>OX352305.1:6605210-9250210 GCA_947086415.1 Pammene aurita
TAACAAATATACGGTTACAAAAGACGGACTTAATGCCGTAAGGCATTCTCTACCAGTCAACCTTTAGGCCAAACAGAGAAACATCAATGGTGCGGGTGCGACGTATGTCAAGAACATGGAAATAAACCAAACTGAGTTTGCAAAAACGTCAATATATATAGACGTATAAGTACATGGAAATATAATAAATACAGCAACAATATATACATAGAAGTTTATAAGTATACAAAAATATACACATAATATATATATACATATATATATATATATATATAAATATACATAAATACAAGTAATATATATAGATATACCTGCTACTAAATTTACTATGAAGTATCAATCATGCGAATTGTCATATAAATGCTTGCGCAGCTTGCGCTTGAACGTGAATTTAGTTTGAGCTTGACGTATGCTGAGAGGAAGAGCATTCCAAAGGCGGATGGCGTGAACGGTAAATGAATTATCCATGGAGCCGGAACGGTAAAGGGGCACAGAGAGAAGGAGTTTACGAGAGGTGCGAAGCTCGCAGCCTGGACGAGCAGCGACAAATTTAAATTTAGATCGCAAGTAATCGGGCGCAGCTGAGTCATTTAAAATGGAGAACAGAGAACATAAAATTTTGAGACTTCTACGCTCACGAATACGAAGCCAGTGAAGCTGTCGACGGAAAGCAGACACGTGGTCATACTTTCGAAGCCCGAAAATAAACCTAATGCAATTGTTCAGGACTCAATCAAGCTTATCCAGAAGCCCTTGCGTCACATTGGTCCAGCACACATCACAATAATCAATAACAGGGAACACGAGAGCTTGGATAAGAAGAAGTTTAGTTTTGACCGGTAGAAAGTACTTAAACCTATAAAGCTATAAAGTGATCGCAAGGTATTGGTTACTCTGCGAGAAATGTCGGACACATGAGGTTCCCAGCTTAAGCTGCAGTCAATTGTCAATCCCAGGTTTTTCACTGTTGATGAAAATGGTACGACACTACCCTCGAAGAGAATCGGTGCAATATGCGCGAAATCGGTATTTAGTCGCGAACTCCCGATAATGATAGCCTGACACTTGGAAGGATTCACGACTATTCCAAAGTTTTTAGACCATGATGAGATACGATTAAGATCTTCGTTTATTTTCGAGAGAGCCACGTCTACATCGCCAGCCCTCACTTGATTAAACAGTTGGAGATCATCTGCATATAAATGGTAGGCCGACTTAATGCAGGGTGTGATGAGATTAATAAAAACAGAGAAAAGCAAAGGAGAGAGTATACCACCCTGGGGAACGCCCGAGGTGAGGTCACACCAGTCAGACAGCGACTTATCTGCTCGGACTGCCTGGCGGCGTCCCTGCAAGTATGAAGCAAACCATTCAGCTGCTGACGACGAGATATTCAAATGTTCAAGTGCAGCGAGGAGAAGATCATGATTTACCGCGTTGAAAGCGTTCGAGAAGTCTATTAGGATCATGACAGTTACAAGAGAAGATTCAATTCCAAGCCTCACATCTTCAACGACCTTAAGCAGCGCAGTAGTAGTGCTGTGACCAGGGCGAAAACCTGACTGCGGTGGTGTGACAAGATGGTTGGAAAAGATGTAGGCAGACATTTGCTTGTGAACAACGGCTTCAAGAACCTTTGATAGGAAGGGGAGAATATAAATTGGACGGAATTCTTTAAGTAACTGGGGATTCTGGGTTTGCGGCAGAGGAATAACGTAGGCATTTCGCCATGCGGAAGGAAATGTGCCTGATGACATTGATAAATTGACAATATGAGTGATAATTGGTACAATACACTCCAAAATGTATACTATCATAATCCTACTTACCTCGTCATGACCAATCGCATTTGATTTCACCGACAAAATCACTTTACGTATCTCATCGTCAGTAGCAGGGGAGAAAGAGAACGTGGACTTAGAAGGCGATTGAAGGGCATTAAGGCGTGAAATACTGTGAGATATAATTGTGGGGTCTACGGTAGAAGTTTTAGAAAAATTATTATTGAGATCATTTAAGGGAAACGGTAAAGAAATAGAATTGCAGTGAGACTTTCCCACACCAATGGATTTCAGAAATTTCCAAGTGTTGACTGGCGAGGATGCAATGATATTATCGTGAATATATTTCCGTTTCGCGGCTCGCACCATCATATTACAACGATTCCTGGCATTTTTATATGCAGCCCAATTTTCATCACTACGATGTCGTTTGTACTTACGAAACGCCCGATCTCGTCTCGTCATGGCAATACGGACCAATCGAGTAATCCACGGAGCGGGCGGCCGTTTCATCTTGACGTTACGGACAGGCGCGTGAGTGTTGAATAGTTTTAAAACCGCCGTGTTTAACGAATCTACCGCCTCGTCAATCGTCGGTGCTGTAAGCGTGGGTTTCCAGTTGATCTCACGGGCATCGCGCTTCAAAGCATTAGTATCCAGTCTTGCAAAGCTGCGCACCTTAATTGAGACTGATTGTGCCTTGGGAGGCCGAATCTTGTAACATAGATAAATAAGATCGTGTCGTGAGAACCCTGATGCCAGCAATTGGCCTACTTTTCCCACACGGTCAACAGAGGAGGTCATGATAAGATCCAACCACGAGTCAGATGTATCGAGATTACGATGAGTGGCACTTAAAGGCAGTATACTGAGGGCTGCAGATTCTGTGATGGACAACAACTTGCGAGACCGGGAGTTATTTTTTAAAAGATCTGTGTTAAAATCACCCATGATTATGTGATGTGTGCCTTCTGTTATAAAAGATGTAAGCAGTGATTCAAGTGATAAAAAATAATCAACTGTAGGTGGGCAATAAACTACCCCCAGAACCACTTTTGACCCTTTAATGTTAGCCTCAACGACTAGGTGCTCCATGGAGTTAGAGAAATGAGAAGGTTATGTGGATAGAATACTAAAAGGGATATCGCCACGTAAGTATTTATATGGCAACACCGCCGCCGCCCTTGCCTGTGCGATCATTACGCAGCAAAATGTACCCAGGGAGCCCGTACGAAGTAGATGCAAGATTGGGTTTTAACCAGGTTTCTGAAATAAGAATCGCATGAGCACAGCAAGTAGAGAAGGTGTCGAGGAGGTCATTTTAGTGACTAGGAATACTCTGGGCATTTAAATGGCATATATTCAGATGTTTATTATAGAATAATAGGCGTTTAGTAATGAAGTTTGGGTAAGTAATGTAGTTAAAAAAAAACATAGGTACCTACTGCATGGTGTTGAATGTGCTCATATCGTTTAATTTATGTCCTTTCAAAAATAACAATTAGAGTATAAACGTCCACAGGCCACATGGGCACAGGCCACCTGTGTTGCAGCCTTAGGTTGGCCCTAAGCAGGTTGGGGACTTCCGCCTTTAAATTTCTTCGTGCAAGTTTGGAGGTTTTCTCACAATGTTACAACGATTGGTGAGACTAATAAAGATTTTGATATGCTTTCTTTTTAATTTTGCTATACATATTCTCGTAGTATCGACACAAAATCTTGTTGGGATTCTTTTCATTCTCGTTTTACCGATGCATTTTCTTATTCCATCGGTTTTACTTATAATTCAATGTTGCTGCTTGAAATATTCAATAAATCCCTTGTAAGTACCTACATGAATTACCAGTTTCACCGTAAAGCGTAGCTTGAATTGAATTTCACTGTTCAAATCGCTTGCAATTGGGAAAAAATAATGAAGGTCGAGGTAAATATTGGTAAGTATTTTTTTTACTCTAGATAAATCCCAAAACTGTGATTAAATGGAACATACCGGGTGTTGCCTGTAACATGAGCAATAAATTAAAATGTAGATTCTACTCCTCAAAGTAAACAACCTTTGTTCAGCGACTTTGAAAAATAACTTGTGGTCTAATTTTTAGTACACTTTAAAATTTATTCGAACACGCAATGTATTGCAAAATTGATTATGTCTGTAAGGTGACAAGACTGACAAGCAATGTCAATGAGAAGGATTTTAACGTACATTGAAAATACTATTTAGTTTGTTTAAAAAAGAGACAATCTAAAGACTATATATTTTTTAAAAGTTGTTGAATAAAGTTGTATTGTTTGAGGAGTAGAATCTATGTTTTAATTTATTGCTCGTGTTACAGGCAACACCCGGTATATTCTTTTAACTGAAGCAGAAATCAATTTTTTTCAATAAATATTTTGATTTGTTTATTTTAAGTAGACACACTACTATATTGATTTGTTCTTCAGTTGAACTGACGGCAACGCCATCTCTCTCGCTTTCAATGAACTCCTAAGAGTTCGGATTGGAGGTACGGACTCATAATGTTCTACCTTAGATGATTGGCTGAAATGCGCCTTGGCATTTACAAAGATTGCATATACACGGGAAAATTCGACCGGTGCTGCTGTGACCCGGGTGGCCAAGTGGTAAAGCATCGCCGCAAATGCAGAAGACGCTGGTTCGATCCCAGCCCTGGGCACCGGAGGCCTAGGTCACTTTTTCCTTTGTATATGACATCTATATAAGTTTATAATATATTCTTTTATTTATTTATTTACACTTTATTGCACAAAGTACAAAGTAAATTATTTAGAAATGGTGGACTCAATGCCAAAGGCATTCTCTACCAGTCTACCATGTCTTTCCATCAGTCAGTCGATCTTTTCATCATAATCCCACTAATATTGTATAAATTAGGGCTCCCGGTCGTATCCGGGTTTCATTTACCCGTTTCGAATACCCGTTACGAATACCCGTTTCTGAATAACACGCTACACGGTTTTCTGGCCCGTTTCGCACGTGGCTGGAGGTACGGGTCGAAACGTCTCGAGTCGTTTAAAAGCTACGAATAACACGTGAATAATATAAATATAAACCTTATTTAAATCGGTTCTGACTACATCGGATCCATTCGGGCCGGTAGTAACTACCCGTGTACCCGTGGAAACGTGTCTGAGAAACGTCTCCAAGCGAAAAACGGGGTATACCTATGTATTGTCACTTTATTCAAACTTTAGCTTAAAATATATACTATTGTTGGCTCGAAATAGCAAATCCAGAGCCAATAAATTGAAAAAAAAGTGATCAATAAGAGACATTTATTTTCACGATATCCATAGTATCCGTACATTTTTCGAAAATTTCAACATAAATCCGGAGGCAGTTAAATTAAAGCAAAAAAAAACGTGCAATAATTATTTATCAAATGGCACCTTTTTTAACTGTGCTTCTTAATATAATAAAATACATGACCCACCTAAGCCTTGCAATTATCCGGATAGTAACGAATATTTCGAATAATTTCCATACAAATTACTATTCGAAATATTCGGATTGCAACCCCTAGTACACCATAGTAAACATGCCAAATCTAAGCTATCTACCTACTAATAGAAAATCACAAAGCAAGCCCGTCCCCAACTCACAGTCGGTCAAGCCACAGGCTACAGGTCAAATACTACCGAACGGCTACAGTCGAGTAAATGTGGCTTCAAGGTATGCGAATGCCGATTCGGTCGTTCGCTTCATAGGGAATATAGACAGTCAGTAGAAGCAACTAACCAGGTTTGAGGTGTTCCAAATGATCTGTATCGCTTTTATTGTTATAAACAACTTTAGTTTCTATTTCTACGTACTTTGGTGACATTTTTTCTTGCTGAAAATTTTTGCTGGTCTGTCACGCTGATTCCACCGCTGAAAGGCTGCCAGGTGCCCAGTAAGTAAAACGTCTTTATTGCACACCTCATTATATAAACACAATACACTTAGCCTATTACATATGGACAGAGGCAACAACAGGCGGTCTTATCGCTAATAAGCGATCTCTTCCAGACAACCTTTGGGTAGGTAGCGGAGATAAAGAAACAGAAAAGAGTAATTAAAAAGCTAAAAACTATACGGATATTCGGATATTTGTAGTAATAAGAATAGTATAGCAAACTAACTACCTATAGAAGCGTTTCGTTGCTCTCATTATTGCGTCATACCTATCTGAACGGGGCAAGATCTTAGTATATTAAAATAACAAAAAAAACTGTTCATTTTGGACCAAAAAAATCCATAGGATTGTTAGTAAAAACTTAAATTATTAGGTACATTAAAAGCTATTTTAGTAATTTATTATTAAGTCAAATACTAACATTGAAAACATTGAAAAAAAAAAAAATTTTTTAATGTTTGTATTTGATTGACAAACTGTTGTATGAGTAGAATGCCCCACTTTAAAAACATGCAAAAATAACTATGTTACTAAAACTCGTACTCCTAAATAGGTACAAAACAACGTAACAGCGAGAGGCATAAAGGCTCATCTCATTTGCCCCTCCCAATAACCACATTGACCCAATATTTTGTAAGCTGGCAGTCGAGACGCTCGGACATTAAAAGAACAAGGACGTGTATAGATAATTATGAACACTTTACCCGCTCAACTATTACTGCTGTTGACTGTACAGTCACCGGCAATAGTATCTTCCTACACGAAGGCCACAAAAATATGTGACACGCTCCTATGGCCCTACAAATAAGAGCGTGTCACATAGGTATTTTTGCGGCCTTCGTGTAGGAAGATACTTTTGTCGGTGACTGTACAATACAATACTAAGATAAAATTTACCGCTAACCCGCCCCATACTGAGCAGCCATTCCTGGCGTGGCGGCAATTTTGTCTAATTAACTCTCGTTCATCTTAGGAATTACACTTAGTAGGTGTCGCGTCATAGTACCACAGAATATGCACAGTAGTATAACTTATGTTGAGCGGGATGTGTGAAGGAAATAACCTTCATGTTTCTGACATTCTTACCTCGCGTGGCAGGGTTTGCACGACGGATCTGAAATGTATGGGAGATCCGACGGATCTGAAATGTATGGGAGATCCATCGGATCCGGATCCAGATAATTCCATTTCATTTTGGATCCGGATTTCAAACCCTAGGTGTGGGGATTAAGCATAAGCACTAGCGGGTGTAGGATAGCAGCAATTATCGACTACTTATATCCGTGTTAAAAATCAACACGGACAGCGCATATTTTGGTCAGATGGTCATTTAATATACCTATTTGGTACAGTCATTTGTACAGTAGGTAGCATATTTTATTTGGCTAATTTGTAAAGATCCATCCAGATCTTGCGAATGCGGCACTAGCACGCCATTCGCACCCCTGGTGTACTGCACAATGTACTCACTCGTACTTACAGACGAACGGTTAGTGCATATGGCATGCGCGTAGCAGCACATTTGTCACATTTGGACACACCTTGATGAAACGTTCTAATATTCGTACAACATATCTTCAATATAACAGCCGTATCAATATCAGAAAACCAGTTAAAATTTAGGACAGTTTAGGGACTGCCTAAAGTATGGAGTTGTTCATAAAAGGAGTGTACAGATTTCTAAAGGGTCGGCAACGCGCGTCGCACCTCAGGAGCTGCAGGCGTCCATGGACTCCGGTAGCTGCTTACCATCAGGCGAGCCGTAAGATTGTTTGCCACCGTCGTAGTATAAAAATATATAAGTCGTCTGACTTGAGTACTGTTTTAGTAATGTATTACCCCTGACCGTGCGCAAGCATTCTTGGCACGTCGTGAAAACGGGACCCTATACTCCGCTGTCCGTCTGTCACCAGGCTGCATCTTATGAACCGTGACAGTTAGACAGTTGAAATTTTCACAGATGATGTATTTCTGTTGCCGCTATAACAACAAATACTAAAAAAACAGAATAAAATAAATATTTAAGGGGCTCCCATACAACAGACATGATTTTTTGCCGTTTTTGTAGATAATGGTACGGAACCCTTCGTGCGCGAGTCTGACTCGCACTTGGCCGTTTTTTTATTAACTTGACTCAGAACCATTATAATTTGAGTTTGATGACGGTTCTTAGCTTGCTTAGCAATTATTTATCAGTTTTAAAACGTTAATTATTTTTTATTATTAGCTGTCTCCTTGATGGGTGCCTGTGTCATATTTTTTTTGCTAAAATTACTTGAGTGTCATGCCAAATATAATTTAAAATAATTCAGTAGTAAAGCCTGGCTAGAGAACAGAGAATAAGATTTTCTCGCGTAGTAATTGTTGGTTTACGTCAAATAAACTTGTGAATGAAGTCAACATTTTGAAAGACTCTTTTCATCTCGACCACAGATCCTCCCAACACCGACCTTCGTTTATATTTCCTACATTTTCCCCGGTCATCCTTTTCACAATCTTAGTACAAAGATCGTGAAATTCTTAAAAATTCTCTGCAGTGACTAATAATTGAATGGGACGCAGTGAATAGCATTGCCTTCTGACTCTCATTAGGGTAATTCAAGCTGGTCTATCATTCTGCATGCTTTCCGAGTGAAAGTGGAGTATGTTGATTGATGTTCAAGCTTGGAGTGCGAAACCTGTTAAGTTTCCTAGGGCCGTATTCTAACTTTAAAACACGTTTAGTCAAGATCCAACTTCAATACAACTCCAATGCATTAACTACGCAATACAGCTAGCGCCTCAACGTCTGAAATATAAGTATCAGAATTTGCTTGAAATTTATTCCGATGCAACTCCAATACAACTTCAATATTGGTTGATTATTTGTTGTGTGTTGGAGTTATGTTTGAGATAGAATTAGAAGACGGCACCTAGTATATAGAACGCGCCTTGAAGCTTACATTTTTAGTTGTGTGTAAGGGCCTAAGCCCTTTTTAGTCTAAATTGATACTCTAGGCGACCCCGGGCATTTAGGCAAGAATTATTTTTTCCCAATAGTCGCTGACCGAAAGCGGACAGGAGCATGTAATATACCTAAATTGTCTTAATTTATTCTAGAAACCTCAAGTCGTCGACACTACCGTACTACTCTGCTAGTACATTGACCACAGATTACATATGAATATACTTGGGGGCTATTATGAATATACGAGTGGTTTTCTTAACCGATCGCTCGTGGCCGCGATTCCAAAAATAAACACACACACTGGACAGACACAGCTCCAACCCAACTCAACCCAACTCAACTCAACGCTATGACGACATTGACATGTGCTATTCGAACAGATTTTCATTCAACATTGGTCTGACATTGGTCACACATTGGTCTCACATTGGACCAATGTGAGACCAATGTTGAATGAAAATCTGTTCAAATAGCAAATGTCAATGTCGTTATAGCGTTGAGTTGAGTTGGGTTGGAGCTGTGTCTGTCCAGTGTGTGTGTTTATTTTTCGAATCGCGGCCCGGAGCACTGGATGGAAATAACGGTCTGGAGTGTCATGTCAATCGAGCCCGAGCAGCGAGTCAAAGGCCCTGCAACCAGTATAAGAGTGCTCCCCCATTACGCGTAGCAGATTCTTGAGGTCACTTTAGCTTACACTACACCGGTAAGTTGTTATACGTTTATATACCACGTCGATTACAAACAAGCATACAATCCGTGATGGCAAGTTATCACGTCAGATTGATATCTGAAGACGTCTGACATGATTGTCAGATATCTCTCTGTATGAGCTGTACTGTTATTGAACGAGCAGAGCGTAAGCGAAGTGAGTTCTTTCTTACAAAGAAACGTATAAGTAATGTATAATAAGTAATGGGACGTATCTCCGAATCGTATCGAATCGTATCGTGAATGTTTAATGTATATTATTTTACTGTTTAATTTATTTATTGTAAAAGATTGTGTTAATTTTTGACTGTTTCATTTGATTTTTTATGTAATTTAAGCTGGTGACATTTATAGTTGTTTGAATTTATTGTACAATAAATTCAAACAACATTGATGACATGTTTATTTGGTAATTTTATTGTGACTTGTATATAAGTGTCTTGGTGTCCTGGAATACTGTAATACTTATTCTATGTAAATAAATAAATAACAAATAAATAACAAATCTCTGCTACAACCCCAACAAATTTCATAAAGATCAGAAATAAAAAACTGGCCAAGTGCGAGTCCAACTCGCGCACCGAGGGTTCCGTAAACACCTATAACAAGCAAAAACCTCTACGCGTTTACGAGGAAAAAGGTAGTAAGTTAAAAATTTACAAAAATATTTTTTGTATGATTTTACTAAAAATGTCTACTTTTCGTAATTTTTCCTTTGTCTGTGCTATATGAAGTTTCTTCGTGCCAAGTTTCAAGTTTCTGAGTTTTCGGGAAGTACCCTTTAGTTTTTGAGTTTCTTGCGAGTACTCAGTTTCAAAATATGCGACTTAAATTGCTATTTCTTTTGATTGCGTTGACATAAAAGTTTGGTTTTGCTACATCTGAAAGGTCCTATAGCCCTGAGTATTTGACATGAATTTCAATTTAATACCTCCACGCGTTTACGAGGAAAAAGGTAGTAAGTATAATATTGAAAATAATATTTTTTGTATGACTTTACTCAAAATGTCTACTTTTGGTAATTTTTCCTTTGTCTTTGCTATATGAAGTTTCTTCGTGCCAAGTTTCAAGTTTCTGAGTTTACGGAAAGTACCCTTTAGGTTTTGAGTTTCTTGCGAGTACTCAGTTTCAAAATATGCGACTTAAATTGCTATTTCTTTTGATTGCGTTGACAAAAAAGTTTGGTTTTGCTACATCTGAAAGGTCCTATTGCCCTGAGTATTTGACATGAATTTCAATTTAATACCTCTACGCGTTTACGAGGAAAAAGGTAGTAAGTTTAAAATAAAATAAAATATTTTTTTGATTGATTTTACAAAAAATGTCTGCTTTTTGTAATTTTTCCATTGTCTATGCTATATGACGTTGCTTCGTGTCAAATTTCAAGTTTCTGAGTTTACGGGAAGTACCCCGTAGGTTTTGCGAGTGCCGAAAAACTCTAAAATTTGCAGCATAAACGACTGTATCTTTAGATTGCGTTGGTTTTTAAGTTTGATTTTTTCACAGCTCCAAGGGACAATAGACTTGAGTATTTGATATAAATTTCAGCTTGATACCTCCACGCGTTCCTGAGAAAAATGGTCTTGACAGACAGACAGACAGACAGACAGACAGACAGACAGACGGACAACAAAGTGATCCTATAAGGGTTCCGTTTTTTCCTTTCGAGGTACGGAACCCTAAAAAGTGACTAAAGTTATCGCGGAATAAACCGTCAAAATCAAAAAGCCATCGGAATGCCAAAGCGTCCCAGTAGCCCAAGTCGTTTGTTAGAACTTCACTTCGCTTGCACTCCGCTCGTTCGATTACTCTTTTTTGTTTGCCGTGTGCAATAAGGTATTTCATTATTCTTTGTTTCTCCTTTTGGGATTCACGGGCCTTTGATAAGCTTGCATGGGGATACAGATCCAACACGCAGTTCGAGTTGGTTCATTTTATTTCTACACATTTATATGTATACGTACCTACAATTGGCTTTTCCGAAAGTTATTGAAGCGTTATAGATTAATTGGAATCGTACTGGATGATCATTGGCTATCCTTCTTGGAAACAGGCCTTCAGGAAATAAAATCATGTGTATATAAGGTCTCGTAATACCCAGTAACTGATTGTGACACGAGGCTGGCGTCAGTTCCTTTTAGAGTGAAGCTTTAGTCGATGAGTGACGGGTTCGGGTTGCCACCCGTACCTCTACCACGAGTCATGTAGAAAATTCTGAATATTTTTCTATAGGCGTTAAGGCCCTACTTTGACTGCAAAATACCTATTCCTAAACCACGCCTGCGGGGCCCCACCCTTCAAATTAACACGCACACATAAAAAGGTCCGCCGCGCTTGGAAAAATAAAGGTCTATCTAGCGTAATACTTGTTAACTACCACTGGATTCAATCGGCCACAAAGTTAATATGAACCAAGCACCGTCAGATGGCGCTGTTCTTAAAATGTTTATTGTTCTGTCCTATTTAAGTATTATTTAAATGGAATAATAATATAGTTCCGGTTGTCATAAAAATCTATAGGACTAAATACGTGCTTATCCTTATTTTAGTTTTTCGGAAGAAATTAGCTGCATAATGATTTAAAAAAGGAATTTTCTTCTTAACCCCATATTTCTAAGTATTGTTTTGATAAGTACCGATAAAACATAATAAAAACCTTAAAAATAACTTAAGAACAAGTTTAGCAAGATAGTTTCTAGATTTTGTAGGAGGAGATTATCAATTCATCGGGTTTTTTTTTTGTTTTTTTTTTTATGCTCGCCGATCATTCGAAGACGGCTCAACCGATTTAGGAAATTGTTGTTGTGTTTTAAAGAGTATACTCTACGATTGGTTCCATTGTCACCAGGTCAGGTTCTGATTATGGGATCCTGGACAAATCGAGGGAAATCTTCAAATATTATATGATGATTTTAGTGTTTTTTACAGTAGCCCGGGAATTTGCTTTTGGAAAGGTGGAGAATAAGTGAAGTCTGTTCTTTTTTGTTTAAAATTATTTTTTATTGTATTTGAAATGGCTAAACTGATTCTGATGCGGTTTTCAGAAAAGTATTTGTTATAGTCTGGAAAATGTTTTTAGTATAGGGTCAGATAGTCGTCAGTGGGACACTTTTTTTTTGTGGCCATAACCAATGACCATAACAGGTTATATCAAGAAGGATAGCATACTTAATTTAATGTAGTTTTTGTTTGGTTTTGATTTTTTTCAGTTTTTATTGAATCATATTTGTCAGTCGCGACAAATCCCACTAACATCATACAAGAAACATCATTTACAAGCTTAGCAAGATATTTAGGGTAGATCATTCCACCTCCATCCCCCACTACTTAGCCAGGCCGTTGGGTTATTTTTCTGACAGATATAGTAAGATTAAAATCGAAACAATACGAACCGTACACAGATATCAAGCAGTTAAAACACAAACTCACGCGGTTGAAGTCACAGGTAAAATTTGTTTCTGATTATTTTTTACTAATAACAAGTAGATATTATATATAATAACATGTTAAAAAAGACAAGAAACAAAAAATATTAATACGTTATTTCTCTTCAATTATCAATATTAAAAAAATAATGATGAAACCACAATACAACTAAAATGCCATTACTATCGATCTTTATACGTTATCAAGTAACAACTATAGTACTTACATTAATAATATTTTCAATACCCGTCATAAACTGAACGAGAACAAAATCAATGTAAACTTTATATAATAATAAAGCCAAAGAGATAAGATTTTTCAACCTTACTTACCTACTATTTCTACCCTGATGGAATTTTCTACTTCCATAAAAATATAAAAATATGAGTTTATAAAAGGTGAAATCTGGGTCGTGAACCACTTTTTATGACTTTGTAACTGATCACCATAATATATATTATTACATATTATTATATCAAGATCTTTGAATATTTTTCCACGAAAATTATTTTGAACATTATCGGTTCAGACGTTTTTGAAATATCTCCAAAAAAACTACGTACATAGGCAGATACGACCTTGCAATATTAATTTTTTCGATAGCCGGTACGGAACTCTCCACTATGCGTGGCCCAACTCGCACTTAAACGGTTTTTTCAGAATCGACACGCTCGAAACGTCAGGAAAATAATAAAAGTAAAGTGTACGTGATTAAGTCACGTTTTTGTCAAAATCATGCCAATATGAATGAACTTTACATCAATGTCATCAATAAAATTCACAACAGGGTCTCACAAGGACATAAGGCTTTATTTAGGACCGAGCTTGATGTTTTAAATCCGTTATCGATTGTGAGCTGATGACTTGATGACTTATTAGATTATTTATTTATTTATGTTAAGGAGAACCAACAGCTTTTAAGTCGCAGCTATACAATTAAATATACACATAAAGCCAATTAAAGGAACTCACAAGTAATAACAATATAGTCTAAATTAAACTAATGCTAGGCTACTAACGCATACACCCATGCGAACAAGAAGAGAAAATTCGATAACATACTAATTCTAATATAAAAGTATGAAAACATTAGTTCTATTAGTATTATTGATTATCATCATCTTATTAGGCCCGATGTGCAGGAGCGTTGAATACCGAAATACTTTCATTTCAACAGAAAATACAAATTTTATCGAGCCAGTTGGATATGGACTATGAAGAAAGAAACCAATAGAAGAAGCGAGAACATAACAGACATAATGAAATAGATAAAAGTGGCGTTTGAAAATAGGTACTCATCGTCATCATCATCAGCTATTTATCGCCCACTGCTGAGCATAGGCCTCTAATAGGAAAATAGATAGTGGGGAAGTTCATGTTAATCGGAAATCGGATCGTTTTATTTAAACTCAAGGAAGGAAGGAAGGAGTTCGTAAAAAGCTTTTCGCATTATAGTACATTGTATTTGATGCATGACATGCAATTTCAGGTTTGGTTTCTGTTGAGTCTATACAGTACATTCAATGAAGTTTGATTTTGGTATACTAGAAAAAGTAAATTGTTTCAATAAAATACGAAACAAAATTAAGTAAAAAAATCAAAACAAAAAAGACTATATTATATCTTTTTAAAAAAAGGGCCTTCAAACAACCCACCCACTGAAAAGCACAATTTTTATACATAAGTTCCACCCCTATCCTTATCCAGATTTAAAATAAATAAAGAGAAAGAAAATTAAATTTGTCTGTGTATTTACTTTATTAATGAAGTCAGTCGGTGCCAAACTAAAATTTTAGGACAACGAAGAACACTGCAGTTGCAAATACATGGTTTACTCATTATTTTATTTTTTATTTTTTTAATACCACGACGGTGGCAAACACGCATACGACCCGCCTGATGGTAAGCAGTTACCGTAGCCTATGGACGCCTGCAACTCCCGAGGATTCACATGCGCGTTGCCTACCCGTTAAGAACCTATACACTCCTTTTATGAAGAACCTCATACTGTAGCCCGCTGAGAAAACCTCGGCAGGGAGTTCATTCCACAGTCGCAGCGTTCGTGGGAGGAAATTCCTCTTAAACCATACAGTGCGTGACCTATTAGGCTCCGGGGTGTGCGGATGAACACCCTGCCGGCGGCGAGCGGTGCGGTGATAAAAAGCTGCCGATTAATTAAGTTCTTTCACTAATTTCCCGCTCCAAAGAGACAGTGAAGTGGTTTGGCGGTGGCACCGACTTCAAAAAATAAATTATAAATTTTCTTACTATTATGTATTATTACTTTCTGGCAGAAATTTGCTTTACAGGGTAAAAATAGAGACGGGATAGGGACTGGATAAAGATAGGGGTGAGATACTTATATAAAAAATATTTTGTGCTCTTTAGATCATTGCTTTTTAGAAGACGGTTCCCATTTTTTAAAAAGAAATTAAATTAAACTATCATTTTAGTTTCAGTTTTTGTTTTGTTTTTTTTTTACAAGTTTTTGTGTTGTTTATTTATTTAAACTTTTTATTTTTTTATTTCATATTTTTTTGTGATATGTACATTAGGTAAGTACTTCGTTTATTTTACAACAATTATTATATACTTAAAACTAGTTAAAACACATAAAATTAATATGCTATCCTTTTTAATAGCAACCACCAAATGTATGATCATATTGATCATTGGTTTCGGACTACTAAAAAAAAGTGTTACACTGTCGACCACCTGACCTTATACCAAAATCTTGTCCAGAATGTAACAAATACTTTTCTGAAAACTGCATCAAAACCGGTTTAGCATACTTACATACATACAGACATACATATGTACATACATACAAACATATGGGTCAGTCGTTTTGACATGATATGACATATTAGTTTAACTCGATCATAAATAGCATATAAATTTTATGTGTTTTAAGTATATATTGTTGTAAAATAAACGAAGTTGCAGTCACTAAAAAGTATAAAATAAAATTAACACAAAATTTACTAAAAAAATTTAACTAAAGCTAAAACGATAATTTAGTAGTACATACCTGTATCGTTTAATAACGGATCCATGCGGACGACGTCCTAGGTATCAATAATAATAATAACGTAGGGGGTCAAAAAGTGGCAAAAGTTCTCTTACATAAAATTAATAATTGTTATTGCAAAAATAAATAATCGTAAATTATTGCTTACTTACTTTTTTGGTAAAATTTTTGCTAAACGATTATACAAGTAACTTCCTTACGAGTACCCACATTGATAGACTGCTAAATAAAATCATAACCCTTCCTTTTAGCTTCGCTGTAGTCGGGGAAAAAAAGGAAGGCTAAATGATTGATTCTTCTATCCATAGCTTCAGAACCTACCAGTACTACTACCTAGACAGTTACGAGTACATATATATACCAAGACCTAGTAGGCATTTATCCTGCGACACGAAGAAATCACTTGTTATGTTATAGGTACCTGATATAAAGTTACTACTCGTACATACCTAGTAGATAGGCATTTATGTTGCCACACTGACGGGTTATTATTATTTTTAATATCATCAAAATTATTTTATTTTATGTTCATATATGTTTTATTGATGTAGGTAAGTAATCAATTACCTACACTCGCATCCACATCATCATTCTAATACCTACCTAACGCAAGCGAACATTAGGTGTCCTCCACACTGCTGCGGTTTCCACATGCGGCGCTGGTGCGCGAGCGAGATAGCGTTCTGCGTGTGTATAGCGATATCACGCTTGCACACCGTCGCCCCATGCGGTTGCGGCGCCAGCCATACTTAGAGCGAGCGAGATAGATAGTACCTAATATCTGGCACGCACTCGTACTTACGCAGTCCTGCTAAGGGAACTAAGTGTTATCCAAACCGGACGTTGCAGGTTCGAACCCGGGCGAGTACTAATGATTTTTTAGCTTATGTATTTTTTTACATCTTATTTTAGGCTATTTAATAATTTATTTATGGTTTCATCAAATTTATACCTACAAAAAAAAACGAAAAATAGAATGAAAAAAAAAAACAAAAATCTGTATTACCTAGGTATGTAATATTGATACATCACATCATTGACATAATTTGTGTTGATTTGCTAGACACAATATAAAATGAAAAATTTGCATAAATATGTATATTGCTTATTTTATTTATAAAGTTGTTTATAAAATATTACCAAACTTAAGATTTTTCTACGAGTATAATTGCTTAAAGAAACTGAAGTTTTATATTTAGACTGAACATATTAAAAAAAAAAATGAGAAAAGTTTTCAATACTGAGATTTGATCCACCGACACCGGATTGATTCTTTATTCACTTACTACCATAGCCACGAACCACGAGGCTACCATTACATTGCATTTGATAACGAAATTTTCCATCCTTTTGTAATTGTTAGATGTGGGTGAAGCAACCAAAATACGCACACAAGCGTATCGCATAGTCTCGTAAACACAGCCCAATTTTAGAAAACCTCCGGATCCAATCGTAATGAACGGAGCCGTAGGTCATCGTTTATTTGATATTTAATTTTTACGTAAATCAGACGGGAGCTCAAGCGGCTAACGTCTGCCCTCTGTGACATTCGCCGGCGTTATGGGCTGGCCTCGCGTAAAGGACGGATTTATGACTTCGGCGCGTGAGGAAAAGAGAAGCGGAACGTAGAGTGGTGGGCGTTTGATGATGAATTCGTGAAATCAAAAATGGTAACAAATATTTGGATTTTATTATGAATACGATACGTTTTCGTTTAAGAGATATTAGAATACATGAAAACCTTTACTTTAAAGTAAATAAGACTGCATAAAGATGTTTTGTTTAGTTGAACCAAGGAAAAAAAGAAAACTGAAGACGTAACTTTGGATTTATTTTCTATCGAGGAAAGTTTAAGCATTCGTGTATCGGGTTAGTAATATGTTATATCACATAGTCAAGAAACATATCACATAGACAAGAAACATTTAACGGCCTCCTAGCCCAGTCGGTAGTGACCCTGCCTACGAAGCAGGAGGTCCCGGGTTCGAATCCTGGTCAGGGCATTTGTTTGTGTGTTTATCACAGATATTTGTTCCTGAGTTATGGATGTTTTCTATGTATTTAAGTATTTATCCATATTTATCTATTATATATATCGTCGTCTAGTACCCATAACACAAGCCTTATTGAGCTTACTGTGGGCCTAGGTCGATTTGTGTACGATCGTCCTTTAATATTTATTATTATTTATTATTTATATATCCGAAAATCATATCTGTTAGTTTCCGATGCTTGCCACTATGACGTTTTAAAAATCGGGTTATTTTTCAAAATAGGGCCTTAACGAATAATCGGGCTTCGAATCGTTTTCCTTCAGTTTCGACAGCAACACATACAAACGATCTATGCTGACATTTCATGTCGGATTACGTTTAGTGCGCTGCATACATCCGTCTCATAGGTAGAACGAGACGGATGTATGCGGCACGTCGAATGTGATCTGTCATGTTAAAGCACTGAAGGTCAGTACAGTTTGTTATCGATAGGTTTTATTAAAACGTTACCATAAGACACTAATTTGACTTACGTCACCGAAAAATACCGTATCGACTGTAGAAAACTCTTTCACTATCAAATTATAAGGTGAGATGTCAAAACATGGTGAAAGTGAAAACCATTCGTATTTATTGTGTTATATTTATATATTATTAGTTGACGAAATAATATCGACAAAGCCTTATATTAAGCATAATTTGTTAATAAGACTGCATAGTATGATAACTGGAACTGGAAAACGAAACGGTAAATTTCAAGCCGATATGAGAAATAGAAATATCCACATCAACACTTCAATAAGAATATTTTTAAAAAAGAAATCTAGACCCAAGAACTGCTGAATATTTGTGAGATTTATGTATATAATAGCCAATTAATCTGATTTTAAATCGACACAAAAATACCAACTCTAACCTGAAATGAATGGTAAGTAGTTGAAATTTGATATGATACTCGTAGTTATAAACACTTTCATTTTCAGTCATAATAATTACAATGAAACTGTGAAAAATATCAAATAATATTGAAACTTCTTTTACAGGTTCTTGTGCATCATTCATTTCTGATTGACTGCTGTAGCAGCTAACTTATCACCAGCAAGGCAAACTATTTATCCCAGGAAGGTGTATTATTTTATATTCAAGAAGTAACAACTGCGTTACAGGCCGGGATCTTCGAATTATTGCATCCAAGTACTATAAAATAGTGCTTACTTAAAAGACATCCAGATGCACAGGGCACTTTGAAATTATAATGTACATAATTATATTAAAGATTTATTTATTGCGAAATAGTCTTTTAAAGTAACATTGTCACAAACAAGAAACTTATAAGTTCTACTAACAATTACTCGTACGTGTAACTTATAAATAGAAATAAAACCATAATTATGTAAGAAGCGGCAAAGCCGCAATCCTGCGTTGTGTTATGTATGAAAACCGGCGGCTTGCTGGAGCATCTTTAGCTTCCCTTGTGCGTTTTTTAGGTCGTGAGGCTCCGTGCCCCTTGCTCCACGGATCGATTGCCTCGACACCAACAATAGATAGACGAACGACAACTATATTTAATAGTCTTGTAGTGATTTTGGATGTCGGGTGCCGCTCCGGCTTGTTCGCTGGTAAATAAATTAAAGGATTTGGCCAACGTGTCGGCGTCGACGCAGGTGGGATGTGTAACAGTAGCGCACTGCCTAATACTTTAGAGAATCAACAACATCCTAAAAGGGTACTTATCCTTTTGTGATTATACAATAGACCTAAATAATAAGAAATAAACCTATGATCCACTATGATCACTAAAAGTCGAACTGTCATGTTGACAAAATAACCAAATAAATTAAGAATCACCTATTACATATGGACGTAGTTCTAGGACGTTTTAAACTAGTAGTGTTATTTGTACATTTGAAATTTCATCAATTTGGTTTTCTTAGGTAATCCTATATCCTACGACGAAATAAGTATATACTTCATGGATGGATGAAGTACTGACAGTTTTCACCCCTTTTCCTAGCTTTGAATATGTATGACGAAATACGTAATTTCCCTGTTTAAAAAAAAGTTGCAATCGGTGAACATTATGAAATAATAGTGAAAATAAAGATCCTGACGAATTGAGAACCTCCTCCTTCGAACTCTTGAAGTCGGTTGATAACATTTTATGCGTTCAAAGTCACGCTTGTTTAAATAAGGTAAAGGCTTACCACACTTAAGGCTTAAGGGGGAGGCCTATGTTCAGCAGTGGACGTCTTATGGCTGAGATGATTATGATGAAAGGCTTACTGTCATAGCTTGTATTTCCCGGCTCCGATGGCATGAACCGTAAGCCATGAACAAATTTCATGACCAATCGCAAGGCGTCCCAGGCGATGATAATTTTTGAAGTGGTTAAGGACGAAGTATAATGATGACTCGCGTAGGTCAGCTGTCAGTATTTGATGCTCTTATTATCAGGAAAATCGTCAGCCGGCTGTATTGAGGTAGAAAGACCATCTGCTGATACCCTAAATACCATATATTCATGTGACTAGTTTACGGTCTTTTCAGTGGTATACAGACGGCTGATGATTTTTATTTTATTTGTAATAGCATATAAACTATCACCTGTTTCAACTGGGACGCGATGATCATTTTATTTTATATGTATTTTATGTGAGAAAATGGCTGCCGTTCCTCAACCCACTCAAGGAACGGCAGCTGACCATCACGAAGCTTGATTATTGACTGCCCTTAACGACTTAAAATTTACCGCTTGGGACACGATGACAAACGGAAATTATTCCTAGTTAACGGCCTAGCAAGCGTATTAAATACCCACAAAAAGTAGGGTAATTTTTCAGAGCTAGTACGATTTCTATGCTTATTATTGCTCACTGCTCATATAATTGTCTACAGTTCTAAACTTTCAGATAAAATGTACTTAGGAAGTAAAACCTTTTTGGTTTACCTACAATCTGTTTCGGTCATAGATATAAAATGGCGCTTACTGGTTTCGGTTGGTGTGAAGGATGTGACGTTTGTCACGTCACGTCACTTTGTAAAGTCTTGAAATCTACACAAACGAAACAAGCAATCGAACTTTCGTGAGCGAATTGCATAAACGATAATTTAACTTATGGTATGGCAGTAATTTTTAGTTCTATAAGTGACCGCTAGAGGCTCTGCACAAATTCTCCATACAAATAATTTACGAATTCGTGAACGAATCTCGAATTGGGCTTATTTGCATGACTCGTGGTAGAGGTACCGTTATATACTTACTTTTGGTTTTAAAAGCCACATTAATATTGTTAGATTTCAATAATTTTATTAATTTTGAGTCCAAACCTGGTAAACATGAAGACCATTTTTATAAATTACAATATTTGCTAGGAAGGTCCACTACAGTGCGATTTATATCAAATTGTTATTTTATAACTAGGGTGTAGATTATCTATAATTATCACCATAAATAACATATCACAATGGTAAGCCTTAACGGGCTGACGGCATCTAAAGTCAGTCCCCTTTTTGAATAGGAGTGAAAGAGAAATAACGATAATACTATACGATTTTAAGCTCATATGATCATTAACATTCTAAGTATTATTTTATTTGTAACGGGGTATTTACCATGTATATTGTATTCAAAAACTCCAATATACATGGTAAATACCCAGTTACAAATAATAGTTATAACGATAATACTGGGCCGTATTCTAACTTTAAAACACGCATAAACACGATCCAACTTCAATACAACTCTAATGCATTAACAACGCAATGCAGCTACGACATAAACATCTGAATCAGAAATATCAGAATTTGCTTGAGAAATATTCCAACGCAACTCGAACACAACTTCAATATTGGGTGATTGTTTGTTGTGTGTTGGAGTTATGTTTAAGATAAGTTGTATTGTTATTGTATTGTTAATAATAATAAATAAATTCTTTATTTCAGGCCTGTTCGCCCATAGATTGTTAGTTATATACAGACTTACAATACTAGTGTTAGTACATCTTAACCTAGGTCTTACATTTTTTTTTTTTTTTTTTTACTTGGGGTCTTGGTACACAGGACGATGAGCAGACGCCCAGTGACAAAAAAACGGACAATCCCATCTCTCCGCTATATCTACCAGCAAGCTGTTGGTGCTACCCCGCAGGCGAAACATTTGAGAGGCGATTCTTTTCCTCATTATGGCATGAAAATCGTCCATTCGTGCTTGCGCAAACATGCCTGACGCACTGCAAAAGCGTGGTAGCCCCAACAGCATAATAATGTATTTTAAAATTAGAATCCGGCACACTGTGTAAGTACATAAACTTAAGGTTAAGGTTGCAACTGCAACAGCAATGGGATTGTTATCTTTACACAACAACCAGATCTTTGAGACATTATGTCCAAGGTGTGCAAGCCACGAATTAAGTGTGGGTTGCACCACGCATAACTAACGAACTGATCAACGTTCAATATGGCGACGGAGCTGTCATCCCATAGAAAACTGTCAAACTTTTCATACAAAATTTTTTCACGATGACGTTGATGTTAACAGACGCTTTGGTGCAACCGGCCCTAAGTCAAGTAAAGTAAAATGCATTGTCAGGTCAACTTAATACAATTATTGCACGCCTGTTTAATATAATGAAACCGCGAATGCAATTTATTTGCCGGTTGTCAGCCGACTGATAGCTAAAACCACTAGGTTATTCACAAATCCTACAATATTATTTTATTATTTATTAAATAACCGTTTGTTTCAGGCCCATATTGGCCATTATATATGTTAGTACCTAGTACAAACTTATATAACTTATGTAGTCTCATTAGTCTTAGGTCTCTTTAGTAAGATTCCGACATTTCAAAAAATTACCACTATACTTACTTATACAAAGTATTTACTTTAGAATGTGTAAACTACAGGGCATTCACTTAAAATTAAAATTAGGTATAGGCTGTATTTATATCTATTTGTTGTGATTAATTCCTCGGCGGCCACGAACTGCACGTTCCGTGTGACCTCTTGTTTTTTGATCCTGACTTAGGCTGCCACTATGAGGGGACGTGTAATAATCAACCAATAGCATCATCCACCGCTCATCGCCATCTCAGTGCAAAGGTAGCCTATTGGTTAACACGAAATGAATTTGGTAAAACGGCAGGAGCCGTTTTACCAAATTCATTTCGGTCAAATTTCATTTCTCAAACAAATTTTAGCAACCATTTTGTTTGCCAATGCAAACTTTGGCACGATTTGAATACGAATATTTTCATTACGTCAAATTTTTATTCAGCAAAATATTATTACGAAAAATTACATTATGGCATTTGGTCTTTTAGCAAATGCTTTAGTAATGCAAAAAAACATTAGACAATAAACATTTTGGTCAAGTTAATGTTATGGCAAATCATAAATAGACAAAAATCACATTTGTTTGGGTACTGAAATTTTAGAAAAAATTGAAGATTTAATAATTATGAAAACAGTAAGAATTCTGAAGAATAGTAGGTTAGGTTAGGTTAGAACTGTGACCCCCAACAAAAAAGAACTGCTACCAGATAGTAGGTTAGGTTAGAACTGCGACCCCCAACAAAAATAACTGCTACCAGATCGTAGGTTACGTTAGGTTAGAACTTTGACCCCTAACAAAAAAGAACTGCTACCAGATAGTAGGTTAGGTTAGGTTAGAACTGCGACCCCAAGGCAAGGCGTATTTAAATGATTTGTCATTGAAGAGCTCCTCTACTGATTAACCGACGGAATAGAAATGGTAAATTGAATATTGACGATACAAATCATTTGCCTTATTTTGTTTTGGTTAAAACATATTATGCCATCTAACATATTTGACTGAATGAAATTTGGTCAAAGTACCAGTTGGTAAACGAGATATTACTTAAACATGAACATGTCAAACGTTAGGTTTGCGTAAGAATTATTTGTCAAGTAATTTGGCAAACGATTATTTGGCAAATTAAATTCTACGAAATTTTTTTTGGAAAGTGATAATTATAAATAACCGTGCTTTGTTTTCACTCCAAATGCTTCGTCAACTATTGTGTTCACATTACAGAAGTACCCTATGATAGAAATACTCGCTAACAATCAAGTTACTCAAGGCAGGCGGTATTGACTTGTGTATTCTGGCTCGTCTGTTGTGAAGTGGACGAGTCGCTTTGTGAATTTAAACCTGAAATATTCGACTCAGGCGAATCTGTGTAATTGTGTTATACTTTGTGTGTCAGCAGAGCGTTAATCATAACACCTTGGAACGCGTCCGGTGACAGAGACATTTTCTACTGGAAACTCGCCAACCGTGCATTGTAGCCTCCGAAGTTTTCTCTAAAAACTTTAGTAGAAACTTTGTTGTTCAAAAAAACTGTGTACTGATTACAGATTATACAGGAGGCATGTTTAAATTTCAAGCCCCGGCTCGTACCACTGAGGTTTTCGGAACTTATGTACGAAATATCATTCGATATTTGCCAGTCGTTTTTCGGTGAAAGAAAACATCGTGAGGAAACCGGATCTAATCCCAACAAGGCCTGGTTTCCCCTCTGGGTTGAAAGTTCAGATCGCAGTCGCTTTCGTAAAAAACTAGTGCCAATTCCTGGGACTAGGTTGCCGAGTGGACCCCAGGCTCAATAGAGCAAAAAGCTGGGACAAACGCTAGGAGGACGAAGAAGATTATAATATAAAAAAAAACAATGGTTGGTCAGCCGGTTACTCCGCACCATGCGGTAAGTACTGTACTATGGAAACAACTTATGAGTTGTAAAGATTATTCGATTTTATTTTGATTTTACCGGCATTTTGAGTACTCTGGGTCACACCCGTGGAGTGAGAAGCATGAATAGGCTATTATATTCACACAATATCAGGCTGGATGTATAGTACGATTTTTTTTAAATTCCGACCTGAAGATTCCGACATCTTAAAAAATTAAAACTTTAGCTATGCTACAGGGTTTTATGACCTACCTAATTAGGAAAATGTTTAATTTAAAATCTAATTTAATAATTAAGTACCAATAAATAATGTATTAATAAATAAGTACCAATGTAATAATATTGTAATTTGACATGTAATATTTTAAATATTATAAATAAATGACTATGACTATGACTATGACTATGTTTATATGCCACCAAATATATAAAAAAAAACAATTGTCGGTCAGGCGTCCACTCTGCGGTTGGGATGAGGGAAACAACAGTACCTCTACCACGAGTCATGCAAATAAGCCTAATTCGAGATTCGTTCACGAATTCGTAAATTATTTGTATGGAGAATTTGTGCAGAGCCTCTAGCGGTCACTTATAGAACTAAAAATTACTGCCATACCATAAGTTAAATTATCGTTTATGCAATTCGCTCACGAAAGTTCGATTGCTTGTTTCGTTTGTGTAGATTTCAATACTTTACAAAGTGACGTGACGTGACAAACGTCACATCCTTCACACCAACCGAAACAGATTGTAGGTAAGCCAAAAAGGTTTTACTTCCAAAGTACATTTTATCTGAAGGTTTAGAACTGTAGACAATTATATGAGCAGTGAACAATAATAAGCATAGAAACCGTACTAGCTCTGAAAAATTACCCTATTTTTTGTGGGTGTTTAATATGCTTGCTAGGCCGTAAACCAGGAATAATTTCCGTTGGTCATCGTGTCCCAAGCGGTAAATTTTAAGTGGTTAAGGGCGGTAAATAATCAAGCTTCGTGATGGTCAGCTGCCGTTCCTTGTGTGGGTTGAGGAACGGCAGCCATTTTCTCACATAAAATATATATAAAATAAAATTACCATCGCGTCCCAGTTGAAACAGGTGATAGTTTATATGCTATTACAAATAAAATAAAAATCATCAGCCGGCTGTATAGCATTGAAAAGACCGTAAACTAGTCACATGAATACATGGTATTTAGGGTATCAGCAGACGGTCTTTCTACCTCAATACAGCCGGCTGACGATTTTCCTGATAATAAGAGCATCAAATACTGACGATCCGCAACCCACGAACGGAGCGACAGCTGACCCACGCGAGTCTTTATTATACTTCGTCCTTAACCACTTCAAAAATTATCACCGCCTGGGACGCCTTGCGATTGGTCATAAAATTTGTTCCTGGCTTACGGTTCATGCCATCGGAGCCGGGAAATACAAGTTATGACAGTAAGCCTTTTTTAGGGTTCCGTAGTCAACTAGGAACCCTTATAGTTTCGCCATGTCTGCCCGTCCGTCCGTCCGTCCGTCCGTCCACGGATAATCTCAGTGACCGTTAGCACTAGAAAGCTCAAATTTGGTACTAATATGTATATCAATCACGCCGACAAAGTGGTGAAATAAAAAGTGGAAAAAATGTTTTATTAGGGTACCTCCCCTATACGTAAAGTGGGGAGTGATTTTTTTTTTAATTTCAACCCTAACGTGTGATATATTGTTGGATAGGTATTTAAACATGAATAGGGGTTTACTATAATCATTTTTTGATAATGTAAATATTTTCGGAAATAATCGCTCCAGAAGTAAAAAAAAATGTGTCCCCCCCCTCTAACTTTTGAACCATAGGATTTAAAAATATGAAAAAAATCTCAAAAGTAGAACTTTATAAAAGCTTTCTAGGAAAATTATTTTGAACTTGATAGGTTGACTAGTTTTTGAAAAAAAATTACAAAATAATTTCTGAACTAAGTTTGTAATTTAACCGTATAAGCAGGTTCTTATTGTACCTGTAATTTCTACAAAATCACAATAAAATGACGTGCTTTCAAATAAAGTAAAAACGGTGAAAATCGGTTCACGCCATAAAGAATTATCCCATAAAAATCATCTTCCATACTTTAAGCTCGCGCGCAATAGTTTACTTAATTTTCCGATAGATGTCGCTGTACGTGGAACGCTCATATCATACCCTACATGGCGGTGTTATTTCAACTCTTAAGTGGGGACACTTACTGTGACGGACGGAAAACTACGGAACCCTACACTGAGCGTGGCCCGACACGCTCTAGGCCGGTTTTTTTACCTTATTTAAACGCGCGTGACTTTTAACGCATAAAATGTTATCAACCGACTTCAAAATTTCGAAGAAGGAGGTTCTCAATTCGTCAGGATTTTTTTTTTACTATTTTTTCATAATGTTCACCGATTGCAACTTTTTTTAAACAGGGAAATTACGGGTGTAAACTGTCAGTACTTCATCCATCCATCCATATACTTATTTCGTCGTAGGATATAGGATTACCTAAGAAAACCAAAATTTCAAATGTACAAATAATACTAATAGTTTAAAACGTCCTAGAACTACGTCCATATATGTAAAGTGTTAGGTGATTCTTAATTTATTTGGTTATTTTGTCAACATGACAGTTCGACTTTTAGTGATCATAGTGGATCATAAGTTTATTTCTTATTATTTAGGTCTATTGTATAATCACAAAAGGATAAGTACCCTTTCAGGATATTGTTGATTCTCTAAAGTATAGGCAATGCGCTACTGTTACACATCCCACCTGCGTCGACACCGACACGTTGGCGAAGTCCTTTAATTTATTTACCAGCAAACAAGCCGGAGCGGCGCCCGAATTCCGAAATTACTACAAGACTATTAAATATAGTTGTCGTTCGTCTATCTATTGTTGGTGTCGAGGCAATCGATCCGTGAAGCAAGGGGCACGGAGCCTCACGACCTAACAAACGCACAAGGGAAGCTAAAGGTGCTCCAGCAAGCCGCCGGTTTTCATACATAACACAACGCAGGATTGCGGCTTTGCCGCTTCTTGCATAATGATGGTTTTATTTCTATTTATAAGTTACACGTACGAGTAATTGTTAGTAGTACTTATAAGTTTCTAGTTTGTGACAATGTTACTTTAAAAGGCTATTTCGCAATAAATAAATCTTTAATATAATTATGTACATTATAATTTCAAAGTGCCCTGTATAAATCTAGATGTCTTTTAAGTAAGCACTATTTTATAGTACTTGGATGCAATAATTCGAAGATCCCGGCCTGTAACGCAGTTTTTACTTCTTGAATATAAAATAATACACCTTCCTGGGATAAACAGTTTGCCTTGCTGGTGATAAGTTAGCTGCTACAGCAATCAATCAGAAATGAATGATGCACAAGAACCTGTAAAAGATGTTTCAATATTATTTGTTATTTTTCACAGTTTCATTGTAATTATTATGATTGAAAATGAAAGTGTTTATAACTATCATATCAAATTTCAACTACTTACCATTCATTTTAGGTTAGAGTTGGTATTTTTGTGCGATTTAAAATCAGATTACTACATAACATTGACTATTAATACATAAATCTCACAAATATTCAGCAGTTCTTGGTTCTAGATTTCTTTTTTAAAATTATTCTTATTGAAGTGTTGATGTGGATATTTCTATTTCTCATATCGGCTCGAAATTTACCGTTTCGTTATTCAGTTCCAGTTATCATAATATGCAGTCTTATTAACAAATTATGCTTTGTCGATATTATTTCGTCGACTAATAATATATAAATATAACACAATAAATACGAATGGTTTTCACTTTCACCATGTTTTTGACATCTCACCTTATAATTTGATAGTGAAAGAGTTTTCTACAGTCGATACGGTATTTTTCGGTGACGTAAGTCAAATTAGTGTCTTATGGTAACGTTTTAATAAAACCTATCGATAACAAACTGTACTGACCTTCAGTGCGTTAACATGACAGATCACATTCGACGTGCCGCATACATCCGTCTCGTTCTACCTATGAGACGGATGTATGCAGCGCACTAAACGTAATCCGACATGAAATGTCAGCATAGATCGTTTGTATGTGTTGCTGTCGAAACTGAAGGAAAACGATACGAAGCCCGATTATTCGTTAACGCCTATAGAAAAATATTCAGAATTTTCTACATGACTCGTGGTAGAGGTACAGCATAGGTTATGTGACGGGTTGAACAGGGCCATTATTTTGACTCGTTATCACATTATACTGGGATTAAGAGATTGGTTAAGCGCGGCGAATTGATTCTGAAATTGGTTTATATGGGAGTTAACTTGTTTGATTAATGGAAAAACCTATAATATACTCATACTTACTTATGAAATATTTTTTTTACGTTTAGATGTAGGTACTTTGTGTTCTGAGTAGATATTGAAATCAAATTTAAACATATTTGATTATGGGAAAACTAATAAAATGGATCGCAAAAAAGCTGTCTCATACAATACATGTAAGTACATCTGATTACCTAAATGTGGGTAAGAAACAGCAAAGCAAACCACTAACTTAGCGGACTAAAACTTCTAGGTTACATTTAAAATATTGGGATTGCATCTAGGTCCAATAATAATCTATTTAGCTAGAACAGCCCCTGCTACTCCATTAAAGTGGTTTTATGGTACAAACCGCAATTATACTATAACAATTTACAGTCAAACTTCTAGTTCTTAAATTTCAACTTTCGTGAGACATACTTCAGTGGGTACTGTGATAGTTAAGTGGACACAGTGAGTGTGGTTTGTTTATCGTGGCTCATGTCGGATGAACCAAATACGCTGCAAAACACGTTAGCAGCGCCGGGCGGCGCAAGATCACCCTCAACAAGCTCTGTCAGAGCGCGCGACACGCGCGGCACGCCGCGCCGGACGCAGGTCGGCAGTCGGCAACGCGACGTGCAACAGTGCGCTACGGGCCGCGGCCAGTTCAAATAGCCTTAGTGCTTGAAGATGGAGACCTAGGCTCCCCGAAACATGTCGCGCGAAGTGACTAAAGTGACGTGAGTGTAACCGTTATATTTTTTAGTGTCTAGTAGTCGTAGTAGTCGTCTAGTTCAAATAAAATGTGCCTCAAGGCCCAATCCACAACCTAAAACTGTCAGTCGCTAATGAGACCACTTTGACACATTCTAGTACATGTATCAAATAAGTCGCACCTTTAGAATGAAACTGGCTTAAAACAAAATGTCAACTTTTTGGCAAATCGCAAAATAAGATTCGACGTTTTCATTTTCTGCATTCTTTTAACGATAACTCCTAAAATAATTAAAGTGAACGCCTTTTTTCTACTGAAAAGTAAACACCTTCGTAATAGGAGGTAAAATTAGGTTAATTTTTATGAAATGGTATTTTAAAATTACGATTTACTGAAACTAGTCACTATAAGGTCACTTTTCGACCGAACTTTTTTTCTCTTTGTTCGGCGTAATATGAATTAGGTCAGGTTCATTTTAATTATCTAAACATGTTTTATGACCTTTTTGATAATATGCCTCTTTATTATTAAAACAGAAGTGAATTATGTCAACAAAATAGTTTTAATAGGTCATAATATTGGAAGGAACTCTATAGTAAAAAACTAATTTTATTGTTAAGGTATTTAATGTACCATAAAGAAAAACATTGAGATAAATAGACATTATGCAGGTATTCGTACAAAAACACAACGTCTAAGTCTTTTAAAGTTACATAGAGATCAAAATAAAGCAATAAAATTATGATCGTATCACAATTAACATAACTAAAAAATCTGATAACACTTCTAAAATAAAATAAACAGGGTAACTCTTTTACCTAGTAAATGCAATAAAAATCACTTTAAACAGTTTCATTATAATTAAACTAAATCTACAACATAACAGGAACATGTTTTAAGTGTTTTTCACTTAATTCTCCGAAACAATACTTTGATAGTAATCTACATAGTAATTAGGTATTAATTTTTTTCTTAAAAGCTCTTTAAGACCTTTTATTGTATTTTGAGTTAGCTTCAGTTTTCCTGAGAACTCTTTCTTTGTTACAATTTCTTCAACACAAGGCATCTTCTTTCTTTTGTTCCGCATGTTTACGCGCCGAAAAGAATCCTGTGTATAAGAAGTCTTGTAGTAAAATACAAATGGTTCATTTTTAACAAACCGCAATACTTTTATATCACTCCATGAGATCTGTTCTCTATCATCATCATCTTCATTGTAGTTGTATCCCCACTCCTTTTGCAGAGATTTTAGGTCTAAAACAGAATCATAACTTAGTTCCTTTACTTTAAACGGTATGCCATTCTTTTTTGAGCTCTTTATGAGACTAATATACTCATGTGGTGAGTATATTGGACCCGATTTCAAGCTTTTTTTAATTTCCTTTTCAATTAAAGAATGGACGTTATCTCCTTCATTTTGCGTATGTCCAGTGATTAGAAACTTATGCGTTATAGACCTAATGTTTGACAGTTTCGCTACAGCATACGCATAAATACTTGTAATATACCTATTTTTGTTTTGTCCTGCACAATTGTCTGAAAAAAATGTTATATCCAGTGGTTTATTAGTCGAATCCTGGCTAAGTTTTTCTATGTACTCGTAGACACATGACCCAATTTCATTTGAGCCTCGTTTAGCTTGTGTCTCATCCCAAAAGTAACAGTACACATTTCCATATGCACCAAGGTCCTCAGCTTCGTCGCTAATATCATTTTCTAAAGTTTTTTTTGTTAATTCGGCTATAGTAAAGTTAAGGCAATTTAATTTTGACACATAATAAAATGAGCTAGTTTCTCCTGTCGGGCATTGCATGACTGCTTGCAGGTCATATATCGCGCAAATATTTTGATCGTTGATATTATTACGATCCTCTTTTTTCTCGAGACGGCATATAGTTTTTTCAGTCACATGCATGTCGTAACTGTCTTGTAATTTTTCTTTTTGTTTTTCACTAGACAATTCGAACTCTAAACAGAAATCACATTTGTCTTTCTTTGGCTGAAAAAAACTTATGTTAAACTTTGTTGTGAATATGTTATGGTACAGCCAATAGGGTAATTCAGGTTTATTTTGCTCCTCTCTGATCTGTAAGAAATCACGCCACAAATCCTTGATCGTTTTTCCGCCAGTAATGTAGTCTCTATCGGAATTAGCTCTTATGAAGTGGGATGGGATTCTTGGAATGGAATTTATATGAGCTTCTATCTCCTGTATATCCTTTTCATCTGTAATCTTTCTATTGTCGTGTTTTCCTCTTTGCTCTGCTTCTATGAATCCAGCACCTGTAGACTTTTCTTTCACTGTCCGGATCTGTCTGTCTGTTATATCTAACGTGTTTATAAAATATTTCTTGCAAACTCTAATTTTATTTCCATTTATAGTGAAAAAGAATGCATTGTTTGGAGCTCTAGGGTTTTGCGTATTGGAGTATTTATACTTGGGTTGAATTTCCAACATGCAAGATTTAATAAACATTCTTTGCAACTCAATGGATCCTAACTGCCAAAAAGAGTCAAATATTTCTTTACGGCAGGTTTCATCAATGTTTTCGGGACATTTCATATGACATGTGCACGGTTCTTTCATGCTACGCGCCGGAACTTCTTTCTTAGATTTAGATAAGGATATGTAAGCTTGTCCGGTGTTTCTTAATGATTTAGCAATATTTTGCTTCCATTTCTCAGGATTACGTTGACGTTTTTTGGGCCGTCTATTCGCAGCGTTAGATTCATTAATGCCACTACCTGATGGTTGTGGTTCTGAGTCAGCTGACGATTGAGATTGAAAAACTACACCGCTACCTGAAGGCTGAGGTGCCTGAGGTTCTTCGCTACCTGACAATTGAGGCTGGAAGCTAACGCTACTTCCTGAAGGCTGAGATTCTTCCAGCGTTAAAGGTTGAGGTTCTTGGTCAGCTGAGTCAACCGAGTGATCAAGTCGTGGCTTAACTGTGGCTTGAGAGTCGACAGGGTTAACGAGGGTAAATCTTCGATGTTTTTTAATTGTCTCCACTTCAAATGTAGGGTCATCATCGCTAAGATCCGGGTCGGTTTCAAGCTCATTAACAGGTGATATGCGATAAGAGGTCGCTGTTTTCTTTGCCAGTCTATTGTAGGGTATTATGTCGTCGTTAGTTGTAGTTTCGGCGTTAGTGTAATATTTTTTATTTTGTGTAGCTGAAGATCTCTTTGTAGTACTGGAGCTAGATGTTGACCTACTGCTAGATGAACTCGACGATGAAGAACTGCTGCTAGACGAGCTGGAAGACGATGAAGAAACGCTACTGCTTCTAACGAGTACTTGTGGACTTTGTGGTATAAATGAATCATTGTATTCAGATTCGGATTCTTCAGCTAAAATGTTTACAGGGGACAATACTGTTCTTTGGCCCTGAAAAATGCAGTTTAATTAATTTTCTACTATATACTCATTACTCATAATTTTTACTAATAGTCACGTGAAAAATAAATATTAAACTTACCGTTTCAATTATATTAAGACGATTAGGTTTTATAAAAACTTGACGTTCTGGCGTACTCTCAATGATCGACGAATTCGGTGAAATGTTTTCGCAATTCGTTTCCTGTAAATGCGAAAAACAAAGCTCAAACCACCAAAAGCGGCAAATCATAATAAAAAAATATATGTTAAAATAATTTCTAAGCGTAACACCTCGATGCAGTTCATGCTTTCATCCTTAGACCTGGCATCTAACCTCTAACTCACGCTTATGCTAACACATACGGGACCTCCCCCTCAACTCCTCTTCACCCTTAACTCTAGCTTACCCAGTAAAACTGAAGTTTTGTTATTTGTGCACGCTTAGCATTAGTAAACACTTAAAATATGAAACAGCGGTACAAAACTTGTAGTGAATGTTATCCCTAATTTAAAATTAAAACGGGCAAAAACTGTTAACTTGTGTAATATTCTCTAAGTAAGTATATAAAATAAAATGCACTCACCTGTCTTTGCTCTTTCGAGCATTTTCTAGAATCATTAAAGTTCTTCGTCGTTTCATTTTAAAACTAAACACGATGACCTATAACACAAAGTGCATTAGAATAGTAACGACTTAAAAACCAAAATAACAGAATCAACTTTAACTATTTAAATACAAAAGAGATTTAAACCTTAATGAAACATAAAACATAGCAAACATTTATTAGAAAAGTGACTTATTATTTGTTAAGTCACGCCCTACAGAATATTTTTAATAATAAAGTGGAGTAATTACGAATAAGTCGTATACATTAACACAATGTTCGGAATAGTATGGACATAATGACAAATTAGTCAGTTTCATTCTAAAATAAAAACGTAAGACTTACCTATATTTTCGAAACAAAAACGACTCAATCACTAGTGGGTCACTTTATTTGGGACTGGCTTGCGTGCGGCGCTTGCGGTTGCGGGATTAACACTAAAAGGGACGCTGACGTTCCGACGCGGGGGGGGCTACCGTCCAATAAGAAAGAGACCCTTGTAGTGAGTTCGTACTCTTCTTGCACAGCTCGGTCAGTTTCTGATTAACGAAGCGGTGTAATACGCTGTACAGAGTCGTTCTGTGACACTAACTCAATTTCACGATTTTTTGTGTTAGGTCGGTTTCACTCTAAGGTGCGAAGTATTGATCTCGCATGGGATATCCACGTGTCACAGTTTGGCATGTCGAATAGGGGTCAAGTAGTTTGGAGTTAGCTCGATTATAAGATATAGCAAATGTAAGACCGTTAAGGTTTAGTTCCAATAGGGAAGGCCGGTGAAAACTTTTTGTAGAGGGCGCTGTTCCAGATTCCATACAACGACAGAAAGAGACAAAAGATGGTCCTTAACAATGTACTGAAAATATAAAGTCAGAAGGCGTTTCTTAGGGAAAATTCTTCGTTGTCACTTCATTCTACAGTTTTTTAATTTAAGGGTATTCCGAAAGCCTGAGAATTTCCCTTAGGGACCGATTCGAGATGAAAAAGCGAGTCATTTTCGCTAAAATAAATTAAAACTAAGTAGTTTTTGCAAGTGCAAAGTTAGCTTTTCCAGGGACCATTGTTGGAAATGTCATTGTGACAGTTGGCTTCCCCTTTGTGACGATATATTTTTAGTTCCAAATTAACATTGATATCGACATTATCTGCAGAAATGCAGTCGGCAACAATGAAGCACTCCAATGCTATAGCAGTCCAGTTACATCGTAGTTTTAAAAAATGCAGTTTTCTGTCCAGTCGATTATAGTTACGTTTTTGTTAATTTCCAAATGTTATGAAAATCAAACAGTAGCACTAGAATGATTTACAATGGACAGCTTGCAGCTCCATTTCCATGCAAATGGCTCCTCAAGTCAGCTGGTCATTCCAAACTAATACCGAACCTATTATTGTCCTGCAAATGTGCAGCTAACTCTTGGAAGTTTTGCCTGCTACCGACGCAAGAGGCGGTCCCGTTGAAGATGGCTGTTGAAACTTAGAAGACAAATCGCTGCGCTCGATTACTGTAACCTGACCACTTTCGTAACTAATAAAACAGAGTAGATGAAAAGTATTTGCTTATTTTTCTGAGAATGGAATAGTTACCCAAGCTGAATTTATTTAATCAATTAGTTATGAAGCATTTTAACGGCCTCCTAGCCTAGTCGGTAGTGACCCTGCCTATGATGCAGGAGGTCCCCCGGGTTCGAATCCTGGTCAGGGCATTTATTTGTGTGTTTATCACAGATATTTGTTCCTGAGTTATGGATGTTTTGTATGTATTTAAGTAGTTATCTATATCTATCTATTATATATATCGTCGTCTGGTACCCGCAATACAAGCCTTATTGAGCTTACTGTGGGACTAGGTCGATTTGTGTAAGATTGTCCCATAATATTTTTTTATTTTTTTATTATTATAATTTTTTTAAATTATGTATTTTCATACCAAAAATTCCGAATTAAAACTGATTACATGAATATCGTAAGGCTGCATTTCTACCTGAGTTGTGCGAGGATGCGTGTGTTGGTGGAAAACTAGTAGAATAATTTAATTTGAGCGACGCTATAGGTAAATTAAGTGTTTCTGTTGGTTCTTAAAAACATCCCTCGCTACGCATCGTCGCCGTTGTCTCGTGGAAACGCAGCCTCAAACATTTTTGCTGTATATCTTTAAAGGGTCAGCAACTCGTTGAAGTTGCAAGCGTCCATAGTTTGCTGCTTCCACTGACCATCGGATAGGTCGAATGCTATTCCACGCTCATCTTGCTATGCATTCTATTATGTGTTCCGACGGTTTAATTATCTTAGCGCGGCGGCAACAGATTGGTTCTATTCATGGGTATTAAGTGTTACATTAAAACAATAGGGGATTCAATAGTAGCTAAATGCCAATGATGCCATAGTCACCAGGTCATAGTTATCTAGTGTGGGTTAGATTTGCTTGTTTCTTTTTACAGTGCAGTTAGAAGCAGAAGTAGTTAAGCGGGAAAGGTATAGTTAGGCCCTCACCACAAAAAAAGGGATGAGTTACTGCGTTGGTTAGCCAGACTATATTTTATGTCGTTCCTAGATCTTTTTGAATACAACGACCTTATCTAGTTCTGCTGACTATGCATACAATACCTTGTCTCTTACGCCTTGACCACACCTACCAAGTACAGTGACACAAGTATAAACACAGACACAGACAACCTGTCCGTGAACTAGATAATGTCATCTTTAAGTAAACGTACACAGTGCGAGGAACGCGTCGATAATAATATTTGTGACGTTTTCAAGTCAAAGGTCACATCATTGTCGGTTGTTAATAGAGTTAATAATGATGTACCTTTGACTTGAAAATGTCACATTTTATCGTAGATTTATTTATCGTATGCTTACATGTCACTGGATATAGATAGGCATTTCTTCCCTAGGGTAGTGGGCAGATGATGAAGAAAATCCAGTGAGTGCTGCGAGGTCCAGGTAGGACAGTAGAGCTGCAAAGTTTGTAACTCTTTTAGCACCACCCAGGGATTACGTGTAGGATTGTCTAAGGTGTTTCTTACGGACGCAGAGAAACATTGATCGTAGGTTAGTTATATATTTTTGTTTCTTTACCAAGTATAAGGTTTAGCTATTGATAAAATTATAATGTTAAGTTGTGAATAAATATCAAGTTTTCTACCAGCATATTACTTACAATGTTAGTGTTCTACGTAAGTTAGTTTGTCTATTTGTTCAGGACAAATTTTGCAAGCTGATTTAGAATAACTTTTATATTATCAATTTAATATTTCGATGTGTATTTGCTTTTAAATTTAGTGGAAAATACTACAAATTGGAAACAAATAACTATAACAATGAAACATTGAACTGCAAAGAAATCTGGAACATCACGGGATTCGAACCCTCGTGTTTAGATTACCGTTCCAATGTGCTTCCAATTACACTAGACGTTCCTCTATCCACCTCAGTGAATTTTTCACTGTAATGAACAATGATGAATCAGTCACTAGCGACATCGTGATGTTCCAGAGTCCTTCGCAGTTGATATTTTGATTGTAATGGGCATCTGTTTCCAATTTGTGTTTCTATTTCTATTATCTCTTCTTCATTTTCTATTATAAATAAAAAGTATAACATACCGCTAATGTTAATATCGACGTTTATTTTTGTGCTGTCCCATCACTAAAACTTACCTGTTAGGTACAGTGATACCAGAGTCAGAAATTAAAAGTGCCTATTTAAGGGGATAAGTGTGTATACCGTACCTTATAATAAATAAAGTATAATCCATACAAAATTAAAATGCTACATAAAATGTATGGTTAAAATAAAGGAACGAATTAATTTCTAAACAGGAATATCGTTATTTCAAGCATCTACAAGTATATTTCACTTAAGGGGCGCCACATATTAGAGCGGAATTCAGTGCGGAATTCAGCACACTAGCTGAAATTTGTCTATTAAAACGGAAATTTGTTTATTGTAGCTGTATTTTTGAGACCATAGACAAATTTCAGCTATTGTGCCGTACTACAAGCACACATACGCTGAGTTTCTTACGCTGGTTCTTCTCAGTTGGGGCTCCTTTCCGAACCAGTAGTAGTTTATTGCCCTTCCCATAATACGGTTTTAAAAATATTTGATTTCAATACAGTTGTTAAACCAGTGTTTATGTTTTATTTCATTACCGTGCGTCCGTGCGTAATGTGCTATAGGCTAGTTTATCTTGATAGTGTCAGTTTTTTGAGTTCCAAACCACCTTACAGCACTGCCCTCGGCGGTCCTCGACGACATATATAATTTAAAAAGCTATGCGTGTGCAAGAGTTTTACCTTTGAAGTACTGACGTTAATCTTTTTATTTTTGTTAATGATTAAAAATAATATGTAATTTGAATAATTTAAAAGTCGATTAAAATATGTTTAGAAACAATTTAATAACAACACACACACACACAGACACACTGTTTTTTTTAACAGAGCAATGCTTTACAATTATGACTATTTATGACTGTATGCCGAATGGGTCTGTGCCTAACCCAAGGAGTATCTTTTAAGTGTATTGCCTAACCTGTCATAACAATGACAATGAATGACATAATGGCGGACGTATTTCTGCCGCACTGGAGTCGATTACTCTTGTGTGCAATATTTCACTTACCTCCCTCGATGTAATCGTGTTCATAATTGCATACCCAATGTATGAATGAATTCATTGATAAATTGGGTATGCAATTATGAACCCGATGGTACAATGGACTATGAAGAGTCAAATTTAAAAATTACCCTAAAGCAGATGCAGTACCATTAAGTGGCAACACTTTTTGATTGACAATATTTTCTAGTTTTTTGCTAATTTCGTGCACTATTTGATGATATTTAGACGTAATTATACTTACAGATGAAAAGAAACGTTATCCTTATGTAAACTGGATAATTCAGATCTTTTCTTACATGAAAACACGCAGCAATTCGGCATTTTTACCTCAGATCGTTCCGGGCTGACTGACATTCATTGAATGGCGTTTGACGCGCGACAACTAGTTTTATATAACCGCTACGACCAGTGGTCTTATACTTTTGGCAGAGGGGGACGCCTGACAGTTACCACTCCATTGGTTTATTTCTCTGAGGTCCGTCAGTATGTCAGCGGCAATAGCAGCCACGCCAAATGCGCCGCAATAAAACACCCGACTAATGTCCGATGAAACTACCCGCATTACACCGCATTTATAAGATGTTATTGGCCGTTGCAGCTGGTACTGAAATTGTGTTACATTATCCAAGTATGTGTTGTCAGTCAACAGAAAAAGAAACTAAGGAGGTGTTCAAATTGATTTGGACACATTCTTGATGTCTTGACAAAAAATGTGTCGTTGACGGTACCTCACCCCGGTAGTTACCTACTGCTGCTGCTGAGTGTACATACAAATAATATCTACACCTAATTGAGGATTGAATGCACAATTAACAAAATAAGCCTACAAGCTTTCTATAGGTACCTATGTATAAATAGGTGCTTAAGTTAAAACCTTTTGAAGTATTTCTGTAAAATCAACGGCAAAACAGCACCTTAAGCACTCCCTGTGATCTCGTCTTAATTCATGAATGTATACGAAAACGGCTTTGAAAATAAGCAGTAAACACGTCATAAAGACGCTTAAATGAAAAAGGGCGATATTTGAAAAGACGAATAAACACATTTACTGCTATAATAAAAGGACTTCGCGGCGGATTCGCGCTATGAATAATATATAGAGGCATATATTAGCGGAGTCAATAGTAGGATACCTGCCTGCGCCCGGGTTGTTGCTATGCTCAGCTCAGTGCCGATATTTTACCGCGAATAAACTGCGGGTAGTGTGCGATCGAAGTACAATTTCTAACTGAAACCGAAACCATAATACATATTGAGCTTTTATTATCAATTTCGTGAGACATATAACTATAAAATAACTATAACGTTCCTTTAGTAACTACGCACGAAATATTTCGTAAGCCTAGGTCTCCATTTTTAAGCACTACTGTTGAGTTTCGGCTGAAACCTAAACTTTTTCAGACCGGTTAAAATCGTACATAAAACATAGTTAACACGTGTAATAACGAAACGTATCTCTAAAATCGCTATTCAAAGATTGTTTTCATGATTTACAATCGGCCAAACGAAGGGAGATCTAAGGGGCAAAAATCTCTGAAATATGAAATTTGTATATTATACTCTCGCATAAAAAAAAATGTAGACTTTCAGTTTCGGAATGGCCCAAGTTTCTCGGCCGTAACGTCGTTAGTGCCGTAACCATGCAGGTTTTTTGCAAAAACTGGGCGAAACCGTAACTCGAACAGACCTACACTAACCACAACTTAAATCCGCGGGATTCAGGCCCCACTCCCGGAGGAGCACGTATTTGCACGGACTATATTCCATGTTGAAGCGGTGCTCGAAGTCGACCTTGCGAATTGTCAACGGTTGGGTGAGCTCAGTGAGAGTGACCACGTTAAGTTGAGATGGCCTTTGACGACAGTTGTTCGGGTAGCTTTAAAGTTATGATCAACTTGATCTGAATTTTTTTGGTGATTCTTAATCTACCAAGCAAATAAGGTATTTTTATTTACAGGCTGATTGTAGCGGCCTCGTAGTCTAGCATTATATCAAAACACAGTTAAACAGTAAATACTTATTGAAAATTAAAAATGGATGTTTGGAGACATTACAAATGAAAAAAAGTAACTGTGAAGGACTATGGAAAACCGCTGCATTATGTTATCTTATCTTATCTTTCAGTAGATGTATGGTCACACACATAATTTGTTTACCCGAGCAGTTATTTACACATATTTACAATAAACGCGTAAGGAGTAATCTGTTTGTTCGCGAACTACAACTACTGCACAGAATTTAACGATATTTTATCACATTCAGTGCCACCTAGTGCTACGCGCTACGCTCGTAGCCCGTAGCCACGTATTCGTCGTATCTACCGCGTAGTAGCTACGAACAGAGAACCCGGCAGTCGGGTTCTCGGCGCTGAATGTGTTATAGTAACAGTAACCCTGATATTAAGGGTGTTTATTTCTCCAAAACGGGCACGGGCAAAGCCGCGGGCACAGCCAGTTCCTGAATATATTAGCAACCGGCCAGTAAAATAATGATAAAACAGCCGTATCCCAAACAAAGAGCTTCACCAGCATTATTTAAACGCGTCTTGCAATATTCCGAACCAAATAATAACAATTTGGCGCAGATTTTAATGCAGGGGATGAACGAGATAAATTCGTGGAGATTTTTCAGTGGACGTGGCCAGACTGCGTAATTTGTTTGCGAGCCCTGGGAAGCGGAACAATGAATAAAATCATGTTTTACTGTTACTTAGGTACCTGGAGAACATGGATGGACGATTCAATTTGCCGGAAAATGTAGTCGTCGAAATTGGCTCACTGTCGAGTGAGTTGTAAATAAAGGCCGGTGTTCGGATTTTAAAATCTTAATATATTATGATATGTTTATTGATTGAATTCAAAAGGAACAGTCATTGGCTCGCGCGTTGGACCTCGCCCATTGAATCATTTGGCATCTCGCTCGCACTTATGTAAGATGCACCGCGTGTTGTCTCATAGACACGTATCATAACAAAAACAAAACGAGTTAAATTCTATGAGTCATTAAAGTGTACTTACTTAGTGTTGGTATTATTCTTACATACAGAATTAGTCTCTGTTTTTTTGTTCGTCTCTTAATGAGAGCAATGAAACACTTCTAGTTAGTTTGCTATACTATGCTTGTTTCTAGATCCGGACATCTGGCAAGTAAAGTGGTGGAGGTCAAATAATGCAAATAACTTGAAGAAAACAAATCTGAGAGTTCTGGCTTTGATGGAATATTATGGGAAAGTATGTACCTATAGCCAGAAGTTGCTGTTGGGGGAGTAGTGCCAAATGACGTATAATGCAATTTATAGTTTGTCGCCTCCTGTTTTTGTTTCCGCAATAATACACAATATCTTTTGTTCTCGTGTTAAAATATAGGCCCTCTATAAATGACACAACTTCGGCAGTTTGTATTACTTTTTACCAACTGAAAAAAAATGTTGGTCTGTCACACTGACCTCCACCCACTAAAAGCTGTCAAATGCCCGGATCTATCAATAAGGATGATAAAGCAATCTAAATAGTCAGGTTTCATTGCTCTCATTACTGTGTCATATCTGGCGTGGTCAGTTCTTAGTCTATAACCAACATTTGTAAGTATTATAATTATCGACAACCGGCCATTGAAATAATGCTGCCACACTGTCTCCCCAACGATACCTGGGCCGACCCACCGATCTGCCCAAAAACGCTGTCTTGACAGCCCGATTCTCACCCATTCTCTGTAGGTGACAGAACCAGCGAAGTCTGTGTGAAGTAGGTGTGCTTTTCTATACCGCTATATCAACAAATAGGTAATTAAAAGAACATTAATAAAAATAAAGGAGGCTCCGTACAAGATTTTTTTTTCAAACGTCAGTCACGTTGAAATATTTGAAAATAGTCCAATGACGATTTTAAGGAAAGAATAGAACGTTCCAAAAAATGTGTGGAAGTAAGGAAACCTTGGGGAGCGAAAGAGGGAGAGAGAGCGCGATTTGCACTTGGCCTTTTATCAACAAGCTTTATACATAGAATATACTTAGCTACATAAAATATTTTTTTCGGCGCAGGAAAATACCCGCTTAAACCTGCAAATCTTGAAAAAATGCCTGAGGATATTCATGGGATTTAAAAAGATAGCTTCAGAGTTAAAAGCGAAAAGGAGGTTCAGGAAATACAAAGACAAAAAAAATAGTAGCAAGTAGCAGCAAACTTGTATTTTCCTTTCTTTGTGGCTTGTACTCAATTATCTACTCGTTAAAAAAACCGGCCAAGTGCGTGCCGGATCACGCATAATGGAGAGTTCCGTACCTTCAATGGAATATGAACTAAACTAATGCGAAAAGGTCGTATCTGATGCCTTTGGAACAAGTTTTTGGAGACAACTCAAAAATTACTGAACCAATAATGTTTAAAATAATTTTCGTAGTTAGTATGTGATGAGGCGCATCATCTCATTTTGTTTCATATTTTTAAAACTTACGGTTCATAAGTTACAGGGTGGGGACACATTTTTTCTGTCTTTCGAAGCGATTACTTCTGAAACTATTCACTTAATCACAAAATGTTCAAAGAAACCTCGATGTTATTTTTGAAGACCTATCTAACAACAGTTTGATATTTAGTGAATTAGTTTTTTTTTAAATTTAGTTACATGTATGGAGCGCCCCTCCAAAATATTTTTTTCTGCGATTTAACTACATAACGTAACTAAATAGCGGCATACAAAATACACCTTATGTCCAATTTTTATTAAGATACGTCTTATAGTTTCCGACTAAAATGCCTGTGACATACGGACGGACGGACGGACGGACAGACGGACATGACGAAACTATAAGGGTTCCGTTTTTGCCATTTTGGCTACGGAACCGTAAAAAGCTGGTGTTAATTGAGTTCTACGAAATGACAGTAATTGCCGTAAATAATGATAATATCAATATACAGTATGTAAACTAACTTAAACCAATTATTCAAATCCGGGCATGGCTAGATGTTAATTAAGGTTGTGGTATAAACATTATTAAAATCCTAACGTTTTTTTAGATTTTATAATTTAACTACAAAAATTAAATTTGATTAATTTATGATTTGAAAACAACCTGTATTATTTGTTTACGTACTGTTGTGACATGACATGTGTTATCAGGTTGTCAAGTCAAGGTCAAGTTCAACACATGCAATGACAGTTAAAGTAAGGCTTTGTACACACTTACAGTTAAATACGACGTAGCTCGATGTGGCGTCCACCGTTAGCCGTTATTTGAATCAAGCGACGGTGATTATTTTCGTGAACGCTACGCATCAAATTTGGATTTTGCCGGGCACGTCGTTTGATTTTGTTAAAAGCCAGTACAATCCGCATCTTCATTTCATCCTCGGTTCTCGATTCCTTTTTAAATACTAGCTGCTTTACCCAACCCCAGAAGAAATAATCCAGAGGTGTGAGGTCTGGCGAACGTGGCGGCCATGGATTATCCGCGAAGCGGCCAATCCACTGACGTCCGAAGATTTGGTCTAACCGTTGCCTCACTTGAATAGCAACATGAGGTGGTGCTCCATCGTGCTGGTACCATGTTTCTCTGAATTCGGCTAGCGGTAAATTTTCTACATAGCGAGTTACTGGCTGGTTCAGCACTTCCAGGTATTTTCTACCGTTATTCGACCCATTAATAAACACGGGCCCAATGATGTCATTACCTTTTATTCCCGCCCAAACATTTATTGACCAACGAGTCTGATGGGAGAGTTCGCGGCCGACATGAGGGTTTTGGTTTTTTAGTGCCCAGTGATGAATAACCCTTCGATTCCACATCGAGTTTCTTGTAAATAAGCTTTCATTTGTCCAAATTATTTTTGTGATAAAATGAGGATCATCCGCTACCTTTCCTAAAGCCCAATTCGCATAATCGACCCGCCGTAAAAAATCTTCTTCTTTTAATGCCTGTACCTTGACTACAGAAAATGGATGCTGCTGGTCCCGTTTTAAAATTTTGTGAACGGCTGTATGACTAATATCATACAACCGCCCTGTTTTTCTAGTGCTGGAGCCAGGATTTTCTGCAAAATGGTTTAGGATTCTTTCTTCCGTTCTAACATCAATACGAGGACGAGGCCCACCAGTGTTAACCGGAACCGCTCTTTCATTGTTCCGTAGTCTGGTAATCGCCCTTACGATGATACGTGAATCCGTAGGCTGTCTTCGCTGCGGAAATCTCTCTGCGTACAATCGAAGCGATGCCGCACCATTGTTTCTGCATTCCCCGTAAATAAGAATCATGTCTACTATCTCTTCAGCACTAAAATTCAACGGCATCATGAATTACATTTATTGTTTACTATCAAGAAACGTCACATTGAAAATTTATGTTGTCATTTGATTAGTAACCAAACTTTTTTGTCGAAATAATTAAGAAAATAAATTTTGACGATAAAGTGTCATCAGCGAAATTGAAATGTCATAAATGATAAGAACTAATGGTATTTACATGAAACATTGAAAATAATTTGGCTGTTACTTTGTTTATTTAATAAGATCGTGAAACAGGTATGAAGTGATAAATTATTCCAATGAATAAATAATGAAAATTCATGTAAAATACCTAAACAAAACGTACCAATAATAAACTTGCGATTATTTGTCACACGTAAACATAACATCCACAAGGTGATACTTTTAGGGTTAACCGACTTTGAAAAAGGTAAGATCTTGTAATTTTTATACAGAGATAAACTTAATTATTTATTCGTCATTTACTAACAAAAATGTAGTAAAACACTAAACTCGATACGAGCATCAGCTGGTTTAAACAGATGGTTTAAGTTACTTTACATACTGTATAGACTTTAAATTTTAGGTTGTTATGCCTTGAACATACAGCAGCAGAAATAACAATAAATAGCATACGATATGTTCAAAATAATCTTGACACGTCTTCATATATAAAAAAAAACAAGAACGTGTGAAGATAACTTTGAATACTCTCAGCTTATCCCTTTAAGGGATCTCTTCCGTTAATGAAAGTGAAAATGAAGTAAGGTAGAAAATTACAGCAACAAGATACATAATATATCATATGAATGTGCTGTGTTATCTATTTCGTCTCTTTTGGTTCTATGCACCACCTACTGCTTATTGTTTTTCTCTAGTCTCCACTACCCAAAGGTTGTCTGGAAGAAATCGCTCATTAGCGATAAGACCGCCTGTTGTTACCTCTACCTAAATTTATCTAATTGTAAAATTTGTGCTTGTAACTGTATGAGGTGTGCAATAAAGAGTATTTATTATTATTATTATATAAAGACATCGATACAAACTCATAAAAAATTAAAGGAAAAGTGTAAATATTACAACAGAGAGGATTTTAATTCACGGAAATATTATACAAGCTGTTTATGTTCCAAAAATTTGGAGCTTCAAAATGAATTTAATTTTTCTCAGCCCTTTATCAAATAAGGGAGGCACTGGCGGCAGCTTTGTGGTTTCATTCATCAGGGCGTAATTAGGGAAGTAATAAAAAACCGCTGTAGCGAAAATACAAGTGGAATTCACTAAGCAAATCTTAGATTTTATAGAAATAGGACGCGTTTGTTAGAAGAAATAAAATAAGGAAACCAAAAATGTATAGGGGCTGATAACAGCTAAATTCCCTCCCTATCTTTTTCAGCGTGAGTGGAAGAGAAACACTGTGTTACGATTAGTATGGGAGCTCATTGCAAATTTTGCATAATGATGAATTAAAAAAAACTACGCATTCATTGAGAAATATAAAACAACGAAGTTTTTAGTATTAGTATGGTAGAATTTTGCCGTTAGTTACAGACGTATAAGTAAAGAAACTAAAGACATACAACTGTTTAAAGCTAATTTTAAGATGTAACTTTGGAATTATTTTCTACCGAGCCGATTTCGTCCAATAGTGTATCGGAATTAACGAAGTTCTTCCAAATATAACAAATATTAACATATATTTCGGAGCGAGATGGCAACGGCTTGTCGCAGAGCTACGCTATAAGCATCGCAACTGATAAAATTATGATATTTTGTGTTAATCAAGTTACTTTTGTTGAATTTGTAACAAGTTTGGAAAACAACGAGCATTGTTTTGCTTGGGAGTGGTCTTACTTTGGTCCGTGTAGGTTGTCAATAAAATTGACGTTTCGATTTACCCTATTTTAAAGTAAGAAATGCGCCAGTAGTTATTAAAACTCACGTTTAGAATTACCCACCTGGTGACAGTATAAAACCAGGAGCACAGTACCTGTGCGGTCATTCTTGATTCAGTCTTCGATCGGTCTTCATCTGGGTCTCTCTTGGTGGCTTTGGCAGCCTAGCAGTCACTATCCTGATCGTTCTCATGTAGACGGGTCGGGTCGGTTCGGTCGTTCAGAGTAACGGGTTGTATTTTGAGTAGCACACGGACGCAAGCTGGGAGCTCTCCTCGTTTTCCTGGTGCCTTTTAAAAATCAATCAATGCTTTTCGTAGTTAAAGTGTTTATGATAATTTTGTGAAAGTATTTTTGTACCTGCGTGTTCTGTATCATAGTGTAATCTACGGAATTTAGTTCTAATGGTGTTTCAGATAACAAAAGATAAGTCCCGCTGAGTTTCTTACGCTGGTTCTTCTTAGTTGAGGCTCATTTCCGAACCAGCGGTAATTTATTGCCCTCCCTTAATCTGGTTATAAAAAGATTTAAAATCAATACAGTTATTAAACCAGTGTTTATGTTTTATTTCATTACCGTGCGTCCGTGTATAACATGCATAATGGTTTAGTGTAGGTAGTAAAGACAATGAGTATGAGTAATATTTTCCTTCCTGTAACTTTGTATCTATCTATAAGACGTACAGAATAAGTACAAATACAAAAAAAAATGAGTCTTTATAATTCTCGTAGACATTTTTGTCATAAAGTGAACTGTTCAAGCATTATGTAAAAAATGCTAAAGCCTATACGATATTTTAATAATAAGTTGACAGTTATATGAAGTTTAAAAAAATAAAAATATTTTCAAGCACTTTATTAAAAAAATATATTTTTTCTATGAAAGCGTGTATGTTTTTTGTAAAATCTAAATCAATTATACCCGAATTGATCGATAGCTATACCTGACAACGCCTGGTAGTATTTTATGATGAGTAATAGAACATTGATTTTGTGTGTGAGACTTACTACTTTCACCCCTCTATCACGACAGATCACGTTGGGGGGGTATAAGGAGACCTCACGTGTATTTTTCTAGTGAACGAAACTAAGAAAAATTTCTACCACACGATTAGATAATTACTTTTTCTCGGATTCGTTAAACATAAATATTTACTAAGGGTCGAATTAAAAAAATACACGTGAGGTTATGGGGGGGGGGAGGGGTAGCCAAGAACCTCACCAAATATCACCAAGGGGGGTCAAAAAGTAGCCGAAAAAACCTCGCGTGATTTGTGCACAAGCCCTTATCTCGAAGCACAAAACTTTGAAGCTAATAAATAAAATTCTTATGATATAAGAAAATATACACTTTTTCACCCCCTGTATCTTAATCTCTGTAAGACTTACAGATTTATTGTATATGGAAATATTGTAGACAATTTTATCTTCTTCATACGTCCCATAGACATTTTAGGCATACTGACAACCGTTTAAGCGCCAAGGTTCAAAAACGGACCTTTGGCACCTTTAAACCAAGATGGCAGCCGCGCCCCCCCCCCCCCCCCCCCCTCAAGGTCTCAAATCTAGTATTTTAATTACCACCCTATAGCCTACCAATAACCATTAAAACATTTTCTACTCCACCTTTTGTAAGGCAATGTATGGAGATGATTCTCCAATGATTAGATTAATTATGTAAGTGGTAAATAAGTAGCGTGTAGGCGGTGTAAGTAGATTTGTCTGTTATCTGATTCTCATTACCAAAGGAAGTCAAAGAACTTCCAGAATATTCAAATGCTTACGCCTATGTCGTATTATCAAATAGTCATTTATTCCTGTGTGTGCGTAAAGCTGTCTAACCACGCGTAACAACCGTAATAACCTATTGACATTTGGATTAATGAGGGATTTGTTATCAAAATTATCTTCTATTTTCAATATGATACATAAACAAGTTGCTATATTTCAACCGACTTGAAGATTTCGTAGAAGGAGGATTTCAATTCGTCGGGATGTTTGTTTTTGCAATTCTTTGTTTTTTTTTTCTTAACGGCCTCCTAGCCTAGTTGGTAGTGACTCTGCCTATGAAGCAGGAGGTCCCGGGTTCGAATCCTGGTCAGGGCATTTATTTGTGTGTTTATCACAGATATTTGTTCCTGAGTTATGGATGTTTTCTATGTATTTAAGTATTTATCTATATCTATATATATCGTCGTCTAGTACCCACAACATAAGCTTTATTGAGCTTACTGTGGGACTAGGTTGATTTGTGTAAGATTGTCCCATAGTTTTTATTTTTAGGGATCCGTTCCTCGAAAGGAAAAAACGGAACATTATAGGATCACTTTGTTGTCCGTCCGTCTGTCAAGACCCTTTTTCTCACGAACGCGTGGAGGCATCAATATGAAATTTATATCAAATACTGAGGTCTACTTTCCCTTGGAGCTGTGAAAAAAATCAAACTTCTAAGCCAACGCAATCAAAAGATACAGCCGTTTATGCCGCAAATTTCCGCAAATTTTCGAAACTCGCAAGGGAATCGTGAACTCAGAATCGTGAAATTTGGTACAATGCAACGTCTTATAGCACAGATAAAGGAAAAATTGCGAAAACAGTAAATTTTTAGTTATATCATACAATAAAAATATTTTTAATAATTTTAAAGTTACTACCCCTTTCCTCATGAACGCGTAGAGGTATTAAATTGAAATTCATATGAAATACTCGGGTCTATAATACCTTTAAGCTGTAAAGGTCTGTACGGAACCCTCTGTGCGCGAGTCCGACTCGCACTTGGCTGGTTGTATTTTTATTTTTATTTATTTATTTTTCTTCTTTTTTTAGGGTTCCGTAGTCAACTAGGAACCCTTATAGTTTCGCCATGTCTGCCCGTCCGTCCGTCCGCGGATAATCTCAGTGACCGGTAGCACTAGAAAGCTGAAATTTGGTACTAATATGTATATCAATCACGCCGACAAAGTGGTAAAATAAAAAGTGGAAAAAAATGTTTTATTAAGGTACCTCCCTCCCAGCTTTCTAGTGCTAACGGTCACTGAGATTATCCGCGGACGGACGGACGGACGGACGGGCAGACATGGTGAAACTATAAGGGTTCCTAGTTGACTACGGAACCCTAAAAAAGATGTGTTTCGTTATCGAAGGAGCATGATATTATGCCATTATGAAACCCACTTTTAATATTCAAACTCCGATCAAAAATGCTAAAATACGCATTTTCAATCTTTAGGTGTTTTAATACAGTCGAATTCTAATTTACACTTCCGTATTCGTAGGCTTAGATATTATTTTAATATTACAATGTTCTAACTTACCGAACAGTATCAAAACGCAGATTATGTAACAGTAGACATTGACAGTGTCAAACCAAAAAACAAACCCGTTTCAATCCAGGTGAAGTTAAACATTATGTCAACGCCATAAGGACGTTAACGACTTGTCTTGCTGTATTCTAATCGCGGAAAGATCAACATAATGTTTATTTATTTAGTATTTCTAATTCCCGTTTAATTTTTTTGTAATATTTTGTCTACTTTAGTAATAAAATGAGTATTTATTTTACATTGAAGTACAAACTGTATACGGTTTATATCAGGTAGCCCAGAATTGACGATCTCCTTTATAAAAACTTTCTAGGAAAATGATTTTGAACTTGATAGGTTGAATAGTTTTTGAAAAAAAAAATACAAAATAATTTCTGAACTAAGTTTGTAATGTAACCGTGATGAATGCCAGTGTGGCTATCCAGATCAGACGGTACACCACATTATATTTGAATGTCCCATCACCAAATTTAGTGGGAAACCGACGGATCTCAAATTACTTACGACGGATGCAATTGCATACCTAGATTCAAAAATTTTAAAATTTTAAGTAGATAACATATTTATGCCATACGATAAATAAATAAATGTAACCGTATGCTTATACGGTAAAAACACCTGCTTAGGTGTTTATTGTACCTGTAATTTCTTCAAAATCACAATGAAATGACGTGCTTTCAAATAAAGTAAAAACGGTGAAAATCGGTTCACGCAATAAAGAATTATCCCATAAAAATCATCTTCCTTACTTTATGCTCGCGCGCAATAGTTTACTTAACTTGCCGATAGATGTCGCTTTACGTGGAACGCTCATATCATATCCTACATGGCGGTGTTATTTTAACTCTTAAGTGGGGACACTTACTGTGACGGACGGAAAACTACGGAACCCTACACTGAGCGTGGCCTGACACGCTCTTGGCCGGTTTTTAAAAATGTATGTTCACCGATTATTCGAAGACGGCTAAACCGATTAGAAAAAATATTTTTTCATCAGGTCAGGATCTAACGATGGGAGTCTGGAGAAATCGAGGGAATTCTTCATATATTATAGGCACACCTATAGTGATTTGAGTATTTTTACAGTAGCTCGAGCATTTCCTTTTGGAAAGGTCGAGGCTAAGTGAAGTCGGTTCTTTTCTGTTTAAAGTTATTTATTGAACTAACCTTTATTGCAAAAAGTAACATTTTAAGAGTCCAAAAGGCAAACTGAATGCTAAAAGGCATTCTCTACCAGTCAAGGCAAAGCAGTGAGATTGTGTCGTGGGCGGTGCTACTAATAATAAATAAATAGAAACTGAGCTATTCTGAATACCAATGTCATTTAAATGTTTGATCTGTCATATTTAATATGAATTTGATAACCAGTTAATAACAGGAAAACTTCTGAAAAGTTTAGCTGTGGCGTAATCGCCACGTGGTGATAGGACTGTATTTGGAGTTTAAATTTACGAGATGGGAAAGGGGTTATAGCATTTAACGTGATTATGATATTTCATGTACGTTTGGTGAGACTTACCGCTACTGCCGGATCGCTGGTCGACGTAGGGAGGCCTCCGCTTCCGCAATGCACTTATTACATATTTACTTAATATTCTTCTAGCAGACTTAACATTTACTTTTTGCAGGCATAATGACACTAAACTTCAACGTAATAGTTTCTTCTTAAGGCGGCCAGTTGTCACCACCATTCATAAACGTAATCTAAATATATAAAAGAAAGTGGTGTTAGTAAGACCGTTTATAACTCGAGAACAGCTAAACCGATTTAGATGATTTCGGATTAGTTTGAATGGTCACAGCCCTGGTTAACAGAATAAGTATTAAAAAGTCACAAAACCCTTGATTTCAAAGAACAAATATGACCTTAATTAAAAGCCGGCCATGTCGGCCATTTTGTTTATTGACATTGATATGACAAGCCTGTTCGAGCTCAATATTTAAAAGTGGGTAGCAGCTCAATATTTAAATGAGGGTAGTTATAAAATTGAATTGAAGCATTCGTAACATTGGCACGACGAGTCTGTTCAAGATCAATACATAAACGCTGGTAGCCGAGTTTGTATTACCATTTTCAAATAAACTTTTATTTTATTTTTGTGTTTGACTGTTTGTTGTCATTGTCTGTCATAATTTAATGGTGAATTGTAATAATGTTTACAAGTCGTCATCTTTGTGTTGTGCCTTCGCAATCAAAGAAAAGTCTATTGCAATATTTTGAAAATCGACTATCTCAACTCTAGATAAAGCGTCAGCAACAACGTTGTCCTTTCGCTGTATACAGCCTTGGCCAGTATTGAGCTTAGCAGTTTTTTGTTTACAGTTTTGATGTTAAGTATTATTTCCCAATAATAACAATGTACGGTGACGTAAAATGTTATATTTCACTTATATATCTGGAAAACTTCACTTAATAACAATTTCAAGGTAAATATAAAACATGAAAACTTAAGGTAACAAAAATGCGACTAGGTCGGTGGGATAAATTGAAAATATTCTATGCAGTTACTACTAACTTCAACAAAACATGCCTGTTCAGTTTGAATTAAAAATATAGAAACGCTGGACTAAAGCTTCGAGTTTTGTATGAAAATCGCAAGGGTGCTCAACACTTCTGGCCAAGGCTGTATGTCTTATGTCCGTAGACAATCTTTTATATTATATATATAAAAGAAAGTCGTGTTAGTTACACTATTTATAACACAAGAACGGCTGAACCAATTTGGCTGAAAACTGGTGGGGCGATAGCTTAGAACAAGAAGACGGACATAGGATACTTTTTATCCCATTCCCGCGGAACGTGACATAAAACGTGGTATAACAAAATAACTCAAGAACCATTTATAACTCAAGAACGGCTGAACCGATTTTCATGATCTTTGATTTTTAACCGACATCAAGATTTCAAAAGAGGATGTTCTCAATTCGGCGTGTATGTTTTTTTTTTAGTTTATGTATATATTACAGATTGGTCCCGTTTTTGTCAATACGCAGTTCAGATGATGGGATCCATGAGGAATCGAGGGAACTCCTCAAATTTTAAAGGCTTACATATACATATTTTTATCAAGAAATCCATCATTTTCATTCAAAACAGTGAATCATTTCAAGAATTATTTATTTATTTTCTAAAGCTGCTTTATTATTAATTGTACCATCTTTTATAACTTTATATTTGTGTATTAAAAATAAAATAGGGTAGAAACTAGAAGCCGATAAAAAACATTTACCCCTACTTCATGTGAACCTTACCCAAAAAAATTTTAACTTCAGTTTTTATTTTACCATTTTTTCAAGAAGATCATTTGAAGAAGTAGATCTGCTGATGATGATCAGAATGGAACTCTTCAACGATGCATAGTTCACGTTTGGCGATTTGTCCTCTTCGCTGTGTTTGTTAAGCAAGTTTGATTGTCAGGACAAATTTTCGTCAACCTCAAGTTCTGATGATGGGATCCATGAGGAATCGAGGAAACTCCTCAAATCTTAAGGGCATATACAGTGATTTTTGTATTTTTTTCAACAAATCAAGATTTTCATTCAAAAGAGTGACATTTGATAAAGTGGAACTGCTGATGATGATCAGAACGGAACTCTTCAACGACGCATAGTTCACGTTTGGCGATTTGTCCTCTTCGCTGTGTTTGTTAAGCAAGTTATTTCATTGTATGGAGTCTAAGAGTACACCATCTACATAATAATCTTTCACCAGCTTTCCCCATTGAAGTCGGGTTTTTTTTCTTAAAAAATATTTGGATGTACATATCTCCACCCCGAATAACAGAATAACTATTAAAATATTGGAGAAACTAAAAAGAAAATGGAACATAATCTATGGAAGTAGGGTTACCAGGCCCAAAAATGAAAAAAAAGCTTAATTTAGCCGGACATTTGATCCCAAAAGCCGGGCATGCCTGTTTTGCATACGCTACGCTGGTCTTTCGAATCGTGCCACTGGCGTGACTGGCGCGTAGCGTAAGTCAGACAGAAGCCTAACAAAAGCCGGACAGGCCGGACGAGGAATTATTTGGCCGGAGACACTGGTAAAAAGCCAAACATGTCCGGCTAACACCTGGCAACCCTATATGGAAGTTAAGAAAGTGTAAGTCCGTTAATAGGAGTGGATGAAGACAATGGGATGGAGACGATGAGACTGACGTAGTGTAAGAGTCAGTGGGAATGGAGTCGATGGGATGGGAGTGAAGTAGGAGTCGGTGGTGGAAGAGAGTGAGAGAAGGGTGGACAAGAGTGGGAGATGGTTGGACGACAGTGGGAGAGTGGTGGGAGACGGTAGGACTGGCGTAGGAGTGAACTTGAGGTCGACGGGAGTCTGTGGAAGTTGGCGGTACGAAGTTCGCCGGGTCAGCTAGTTATAGTATAAAGGTTAAATACTAAACACCCCCCACCGAAAGCACTATGTAGCTTTCTCATAAAATAAGAATAGAAATAAAATGTGCGCAATCTGAGGCGCGAGAGAATAAAATCTATCGTAAGAAAGAAAATGGGCATTTAGTGGGTATAGGGTAGAGGACACAGTTTATTAACTGGTCTCGACAAAGAATTATTGGCTTTTGTACGCAGAGTAACCTTGCGTACAATGCCGTCCAAACCGGGATGTGTCTTTTCGATAATTGCAAGTGGCCAATTGCATGGCGAGACTCGATCATCCTTGACCAACACTAAGTCGCCTACGTTAATGTTGGGAGGCGAGGTGAACCATTTTGATCTTTGCTGTAAAGTATTTAAATAATCATGGCTCCATTTTTTACAAAACAGCTGGGAGCAATTTTGTAAATATTGCCAACGTGACAAATGATTTATAGGTACAGACTGCAAATCATACTCTGGTACAACAGTCAGACTCTTGCCTACCAGAAAGTGTCCTGGCGTTAAAACATTAAACTCATGAGGATTATCACTAGCCGGTAATGCACATAACGGTCTAGAATTCATAATAGCTTCGGTTTTACAAAAAATCGTTGACAGTTCCTCAAACGTCAAAGCTTTGACACCGACAGCACGTACAAGATGATATTTCGCAACGCGAACGCAGCTCTCCCATAATCCGCCCATGTGAGGGGCACTTGGAGGGTTGAACTGCCAGTTAATCGAGCGCAGAGAGCAGCCGTTCAAAATATCTTGTTGAGTGCCGTTGTCGGAAATGAATTTTTGCACATCAGCGAGATATTTGCTAGTAGCTGTGAAATTCGTACCACAGTCCGAATAAAGGCATGCCGGAAGACCGCGACGTGATACTAATCTGTCTAGAGTAGCCAAGAAGCAATCGGCGGAAAGAGAAGAGAGCGTTTCCAAATGCACGGCTTTAGTGGAAAAGCACACAAAGACTGCTAAGTAAGCCTTCTCTATCTTCGCATTACGCCGTAAACTTTCCTTTATGCAGAAAGGTCCGGCTAGATCTACACCTACATGCTTAAAAACTTTATTAGGCGATAGCCGAGTGGACGGAAGATCACCCATTTTAGGCTGAAGCAGCGTTGGTTTGCATTTGAAGCAGTTCTTGCACATAGCGTGAATTGATCGAATGAGGCTACGAGCCGACAGGATCCAATATTTTTGGTTGGTAATATTTTGTAAGGTTTGCGGACCTGTATGTAAATATTTCTTATGAAAATATTCAACCAAAAGCTTTGTAAACCTGCACTGCTTCGGCAATAATAAGGGATGCTTCGCATTGTATGGCAGATCAGAGTGTGAGATACGACCCCCCACCCTGAGGAAACCACTAGCGTCAAGAAAGGGTGCAAGTTTCCTTAACGAGGGAATGTACGTTTCGCCCTTTTTCAAAGCTTTTATTTCTTCTTTGAAGTAGGCAGCTTGCACTAACTTGATCAAGCTATCGTGAGCGTGGTTCAAGTCTGTAGTAGTTAAGACTTGATTGCAAATTGAAACATCACCGCGAAATCGTCGCAGTAAGCGTAAGATCCAGGCGACTGATCTTTGCATTTTTGAAAAGGATGAAACCTGATTGCAGAAACGTTCTACAAATTCCAGTTTCCCTTCTTCTCCCGTCTGTTGAGATAGTAAATTAAATGTATTTGAATTTAATTTCATCTCCGGGATTTGCGTTTCATTTTTATTTATATATGTAGACACAGGCCAGGTTTCTCGATCCTCATACATCCAGGCAGGCCCCTCAAACCACTGAGAGCTACTAGCCATGTATTGCGACGGAGAAACTCCTCGTGAGGCGACGTCTGCCATGTTGTTTTCGCTGTTTACATGACGCCACGCATGGGGATTTATACGCATCAGTTTGTACCCACGCCAAAACGATTGAAGAATCTGTTAATGCTGTAATTCTCGTCACATTACCCGAGTCAAGCATTCACATGCGTATTTCATAAGCTTTCCAAGGAGAGCTCTCCATCCTAGGTATCGTCTGAACTTTGACAGGAGCTACTTTCGATTTTGCCACGAGCAATCTGCACTTCACATTCGACTCATGTCGTGAGATGACGTAAATGCAAGCAGCGTACCCACGAGAAGACGCGTCACTAAATCCAATCAACTCACATTCAGTTACATCTGGAAGCAAAATGTGTCGTTGGATCTGTAACTCGGATAGTCGAGGTAGTTCATCAATGAATGTTAACCACTGCTCACATACATATTGAGGTAGTGGATCATCCCAACCGGCAGTGGCACAATATACCTCCCCCCCTCATCACGGGAGTGATCACGCACATATATATCTTCAGCTAGCTGATCTCGTGGGCTGAGTACAGGTTTGCACGGTAATTCCTCTACTTCCCAGAAGTCACGCAGCGTTTTGTCCAAAGTCTTCTCTTGCGAAATTGACAGGTGTAAATTCAATGACAGTCGTATACTGTCATTGTATAATCTTCCGCTAACGACGTAACCGAAAATAGTTTTAATAACTTTTGGAATGTTCGGTTTGACATTAGTAGGTTTGTCTAAAATCAAATCTGACACAACGCCGTTGTCCAGCAGAATATCCACCGATGACTTCTCGAAGAATAACGGGTCAGCCCATTCGAAGCTCTTGTATTCTTCCACAACTTCTGGTGGAAATGAAATATTTGGCATTTCATATGACACCTTCTCTACCACGACCATTTCCACCTGAAAACTCGGAACGTCCGATTTACATGGTTTTAAGGCGCACGTCACCATGCCAAAGTTTTTAACCTCTTCACCTCCTAGTTCTGATACTGTGTAAGGACATTTGTTGCGAGGTAAGCCCAAACGTTGAGCACAACTTAAAGTAATAAATGAGCTTTGAGCTCCGAAATCAAGAACAGCACGGCAGTTCTGATGTTGACCAGTGATGTCAACAACTAGAGTCCTCGTAGTCCCCAACACTACACCGTAAGAACTGAAACTTTCAGTCACGGAATGAAGATTCTCAGTTATGGGTGGATCGGACGCCACACTCACGGAGCGCGGCGACGACGGCCCCGCTGCATGCACGGCAGCGCGGGGCGTCTGCAGCGTCGGCACGGCCGATGCTTGCAGAACACTCGCATCCCGATGTAGTAAATAGTGCTGAGGCCGAGAGCAAACTCCACAAGTCATGTTGCTCTTACAACATGACGCTTCATGACTACCTTTCAAACAGTTGGTGCATAGCTTCAAGGCATTGACACGGTCAATCCTATCTTGAACTAACAGTTTACGAAACTGTTCGCAACGATAAATCAGATGATTTGAGTTGCAATGCACGCAAGTCAGTTTGTTTTGGTTTGAATTATTTTGAATATCATTACGCGAAACAGCTAATCCAACCTTTTGCGAAGACGAGGTCGAATTCGAATATTTGTAACTGGCCGGTTTATGACTCGGTTGCGTGAAGTTGACAGGTGACTTCACTTTGACTTGTTGATTGCTTATAGACCGGGAGCCTGTACTAGAAAAGGTACCTATATGTTCCAACACTTTTATTTGTTTGTTTACGAAATAAATTAATTCCGCGAAAGTCGGCAATTTATTTTGATCACGGCTTTCTTCAAATAATTTCCGAGTATGACTGTCTAACCCGCACAATGCCAAATGACAAAACAAATAGTCGTCCAAGTTCTCAATCTGCAAGGCGTGAATCGCTTTTAAGGAATGGTCAAACGTTTCCACGAATGAGGTTAAATTCGTTACGCTATCCTTTGTCAATGGTGAAAAGTTCAGCATTTTATCCAGATACATTCCGGTCAATCCCCTGACATCTTGGTACTTATCAAGCAAACCTTGCCAAATTAAAGGGTAATTATAAGATGTGATCGGAAGACTCTTGACAATATTAAGTGCTGGACCTTTGACACAAGACAGCAGATAATGAAATTTATCTATGTTCTCAAACTTGCGATTGTGAACCAAAGACACAAAAGTATCATGAAATGTGGTCCAATTTTCTACCTGACCATCAAACTCAAAGAGAGTCAGTTTCGGTAAGACCGGCCTGGCTAAACAATCATCATTGGATTCAGTTGAATTTTTTGAGGTTGGCTCCTGGACTAAACGGTTGCAGTTCAAAGCTACATTTTTACAAGCGAAATATAAATCGTCAAAGCTTTCTAACGCACTTGTTGAAGGTTTAGTCTTAGGATTCGACTGCATTTCAAGCATGATAATCTCGATGACGATTTTTTCGAAGTCGCAACGTGCGTCATCGAGTTCTGAAAACTGTACCATGTAATTCTGTACCGAGTCTAGACTATCCAATTTAACAGTTTTGGAAACATCGTAAGCCTTTTGCAATTTGTTAAACAAATATTCTTTTTTGAGTGTCAACTTGTTTATTTGCAATAACAATTGCACCTCGCCTTCCGCCATTTTTGTCACGGACAAAATATGCGACGAATTGGATGTAAATATGAGTGTAATCTAGAAGAAACTGAAAATAGGCTGCGAATACGATTCGCAATGGAAAGCAGCGGTTGTATGAGAATTTTTTTTCGATAAATTAGGTTGGTTCAAAGTCAATGGATATTTTTTTAATGGGGCTCGAAGGCCAGAAAATGTGGCGTAATCGCCACGTGGTGATAGGACTGTATTTGGAGTTTAAATTTACGAGATGGGAAAGGGGTTTATAGCATTTAACGTGACTATGATATTTCATGTACGTTTGGTGAGACTTACCGCTACTGCCGGATCGCTGGTCGACGTAGGGAGGCCTCCGCTTCCACAATGCACTTATTACATATTTACTTAATATTCTTCTAGCAGACTTAACATTTACTTTTTGCAGGCATAATGACACTAAACTTCAACGTAATAGTTTCTTCTTAAGGCGGCCAGTTGTCACCACCATTCATAAACGTAATATTATAGTATAAAGGTTAAATACTAAACATTAGCCATGTCAGAATCAAATTAAAGTCAAATAAATTTTACTCCTAGGGTGTTGTCCCGGATTTTTGCAATGGCTCAATGGAGCCTGGGATCCGCTTGGCAACCTAATCCCGTTGGCATTAGTTTTTACGAAAGCGACTGTCCTCTCAACTCATTGGCCTTATTGGGATTAGGTCCAGTTTCCTTACGATGTTGTCCTTCACCGAAAAGCGACAGGCAAAAATTATCAAATGATATTTTATATATAATTTCTAAAAAAATCGGTGGACCGGGGCTTGTATAATAAACCTTCGGATTGAAAGTTTGACGTCTTACCGCCAGACTACCAGCTTCTCCAGGCTACCAGCGCATCTAACGTCAAGTTTAAAGTAAAAACAATATCAAATTAATATTTTAGAATAAGCCTCCTACTTGTGTTGGTTATTTACAGCGACTTTTGTCGAATCAATACGAAATCAAGATGAAATCCATACTAATATTATAAATGGGAAAGTGTATGTGTGTGTTTGTTTGTTTGTCCGTCTTTCACGGCAAAACGGGGCGACGAATTGACGTGATTTTTTAAGTGGAGATAGTTGAAGGGATAGGGAGTGACATAGGCTACTTTTTGTCTCTTTCTAACCCCCCACTTCCCTAAAATGGGGGTGGAAGTTTGTATAGTTTGTTACCCCGAATTTAACGCGAGCGAAGCCGCGAGCAAAAGCTAGTTATAAATATTCGAATGGACCTCGTAATGATTACTCAGTCACCGTCAAATATATCGCAGCGGCCAAGGTACTCAAAAATATCTGAACATGCACTTTATCGCCTTGACAATAGAGGCGTTGTTCAGATATTTGTGACCACCTTGGCCGCTCCGATATATCTGATGGCGACTGTTCATACGAGATACAAAGTCGTATTATGAATCTTTAACAACACAGTTAAACTGCAAATGTAGGACCGGAAGTCTAATTACAAAAAAGCCCACACGGTCACTTGGGCGAGACCGGAAATCACTCCATCTATCTAAGCCCTCCTTGGGAGCGGAAATTAGGAGCCTGCAGGCTTCGCGAATGGATTTCCGGACTAGCGAGTAAGGAATCCAAACAGAGTGACCTGCCTCCTACGATTAGGAAGGTATGCGATAGTATTAAGGGTATACAGGTAAGAAGTACCTGGAAGCTTCGTCGAAGTATATAATGTGTTCATTAAAAATATTATTGTTTGATTTTGGTTTACTAATACGTGGCGGAAAATTCTATGGCAAACTATCACTTCCCAAACAATTTTTCCCATAGATTCATTTGGCAGAAACATCAGATGGCATAATATGGTTTCGCATACCTATTTTCGCATATTTTTATTTGGCATACTAACTATACCAAATGAAAATCCGCCAAAATAAAACTATAAGAAACAATTGATTTGGTAAACGTTGGTATTTGGTATGCTAACTAAACGTTCTGCAATATGTTGTTTATAAAATGAAACTAGGCGAAATGATTTTTGGAGAAACGGCAGTAGGTACACCGGTTTGTTAATATTAAAATTTGTTAGATAACATGATAAGAGTTTTTTCACCTCACTACCTCGGAAAGCCCTTTTTTATTCTTTAAAAACAGATAGCAAAACTGCATTTTATTCACAAGAGTGCAAAGAATATTTGAAATTCGAACGTGTCATTAGTAACTTTTTTAAACATAATAACATGTAAAGGCCACTCCAGACAGGACAATCTTCGCCCATCTGATTAAATTGTCTAACCAAATCAGGTGCTGTGGACGCAAACATAATTTTATATTTAATTGTATTCAATTAAACACATTTAGTGTAAACAATCTTATTACATGATTTTACCATAAAACGCTTAAAATCTTACAAGAAATTTTATTTTGATCGATTCTAATTGATTTTACATTTTCCAGTAGTTTTTTGTACATAGGTACAAAAAAAGGTACAAAGGTAGGTGGGTTGTAGGTAGGTAGGTTATAGTCTGGCAAACCATTTATGTCAGTAGAAAAGCGCGGAAAATTTGACAAATCGCGGGTTGGCAACACCTGTCTCAGAATAATTCGAAAATTGCGCATTTTTTTTGTTTTATCTGTGGCATGTAACTTTTTAATTTTAAAAAGTTAGTTTTGTTTACTTATGAGTTTCAGATTGCGTTTTTTATTATTTATTAATGTAATATCTGCCATCACCTTTCAATAAATGTATTAAATCAACGCAAAGACCAGCTGAGATATTTATGTAGGTACTTACGATAGGTATAATACATTTTGCGTATATGTGACTTTGAGGTTATGTAGAGTTTTGTACTGAATTACAATTACAAGTTCTTTCTTTCAGTGTTAAATCGAATAATTGAAGTGAAAACTAGTGCTAAATGAAGTCCAATATCGTTTGTTGCATAGGAGCAAGCGCTGCATATTGGCACAAAGCAAGAAAACAGTAAAATTTAACAGGTTTAAGCACATTTAAGCATCCCGCTACCTACAACAGACTATTATCAAGCCTTTGTAATGTTTTCCTTCATGTACCTAAGCTATTTATAAAATAAATAAATACCAAAATCTCACGTGCGTTTATTGATTAATCAATTATATAATTCGGACAATAGATTAAATAGGTACCTACCCAATATAGTCGTCAAACGAAATGATAAAAGGAAATCATAATAAATAGGAGTATACTAAGTAATATAATATATGTAAATTAACATGACTCTTATTCATACAGACAACGAAGCTAATCCTGTTCCATTCTAAACTGGAAAGTTGTATTTACTGGTAGATATAAGTAGTTACTCGTTTCCCTCGAATGGCCTTATGATTTTAGCAATCAATGTAGGTAAGTAGTTATCAATGTTTCATTCCTTGCTGGATTTCAACTATTGTGTTATGACCGCATAATCATCTTTGTCATTTGTATATGTTGGTTATTTTAATTTCTTCGCACCTTCCTTTTCCTTGAAAAGTTATAAGTATATCAGAAATATCAATTATTTTATTATTCAATGCAGAATTACAATTTTTGAAATGACGTAGGTACAAAAGCGCGCGACAGACGTTCAAACAAACTTAAGTTTTGTTTGATGTACATTGCTACTGAGATCGTTGGCTGGCCAGACTATATTTTCCTCGCTTCAGTGAGGTGAAAAGATTTGTGTTACACACGGCTGCAAAGTTATTTTTACGTCTCGTGTGTTGCAACACTCGCGACGTTCAGTATTCTATTTTTGAACTACTCGCTTCGCTCAGGATTCTATTTTCGAACCACTCGCTTCGCTCGCGGTTCAACCATAGACTCCATTCGCTAGCTCGTAGTTCAACCCTAGAATCCAATCTCTAGCTCGTGCTTCAATTCCACACTCGCGGTTAAAATACAACTTTGCACCCTTGTATGTATAACAAATAACTATTTAAGAAAAAGTAATTTCGATAACTGGTCCATACAAATTTTGAAAGTTAGGATATCGCTAAACTGATAACGAAAGGGATAATCGTTGTCGGCACCTAAATTGCTAGTTTTAAAGAGGCCGATAACCTTTCAAATGGAACCTCAGTCCATGAAAAAACATTCCAAATTAAAAAGAATCGTTTTCGTTTGTAACATAATTTCCGTGATAGTTCCGTCGTAGGAGCTAAAAATGAATAACAATTTCCGCGATCAAGTTTTTCACAAGATGGCAGCATCGTGGCGAGAGGTCTCTTTGACAGCAGCTGTCAAAATCCACCAATCAAAATAAACACGATTGGTGAAAGATACCCGTTTGAGCTCAAGATGGTGACGGCGTGTTTAGAATGGTTTTTTGTTTTTTGCTCATTTACGTTGTTCAGTGTGTAATATTGATAGCTTATTGTGCGATGACCTAACGAACAAGTGTGCAGCTAATGAAAAATTAGTCTCAAAACGCGCGTAACCTCCCTTTAGTTGAATAAACGGTTATCCGGGGTCTCGGCCACCCACGTGTTTGTAGGGAGGCTATCACCTTACAATCAGCAAGGCCTCAACCGAACAACGTTGCTTATATTTTATAAAAAAATAATATCTATACATATAATAAAGCTGAAGAGGGTCGAAAGTCTGTACATGGAAGATAATCGAAAAAAAGTTGGTTGGGGATACTTAGAATCGATAACAGAACACGTTCCAACAATTTTTAGATTTTTTGCCTGTTTATCTGTTTGTCTGTTTATCTGTTTATTTGACCGCGCATCACGTGAAAACGGCTGAACGGATTTCGATAAAATTTTGTACAGAGATAGTTTGAGTCCCGGTAAAGGATAATATATAGTTTTAACCCCGATAATCAACCCTGGTGGGGGTGAAAATGGGGTTGAAAGTTTGTATGGAGAATTTTTAACCGCTGAAACGATTTAGATAGAAATGAGTATGGAGATAATTTGAGTCTCGAGAAATGTCATAGGATAGTTTTCAAACCCTTGTGGGGGTGAAAAGGGGGTTGGAAGTTGGTATGAGGATTTTTTTACCGCTGAATAGATTTAGATGAAAATTGGTATAGAGATAGTATGGGTCTCGAGAAAGGACAAAGGATAGTTTCATCTTGAAAAAAGCCCCCCCGCCACCTTACTTTAGAACCGTAGGTCCAAAAAATTTGAAAAAAATAATGGAAGCGAAGCCTGAAAGGTACTTTCAATAAAAACTATCTATCTATACATCTATCACGTGAAAACGGCTGAACGGATTTTGTAATTTTGTGTAGAGATAGTTTGAGTCCCGGGAAAGGACAAAAAATAGTTTTCATCCCGAAAATCAACCCTGGAGGGGGTGAAAAGGGGGTTGAAAGTTTGTATGGAGATTTTTTAATAGAAATTAGTATGCAGATAATTTGAGTCCCGAGGAACGACAGAATAGTTTTCATCCCGAAAATAAACCCTTTCACCCCGAAAAGGGGGTTGGAAGTTGGTATGACGATTTTTTAACCGCTGAACTGATAAAGATGAAATTTGGTATAGTATGGGTCTCAAGAAAGGACAAATGATAGTTTTCACTCCGAAAATCAACCCTAAAGGGGTGAAAAGATAGTTGAAAATTTATATAGGGAATTTTTAACCGCACAATCGATTTAGATAAAATTTGGTATGGAGATAATTAATTAAAAAAGGAAATAAAATAGTTTTATCTCGGAAATTATCCTTTAAACGGATACAAAAGGGGTGAAAGTTTACATGTGGAAGAAACAACCAATAACCGCTGTCCGTATTTAGATGAAATTTGGTATTTAAATAATTTGTAATTTTTTGGTCAAGGTGTTCATATTTATAACATGTTACCCGTCGATGCTTTAAATTTAAATTTACCCGCTCTTAAGAAATATTTGAAAATGTCATGAATGTCAAAGGGTTATTGCAGGTTCGAGTATTATATTTGACGGAAAAAGATGCATGGCCCAAACCAAAAAACTACTACAACATTTATAGGACACCGTTTAGGTAGGAAAACATATCAAACGTTTTGTGAAGCAGTCAGATTAGGATTTATTTTTCTTTATAATTAAACAATAGGTACATTATCTGTCTCTCAAGCTGTTTTGATATGTCTTCTTGAAGAACTACGCATTATTTTGTATCTTTAAGATCTAATAATGTATTACTGTTTTGAAAAAAATAAGTCCCGTCGAGTATCTTTTCGGTCATAATACTTCTTGGGCCAGAGGTGTAGAGTTAGAACCGGTGGTAGTTTTGGAACGAAGTTCCTTAATGGACGGTTCGCGGATGGGGGGCTAGGTGAAAAATAGTCACGTGACCGTCACGAAAAAGCGTCACGTCACGAAAACGCGACACCCATACGATTGAGAAACATGTAAAATGGAATGAAATAAAAAATATATAAAATAGAATAAAGTGAAGTGAAGTGAAGTGTAGTGAAAGTGAGAAGTGACAAAGTGATAAAAATGAAAAAAGTAGAGTTCCTAAAAGTAAAAAATGTCAAAAATGACAAAATTTCTAACTTTCAAAAATTTCATAAATTTCAAAAATTTCAAGCTTCAAAAATTTCAAAAATTTCAAAAATTTCAAAAATTTTCAAATTTTCCAAAAATTTCAAAAATTTCAAAAAATTCAAAAATTTCAAAATATTCAAAAATTTCAAATAATTGAAAAATTACAAAAAATTCAAAAAAATACAAAAAAAATTAATACCACAAAACGAAAAAGTCCAAAAATGTAATAAAATTAAATAACATAACTTCGTTCCAACAGAGTGTTCCACGACACTCACGTATTTTATTTTTCTCTGACGTTCATTAGTGCATTGTAATGTGCTTACCTTGAAGTATGTAATTACCACAATTATTGCAACCAGTAACGTAAAAACGTATGAAAATTCATTACCTACGGTAACGTAATCAAAATCCGCCTCTCCCCCCCGACTGCCGGCACGCATGGTTTCAGTGGATTTTTAATATGTGTGTAGGTAAAGCAGTGTATGCTTCTGTACATAATTAGGCCTTATTACGTAACAGTTACATAAACTACTATTTATCTCTTTTTAGGGTTCCGTAGTCAACTAGGAACCCTTATAGTTTCGCCATGTCCATCCGTATGTCCACGGTCTAGCTCAGTTACTGTTCGCACTAGAAAGCTGAAATTTGGTGAGGCCTGATAAGAACTTTCAATAAAAACTATATTGAATAAAATCGGTTCAGCCGTTTTTGAATTATCAGTCAAAATCGCATAGTGAAAGGATGTGCCGGATAGTAAACTGACGTAAGCGCCGCCAAATATCCCTTAATAAACGACCGTTTGAACGGATGTTTCGTAACAGGGCGGCATTTACGAAACTACACTGAGCATCGCCCGACATGCTCTTGGCCGGCTTTTGTTGCATTGTTATCCCGGAAATCACCCATTAAGGATTACTAATTCCTCAAATAGAAAAAAAACATTTCTGCATTTGTGACACCCCCCCATTTCAACCGCGCCTGTTCTTACCTTTCATGCGTAGACTGATTTAACGGGAGGATCGATTTGGATGATATTTGCCGTGGACATGAACACGTATAAATACAAAAGTGGTCCTGTATCGTCCGATATACACCTACTATTGTATGTCGTTTAAATCATGCCAATAAAAATTGATAGGCTAAATCCATCTGTCAACTTTACTTCAAGTTCCGCCTCCAGAGTAGCGGGAGAGAAATTAGGGGTGAATTAGCCGCTTACTAACAGAAACCGAATTCCACGCGGGCGGAGCCGCGGGCACAGCTAGTAAACATATAAAATAAGAAGTCCTGATCTACCATCAACGCACAGCCGAAACTACTGGAACTAGAAACTTCAAATTTGGTCCAGAGCTTACTTTTATGACGGATGCAAGGGATAAGACGGGATTTTTGGAAATTCTACCCTTAAGGGGATCAAATAGGGGTGCAAAGTTTGTATGGGATAGATTTTTTTTTTGAGCTGAAGACTTAAAAATTGGGAAATAGGTTACTAACTTAAATCCAAAGAAAGTGTTTTCAGCGTTTTGCAAAATTCTAACCCTAAGAGGGTAAAATAAGGGTGCAAAGTTTGTATGGGAGAAACTTCTGTTTTAGAGTTGGAGACTTAAAACTTTGTAAAAGGTGCAAAGTTCGTCTTGGAGAAATTTTTAAATCGAAATTCCACCCCTAAGGGGATCAAATAGGGGTGAAAAGTTCGTATTGGAGAAATTTTTATTTTGTGTTAGGGACTTTAAACTTTGTGTTTTTTGAAAAATTCCACGGCGATCTTTTCGTATTCCAACACTTATTCACTTATTAGGTTCACTACTCCCCAGTAGATAGCGTTACTGGTCTCATCATAAATATGTTTTTGCCGTTGATTGTATTCCATTAACTAGAGAAAATGAACGTATTTAAAACATTTACATTTAGATTACATATTGACCCTGTAGGATGTTAATTATTTTTCATCTTTCGGTATTAGTAGGTACCTGTAATAATATTTGTTTGTTGAAATAGATTTTTTTTACCATACATTGTTAGGAAGATGTTTTCCGTCCACGTAGATTTCTTTGTAAGCTGCTGGAATTTTACAAGATTCAACCTCGGTAATATATTAATTATGTACATAGATTTTTCCGTGTTCCGATACTTTTTCATTTATTAGGTACACTACTCCACATTAGATGGCGTTAGAGGTTCTGCTGAAATTTAAAAATTATAGCCGTACCTTTTGACTTTTGCTGTAGTCGGGTAAAAAGGTGTATTTACTAAATTAAATAAGACCCATTCATCCTGAACTACTTTATAAGCAGACAACACAATAAATAAAAATAAATCCACCAATAGATGGCGCTGTGCCATGAAGATAAACGGCGCTATTAAGATTTTTTCTGAGTTAGTTGGGTTAAAGAGAAATTATTCTAAATGCGTCTTTCTGAATTTGGTGTCGTTTGAGTCTTGAGTCATTTGTTAGGTTGTTTCTAAAAAATAAATATTGATCGGTTGTTCTGTCTGGTCTGGAGTGCGATTTTTGAATCTCACCAAGTGACTAATTCTCACCGATGTGAGTGATTTCCGATAGTAAATCACTCACATCGGTGAGAATTAGTCACTTGGTGAGATTCAAAAATCGCACTCCTGGTCTTAAAATTTAATGAAAAAATACGGAATATTAAAATACATACCCGTACAGCAAAAAAAAAAAAATAAGCAAAGTACCTATCTTAAAGTTCTTTACGATTGTCTTAGTCGAGTTGTATTTTTTATTTGCATTAGCGTAGCATTAAAAATGTTCCATTTCCATGTTCCAGAGTGAACACTGACAATAGTTTGGTCATCGTATCGGCAAATAAAACCACCACAATATAGTACTGTAGAGGTTGGATAGAAACCTCTACATTACTGGTTGTTTTATGTCAAATAGTCTTTATTCAAATTAAAAGTCAATGTAAATAATGAATCAAATATGAAAATGAGTTGCCATCGAGGCTCCTAGCCTCGTGGCCACGCGCGCTTGTTCCTTAAAATAAAAACCAAATTAATCAAGGTTATTAAGCTCTACCCCTGTGTTTATCTGAAGCCACACCCTCCCCTCTACATTTGGTGGAGGATGCGTCACGGTATCTGATCTCCGAAGGGCAAGCGCTCGAGAAGAATGAAGATGCGATGTACATGTGATGCGTATTTCGACCCTGTGATGTCGAGCGCGCGAAAAGAAAGAAAAAGTGATGCGAATAGAAAGCTATGAAGATTTCAATGCGTGATTCGACCCTGTGAAGTCGAACCAAGATAGAAGATGTGTTCGCGGTGTGATTAGACTCACATTGCGAGCGAGCGGAAGGCTTAGGCGGTAGCGGGACCACTGCTAACGCGCCCATAGGGATGGCGTTCAGCGTGGCAGCTGCTTTCCTACGGCCGTTCCAGCGAGCGCGAGAAATAGCGCGACCACTGCTCGAGCGCTCCATAAGGAAGACGGCATGGCGACTGCATTGCTGCATTAAAAGGTGATGTGTTTGATTTCATTTCGTATTTGCGTGATTGACATTTGTCTTCAGCGAGTAGGTAATATACGCCAAGATTGCGTCAACGCCACGCGACGAAGAAATATAATTGACATCGCAAGTCATGTCAGGGAGTTGTCAACGAATTTTTCAATGCTTTTGTATAGTTATTGTAATATAGTGTAATTATTTAATAATGGATATGTGTGCATTAAAAGTATGAGGAACCGTATTATACGCGGACGAAGTCGCGGGCGGAAAGCTAGTATATTAATATAATAAGTCTACACCTAGACATTGGCAGAATTCACCTCGCCAAAATCGGCGAGGAGTAAAAGCCATATATATATAAAAAAAAAACATGATTGGTGATTTTTATGACAGTTAGACCTCTCGCCACGGTGCTGTCATCTAGTGAAAAACTTGATCGTGGAAACCCTTATGTAGTTGATTGTACAGTCAAGCGGTATATTTATTGTTGTCTGGCGTTAAGTATACCCACATAACGGTTCTATGAAGCTGTAACTCTGTCAAGTTCTTTACTCCCTTGTTCAGCGAACTCGAGCCACGGGCCAGTCGAGCCAGCTCGAGCCCGTTTAACTTTTATTGTGCTCGCAAGTGTGGCCAATTGTTGCTTGAGGTTGTTCTTAACGGCCAATTTGGGCGCTCCTTAGGTGAGGCCGCGTGGCGAAGGGCAGTGGTTTATGGACTCGATAGTCTTTAGCGATAAATAGTGCTATTTAACCCTTAAACTAGGCCCTTATATGTGTATAGGTATAGTGATATATTATTTGTTTAAATTTTTATTTCACAAAAAAAGAAAGGACAAATAGCTAAGTTAGATTAGATAGGCATTACCTACCCGTAGACATATAGCGTAATTAGTAAAATAATGATTTTCCACTTTGAATTATTAAAGATTAACACTTTACTTTTTATGCCTAATTTAAATTAAAGACACAATGCTATTTTTAAAATTATTGCAATAGCTTTCGAAATCAAAATATATGAGCGAGGGCGACGCAAGGTGACCCATTCCATTTATCCAACTTAATCTACATAACTACTAATCTTATACATCAAGTAACTACGCAATTTAAGAAAGTTGAAGTATCGGCCGGTTATCAAGATTCCCCTATTTCCCTCTTCAATAATTGCAAAAGGCATTTTTCTTGGTACTATATTGTCTATTCCCGAGCTGTGGGTAGAAATGCTCCAGTCGCTGGGGCACGTTTTAATCATGCCCTCGCGCATCGATAGCACTGACGCCTCAATTTTGGTGCGAGAAAACCATGCATGGTGTTGGAGAGAGCGGATAGAACCGGGGGAAAAACGCTCAGAGCTTAATGCTAACGCTGGCAGCTTTCACCAGCATGCGTTTGTGAAAATCTATGAATAAAGTATATTTGTAGCAGGGTATTTGGTTCAAATTGAGCAAGTTAGAAAGGTTCAGAAACACGCATGTTTGCCACTGTCGTGGTAAGTATAACAAAATCAAAGTTTGACGTTGTCGGACTGATCACCTATTGCGAATCAGATTAATTATCGTGAGTATTAAATATATATTGGTGAGAGCGCCGATTTTAGACTGACGTACGAGTCGACTCTAACAAGCCAAAAAAGTCGTGCTTCGCCAAGAGAACCTTGTAGTCAATCTTACTGTTGTACACGACAAAAACCTAGATAATTCTTCACATTATTTTTTATATTCGTCCTCATGATGCATCTCTTAGCCATTTTTTAATAGACTTCAAGATTTTAAAGGCGGTTTTCAATTCGTCGGGATCGTTTTGTTCTGGTGCTTATTAATTCGTACAAAACCAAAACCGATTTTGGAACATAACAGAGATATGGGCTATATTTTTTTACAATCTTAAGCTAGTTACATGATTGTATCAAAAATCTTGAGCTAGTTAAAGAACTTTACAGCTTCGTCAAACAGTGCAACAGTTTTTTGGCGAAAAAGAGAACTCTTTGTTCTTATCATAGGTACATGCAATTTAATTTCCGCTAAACGCTTCCGCGCCCGCTCCGCTCCACCACTAACAGACACCCTCCCACCATCTTACAGCAGCTGCACAGTTCGTAGATTACTTTGCAATTGAAAACAAATAATAATAAATACGGCACGCTTCGCGCAACTCCCGGCAAATTGGAAAAGGGAAAAAACGCATTCAGCTCCGCGACTGCTCTCAGGGAAATATTGGGAGATACCAGATGTTCGAATATGAGTTTTTATTTCTTAAAGCACCTACAGTTACATTGTTTCGGAATCCGCGGAACTGAAATTTCACTTTCGAGGCGTTTTCATTTGTGTTGTGTCTTTGAAGTAAAAATTGATGCTGTGTTTTACCTCACCATTCTTAAAAGAAGTACCTATACTCGTACTGCTTTTAATGGGCGGAGGTCAGAGTGACAGACTAGCAAAGTATTTGAATTGGAAATAGTAATACTAAAATTGGTGAAAACGGCTGGAGTCTTCTCAGTTATAAAGGACAGCTATATTTTAACATTAAAACTAAACACATTGCGTATTATTACGGAAACAAAACTAGCACAATTTTCTCCCAACAGAAACTTTTGGAAATAATATAATCTTGTTATGTATATAATTTCTTATAATATTGCATCAAACCCGGAACTCAAGGATTTGTTTTCTTAAAGTGGTTTGCATTCTTTGACCTCCATCTCTTTACAGCTGCCAGATGTCCGGATCTAGAAATAATCATAGTATAGCAAACTGACTAGAGGGATTTCGTTGCTCTCATTATTGTGTCATATCCTCATATATGACGTGGCTAGCTCTCCGTTTACATGTTTGAACTGAGATAGCTCTATGTATGTAAACGTAGGTATATAACTATTATGGTGCTATCAAATTATTCTTATGATGGGGACTGGACGCGGCCATAGGAACTCTGTAATAAAATTAGGCAGCTTCATTGATTCATAACTGTCTTAAAGAAACTGAAAACGTATTACCTAACCAGCGTAAAAATATGATTTTACTATTACTAGTAGTCCACCTCGAACAGGATTTCCTTGCAAATGAGTTAACCAATATAACAAGACCCTTATGGTGATTGTTTCGTGCCTTCTAGCTCCATAACCCCTTGATCGATTCTTCTCATATACGAACTCAACCTCAAAAAATTTCATAAAGATCAGAAAAACGATACTAAAATTATTGCGGGATAACTATTCAAAATCAAAAAGCCATTGAAATGCAGGAACGTCTAGGTAGCCAGTTCCGTTGTGTCCGAAGTTGTTTGTAAGAACTTCGCTTCGCGTACGCCCCACTCGTTTGACTAACGAGTTTATATAATATGAGCTATACCTGCCAATACTTTGGCTGGTTAGTATGATAGTGCACCGTATGCCCGTCACGCCCCTGATGGATGAGCAGCGGCCATCGCATACAGATTTCCTAGCCATATGACGTCATATGCTGTAAGCTTCAGGACATAGACTACTAGCCATAGACTCATCGTGAAGCGTTTATGCGTTGACTTTGTAATCCTACGCCATTTTATACAATTTTATTAGGGAGACTGCCAACCTATTTTTTTATTAGCTTGTATTAGTGTCCCACTGCAGGGCAAAGTCAACCAGTCTTCTCCTCCATTCAGTCCTGTTCAAAGTGTTTCCTTATTATTCCGTAAAGAATGCGTCCAGGTCGTCGCGCCATCTCCTTTCCGGTCTCACAATAGCGCGCGTTTTTTAATTCGAGACTTGAACTCCCTAACGCGCGGTTCTTATAAAATAAATAAATAAATAAATATTATCGGACTATCTTACACAAATCAACCTAGTCCCACAGTAAGCTCAATAAGGCTTGTGTTATGGGTACTAGGCGACGATATATATAATAGATAGGTACATCTGTCAACTTTACTTCAAGTTCGGCCATCAGGGGAGAGGGAGAGAAATTAGGGGGGAATTAGCCGCTTACTGACACAGACCGAATTCCACGCGGGCGGAGCCGCGGGCACAGCTAGTATACATATAAATACTTAAATACATAGAAAACATCCATAACTCAGGAACAAATATCCGTGATAAACACACAAATAAATGCCCTGACCAGGATTCGAACCCGGGACCTCCTGCTTCATAGGCAGGGTCACTACCGACTAGGCTAGGAGGCCGTTTATATCGCACAACGCTCCTCTATGACAACTCTCCTCGGTCTCCCTACGTTTAGTGATTTGTGATTTACATGAAGAAAATAAGCTAAACATAAATGTGGATGCAACAGAAACGAGCGGCCATGCTCGCAAACTTCTAAATATTTTTCTGATTTTATTTTAGGTGCTCATTTTAATTTGTAACATTGTATATAAATTGTCAATTCGTTTAAAATATGGTTTTGTAACTCAGCGAAAAAAGACCATTTATAGTGTACAGAATAGTAAACTCTCTAAATCCACCAAATGTTATCCAAATCTAACGAACCAAATGAAGACGAGAAAATACATATTACCCAATTCTCCTTTTTTTACCAAGAAAAACATATACATAATATAAATGCATAATTTCGCCAAACTGTACAACAGTTTGTTGGCGGAATCCATGGCAACACTCATCCTAAATTTTTCTATTATCAAAACCTGAAGAATAAAATCGCCGAGAGGAAATGGCCCAGATCTGTAGCATTAATATTACCAAATATAATTTAAAAAAATTGTAGCCGTAAGAGAAAAAATGCCCCAACATATGGTGACTCGTATATAATAATATAAAGTGACCGCGAGTCGTGTAAGTGATCAATGGTTCAGGATTACCCGCCGTGTTTTGTCCACGTTCATATTTCTCGTAAGCCGCGAAAGAGTAATGCTGCTCATTTCTTTGCCTTTCTGGCTTTGGTATTTGGGTTATTATTTGTGGCGGCATTTGCGAGCTCTAGTGGACTATAAACGAGATAGGAATTTAGTATTTGTTTTATTATGTGGTAGTCGCGTTCAGATTTAAAAGATGTGGTATTGTTTTGATATTTAATTGAATATTAGGTATTCAAAATAAATATCAGTTATATTTATGTATGTTTATTGATACAAGGTAATAATTAAATGATATAGGTAAAAATATCAAAACGGCTCATATTTTAAAAATCTATTTCGGTCTTCTGACATATCACGGTCTAATGTAATCTATGTAAATTTAAAAATAAATATAATTTCATAATTTTGATACACCATATGTTATTTTGAAATCTTTATGCGACTTTAGAGTCAAAAGATTCCTCCTGAAAAGAATATTTTTCATAATAGATTAGCAGTTAACTTTATCATTCAGTAATGTTACCTTTATTTAAAACACATTTTTTTTTGTAAAAGCAATGTACTGATTATTACTGTGGTCTTATTATGTAGTTTTTTAAGTACCTTTACCTACTGAATAATGTGGTACGTAATTGGGGACACACGGCTTCTGAGTCTTCAAATAATCTTATCATCTTCTTGACTCTGAAGTAATACCAAAATCTGACGGCAATACAGTATTATTTGCAACATGACAATTATCCAGATTAGACCTCGGGAAACAACCGCCGGTTACCGAAAAAATGCCCGAGAACCCACAAAAGTCCGCGCCCCAAGTTTACAGAAAGAAATGGAAAAAGTTCTCTCATTATAACCGAATTAAGGCCGAGGTTTCACGAACCTTTGAAAGGGGAACGTCTGCGCGTATAAACTAAAGATTGATGTAGATTTCTACACTGGGCGCCTGGTAACTGGTAACTGAGTAGGTCTGGGGGTATACACACCTATGTTGTTGCATTTTACGAATAAATACACAGAAATAATATTTACGAATATCACTTCCTTATTTATAAAATGTATGCCATTGCATTGAAGTTTTAACTACCCGAACCCAAAATTACCAGCTCAATGTAAACCGGTAAAAATATTTACCAGTTGCATTTTCTAAGCCTATTCTTTCAGGCTAAAAACCTGATCGCGCCCTCGTTATAAACTTTAAGATTTCTTATCTCGTTTACTTTATTACTTATCCGATCAATAGGGATTGTTGTTACAATCATCTCCGGTTTCTAAACTCAGTTATACAATATCGAAAACTTCACCATAAACAAACATTTTGATTGATCTGTGAGTATGTATAACTGTTATGAAACTGAAGACCAAGTAATACAAGAACGAATGAACAGTCGGTTTCAAGTGTTTTTTGACGATCATTGAGAGTCTATAATCGGACCAATTTCCAAAGACTTCATGAATAATTCTCGAATACAATATTGATGAAACACTTGTATACGACTGTATAAGATTTTGTATTATTGGTTTATAAAAGGTTGTCTGGTAGAGATCGCTTTTTAGCGATAAGACCGCCTGTTGTTACCTAGTTTTTATCACTGTATCGCTGTATATTTTCCTCTTTTCTCATGTGGTGCACAATAAAGAATATTTATTATTATTATTATTTATAGAAAAAGGTTATTATATCATTTCAAACCTTAAATTCTTAAATTCGGCTATTTTATAACATGATTTTATATTAAAATAAAATACATAACGACCCACAAAAAATCTAACCTAGGGTACCCTAAGATAGTCTTTTCATCAGTAGGTGACATCCTGCTACGGGTCAGGGCCCAGGTAGTGATTGGGGCCGCAGGGAGAGCTACCGCTAGATTTTGATTTTGTTTAAGAGAAACTTAACCTACATACATTGAAAAGCTTTATTATCAAAAATTGTGGTTTGTTATCATTGATTTATACAAAAAGGGAGATATGGTACCAGGCACTCAATTGTGTGCCATCAAATATAGGTTCCGGCACCTATATTGAATTAGTCGTGTGGCAGTCTCTTACTCACACTTTGTGCAATGCGCAAAATATGGAGGTCTCCTTTGCATACCCGTGTTAACTATATAGGTTTATCTATTTTGACCATGATGCACATACATTATAGCGGTGTGTAGCATTTTACAAGTGTGTAGGTGCTGGACCACATTTCAGTTTTGTTTACTATGAACGTCACTCATCTTATGCCAAATTTTGCTGCCCTTATAAAAAATATATGGAGTTTGGACTTGAGTGCGATAAATAATAAACTATAGGTGTATATTTGAAGAGTTCCTTCAATTTCTCCAAGATCCTGACCAGGTTACAATAGGACCAACTGTAATGTATACTCTTTCAAACAAAAAAAAATTCTAAATCGGTCCAGCCGTCTTCGAATAATCGGTGAACATACATAAAAAAAATATTGCAAAAACAAAGATCCCCACGAATTGAGAACCTCCTCCTTCGAAATCTTGAAGTCGGTTGAAAACGGTAAACTATTGAATGTATTTTTGAATGTCTGCAGCAATTTTTTATTTTCTTATTTTAAGGAACAACCTAATAAAAAAGCTCGCGTTGGAACGATTCACCATAAACTCCCCGAAACGAGCATTCTAGAGTTTGCTGGTCATTTCTGTCCGTAAATAATATGCCTCCAAACCACGCCGAAACGCAACAAATTATACAAAAATAGCAAAAATAAAGATCCCGACGAATTGATAACCTCCTCCTTCGAAATCTTGAAGTCGGTTGATAAGACATCAATAACGTTGAATAATCCGGTTACATATCTTAGAACCCCTGCTCATACTTTTAACAATCTATTTTCAGTCTAATACTTGCATGTAGTGGTTTGAAGTGGTTGCTGCATTCATGGGTGTTGTATCGGCGCAATCAGTGTCTCGTTCGCAATGCTAGCTTCATCACAGCAGACCTTTATACGCTGTCCTCTAGTTATATTTGGTTATACCGAACCTCAACGTCAAACTATGGTGGTCTGTGGGTTGTATGACAACAATACATATTAATGACCATTGGTAGTTTTTACTGTTTTGTTTCTAATCGGGCGCCCGGTGTCTTCAGAAGATCCTACCGACTTCGCCATGTAACTTTTTAATTACTTAGGTACAACCAAAATTTAGAAATAACTGAGGCGTGTTACTTTGGACAAGTACTTCAAAAGTGTAGGTAATCTTCTAACAACCGTAATCTGCCATTAATTATTTAGATTAACTCCATTTTCCTAATTATAAATTGATACCTGAAATTATTCGCGTTTTATAAAAGTCACAGATATATCTTGTTTGTTTGAGATGCGTGCTCGCCTGCTCGGCGCAATGCTAACACAGGTCCTTGATTAAAGGGATGCATGTACCCTGAGCACGCGACTAATTACCGTTGCTACGTGCTTGTTTGCCACCGGCAGGTGCCAAACAGTCGTCTGTGTGGTCACGTCGTTAGAACACTGATCACAGTGGACAAGACTGGAGACACAATCACGTATAGGTACACTACGTATGCTGGTACGGATCCTCAATGTCAGTTGTTAGGTATTGTTTTTTGCTATACATTACCTGCTGGTGACCTTTCCTACGTATTGAAGTATAAATAGTTTGTCTATCACATACAAAATGATTTTTATATTGGCGGTAAAACATATTGAACTACCGCCATAAACCACATTTTGAAACTTGCAAAGTTTGATTTTTTGTGGATCGTTTTGTATTTTATTTTAATAAAATCATGTTATAAAATAGCCGAACTTAAGAATTTAAGGTTTGAAATGATATAATAACCTTTTTCCATAAACCAATAATACAAAATCTTATAAAGTCGTATACAAGTGTTTCATCAATATTGTATTCGAGAATTATTCATGAAGTCTTTGGAAATTGGTCCGATTATAGACTCTCAGTGATCGTCAACATTTGAAACCGACTTTTCATTCATTTCTTGCATGCATTAATTGGTCTTCAGTTTCATAACAGTTATACATACTCACAGATCAATCAAAATGTTTGTTTATAAGTGAAGTTTTCGATATTGTATAACCGAGTTTAGAAACCGGAGATGATTGTACAACAATCCCTATCCATGGAATTGGAATAAGTAATAAAGTTGCAGTTGGTCCAGATTAAGCGTGGTCGTACTATATCCGTGATGGGCAGACAATAGGTAGAGCCCAACCCAAGAGTTAAGTTTTCTCGCTAAGTGCCCTGTCAAGTATCCCGCTCCTGTACATTGACAGAGCTAAGCCGCTACAAACTTAGTTTAAAGTTCTTTATACGTGGACCGGTCGGGGCCTGCTTCCTTTTCGCAGGCCGGTTTCGACCCGCGGGCCCTGGTTTGAAGACTGTGGCTTAGACGGACTCTAGCTACCAATTCAATTTTATAATGAAACATTTTAAGCAAAACATGAACGGAGTCTCGAACGAGGTGCTTTATAGCAACACTATCTAATGTAAGTTTGAATACGATAGAAACTACATCAAGACCTTCCTACAAAACTATTCCCAGACAGGATCAGATAATAAATTTTGACGGAGTCTAGACCAATAACTGTAGCTGTATTCGACTTGGTTTTTACCCGACTACGGCGAAGTTGAAAGAGATATGTTTTTTGAGCATTAACAGTTTGGGTTTGGATAAAGATAGAATACCTTCTTTTAGAGTTCCGTAGTCAACTAGCAACCCTTATAGTTTCGCCATGTCCGTCCGTCCGTCTGTCCGTCTGTCCACGGTCTAGCTCAGTGACCGTTAGCACTAGAAAGCTGTAATTTGGTATGAGTATGTGCATTAATCACGTCGACAAAGTGGTAGAATAAACCTGGAAAAATATTATTAGGGTACACATGAAGTGGGGGGTGAATTTTTTTTCCGCTTCCACCCTGTCGTGTTGGGTATCTGACGGGTTTGATAGGTCTTTAAAAAAGAATAGAGGTCTTTTGTAACAGTTGTAACTATTTTTGGATAAAACTAATAATAGTTTCGTAAATAATAGCTCCGAAAATTCAAAAAGGGCGTCTCCCCATCTAACTTTTAAACCGTGGGTCCAAAAAAATTTAAAACATTCATGGAAGTGAGACATGATAAGTACTTACAATGAAAACTATATTCAATCAAATCTGTTGAGCCGTTTTTGAGTGATAACTAGTGAAAGGGCGTAAGTACCGGATAGTTAAACGACGTAAGCGCCGCCAAATATCCCTTAATAAACGACCTTTTGAACGGATCTATCGTAACAGGCCGGCAACTACGGAACCCTACACTGAGCATGGTCCAACATGCTTATATTACTCATGGCCGGTTTTTTTATTTTAGTTAGGCGAAATACGATGTCCTTATGAACGTCTGATACCTAAAGCTACCACCGATTTTAGTTCTAATTTTTAGTCCTCTGATCCGAAAAGATTTATGACGGGCTAAAATCTCAGCAGGACTTATTTATTCAATACAGTAATATCAAAACTCAAAAAAACTTGCTGAAGTGCTACCAGAAAACATTAGTAAAAGTTGGGTTTATATGAATCTTGAAGCAAATCAAAATTATTTCGTTCAATATTTTTTGATTTGCAATTTTTAAGTAGTTACACTACTATATATAAACTGAAAATAGATCTGGCCTCGGACACCGGAGGGTTTGGTCACTTTTTCTGAAATATATGACATCTATTTTCAGTTGGGTTTATATGTTCAAGCCGTGTACAGTAGCGTCAAACACAATGGTATATTTTTATGAATGACGTGTTGTGGCTTGGGTTTTGTAGACAACAAGGTAATGATTCCACAAACAAAGAGTATTTCTTGGAACATCACGTCATCTATTCCGACATAAAATTTTAGTTTCTGATATAAGTAATTTACAAAAGTAATTTGTTATATCCCAAGCCAACGTTAAAGAAGTCGAATACGGTTCAAGCAGAGACTATAAAGCTGGACCCTTTATAAGCACTAAGATGCAGATAAAAGGGCGCTGGATAAAAATTCTGCTTTCAGAGATAGGAGAGACGAGTTAACCATTACAATTTGTAAGAAAATGACTGTTAACAAACTCTTTAAAAAGTTTGGTTTTTCGCCTTAATTGTTGAAAGCGTTGAAGACTCATGTCCTATTTCCTGTAATACACTTTTCAAAATGTATGTAATTGTAGTGTACATTTGCCATCAAATATATCGCGGCTAGGGTACTTAAAAATATCGGAGCATGCAGTGTATCGCCTTGATAACAGAGGCGTTGTTCAGATATTTGTGACCACCTTGGCTGCTCCGATATATCTAATGGCGACTGACTGAATGGCTTGACTTTCGTCTTCTACACTATAGATCAATTCCAACTAGTGACCATTGGGTGGATCACCTAGTTGACTACCTACTCTTCAAAAGTGTGCGTTGAGTTGGTGCCGCAGTTGTGTGGAGTTGGTATAGCGTGTTGTATAGTAATCCATCAGGGGCCTGCAACTTATCACGGTATAGCTATTGCTATCACGATACATTAGTAAAGGAAATATTATTTTATGACCTTATACATGAATTTGACATAACTCGTTATGCGTCATCAGATTCGACGCTATGTTGCAAATAATTTTAATTCAAGCAGGTATAGCTTACATGCTTGAATTGCGGCACGGCGAGCGGTCACCGCTAGCGAGCGACGGATTCACGTGTGACGCACTTTTATGCGTGCTGAAGGTGCAATGTTAGTGATTATGAATTTAACGTTGCGACAGGTGTCTCCAACGAACAATGGCTTTGTAAAATGTTGAGACTACGGCATTTTTTATTAAAGAATACTCCGAAAACAGCAACAATCTCCTTTTATAAATTAGACTTGGTTCGCCCCGCGACATAAAAGACACATCACGCGCAAAAATACTCGTAACATTTGCCGACGCGTATTCCTTTATAATAAAAATATACATATATAAAATATAACCGAAGGTCTCAGAGATATCTGATTATAGGATTGGGTCCCCATCACATTATGATAATGGGTGCTTCTGAGACGGCTGGAGATAGAAATAGATTGATTTCCAATTTTTAGCAGCGGCCGTGGCTCCGGCTGGGCGCGGCTGATTGATTTTAGGTTATTGATGCTGTTACTATAGGTTTACGACAATTATTTACATAAATCGGCCTTCCTGCCTCGTTAACCTAGATACGGTCAGGCGGGCCAAACGAAAAGACGCAGTGCCACGGTAGTAAAAGAAATGACAATAAGACGATGTAAATTAAATCGGTTGTTTAAAATAATAGTTTTAATTATGGTACAGCAATACTTCATCTAGGACTGCTAAGAAATTACCCTTGGCAAATAGGTTTAATTTTGACTTTGACCTCTGATTTCAATGCAAATATTCATAATACAAGGAAGAAGAGTTGTGGGAGCGGAGTGTAGGTAGTTTAGCTGTTTTACACCGTTGTTTGAAAAACTGTTCAAATGCTGGTTGTCCGTATTCACACACGGAGCATAACTTTATTTTTACCAGTAGCTTTTGGCTAGGTTAGATGCCAGTCATGAGATAATAAAAATTAACTACAATCACAAGATACACTTCGGTAATGTCAAAATGAAATAAAAATGAAATAAAACTTTTATTTAATGCCGACTTAAAATTATAACAATTGAAACTAACTAAAACTAAAATAAATTTAAATAATTAACTTTAAGAATAAAATAACTGAACCTAAAATATATCTAAAAGAGGCCCCAGTGGCATGATACCGAAAATGCTGGCAGCATTTCCTCTCTGAATTGCTAAACTTATTCGTTGAGCAAGATAGCTGCCAGCTCTTCGGTCTCCTGTGGCATCTCTGAGTCTCTTCGACAGGTCTTTGAACTGAGTCTCGACGCCGAATGGGACAAAAATATATTTGATGCTAAGACCACTGTATTTTCCCACCTAGGCTTTTTCGGCCGCCTCTTATAATAAATATCGAAAGTCCCTACCCTGAAATCTACTCGCCCGCTCTCACATAAGAAATCGAAATACATAGCCTGAAAGAGGCTATAATTTGACGAAACGCTCAATAATTGAACCCCATTACCTGATGAGCGTCCAGCGAGATCTCTTAACGCCTCACCTATTTTATTGGACATCGACAGCTGTAATTGGTTGATAATTTAAGTATTTTTTTATGCGAAAGGGGAATGGAGTGCTCTTAAATGAGTTGTTTTTTCAATTTTGTTTTCCTTGTGTTCTTTATTTGGTTGTAACTGTTTTTGGGAGATTATTCATATGATTATTCATTTTATTTATGTATTTATTATATAATAACTATAACAGCCTCCTAGCCAAGTCGGTAGTGACCCTGCCTATGAAGCAGAAGGTCCTGGGTTCGAATCCTGGTCAAGGCATTTATTTGTGTGTTTATCACGGATATTTGTTCCTTAGTTATGGATGTTTTCTATGTATTTAAGTATTTATATGTATACTAGCTGTGCCCGCGGCTCCGCCCGCGTGGAATTCGGTCTGTGTCAGTAAGCGGCTAATTCACCCCTAATTTCTCTCCCTCTCCCCTGATGGCCGAACTTGAAGTAAAGTTGACAGATGTAACTATACGCAAGATGACAGTAGTCCAGATAAAATATTTTACAATTACTACTAAATAAAACTACACTCCACAATCAATAGATCTTTTCGTCCTTATTAATTTTTTTGACATGTTTTAAACGACATAGAGTAGTAGGTGTATATCGGACGATATAGTACCACTTTTGTATTTATACGTCCTTGACTACAGTCAATATTATAGATACTATCATGCCCACGGTAAATATTATCCAAATCGATCCTCCAGTCAAATCAGTCTAAGCATGAAAAGGCAAGAGCAGGCTCGGTTGTAGCCTGAAATTTGGGGGTGGGAGTAATGCAGAAATGATTTTTTGAGAGGGTCAGTAATGACTTCTTCTATTTGACGTGTACGATTTGGGGGGGGGGTCATGTCCCATGTGACCCCTCCCCCCCTCGGACCGCGCCTGGGTAAGAAATATACACAGAAATTCATACTTCCGAACCTAACAAACTTTCGAATTTAGGTCTAATATTAGTTATCGAAGTAAGATAAAAGGAGAAGGAGAATAGATATCAAAACGTGAGGCCGAGTATTTACATGCACTGTGCAATGTGTGGCAATTACTTTATTGTCGTTTAATTTTGTTTTACTATTAAAACAATTATTCAATTAAATTTGTTGATATCCGTACCCCCACTTCTGAACTTAGAGTTGATTTCTCAAAATCCTTCCTTAGTAGCTTATTCATGTCACAACGTATTAAATTCAGCGCCATCTATTGGTTAAGCAGGGTACTCGATAGTCGTAGCACATATTTGAAAAAAAGGTGCAAATTTAACTCAATCGAGTGTAGTGGCTATTCCCCTTTTAGAGGTTGAATTTTTATAGCCTACCTATAACCTGGCCGGGGCTTTTCTTGATAATTGGAATTAGGAATCCTTAAGGGGTGACTTAAGGCCGGCCAAGAGCATGTCGGACCATGCTCAGTATAGGGTTCCGTAGGTGCCGCCCTTTTAAAAAACATCCGTTCAAATGGTCGTTTATTAAGGGATATTTTGCGGCGCTTACGTCATTTTACTATCTGGCACTTACGTCCTTTCACTATGCGTTTTTGACTGACAACTCAAAAACAGCTGAATCGATTTTATTAAATATTGTTTTTATTGAAAGTACTTATTCAATTCCATTATTTTTTTCAAATTTTAAAAGTAAAAGGGGGGGAATTTTTTTAACTTTCAGATTTACTATTTGCGAAACTATTATCGAAAGACCTAAAAAATGATACACAACACAATAGTATTGGAACAAAAAAATTATCACCCCCCCCCCCCCCCCCCCCCGACTTAATGTGTACGGGAGGAGGTACCCTAATAAAAAATATTTTTCCAGTTTTTATTTTACCACTTTGTTGGCGTGATTAATGTACATACTGATACCAAATTTCAGCTCTGAGCTAGACCGCGGACAGACGGACGGACATGGCGAAACTATAAGGGTTCCTAGTTGACTACGGAACCCTAAAAAGATATTTATTTTTCAATGCACTTATAAACGCCAGAGTAAAAAAAACTACCACCACCGGTTCTAACCCTCCACCTCTGACCCGAGAAGTATTATGACCGAAAATAAACTCGGCGGGACTTATTGCAATAGAATACGCTAATGAACTACTGACATCTAAAATCAAGAGCCCTTGTCGCCACGCGATCCAAACTAATTCGCATCATTATGCAGATGCATGCAAATGCAAGCACATTAGCTGTAGTCTGACAATTCTTGCAATAAATAACACACTTGGATCTTATTTACATTCGTTGCAAAGGCGGGAATTGCTTGCCAAACGCTCGTGCCAAGAACGCTCGAAGGGAGTTAAAATGGATATAAAATAATATAGCTATTTTTTCAAAACAGTAATACATTATTAGACCTTACAGATACATAATAATGCGTAGTTTTTCAATAAGACATATCAAAACAGCTTGAGAGACAGATAATGTATCTATTGTTTAATTATTAAGAAAAAAAAATCCTAATCTGACTGCTTCACAAAACGTTTATAATATGCTTTCCTACCTGAACTGTGTCCTCTAAATGTTTGATGATTTTGTAGTAGTTTCATCTAAATACGTACAACGGTTATTGGTTATTTATTCCCCATGTAAACTTCCACCCCTTTTGCATCCTCTTAAGGGATGCTTTCTGAGATAAAACTATTTTATATCCTTTTCCAGAGCTCAAATTATCTCCATACCAAAGTGTATCTAAATCGATTCTGCGGATAATAATCCCCCATATAAATTTACAACCGTCTTTTCACCCCTTTAGGATTGATTTTCGGGATGAAAACTACTCCTTTCTTGAGACCCATACTATCTCTATATCAAATTTTATCTAAATCAGTTCAGCGGTAAACAAATCCTCATACCAACCCCCTTTTCACTCCCACAAGGGTTTGAAAACTATCCTATGACGTTTCTCGGGACTCAAATTATCTGTATACTATTTTTTATCTAAATCGTTTCAGCGGTTAAAAATTATCCATACAGACTTTCAACCCCCCTTTTCACCCCCTCCAGGGTTGATTTTCGACATTAAAACTATCTATTATCCTTTCCTGGGACTTAAGCTATCTCTATACAAAATTTCATCAAAATCCGTTTAGCCGTTTTGACGTGATGCGCGGTCAAATAAACAGACAAACAGATAAACAGATAAACAGACAAACAGATAAACAGATAAACAGACAAAAATTCTAAAAATTATTTGAACGTGTTCTGTTATCGATTCTAAGTATCCCCAGCCAACTTTTTTTCGATTATCTTCCATGTACAGACTTTCGACCCTCTTCAGCTTTTATTATATGTATATGTCGCAGGGAAATGATTAAAACAGATATTTGAACAAATCTCTAAGGGATATGATCAAATTACGCAGGATGTTAAAATTGAGACTCCATATCATCATTTCCCTAGAAAAATTCAGTAATTTCACCAAATCACTGACTCTGTTTAGTGGGAAGACAAAATCGGGCAAAAAACGCGACACGCTTTTTCATTTCACTAGATTTGTTTAGGAATTTGACAAAATCCCTAACCGCTACAGTAAGTTGATGAAACGAACTCAAAAAGTCGACTACTTTTATCATTTCGCTAAACAAGTTTAGTGAAATGATAAAGTCTCAACTGGAAGATGGTATATGGTGATTTGATTAAATCTCTGAACTGGTTTAGTGAAATGACGAAAGGAAGTACCGAATACAATATTTTACTTTACAGTTAAGCGATTTGATCAAATCTCTGACCAGATAAAGTGAAACAGATATTAAATCAGAGATTTTAACAAATCTCTAAGGGATATGATCAAATCACGCAGGATGATAAGATGGAGAATCCATATCATCATTTCCCTAGAAAAATTTAGTCATTTCACTGACTCTGTTTAGTGGAAAGACATAATTGGAAGGTGCATTATTTGTGAAAATCCAGTGCATGCTTACGGTCACTATAAGATGTTGTTAGATTAGCTAATTACGTAATAACTTAAGACAGAAGGTCCCTTAAGTAGGGACTGAATAAATCAACCGACTTGGTATTAGATGGATCTCACAACTTTTTACGGTAGAAGAACTGAGTTGCGAGACTTGTTTTTTTTTACAAGTTTTGTTTTTGATGGCATTAACAACTTTGACACCTACTTTTGACATTTTATGTAGCAATTTCACGTAATCTAGTCTATATCTTCAAGTCATATCTTCAATATTTCTTTAGTATATGTTCAAAAAATTTGCTGCAGTTTCCCTCTCAGCTCTAATATTGCTTTCTTTTTGACAAAATTGGCATTTAACAACTAAGCCTTAACCTTCCTCTCCAACAGTACTTCCACATGTTGCATGCACTGGATGTTCACGAATACTGCACCGGCCGATTTTGTCTTTCCACTGAACAGAGTTAGTGATTTGGTGAAATGACTGAATTTTTCTAGGGAAATGATGATACGGATTTTCCATTTTAACATCCTGCGTGATTTGATCATATCCCTTAGAGATTTGTTAAAATCTCTGATTTGATATCTGTTTCACTTTATCTAGTCAGAGATTTGATAAAATCGCTTAACTGTAAAGTAAAATATTGTATTCGATACTTCCTTTCGTCATTTCACTAAACCAGTTCAGAGATTTTATCAAATCACCATATACCATCTTCCAGTTGAGACTTTATCATTTCACTAAACTTGTTTAGCGAAATGATAAAACTAGTCGACTTTTTGAGTTCGTTTCATCAACTTACTGTAGCGGTTCGGGATTTTGTCAAATTCCTAAACAAATCTAGTGAAATGAAAAAGCGTGTCGCGTTTTTTGCCCGATTTTGTCTTCCCACTAAACAGAGTCAGTGATTTGGTGAAATTACTGAATTTTTCTAGGGAAATGATGATATGGAGTCTCCATTTTAACATCCTACGTAATTTGATCATATCCCTTAGAGATTTGTTCAAATCTCTGTTTTAGTCATTTCCCTGCGACATATAGATAGACATCTATTACATATATTGTCGTCTAGTACCCACAACACAAGCCTTATTGAGCTTACTGTGGGACTAGGTCGATTTGAGATTAAGATTGTCCCATAATAGTTATTTATTTATTTATTATTTATAATATCGGGGAGTCAGCCTGACGTGGTATAGTTAATAGGTACTGTATGAAGAGAAATATCTTATGTATCTAAAGAACGTCGGAATTAAATACCAAACAGGCTTTAAGACAATATAATGCATGCGAGTGTACGTACCTATAGGTACTTATAGTTAATCAGTAAACTTAATCCCACCAAAAACATTCTGTAGAAAACTAGCCAAGTCTCGATGGAGCTGCTTGTTTATCTCTAAAATGTAATGAAATCTAGACAAAGTATTGCCAAGTCTAAGGTTCCTTACTGCGATTTCTTTATTATTATAGTTAGGTAATGTTGTGTGACTTGGCCGTTGAAGGGTACACACGGGTACAAAACCAGGTGCTCCAATATATAACTAGTGTGCTCCAATATACAATCAATAACCAGTTATTGAATCAACGTTTCCCAAGTGGCAATTTTCCATCGTCAATGGGTAGCGGTTCTGGCGAAAGATTGGTGCAATGGTGTCATTATATTTTGACCAAATTTTGTTTTCTAATCAGGGTCACCAGGTACTTCAGATCTTCGATTATCCTAGTTTTTATAGTTTTTCCTTTATGTGGCCATTAAACCCTAACTCTGTACCAAATTTCAGCTCTCTGAGTTTATGGGAAGTACTAGTTCTATTTTTATGATCATGAGTGAGTGAGTGTCATAAATGCGAAACTTTGCTTTCGCTTAACTTCGGAACTAAATGACCTACAGACTTAAAATTTTGGATTTTAAGTATGTGGTTATAGCTTACTGGATGACGAAAATTTCTGCGTTCTGGTCTTATCCAGAGGTTCTCAAATAGGGGCCTGAAAATGCGGCGAAATGGTTCCAGTAAAGGATGGTACGGCAGTGTTTGCTTCGCGCTCGACTTGGCGGGGGCACTGCCGTGCCCCCAGATACTTATTAAAATTATATACGTACATAAACAATAATTATTAGAAAGATTTGTGAAAGATATATTATCCATGTGTAGGTAGCGGCGGAGATATTTTTTGGTACTTACAGGGTACCTACCCTTAAAATATCATACATTAAAATTTCATCAAATACTAATCTGATACCTGAGTTCTGAACGCTACTAGATCGCCAGTTATAAGTAAGTAATCACAGTTAAAAAGGCTGCGAGCGTTTCATCAAAACAAGAAAAAAGGTTGGCGTATTTTAATTCGTTTGCTTTTTGCTTAGATTTAAGCCGATTTTTAATAACTCGGACGGTGCATCCTAAAAAAACTCAAGTCAAGCAGTTTCGTAATGACCAAAGCGTCTTAAAGGGGATCCATCAACCCTTATTTCTTATTTAGAATCTCGGAAATTCGGTCAATATTTCGTTGAAATCTCAATAAGGGGATAACCCGAGGGCTAGGTGGTTCCCATCGCTTTAAATACTCTCGCCTCATACAAGCCATTTTAAGTATATCATCCATGTATGAATACTTGTGATGAATATGAGGTCACAGTAATTATGGTTTTCTGAGTCGAGTGGTCAGTAGGCAGTGGGAAGAAGCCCTTGGCAACCCTTCGGCAATTAGGTTGGGACGCTATCTGGAGTAATTTTCCGCGACACTTGCCTTAATTAGATCAAACGTCCCGGCCGGCGGCCGCGGACAAGATAACGTGACCATATGTGGAACGTCACACATTACTTCCGAGGGTAAGAGTGACATGCGCTTCTGTTTCTGCAGAAGTTCGTTGACTTCAACCAATGTCACGCGATACACGTATGAGATGATTTTTAGAGTTCCGTTTCGTAATCAACTAGGACTCCTTATAGTTTTGACATGTCCGTCTGTCTGTCTGTCCGCGGCTTAGCTCAGTTATTGTTAGTACTAAAAATACATGACAGAGATGCTTATGGCTGTTTCTTTTGCTGTGTAGGAAACAACAGACGTTGAAAAAATGTTGTAATTTTTTTTTCGATAGAGACTTCCTAGCACAGTCATTCTCTGTGGGGTCTCCGCGATAATACATTTAATATTGAGAAAAAAATTAAAACCTTTCTTCTATCTGTTTAGAACAATTAATTTATTTTTTTAATTTTGCGGCTTCGTCAAATATTTCGCTTTCCAAAAGGAGTCCATCACCAAACAAGTTTGAAAACCGCTGTCCTAGCAGTTCTAGAACTAATAATTCTGTCCAAATAAAAATTCTATTCTACAAGGTCATATTTGACAATTTAGTGCGATGAATTTTGTGTAACTTGAAGAATTTCGCATATATTTAATTAAGTTTAATCATAGTTTGTTATTAAAAAAACAAACATAGAAAACAATCTGGCTACGAGATGGGAAAATTGTTCCCATTAAGTAGTTAGCTACAAGATGGGAAGACACGTTTCTCATTACGTAGCTAGCTACCAAATCTGGCTACGAGATGGGACTAATGGGATGTTTGTATTTGATTTAATAACAAACTATTGTATGAGTGGAATGCTCCACTTTAAAAACATGCAAAAATAATTATGAAGTATAATCATGTCTAATGGTAAACTTATATTGATGTCATATACGAAGGAAAAAGTGACCTAGGCCTCCGGTGCCCAGGGCTGAGATCGAACCAGCGTCTTCTGCATTCGCGGCAGACGCCTTAAGCACTTGGCCACCCGGGTCACAATAAAATCAAAATATTTAAATAAATATTGATTATAATCATTTGATTTGTTCTTCAGATGTCTAATGGTCATCTGTAAATTTTCTATCTTGCCTCTTCTATCTACAATAATTATTTCTAACGTTTCAAGAAAACTTATAAGCTAAAACGTTTCTACTTTATAAATATGTACTAGTTCATATAAGATACGGATAATTATTTCCCCGTCCCAAAGCAACTACGCAGAAATCTACTTCACGGCAAATTGCAATAGAATACGCTAATGAACTACTGACATCTAAAATCAAGAGCCCTTGTCGCCACGCGATCCAAACTAATTCGCATCATTATGCAGATGCATGCAAATGCAAGCACATTAGCTGTAGTCTGACAATTCTTGCAATAAATAACACATTTGGATCCTATTTACATTCTTCGCAAAGGCGGAAATTGCTTGCCAAACGCTCGTGCCAAGAACGCTCAAAAGGAGTTAGAATGGATATAAAATAATTTAGCTAGTTTCAACAAATATGTATTAAACAATGTGGAATGCAAGCGTGTGAAATATGTGGAATGCAAGCGTATATTTATTTAGCAAACGAATTTCCAGCTCATAAGATTTTGAAATTATACCTTCCGGAAGTCTATATACATGCATAGTATTCAGACATGCATAATTATCTAACTACCTTTTATTTGTTACAAATACACGATAGACCAGGTGGCGGATTCTAATTTTAAAATACATTAACATTACAATAACAAAACAACCTATCTCAAACATAACTCAAACACAACAAACAATCAACCAATATTGAAGTTGTATTGGAGTTGCGTTGGATTATTTCTCAAGAAAATTCTGATATTTCTGGTTGCGTTGTTAATGCATTGGAGTTGTATTGAAGTTGGATCGTGTTTAACGTTTTAAAGTTAGAATACGGCCCCAGTTAGTTTATATTTTTGCTCAACGGATAAGTTTAGCAATCCAGAGAGGAAATGGTGCCAGAGTCTTCGGTACCATGCCACAGGGGCCTCTTGTAGATATATTTTAGTTTTAATTTAGTTATATTTTTAGAGTTAATTATTGAGGTTTATATTAGTTTTATTAGTTATATCTATATAATTTGTCATTTCTGTGTTAAATAAAGTAAATACTGATGGATTCATTTTATGCAAGTAATAAAAGCAATAAAATATTTAACAATAAGTTATTGAACTATAACTATTTATTATTTTCAAGATTGAACAAATGGAAACCTTCAAATTTTAATAACTTTTTTAATGTATTTTTTCTCATTCCGCTAAAATATTACTAGGTACTAACAACTATTTTGATTTTGAATTCATAAAAGATGAGAACAATGACTGTTTCAGCTACAACTACCTGGCTTTAGCTCATCCACGCTCGCTAAACGACTACAAAGACTGGGTACCTATGCTTCGCGACCTCCCGAAGAGCGATGGGCGCAGCCGTGCTGATTTCATCCAGCCAATTACTGGCATCTCTAATTGCTGCTGGAATTGTTTCTGATGAAAAATCCCAAGTTCCACCATTACAGTAATTATCATCATTACTCCTTATTAGGCTTCGTAATGAGTTTAGATTGCGCGTGTAGCGGATAATAAATGTACGGATTCTGATGAGTCAATTATAATTCGAAGATTCTGTGCTGGTTTTTTATAGAATAACCGGCCAAGTGCGTGTCGGATGAATGAATGAATGAATGAAATTATTTATTCACAAAAAATATATGGTAACATAAGATGTTCATGGGTTATATGCAGTGCTTCCCTTAATATATTCAGTCTATGTAGACATGTGAAAGTCGTTTGAAAGCGAATTGGTTAACAATATAATAACTATCAAGAAATAATTTTGAATAAAAAACAGTAATTCAATTACCAAAAAGTCCATAACATAACATAGACAAGTCACGTCAATTATTCGTCCATTTAAATAGTTAGAAGGCAACATTATCAATTCTTCTTCATCATTTCAAGATCTTGCATAACGGAGGATTTCATTGTGTAATCCGGAGCAAGAAAAAAACGACAAATAGAATCTAGCAAGTGAGTTTAATAAATATTGTTGTTCTTATACATTTCTTATTTTACGATTTTTATAATTATCGAAATTTAAACCGTGATATAACTCTCTAATCAAATAGGTCCAGTCCGCGAGGCCGTGCGCAGTAATACTTGATTAATCCAGTCTCCGGAAGTCGATTACTGGCCGGAAATGGCTCGTCGCGGACATGATTGCGACGACGACGGACCGGACGCGACACGACGACGTCTGAGCGACGATAGTTGTCATGACTTGATGATGCTGTCACGCGGTTTTGTTAGGGAAATTGATGGTTTGTGCTATTATGTCATTCTAAAGATTTGTGCTGTGTTGATGGAAACACGTCAAACTTTACTAAAAGTATCTGTTAAAATAATATTCAATAAAACAAGAAATCTAGGGCCGCGGCAGGCACATAATTTAACGCATTTAAGAAAATTGTGTCCAAATCCTTAGTAAGTAGATAATAGAAAAAAAAGAAAAGACGATTTAAGAACTGACATTTATCTTTATCTGGTTAGCGGCATGGGTTTCAAGGAAACATGGACAATAATGTGGACCATCCTATATCTACTATTGAAAACCCCGTATTTATCATAACGATACACAAATATGCATGGTACTTAATAGTTAACGTTAATGGTCATCTTAGCTTGATAGTATAAGAGCCCACTAGAATTAGTTACGTCTTCAATAGAGGAACACGAAATGGCATTGCTGCAATGCAAAACACCGATAAAAAAATTAAATAATAAAAAATCCGATTTCTAGTGTTGAAATTGAAATTTAAAAAACAGCTAAAGAAATACCTACTGGATACACTTAGGTGACACCTGTATCACAAACAGGATGTCGCTTAAGTGTGCCAATAAATATCATTAGCATAACAGTAGAATAACTAGTTATTAACTATCTCATCTGCAGTTTGTCTAAACTGTGGAAGCAGTTTTGCGGGGCACTGTATAAGTTAATGTATACTTTTCGAATAATAAAGCGATCTATCTATCTATCTATCTAGTATGATAAGTCTCCCAGATTTCCTTTGTTCATTGAAGCAGGGGAGGGGTAGGGCTACACGATAATGCGGTGCAGCAAACCCAAGTGCTTGGCCTTTATCAGTGGCAGCAGAAACAAAAGATTGTAGATGTATGCCAAAACATAGCGCCTGATCTTTTATAACATAACATCTTTTTAATAACGTAACATCTTGTTGCAGTTGTAAAAAGATTAGGCGCTAGGTTTAGCTTACATAACATCTTGTGACTGTTGCGGTCGGATGCGGTGACGGTGTGCAAGCATGACAGCGCTATACACATGCAGAGCGCTATCTCGCTCGTACACCGGCGCCGTATGCGGAAACCGCAGCAGTGTGAAATCCGCCTTAAAGTTACAATACGGCCCCTGCCCTGGCTCAAATATTAGGAGCCTGTCATTAAGGAGAATCGACGTTTCACCCATCGGCGCCAGTAGTCGTGCGGCAGACTTGTATTTTATCGTATGGCTACATGTCACTAGATATATATAGGCATTTCTTCCCTGGGGTAGTAGTAGTGGGAAAGCAGATGATAAAGAAAATCCAGTGAGTATTGCGAGGTCCAGATGGGACAGTGCAGCTGCCAAGTTTGCTACTCTTTTAGCACCACCCAGGGATCACGTGTAGGGTTGTCTAAGGTGTTTCCCACGGACGAAGAGTAACATTGATCCCCAGATGGCAGACTTGTTATATTGAAGCATGGAACCCTAATAAAGAAAATTTAGGTGTAGATATTTTTTTTTCAGTTCAATGGGGGAGATGTTTGCAATGCTAACACAAGAACAATGTAAGCTAGAGCTCTCTTTGACTTCTTCCGCATATTTCATACGCAAATACACTTCAGTCAATTCACAAAAGTCTTATCTCCATACGAAAGTCAGAGATATAAGGTTTTTATGTTAGAACGGCAATATACACGAATATCAGCGCACGGCATTATCGCGAACGCCGATGGATCCACAATAAAGCCAAAGCGGTTGGTTAATAAAAATTCCTGAGCATAGAAGTTATTCTGTAAGAGCCCCAGGGGAGGCGCAGCGCGAGTGAAAAGCGATAGCGAGCAAATAAATAAGACATATTTCAGAATATGATTAGGTTGGTATGGAGCGCATTTTCAGTTTTAACTGATAGCCTCCACTAATAAAATCGTGGCCCATTATCATGCAAGTATAAGTTTTAATATGGGGCTGTATTCTAACTTAAAAACCAGATATGACACGATCCAACTTCATTACAAATTCAATGCATTAACTACGCAATACAGCTATCGCCTAAACGTCTGAATCAGAAATGTCAGAATTTGCTTGAAAATTATTCCGATGCAACTCCAATACAACTTCAATATTGGTTGATTACGTATTTGTTGTGTTTGAGATAGATTGTGTTTTTAACGTATAGTATGTTATTTTAAAATTAGAATACGGCATATATGTATACCCTTTTGCCAGCTAACTTACTCATATCTTCATTTTTACTATCGGATGGTCAGCATATTTGTAGATTAATACTGTCTATCTCTATTTTAAAACGTTTTCGTTAACTGTTAAACATTTCATTTAACAAATCTATAACTACTGACTGGCTATAACTACTTTATGCGACTTTTTTTTTTACTGCAGTTTTATAAAGTTATGGAGTTATTTTTGTAGAAACTACTTAATATAAAATGTTACACAGTTTTCATCGTGCCATAAATATACTTTTGACCGCCCCAAAAATATTATTTAGAGAATCGCTGCTGCCTACGACTCGCTCCATTGTCTTCCTCTATGAAATACCGGCGCTTCGTAGGTGAGAATATGCGCAGAGTGTAGAATTTCCCAGGAGCGTGTGCGCAGCGTAATGCGCACTTACGGCTGCAACTTTTTGACAAGCGTCCGATCCCTAGGGCACGTTTGGTACAAAACGTTTGAGTCCTCGCATGACTGCCCTCGGCCTGGCTCCTATTCCATCGTTATAAGGTATATATAGGTTAATAGGTACATTGTATACAGAATTTGCTAGATATGGTCAAAGGTTAAGAAAAACTCATTTCCCTTTCAGCTTCAAAGCTCCAAGTGAAAGTTGTTTTCCTATACTGTGAGTTTACCGTGGTCGCATCACGGATGTTCGGTTTTATTCGTGCGAGCGAAATACATTGCGAGCTTTGCGAGCCCGGTAAAGTTTTTTTTCGATTTTGCTTAACTTTTCGATAGTATTTTACAGTAACTAATAACACTACCATTAGTTTGTATACATACCGTATGTAAACCTACCAGAAACATTTATTTAAACCAGTTGATCTGCACGTCGAGTATAGTAATATACCATGCTTTTTGTTAGTGTTAGTAGATTATTTTTAATGTAATTGTTGTTTTGAAATTATAAAATCTCACCTTTTTAATAGTATCATCCTGTGATTATGTTATGTTTACGTTGTGAGTGACAGATAAATGCAACCCCATTGTTAACTAGAACATTTACAATTTTCATGCGTTAATTTCGAAGACTTCTTTAATAACCGTTTTTAGGCCTTTTTACAAGTTGATAAATGAAAGTTGTAGCCAAATTATGTTCAATTTAAACGAAAACTATACCATCCACGTCATTTTACTTTCCTCGGTGACACTTCATTGTCAAATTATTATTTTCATAATTAGTAAGTTCCACAAAAAAGTTTAGCTAGCAATCAAATGACAAGATAATTTTCAATGTCAACGTGTCTCGTTCAAACAATACATAAAATTATCCATAATGCCATTGAATTTTAGTGCTGAAGAGATAGTGGATATGATTTTCGTCTACGGGGAATGCAGGAGTAATGGTGCGGCAGCTCTTCGGCTGTTTGCCGAGAGATTTACGCAAAGGAGTCAGCCGACTAAACTGACTCGCGTGTAATTATAAAGGCGATTACATAACAAGACTGCGAATAATGCATGCAGTAAGTACTGGTGGGCGACGTCCTTGTATTGACGTCAAAACTGAAGAACGGATCTTAAACCAATTTGCAGAAAAGCCTGGCACCAGCGTTAGGAAAGCAGGGAGGTTGTATTATATTAGCCCATTAACGGCTGGCGGTGCCATATGGCATCACATATTATACGTTTAAACTTTTGCGCCAAATTACGAGACTGTTGTGATTGGTTGCAATTTTATACGTCAAATCGGTCTAGGAGGAATGAATCTTTTGATTAGTCGAACGCATAGCCAATCACGATGCATATTTCAAACGTGCAATTGAGGTAAACATCAGTACTCGAAAATATGTGCAAAAATGGACGGTGTCTTCAAGTAAGTTGCTTATAATTTTGTTATTTGTGATTCATGGATATTATTTTTGTGTTTAGCAGAGTCAGTAAACATTCCAAAACCATTATTCAAAGAAATAACTAACTAGATACTCGTTTTGTTTGTTATACGAGTAAATCTTTGTTGCCGATGCCAAACGGCACCTGTAACCCGATACCGTGTCTTTTCGAATTACCCATAAAGTTTTTGTGTTTTTGTCATTTTGACATGTAATTATACCTATTTATACGTTTTATTTATAATAATCATGTTTTTTTTTTATTGTACTTTGCACGAATCACTAGCGGCTTTAGAAGAGGACTCTGATTATGAAGTACATTCCATATTTGTGGAGCCTCCTGAACCCAATGTCCATTCTGATGAAGAGTCTGGTGATGAAGATGACTGGGCTTTTGTTAATAACCTTAGCGGACGACAGATCAACGCCAGATGTGATGTAGTCTAGTCATCCTCATCAGTGTATCGTCATCCTCATCAAAACTTAGTGTATCGCCACCACTAGCCTTCACAGCCCCTTCACCGCTGAATGTTGTTCCGAGACGCAAACGCGGTACTGCTGTTTCTCGGGCGAGTACACGTGGACGTGGCAAAACTAATCGTGGAAGTCAAAGCAGCGCCGTTTTGAACATTACAGGTGGTAAACGTGCACGGTGGGTGGAGTCTTCTTCAGATTCGATTTCTTCGGATGAAGAAAACGAACCGCAAGCAAAAAAACAAAAAAAAGGCGATCATGGGTTCATGAAGATGCTACACGCGAACCGCCAATATTTCCTGAAGGAAACTATACTAAGTTTAGGGAGCTTTTGCCTTGCTTGAACTATTTTTAGGGGATGGAGTGTATACCCTATTACATTACCCTAACAGTCACAAAAGTATGCAGCATATTTGAACTGCCCTGATCCGAAAATATGTATTGATGAATTAGTTGCTTTTGTGTCACCAAAACATCAATACTTACAGGATTGGAATTCGAGGAAAAAGTGGTGGTGGCCTATCTTTACCTACCTCATTGACGCCGCAATTTGTAATGCCTGGATAAACTTGAAACTCAGGAAACCAGATAAGCCAACTAGATTTTCGGAGGTGCATTGTTCAGACATATTTGTTGCGTTTCCGTAACTTGCTCCGTGGTCCTGGTCGCCCTCAAACATCACGACAATCTCAGACTGGACACCAAGTTTCCGACGATATTCGTTTTGATGGTATCGCTCATTATTTGGTACCATGTCTGAGGGTGTGCGTCGCAGGTGTGCTTTCGAATATTGTAAAAGCCAATCCAGATTGCAATGCTGCAAGTGCAACATAGGACTGTGTGCCAAATGTAATTATAAGTTCCATACGCAATGATTGATATGCAAAGTCGTACGTTTCTTTTATTATTTTCGTTAATAAATGCTGAAAAATAACACTCTGATTTTTATTTCAATAGACAAGGTAGACGGCTAGCGATGCCGTCTGGCATCAGTCTATTTTTTTTTTCTACTGGTTCGATTTCAATTCTGATTTCAAATTTCTATTTCTTAGGTTTATTATAAAAACATATATGAAAATTATCTAAATCGGAGACATTAAAAAAATTCAGCCGTTAATGGGTTAGTCATAAAGCTGTCCATACAATTTTAAAACGGAACCAACACCACCCATTCTTTGTGATTAAGATACATGCTTTAAACCAAGATGATTTCTTACGGCGAGTAGAATACGCGAATAGGGCATAAAGAAAAAACGGACGCTGTGCTACGTCGTATTTAAATAATAAGTATGTACACAGCTTTATTTCAAGTGAAATGTCATGTGTTGAACTTGACTTGACAAATATTTGACAAAAGATAAAATTGTAAACAAATAATATAGAATGTTATAGTAAGTATGATTTAATATAATTTTAGTTTTGAATTTTTTACCATAAGTTATAAAAAGTGTCTGTAGTTAAATAATTTACATGCCACGCCCTTATTTGTCGCCTAGACAAGGCCGGGTTTGAATAAATGTTTCTGGTAAGTTTACATACTGTATATTGGAAGATCGTTTCTTTTTATACTGTATAAGTAGAACACTTTTATGATTTCATGTTTCATTTATAAATAATTCACCTTAATCTCGCAGCTGTTTCGTGATTTTTGCTTGGAGAGGTGAAAAGAGTAAGATTTTTTTTTATTAAAATATTGTTAAAATAGTATGTAAAATATATAAAAACGTTGGAAAATGAGTCGTTTAAGGAATAAGTGGAACAGTTTTTTTCATTATCACACATATTTTTTAAGCAAGAGTATGTCTACCTAGAAAATATTTAAGATAAATTGACGAAGTTTAGGTGGTATTTTTGGGAATGTATTAAAGTCTTTCATGATATGTAATTTAAATGTAGAAACTTGGATTTATGCTTTAATCAGATAATATGCCCCTAGTCATACGATTTTTTTCGACTAGATTTCCGCTACCCCAAGGTTGTCTGGAAGAGATCGCTCTCTAGCGATAAGACCGCCTGTTGACTGCCTCTACTTTTAATCTGTGTACTGTACTGTGCTATTTAATTGAGGTGTGCAATAAAGAATATTTGTATTGTTGTAATATATAACAATTGGAGGGCATGACAAATAATAATAAAAAAATCTTAACTTAACAAGCTTTGCAACAATTAAGTTTTAGGATATTAATAATTAATAATAAATGTGGACCAAAAGTATTTTTTCCCAATAACAAGACTTGAAGCTATTTTATTAAATGTAATTCAAATATTTGAAATTTTTGAAATTTTTGAGATTTATGAAATTTTTGAAATTTTTGACTTTTTACTTTTAGGTTCTCGACTTTTTTCACTTTTATCACTTTGTCACTTCTCAGTTTCACCTTTCACTACACTTCACTTCACTTCACTTTATTCTATTTTATATATTTTTTATTTCATTCCATTTTACATGTTTCTCAATCGTATGGGTGTCGCGTTTTCGTGACGTGACGCTTTTTCGTGACGGTCACGTGTCTTTTTTTCGCCTAGCCCCCCATCCACGAACCGTCCGATAAGGAACTTCGTTCCAAAACTACCACCGGTTCTAACCCTACAACCTCTGGCCCAAGAAGTATTATGACCGAAAAGAAACTCGACGGGACTTATTTTTTTCAAAACAGTTAGATCTTAATGATACAAAATAATGCGTAGTTCTTCAAGAAGACATATCAAAACAGCTTGAGAGACAGATAATGTACCCATTGTTTAATTATAAAGAAAAATAAATCCTAATCTGACTGCTTCACAAAACGTTTGATATGTTTTCCTACCTAAACGGTGTCCTATAAATGTTAGATGATTTTGTAGTAGTTTTTTGGTTTGGGCCATGCATCTTTGTCCGTCATATATAGTCCTCGAACCTGCAATAACCCTTTGACATTCATGATCATGACATTTTCAAATATTTCTTAAGAGCGGGTAAAGGTAAATTTAAAGCATCGACGGGTAACATGTTCTAAATATGAACACCTTGAACAAAAAATTACAAATTATTTCAATACCAAATTTCATCTAAATACGTACAGTGGTTATTGGTTGTTTTTTCCCCATGTAAACTTCCACCCCTTTTGCATCCGCTTAAGGGATAATTTCCGAGATAAAACTATTTTATTTCCTTTTCCAGAGCTCAAATTATCTCCATACCAAATTTTATCTAAATCGATTCTGCGGTTAATAATTCCCTATACACATTTCCAACTCCCTTTTCACACCTTTAGGGTTGATTTTGGGGGTGAAAACTATTCTTTGTCCTTTCTCGAGACCCATGCTATCTCTATACCAAATATCATCTTTATCAGTTCAGCGGTAAAAAAATCCTCATACCAACTTCCAACCCCCTTTTCACCCCCACAAGGGTTTATTTTCGGGATGACAACTATTTTGTCGTTTCGCGGAACTCAAATTATCTCCGTACTAATTTCTATTAAAAATTCTCCATACAAACCTTCAACCCCCTTTTCACCCCCTCCCGGGTTGATTTTCGGGATGAAAACTATTCTTTGTCCTTTCCCGGGACTCAAATTATCTCTACACAAAATTTCATCAAAATCCGTTCAGCCGTTTTCACGTGATGCGCGGTCAAATAAAAAGACAAACAGATAAACAGACAAAAATTCTAAAAATTGATGGAATGTTTTCTATTACCGATTCTAAGTATCCCCAGCCAACTTTTTTTCGAATATATTCCATTAACAGACTTTCGACCCTGTTCAGCTTTATTATATGTATAGATAGTTTTTATTGAAAGTACCTTTCAGGCTTCACTTCCATTATTTTTTTCAAATTTTTACAGTTCTAAAGTAAGATGAGGGGGGGGGGGGCTTTTTTTAAAATGAAACTATCCTTTGTCCTTTCTCGAGACCCGGATGGATATACTATCTCTATACAAATTTTCATCTAAATCAGTTCAGCGGTAAAAAATTCCTCATACCAACTTCCAACCCCCTTTTCACCCCCACAAGGGTTTGAAAACTATCCTGTGACGTTTCTCGAGACTCAAATTATCTCCATACTCATTTCTATCTAAATCGTTTCAGCGGTAAAAAATTCTCCATACAAACTTTCAACCCCATTTTCACCCCCACCAGGGTTTATTTTCGGGATTAAAAGTATATATTATCCTTTCCCGGGAATTTCATCAAAATCCGTTCAGCCGTTTTCACGTGATGCGCGGTCAAATAAACAGAAAAACAGATAAACAGACAAACAGATAAACAGACAAAAATTCTAAAAATTGTTGGAACGTGTTCTGTTATCGATTCTAAGTATCCCCAGCCAACTTTTTTTCGATTATCTTCCATGTACAGACTTTCGACCCTCTTCAGCTTTATTATATGTATAGATAGATAGATAGATTAGCGATTTTCATTTTCAAATCGTTACCGGACTCTAAAACAATCGATATTAACTGCAGCCGCAGTAAACCCGTGCCCTGCAGCGGCAGAAATGAATGACCATAAAAACTCACACGAAAAGCTTGTGAAAACAAGAAACAACTAGGCGGGCCAAGAAGCGCAGGTCCTACAAAAAGTCAGTTATTCTTAGGGTTTGCGCATATTTAGTACGTTTTTGTCAGACACGTGGTTTTGGACAGATAAGAAGTAAATATCTGCAACTGTTGCAGTATTTGTGGCCTTAAAATAGTGTCATGCATAATATATATGCAAACATTGCTCGGTGCAAACTCTCGGCCACACCGTTCGCCACGGGCCACGAAAAATCAAATTCCGAACCTATACCGCAAACATGGAAAATCGAAGTTTTGGTTTATTTGTTTCTCTTTGACTGTTGCGTATTCGAGTTACTTTGTTTGACAAAGAAGTGCACCAAAATTGCTTCGTTGATTGCACCAATTTGACATTCTTTTTGTTTTGAGTTTGAACCAGTTTGGTAAAATTGCTCAACGATATGCTATATACATATATTGACCAACGCAACGTAAGTGTCATGCGATGATTACAAAGCAAAAATTAAAGATAACACAGTTCACGTACTGCAATATAACCATGGGCTCTGAAACCCGTAGAAAACGGAATTTTTTTGGTTGTACCTACGCTGTTCTAAAAAAACTATAAAGACAAAATACAAAATGTAATTAACGCGACACGATGGCGATTACGCAAAGAAATTACGCACAAATATGCTTTAATCGCAGGAGAATGATAACCGATACAATGATAGTGTATCGTGTTTTAATTAGAGATTACCTTTCAGGATATATGAGCCAAGAAAATCCAAAGAGCAAAGCAATAAGGGTATGAGTTCACGAGAACAAGTACGTTAATTGTAATTGTAAAGCAATTTTTTCACCTTGGAAATTACTCTAGGCATCTTTTGAATCTGAAAAACGGTTGATATTCTGAAGTCGAGATATGTTATGTATGCGTATAGGTATATCTACAGTCTATGCAATAAACGTCAGTCATTACCGGATCGTCTTGTTTCATTGTCGCGCCTACCTACTTAACACTGGCGAACGAGATTAAAAATTCACTCGACACGTGCGTGGTTTTACGGCTTTAAAATGCCTTTTGGACATATCGAGTGTTTTAATATTACAAGTGGAAATTTGGACGCTTATGTGAACAGTATATACAAGTTAATTCAATTTCTAGTACCTTGAAAGTAGCAACGTTAGTGATGGTTGTCGGTCCAGAATGTTAATGTTAATGTGCGATTTATGTGCACCGGTTAATGCCGAAACTAGAACATTTGAGGAGCTCGCGAGATTAGTTAAAGAACATCTAGAGCCTCAAAGGTCTGAGATAGCAGGGAGGCATGTGTTTCGACAAAGAACACAGCGGCAAGGTGAAAGTGTTCGAGACTACCTCCAAGCATTAAAACATTTAGCAAAAACGTGCAATTTTAGCAACTGGCTCGAGGTTTGTCTCCGTGACCAGTTTGTATCAGGGTTGTACAATGAAGATATGAGATCCAGGATATTCGCAGAGCAAAATATTGACAACAAACGCGCCGTGGAGCTGGCGCTGGCATTGGAGGCGGCGGAGCGGCACGCGGCGACCGCGTGCGCGCCAGGCGCCGGGGGCGCAGCGCTCCAGGCTACACAACCAGCACAAGCAGACGACGGCTTGCATCGGTTCGGCTCGGGCTCGGGCGCCGGCGCCGCCGCCGCGCGCGCCAGCACCAGGCAGCGCGCTTGCGGCCGCTGCGGTAAGGCGGGCCACGTCGATGGCAGGTGTCGATTCAAGCATTATTCTTGTGACAACTGTGGCCAGAAAGGTCACCTCGAGGTAATGTGCAAAGTAAAAAGTGCAGTTAGCAGTAGAAACGGCAAAAAAGGGACTGTAACTGTACAGTACATTAATCATTCCGAAGATAGTAGCGGTGCCAGCGACGATTGTTTCTTTTATAATATAGTAGTTAGCAGTGACGGCGATGACCCGTATTATGTATCTTTAAAAGTCGAAGGCTTAACATGTGATTTTGAGGTAGACACGGGAAGTAAGATATCGGCCATATCAAAGCATTTTTATAACAAATACTTTCCAAATTTACCTATTCAGAATAACCAGTTAACCCTTCGATCGTATATAGGTGGCCCCATTCGACCATTGGGTTATATAATTGTCAGTGTCGTTTGTGCAAAAAATTTCGGAAACGTTAAAGTTGTTTGTGATTGAAAATGGGGGACCGCCATTGATGGGTCGAACATGGATTAGAAAATTAAAATTGTCAGTTGATTCAGTCAACATGGTTGAAGACGACTCAATGGCGGGATCCTTGAAACAGGAGTTCCCGGAAGTTATTGCAGACGGGTTGGGAACATTTAAGTCCGAGTTGCGTTTGCATTTAAAAGATGAAACGCCTGTGTTTGTGAAAGCGCGCGCGCTGCCGAGCCGATTGCGCTGCGCGAGCCCGTGGAGCGCGAGCTCGACCGGCTGCAGCAGGAGGGGGTGATCTATAAAGTCGAGCGATCCGACTATGGCACGCCAATCGTGCCAGTCGTCAAATCTAATGGTAGCATTAGATTATGTGGTGATTACAAAATCACTATAAACCCATTGTTAAAAGATTACCACTACCCGCTGCCGCGGATCGAGGACCTTTTCGCAGCGCTGGGCGGCGGCGAGCAGTTTACAAAATTAGATCTGTCTAATGCGTTTCAACAATGTTTATTAGATGAACAATCGCAGCCGTTGACAGCTATTACCACTCACGTTGGGACTTTTATTTATAAGCGTGTACCGTATGGAATTAAATGCATTCCGGAAAATTTCCAGAAAATAATGGAAAAAACGCTGAGTGGTTTGCCATCAACAGCTGTTTTTGCAGACGATATTTGTGTCACCGGCAAGGATAGGACTACACAACTGGCAAATTTAAGGGCGGTGCTACAAAGGCTCAAAGATAACGGTCTACGAATAAACTTCAGTAAATGCGAATTTTTCAAAAATAGCGTTACATATCTTGGATATAAAATTGACAAATTCGGCCTTCACACGGACGAGAAAAAGATTGAGGCCATTGTAGCAGCGCCCACTCCAACAAATGTGACTCAATTGAGAAGTTTTATTGGACTTATAAACTTCTGTGCTAAATTTTGTGCAAACATGAGTGACATATGAAGTCCACTATATAGTTTATTAAAGAAAAACATTAGAAAGGGCTTTTATAAAAATTAAAAACGTTTTAAGTAGCGCTCCCGTGCTAGCGCACTACGATCCGTCGCGGCCACTGATTTTGTCAGTAGACAGCAGCGCCTACGGCTTGGGCGCGGTGCTCGCAGCGCGGCGCGGACAGCTGCGAGCGGCCGGTGTGCTGCGCCTCGTGCACGCTCAACACCGCCGAGCTCAACTATTCTCAGTTGGATAAAGAGGCGACCGCTATCTTGTTCGGCGTGACAAGACGTCATCACTATTTATACGGTAAGCGCTTCATTTTACGTAGCGACCATCACCCGTTAAGTTATATATTTGGTAAGCATAAGGGAATACCGGTGACGGCCGCTAGCCGTTTGCAACGCTACGCTGTCAAATTAGCCGCCTACGATTTTGAAATCCAGTTTGTAAGGTCCGCTCAAAACTGTTTCGTTGACGCTCTTTCTCGCCTTCCTCTAAGATCGATGGAAGATCGATTTAGAATGAAGTGTCGTGAAGAGATAAGTTACCTCCATTTCATAGAGGACAACTTTCCACTCAGTTTCAAAGACGTGAAAACTGAGACGTCGAAAGATCCTTTATTGAGTAAAATACATGGGTATGTGATGTTTGGTTGGCCGTCCAAGGGTCTAAATGAAATCGAAAACAATACTTCACCCGAAAGGATAGCTTGCACGTCGATCAGGGTTGTCTCGTGTGGGGATATAGGATTGTAATTCCAAAATGAATGCGCGAAAAGATTTTAATTGAGATACATAATGGACACTCGGGTATCGTGAAAATGAAGCAAATCTCTCGTAATTACGTGTGGTGGGAAAACGTAGATGCGGATATCGAACGCGTGGCGCACGAGTGCCTGGCGTGCCGTTCACAGCGACCCGTGGCGCCGGTGGCGCCGTTGCACTCATGGTCGTGGCCCACCCAGGTATGGTCTCGCCTCCATATTGATTTTTTAGGTCCATTTTCCAATGACTATTATTTAGTAGTCATCGATGCGCACTCAAAGTGGATTGAAGTGGAAAAAGTAAAGACCACTTCAGCGTCCATTATAATAGGGCACCTACGAACAATGTTCGCGCGATTCGGTTTGCCGCGAAGAATAGTTAGCGACAATGGGCCTCCGTTTTCGTCATCTGAATTCGCTACATATTTGCAACGCAACGGCATCAAGCATACTTTAATAGCTCCATATCACCCATCTAGCAATGGAGCTGCTAAAAATGCCGTGCGCTCAATTAAACAAGTGTTAAAAAAGGCACAATTCGAAAGCGAAGACCCACATGTCGCATTATGTCGGTTTCTATTCACCTATAGGAACTCGGAGCAAACCACGATCGGGCGCGAACCAGCTGTTCTAATGCTGGGCCGGCGTCTGCGCGGGCGGCTCGACCTACTGCGCCCCAACACTGAAGAGGCCGTGCGCGCCGCTCAGCTGACGCATGAGCAGCGTCGCGAGGGCGCACTCCGTGTCGCGGACCCCGGTGATAAGGTGTTACTTAGAGATTATTCTAAGACTGGAAGTAAGTGGCAGGAAGGTGTCGTGACAAAAAGATCAAGTCCCGTGGCTTATGAAGTAAAAACGAGCGATGGGCGCACACATAAACGTCATGTTGATCAAATCATGACACAAACTAAAAATAATAATATAAGGAAGTCGCGCCATTCGCTCAGTCAAGTACTTGATGAGTCATCGACATCTCCTAAGACAAGTTTCGTAAGTATAGAAGATGTAGATACAGATGAGTTTTATGACAGCGTAGGGGCACATACCGTGGAGCCTGCGTCACAGGGTGCAGCCTCGGACTCGCCCTCGCCAATACCGCCGGGGATCGCGCCAGATCGTAGTCCTCGTGTCAAGCGCAAAGCGGCTTTAAAATGCATTGAAAGATTGCATAAAAATAGCCCTGCAGTCATTGCTCTATTATACATCAGTATAGGTAGATACCTACTCGTAGATGCCTATATAATTAGTCTAATGTCATGTGTTAGAAAATAAGCCTTAAAGTTATGAAGTAAAAAAACACTTTTAAATGAAGTGTGTTCTGTCAATACACCTACTGAGTTGTTATGTCGTTGTTATTGTGACTTGTAAGCGTATTGTTTCATCTTTCATAAAACATATTTTAGGGTTAAGTTAGCTAAATTTAACTATACTGTTTAATATAGTTACTTAATTTATGTACGTACCTCGGACATGGTTACTAGTAATATTAATTAATGTGTAATAAGAACGAGAACATTTGAATGTAACCTTAACGCGTCAGAATTTAAGGTAGACGTTTGAGTGCATGTTAGTCTATTACCTACGTCCGACAACAGCTGTTTATACAATGCACAATGTTGTTTGTTTAATTTAAACATATACTTTTGCCTAGTTACATATTTTTTGCATATGTTTTTTTTTAAGTCATAAACTTAAAAGCACCAAGTTGAAAACTTCACTACCTATTTGTTTATGTACCTACCTAGTGGTCAGTACCTACCTGTTTCAGTTATTGTACCTACTAAATTATGAATATTAGTTACGTTTACAATAAAGGGGGAAAAGTGTTATGTATGCGTATAGGTATATCTACAGTCTATGCAATAAACGTCAGTCATTACCGGATCGTCTTGTTTCATTGTCGCGCCTACCTACTTAACACATAGGTAACCTTCAGAGCAGAAGATTCAGAGCTTCATTGTAATGACATCAAAAAGATAATACAATTACTGTTTATTATAGCTTTGAGATGACATGGCAGATTCCTGCGTACCGCGTATAATTGGCTACTTTCCTAAAAAAATATATTTAGTCCGTCAGTTAGATTATCAAAAAATATTGGACACATATTTTTTATTTTGTCAATCAAATAAAAAATTGGTAAAGTTATAGCCCGTTAAATTTCCGCGTGACGTCACATTTCATTACAATTTTTAGTATAATGTGACGTCACGCCAATTTTTGTTTGATTGACAAAATAAAAAATACGTGTCAAATATTTTTTGATAATCTAACTGACGGACTAAATAGAATTATATTTTTTTTCCCCAGGAAAGTACCTAATTGCTTCTATAGCAAAATCCATAATATTTTACAAGTTAACCTTAGGCAAACAAAAATTACAATTTAGTGCAATAAAACTTCTTAAATGTAAAAATCACGCATCACAACCGCCAATTAAACCATAAATAAATCGAATAGACCCCTTGGTCTCTCAACGCATTGCCTCGTTTGTAGCTTCAATTAACACATTGCCATATGAACACACTACTCGTAACACTATTCGTAATCATGTAGGAGCCGGGGGCGGACAGCGCGGCATATCGCCTGTCACATTACCGAAGTAGCGAACTGAGAATAACACGTCGCACCTCACGGATTAGCATTGCAAATGTCTCCAGAGCCCAGAATGTTCCACGGTGTTGTAGAATGTTCCGCAACGTGCTTCCGGGTTTGATTGTCGTGGACGTTGCCGAACTTTATGCAGTTCAGTATGGAGCGATGCTATTGTATAAACAGGGACAAAGAGATTCTGCGTGGTGGACATATGCGTCAAAATTTTACAGTTAAATGTGGATTAGTTATCCATACTTCTGTAAAAAGGATAAAATAAACTTTTTATTCTTCAATTTAGGCACATTACAATGCACTTATGAACGTCAGAGAAAAAAAAAGACTACCACCGGTTCTAACCCTACAACTCTGACCGGAGAAGAATTAATACCGTCAAGAAACTTGGCGGGACTTTTTTTTAAATACAGTATTAGATTATTGCGTAGTTCTATAAGAAGACATGTAGTAACGAGCTTATGTAGCATATGATGATAGACCGTCATTTTAGCAAGTTGAGAAGAGTTTCTGCAAGGGTTCCTTTTTACGAAGATATTTTTAAAATATGTATTTACAATAGTTCAAATAAGGTATTCTAGGGTGGCCTGAATAGTAATTTAAATAATAAATAAATAGAACGAAATCCCTCACGATTGTCGTTTTTATGCCTGACACATTTAGGACAGGAATTTGGACAAAATTGCAACATGGCGTCAGAAAATATAAAACCCTCATGTTGTTTATATTAAGCATAATAACCGTTATTTACAAGATATCAACGATTTGACTGCAGGTGCAATTCTACGTGCCAAAATAATGTATGATTTAGGTTGTTTCGCGAGTCGAAATACCGGCACGCGATCCAGTCAAGCAGTTTGATTTGTTAATTCCTTTCCTTCTACAACTACCTAGCGTGCTTTTCCACTGTATCATGGAATGCAACAGAATTTCATAGGACTTTATGTTCGATATTGACTGTAGCATTTGTAGTACAAATATTCTAACCCAAAGCTAAAAGAATATGAACCATCAGGTACCTATCTAGTCGATTTTTATTATTGTATTTTTAGGGTTGCGTAGCCAAAACGGAACCCATAGTTTTGTTATGTCCGTTGTCATTTTAATCATTAGCTATAAAATATATATTTATGTCATTTTTTGAATAATAAACATGTCATACTGAAACTAAATATGTTTTTTTTGTTATGGTACAGTCACCGGCAATAGTATCTTCCTACGCGAAGGCCGCAAAAATATGTGAGACGCTCTTATTTGTAGGGCCAATGTATGTGTGCTTTGGACTGTATTTTTTTAAATATCTGTCGATTTTTGGTAGCTGCGCCCTGAAATGCTCTCACGTTTTTTATTTTACACATTCGCTCTTGAGCTTTATTAGTGTCAAATTTCGGGTGCCGTTTTTCGTACGATATTGAGAAAAGTATTTACCAACTTACAAAAATTAAGACGCACCTTGAATTTTCCGGTGCTCCCCTAATCTGTCTCGAATGGAAATCGTTGCAGCGGTAAAAGCCACTCTCGGATCGCGGCATGAAAAAATTTTTCCTCGCCAGGTATTCCGAGATGACATTTTCTACGTTACTTTTACGGAGAGGCAAGAGTGCTAAAAGGGTGTTTAAATGCCTCCAGGTGGACGGGCCTGAGTGCATCCTTGCGGTATATTAATGTAGCTCTATAGAGGCTCTGTGTTGCACTTATTCATGTAATAGATAATACGTTTTCTTTCTATAAACAATATGTGACCGTGCTTACGTATTTTTGGAGGTAGATACCGTAAAATCGACTTCTTATATTTCACTTAATTAGATTTTACAGAGTGAAATATTAATCACCTTTGATATTGAGCGAGATGATTATAAGGTAAGCCCATAGCCGTACTGAAGAACTTTTACTATGGAACCAATCCAGAATCGCTAAATATTTTTTTGGCTTCTCCATAGAAAACGACATCTGGAGGCCGGTTTTTGACATTCGAGCGCTTGAATTTGAAAAATTTAACCTCGTATATAATAGCACACAAAAGTTTGTCACCATTATTTACGCATGAAATTAATAGTTTAAATCTTCGTGATTTTAAATTACTATCGCTGTTATTTTGAAATGTCATTTCTTCGTATTATTCAGAGTTTTAAATGTCAGATTAGAGCGTTCGAATCTCAAAAATCGCAAAAATCGGACGAAATGTATGAAAAAATTTAAAAAAATCGCGATTTCGGAGTTGGTCCCATAGTAAAAATTGTTCAGTATGGCCTACCTATTCACCTCGCTCAATACGAACGGTGATCAATATTTCATCAGGGTATTATAATATGTGGTAGTTTAAATCAAAAGGTGCCATATGGTGGCCGGCGCTTACGCTTTTATTGGTCGAATGGAATATTGAATCAGTACAACGTACAACTTAAGCGCCTTTCGCCAAATCGGACATTATCAAAACAGTGTCACATATAATAATTACACAATTGTACGTTCTACATATTACAAGTTGCACAATGTAAAATTTAAAAAAAATATTGGTAGAAAATTATAGTTTGTGTCTTTCTCCCGCGGGAGTATGTAATATCGTTGCGATTAGGAAGAGAAGACAACCACAGACTGTTCAAAATTGCCGCTGTTGTGCACGAAGCATGTTTACCTCGCTACAATAGTGGCGCCCTGAGGCTTCGATAAGCTCACGAGTTTGTTGAGAGCCGTTACGCTCACGGAGTAACCCCGCATCTTAAATGTCTATAAAACGGCTCGATAACAGGTCAGTGTAAAATCTATATTATTAGGCCTGTTGACGTCAAATAGTACATTACTTCAGAGGCCGTGAAGTAAGGGATTTAAGGACGAGATTGCGGTAGACGGATAAAGCGAGTCCTGTAATCCCTGTTCCGGCCAAGGATTGTATAGTGCTTTTCTCAAACAATGTAAGAAAATATTATAATTAAAATAACTACTTTCACAAACACTTATCAAGTAAATAAGTTTAAATTGCCGCCTTTTTTATTTTTTAAACTTGACATTTGAAAAAGCTATTCGAGAACCATGTTTAACCGCTTATAAATTAGTACCATAGATTTTGTTTTTTCTTTTTTAATTTTGATGTCTCAAGTATACTTACAGAGAGAGTGGTCGTTGGCTGTATGTAATATTTCCTTTGTCAGTCTAACCTTAATGATTCAACCAAATTTAAAAAGTTAGAGCAGCAGACAATAATGTACGTTTCATACTAACTCCCTACATTACTTCTTGGCCTAAGGCCTAAGGCCAAGAAGTAATGTAAGGAGCCATGAATGAGCACCTTCATGTCTTCATTTCGTGACATTAACGCATACATTTCGGAGTATGTTTGAGAAAAATATGTTTACAGTTTAACCTCCTCCTTCATAAACCTCTCGCAGGCCTCAATTTGTTAATTTATGTTTTGTCTGTTTCTATTATATACCTGTCCTATTTGGGTACCGCAGATGGACGGTAATTAATTGATACACATCACTTCACTGACAAACACTTGTTTATATTTTATTTCTTTTAAAGTTAACTACTACGTGCTTCAATGCAAAACCGAACCAACGGAAGAGAGTGAGTCAAGACTCGGATGCGTTCACGGATGCGCTAATATATAAATAAAGAATAACTCAATGTATTACACTAACAAACACAACTGTCAAGGTAAAGTGTAAAGTTTAAAGGTCCCTTAAAGTGTAAAATTTTGGTTTTTCGTAAATAACCCAGAAATGGTAGCCCATACGAAAAAATGTTGTGGTACTTAATGTTTTCACGAAAAAGCTACAAAAAAGATTCCATACACTTTTTTGCTGGGATCAATGTTTAATGAGATATCGAGGGAATAAGCTTGACACCTTTTTAAACGATCTGTTCAACGATACCCCATACATTATGGTGGGAGTAAAAAAATCACCCCTCACTGCATGTGTACGGGAGGTATCCTTTGGCTATCCTAGCATGGCATTACAATTCCAATAAATGGCGACACAATGGCAAACTTACTATAATACAAGTGAAGCTGCCATACTTGACTTATTAGGTACATCGCGCTTACGAGTACGAAGTTTATACTTTAACACACATTACTACATTAACCGAAAGTCTTTCACTGCGCTCATATCACAGAATGGGCGGTATACAAGAACAATCTGCTTCAAAAATATACCAAGTATCTAAAGGAACTTATTAACGCCCAAGTCTGGTGGTGCCATTGAGTGCCACATTTTCGGCACGAGCACAACCATAAAGACCATGCGAGTGTGAATGAAATCCGCATTGGAATCACTCCTCTCATTATACTGGAGCAATAGAGATGGGGCGATAACCGTTAAAGTGAACGGGTACGAGTCAATTAGCGTTAGTGGGTGCGTTTCAGGCGTAATTCCTATCGCAACCGTGAAATGTCAAATTTCCCTTGAGTATTTTGCTGACTAAAAAACTATTAAGTATATCCACCTATTTACTAGCCATGAAATAAAACAATTAAAAACGGATTTTATCGCGTGTATTGAACTTAAATTACATCCCGACGTTTCGAACACTTTACAGCGTTCGTGGTCAACGGGTCGACTGAGGAAAAATGTACAATTACCTCCGTTCAAAAACTATCACAATATGCAAACCCACATATTACCCACGGAGGTAATTGTACATTTTTCCTCAGTCGACCCGTTGACCACGAACGCTGTAAAGTGTTCGAAACGTCGGGATGTAATTTAAGCTCAATACACGCGATAAAATCCGTTTTTAATTGTTTTATTTCATGAATAACTATCGCGGCAACCGAAGACAATATTATTTACTAGCCTTTAGATTTTTTTTAAGGCGTCGGAAGTCATTTCCTGGCGTGACACAGAGACTCGAGCACAGATTTTATAATAACCTCGATTCTTATAATTAATACACATTCATCAAACACGTTTCTATCTAAAAATGTGCATTTTTTTGAGGTATTTTGTGAATGAATAGGTGTTAAGGTTTTGGATACCAATTCAATGGAAATTGTCTCAATTGAGATACTTTTGTTAATAAATTGTATGTGATGACTGGCGTAAGGACAGGTGGTGGTATTATTGAGCAGAGAAGGCTAACTAGTTAATGAATGGAGTCACCTCGTTTATATTTACGATTGAATGGTTTATGATTATATTTTGACATTGGAAATGTCTTTTCGTTCGTTCCAGTATAGGCCCCGATTTCACGAAAAAGTGCGATCCCCTTATAACTCGAAAAGTTGTAAAGATATGATATTCAAACATAGCTCAAAAGACTCATATTTACGAGAGCTATAAGATGCAAAAAGAATTTTTCGGGAAAATCAAAAAAGAAAAAGTTATGGCCGGAATAGTGAAAAAAAAGAATCAACTTTTTCAAAATTTTTGATTTTGGCGTTTGATATTTTGGAAACGAAGAATGATATCAAAAATTTGAGAAGATCTCCTCTGGACAATTTAGTCAGCTACAATTTAAGCTTAAAAAAAAGACGATCGGGTTAAGGGTCTGCCCTGTAGCCTAACCTTTTTGAAAAATGTCAGAACGACATTTTTCACATTAATTTTTTTTAACTGACTTCAAGATTTCAAAAGAGGAGGTTCTCAATTCGGCGTGCATGTTTTTTTTATTTTGTTTTTTTTTTGTTTTTTTATTTTTTTTTGTTACTCCATAACTCCGTCATGGGGAATCGAGGGAACTCCTCAAATGTTAATGGCATGTACATGTAGTGATTTTTATCAACAAATCAATCATTTTCATTCAAAACAGTGACATTTGATTAAGCGGAACTGCTGATGATGATCAGAAGGGAACTCTTCAACGACGCATAGTTCACGTTTAGCGATTCCTCCTCTTATCGAACACACATCGGTGTTTGTTAAGCAAGTAAGATTGTCAGGACAAATTTTCGTCAAGCTCAAATTCTGATGATGGGATCCATGAGGAATCGAGGGAACTCCTCAAATCTTAAAGGCAAACACATAGTGATTTTTGTATTTTTATCAACAAATCAAGCATTTTCATTCAAAAGAGTGAAATTTGATGAAGTGGAACTGCTGATGATGATCAGAACGGAACTCTTCAACGGCGCAAAATTCACGTTTGGCGATTTCTCCTCTACAATGTGTTTGTTAAGGAAGTTAGATTGTCAGGACAAATTTTCGTCAAGCTCAAGTTCTGATGATGGGATACATGAGGAATCGAGGGAACTCCTCAAATCTTAAAGGCATACACATAGTGATTTTTGTATTTTTATCAACAAATCAAGCATTTTCATTCAAAAGAGTGACATTTGATGAAGTGGAACTGCTGATGATGATCAGAGCGGAACTCTTCAATGACGCATAGTTCACGTTTGGCGATTTGTCCCCTTCGCTATGTTTGTTAAGCAAGTTAGATTCTCAGGACAAATTTTCGTCAAGCTAAGTACTGACGATGGGATCCAGGAGGAATCGAGGAAACTTCTCAAATCTTAAAGGCGTACATAAAGTGATTTTTGCATTTAAATCAACAGCATTTTCATTGAAAACAGTGACATATTGATGAAGTGGAACTGCGGCTGATGCCATAAACATGTAAAATGTAAAATGAGAAAGGAATTCTTCAACGACGCATAGTTCACGTTTGACGATTTGTCCTCTTCGCTGTGTTTGTTAAGCAAGTTATTTCATTGTATAGAGTGCACCATCTACAATAATCCTTCACCGGCTTCCCCCATTGAAAATTATTTAGCTATGTGGCTACCATTTCTCGAGTTGACTACGGATTTTTAATGTAATAATTTTCTTGTACTTTGAACATTATTATATTCTGCTTATTAATCTAAAAATTAAATATGTATACTTAGGCGCCACGGCGACAATTATTCATACTTTATGCGTGTGGAAATTTTTCGATTTGTTTGTTCACAGCAGAGTTGGGCACACTTGATTAAAATCGGCGATCAATTACTAATAATCGCTGATTAAATCATAACACAAAACAATCAAGCAATTTCGCCATGAGTAAATCATTAACGACGGGCGCTGATTGTAACTAAATTTCACATATTGAACCAGATACATATGTAGAAATTTTCATTATCCTAAATGAAAATGAAAATGAGAATGAGAATGAGGATGAGAATGAGAATGAGAATGAGACTGAGAATGAGAATGAGAATGATAATTCGAATGAGAATGAGAATGAGAATGACAATGATCATGAGAATGAGAATGAGAATGAGAATGAGAATTTGAATGAGAATTTGAATGAGAATGAGAATGAAAATGAAAATGAGAATGAGAATGAGGATGTAAATGAGAATGAGAATAAGAATGAGGATGAGAATGAGAATTCGAATCAGAATTCGAATGAGAATGAGAATGAGAATGATACTGAAAATGAGAATGAGAATGAAAAGCGCATGTGGAAACCGCAGCTGTGTGATAGCTGCCTTAACAGAATGAGAATGATAATGAGAATGAGAATGAGAATGAGAATGATAATGAGAATGAGAATGGGAATGTGAATGAGAATGAGAATGAGAATGAGAATGAGAATGAAAATGAAAAGCGCATGTGGAAACCGCAGCTGTGTGATAGCTGCCTTAACTGTAGCCGAACACCGCAATAAAACCGAACAGGCCGTTTCAAAGTTAAATGGGAGCATTCATTTGTACACTCATACCAAAAACTAACAAAAAAATTTTCGATATTTTGGTAAAGGTAACATTTGCCACTGGCATTTACGCTTTTATTGCTCAATATTGAATCTGCACTATACAACTTAAGACGTAAGCGCCAACCGCCAAATGATACCTTTAGAAATATTGTCACAAATAGCCATTTATCCTAAATGTGTATTATACTCACCTAGGTACCGCCTCTGTTTCGTCAGGGAAAAAGTGAAGGAGCTAGTAGCTACGCAAAATCTAATCAAAATCTAATCATCTAATCAACTAAATCGTTAGTTTAACTAAGCATACTGTCTTACTAATGTAATCACTTCAGCTAATCATGAGTGAAACTAAAAATCGACATGATTTACTCATGTCAATCAGATTAGAAAGCTCGTGATTGAATTCGTAATCATGTTCATATGATTATGAGTAACGTTCTCATTTTTAACTTTAGTTTCAATCACGTTAATTTTTTCCCAACTCTGGTTCACAGGCGTTATGTCGAGGATACTTATGTTAATCTAAGAATAAAATAATTATCATTCAACGTCGTAGTTTTATTTTATAACATTTTCCTTATTCCAACTTTCTCGTCGCTCAGCGACAATATTTTTTCGAATTCCGTAGATTCATTTCCAATGTGCTCGATAGTCGTGTGAGGCACGAAATCTGTGAATTTGTTTGCCTAAAACATACATTTCGTGTTCAAGTAGTGCCAATATTTATGGATCGGATTATAAAATTATTTTTCATATTATTACTTAATTTAATTAGGCAGACAAAAAAAGAGTTGGAAACATCTGCCAAAGGTCTAGCGGAGAAAACGAGGGGGGGATTCAATAATTCGATTCAAAAATATTGGCACTACTTTATAAGAATTTTTTGTTTTAGGAAAAAAATCATCAGTCATTCAATTATAAAATGTAACAATGGAGTCGTCCATTGCCCTCTCTGCTTAATAACTGTCCATACACTATACTTCGTTTTTTTTGAGATTAGAAATTGAGTAAACATAGAAACAGTAGTTGCCAACCTGTTCTAAATGATCAATTTAAACACACTGCAAGCACACTAATAAACGATTACTTAACATGATTAAGAGTTCACATTTGTGAATAAATAATAACAATTTGCAGATTAAATAATCCAACACAACAATAAAAACACAATTTCGTTTTGATTATCACGTAAGAGATACGTGAAAATTTAAAAACTGACAGTGAAGCATGTACGTTCTAAAACGGAAACTTAACGTCTAGTTCTTTATCAGTATTCACGAAAATTATTTAATTGACAATCATTATTTGCACTTATTAATAAAATTTCGTAAACAAAAGTTCTTCTAAACGATATTTAATTGTTAACCTTGATTTGGCACCTAAGGTGATGGTAAAAGATTTGTTGGACTACGAGGTGGCTTTTGTTGTTGTATGCCACTCGGGCCTGCCTCTGATTGCTCCATAACCCTCCAACCAATCGCACAATAATAGAACAAGCAAATACCTTTACTTAAATAAGAATCACAATAAGCTTTAACATTAAAAACTATCCAGATATGTCTGAGAGATACGAATGACAGATGACGCGAGAAAATATTTAAAAATCTAACCATCCGTCTCGAACCTCTTCTTCAATAGGTTTTTTATTGTGCAACATTTACAAGAACATTAAAAATGTTAATAATAAAATAATTCCAACAAATAATTACTATTAAAATATTGTCAAATACTCAATATAACATTTACAAATACGTAGGCATGGCTTTACTATAAATACAAATATATTTAGTATGTTTAATGACGGCGTAGGCACTTTGACAGATGTGACATGTATCTTGCCTGATAAAGAAACCTGTACATCGTTCTGTCAACTTTTTTCTAATCTCAAATAAAATGAACTATAGTGATGACAATGGGATTTGTTTTAACACTGTCAAGTGTTTCCTTGACAGGACGTGAAATGTTCAAAATGATGTATAACTCTATTGTCCAAAGCATAAGAGCGTGTGAAGATAGATCATTTTGGACACCTCACTCGCTTAGCTATACCTGCTGTTCACTGGTTCGCCTGAGCCCTCGACTAGCTCGTGCCTAGTGAGCGATAGGAATGATCATCCAGGATCTAGTGCCTGTTTATTGAAGTACATTATTTATTCCAACTGCTGTTTTGAACATTCATTTTATTTCAAGAGTGTTTTCACTGCTTAATTTCCCACAACTGCTTCGCTTTTGTTTGCTGCCACTTTAATATCAATTATTTTCATACTTTCCTACTTGTTTTTTTAGTTCCTGTCCTATCCGGTGTTTACTATGGTCTTGTGTGCCTACCTTTTTTGTATTTTGGTATCGTACATAACAGAGCATCGTCTATCAATTCATAACATAAAGCAAGCTAAGAAGCTTTCGGGCGTCCCTTTTTCCGTGTGCAGAGCTGTCGGGCATGGGGTGGGCAGGGCGGGAAATTATCAGCATATAACACCTTTTAGACATAATCGAAAATTCATGGTTATTTTTTTCTTAACTTCAAAGCATTAAGTCTTAATATAATAATAAAATTGGCTGTATTTAAAGAATCAAGAAACATTCATTTTATTCGTGATAATTATAAAATACAGTTTACCATGATATGGACCCGCCTCAGCATAATGCTGATGCGAAAGCCAGCGCTGATCTTCCGGCGAGACTACTTGATATTATTACTAATAAAGTGATTAATGCTTGCCTTTTCAGCCTGCTGCATCATTGCATTACATTCTAAAATTTCTAAATCATTGCTATTATATAACTAAATAGGAAAAGTCCCTACTTGCAATCGTTTTCAATTACACTGGCGCCGTTAGCAGCTGCAAGCGTAATAAAATAAGGCAATCTCTTTACGACGCGTATTCCTTTTAAACGGTTCGAGGCACACACAAATCTTGGTTAGGAGCGCTAGGTTTTATTTCCTGGAAAGGCCTAGAAATTTATCTAAATCCGAAAATCTGCGCATTAAAGTATGCGCTTGTACTGTTACTGAGAAAAGTGTTTGTAGTACATTCTGTCTACAAGTTTACTTAATACATTGAGCACAAGGAACCCACTAAGCGGGCTCTCCAGTCGTAGTCACTTTCCTCTTCTTCTTTGTCATTACACTCTTTACAGAGTGGTCGTGGCCATCATGTATGATTCTGAGTGACCCGTTTCACGAATCATGACTCGCCGCCACTCTTCCCGTAGAGCCGCTTTTCAGGAGCATTCGTTTAAGGTGATCGCTGGCTTTGATCTGGTCGGTCCACCTCATTGGGGACCTGCCTATACCTCTTGAGCCTTCTACTCTTCCTTGCACGACAAGACGCTTCAATATATATATACCTTTTGCTCTTCCATTTCTCTTAGTGTCCAGGTCTCGGCACCGTAAAGGAATATAGGGAAAATTAGGGTTCTCACAAGGCGAGTTTTAGTGGCCCTCGTTATATTACGATTCTTCCACACGCTTTTCATTTTTTCCATAGCAGGCCTAGTGATTGCCATACTCTCCTCTACATACGAGAAATACGCGACGATCGGCTACGAGCGTAACCTGTAGTGAATTGTCGAGTAGAACATGTTATGTACCAGCCAGCACTTTTTGTTAAAAATATAATATCTACGGCAAAAATGTAATGGTAAAACTAAAATTACACTAGGTAACAGCCGCCTTGTAACCACTTTCGACAAATTGAACAATGTCCGAGCTGATCAGCCTTTAGAATTTTTAAAATACACCGCCATTGTTCCGAAACATTTATCATCTTCTCTTTTCAAATTCGTATTTTTCTTGACAACTTGTTATACACCTTGCGCATGCCCAAATGACCTCCAAACGAGATAAACATATATGAAACATGGGGCGAATGAAAGAGATGACAAATATGAGATTCACTGGCAACTAAGAGTGCGTTCCGACTTCACTGCGTTCACATATCTGGCATAAAAACTGAACAGTGGTATTCTTAATTAAGTCTTACAGCTGCTTTTATGACTTTGTAAACAACTTTGTATGCCGGGAACTGTCAGATAACTTCGCTCAATTCAAATACCACTTTAGTTGCATGCTCTCCTTCGTATAGTATTATTTTCTTAAACTCGTTTTTTATGACATAAAGCGTTGCACTGTTAACATGCAGATTGAATTAAAATTGAAATCTATCTGAGCTGCTAACCGTGTTTACCCTCTTTTCCATGAATTTTAGTTTTCGAACATTTATTTGAGAAAACAAATATGTTTCATGTTTGCTTTATCGAAGCTAAATATTTTATCACAAGCAAATATTTATTGGAAACTAATCCAAATGCAGCAGATATCAATTACTGTAAAGTAAATGGCATGAAAGATATATGTAAAAAATATATAAAAAGTGCGCTTTGCGCTATAACCCGGCCTAAAGACTATGACTATGACAATCTGTGTATGTCGATTTTGTATTGGACTGCTTAATATATAGTTTTAATAGAAAATGCCGTGGCCCATAAAATATGCCTATAATAAATTGTTTTCTGACCATATTTTAGTTTTATTCTAAGTATTATATTTGCTCAACAACAAACTTCAAATTACTGTTTACGTGTTTTGGAAGATTTTAAACCCGAAAGTTAAATAAGTGTTTTGGGCTCTATAACATGATGATTATATTTTAAGTGCCTTCAACAAACTAACTGGTTAATGAACTGCTTAATACGAACATGTAAACAGTTTTTTAATAAACTGCGAACGTTTCTCTATGGAATGCAAGAAAACTAGAAAACTGCGTTTCCGCCAATTTAATCCTCTCAAAGGAAGAAAATAATATTGCTTCAGGCGAGACTTGAATTCTCAACTTCAGGATACCTGCCTGCCGCTCTATCAACTGAGCTACAGATACCACTATCAACTGAGCCGTTGACTGTGAATTTTTCCACCTAATCCTTCGTATGCGTTGACGTGTCTTGACAACTCCTTAACCGACTATCGGTAAAAATCATCTGTAATAATCTGTAAGACTTGCCTGTACTCGCTAAGCAATCGAAATATGACCTTGTTAATATTTTATAACTAGAAGCGACACGCCAAACCGACGGCGAATAAATTGCAACGTATAACTTTTACTCGCAACTGTACGCGTAAATTCAAATAAATGAGCGCCGGGTTAGTTACGAGGTATTTATTCTTATAAATCGGACTTTATGCTAAGGCCGTAAAGAAGACTTTACCGCGGCCTATTTGCCTACAGGTAATGTGGGGCTCGATTCGACATTACAATGTTACAATGATATATTGCTATAGTTAACTTTACATGACGAAGATCTTTCATTTGCCTTATTTAGCCTCTAATTGTGAAAACTATCGAAAACATGTTTTTAGTTATATGTTATAATTTAGCTTGACAGTTTTGCCTAGTTTTGCTTGGCAGTTTGGAGTTTAATAAATTGGCTTTATACTTAAGGTACTTCATGCTTACAAATTTAAAAAGAGTAAATAGCTTTAAATGTATAATATTTAAAAGTAAATAATTTTTTCACAATCAGAAGCTGTAAGTGCATAAGACGTGCTCTGCAAGTCAAGCATAAGAACCATGTTTACTTTTACCTAATTTTGTTTTACCACAGGATGGATCGAGGCAGATGAAGACCAAGACGGAGGTGGCCGCATGATCTGGACACGTATAGCAGAGAATTGCGGGAGTGGGCGATGGACAGGAAAACACGGCGGGAAAGAGGGGAGGCCCTTGCCTAACAGTGGGACACTCTGCCAGGCTAATAAAAAAAATCTTGTGATAAAATGGGTTGATTTATCTTCTAGTTATACAATCTAAATATATAAAAGAAGAAACTGACTGACTGACTGACTGACTGATTGACTGACTGACTGACATATCAACGCACAGCCCAAACCGCTGGTTCTAGAGATTCCAAATTTGGCACGTAGGTTTCTTATAAGGTCTAGGGATGCACTAAGAAAGGATTTTTCAAAATTCACCCCCTAAGGGGGTAAAATGGGGGTCCAAAGTTTGTATGGCGATCAAGATTTGTTAGACTATTTAATTCGAAACTTTACAGAAGTATTCCTAACGATAAATAAGTAAACACGTGTTTCAGGTTTTTTGAAAATTCAATCCCTAAAAGGGGCAAATGTGGTCACAAAGTCTGAAAATCAACATAAGTATCGTATCCTTTTTGAGTACCTACTTATAGTACGCGCGCGAAGCCGCGGGAAAAGGCTAGTTTACTATAATACTGCACTGTCGGCAAGTAGATACGTGGTTTTCTAGAGAAAATAAGACTTCGGTTCTCGCATATAGCGAGATTTGATAAAAATGACTTGAATATTGCCTTCGCAAGTGTGTACCCGTACAGTTTGATGCGTGCTGCTGTTGCTCGTTTCAAAGTCCAGGAAGATGACACTTGGTTATGGCGACGCTACATTGCGAGCTGTAAAAAAAACTATTTGAATATCCGTAAAACCTACTTGATTTTTCATGGATAATTTATTATTTATTTAGCATAACACTTCTTTTCTGCTTCTAAACTTTCTCTTCTTTGTTGGTCCGTCATTACTGAGGATCGTGACCACTTACTTGGTTTTGCAGTCTTTGTGATTTGTTTCCATCGGTCTCCATCTCCCGTAGCCTGACCACTTGAAGGAGTTTGCCTGAGGTGGCCTTCTTAACATGGTCAGACCATTTGGTTGGCGGGGGTCCTTAGGTCTTTCGCCTTCTACTTTTCCGACCAGGATCATTTCATCACCCCTACGCATAACATGGCTAAAGTAGGAAAGCAACCGATGTTAGCAGATGGCGGACAAACGTGTTTTGATGCCTAAACTTTCTACATACTAATAAACAAATTTGAGTATTTGCTTAGCTACTGGGAAAAGGCCTGGGGAGAGCCCAGGGTCTCCATGACTTCCTTGCGCTTCTTCTGGTCAGTACATAGATAAGGGGATGATATCAGCTAAATTCCATCCCTATCTTTTTCAGCGCGAGTGAAAAATAAACACTCATTGCAAATTTAGCAAAATGATGAATTAACACTCACCGCCACCCATATATAGCATTTTCCAGTTTAACAAGCCATACGGGCCGCCGGCAGACGCATCATGGTCTTTGCGTGCTGGCCACGGTAAAAAAGGTATGACGAGTGGAGCAGGCCAAGCGGGCGGCCAGCGGGCTCACCGCCTGTGTCTATTAGCAGGCCATGCGGTCCGCTACGACCTCGCAAATGTATACTAATTTTGTAGTGCGTGGCTTGCTGATAAAGACAAATGAAGCTACAAGATGATGACTTTTATGGTTTGTTTACAATTAAAAAAAAAAGCAGATCTCTAGTACCAAATTTGAGGGACTTATAATAATAATAAATAATAAAAAACCTTTTATTTCCCATAAAAATATTAAATTACAGTTTGTTTTTCCTTACAGACTAAGAAAGAAAAAGAAAAAAATAAGTCTATATGTATTAAATTTTGTTATTATGTGCTATATGTATTTGTTAAATTTTCTTTAGGTATATGTTTTTATTTTGTTTCCTCTCTCTCGGTTTAGTTTTGTTGGGATCCCTTTGGCAGGGTATAGGTCTCCTCCAATTCCTTCCACTTATCTCTGTCGTGTGCCACCTTCAGCCAGTTTTTTCCTGCTATTAATTTTATTTCGTCCTCCCAGCGCTGCTGAGGTCGTCCCACGCTTCGTTTTCCAAAAGGACCGGTCCATTTCGTACATATGAGGGTCCATCGTTGGTCAGTATATCGGGCTACGTGGCCGGCCCATCGCCATTTCAACTTTAGTATTTGTTGTAGAGCGTCGGTCAGTTTAGTTTTTTCCCTGATCTTTTGGCTTTTAACTTTGTGAATTTTTCTTAAGTTCAGAATGCTTCTCTCCATCGCCCTTTGACACGATGTTATTTTGTTTTTTATGTTGTTTGTGTAAGTCCAAGTTTGGGAGCCGTATGTTAGGCACGGAAGGATGCATGTGTCCATGACAGTTTTCTTCATATGGAGATTATAGTTGCCTTTCAGTATTTCTTTGTTACCCCAGTATTTGTTCCAGCTGCATTTGATTCGTCTATTTATTTCTTCTGCGTTGTTTGTTTTGGAGAATGATACTTGCTTCCCTAAGTATATATAGTGGTCGACGTATTCTAGTTCGGTGTTGTCTAGCATGATTTTTTTCTTCGTAATGTTTGTCATTATCTTAGTTTTATTTAAATTCATATGTAGACCGGCTTTTTTACTTGCTGTGTTTAATTGGAGTATCATGTTTTCTAAGTCGTGATGGTTTTCAGCTAGGACTGCGATATCGTCAGCGAATCTTAGGTGGTTAAGACGTGTGTTTCCAATTTTGATGCCCTCAGATTCCCACTTCAGCTCGGCGAAAATGCATTGCAGGACAGCTATGAAGAGTTTAGGGGATAATGGATCGCCTTGTCTGACGCCTCAGTCTATTTTGATCTCATCGCCTCTGGCTTCTAATTTTACTCTGCTTGTGTTGTTTGAGTAGAGGTTTTTTAGGACTGTAATGATTGTTTGGCTTACATTACACTTGTTCAGAGCATCCCAGATGCAGTTATGGTGGATGCTATCGAATGCCTTCGTGTAGTCAATGAAACAGATGTACAAATTTCTATTGAACTCGCCAAACTTTTCTATTATTTGCGTCATCGAGTGGATGTGATCCATAGTCGAGAAACCGGGGCGGAATCCAGCTTGCTCTACTGGCTGCATGTTTTCTATTTGCGGGCTAATTTTGTCGTGTATGATAGATGCGAATAGCTTGTATACGCTGGATAGTAAGCTTATCGGACGGTAGTTGGCAATGTCTAGAGGGTTTCCTTTTTTATATAGCAGGATAATGTCTGAATCGTGCCACTGTGTTGGAACCTTCCCGGTGCTGAGTGCCGTGTTAAATATATGCGTCAGTGGTTTGATTAGTACCGGAGCTCCTATTTTAAGCGCCTCGTTTGTTAGACCGTCAGGACCAGGGCTCTTATCGCTTTTCAGATTCTTGATATGTTTCAATACATCGATCTCGTGTAAATGGATAATCTCGGCTAGGTTTCTTTTTAAAAAGAAACCTAGTAGAAAGTGGACTTGGATATCTCCGGACACAAATACGAAAAATGAAATAGACTTCATTTTGTCAAACTCTCCCAAACATATCACTAACATAGACGTACTCAACAATGTTGAGTTTCCAAGCGACCATCGAATAGTAAGAGCAACATTAGACATGAAACCAACGAAAAAATGCAGAAAACACTTTAAAACCTCAAATTCATCATTGAAAACGGAAGATGACATAAAATCATACCTTTATAACCTCGAAACAAACATCAACACCATGCCAATCTGCGAAAAAGATAACATTCAAGCGACCTATGACTCGCTAGAACTTTGCATCAAAACCAGTTTAAAACAGAGAAACATGAGCAAAGATGAAAACAAAAGCTATCATTTTTTCGAGGAATCGACTAAACTTCTAATACATAGACGCAGCGAACTGATAAAAATCAACAACAAAACTCAAGACCAGAAAAAAGAGCTGTCAAATGTTTTCAAAAAATGTAGCAAGGCGATAAGAAATGACTACAATCTTCACAAACAAAAAATTATCGAATCAAGTTTAAAGCGTTATAGAAGCGCCAAAAAAGGATATAAACATTTAAGTACACACAAAGACTGGATACAGAGCTTAAATAGAGATTCGAGTGAAACAAAATCGAGAAAAGACGTCATCTCAACCGCGACGACATTCTACGCAGACCTGTACTCCAACAAACTTAGCGACGCAACTTCAGCAGCAACTGTGCTCAACGTGCCAGAATCCCGCTCATTGAGGGACTTATTAAAGGTTAAAAAAATGACAAAAATGCTACAAAATGTGAAGTATATTGAAATTATTTTATTTTTTAATACCGCTTATTGCTTAACAATTGCTGTATGGACATTGGCAAAGTATTGGGAGCTTACGCTGGGGTAGGAAAGGCAAACTAAACACACAGTATTCACTTTTTTTGTGATTCTATTCTGAGTTGGTATATTCCAATTAGGTTCTGGCGGTGCCGTTTTTTGAGATCTAGCAGCTTGACGCCGTTTTTTCGCAGTGGGTAGTTCTATACTACTAGCCGAATAACTCTCATCAGATTCACTACACACGCTGTCTGATATTTCGTCCGAAGATGGTTGGTAGTCGGAATCGTCATCGGAATCCCACATAATGTAAATGTTGGTAGGAAACAATATAAACGAAACAATAAACGAAAATCACAGCAGGCCATATGTGCGGCCGGCGACCTAATAAACTAATAACAGGTGTGGCGTGGCAATACAAATATAAAATAAAACAATTAAAAACGGATTTTATCGCGTGTATTGAGCTTAAATTACATCCCGACGTTTCGAACACTTTACAGCGTTCGTGGTCAACGGGTCGACTGAGGAAAAATGTACAATTACCTCCGTTCAAAAAATATCACAATATGCAAACCTACCCACATATTAAATATTAAACAAATTTAGTGTTTGCACATGCCAGAGGGGCCTTTATAAAAACAAATTATTTATTATTACAAAACAAATTATTAAACAATTTATTTTATTATTATTAATTATTATTTTTGTTTTTATTTTTAAAATTAGTATTAAATTATTATTAGTGTCCACACTGTCCACCATTATGGTCTCACAGTCCTATGATATGATATGATAATACAAATATAGTTTTGAAATGAAACAATAATGTTGATGTACTTAGGCGCGAAAGTTACGGTACGCCGGCGACCCGCACGGCCTGTTAAACTCACTCACCGCAGAGGGTAGTTGGCGTGTCTTACTCGAAATCTTACGACCCGCCGGCGGACCGTATGGCGGTGAGAGTGTTAAAAAAAAGCTACGCATTAATTGAGAAATATAAAATAATGAAGTTATTAGTATTAGTGTGTTGGAATTTTGTCCTTAATTACAGACGTTAAAGTCAAGAAACTAAAGACACACAACTGCTTAAAGCTAATTTTAAGATTTTTTCGAATTAATTTTTATCGAGCCGATTTCGTCCAATCGCGTATCGGAATTAACAAAGTTCTTCCAAATATAATGAACTTTAACATATATTTTTTTAGTTTCCCAAAACAAGCAGTTATCGCTAAATACTGTTTAAGTAAAGTCAATTTGAAAGTCATTGGGTGTAATGTTGTCAGTCTCGTATCCAAATCATACCGTCGCCATCTACGCTTGGACATACCCCGTTCGCGCATCTCATCCGGAATTCACTTGGTGCGTGCTTGGTGCCCATGCTAGCATCTCTCTGGATGCGTGCATTGGACGTGACCATCTTAGTCCCATCTCAGCCAATTGTTAACAATTTCATTGTTACTATGTATGTCCAATTGAAATTCACATAACCGATTGTTCTTGTGGATCTTTGCTGACCTATTTTAACAAGAGATTTCCCTAAATAATATTAGATCCCAACGTTTACAATCGCGGTTCTGTGGATCGAACGGTATCATCGGCCATTCAAAAAGGACCGAGGTCCCGAAGGACCCGTCACTTGTCCCGAGCCGTATTCTGAAACGAAATTTCTAAGTCGATGTAAAAGTATAGAGTTCATTTCTGTTTTCATTGTTACTTAAATTAGCCGCCAATACTTTTAAAAACTGTCAGAATTATTTAACCCGAGTTTACTTCCCTAACATACACAAAAGCATTAAATAATTAAATTTTATAAAAAAAACAAAAAAGAACTGACTTCACTTAGCCTCCACCTTTCCAAAAGCAAATGCTCGAGCTGCTGTAAAAATACTCAAATCACTATGAGTGTGCCTATAATAGTTGAAGAGTTCCCTCGATTTATCCAGGATCCCATCATCAGATCCTGACCTGGTTACAATAGTTTTCCAAATCGGTCCAGCCGTCTTCGAATAATCGGTGAACATAGGTACACAAAAAACACAAATCCGGTCGAATAGAGAACCTCCTCCTTTGAAATCTTGATTTATTGAAGTCGGTTGAAAACCATACTTAAGTGTAGGTACACGGTTTACTCACGTTTGAAGTCGGGAGTGGTCTGTCATGGCCGTGTACACTTTACTATACTCGTAATTCTTTAAGCCCACGAATCTTTAGTAATTATTGAAAAACCAGCTTTAAATTGACATTTATTACGCGAGAATACGAGAGACAATGAGGGTTTCTTGAATCGATTATTACCAGGTGGCAGCACCGTGGCGAGAGGTCTAGCGGTCATAATGATAATCCATCAATCACCACATTTTTTTTTTAATTAATGGCTTTTACTCCTCGCCTATTTTAGCGAGGTGAATTCTGCCAATGTCAAGGTACACTTAGGATTTTATTCATATTCGTAAAATAAAATAAAAGCAACGTTGTTCGGTTAAGGCCTTATTGCAATCAATAAGGCCTTAAAGGTTTGTAAGGAGGCTATCACTTTACAATTAAAGTGATAGCCTCCTTACAAACACGTGGGTGGCCGGGACCCCGGATAACCGTTTGTTCAACTAAAGGGTGGTTACTCGCGTTTTGGGACTAATTTTTCCTTAGCTGCACACTTGTTCGTTAGGGCACCGCACAATAAGCTATCAATATTACACACTGAACTACGTAAATGAGCAAAAAACAAAAAAAACTATTCCAAAGACGATGTAGCCATCTTGAAGTGTAAACGATTATCCCCCAATCACCACATAGGCATATTTTTTTGATGGGTGGATTTCCGGAAGGGTTCATTAAACGAGAATCCAATACCTGTTCCGAATCCAATATCATATGTATGGTGAAATTAGGCACTACACCTCTACTCTGTAACTCTGGATTTGAAAAATGACGTCTCGTAGCAATCCACGTAACGCTTTCTATACAAACTGAAGTGTCGGAAGTGTTGTTTAGCACGCGGAACGTGAAATATCCTCTTATTAATGGAGTTTTTGGATCAGTACCGTATAAGTGTGTAAGTCATTTAAGTACCTTACCATATTAATCAGTTTAGCTTTTCCCAAAGAAATTTTTTTCAAGACTATAGAACCGTTCTCAACTAGGTTAAGTTTCCCTTCTAGATAAGAAGGTTGCAATTATTGGGTTCGAAGCAGGGAAAATCAATACGTATTCAGTATAATTTTATAACAACAGATTGACACTTTAGAATGAGTCCCTTGGAGTAGGACAGTGCCACGCTTTCTATTGTGCTATTTTTCCGTCGTTCTTACATTGAAATTGGACCCCGAAGATTTCAAGAATAAGAATCATTATTCTTCGCCCCCTATATAATGTCCCTTTTGGCGAAAACCACTATTGGTAAGCAAAATATAAGAACGCAAATATAAGGATTACGCGTAAAGTAAATTATCAGAAGTTTTGATAAACAGTTGTCAAACAATTACAACGGCTATCTGTGTTTCATTTCATTATTAATGATAATTATGGTTTTGCATTATTTCGGCACTGTTTTGCGGCATTCGAATTTCAAATTTCGATAGCATTTTGTGAACCCCGCTCGTTCTTATATTGGTGCGAGCTAGTAGAGTAACGAAACCCGTTTAGTAAGATAGCAATACTATCCTTATTGCTAGATCCGGGCATCTGGCAGTTTTTAATGGGAGGTCAGAGTGGCACTAGCAAAATTTTAGAGTTGTACAAAAGTAATACCAAAATAGGTAAAAACTACCGAAGTTGTCTTATTTAGGACGGGGCCTATATTTTAACATTAGAAGAAAAAACATTGCGTATTATTTCGGAAACAGAAACAGTAAGCGACAAACTATGAATAACATTATACGTAGCTTTAGACTAATTTCCCCCATCAGAAAGTTTTGGCAATGATATTCTAATTATTTATATAATTTCTCATAATACTGCATCAAAACCAGAACTCTAGGATTTGTATTCTTAAAGTGGTTTTCATTCTTTGACCTCCACCACTTTACGTATTCTTAAAGTGGTTTTCGTTCTTCGACCTCCACCACTTTACAGCTGCGATGTGTCCAGATCTAGAAATAAGCATAGTATAGCAACTCATAATTATTTTTACTTGTTTTTTTTTTTTAAAGTGGGTATTCCACTCATACATTAGTATGTTATTTAATCAAATACAAACATTGAAACATTGAAAAAATAATCAACCCAGTTTTGACTTGAACAAACATCGATACGCCTTACCGGGGCTCGATATCGCTTTACCAATTAAGCTATGGGTTCAGTTCAGTATAGCAAACTAACGAGAGGGGTTTCGTCGCTCTCATTATTATGTCATATCTGACGTGGCTCTCCGTCTATAGATACCTTGCAAATGTCAAAATTGATTTCAAATCAACTTCGAAAGTTGTAATGTCGCTTATGACATAAACCTAATTATATATACCAAAATACTATCTTTACTCATACAACAACAACATGACCCGCATTTCTTCATCACATATTTATAAAAGTATACCTTCTACCTATAAAAGTGGATCGGATCAAACACATCCCACATGTTCCATGCGTTGGTAACATACCAGCGGTCAATACGGCCAACGTAATAAATTCTCAAGAAAGTCCTCGCTGAAATGGAAGCCTATCACGACCCGAGCCCAGCCTGGGGCTTCGGGGTGTCTTGTCTAGTGTTGTCCTGTTGGCATGAGACTGTGTTACCACTATTTAGAAACTACACTTTTTCATGTACAAGGTGTAATAAAATTAGTGGTGATCCGTTTAATTTAAGGGCATAATTGGTATCGTTTTCTAATTATCACAAAGTTAAAAAAAAAGTTACGCGAAAAGAATAAAGATTTCGTATGGAGGAGGGTTGGCCGGATGGGACGTGTCCTATACAAAAAAAATATTTCGCGTTAAAATAGTAGTTTATGTAACTGTTACGTTTTAAGGCCTAATTACGTACAGTTGCATACACTGCTTTATCTACACTCATATTATTTATCCAAAATGCCGTATTCGGAAACCATAGAATGGCCGCCATTGCACCGCCATGGCCAACTCGATTGTGCCGGCGGTCGGGGAGGCGCGTGTCGGGCTGTCGGCGGCCGCGCGGGAGCGTGCAGGTGTACATTATGTTATCAAAACTCATAGCATAGCACATCAATAATTGAGCATGAAAAGTTAAAATTACGTTACTGCCACAGATAAAAAGCTTATCATAGTAAAATCGGTCATGGTAATGCTAGCCATTGCCTACCGTTTTCGAACACGTTTTAGAGAACTTACAATATGAGTGTAGATAAAAAATATTTCGCGTTAAAAAAGTTATTATCCTACTTTTTCTTAGTCGCAATAAGATCACCACTGATTTTGTTACAACTTGTACTATAACTTGGCAAAACAGTGTACAGTGCCAGTAGAAACAAAAACCGGCCAAGTGCGAGTCGGACTCGCGCACCGAGGATTCCGTACAAACCTATAACAAGCAAAAGTTGTAGTAAGTTTATTACTAATTTCAATTAAATACCTGTAGAGGTACGCGTTTACGAGGAAAAAGGTTAAAAATTTAAAAAACTATTTTAAAATTTAAAAAGTTTATTTTAAAATTTAAAAAGTTTATTTTAAAATTTAAAAAACTATTTTTTGGATGATTTTACTAAAATGACTGCTTTTCGTAATTTTTCCTTTGTTTGTGCTATATGAAGTCTCTTCGTGCCGAGTTTCAAGTTTCTGAGTTTACGGGAAGTACCCCATAGGTTTTGAGTTTCTTGCGAGTACTCAGTTTCAAAATATGCGAATTAAATTGCAATTTTTTTTTTGATTTCGTTGACATAAAAGATTGGTTTAGCTACATCTGAAAGGTACAATAGCCCTGAGTATTTGACATGAATTTCAATTTAATACCTCCACGCGTTTACGAGGAAAAAGGTAGTAAGTGTAAAATAAAAATAAAAAATTTGTATGATTTTACTAATGTCTACTTTTTGTAATTTTTTCATTGTCTATGCTATATGAAGTTGCTTCGTGCCAAATCTCAAGTTTCTGAGTTCACGGGAAGTACCTACCCCGTAGGTTTTGCGAGTGCCGAAAAACTCTAAAATTTGCAGCATAAACGACTGTATCTTTTGATTACGTTGGCTTTCAAGTTTGATTTTTTCACAGCTCCAAGGGACAATAGACTTGAGTATTTCATATAAATTTTAGCTTGATACCTCCACGCGTTCCTGAGGAAAATGGTCTTGACAGACAGACAGACGGACAACAAAGTGATCCTATAAGGGTTCCGTTTTTTCCTTTCGAGGTACGGAACCCTAAAAACTAGCTTTCCCTTATTGGTTTATTCATCGTATGGCTACATGTAACTGGATATAGCTAGGCATTTCTTCCCTGGGGTAGTAGTAGTGGGAAAGCTGATAATGAAAATCCAATGAGTGCTGCGAGGTTTAGATGGTACAGTGGAGCTGCCAAGCTTGTTACTCTTTTAGCACCACCCAGGGATCACGTGTAGGGTTGTCTAAGGTGTTTCCTACGGACGCAGAGTAACATTGATCGCCCTGATTGGTGTAACAATACTGCTAGCACAATACATTTTTAAGACAGAACTCGATGATTATCAATCATTTCACAGCCCTAGCTCCGGTCGAGGTGTCCCGCTGAGTGTTTTTAGTAGTCGGGAATAGTGTCAAGGTGTTTTCAGAGTAGAAATGGACTTTGTAGGTAAACAGAAAGTACCTTTATGTAGTTTAATGAAAAATTGTTCCAAGCCTTAACCCTTTGACTGCCAAAACGTCAAACCACGCGCACGACAAGTCGTACCCTCAGCGCCAGCGCGTGATATCACGTCCAAAATATAAGCGAGTTGCCTCGCGCGCTCGCTCGCTGGCGTTGAGGGCTTGATTGTTCCGTCCGAGGCTTGGTTTTACTGGCAGGGTTGGTTGACGAGACTATGGTTAAAATAGTTTGGAATAAAATTGCCCACGCCTACTTTTCCGATAATATGTAGGCAAATATAAGCTTTTTAATATATCTACCTAACAATCAAAATGTTTTTTAAATTTTTTATTAGCCTGGTATAGTGTCCCACTGCTGGGCAAAGGCGTCCCCTCTTTTTACTACATATGTATACGTGTCCAGGTCATGCCGCCACCTCCGTTTTGGTCTTCCTCTGCCTCGATATCCATTCTGCTGCCCAGTCCGCCTCTAGTTTGACGGTCTTCACGGCCACATCAATAATACCGGTTTTAGAAAGCCACAATTATTTATACCTATCACACGTGTATTTTTTGTTACCCAATTTCTCGGAATTATTGTCGACAAAATGTATTAGGCATGAGAATATTGCCTCCATCACATCACTAGCCAAAACAGGAGCATTGAATGCAGGGTTAAGTATTCTTTTTATTTTAGGAATTATTATTGGAATTCTTGGAGGTTACATCGAACTTACTTTGTTATGTCGTCATATGGAGTATGGATGTAAAATGCTGTCTTAAGAGGTTTGTAAATATGTTTTGTGCCTTATCAGTTATCAGGATACGCGCAGTTAATAAAAGCGGATGATGGTGGAATATTTCTGTCAGCGTTTAGTACTTACTTTATTACAAAGAAATTATTTATTCTAATTTTAATGATGTCAGTTTGCCTCATCTGAGTAAGTAAATTTTTCCATTCTTTTTTTTCAAATTTTCAAGCTAAATGTTTCTTAGGGTTCCGTAGCCAAAATGGCAAAAACGGAACCCTTATAGTTTCGTCATGTCCGTCTGTCCGTCCGTCCGTATGTCACAGCCATTTTACTCGGAAACTATAAGACGTATCTTAATAAAATTAAGACATAAGGTGTATTTTGTATGCCGTTATTTAGTTATGTAGTTAAATTGCAGAAAAAAGAATTTAAGGGGGGGCGCTCCATACATGTAACAAAATTTCGATTTTTTTTTACCAAATAACAACATGTTGCACATCAATCGATAGGGCTTTAAAAATAACATCGAGGTTTCTTTAAACCTTTTATGATTAAGTGAATATTTTCAGAAATAATCCCTCCTGTAAGGAAGATGAGCCAGCCATATCACATACTTTCAACAAAAATTGTTTTGAACATTATCAACTCAGCCATTTTTGAGTTATCACACTTATCACAAAACAAAAATTCTTCCATAGGCATCCGATACGACCTATTGGCATTAGTTCGGTTCTTATTTAATTGAAGGTACGGAACCCTCCATTATGCGTGGTCCTACAGGCACTTGGCCGGTTCTTTTTTTTATTAGACTACGACGCACCAGTGCACTAAATAAAATTCATTTAGTGTTACTGTTTCTCGATACGTATGACCTGTCAAATTATTATTTTTAGTAAGTAATAATAATACTGGGACTTTTTTTTCGGACTTGGGACTGTGAACTTGTACTTTACTGGAGTCACAAGTTCGAGGCTCAATTTCAAGTTTTTTTATTTCAAAAACCCTACTGATTCAGACAAGGCTTAACTTTTCAGTTACCTAGATAAAATTTCCAAATACAACGCCAACGCAAGCAAACGATGCTACATTGCTGCTTCAAACAATAAATCTTTGTACGTCTTAATTACGAGAGAATGTTTTATGCTTGAAAATGCGAGCGAATTTAGAACACGAAGTTTTTCAGACATTTATTAATGACAGAGCCTAGCGGAGGAAAGAACAAGTGCCACTAGCACGACCCTAACTGTGTTACAACTATTAGGAACTACACATTTTTTCAAATACAGTCTGACGGTAGAAACAAAAACTAGTCGTCCCTCTTTTTGGACAGAGATAATGTTAGAATAAAAAAAACGACTCTTCGATTTAAAAAAAAACCCGTAACCTGTGAGTAACCCGTTATAAATATTTTTAATATGTTAGAGTCTCACGAAAGTTTTATAGTTAAAAATGACTCTTCGATTCTTATACTTCGTGGTTTTTGATTTCAAAGACATAAAAATAAAATAAATAAAATAAACAAATAAATATTATGGGACAATCTAACACCAATCAACCTAGTCCCACAGTAAGCTCAATAAGGCTTGTGTTGTGGGGAGGAATTTCAAAGACATGTTATGTAACAAAAGTTTAACTTGTTACATTGGTTTTTGGGACGCTGATTCGTCTAAAGATTTAAATATCTCATAACACTGAATTTCACAACAAACGTTTCCAATAATTAATTTATGGTCTTATAATATATGCTATGTAAAACTTTACTTGTAAACATTTTTTCTCTGTAGGTTACCTAACCTTCTGACGGATTTTTTTAAATGTTCTATCGCCGACGCAATTTTGCGGCATTGTGTTTAGTTAGAATTTGTATTGTCTTGTTATTGCGAGATAACCGCGACAACACATACTACTTAAAACTTACCTTAATCTACCTACGTATCTACATACCTATTAAGTCACTTACTAAAATTATGAGGGAGTATCAGATATACACCGTGGGCTGGAATAACCCGACAGATCTTAACCACGAATTTCTAAGACCAAAAGAAGGAAAAAGTATTATGTGACTTTAGGTCAATTGCGCCAAAAAAAAAATTTTTTTTTCGTTTTTTTTTTCATTTTTTGAATGTTTCTTGCACATGAAAAGCAAATGTTATTAATAAAATTATCGCCTAAAACAAATTGGTACATTTTTTTGGTAAAAATATAGTTTCTGCAAAATTTTCATTGTCACTTTGATATCTGCCAATGAGGACGTGTAAACTATGTCCTATAGTGGCAACAATCCCATTACAAAGGCGTTTTGTAATGAGTTATAACAAAAAGTGTATTTAAAAAAAATTGGTATTAACTCTGAAACTAGGCGTATTCCAGAAAAGTTTATAGGACATTTTAGTATCTAAATATGATCAGGAATACACTGTTAAAATCTGTTTAGTTATATGGGCCCACGGTGTATAATGAAGTTGAGAATAGAGAAGTTGATGAGATATATGTGGAAAGCTGTTTCTATCATCATGTTGGGATATATCTATCTTAGAAGAAGGAGAGATCATAAGTGGTTCAATGATGGCTAAAGAAGTTATCGTACGGATTCGTGACATTATATGCTTCTATACAATCTTCTTCATTCATTTGATAATTTCAGTCACCTTGTCACGATATCCTATCCAAGCGACATATAATTCGCGATATTGACAAATTGACAACTTGGCCATGCTAGTCTGCTACGTGCGCAGTAGGCGGTGGTTCGTGGCTTATTTGATTATTTAATTGTTTGTAAACGCGATAGTCGCAAGCAATGACTCAACGCCAAAAAGCGTCCCCAGTCAAATTTTAGCTACATAAAAGTAAAACCTAACCAATATAACATTTTTGACTATGTTAGGTCACTAAGATTTCAACTACTGTCTACTCTCGGGAACTTACAAACACATTACACATGATAAATTCTTCGTTTTTAACAGTAATTGTAACCTAAGCAGCACAGTGAATCGTATAATTATCGGGATCGTAGTGTCCATCATGTAATAATTTTGACTTATATTGTATACAGACAAAATTAGCAGCATGGGGATCAATGTTACTCTGCGTCTATAGGAAACACCTTAGACAACCCTACACGTGATCCCTGGGTGGTGCTAAAAGAGTAACAAACTTGGCAGCTGCACTTTCCCATCTGGACCTCACAGCACTCACTGGATTGTCATTATCATCTGCTTTCCCACTACTACTACCCCAGGTAAGAAATGCCTATCTATATCCAGTGACATGTAGCCATACGATAAATATAAATAGCCCAATAGGAGGGTCGCTAAAGCGTACGATATAACTAGCTTCCTAGACAGCCCCCGCCGGCTTTATCCGCTAGGTATACCAATGCATATTAGATCGTCTAGTCACACATAAAAATACGATATTTTTTAAAGACTGCTATTTAAATCCGGATTAACTTTGATGATTAAAGGAATACGCTACATACAATGCCATTGAAAGTCGTTTAATGTTGCGTTGTACAAAGTGTAATAATGTTATTTAATTTAGAGTAATTGTATTGTAAAGTTAACATTAAGCAAGCAAAAAATTACGTCTAGTTCATATTTTAGGCAAAATTGGTCGTCTATATAAGATAAAAACTGTTTTTTAAGAAGTTTAATATTTAATTATATTTCAAATTGAATATAGAATATTCTCTGTCATCTAAAATGACAGATGGCTATATAAAAACCATAGATATAAAATGGCTTGTCGCTAAAAGATAAACGAAGTGCGCAAAAGAGAAACCAACACGTATATGAACATTCCACGAGTGCAAAAGAGACACACGATCATTTTGAAGGAGTGACAGCTTTTGAATTTGGGTAGTCGGCTTACGTACCCACGTCGTGACAGCTCATATTTTAGCGTGGAAAATATAAAACAATCGTGAATAAAATAACTTGGGATGAAAAAGGAGAAACATGGTGTCGTGTTGTGTTCCAGATTGGACTATTACTCATAGGAAAAACCCAAGTAATTACTCATTTCACAGGTTTACATGATATTCCGATCGATGTCTTTGAAACAATATTTTGTCATATTAGCAAAATAAATCGTGTAAGTATTTACTAGATACTATTAATTATTAGTGTTTCGTATACTGTGTGCTAATATTTTATCATAATAGTTAATATTCATGATTATTTTGTGTAAAAACCGAAACATTTAGTCTACGCTAGGGATTGACAAAACGTTTTAGGGACTTATATCGATAACTGTTCGATATGAAAATTATAATTATAGCTTCAAAAAAATCCAATGAATAAATTAATATTATATTCACATTACGCCATTACGTAAGACGATTAAATTAGAACCTTGTATATCTGGTTTTAAACGGGTATTTTTATTATTAAAGATTTTTTTACCTTGCAGTATTATTTAATTCAAATATGGCGTTCAACACATTTAGCGGAATTCGCTACCATAGCCAAAAAGCAGCGGAAAACGGAAATCGGGCTGAATATTGTATATGGGTTCCATTCAAAAATTCAGCTCCCGTAAAGAAATTTCCGACTTTTATGCTGCGGCTGATTTTTATTTATGATAGCTGGATTCCGCTCGAGTGTGTGCCGCGCCTAAAAGCGACTAGTCAAACGATAAGAACGAGATAAAAATATAGTTGGAATGAGAGGTCAGCTGTCAAAATGGTCATGCGATCAATCGAATGCGCTTTCGACCGGCGACTTGAAATTCCGTTTTCCGTTGTATGAAATATTTGAAATTATTTTAGGAAATAATCTTGTTCACTTAATATTTTTAATTTAATAATAAATAATTTTGTTTATTTAAATTTTTTTAATATTAAAGAATATATTATTTGCTTAGAAAAAGCATACTAGTTATTAACTATTTAATTAGGTAATGTAATAATATTAGTCGAACGTCGGTCTGTAGTGTGAGAGAGCCAACTGGCGGAAAAATATTCGGAGGGCCGACCGAATGGGAAGAGGCACGGAGAAAGAAGAATAATATTAGTCGAAAATGTGCGTGAAATTAAACGTCAAGTTGGTAGTGGGGATTTCAACTGACGTCATAGTGTAAACAGCTATTAGACATGACAATTTGTAGGGCCCAACCTGTTGTGTACCCTGCCTCTCCCTCACCCTCCTTCAGATCCCTACGAGCCCTACCTCCTATTACACCTCCTAACACAACAGGTTGGGCCCTACAAATTACCATGTCTAATAGCCGTTTTACTACTTTGACTAAGGTAGAATCTATAATTCAGCGGAGTGATTTGACAGAACTTTACATACATTTGACAACCGCTTTGTATGCAGAGAGCTGTCAAATCACTCCACTGAATTATTAATTCTACCTTAGTCGCTTACGTCTGTAGAGGCCTTTAGAACGTATCGATAAGAAAGTCAAATACCGATAGATAATTAACCTGTTGTATTTGGCATCACTATTTTACGCTCACATAGACAATTTAGACACATACATGGATTTCATTTTTTTGCCTCACTTTTGATCGTTGACAAGCATTCTTTGTCATCCCATTTCTCTGATAAAAACGCAATTGCAGTGCAAATTTTCATTACTTTATAATCATTATTCTATCGAGATGGTGCGAGGTAAACCAGTGACTGAAGAAGTGCGGAAAATTATAATTTCCTGTAACAATAACGGCAAATCTACTTACCAAATATCCAAGGAGATGTCGTTGCCACGATCTACAATTCAAACGATTATCGAGCATCACCGAAAACATGGAACAATGTCCTGTTTAAAATAACCTCCAAGGCAGAAAACAGGATGTTGAAGAAGATTATCAAGAAAAATCGTCGTGCAAGAGCAGGAGAACTTACCGTATTGTGGCGGGACGCTATTAAAAAAAAACATTTTAGTCGATACCTGCAAGAGAGTAATGAAGAGAATGGGCTGTAGTTTTTACACTGCTAAAGAGAAACCGTTACTTACTAAAAAACAGAAAACCAACAGATTGAAATTCGCTAATAAATACAAAAACTGGACTGTCAATCAGTGGCGAAAAATAATATGGAGTGATGAATCCAAATTTGAAGTCACAGTTGGTGACGAACGAAGTAAAGTCATTCGGGAAAAAGGAGAGGCATTTCATAAAGACTGCCTCAAGCGAAAGGTGAAGTTTCCAGCATCTTTAATGATTTGGGGCTGTATGTCGGCACAGGGCGTGGGCCGTCTGCAATTTATAGATGGAACCGTCAATGCCGAGAAATACTAAAGCATCCTGCAAGAGAGTTTGCTGCCGTCTATACGGCAGTTAAAATATAAAAATGCATTTACTTTTCAACAAGACGGTGCTGCATGCCATACCGCGAAGACAACGATGGCGTGGCTGAAGTCCAAAAAAATCCCTACCATGATATGGCCGTCCAGCAGCCCGGACTTGTCTCCCATAGAAACTTTGTGGTGGAAAATGAAGAAAAGGCTGCGAAAGGACCCTTCTAGATCTAAAACTGATCTTAAGGAGAAACTTACCTATGTCTGGAATGAAATAACCACCGAAGAGTGTAGAGAGTTGGTAGATTCAATGCCGCTCAGGATCAATGCCGTTTTGGATGCAAAAGGTATACGACCAAGTGGTAGACGGTCTATTATGCATCGGCTAAACCGAAGACGAACTTTTTTGCGAATATCTCATTTGGCAAAACAATGTTTATTTTTATCATTGTGGGAAGTTGTTATTTTTTCATTCGATACATAAAGTATTATTCATTTTCTATATTGTTTTTATATTACATGATCTTCTAAACATCGCTGTCATAATGAAATTTTTAGGTTAAAGTTAGGTTAGTACATTTTTTACCTGCTAGACGAACTCATTTGCATTGGGGCTCGTATGCGTAATGAGCTTGAGTCAATTTCTATACCCAACATTTTCGGGTTAAGAAACTGGTGCCAATTTCAAAACGAGTGTTATACAGGACGTTTGCGACTCTTTGTTTAAACTACAAAAAGACAATACAATTTATGATCGTTGCTTGCTTGAAATCGGCATCCGGCAGAAGTGTGAGTCGGCTTTACGCGCAAAAACGCTCGGCGTTCGATGACTGAAACGCATTTGCATCACAATCACAAGTGATTGCTCGCTACGTGCGCAGGCTTTGCCAGGGTGGTCATTTTGATTCGTAATTGTTTGTACAGAGTCAATATCTAATATGAAGTTTAAAAAAACCACAAAAGTCAGCATTGTTACCCAACTGCAGAAGGAGGGTTACATTTTATAGCGTATGACTGTATATCTAAATTTTTGGCACGACCGATAGCGACACCTGCCCTGCTAGCATGACTTACATTGTCGCGCGACTCTTCATACTTCAGGAGCAACTCGAAGTATGAAGTCGCGCGCGACAACGCATGTTATGCTAACCGATTAATGGATGACGATGTACGTCGTGTCATAAGAATATTAGTTTCAGTTAGGTATCAGAGTATCTCGTATATTAAAATTTGTTTTCGAAACCTTACTGGAGTTAGCTGTTTTTGTTTAATTTCTTTTATTCCATTTTTCCAACACGTGTAATATGATTATTTTGATGAACAATGTCTTAAGAATTATGCTCTTTCTAGTTGTCCAAATAGGTAAATAAACCTAGTACTTAGTCCCTAGTTGTCCCATAGGTATCAGAGTCACGGGACAGCACAATTCCTGAGTCCAAACATAAAGGGCGTTTCCCACTAACGTAAACGCTTAAGTTATCAGTGACAGGACTTGGCAACCTAACACTAAGGGCCTTTCTCTCCTCTTAGTTAAGGCGTCGTATGAACGCCTAAAGAAGTCAGACGGCGACAGTTAAGACTCCGTGGTTGGCATAGTGCCAGGGAATAGTTCCCTGGCCCTGTAAGCGTATTCTCATTGGTTAAGCGAATGTGGGTGAGTTATACCTATGACTAGAGGGCCACGGAATACGGGCTTTGAGTGTGCATGTGCACACTAGGTACTCGGCCAATTTATGGTGGTCGGTATACGCCGGCAGACACCGACTAGCATATACGGGGCCGCCGTCGAATTTATACGCTTGGAGCGTGCATTTCATGATTAAAGCCGTGTAAGGATTACATTAGTGAATTTAAAACCCTACAAGTATTTATAAAAATTCCACGTTATTAAGCGTTACCAACTACCAAGGACGGTAGAATACCTAGACCGTCACGCGTCAATGTCTAGGTATACGAATTCCTCCTCAAATTCCTCTAAGCTTCAGTCTATAACTCTGTTAAATTGCCTCAGCGCCATATTAAATGAAAGTTGAGTTAGTTTGAGAGTTAAATCGCTGAAAAAAGTTATGGAACTGAGACTTAGTGCGTTAGTGATGCAATATGTAGCAGGGCCGCGATTCGAAAAATAAACACACACACTGGACATACACAGATCCAAACCAACTCAACTCAACTCAACTCAACGCTATAACGACATTGACATTTGCTATTCGAACAGATTTTCATTCAACATTAGTCTCACATTGGTCTCACATTGGTACAACATTGGTACAATGTGTGACCAATGTGTGACCAATGTGAAACCAATGTGAGACCAATGTTGAATGAAAATCGGTTCGAATAGCAAATGTCAATGTCGTTATAATGTTGAGTTGAGTTGGGTTGAGTTGGGTTGGAGCTGTGTCTGTCCAGTGTGTGTGTTTATTTTTCGAATCGTGGCCCAGTGCGATAACCTAAATTACGGCAATGCGATTTTTACAAATTGCTTCCCGGTTTTATATTGTCCTTGCAAACTAACCTTGTTTAGATTTATTAATCTCTTTCAACACACGCCAACTTCGCTTCTTAAGTTCTGACGAGTTGCTTAACTCAGTTAAATAGTTGCCGATGCGTTTATGTGCGTGTTCTGCAATCTCACGACCCAGTTACTTTATGCAATATTGTAGAGCTTTCTCAACTTCACCTTTATGTTCGTGTGCTGGCATGTTGTTTTGATATGAACGAATTAGGAAGTTCATGTTAGAGAATGTAGTGCACTTTAGGCTTTATTGAAAATATATGGTTCAATTTGAATGAGTTTTGGAAATATTTTGTGTGATTGCTTTCTTTTAGTGTAAAGGGGCCATTTCATATAAAGTTTTCTCCACCACTTCCTTTTTTTTGTGTTTTTTTTAATGAAAAAAGGAGCCATATTTGAAAAAAAATGTCCCATGGTTTTTCCCGAGAAATAAATACAAATTAGTAAAAAAATCATAAGTCAAAAACAGTTACAGTTAGAACCTTCACATTTGTTTATGAAAACCAGTATTCGTTTTTTTGGTGTTGATGCAAATCTAAATAAAGAACATAATTTCACAATTTAAACCAAATCGTTCGAATAGATCCTGAATAATAGTCAAAAACTGTTACAGTTATGATATTGATACACAGCATTAATATTCTCCACTGTAAAAGGTGTTCACAAAAAAATCCAGACGCCATTTAATGTATGATTTACTATGGAAAACTTGGCCTTTTCACCACACAATGCATTCAAATTCTTTTTCTGGTACAATTTTAAATGTGCAATAAACGTGACTTAGTTTTCTATGTCTGCATATCACTTAATGTAATTTAAACATCAAGTTAAATCACACTAAAATGAGTGTATAATCAATATGGAAGGTATCTATTTACCGCTAATTAAACAAAAATTATCTTACAACGAGTAAAATCACATAAAATAAACTTATACCGCCATCGCTACGGCTATTTATCTAGAAAATAATCTTTTTTATCAAAGCACCAAATAGAAAATATTTCAATCGAAATATTTAATCTAATCAAAAGAAGATGAATACTAAAAAAGAATAAGTATTCGGCAAATTAAATTGGAAACTCTTCTTTACATCTAGCTTTCCTACAGCGCTGGTTTCGAAAAGTGGACCCTATTGTTTCAAAATGTAAGTAGGAATTGGAACGGAGGCGGATATTCAAAGATCTTCGATCGAGAATAAACGAGGAAAATTTGTGTCGTATCGGTTTTAATTTCTCTCCAGCAGAATTAATGACTTTGCTTTAGAGCGGGATGGTAGACATGTGCGGCGTGGAAGTAATGCTCGGTTTCAGGTGACATTGCACGTGCCACGGGTTCTTCGGTTCATTCCATCGAGGTCATTGATAAAACTGATGAAATTGCCAGATAATGCCTACTGGCGGGCACATTGATAGTAGAACTGATGGTTAAAGGAGCAGAAAGACTCCTGAAGAGCGATATATCATCTGGGCTCGGGAATTATTTTAAAATATTGAAATAAGCTAGTCGAAAGTCTGCAGTAAAACTGAAGAACAAATCAAATAATTTTTAATAAATATTTTGATTTGTTTATTTTAAGTAGACACACTACTATATAAAATGCGCCTGAGCATTTACAAAGATTGCATATACACGGGAAAATTCGACCGGTGCAGCTGTGACCCGGGTGGCCGAGTGGTAAAGGCGTCTGCCGCGAATGCAGAAGACGCTGGTTCGATCCCGGCCCTGGGCACCGGAGGCCTAGGTCACTTTTTTCTTTTGTATATGACATCTATATAAGTTTCTGCAGTAAAATATCATAATAGTACATTATGATACAAGTGTGCTAAGTTGATCATTACATACGAAGCGATATTGTGCGCACGAACGCATGTGAGTGCGCATAAGGAAGTTGAGCTTATGTAATGATCAAGCACACGCGTTTCATACGACGTTTTTCAACACACTTGTGAGGAAATAACAGAATAGTATAATTAATAACTTTTGATAAATACATTAATTGACAGAATGTTTACAGGATAGAGGTACTTACGAACCTAAGATAATTAAATTTAACTAACCTTTTTTGTGATGTTATTGAGTATCTGGAACTCTTTTTCAAATCATTTCATAAAATTAAAGACTTCACATGTATTGTGCAATAAATTATAGTATTATTTTTATTCTATCGTAATTGTGTATATTTTTAATATATTTACTTTTTAGAATGTAAACTCATAAAGAGTTAAAAAAAAGTAAAGGTAATACCCGACTAAATTACAACGATTCGTCTGCGTACGTACAACTTGGTACTAGAGTACAAACGTCACTTGATCGATTATTAAGGCGCTAGGCGCTGAATGTGGCCGAAAACTGTTACATTCTAAGGGATATATCTCAATAACGAGTCATTCAAAAAATTTGAAAAAAATATATGTTAATTACCATTTCATGTACAACATTGTCAACGTTTGAATAACTCATGTAACGTATAGTTTCTCCGTTATTTAAATGTAACGAAATGTCGTTTTACAGTTAATTTTGCTTATATCTACTGAACGGCTTATTCGATTTAAAATATTGTTGAACTAAAAAATGTGTACTACAGAACACTACAAACTCAACGTAGGATATTTAAATTGATTAAATTTTCTTAAACAACTTGACCATAATTCCACATTTTGTGCGTTGGTAGCTCGAAAACGGCGTTGCTGGCAGTCGTGAGCTAGCTTTGAGACGAGGAGGCTGTGTCGCTCGTCGCTTGTACTACATATACTTGTGATTGGCCCGTGAGCAATAATATCGGACTTACTGTGCCTAAAGACTAGATAACTGCAGAGGGTTCATGCGATGCGGACATAACGTGTGTCTTCCCGGAATCTATAAAGTATAGACGTTTTATCTTTTAAGATAATGTTCTCGTATGCATGTTTATGTATGTTCGTATGAAAAGTGTATTTTATTTAGATTATAATACAAGTAAAAAACAAATAAAATTAAAATGGAGGAAAAAACTAATATCATTATTAGTACATCAGTTATGTAAGTAAACTACAATTATTATGTTTTAGTAGACTAATGCATCACGCAAAATAGGCGTTAGTCGTCGAGTTGTGGAAATCTGCTAGTACTGCAATACAATAGACTAATAATCAATTTAATATAAACTCCGAAGCACCGAATTTATTTAAACATATTTATTTAAGAATACCGTGTTCTAAACGAATGTAATATGCGTTTTTTTTTTTAAGATTAAACACAATTTTTAATGTTATACTTATACTAATTTATCAAATCAAGAAATTGCGAAGTAAACTGCAAATGATTGCATATAAACCGGCCAAGAGAATGTCGGGCTATGCTCAGTGTAAGGATCCGTAGTTGCCGGCCTGTTACAATACATCCATTCAAAAGGTAGTTTATAAAGAGATGTTTTGTGGCACTTACGTTATTTTACTATTGGCATCACCCAAAAACGGCTCAACCGATTTTATTCCATATATTTTTTATTGAAAATACGTGATAAGTATTTCAATGGCCTCACTTCCAGGAATTTTTCCAAATTTTTTGGACCCACGGTTCAAAAATCAAAGAGCATGTTTTACTTTCGAAGCTATTATTTACGAAAGTATTCGTTTTATCCAAAAGTTGTTTAAGGCTTATTCTTCTTGAAAGACCTATCCAACAATGTGTTTCAGATGCTTATTGTTTTACCACTTTGTAGGCGTAATTAAAACACATACTCATACCAAATTTCAGTGTACTAACTATCACTGAGCAAAGCCTGATTGAGATTCTAATAAAAAATGGCTGATATCTAAGAGTTCAATGTATGTAAGAATAAAGGAAAAAAAGCTTTTTTTTTATAGCACGACGCTGGCAAACAAGCATACGACCCACCTGATGGAAAGCAGTTAGTAAGTAAAGCCTATGGACGCCTGCAACCCCAGAAGATTCACATGCGCGTAGACTACCCTACAAAAAACTTTACTATGTCGGTGAAATAAATACAAATTTTATATTAATTATCAACACAAAGTAAATAAATAAATTACTAGTAAGGGTTAATACTACCTATCAAATATATTTAAAGGACCGGCCAAGTTTGTATCGGACCACACATATTGTAGGGTTCCGTAGAAAGTAGTTAATAAAATATTTTTAAAATCGTATCGTACAACATGTTCATATTTACAAAAAATATATTCTTGACATTTAGTTTGGCATATGTATGTATGGAGTGCCTCCCCTAAAAGTTTTTTAGCAATTTAGCCAGAAAACTAAGTAGCGAAACACACCTCTAGATAAAATTTCAGTAATATATGTTTTATAATAAAAATGGCTTTGACATACGGACGGACAGACGGACATGTTTCAAAAAACTTTTAAGGGTTCCGTTTTTGCCATTTTGGATATGGAACCTTAAGAAGTGTTTGCGCTGTGTTATATTTGAAAGATCTAAATTTAATGGGCTTACAGCTCTCATGACAATTGTATGACGATTTCATGCACAAATACCGCTCCTTACATGTGCATTTTTACTATACGCAACTCGCAACAGGCTTAGTTTTGTTAATTTATTGTAATTAAGTGAATTTTTACGGTTAATATTTAAAATCGCAACAAAAAATAACCATCTATTAAGCTTACTTGCACAGCAAAAAAATCCAAATTCACATGAAAACACCGCTTTGATGTGCATTCAGTTTTTTTTGCTATAATAGTCAGTATTTTTTTTTTTTCTGATATGCGGAATATTTTTAACCATATTTCGTAAATTCGTAAATATTTTGCCGCTCACTGTACTTTAAATTCAAAATCTAGGTTTTTATTTTTTTAATAAAAATCTACTAATCGAGATCGTTATTACTTATCTTATTTAATAGGTAAGTAGCATTCCTAAAAATGTCACCGTAGTACTTAATCACAGTATTCAAATCACAAAACATCCGCAAAAGGATTATAATTATTATAAAGCTGCCCGCGCGCCTCTGAGTAAAGTCACATTCTTTGAACATTGTTGCGGTGCATCGCGGTGGATTTACGCACGATCGAAATGAGAGGGGTACGCGGGTGGCGCGGGTAGAGAGCGCCCAAATGCTCAAGGACACTCCGGCGACAATCGTCTTAAATGATTCCACTAGTTGGATAATTATTGTGAAATGCACGCGTGTTTAATATCTAGGATTATGAGCATAAAAGCGGTGGAATAAGAACCTCGTTACGAGCAGGTGTGTTGAAAATAAACATTTGGGTACAATTTTACGTAAAGCGACCTAGCTACAAAGCAAAGCTTTTACTGTGTGTACTAAGTGACTATCCGACAATATTATTACTATTATTATTATTATTTGTATGTCTTTCCCGACCACGGAACAATTGTGTTCCGGACCTTTGGGAGGCATATACGGAGCCGAAGCCAACGCGCAGAGGCCCTTTCGACAATTTAATGAAAAGTGAGGGTTACACTAAGCGGATGCTGCCCCTACCCGTGTCATGGGACGCACGCAGACTATTGAGAGTTAATGGAGTCTAAAATGTACTAGGCTATTGGGTGAAAAGTATGGACTAACTACTGGGCTATTGGATGAAGAACCGGACGCCTGCCTAATAAAACGGTATCCAATTTTATTTCCGGCAGACGGTGACTCGCCTGCCGCAAGATGGTCCCCCGTAAAAAGCGACATCAAAGATGGCTCAAGGGCAACACCGGTGCATGGGCTATGAGGTTGTCGAGAGGTGAGTCTGCGGTAGCCAGATCCCGGTAATCCGTTCAGCAGGCCGCCGGCGTTATGACATTTTACACTTCCAACCTGGAGCATAGGTCCCGCTCTTGCGACTCCACTCTGGCCGGCCAGTTAAGGCAAGCACAGAGGCGAGGGCCAGATAGAAAGGGCCCTCTGGAATAGGGGTCCGCGGTGTCGCCACTCACCGTCAGCTCGCCACAAGCTGCCCCCGCGGTATTATTATATCGTTTTAGACAGGCAGCTCGCGCTGATAAGTCTAAATCAAATTTCACTAAGCACTAACGCACAGCTGTAGATAGTTTTTCGAGTCTATTTTTGGACTGATTAACACTGTTGGAGTTCACAACTTGGGAGGGTAATTTGTTCCAAGTATTTACAATTCGGTTCGCAATAAAGTTTTTGCCGATATTTGTATTATATACTTATATAAACAGGGGAATTACCTTAAATCTTTAAAATAGCTTATTTTACATAAAAGAAACAATACGGCAATAACACTTTTTTTCCTCGTTTTACTTCAAAGCCCCTGAACATAATATTAGAATTATGGATATCATGGACGACAGACGAGTTAAGACAGTAAGACCTGTTTCTTTGGTAAACTTATCTTTGATATTGACTGCATCGGTTAGTAGAAATAGCGAGTGTTTTTTTTGGTTGATTCGATTCTAGGTTCGGGTAAGCTTATCGAGAAATCTGTGCAGTTTTGTTTACTTAAAAAAAATTGAGAATGTACCCTTAACCCAAAATAACCTATTTCAAGGATTTAAGGTGGGCATGATTCAAGAAACAATAATAAATATTTGTTATTCGAAGGCCACTACCCACTCAGTACTAATTAATGAAGACCGTTAATAAAGTGCTAAATATTAAGGAAGATCATTTTCGAGATCATTTAAAGCTCGGCAGCGTATAGTTGATTGTTGATTCAAAATATTCACCATTTAATATACCGAAACAACAACAATTACCAACTGACCTATTAAAGTGGAGAAGATATCACTATCTTCCACTTAAACTTTGCGAAGAACGTCGTTAACAACTTTAGTGAGAGGAAATTGTTTTATCTTCTCTATATAATTCCCTCGTGCATTCGTCTCTTGGCGACACGACACTAGACTGGAAGTACTGAATCCACTTAAAAGCACAAATGACAGTTACCAACCACCAAACAACATTTTCACATCGCAATTTGTTTTGGAGATACGTGAAAAATTTCACTTTAAAGCGTACTTTCTTTGTCACAGCAGTTTATATTTTACTACGAATTGTATAGGGTTTGAAATTGAATGCAAATTTTAAAGATATTTGCAACAAAACGTAGAAGAGTTTGACAGTTTCCAACAAGAAACACGGCGAACAGGAGTTATTCAAAAATTCTTTATCTGACATATTGAACTTAGATTGGAATCGTATTGACTTGTAGTATGGAATTGAATACCAAGTATTTTTATATGGCCCAATGCCTTTATATCGGGATTTCCCATTAAAAAAAACCCGGTACTGCATAAACTGCATTCCCCAACTTGTACATATTTAAGTCCCGTCGTGGGCATATATTGTTTGACCATTATTAGACTACAAATAATGGTCAAACAATATATGCCCACGACGTATTAACCTCCTGGATCCCCCGGTCCTCACTTGAGGACATAAGATTTAAAAAAATCTCCTGTCAAATGTCAAACCTGCTTAACAAGTTTGCACGCATAGAACGTTTCCGAACGAAACTCTCAACCTGATAAAATAAACACCGAGTCACAGATGGCTAATCAGCGAACAGTGCGGCTTAGACATCTGACACTACCGGCCACACCATGCCCCGCGGTAAGTAAATCCAAATTTATCTCAATGAAAGTCTAATTATATATTTTTGTTTGGTTTTTATTAGTAAATATATGATGTATTTCATATGTTAGTAAGTAGATTTCCTCCGTAAAATTGAAAAACTTTAGCTTTATATAGCTCTGAAGTTTATGTACTCGTGCGAGTACGCGCGGACTTAAACAAGTAATTTATGTTCTCGTACGAGTACAACCGGTCTCAATACTGTAAGTGTTTTTGATTTCACATGAAAGTTAACTATGTTTTATTACCGATTTTCAGGCTTAAAGGACTGTGAAATAGAGGAATACCTTAACTTCGATAAATCCTACGGTCTTTCCTAAGGCGAAGATGTTTCATGTCAGAAGTAATCTTGAACGAAATGGTTCCGGTACGGTACAGATGTACCAAACCATTCCGATTCAGATGGATCGGAAAGTGATGACGAAGTTAGTGATATTTTTGAAAGTATTCAAAGGTTGTCAGAAGATATAACCTCGGCGGTTCCTAGCCTAGCTCTGAAAATAGAAATAGAGGGGATTCAAGATATTCTAGTCCATGTTTACGAAGTGAAATAAGCAGTGCATCAGCAGATCTTAGTCCGAATTTGTCATACATTTTTTAAAACTAAGATTTTTCCATCTTCTTCACCGCCAGATGTATGTTCTTCGACAGCAGTAGGACTATTCAGAGACTATAACTATTCAGATAAACTGTTATACCGATTTTCATACCAAAGAACAGTAAATTTTTATGAGTCTTATTATTTTATATTGTTAATTAAGATGATTATTTTTGAGAACAGATTTGTGTCACTTTTAAAATATTTACTGATACTGACTGACTGATTTTGGTAACAACTGGACTAAAAACTAATATTTAAGGTAAGATGAAAATTTCCTAATTTAAGAATGACGATTTAAGTTACTGAACTATATGGTAGGATAAAAATGTCCTAAGAAATGTCAGACTCAAGATAAAATTGTAACTGTGATTTTTAGTTAGTAGGTTGATTCATGAGGTATAGAATTTCGCTTTATTTGAGACTAAATTAATTAATGCTGGTACTGTAATAAGTTCAAATAAGTAATTTTTGTGAGCTTACATGCAAGTAAATTTGATTATTGTAGTTTTTTGTTTAAGGGATACTGGTACCTCGAGTGAGGACAAAGTCCCCATGTACTCGCCTGAGAACATAAGGAAAAATCGAGGGGAAAACGCCATGATTTTTGTTACAAATTTTCCGATATTATGGGTTATATACTTAATCGATTTTTTGAATAAAATATCAGTTTTGACAGAATCGATACCTCCAGGATCCGGGAGGTTAAGGTAAATGATGATAATATTTGGATTTCATTTTAATTACGTTCCTTTCTTTTGTTCTAACATATGTATAACTAGCTTTTTCCCGCGGCTTCGCCCGCGCACTAAAAGTACTAAAAAAGGAGGTTCTCAGTTAGACTCGTATGTTTGTATGTAGGAATGTATGTTTGTCCGCGATCATCTTGCGTTTCGCTGAACTGATTTAGAAGCGGTTTTCGGAAAAGTATTCGTTACATTCTGGAGGTTTCGGTATACCACGTTTTGAACACGGCGGTTCCCTCATTTTTCATTTTAAAGAAATTATTTCAATAATTGTTTATTTGTTACGCCATCAACGACTTACTACCGAGAGATTATGATTAAAACAGATTTCTACTCTTAAATAGAAGCTTTTCCCCGCGACTTCATTTGCGTGGAATTAGTAATCCACCCTCCTTTTTACCCGCTTAAGGAATGACTTCTGGGATAACAACTATTATATATCCTTCCCCAGAACGCAAAATATCTCCATACCAAATCATCTAAATAGGTTCAACGGTTATTAATTTCCCATACAAACTTTCAACCCCCGTTTCACCCCCTAGAGGGTTGATTTTAGAGATAAAAACTATCCTATATTGTTTACCGCGACTCAATCTATCTATACATATAATAAAGCTGAAGAGGGTCGAAAGTCTGTACATGGAAGATAATCGAAAAAAAGTTGGCTGGGGATACTTAGAATCGATAACAGAACACGTTCCAACAAGTTTTAGAATTTTTGTCTGTTTATCTGTTTATCTGTTTGTCTGTTTATTTGACCGCGCATCACGTGAAAACGGCTGGACGGATTTTGATTAAATTTTGTATAGAGATAGTTTGAGTCCCGGAAAAGGATAATATATAGTTTTGATCCCAAAAATCAACCCTCGTGGGGGTGAAAATGGGGTTGAAAGTTTGTATGGAGAATGTTTAACCACTGATACGATTTAGATAGAAATGAGTATGGAGATAATTTGAGTCTCGAGAAACGTCATACTAATAGGATAGTTTTCAAACTCTTGTGGGGGTGAAAAGGGGGTTGGAAGTTGGTATGAGATTTTTTTTACCGCTGAACTGATTTAGATGAAAATTGGTATATAGATAGTATGGGTCTCGAGACAGGACAAAAGATAATTTTATCTTCAAAAAAGCCCTCCCCCATCTTACTTTAGAATCTTAGGTCCAAAAATCTATCTTCTATACATATAATAAAGCTGAAGAGGGTCGAAACTCTGTACATGGAAGATAATCGAAAAAAAGTTGGCTGGGGATACTTAGAATCGATAACAGAATACGTTCCAACAATTTTTTGAATTTTTGTCTGTTTATATGCTTGTCTGTTTATCTGTTTATCTGTTTGTCTGTTTATTTGACCGCGCATCACGTGAAAACGGCTGAACGGATTTTGATGAAATTTTGTATAGAGATAGTTTGAGTCCCGGGAAAGGATAATATATAGTTTTGATCCCAAAAATCAACCCTGGTGGGGGTGAAAATGGGGTTAAAGGTTTGTATGGAGAATTTTTAACCACTGATACGATTTAGATAGAAATGAGTATTGAGATAATTTGAGTCTCGAAAAACGTCATACTAATAGGATAAATTTTAAACCCTTGTGGGGGTGAAAAGGGGGTTGGAAGTTGGTATGAGGATTTTTTTACCGCTGAACTGATTTAGATGAAAATTGGTATAGAGATAGTATGGGTCTCGAGACAGGACAAAGGATAGTTTCATCTTCAAAAAAGCCCCCCCCCCCCATCTTACTTTAGAATCTTAGGTCCAAAAATCTATCTTCTATACATATAATAAAGCTGAAGAGGGTCGAAAGTCTGTACATGGAATATATTCGAAAAAAAGTTGGCTGGGGATACTTAGAATCGATAACAACACGTTCCAACAATTTTTAGAATTGTTGTCTGTTTGTCTGTTTATCTGTTTGTCTGTTTATTTGACCGCGCATCACGTGGAAACGGCTGAACGGATTTTAAAGAAATTTTGTATAGAGATAGTTTGAGTCCCGGGAAAGGAAAAAGAATAGTTTTCATCCCGAAAATCAACCCTGGAGGGGGTGAAAAAGGGGTTGAAAGTTTGTATGGAATTTTTTAAAATAGAAATTAGTATAGAGATAATTTGAGTCCCGAGAAACGACAAAATAGTTTTCATCCCGAAAATGAACCCTTGTGGGGGTGAAAAGATGGTTGGAAGTTGGTATGAGGATTTTTTTACCGCTGAACTGATAAAGATGAAATTTGGTATTGAGATAGTATGGGTCTCAAGAAAGGGCAAAGGATAGTTTTCACCCCGAAAATCAATCCTAAAGGGGTGAAAAGGGAGTTGGAAATTTGTATAGGGAATTTTTAACCGCAGAATCGATTAAGATAAAATTTGGTATGGAGATAATTTGAGCTCTGGAAAAGGAAATAAAATAGTTTTATCTCCGAAATTATCCCTTAAGCGGATGCAAAAGGGGTGGAAGTTTACATGGGGAAGAAACAACCAATAACCGCTGTACGTATTTAGATGAAATTTGGTATTGAATTAGTTTATAATTTTTTGGTCAAGGTGTTCATATTTATAACAAGTTACCCGTCGATGCTTTAAATTTACCTTTACCCGCTCTTAAGAAATATTTGAAAATGTCATTAATGTCAAAGGGTTATTGTAGGTTCGATGACTATATATAACGGACAATGGTGCATGGCCCAAACCAGAAACTACTACAAACTTATCTAACAATTATAGGACACCGTTTAGGTAGGAAAACATATCAAACGTTTTGTGAAGCAGTCAGATTAGGATTTATTTTTCTTTATAATTAAACAATAGGTACATTATCTGTCTCTAAGGTGTTTTGATATGTCTTCTTGAAGAACTACGCATTATTTTGTATCTTTAAGATTTAATAATGTTTTACTGATACACTGATATCGAGTTTCTTTTCGGTCATAACATAATACTTTTCGGGCCAGAGGTGTAGGGTTAGAACCGGTGGTAGTTTTGGAACGAAGTTCCTTATCTGACGGTTCGCGGATGGGGGCTAGGCGAAAAAAAGTCACGTGACCGTCACGAAAAAGCGTCACGTCACGAAAACGTGATACCCATTCGAGTGAGAAACAGGTAAAATGGAATGTAATAAAAAAAAAATAGAATAAAGTGAAGTGAAGTGAAGTGTAGTGAAAAGTGACAGTGAGAAGTGACAAAGTGAAAAAAGTAAAAAAGTCGAGAACCTACAAGTAAAAAATTTCAAAAATGTCGAAAATGTCAAAAATTTCCAAAATGACCAAAATGTCAAAATTTCAAAAAAATCAAAAGTTTCAAAAAATTTCAATTAAAAAAATTAAAACCACAGAAATTACGAAAAAGACACAAATGAAATAAAATTAAATAACATAAGTTCGTTCCAACCGAAATTTCGTTCGTTCCACTCAGGTTTTTTTTTTCTCTGACGTTCATTAGTTCATTGTAATGTGCTTACATTGAAGAATAAATATCTTGATCTACAACAATATCGTAAATCCTCTATTCCGCGTTCGGAAACCGTATGTAATTACCACCATTATTGCAATCAGTAACGTAACATCATTGTATTATCTGTGACAGTGTGGTAAAAACGTATGAAAAATCATTACCTACGGTAACTTAATGAAAATCCGCCCTCCTCCCCGACCGCCGGCACAATAAGGTTGGTCATGGCGGTTATTCATTGGTTTCCGAACACGTCACTTAGGATTTTTAATATGTGTGTACATAAAGTAGTGTATGCTTCTATTAGGGTACACATAAAATGGGGGGTGAATTTTTTTTTCCAACTCTATCGTGTTGGGTATTATTTAATAGGTCTTTCAAAAAGAATAGAGGTATTTTAATACTTTATTTGGATGAAACTGATAGTTTCGTAAATATTAGATTTGGAAGTTCAAAAAAGGGTGTCTCTTCCATCTATCTTTTGAACCGTGGGACCAAACAGGGCGGCAACTACGAAACTCTACACTGAGCATCGCCCGACATGCTCTTGGCCGGTTTTTTTTTGCATTGTTATCCCAGAAATCACCCCTTAAGGATTACTAATTCCAATTCAAGAAAATCTCCAGCCAGGTTATACTAGCCTATAAAAATTAAACGTCTAAAAGAGGTGGGAGGGGGGGGGTAGCCACTACACTCAATTGAGTTAAATTTGCATGGATCAACCCCCCCTCCCCCAAGTACACCTCAAATAGAAAAAAACATTACTGACCCCCTCAAAAAATCATTTCTGCATTTGTGACCCCCCCAAATTTCAACCGCGCCTGTTCTTACCTTTCATACTTAGACTGATTTGACGGGAGGATCGATTTGGAAAAGTGGTACTGTATCCGAAATACACCTACTACTGTAAGTCGTTTAAATCATGGCAAAAAAAAATTATAAGGCCAAAAAAAAGTATTGATTTTTGAGTGTAGTTTCATTTAGTGGTAATTGTAAAATATTTTATCAGGACTACTGTCCTCTAGCGTAACCATCTGTCAACTTTACTTCAAGCTCCGCCTCCAGGGTAGCGGGAGAGAAATTAGGGGTGAATTAGCCGCTTACTGACACAGACCGAATTCCACGCGGGCGGAGCCGCGGGCACAGCTAGTCTATGTAATATGTACCAAGTTTCATTTCAATCGTCTGTTCAGCGGTTAATAATTCGCCATACAAACTACCAACATGTTTTCTACCCCTCTAAGATTGATTTTCGGCTTAAAAAATATTCTATATTGTTTCCTGGGACTCAAACTATATCCACAGCAAAATTATCTAAATCGGTTCGCGGTAAAAAAATCTCCATACAAACTTCCAACCCCCAATTCACCCCCTTAAAGATTGATTTTCGAGATAAAAACTGTCCCATGTCGTTTCCCGGTACACAAACTATCTCTATACCAAGTTTTATCTAAATTGGTTCAACGTTTAAAAATTCCCCATACAAACTATCAACCCTCATTTCACCCCCTGAAGTGTTGATTTCGTAATCAGCGACGCGATAAACCATAGAAACAAAACCCATGTTGATATTTAAATTTTGTCACCACATTTCCCCCTTATGGGTTGAATTCTCAAAAAAGCTGAAACACTTGTTTTCTCATTTATCGTTAGGAATACTCCTGTAAAGTTTCGAATAAAATAGTTGAACTAATCTCGTTTCCCATACAAACTTTGAACCTCATTTTCCCCCTTAGGAGGTAAATTTTTAAAAATTATTTCTAAGTGCATCCCTATGCCTTATAAGGAACCTACGTACCACATTTGGAATCTCTAGAACCAGCGGTTTGGGCTGTGCGTTGATATGTCAGTCAGTTTCTTCTTTTATATATTTAGAAGAAGATTGCAATTTGGCACAAATACTTTCCAGAATTTTCATGTCCACAATATTAAATTTCAAAATCGACTCCATTTTCTTAATTAACGTCCCAAAAAATCACAAAAACGACACCCATATGGATATTTAGACATTTCAACCCCATTGTACCCTAACAGGGGAGATAGTATTTTACGTCCGCCACGTCGGATTTTAAAATCGTTGTTGTTTTCGTAATCAACGACCCGATAAACCATGGAAACAATACCCATGTTGATTTTCAGACTTTTTGACCACATTTCCCCCTTTTAGGGGTTGAATTCTCAAAAAACCTGCAACACGTATTTATTTACTCATTTATTGTTAGGAATACTTCTGTGAAGTTTCGAATAAAATAGACTAACTAATCTTGTTTCCCCATACAAATTTTTGGACCCCCATTTCACCCGCTTAGGGGATGAATTTTGAAAAATCCTTTCTTAGCGCACCCCTAGACCTTATAAGGAACCTACGTGCTAAATTTGGAATCTCTAGAACCAGCGGTTTGGACTGTGCGTTGATAGATCACTATGTCAGTCAGTCACCTTTGAGTTTTATATATATAAATTACAGCAATGGCGCGTAGTTACAGTGTACGAGAGCCAACCGGATGGCTCGCGGTATTTAAGCTCCCTACGCGTTGTGGAACTCCCCTGTGTAACCCGAACGGACTCACGTTGGACTTTGTTTTTCATCTCCCCCCCTCATTTTTTTCCGGCTTTCAACTCTGACGGATCGATAACCGACAAGCCAGTGTGCGTCCTCGTTCTTAGTTACATAAACATACTGGAAATTGAGGGCGGGGGATGAAAAACCAATTCCAACGTAGGTCAGTTCGAGTTGCACAGGCTGCTAAAATACCAATAGCCATCCGGTTGCCTCGCGGACGCTGAAACTACGCCTCATTGCTCTGAATAATCCAGGAACGATAGTCAAAAAAAAGATAGAAAGGAGATAGACTATATTCGGATTTAGATATTCGTATAGGTATAGTGAAATAGTAGTTTATCTACACTCATACTGTAAGTACTCTAAAATGCGTTCAAAAACCGTAGACAATGACAAGCATTACAACAAACGATTTAACTATGATAAGTTTCTTATCTGCGGCAGTAACGTAATTTTAACTTTGCATGCTCAAATATTGTTAAGCAATGAGTTTCAAATTTGGAACATCGAATTTGATAACATAATGTTACCGCCATGGCCAACTCGATTGGTCCCGCGCGAGCCCCGACACAATCGAGTTGGCCACGCCGACACAATCGAGATGGCCACGGCGGTACAATGGCGGCCATTCTATGATTTCCGAATACGGCATTTATAATAAATAATATGAGTGTAGATAAAGCAGTGTATGCAACTGTACGTAATTAGGCCTTAAAACACTCGTGTGATTTTATTATGAAATTCGCCTGCGGCTCATTTCATAAAACCACACACATGTTTTAAGAAACCTTATTACGTAACAGTTACATAAACTACTATTATGTAACTGTTACGTAATAAGGCCTAATTACGTACAGTTGCATACACTGCTTTAACTACACCCATTGCACCGCCATGGCCAACTCGATTGTGCCGGCGGTCACGCGGGCGCGTGCCGTTGGTCAGGAAGGAGGACAGGATTTACATTATGTTATCAAATTCGATGTTCGGAATTTTAAACTCATCACGTATCAATATATGAGCATGTAAAGTTAAAATTACGTTACTGCCACAGATAAAAAGCTTATCATGGTAAAATTGGTTGTGGTAATGCTAGCCATTGCCTACCGTTTTTGAACACGTTTTAGAGGACTTACAATGTGAGTGTAGGTAAAATATTTTTCCACAGGCCAGGCAAAAATAAATCTTAAATCAATGGCATAATCACTTTGTCATGGAAAACTTTTCTCACTGCAACTGTAGCTTGTGAGTTGTTTTTGTTCAGAGCTTTTGTTCAGGCTTCCCTTCAATGCTAACTTGATGATTACATAGTGCCCGGTTCATAGCGTAAAAATAGGCGCAGCAAATCGATATATATTGAATTAACTAGTAGCCCGCTTCGAACTGAGAACTCGCTATTTACTTGCTAAGGAGATGTCTAGACCCATATGAAGATAACCCCTTGATCGATCCTGCACATATACGAACTTTCAAATTATATGTATCTCAGCAGAGATGTTGTAGCAACAACCCCAACAAATTTCATGAAGATCAGGGGGCTTAGCCAAGATGACAATCGTTTGTAGAAAACGAATCGTAACGCTATCCGTCTCTATCGCAGTAATGAAGAGTGAGCGAGGGCGTGTACCGTTTCGTTTCGTTTTCTGCAAACGATTGTCATCTTGGCTACAGGGCCAGAAAACGTTACTAAAGTTATCGCGGAACAAACTCTCAAAATCAAAAAGCTATCGGCTATATATGCTGAGACGTCCCAGTAGCCAGAAGTTGTTTGTAAGAACTTGCTTCGCTTACGCTCCGCTCGTTCAAATATGTGCGAGTGCGACGCATGCTAAAACCAAGTTAGTATTTAGGTATGTGTCTGAATATATTTTCCAGTATTAGTAATATGTCGTATCTATGTAAAGCACAGCGAACACCGTGAGGCAGGGCTTGGAAACCGGTATTTGCTCCATACTAAAATACCGGTAATTTTTCGGTTTTTTTCGGTCTTTCGTTTACTATTTCATTTTTAATCGAACAATCTTATAATACAAAGTCATTTCCTAAATACAATACTGAGTTCTACATAAATACCATAAAATAATGAAATATATTGTTTTTTTTTGCGAAAACCGGTTTCAAGCCCCCTGTCTTGAGGCATTGCGTCTTTTACAGCTATGCGAGGAAACAATTCAAGCATTCGGAATTTCAAACTGAGTTACAGCTCGGTTTCGCACGCAACTTATATTTTGTAAGCTCGATACTTTCTAGCGGGATATAAGACAGAGCTCGAACGATTCACTTCATCTTTATGGTCCGCAAACAGGATATCAGGATGGGTATCAAGCATTCGATACGATAATGTAACATTGCAACGTATCTTATGTAACCACTATAAAGTAAAATAAGAGTTTTTTATAACATACCTACTGTTCCTATCTACCTAGAATCAATTTAGACATACAGATAATAGAGACTGTATTTTTATTGAAAACTTATTGAACCGATTGATATTGTATTTATAGACAATTCTTCACCAATTACTTAAAGAATAAAAACAATAAAAACGATTTAAGTACTAGTAAGTAATTTTTACTCAAACAAATCATGGAAAAAAGATGGGTGTTCACGCAAATCAACGCCATCTAGTTCAAATGTATTCAAGTCTAATAGAGTGAATGCGCACGATCTTTTGTTCATTCGCTCCGTCTGATATTGCCCTCTCTGTTCAGCTAGCCGTCGTAGTGGTTAGACGTGCTGTCATTGTCGCGGTGCGCGAGCCTTTGTTAAAATAAACATGGCGTAATTTAAGTGTAAAGTGTAATCTAGGTTAAGGCAAGAGAAATATACGTGTAAAGAGTGCCCGTTGTTTCTCTTCGAAACCCATCCGTCGTTACCGCAGCAGGCGAGGCGGCGTACTCATCTACGAGACAGATGATGGTGGCCCATGGAAAACTCTCTACAGCACCGTGCCGGAGCGACTCGACTGCTACCAGAGAAGTATGAGATGTACCTAACCGGCCTACCGCGGCGACTGGGCTAGTTTTGTGTACATTTTTGGTGACCCATGAGGGGAGGACAACCTGGGTCAGGAAGAATGGTGCATGTTTTAAATGCCTTCGCTCTCATTACGCGAGAGAGTGTATGGCTCGTAATTGGTGCGGTGCGTGCCAGTCAGGGTCGCATAGCCCGTTGCTGTGCAGGGAGGAAGCGGAAGCCGCGGAAGCAGTGCACAGGGTCCATGAGCGAACCCCGGTCCCACCCACCAGAAGGGTAAGTACACCACCACAGCGTAGGTCCCCACCACGACACAGGGTGTCAACCCCGCCACAAGGGTCTTGGGCGCAGCGAGCTCAACAACCCCGTACGAGCCCGCCAAGGTGGAGAGAAGAGACTAGGTCGCCTCCTCCACAGCAGGTCCAGCCAGCTCAATTGATGACTGCTGGTCACATCCCGCGCCCTCCGGTGGGAACGAGGGCCCGCCAGGCACAGGAGTCTTTCCACAGCCTACGTTTCGGCACTCGAGGCAGCCCTGAGCGCCGTTCTTGAAATAAGGCTACTGCTGATGTACCACGAGAACCTCGGATGATGATGCCATCGATCCGGGTCAGCCCTACTGCTATTGTCATGGTAAGGTCAGGCCAAGGCAATTATATTATGGTAAGGGCACTGTTAGACACTGGAGCCGGGTGTTCGATAGTTAAGAAATCATTTGCAGATGAAATAGGATTGCATCAGCAGTATGTAGGAAATAATATTGATGGGATCGGAAACCAACAGGTCAAGGTACCCGGTACCATTGCTAAAATAGTATTTAAGCCAGTAGGAAAATTAGTCCCTATAATTAGCGTTGTAGCAACCGCCATGTATACCGTTACAGGAAATATTCCGGCCTGTAGCCATTACCTGAAGGCCCACTTAGGTACGTCTAAACTCAGCCTGGCCGATCCAGATTTTGACAAATCTCAAGATGTAGACATCATTTTCGGCCTGGATGTGCTAAATTATATGTTCACTGGTTCAAAGATGCTCACGAACATTACAGGAGTGGAGGCCTACGGTACCTGGTTTGGAGATGTCCTCATGGGAGCCATCTGGACACACCCTGCTGACGCCTCGGCGCAGCAGTCGAGAGGAACGTCCGTGGAAGACTACGGAGTGCACGCTACCAAGCTTGAAGAGGTGCTGGAGAAGTTCTGGAAGGTGGAGCAGCCTCCAGAAGACCAACCAGATCATCCGGAACATTTGGAATGTGAAAGGTTGTATACTTCTACTACTAAACGTATGCCTGACGGGAAATACATGGTGCGGCTGCCCTTCTTGTCAGACAGACCCACGCTAGGCGAGACCAGAGCTGTTGCTGTACGCAGGCTTCATTCGTTAGAGGCGAAGCTAGCCAAGAATCCAGTCTTGGCTGAGAAATATAAGGAGTTCATGCGGGAATATGAGTCTCTAGGACACATGTCTAAATCCAGTTACCAGTTTGACTCGGAGCACTACTGTGTTCCGCATCATGCGATTTTCAAAAAAGATTCAAATAAGCTTCGGGTCGTCTTTAATGGAGCATCGAAGAGTAGCAATGGCATAGCTCTTAATGAATGCCTGCATTCAGGCAAGCCTCTTCAGAATGATATTACAAAGATATTGTTGAATTTCAGACGGCACCAGTTCGTGTTCACGGCCGACATCCGGATGATGTTCCGGCAGACGTGGATACACCCCAGTGATAGGCGCTATCAGCTGATCCTGTGGCGTGAGGACCCGTCGCAGGACATACAGGTTTACGAGTTGAATACTAATACCTACGGACTACGGTCAAGCCCTTTTGTCGCAATACGGACGCTGTTGCAGCTAGCCGCGGATTGGCAAGCTCAGCATCCAGGGTCTCCAGCTGCAGACGTCATACGACGTCAGAGCTACGTCGACGACCTTTTGGTTGGAGCAAACTCCATTACAGAGGCTCGGCAGCTTCAATCGGAGCTCATAGAACTCATGAGCAGTGCCGGCTACAAGCTCAGGAAATGGTCGTCTAACTGTCACGAGTTACTCCGGGACCTACCACAGGAGTATTGTGAGCTGCCTCATCAATTTGACGCTGAAGACAGGAGCCTCATAAAGGTATTGGGGATACAGTGGAACCCGGTGCACGACACCATGTCGTATCAGGTCAATGTACCGTTGGGGCAGGCGGTAACGAAGCGAAGCGTTTTAAGTACTATAGCTAGGCTTTATGATCCGTGCGGGTACTGCGCCCCGATTTTCTATAGATTCAAGCTGTTCATGCAGTCATTGTTTACCGATGGAATGACGTGGGATGAACCGCTCCTGGACACTCAGGAGGTTCAGTGGAACGAGTTGGTTCAGGATTTAAACCATTTGTCTCAATTACAGATCCCTCGTTGCGTCGCGTTACCAGGATCTGCCTCCTACTCACTCCACGGGTTTGGAGATGCCTTGGAGCAGGGCTATGGAGCGTGCGTGTACCTTCGGACAGAGGACATGTCTGGAAACGTCATGGTACGGTTAGTCCTAGCTAAGACCCGAGTGGCGTCGAAGAAAGTCAAACAAACCATTCCGAAGAATGAGTTGAATGCAGCTCATATGGTTTGTAAACTCCTGAATCATGTCGCAGCGGCCTATGAAGACGAAATCGAGATTGATAGCATAAATGCGTGGTCTGATAGCAAAATCACGTTGTGTTGGCTTAACACAAAACCACATTTGCTCCAGACATTTGAATGTAACAGAGTACAGGATATTCAGCAGTCGAAGCGACCAATGACATGGCGCTATGTCCGAGGTGAGTCCAACCCGGCCGACGTCGCGTCCCGAGGTGCTACCGCGAAGGGGCTCCTCAAATGCAAGTTGTGGTGGTCGCCGGAGTGGCTACTCAAGGAGGAGTCACAGTGGCCGACGATGCCGGTCACCATGTCACCGGAGCTGCCAGGGTTCAAGCAGCTGGTTCATGTCGCCAATGACGAGCAGACATGGGAGGACTTATAACTGTCGAGAGTCAGCTCGTATAGTAAACTCATAAACGTGACGTCGTACGTTTTGAGATTTTGCAGGAATATTCGTTTGCCGAAGCAGCAACGAAATCTAAAACAGAACCTTACTATCGAGGAAAATCGTGCAGCAACGGATCACTGGGTCAAGAAGGTTCAGTTGGATGCATACCAAGATGAAGTCATCTTACTGAAAAAAGGAAAGTTGGTATGCAAATCACTTCAGAAGTTGAGCGTCTTCGTGGACGATAATCATTTTATTCGAGTCGGAGGCAGACTACGTAATTCAAGCTTACGTTATGACGCAAAGCACCCAATGCTTATACCTAAGGACCATCGATGGTCACAATTATTGATGGAGCACTATCACCGGATCTATTGTCATGCTTCGACAAGTGCCCTGATTAATATACTTAGACAACGATACTGGATTCCGTCAGCACGGCGTCAGGTGTCACGTGTCATCAGGGGTTGTATGTCATGTTTCAGATTCAAAGCGACAGATCAGGCGCCTTTCATGGCTCTGCCGTAGCGTATGCGTAGCGACGGATTTCGCTGGCCCCTACTTGGTTAAAAGTAGCCAGCTCAGGAATGCTAAATCTGTTAAAGCTTACCTGTGTGTTTTTGTATGTCTAGGTACCAAGGCGGTCCACCTCGAGGTTGTCTCGTCGCTGAGCACCGAGGCGTTCATCGCTGCGTTCACACGGTTTGTGAGTCGACGTGGGCTGCCCGCCCTCGTCCGGAGTGACCAAGGTACCAATTTTAAATCTGCTAGCTCATACCTCCGAGAGGTTAACCAGTTCTTGCTTGACAACGAAACCATTCTAGAGGATGAGTTTCGTCGCCAAGGCGTCCGCTGGGAGTTCAATCCTCCCGGCGCCCCTCACATGTCTGGTCTAGTGGAAGCAGCGGTCAAGAGTAGCAAGAACCTGCTTAAACGAGAGATTGGGGACCGTATCCTGACCTTTGAAGGTCTGCAGACGGTATTCTGCAGGGCGGAAGCTATCCTCAACTCTAGAGCGCTGGTTCCAATGTCCGAGGATCCTTGTGACCTGGAAGTTCTCAGCCCAGGTCATTTTTTGATAGGTCAACCTTTGGTGTCATTACCTGAACCTTCCTGGAAGGACACGAATATGTCACGGCTGTCGCATTTTCAATTTATTCAAGCTGTAACTCAAAAGTTTTGGGCTAGGTACCACTTAGAATATTTAAATAATTTGCAAGCCCGTAACAAATGGAACAGACATGTACCTAATGTAGCATTAAACGATTTAGTTTTGATAAAGGATGAAAATTCCCCGCCTCTACAATGGCGTCGAGGTAGGGTCATTCAAGTTTTCAAAGGCTCCGACGGAGTCGTCAGGTCTGTAAAGTTGAAGACACAGATAGGCGAACTTGTACGCCCCGTTGTCAAATTGTGTAAATTACCTATGGAGCTTTAATTATTTGAGCAGCTCTTGTAAGTTAACTATTATAAATCTTGGTTTAAATTGTAGCAATTAGGTTTCAATTGCTTGGTTTAAATTGTATTAATTATCGTGAACTATGTACCACTGTTTCCTCGGGAAACCATGTAACTAACTTAGCAAGTAGCTTACCTTTGTTGTTTTTACACTTTCATGATTCATATTTTGATATTATCTGGAATGTTATTGAGTGCAAGTGCACTGGATGGTCACAGATTACTTATGCTGTAGACACCTCATGTAACATTTATTAGTGTTAATAATTGTTTGTTTTCATATCTCTTGTTTATGCTAGATCGTAGCGATGTAAACTTCAGGTCTTCAGCTCACCTTTTCCCTGGGCCGGGAAGGAATGTTCACGCAAATCAGCGCCATCTAGTTCAAATGTATTCAAGTCTAATAGAGTGAATGCGCACGATCTTTTGTTCATTCGCTCCGTCTGATATTGCCCTCTCTGTTCAGCTAGCCGTCGTAGTGGTTAGACGTGCTGTCATTGTCGCGGTGCGCGAGCCTTTGTTAAAATAAACATGGCGTAATTTAAGTGTAAAGTGTAATCTAGGTTAAGGCAAGAGAAATATACGTGTAAAGAGTGCCCGTTGTTTCTCTTCGAAACCCATCCGTCGTTACCGCAGCAGGCGAGGCGGCGTACTCATCTACGAGACAGATGATGGTGGCCCATGGAAAACTCTCTACAGCACCGTGCCGGAGCGACTCGACTGCTACCAGAGAAGTATGAGATGTACCTAAACGGCCTACCGCGGCGACTGGGCTAGTTTTGTGTACAATGGGAGTACGCCAAGAGCATCCATTTGCTATTTGTGGACTTCACAAAAGCATACGACAGCATTGATCGAGGCGCCCTGTATGCCATATTAAGAAAATTTCCATATCCCCAAAAAACTTGTAGATATGATCCAAGTAGTCACAAGTGTAAGCCAGATGTGCGTAAAAGTTGGAAACGAGCTGACGGCGGATTTTATGGTGAGTACCGGACTGAAACAGGGCGATGCCGTCCCCTATGCTCTTCAATTTGGTTCTGGAACATGTGGTTCAAAAGTTGCTTACACAGGTTCATTGGAGTTGAACTAAATGGAAGACATAGGCTGATAGGGTACGCGGATGATTTAGCCTTGCTAGGGGAAAGCCAAGAAGAGGTGAAAGAATCAGCAAGGATTTTGGAGCAGGAAGCAGGAAAAGTGGGTTTCAGAGTCAATCACGGTAAAACGGAATACCTTCATATGAAGCGGTTCAGGAGTAGTCGTGTTCAAAGGGAGAACCTACTTGTAGGTGAGAACACTTACAAGGGAGTGTCCAAATTCAAATACCTGGGATGCACGATTACGGATACCCATACAAGAGAGGATGAAATTAATATCCGTACCCAAAACACCTTACGCTGTAGCGCTGCGCTCCATAAAGTATTGGTGTCCAAGCTTCTTAGTAGACAGACTAAGTTGCGGATCTATAATACCGTGATCCGCCCTATACTGATGTATGGCTGTGAGGTCTGGACACTGACGCTCATGGAGGAGAGAAGCCTTCTAGTCACAGAACGTAAGGTGTTAAGAAAGATTCTGGGACCCATTAAAGGGCACGATGGTAGCTGGAGGATCCGCAAAAATGCCGAAATCCAAGAACAGGTGGCCGAACCAAATACAATTGGTGAGACAAAAGCGCATCGCCTCCGCTGGCTCGGCCACCTCGAGAGGATGGGAGAGGATCGCTCTGTAAAAAAGCATATTTGGGTCGACCGACTGGACGGCGTCCTGTCGGTCGTCCTAAGTATCGCTGGGCAGACGGAGTAGGAGCGGATCTTCAGGAGCTCGGCGCGGGTGAAAGCTGGCGTGAAATAGCGCAGGACCGAACAAAATGGCGTGCTCTTGTGTCGGAGGCCATGACTCATTTTGGGTCGTTGCGCCAAATTAGCAAGTGAGTAATTTTTATAAGATTGTTTTATACCACGACGGTGGCAAACAAGCATATGGCCCGTCTGATAGTTAGGAGTTACCGTAGCCTATGGACGCCTGCAAATTAAGAGGATCCACATGCGCGTTGCCTACCCTTTAATAAACTATACACTCCTTTTTTGAAGACTGGGTAGGTATGTGCTAAAAATAGGTTTTTGTTCCTATGAAATTACAAATACTCCAAAGTTTTAATTAACTTTCTATGTAATACCAACTCCATAAGAAGGCAACATTTCTAAGAATCGAATCCATTTGTGAAAACGAAAAACTAAGTTACACTGAATCGATTTCAATAACGCACAACTTTCTCTATGCCCGTTCAGATAATGTAGAGGACATTGAAGAATAACTCGACTTTGTCTACAAAGGAAATAACTTAGCAATAGACCAAGATTACTCCGCAAAAAGAGTCCCGCCAACTAGGAACGTCCTAAGCGACAAACGCGACTCGACATTTCGGCCTTTTGGGGGCTTACGCAAAAATTTTTATGTAAAACATGGGCGTCTATCACAGCGCGACTTTGATGTCGGAGTCGGATCCACTCGTGTGTTTTGAAGTCGAAATATATTTATGAAGCCCGTATATTGTATTAAGTTTGTTGGAACGTTTAGGAGTTCCGCTTTTGACGGCGTCGGCGGTATTACGAACATTGAAGCATTGAGCCATGAGAATGGGACTCGCTTTTGTTTTTACTAGTTTACGGATATAAAGGTACCCGATACACCCCCACACGCATAGAATGTACACTCGTATACATATGTAGGTCATTAAAATCGCGACTGAGTGTATTATGTATGTACTTGTAAAATTTTACTTTGACCTTGGAGCGCTGGTGGCCTGGCGGTAAGACTTTCAATCCGAAGGTCTCGGTTCAAACCCCGGCTAGTACCACTGAGTTTTTCGGAACTAATGTATGAAATATCATTTGATATTTACCAGTCGCTTTTCGGTGAAGGAAAACATCGTGAGGAAACCGGAGCTAATCCCAACAAGGCAAAATTTCTAAGAAAAGATTTCCCCTCGGGGTTGGAAGATCAGATGGCAGTCGCCTTCGTAAAAACTAGTGCTTACGCCAATTCCTGGGATTAGATTGCCAAGCGGACCCCAGGCACAAAAGAGTAAAAAGCTGGGACAAACGCTAGGAGGAAGAGAGAACTTGTAAAATTTAACTTTAAAAACTCTGATTTTAGCTAATCTACCTCATTTTATCCATTAAATAACATGACGTCATATGATTCAGGTCTTGTTGAAATCGTATGCCAGTTGTATGTATAACCTGACCACGCTTCTAATATACTCAACGACAGTAAAAACTGTTCACTTTGTCTAGTTAGAAATCAGTTTGCAACCATCGATAATAAATAAATGGAATTCAATTTATAGAAATAAGTATTTGTAACTGAAGAACAAATCAAATTATTTTAATAAATATTTTGATTTAATAATTTTTTAATTTGTCACATTATTACATAAATTATAAACTTATATAGATGTTATATACAAAGGAAAAAGACCCGGTGTGACCCGGGTCGCCAAGTTGTTAGGGCGTCTGCCGCGAATGCAGAAAACGCTGGTTCGATCCCAGCCCTGGGCACTGGAGGCCTCTGTCACTTTTTCCTTGGTCCTTCTATATAAGTGTATAAGTATTTGTCACTGAATTTAGACACATCAAGGCATTTCCTTTTAGAAGAAACTCTAAACAATGTCCTATACCAAAATAAACAATATCAAAATATCACAATATCATTTAACTAAGCTTTTTTGTGGCTAATTTCCCTAGTCCTTAGTCAGTTCCTAGCTAAGTCACTGAAAACCTCCTTTGATTATTTTTTAATGTGCGTTCCAAAGAAATTCCGGCCCGGCCGCGAGACGAGGCTCCGTAAGATAATTTCTATTCACACCATCAAAAGACTTCCACACGAATTGCCTCTCATCGTTTTAATTAAAATAATTGAAATGATGATAATACTATTACGCTACAGCTTTTTAATAATTTTGAACAAAAAAGAACCGACTTCACTAAACATCCACCATTCCAAAAGCAAATGCTCGAGCTGCTGTAAAAAATACTCAAATCACTATAGGTGTGCCTATAATAGTTGAAGAGTTCCCTCGATTTCTCCAGGATCCCATCATCAGATCCTGACCTGGTTACAATGGGACCAACTGTGAAGTATACTCTTTCAAACGAAAAAAGAATTTTTCAAATCGGTCCAGCCATCTTCGAATAATCGGTGAACATACATAAAAAAAAAAAAAAAAAATGCTAAAACAAAGATACCGACGAATTGATAACCTCCTCCTTCGAAATCTTGAAGTCGGTTGAAAACAGGAAACGCGGTAAAGGCAAAGCTTGACGCTTTTCTTTCATGACTGAGTCTTGTTTGTACATTTGTATATAGGAAATTTGTATATAGGAAATTTTATTTATTATTAGGAAGATTTAAAAGCTTTTTATCAGTAAAGTACAGCAGACGTCCTTTTTTGTTCGATTTGACGTATTTTCTCAAAATGCAATGAAATAAACAAAGACACTTATAAAGAATATAAGCTCCGATCATAAAGGCATTTGTCTATACGTATTACATCTTTCACAGTAACCATTTCGTCACATCAATCCAAAAAGAATAAAATAAAATCAACTGTTCATAAAATCGGCCGCCATATTTGACGTCAAGGCTACTTGGCAGGCCTAGGTATATACCTATAAGGACTAAGTCGGTAAGGTTGTTCTGTTGAAGCTTCTTTAGAAATAGAGTAATAAAAATGAACACCAGTAACGCACCGGGAGACTGCACTCAACATACTGGCAACGTCAGGTAGGATGCAGACAGGCCAAACAGGCCAGGCCTAGCATCAACTGCAGAGTCACCGGGACACTTCTCCATCTCGGTACAAACCGATTAAAGATGGTAACCAGTATATTAGCAGGTCATGAACTATTTAATAAACATCTTTTTAATTTAGGTGGTTGTTACAGACAGTCGTGCCGAGGGTGTATAAAGAAAGAAGACACAGCCTCTCACGTGGTGCTGGAATGCGACGTAGGGCTACAGATACAGGGCTAAACATCTGGGTTCCCCGAGAAATCTCCCTGAGGTCCTACTCGACATAAAAGATTTGATACGATTCCTTGAGGAGTTGGGCTCGCTAGACTCGCCACTCACCCACACAAAATAGGCGCTAGCCGTCGAGTTGGGGAAACCTGCCCGTACTACAATACAACACAATGAAGACCATGGCGGTCCATAAACAGCATATTCGTGGAATCAAAACACGTAAAGCCTGAGCGTCATCATACATTTGACAAACTTTTACCCTTTTCCTCTTCATACCAAACACCGCCTCTACCTTGGTGTCACGTATAAATCAGTTCCCCCACCGCCGCCCGTAACAGCAAAAAACGATAAAAATGTGAAAATCAGAGCATCACAGCGACGGGTCCAATAAAATACGATATTAACCCTTGCGTTACATTAACACGCTCATAAGTTTCGGATTAAAAAAGGGGGCGCGCAATGAATGGGAAGAATCGCCTCGTATGAGGAGGGTCGCATTGTGCGGCCCTCACTTTACGTGTGCGTACGGACAATGGTACTGCCCAGTGGTCAGACGATTTTCTGTCCTGTCGTTAACCTTAGTTTCCTAACGAGAAGTGATATAGTATATAGATATTTCCTTTTTGCGCTGGTAGCTAGCTGCCTCCAGTCCTTACAGGATCGTACCAAAGTTAGTGTTCAGTTCAAGAGTTGATACAAGAAGTCCCGATTCTGCTCGACTTTGTGCTAGTTATTGACGTGGAGCAGAATCAGATCTGCCGCCCCACTGTTTTTCCAACGATACCTGAACCTACCCACCGGACTACGGCCAGTCCGCCATCCCAAGAACGCTCACTAAACAGCCCGATCCTCATCCATTCTCCTGAGATCCAGGGAGACATGAGAAGTGACGGCACTTGGAGGATCCGAGGTAATACTGAGACCCAATATCATTGACGAGACAAAAGCCCACAGACTTCGCTACTTTAGTCACCTACACAGAATGGGCGTTTTATCAAAAATTTACTCTTGAAGTTTACAGAAAGTCCCTCGTCTGTACACACATGATGCAATAATAATTTGACCCATGTTTCGCTGTCACACATCTCATCTAAATGTTATTGCGACCTGCCGGCCGGCGGCCGCGTAGGATGCCGACAATAGTTGCAGATTACCTTTTTTAGGATCCTTTTAGAGTAGCCTTCATAACCCGTGTTATCTTGGTAGTGCCAGGCTGTATTAAACGTACTATCTAGCAAATCATGCTGTTGTGTTGACTTTCTGTTGTTCACTCACTCACCTTTTTATAATAATTGGTTTGGTAATATTTTTTTGTTAATTAATGGTTTCTATTGATCTCGTTTTTGTACTTAAATGTTTTGATGATGATGTTCAAATCGTTTTAAGTCAGGTTTTAATAATATTCATTCATTACATTAAAATTGCATCGATTCATATTTTCCATATCATAACATAATGAAAACAGGAAATTTTGTAGGTGTTATGATTTTTTAACTCTTAAATTATTTTCTTATCTCTCCCATGTTTGTAAATTCCAGTTTCAACACAATTAAATGAACGCGTACTTTTACATTATTCCGTGGCAGATGTATTACCCGCATACATCATCCGGTTTTATACCTTACGATTTATATAAAGCAGATATTTGTGAAGCTTACAGAGGCGTGTCAGTAATCTTGTCAGGTTGTGTGTTCTGAAATTATAGCAACAATACAATACAATACAAATATTCTTTATTGCACACCTCAATAACATATAACAGTACAGTACACAGATTAAAAGTAGAGGCAGTCAACAGGCGGTCTTATCGCTAGAGAGCGATCTCTTCCAGACAACCTTAGGGTAGCGGAAATCTAGACGAAAATAATTGTATGAGTAGGTAGCAACTCTAATTTAACAATGAAAATTTTCACACAATGTTGTTCTGTTGAAGCTTCTTTAGGAATAAAGTAAGTTAAATAAACACCAGGAACGTACCGGGAGACTGCACTCAACATACTAGCAACTTCAGGTAGGATGTAGACAGGCCAAACAGGCCAGGCCTAGCATCAACTACAGAGTCACCGGGACACTTCTCCATCTCGGTAAAATCGGCATACGATGTAATAGGTTGTTACCTCACGCAAAACAGGCACACACTGGACTTGCGGAAAAATGCCCAGGATATCTCATAGTTATTACCGACATGTCCAACGCTATACCTAATGCATTTATTTTATTTTATTAATTCTGACATGCCAAAGTTAAATTAGTATTCATCGCACAATTATTATGTTAAAACAATGTGCCACAAAGCGGCCGTGGCCGCACGGATTTTCAGAGTGCGTAACTTGAACATAATTAATGAAATTAATTTAAAACAAAAACGAATTTGAAAACTCGCCATTTACAAAACATCCTGAATTCAATTCAGCTGTCAACGTTAATGACGAGATGAGCTACGCCGCATTCGCATTCAACGCAATTCAAATTACTAATTAGCAAAATAATTGAGGAAAATAGCAAAGGAGTTTCCCTCCGCGCACTTAGAAGGGCGAATAAATTGCCTTGATACGAATGAAAATCTTACTAAAATATTAAAGGATTTTTTTAAATTACTGCCTCATAAGATTTGAAATCACATCTCCGGAGTTACTAAACTACTCCGATGTTTTATCATCTGTACTACCGAGACTTACCCGTTGGCTAAGAATCTATCCTATAACCTTCGTATATGCAGTAAGGTGGCGACTATAATGGACAATACTAGTCTATATAAAACCATTATGTATTCAGTGTAATTTAGATAGTTGACACTTATCTTAGACCCGCCGATCGGCCAATGGAGATGTAGGTAGGTCGGTAATTATCAAGTTTGATATTTAAAACGAGTTCTTGATCGCGCGTCACTTTAAAGGAGGTTTCTCATCCGGCAGTGAAATTGTCGTGATAATTACCCAAGTAGCACACAAGAGTTAAAATAAGCGCTAAAAGAGCGGTATAAGGGCTGTTTGTAACGGCTAAGCCTGCACAAGCAAGCTCCATATTAGCGATATAGAAGTTCTACATATATCGCCAAAAAGGGCCCAGTTTATACAGGCTTAAGCGTCATATATCGCTAGAGTCGCTTTAATACGAGCTTAAGCGATACAACAGAGAAATGGCTAAGAGATATAATGGCGCGTGAAGAGCGGTAGTAAGAGCTAAAGGAGTTATAATGGCGCGTGAAGAGCGGTAGTAAGAGCTAAAGGAGTTATAATGGTGCGTGAAGAGCGATCGTAAGAGCTAAAATAAAAATAAGAGTTATAAGACACATCTATGCCCCTCTTATAGAGGTTTAAGCGGTACTGTCACTCTAATATGCAACTTAAAGGGTTTTCTATCTCCTATTGATTTGAAATTAGTGATATAAACATCCTAAATTGTATATAGTAAAATGTAAAAACGTTCTAGAAAGTATGCGGTGTCATAAGTTGTGATGTGCGCGGCGCACATCACAACATGGTGGTTAAAAAATAATTATATTATACATATAGCAGTCCTAAAGTATGTTTTTTACTTGATTACTTGAATTATTTGAGCGAACATCAGTTTACTGTCAAAGTATACCGTAATCTAGTTATATTTTTCACGCGCCCCTCGAAATCGTAAAATCTGCATTGTAAAAATATATTGAAGTGTATTGTAAAATTAAACGTAATCTTGAAATGGTTCACACATGTCAGACAGAGCCTTGTGATAAGTTTATAAATCCATTATATGCAAATTCTCCTTTACTCATATAAGAGAGAAAAATGCAGGCTATAGTTCTGAATAGGCGTCATTATTCCCAGATATACCACTTTAAGAGATAGTAAGGAGTTATAATACTCTACTACGGTAAAGGTGGTAAAAAGGATCTCAATATCTCTATTGTACCGCGCTTTAACCTACGTATTAACACTCTAGTAACTCTTTAAGTGGTATAACGCAGGCTTATAAGTCTGTTATAACGCTTTAGATTTTATAGAGTTATATGGTATCCTTATACCTCTCTTATGCAGGTACAAAAGCGCTGTAATACTCTCTTATACCGTTAAAGCCGTTACTTTGACTATTGTATCGCGATTATACCACCTTAGCCTTTTTGAAGTTATTTATATCCCTTATATACAGCTTAAGGAGTATACAAACTCTATTAAACCGCTGTTGTACAACCTTTAAGCGGTATAATGTCTGCTTATACCGCTAGTGTGCTACTTGGGTACACAGTAAATGAGTTGCATAATCATATATCAAGTCAGAGTTATTAATTATTTTATCTACACCAATATCATAAATCCTCTATTCCGCCTTCGGAAACTGTATGTAATTACCATCATTATTGCAACCAGTAACGTAACATCAGTGTATTACCAGTGACAGTGTGGTTAAAACGTATGAAAATTGATTACCCACGGTTACGGTAACTAAATAAACAATATCAAAATATCACAATATCATTTAACTAAGCTTTTTTGTGGCTAATTTCCCTAGTCCTTAGTCAGTTCCTAGCTAAGTCACTGAAAACCTCCTTTGATTATTTTTTAATGTGCGTTCCAAAGAAATTCCGGCCCGGCCGCGAGACGAGGCTCCGTAAGATAATTTCTATTCACACCATCAAAAGACTTCCACACGAATTGCCTCTCATCGTTTTAATTAAAATAATTGAAATGATGATAATACTATTACGCTACAGCTTTTTAATAATTTTGAACAAAAAAGAACCGACTTCACTAAACATCCACCATTCCAAAAGCAAATGCTCGAGCTGCTGTAAAAAATACTCAAATCACTATAGGTGTGCCTATAATAGTTGAAGAGTTCCCTCGATTTCTCCAGGATCCCATCATCAGATCCTGACCTGGTTACAATGGGACCAACTGTGAAGTATACTCTTTCAAACGAAAAAAGAATTTTTCAAATCGGTCCAGCCATCTTCGAATAATCGGTGAACATACATAAAAAAAAAAAAAAAAAAATGCTAAAACAAAGATACCGACGAATTGATAACCTCCTCCTTCGAAATCTTGAAGTCGGTTGAAAACAGGAAACGCGGTAAAGGCAAAGCTTGACGCTTTTCTTTCATGACTGAGTCTTGTTTGTACATTTGTATATAGGAAATTTGTATATAGGAAATTTTATTTATTATTAGGAAGATTTAAAAGCTTTTTATCAGTAAAGTACAGCAGACGTCCTTTTTTGTTCGATTTGACGTATTTTCTCAAAATGCAATGAAATAAACAAAGACACTTATAAAGAATATAAGCTCCGATCATAAAGGCATTTGTCTATACGTATTACATCTTTCACAGTAACCATTTCGTCACATCAATCCAAAAAGAATAAAATAAAATCAACTGTTCATAAAATCGGCCGCCATATTTGACGTCAAGGCTACTTGGCAGGCCTAGGTATATACCTATAAGGACTAAGTCGGTAAGGTTGTTCTGTTGAAGCTTCTTTAGAAATAGAGTAATAAAAATGAACACCAGTAACGCACCGGGAGACTGCACTCAACATACTGGCAACGTCAGGTAGGATGCAGACAGGCCAAACAGGCCAGGCCTAGCATCAACTGCAGAGTCACCGGGACACTTCTCCATCTCGGTACAAACCGATTAAAGATGGTAACCAGTATATTAGCAGGTCATGAACTATTTAATAAACATCTTTTTAATTTAGGTGGTTGTTACAGACAGTCGTGCCGAGGGTGTATAAAGAAAGAAGACACAGCCTCTCACGTGGTGCTGGAATGCGACGTAGGGCTACAGATACAGGGCTAAACATCTGGGTTCCCCGAGAAATCTCCCTGAGGTCCTACTCGACATAAAAGATTTGATACGATTCCTTGAGGAGTTGGGCTCGCTAGACTCGCCACTCACCCACACAAAATAGGCGCTAGCCGTCGAGTTGGGGAAACCTGCCCGTACTACAATACAACACAATGAAGACCATGGCGGTCCATAAACAGCATATTCGTGGAATCAAAACACGTAAAGCCTGAGCGTCATCATACATTTGACAAACTTTTACCCTTTTCCTCTTCATACCAAACACCGCCTCTACCTTGGTGTCACGTATAAATCAGTTCCCCCACCGCCGCCCGTAACAGCAAAAAACGATAAAAATGTGAAAATCAGAGCATCACAGCGACGGGTCCAATAAAATACGATATTAACCCTTGCGTTACATTAACACGCTCATAAGTTTCGGATTAAAAAAGGGGGCGCGCAATGAATGGGAAGAATCGCCTCGTATGAGGAGGGTCGCATTGTGCGGCCCTCACTTTACGTGTGCGTACGGACAATGGTACTGCCCAGTGGTCAGACGATTTTCTGTCCTGTCGTTAACCTTAGTTTCCTAACGAGAAGTGATATAGTATATAGATATTTCCTTTTTGCGCTGGTAGCTAGCTGCCTCCAGTCCTTACAGGATCGTACCAAAGTTAGTGTTCAGTTCAAGAGTTGATACAAGAAGTCCCGATTCTGCTCGACTTTGTGCTAGTTATTGACGTGGAGCAGAATCAGATCTGCCGCCCCACTGTTTTTCCAACGATACCTGAACCTACCCACCGGACTACGGCCAGTCCGCCATCCCAAGAACGCTCACTAAACAGCCCGATCCTCATCCATTCTCCTGAGATCCAGGGAGACATGAGAAGTGACGGCACTTGGAGGATCCGAGGTAATACTGAGACCCAATATCATTGACGAGACAAAAGCCCACAGACTTCGCTACTTTAGTCACCTACACAGAATGGGCGTTTTATCAAAAATTTACTCTTGAAGTTTACAGAAAGTCCCTCGTCTGTACACACATGATGCAATAATAATTTGACCCATGTTTCGCTGTCACACATCTCATCTAAATGTTATTGCGACCTGCCGGCCGGCGGCCGCGTAGGATGCCGACAATAGTTGCAGATTACCTTTTTTAGGATCCTTTTAGAGTAGCCTTCATAACCCGTGTTATCTTGGTAGTGCCAGGCTGTATTAAACGTACTATCTAGCAAATCATGCTGTTGTGTTGACTTTCTGTTGTTCACTCACTCACCTTTTTATAATAATTGGTTTGGTAATATTTTTTTGTTAATTAATGGTTTCTATTGATCTCGTTTTTGTACTTAAATGTTTTGATGATGATGTTCAAATCGTTTTAAGTCAGGTTTTAATAATATTCATTCATTACATTAAAATTGCATCGATTCATATTTTCCATATCATAACATAATGAAAACAGGAAATTTTGTAGGTGTTATGATTTTTTAACTCTTAAATTATTTTCTTATCTCTCCCATGTTTGTAAATTCCAGTTTCAACACAATTAAATGAACGCGTACTTTTACATTATTCCGTGGCAGATGTATTACCCGCATACATCATCCGGTTTTATACCTTACGATTTATATAAAGCAGATATTTGTGAAGCTTACAGAGGCGTGTCAGTAATCTTGTCAGGTTGTGTGTTCTGAAATTATAGCAACAATACAATACAATACAAATATTCTTTATTGCACACCTCAATAACATATAACAGTACAGTACACAGATTAAAAGTAGAGGCAGTCAACAGGCGGTCTTATCGCTAGAGAGCGATCTCTTCCAGACAACCTTAGGGTAGCGGAAATCTAGACGAAAATAATTGTATGAGTAGGTAGCAACTCTAATTTAACAATGAAAATTTTCACACAATGTTGTTCTGTTGAAGCTTCTTTAGGAATAAAGTAAGTTAAATAAACACCAGGAACGTACCGGGAGACTGCACTCAACATACTAGCAACTTCAGGTAGGATGTAGACAGGCCAAACAGGCCAGGCCTAGCATCAACTACAGAGTCACCGGGACACTTCTCCATCTCGGTAAAATCGGCATACGATGTAATAGGTTGTTACCTCACGCAAAACAGGCACACACTGGACTTGCGGAAAAATGCCCAGGATATCTCATAGTTATTACCGACATGTCCAACGCTATACCTAATGCATTTATTTTATTTTATTAATTCTGACATGCCAAAGTTAAATTAGTATTCATCGCACAATTATTATGTTAAAACAATGTGCCACAAAGCGGCCGTGGCCGCACGGATTTTCAGAGTGCGTAACTTGAACATAATTAATGAAATTAATTTAAAACAAAAACGAATTTGAAAACTCGCCATTTACAAAACATCCTGAATTCAATTCAGCTGTCAACGTTAATGACGAGATGAGCTACGCCGCATTCGCATTCAACGCAATTCAAATTACTAATTAGCAAAATAATTGAGGAAAATAGCAAAGGAGTTTCCCTCCGCGCACTTAGAAGGGCGAATAAATTGCCTTGATACGAATGAAAATCTTACTAAAATATTAAAGGATTTTTTTAAATTACTGCCTCATAAGATTTGAAATCACATCTCCGGAGTTACTAAACTACTCCGATGTTTTATCATCTGTACTACCGAGACTTACCCGTTGGCTAAGAATCTATCCTATAACCTTCGTATATGCAGTAAGGTGGCGACTATAATGGACAATACTAGTCTATATAAAACCATTATGTATTCAGTGTAATTTAGATAGTTGACACTTATCTTAGACCCGCCGATCGGCCAATGGAGATGTAGGTAGGTCGGTAATTATCAAGTTTGATATTTAAAACGAGTTCTTGATCGCGCGTCACTTTAAAGGAGGTTTCTCATCCGGCAGTGAAATTGTCGTGATAATTACCCAAGTAGCACACAAGAGTTAAAATAAGCGCTAAAAGAGCGGTATAAGGGCTGTTTGTAACGGCTAAGCCTGCACAAGCAAGCTCCATATTAGCGATATAGAAGTTCTACATATATCGCCAAAAAGGGCCCAGTTTATACAGGCTTAAGCGTCATATATCGCTAGAGTCGCTTTAATACGAGCTTAAGCGATACAACAGAGAAATGGCTAAGAGATATAATGGCGCGTGAAGAGCGGTAGTAAGAGCTAAAGGAGTTATAATGGCGCGTGAAGAGCGGTAGTAAGAGCTAAAGGAGTTATAATGGTGCGTGAAGAGCGATCGTAAGAGCTAAAATAAAAATAAGAGTTATAAGACACATCTATGCCCCTCTTATAGAGGTTTAAGCGGTACTGTCACTCTAATATGCAACTTAAAGGGTTTTCTATCTCCTATTGATTTGAAATTAGTGATATAAACATCCTAAATTGTATATAGTAAAATGTAAAAACGTTCTAGAAAGTATGCGGTGTCATAAGTTGTGATGTGCGCGGCGCACATCACAACATGGTGGTTAAAAAATAATTATATTATACATATAGCAGTCCTAAAGTATGTTTTTTACTTGATTACTTGAATTATTTGAGCGAACATCAGTTTACTGTCAAAGTATACCGTAATCTAGTTATATTTTTCACGCGCCCCTCGAAATCGTAAAATCTGCATTGTAAAAATATATTGAAGTGTATTGTAAAATTAAACGTAATCTTGAAATGGTTCACACATGTCAGACAGAGCCTTGTGATAAGTTTATAAATCCATTATATGCAAATTCTCCTTTACTCATATAAGAGAGAAAAATGCAGGCTATAGTTCTGAATAGGCGTCATTATTCCCAGATATACCACTTTAAGAGATAGTAAGGAGTTATAATACTCTACTACGGTAAAGGTGGTAAAAAGGATCTCAATATCTCTATTGTACCGCGCTTTAACCTACGTATTAACACTCTAGTAACTCTTTAAGTGGTATAACGCAGGCTTATAAGTCTGTTATAACGCTTTAGATTTTATAGAGTTATATGGTATCCTTATACCTCTCTTATGCAGGTACAAAAGCGTTCTTTCTTCATCAGTTGGTTAAAGTAAATGTTTCGAAGCGAAATAGTTTCATTTCCCGAGCGTTTTATTTCCAACAGTGTATTAGCCATATTATTTACCATGTTTTGCTCTTGACTATGAATAGTTTTGGACATTTCTTGTAATTTATTATTTAATATTCAACACTTTACTATTATTCAAGTAAACTGCCGCAATGGCATTGACAACAGTGACAACCTGTCATAAAAATTATTGCCAGTGTAACAAATTAGATCAAATAAAATTCCGCAACGTGGCGCATGATCATATATTTCTGGTCAGGCTTTACATATTTCTTATTCAGAGAGTTGTATATTTGTATCTGCTTAATTGCGTTTAAGTAGAATAAAAGTCCTTGGAAGAATTAACACTCGGCTGTCTCATGGTCACTTATGCCACGGAATTAGCACACGGTGTGGATAACACTTATATCGTGAAGTAAACTCTGTAGGTACTTATATAATATATATATTTACAAGCTCGATTAAAGGCGTAACAGTTGGTTGTTGGTGGCTCGTCAATACTTGTATATTGTGAATCAATACCAAATGTATGATCTGATCACTCGCCTGTTTTACTCTCGTCTATGACTAAACACATTAAATACTTCCTCACCATTTTATTGCTGTTAGACCATCTTACTTGTCATGTTTCCTATAACTGTAGAACTCATGTACATAGAAGTCAACTTAGCTTCCTCTTTTTGTTTTAAACATCCAAGCAGCTGTCAATCATATGATGCACTTATTAATTTCATTATGCATCATCATCCAATTCATCACCAGTATATTATCTTATCTGTATTGTAACGATAAAAGTGTTAATGTTAACATGTGAGATTATTGGTTTCAAAAATTATTACCGAATAAAGTTTTTACTAAAAAAAAAGAAAGTTTTATTTAAAAGATACTTACTGGAATCACAAAGGCTGATCCTAAACTCGGTAAAGTTTTACTAAAGAAAGTTTCCCAGGCTAGAGGAAGAGACCCATAAAGATAAAATTAGGTTGGCTATCCGGGCAGAGATAAATAAGATTAAAAATAAGAGCTGTCCGGAGCCTAAAACAAAACAAGAAAAGAGAGAGTAACTTCTTGTAGCCTGAGACCAAAATAAGAAATAGAAGATGTGTCCGGACTGGGGTTCAAATTTACTAAATTAAATCTAAGAAATCGGGCGCCAGAACCTTCAGTCACACATCTGTTAAGACTGGATGCTAAGTCAAAAAAAGAACAAAATGGAAGCTTTTAATCATAAGGGAGGGGAAGTTGATTGAAAATATCTGGTTACCTTTTACAAGTTTATTTCCTAATTTTCCCCGAAGGGGGGTTTAAACTGTCCACATAACTTACAAGCTATTCAGCGGTATCTCAATGCTTATCTAATGATTCTTAATAAATTTCCTTTTCAAAACCTGGACATGTTTAAGCGAGAATTTTGTTACTTTTAACTTTACATATCTAAATGAATAAAATTTGAAGACCTTTCAAAACAGGGCAATATAACACCGACCTGAACCGGGAGTCGTGCGAGGTGGTTACCGAGGGGGATCCATGCCACGTCGATCCAGAACTCGCCTCGGAGATGCTCAGGAGAACGGTGAGCCTGCGGCACCTCGGGACGGCCGGAGTGAGGTAGATTGAAGGTTAAACCTCCATCGGGAGTGGTGCGAAGTTGTAAAGGCGGCTAGGCGCCTACTTAAGACAGCGGGGGGAGCTCAGCGCTCCAGGAGAGCTTTCTGACCCACATCTGGTCATCCAAAGAATAAAATTGGCGGGAGGAAAAAGAAAGGGAAAAGAGAAAAGGGAAAGGAGAAAGAAAGGAAAAGAAAAGGAGAAAGGGGAAAAGAGGCAAACACGCTTCCGTCTGTAAAGGAAAATGGCGCGTGTTAGCATCCGATTATTTCGACGTATTTTCTTAAAGATGGCGATTCTACACTATTAACAACGAGGAAATACTTACATTTGCCCCTTGAAAATAACAGTAAACGGCCATCTCAACCGCCGGGTCACAAGGATCACATCCTGGAACAATCACGTGGGCGGTAAGGAATCGGTCGAAAAAAGAAATTAAATCGGATTAGGTTTTCTTGAAATATTCATACCTGTTAATCCGGAAGACTCCCCAAAAGGAAACAACTGCTTCAAGACTTTAATGATCACACTATCACTTGAGATATTAATAGATTTCCACGAGCACTTGTTCGTCTGCCAGGCTTCGGAAAAAGTCAGACGCGGAAGCTGACAAGAGTGACAAGTCCGGACCCACTTAAAAAATAAATGTTGCCAGCAATCTAAATGATTTTTGTTTAAGACTAGGATTAAACTGATAGAAGAACAAAATTATCCATCACATTCTGAGACGTTTGACGTTTGTCAGTGTCAGGTGTCAATCCAGACGCATGACAGATCGAGGTTATTTTATAAAGTACAGCGATGACGTAGGAAAGAAACAAAACAACATGAAATTAATGGAATTTGTATGATAAATCACCAATTGTTAGCTCTGAACGGCACCATTGGAATAAAACATTAACTAAGAAAGGTTTGTTGTGAGTTTTTACAAACAGATAAACGGAATTTTAAGTAATCTATGTGACAGTGCGTACGAGCACTGTTACAGTATCTGTGAACATAATACAAGGAAACATACACACAAAAAACCTGAAGTAAGTCCTCAACCATGTCAACATCACAAGCTGTCAAATTAAATCTTCTTGGTGAACCCGATCCTTGTCCTCCTCCTAGTGTTTGCCCCAGCTTTTGCCACGGGTGAATTGGGCCTGGCGTCTGCTTGGCAACCTAAGCCCATGAATTGGCGTAGGCACAGTTTTTATGAAAGCGACTGCAATCTGACCTTGTATGCTTGTTAAAGATCAGTGGTGTATTTGTCATAATGCTTGAGTGGCAATCGTCCATAGACTCCGGTGTCTGCTTACTCATAGATGAAGTTTACACATGTTTGCCACCATACCGATATAAGTGGGCTCAGTTTCACTTTGTAAGTCATAATTCTCTCTATAAGATCCATTCAGACTGGCATCTGAATTTGAACCTTATTGAAATGCTACTAGGGTTAAATCAACCTGAAAAACTGAACATTTCTAAGTAGTGAACAAATCTCCAAATTTAATTATTGTGTAGAGTTGACTAATTCATCAGAACAGACAAAAGAACCAATATACAGAAAGATCTGATACTGAAACTTATTAATGTCCTGGATCTGCAGCCTTGCATAAATTACATCCACGGGCTTTCTAATAGTTATGACTAAATTTTTAACTAAATGTCTACTGCAATATTCATGTTTAAATAATTAATAAGAAGAGGTTTCTCAATGTCTCTGCACCATGCCACTGAGCATGAACTGCTTGAAAAGGAACATAGGGTAGGCAGCCCATACCCGCTGTGCTAAAGTACGGAAGCCATAAGATGATTTTGTTCAAATAGGAAAGCAACAATTACATTTTATCTCCTTACCAAACCTAAATTTATTACTGATTTGAATTTTATATGCACTATTTTTAATTATCAACCAGCACTACATGTCAAAACATTAACAATACAATATATACTAAATAATTACAACTAGATACCAACTTAAAACTAACTTATAATCCATACATTTTAATTATCTAAATTCACAAGGCAGACAAATATCACTAAAAACTTAACTAAAAACCTAATTTAACCACCCAGACTCCAGATGTCCCCCAAATCACTCCCCTCGGGAAGGGTGCCCATAACACTGGCTACATTTCCCCTCTGGATGGCGATGCCCAATCTTTGGCCGAGAAATGAGCCAGCCCTATGGTCACCTGTTGCTTCCACCAACCTCTTCTTAAGCTCCTTAAAAAGCTTAAGGGCACCCGGGCCCCACGGACCAAGGGTTTCTACCGCAAAAGCAGAAAAATCCATGCTGTTAGGAAGCCCAGCATATTTGCGCCGCTTTAACGTCTCCGCTGATGACGCTGCCCCACCCGCCCTGACAGTCGTGATGGCCAAATGGGATGGCGCGAGGGTATCCACACACGTGGCATCCCATACAAGCGGCCGTCCCAATTGCCACGGTATAAGCGTCATTCCATCGGGCCTTTTGCCATCGTCACGCGCCAAACCGGGTGGCTCCAAAGCCGCCGGCACCCCCACGCTGGCAAAAGCCCGACGGATCACATCATTGAGGCTGGCGTGACGGGATATACGGCCAGCGCTTCTCCGGCAGGAGAGTCCGTGACTTCCTAGAGAGTCCACCTCAGCACCGCAAATGCAAAGGTGGGGGACAACTATATCAGCACCCAGACGAAGCCCGACAGCCAACCTAATTGAATTATTGTCCAAGAGTGTGGCGCAGCTCCTGGACGGGAACGCGTGCAGCCAGAACCCTGACTCCCTCTCTGCCGAGGCCAGCAGACGAGCCCTCTCTACTGTCGAACTAGCGGAGCCCAGCAGATCGACCTGTACCTTGCGACACAAAGGCTCATCCCACACCCTCTGGACGCTCCTCTGAGTAGGCAACTCCTCCCTCGGGCAGGCCAAGCTCCAAGCATTTTCCGCCTCCGACAAGTACGCCACCTCGAAATCACACCGTGATGGATTAAGAATTTTCCCTACGAGGGGAAGCGTACTGTGCACGGACGACAGAAAAGCGGGAAGGGCGACACTAGAGACCCGTCGAATACCCAGGCCACCAAATCGAATCGGCAACGTTGCGTGCAAAAACTGTCGATGATCCATATGGATGTTGAGGATTTTCTGGATATTGAAGTGAATTATACCATCTATCCTTTCACACAACTGGGGAAACTTCCAAAAGGGGCTGCAACGCATCGCATAAGTAAACTTTGGAACCAAAAGGCAAAATCGGAGGATGAAAAAGGCCATGTGCGCGCAGACTCGGAGTAAACAGTCCGCATGCTGGGAGAAACGATGGATTAAACCGTCAACAAAATCAGGAACCGACTCCTCAAAAACCGGGGCACCAAGCAGATGTAAAGAACTCGAGTCCTTAATATTAATGCCTGGACAGGTGCTCTCGAAATCCTCTATCACCTGGGACCTGTTCCCCTTATCGGAGTTCACAAACAACTCGCACTTGCTCATATTCAGTTCCAGGCCTATCTCACGAAACTTAGTAAATAAACAAGTTAAGTCATTGAGAACCGACCCCGACTCACCTCCAAGGCTGCCATCGTCAAGGTACCACAAGTTAAAATTACAGTTAAGTGAAGAGATAATAGGGTGAATCGCTAGACTGAAAATGGCAGGCCCCAGAGGATCGCCTTGTTGACAACCGACCGCGGACGGTATGTTATGCTCTCCGTACATAAGGTCTGAAGGGCAGCTGTAGCATTGCCACAAATAGGGATACAAACTGGGAACATTTTTTTGTACCTCCCTCAACAACGCGCCGCGACTTATAGAGTTGAAAGCGTTTTTGATATCCACCTTAACAAGTACGTGATCCTTATTGCTACTCAAGAAAGTACGGCAGGCATGGACAGCTGCCTCACATCCGCCTTTAGAGCCGAAGCCAAGCTGAATCGGCTGAAACATTGTCTCCAAATCCTTAACCAACCAACAACAACAACAACAACCAACCTTAGATGCCAGTCTCCTAAAGGTGGAACCTATGGCGATAGGACGTATACCACCGTCCTTTTTACGCAACGCACAGAGGTTCGCTCCATACAAAGTAGGGACTACCTCCGCGTTTACCCTGCCTGCAAGCATAAGATTTACAAGGCGAGTAATGCTCGTCAGCAGATCATTGTTTCTGCCACCAGGAACACCCAGCAAGAGATCCTTCAGGTGCTGCGGCGTTAAACCGTCAAGGCCACCGGATGAGCCACTCCTAAAGGACATAACGGCGGCCATGACGGCATCTTCGCTAACTTGCAAGCAGGGTACAGCAGGGTGGGGCGGATCAGGGTAGTTAAGTGTTAAGGGGGCTGGCGGGTGTTTACCTAGCAAGGATGCGAGGGTTTCAGGCGTATTAGGTGCTACCGAGTCGCTGGAAAAGAGAATTTTTGCAGCACCCTTAAGGTCACCATCGTTGAATTTTACCTCCACGACTTTGACTACGTCCCGTGGTTTGGATACACGTTCCCCACTGTCCTGCGATGCGTCGATGTTGCCTGCACGAGCACAATTTGATTTTATCTTTGAAGTAAGAGAACGACGAGGATCTCTCTTTGACACATGCAGTGTATTGAATACGAATAGGAAGAGGCTTTCCCAACTGGAACGGTCGTTCTTATTAACGCAATTGTCAATGGTCTTTCTGAGGCCGGTTGCGACAGTATACCTTGCACCTCTGGGGATTCGTTTGACGACCGGAAAAGCTTTCTTATGGTTGATTAGCACCGAAGAAAGAGCACCTGGGGTATGATGAGAGGTCCCAGGAGTCGGAGACTGAGGAACAGAGACATGGAAAGAGATAGCAGGAGTTGGTGACTGCGGAACAGAGACGCAAGGGGAGGCATTATGAGATGGTGACTGAGAAATAGGGACGTTGTGAGAGGTAATAGGAATGGGCAGCAAGGATTGGCTGCCTGTCGATTTGTGGGCCTTGCCCAAGTGGATTTGTAAGCCCCGCTGCCCTTTAAAAAATTTTGGTTGAGAACAGTATGGGCATTGCACAAGCGGGGATTGACTGATCTGTTGGCTGTCGGGACGAGCAGGAGAATTCGACATTTAAACGGACTAAATATAACACACACGAATTGACAAAAAAAAAGGAAGTTAAAATTAATTAAATCAATTAATTACAAAAATATTCAGGTCACGTATGGTATAAAACAGGGTGTCTAAGTAGGTATGAAAATTTACGTTAACCTACAATTAAATAGAATAAAACTAACACAAAGATTAGGTACGTTGCCATATGTCAAAACAATTAAATCATTCATAAATCAAAAACATCTAAAAGAATGCAATAAAAATAAAAATAAAGTCAAATATTATTAAAAATACAAATTTGAACGAAAGAAAATTTAAAAATAAAAGTCCAATATAACCAAAACCTGAAAACAAGTCTTCACACAGATACAGTAGCCTAGGTAGGTACTTAATTAACCACTAAAACTAGTTATCACTTGAGTTATTTTTAATTGTACAGTGAAATAAAATACATTGCAATTGTAAATTAAAAAATCTAAATTCCATGCGTAACGCTAAAACTTTGTTTATACGAGTAAAGTCTGTGAAACAAAAACCCCAACTGATAAAATTCCTCAGTCACTAAAACTCGCTTCGCAAACCACTAAGATATTTTTATACCCCGTAGCCGATTGTAGTTGCTTGATGTAAGACGCCGTAACACTCCGAGAAAAAGTAAATAATTATTTCGTCCGCTCCCGCCTGCCTTATTGTGACGTCATCCCTTACGTAGGCTGATCAAGCCGAAATGCGTCGGGTAGGTTCCATGTTTATGTCGCTCCAATACGCTAGCCAAGCAATTTTTCTGATTACCCTCCGTTGGCAACACTAGTTTCTATGGGATTAGTGCGACCGCGTCTGTGGTAGTTGAAGGATGATCTGTCATCGTCGGGCCTATCAGCTGATCGGGATTGGGTCGTGATAAGTCGTTAAAGTTTGACTTCCTCGCAAAAGTGTCCTCTTTGAAATGACAACGGATAAAATTGTGTGCTCACCGTTTAACTCGCAAGTGAAATCGTTGCCCAAAATGGTGTTTTGCAGTGCGCGTTCCAACATGGGTTAGGAGGTGAAAGTTCACAACACTATAGTCACTGATTTCGGTGCGTATATTATTTTTCTTTTAATAAAATCACAAGAGCCCTTTGAATTGGTGTTTACATGGCCAGGGTTACTTAGTTCACAAATAAAAATATTGAATGAACAAGTGTTTATGAATCTAGGTACGAGTACTTTAGAGCATTTTCCTATTTATTTATTTTGAATCATTTAAACTGTGAAAATGATTAATTACTCTTTAGCATAAATGTTCCCCACAATTGAGCGAAATGGTCACTGTAGGTGCTAGGCATGAATATCAAAACTGATCTTTATCAACGGTCTAATATGATGACATAACTCTTAGAATAGATCTTAAGTTTCAATAATATGAACTTTGCTAGCTAGACAAAATGATTTCTATGAGATGACACACTCTTTTAATTTGCATTTGTAGTTTATTGAACTTCCACAATAGCCACTTGATAACTGTTGATGGAACTAAGCCGACCAGGTGAGACACCCTCCATGGAGTTGTATACATTTAGTTGGTGGCAGGCGACTGCTAACGCCGCCGTGGTGTCCTGGTATAGCCTAGGCAGCAACGAAATGATATCTCCAGCTCCGCTATTTGTTTCGGCTTCGAAGACTTCATCGGCACATTTCAGTACTTAGATATCACCTGTAAATGCTGAAAACAAAATGTTGCGAGCGCCTATCTGCGTCTGCGTAGGCTATACGCACACTAGGTACTAATAGTCGATCTCGAGACGTCCAGTCCAGCCTTTTTGATCTCGCCGTGAAACTTATTAACGTACGTGGACATTGCTAATTACGATACGTGTTTGTGATTGAAATTCACTAATTTACAATGAAGCTTTCTTGTTTCGGATTTAAACAATGAGAAATGATGCCGAAACAACGATAAACTATGACCAACGCGGTTTGTAGTACGGCATGCACTTTGCAGGCTAAAAGTTGGTTTCCCACGTCTGATGTAGGAAATAAAACACTTCCAGATCAAACTTGGGTTTTATAATCAAAGGTTTTACAATAATATCTGGCAATCGGCTCGAATTAACTAATTTACAAGATAAAGCAAAGTCCACCCACGCGTAGCCTCTTAAGGATAAGTGACAGTTCTCCCGTGTTTCCGCCTAAATTGACAGCTACTGTCAATGTCACGCTTAAGGCGTTCTATACACTCTACATAGTAAAGCGAGGTCTAGATGAATATCTAAGGGTGTCATTTAATCGATCTGCAGAATATTCCTATTTTGTTATTAATTACTTCCCAATATCTAATAGTACTATTATTTACTCGTCGACTACAATGCTTATACTTTGTAGACCGAACGACTGGCGCATATTTTTCGATGGAGCTTTTATGGTCACAAATTCTAGCATACCCGCCCAAAGTTGTATGGATTTTGAGCACTCGTAGAAAAATTATTGTTTAGAATAGTGACATAATTAAGCTTTTCAATCTCATACCCTACTTAGGCCACTTAGCAAGCTTCGTGGCCTAAACACGGTACTCGACTGAAAAGCTCTTCGTTATGTCACGATTGTATAAAATACTATTGTAGTAAAAGCAAACGTATTGATAAAATCATGGCAAAAAACCGGCCAAGAGCTTTCGGGCCATGCTCAACGTAGGGTTCCGTAGTTACCGGCCCGTCAGAATACACCCACTCAAAAGGTTGTTTTTTATATGATACTTCGCGGCACTGACGTCATTATACTATGCGGTACTTAGGTCCTTTTTACCGATTCCGGAACGATCGAACCGGTTTTCAACCGACTTCAAGATTTCGAAGGAGGAGTTTATCAATTCGTCGGGATCTTTGTTTATATATATATTTTTTTAATGTATGTTCACCGATTATTCGAAGACGGCTGGACGGATTTGGAAAATTCTTTTTTTGTTTGAAAGAGTATACTTCACAGTTGGTCCCATTGTAACTAGGTCAGGATCTGATGATGGGATCCTGGAGAAATCGAGGGAACTCTTCAACTATTATAGGCACACCTATAGTGATTAGAGTATTTTTTACAGCAGGTCGAGCATTTGCTTTTGGAATGGTGGATGCTAAGCGAAGACGGTTCTTTTTTGTTTAAAAATAATATTTAATATAGTTTTAATTGAAAGTATTTTATAGGGACTTTTTTAATCTTTCGGATCTATTGTTTACGAAATTAAATTTATCAAAAAATTGTTTAAACGTCCCTATCATATTTGAAAGACCTTTCCAACGACACCCCACACGATAGCGTTAGAGAAAAAAAACACGTTCCCCCCTTCATGTGTACGGGAGGTACCTACCTAAAAAATAATCTTTTTACAATTTTAATTTATTACTTTGTCGACGCAATTAATACACATACTCATACCAAATTTCAGTTCTCTAGTACTAACGATCACTGAGCTAGACCGCGGACAGACGGACATGGCGAAACTATAAGGGTTTCTAGTTGACTACGGAACCCTAAAAAGGACAGTTCAGATATTGAAGCGTTACTTGATTAAAAATGAATACAGTATTATTCATTAAACAGTCCTTTTACCTTTATTTATGTGCGTGATTACTGAAATCATTTCTTTTTTCCGGGAAAAAGTTAAATCTATATCGAAATAAACCAATAAATTTGACTCAGACATTGACGTGATATTATCATAAAAATCTAGTTTAAGATACAGATATCAATCACTCCTTTCAAAGGACATTGATAATCAATTACCGTACCTAAATAATTCAGCTCTGATCTCATTACTAAAGTAAGCACCCCATTAGATGGGAATCAAAAGTCAATGAAATTCACGAGTAGCGCCAGTAAAATCGTTACAGGTGATATTGTAATCGCTTACCGGCCTTGGGACAGTCCATGTCTTAGGTTATAGTGGTAATTTTTTAAGATGTCGGAATCTTACTAAGGAATTCTACCGACCATACCGACATCTTAAAAAAATCGTACTATAACCTACTAATAATTATTTATGTAGTTGTTTGAGGAGAATTCACTCTCACCAGACCCTCTGGCATGACCTCGTGTGCGGCTGCAAATTTCTAGTCGCGCGCGACAAGGTACGAGTATATCAAGCCAGCAGGGCAGGGGCGGCCCGTAATTACTGGCCTTGTAATTGTCGATCCAGGCGAAAATATGTATATACAGGGAGACGACGCAAATAGGGGTTTGGTATACAGTACACCTTCTGTACGTTTACGTATTGTCATTAAAGTGTTTATTCTGTGTCATTTCTCTTAAACTGAACATGTTTGGGGCAAGTTTTATTTAACGGTTGAGTTTTAGTGAACCTGATATTTTTGTGAATCCTGTTGACCTGAGTAGAATTGTGGGTTCTATTGTGTAGCTTGGCTGCATCTTTTTTCCACTCCTGCTCCGGCAGAAAGCTTTTAACCCTTGAATGTTTAATCGGCTTTCTTCAAAAACACGATTTGCGCTGCGTTTGTCGATCTCCGTACTTTAGATGACCAGATAAACCGGAATAGTCTTTTTGTTTTCGGATTTTCTCAAGAGCCAAGTATGTATAATATATTTTTAGATATAGTTATGACACTAACCTAATAGATAAGCGACATTGCGACCTTACCACGTATAATGAAGCCTTCGTCTCAGTGGAAAGGCAGTCTATTGGTTGATTCCGGCACGTCTCCTGTCATCCCCGCTCATCTCCGCCTCAGTAAAAATGCAGCTTTACAGCCGTGATAATCAATTATAAATTTCTAACTGGTTTTACATTGCTACGGCAGCTTGCCAAAAAATTCGACTCACTTGCCCTCACGCAATAAGAACACGCGTACAGAGCCGGCAATCGGACATAAAACTCGATCCATTGAGCACATTTCCCGTACATTACGCGGCACAGGTGAACCGACGGGGATAGTTGTATACGCGTGGGATACAGATAACGTTCTGCGTTGAAACTTGGTCTGGGTTAAGAAAAATTGTTAGGTAAAATGGGATAGTAACGGATCAGACTATAATGTGTATCGGCTATCCATGACGCTTCTTGTTCTGTTCTGCGAGTATAACGACCTGGTCTATAGGACTTGAGTACCAATGGTTAGCTTAATTTTAGACAGTTGTAGACCTTGCCTAAGAAGAAAAAGATAAAGGTTTGCTCAAAAATATTTTAGATGTGCGTTCAGAGAGATGTGTGTTAGCAAAAGCTAGGAATCATTTACTTATTTATTTATTTAATTGGTATTCAGGACAATAACAGTCAAAGATATAACTATGATATTTTAAAAGTAGGTAGTTACATAAAAAGAAAGTCCAAACAGTCATCCGTTATTTTAAAATATCTATGTTTCACAACAGACAATTTAAAAATATTAAAATGATTATATAATTTCACAAATACCCGACACAATAAAAGTACATACCGGAGGTAAAGAAAGTGAACGTACGTTAAATTTTATACATAACAAAGCAAGCAAGGCCTGCATGCAAAAAAACAGACACCAATTTGAATTTCTTAAAAACCGGCCAGGTGCATATCGAACCACGCATAATGGAGGGTTCCGTACCTTCACTTCAATGGAATAAGAACCAAACTAATACCAAAAGGTTGTATCTGATGCGTATGACTTCAGCTGCATTCCGTGGCTTCAGCTGCATTCCGTGGTAGTTTCCGATATGCGGCAACAAAATGCTGGAATAATATCCCACCGCCGTTTAAGGACCTGCAAAATGTTGACTCTTTTAGAAACAAACTCAAAAAGTTTATGTTTGCACATGCACACCAGGAAACACAGGGATTTTTGAGTCATGACACAAGTTGTATAGAAAATTGTATATATGTGGAGCCCTACTTACCTTCTAGTTTATGTCTCATCAGCACTGCCATAATCACTTAAATCAATCATTAGATTAGTTTGCTTTAGGATAAGATCATTTTTGTTTGCAGACCCGAATAGCCAAGTCGCTTTAAGTACCTAACATAAGTACGGCATTATCCCGTAACAACTTATTTAATTGTTCACCTTTCTATGTATGTACGGTTGATTAGCTTTCCATGAAGCAACCATGACTTTTCACAAAGGTTGGGGCTTCGCTTGCTGTTAGCACTTTTGTTTAGTTTCGTAAACTGTCGTTGTCACTGCGGCAAGTGAGGAAATCGCTGACATTGACATGGAATGGTTGCGTTCATGAATAACGTAAGTTAAGTGTGTGTTTGTTTTTCATGTTCTCGTTTTGTGGTTTTGAGTAATATTGTGTGTTATCTGTCGTGGCATTACCGAATGGGCCCTACGGAAGACCAGCGCCGGTTTTTAAGCTGGCATTATGCTGAGTTGTGTCCACTTTGTGATGTACGTTCATGGTTTGTTTTTATTGTTATTGTCTCTCAATGTTCATATAAGCGTCACAAATAAATGCTTTTATTCTTATTCTTATTATATGGAAGGAGTTTTTTGGAGATAACTCAAAAATGACTGAACCGATAATGTTCAAAACAATTTTCGTAGAAAGTTCACATACTTTCTACGAAGCGCATCTTTAAAAAAAAAACATATTTTTGGACTTACGGTTCAAAAGGTATTTTTCTTACTTTCGAAGTGACTATTTCCGAAAATATTCACTTAATCACAAAATGTTCAAATAAACCTCGATTTAATTTTTAGATACCTATGGATTTATATGCAACATGTTTTTATTAGGTATTTTTTATATTATTAGTTAGATGTATGAAGCGCTTCCCCTAAAAATATTTTATTTTTTGCAATTGGGTACTTTCCTGGGTAAAAAAAAGTTATTCTATTCAGTCCGTCAGTTAGATTATCAAAAAATTATGGACACATATTTTTTATTTTGTCAATGTGACGAAATAGTGTAAAAGTACTGAAATGTGACGTGACGCGGAACTTTAACGGGCTATATCTTCACTAATTTTTGTTTGATTGATAAAAAAAAAATACGTGTCCAATATTTTTTGATAATCTAACTGACGGACTAAATATATTTTTTTAGGAAAGTAGCCAATTTAACTACATAACTAATTAGCGGCATACGAAATACACCTTAGGTCTAAATTTTATTAAGATACCTACGTCTTATATTTTTAAGTACCTATGCTTGTAATCCAATAAATTTAGCCGAATATCAGAGTAATAATTATAAAAAAACAATAACAAAACCATCTATGACACTAAAGTTATCATACGATGATTACTTATCTACTGACAATTGACAATATTTTATACAACATTTTGATTCCAAGCTTTACCCCATGTTGATTGTGTTAATATTAGTTTTAGCCACATTGAAATGACCTATTCCTCTCCAATAGCCCAGAATGGCACGGGCCTGTGATTGTCCGCGCCACGGATGGCTGTGTCAAAAAGCAATCACCGGACTAACGCGGAATCATTCCCGCGCCCTCGCCCGGAACGAGAGGGAATCACTTTCTCCGAGGTGACCACGCGCCAGGCTATGTTGCAAATTTTATCAGGATTCTATTAATCGTATACTTAAGATAAGTTGTCCAGTTTGGTATTTTTGGTGAAGTAATACCCATGTGCTTGTACTTACTCCTTTCTCTAGCCTCCTCATTAACAGCCTGATACGACAAGACGTGATCCATGTATTTATGTAAGTATTCCCTTCTTAGCTTGTAAGGATTTTAAGATTAAATTTTATTGGCTTCAAATTTGTAATGTAAGGTATACAGTTTGTATTTTCTTCACCATTGTATAGTGAAACATACGAGGCAGCAAAGTTGTTACAACCTCTCATGTCTTGAGACTCTCGCAACATTCAAGATTTCACAGTGAGTGGATCAATTTTGATACCTTTCGCTTGATCAAATCTCAATATAAGCACAAAATGTGTACTGTGTTAATTTTAGTTTATATTCGCTATTTACTCCACCATTCATTCAAATGGCAAATTGAAACTGATCCGGCAACGGAATGACGGATCCAGAATACTCGTCCATATTTAGAACATCACCTTCCGTACCGTAACTGCTGAAAACTAATGCCTGATTAAATAAATTGCCAAAATGTTAAAAAAATATTGAAGTAAAAGATAAAATCCAACTTATAAGCCAACATTAAAGTAAAACATGAACGGTTCTAACTGTCTGCAGTTGCATGGTTACCGTAGCGCATAGAGGCGCTGCTAGATAACTCGAACAATGAAATGAAAGCTGCCGATATTCATGCGCACCGCCGCGCCAGAGAAACTGGATCAAATGTAGCCTTAGCCTAAAATATTGAGTACTAGCTTTAGCCCGTGACTTTATACGCGCCTAAAAAAATTGTGGCAGACATTCAGATAAAATGCCTCCTTCTCACCCTACATACATATCTCACCATACATATTTTTGCTTAAATCAGTTTAGAAATTTAAGCGTGAAAAAATAACAGACGGGCTGAGTTACATTCGCATTTATAATATTAGCATGGGGTACCCCAGTAACAAAATTTGACACTATAAAAGTCCTGAGAACATTTTAGTACGCGCTAATTAGTGTTCATGATTAGCACTATAATGGTGTTGTTACCCTTTACCTAACCCCAAACAGGCCCTAGTTTTATCACTTATTTATTCTATAAACATTGCAAAAAGGCTCTCACGGTGATAAATCAGCTCTATGATTGAAATGTCTGCAACGTTTATGTCACAATTTGGAACTATAAAAGTTACCAAAACATGTTTATAGTGCTATTTTGCACCGTAAACGATTCCAGTGATTTTTTTTATCGCCAAAAGTATCATGTTATATGCTGTCGTCATCGTGAGGTTTCACAAGAAATTAAACAAATATCTGTAAGTCATTCGCCATTGTCCCTTAAAGTGACATCTTCTATATATATAAAAAAAGAAACTGACTGACTGGCTGACTGACTGACTGACTGATTGACTGACTGACTGACATATCAACGCACAGCCCAAACCGCTGGTTCTAGAGATTCTAAATTTGGCATGTAGGTTCCTTATAAGGTCTAGGGGTGCACTAAGAAAGGATTTTTCAAAATTCACCCCCTAAGGGGGTAAAATGGGGGTCCAAAATTTGTATGGCGAATAATGATTTGTTAGACTATTTTATTCGAAACTTCACAGGAGTATTCCTAACGATAAATGAGTAAACACCTGTTTCAGGTTTTTTGAAAATTCAACCCCTAAAAGGGACAAATGTGGTCACAAAGTCTGAAAATCAACATGGGTATCGTATTCTTTTTGAGTACTTATAGTACGCGGGCGAAGCCGCGGGAAAAGGCTGGTATAAAGATACATACTAAAAACATGCGTGAACCGTAGCTCTGCCGGTACTTGCACTTGCGAAAATAATTGTATTGATAAAATCATTATGCTGATTTCAAATTTGACAATGCGCCCTCATAATTTTACTGTTTTAATTCAATTTAAATTAATAAAATCAGGACTTGTCCCGACTGTGGCTGCTATAGTACACATGGGCTCCAGTTGTGCTGCTAATGTGCTATCACTTTCAGAAAACGGCAGCCATATTTTAATGGATTTGGGTAGCCCTATAGCGATGTTGAGGGAGCATTTAAAAAGCTAAAACGTTACGTAATGGTCAGGCAAAGTCCTTTTATAGTTCAGATTGATCCTGTAATAGTGTTTACGATACTGCTACAACTATAAAAGTTAATTCGACGCATTATTAGTGCATAATAGGTACATAAAAGTGTCAGTAAAGTGTTTATAGTATTAAATAGTACTATAATCGCATCTACTATTTTGCAAATCTATTACAGTGCAACACTTTAAATATTATTTTTAATGGTTCTTTAAGCGTTCTAAGAGCTAACTTATAGAACTAAATTGCTCTTTAATTTATAGAACCAAAACGCTCTATTAAAAACCTTTATAGTACAATCAGTCACAATGGTTACCATTATACGCCTACTATATCACTGTTTAGTGATAAAAGGCCTTAGTTATAGAAGCTTTTGTTACTTGGGTAGCTATGGGTTACTTAAAATGGTGAAGTGAGGGAATATCAGAAACTATACTAATACCTAGTTCACCTTGAACAGAGATCTTACGACACAATTTTTCAGAATTACTATCGGAGGGGTGCTGACTTGCAGCGAGGCCGCACATTCGTTGCAAAAACTGGCTATACCAGTCACCTAAGAGCGCACCAGCGTCGCTCTCAGCGGTAGAATGCAGTCGCTGTACACGGAAACGGCTAGGAGAGTCTTCGGATACTTGAAGTTAATAAATGATATATTTTAACTATTGCGTTCCAGCCAAATTTCATGAATATTGAATATCGAATACTCAAGGAATGACCTATTCGGCTAAGAAACATGGAGCATACAATCATGAAAACTGCACCCCTAGTAGACTGAACTGGTTAAGGTCGCTCACTAAGGGCAGCATACGACCAGTGGTTGTAAGGATCCAAGGGGAGACATATTTCTAGCATTGGACGCTTCCCGACGACGTTACTTTAAACAATCGCCGATTCTTGTATACGTCGACATATTCTGAAAATGGTTATTGATTACATAAGCGGAAATAAAATTACAAATGATGGCTGCATCGAGATTATGAAAAATATTATTTTGTTGTGATTGAACACCTACAGAAAACGCCTAAATATTATCCTATTGTTGGAAAAAATCTAATCAATTATAAAAGTGACAGACGAAAAGATGGTTTATCTAGTCATCTTGGCAGGCTTCAGTGCTTTGACAGAGCGCTCAATGCGTCTCATGCCCTTCAAAAGGGTAAATCTGTAATTATTATGAGCTTGAGAAGCCAATAAAGCAATATTTGATGCCAAATACAATATTCAATCAATTTTAGTGTAGCTAAAAGGCGAATAATTGCTTTTTGAGACGTGAATATATTTTGTAATTCATTAAAAATAAGTTATTTTAGGTTATTATTTTTTTATTGCGCACTGTAATGTAATTACATTATTGTCGATAGAAAAACCGAAATACCAGTTATGCGTATTATTCTAAAATGTTGAATAAAAACTGCATTCCGTACGTACATGCTTTTTAACTGGAAATCATTAATATCATAAAAGTTTGTACAACTTAACTTATAAAAAAAGCTTTAATAAGAGAGTGTTTTTGGATTTTAACATCTACCTAAAAGTATGACAATGGAGATAGTATGATTTTACTCAAATTTGCAATGAAATAAAGACAAAAACTTATAAAAGATATATAAGTCCGTTCATAAGACTAGGCACTAGTCTACTTGTTAAAGCCACCCAGTCACGAAAAAAAAAATCAAAATCAGCTGTTCTTAAACCTACCTACCTGTCGCCATCTTTGACGTCAAGGTTACTTTATAGGCCTGAAAAAGTTGTATGAAACCCCATTACAGCTCGTTCAAGTTACTACGCCCAAAACAGGATACTTCAGGAGTCCATTATAAGGTATGTAACGACAATATTTCATTACATGTTTGAGAAAATATGTTTTATTCAGTTTATTATATTTCCCGGCAACAGATCGGGTGCGGCTCGAGCCCGGTGCGGAGAGGGAGTCACATCCTTAATACGTGATCCTGTGCAACGGTAATTTCAGCTAATGAGCGGAGTTAGCAACTTTTCATATTAACTGGGACGACGTGCGCGGCGGGTGTTTTCATTTTGTATCATTTTAAACTCACTTCAGGGAGGTTTCGTATTCGCTGTATTTTATATAAATTACTATTGAATTCCCTGGGTCGTTTTCTAACTTTAAAATATGTTATGACACGATCCAACTTCATTACAACTCCAATGCATTAACTACGCAATAGCTATCGCCTAAACGTCTGAATCAGAAATGTCAGAATTTGCTTGAAAATAATATCGATGCAATTCCAACGCAGCGTGGGTAGACCCCCCGCAAGGTGGACTGATGACCTGGTGAAGGTCGCGGGAGTCCGCTGGATGCGGGTGGCGCAGGACCGGTCATTGTGGCACTCTTTGGGGGAGGCCTATGTCCAGCAGTGGACGTCTTTCGGCTGATATGATGATGATGATGATGATGAATTCCAATACAACTTTAATATTGGTTGATTATTTGTTGTGTGTTGAAGTCGTGTTTGAGATAGATTGTATTTTTAAACTATTGTTTATGTATTTTAAAATAAGAATATGGCACCCTGTGTATGTTGATATAACTATTGCTATTATAAGGGCGAATGTGTAACGCTTGGTATTCTCTCATCATTATATATTTAAGAGCTAGGATATGTATAATAGCTTGTCGTTGGACCAATTTCCCTTCAGGCCAGTCATTTGCCTTCTCTTTTACAGTCTGATACGAAACGACGTTTACTTTTTCCTTTGCCTGATCCATGTAGATAAGTACATATACTCTTCTAGGTTTTCCTGATTTCCTCTCTGCTTCAATCCTAGATTGTTCTTCTTAGTCGTATACTCTTATCAGAGTAGTTGAAGTCGTTGCATTACCTTTTTTTATTGTTTTGTATCTTGAATGATGTTATTTATAAATTCGTCGTGGCGTATCAGGTGTCTAAACATCTTCACTCTCCTATTATTTTTAGTTCTCAAACTTCTCTTCTCTTTTATCATCATATTTAAAACTTCTTCATTAGTTCTATTGGTTGTCTTCTCTGTGTAAGTACTTACCCATATTTCCTAACTTTCAAAGTCGAACAATTGGGCCTTGTTGATTTACATAATGATTTTCTTTCACCAAAAATCTGGACCCGACTAAACGGGTGCGTTAAATCCATCCTTACTAAAAGCTTGGGTCTGAACTGAACTTATAACCTCCGGTAGGTACGTAAGACATATTAGCTATTCCTAAAGTAGATTTGATACCTAGCGTCAGTACTATCACATGACGAAACTGTTTGGACTTGATGAATCAGAAAGCTTTTAGAGGCTGACTACACCCGATGACCTTCAAATTGGTAAAGTCAATTGGCAGGTTAAACAGTTTTTTAGCTGTAACTACTTTTTTGGGAAAGTAAAATAAAACATGTTAATATTCATTATATTTGGAAGAACTGTGTTAATTCTGATATTCGATTGGACGAAATCAGCTCGATAGAAAATAATTCCATAGTTACATATTTTTTATACCACGACGGTGGCAAACAAGCATACGTCTGCCCGCCTGATGGTAAGCAGCTACCGTAACCTATGGACGCCTGCAACTCCAAAGAAGTCTCATGCGCGTTGCCGACCCTTTACTAAAAGGAGGATTCACTGTGTTGACGGCTAAAGGAACAAGAAGGTCCCTCATCGTCAACACACTGGGTCCTCTTTGAGCTCTTTGGCAACCTTACTCACCAGCAGGAACACAACACTATGAGTAGGGTCTAGTGCTATTTGGCTGTGGTTTTCTGTAAGGTGGAGGTACTTCCCCAGTCGGGCTCTGCTCCAAATTAGAGCGAGATGACATTCGCTGAACGTGCCCTACCACACTTAGCGTGATTCCATTCGCAGTGCCCATACCTCTCTTTTTGGCGTAGTTTAAGGACATACCCAAGTCCGGACGTAGTTTAAGGACATACCCCGGGTCCCCGGGTACATATACATTAAAATCAGCTTTAACCAGTTGTATGTCTTTAGTTTCTTGACTTAAACGTCTGTAATTAAGGACAAAATTCTACCACACGAATACTAAAAAATAATATTTGAAAATAAAAATTATTATTTTGTATCAAATCAATTAATGCGTAGTTTTTTTAATTCATCATTTTGAAAATTTTGCAATGAGTTTCCATACTAATCGTAACGCAGTGTTTCTCTTTCATTCGCGCTGAAAAAGATAGGGATGGAACTTGTTGTCATCCCCTTAATGAACCTGCGATTGACGCCGAACGCAGATCTCAGGCTAACAGGGGGCTTAGCCAAGATGACAATCGAATCTATACGCTATCCATCTCTCTATCGCAGTAATGAAGAGTGAGCGAGAGCGTTTACCGTTTCGTTTCGTTTTCTGCAACAATTGTCATCTTGGCTACAGGGCCAGGTCGTGCTAACTGTACAAACGTGCTAAATGCAATGCCTAATCCGTATCAGGAAAACAAAGCCGCGGCATCAAAGACAGTTTAAAAGGAGTTCTGCCTCTAATTTACTTTCCGTCGGATGCAATGAAAACAAGTTCTTGAGAGGAAATTTAAATAGCGCCGGCAGCGCACAATAAATTTAAGGAAATATACCGCGGCAAGCGGAAATCAAACGACTGTGAGGAACAAACTCTGCTGGGGTAGCATACAAACGTTGGCAAATAAGCATACAGCCCGCCTGGTGGTAAACAACTACCGTAGCCTATGAACGCCTGCAACTCCAAAGGAGTCACATGTGCGTTGCCAACCCTTTACAAAAAGGAGGATTAACTGTGTTGATGGCTAAAGGAACAAGAAGTTCCCTCATAATCAACACACTGGGTCCTCTTTGAGCTCTTTGGCAACCTTACTCACCAGCAGGAACACAACACTATGAGTAGGGTCTAGTGCTGATTGGCTGAGGTTTACTGTAAGATGGAGGTACTTCCCCAGTCGGGCTCTGCTCCAGATTTGAGCGAGATGACATTCGCTGAACGTGCCCTACCACACTTAGCGAGATGCCATTCGCAGTGCCCATACCTCTCTTTTTGGCGTAGTTTAAGGACATACCCAAGCCTATTATTAGTCAAGTATATTATACAAGGGGAAACCAGGAAAAGTATAGTAAGACTATTTTTACGATTTTGAACGATAGGAAGAGCTCTTTGTATCATTTTGGCTTGCCTATATATATACCCCCGGCTACGATACGGCGTCGGGGATACGTCCTTAAACTACGTCCAAGAGGTATGAGCACTGCTAATGTCATATCGCCCAAATCTGTAGCAAAACCTGACTGGGGAAGTACTTCCAGCTTACAGAAAACCATAACCAAATAGTGTTGTCTTTCTGCCGGTGAGTTAGGTCGCCGGAGAGCTCAAAGAATATGCACTGCGTTGACAACGCTGGACACTGAGTGCGAGAGAGAGGCAGCCGCCAACTTTGATGCTTTCCTTAGGACCGCGCGTTTTATTGCAAAAGCTCAATCCCTTGTTTGTATATAAATAGCAAATTTTTGCTGAAAGTTTTTACTTAGTTTAGTTATATCCTTGCCAATGTTTGTTGTAGCAAAGTTGAGCTTTGATAAATAAAACTCAAAATGTGCAAATTTAGTAATGATATGAAGTTACGGCAAAAGTTCCAGGCGCTTTGCATCCAACAATTAAGTTTGTCTGGGATTCAACTCAGCGAAAATGTTGACTTGCAAAAATGCAAAGTGATTCCTGAGCTCTACGTACTTGATACTAAAGAACCGACTTCGATAAACAGTTTTTGATCTTCTCTTATTGTTCTAGTTCTTATACCGTGTTTATTTGTATAGTCTGTGGCATTCTCTAAAATATGTTTTTTTTCCAAAGGCTGTACATAGGCACTTAATCTTAAGACGTTAATCATACCGGCGCCGCGTCCCGCTTTGGTCAATGAGACAGCGCTATATACATGCAGAGCGCTATTTCGCTCGCACATCGTCATCGTATGCGAAAGCCGCAGCAATGTGATAACCGCGTAATGTAGTTTTACTGATCTCAAAAATCGATTTATTGTGATTCAAAAGCGACATACTTCATTCTTACAGTTTCTGGTCTTGTTTACAATGGTGGCTACAATCACAGAGATCAACTTACAAAGCAGTCTGTAACGCCTCCCACCTGTAGCCCTATTCGGATGTAAATTAACCTTTCGAATTGCTTTATTAAATCAAAACGTGTCCCCAATACCGTGCAAACGTCCGCGTAAACATCCCGATAAATATCAAATGTTTTTATGAGGGGTTTAATTCGCTTCGTCGGCTGATCCGCTTAATTTGGAGCGTCGCTGGCTATTCACAACGCTGAGAGTGCAAACTAAGTGAGCGCTCGAGAGGCGTGATCAGCGTCCATTTTAAACACATTCAAACGTATAGGATTGGCCTCAGTGCTCGCAGCTCAAATCTCTCTTATGTTAAATGTAATGCTAGCTCTACACATAGACAGACGCATCCACAGATTGTATCTGCGTTCCGTTCTCTCGTGAACGAGCAAGAACAAGACGCAGATATAATCGTCGGATGGGTCCGTCTATGTGTAGTGCTAGCATAATGCTTAAGGCGCTGCCGAACGCCTCACCGGACGTTCACCGCCGATTGTACAATGTACACTTAGCTGCCACTTTACTTAAAGTCTGCTGATATAAATATTTATAGAAGTAAATACAGCGCATGCAATAATATTTTGCCCATATGTAAAATATGTTTGCCACAATCTTATTTTGCCGGTAGCTAAACGTCCGTAGCGGAAAATTGAGCTCCCTATAGCGCTCTACCAAGGTAAAATGTCTTAATAAAAAATGTAGTAGGAGAGGAGAAGGCTCGATGGAGGAGCGTCGAGGTCGCGGATTCCGAAGGCTGAACCCCGGAGCGTCACACAAGAGGGGGAACTAGGAGTTTAAACACGACCTAACAGTAAAAGTGTCCAGCGAACCTGATCAGTCGCCCCATGGCATTGTGGCTCTCATACTTAAGATTGCTCCAATACATGATTGATCTAAACCGTAATCGAAGGGCGCATATGAAAGGGTCCAAATGAGCAATCCACTCGCTTGTGTTCATTAAGCGAGTGTAATAACGCTGTTGGACGCTGAATCAGACGCACACGGACCGTGACGGACCTGACGGAGGGTTTAGCCTTCTCATTGATGTATTTTTGTGCGAAAGCATTTTGTTTCGCAAAATAGATTACGTGGAATATGATCAGGAAGAATTTTGCTCAAATAAATTGCAAAAGCTTATGTAATAAAACATTTTGCAGGGAAGGTTAGGAACTGCTTCAGGGATGTTTAAAAGTGTCGTTACCTTTTAGTTGTCATTATTGCTCAAGTTAGGTATGTGCCTCTAAATCTCTATAGTCGAACGAGCGGAGCGTAAGCGAAATGAAGTTCTTACAGACAACTTTGGACACAAGGAACCTAGACGTCTGTGCATTTCGATGACTTTTTAATTTTGAATAGTTGTTCCGCGATAACTTTAGTAACGTTTTTCTGATCTTTATGAAATTTGATGAGGTATACTGGGTGTCTCATTCAAATCGGTCAGTATGGGAAAGTCTGAAACTATAAGACATACGAAGATCTGTTCTGAGGAACCATGTCATCGATTTTAATAACAAAAAAAACTGCATTCATACATTTTAAAAAACATCTGTACTCCGTTCGGGAATCGAACCCGGTTGTTTTGAAAAAAAAAACCTACACTATTTCTATTTAGATATCGATTGTGTAGGTCTTAAGCAGTAAATGTCTGTATGAAACATGATGTCTAAAATGAATAAAGTGCATTTTATTATATGAAGATACAAAATGCAATTGTAAGATCGTTACCTAAACGTGTTGAATATTGTATTGAAAAAGGCGGTGGTCACTTCGAGCACCTACTAAAATAAATTAAAGTATGTGGAAACAATGCATTTTATTCATTTTCGACATCATGTTTGCGAAATTGATTATGTCTGTAAGGTAACAAGACTGACAAGCAATGTCAATTAGAAGGATTTTAACGTACATTGAAAATACTATTTAGTTTGTTTAAAAAAGAGACAATCTAACTTACATACTTTTTTGAAATTGTTAAACAAAAGTTGTATTGATTGAGGAGTAGAATCTATGTTTTAATTTATTGCTCGTGTTACAGGCAACACCCGGTATACCTGGCATATACGGGATTGAGTTTTTAGAACAAAACATGTGGTCTGAAGAAAATCATCAATGTTGGGAGCAATGCCGGTCTCGCACTCAGAGGGTCTCCAATCGTCAACACAGTGCATCATCTTTTTGCTCTCTGGCAACCCTACTCACCGGCAGGAACACAACACTATGAGTAGGGTCTAGTGTATTTGCCTGTGGTTTTACTAACGGTCCATAAGTACACAGTATAGAGTATACACTACCTGCACTTTGCTAAAATCTTAACATAGATACCTACATTCTTAGCTTACTCATCTTACCACATTGCACCGTACGTTTGTCTCGCGCACATTTAGCGCCGATGAATATTCAAATAGCTCTCTCGTCTCCGCCATTTTGTACGGAGTGCGTACTCCGGATCAATTAGTGACATCGCGGTGCGCGGGGGCCTAATGAATATTTGCAGTTTAGCTGCCACATTAAATGGCAATTGAGTTCTATGAGTAATAATCCGTGCTTTATTATAATTACGAATGCAAAATTGTAAATTTTATACAATCGTGACATTACAATACTATTTCTACGAGTGCTGGAAATAGGCAAGTCGGTTAAAATTGAGTTCGACGAACGCCTTACAACCTGCTGCTTCTGTAACAATTTTGTTACCTCAATCTCCCAGTGCTTTGAGCCGGCGTTCGAGGAGGAGGACGTTGTCCGTCTCGCGCGAACGTACTATAATAATAATTAAATTATTATTAAATTATACGTCAGTATAGTCCTGTTTTGGAGTCGAGGACCGGTTCAGCTAGCACTTTTAGTGCTTTAAGATGGAGGCCTAGGTCTAAGAGCGCTAGTAAGACCTAATAGTGCTTGTTGAACCAGCCACGTCTCGCCGCTGCGAGACGCGCTACCAAATGACAATAATACAAAATAATAATAATGACAAGTGGCAAGTCTCCTATAAAAAGTACCCATTCAAAAATAATACTTCTACTTGTTTAACTCCATACAAAAGGTACTCAAGCTTGCTTAGGTAACTATAGATATAGGTATCGTAGATAGTGGTAGGTTTCTAAGTAAACACACACTTAAAATAGCAGCGATACTCTTCTTCAATAACTTTTAAATGTCAATAATGTCAATAGCTCGATCCTATTCGAAAATAGTATCAGAAGCAATAAATTACTAATTTCTTTTGAACTGGGTCATCGAACTTCGCAGTCTTTGCACCTACAAAAGATAAAACTCAAACAGCGCTGCAAATAGGAAAAGCGAAGTTGCAATGAAAAAGGAATAATTCACCGCGCAACTTAGTACTGTAGACGTGGGGGTTTGAAATTATCCAATTGTTAACTGAATCATTTAATGCTATTCTTGTAATGCCTTTAAAAACAGTATAAGTTTAATATGCTTCACCGGACCAACGATTTTTTTAATTTGAAATAATGGGTCTAGTATTTATCTATCCTATTACTTGTTTATACTGTTTGTTGCTTTCTAGATATTTATGGCTTCCATAATGCGATAAAGCCAAGCATTACGACATGTTGTGTTTTCGTCAGGAAGTAAAAAATAATTTCTTGTTTCGATAGGACTTTTTATAAAATTGACTTCGTATTTGCTTCGTGTATGTTTTTTTTGGAATTCTGATTAATTTTATCTACTTAATCCTTACATTTCCCCTTCAGGTTTAATAAAAAAAACACATTTTTTTCTAGATTCAAACTCCTTTTCCACCCTTTTTCTTGATCGTCTAGTTTACGAAGGATTTTGTTTTTGTGACATTGTTTTGTGTTCTTCAAGGCGATCGCTGCAACAATATAAATAACAGCAAACGGTAAGCAATTTGCAATTTAAATCCCCCATGGCTCCCGTGATAAGTTAGGCGCTTCTCAAGAACAAGCCGGAACGCCGCCGCGCCGCGACAGACGGACGTGCATAAATTTCAAATATTTTGTCACGCTTCTCTATTTTAAAGAACATTAAAAGAAATGATATTGTTTTAGTGAATTGTTTATAGCTTTCGATGCTTTTTAGAAATGTTTTAAAACAATTTCTTAAAAATAACGACGGAGACATTTTTAATAAATGACAGGCAAACGTAAATGCATTGTGTTGGTTTTCTGCATTGGCTCAATAAAGAAAATAGGGATGATGATTGACGAGTGATGACACATGTTGAATTATGAGATAAAATTTAGTTGACAGGATGCCAAATGATCAATACGAGTATATCCAAATAAAGTGAAAATTAAAAAAGCTATTGAAATGGTTCAAAGACATCAGGTTACAAAATTTCAAAATTTTACGATTTCTTAAGGTACGATATTTAAAATTAACAATGATACCATTCGGTTTTTAATAGTTTACTGTAAAATAAATCGTATGACAACCATATACACAAACGCAACATTGTCTGTAAAAATAGCAATTTCATAGCTTTTCCATAATTTAAACAGGGCGATAGATATTTTAAGCGGGAATGGTCAATATCGCCTTTTTTCTTGAATTAAAAATGAAACCGGCCAATTGCGAGTCGGACTCGCGCACCGAGGGTTCCGTACAAATCTGTAGGTATATAGGGGTAGTAACTTTAAAATTATTAAAAATATTTTTATTATGATGTAACTAAAAATTTACGGTTTTCTCAATTTTTCTTTATCTGTGCTATAAGAAGTTGCTTCGTATTAAATTTCAAGATTCTGAGTTCACGGGAAGTACCCCGTAGGTTTTGATTCCCTTGCGAGTTTCGAAAATTTGCGGAAATTTGCGGCATAAACGGCTGTATCTTTTGATTGCGTTGGCTTAGAAGTTTGATTTTTTCACAGCTCCAAGGGACAGACTTAAAAAAAAATTGGTTTAGTATGGAGGACCATGAATCCCATCATCATCATCATCATCATATCAGTCGAAAGGCGTCCACTGCTGGACATAGGCCTCCCCCAGAGAGTGCCACAATGAGCGGTCCTGCGCCACTCGCATCCAGCGGACTTCCGCGACCTTCACCAGGTCATCAGTCCACCTTGCGGGGGTCTACCCACGCTGCGAATCCCATAGACCAGAAATTTTTTTTCCTACTTTTTCATAGTCGGAATACGATACCAATTATGCCTTTAAACGGATCACCAGTGTTTCTGTTACATCCTGTACGTACAAAATTTCAGCTCAATTGATCCTATACTTTCGGAGTGCAGACAGACTAGCACCATAAGGGTTTTTTTTTTTTTATACTACGACGGTGGCAAACAAGCATACGGCCTGCCTGATGGTAAGCAGCTACCGTAACCTATGGACGCCTGTAACTCCACAGGAGTCACATGCGCGTTGCCGACCCTTTGTTGACGGCTAAAGGAACAAGAGGGTCCCTCATCGTCAACACACTGGGTCCTCTTTGAGCTCTTTGGCAACTTTACTCACCAGCAGGAACACAACACTATGAGTAGGGTCTAGTGCTATTTGGCTGTGGTTTTCTGTAAGGTGGAGGTACTTCCCCAGTCGGGCTTTGCTCCAGATTTGAGCGAGATGACATTCACTGAACGTGCCCTACCACACTAAGCGAGATGCCATTCGCAGTGCCCATACCTCTCTTTTTGGCATAGTTTAAGGACATACCCAAGTCCGGACGTAGTTTAAGGACATACCCCGGGTCCTAAAATAATTCCTATAGTAAGATTTATTTTTACCTTTTTACGGAACCCTAATGATGATATAACAGTTCACACCCCTTACCTATTATGTAAAGTTTCCATCAGCGCAAGCATTAAATCGGCCATGAAGTGTAACTACATGCGTAATCTAGCGATAATGGCACATTTACATCGGGGTCCAATGTAAACACACCCTTAGAAGCTCCCTCTGATAAGAACGCTGCACGTATTGCTTCGATATCAGGTTTATAATACAGAACACTAGAAATAGATGGAAATATTTAAACTCGTTTTTTAGTTTTTTGCATTTTTAGTTTGTTATGCACGGTTGAAAGCCTTTGAAAAACAATGAAGTTTGACTAGTATTAGACGGAAAGCTAGCTACGTCCGATTTGACACAATAATGAGAGCAGCGAAACCCCTCTAGTTGTTTTACTATATTATGCTTTTTTTCTAGATCCTGACATTTGATTTAGTTATGTAAATAAGTTTTGATACCTACAAGTAAGAATTGTAAATTCATAAATTAACTCAGTACTTACTCGTACCAACTTAAATAAGTTTGTAAGTATATTTAATATATAAGTAGGTAGGTGGGTAGGTATGGAAAATAGGAGAGATGCTTGGACACCTGATACGACATGACGAATTTATTAAGAATATGGTGTATGGGATGAGGTTGTGTACTTTTTATAAATAATAATGCGCAACTTACAGTTTAGGTTTAATGTCCGAGTACACTTAGAAAAACATACACACAGTTCAGAAGGCACAGAAGGGTAGAAAAAGCACAGGCACAAGAAAGTCTTTAGCGGAAGAAAGTATAGTTCAGAGATAGAAAAGATATAATAACAAAACAAGCGAGAATAACGACAAGTTAGTACTTGTCGTTATTCTCGCTTACGCAACGCAACGCTAGTGCGTTCGCGTATGTCAATCGCTAGACAAGCAACATGCGTTCAATGTCGTAACTGGGCAATGACTGTCAAATGACCTCCGATGCGCGGACGCCGCGTCTAGCTACAATACCAGTTCTAGGTAGTGCGGAGGCTAGGTCGATACGGCCGGTCTATCGACAGACTGACGTATCGATATCGACAAGTTGGTTGGCATAAATATATGTTTACTAAAATAATGTATTGATGATATATATCTATAATAATGTATATAAATTTGTATATAGGTGTGGATATATTTATATAGTTGATTTTAAGTTAAGATTGTAAATATATATATTTTAGGATGCAATTATGTAAATATGTAAGTGTATAATGTAAAATGTGTATAAGTACCTACAAGAACATTCTAGAAGGGAGAGTTAAAGCAAAGAGGAAACCAGGGAAGCCAAGAAGGGCATACATGGATCAAGTCAAGGAAAAATAAACGTCGTGTCGTATCAGGCTGTCAAGGAGAAGGCAAAGGACAGACATACATGAAAATTGCTCCACCGACAAGAGCCCGGCTCTTAAATAATTGATGATGATGAAGTAGGTATAATAACACAAAATTATTATTTTTATTTTAGAGCGCATAATTCGCCAACTGTCCTCAGTTTGGCGAAAAAAAGAAAATAAAAGTGGGTAACGTCGAAGAGGCGTTTAGTGGGTATTCTCTTCACCTACAAGAGCGGGTCCCACATAACTTCCGAATAAACCTTCACCCGGGTCGGGGACGATGCTTAAATGCATTCCCTTCTGCGACAAAACAATGGTACAAGTCAACTACGAAACAATTAAAGAAATGCTACTACTAAATAATTAAATAACTACTAAATAAATGCCAGAAATTTGAAGAACATTTCAACCATGTTTAAAATAATACCAGGACTGACAACGTCTATACTAAATCGCGTTCCTCCAAAATTCAAACTAAATTTCTACTCACTATTTTCGGTACCAGGGGCCGCAGTGTCATCTATAGAGCGGCAGCTGAATTATTTTGATAACGTCAACGCCGAACAAAATGTATGGAGTTGAAACCTATTAGAGACGCGAGGCGTTTGTCTAAATTATAAGAACGCGATTTTGTATAATCATCAGTCCAGATATGATTTATTTTGACGAAAACGGGACTTAATCGCGTACACTGACCAAACCACTGGATTGAGCTCCATAATCCAAAAGTCCTCTCCACAGAACGTCTTCGTTAAAGCAGGAAATTACTGGAGGCTATTGAAATTAGGAAACATAAGAATTTCAACCAGAACGAGGGACAGGGGATCTCGTCTTCGTGGAATCCAGTGATCAGCAAATGTAAGCGTGAAAATACTTGCATTTCCAAACCACCAGATGTCGTGAGTGTTGTGTGTAGGCAAAGTGACAACCCTAGCGTGAATGTGCATAATCGAGACCAACTGCAGGTAGTCCGAAAAACCCGCGCAGCTAGGAGATGCTGATACAATTCCTCGCCAGTCTGCCTGCGACCACGAGCGTCAGGGAAATAATAAAAGTAAGTATACGCGATTATGTCCCGTTTTTGGCAATATAATGAGTGAACATCGTGTAAGTTTAAATCAGTACAGATATGATTTGCTCCATGATCCATGATTTTAATACCACCACTAAAAATATTAGATTTTCAGCAACAAAACAAAATAATAACACGGGCCGGCACAGCTCCGCTGATCTGTGTGATCAAGCAGGGATCACGCTCTCTGTTGACTATCGAATGGGAAATTGTAAACAAAGCATTCAACAAAGAGTATAAAGGATTCAGAGCGCCGGGCGGTGAGCCCGCGCGCTTCAAGAGCGTTGTTCCAATAACTCTTAAAGCAAGCAAGTCGAACTCTAACACTCTCTAACGTGTTGACTATGTAAATATATGCGATGCGTGGAACGTTTAAATTTCTATGGGCTCAAATTTTCAACTCTTGGGCATATGATCCTCTGGTGTCTAGTAAATGGCTCATTCTACTTTTTTGTGACCATCTATCAGAAAAAAGTATGATAGCCATTAAATTTCGTGTGTAAAATTGTATTGCAAAATTATACCTGAACCAAATTATAGGAGAGAACCAAAATTCATATATTAATATTGATTAATGTAAAAAGATGGTAACGCAGTGATAAGTGCCTTATTTTCATACAATTCGGGAGACAATCAAGGACCACTGAGTTACTGTGTTTAAGAATATTTACAGTTGTTTAATATTCAACTAAGCTATTGTGATTGACAGCCTAATTAAGGCTCTTTCTCAGTCATAAAACAGCAAATGAATGTAATGGCCGAGTATTGTGTATGCATTTTACGAAAAAGTGTAAAAATATAAGTACAACGAAAAGAAGTATGGCCGAAATAGGTGTTTTGAAAACACCGGACTAGTTTCAATGCCACCAGGTATTTAATATTACAAGTTAAAGGTAAAACTTTACCTCTATATGATACCTAGTCGCTTTTGTGTACAATAATTTCTATGGACAGAAAAGTTGAATGGTGACCGACTATCAAGGGACGTAACATGGGAAGCCCTCAAACGTGATGGACCGACATCTAGCCAAGATTAGAAACAGATTTAGATCTCCCTTTGGTGTTTACTACTACTACGAAAATTGTATAGCAAATTATCACTTCCCAAACAATTTTTTCCATAGTTTCATTTGGCAGAACCATCAGAGGGCCATCGAAATAATTTTACGCTTATTTTTATTTGGCATACTACCCTAATCTAATCTATGCCAAATGAAAAATCGGCCAAATAAAACTACGCGAAACATTAATTTGGTATTTGGTGGTGGTGGTATTCGTCGGTATGCTAAATAAACGTTATGCTATAAGTTGTTTGGGAAATGAAATTAGGCGAAATAATTTTCGGCGAAATGTCAGTACACCCACCCTTGGTGTCCGGCCTATAGACCTGTTCTTTTGGTAGTTACGATGATGACAAGTAGGTACCTACGCAATTTTTTGTGATTACGTAACGAGCGAAAAAACAGTGCAACTGGAAATCTTAGTGAAGTGACAAGATGAGAACGGTTATTGTGATTGCCTGAACGATGGACTCACCTAAGCACTGCAAGGAATCAGAATACACGGCTAGGATTGCACTGTTTACTGAAAAATTCAGCGCCGACGCGAGAGCGACTCCTGAAAGCCAGCCGAATCCGTTCCGCGCCAATGCCGCTTCTTAAAATGCAAAGCATGTCTTGTCAAATTTGTGTGTTACCTCCACATATAGCCCGATTATTTTCTTCGATTGCCTCTCCCGGCATTCTTGTTACATTGTTACACTTTTAGGGCGCATGGCTGTTTGTTCCCCGTCTATATTTATTATGCGCTCAACAAATATGAAGTGTTTTACTTTGTACTAGCTTAAGCCGTGAGCTTTTTGGAGTAAAAACTGCTCTAATTGTTGCTCCGGGGTATAAACTTGCTATACAACATTTCATGAAATGCTGTGCAGTAGTTTTTGCGTAGTTCACGAAAAAGCAGATTTCTCCTTAGATATATGTATATTTTAAGCAGAGACGGCTGTTAAGGATGTCACAACACAATGCTTAGAAATAAAATAAAAATCGAATAATACGTTACTTCGGGTGAGACTCACTCGCTCGCGACTTCAGGATACTATTCTGCTGCTCTATCTACTACTAAGATATGTACCGAGACTTACCCATTGGCTGCGAATTTTTCAACTTAATGCGGCTTGGGGGCTATAATATGAAATGTATTAGCAGAGAGTTTGCACCTCGTCGTTTGTGTCGTTTTAAGTTTGTCAGAGAGTGAGTGAGTCCTTTGGTTTGCTGTCGTTCAGATGGCGCTTTAGACTTGGAGCCCTGAAATATGTAGTTCTTAGACATAGTTTCTCTACTTCATATATACTCTAAGGTATTAGTATCGCGTTGGTTAATCCAATATGTGCGAGGTCAAAGTAAAATGGCGCCTGATCAGATCTCATAACCATAATCCGATGACCGAAGGCGCCGAAACTTTGATTTGGGTATAATGGCATTCGGAAAATTATTGTAGTGATATCAAGATTGACGTCTATTCTCGCTGGTAAATATGGAAAATACCCGAATCAGAATGTAATCACGTATTTATATCGGGGACGCGAAAGGTTTACTTTTTAATAATTTATGCTTTTCCTTGATTTTAGGGCTATTTACACGGTACGAATTTCGCGCCTCCTTATTGGATATTTTGTCATACCTCGATAGACGATATTCGCTATTGATGATTTATTGTTTGGTATTCATTAAAGCAATACTAAATTCTGAACTTGATTCCGAGAATAGTGTTGAGAATAATATTTGACATACAATAACAAATTTATAGAAATAAAAATGAAATAGTGTTTTTAGTGCAATCAATTAAGAGTAGGTACAATAAAAATACTAAAACATAATTGTTGTATTAAAACTTTCGTGAGACATATAGCTAACATATCTTTTATATATTATAAATATCTTTTATAGTAATAATACAATTTTGTAACACCAACAAACAACTACTTACTTACTTACTACAAACTATTCTTGGTTGCATTTAGTTTTATATGATATATTTTTAGTTGTGTCCTACTATTTCCTGCTCAAACTCATATAATTATCAGAACCCCGTATCATGTAAATGACCTTAAAACTGGTACCTAGTACCCAATTTAACCTTATTTACAAAAGAGTAAGGTGCAACATTGTAAACATACAGGGTGTAACAAAAATAGTGGTCATCCGTTTAAGGGAATAATTGGTATATAGTGTTGCAACTATGGAAATGTAGGAGAAAAAAAATTTGACGCGAAATTTATTTATAAATACAAAACCTATTTTTTTTCGCGTAAAAAAATGTTTTCGTTAGTTTTTTGACCGAGCGTTAGCGAAGGTCTCCGTTTCAGCTTGGGCCGAAATGCTTTCGTATGTCCGGATGTTCTCCTCTACAGGTCGCATTTCTTAACGGATTCCCGTGAGATTTTGTGAGCGGATTCTTTAGTTACGTAATTCTTTTCAGACGTGGCGTTTTTTGGAAACTTTTCAATATGGTTGAAACGGCATAAAGGCCTTAAGCGCCATTAAGATACATGACGCTTAAGACCATTTTCAATTCGCTAAGATTGAAAAAATTTAAGCGCCATGATGATCTATAGCGCTTAAGACCTTTGTGAATTCGCTGAGATAATGACATGTGAGTTCGCAAAAATAGTATGTCAAATCGCAAAAATCGTATTTAGAATATGTAGCCTAATTTGACCCAACAATTAAAGCCTTACGTGGTGCAGTTGATTAACGGTACCTATCTACACAGGACGTCTCAGGTTCGATCCCTCACATATGACATTCTTTTTGTATTTTTTTTGTTTAAATTTCGTAATTATTAATAGGGCCATCTACATTAGTTGACTCAAAACCTTAATGGCGCAGGGTGTTCCTGTTAATCTTGAATAGCTAATAGAGGGCGCTATAGTAAAAATAATGCTAACAGTGTTTTTTGTAATTCCTAATTTTATTTTCTCCGTTTTATAAAAAGTATCCTAAACAATTTTTAATTTTTCAAACAATCCGTCTGCTAAAATAGATGCCAATTTTTAGCCAAGGAGAAATAAAATTTATGGGCCAAGGAGATATAATATTTTTTTAAAGTTGGATATTCCACTTTTTTTTATTTGGGTACTGTTTAGCTGATTTTGACTCAGAATCACGAGCTTCTTAATGACTGTTAAATATTATGACGACAAGAGAATGGAACTAATGAAAAATATATAAAAAAGGGAGACATTTTGTATCCTACTGGAATCGGAAGAGTTCGTGATTTTGAGTCGATATCATCAAAAATTTCCCAAAAAAAGTGAAAGAAACAACATTAAATAAAGGGCAACTGTAACACCCCAACTATAAAAGTTTACCCAATTACCCGCTAGATGGCGCTAGCGTCGAGATAGATCGCGCAAGCGTTAGCTTAGTGTAGAATAGTTAAGGTCTTAGGTTAATTTTTGTTATTTGAGACTATTGTAAAGGTGACACGGTTGCATTAAGGTCGAGAATCAGCTGCTCTGAGTACTTTCACTCGTGTTATACTCGGAGACTGTTTTTCCTACTTAACTGTAGCCCGCGGTTTTGTTTGCGCTTGAGAGTGTTTGCTCCTGCATGCTTCGGTTTGTGGGTCTGCACGCTTGACACAAACAGTGTTGCCTCTTTTTGTGCACTGTTACATTGCTGTACAAAATCCCCGCCAAGTTTAAATAAACTAAGTTGTTGTCAACCTCTGTCTTTGCTGATTTGGAACGCCCCATCGATCCCGCCACTTACAATCTGGCGTCCAACGCGGGCACTTCGAAGAAGACTGACTACGTCGTAACGAAGTCGGGGCGAGTAACATCAACCAAGATCAAGCCGAGGGCAGTCGTCAAGACAAAACAAAAGAAGAATATGGCAGTCAACATGTCCGATGCTCAGCTCCAACAGCTGATTGGAGCCATTAGCCACACTCGGGTCCCGTCTGCTGAGTCTACAGCTGCATCACGCACCACATCTTTGGCGACGGCTACTTTCTCCTACGACGGCGAGAGGGACCCGACACGCGTGAAGACTTTCCTAACGGCAGCATCCTGCTTCAAACGAGTCGAAAAAATTAGCGATGCAGATGCGATTGATAGCCTACCACTCATTTTGAAGGATGACGCTGCGGTATGGTGGAATGGAGTGGCAGACACCGTGTCGACCTGGGACGACTTTAAGGACAGGCTACACAGGGCCTTCGCTCCAAGGAAGCCAGCGTTTGCTATCTACCAGGAACTCGTTGGAGGTCATCATCAGCAAGAAAATGAGTTGACAGAGACTTTCATCGCAGCAAAGAGGGATTTGCTTGCCCAGCTGCCTACGCCGCCACGCCTACCCGAGTGCGTTCAATTAGATTTGGTGTATGGAACGCTACATAAGAAAATCCGCGAGAAAGTCTCACGGGAAGCCATCGTCACATTCGACGAACTTCTTAGGGCAGCTCGAAGTGCAGAAGAGCTTTTCGACATCAAACCTCAACCAGCAACAAAAGGTCGTCTCCGTTGCAGTTACTGTAAAAATCCTGGGCACTCGGTTGATGTTTGTCGGAAAAAGAAGTTCGCAGAGGGTAAATCGTCCACTACGAATACTACGATGCCCCAGACAAACAAACCTACGGCAATCCAGATAAATAAGCCTGCGGTTATCCAAACAAGTAAGTCTACAGCACAGACACAAATGCCCTCACCATCAGTTCCGAAATTTAATTGCTATGGTTGTGGTGCACCAGGGGTAGTACGCACTAACTGCCCCACTTGCTCCTCGCAGCCACGATCACAACCGTTAAAGAAGGAAGAGCTGAGCTTCTACGCAATAGAAGATGAGCTAGATGACAGATCAAGACCGGTCGTATGTATCTCCATCAAAACTATTCAAGGGTATGCATACGTCGATTCGTGTGCAAAATCATGCGTGGCCTCGTGGCAGCTATACCGTCAACTCAAGGATGAAGGGTATCAGTTTACATCCGAAACCGTAAATCTTACCATGGCAGATGGAAAACCACGGAAGCGAGAAGTGCTCAAAGTTAGGGTAGAAGTAAAACTTGCTGGACGGGTCTTCCCTACTCAATTTGTAGTCCTACCAGGATCAACGGATAACCGTACGTTGCTGGGAACCGGATTTGTGCAAGATGCTCTGATGGTAATCAACATACCTCAGTTTACTTGGTGGTTCTTGGATGACCCCGATCAGATTTTCGAGCTGTACCAGGAGAACTTCTTAAAGTTTGATCTCAACGCAAACGTCGATTTGGGTGTCTCAAAGGTAACCATGGAGGTCAATTCATGTGATAAGGACACCTGTGACACAACCTCGAAAGCGAAATACGTTACCATGGTCCGAGAGGTTGGTGGCACAGAGAACCAAGCATCCAAGATCCAGAAGGAGACCGATGGGGTCGTTTACCGTCTTCGAAGATTGGAGGACACCATCGTTGATAGAAAGTACAAGACTTTCGATGGCTATTTGCCCCAATGGGACTTTATGCTCCGAGATGCACAAGTAAACGTTGAAGAGGAAGATGTGAGCCCTTCTCCACGGTCGCAGAGTCTTTTCCCCGGGTCGGTGAAATACAAAGAACTTAGTATTGACTCGCTCGAAATCGGCAGCATAATGAACGAACAACAACAAGAATTAATACGTAACCTGCTTGACCGATTTGAGGATGTATTTTTACCAAAATGCCACGCAGCCAAGCATATTGAACACCACATTGACACCTCGAATAGTCGACCAATTGCCGTGCCACCTTACCGACTCTCAGCGCCTCGAAAGGAAACTTTAAAAAAGGAAATTGAAACCATGCTGGATGAGGGGGTCATAGAGCCACAACAGACACCTTGGGCGGCACCGGTGGTCCTTGTGCCCAAACCAAATGGCGAGACCAGGGTATGCGTAGATTATCGTAGACTTAATGCGATCACAGTTCCCGATGCCTACCCAATCCCTCGGGTGGACGACTTACTGCATGAGGCTAAGCCTACCCCATATATGTCGACTCTCGATCTCAAGGCTGGGTATTGGCAAATCAGTGTTCGGGAGGAAGATAGGCAGAAAACTGACTTCATAACCCCCTTTGGTATATTTATCTTTAAACGTATGCCCTTCGGCCTCCGAAATGCTCCAGCTACGTTCCAGCGCTTAATTGACAGATTCCGGGTCGAGCTCAATAATATCAAGATGCTAGCATACCTAGATGACTTGATCATATTCTCAAGTACATTTGAGGGGCATCTGCAGGACTGCAGATTAGCTGTCGTTTGGGCCGTTACGAAATACAGGGGCTACATTGAGGGTTTGCCTACTATTGTCATGACCGATCATCATGCTCTGAAGTGGCTCTTGTCTCTAAAGTCACCTACAGGCAGATTAGCCAGATGGGCTCTTACGCTACAGGCCTTTGACCTCACGATCCAATACACTCCGGGTCGTACTAATCTGGTAGCAGATACGCTCTCCCGTCCACCATGCAACGGAGACACGCAGAAGGATTGCGGCATATGTAGCGTTACGCTCGACATGCCTGTTCGTAGCTCAGCAGAAATAAGAGAAGAACAAAGAAAAGATCCGAAAATAGCCAAGATTGTCGATACCCTGGAAGGAGGAAATGACACCGAGAACGCAATGTACTGGAGTGGAAAAGGTTACCTCATGAATAATGGACTACTCTATCGTCATTCACCTTACTCCGATTCAGAGGATGCTCAATTGGTAGTGCCCGAACACGAGTGGGCCAACACACTCCGTGCATACCATGATGACCCTTTGGCAGGGCACTATGGGGTAGAGAAGACCCTAGAAAGAATCACGAAGAAGTATTTCTGGAAAGGGATGCGGAAATACGTTGACAGTTACGTAAAACGATGTGTACCCTGTCAGCGTTATAAACCTAGCAACCCAGAGGCTAATCCTGTGGAACGCCGGAATCGCGACCTAAAGACCCAACTCGCTATACTAGTCGAGCAAGATCACAGTGACTGGCCGGACAAGTTGCCGAGCATCAGATTTGCCATGAACACAGCGCAATGCTCATCCACAGGTTGTACTCCTGCATACCTCACTTTTGGCCGAGAGTTGAGAACACCAACCGAGATTGGACACGATTTTCGAGAAATAGTACTATCGGAGAACTTCATACCGGAAATCACCCCTACGCTACTTCAGATCTCAAATACCCTGAAACAGGCGAGAGAGATACAAGAAATGAAGGAGGAAGCCCGTAAAGAGTACGTTGACAGGAAGCGAAAGGAAAGTCCCACCTATTCTCCCGGAGATATGGTGATGGCGAAACTACACCCTGTGAGTAACGCTGCCCGAGGGTACAGTTCCAAATTTGCGCCGCGCCGAGATGGACCCTATGTAGTCACCAAGCGATGTGGTCCAGCATCATATCAGATCGCAAACCAGGAAAATCCCAAAACTCCAATTGGGACCTATCATGCGTCTGCGCTAGAGCCCTACAAGGGGAACGAGGAAACGTTACCCAGTCCTGTGCAGCTCTGCGAAGAAGGGGACGTCCGCGTAAACAATCTGTTACCGTTGCTACCCGAGGAAGGGGTCGTCCAAGGAAGAACAAGCACTAGATTACATTACAGTTTCGTGGTCGAGTCGCCCTACGAAACTGAGGGGGAGAGTTGTAACACCCCAACTATAAAAGTTTACCCAATTACCCGCTAGATGGCGCTAGCGTCGAGATAGATCGCGCAAGCGTTAGCTTAGTGTAGAATAGTTAAGGTCTTAGGTTAATTTTTGTTATTTGAGACTATTGTAAAGGTGACACGGTTGCATTAAGGTCGAGAATCAGCTGCTCTGAGTACTTTCACTCGTGTTATACTCGGAGACTGTTTTTCCTACTTAACTGTAGCCCGCGGTTTTGTTTGCGCTTGAGAGTGTTTGCTCCTGCATGCTTCGGTTTGTGGGTCTGCACGCTTGACACAAACAGTGTTGCCTCTTTTTGTGCACTGTTACATTGCTGTACAAAATCCCCGCCAAGTTTAAATAAACTAAGTTGTTGTCAACCTCTGTCTTTGCTGATTTGGAACGCCCCATCGATCCCGCCACTTACACAACTATATTTTCTGCCACCAGAATTTAGATTTGCCACCTAATTTGCTCACCAGCCATCTCAGGAATAAGATATATATAGCTGTATGGTGAAGAAAACCATGTTTTTCAAACCAGGAAAAGTTGTTCATCGTAGGCCAAGTTGTAGCATGACGGTATTTCTATATACTGAGTTCAAGTGACAAATTCTAAGGTTGAATATTTAAGATTGAAGAAAAAAAGAGTATTTATAAAGTTAACGACGTAATAAGGTTTAAAGGAGGGGCTTGGGAGTTGGAGTTTTCAAACCAAAAATGATAAGGACGACTTTTTTTCATCCAAAACATTGTTACGTTGAATGTTTAAGACGGGAGAAAAACAGTATTTATAAAGTTGACGAAGTACTAAGGGTTACAGGGGGGCTTGGGGGTCGGTGCCACGTTTTGAATGGGGGAATACGAAATGCCAATGCTGCAATGCAAAAAAAGTGGCGTTGTATTTTATTTTCTATTTTTTTTAATAATAAAAAATCCGGTTAGTATGATAAGTCTCCTAGATTTCCTTTTTCCTCGAAGCAGGGAAGGGGTAGGGCTACACGATAATGCGGTGCTACAAGCCCCCGTGCGTGGCCTTGTCAGTGGCAGCAGCATCAAAAGTTTGCAGATGTATATCAAAACAAAGCGTCTGATCTTTTAAAATATAACATCATTTTAATAACGTAACATCTTGTTGCAGTTCAGGCGCTAGGTTTAGGTTACCTAACATCTTGTTTTTGTTATAAAAAGGTCGCTTTGTTTTGGTATAGGTACATCTACAATCTTTTGATGGTGCTGCCACTAACAAGGCCACGCACGGGGGCTTGCAGCACCGCATTATCGTGTAGCCCTACCCCTCCCTTGCTTCGAGGAACAAAGGAAATCTAGGAGACTTATCATACTAGAAACCGGATTTTTTCATTTTTTCAAACATTTTTTTTAAATACGCCGCCACTTTTTTTGGATTGCAACATCGGCATTTCGTGTTCCCCCATTAATTACGTAACTAATTTTACGTCACACCTGGCCATAATGTGAGTTTTACCGCTCGCTACGCTTACGGTAAAACTCGCATTATGGCCAGGTGGGGACGTAAAATTGTGTACTCACCACGGGCAGTAAAAAAGAAAGCCCTCTATCGCATATTTACAACCCTCGCCTGCGGCTCGGGTCCCAAATACCTGCGATTTCGGGCTTTCTTTTTTTTACAGCCCTAGGTAAGTAATGTACTAATACATATCTCATGTAGGAGACTTATCGAACTAGGTTCAGTGTCGTGGGCTCTAGTCCTAGCAGAGTCGTACATATATTCGTGGTAAATAGAAAAATAAAATAAGTTAAACAAATATAGCTGCATGTCTATTTTCTAGACAAAAGCAGGATTTGACACATGTCGAAATATTTTTGATGAACCTCGTTTTGTCTAAAATATAAGTAATTGACATTTATTTTTCTAAAATGAATTGAAATAACAAGTTTATGTATAAATCGTAAGAATGAAACCATGGTTATTCTTTAAAAGTGGGTAAGAAATATTGCCATTTTTGAAATTTTTGATATTTTCGACATTTTTGACATTTTTTATTTTTAGGTTCTCGATTTTTTTCACTTTTAACACTTTGTCACTTCTCGCTTTCACTTTTCACTACACTTCACTTTATTCTATTTTAAATATTTTTTATTTCATTCAATTTTACATGTTCCTCAATCGTATGGGTGTCGCGTTTCGTCGAACTTCGTTCCAAAACTACCACCGGTTTTAACCCTACACCTCTGGCCTAAGAAGTATTATGACCAACAGTAATACTTTATTAGATCTTAAAGATACAAAATAATGCGTAGTTCTTCAAGAAGAAATATCAAAACAGCTTGAGACACAGATAATGTACCCCTTGTTTAATTATAAAGAAAAATAAAGCCTAATCTGACTGCTTCACAAAACGTTTGATATGTTTTCCTACCTAAACGGTGTTCTATAAATGTTAGATGATTTTGTAGTAGTTTTTTGGTTTGGGCCATGCATCTTTGTCCGTCATATATAGTCCTCGAACCTGCAATAACTCTTTGACATTCATGACATTTTCAAATATTTCTTAAGAGCGGGTAAAGGCAAATTTAAAGCATCGACGGGTAACATGTTATAAATATGAACACCTTGACCAAAAAATTACAAATTATTTCAATACCAAATTTCATCTAAATACGTACAGCGGTTATTGGTTGTTTCTTCTTATTTCCTTTTCCAGAGCTCAAATTATCCCCATACCAAATTTTATCTAAATCGATTCTGCGGTTAATAATTCCCTATACAAATTTCCAACTCCCTTTTCACCCCTTTATATGGGTTGATTTTCGGGGTGAAAGCTATCGTTTGTCCTTTCTCGAGGCCCATACTATCTCTATACCAAATTTCATCTTTATCAGTTGTTCAGCGGTAAAAAAATCGTCATACAAACTTCCAACCCCCTTTTCACTCCCACAAGGGTTTATTTTTGGAATAAAAACTATTCTGTCGTTTCTCGGGACTTAAATTATCTCCCTAATAATTTGTATTAAAAATTCTCCATACAAACTTTCAACCCCCTTTTAACCCCCTCCAGGGTTGATTTTCGGGATCAAAACTATTCTTTGTCCTTTCCCGGGACTCAAACTATCTCCACACAAAATTTCATCAAAATCCGTTCAGGCGTTTTCACGTGATGCGCGGTCAAATAAAAAGACAAACAGATAAACAGACAAAAATTCTAAAAATTGTTGGAACGTGTTCTGTTATCGATTCTAAGTATCCCCAGCCAACTTGTTTTCGAATATATTCCATGAACAGACTTTCGACCCTCTTCAGCTTTATTATATGTATAGATAGTTTTTATTGAAAGTACCTTTCAGGCTTCACTTTCATTATTTTTTCAAATTTTTTGGACCTACGGTTCTAAAGTAAGATGGGGGGGGGGGGGCTTTTTTGAAGATGAAACTATCCTTCGTCCTTTCTCGAGACCCATACTATCCCTATACAAATTTTCATGTAAATCAGTTCAGCGGTAAAAAATTCCTCATACCAACTTCCAACCCCCTTTTCATCCCCACAAGGGTTTGAAAACTATCCTATGACGTTTCTCGAGACTCAAATTATCTCCATACTCATTTCTATTTAAATCGTTTCAGCGGTAAAAAATTCTCCATACAAACTTTCAACCCCATTTTCACCCCTACCAGGATTTTCGGGATTAAAACTATATATTATCCTTTCCCGGGACTCAAACTATCTTTATACAAAATTTCATCGAAATCCGTTCAGCCGTTTTCACGTGATGCGCGGTCAAATAAACAGACAAACAGATAAACAGACAAAAATTCTAAAAATTGTTGGAATGTGTTCTGTTATTGATTCTAAGTATCCCCAGCCAACTTTTTTTCGATTATCTTCCATGTACAGACTTTCGACCCTCTTCAGCTTTATTATATGTATAGATCAAACTACCAAAGAAAATGAAATGTGCGATAAAAATAAAACGTCTTGTTTGTAATTATAATTTCAGAACAACAATTTCAATTGTTTTCTGTGTCCAACTATATCATTCGAACTGGTATAAAAGTAATTATTATAAACAGCTAGTACAATACGTTGTTGTTGAACTTGATGTTAAGGCTTTTGGTAAAACAGTTCAATCTTGTTACGGACTAAACGTCAGTATCGTATCCTTTACATGCGCACTGGTTAGCTCTTTAATTCACTTGTTTCATAAAGCAGATGGTATGAGATCCCTGCGCGTGGTATTACATATACTCGTAAAACACCCACTTGGTGCACGCTCCATTATCCATCAAGTGCAGAATTCGCTACCTATAATCATTCTTCGTCTCTGACCTGACTGGTATAACTTGAGCTCTGCTCATACGGCCGACATTTATGACAAATACTAAAAGTGATGGTTGGAATGCAGAAGAGAAAATAAAAGATTAGATTTGTTTTATTTCATGAAAGACAATTACATTATAATTTTACATCAACAAGCAATATTGCATTATTTTCAAAGTTATAGGAATTTCTGTCATGATCGTCATAGTAAAAAATATAAAAATAATAGCAATATGTACAATAATCTTATTAGTATCTCCCAATAAGGATCGTCAAAATACAATTAAAAGCAATAAAAATCAAAAATCAAGTATGGAAATACTTATAAATTCATTACATGTAGGTACATAAAGTTGATTTAATAATGTAAAATACGAAAATAAAATAAAATGAAAATCGTGTTCCTGATTAGGATCGTCAAATAGCGACACACAAGAGTATAAACATTAAAACTGAAATCTCCCAATAAGGATCGTCATTATAATAACTAGAACTCTCAAAGTAAAACAAACAAAATGAGGAGTTCCTTCTATTCCTGATGGATCCTGTCATCAGATCAAATTTCAAAACTTCAAACCCACCACCACTTATTACCATTAATTTTGAGTTTTGATTCCTTTGAAACCAAAAAATATCGAACGACTGAATCTATAGCACACACAAATACATAAATACAATCATAATGGACGGTTTATTAATAAAACGTGGGTTTACAGAACATATAAAACATGGGCCGCGATTCAAAAAATAAACACACACACTGGACAGACACAGCTCCAACCCAACTCAACTCAACGATATAACTACATTGACATTTGCTATTCGAACAGATTTTCATTCAACATTGGTTTCACATTGGTACAACATTGGTCTCACATTGTACCAATGTTGTACCAATGTTGTACCAATGTTTAACCAATATGAGACCAATGTTGAATGAAAATTTGTTCGAATAGTAAATGTCAAAATGTCGTTATAGCGTTGAGTTGAGTTGGGTAGAGTTGGGTTGGAGCTGTGTCTGTCCAGTGTGTGTGTTTATTTTTCGAATCGCGGCCATGCTTAAAACATACAATAATATAATATGTAGGTATTTAAATAAGCTGACCACTGGTTTCCTTCTCCATCATTCTTGTTGAAATCAGGTTATGTTGGCGCGACTTGGTGAGCTTGAGAATGATTTCGCAGCTCGACTCGCTTATAATATCTCGTGTGCAGGAGATTGCCTTCACAAGGCCTGCGTTCAGTGACACCTAATTCCAATTTCTTTGCACTTATCGCTTTGACGGATTCAGTTTAGATTTTGCAAACTCCTGGGGTCGAAGTTAAGATGACAATCGCTTAAAGACAATGCCAATGGAAAAATTATGTGATCGTTTTAATTTTTTTTAATAATATACATGACCACTTTTTTCCCAGTTACAATAAAAACATGGCAAAATGTGATCAATTACACCTAGATATTTTTCTAGCATGAACGACTTGTTGGAAGTGATTGACAAAATAAAAACGTCGACAGTCTGTTATCGATAAATACCACTTCAACGTCATAGAGGTAATACAAAGACAAATATATAAATAGGGTAATAGGCTGCGTCAGAAAATAAATAATATTAACAAAACAATCAATTTATTTCTATTTTACATACTTCAGAAAATAATCTATACATCTATACATATAATAAAGCTGAAGAGGGTCGAAAGTCTGTACATGGAATATATTCGAAAAAAAGTTGGCTGGGGATACTTAGAATCCATAACAGAACACGGTCCAACAATGTTTAGAATTTTTGTCTGTTTGTCTGTTTATCTGTTTGTCTGTTTATTTGACCGCGCATCACTTGAAAACGGCTGAACGGATTTTTAATGAAATTTTGTATAGAGATAGCTTGAGTCTCGGGAAAGGACAAAGAATAGTTTTCATCCCGAAAATCAACCCTGGAGGGGGTAAAAAGAGGGTTGAAAGTTTGTATGGAGAATTTTTAATAGAAATTAGTATGGAGATAATTTGAGTCCCGAGAAACGACAGAATAGTTTTCATCCCGAAAATAAACCCTTGTGGGGGTGAAAAGGGGGTTGGAAGTTGGTATGAGTATTTTTTTACCGCTGAACTGATGAAGATGAAGTTTGATATAGAGATAGTATGGGTCTCAAGAAAGGACAAAGGATAGTTTTCACCCCGAAAATCAACCCTAAAGGGGTGAAAAGGGAGTTGGAAATTTGTATAGGGAATTATTATTAGGAAATTAAAATTGGAACTGAAAACATAAAAAAACCGGCCTTTAAAAATAAATTAAAATGTATGTTGGAGATATTCAACCCAAATGTTACCTAATTAATCACAACTTTAAATTTAAATTTGAACTCAAGTTGTAACTACTTGCTGAACTATATCATTAATTTTTACCTAACAGATATGCATGTTTACTTTTTATTTTCATTTAGTTAGTTACCTACTAACAATAGACATAAGTCACATATTTATTGTGAACAATTACTTATTGTTAAGTACCTATGTGATTGAGCGCGACGCGCCAACAAACTGGTCACTCCAGTTTGGCGCAATATTATAACTCCCGAAACCTGTAATTGTTTTACATGAATAAATAATTTAATAATTAATAATAATAGTAACCGCAGAATCGATTTAAGATTATTATTATTAAGATTTATATTTAAGATCTAATAATGTATTACTGTTTTGAAAGAAATAAGTCCCGTCGAGTTTCTTTTCGGTCATAATCATAACACTTCTCGGGCCAGAGGTGTAGGGTTAGAACCGGTGGTAGTTTTAGAACGAAGTTCCTTATCGGACGGTTCGCGGATGGGGGCTAGGCGAAAAAAAGTCACGTGACCGTCAGCGTCACGAAAACGCGACATCCATACGATTGAGAAACATGTACAATGGAATGAAATAAAATAATAATAATAATAAAATGAAGTGAAGTGAAGTGTAGTGAAAAGTGAAAGTGAGAAGTGGCAAAGTGACGAAGTAAAAAAAGTGAAAAAAGTCGAAAACCTAAAATTTCAAAAATTTCAAAAAAAAAAAAAATTATAGAAGAGAATTAAGAGAGAAAGTCAAAAATGAAATAAAATTAAATAACGACTTCGTTCCAACCGAGTGTTTCACGACACTCACGTTTTTTTTTTCTCTGACGTTTATTAGTGCATTGTAATGTGCTTACATTGAAGAATAAATATCTTGATCTACACCAATATCATAAATCCTCTATTCCGCGTTCGGAAACCGTATGTAATTACCACCATTATTGCAACCAGTAACGTAATATCAGTGTATTATCTGTGACAGTGTGGTAAAAACGTATGAAAATTCATTACCTACGGTAACGTTATGAAAATCCGCCCTCCTCCCCGACCGCCAGCACGCCACCCCTCCCCCCCGACCGCTGGCACAATAAGGTTGGTCATGGCGGTGTAATGGTGGCGGTCATTCTATTGGTTTCCGAACACGTCATTTAGGATTTATAATATGTGTGTAGAGAAAGCAGTGTATGCTTCTGTACGTAATTAGGCCTTATTACGTAACAGTTACATAAACTACTATTTAACTCTTTTTAGGGTTCCGTAGTCAACTAGGAACCCTTATAGTTTCGCCATGTCCGTCCGTCTGTCTGTCCGTCTGTCCGCGGTCTAGCTCAGTGACCGCTCGCACTAGAAAGGTGAAATTTGGTATCAATATGTGCATTAATTACGCCGCCAAAGTAATAGAATAAACACTAAAAAAGTATTTTTATTACACATAAAATGGGGGGTGAATTTTTTTACTCTCCAACCCTATCGTGTTGGGTATTATTGAATAGGTCTTTCAAAAAGAATAGAGGTCTTCTAATACATTTTTTGGATGAAACTGATAGTTTCGTAAATATTAGATCTGAAAGTTCAAAAAAGGGCGTCTCCTCCATCTAACTTTTGAACGGGTCCAAAAAAATAGAAAAAAATAATGGAAGTGAGGCCTGATAAGAACTTTCAATAAAAACTATATTGAATAAAATAGGTTCAGCCGTTTTCGAATTATCAGTCAAAAACGCATAGTGAAAGGAAGTGCCGGATAGTAAAATGACGTAAGCGCCGCCAAATATCCCTTAATAAACAACCTTTTGAACGGATGTTTTGTAACAGGGCGGCAATTACGAAACTCTATACTCTACACTGAGCATGGCCCGACATGCTCTTGGCCGGTTTTTTTTGCATTGTTATCCCAGAAATCACCCCTTAAGGATATTACTAATTCCAATTCAAGAAAATCCCCAGCCAGGTTATACGTAGCCTATAAAAATTCAACGTCTAAAAGGGGAAGGTAGCCACTACACTCGATTGAGTTAAATTTGCATGGGTCATGGACCCCCCCCGAAGTACACCTCAAATAGAAAAAACATTTCTCCGCGCCTGTTCTTACCTTTCATGCTTAGACTGATGTGACGGGAGGATCGATTTGGATGATATTTGCCGTGGACATGAACGTATAAATACAAAAGTGGTACTGTATCGTCCGAAATACGCTACTACTCTATGTCGTTTAAATCATGCCAAAAAAAATTTATAAGGACAAAAAAAAGTACCTACTGATTTTTGAGTGTAGTTTCATTTAGTGATAATTGTAAAATATTTTATCAGGACTACTGGCCTCTAGCGTATCCATCTGTCAACTTTACTTCAAGTTTCGCCTCCAGGGTAGCGAGAGAGAAATTAGGGGTGAATTAGCCGCTTACTGACACAGACCGAATTCCACGCGGGCGGAGCCGCGGGCACAGCTAGTTTGGAATACTTTCGTAACTTTCTTTCTTCGTGTCACTGAATTAATTATCCCATAAGTCACTCCATAACACACACACACAACGAAATTGTCTTTCAAATTGACTAAGAATGTCACAACATGTAATTGAACCAACCCAAACCCATTGTGAAGTAGTATGTACTTATCGATAACAGGATTGTCGATGTTTTTATTTTGTCAATCACTTACAACAATTCGTTCGTGCTAGAAAAATATCTAGGTGTAGTGATCATGTATAGTTTGGAGATCCGTAACGACACCGATCACTTAAAATAAAAAAAATCTAAGTATCCTTTATTTCAATGATTGAATGTTACTTGCTGGCTGCTACGAGCTAGACGCGTTAACAGTAATGTCAAAACCAGACTAAATCAAGTTGAGATGAGACTGAATTTTGTTTCAATATTTTTTTTCTTTCTGTGTTGCCTGTTAAATTTATATTATTTTTTGTCTGTAGTTGTGTCGTCACTCGTTAGTCATAAGTTAGGTTCCCACTGAAAATCAGCGCCGTGGCTTGCCGTGGCATTACGCCGAGTGGGGAGTCTTTTCTATCGTCCGTTTTTAGGGTTCCGTACCTCGAAAAGAAAAAACGGAACCCTTATAGGATCACTTAGTTGTCCGTCTGTCTGTCTGTCTGTCTGTCAAGACCATTTTTATCAGGAACGCGTGGAGGTATCAAGCTGAAATTTATATCAAATACTCAGGTCTATTGTCCCTTGGAGCTGTGAAAAAATCAAACTTAAAAGCCAACGCAATCAAAAGCTACCGTCATTTATGCTGCAAATTTTAGAGATTTTCGGCACTCGCAAAACCTATGGGGTACTTCCCGTAAACTCAGAAACTTGAAACTTGGCACGAAGAAGCTTCATATAGGTTGTCTGGAAGAAATTGCTCATTAGCGATAAGACCGCCTGTTGTTACCTCTACCTAAATTTATCTAATTGTAAAATTTGTGCTTGTAACTGTATGAGGTGTGCAATAAAGAGTATTTATTATTATTATTATTTATTATTATAGCACAGACAAAGGAAAAATTACGAAAAGTAGACATTTTTAGTAAAATCATACAAACAATATTTTTTTTAATTTTAAACTTACTAAAAATAGATGTCATATACTTTAGAAAAAGTGACCAAACCCTCCGGTGTCCGAGGCCAGATTTGAACTGGCGTCTTCAGCTTTCGCGGCTGACGTCCTGACCACTAGACCACCCGGTCACGGCGGAACTAGACAAATTTTCTCATGTATATGCAATCTCTGAATTTGAAACGGCTAGGCGCCGTTGACCATACTCTAAGGGCATGCGCAGTACGTGCTTGCACCTCCTATCCGAATCTCTTACGTGATTCTGGTATAGCGAAAGAGATGGTGCTGCCATCTATGAATCTTGAAGCAAATCAAATTATTTTGTTCAATATTTTTTGATTTGCAATTTTTAAGTAGTTACACTACTATATATAAACTGAAAATAGATGTCATATACTTTAGAAAAAGTGACCAAACCCTCCGGTGTCCGAGGCCAGATTTGAACTGGCGTCTTCAGCTTTCGCGGCTGACGTCCTGACCACTAGACCACCCGGTCACGGCGGAACTTGACAAATTTTCTCATGTATATGCAATCTCTGAATTTGAAACGGCTAGGCGCCGTTGACCATACTCTAAGGGCATGCGCAGTACGTGCTTGCACCTCCTATCCGAATCTCTTACGTGATTCTGGTATAGCGAGAGAGATGGTGCTGCCATCTATGAATCTTGAAGCAAATCAAATTATTATGTTCAATATTTTTTGATTTGCAATTTTTAAATAGTTACACTACTATATATAAACTGAAAATAGATGTCATATACTTTAGAAAAAGTGACCAAACCCTCCGGTGTCCGAGGCCAGATTTGAACTGGCGTCTTCAGCTTTCGCGGCTGACGTCCTGACCACTAGACCACCCGGTCACGGCGGAACTTGACAAATTTTCTCATGTATATGCAATCTCTGAATTTGAAACGGCTAGGCGCCGTTGACCATACTCTAAGGGCATGCGCAGTACGTGCTTGCACCTCCTATCCGAATCTCTTACGTGATTCTGGTATAGCGAGAGAGATGGTGCTGCCATCTATGAATCTTGAAGCAAATCAAATTATTTTGTTCAATATTTTTTGATTTGCAATTTTTAAGTAGTTACACTACTATATATAAACTGAAAATAGATGTCATATACTTTAGAAAAAGTGACCAAACCCTCCGGTGTCCGAGGCCAGATTTGAACTGGCGTCTTCAGCTTTCGCGGCTGACGTCCTGACCACTAGACCACCCGGTCACGGCGGAACTTGACAAATTTTCTCATGTATATGCAATCTCTGAATTTGAAACGGCTAGGCGCCGTTGACCATACTCTAAGGGCATGCGCAGTACGTGCTTGCACCTCCTATCCGAATCTCTTACGTGATTCTGGTATAGCGAGAGAGATGGTGCTGCCATCTATGAATCTTGAAGCAAATCAAATTATTTTGTTCAATATTTTTTGATTTGCAATTTTTAAGTAGTTACACTACTATATATAAACTGAAAATAGATGTCATATACTTTAGAAAAAGTGACCAAACCCTCCGGTGTCCGAGGCCAGATTTGAACTGGCGTCTTCAGCTTTAGCGGCTGACGTCCTGACCACTAGACCACCCGGTCACGGCGGAACTTGACAAATTTTCTCATGTATATGCAATCTCTGAATTTGAAACGGCTAGGCGCCGTTGACCATACTCTAAGGGCATGCGCAGTACGTGCTTGCACCTCCTATCCGAATCTCTTACGTGATTCTGGTATAGCGAGAGAGATGGTGCTGCCATCTATGAATCTTGAAGCAAATCAAATTATTTTGTTCAATATTTTTTGATTTGCAATTTTTAAGTAGTTACACTACTATATATAAACTGAAAATAGATGTCATATACTTTAGAAAAAGTGACCAAACCCTCCGGTGTCCGAGGCCAGATTTGAACTGGCGTCTTCAGCTTTCGCGGCTGACGTCCTGACCACTAGACCACCCGGTCACGGCGGAACTTGACAAATTTTCTCATGTATATGCAATCTCTGAATTTGAAACGGCTAGGCGCCGTTGACCATACTCTAAGGGCATGCGCAGTACGTGCTTGCACCTCCTATCCGAATCTCTTACGTGATTCTGGTATAGCGAGAGAGATGGTGCTGCCATCTATGAATCTTGAAGCAAATCAAATTATTTTGTTCAATATTTTTTGATTTGCAATTTTTAAGTAGTTACACTACTATATATAAACTGAAAATAGATGTCATATACTTTAGAAAAAGTGACCAAATCCTCCGGTGTCCGAAGCCAGATTTGAACTGGCGTCTTCAGCTTTCGCGGCTGACGTCCTGACCACTAGACCACCCGGTCACGGCGGAACTTGACAAATTTTCTCATGTATATGCAATCTCTGAATTTGAAACGGCTAGGCGCCGTTGACCATACTCTAAGGGCATGCGCAGTACGTGACCTCGGACACCGGAGGGTTTGGTCACTTTTTCTAAAGTATATGACATCTATTTTCAGTTTATATATAGTAGTGTAACTACTTAAAAATTGCAAATCAAAAAATATTGAACAAAATAATTTGATTTGCTTCAAGATTCATAGATGGCAGCACCATCTCTCTCGCTATACCAGAATCACGTAAGAGATTCGGATAGGAGGTGCAAGCACGTACTGCGCATGCCCTTAGAGTATGGTCAACGGCGCCTAGCCGTTTCAAATTCAGAGATTGCATATACATGAGAAAATTTGTCAAGTTCCGCCGTGACCGGGTGGTCTAGTGGTCAGGACGTCAGCCGCGAAAGCTGAAGACGCCAGTTCAAATCTGGCCTCGGACACCGGAGGGTTTGGTCACTTTTTCTAAAGTATATGACATCTATTTTCAGTTTATATATAGTAGTGTAACTACTTAAAAATTGCAAATCAAAAAATATTGAACAAAATAATTTGATTTGCTTCAAGAGTTTTAAACTTACTACCTTTTTCCTCGTAAACGCGTAGAGGTATTAAATTGAAATTCATATCAAATACTCAGGTCTATAATACCTTTAAGTTGTAAAGGCTTGTACGGAACACTTGGCCGGTTTTTTTAAGATTGTCCTATAATATTTACTATTTATTTACTTATTTCTCGTACAATTGAACTCTTGTGACGTGAATAAATGTATTATCTTTCTTTCTTTCAATAAACTACAGTACGGTTGAAATTTAAAAAATCGAAGCAATTACATTGGATACATTTTACTTTAATATTGGAATAACTGATGCTGAATACAGGCGTTGAAGCGTACGTTACGTTCGATGCAAAACGGCTTGAATTTCCTACAAGTGCGAGATTCCCCGAGATATCTCGAGTTGGCTCGTAACCCGGGACCGTCATGTGTCCTCCCGTCCGTTAATGCTTTCCCCCTTTATCACGGATTAAATATACCACTCTCATTGAATACACATCCATAAGATTGGTATTGAGTGGCAGCTCTAATGATGAATTGGCTAAATGAAGTTTATGTTAATACCTGCGTTGAAACAAATTAAAAGTATGTACATGTTATGGTACCTATTTATATGATATTAATCACGCCAAAAATATTCACGGCAAAAACTCATTGCCAAAAATTAGGCACATTTATTAAAAAATCCGAGGCGTCAAAATATTATGTCTCTCATAAAACGTTTATAGCAACAGTAGGCCTAGCACATGAGCGTAGCGACAGTATCTCGCGGTCGAGATAGACATCTGTCACTTTCTGTTAAATACAGTTAGACAGTGACAGATGTCTATCTCGACCGTGAGATACTGTCGCTATACTCATGTGCTAGGCCTACAGAACGTTTTGACGTACTCGTTAGGAAATTATATCGCCAATTCGAAATATTATAATCTAGAGTTAATCTGTCATATTGTGTAATTTATATATTTCTGTTAAGAGAGATATAGCCAGTAATTTACTTATTATCTCTTTCGTGCATTCTAGTATGAGTAGGTACAATCGGGTTCATAATTGCATACCCAATTTTTGAATTAATGCATTGGTAAATTGGGTATGCAATTATGAACACGATGGTACCTGTACCTATAGATCGTGTATGCGTAGCGACATAATAAGTAAAAAATATCACCTTTCGATGGTAGACTCAGACTAATTTAGTTCTTACTTACTGATTAGTGTTTATTTACATTTCTGCATCTTAATTTACATTCTAGGGCATTTTCAGAGAGAGAAAAAAGTGTACCATTAAGTTTTTTGTGTAAAACCTAACAATTTTCTGTTTTTTTCTGATGACAATAATAAAAAAAGTATATCCCAAATTTTTTGTCACTTTTGTTTCGCGGTTTACATACATTCTATATCGACCGTCACATAGCTGACTAATACATTTTTGATGGAAATTGGGGATTTTTTTAATGGTAGATTTTTTTCTGTAACCCCCCCAACAGCGATGCATACTTAATCTTTACTACATCGGTGCAGTAGTCACTCTATGTTATCCTGACGTGTCGATAAATTATCTATCCTATATGCTGACCGGCACAGGTGGCATAAGCCAAAGGTACCTGCAATTCGAAGTGTGGATTGGCCCGGCTTCATGTTCGGAGGGGTAGAGCTACCTATTGGAGCGAATATCACAGTCAAATTGCTTAGAACCGGTTGCATTGAACCGTTTGTATTTAATTTGATCGTATTCGGAGTTCATCATTGTTATGTCCAATATACAGGATGGTGCATTTAGATCGGTTAGTATGGGCAAGTCTGTAACTATGAGACATACAAAGAATTATTCTAACGAACCACTTCATCGATTTCAGGGACCGGAAGAACTGCATACATGGATAAAAAGAAATTCTACTCAGTTCGGGAATCGAACCCAGTCGCTTTGAAAAGTAAAACTTACCTTATTTATATTTGGATATCGATTGTGTAGTTCTAAAATAAATAAAATGTATTGTATTTCATATTTTTTATGTAATTAAGTTGACATAATAATTAACATGATAATAAATTGTTAAGCTGAGTAATTTTTTAAAAATCGAAATCTATGTATGCTGTTTTTATTGTCCCTAAAATCGATGACATAGTTCCTAAGAACAGATCTTTGTATGTCATATAGTTACAGACTTGCCCATACTGATCGATCTAAATGTAAAACCTGTATAGGTAAATATTTGGGGAACCTTAAAATACAAATACCTTTAATTAAATAAATTAGTACATTACGTAGACTTAAAATAGATTCAGACAATAGGCGGTCCTACTTATCACATTCAGCACCGACAACCCGACTGTCGGGTTCTGTGTTCGTAGCGACTACGCGCTCCATATGACGAATACGTGGCTACGAGCGTACGCACTAGGTGGCGCTGAATGTGTTATATGTAGTTATAACAAAGGGTTACTAACAATGTTTATGGAATCGAAAAAGACTGAAATAAAACAATTTTATTTTATTTATTTATCATATTTGTCTCTTATATTATATTAATAAATATGATAAATTTACTACGAGTAGCTTAATTCCATATCTATCTACTCGCGCGTTATTCTGCTCATTTTCCGTTTTGTTTCCTTTCACTTTGTGCATGCCTGCTTGTCTGCTCTCACTTTGTGCATGTCTGCAAAATATCTTACGTAATATATTTTTTAAATCACGTTAGACTCCCTAAAGGACAGAACAGCGTTGCAAATTGTGGGATCAACTTGCAATTTCGCAACATTATGCCGAGTCTGAGCCTATTTTTTATCGCGCACATTGCTGAACACATTGTGAACTTCTGTAGTACCTATCTCGACTAGTGTTTGCCTTTCGGTATGCATTTCTTTGGTGTGTGCTTTATTGAATAAATTTCTATCTATCTATCTTCCAGACAACCTTTGGGGGCCTTTTTCACTTAAGAGTTTTGTATGAAACTTGTTTATTTTAATATTCTGGCCCACTTAAAGTACCATTCTCTGTTTTGGAGCTATATCTCATTGTGAGTTAGGACTGTACACATGTGGCCGACCCTCCAAACGACAGTATAAGCGACCTAGACCAGCGTTCCCATTGGTTGTTAGTACCAAACGAGTCAAGCATTCAAGCGACTACTTTAACTGAGACTGCCAACTTCTATATACAAGGGGTAACAAAAATGCTGATTCGTATCATCGTATTCTGATTATGAAAAACAGAACTTTGCGCGCGAAAAAAAATGTTTTTGTATGGAGGGTGCCGGCTGGGACCACGTGTCCCATACAAAAAAAAAATTTTTTCGAGTCCAAAAATATTTTTGTTAAAGCCTGTACAGTAATTAGGTACATTCCATATTTAAAAATAGCAGCACTATACCGCGCCGCGCCACGCCACTCAATGAGAACCAAAGTACACATTGGGCTAATGTTAGCCAATACATATAAGGTAAGCTAAGAATATAGTGATAGCGAGATTGCATTAACGCTTCTTCCCTCTATAGCTCACCAAACGAAGACGCTTAACTGCCTGATAGGGGAAGTAATTCGTGTATAGCTGAATTTTGGTGTAGTTGTAGGCAAAGGTATCTTACACAACATACTAAAAGTACCGGTGGATGGGGGCGCCGCTAGCGGGGAGAGGGGGGTGTAAAGGTCCCTTATTTTGGTTTTTCGTAAATAACTCGGTAACGGTAGCTCATACGAAAAAATGTTCTATTGCTTAATTCATCCACATCTAATTTTCTATAAAAAAGATTCTTTACAATTTTTTGCTAGGATCAATGTTTAATGAGATATCGAGAAAATACGATAAACACTTTTTTAAACTTTCGGAGCTAATATTTACGAAAGTATTAGTTTTATCCAAAAATTGTTTCAGAATACCCTTATTGTTTTAAAAAGACCTATCTAACGATACCCCACACATTAGGGTTGGAGTAAAAATAATATTTACCCCCCCACTCCATGTGTACGGGAGGTACCCGAAAAAATAATATTTTTTCACATTTTGTTTTAAAACTTTGCCGGCGTGAATAAAGTACATACTCACACGATTTTTTTATTTTCTAGTACTAACCATCACTGAGCAGGCTGCTCACCCTGCTACCTCACTTCCTACCCTTATAGTTTCGCCAAGTCCGTCTGACCCCATCTGTCCGTCTAGACGTCTAGTACTAAACATCACTGAGCAAAGCCGTGGACGGACAGACGGGGACAGACGGACATGCCGAAACTCCAAGGGTAGGACCCCTCCTCACCCTGCTCAGTGATGGCTAGTACTAGAGAAATTAAATTTCGTATAAGTATGTGTTTTAATTACGCAGACAAAGTTTTAAAACAAAATGTGAAAAAATATTATTCTTTCGGGTACCTCACGTACACATGAAGTGGGGGGTAAATATTTTTTTTACTCCAACCCTAATGTGTGGGGTATCATTAGATAGGTCTTTTTAAAAAAATAAGGGTATTCTGAAACCACTTTTGGATAAAACTAATACTTTCGTAAATATTAGCTCCGAAAGTTTAAAAAAGTGTTTATCGTATTTCCTCGATATCTCATTAAACATTGATCCTAGCAAAAAATTGCAAAGAATCTTTTTTATAGAAAATTAGATGTGGATGAATTGAGCAATATAACATTTTTTCGTATGAGCTACCGTTACCGAGTTATTTACGAAAAACCAAAATTAGGGACCTTTACAACCCCCCCTTTCCGCTAGCGGCACCCCCATCCACCGGTACTTTTAGTATGTTGTGTAAGATACCTTTGCCTACAACTACACCAAAATTTGGCTATACACGAATTATTTCCTCTTAGTTTTCCTTTATTGGGTGGGCTACTAATGCATAGCTGCATCTCTTAGATTGGCCGACATTGGCATTACATGTAAATTTAAAAATTAAGGAATGTAACTACTGTAATTATCTGTATATGAAAAATGAACAAAATCGCTTTTGTTTAGTTTGCCTTGACTACAACGGGTTGATGTAGATTGTTTGCACAACTTGTTCATGGGCTTGACTTATCCTAGTGCACACGCTACTTGCACTGCTGTAAGAAAAGCAGGCAGCTGTATCTGCTAAGTAGGATAGTAATACTTTAGAGGTTAAGGGAAGGGAAGGGAAAGGAAATACTTTCAAAATTACGAAGCACTTTCGAATCGTGATACAGACCAATTTATTGATGCTACCATCGCTCACACTGTTAACTGCCCATCGGTGGACCTTATGCCGTTAGTAATAAGGTCCACCGATGTACAGTCTTAAGTGTTGCTGTTTGTACCTATAATAATTAAAAAAAAAAGTATTAATATGTTGTACAGTCACCGGCAATAGTATATTCCTACACGAAGGCCGCAAAAATATGTGACAAGCTCTTATGGCCCTACAAATAAGAGCGTGTCACATATTTTTGCGGTCTTCGTGTAGAACGATACTATTGCCGGTGACTGTACTACAGATGTCAAAATGAATGATACAATTTAATTTTACAATAAGATCGTCAAAAAACGTCTTTTATATGCAAGACAAGAGCGCTGCAAGAGCATAAAGTGAGCCAGGTAGTATACTGAATAGTTTCAGTACTCGACTCATTCGGTTAGTATATGGAATAAGACTCTAGGAGTCGTTACGGCGGTTAAAGGACAGACTGTGATTATTAGTTTTGTTACAAAAACTCGTAGGACCTGTCATACAGACTAAAACTAAAGTGATATAAGCAAACAAGCATAACTTGAATAAAATGAAGACTCGTTTGATTTGATTCAAAACACTTAGGTTTACGTATGTTGGCTTGTACAGTCAAGTGCAAAAATAGGTATCGAAATAATCGTCTCATAAATATGGTACTACGCACTTATTACAACGGAATAAGATACTATGGGACATATTTTTGAGTAAGATGAGTACACCCATATTTTTACACTTGACTGTACGAAATCTGAAGGGAGTAGGAGGCCTATTGTAAAAATCTAACTTATCATTGATTTGATTTTAATTTAATATTGAACCAATAAATTTCCTCGTTTTCGATTGGTTATCAATACATCAAACGTTTTAATGATATCAGAGTTATTCTGATAACTACTACGCTTATTCATAAACATCTTACGCACAAACCTCATTTAATTAATAATCGTTTGTACTTATCTGACGCTTTGACAGTTGTATTTGTTAGAAACAGTCATCAAATAATTTATATAAGACTTGTAAGACGTTATTGAGCGGGTTATAGTTATCAGAATCACAATTTGTTTATATTGCCATTGTCACACGCCACACGCAGCAGCAAAATATACTTAATCACTAAAACAATGCAAATTATATTCTTTAAATTTCCTGTCATTACTAAATGAAATGAAACGATTTATTGCCACACAACAAAATTGTATATACAGAGTAAAACTACACTAATTTAAATAAAACTATTCCGCGTACATAGTTCTAAAATCAGTTTGTGGCAAACGGTTTTGGCATCAGCGTAATGCTGAAAGATGGAATCCCTTCAGCTATTTTTCAGCCACAACCAGAATCCCCATCACACCTTATACTTAAATATAAGCTTTACACCGATTTCAAGGTTAATTTACATTCGATTTTCTTTTAAGTAGGCATTTTACAAAATTATTCGCAAACACAGTTCACAAACTAGTAGTAGCTGTAGTTTTGTTCGCAAACTTTCATCATTTCATATTGGTTTGTGTCAACTAGCATACTATAATATAAATCATTATAAAGATCAAGGCATCTGAGGTTAGACTGTTGTAATGATGTACCTAAACTGAGTAGTGAGTAGACGCCCGTAAGGCGGCCATGTTAAACAAATTCAAACTATATGGGAGTGACTTACGCTGCACAAATCCCTTGGACGTTTAACGCAACGTTGGACGCGTCGCCAGACACTCGCCACTCAGGCTGTACACTAATCTGGCGATTCGGATGCGACCGGGGGCTCTCGCTCATCCTTAATCGTCCATCGAAAAAGTGGAACGGCTAGTGATGTTCCATGGCTGGGAATATGTACAGTTGCGTTTACCAATATATGTACTATCGGGTTCAGAATTGCATGGCCAATTTATGAATAAATTCATTGATAAATTGACCATGCAATTTTGAACCCAATGGTACACACGGACGTTCAAACATATGTGTACAGTTGTGTGCAGGCAAAGTGACAACCCTAGCGTGAATGTACGAGTACATAATCGAGTACAACTGCGGGTAGTTCGAAAAACCCGCGCAGCTAGGACATGCTAACACAATTCCTCGCGAGTCTGCCTGCAACCACAAGCGTTACGGCACGTTCGAAACGTCAGGAAAATAATAAAAATAAGTGTACGCGGTCCCGTTTTTTTCAAAATAATGATATGTGTACGACACGAACTTAAACCCATACAAATAATTATTACTTAAACGTATCGAAATTCCGTTGCGTGACATAAAAATGACATCGATGCGGAACGTCATCGTAAAAGTTGGATTTTAGTCACGCTTTGCGGCTAATTGAAATACTGCAGGAAATAATGCCATCGAGACATCGACCTTTCCTACAGCATGAAAAAATATAAAAACCATTAAAACGCGCTGAAATAGCTGTGTAGGTACTAGGTACTGCATTGATAACTGAAACTAAGTTCGAAAAATAATCTAGGTATTTCAGATTTTTATGCGAGCAACCGCGTGAGAATTTTTCCCAGGAATATACACGAAATTGAAATTGACGTCCCATCACTAGAAACGACACCGGCGGTTATAACAACTGCCTAACTCGCCGTGCTTCCAAATAGCTAAATAAAGCCGCTGGATTCAATTTAGCGGGCCAAGTAACGATGAAGCCCTTAACTTGCATTGACTTTGGTTGGGCGTGGGAGAGTAGAGATCTCAGCTTAGCTAGTGTAATGTGATCTGTAATAAAATTGATTGCTAGTGTCTGTCCGGAAAGATAAGTGTCGTAGAATGCATGAGCTCTCATATAAACCACGACACTTCTTTCTGGATAAGGCCGATGAATGCCGCATGCGTGCAAAAAGTTTTCGGCTGTAGTAACTACAAGTTAGAAGTGCACGTGTACATCGACATCAAATATATGTTTACACTTTTGAACTTTACTCCGTTGTGCAAAAGTGGAAACATATCTTTGACGTCGACTGTACAGTCATCTAAATTTAGCCGGAAAACTTAACGGACAACAGCTTGTATCTACAAAAACCTAGCTTATGACAAGCGGGATGCGTTTTCGGCGGTCAAAACCCTGACCCTCAACAAGCTATATCAGAGCGCGCTCGTTGCATGTCTCCGCGCCGGTTGCTGGCAATTTTTTGCTAGGGCGCCGCCATCACCAAATCGACTGTCGGGTTTCGATAGAGCTCTATGCTCTCCAAAACATGTCACGACTATTGACTAACCCTTTAAAAGGCAGATATGTTGTCAGAAACTACGCGAAATTGAACCGTATCACTTGAAATAAAGTTTAAATAAGGGTGGGGAATATATTATTTCCTTATTATAAAGGGTTAGGCATGTAACTAACGTGATTGAAACCGTGAGGTATATTGCTATATAGATGAACAGCGTACATACATCAGCCGTTGACATACAGTTTAACCAGATTCTTCGCCTAATAAGTTGTTTCAAGTCTACTCCATCCTACTGGCTTCCCGCTCTTAGCGCCTGCACATCTGCGTAGGGATAAATGTCTCAAACGAGAGCTGAAGAAAGCCCCTGGAGCCCCGACTTGCCGATCCAAAAAGACCTCGAGGACTTTGGAACAAAAAGGCTCAAATCCCGAAACCCCCCTGCACTGCTGATGACTGACCTGAACTCACGGACTTTAGAGGAGTCATGGAGTGCAGAATGGGAAGCTCTCAGAGACCACTCGAACCCGTTCTCTGCCCTCCCGCTGCGAGTAGCCCCAGCCGGCTTCAAGTTTCCTCGCCGGGTGTGGACCGCGCTGAACCGCCTAAGAACAGGAATTGGCAACTGCGGTCACCACTGGTAAAAATGGGGCTGGAGAGCCTCTCCTGCATGTGACTGTGGGCACCCAGACCAGACTATCACACACATCGTTCTGGAATGCCCCCCACTAGATACACAGGTCATATAGACGACTTTAAGAACATGTCAGAAGAGGCAGCTGCTTACCTGGGAAGGGCAAAATTCTAATTTTAATTTTTACTTTTGCAGTAATGTGTAATTTGTATTATATCCAGTGACATGTATAATAGCTATACGATAAATAAATAAATTGCTAAGTTTTAATAGTGTGTATTGTGTATGTAATTCCATATGTTTCTACTGCTCCGGTTCTGATATGAATTCACACGGTTTCACTAGTTCAGCAGAACATTCCACTCACTCGTGCTCTGAAAGCTATGGGAATGACACCTTAACGTGGGAACTTTGTACAGCAAGCGTGCTGTGGAGGGCCGGGTATGAAAAGAAATGGCGTGATTTCATACTGTATAAATAGTCCGGCTGGATATTATGTTATTATGTTATCCCTAAGCATTTTTTGTAAGAAGAGTGGGCCAACTTTTTCCGTTTAATCTGAGAACTCTTACTTAATGCGTATGATTAAAATATATAATTAAGTAATCGTAATGATTTAAACTCACACAATTTTCACTAATTATTCAGTTAAACTGGGACTTAATCGGATCCTACCTAATTTATTTTTGTTATTTCGACTGACGTTAAGGACTTAATATGGTTATTCAGGGTCGCAAGCAGACTGGTTGGGAATTGTAGCAACACATTCTAACTGTGCAGGCGTTAAAAACTACCCGCGATTGCTTGATTATGCCTTTTTTTATTACCATAATTTCAACTGACAGGGATTTCACATTGTGGAAACCAGTACCTACCTAATTAGCAAATGGATGAATGGTCACGAAATCACTTGCACTTCCAATCCTAGCGTAAAAGTGCATAATCAAAACTATTAAATGCGGGTAGGTAGTTCAAAACACTCGCGCAGCTAGAAGTCGTTAATACCTATAACAATTTTTTACCCCCAATTAGCTACTTACGCATAATTTAAGATATAATTCTGATGTTAGTACAGTCGCCACCAGATACATCGAGCGGCCAAGGTGGTTACAAATATCTGAGCAACGTCTCTATTGTCAAGGCGATAAAGTGCATGTTCAGATATTTTTGAGCACATTGGTTACACGATATATTTGATGGCGACTGTACCAGATGTATACCTACAAAGATAGCTATTTTGAATCACTATTCAAACAAACCGCACTCGGTTTAAATAGACGCATGTTTTTGCTTTTTTTTTAGCGAGCGAAAGTGTCCTAAAGAACACAATCGTTCCTAAAGAAAATCGTCAAGATTGTTACAATTATAAACGTGCTAAGTTTTTTCAAAAACTTCATTCGAATCATGAATTGTATGGCCACTTTATTTTTCTTTTTTTAGTAAAGGTCGTGCGGTAAAATGAGCGTATTCAGAACCGAAAATCGTACTCGTATCCCAAAGTGTATAAGTAATCCCAAGCACCCACCAACGACTTTCTAGAGCTACTCCTTAGATGAATAAAATTAAAGGATCGAGCATGCCTGTACAACAAACTGTGACGCAAGATAGCGGCTGGTTTGAATGTGTGTTTCACGATTAAGAATACAATATTTTTGAATTTAAAAAAATAGATTATTAATATATATGGTTAAATAGAATTAATAAGCACTTGTTTTAATAAATTTGAAGATATATATTTCTAAAGAGGCTATTAAAAGGTAAAATTTAAAAAAATCTAATTTTACTATTTATTAAAATTACACGACTACTGTTGAGTGTGGTGGCCTCTCTTGTCGTCCCAATACTATTATTTTAAGCATACTTTATACATTTTTAATCTGCAGGCACGGCAGTGCCCTCGCTAAGACGAAGACAACTAAAAGTGTTATTACGTACTATTATTTTAAGCATACTTTATACCTTTTTAATCTGGAGGCACGGCAGTGCCCTCGCTAAGACGAAGACAACTAAAAGTGTTATTACGTAACACGATTTAGGGGGGGGGGGGGGGCAAGGGGAATTGACCATATCTTACTCCTACTGCAGAGAGGATTATTATTATTATTATTTTTCTTACGTAGGGGCGGAAGGGGGTCTCTGGCAAAAAATGTCTTACGTAATCAATGAACGACGACTTATTTTATACTAAACCTTGTTTAGAATGTAACAAAACTTTTTGAAAACTGCATCAAAATCGGTTCAGCCAAACGCGAGATGATCGCGAACAAACATACATACATACAAACATACGGGTCAAACTGAGAACCTCTTTTTTTAAGTTGGTTAAAAATGCTCCTCGATCGATCAACACAATCGGTTTGACTTAAGAGCTGACCTCTCATTCTAACCATAGTTCCATCTCGTTCTAATTGCTTGACCAGTAGATTACTGAAGCGACTAGTCAGCCGCTCAGAGTGAGAGGGAGCGATAGCTAGAATGAGATGAAAGTTTGACAGGTCAGTAGTGGTGACATAACTTCGCGCGTTCAATCTACGATTAGATATGGGCTTTTTGTTTTACGAAGTTTTTGGAATAATTTTAAGTAATATATAATTTTGTTTATTTACAAATTTTATTCAAAAAATAATAAAGAATAATTTGTTCACAAAAGCATAAAAGTTATTAACTATTAGGTAACGTTTTAATATTCGTTGAAAACGTGCGTGAAATAAAACGTCTAGTGGGGACGTCAATATCGCATTGACAACATATCGCGGCGATTATAGACCTACCTTACGTTCGGGAAGTTTCCCTATTCAACCACCTGGCAACACCGCTACCGTGAAGTTAATAGTTTACGAATTTACTGATTTTTAATATGATTACGCAATGAATTGTTTACTTAACGGTGAAAAGTTACCCCATCCGTTTTTTTTTCGACCGGTGGCATTTCTGCAGCATTTGACAACGCACGACGGCTTATTTTAATTATTTTTTAGCAGCACTTGACTGCATAGACGTTTGGACACGACTGTCGGGGGAGCGGCTCATTATTGTTGTGCGTATGTGTGTGTAGTGCGTAACCACGAGGACACCGGCTCATTACGGAATCACAAAATGTTGTTAGCAGTACTCCATCTGAAGAATTATATAATCTATGAGCGTGGTTGACAGCTTGTTGGAGGGCGCTGTGGGTGTGGAGAGGGCGCGACTCATTGCGGTATCGAGGCCCGAATCCGGCGCATGGTTACAAGCGCTTCCCTCCCCACACCTGGGCACTCTCCTTGACGACAACTCTTTGCGGGTGGCGGTGGCTCTCCGCCTGGGCTGCGATGTTTGCGAACCACATTTATGCATCTGCGGTACCATGGTAGAGAGCAATGGCCACCACGCTTTGAGTTGTTGTCGGTGTGCTGGGAGATTCCCTCGTCACCACGCCCTCAACGACGTCATCCGGAGGGCGTTGGTTTCGGCTACCTAGACAAAGTTTTAAAACAAAATGTGAAAAAATATTATTCTTTCGGGTACCTCCCGTACACATGGAAAGGGGGGTAAATATTTTTTTTACTCCAACCCTAATGTGTGGGGTATCATTAGATAGGTCTTTTTAAAACAATAAGGGTATTCTGAAACCACTTTTGGATAAAACTAATACTTTCGTAAATATTGGCTCCGAAAGTTTAAAAAAGTGTTTATCGTATTTCCTCGATATCTCATTAAACATTGATCCTAGCAAAAAATTGCAAATAATCTTTTTTATAGAAAATTTGATGTGGATGAATTAAGCAATAGAACATTTTTTCGTATGAGCCACCGTTACCGAGTTATTTACGAAAAACCAAAATTAGGGACCTTTACACCCCCCCCCTTTCCGCTAGCGGCACCCCCATCCACCGGTACTTTTAGTATGTTGTGTAAGATACCTTTGCCTACAACTACACCAAAATTTGGCTATACACGAATTATTTCCTCTTAGTTTTCCTTCATTAGGTGGGCTACCTCTTTTGGGACGCCACATGCGTCAGCACTTTCGCTGCCTCGCACTTGGGTCGCACTACCAGGGTTGCTGCAGCTGCTGCGGAGGCGGCGGCCAGCGGGAAGCATGCTAAGTACTCGTCTCTCCACAATTACTTATTTGTCCCGTTTGCGGTCGAGACTACTGGATGTTGGGGATCAGAGGCCAAGGCTTTTGTGGCGGAGATTGGGCGGCGGTTGCGAGAGAGGGGTCTTGACCCTCGCTCCGGGTCATTCCTGGTACAAAGATTGTCAATTGCGATCCAGCGTGGCAATGCTGCGAGCGTGATGGGAACCTTTACGCCGGGAATGACACGGGGCGGGTTATTTGACTAGTACTTCTTGTACTCTTGTAGTCTGGTTTTTGTACATTTTTTATAATATTATTATTTTGACATTTGTAATCTGTGGACATAATAAACCCTTTTAATAAATATCTATGAGCTAGTCACTGTATTTCGGCCGCAGTTGGCAGATTTATCGACTTGATGGCAAAAACTGACCTAGGGACTGGATACCCAGTGCTCTGATTTACTGCCTACGCGCCTTATTGGCTGGGGCCCTATTCTAACTTTAAAACACGTATAGACACGATCCAACTTCAATACAACTCCAATGCATTAACTACGCAATAAACGTCTGAATCAGAAATATCAGAATTTTCTTGAAAATTATTCCAATGCAATTCAATCCTACTTCAATATTGGTTGTTTATTTGTTGAGTTATGTTTGAGATATATTATGTTTTTAATGTATTGTTTATGTATTTTAAAATTAGAATACGGCACCTGGTTAGGGCTGTGATACCGACACTACAAGGCAATTAAGTGAACGCCGGGAAGGAAAAGCGCAGTTTCGAAGTTACTTACATCTTCAAAAATAAATAAAATATATTAGGAACATATTGTAAGTCAACATCATGACACCTTAAGGAGTATTACCTCTCCACACTAACCTATCTCTCCACACTAACGCAAATGTTTGCTGACTGTATTTTTTTATTTTTTTTTATTTACTCTGTGTATGTAGTATATGTATTTATGTTTATTGATTATTTTATTTGTGTATGTATAATTAATATAATTATGTATAATTAAGCTATTGTATTTTATGTTATTTGTTATTGTTTACTGGATTTTCACTGTTTCTTTTGCCTTGCACCTACTCATACGATTATTTTCGACTAAATTTCCGCTAGCCCAAGGTTGTCTGGAAGAGATCGCTCTCTAGCGATAAGACCGCCTGTTGACTGCCTCTATTTTTAATCTGTGTACTGTGCTGTTCTATTTTATTGAGGTGTACAATAAAGAGTATTTGTATCGTGCAGAGACTTAGTACCATGATGAACTTAACTTACTTATTGGAACGTAGGACCGTTCCATGTGCCCCGAGAATTACATGCAGGCGTCACGTAGGAGTATTTCGCCCAGCTGTCAATACAATTTCACGCCAGCGCGATACTGCGCGGCGATCGGAAAAAAACAAGTTTAGAGCAACTAGCAAAACAAAATTTTACATGTGGAAAGTATTTTTTTTAAATAAATACAGGGTGTAACAAAAATAGTGGTGATCCGTTTAAGGGCATAATTGGTATCGTGTTGCGACTATGAAAAAGTAGGAGGAAAATTTTTTGGACGCGATAATATTTTATTTTGTATGGGACACGTCATCTTAACCGGATTAGCAGGCTGAAGTGGCAATGGGCAGGCCACATTGCACGCAGATGAGATGGCCGATGGGGTCGAAAAGTGTTCGAGTGGAGACCACGGACTAGCAAGCGCAGCGTAGGACGTCCACCCACAAGATCGACAGACGATCTTGTTAAGGTCGCCGGAAGACGCTGGATGCGGGTCGCTTCCAACCGGTACGTGTGGAGGTCCAAGGGGGAGGCCTATGTTCAGCAGTGGACGTCTTATGGCTGAGATGGTCATCTTAGCCGGCCGACTCTCCATACAAAACATTTTTTTTTTCGCGTGAAAAAAATATTTCTTAGTTCTTCATATTTTGAAGACGATACCAATTATGCCTTTAAATGGATCACCAGCATTTATGTTACACCCTGTACGTTTCACAAAAGTTTAAATTAAAAAAAAAAAATTGTGACTACCAAAATACACAATATTGGTCCCATTTACATGATTTCTGCTGTTTTACTAACTGAAATCTGTGATATAAAGTGTTCACTAAAACAAACTCGATTAAAACACCAAATTTTTCATTCAGACTTGCAATGTAGTTTCACTTTAAAACACAAAGCAAATTTTTAAAATCAGTTTTTAAACCGTTTACAGGAAAACGACAAAGCAACATGTAATTGTTTTCTCGTGGTTTCTCTTTCACCGAAAAATATCGAACAAAACTAGGCTACGATTGTGACTTTTTTCCTCGCAGAAATCGTCAAATTGCCAATCCACTCTTACCCCGTTCATCTCGCTTCGTTTTTACGTTCAAAGACAATTTAAGGATTAAAAGTATCCTATGTACCTGGTTATCCAAATCAATTTAGCTGTTATGCGTAAGAGAGAAACAAACAAAATAAACAATCAAACTTTTAAATTCCTAAAGGATGATAGGTACCTATTTATTAATGGCATGTATTTATCCAGGCGGCAAAATAATTGTATTTGGGCTACTTAAAAAAATAGAAATTGGCATTAAAATTAATAGGTTGGCGCCTAATTAGAGACGACTAATTATTTAAATATGGGCTGTATTTTAATGCTTTTACAGGTATCAAATAATTATATTGACAACTGAATTAATAACTGGGAAGTATTTTAAGAAGCTTTTTTTTAAATGGAAAGCGATCGATTAATGATAGGTACCTATTTATTCATTACTAGTAACAAGAGTTTGAATTTACTACCTTTGTTTGAGAAGCTATTACACACCTAAGAACTCTCCTCGGAGCAGATTTATTTGTTTAAATGGGAAGGAATTATATTTGAGTGCTGGTGGCTTGGCGGTAAGACGTCAGAGTGTAAAAATCCGGAGGTCTCGGGTTCAAACTCCGGCTCGTACCACTGAGTTGTCGGAACTTATGTACGAAATTTCATTTGATATTTACCAGTCGCTTTTCGGTGAAGGAAAACATCGTGAGAAAACCGGACCTAATCCCAACAAGGCTTAGTTTCCCCACTGAGTTGAAACGTCAGATGGCAGTCGCTTTCGTAAAAACTTGTGCCTCCAATTCCTGGGATTAAGTTGCCGAGCGGACCCCAGGCTCAATAGAGCCGTGGCAAAAAGCCGCAACAAACGCTAGGAGGATAATGCTAAATCACATTTGAATTAAATGTCCATATTTCTGAATACAATCCATGGACGAAACGAATGGGTAAGCTAATCTATCGGAGTTAGTAGCAGGTACTGGGCCTAATGTTGGCCCAATCCAATAAACCTTTACTGGGTTTCTTTGTTCTCGTAACGAGGGCAATTTGTAGATCAACAGATGTCTTGTATATCATTACGGCCAAATACAGATCACTATTAAACTCTAGAGGGAGCATTTAAGAAGACTTATGTTCATAACTTCCGTAAACCTCATATCAGCGCTTCGTTTGTTTTATAGTATAATCGGCTGGCCGCATTTGGCAACGTTGTACATTCATGGCGCAGGCATTGGTTTTTACGAAAGCGAATGTCTATACTATCCAAATAAAAAGGAACAATTAGGTTCTTTATGCAGTTAAACGACACAACCAGGGCATTTTTAAAGCGTATTATATCACAAATAAATACTGTATACATTTACGGTGCGTAAGCACAGTCGTATATATTGTTTCATTTTTTTATAGCTTAGTTGCACATAAAAAGGTACAAACGGCGTACTTAATGTCTTAATGGACCGGACGGCCACCGTATGATCACTTACCTCATCGAGGAGAAGTTTCACAACCTGGTCCGTTCCGGTGAGCTAAGCTATCAAATGAGGTTGGTTTTATCCTGCTAATCGATGAGGTAAAAACGCCCCAAAAATTGCACCACTAAAAGTGTTCAAAACCGGAACGAACCAGGTTGTGCCCACGCCGATCAAGTGATTTGTGACCTATTATACTTTTACTTTTCGATGAATAAGGTTCCAAACTGCTCCTAGATGAGGTAAGTGAACATACGGTGGCCGCCCGGTCCATAAGGCATTCTCTACCAGTCAACCATAGGACCAAATAGAAAACTGCCAAGGTGGGTATAACTGAAAACGGATTAGAACGATATATTAAATACATGCAAACCAAATTATTAAACTCTGTTAGTATTAATGAAACTAACACAGGATGCCAAGCGATGTTGTTATTAATCATAAAAACAAGCCCTAGCAAGCCATTTTTAAATTCAATATAAGTTGGTCAATAATCAGTGTCAAGCGTGAGTTGATTTAGAGTACTTTACGATGCGGAATCTATTGCATGGTTATCCATTCAGAAAACAAACGGAGTTGGGGAACTGCGCCGGCTTCCGTGGCCATCGTGTTTTATGGCGGCCATGTTTTTTTATTGAATACATTTTTCAAGTTTGCCGAGTTTATTCAGCATTGGTGGATCGAGTTGAAATGGCTTCTTACCTAATATTAGTTAGATTTGAAGAAAAAGTTAAATTGCTGAATTGAATCACAATATTATTTCAAAGCACATAGTTTTTTATTATCACATATATTTTTAACTAGCTGTGCCCGCGGCTCCGCCCGCGTGGAATTCGGTCTGTGTCAGTAAGCGGCTAATTCACCCCTAATTTCTCTCCCGCTACCCTGGAGGCGGAACTTGAAGTAAAGTTGACAGATGGATACGCTAGAGGACAGTAGTCCTAATAAAATATTTTACAATTACCACTAAATGAAACTACACTCATAAATGAATACTTTTTTTAAATTATATTTTTATTTTTGGCACGATTTAAACGACATAGAGAGTAGTAGGTGTATATCGGACGATACAGGACCACTTTTGTATTTATACGTTCATGTGTGGCAAATATCATCCAAATCGATCCTCCCGTCAAATCAGTCAAAGCATGAAAGGTAAGAACAGGCGCGGTTGAAATTGGGGGGGGCGGTCGGGGTGGCGGATTTTCATTACGTTACCGTAGGTAATGAATTTTCATACGTTTTTACCACACTGTCACAGATAATACACTGATGTTACGTTACTGGTTGCAATAATGTTGGTAATTAATAACATACGGTTCCGAACGCGAAATAGAGGATTTATGATATTGGTGTAGATCAAGATATTTATTCGTCAATGTAAGCACATTACAATGCACTAATGAACGTCAGAGAAAAATAAAATACGTGAGTGTCGTGGAAAGTGTGTGAATCGAGTGCGATTTTATGCTATTTAATTTTTGACTTTTTCGTAAATTTTGTGGTTTTAACTTTTTTTGCATTTTTTTGAAATTTTGGAAATTTTAGAAATTTAGGAATTTTGCAATTTTTGACATTTTCGAAATTTTTGACATTTTCGACATTTTTAAAATTCTCGACTTTTATCACTTTGTCACTTCTCAGTTTCACTACACTTCACTTCACTTTATTCTATTTTATATATTTTTTATTTCATTCCATTTTACATGTTTCTCAATCGTACGGGTGTCGCGTTTTTGTGACGTGACGCTTTTTCGTAACGGTCACGTGACTTTTTTTCACCTAGGCCCCCATCCGCGAACCGTCCGATAAGGAACTGCGTTCTAAAACTACCACCGCTTCTAACCCTACACCTCTGGCCCAAGAAGTATTATGACCGAAAAGAAATTCGACGGGACTTATTTTTTTCAAAACAGTATACATTATTAGATCTTAAACATACAAAATAATGCGTAGTTCTTCAAGAAGACATGAAAACAGCTTGAGAGACAGATAATGTACCTATTGTTTAATTATAAAGAAAAATAAATCCTAATCTGACTCCTTCACAAAACGTTTGATATGTTTTCCTACCTAAACGGTGTCCTATAAATGTTAGATGATTTTGTAGTAGTTTTTTGGTTTGGGCTATGCATCTTTTTCCGTCATATATAGTCCTCGAACCTGCAATAAACCTTTGACATTCATGACATTTTTAAATATTTCTTAAGAGCGGGTAAAGGTAAATTTAAAGCATCGACGGGTAACATGTTATAAATATGAACACCTTGACCAAAAAATTACAAATTATTTCAAAACCAACTTTCAACATATAAACTTTCAACCCCCTTTTCACCCCTTCCAGGTTTGATTTTCGGGATGAAAACTATTCTTTGTCCTTTCCCGGGACTCAAACTATCCCTACACAAAATTTCATCATTATCCGTTCAGCCGTTAACTAATTAAAAATTCTTGGAACGTGTTCTGTTATCGATTCTAAGTATCTCCAGCCAACTTTTTTTCGAATAAGTATATTCCATGAACAGGCTTTCGACCCTCTTCAGCTTTATTATATGTATAGATAGTTTTTATTGAAAGTACCTTTCAGGCGTCACTTCCATTATTTTTGTCCGCCGCCGCCGCGGCTGTCCGAGGCCAGATCTGGCCTCGGACACCGGAGGGTTTGGTCACTTTTTCTGAAGTATATGACATCTATTTTCAGTTTATATGTAGTAGTGTAACTACTTAAAAATTGCAAATCAAAAAATATTGAACAAAATAATTTGATTTGCTTCAAGATTCATAGATGGCAGCACCATCCCAGCAAACATTTTTGGTAAAAATAACGATATAACCACCTATTATAGGTCGCAAATCTGACAGTGACCAAAATGAGTTACCTCGAATCGACGTGGATTCCACGTGGAATCCACCAAAGTGGGGAAAAAAAGCACGTGCCGGCTACGTCGATTCCACGTAATTTTAGTAATTGCGACCTAATGGTTACTACATAGGTAATGTTTGCGACGTGGATTGAACGTCGCCACGACGTGTCATTTGGTTGCAATGTACTAAATTGGTAAGACTTACCATTTTTCAACATGATTTCAACGTGTTTTTTACCATTTAATTACCCAGACAGGTTTATTTTTTATGAGATATCATGCAGAGAAAGAGACAAATATATTACGAGAGTATTATCTTTTCGCTCACAAACAAAATGTCTAACTAAAAATCAATTTTAAGTTTTGCAACGAGAATGGCGGCCATTACTTGGCGTAAAATAATTATCTAGGTCGATTACGCAGGAATTATACGATGAAATCTTATGCGCTGAAAATTTTCTCGTGCAGTATGTTAGGTTTTTATTCAAAACTACTGATAGGCTTTCGAAATACTTAAGTATTACTTTTTTTTAAGCTCATAAGTAGTATGTATTGCTTGTAATTGGGGTTCGTAAATTTGAGTTCGGTGTTTGTAAATATATTAAATTGACTTTATATATTTTTTCATATAAATGAAAATTAAAGTACCGTTAGATTTTATTGTTCTAGGTATTACAACTTACCTAAATTATGTAATTTGCAATAACACGTCCTAATTATAACAAAACAAAATGTCGGCTCGATTAAGAAGTTAAAATTTACCTAAAAATACGACGTACTAGTATTTAAGTCAATTTTACGTAATATATACTTAATTCTGCGACCTAATGGTGCAGAGTAACCGTTCATGGTCGAAGCGACCGCCATGACAACGTCACTTTGACCGCGAGGCGAGCGCAATCGTATTCAGTATTTGTTTGACAGCGCGGGTGTAGGCGGTGTGCTTCCGATGAGGTGCCAAGCACAGACAGTTAGTGGCGGATTAACACATTTGCCGCCAGTAGGCTATTCAAATTTTGCCGCCCCTTCTGACCTCTGCATTTCGATACCCTACACGGACAAAAGAAGGTGGAAGAAAATATTTTAGAATTAATATATTTAAAAAATATTATTTGTTTAAAAAAATATATCTTATGAAAAATTAAGAACTGATTACATTAATTCTAAACCTGTCCAGTAAATTTTCTAAACTAATAACATTTGTTCTAAACCAGTTTAGTAAATTTTCTGAGCTTCTAAATAATGTAATCTATGAAATCAATAAATACTTACATACAGCAGCATACGAATTTCTAGTAAGCAAGATACTTACTGATATTTAACATCATTGGATTCCAAAAATTGCTGCACAGTTTCTAAACAATTGGTATTCTCATCATAAATATTAAACTATATAAGAATACTTGTACAAATTTATGATAAATGGTTGACAAAAAAAAAGTTTGTAAATTTACTAACCCGGTTTGTAATTTTCTGTGTTTCCAGTAAGTAAAGTTTGGTAACTTGAGAAATAAAATTTTTGCTGAAGCTTAATTATTATTGCTAGTGTTGCTACATTTTATTCCTGATTCAACATCAGAAACTAAATATCACTGTTTTTAAAAAAGATAATCATTTTCAGTATAATGTTTTTCTCCGTGTAGTTCATAATCATAGTCATTTGTTTGTCAATGAAATTACAACTTGCATGGAATAGCACGAATTGTATACTAAATTGGTAAATTTTTTTTGTTGGAGTTTAAAAACAATACGAACAATATTTTTATTAAATTATCTGTTAACAATCTGCATGGTGATCATGATCACAATAAAATCAATTCAGTTATAAAACCTTTATATGACCTTTTTGCGCGATTTTATATCCGCAAAATCCTCAATTATATCGTCGTATGTAATTTTGTTCATTAGTTCTGACTCCATGCACAAAAGAGCTAAGGCAATTAGCTTTTTTTGGCATAATGTAGATCGTAGATAGTTTTTCACCCACTTTAAGCAAGAAAAGCTTCTCTCACCCGAACAATTTGTCGCTGGTGTACACAGAGCCATGCGAACTGCTATATCCAAGTTTGGATAAATGTTCTCCAAATTCTGATTTCGCAGAAACGATGATAGACTTTTTAATGATCCAGAATCTAGTTTTAACAAAATTCTTTCAGAAGAAAGGTGGCCTTGAAAGTGTATACATTCCTGAACTAGGCTAAATCATTAGGATACATTTTTTCCAAAAAAATAGCTTTTTCCGTAAGGGTCGATGTTGACAACTCACCTATTTTAGTTTTCTCGTTAAATCCGTAGTAGGCCTCCTGTCGTTTTTCTAACTCGGACACGAGTCTTATCTACGAGGACGAGAAACATGTTAATCCTGAAAGTTTCACTCGCAGTCATTCTAATTTCTTCATCAGGTGTTTCGTCTAATCATTTTTTTCTTTTCGGTTGTCTTTTTCCGATATATGTTGTGTATTGCTTCGATACGCTTAATTCCATCGCCTTTTCTTCGAAACTACGAAAAACTTGAAGTTCTCTCGTTCAGCTAAGAAAAACTTACAGTTTACTGTTTCCGGTCCGGCTTCCAACTCTGGTGGTTCGATAACTGCCCGGCCTGGGCGGATGGTAATTTGTTTCCGGTGTCTGTATGTGATGAAGAACAAGCATGCTAATTTTCAAGCGGTTGCCTGACAATTGTTTTTTTAAATTTTTTCTTTGCTCTCGTACAGGGAACCAGTCCAACCAGGAGGGATGGCATTAAGATTTTGTTATATAACCAGGGTACATTCTTTCAGGCAACCGCTGTTTCAATCGGTTGCCTCACGATATTTTTTTTACATACCCCCCGTATTTCCGCTTCAGTCGAAGTTGGGTCAGTTCGGGTTGCACAGGGCGGTTCCTCATCACTTCAGGAGCTTAAATACCGCGAGCCATCCAGTTGCCTCGCGGTCACTGAAATTACGCGTCATGGCTTTAACTATTTATAAATTGTCGTAAATAAAGTTCCAAAGGTGATTTTCCACTTCAATAGTAAATTGCTGCAAACATCGGCTTTATATTTGGCATGTCATATATTGCCATACCAATAGGCCACACTTCGGAAGCAGTACTGTTAAAAAGAGACATACCGTCTACGTTGAACATCAACTTAATAGGAACTTAAATCCATATCTGACAAAGTTCAAAACTTGCCTTGGCCCATAGGCTCTATAAAGATATCGTCAGTTTTTAAAAGTGTTCGCCCATCTTTTGGCAATTTAAATCCCTAAAACTAACAAGTCGTTTTGAGATGAGTTGGTGGGTTCATGATGTACTGTCCATTTTCTTAGGTCTTCCATAAGTTTTATTGATTTTATATTAAAGCAGTCTTCATTTCTAATGTACTCATCTCCAGAGTCTTTATTTTCCGATTCTTTGTTTGCACCGATTTCATTGCCATCTCTCATCTCATCTATATTATCAGATATTTGATTTCCTAATTCAATATTATAGGAATGCATATAATCAAGATCTTTGCTTGTGTGTATTATTGAAACGATATCAGTATCAGTAGATTGACACAAAGTTGGATATCGATGCAAACTGGATTTAGAAGTTAATTCACACTTTTGTTCTTCTTTTAATAATTCACTTTGAATTTTCATATTATCCTAATACTTCCTATAGTGACTACTGGAATATCTATATTTTTTTTGTCTTTGGCCATTGTACATCCAACACTACTGTTGGTTTAAAAACGAAATAACTATTGGGTAAACACGTCCTATTTCACCAATAAATGACTTATTTGTAAGTAAAACAAACTTGACCTGAAGTCGCCTCGCAAACTTCAACGTATTAGTTATTTTATAAAGTTTATTTGACTATTAGGTAATCTAAATGAAACCTTATGGTATTTTTAGTACCTTACAAGTGTTTTTAACTTTATAGTCTCAATTTGGTATCTATGGAAGGTAATATTTACTACGAAATTGGTAGCAAAAGCTACTTAAATCGTCGACCTAAAGGTCCTCACTATAAGAACAAATTACGTCGCATATACACCTAATATGCACCTACAAGTATATATTAACTATTGGTCAAGTTTCGAAGTTAATTTTACCTTATATTTTGCTCATTCTCAACCCTTAAGTTTCTGACCTTATAGTGAATTGATTAAGGGAAATTTACGTTTTAATGGCTCTATATTTTTACCCGGAAGTATAAATGTACGATATGTGAATTTAAGTGGTGCGTATGATGTCATTTTTACCTAAATTAGTAATATATTCTAGAGCCTAGGGAAAAGCACTTAGAATGTTTGCTGGGATCTCTCTCGCTATACCAGAATCACGTAAGAGATTCGGATAGGAGGTGCAAGCACGTACTGCGCATGCCCTTAGAGTATGGTCAACGGCGCCTAGCCGTTTCAAATTCAGAGATTGCATATACATGAGAAAATTTGTCAAGTTCCGCCGTGACCGGGTGGTCTAGTGGTCAGGACGTCAGCCGCGAAAGCTGAAGACGCCAGTTCAAATCTGGCCTCGGACACCGGAGGGTTTGGTCACTTTTTCTGAAGTATATGACATCTATTTTCAGTCTATACCAATTATCATCTAAATCAGTTCAGCGGTAAAAAATACCTCATACCACCTTCCAACCCCCTTTTCACCCCCACAAGGGTTTGAAAACTATCCTATGACGTTTCTCGAGACTCAAATTATCTCCATACTCATTTCTATCTAAATCGTTTCAGCGGTTAAAAATTCTCCATACAAACTTTCAACCCCATTTTCACCCCCACCAGGGTTGATTTTCTGGATTAAAACTATATATTATCCTGTTGTTACCTCTACCTAAATTTATCTAATTGTAAAATTTGTGCTTGTAACTGTATGAGGTGTGCAATAAAGAGTATTTATTATTATTATTATCCTTTCCCAGGACTCAAACTATATCTATACAAAATTTCATCATAATCAATTCAGCCGTTTTCACGTGATGCACGGTCAAATAAACAGACAAACAGATAAACAGACAAACAGATAAACGGACAAAAATTCTAAAAATTGTTGGAACGTGTTCTGTTATCGATTCTAAGTATCTCCAGCCAACTTTTTTTCGATTATCTTCCATGTACAGACTTTCGACCCTCTTCAGCTTTATTATATGTATAGATTACATTTTTTCTAATGGAAAATCTATCAATATAGTAATTGTAAACTATATATTTTTCATCCTTCCTTTGTTGACAAAACCAGTTGTTTGTTTTCATGTCCCTAAATGATATTCCTGGTCATCAGTCGTTCCCTCAATTCTGAGGCTCACGACATCATATCCTTCTGCTGAAGACTAGGTCCCGCCATAGGCTTCTAAGCGGTAAGCGTATGGCTTCGTGTAGTTTTAATTGCATATTCTGATTCCTGAATTTTATTTCCAACGCTCTATAAGTCACTTGTACTGTAATTCAAAATAAAGTGCAATAGTTTAAACATAATCTGCTGACGTTGATACGATACCTTCCAAATGAATGTTCACCCTAACCTCAGCGACGTAGTCGAGTGAAAAAACAGAATATGAAAGAATATGATATTTGCACCACCCCACGCCGATAACTAATAGATTCATAAACTTATGGAGAGCTCCCGTAAATATAGAAGCAACGTTAACATACAATGCATAGTGTCCATTCCTATGACATGTCTTTTACAGTTTATTCTGTTAAATGATGGAATTCGTTGCCACCATCTTTCCGGCAGTGTAAATCAGTTGCATCGCTTAAGGCTAATTAAACAAGTGGTGGCTTTCAAACGAATTCTAACGGTAAGATATATGCGGTAATAATTTTTATATCATTTATTTTATTTTATGTAGGTAGTATGTATTTATAGTATGCATAGTATATATTTTGTATTTATATAAGAAGTTTATTTATATTTATGTATGATACCGAACAGAGTATCTTCCTAATTAGATTATAAATTATAATACAACTCATCTTACCGTATCGTACAGTACCTAAGTCTGCCTAGTACTTCCAACTTTCTCTCTCAATTGCTCAAAAGCTAACTGGAAGAAATCCCTTAAAGGGATAAGTTCGCCTTTGTACGTATATGTTGTGTTATATGTCTTTCGTTGTGTTTTCTTGTACAATAAAGTGTTTTACTACTACTACTACATACATAAAAAATATAATATCCCTTATTACAGTTTACGTAAAATATTAAAAACAAACGTAAATTCGATTAGTTTACAGAAATACTTAGCCCATTAATTTAAACATTTTCAGCTTTACAAGTGCACAGAAACACAAATGCTAAAAAAACTTAGTACGTGTAAATAAATTTAAAGGATTTCAACAGAGCTCGTAACTTTTCAGCGGGAACATACATTTTTTCTAGATTTGCACGCTTCACCGCGCACCTCTTTTTACAAAAAGGCCATGTCGGCGCTGTGTGTATTTTCGGCTACACAAAACCGCTGAGGCATTGGATGAATTTTGGAATTAAAATGCTAAAGAGATACAAACCTGATTTCGGCTCAGTTTTTATTCACAGTTCGTTGAGTTTGCTCAACAGTACACTTTAATGTATGTTCAAAAATCGCATACTAGCGGGAGAAAATTCAGGGAATATACAAATATTTATTTAAACTTTACTGTTAATAACAAAAGTTACTGATTTGAATATATGAATTTGTGAAATATGAACTTTATCAACTAATAATCCAGGGGAAGATTAAGGGGAATAGATCAACCGGACCTAGACGTAACTCTTTGCTCAAAAACCTGCGGAGGTGGTTTAGTCGGAACACACGGGCCGCGATTCGAAAAATAAACACACACACTGGACAGACACAGCTCCAACCCAACTCAACCGAACTCAACTCAACGCTATAACGACATTGACATTTGCTATTCGAACAGCTTTTCACACATTGGTCTCACATTGGTACAACATTGGTACAATGTGAGACCAATGTTGAATGAAAATCTGATAGCCGACCTCCGGTAGGAGATGGCACTACAAGAAGAATCTTGATTTGAACCAAAATTATACGTTGAGATTTTTTCATGTGCTCACTTTAATAGCAAATAGCAATTACACGTAGCACTAAAAGATTAATAAAGATAAAATAAAGATTCATTTTTGTTAGCACGTAATATTTAAATAAAAATAATTAACCCGCAATTGCCGCATTAATAGCGTACGTTACTAAACACGTCATAAAAACATATGTAATTTAACGTCCGTAGGTGCTATTATAAACTGACCCGTCAGCTGTAGTAGATATAATGTGGGAATAAAAATGGTCGCTTACTTCACGCGTCCCGTAACGTGAACAGGGTGACGTGTTGTTGACGTTTTTATGTTGCGTTCGTGTTTGTGGTAACTGATGCGATGTGGTTGATGAGGTTACCCTATAAGTATTCATGAAATTGTGATAGAAATTTACGATTGACCTATACCCGATTGACTACCAAGAGAGTTTAATATTTTAAGCATTTTAGGAGGGCAGGTTATCTATCTATAGCAACAACGACAAATACACGGCGTTAAGTATTACAATACTCTAATGTTCCGTTCGGCTTATACTTAACAGTAGTATGAACGACAAGTTCTTATAATAAAAACAAAATTTCTAATAATTTTAACGTAGGTACCTAGATTTTGAAAATTACAAAATATCTCGTCTTAAGCTCACAATCAATGGGCCAATTCATAATATATCAATACTCTAAACCTAGCACCCATTTCGTTGCATTAAAGCTATCTGTGAAATACGAGTATAATAAATTGTCAAGACACACGTATAGCCCGAGCCCGGAGGTGTGAGCAGTAAATCAGTCTGGCTGTTCATGTTGGTGCAGGGGTTGAGTTCTGTGTGAACCAGTATTACGTGACCTGGAGATTCCTAAGACAGCACACTGCTGCGGATTCTGTATGCGGAGACGGTGTGAAAGCAGGATAGTGCTGTGGATGTTTATAGTGCTTAATAATAAAATGATAGATTTTTCTACTTCCAAGGAGCATTTTTTAAATTATTTTTTCATGCTTGAGTATACAATTATATTCACTTTATGCCTACAGCCTACCAAAACCATGCCCGTGAATCGAACCTACACTTTGGCACCACTAAATGAGGGTTTCAGGGATCGAGATTTTTACTAGATGACATCCATTTTTGACATTTGAATGTTAGAATTAGTAAATTTAATTTAATTTATTCTATTGTTTTAGTTTTGCAAGTCATGAAACTGTTTTATATTAAGTACATTATCATTGTAACCTACCACCTGTGGAAGAGCAGTATACAAGTATCAAAAATACTTAAAAAGAGGTACTAGCAACAGCTACTGTAAAACACTTTAAGTTGCACAATATTTTTTTTTTCTTTTTTGACTGCACCGTGGCGACAGGTCTAGCTGTAATCCACCAAACATGTTTAATGATATTTTTTTTTGATTGGTAGATTTTGACAGTTGCTGTCAAAAAGCCCTCTCGCCACGGTGCTGCCATCTAGTGAAGATCTCGATCGCCGAAACCCTCATTGCGCTTTATGTATCGTCGGAAACCGTGAGGGTCACGGAAAAACGCTCAGAGCCATCGAACATCATACTACATCTGTTTATTCCGATATCGCTGGGAGCGTTTCTTCATGGTCGAGGCATTATGGTTCGCGTAAGCCGTTACGCTCGTGTTCGGTAAGTGATTGGGATGACGTTCCAGACCCCTTGCCGACGCCGACGCCGACCTACACCGATACAGGTCGCGGCACGGCTAACCGCCGACTTGCGCCGTTGGCGGGTTAACTGTTTCACTAGCGATTTCATGCTACTGCGTACCCGCTACGTAGCGGGTCAGTGGAACTTAAAGTTTAGCTCCTATCTAAACATATAAAACAATCGCGTTACACAGAGACTGACAAAACGCACATGACAAAGAATAGTTATTTGTTATACAAGGGTGCAAAGTTGTATTTTAACCGCGAGTGTGGAATTGAAGCACGAGCTAGCGAATGGATTCTAGGGTTGAACTGCGAGGTAGCGAATGGATTCTATGGTCGAAAATAGAATTCTGAGCGAAGCGAGTAGTTCAAAAATAGAATCCTGAGCGTTGCAAGTGTTGCAACACACGAGACGTAAAAATAACTTTGCAGCCGTGTGTAACACAAATCTTTTCACCTCACTAAAGCGAGGAAAATATAGTCTGGCCAGCCAACCAACGCAGTAGCAATGTACATCAAACAAAAATATAGTAACACTAAGCGAATCGAACAGCAGCATTGCTCCATAGAAAAGCAGCAATGTACATCAAACAAAACTTAGTATTTTTTGGACGCCTGTCGCGCGCTTTTGTACGTCATTTCGAAAATTGTAATTCTGCATTGAATAATAAAATAATTGATAATTCTGATATATTTATGACTTTACAATGAAAAAGAAGATGCGAAGAAATTAAAATAACAACATAAAAATGACAGAAGATTATGCGGTCAAAATACAACAGTTGACATTCAGGAAGGAATGAAACATTGATACTTACAATGATTGCTAAAATCATAAGGCCAGTCGAGGGAAACGAGTAACTACCTATATCTACCAGAAAATATAACTTTTCAGTTTAGAATGGAACAGGATTAGCTTCAGTATCTGTATGAATAAGAGAGTCATGTTAATTTACGTATATTATATCACTCAGTATACTCCTACTTATATATTTATTATGATTTCCTTTTATCATTTCGTTTGACGACTATTTTAGGTAGGCACTTATTTAATCTAATGTACGAATTGTATAATTGAATAATCAATAAACGCACGTGAAGTTTTGGTGTTTATTTATTTTATACATAGCTTAGGTAGGTACATAAAGGAAAACATTTCAAAGGCTTGATAAAACTCTGTTGTAGGTAGCGGGATGCTTGCGGTGCTTAAATCTGTTAAATTGTAGTGTTTTCTTGCTTTGTGACAATATGCAGCACTTGCTCCTATGCAACAAACGATCTTGGACTTCATTTAGCACTAGTTTTCGCTTCAATTATTCAATTTTAAACTGAAAGAAAGGTTCTTGAAATGATAATTCGATACAAAACTCTACATAACCTCAAAGTCACGAATAATGAATATCACGAAAAATGTATTACACCTGTCGTAAGTACCTACATCAATATCTCGGCTGGTCTTTGCGTTGATTTAAGTATGGCAGATATTACATTAATAAATAATAAAAAAACCGGCCAAGAGCGTGTCGGGCCACGCTCAGTGTAGGGTTCCGTAGTTTTCCGTCCGTCACAGTAAGTGTCCCCACTTAAGAGTTAATAACACCGCCATGTAGGATATGATATGAGAGTTCCACGTACAGCGACATCTATCGGCAAATTAAGTAAACTATTGTGCGCGAGCTTAAAGTATGAAAGATGATTTTTATGGAATAATTCTTTATTGCGTGAACCGATTTTCACCGTTTTTACTTTATTTGAAAGCACGTCATTTCATTGTAATTTTGTAGAAATTACAGGTACAATAAACCCCTGCTTATACGGTTAAATTACAAACTTACTTCAGAAATTATTTTGTAATTTTTTTTCAAAAACTATTCATCCTATCAAGTTCAAAATAATTTTCCTAGAAAGTTTTTATAAAGTTCTACTTTTGAGATTTTTTTCATATTTTTAAAACTTATGGTTCAAAAGTTAGAGGGGGGGGGACGCATATTTTTTTACTTCTGGAGCGATTATTTCCGAAAATATTTACATTATCGAAAAATGATTTTAGTAAACCCCTATTCATTTTCAAATACCTATCCAACAATATATCACACGTTAGGGTTGAAATGAAAAAAAAAATCACTCCTTAATTTACGTATAGGGGAGGTACCCTAATAAAAAAAAAATTCCACTTTTTATTTTACCACTTTGTCGGCGTGATTGATATACATATTAGTACCAAATTTCAGCTTTCTAGTGCTAACGGTCACTGAGATTATCCGCGGACGGACGGACGGACGGACGGACGGGCAGACATGGCGAAACTATAAGGGTTCCTAGTTGACTACGGAACCCTAAAAACGCAATCTGAAACTTAAAAATATAAGTAAACAAAACTAACTTTTTAAAATTAAAAAGTTACATGTCACAGATAAAACAAAAACACAATTTTCGAATTATTCTGAGACAGGTAGTTCATCAATTAAAATGGATCGATCAAAATAATATTTCTTGAAAGATTTAAAGCGTTTTATAGTAAAATCATGAAACAAAATTGTTTACACTAAATGTTTTTAATTGAATACAATTAAATATAAAATAACTTTTGTGCCCACAGCACCTGATTTGATCAGATAATTTAATTAGATGGGCAAAGATTGTCCGGTCTGGAGTGGCCTTTACATGTTATTATGTTACAAAAGTGACTAATATCACGTTCGAATTTCAAATATTCTTTGCACTCTTGTGAATAAAATGCAGTTTTGCTATCTGTTTTTAAATAATAAAAAAGAGCTTTCCGAGCCAGTGAGGTGAAAAAACTATTACTTAAGGGTTCTGTTTTTGCAATTTTGAATCTGGAACCATTAAAATGACAGGAAAAGCGATTCGAGTTGAACCGTTTATCTTGTCATTATAGGGCAGATACCCCAGTTGTAGCCACTGTGCCATTTTTGGCAATTTTCAATTTTATTAAGGTGTAGACAAATTTACAAGTCTTTGGTTTATAGTTAATATAAGAGTAAATTATGGCAGCACAGATAGCACCTGTCATACATCAGTTGTCATTCAGTTCAGTGGCTAAAACTGGCTTTTGAGCCCCTTATTGACATTTCATTAAAGAAAAAAGCGAGTGATCCTAAAATAAGATATTATGCCAGAATTTTAACAGCGGAGATTCATATAAATGTAGTAATATATTTTCAATTACTCAGTATATATAGGTAAAGAAAGAGTGCCGTAATTCATTATTGAAACAAAATGACGAACGTCTGAATAGACAAACTCCGGAGCATCTGCCCTAATACAATGTGGTTTTTGCGATTGCAGCGTCATATTGGGCTGGTTATTCTCATAAAAAGTACAGTGGAACGTGCCATAGCTGTCCGTTGTCAGAAATAATATAACATCTTAAAATAAGCGAAATTTATGTGATAGAAATGAAAGTATTTATAGTAGTTTATGTAACTGTTACGTAATAAGGCCTAATTACGTACAGTTGCATACACTGCTTTATCTACACTCATATATGTTAAATTAAGTGTTCGGAAACCATAGAATGACCGCCATTGCACCGCCATGGCCAACTCGATTGTGCCGGCGGTCGGGGAGGCGCGTGCTGTTGGTCAGGAAGGAGCACAGGATTTACATTATGTTATCAAATTGGATGTTCGGAATTTTAAACTCATAACGTATCAATATATGAGCATGTAAAGTTAAAATTACGTTACTGCCACAGCTTATCATAGTAAAATCGGTTGTGGTAATGCTAGCCATTGCCTACCGTTTTTGAACACGTTTTAGAGGACTTACAATGTGAGTGTAGATAAAAATGTTTACTATAGGGTAATTTTTTTATAAGTTCGACAACCTATAGATAGCTGTTTGTTTTTTCCCAATCGTGAAATTTACTATTCGGGAAAGCTCGGGGACGTTCGGGGACATTCAGTCTGGCGGTAATGGCCCGGCCGCGAGATTCCGATCGCACGTAAATGACCAGATCGGCCTTACACAGGAGTGTAGCGCAGCTACTTTAACTGACTATAGCTTTACGGATGGTCAGTTTTTTTTTTGAAAAAGTACTTCACAGTTGGTCCCATTGTCACCAGGTCTGATGGGATCTTGGAGAAATCGAAGGAACTCTTCAACTATTAATGGCATACCTATAGTGATTTGAGTATTTTTTTACAGCAGCTCGAGCATTCGCTTTTGGAAACGTGGAGGCTAAGTGAAGTTGGTTTTTTTTGTTTAAAATTATTATTTATTTAAGTCGTGTACCAACCTTGTCCCATACTTATCTAATTTTTTTTATAATAGATATTTGTACCTGAGTTATGAAAGTTTTCTACGTGTTTGAGTATTTATAAATATCTATATATAATATATATAGATAGTCGTCTAGTACCCACAACACAAGCCTTATTGAGCTTATTTACTGTGGGACTAGTCGGTTTGTGCAAGATTGTCCAATAATATTTATTTTATTTATTTATTTTCAATTTTTTTTTGTAAAGTGATTCAGCTGTCTGTAAATATGACCATAAGCTAGCGGACTAGGGAGGCTGATTCTTTCAGGAAATATGTTTTGTTATCTAAACTCGCGTCACATTAGGCGGGGTTGGCGGGCGGCGGGGGATCTCCGCATTTAAAATTGATGCCACGTTTTGATGGCTGATATGGCCGTATACTTATGGTGTTAAACAAATATATGGATCGCTTGATGGTAAGCGTAGTCTATGGACGGCTGCAAATCTAGGGTTTAAATGCGCGTTGGTCAAACCTGTAGGTACACTCCTTTTTTGAAGACCGCTGCATTAGCCCGTCGAGAAAACCTCTTAAAATTTATTACATTAACATACACATTACATTTATCCTATAAATTTAACTGTCCTCTCTCTACTTTTTAAGTATACATCCACCCTTTATTTTAAATACTAAAGTGTGTCTGTCTGTCTGTCTGTTACACTTTCACGCTTAAACCGCTGTATCGATTAAATAACATGAATTTTGGTATGAAGATAGCTTGAGTTATGGGGAAAAATATACAATAATTCATATCCCAAAAATCAACCTTTGAAGGGGTGAAAAGGGGGCGGACGTTTGAATGGAGGATATTTATCCTCCATTCGTGGTTATTTAACCACGAACTGATTTAGATGAAATTGATTTTTGAAGGGGTTTTTCATAAGGCTTTGCTAACCATAGCCGTTCCACACTAAAACCCGTTCATAAGGATTTTTTAAGCGCTCCTTAAGACGGGTGTCCCATACACCTTTGAGAATGCCACGAAACCGCTGCCGCTTGTGATCAAAAATACCTTAATGCATCGTAATAAGGTCTTCTGTTATTTGGTCAATAAATAAGGGTATTTAAGCGGTAATGAAAACTCCTTCATACAGCTAAGCAGAATGATTGCGGTACCAATTATATTGGCAAGCAAGTCGTAAGCGCTATTCAATGAACGGCTAGCCCTTTTACAGACTTTTGCCTGGGAAGGGGTTGACCGGTCTTCGCAGTTATTAGTTGGTAAAAAGTGAGGTGAATTACTAATTTCACGCGGGTAAAAGTTTGTATCTACAAAATTTTACTTAAAAATCTCCAGAGTTTTCAACATTGGACCCAAACCGCTTTAATTAATGCCTTAAGATCTCATTATCTCAGAAGTGAGTCTGCCTGAAAAAATAACGCAACTGAACAAGGTTGCAGACGACGCGTTTTTCTAAAATGAGAATTCTGCCACTCTTAGTTTATGGTACTTATTATATTTATATAGATGTTATATACAAAGGAAAAATTGACCTAGGCACTAAGAATGAGCAGAGGAACTGACCGTATGTTGTACATATTCAATATCGTATTTGAGAAAAAAAGCGTAAGCGCCGGCCCCTAAGACGGCCCTTTGATGTAAACTGTCACATATAGACATAAAAAACACTCACATAACATAGGGCAGATGCGGGGTTTTGGTCACTTTAAGGAGAGTTTGTTTATTCACACGTCCGTCATTTTGTGTCAATAAGGAATTATGACTGTACACTCTTTGTGTACTGAGTCATTATATTACTATACTTATATGAATTTCCGCTGTTAAGATTCTGACATTAGATCTTATTTTTTCCTTCAATGGAATGTCAGAAAGGGGGCCCAGGAGGCAGTTTTGGCCACTTTTTTCCATGGCTCCTGACAACTGAATGACAGCTGGTACCTGACAGATGACATTGCTATCTGTGCTGCCGAAATTTACTCTTATATTAACTATAAACCATAGACTTGAAAATAGGTCTATACCTTAATAATGTTGTAAATGGCCAAAACCGGCACCGTGGCACAACCGGGGCATCTCACCTATATAAAATTTCTCTTTGATACAGAGTGAAATATTAATCACCGTTAATACTGAGCGAGGAGATTAGGTAGGCCATACAAAACAACTTTTACTGTGGGATCGACTCCGAAATCGCGAAAACTTTTTTGGCTTCTCCGTAGAAAACGACAACATCTGATCGGACGAAATGTATGAAACGACCAAAATAATTTTCACGTCAGCAGCTTGAACAAGCCTACTTTCGTCACTTCAGGGAGTGAGACAAAGTAGCTTTTTAATTAAGTGAAGGCCATGAACTGCCTGCCACTTCATACTTCGGGGTCTATTACAAATTCGAAATACATATTTTTAACCTTTAATATGTTCTCACTACTGAGGTGAAAAGTTGTATGTGTCACACGAGAGCAAAGTTATTTTACATCTCGTGTTTTTGAGTCCCTCGCTGCGCTCAAGATTCTAACTTAGAATCACTCGCTTCGCTCGTGATTCAATTATAGTATCTTTCGCTTACTCGGGACTCTAAATCAACACTCGCAAGAAAACCAACTTTCCTCTCTCGTTGCACAACTAACTATTTCGCGATTTCGGAGTCGGCCCCATAGTAAAAGTTGCTCAATATGAACGGTGATTAATATATTATCCTGTATTTTAGTCAAAGTCCTTTAATCTGGTCTAACTCAAAGCATAACGCGATAGCCTTCATCCTACATGTCCAAGTTAAGGCCATGAAAATTGGATTAATTAAGATAGCCAGCTTATGTGTTAATTAAAGACTGACGTGTTCCCGGAGAGTGTCCAACCACCTATTCTTTGCCTCAGTAACGAAAAGACTTAAAGCCACAAATACTAACATCACATTAAGTCCTTCTACTTAGACCCAAGTTAGGCATTAGTCTTACCGCACAATGCAACAGTTAACTGCTTACAACTTTGCCCGTTCCTTGACTAAGCAAGAATGACCTTTATATCTTCATTTTAAAGTCTTGACACTTTAAGGAGGCAAGGATTAACTGGAATCTCGCAAGTTTGGTTTAATTAAAGTTTCTAGTTCGCAATTCGTGGAGTGTCAGTTGGGTAACAATTTGCATTTTATGTTTGAGCGTTTGTTATAATCGGCTTTAGGGTGTTTTCTATGTTGTTATCGAGTGTTTACATTTGGGCTCAGTGGTGTTTTCTATGATTTAATTCTAAGTACATTCTACGAGTATGCAAATTAATTTTTATTTAAGGAGTTACGAATTGGTCAGACATACGATGAGGTAACTATAGTAAATACGTTCTGAAATATAGAGTAATTTCTTGGATACATTTTTTTTTATTTATATTGGTAAAAAATTATATAATAATATGTGTACTATACAAAAAACTTACCTAAAGGAAAATCAGAAAGGATTTGTAGATGGTGCACTAAGAATAAAAACCGGCCAAGAGCGTGTCGGGCCATGCTCAGTGTAGGGTTCCGTAGTTTTCCGTCCGTCACAGTAAGTGTACCCACTTAAGAGTTAAAGACTAATGCCAAAAGGTCGTATCTGATGCCTATGGAAGAAGTTTTTTGGAAATAACTCAAAAATGGCTAGACCTATAATGTTCAAAATAATTTTCCTATAAAGTTTATCATAACGCACATCTTCTCAATTTTTTTCATATTTTTTGGACTTACGGTGCAAAAGTTACAGGGGGGGGGACGCAATTTTTCCGACTTTCGAAGCGATTATCTCCGAAAATATTTACATTATCAAAAAATGATTTTAGTAAACCCCTATTCATTTTTAAATACCTATCCAAAAAATATATCACACGTTAGGGTTGAAATGAAAAAAAAATCACTCCCCACTTTACGTATAGGGGAGGTACCCTAATAAAAAAAAATATTCCACTTTTTATTTTACCACTTTATCGGCGTGATTGATATGCATATTAGTACCAAATTTCAGCTTTCTAGTGCTAACGGTCACTGAGATTATCCACGGACGGACGGACGGGCAGACATGGCGAAACTATAAGGGTTCCTAGTTGACTACGGAACCCTAAAAAAGAAAGCATACCTAATTTAAAACCTTGTGTAGGTAATTATCGTATATTATTATTGTTATAAAGTTTAGTATAGTACATATTGGTTGAATAAAATTAAAAAAAAAACCGGCCAAGTGCGTGTTGGACCACGCATAATGGAGGGATCCGTAGCTTCAATGGAATAAGAACCAGACTAATGCCAAAAGGTCGTATCTGATGCTAATGGAAGAAGTTTTTTGGAAATAACTCAAAAATGGCTAAACCGATAATGTTCAAAACAATTTTTGTAGAAAGTATGTAATAAGGTGCATCTTCTCAAATTTTTTCATATTTATTGCAAAAGTTTCAGGGCCCCCCCAGGGACACAATTTTTCTGAATTTCGAAGCGATTATTTCTGAAACTATTCACTTAATCACAAAATGTTCAAATAAACATCGATGTTATTTTTAAAGACCTATCGATTAATGTGCACAGGTTTTATTTAGTGGATTTAAAAAAAAAATTAGGTTACAAGTATGGAGCGCCCCCTAACAATTTTTTTTTTCTGCAATTTAACTACATAACTAAATAGCGGCAAGCAAAATACACCTTATGTCCAATTTTTAATAACATACGTCTTATAGTTTCCGAGTAAAATGGCTGTGACATACGGACGGACGGACGGACAGACGGACTTGACGAAAGTATAAGGGTTCCGTTTTTGCCATTTTGGCTACGGAACCCTAAAAAGGTAAAGTTAGTTAGGTACTACAAAACAAAATCACAAAATGCACTTTCGAGATATAATTTTACTATCATTTGCACGATAAGGAATGTCTACATTTGATAACACAGGTAATCAAAATTGTAGATATAATCAAATCCATGTATAATCCAAATCAGATTTAAATTTAACTACATAGAAAAACAGTGCATTTAACTAAGTTTCCAATATCATAAACCAAACACACAGCGACAACAACTCACGTAAAATAAAGCGAGTCTCCAATCCTGTCTTACAAAGTGCCCGCAATATAGGTGATCACTGCTCATTCTCCCAAAACCAAAACGACATAAGTCTTTACCAAAACCTCCCGAATATAAGCATTTTCGTATTATTGCACTCCCAAACAATCGAAAGGTCGCACATGTGGCCAAAATTGATAGTTTATACGCCATTTTCAAATTCTGCGGTGGCATAGACGCCTGAACACTTGCATATTGGTTTGGCGTGGAGCCACGCTGGTAATGGTCGAACACAATATTTCAATACAATCACAAACGTAATGAAAATACGTACGGGAGCGTGCCAAAACTGTTTTTAATTATTTCCTCAGAGACCCGTATGATTATGGCCGGTCCGGGGCTTACGGGAATTGAAACATTTTGTTATGATACGGCACATACAAGATTATGATAGCGTTGATACGCTATCATTAAATCCCAAACACAATTTTATTTTTATTTTTGTTACATCCGGGTACATTGAATTATTTTTTGTAAGAACCTTAAGATCTTGATGTAATGTTTTATAAAGTAGTTAATTAGTTAAATTTAAACTTTCGTGAGACATACTAACACTATTAAACGAGATATCTTGAGATTATCCGAGACCCTGTCAGATATTGGCCAGCGAGATTCTGTAAAAATAATTATCTGTGCCTTACCATACAGAATGTCGAGTCATATAAATAAGAGGGTATTCTTACAACTCCGTATTTTATAATCTTTCTTTGTACAGTAGTACGATTTCGTATTTTGATACAAATAAATTAATTGAGGATATTATTATGCCCCGTGATAGGACTTACCTTCCGAGAAGATGTCTTATAGATTGTGCTAACCTGTTAGCATACAATATTGTAGACCCCGTCGTGACTAGCACGGCGGATGATAGTTTTATTAAGACGAATCCCGATTCATACTGCAGGGGCTCAGATTTAGAGAGGCAGCCGTCTGTTGATATCAATTTAAATTGACTGCTACGACAACGAGTGCACCAGCCGACTCCGTTCCTAAACATAACTGTGATGCTAGCATAAGTAGTAAAACTGATGTATTGTACTTAGTTCACCAAAATATTCAAGGGTTTACCAGCAAACAACTGAAAATTGATTTGATGTACAACACTCGAACATTGATATCCTCTGTATAACGGAGCACTGGCTTAAAGGTCATGAATTTATGTTTGATTTCCACAATCATAGTGTAGTAAGTAAATTTTTTAGAAAATCCTGCATTCGCGGCGGGTCATTCATAATGGTAAAACATGATATGAAAAGTAAGGAGCGGAAAGACATTGTTGAATTGTCTGTGGAACGCCATATTGAACTTTCTTGTGTCGAGTTAGAAGAATTTATAATTATATGCGTGTACAGGCCTCCATTGGCAAACTATAACACATTTGAGTCAGTGATAGATGAAGTTCTTACAAGTGTTTTTTGTAGTAATAAAAGTATTATTATGTGTGGTGATTTTAATATTAACTTACTTGAAGATTCATCCATGTGTGTAAGGTTACGTAGTACTTTCAAATCCTACAATTTAGTAAATTTATTTTGTGAGCCTACAAGAATCACAGCAACCAGTGCTACATGTATAGATAAAATTTTCAGTAACAAGGATGCGACTAGTAAATCTATAATAAACAACTTAAGTTCTGACCACTGTGGACAAAAAGCCTCTTTTAGCGGAAAAACTAAGGATATTCCACAAGTCACTATGTGCAGACCAATTTCCGAAAGGCGATTAGATTTATTCAGTTGGAATATCACGAAACAATTATGTTATCTTCCATTTACCCAGGAAAACCCTAACCGTATGAGTATTGAGTTGTTTAACTGTATTAAAAGGGATTTTGATGCCTGTTTCATTCCGAAGAAAGTGCAAGGCAAGGTCAAGACGAAATTTAGCGACTGGGCTACGCCGGATATTCATGAGAAAAGACGACGGCTCTATGATTTATATGACTTCAGAAGAATTAATAAAAGTCCGGAATTCCTAGAGTATGTCAGGAACTTTTCTGAATCTTTTAAGATGATGTGTGCCGCTGCTAAAGCTGATTATCTGTCCAGAAAGATCCAAAATTCCAAGGATAAAGTAAAAACTGTTTGGCAAATAATCAACGATGAAACTGGGAAACGTAAAATCAAAGATCCGCACAACAACCTACGTATTAATAATAATTGGGTGAGTTCGGACCTTGAAGTTGCGGATCATTTTGAGCAGTTCTTCTCTAATATACCGGTAGAAACAACAAAGTCTCTTCATTCATCGCCTGACGTCGCTGAGGCAATACTGAAAACAAATAAGCAGAGTGTACAGATATCTTTAAATTTTCATATGTTACTCCGAACTTAGTTATTAAAACATTTAAATCCCTAAATTTAAAGAAAACTGAAGATCTTTGGGGCCTATCTATTAAAGTTCTACATTCCATTGTTGAATCGATTGCACCACATTTAGCTGATATATTAAACAAATGTATTGATACAGAAATATTTCCAGACATAATGAAGCACAGCAAAGTCATCCCCTTGTTCAAATCAGGATCGAGAACAGAAGCAAGCAATTTCAGATCAATTTCAATACTGCCGGCACTGAGCAAAGTTTTCGAGAAACGAATTCTAAATCAACTTGTGTCACATTTTAACCGAAACGAATTGTTCGCCAGAAATCAATTTGGTTTTACCAGAGGTTACAGAGACTACTGACGCAGGTGCTGTTCTTCTTAAGCACATCTTTGCCGCTTGGGAAAAAAAACAAGATGCTGTTGGAATATTCTGTGACCTATCGAAGGCATTTGATTGCGTTGATCACGAAAATCTAAAGAGAAAACTAAGCCATTACGGGATCAAAGCTGGTGCCCTTCATGGCACCTGCATCTGCATGGCATGGCATGGTGGTTCTCATCATACCTATCGGATAGAATACAACGAGTGGTTATTAATGGAACTCAATCTTCTGGGTCCCCTGTGGCACTCGGAGTGCCTCAAGGCTCAATACTTGGTCCCTTCCTGTTTTTGGTGTACATTAATGACCTACCTAATAATTGTGCAAGATAAACATAATATAGTGTTATTTGCTGATGACACATATCTGATATTTAAAGTGGACAGAAAAGAAAACAGCTTCGATAGTATTAACAGTGCACTCTCCACAGTAGTAAATTGGTTTACGGCTAATAACCTACTTTTGAACGCCAAGAAAACGAAGTACATCAAATTTACACTTCCCAACGTCAAGCAGATTAACAGCAGCAAGATTATAATAAATGATGAAACAATGGAATTCGAAAATCAAACTGTTTTCTTAGGAGTCACTTTAGACTCGAAATTACAGTGGCATCCACATATAGCCACCCTAGCTGGGAAACTTAGCTCTGCAGCCTATGCCGTGAGGCGAATCAGCCATCTAACAAACAGTGAAACTGCCAGGCTGGTATACTTCAGTTACTTTCACAGTGTTATGTCGTATGGAATTCTGTTGTGGGGTAAAGCGGCTGATATTGGGACCATATTTGTGCTACAAAAACGAGCTGTACGTGGCATTTATAAAATGCGCGGTCGAGCATCCGTAAGAGGAAAATTTGAAGAGGCAAATATTCTTACCGTAGCATCTCAATACGTACTCGAAAACATTATGTATGTGCGGAAAAACATCCATGAATTCAAGCTCAACAGTGATATCCATAACTATAACACTAGAAATAAAATATAACACTAGTAAAAAAACAAAAGTTTTGAATCGAAGACATAAATGGGCAAAATTCGGATTGTCGCGTATTTTGCATTTAAAAGTGTTCATTTAATGACAAATGGTCGGCCATATTACATATTTTAGTGGTTGACAACTTGACAGTGAGGGGTGCGTTCGGAAATTTTATTGTGAACTATGTTTACGTCCGGCATATTTGACAGGTTAGTTGGTCAATTTAATGTTAAATAATTGTAATAGTTCTGAAGTGTAAAATTTTTAATGTAATATAAATTGTCATGTTTGTGTACGATTCCAAAATATCAAAAATGCACAACGTTAATACATATTCAAGTTTTGACTTCTGCCGGCAGTCCCGGAGTGCAACCCGTTGTTTTTTTTTACCAAAAAATTTACTTATTTATTTTAAACTTATATAGATGTCATATACAAAGGAAAAAGTGACCTAGGCCTCCGGTGCCCAGGGCTGGGATCGAACCAACGTCTTCTGCATTCGCGGCAGACGCCTTTACCACTTGGCTTTGTAGTGTGTCTACTTTAAAATAACCAAATCAAAATATTTATTTAAAATAATTTGATTTGTTCTTCAGTTAATTTATTTTAATCGACAGTTTTACCAATAACATTTATGTATTTAGGTTCAAAAGCATTATAAAAATCGAAAAAAAGTAAAAATTGACCTAAATTCATATAACATTTATTACTCCTTATGACCTCAGGAATTCGTGGTTGAAATCTCTTGCAATGCTCACGAGCACTGTGTATATGACACAGAAAATATTAGATTTAGGGCTCATATAGGAAAGTACAAAAGTCTAATCTTAGTATCGTATCTTGTTTAGGTATTCCTGAAAAATATACTACTACAGTAGTGGGTCCGGGTTCAACGGAGCAACGTTGCAATAGCAATGCTACTCCTGCCAGGGATTGCTACATAACAGATACCTAATACCTACATCGTGGATAACGTCGCGGGTAAAAGCTAGTAAGAAATCAACAACAATCTTTAGTTATCCAATTGTTTTATTATTTACCAACTACTGCATTTATGAAGTGATTACAATTAATAGTCATAGTAATCGAGTAATCGAAAAATTTCTCTGAAGCACATTGGCTAGTTTAATAAAATAATAAGCTAACGTTTAAGGGGCTGACAAAAGCTAAATTCCCTCCCTATCTTTTTCAGCGCGAGTGAAAGAGAAACACTGTGCTACGATTAGTATGGACCTTATTGCCAATTTAGAAAAATGTTGAATAAAAAAAAACTACGCATAATTGGGAAATATAAATCAACGAAGTTTTTAGTATTAGTGTGGTGGAATTTTGTCCTTAGTTACAGACGTATAAGTAAAGAAACTAAAGATAAACAACTGTTTAAAGCTAATTTTAAGATGTAACTTTGGAATTATTTTCTATGAAGCCGATTTCGTCCAATCGTGTATCGGTATTATCAATCATGTATTTTTTTGCTTTCTCAAAACAAGTAGTTATAGCTATAAAACTGTTTGAGTAAAGTCAATTTGAAGGTCATCGGGTGTTGTCAGCCTCTTAAGTGCACTTTCCATACTACTCAAAAGTTTAGGATCACAGTGAAAACGGCTTTCTTCAATCCGCTCTCGAAATCGAAGTATATACTAAAATCCCAAATCAAGCATGGCTCAATTTAATATGTGGATTAGTGGCATTGATGATAGGTGCTTCTCTGTTAGGCAAATCAACTTACGTTAGTTGCTGATTTCAGGTAACAAGTTAGGCGATATAACGGAACATAATATTAAGTAAGAACAACTTAAAGTACCTTAGTATTTAAGTAAGGTATAAAATTATTTTCTAGTAAGACCACTTTAATTTTGGACCGACCACTTTGTACAATAGTCCACATACAACACCAAAATTAAGACAAATCTACCGTTGCCTTCATTTATATTATGAATTATTTGGCGCTATAATAGTTTTTTTTAACTATGAAATGTTTTCTAAACCTAAAATGCCGTTGACGACCATTTATCTCTCTCTGCCATTTTGCTTGATTTCTATCAATGAGACAAAATTAAGCATTATCTATATAAATCTCCACTCTGTTTTTACCAGTGAGTATAAATTCATATTAATCCATTAGTTCCATTTTTCTCTCAAAGATTCAAGTTTTAATATATGTATAGTACATCGTCTACATCGTCTTCGTTCGTCAGATTATGTTCTTTCATCCTTTGAAGCCAAGTAAAATTCGTTATTTCTTTATAACACATAAAGTCTGCGTCTGCTTTCATCCTCTTGTTTTCAATTACCCCGTAGCATCACGGCCGATGACGCAATCTATTTACATAATTGGCTCCCTCTTACCCCCATTTTATCCTACCCCCACTGCGATTAGCGCAACATCTCTGCCATTACAATAATTGCTTTTTTTACCTCCGCGGACAAATAACCCTTTGTTCATTTAAATTTAAAAGGCTTCATTTAGAATCGCAATGAACTTGCTGTGATGCTTTTATTTTGTATACTTACTATAAAAAATTGCGTGCACTGTCCACATAGACCGCATGCGTACCGAAAAAATATAAAATCAAATTAGGGGTAAACAACAGAGAGGCAGGCAGGAAGTAGAGGTTATAATCAGGTCAGTTCAATCTTGTATTTCTAAATATACAATCAAACAAATTCAAGTTTTTTTTAAATAACAAGATTTCAAAGTATCTTAATAAATGCTATTTATGTGTGTTATATCATTAACTGCGATATTCGTTTTTATTTCGTGACAAGATACGTTTTAATGGATGTCCATGTCTTTTTACTAAATATAGACGAGTTCATTTTCATTAAAAATCTGTCTTTCTTTTCGTGACATGATGGAATTGTCCTAAAAATAAATGTCATTTGCAGAGGCAACGCATTACAAAATATTATCACTATGAATTAATGGATGATTTATGGACTAATTCGAAACACACAGACACAGCGACAAAAAAAATATAAGGTGGTACCAGAAGAGTCACAATGTCGAACGCGGATACAAAAACAAATAAAACGTAAAAGACAGCAAGCAAAATACAACAGAATATGAAATAACCGAGATCAAGTGACAAAGATAATTATACTATACTTAATTCTTCTTCTTCTTAGCTTTTCCCCTGGCTTTTTGCCATGGCTCCATTGAGCTTGGGGTTCGCTCGAAAACCTAATCCCAGGAATTGGCGTAGACACTAGTTTTTACGAAAACGACTGCCATCTAACCTTCCAACCCAGAGGCGAAACTAGGCCTTGTTGGGATTATATCAGGTTACCTCACGATCTTCTCTTCACCGAAAAGCGACTGGTAAATATCAAATGATATTTCGTACGTAAGTTCCGAAACACTCAGTGTTACGAGCCGGGGTTTGCACCTAAAATCTCCGGATTGAAAGTCGGGCGTCTTACCACCAGGCTACCAGCGCTCTATAGGCACTTAATTATTTCAATGAAAAAAGGGTGTGCTTAAAACGTTTGACCCGTGTATCCAAGTTTGTTATATATTGGGTAATTTAACAAGTTGTCTTTGGCCAGCGAAGTTGCGGCCACTGGGATCAATACTAATTGAGCCGATTCCGCTACTCAGCGGAACTCGGCGCCCAAGCGCTGACTTAGGGTTTTTCACTGTAGACCACTTTATATAGATTCAACATGAAGAAGCACTTAATGAGGACACGTGGAAACAGCACAAAGCAACGTGTAAATAGCAATGTAATTTTAAAAAATATCTTTAAATATGGGAAACCCAACCATAGGAAAAATAAATTGTGTTAATTTTTAGAAATAACTTCGACAACACAGTTAAAACCAATGTTAATCTATGTGGTTTAGGCCTCATTTCAGAATTAACTCCATTTTTTGCCGACCTGAACGGCGACCTACTGTATTATCACGGGAAATGTCAATATCTTTGACAAAGTCCATGATTATAATATAACTATAAATTGAGTAGCAAAGCAGTCAGAATCGTCAATAAATTTATCAAGAATACTAATCAATGTTCGCTCGAAATTTTCTAATTTCTATGGCGCAATTTTCGCAAAAACTCAAATTTATATAAATAAAACTAATTCTGCCTTAATGTTGACCTAGGAGTTTTATGTTTTAGCATTTTCAAAATTACATTTCCAAAGAAAGTAGAATGGCACCAAAGAAATTATAAAATATGCCAAAGAAATTAGATAATTAAGAGATGCTCGTGCGAATTTTATATACTAGTGGTGGTTTGTTATATTTTTTTGTCGTCGGACGGTGGGAACATTAATTGCAACCAAAAAAACAGGTAGTTTGCAACCGATCGGATCGGGATACATAAAACGTCTCGCGTGCTAAGATCACAAAAGCCGTGCTTGCGTGATGATTGTGTTCAGTCTTATGCATTAATTGAAGAGATAATGACAGGTTCCACCGGGGTCAACGTGGGATCTCGAGCACTGGTATCTCCATAATATAACATAAACATAACATAAATACTCTTTATTGCACACCTCAAAATAAAGAAACACATAAAATACAAGTCACCATCTCTTACTGATCGAGCTGTAACGCGCTAGTTTTGAATATTCCGCACTCGGTAGCCCCAAATAGTCTGGAGCAGTCGTAAATTTTCTGTAAAAACCCCTATTTTTTATTTTACTGCTTCAAATGTAGGATTAAAAAAATATTATTTATCCCATTAAAAAAATTGTCTTGGCGACTCTCCAAAGAATCAGTCAAAGATTCATCGTGGCTTTATAAGGATCAAATGACGGTCTCTGACCATAAATTGACAGATCACTGACAGTCTTGTCACTGTTCTAAATATCTTAGAATATTTAAAGAAACCTTCATAAATACGATGAAATAGACGAAATTTACAATGGAATAGAGCAAAACTTGCTTATTTTTATTATGATTAAAATAATTGACGCAGAACTTTACATAATATATACTAAACATCGTTAAAATTGGATCAAATAAATGTTAATCTTAAGCATTAAAAAAAATCTTAATTATTATCTAATTTTAATGGACAAATTCTAATTTCTTTGAGGCCTAATGCCAAAGAAAACCGAAGAAATTAGCGCCAACGAAGTTAGAAAAGCATACAAAATATTTTTTTTATCCGTAACTATTTAACATATGGATTTGCTGTACAAGTACAAGTATAGTAAACAGTAACATGCATGCGCTATAAAAATATAAAATTATACAAATCACATTTGACTTGAAATTTCAGTCCCGAAGAAATTAGGCACTTACAGGCAGAAAATCCTCAAACGACTATATAAACATTTTTTTTGCGATAAACATTAAATTCACACAGGTTTACACTCCTTTGGTGTTAGAAGGCAACTGGAAAGGTGCGGGGTTATTATTAAGAGATTGCTTAGGTAGCAAGATGACATAATGTAAGACAGAACAAGTACACTAAAGAAATTTGGTGTTTTTTGGTGGGACAAAATATGTCAGATGATAACTTTAGATTAATAGGCCAGAAAAAATATATTGTAAAATGTATGAATAATTTAACATTCAGACTAAATGGTAAGACTATTAGGGAGGATATTTTGCCCCGAAACTGGGTATTTTTAATCGTTGGAAAATAAAAACACGGTGGTGGACGCGCCAAAGAGCTTAGGTTTTTGAGGTTTGAATTTTTTATTATCTTATCTTCTATAATATTCTTATATATAATATATAGGATATCTAATCTTAGATCTAATCTCTAATCTTACAATATATATAGATAATCTTCATCCACAAAAAAGTTTACTGTTTTAACTGTATATTTCAAAAGTTAACATGCCGAGACAAGTGCAAAACATGAAAATTGATATTCACCCGCAGCTACCGCAATGTGGTCAGCTTTGAATTGTATGTACCTAACTTTTGCACATATAAATGTAGGTTTATTCCTCAGTCCCATTTAAGAACATTTATTTCAGCCCTGCGGCAGAGGAGTAATATTCAAGTTTAAAATTATATAATTGATTTTATAATTAAATGATATCACTGTCACAGCGGCTCACTCGCGTTTATTTATAAAAATATGAATACCTAATGTTTGCTTGTAAAAGTAATTTTTTGTTTGTATTTAATAGACGCCCGAATTGCACAACCGGAACATGCATACTCGTTCGCATTCTCTTCTAAATTTAACTTAGAGCGTAAAATGCGCGGCGATCCCTTATGAATGAATGAAATTATTTATTTTAGGTACAAGTCCGATACAGAGTTAGTAACAATAATGGCTTAACATATGTTAGTGTTAAAAATATTTATAAATTATAATTATAAACTAAAATAAAATATAAAATCAATAGCAAAATTAAAATACTAAAATTATTATTATTGTTTCAATGAGGCATTGGGTTCATGCAGTTTATCCCAACGCCTCATGAGTGGGCAGTCTATTCTAGAGACTAATGCGTTTAGGATGCTGTTGGTACCGCTCTGCAGCCTGTTACAACAGGGATGCCGCTCTTTTACGTATGATAGAATAAAAGTCATCCGTATGGGCATCGGCAAACTTCCCTGCCGCGCTGCAGTACCGCGGCAAACCTATTAGCATCCTAAACGCATTATTATTCTAATAGGTAAGTAATCTGTGTCTTCCACCACACTCCAGGCTCGCAAATCGCAATTAGGTTGAAAACTGATAAATTCGTAATCTTCGTGTGATTTGGGTTCAGAAATTTAATATATGATCAGCACTTGAATTATGCTGACAAACCGCACGTTTGCATGATATCCATGTTAAAGTGATATTAATGTATTATACTATATAAAAATATAATATAATTATTATAACTTCAAACGCTGCGAAAACCAGGCAAAAGACGTATTTAACGGTTTGGTCATTTGTTCATTTAGAATCAAATCGTTTCTTTTTACCTAATCTTGTTTACGAATTTATTATCAATCTGATCTTCTCTTGTGATGAAAATGACATCTCAACAAACAAAATAATTTAATTCAATGTTTTGATTTGTTATTTTTAAGTAGATACACTACTTAATACAAAGAAAGAAAGAAAGAAAGAAAGAAAATATATTTATTAGTACAAAAATTACTAGTGTTGTGTAATGTACCAATGTTGTACCAATGTGAGACCAATGTCTGACCAATGTGAGACCAATGTTGAATGAAAATCTGTTCGAATAGCAAATGTCAATGTCGTTATAGCGTTGAGTTGAGTTGGGTTGAGTTGGGTTGGAGCTGTGTCTCTCCAGTGTGTGTGTTTATTTTTCGAATCGCGGCCCTGGGAAGAAAGCCTCGGTCACTTTTTATTTCGTATGACATCCAGGTAGAAAATAAATAAATAATGTAAGTAATCATTTGATAACATTTTTCTATCCGCAGCAGCTACATCCTTGAATATTATTGAAAATGGATATCCCTCGTCATTTGTCTGTTTACGGTCGACGTCTCTTAATCGCCAGCCATGGGCACGCAATTCCTCACTCCAACTGAACCACTGTCAATAACACCCCAAATCCTTACTAACCAACACCTAGTCCCGCAAATTGCTACTTTAACACCTTGTTTTAGGGGTCATTTCGGGAAATCAGGGAGAGAGCTAAGTTTCCGTTGTTAAGGAAATTAAATTACTTACTAAAGATATTATGCCGTGCTTCGGCATAATGATAGAGTACTGCTAAAATTATACGCCATCTTTTCGAATAAGGACAGTTTGAGGAAAATATGCGAATTCGGATTTTGAGTGTTTTGTTAGTTAGAGAAGTAAGAGATAGTACAGCGTAGTTGTAAATAGGTTACATGCAGTAAATGTCCATTTAAAAAAAAACCAGAGATTTTCCGGTTTTTCTCAACTCTGATTAAACTAAATTAATAATACAAAAAAATACGAGTTGGAATATTTAATAACAAAATGTCCGACATACAAAACATAATACTTATATAATGACTTTCAAATGAAATATACCTTCCACAAGAGTAAGCAAACAGTATGGTAGAGTTTTTTCGTTTTTGCTACGGCTCAGTTGAGCCTGGGGTCCGCTTGGTAACCTAATCTCATTAATTAGCGTAGACACTAGTTTTTACAAAAGACACTGTCACTTGACCTTCCAACCCAGAGTGGAAACTTTAGGCTTCATTGGGATAGGTCCGGTATCCTCACGATGTTTTTCTTCAGCAAATAGTGACTGGTAAAATCTAATTATATTTCGTACATACCTAAGTTCTGGAAATTTTTTGTGGTACGACCCGGGGTTTCAACCGAGACCTCCGGATTGAAAGTCGGACATCTTACCGCCAGGGTAATTAATTTTTATTTTTTAGATTTTTTTAATTTTAATTACCTAATGTTCTGTTCTTAAAGAACTTTTACAAGTTAGGAAAGGTATAATAAATTGTGCTGAACTGGAATGACCAGTTTGTTGGCGAGTCGCGCTCACACTCAATTAAAAAGAAGGTTTTTGTAACATTAAAATTGCATATGTAACTGTCGCGTAAGCTTTACCATCGCACGTGGTCAGGGACTATGCGCTGAATGACACTACGGGGCTTAACGCGCGTCAAATTATCGCGCGACTAATTTGTCCAGCCACGCGATAAATCGACGGATAAGCGACTAACCTGCCATTAGTATTGTCGGGTTCATTAACCGCTATGATTTATTAAGGGATCTACTTAATGGGATATGTGCGCATATTTTTAATTATGTTACTACGTATATTCATAGAGTAATAATTTGAGTGGAACTTTAGAGCGGCATTGAGATTTGCAAAATATTATCTTAATTTTATGAAGCTTACACTAGATCAATTTGGTGCTTTTTTAATGCAGAGTCAAGAAAGTAAACATTACGGTCATAAATGTATTGTTAGGTTCCTAAGCTTAGGTACGCTTTTCGCTTTCGTAACTAAGCAATCAGCCATGTTTAAAAAAATTTAGACTGGCATTTTCAGACTATTGTCAATATTATAATACAATAAAGAAGAGCTTAATAATTTGATAAATTAAATTGCTAAAATAGTTAAGTATAAGATAAACAGTATTTCGCTCGAATAACACGTAGTTAAGACGATTGTCGCCGGAGTGTCCTTGAGCGTTTGGGCGCTCTCTACCCGCGCCACCCGCGTACCCCTCTCATTTCGATCGTGCATAAATCCAGCGCGATGCACCGCAACAATGTTCAAAGAATATGACTTTACTCAGAGGCGCGCGGGCAGCTTTATAATAATTATAATACTTTTGCGGATGTTTTGTGATTTGAATACTGTGATTACGTAGTTACATTAGTTTAACATTTTTGGGAATGCTGCTTACCTATTAAATAAGATAAGTAATAACGATCTCGATTAGTAGATTTTTATGTAAAAAAATAAAAACCTAGATTTTGAATTTAAAGTACAGTGAGCGGCAAAATATTTACGAATTTACGAAATATGGTTAAAAATATTCCGCATATCAGAAACAATAAAAAATACTGACTATTATAGCAAAAAAACTGAATGCACATCAAAGCGGTGTTTTCATGTGAATTTGGATTTTTTTTGCTGTGCAAGTGAGCTTAATAGATGGTTAGTTTTTTGTTGCGATTTTAAATATTAACCGTAAAAATTCACTTAATTACGATAAATTAACAAAACTAAGCCTGTTGCGAGTTGCGTATAGTAAAAATGCACATGTAAGGAGCGTGCACGAAATCGTCATACAATTGCCATGAGAGCTGTAAGCCCATTAAATTTAGATCTTTAAAATATAACACAGCGCAAACACTTCTTAGGGTTCCATAGCCAAAATGGTAAAAACGGAACCCTTAAAAGTTTTTTGAAACATGTCCATCTTTCCGTTCGTATGTCATAGCCATTTTTATTATAAAACATATATTAGTGAAATTTTATCTAGAGGTTTGTTTCATGTGCCGCTACTTAGTTTTCTGGCTAAATTGCTAAAAAACTTTTAGGGGAGGCACTCCATACATACATATGCCAAACTAAATGTCAAAAATATATTTTTTGTAAATATGAACATGTTGTACGATACGGTATTAAAAATATTTTATATATATAGAGGATTTTTAAAACTGTTTTATTTAGTCAATATTTTCAGAAATATTTGTTCGAAAGTCTAAATATAATAGGCTCCCTATCTAACTTTTAATCCGTAAGTCTAAAAAATATGAAAAAAAAACAAGAAGGCTTAGTACTTAATTTCTACGATAATTATTTCACATATTATCGGTTTATCCGTTTTTCAGTTATCTCCAAGAAACTACTTTCTACGGAACCCTACAATATGCGTGGTCCGATACAAACTTCGCCGGTCCTTTAAAGATATTTGATAGGTAGTATTAACCCTTACTAGTAATTTATTTATTTACTTTGTGTTGATAATTAATATAAAATTTGTATTTATTTCACCGACATAGTAAAGTTTTTTTTAGGGTAGTCAACGCGCATGTGAATCTTCTGGGGTTGCAGGCGTCCATAGGCTTTACTTACTAACTGCTTTCCATCAGGTGGGTCGTATGCTTGTTTGCCAGCGTCGTGGTATAAAAAAAAGCTTTTTTTCCTTTATTCTTACATACATTGAACTCTTAAATATCAGCCATTTTTTATTAGAATCTCAATCAGCCTTTGCTCAGTGATAGTTAGTACACTGAAATTTGGTATGAGTAGTTATGTATTTTAATTACGCCCACAAAGTGGTAAAACAATAAGTATCTGAAACACATTGTTGGATAGGTCTTTCAAGAAGCATAAGCCTTAAACAACTTTTGGATAAAACGAATACTTTCGTAAATAAGAGCTTCGAAAGTAAAACATGCTCTTTGATTTTTGAATTGTGGGTCCAAAAAATTTGGAAAAATTCCTGGAAGTGAGGCCATTGAAATAATTATCACGTATTTTCAATAAAAACTAGGTATATGGAATAAAATCGGTTGAGCCGTTTTTGGGTGATGCGTATAGTAAAATAACGTAAGTGCCACAAAACATCTCTTTATAAACCTTTTGAATGGATGTATTGTAACAGGCCGGCAACTACGGATCCTTACACTGAGCATAGCCCGACATTCTCTTGGCCGGTTTATATGCAATCCTTTGCAGTTTACTTCGAAATTTCTTGATTTGATAAATTAGTATAAAGTATAACATTAAAATTTGTGTTTAATCTTTAAAAAAAAAACGCATATGACATTCCTTTAGAACACGGTATTCTTAAATAAATATGTTTAAATAAATTCGGTGCTTCGGAGTTTTTATTAAATTGATTATTAGTCTATTGTATTGCAGTACTAGCAGATTTCCACAACTCGACGACTAAGGCCTATTTTGCGTGATGCATTAGTCTACTAAAACATAATAATTGTAGTTTACTTACATGACCAAATTTGTTTTCAGAGAATTATGAGATTCATGTTATTCAATCAAATACAAACATTGAAAACATTGAAAAAATAATCAACCCAGTTGGACTTGAACCAACATCGATACGCCTTACCGGGGCTCGATATCGCTTTACCAATTAAGCTATGGGTTCAGTTACCGAGCTGACGAAATTCTCAATGCCTTCAATCATCTTTTTGCATTTATTTTTACATCGACTTTATAGCAGCCGTAAGCGACATCTAGGTGCCAACCACTAGAGTTAGATACCCTTCCCGCCGACCCTTTTACAAGTGTCACAACGGAAATAACAGATGGCGCCTGCTATCAACTCATAATTATTTTACATTTTTTAAAGTGGGTATTCCACTCATACATTAGTATGTTATTCAATCAAATACAAACATTGAAAACATTGAAAAAATAATCAACCCAGTTGGACTTGAACCAACATCGATACGCCTTACCGGGGCTCGATATCGCTTTACCAATTAAGCTATGGGTTCAGTTACCGAGCTGACGAAATTCTCAATGCCTTCAATCATCTTTTTGCATTTATTTTTACATCGACTTTATAGCAGCCGTAAGCGACATCTAGGTGCCAACCACTAGAGTTAGATACCCTTCCCGCCGACCCTTTTACAAGTGTCACAACGGAAATAACAGATGGCGCCTGCTATCAACTCATAATTATTTTACATTTTTTTAAAGTGGGTATTCCACTCATACATTAGTATGTTATTCAATCAAATACAAACATTGAAAACGTTGAAAAAATAATCAACCCAGTTGGACTTGAACCAACATCGAAGTATGTTTGTATTATAATCTAGATAAAATACACTTTTTATACGAACATACATAAACATGCATACGAGAACATTATCTTAAAAGATAAAACGTCTATACTTTATAGATTCCGGGAAGACACGTTATGCCCGCATCGCATGAACCCTCTGCAGTTATTTAGTCTTTAGGCACAGTAAGTCCGATATTATTGCTCACGGGCCAATCACAAGTATATGTAGTACAAGGGAAGCACGGAGCGACGAGCGACACAGCCTCCTCGTCTCAAAGCTAGCTCACGACTGCCAGCAACGCCGTTTTCGAGCTACCAAAGCACGAAATGTGGAATTATGATCAAGTTGTTTAAGAAAATTTTATCAATTTAAATATCCTACGTTGAGTTTGTAGTGTTCTATAGTACACATTTTTTAGTTCAACAATATTTTAAATCGAATAAGCAGTAGATATAAGCAAAATTAACCGTAAAACGACATTTCGTTACATTTAAATAACGGAGAAACTATACGTTACACGAGTTATTCAAACGTTGACAATGTTGTACATAAAATGTTAATTAACATATATTTTTTTCAAATTTTTTGAATGACTCGTTATTGAGATATATCCCTTAGAAAGTAACAGTTTTCGGCCACATTCAGCGCCTAGCGCCTTAACAGTAGTTATACAATAGAATGTATGTTCCACTCAGTTCACCTGAAGTTCTTATTTGAAGAGATTATGTTACCTCATCCATCATCCTTTATGTTTCGTCACCCGGTATATCTTTTTATCAAAAGCACTTCATGGTAAAATTACCTACAATCTCGGATAGTAGGTTAAAGGTTCAAGGCTCTTAGGCTTCTTAGGAAATATTTTTTTAATACAATTGCTCAAAAAGTTTAGTTTATGTAGCTGCAAATCGTGCGTAAAGTTTGGTTTTATGCACTAGTGCTAAAAAGTAATCCGATCTGCAAATCGTGCGTAAAGTTTGATTTTACGCACGATTTGCAGATTAGAATTTTAAATAAATGAGTACTATGCGAGACCCGCTTATAAATGACCCACCTGAACTACGCGCGATTGGGCATAAAGGAGTATTATGCGAGACCCAATAGTATTACTTGAACAACGCGCGATTGAATGAAGCTGTCTTTCGTACACTGCACTTAAGAATATAAATGTAATTTTATTTCAGTGTAGTTTTTTCGCAATTGTATTAAAAAACGTTGTTCGACACACGTGCGGTAGTATCATTTTCACTCGTCCTGAGTCTTGACCCTCACCTCTCGGCTCGGGTCAAGTAACCTCGGTACTCGTGCAAAATGACATACTTCTCGCACTTGTATCGAAAACTACTGTTGTGGTTCTATAAAGACCACTATAATACAGTCTACGATTTGTGTCCCATTAACAACAAGTTATTCTTAATGACCATGGAAAAAAAAAACATTTACTGCATATATTTATAAAAGTGAATATTCAAAACAGGTAACCAATGGTATTTTAATAGGAATATTAGTAAGGAAGTGAAATAAAATGCTATTTATACTATAACATCATCTTTATAATTTTCAGAATATATTTATTTATTTATTTAAACTTTATTGCACAAATAAAAAAGTGTACAAGAGGCGGACTTAATACCTTAAGGCATTCTTTACCAGTCAACCATTGGAACAAACCGAAACTTGTAATTGGTGCAGGATCATAGAAATCGAGAGATATTTAGAAACACAAATCAACATAACTATTTATTTATTAATAAACATACACATATAGGAACATAACATACATATACATACATAAATAAATATATAGTACCCATGTATATAAGTAATATGCAGATAACTAATCCTTAACTGAGTTAGACTATTTAGAAAGGTGCTTACGTAATATACGTTTAAACGAAAATTTGCTCTGTGCTTGTCTTAAGGGTAGTGGGAGATCGTTCCAAAGACGAATAGCCTGTAAGGCGAAGGAGTTGGATCTAAAGTGGTGCGGTGAAGAGGGATAGAAAGTTTAAGACTTCGAGAGGTGCGTAACTCGCAACCGGGACGCGGCGCTATAAAGTGGAATTTTGATTTGAGATAGTTGGGAGCTGCTGGATCAAAAAGGATAGTATAATGGGAGCAAAGCATTCTGAGAGACCTACGTTCACGGATAGGAAGCCAATTTAATTTACGGCGGAGAGCAGAGACATGATCGTATTTACGAAGTCCGAAAATAAACCTAATGCAATTATTAAGTAGCCTATCTAATTTATTTAGTAACTCTTGACCAATACTAGAGTAACACACATCCGCATAATCGATGACAGGTAACACTAACGACTGAATGAGAAGAGTTTTCGTGCTAACTGGCAGGAAGTGCTTAAACCTGTATAGAGATCTCAATATGTTCGTCACTTTCAGACAAACGTCCGACACCTGAGGAATCCACTTGGATTCCTTATTAGTGGACTTCCACTATTAACCCGAGATTTTTTACGTGAGGCATAAACGGCACTACGTTTTTTTCAAACAATATCGCAGCAAGTTGTGAGAGGTTAAGTAGAGACAGCATACGCGGGCTACCCAGTATAATGGCGTGGCACTTTTTAGGGTTGACAGATATCCCAAAACTACGAGACCAAGCAGAGATGCTATCCAGGTCATTATTTAATTTCTCGATTGCATCATCTAAACCATCCGGGCTCGTCTGGGTGTACAGTTGAAGGTCATCAGCGTACAAATGGTGAGAGCAATTTATATGAGTAGTGATAAGGGTAATAAAAGTTGAAAAGAGAAGAGGAGACAGAATGCCGCCCTGTGGCACGCCAGAAGAAAGTTCGCACCATTCGGAGCTGGTACAATCAATGCGAATCGCCTGATTGCGATGTTGTAGATATGAGGAGAACCACTCAACTGCTGATGGCGATATGTTATATATGTATATGGACGAAGAGCCACGTCACTCTGACCTCCACCCATTAAACGCTGCCAGATGCCTGGATCTTAGCAATAAGGACAGTAACTATAGCAATTTGACTAGATGGGTTTTGTTGCTCTCATTATCGTGTCATATCTGACGTGGCCAGCTCTTAGTCCAATAGTGGTTGCAAAACACAGATGTTATAAAGTTATCTACCTACTTATAGGTGACTTGTTTAGATTAGCTTAATATTGTCATAGCACAGCAGAATAAATCGAACAGATTTCACGTGGTTTTAAATTGTTGTGATTGTATATATTCACAACTAAACCTGGAGGTTGTGAATATAAAGATTGGTTGATACCAATCTTAATATTTTACCTCCATACAAACATTGATTCTCAACCTCAGCACATTGAGGATATGTAGTAAATAAACCAGGTCTCAGGCGTTTGCGATAGGCGCCCATTATGAATATCAAATGAGTACCAACGAGTCATTCGTATGCATAGAATATCCGTGTAATTTGCCAAGTCATTGCCGGGATCAAGGTGAGATTTAAAAAAGCGGTGGAATTACGGAAATAAGGAAACCGGGCGCGGTACCTCAGCGCGAGGCTTACGTTCCGTCAAACTGCAACGAGGAACAACGTTCCGCCAAGTCAGGGCTATAAATGCAAACTACTTCAAGAACTTTCGAAGTTCATTTATTTCTATAATTTTTACAAATTTTCAGACGTATAAAGATTGACGCTGTACGAAAAACTGACTTTGTAGGTCACCAAAATCGGAGGGACACAAAATCGGAAGGTACATTCTTTATTTATACTCCCTACCAAAAACTAAACTAATTTCCGTGAAGTGTACCGTGTGTGGCAAGTCCGAGGACCTAGTCAGTATTTTTTCCATTTAGAATGATTAGAACACTTTAAGTTCTTCAAACTTTAACTTACGAAACTAGGTATTCACGTAATACTTTTCAATAAAAGAACGAAGATCAACCCTTCGATTTCTCGAACTTAACGTGTTATCGGATTTACTTTGAAGTCAAAGTGAGCTATTTCCTGAGAAAAACAAAAAAATCCCTTTATATCCTTAAACAGTAACACACAATTTATTATATTCATGTTATTCTGTTTAATTCACTACTTTTCCTAACTACAAAGCGGGAAATGAAATGGACCACGTCAGATATTATGACACAATAATTAGAGCAACAAAACCCGTCTGCTTAGATTGCTATACTATCCTTATTGCTAGATCCGGGCATCTGGCAGCTTTTAATGGGTGGAGTTCAGAGTGACAGACTAGCAAAATTGAAGTGGAAATATAAGACTACCAAAATATGAAAAACTGCCGAAGTTGTCTTAGTTATAAAGGACAGGGCCTACAATTTTTTCTTGAAGTGGTTTGCATTCTTTGACCTCCACCACTTTACAGCTTACAGTCCAGATCTAGAAATAGACAAAGTATAGCAAACTTACTAGAGGGGTTCCGTTCCTCTCATTATCTATATATATAAACGTAAAAGTCCTGACTGACTGACTCACTTAAATCAACGCCCAGCCCGAACCGTTGGACCTAGAGAGCTGAATTTTTCACAATAGGTAGTTTTTATAACGTTAGTATCCACTAAGAAGGGGTTTGTCAAAATTCATCCCCTAAGGGGGTAAAAAGAGGGTTGAAAGTTTGTATGGATGGGATTTAAAATTTTGAGTTAGAGATTTGAAACTTCGTACGTTTACTAATAATTAAAAAAATATAAAAGTAATTTCAGCGTTTTTTAAAATTCAACCTCTAACATGGTAAAAAAGGGGTTGAAAGTTTGTATAGCTATAAGTATAAATAGATTAAGAAGATGGTTCGGGGATTAACAAAAATTAGTTAAGAAGATAAAATTGGATATGAAACTGAAATGAGGAACCGTATTATACGCGGACAAAGTCGCGGGCGGAAAGCTAGTTGTGTCATATAAGGCTTGCAATCCGAATATTTCGAATAGTAATTTGTATGGAAATGATTAGAAATATCCGTATTATCCAGATAACTGCAAGCCTTAGTCATATCTGACGTGGCTAGCTCTCCGTCTAAAATGGCAGGTGCTCAAGATATACGCCGCTATTTAAGATGCTAATTTCAGCTCACTGGTTACCATCCGATCAAAATCGTGAAATTAGGTGATTGAATGGGTAAGTTTATTACGATGACTTGTACTATCCAATCAGAGTAATCTGTTTCACGAGAAGTATTTCGGTGTTATCTGATTGAATAACTCGCGGAGTCGTCATTCTGACAGGTTTTAGTTTATTTACTTAATTGAGGATGAATGCGCAAAGCTCGAAGCAGATGGGGCTGCAATCGTTTAAATATAATGACCATGATTTACTTAGGTTACAATTAATTTTATTTAAAAAATAAAAAATTCTGTTTAGATCAATGATCAGTTACGACAGTTACAAAGTCAGAAAAAGTTATTCAGGATCACTAGTATTACTACTTAGATTACACCCTGTATTTTTTTAGAATTGTTAAAGGATATTAAAGGAACTTGCACATTTGTAAATGCGTTCTTAAGTGTTATTTCTATTATGCTAGGTAAGCCCGGTTTTATTAAGATAGAACCGAAAGAAAAGACGCAGGTGTTTGTTTCATCAAAAAATATTAATATGATCAGGAAGTCGTCGCTTTTAAATATTTTTAATTTAGATTTTACGCATTGCCAAAATGGCTTTCTCCGCCGAAAGAGACGGTTAATCCAATTAGAGGGTAAAAAGGCGATCTGCTGCTTTTGGATAATTTGCAGGGCAGCTATTCAAAAAACCTACCTTCCATTACTATTAAGCGGTCCGTATTTAACGTTGTTATTGTTAAGGAAGTATACTGCACGACTGACTGCAAGAGGCAGCCTATAGACGCTTACTATATACTCTAGTGATTTCACAATCGCGTTACTGCCCCTTTAGTGCTACAAACTATATCATAATCACAGATGGGTTCTGTACGCTTCAAAAGTGAGCACTTAAAATGAGTGACTTCAAACCATTGTCTCTAGTCGCGCACCAGCAAGCGAGAGATACGGACTTGCGGACGTGATAATGAGCTCCCGTCACCCGTGAGAAAGAGACAAACTGTAATTTGTAACAAAGATGTAATGATTTTCAATAAAGATAAACATAACAGAATCATTGCTAGGTTAAGAAAAGAAGTATTTTTTTGCTCATTATGTTAGAGTATAACCCATTCATAGTAAAAAATCATTGACTACAATTAAGGGGCAAATACAGGTTTCTCACTGCTGATGCACTGTAACATCTAGCTCCAACAACAGGTTAGCAGTATACTGACAACTTTACTTACCATCGGGGACAAATGTTGAGCAATAGAAAAAAGTCTGTTCTAAATAATTATGTGCATGCATAAATATTCTAAACGACTTAAGTACGACATTCTTTAGTATTGGCTTGGATTCTAATGACAGTAATTGTACAAGACAATACTAATTTTCTGTCTGTTTTATTCCCGATTTAGTCGTCTGTATTTTCTAGTAAGGATTTAGTTGTATCCAACGTACACATGAGGCATGCATAGTACAGAAGTATGCTTCAACACTTTTAGTAAAAATCTAGAGGTCACATTATATTAGGGAAGATCCCATAGAAATTGCAAAGCTTTTTGTAAATAGACAGGCGGCAGGCAGAGGCCTTTGACAAGCTAATAGAGGCGATGTCGCTCTTCGCGGCTCCAGGCTTTGAAGTATCGTACCTTTTTATGAGCTTGAAGATTTTTTGTAAACATCGAAAATTCCAAACGGGAAATATAAAATGAAAAACATGCACAAAAGTTTGTAAGTAATAGCCTTATAGAGGTGTATCATTTTGACAAGTTGAACAACCCCTCAAAAGTTAGGTTAGCGTCATTTACAGTTTTCCCACGCTATCCGGACGCCTGAAGCCCGCAACAAATGCACTTGATTTATTGCCTGCCTGCACCAGGTCCATTCTCAAATGAAGTTAGTAGTAATATAATGTACCTATTGAAATTAGATTTAGATGCACGCAAACTACAGTTTTGCTGGAGGGTGTAAGGTTGTTTTTAATTTTCGCTTTTCACGAACATTTTAACGTTATGTTGATGTTATGATGTCATGTTGTTGTTGGGGAGGTATCTCCACTTTACAGAAAACCAGAACCAAACAGCACTAGACCCTGTTCATAGTGTTGTGTCAAAGAGGACCCAGTGTGTTGACGATGAGGGACCCTCATGTTCAAAGGAACTAAAGAGCCGTCAACACAGTGAAACCTCCTATTTGTAAAGGGTCGACAATGCGCATGTGGCACCTCTGGAGTTGCAGGCGTCCATAGGCAACGGAAGCTGCTTACCATCAGGCGGGCCATGTGCTTGTTTTCCACCGCGCGGCATGAAAAAAAAACTAATAATACTTATGCAGCTCACCACAGAATTATAGCGAGATCAGCCTCCGCCAACGACTTAGTCCACGTGAAAATTGGATGATGATGAGGAGATGAGTATCCGAAAATTCTTTCTTACCCAATTTCAAGGTTCTACTCTACTTTCAGCGGCCTGTCAGTCTCTTTAGCAGACAGCCTGTTAGACTTTGCAGCGGCAATATGTGGATCTACATACTACCATAAAAAAAAAAAACATTTAATTTTGAATAGGTACGAGTGTTATCCTCATATCGTCACTTGCAAAGTCAGTGCAGTTTGGTCTGACTATAAAAATTGGATAAGGATTCGATTTGAATGACATTAATAGCAGCAGAAAGCAGACATAGTTTGATTTGGAGTACACGAACGAAATGCTAGAGGTAGAGAGCGCTTGGGTGTTGTTGACTTGATAAATTACTGATACTCGCTCGTGTATAAACCGCATTGAGTGTTGTTGATCGTCCTACCACATGTCGGTATTAGCTCGACAAATAGAACAAATAACTAAAAATTACGATTATTCAAGCAAAAACAAGGTTGGCTGTTAATTTTGTCCTATCTATTTATCTTTGCGTCATTATAGCTCAGCTTCTTGAGGAATAATAAAGTGTCCAAGTAAAAAACCTACACTGAAAAAAATACATGTTTGCTCCAACGAAGATCTTATTTAATGTAACACGCATCTTGACTGCATATGAGCCTAATTAGATCTTGTCTGTTGAAGCTAAGAGCACTTAGTAAAAGTTATCATATAGTTAGATATACTAAAAAAATGTATTATTATCTATACATATAATAAAGCTGAAGAGGGTCGAAAGTCGAATCGAAAAAAAGTTGGCTGGGGACACTTAAAATCGATAACAGAACACGTTCCAACAATTTTTAGAATTTTTGTCTGTTTATCTGTTTGTCTGTTTATCTGTTTGTCTGTTTATCTGTTTGTCTGTTTATCTGTTTGTCTGTTTATCTGTTTGTCTGTTTATTTGACCGCGCATCACGTGAAAACGGCTGAACGGATTTTGATGAAATTTTGTATAGAGATAGTTTGAGTCCCGGGAAAGGATAATATATAGTTTTAATCCCGAAAATCGACCCTGGTGGGGGTGAAAATGGGGTTGAAAGTATGTATGGATAATTTTTAACCGCTGAAACGATTTAGATAGAAATGAGTATGGAGATAAATTGAGTCTCGAGAAACGTCATAGGATAGTTCTCAAACCCTTGTGGGGGTGAAAAGTGGGTTGGAAGTTGGTGTGAGGAATTTTTTACCGCTGAACTGATTTAGATGAAAATTTGTATAGAGATAGTATGGGTCTCGAGAAAGGACAAAGGATAGTTTCATCTTCAAAAAAGGCCCCCCCCCCATCTTACTTTAGAACCGTAGGTCCAAAAAATTTGAAAAAAATAATGAAAGTGAAGCCTGAAAGGGAGTTTCATTAAAACTATCTATTACATATAATAAAGCTGAAGAGGGTCGAAAGTCTGTTCATGGAATATATTCGAAAAGGATAGTTTTCACTTTCGAAAGGGAGTTGGAAATTTGTATAGGGAATTATTAACCGCGGAATCGACTTAGATAAAATTTGGTATGGAGAGAATTTGAGCTCTGGAAAAGGAAATAAAATAGTTCTATCTCGGAAATTATCCCTTAAGCGGATGCAAAAGGGGTGGAAGTTTACATGGGGAAGAAACAACAAATAACCGCTGTACGTATTTAGATGTAATTTGGTATTGAAAAAATTTGTGATTTTTTGGTCAAGGTGTTCATATTTATAACATGTTACCCGTCGATGCTTTAAATTTAGCTTTACCCGCTCTTAAGAAATATTTGAAAATGTCATGAATGTCAAAGGGTTATTGCAGATTCGAGGACTATATATGACGGACAAAGATGCATGGCCCAAACCAAAAAACTACTTCAAAATCATCTAACATTTATAGGACACCGTTTAGGTAGGAAAACATAACAAACGTTTTGTGAAGCAGTCAGATTAGGATTTATTTTTCTTTATAATTAAACAATGGGTACATTATCTCATATCTTTCTCTCAAGCTCTTTTGATATGTCTTCTTGAAGAACTACGCATTATTTTGTATCTTTAAGATCTAATAATGTATTACTGTTTTGAAAAAAATAAGTCCCATCCAGTTTCTTTTCGGTCATAATACTTCTTGGGCCAGAGGTGTAGGGTTAGAACCGGTGGTAATTTTGGAACGAAGTTCCTTATCGGACGGTTCGCGGATGGGGGGCTAGGCGAAAAAAAGTCACGTGACCGTCACGAAAACGCGACACCCATACGATTGAGAAACATGTAAAATGGAATGAAATAAAAAATATATAAAATAGAATAAAGTGAAGTGAAGTGTAGTGAAAAGTGAAAGCGAGAAGTGACAAAGTGATAAAAGTGAAAAAAGTCGAGAACCTAAAAGTGAAAAATGTCAGAAATGACAAAAATGTCAAAAATGTCACAAATTTCAAAAATTTCAAAAATTTCAAAAATTTCAAAAATTACAAAAATTACAAAAATTACAAAAATTTCAAAAATTTCACTGACGTTCAGTAGTGCATGTGCTTACATTAAAGAATAAATATCTTGATCCTACACCAATATCATAAATCTTCTATTCCGCGTTCGGAACCGTATGTAATTACCACCATTATTGCAACCAGTAACGTGACATCAGTGTATTATCTGTGACAGTGTGGTAAAAACGTATGAAAATTAATTACTTTCGGTAACGTAATAAAAATCCGCCCCCTCCCCCCAACCGCCGGCGCAATAAGGTTGGTCATGGCGGTCATTCTAATGGTTTCAATGGATTTTTAAAATGTTGCATAAACTACTATTTATCTCTTTTTAGGGTTCCGTAGTCAACCGGGAACCCTTATAGTTTCGCCATGTCCGTCCGTCTGTCCGCGGTCTAGCTCAGTTACCGTTCGCACTAGAAAGCTAAAATGCCGAATAGTAAAATGACGTAAGGGCCGCCAAGTATCCCTTAATAAACGACCTTTTGAATGGATGTTTTGTAACAGGGCGGCATCTACGAAACTCTACACTGAGCATCGCCCGACATGCTCTTGGCCGGTTTTTTTGCATTGTTATCTCGAAAATCACCCCTTAAGGATTACTAATTCCAATTCAAGAAAATCCCCAGCCAGGTTATACGTAGCCTATAAAAATTCAACGTCTAAAAGGGGGGGGGGGTAGCCACTACACTCGATTGAGTTAAATTTGCATGGGTCATGGACCCTCCCCCCGCCCCACCAAGTGCACCTCAAATAGAAAAAAATCATTGCTGCATTTGTGACCCCCCCTTCCCCAATTTCAACCGCGCCTGTTCTTACCTTTCATGCTTAGACTGATTTGACGGGAGGATCGATATGGATGATATTTGCCGTGGAAATGAACGTATACAAAAGTGGTCCTGTATCGTCCGATATACACCTACTACTCTATGTCGTTTAAATCATGCCAAAAAAATTTATATGATAAAAAAAAGTATTAATTGTTGAGTGTAGTTTCATTTAGTGGTAATTGTAAAATATTTTATTAGGACTACTGTCCTCTAGCGTATCCATCTGTCAACTTTACTTCAAGTTTCGCCTCCAGGGTAGCGGGAGAGAAATTAGGGGTGAATTAGCCGCTTTCTGACACAGACCGAATTCCACGCGGGCGGAGCCGCGAGCACAGCTAGTTCCAAATATTTTTTAGCAAGTAATATAAAATGCATCTTAGACGGCTCTTAATTTTTTTCAGTGTATGCCAATACACAAAGGTTAACAAAGTAATAAACAATTAGGTATCTGATACAAATATATTCGAGGTATTCTCGTATATCGAGTAGTCAGGTGGAAAGTATCCGACCCGAAATACACAGGCCAATATGCCAGGGCCCCGGGGCCCCGAGCCGCATCAGTAAGACAAATATCTTAAATAAAAGGAAATACATCCTCACAAAATTGTGTTCGTATATCAACTGACAGGCGGAATCGGTGCGGAAAAACTATTTGTGACACCCCGATCATCGGGGAACACCTCGCAATAAAACCAATATCAGATCATAACCGTGTGGCCAATTCAAGTGCAACTTTTGCCTTTACGTTTTTCGAAGTGCGACGAGTTCTTGTGAAATTGGCGCTTCAAATCTCAACCCGGCTCTGGGGAGTTGACAACCGATGGCGTTGTGCGGACCGGCTTGCGATTGGATCCCGTCCGGTAATGAGCCGGATAAATACCTCCAGTAATGCCGCCGGTACGGCCGACTGATTGCCGGGGAAAATTACATTCGCCAGGTCCCGGACGCTGCTTATTTCAGCGGTACCGCTGGGATGCCGCGTGTTTTGTGATAAATCGGTTTTGGGATCTTGTTTGGATCGCGTTATTATTGTGCGTCTTGACCTGTTTCATTGGGCTCGGTAGGATTACGTCTTGTGTTCATTAAGCAAAGCCGCACTGGGGCCACATACATGAGAATCTCTTGTTACATGATGTTAATGATATCTCGTTATATCTAGTTAGGTATTTCAAAATAGATCGTTCCTAACAGATAACAACCATTTCAATACAAGTCTATGGTGTTATGAACTTCGATTAACTTTGATGAATTACAAGTAATGATTGTGTTGTCTGAAATTCGGATATAAAAAGGAGCAGTGAGCTGTTTTCTCGTATCTATTCAAATACCGAATGTGGCAGATTACATGCGCATTTTCTGTTTTGAATTTATTAGTAATTGAGTGTTAGATACCTAAACTTCTTACGACTCTCACGAGCAACAAATATTTGTTCAGCTATTGCTTTCTAGTAGCAATGACAATTTCATGATAGCAGATATTTAATATATATTAAACATTTTAGGCCAAGAAAATAAGATTTATCGAAAAATTAATTCCCAGCAGGCTAGAAATCGTTTTAATACCTTCATGTGGTCCTAAATGCATGTAATCCGAGTTTGCCCAATCCCAAGAGGTGCATAACTTTTTAGCGAAATTTTTGCTAAATCATTTCCAGCCGGCTGGGAATTAATTCCTCAAAACACTTTTTATAGATTTTATTTGCTTGGCCTATTTGGCATATAAATAGTAGGTATTATTTATATTTGACAATCCCGCTGCCAAGTTAGGAAGTTACAAAAACTGAATCAAGTTTTTTAAAATAAAGCTTAGAAGTTCCACACTCTTTCTATACCTCACCGAACTTGCTGCAGTCCCAGCGACCGTAAAAAGTTAAAGATATTCCCGGGCTCAAGTTGCCAACTGTCGAACAAAAAAGTCGAAGATAATTCAGCAGGTGAAGGAATGGGTACCGACGCGTCGAACTTCGGCGTCGGCCCACCTACAACTCTGCAACTATTTATTGCGCTGACTTTACTTCACTTTTTGCGGACAGCTTCGACTCTATATCGCCGCAATAAAGTTCAAATTCGATTGCTATATCGTATGGCGATGATGTAAATAGTGCCGGGCAAGTTCTCTCCCGGGTAACTTGGTAATAAACATATTCAGCTGAGGTACGGTTGTTAACGCGTTGATTTACTGTAAATATGCATTATTTAACGCTGGCGGTGTAACTTGTAACTACTTCTGTTTTGTTTCATATGGCTAGGAATGTGGTTACCTACTTAAATTGATGATTACTGCTTTAGCTTAAATTAGACTGTCGTTTACAAGTACCTTCAAAGTCTAGATTCGAGAACTTTAACAAGTTCTCGAATTTTAGTATCCATAGTTATTTAGGCTAAATTTTGATATCGCAAGTTCTCGGACCACTTTCGATAAATTGGCATCTTTTAGATTTGGGCTAAGAAATCCCATTAAAAAAAATGTGCGTTTGTTAGCGTCGCTTAAAATATTATAGCATATCTGAACTGGTTCATTCATTTATCCAGATTTTTGCCTGCGTATAAAATTCATAAAACGTTACTAAATATGAAAAGTTAGATGAAATCGAGTCAGACCACAGACTTTAAATTTAAGAATTATCCAAGGCTTTCAGATAAAAACATGAATATTCCCGTTATAACTCTAACCGTTATTATAAAATGTCGGTCCAGTCTAGTCCAATAGCCAACGAATTATGAACTCTGCACACGAAAGTGCAATCTGGTTAGCAGCGAAGCTGTTTGCTTTCCTTATTGGCTGGAATGGCGACTTAATATTCCGGACCAACCGTGGTGCGTGGTAAACGGCATGTGCAAAGAGCGAACGAACGTAATAAATAAATAAATAAAATAAAAAAAGAAAATGTAAGTAGGTACATCAAATTTTACAATCTTATCTATATTTATATTTATATTTCGTATTATGTCGTTTTCGTATTGTTTCTATGTCAAAATATTATTTACTATTGTCAATTACATATATTCATCTATCTTTGCGACGGACCAGAACCCCTCATCGGGTGAGGGCCTTCTCCAAAAGAACGAACGTAAGATATAATTAAACTCCCCTTTGCGGGTTTAGTTCTATTCATCCTGTCCAAGTACGTAGCCGTTGGTGATTGAAGGACATCAACACCTATGGAACTTGTACCTGGTTGAACAAGAGTTTGTACACCCACGTTTTGTACGTAATCTTTCTTCAGGACATTATAGTGAAAATAGCGTAGGTAGTATGTAACATTGACTTCACTTGACAACAGCTGTTGAACTACTGCAAAGAGAAAATTTTGGAGAAAGTTACGGAATTTCCAACGTGATGTAATGAAATGACTGCAAATTTTGCTTCTACATAATATGTTTTGATCTCATTGATCTCACAGGTACGTTCAATTTGTATGCGGTGCACTTGCGTTGTTGTATTATTACATCTGTTAATTGGTGCGCAGACGACGATGATGCTGATGTTAACGCTGACGTGATTTACGTGATCGATAAGCCTACTTAAAGTAGGTTACGAAGTGATGGAATTTTGAATTCTAGCTGAAAATATTATTGGGTTCTTCAAGCCTCCCAGATTGATCGTCAGCGCATTGCATTAGGACATTTGGTAAATTATTTGTCTTGTGATAGGTATTTATTTACAAAACCCGCAGCTCAATTTAATAACAAATGTGTTCAAAGTTCGATTTGTCTTATGAATATTATTGCGGTAAGAAATGAGTTGTACCGGAATATGTTGGTTCTTTGTTGTATTAGTTATGTTGGACAACCAAAAAGAAGAATGCATTGTGCCTGTCAACACGCTACCTTTTCACAATTGCTCCACCGCGATGGTTGCGCGCGCTGCAGATTTATTTATTGTCCTTTAAGGTTCCTGTTTAGGTTCGCACAGTGGATCTGCTGGCAGCATGCATGTATGGACACATAACATACTAATTACGGTTATTTCAGATGTGACATTAAGGTGTTACGATAATCAATTGATACGATCGACAATTCTTATTCGTCTGAGTATTGATTGGAAAACAGAATTACGCTCGAAAAAGAAAAAAATATAATTCTCAGTCGTGGGCTCACTGTCTGCTCTCAGGTCTGCGTTTCTTTTTTACGCATCACTGTTCTCCGGGACACTCATTTCAATTAAAGATTTCTTGGTGGCATCAGTTACGATCATCTTGGCGCTTCTTACCTCTTTTTTACTTAGTTTAAATTACGCTTCGTCTTAAACAAATGCCTCTCCCTGTGATATTCATAATATTGGTCATTTATTAATCTGCTAATTAAATAAACTATAACCTCACGTTATCCGACAGGAGACCTTTCCACTTTACGTTTTCCGATACAAAGTTATAACCCAGAACTTACTAAACCTCTTGTCTATTCCATGTGTCGTATTCTAATTTTAAAATATATAGTTAAACAATACATTAAAAACACAATTTATCTCAAACAACTCCAACACACAACAAATAATCAACCAATATTTTAGTTATATTGAAGTTACATCGGAACAATTTTCACGCAAACTCTGATATTTCTGATTCAAATGTTTAGGCGCAAGCTGTATTGCGTCGTTAATGATTTGGAGTTGTAATGAAGTTAAAATGTGTCTAAACGTGTTTTAAACTTAGAGTTTTGGTGATTTCTACGGGTAATGTTGATACTTCAGGGGACCATTTCGTCCTAGATTTAAACAGTAGCTGGTACTTATTCGACTGTAGCTCCTAGCCTGCTGTCGTTAGCTGCACTGCAGAGTGCCGCACGTGCTTTTTATTTATGACCCGGCCCGTTATATTGTACTTTCATCGGCCGTTCGAGAAGATTTATCCCTGCACTACCAACTATGATTCTACTTCGGTGGAAAAAAGTCTTGTGTAAAATTAGGGTCCACTTAAATAAAGTGGCACTTGATTTTTTTTTTAATTCTGTGAATATTAAAGGTTATTTTTTAGGTTATGTTACGTTGTAGATTCACAACGTAAGATTATGCAGCAACAAATCACAAAAAATGCGAACTATATCTTACAAAACTAACAAACAACACTCTAAGAGTATCAACTACAAGGATTTATTTTTACTTGAGCGATCCACCCTACGGTTTAGAGGACTTGGAAATTTGAAACTAAATCAAGTATATTTGCAAATTGTGCAGCAGAAAAAGTTTATATTTATTTCGGATAAGCATGTTTTATGTAAGTAGAGATCCCTGCGCGATACATTTGCCTAAGCATGCCGCCCGGAGTAAATCTGCTTTTTGGTTCCAGGGTTACCTCGTAAAATTTAACAGACTTATTTATATTTATGAATTGCCAAACTTGATACATATACTATACTTTATTGTTATTTAAATTTTACAAGTCAGGAATATACACTATTTATCATTTTGTAGTACTTAGGTAGATTACATAATAATTAGTAAGCTATTATGTAGGTACGGATCAAAATCAGATAATTACGATTAAGTTATGGCCCGACGGCATACACCCACAGCCCTCTGCCACGAGATCTTGGCAGAAAACAGAGATTTTAAATCATGTAGCCAGTGGTTGATGCCAAATTCTACATGACCTTTAAATATCCTTGGTGGTTAGGAATGCTTGTTGGTTCGTTGTCAGCCATGTAGACGCTCGCTTCAATCAAGGTCACGTGGCAGAATGTGCGGCTATCTGCCGTCTGGCCCCAACTTCATGAGCTAAACATTGTTATTTTAAAAATGTTCATTAACGTGGCTTGTTTTCTGCTACTGTTTAATAAATATGTATTGTACTAATGTTGTGTCATGTAATCCTGTGTGATGTTTATCAAAATAAAATTATGAACGTAACATATCTTTGATTGTAATTACTAGAACATCCTTAAGTAGAAAATATTTAAAATATAAACCTATTTGGTCAAGTAAACTAAATTCAAATTTCTTATAAAAGTTATCGTATCTGAAATCTTCGATGGAAACTCAGACGGGAAGCACCAAAATGTTAAAGAACTGTGAAATCTTACTTGAAAATCCAGAGTATAAACATAAATATCTGGGGCCGTATTTTAACTTTAGAACACGTATAGACACGATCCAAACTCAATACCACGCCAATGCATTAACTACGCAACACGGCTAGCGCCTAAACGTCTGCATCAGAAATATCATATTGGTTGATTATTTGTTGTGTGTTGAAGTTATGTTTCAGACGGTTGTGTTTTTCATGTATTGTTTATGTATTCTAAAATTGGAATATAGCACCTGCACTATTTTTTTATTTTATTTATTAAAGATCTAAATACTTAATTAAATCGCAGAGTTTCATGGGTACTTTAATTGCTAAAACCATTTATGGCTTATTTACAGCAAGGGTTCAGACTAACTTAACTAGCTATGATTATTTTTTCTAACAGTGCATTTACAGTTTTACAGAGCGTAGTTGTGATTATTAGAAGACGTAAAAAAACTCTCATCCTTGATTGACTTTGAGTTGAATAGGTATAGATCTTGTATGTGTTTTGGATTTTGGAAGGCTATTTATGATTTTTGTAAGAATGCAGATATTAGTTCTCATTCCGTAAACATTTTTAATCGCCAGTAGGACGAATCTACATTAGGATACTTCTTAGCCTACTGTTTCGGTAGTATTCATTCAAATTTTCTATGTGTTTGTACTCTTCTTTAAGAATGGATAATTTCACTATGTTTTGTACGGGGATTACTTTACAATATTGAAAGAGTTGTGAATAATCATTAGTATTATTTATTTTAACATTTTTGGGAACAATCGTTTTTAATATAGTTTTCTGCAGATTATATATGTTAGAAAGATTAGTTTTAAACGATCGCCCATAGCTGCTAATACAGTACCGTATAACCGATTCAGCTAATGCTAGATATAACATTCTTAAGGTTTTGTATGGTATCTTACGTTTCAAAATTGTTAGTCGGCCTAATATTGATCTAAGTTTATTACATACGTATTCTATATGTGGTTGCCAATTGAATCTACAGTCAATCAACAGACCAACGTATGTTCATTTACAAAATTGATGGTAGGACAGTCACAGTTATTGCGTTGCAAATGGAGACAGGAGTGGACGTGTGGTTTTATAGCCGGGATGTGTGACGATTTGTTATGAGAAGAACAAATGTGCATGGCTTTTGTTTTATCTGCGTTCAGCACTAAACCCGCGTCATGCGACCACCTACATAGGTTATCGAATATGTCCTGTATTTTATGTTCTGAGATCCTCAACTCCCTATCCGACACTACTATGCAGGTGTCGTCGGCAAACTGGTACACATTGTCCTCTCCCACCGTATTACACATGTCGTTGACATACAAAAGGTATTCAGTTGGCCCTATTATCGATCCTTGTGCCATTCCTTTTGATGTTTTTATCATGTCACTATAGGAGATTCCTAGCCTAACTACGGTGTATCGGTTACTGTGGTAACTTGTAAACCATTTTAGAAGGGGGCCCTGTATTCCATTAATTAAGTGACTTCCAAAACATCGTTACCTGGTTTTTTCTTTGAGTTCTATCTTTCTCTTTTGATGGACCAGTATAGCCTAATTGCGTCATTCTCAAATTTTATGTTTGCAGTCAGACTCAAATCTGTCAACTTTTTCGGTTTGACGCAGGCACAAATCTAAACAATGATTATTGGTGGTGGCCTTACGCGAAGTGAGCCGATATCTTAGTGAAGGATAGCACATTCTGAGTAGAGTGGAAGTTGTAACTAATAAGTTGATGAATGTTGGCTGTCTTTAAATTAAAATTATATCTAGTGACCAGTGATAATTCGAGAGCCTGTCCTCGCACTATGATATAGGACCTATGTGTACTATGAGCTGCCCTCGTTTAAATAAAATACTTTTAAAAATATTGTAGCCAGGTTGTTATTAAACTAGGTAATCACGTGTCCGAACCGAGATTCTTGTCGTTTTATTAAGTTACCCAGAGCACTTGTAAAGTTGTGAGACAATGGGCAAGTTGCAATGGGGCCTGCAAACTTGGTAAGCAAGTCACTAACTTCTTGTTATTGAGTGTTGCGAGTACAGGTTTAAGTGTGTGATTTTATTTCAGATAAACATTAACTACAATAGTAGATTGTTGGAGAGGCTGGAAAATCGCTTAAAGATGGACGACTGAATTTGAGTGCAGGTTTTAAGTGTGTAATTTTATTTCAGATAACCATTAACTACAAATAGTAGATTGTTTGAGAGGCTGGAAAATCGCTTAAAGATGGACGACTGAGTTTAAGGGCCGACCCGCTAGGCCTTCTAATATACGAGCCCATCTTTAGCGTTTTCGGTAGAAGCATTACAAAGCGCTTTTCATGACTACTGTGAGGAAATATAAGTACCACATAATTCGTTCTTCCGGCATTAGTATCTTCCTACATGAAGGCCACAAAAACATGCTCTTATTTGTAGGGCCATAAGAGCATGTCACATTTTTTTGCAGCCTTCGTGTTGGAAGATACTATTGCCGGTGACTGTACCGGAATAGTAGATCTACCACTAAACTATTAAGATGTGTCTCTTAAATTTATGAAAAAATATCTAAGAGAAGCGTAACCCTCCTCCCCGACCGCGGGTACAAGGCACTGGAAATTTACTTTCTACGCTATCAAGCGCTCACGCTACGCTACGATTGGTCTTAAATTACTAAGTCTCGCCAACCAACGATATGCTACAAAATTATTGTTGTAGCGGTGTGGTTCAGGTGTACAGCTAATGCTTATTTTCCAGCTTCGATTTAGATCATCTTTTGCCACATTTCCGAACAGTGGCGCGAAAAATTAATTTATGACCGTTTAAAAAAAGTTAGCTCGGATTAGGGTTCACTTTCTATTGGACATTTCATACTTATATAGTAAGCACTAAATAAAAGAAACATAACGTGAACCGTAAAAGACTCAACAATCCAACTCCTTGACTGTACTAGCTTGCAGTCTCATACCTCTTAGCACTAAGTCCCTCGTTGTAATAAATATAAATAAATAAATAATTGTTATCGGTGAATTCTCAATATAACTTGGGACTCCGATGGCCGGTTGAGAAGTGTAAGACTTGAAGACTTTTTTCTGAAGTATATGACATCTATTTTCAGTTTATATATAGTAGTGTAACCACTTAAAAATTGCAAATCAAAAAATATTGAACAAAATAATTTGATTTGCTTCAAGATTCAAGTGTAAGACTTCTTCGGCAGATGTCGCTAGGCGTCCCCCTAAGACGCATATGGGATATAGTGGAGAAATTCGCAGCCATCAGGTGTGTCTCAGTAGCTCAGTTGGTCAGAGCGATGGGCATGGATCCCAGAGTCACGAGTTCGAGTCTCGCCTGAGGCAGTGGATTTTTCTACTTTTCCATTTTTTCCAAGCATTGTGGTATCGTTAGCAGACGTTCTGCTTAATACAAAATTAATAAATAATTTATTTATTCAGACAACCAATGGTCCACAGTTGTATTAATAACATATAATTAAATACCTATACACTAGGTTAGTCTTAACTACTAAGGTGTACTTAATTTACATAACAAACATCCCCATAGTGAGGGTTTGTTAGTGGCGACATCCAGTGTTTGTTTACATACATGTTTACAGACATGTTTACAATTAGTATTTTTAAAACTTCTTTTATTGCCAGCCCTATAAACTGGCATTCTAATGCACGTGTCTCGTGCGGCTGATTCGGCTTTGAATACATTGTGTTGCATACTGCAGGAGACGCCACGGATTGCAACCAACCGCCGGATTCTACCACCGACCGACATCAGTCTGAGCAGACTGAGACCCTTAGCTATGCTTACTTAACTCTGAAAGCTTAAGGCTGAAAGTATTTGACACGACCGTATTAATATTCGTCGCCTTAATTAGGATAATGCCTTATTTTGTATGTGTACTTACTAGTAATCCGACGCGTTGAAGTGACTAGGTTAAGAAGGAAAACAAAATCACATGGTACAAATGGCCACAAATAAGTGTCGATGGAAGTCATACGATCTGAAGGACTCCAGATGATCACGATCTTCAGAAGGCCTAGCCAACGTGCCAATCGTTTATGCTTCGTAGCGAACGAAACGCATCGGTCACTGTCGCACTAATACGGAAGAGTGACTGAGAGAGAGATGACTACGCTACGCTACGGAGCGTTAACGATTGCCACGTTGGCTAAGCCACCTGATATGATGGAACGACTACGCAGAGAAACCTACTAATAGGTAATAACTGAGTGCCATGGAATCATTCATAAAATAAATAAATAAATATTATGGGACAATCTTACACAAATCAGCCTAGTCCCACAGTAAGCTCAATAAGGCTTGTGTTGTGGTTACTAGGCGACAATATATATACCTATATAAAAGATTGACCAGGATTCAAACACGGGACCTCCTGCTTCGTAGTAAAATCATGGTTACACTATTTTTGGAATCCATTGTTACATGTTTTTGGAACCATAAAATGACGCATTAAACGTACACTAAGTGATCCTTAACATCAACCGTTTTAGATTTCGTCCAAAAGGGAACAAAAGGGGATACCGCTATCTTGGGATTTGACACAAACACACTCGGTTAGGCGAAGGACAATTTAACCCGTTCGTAACCTTTCCCGCAAGACGCTAAAAGGGCTGCTTGTCGATAAGCCTGCGTGTTTACGGGTTACCACAGCGTGGGTGAAGAATGAACCCTGAGAGAGGTCAACCAAAAATATTAGGCCAGTTTTTGGGTTCCGTAGCCAAATGGCAAAAAACGGAACCCTTATGGATTCGTCATGTCTGTCTGTCTGTCTGTCTGTCCGTCCGTATGTCACAGCCATTTTACTCGGAAACTATACGACGTATCTGAATAAAATTTACACATAAGGTGTATTTTGTATGCCGCTACTTAGTTATATAGTTAAATTTGAAAGATATAAAGTCGATGTAAAATAAATGCAAAAAGATGATTGAAGGCATTGAGAATTTCGTCAGCTCAGTAACTGAACCCATAGCTTAATAGGTAAAGCGATCGAGCCCCGGTAAGGCGTATCGATGCGGTTCAAATCCTGCTGGGTTGATTATTTTTTCAATGTTTTCAGTGTTTGTATTTGATTGAATAACATACTATTGTATGAGTGGAATGCCCCACTTTAAAAACCATGTAAAATAATTATGAGTTGATAGCAGCGCCATCTATTATTTCCGTTGTGACACTTGCAATAGGGTCGGCGGGAAGGGTATCTAACTCTAGTAGTTAGCACCTAGATGTCGCTTACGGCTGCTATAAAGTCGATGTAAAATAAATGCAAAAAGATGATTGAAGGCATTGAGAATTTCGTCAACTCAGTAACTGAACCCATAGCTTAATAGGTAAAGCGATCGAGCCCCGGTAAGGCGTATTGATGCGAGGTTCAAATCCTGCTGGGTTGATTATTTTTTCAATGTTTTCAGTGTTTGTATTTGATTGATTAAAAAAAAATTTTAGGGGGGCGCTCCATAGATGTGAACCGTATACCCCGAAAGAGGTCAGAACCCTTTTGTATTGCTGCAACGCACACAGAAATCGTTCTTTTTTCCTATTGTTTCATATGTTTAACTTGTTTCCTAGCTTTTTTTTCTTTTAAGGATGTAATTTGTGTGTATATTTAAACTTAACTGTGTGTATATTGTGGCAAGCAAATAAAGATTATATCTATCTATCTATCATGTCACTAAATTAAAAAAAAAAAATAACCAAATATCAACACGTGACACATCAATCGATAGGTATTTAAAAATAACATTGAGGTTTATTTGACCATTTTGTGATTAAGTGAATATTTTCTGAAATAATCGCTTCGAAAGTTAGAAAAATTGTGTCCCCCCCTGTAACTTTTGAACCGTTAGTCCAAAATATATGAAAAAATTTGAGGTGATGTGCCTTATCATATACTTTCTACGAAAAATTTTTTGAACGTTATCGGTTTAGCCATTTTTGAGTGGAACCCTCCTATGCGTGGTCCGACACGCACTTGGCCGGTTTTTTTTATACTGTTGGTAGTAAAAAGTATACAGCTCATCTTTTGGCAAGCGGACACCGTAGCTTATGGACTACAGTACTCCGTTCTAAGCGCGTCGCCGACCTTTTACAATGCCTGCGAAAATGCAGCTATGTTAAACTTTGAACAATATTCATTATATAACTTGATCTTAAATGAGGTCTATTGAGCCTGGGGTCCGTTCGGCAACCTAATCCCAGGAATTTGCGGAGGCGCTAGTTTTACGAAAGCGACTGCCATCTGAACTTCCGACCCAATTAAGCCTTGTTGGGATTAGGTCCGGCTTCCTCACGATGTCTTCCTTCGTCGAAAAGCGACTGGTGAATATCAAATGAAAAATGAAAAAAGTTCCGAAAAACTCAGTGGTACCTACGAGCCGGGGTTTGAACCCGAGACCTCCAGATTGAAAGTCGGACGTCTTACCGCCACGCCACCAGCGCTTTTAGACAAAGGAAAATCGTGAATACATAAATTATATGGTTAATGAATAAATTCAGATTACTTAGCTTTAGAATTATTCATTGGTACTATAAATAATAAATAAATAAATATTATAGGACAATCTTACACAAATCGACCTAGGCCCACAGTAAGCACAATAAGGCTTGTGTTATGGGTACTAGACGACGATATATATAATAGATAAATAATGGATAAATACTTAAATACATAGAAAACATCCATAACTCAGGAACAAATATTTCTGATAAACACACAAACAAATGCCCTGACCACGATTCGAACCCGGGACCTCCTGCTTCGTAGGCATGGTCACTACCGACTGGGCTAGGAGGCCGTTGAATAAATAATATATCCCATATCTTATCTACCTAATCAAATAGGTCAAATACAATTTCATACGCAATTTATTTAACTGGCAAAAAAGAAGATAATAAATTCGAAGCATACCAATATCTAGACTATTACCTAGCCTTGGTGCCCCGGTCATAAAATAAGTACGATTAAATCTAAGAGTCTCTGCATACTGAACTGCGATGCGGCAGCGGTTTTACAAAACTAGACCGCGTATGATTTTGGAAAGGTTATCAATAGTTTGCAATTAAATTTGTGAGTTTAGTGCTCAAATTAATTATCAGTTATAGGCGCAACAAGCAAATAAGAATTAAAAATCTAATAGCGACGCAATAGGTATTAGTGTCGATTCAGTACTAACATTTTCTAAACAATTATATCACTACAATAAAATGCACCTGCCAAATATTGGACATAAACATTTTCTGCAACAATATTCGATCCTTTGCGATCCGTATCTTAGTTCAATTTTCTATTGATTTTGCAACAAAAGTACTTTGTAAAGAACAACTAGTAAATTGCGACTTTTAACGTTATTCATGAGTTCAAAATATTTAAATCTAACAGGCCGTTGATAATTGTTTGTCCCTGTTCATCATTTTGACGTTTATGCTTGATAAAAAGAAACAAAAAAGAGATTAGCTAAGTTTTGGTAAGTCATAAGTACTTAACGCTACAAAATGTAGCCGTGTGTTCAGGCTCTATGAATATGGAATGGTATTGGTAAAATATTCGCTAAATAAAGTGCATTCAACAAGGCCTAGATGCCCTTTTGGGTTGGAAGGCCAAATGATAGTCACTTTTGTAAAAATAGTGCCTCAGCCAAATATTGGCGTAAGTTTTCCGAGCACACTCTAGACTCGATTGAGCCGTGGGATAAAAGCCGGAACGAACTATAGGGAGATGATGATGGCGTTATTTACAACATAAAAACTAAAACTCGTCATCATGTTTAGGAATAAAGGAAAAGTAGAAAAATCTACTGCCTCAGGCGAGACTCGAACTCGCGTGTCTGGGATGCCCATCGCTCTGACCAACTAAGCTACTGAGAGTTACCTGATGGCTGTGAATTTCTCCACTATATCCTTTATGCGTCTTAGGGGGACGCCTAGCGACATCTGCTGAAGAAGTCTTACACTTCTCAACCGAACATTACCTTTTTTATTTTCTTCTTCTTTTTTTATTTCTTCTTCTGTTTTCTTTTTCTACTTTTCCTTTATTCCTGAACATTTTAGTATTGTTAGCAGACGTTCTGCTAATTACAAAATTAAAACTCGTCATTTTTTATACTGAAAATAGACAAAAACAGAGACTTGCTAAGTTACGGGATTAAAACTATACCTTACGCTGTAAAATATAGCCGTGTGCTCAAGCTCTAAGAATATGGAATGGTAAAATATTCGCTAAATAAGGTGTGCCGGCCGCCGCATCAGTCATAATCTATCATGGCTGTTTGCTCGGACTCGGCTACAGAAAGATCACTCCTGTTTCCACTTATTATCAAGGCCAATTTAGTGATTTTCGTAGAATATCATTGACTGCTGTGTATTTTTTTTATACCACGACGGTGGCAAACAACCATACGGCCCGCCTGATCGTAAGCAGCTACCGTAGCCTATGGAAGCCTGAGCCTCCAGAGGTGTCACATGCGCGTTGCCGACCCTTTACAAAAAGGAGGATTCACTGTGTTGACGGCTAAAGGAACAAGGGTCGTCAACACACTGCAATATACAAATACGTTCTACAAAAGATTTGAAAATTTTTACGATTATAGGTAACATAAGCAATTATGCAACCTACTTATAATAAATTCTGAATTTAAGCTAAAAAAATCTGTTACGAAAAAGAAATTTAAGTTTTATCAACCGTTCCTATTTACTTTGCACAGCTTTTCCTAGAAACCTTATTTTTTTAAATGACTACGCTGAAAAGCATATTTAGCATAAAATAAAAACCGGCCAAGTGCGAGTCGGACTCACGCACCGAGGGTTCCGTACAAACGAGTAGGTATATAAGGGTAGTAACTTTAAAATTATTAAAAGTATTTTTTATATATGATGTAACAAAAAAAATACGGTTTTCGCAATTTTTCCTTTATCTGTGCTACGTTGCTTCGTACCAAATTTCAAGATTCTGCGTTCACGGAAAGTACCCTGTAGATTTTGATTCCCTTGCGAGTTTTGAAAATTTGTGGGAGTTCGCGGCATAAACGGCTGTATCTTTTGATGGCGTTGGCTTAGAAGTTTGATTTTTTCACAGCTCTAAGGGACAGTAGACTTAAGTATTTGATATTCAGCTTGATACCTCCACGCGTTCCTGAGAAAAAGGGTCTTGATAGACAGACAGACGGACGGACGGTCGGGCAACAAAGTGATCCTATAAGGGTTCCGTTTTTTCCTTTCGAGGTAAGGAACCCTAAAAATAAAATTAAAGAAGGTTATGTTTAATATATTATATCGGACAGCCTTACAAATGCGGAATTAGTTGTGAGAAGTACCCAAAATATAGTCATTAATGTCATTATTAAATGTTGTCACGTTACAATTCACTTATGAACGTAGGAAAAATAACGACCACCTTACACCTCTGACCCGAGGAGTATTATGACTTATTTTTTCATAACAATAATACCTACATTAAATCGTACAAATCTATTTATATATTTATAAAATAAAGTTGTGTCGGTTACACCATTTATAACTCAAGAACCGCTGAACCGATATTAATTAGATTAGATTTTTTAGATTTATATCCGCCCCAAATAGCAGAATAACTATTAAAATATTGGAGACTAGCCTTTTCCCGCGGCTTCGCCCGCGTACTATGCTACTAAGTACTCAAAAAGGATACGATACCCATGTTGAGTTTCAGACTTTGTGACCACATTTACCCCTTTTAGGGGTTGAATTTAAAAAAAACCTGAAACACGTGTTTACTCATTTATCGTTAGGAATACTCCTGTGAAATTTCGAATAAAATAGTCTAACAAATCTTATTTCGCCATACAAATTTTGGACCCCCATTTTACCCCCTTAGGGGGTGAATTTTGAAAAATCCTTTCTTAGTGCTCCCCTAGACCTTATAAGGAACCTATGTGCCAAATTCGAAATCTCTAGACCCAGCGGTTTGGGCTGTGCGTTGATATGTCAGTCAGTCAGTCAGTCAGTTTCTTCTTTTATATATATAGATGTAAAAAAAACGTTGGCGTTCGTACTGCCAACATTTTTTTAAATATATCCTTCGTTCGCCGGGTCAGCTAGTACGCAATAATTTGTAGTTCTTCCAGAAGACATACCTATCTTACATAGTAAACTTTTCGTAGTGCTACGACGCCTACGACGTAGCGCACTGTCAGTGAAATTTTCATCAACAGCACTTAAGGGGATGACAACTGCTATATTCTATCCCTATCAGCGCGAGTGAAAGAGAAATACTGCGTTACGATTAGTATGGACTTATGGACCCGCGGTATGTCCTTAAACTACGTCCGGACTTGGGTATGTCCTTAAATTACGCCAAAAAGAGAGGTATGGGCACTGCGAATGGCATCTCGCTAAGTGTGGTAGGGCACGTTCAGCGAATGCCATCTCGCTTAAATCTGGAGCAGAGCCCTACTGGGGAAGTACCTCCACCTTACAGAAAACCACAGCCAAATAGCACTAGACCCTACTCATAGTGTTGTGTTCCGGCTGGTGAGTAAGGTTGCCAAAGAGCTCAAAGAGGACCCAGTGTGTTGACGATGAGGGACCTTCTTATTCCTTTAGCCGTCAACACAGTGAATCCTCCATTTTGTAAAGGGTCGGCAACGCCCATGTGACTCCTTTGGAGTTGCAGGCGTCCATAGGTTACGGTAGCTGCTTACCATCAGGCGGGCCGTATGCTTGTTTGTCACCGTCGCAAATTTTGCAAAATGATGAATGAAAAACTACGTATTAATTGAGAAATACAAATTAATGAAGTTTTTAGTATTAGTGTGGTGGAATTTTTTTCTTAATTACAGACGTATAAGTCAAGAAACTAAAGACATACAACTGTGTTAAAGCTAATTTTAATATGTAACTTTGGAATTATTTTCTATCGAGCCGATTTAGTTCAATCATGTACCGGAATTAACAAAGTTTTTTCAAATATAATGATTATTACTTTTTTTACTTTCTCAAAACAAGTAGTTAAAGCTAAAAAAAACTGTTAAAGTCTATTTGAAGGTCATCGGGTGTTGTCAGCCTCTTAAAAAGAACGTAGCAAGGTATCTAATATGCTCATACGTTAAATTTTGCTTAGTTACTCAAAGGAAATACGAAAGAATTGTAATCGACAGTTAACTGGATTCCCCCACAATAAACCGGTAGACGATAAATAAATTAGCAATGCAATTAATTCTCATTATCGAGCCAGTCGGAACGAAGCCGATCCTTTTCATTTATTCAACAAACAGCCTGTAAATTGTCTCTGCGTCCCCTAAGCTATTTATGTAGTAAAGAAGTAGGTATATTCGTTTGGTACCTTATATTACCTATACCAACGATTGGCGTTGCTAAATTTAAGACAAAGATAAAAGATACAAAAGATACAAGATATTTATTCTTCAATTTAGACACATTACAATGCACTTTTGGACCCGGGGTATATCCTTAAACCACGACGTCCGGACTTGGGTGTCCTTAAACTACGCCAAAAAGAGAGGTATGGGCACTGAGAATGGCATCTCGCTCAAATCTGGAGCAGAGCCCGACTGGGGAAGTACCTCCAACTTACAGAAACCACAGCCAAATAGCACTAGACCCTACTCATAGTGTTGTGTTCCTGCTGGTGAGTAAGGTTGCCAAAGAGCTCAACGAGGACTCAGAGTGTTGACGATGAGGGCCTTTAGCCTTTAACCTTAGCCTTTAACAGTGAATACTCCTTTTTGTAAAGGGTTGGCAACGCGCATGTGACTCCTTTGGAGTTGCAGGCGTCCATAGGTTACGGTAGCTGCTTACCATCAGGCGGGCCGTATGCTTGTTTGCCACCGTCGTGGTATTTAAAAAAAATGTGAACGTCAGAGAAAAAAAACTACCACCGGTTGTAACCCTACACCTCTGACCCGACGAGTATTATGACCGGCAAGAAACTCTGCGGGACTTATTTTTTCACAACAGTAATACATTAAATCTTAAAGATACACAATAATGCGTGTTTCGTTAAGAAGACCTATCAAAACAGCTTGAAAAACAGACAACGTACCTATTGTTTAATTAAAAAGAAAAAATAAAATAAAAATAAAATCCAAATCTGACTGCTTCGCAAAGCGTTTGATATCCTATCTGAACTGTATCCTCTAAGTTTTAGATGATTTTGTAGTAGTTATATTTACATTAGTCTCGATAGCATGACATGTTTCATTACAACAGACTAAAATTAACTACCGTGTTTACACATCGTACTGAGACATCACTAAAATTTTAACCTCATAACCCTCATAAGGCTTCTGTTAACCTCATGAGGTTCTTTAACCCTTTGACTTTCGGCAATGTTGTGCGGACATTTATTTTTCAGATCAAATTAAATATCAGTAAATCTGCAGTGGCCACAGGCTGTGTTGCCAGAATATCAATCGTTGAATGTTTGTACAATAAATCTACAGCTTTAACTATAAAACTTTCGTGAGACTCAAACATATAAAAATATTTATAACGGGTCACTCACGTCATCGACTTAAATGACGTGAGTAACCCGTTGTAAATATTTTTAATAAATCTACAGCTGCTGTAATATGTGAACACATACCTACCCGTCGGAAGATACAAATAATTAGGGAGGGACAATCGACGTTCGTCAAGATCGTTGTAAGGGCGACCGGTTGTTGTTGAAATCTTTGCGGAGACTTAGGCTAGCAACTTATATGACTTTCGGCTGGTATAGGTAATAATGCTAGGGAACCTGGTAGTTAGGCAACACATAACAGGCAGTCTCTTTCGTGCAGTGGGTATAGGTATAACCTACTATGGGTATAACACCTGTGAAAGGGCGTAAATAAATCACGCTGCATGCAGGTACGGGACATTAATCATCGCGAATCGAACGTTAGCTCACCGTCGACGTAACGGCAGAAGTGGGCGAGAATTTATAGGTAGTTAAGACCTTTTTTGTTCAATTGTACAGACGTTTACTGGATGTAGGAAACAGTGGACAGCGATAATTAAGTGGGTATTTTATTAAGGGGAAGTATTAAAGGTGGGTAATTTCATTTGGTGCTGTTTAAATTAATCACGGTCGATCTCGTGCCGCTCACGAGTCGCTTTATGAATCCTTTTAAAATGCTTTAAGGATGAGTTTTATTGGAAATACTCGTAACTAAAAAATTTACCCGTTTTATAGCGGGTGCTGAATTTTGTATTAAGGTACATAATATAGCGCTTATTTACTTATGAGGTGGCATGCAGGTAGAATTAACCCGAAAAGCATAAGTGTTAACATTCTTTGCCATTTCTATTCTTTTACCAGTTTAGGGGCTTCACGGGGCGAAAGCTTTTCCTAAATATTTCATAAATATCAGTGCACGCTGATATTTTGAAAATGTTCACACTTTGAGTAGATAGCTGCTTAGTTAGCACACTTCTACATAGATAGTATCCATCAAGTATTTATTACAGGCAAAAAATCTCTCCTCATATCTCTTAACCCCTGTTCCTTCTGACTCGCTGGTATCACAAAAAAAGTCCACATTACCTCACCTAGCCAGGAAACGCAATAAAATCTTCATCGTCTGCAAGCGTCAATAAATTTCCCGTAACATTTTCCAGACGTTTCCCAGCGGTGCGATATCGTTTCGTTACTCCTTCGGCGTGGACAAAAAATAAATTGCCGGAGCGCCCTGGGTCCGCAGACCCTATATTTCTGTCACCTACCACGGGCGAACATTTGCCTCGGGTAAACTAGAAAAAATGTGACCCTGATATAGAGTCAACTATACCTAAAGCAGGGTGAAGATATACTAGTTTGCCTGCGTCTAATGTTGGTACGCTCTCGGTAAACTAATAGGAAGATAGAGCCAGGTCTGATTTACACTGCTTTTTGTCGCCTCGCCGTATTATGCGCCATTATTGCGAGTCGCCCATTTTGTCTAATCGAAGGGATAGCATGTGAAAGGAGTTTATTATGTATATTCTAGCAGTAAAGTATTCAACGCAATGAAATGAAATGAAAAATATTTATTTGGTGCAAAGAGAAGCATAACATTAAATATACAAAGATAAAAAAATTACACCAAAATGGTTGCCACTCAGCATGAGTCATGGCAGGGTAGCCACAACGCTGATTTTCAGGGCAACCAGAACATAAAAACTATACTCAACCTAACTAGTGACACCAATATTTCCAGTAGTTGACATTAATTCCAGTAGTTGAACCATTGAGTCTAAGGAGAGACTTTGCCTCCTTATGTGTGTTCTATCGCTTGTACAATGGGTTGTGCTCTGAAGAACTGTTTGATATGATGCCCACGGCAGCTTTTTATCACCGCACCGCTCGCCGCCGGTAGGGTGTTCATCCTCACACCCTGGAGCCTAATGGGTCGCGCACTGTACGTTTAAGAGGAATTTCCTCCCACGAACGCTGCGACTGTGGAATGAACTCCCTGCCGAGGTTTTCCCAGCGGGCTACAGTATGAGGTTCTTCAAAAAAGGAGTGTATAGCCCAAGTAACACATCGAAGCAGGATAACGGCCGTCTTACAGCATATCTGTATGCTTTTAGCATTTTGAGTTCGTTTTATAGTAGCATTATAAAGGTTTATAGTGCTGATATAGGTCTTAAATGGGCACAAATTACCCAGCTTGAGATCCTATACAGGTCATTTAATAGCATTGCAGGCGCATTATGTCTGCGCTATTAGCATTATCGTTGTCATGGAAAGTGCCAATCGCCTCAAAGAAGCATTAGTACGCTCTATTAAGTTGCCGACTGCATTAAAGAAGCCTTAATACGGCCAAAAAACTTGCTAATCGCAGTAAAGAAGCATAAGTACTCTCGATTAACTTGCCAATCGCAATACAAACGCATTATACTAGCATAAGAGTGTAGTAAAATAAACCTTACGTCAATGCAAAAACGTCTCTAATACCGACGGAACAAATGTTATAATACAATGAACGTTGTGATTTAACTACTTTGTCTCGCAATATAAAATGGACGAAGACGGTACAAAAAACTGAATGAGTGACACGTCATATTTGTTTGCATCCTAACAAAATTTATAAAAGTTTTTGACACTTTTACGTTATTATATCCTTCAAATATGACTGCGCAATGTAGTTTACTGTAAATGTGTATATAAGTTTCATTGAAAATTTTCACGCGCCTTTGATTTATTGTGGTTTTGCTATAAAATATTATAAAAAGATATGCGTCAAATAAACAAAACAATTGTGTAATCCTCGTATAGAACGAGTTTTGCATTATTAACACAATAGTGTTGGTTGAGCAGTCTTAAATTAAGTAATTTCTTTATTATATAGGTATTTTCCTTGTATAAATAGGTCCGCATGATTTTATTTTTAGGTTATTAATTATTTACAAAATGGCGTTGGTCTATATAGACGGAGAGCTAGCCACGTCCACGTCGGATATGACAATAATGAGAGCAACCAAACCCCTCTAGTCAGTTTGGTATATTATGCTTATTTCTAGATCTGGACATCTGGCAGCTTTAAAGTAGTGGAGGTCAAAGAATGCAAACCATTTCAAGAAAATAAATCCTAGAGATCTGGGTTTGATGCAATATTATGAGAAACTATACAAATACTATACAATATTAAGAGAAATTATACAAAAAATTATGTTGGGAGAAAGTAGGGCCAAACGATGTATAATAAAATATAGTTCATAGTTTTCGCCTACTGTTTTTGTTTCCGTAATAATCATATATCGGGGTTTTCGGTGCGGGAACGATTTGAGAAAGAGTAGAGATAAACAGATAGGTTGAGAGTTAGTCTGAGAAAATATCATATTATGCTTAATGAATAACTACCTCTCTGTGAATAGCTTACACACTATGATACGAGCTTTTTTTCTTAGAGGCATGTTTGTATTGACTATTATATACTTAGTATTTTAAAAATGCAATTGCATATCCGAAATTTATTAACTAGATCTACCTAAGACAAAGACACGGTATAGTAAGTGTCAAATATTAATCTTGACGTCCGATATTTATGAACTATTTGATTAACTGAAGAGGTTGACAATGATCAGTCACTACATGAATTAATAAAAAAATACTTGAAAAAATCATAGGTATATGTACCTACAATATATATACATTACATATATTTCATATATGTAAATTGTATATACCTATGATTTTTTCGATCAATTATTAATTAGGTAGAAACGTGCTAGAGTACATTCTGTTTTTTAAGTTAATGCCTACTATTTGGCTAATGTCAAACATTCCCGCACCGAAAACCCCGATGTATGGTAAGAATACACAATATTTTTTGGTCTAACGTTTTTTTTATCGATTTTTGACCAGTTTTGAGTCGATATTCCAACATATTCACTATAGATAGAATTATAAGGCAAACGACTATCGGTTTTTGAATCTTTTATCTCCATTCTGTAGAGCCGGATCTTGAAATAAATGAGCCGTTATTTTTTTATGATATTTTTAAAATATGGTCTAAAAAAACACTTTTATCGATATTCGAATGGTGTAAAGAATCTTACATATACGTAATCTACATATTAGGGTTCCTCTTTGATGTCTCTAAAAACTGTAGAGAGATTTTAATTTTTAACTAATTAAAACTAAATTTATGACCATAAAACCACTTTTTTAGCCTAAACCGGTTCGACTTTGATGTCAAATATCTCGAAGACAATGAATATTGAAGTAAATATAGGATACTATATTGTTTAAAGCCGTTACTGATAATATGATAAGCTATATAAATAATTAGAAAACTAAGGGAATCAGATCTAAGGTCGTTGGCGCCAGGGAGCCCCTTAAAATATAGGCCCTGTCCTTTATAACTGAGACAACTCCGGCAATTTTTACCTAGTTTGGTATTACTATTTTCCAATTAAAACATTTTGCTAGTGTGTCACTGTGACCTCCACCCATTAAAAGCTGCCAGATGCCAGGATCTAGCAATAAGAATAGTATAGCAATCTAACCAGACGGGTTTTGTTGCTCTCATTATTGTGTCATATCTCACGTGGCTAGCTCTTAGTCCAATAGCAGCTCAGTGACCCTTAAAAAATGCCTTATTTATGCCTACAGCATTACACGTGAATAATTATGCTATTAAACAACATTAAGCATTTATTTATGCTATTGTAGAACCTAAGGCACTAAAACCGCTAAAAGCTGTATAGGGGCTGTTCATAAATTACGTCATCAATTTTTGATAGTAAAGCTGCCAAATAAAGTGACGTCATTAAAACAAAATGCGTTTTAAGCTTAATTGTAAAATAAAAAACTATTTAGTAGATAATATTTTATAGCATTAAAAGTTTATAGAAACACGACTTTCATTCCTTTTTTACACATTGATGATGTGATCTTCGGAATGACCCCCCCCCCCCCTCCTACGTCATGCTACCATCATCCGATGTCCAGACCCCCCCCCCATTTGAAATGACGTAATTTATGAACAGCCCCTTATAGTGAATTACTTGGCTTTATAATGGTTTATATTATTGCTATTATACTGCATTAGGAACGTATTACCTACTTATAAATGCAATTGTACACCCTAAGGCATTAAAAATAGCTGAAAGCTGTATAGCGAATTTACGTGGCATTATAATGGCTAATATTCATGCTCTTAAACAGCATTAAGCATTTATTTATGCTATTGTAGAACCTAAGGCACTAAACCAAACCGAAGCATTAGTGTAGCAAACCAAAACGCAACTGTACAGCATTCAGCTGTACAGTTGCATGTTGTTCGCTGCACTAAAACTAATGGCTAAACAAAAGCATTTACATATGCCATTATACAACCGTTATACAGCGTAAAGCATCATAAAATGCTATTGTAGAACCTAAAGCACTAAAACAGCTGAAAGCTGTATACCGGATTTACGTGGCATTATAATGGCTAATATTCATGCTCATAACCAGCATTAAGCATTTGTTTATGCTATTGTAGAACCTAAGGCACTAAACCACACCGAAGCATTAGTGTAGCAAACCAAAACGCAACTGTACAGCATTCAGCTGTACAGTTGCATTTTGGTTCGCTGCACTAAAACTAAAGGCTTTAAAAAAGCATTTATACATGCCATTATACAACCGTTATACAGCTTAAAGCATTATATAATGCTATTGTAGAACCTAAAGCACTTAAGTGCTTTTAAACAGTCGAAAGCTGTACAGTTGCGTTGTGGTTTGCTGCACTAAAGCTAAAGGCTTTACAAAAGCATTTAGATATGCCATTATACAACCGTTATACAGCTCAAAGCATCATATAATGCGACAAGTTGCTCGGTGAACGTATATAAGAGTTTATACGGTCCTTAAGTTCGAAATAAGTTAACTAATCATATGTTATAATGCTTCCTGTGTTACTTGGGAGGTTCTTAAAGGGTAGGCAACGCGCATGTGAATCCTGTGGGGTTGCAGGCGTCCATAGGTTACGGTAACTGCTTACCATCAGGCGGGCCGTATGCTTGTTTGCCACCGTCGTGGTATAAAAAAAAAATTCATGTCACTACTGGCAACCTCACTTGACCGGTTTTTAAATTTTAAGTAAAAAAACATTGGCATTTAAAACATTACAATTTGCCATTGCTTAATTTATGTCGTATATCTGCAATTTTATCCTTTATATTCTGTCTTCCTTTATACTTGTAATCGTACTCTGTTCAAGCAACATGAAAAAAGTTAGTCTCTCAATAAAACTTTATTGTATTTTTGTGGGTAAGTAAGAAGATACTTATATTATATTACGGGTTACTGTTTCAACGTTATCTTTTAGCATATGATATTTTATGTTCCGTTCAATTTCTTATTTACTTATTTTGTCTATTGTGATTAAATTCTTAGCTATGTGCATTATTAGGTAGCTGATAATTTATCGTAGCCTTGATAATTTCGTACATTTACGTGTATTTATACATTTTAATTTTATACGACTATATTGTAACAAATTTAAGAAAAACAAAAGATTTGTTTATAAATATAAGCAAATTCTTTAGCATTTATTTATTAACTTGCATTTGTACACACAAATGTTAAAATTACCTATTGTATTTGGATTAATTTTCAGTGATTATATTGTTTATAAATGAAATGAAATCATTTATTTGTAAGATTACGGTGACATATTAAGATCATTTGTTTATTATAATTTTAAAATAATAATTACATTTGTAATTTCATGCGTATTCAACTTGAGTACAGATGTGCAAATTTTTACGTTAAAAATATAATTCTTACAATGTCATAAATTAATTAATAATCTGATGTCAACGAATACAACCATTTATTATCTGTTTTTGTCAAATACTCCTTTATAGTATATTAACGTTCATGTAGCCATGTAGTTAACTTAATTTTAAATAAGGTCCCATTTTGTAATTAAATGGTGTAAGGTTATAGTAAAATTAACAGCATTAATTTTACAGATAACTTGGCAAGCCAGCAATCTCCTATAAATTCAGAAAAATCGTGTAAGAGTATCGTATGATACTATTATAATTGGTATGTATAACACATTATTATTGCCCATCGGCAATTTTTCCACATAGAGGTCATTAAAAACTCTACCCCGTCTTCCAAAAATCTTCTTTTATGGAGCTCTATGATATTTAAGCATAATATTATTACTGAAAATATATGTCATATACTTTAGGAAAAGTGACCAAACCCTCCGGTGTCCGAGGCCAGATTTGAACTGGCGTCTTCAGCTTTCGCGGCTGACGTCCTGACCACTAGACCACCCGGTCACGGCGGAACTTGACAAATTTTCTCATGTATATGCAATTTCTGAATTTGAAACGGCTTGGCGCTCTTGTTAATTTGAAAAAAAAAAAATATTGAACAAAATAATTTGATTTGCTTCAAGATTCATAGATGGCAGCACCATCTCTCTCGCTATACCAGAATCACGTAAGAGATTCGGATAGGAGGTGCAAGCACGTACTGCGCATGCCCTTAATAATATTATTATATTTTTTAATTTCTAGTTTTTACCTTTCACTCTCTGAGCAACACGACTGATTAGTTTATTTATGTAATTTTTCCCTATTATTTATTTGTTTATTTAAACTTTATTGCACAGTAAAAATAAGTACAAAAGGCGGACTTATTATCGGTGATTTTATTAGAAACTTCGTACCTTAGGTAAACAAATTAAGCAATATACTGTCAATTGTAGAACCTACACAATACCAAATAAGTGTACCACTAAAACACCATTCGCCGTAATTACACGTGAACAGAGCAAATTGTTGCCTAAATTTGTATTGTGACCATACAATCGACGTAATTTGCGATTTGGCTGCAATATCCACAACATACGGGCCCATGGAAAACACAATAGCCAATCAGCGAATCCGCAAAACGCTTTGTACTGATCTGTAAACTAAAATCTAGCGTAACCAGACCTCTATAACAGTACTAGCCATGTGAAAAGGGAGGTCAAAGTACAGATGGTTAGATAGTTTTGAATAACATCTACGCTTATTAACTTTTCGACCAATTGTACATAGTAGTAAGTAGTATTGTCAAACTGATGGTCTAAATACAATGCTTTTAGCGGATTACTTGGAAACTTGTTAAAGAAATTAAGCAAAACAAAACAAAAAAGCTTTTATCGCGACGTATAATATTAGATTTAAAGAACTTTATTTGCCATAAGAATTACAAAAATTCACTTACTTGAGAAAGGTTATAAGTTAAAACTAAAGCAAAAACATACAGTGTTTAAAACTAATACACCCAAAACATGCTATTCAGCAAAAGAAATTCATTATACAATATTTATAATACTTGTTATTCAAAGCGCTCGGAATGACTCAAGGTGCCGTATTCTATAGGTAATTTTAAAATACATAAACAATACATTGAAAACACAATCTATTTTAAAGATAACTCCAACACTCAACAAATAATCAACCAATATTGAAGTTGTATTGTAGTTAGTTGCATAGGAATAATTGTCAAGCAAATTCTGACATTTCTGATTCAGATGTTTAGGCGCTAGCTGTATTGCGTATTTAATGCATTGGAGTTGTGTTGAAGTTGGATCGTGTCTAAACGTGTTTTAAAGTTAGAATACGGCCCTATGTGTTACTAAGTAATCATGTAATCTATTTACGTCGTCAAAATAGAACCAACTTGAGTAAAATAGCTTTATATAACAAAATAAATCGGAGATGTTTGAAATTGAAATCTGAGATAGTTGTAAGAATTACGAGGATTCTTACGAAATACAAATACCTATAGCTCTTAAGTAAAATAATGATAATGATGATTCGCAGAGCATAATTTATCTTTGCTTTGATTTAATTTTATTTTTGAACAAGATTGTAGCAGTCGAAATGTACATTTGGCTTAGTCAGATCATCATTGTCAATCATATCAATTGTTTTTGATGTTCATATAAAATTTATATCAAAACAGAGGTTGCTTTCATCTGATTTTGATTGTCAAAATCACAATTTGTTCAGATTGCAGCAGCCTTATTGAGCTTACTGTGGGCCTAGGTCGATTTGTGTAAGATTGTCCTATAATATTTATTTATTTAAGTATTAGTAGGTAATAGTCTGTCATCCATTAATAGTCTACTGACTTTGATCGTTAAAGATTTAGCCGACAATGTGCGATACTATCTAATAATATTTTACAGTATTTTTATACTGCACACAAAAAGTCTGTCGCTAGCCAAGAATCATATTAAACGCGGTATACATAATGCAATAGTTGTTCAAATGTTTCTCGCGTAGGCCGCTCACGTCTGGTTATCGGCAAAAACAGGTAATGCTATCAAGTCCCAAGGTAATTGTGGGTCTAAGAACCTTCTGTGTATAGTTCTTATCCATCGAGTGGAGCATAGCGAAGTGAAGTTCTTACAGATAACTTCGGATATAACGGAACTGTCAGCTGGCTACCGGGACGTACGTGGATGTCTTTTTGATTTTGAATAATAACAAAATTTATACTCATACATTTACGAACATATATGTACGAAATATTATCTCTGGAACTACAAAAAATATAACTTATGTTTCTACATTTTAATCAATTTGGGTGGAATCAAACTTTTCAGCTCGGTTTTTTGATAGCTATATATTAATATCACAAGAAAAAAACGGAGCTGCAAAGTTTTAAAATGTGACCTAAATCTGGATTTAAAATAGTATCATAGTAAATTTTTAAATGTACATGTGTGAGTATTGGACCCCTATTTAAAAAGAATTCGTGGAAATCGCGGCTGAGCAAATAACGGCCAAGCGCGAGTGGAATTAAGAAGAGGGTACCGTTTCTAACGTCTGCTGTCCACGCAGACGCCGCAGACCTCACGTTATGTTCATATCATCACCAATTAGGATAAAAGCGCAAAGCCATTGCTTTCGCTTTCACTCGTTGAAAAAACATATATTTGTTAATGTCAAATCTATTAATCGCAGACAAAAAGTTTACAAGTTTTTGTACCTATACCTACTGATTTATTATTTTTAAGATAAATATATAGGAATTACAAACGTTGATTCTGTAAACATGAAATTTTTATCCGGATATAGAATTATTTATAGAGATTATGTCTGGTTCTCACGGAAGTAGGTATGCCACAGCCGTATTCCTTTGAAAATATGTCGGTCAGTTCCTAATGTTGTTTCTGGGCAACCAATATTCAATAAATTAAGGATGTTTATTTTAACTATTACTAAGTAAGGACTTCAGACCTTTCAATATCGTCCGGAATTTAAAAATGTATTTCTGATTCCTTGTTCTTCCGTTTAAATTCCTTGTTCCAAAAATAAAAAATTCTGAAAATTATTTATAAACTAGATGTTTTTATTTAATTTTTGACCAGTTCTTATTTTTGGTAAGTTGCAGATTGAAATAAAATTATCATGAAACAAGCATTATTCATGAAGCTTGATAGCTTTATTCTTTATTATTAAAGAAATATACTTTATAAAACATGTAAATATTTAAAAAATTACAAATAAAAAAAATGGTACATTTCATTTTATATAGAAAAATCTATTTAAAGTACCTAAACGAAGAAACATAAATTCTTTGTAAACTTATTTTATAGCGGTACTTAGACTAAGTTACTTAATATTTGCATTTTTAATAGGTGAGTCAATATTACTACGAGTAAACAAACGCAAATATTATGTAACTTAGGCCCTGTTTCACAATCTCCAGATAAACTTATCAGCCAGTTAAAATTATTGCTATCCTTTTCTCCAGTCATATAAAAGAAAAGGACAGCAAACATTTATCTGACAGATATGCTTTAACTGGAGATTGTGAAACAGGCCATTAGTCTAACTACCGCTGTAAAATAAGGGCCATATGTGTTGATCTTCTTCACAGGTACGTTATGTACTATCGGGTTCAGAATTGCATGGCCAATTTATGAATGAATTCATTGATAAATTGACCATGCAATTTTGAACCTAATGGTACATACCTATAGATAAAATGTGATAGAGCCAGGCTTGGCGACGTTTTATTAGACATTGAATCTGCCGTACATAAGTAGTATGTACTATTATTTATTCTGAATTTCAACAATTATTGGGCACTGTTTTTAGCATTTGCCACGGAACCTTAAATTATCCAGCTAGAATACGGGCGCGAACTCCGAACATTTCCTTTATTGGCTTTTATTATGTCGTTGTGTGAATTTTGTTTCAAACTTCTTCTTCTTTCTGTTCGTTGTTTTCTTCTCTTGATGAATTCGTAATTACCACGGACGCGGAGTTATTTTTAATGGTGTTCAAAATTTGCGTGACTCAGTTATGCATTCTTTATTTGCGTAATTAATGAACTTAATTGTTCTTATTTGAATATGCTAATGTTCCTTTGGGGTATTTTGCAGGTTTTATTTATTTATTTATTTATTTAATCTTTATTGCCATAAGGCATTCTCTACCAGTCAACCAATGGGCTAAACAGAAAGGTTAAGTAGGTGCAGGGTCCATTAAATATGACAGAATTAAAAGAGAAAAAAATAAAACTAACAATAGATACATATAAGCTATATTCATAAACTTACACAAATACATATAATAATAAACATATATACATATATTTTATATACCTTGTGTGAACCATTAGGAGGACGATGAAGAAAGCTTGTCAAGGAAATGCTTGCGCAACAAGCGCTTGAAAGTGAATTTAGTCTGAGCTTGCCTGAGAGAGAGCGGCAGAACATTCCAAAGTCGGATTGCCTGAATGGTGAAAGAATTAGACATAAAACCAGTTCCATGTCGGGGCACATTGTCAATGAGCTTTAGAAAACGAGAAGAACGAAGATGTGTGCCGGGGCGTGGGGAAACAAATTTAAATTTCGATCGAAGATAATTTGGAGCGGACGGGTCAAACAATATGGAATACAGAGTGCAGAGAATACGAAGTGACCTACGTTCTCGGATCGGAAGCCAATTAAGTTTTCTGCGGAAATTGGAAACATGGTCATACTTACGGAGACCGAACACGAAGCGTATGCAGTTATTAAGTAACCGGTCAAACTTGTTCAATGAGTCTTGGGTGAGATTGGTGTAACAGACATCAGCATAATCAAGGACAGGCAGGACAAGAGATTGGACAAGGAGAATTTTAGTGCTGACTGGGAGAAAATGTTTAAAACGATAGAGTGCTCTTAAAGTATTAGTTACTCTACGAGAAACGTCGGCCACCTGAGGTTCCCATGTAAGCCCGCTGTCAATAATTAGCCCCAGGTTCTTCACTTGCGATACTAGAGGTATCACTTCCTGTTCGTAGAGGATTGGCGCCACTTCAGCAGTGTCTATTAAAGAAAGTAGACGGGTGCTACCAAGCAAAATGGCCTGGCATTTGGTAGGGTTGACCGTGATACCAAAGCAGCGTGACCAAGTGGAAATACGGTTTAGGTCTGAGTTAATTTCAGCGATTGCCTGATCCAGATCCTTGGCACTCGCTTGGGTATAAAGCTGTAAATCATCAGCATACATATGGTAGGAGCATTTTAGTTTAGAGGTGATAAGATTAATAAAAAGTGAGAACAGAAGAGGTGAGAGAATCCCGCCCTGTGGGACCCCAGAAGTAAGATCGCACCAGTCAGAAGAAGTACGATCAGCACGAACCAACTGACGGCGGTCCTGAAGATAGGAGGCAAACCATCCAGCCGCAGATGCCGAGATATTGAAGTGTCTGAGAGTGGCAAGTAACAAGTCATGGTTAACAGCATTGAATGCATTCGAGAAATCGATGAGCACCAACACCGTCAACAACGTCGAGTCCATACCGAGCCTTACATCGTCGACCACTTTTAGCAAAGCGGTGGACGTGCTGTGGCCACGACGGAAACCAGACTGATAAGGAGAAAGCAATTGATTGGAATAAACGTGTGAAGATAATTGTTTATGGACTATTGCTTCTAGTATTTTTGAAAGAAAGGGGAGGATAGAAATGGGTCGAAAGTCTTTAAGTGCACTGGGATTAGAAACTTTAGGTAGTGGAATGACATAGGCATGACGCCACAATGTCGGAAAAACCCCAGAAGACATTGAAAAGTTAATAACATGTGTTATAACTGGGAGAATACAATCTAAAATGTAAATAATCATCGTTCTACTTAACTCGTCATGGCCAACAGCATTAGATTTGACAGAAGTTATTGCTTTCCTTATCTCGTCATCTGTGGCTGGGGTAAGAGAAAAGGAGTTAGAGCATAAACAAGGCATGGCACAAATTTCAGCAATACTGAGAAGTTTAGTGGTGGTATCTAAAGAAGAGGGCTTAGCAAAGTGATAATTTAAGTCATTTACAGAAAAAACGGAAGATGCTGTCTTAATTGAAGACTTAACTACACCAATAGATTTGAGAAACTTCCATGTCTCAGCTGGAGAGGTCACGGCGATGCTGTCATGGAAGTATTTACGTTTGGCAGCTCTTACCATGTGGTTACACTTGTTTCTGGCAGCCTTAAAGAGGCGCCAATTCTCCTCGCAACGGTCGCGCTTAAATTTACGAAAAGCTCGATCCCGCTTTGTCATCGCCATACGGACTCCACGCGTGATCCACGGCGCCGGAGGCCGCTTCAGCCTTACTGTGCGGACAGGCGCATGCTTGTCAAAGAGCTGAAGGACCGAAGAGTTAAGGGCCGCCACTGCCTCATCCACCGTCAGAGCTTGCAATGTCGACGACCAATCAACAGCGCGCGCGTCTCTTTGTAAGGCCTGAATATCTAGCCGAACGAAACTGCGGAGTTGTATCGTAAGACGCTGCTGCTTTGGAGGGCGAAGACGATAACTTAAAAATACGAGATCATGGTGAGAAAAACCAGGAGCGGGGAGTTGGCCAACCATGTTTACGCGATCCACAGAGGAGACAACGATAAGGTCCAACCAGGAGTCGGGCGAGTCAATGTTATGATGAGTGGGCATAAGAGGAAGAACAGAGAGATCGGCCGAGTCAACAACGACATTAAGTTTTTTCGTCCTGAGGTTATTCTTTAAAAGGTCAGTGTTAAAATCGCCCATGATTATTTGATGTTCGTAATCGGCGCTAAGAGGCGAGAGAACAGTTTCGAGATCCTTGAAGTAGTCAACATTAGGTGGACAATACACTACACTGAGTGCAGCCTTTGTACCTCCAATATTAACCTCAATGACTAAATACTCCATAGTTCCCGAATACGGAGATGGAGAAGAAGAGATAATTTTAAAAGGGATATTGCCGCGAAGGTATATGGCAACACCACCGCCTCGCTTACCTATGCGGTCATTCCGCACTAATACAAAGCCGGGTAAGCTAAAAGAAGTTGAATCGAGGGTAGGTTTGAGCCAGGTTTCCGAAATGAAAATAGCGTGGACATTGCATGAAGAAAAAGAGTCAAGAAAGTCGTTGTAGTGGCTAGGGATACTTTGTGCGTTGATATGACAAGTGTTAAAGTGTTTCGTAGCAGTTTCAAAAGTGCGTCCTAGGCAACTACCGAGAGTGTCAGGCTCCGACATTGAGCTATTGAAGGAGTGAAAAGAAGCAGACAAGTCGCAAGCTGAATGAAACGATCCATCATCGGACATAACAGTTCACAAGGTACAAATATAAGATAAATATATATTATATAATAATCTAAATAAAATATAAAAATGGCAATCGACTAAATTATTTTCAATTTAACCCACCAGTCGACCGTTTACACAAACAAAAGATATAAAGAGAACAGCTAAAACATATTAAAAGTATAGAACCTTGTATACAAACCTTTTTTGAACAATATAAAACTATATAAAAAAAGAAATTGCTAAATTAAAAGTTGTCAGGCTAACATTACAATGAGCAATAACGAAACGCACAGCTAGTTGACATTACTAACGTCACGTCAGTGTCAATGAAATGACAGGTGACAGATAACAAATTGCGCGCTCGCTTGTTCATCTACGTATACGTACGTCAAAAATTGTGAAAAATACTTACAGAACAATACAAGACGGTAGACTAAAAAAAAAATAAGTAAACTTTACACAAAAATAAAAAAGTACCGTGGATAATAAAAGAGGGCAAGTTTCTGAACGAGACAAGGAAATTGCGTAATGTCGTTTGATAATACAGCTCAGAGAGGCGAGAAAACAAAATGAGAGCAGACTCAGCTCTTGCATTAGCACCCACGGTTCGCCCGTTTGTCCACCGTAGCAGCTGTAGCAGGTGCGCCTGACATCGGCGCAGGCACGGAGGCTCCGGGATGCGCAGGCGCAGGCTCGTTGGCAGCGGCGGCTGCACGGTCCAAGTTGCTGGGGTGCTTATCAATCAATACTTGAAGCTCCTCAGCAGTAGACAGCCGCTCCTTCTTTCCGCAGGCCAACTTGATGTGGATTGTGCCATCTCTGGTCCAGACACGACGCATCCCGAAGTGCTTGCGAGCATCCACAAACACAGTCTGACTCTGCTTTGTGAGAAACTCCGAGACAACAAAAGGTGTTCCCTTGAGCGCCGTTTTCTTCGCCCAGACTGCATTTTTTGTCGCTAAACTAGTGAAGCGGACCAAGATGGCTCGGGGTCTGCCTTTAGTCCCAGATACAAGCCTATGACACACAGAAATTGAGGCGCGGGTGACTTCGGGCAAGTGAAGATTATCCTGGCAAATAGAGGCAACTGTTCCTGCGATATCCTCATCCGCAGCCTCTGGGACCCCGGTGAGCAGCAAGTTCTTCCTGCGATGGCGTGTCTCCATGGCGTCTAAAGTGCAGAGTATGCTTAGAATTTGCTGCCGGAGGAGCTCAAGCATGGCGGACATTTGTTCCTTAAAGCTGCTTACCTCTTTGTTAAGGCTGCTTATTGTGGGATGATTTTGTGGCGAAGCAGTTTTTAATTTTACATCAAGCTTTATCATCTAAGTCATTGGCTAAACGTGATAAATAATGTTTAACAACATTTCTTCTTACAATCTAAATTTAGAGATCCTCAATTTTTTAGAGAACTCAAGTTTATCTAATTCAACCTATTGTTTAGGAAGGTACATCAGAATATTTAAATATAATACCTTAATGAAAACATATTTTATGATTCTGAAAGTTAATATGAATTTGTTTTCAATTATGTAAGTATTTGTTCACATGTCATGTTCAGGAATTAACGTGACACACTTATTTAGAAGTGAATCACTTTACTGTATTCCCTGGACATCATTCGAATTTTAAATTAATAAATAATTGAAGAAGTTTCCACCGGCGGATAAGGCTTTTTTACGTGTGGGGGCAGTAAAAGTATCATACAATTCATACATAGCTAATACCTATTTAAAATTTCGTTTTCCTATTGCATTATTGACAAGACAACGAAGAAAATGCGACAAAAGCTGATTGAAAAAGAAAACTGAGAATTTTCATTTCCCTAATAGTCTTCTACTCCAGAAAACTTCGACAATACGAGCAAGGTAATGTCACAGTATTTAAATTCCAAGCAGCTTCTGTGGAAATTATATTATAACTTTGTGTTTAGAGTATTTTTAAAATGTAATTTAAGCATTAAAAAGTAGTCAGATGAGAGGGGCGGTCTTGCGACATTACTTTTTTCCGGAGTTAAGGCGTTTTTGAACAGAGGTCGAGCACAAGGGTCGGGAGGAAGCGGAAATTAAAATTTTACTTTCTCCACACATGCTCCTTTATACCAGGCTGCCGAAAGAATTCATATGCTTCTTCGTAGCATAATTAGTCCTTTCACACTAGATTACGGTGCCATCACATTTAATGTACATTTTTGTACACGGCGCAAGAGCGCCTAAACATTTGCGCAATATTGCTAGTACTTAGCATATGCTTGATTGTATAGTCTGGGTTGCTAGGTAAGATTAAAATTATTACCTTTGTAAAAACGAGTATAAAATTAGCTTCAACTCTTTAGAGTAGGTAACAAAGTACCATCTCGAAGCTGAGTAAGCCGTTACATTGTGTCGAAACAACGCTATAGTAAGAATAACAACATTACATTTCAACTATAAATTGTACACTGTGCCTTTTAAGAACAAAACTTCAATTGATTTATTCCTAGGAAATTTGAGATCGCGTACTTGTCGAACGAGTGGAGCGTAAGCGAAGTGAGGTTCTTTCAAACAACTTCGGCTATCTAAACGTCTGTGCATTTAGATGGCTTTTTAGGGTTCCGTAGTCAACTAGGAACCCTTATAGTTTCGCCATGTCTGCCCGTCCGTCCGTCCGTCCGCGGATAATCTCAGTGACCGTTAGCACTAGAAAGCTGAAATTTGGTATTAATATGTATATCAATCTCGCCGACAAAGTGGTAAAATAAAAAGTGGAAAAAATGTTTTATTAGGGTACCTCCCCTGTACGTAAAGTCGGGAGTGTTTTTTTTTTTCATTTCAACCCTAACGTATGATATATTGTTGGATAGGTATTTAAAAATGAATAGGGGTTTAGTAAAATCATTTTTTGATAATGTAAATATTTTCGGAAATAATCGCTTCGAAAGTCGGACAAATAGCGTCCCCCCCCCCCCGTAACTTTTGAACTGTAAGTCCAAAAAATATGAAAAAATTTGAGAAGATGCGCATTATGATAAACTTTTTAGGAAAATTATTTTGAACATTATAGGTCTAGCCATTTTTGAGTTTCCAAAAAACTTCTTCCATAGGCATCAGATACGACCTTTTGGCATTAGTCTGGTTCTTATTCCATTGAAGCTACGGAACCCTCCATTATGCGTGGTCCGACACGCACTTGGCCGGTTTTATTTTGAATAATTGTCGCGCAATAACTTTAGTAACATTTTTCTGATTTAAATGAAATTGGTTGGGGTTGTAGTAGAGCTCAAAACCATTTGAGAGTTCGTTCATGAGCATGATCAATCAAGGGGTTATGGAGCTAGAAGGCTTGAAAAAATCATCATTAGGGTTTGTTATATTCGTCACTCGCTTGCGAGAAAATCGCGAGTTCTCAGTTCAAGGCGGACTACTAGTTATTTAAATTTCACGACTCACAGTTATAAAAAAAATACATTAATAAGTGATGTTGCTAATTCCGTTGTTAAAATTGAAACATTGCTAAAAGTATTAAGTGTAATTTTTACCCGCCCTTTCCTCGTAGCCTGGACCATAGGCCTGCCGGCCGCCGGGCAGGTGCGAAAGTTCCTGCTTGTTTGACACTTTGTTGAATTTATTCCGGCTTGTAGCGGCCGGGACGGCTAAATTGCCGGCGTGATGTAAGGCCTGACCTGCCTGAGCTAGGGACAGAGATTGGTGCGTGATGACACTTTGAAGGGTGGGGAAATTGGATGGTTGATTGGTTACGTTTGGCGGCTGTCGGAGCGTATCGCGACTATTTGTGTTAGCCTTTTCAGTGAAGTAATCGTCTGTGGAGTAAAGTTGATTGGGGTGACGAAAGAATCCTGGATCTTTACGAGGGTCAGAGATTGAGATATGTAGGGGATGGTGATGGGTTTGAGGAGGCCATTGCATAGCTTAACGCAACGCGTGTAAGACGACGTTAAATAAAATCATACGTCTCGCGGCAGGTGTTTTATTGACCAAGCTTCATGTCAAATTTAAGGGATTTTTAAGGAAAAATCACAAAGGTTTAGTTTACTTACATAAGCATAGATTAAAATGTTTAAGTTCTTGCTTGTGTGCTATGTTGTTAAACTAAAATCGTAATGTATGTTGCAGTGCCCTCACAGGGCTGTGTTGAAACATAACTTATATATAAGACCTATTGTCCACACAAAGCCATTGCTTTGTGCATTATTCATAAATAAATGAAATAAATACGTACCAGCTGTAGAGGTCCATAGGGTCCTCTAAGTATGAAAATTAGTAATTATATTTATCCTCCTGGATCCTAAAGGTATCGATTCTGGCAAAACTGATATTTTTTTCATAAAATCGATTAAGTATGTAACCCATAATGTCGGAAAATTTGTAAAAAAAATCATGGCGTTTTCCCCTCGATTTTTCCTTATGTTCTCAGGCGAGTACATGGGGACTTTGTCCTCACTCGAGGTACCAGTATCACATAAACAAAAAACTACAATAATCAAATTAACTTGCATGTAAGCTTACAAAAATTTCTTATTTGAACTTATTACTTATAGTACTAGCATTAATTAATTCAGTCTCAAATAAACCGAAATCCTATACCTAATAAATCAACCTATTTTGCATAGATAAACTTATAAAAAAAAATATTTGTACTTAACACAGGCTAACAAATGAAAGTCAGTAAACAATAAACTCTTCTGAAATAAACTATTGTACGAGTACAAATGTAACAATGGTACGTAAGTTGCATATTAAGTTAATTACCTTACTGTAATCTACTAACTAGAAATCACAGTTACAATTTTGTCTTAAGTCTGACATTTCTTAGGTCATTTTTATCCTACCATATAGTTTAGATTTTAATTCAGTAACTTAAATCTTGATTCTTACATTAGATAATTTTTATCTTACTTTTAATATTATTATTATTATTTGGGTATTTCAAATGGCATTATGACCATAGGTGGCATTCATATGTAATTTATATATGCAGCTTCTGTAGATATTTAATGTATGTATTAGTTTTCACAGGAACAGAGGCTATGAATAACAACTTAACAGGATAAGTATGCAACATTTTGGGGAATTATTATCTGATATATCCGTTTGTACTGTTTGCTGTGGACAAACAGTAATTTGGTTACCGCACTAGATTTGTCATAAAGTTTTAGCAATCTTGTGATCGATTCCTTCAATAAGGGATGTATTATTAGGTAAAATTAAACTCATAGGATAGCAGGAGGTTGTATATAAAGTATGTTCTAGAAATATTTACTTCATTCTTAAGATATGTGCTAAGTACAAAAATATATGATTTACTAAAGACATTTTATGACATAGTACAAACTGTTAGTAACATAGACAGGTTCTTTTACCCATTTAGAAATTAGTATTTTGATTACAAATTGCTTTATCATCAGTTTCATATAATTTCATATTATTCTCAGTGTGAGTATACCTAGGGAAGGGAATGACCGACAACTGAGAATATTGTTCGTTAAGTAATGATGAAAATTGATACTTTTAATAAGATTTTCGAGATGAAATGTAGTTTATTGTATAGAATAAATGTATTATTGATAATTTATTCAATAACAAAAAGTAGTACCTAATAATATTTTAGATTTGTCTGAAAATTTGTCCAAATGGAGAAGTTATGTTTTTAATTCGTTAATTATTGTTATAAATCGATACTTAAATTAAAGGGAAAGTAATTAAAGTTATATTGCAGCAAGTATATTAACGAAATTGAACGAATTAAGCGCAAAATAACTAAGAACTTACTTTTCGTCCAAAATCGATTTTTGGGAATATTATGTAAAAACTCGTATTATGAAGTTAAATAACGGAAATAAATAAAGTTGGGAGCTTTGTTTTTATAAAACATAAAAAGTTCAATTCAGTAAAGCGCTAAAATAGGCAAATTTTATGATCAAAAATTGTCGTCAAAAGATTGTAAGGATTTTAAAATTACTGATGTTTGATGGAATTCTAGGCTAGTTTTAGCTTATAAACGTGTGATAAACACAATTTTGATCAAAACAAATAAAGGAAAGTGATGAAAATTTGGATAAAAAGCGAATTTCCTTATAAAAGTTATATTGGTATTTTATAAAGTAAATACGCAGTAAATCCGATAGGATCTTGTCATAATATATGCAGAAAAATTATCTTCATCATAAATTATATAAATTCAGCTTAGGAAATACTTACTTTGTTTGAATTAAAGAAAATCGTTTTCTTAGAGGTTAGGTTTTCCAAAAAGGGTAGGGCGCTCATAGGAACTTGATTCTTATAGAAGTATGTAGCGTAGGGATTTTAAGAATCAAATTGGTATACAAATATATATTGGTATTTTACTTTCCCCGTAAAATACCATTAATACTTACAGGGGCTTATTAAATCATACGCGGGGCTAATGTTTTCATCTATTTTCATATAAATTTTCATTGGAAATTGCATAATTTGGATAAATATTCAAGAAAAACATTCTCTATGGGAGATGGGAGATTTTCGAACTAGGTCTAATTCTTTCATCTAGGTAAAATTCCCTTACAGCACGAGATTTTTTTTTTGTATTTTTGGTTTGAAGTTGCATTTTTCGGTGCATTTAAGGCCCATAAAAAGACAAAAAATACAAAAAAAAATCTCCCCCCCAAAAATTTTGTGAAAACCCACCCGCACGATCATTTCATTTCGTTGCGACCCCTAGTAAAGTTGTTATCATTTTTTTTGAAATATAAGGGTAAGTTACAGAGTTCAAAGGAGTTAATAAACATTATTAATAAAATTTTAGATTTCTTACATGTTTTACATGAAATGATTTAAAAAAAACGCTTTTGATTGATCATATTTTTAATTTATCATAGTCAACAGAATTTAAATTGGTCGAGTTGCGTCCTGACCCGCACGATCGTGCGTTATAACTTTAGGCACAAAAAAATTACTAAAATTTCTGGTTAAACTTTTAATTATCTACATTATACGACAGAAGAACGTTTAATTTAATAAAAAACGAATTTAACACATTTAAAAATCACAAATTAAAAAATTTCGTGAATACCTACTTCTGACCTGGTCGTCCGTCTCGTACACGTACCTGCTTGACGCTCACCGCGCCGACGACTGGCCCCCTAACTAAACGCACGCGGGTTTAAAATGAATAATAATCGAACGCACGATCGATCGATGTCGTACTGAAGCGGCAAACTTGATTATTTTTCAAACTAGATTTTTTAAAGTTGAACGCACGATCGTATCAGTCGGTGCTGTAAGGGTTATTATAGGAATTTGGTCTTTAAAATAGTATGAACTAAAGGATCAATAAGGTTCAAATTGGCTTAAATCAATCTAACCAAGCTACCACAAGGCGGACGTTTCCAACCTCTCTGACGTCACGGGGGTAGTTAGCGTTTATATACGTAATTTTGATGCTATATAAGGGGAGGGCGTACCGTAGGGAATCACTTGACGCATCTAGTAAACGCGCATCTTCTAACTATTTTTATAACAAAATAGTGCGAAGATAAAGCGGCCCGGCCCACGCCGGAGGGGACTGCCCATCAAGAAGAAGCATTTTTGTCGGTAGCCCTAACCGACTTCCCGAGCCCGGTCCCGCTCAAACGGATGCCCCGGGTTAGGGAATGAGGTGAACGGCCCCGCCGACAACAACTGCGTCACCAGCCCCCTGCATCTCGCCCCTCCGACGCCATGGAGGGGAGACACGATTCTCGCGGTAGATCGAAAAACCGAGACTTCGATCTACCCACCCCGTCCCGCAGCCCGTCCCGCGGGAAGAAGGACAAACAAGATCGCCGGGGTAGATCGAGATCTCGGAAATTCGATCTGCCCGCACATCAAGCATCATCGTCGGCACACTCAGGACCATCGAGTGCCCAGGAGCCGCCGCTGCCGCCACCCGGAGAGGGAATGGGGGAAATGGATTCTGATAATTCATTTCTCCCCATCCCGCCAGTCCACGGGTCCCTAGCAGGCAGCGACGACTACGGGAGCGCCGACGAAAACGCCGGAGACGCCCCCGCCTCCCGTGCAGCCACCCCAGCGCCCGCGGGCGCAGAGGAAATGGATCTTCACGATGTACAACCGCAGCTTCCTGAGCCGACGTGCCGCCTGTTCTCCCCAGAACCCTCCACTGGCGGAGGCCTGACCCCGTTGGAGGCACTGGAGGAAGATGAGCAGGCGGCGCCTGTTCACGCTCATGACCCGAACCTCGGAGGGCCTCAGAGCGTGGCTGGAAGCCTACTTCAGAATTACCAGACACCAGATGGGGTTCCTTGTAGAACTCCTGCCAGAGGACAAAAACTTCCTGGATTTCCTAAAGCTCCACCCGGACGTACTGAGGCCGGCGAAACGTCCAAGAGGGAGCCCAGCAGCAGAGGGTGTCCATAAGCGGCCGTGCACCAAGCCATCGCCGCCAAAGGACCCCGCACTACACCGCAGCATCTCGGCAGACGAGTTGACGGGCGCCACCGGAGGGACCCCCCCCCCCCCGGCGCCCCCGCCCTCCACTCAGTCGCCCTGGAGAGCGCCACCATTGCCCCTACTGACGGCCCCCTTCAAACTAGGCGGGTTGGAGGTAGTCCAACGGAGGCTACAGATGCTGCCACAAGAGGACGCCTCGCCCGGCGCCACCTCCCCGGAACCCCGCAACCAGCCGGCCCCAGCCCCCGCAGAGGCCCGGCCCGTAGCGGACCAGCAACAGCCCACCGCCGCACTAGCAGCAGAAGAAGGAAGAGCCGCGGTTTTTCCGCAGCCGCAGAGCAGCCCGCCAACCAAGGGGGCAGCCCAACCTATATCAACATATGCCGCGAGGGTGGCAGCACCGGTACCGGTACCACCAGCAGCTCAGCCAGCGCAACCGGGCCCCAGCGTCAGTGAGCCAGCAAACCAGCAGCAATCAACACCAAAGCCAGCAGCAAAAGGGCAGCAGCAACACCAACAGCAGCAGCCCAAAATCGTCCAGCAGCAACCAAAGCCCAAGACGAAGTAACCGCCAATCATGGCGTCAATACTGCCGAATTGGACCAAGGTGGTCAAGGATATAGCAGTGGAGCTGGGACGAACCCCGCACACCAGAGCAGTGGGGAAAGGAGTTCGCTTCGAGCCCAAAGCGGAGGACGAATTCCGGTGCGTGGTTCGTCATCTAACAGTTCTACAAAACAGCGGCGTCCAGATGGAATGGCACGAATATCAAAAAGACGTAGAGAAGCGGATGAAGGTAGCACTACGGGGTCTACCAGCAGATACACCGCTACAGGAGATCAGGGAGGCCTGTGTGGAGATGGGCTACCCTGTAGAATACATAAAGCAGATAAATGCGAGGGGGGACAAGCTGGGCTGCGTGTACTTCGTGCAGCTGGCGGCCCCCCCCAGAGACTACACGCAGTTCTACAGGGTCACGGAGCTGCTCTACATGAACACCCTGAAGATAGAAGCATGGAGGGGGAAGAGTGGACCACCGCAGTGTCACAACTGCCAAGGTTTCCACCACCACTCTATGGGTTGTCACCACCCCCAAAAGTGCGTCCGCTGCTCAGGCGCGCACTCAGCGAAGCTATGCCCACGGCCGAAGACGGAACCCTGCACCTGCGCCAACTGCGCTGGACCTCACCCAGCAAACTACAGACGCTGCCCAGTGTTCGTGAGGGAGGCCCGCAACTGGAAAGCGGGCACCCACGCGCACACCGTCCCGAAGAAACCTGGGCCAACGACGAAGGCTTCAGTCACCAAGCTCACGGTGGAGGAGTCGGCGCCAGCTTCATTGATGGCGCCGGCCAACGCCCCCACACAAAGGGGCGCCCTAGCTCAAGCCCAAGGTCCGGCCAAAAAGAAGACCAAGAAGAAAAAGAAGAAGAAGACGGCGGCTCCAGCCCCGGGTCCCGCCCATCAAACTTCTCACCCAGCATCAACAACAAAGACAGAGACACCAGCGGCGACAGGAGGACAAGACCTGGCAGCAATGATTGCTGCCCTCCTGCAAGCGGCGGCAACACAGGGCCTGGAGGCGGTCCAGACGGCCCTCACAAAAGCCGCACTCCCAACCAAGACAAGCGCAAATTAAGGGTGGTCTTCTGGAACGCCCAATCGCTGACCGGGAAGATCGCCCTACTCCGCAACTTCCTCCGGGAGCAGGACGTTGATATAATGCTCATCAGCGAAACCTACCTAAAGGGAGTACTCAAGATGTCGGGGTACATCGTGCACCAACGGAACGAGGTTAACCAGGAGGGACGCTCGTTCCGGGGCCTCGCCGTGATGGTCCGAAGAACCATCATACACCAGCCTGTCGACTTCAAACACCTGGACTCCTTCACGGCGCTTGGAGTCGACATTAGGGTGTCCGATGGCGACCTCCGGCTGTTCACGATGTACAGACCACCAGGAACCCCTATTGGCAGACTGAAAGCCGATATAAAGAAGATCCTCCAGTCCCCAGTGCCGACCATCCTGGCAGGGGACTGGAATGCCAAGCACTCGGCCTGGAATGCCTCTAGGGATGACGCCGCAGGACGTTGCATCTACCAAGCGACCTTAGACCAGAACCTGGATATCGCAGGACCAGAGGAACCGACACACTTCCCAGACTCCCACTACTCATGCGACATCCTGGACTTCGCTCTGCACAAAGAACTAACAGCAGCAGTCACGATGGAAGTTCTCCCCGACCTCCCATCAGACCACCGACCAGTCCTGATGACACTGGACTCATCACCACACTCCGCCCCGAGGAACAGGGCGAGGCGGAAAATCAACTGGGAAGCTTTCTCGGCGGCCCTAGAGAACCCACGCATAGGGCCCATAACAACGGCCGAGGAAGTGGAAGACGCTGCAGCAAAAATCACCATCAAAATTCAGGCTGCACTGGAGTCAGCAACGCGCACCATCACTGCTGGAGAAAGGCACAAGCCCCTACCAGCAGAGATCAGGGACCTCTTAAAGCGCAAGCGGCAGCTTCGAAGAAGATGGCAGCACACAAGATGCCCGGTCCTAAAGACGGAGCTGAATCACCTAGTGGAGAAGGTGAAGGAAAAGCTCCGACTACATGCAGCCGACCAGTGGGAAGCCCACATTGCCAGCATAGACGGAGAAATGCCCTCACTTCACCGCCTGTGCAGGCAGTTGGGGCAGACGTCGGAAGCAATAAGACCCATGTTCGACGAAGGAGGGACACTCAGATACAAGGCGGAGGAGAGAGCCGAGCTGTTCGCGGACAGCCTGGAGCGAGCCTTTCAGCCAAACCCAGCCACAGATGTCCTTCACACAGGGGAGGTTAAAGAACGCCTGGGGAGGTACTTTGAGCAGCCGCCGAGCGAAGACGAAGACCCGGTCTTCTTCTCGCATGGCCAAGTAAAGAAGATCACCACAAGATGCAACCCAAAGAAGGCTCCGGGCGCAGACGCGATCCCGAATGCGGCCCTTCGTCATCTGCCACGGCACACCATAGTGGCGATGACCCGCCTCTTCAACGGGATCGTGCGCTCGGGCCACTTCCCAGAGACCTGGAAACTTGGCCGGGTCACCATGCTGCCTAAGCCGGGAAAAGACAGGAGGAGACCGGACAGCTACCGGCCGATCACACTGCTGAGTACCATCTCCAAAGTTTTTGAGAGACTCCTGCTCGGAAAGCTCCAGCCGCACATCGAACCCAGACCGGAACAGTTCGGCTTCCGGTCCGAGCACTCGACAACACTTCAACTCACGCGAGTTCTCTCGTTCATGGCCGAGAGAATGAACCAGAAGGAGCACGTCGCCGCGGTCTTCCTCGACATGGAGAAGGCGTTCGACAGGGTCTGGCACGAGGGACTGCTAGCCAAACTGTCGACGTCATCGGCCCCAAGTCGAGTCGTCCGGGTGATCCGCTCCTTCCTGACAGAGCGGAAGTTCCAGGTGGTGGTGGAAGACGCCATATCGTCAGAACGCCCGATACTCGCGGGCGTTCCTCAAGGAAGCTGCCTCTCCCCAGCGTGCTACGCCCGCTTCACCGATGACATACCAGTGATGGCCAGCGTCAAGTTGGGGCTCTTCGCGGACGACGCCGCGTACTACGCGGCGTCCATCACACCCGCCCATGCTGCCATCAAGATCCAGCGCCAACTTGACGCCCTACCAGATTGGCTGTCAAAGTGGAGGCTCACGGTGAACGTGGGCAAAACCCAAGCACTCCTTTCTGGAGCAACGAAGCATCTTCCGAACCTCCAGCTCCTCGGTGAGGAGATACACTGGTCGCCGACTGCCAAGTACCTGGGGGTAACAATCGACAGACGCCTAAACATGAAGAGGCACAGCGAGGAAGTGGTGCGGCGAACGAAGGCAGCGCGCGCCAAGCTCCGACCGGTCCTGAGAAGCAACCTCCCCTACAGCACGAAGCTGGGGATTTACAAGACTTACGTCAGATCCAGGCTGACGTACGCGGCTCCTGCGTGGTACGCCAGGACGGCTGAGTCTACCAGACGGAGACTCAGAGCGCAGGAGACCATCAGCCTGAGGACAATAGTCAAAGCCCCACGCTTCGTGCGGAACAGCTCCATCTACAGAGACCTGGGACAAGAAGCACTGGACGACTTCATCGGACGCTTGGCGCGCCGAATGTTCGACAGAGCTGACAGTTCCAGCCATCAGCAGCTCCAGGGGATAGCCCCCCTATACGCCCGCCCAGCAGACGACCGCCGACCGCGAGCCCAACCGCGTGAGCTCGCGCGGCCGGCAGCAGCAGACTAGCAGCCCACAAAGCCGCAGATTGGCCATCGGACCCACAAAGCCATGATGGCCAACAAGCCCAACCTGAAAATGAAAAGCCACGAATTACTGGCTCTCACAGACCGGACCGTTGTTACGGCCCGCGACAGAAGCCGCCACAGAGGGGAAACCCTGAGATGGCCTCCTCACTCCCCCCCAAAGGGAGTGTAAGATGACAAGTACTAGGGAATCACTTTGCCTCCGACCAGAGCTGCGAACACTTTGACTCCGACCAGAGATCTACGAGCACTTTGCCTTCAACCTTGCCTTCGACCTGACTACGGGACTACGGGACTTCACCTGACTTCTGCCGCTGAATAGAGCTACAAGCACCGTGCTACCATCCCGAGACCCTGACCTGAGCTGCCATCGGCCAAAGCTGCTAGTAGAATAGGATCAGCAAAAGAAGTCTAATTTGGTGAGGAAAAATCTATTCACTTTAAAATTTATTTCTTTTCTGTGTATTCTCTTTAGGCCTTGGAGTTGAGTAAGTGCTTTTGATTGACTGTTATATTATGAACATTTTCCTTATTACTGTGGTTCTTGCATTTAATTTATGTGAAATTTGGTTGAATTATTATATGCAATATATATGCGTACGGAATTTAACGGAGTATGCGGAAACATTTTACGAATTTAACGAAATAGGGATGGATGCGTTTATCCTATATTGCGTATGCGTTATATTTTTATACGTTTTGCGGAATGCGTTATATTTTTATACGTTTGTGGATGCGGTTATCCTATATTCTATACGAGTATATCGTATGCGTTATAATTTTATACATTTTGCGAATTTTATTGTGGAATGCGTTATATTTTTATGTTTTGCGGTTGCGGCATATGAATTTAATTGAGTATATATTAAGTCGTTTACCCTACTTTGGGAACGATTTTTAGCGTGTTTTACGTACCTGATTTATGAATTTAAAAGAGTGTGTCCTCTATTATACTTACGGTTCATATGCTTTGGTATATAAGCATTGACTAGAACTGAAGTAATTATTACTTGTGTGATTGTAACATTATAATATGTATGACAGTGTAACCGACATTAACCATTGAACGATTATGTTCATTCTTCATAACCACTACCTTGATCCTTCTATGAAGTGTTATTTATATAACTGAAATTATTTATTACTTTTGAGCTGAAATAAGGCATCTAACTTTTGTACCAACATTGAGTTGTAAAACAAAAATATTATGAAAAATTTAACGATGTTGTCTGACATAGTGAGACTTGTGTTTTATCACCATTCACAATATTGATGAATAAATATTATTATATTGTTGGAAATACAATTATTGGCAAAGAGAAAGTCACTACAATAAAGTATTGAAATTCAACTGAGAGATTGAATCGTGCTGGAGTGAGTTATGGGAATCCATATCAACTACAACTGAACGAAAATAGTTCATAAGTTAATTCAGACTTTCATTCTAATAGTCGTACATCATCTGTAAAATTTGATAATTAGATGAAGAGTTTGGTAGTTAGAAACAATGCCTCACTCTACGTACAATGCTATTCGCTCGTCCTTGAAGTTTGAATTAGCATAAGTGCCTCACACGACATATTTCTATGACTTATTTCGGCATGACCACAGTCACTTTGGTTGAATTTTAGGTTTAAGAGGCCTTATTCCCAAAACGCGCGAATTTCACGAAATGCTTCATTTTCTTCGAAGGCTATGGCGAAAATACTAAGTTTTTTTAAATCAACTATTGATGCACGTAATAGTTCATTTCTTTATCTAGACGGCCATCGGAGCAAATATTACATTTTAATGAGTGAAATATGAAAAAAATTGGTTGTCTTGGAAGGCCTTTCCAGATTTTCCAGTTAGGTGTACCGTTCATTTTCAGATTACGCAAAAAAAGAGTAAAAATTCTTATTCAATTTGAATTAAATTCAATTGAGTATATCATGTATGAGACGGCCATGGAAATAAAAATCGAAGATTCATCTTGGATAATCGACAAAATACCTTCTGATTATATGCCATTTTTTTGATGAAAACACGGTTACATTTCATTTTTTCCACGAAAACGTTATGAATATTTTGCCCTCAAAATATTACCATTGCAAAGTTAAACTATATTTCTATCACGATAAAAAAAAACGTTACTATAGCAGTAAATTTCAAATTACTATGAATTTTTAAAAATTACACTTAAATCACACTTCTCAGAACACTTTTTGTAAGAATCGTATTTTTGGGCACTTAATAATAATAAACATGGTTCAAAATTATTTTTTTGTATTACTAATACTTCAAACTATCTTATAAATAGCATTTTATGCGGCTTTTTTCATTAATAGAGTTTTTCGACCATTTAGGGAATAAGGATCCTTAATTTTGATTTAATTAATTAGCTAGGCTTCTCAGAGGTTTTCTTGGCGTTTCTTTCCTCTTGGGTGTAGGTTACGAAACGTTGTTAGCTTCACTTAATAAAGTCATTAGTAGAGAAAATGAAAAACAAAAAAAATATATATATATATATATATATATAAAATTAGATAGGGTCTGAGACAGTCCACCCCACCGCACGAACTACAGGCGTATGTATTTGGGAAAAGAAACCCCAATCACACATTAGCTACCCTTCCTAACTATGTTTAAAATAAATAAATAATTTTTCTGAGAAAATAATTTAATTGTATAATTATTGTCTGTATTCATTAACACTGTCGCTTTTGGGGCGTAGGGGATAAAAAAAAAAAACATATTTGCTTATAGTTAAAAAAAATATTTAAATAAGACAAGAGTTAATTTCATCATCACTAACAAAATTTTACAAATTAATTTTCTAGTTATTAATCTTCACCGCTAATATTGGGAAGACGTTGTCTATATCGAAACTACCGAATAGCCTTTTCTTTTACAGATATCCTGACACCATCCTACAGCTTTACCACTAAAACCTCGCATCAATAACTGGAACTTATAACCGAATATTTAATTTATTAATTAATTTTATATACCTATTTACTTAATGTCTTTTCGTTGTAAATTACCATTTATAGGAAATAAAGTTTAAAATAAATATCCTTGTTTTGTTTCAACAACCTCTTTATCAGTCTCCTAAAAATTATCGGGTTACTACATAACTAGGGATCTACCACTAAAACTTTCACGAGCCATTGTTAGGAAAAACCGCTGGGATTGTCTGACAAATCATGTTTATATAGGAAAATAGATTATTGGGGTTGTAGTACTTAACGCAGGGTTGTAGTGTTCCTTTCAGGAGGTAAGTATGTATAGTCATCAGAGCTTAGAAAATTGTAGTATTACGGGGTTTCAGTAGGAGTAGAGGGTTTCCTTCATAGAGAGCGACTTTGGCTTTCTAAGCTTTCTAAGTTTCAGCTTTCTAAGTTTTACCTCCCTTTAGTAGCTTCCAATAGCTCCTCTAGCTTATAAGGTTAAGAAATACCTTTTTATTTGTGAACGCAAGGCGCGTTCTCTTCACTACTGAATTATTACTCGAAAGTAAACATCACCAAATCCATCTAGTTATAAAAACGGCGTCCACGCACTAATTATCATTTCACTTGGAATGATGAAAATACGAATATTTTATGTAATTCCTGCCAAAGTAAGGATGATAACACATGTTGAATTATGCAATTTAATTTAGTTGATAGGATGCAAAGTGATCAATATGTCCTAAGAAATGGTTCCAAGATGTTACTCAATTTTCCTATAAAATATTTTTTTGCTATAAATTATTTAAATTGTATTACAATCAAATACATAAACGCAACATTTCACTTTCAAAATAGCAATTTCTTAACAGAGCGACTATGCGATCGTGACGTCACTTTCGCATATAATTTTGTTAGGAGCGTTTTGAAAAATAAATGCAAATCTCAAAGTGATTTCTGACTTTTGTGTTGCTTTTAACGGCCCCAACAATTTGCCATATACTTTTGATCCTCAAAACAAAATGAATCGATTGATACCCTACATGGAAAACAAAATATCATGCGTATTATAACTATTTAAAAGCAAAGAAAAATTAGACATTTACTCCAGTAAATCATTCAGACACCCACTTCTAGGCGCTTAAGAAGCATGTGCATGTGCTCCTACATTATCTACCCACTCAGCTGTAGATATAATATCTCATTCAATAGGTACTCACCGATTCAATGATTTAGTTAGGTATATAGTCACAATCGCTTTTGTGTGCATTTGATTGAAATTCTACATAATTATCATAAACATAATAACTTCAAAAACCTTTAGATATGTGCCTATACTAAAAGCAAAGTCTGCAAAACAAACGGCAATATGCTTAAAAATAGAGTTCCACGCCATTGTTACCTATTAAAGAATTGTTAGATTTAACACTACAGCGTTAAATTTTAGGCATTTCGAAGTGTGTGTTAAATATAAGTTGTAAGTGCCGAATTAAACTTAATTTAATTTAATTTTACTAATCACAAGTAAACAATATGCCTACTCAAACGTAGAAATACGTCATCACCCGTCTTAATTCGCTTTGATGTTATTTAAACTGCACCTTCTCCAAAGTCCCACGTTGGGCGCCAATACTTAAATCTCATACGAATTTAAAAGACTTGGAAGTGGTGGTTTGATAAAAGATTTACGAGGATTTTAAAAAAGAAAATCAGAAAATATTGACGGTAGCTTTGATATAGTTCATTTTTTTAATACAACTTACCCTCAGCTACTTTTCTGAGTAGTTGTTCTCGCATAACAAATCGCTCCGCTTCGTCTTGATTAGCGCTATCTTATAAATACGCCGTTAGCACTCTAATAACTCCGTTGGATTATGTCTCTCTTTCTCTTGCTCCCATTGCTAGCTAGCTGAGAAAAACCTAACTACAGCTATACGCCAAATTGGTTAAGCTATTTGAGTTTCAGGCTGTCAAAAAATACATAATTAATACATAGAATAAAACAAAGTCGCTTTCCGCTGTCTGTCCCTATGTATGCTTAGATCTTTAAAACTAACTACGCAACGTATTTTGATGCTGTTTTTTTAATAGATAGTGATTCAAGAAGAAGGTTTATCTGCATAAAAGAGTAGAGAAACATTGATAATTTTAGAGGTTTCTAATGTGATGTTAAATAGACACATTTTTTTGCGCTTACATTACAAACGATCAAAATAATGTACACCTTAAAAAGGTCTACAAAAAAGTCTGCGATGGTATATGCATAACCCACAATAACCATTTTTATGCCGTGCGAAGCCAAACTAGTTAGTCATAAAAAATAACTTACAGATCGTTATTCAGTAGCACTTCATATCCATTGCAATTTTGTACCCCTAAAATGTATTTGACCACCAGTGCCGCATACATCACCACCACGGGTCAAAAATATTTGTAGGCAAATGTGAGATGATTTGTCTTTACTTTTCATCGTGGCCTATAGCATAAATTCTAAGCATACTTTCTGAAAACGATGCAAGCCATGGGAATCGACTTCAATGGACACCATGCCACTGGTGGCTATAGAACTAGTCAATGTTCTAAGTACTTTATCAGAAGGTCAAACATGACGTCATGCTCTGTTGACAAGAAAACATAATAAACAATTGGAACTCTCACCAGAAACCAAGTTCATAACATAAATAAAATTATTGTATCCCATTGTATATAAAAATACAAAGTTTCGTACGTTTGAGAAGTGGGCTGGAGGCGCTTGCGTCCTGGCGACAATTAGGTAATTTAACTAGCTATGGCTAACTCATTCAACGTTAAAAACCGCAGTTCAATTTTTTCGGCGTCTTATTTGCTAAAAAGTAAGTATTTACATGAATTTTCTTTGATTAAATTTTGGGGTTGCTGGGGAGATGCTCTACAGCAAGTCCGAATTGAGTTTATTGTACTCTCGATCTATAGAGGTACAATTTTTTTGAAGTATGTACTAATTCAGTACATATTGTGTACATCAGCATTACGTTTCAATAAATCACAAAACAGACAGTGGGGTTTCCACGGAGCAAGCATAACATTTTCGAAGAAAAACCTCTTCCCCGAGAAGATACAACGAGTATAAGTAAGATAATGTAGGGAAATATATGTACAATGGGTGTATTCCAGTCGCCAACCAACTGTTTCGCAGTTTGGCGAAGTTTTGTAGTAGTTTTAAGTATTTTTATTACTGAGCCATAAATAAAAATAAAAAAAGTACTTGCAGTCGAATTGGCCCCACGTTGGGTGCCAAACATATTTACAGTATATTGTGTAGTATCTCCCTAAAACAAATTGCTGCACTCCATTTTGATTAGCGCTATCTCATAAACACCCAGTTAGCGCTCTAACGACGCCATTTGCAACTCCTTATTAAACGTCTTTGTGACGCGAAAAAAACTACGCTAAAAATATCAGAGGAATAAGAGGAATATTTAGAAATATAGCATCAGTATGACGTGGTGTAGTTAAATTAAAATATATCACGTAAGTATGTAAGTAGATAATATTCACATTTTTGTTAATAAATATTTACAATGGCTCACAAATCAGTCAAGACCCCATACTTATTGAAAATAAGTTGTTTTGAATGTTTATATAATAACGAAACTTTTCATGTAGACCTATTAAGGCATCTTTTAAAATAGAATATAAATTATTTATTTAGTGGTTGAGAAAATAATAATAATATGTAAACGTAATGTATTCCTATCTATTTTTCTGAAGATTTTAGCTTTCCATGCTTCCTTTTCTAATAAATTGCGGTATTGTGTGCACTAAAACAAAAGTAACAAAACAAGAGTGGTGGTAATAAGAACTCTTCTTGATTGAAAAAGAATTCGTAATCAGTGAAAATCTTCCTGATCGACATATAATAATTATAATCTGTGATTTTTTTTTCTAAAGTATCCTATATTTAATTTAATGCAATCAACCCCTAAAAGGGGGAAATGTGGTCAAAAAGTCTGAAAACCAACATGGGTATTGTTTCTATGGTTTATCGGGTCGTTGATTACGAAAACAAGAACGATTTTAAAATGAAAAGTGGCGAACGTGAAATACCATCTCGCCTGTTGGTGTACAATGGGGTTGAAATGTCTAAATATCAATATGGGTGTCGTTTTTGTGTTTTTTGGGACGTTAATTACGAAAATGGCATCGATTTTAAAATTTAATATTGTGGACATGAAATTACCTGAAAGTATTTGTGCCAAATTGCAATCTTCTTCTAAATATATAAAAGAAAAAACTGACTGACATATCAACGCACAGCCCAAACCGCTGGTTCTAGAGATTCAAAATGTGGCACGTAGGCTCCTTATAAGGCCTAGGGATGCACTTAGAAATAATTTTTAAAAATTTACCCCCTAAGGGGGGGAAATGGGGTTCAAAGTTTGTATGCGAAACAAGATTAGTTCGACTATTTTATTCGAAATTTTACAGGAGTATTCCTAACGATAAATGAATAAACGAGTGTTTCATCTTTTTTGAGAATTCAACCCATAGAAGGGGGAAATGTGCTGACAAAGTTCAAATATCAACATGGATATTGTTTCTATGGTCTATCGGGTCACTGATTACGAAATAAAGTGTTGATTTAAGGGGGTGAAATGGGGGTTGATAGTTTGTATGGGGAATTTTTAAACGTTGAACCAATTTAGATGAAACTTGGTATAGAGATAGTTTGTATCCCGGGAAGGGACAAAATAGTTTCAAAAAGTTAAAAGTTTTATGGAGAATTATTAACATCATCATCATCATTTATTTAAGAGCCATGCTCTTGTCGGTGGAGTAATTTCCAATCCTCTCTTTTATTAACAGCTGAACCGATTTAGATGAAACTTGATAGAGATAGTTTGAATCCCGGGAAACGACATAGGATAGTTTTTATCCCGAAAATCAATCCTTAAGGGGGTGAAATGGGGGTTGGTGGTTTGTATGGAGAATTTATTACCGCGAACCGATTTAGATAAAATTTGTTGTGGATATAGTTTGAGTCCCGGGAAACAATATAGACTATTTTTTAACCCGAAAATCAATCTTACAGGGGTAGAAAACATGTTGGTAGTTTGTTTGGCGAATTATTAACCACTGAACAGACGATTGAAATGAAACTTGGTACATATTATATAGACTGAGTCGCGGGAAACAATATAGGATAGTTTTTATCTCGAAAATCAACCCTTTAGGTGGTGAAACGGGGGTGAAACGTTTGTATGGGGAAATTAATAACCGCTGAACCTATTTAGAGATAGTTTGAGTTCTGGGGAAGGATATATAATAGTTGTTATCCCAGAAGTCATTCCTTAATCGTTCATAAAGGAGGGTGGATTACTATTTCCACGCAAATGAAGTCGCGGGGAAAATCTTCTATTTAGGAGTAGAAATCTGTATTAATCATAATCTCTCAGTAGTAGTAAGTCGTTGCTGGCGTAACAATTAAACAATTATTTCAATAATTTCTTTAAAAAAATAAGGGAACCGCCTTCACCAAAACGTGGTATACCGAAACCTCCAGAATGTAACGAATACTTTTCCTAGAACAGCATCTAAATAAGTTCAGCGAAACGCGAGATAATCGAGGACAAACATACATTCCTACATACGTACATACAAACATACGAGTCTAACTAAGAACCTCCTTTTTAGTACTTTTAGTACGCGGGCGAAGCTACGATAAAAAAAAACACTTTTCGAGTAATTACTGTTTGGCGTTGCTAGGATCTCAGTAAGTTTCTTTGATTTGTAAATGCAATCAAATAGCGTACCTGAGGTTAAATTATCATTAAAGTATTAATTGGAATTAGAGTAATCTAAGAACTTAGCGTGTATTTATCTTGACGAAACACGTGTATGATTAACTCAACAGCTTGTGACGCTGACGGTGGGATATAGTACGAATAATATGATATTAATTTGATATCTCACTTAAAATCTAACTCGTCTAGTACCTATTTTATGCCACTATGATTATGATGACGAAGGAAGTGCAGACTTTTAGTTTTTTAATCTCTAAATATTAATGATCATGTAACAATTTTATTCTTAAAATTATTTGCTGTTTAGACAAGGAATTTTATAAAAATAGATATAGTATAAATACCTTTTAGAATTAGTATTTTTTGAGTGACGTACACTGTTCTTAATTTTTGTTTATAATAAAAAAAAACAATGTACAAAACGCCTAATCTCCTTTCAAATAAATATAAAACCTGTAAAATAATTAAGTAATTTAAAATAAGATTGATCATTAGTTGACAATATTTTATGAGTAATAAAAATTTTGTATGGCCTCCACGTTGAAGAAGACTTAGGGCGGGTTGCACCACGCACACTTAACGAACTCATCATGGTTACAGTAGACGTCAAGTCCGTTTTTCCGTTGCACCATGCACTTTAGCAGTCAGAAAGTTACGTTAACCTTAACCAGCCGTCGAGCACTGGTTAACTCAAATCTACGTTTAAATATGGCTGACAGTTTGCAAAAATGTCTCGTATTTCAAGGATAAATGCATTATTAGACAAAAAGACAGTGATATTTGATGAAAAATATTAAAATATTGTTTGCAGTAATAAATATATGCGAGTATCTGAACGTAAAAAGGCGTATACGATTGACGTTTGGTTTTATTCACAATTTTCAGATCAGATAACGGTATTAAATAATAAGTACATAAAATTCTTTGTAAAAAGTGCGTTATTTAGTTAAAATCGAGTGCCGAGTGACTTCAGGTTGAAATAGTACAGACTTCTGTTATGTATCACAAACATACCAGAACCTACAGTCATTGTCATGAAAGCCGACAGCCGTAGAATGAGCAGGACCAGAATCATGACAACCATTAAAAAACCACTCTGTTTTTGTCAATGAAGACCAAACCTTTGGAAACAACGGTTGACTTGAATACTGCAAGGTAAAAGACAAAAGGGAACGTAAACCTCCGACGCGGTGGAATGACCAGGTCAAGAAGAAAAACAAGTTTTATGACACGGTAGAACAGGCCACGAACGGGACTTGATGGGAGCAAGTCATACGATTCCAAAGATGCCAGATGATCAGAGAGGCTTCTTTAATGCTTTTAATAAGGGCATGAAGTTATACCACCAAACATTTATCGCCAATGTCCTACAGAAATCGAGCCTCGACACCTAACTAAACAATGTTCAGAACAGTACATGTAAATAAAGTGTGATGCGGAATTTACAATCAAGTAAATAAGAGTGTCATGTGTTGTGGGACAATAAAAAAATAGTTCAACAATGGTTAGGTATCCACAAATTCAAATGTGTATGAAAATTCATTATAGTAATTCATATAATTCTTGTTTTTTTATTTGATTTCATTATTTGCCTTAAAACAAGCACAGTAGGCCTCTATTTAATGACAACTTGTGATAATGTCACAAAATGTCCGGTCCCTTGAGTGTTGATAAAGAGCTTACACTGTATTTCAGTTTAATTTGTGAAATAAACACAAAGATTTTACAGATCTATTGAAACATCAAACCCATATAAATAAATAAACTATCTACTGACAATTTGGCAATAGCATGGTTTAACTAATTTGACTTCATGTTTGTCGCTCTTCTATGGCAATTGTTACCTACCATTTGCTGCTCGTCGCTGCAATCAGGATTATGGCCAATCAAGTGTTTACAGATGGTGCCGGCATAGGTTGTAGTCTCAGTCCTACCAATAGTGTCAAATTCTTGTTTTATTTGGAATTTACTGGCATTAATTTTAGCCCTTTAAGCCAAATCTCATTCAACAAAACTAGTGGTAGGTGCCTACTTATGCTGGCACCTCCTGACTTTTGACAGATACCTTCCCCATTAGTATATTTTAAATCGGACATTATTATGAACATGCTTTTTTTAATCCAAATTGTACTCACTGTACAGTTCATGTAGGAAGATACTATTGCCGGTGGCTGTACGCAAAATAAGTACATGCATTTCATTTTGTAAGTATAAAAAGTAGATATATTTTCATACTTACATTTCTATAAGGGAAAAAGCTTCCTAAGATGATGTATGTATGCATGCATTTTTGATTAGTCCTAGTCCTATCATCAGTGCTCAAAATCAATTATAAAATATGTGTTATGTTATGATTTTACTATGAATTTATTAGTAATAAATAATAAAGGTCTCTCTTTATCATATATCTTTCCCAACCAGCATAGGTACCTATTTACAAATAAAACATAATAGTACCTAGGTACTAGGTACCTACCTACATGGCTGTTGTATGACTTGTAAACATATATCATTACAAAGAAATAAATGATTATGATTATTAAGATACAAGTGATAAGAAAACATATTTGGAATCCTAGCCACACTAATGTTTTATGGTCACTTTTACCTGAATAATATTTGTAACATGTATCAAGAGTAGAGTATTGTTAATAACCATTATCAAAGATCTGTGGTTCAGTATATGAAGTTTTTTGTCCGATCAATAAGCTGGCTCACTTTGGCCAAGGGTCCGCTTCACACTATCCAAGAACTGATTGACCTGACTTAAAATACTTCAAGTGTCAAGTTTCATTGATTATTTATGCCAAGTGCTAGAAAACTGGTGAATAATATTTGCAGTAGAAATATGTTTGGAGGGGGGAGGATCTTGCTTCCATCTACAAAGGAAACCTATGCCAGTGTTTGAATAATAAATAAAACAAAAATAAGGTAACTAAATAAATATAATTATGTATTTTATTATCAAAATTGAAATACTGATTGATTAGGTTAATATAATTATACTTTATTTTTACATTGAGATTCTACCAATTTCTTGAAATCACTGCATTTTTACTTTCAAACATCCTGGAGTTAAGCACTGAGTAGCATAACAAGCCTCGATTTCATCTTGTCTTCAATACCAAAGGTAAATTCAAACCTGAAATAAAAAACATTGTGTATCATTATTCATTAGTGTAACATATGTGCTACTCATCATTTGTTAACAAATATGCTTTAGAACACTCATTTAATAAGTAAGTACATGTATAAGTTAAATATTTAGGACGTTGGTTACAGTGCCAGCCATAATCAACCAGGTTGGAGGGATTCAGTATCCTATTTTTACGAATTTTCAAGAGTTAAAACTAGTGATGCCTTTGTTTTGCGATTGGGCTCCTTCTCGCCATTTGGTGCTTCCAGCAACGGCTTTACTTGTTTAGGGTTCTGTAAGTAGTAATAAACTAGCAGGATGATTTACTCACTATAATATAATGCACAATACACCAGCCGACTATTCTGACTTTCGCTTTAAACTCCACTCTCAACACAAGTTGCATTATCCTTTGAAAAAATTTCCTCGTAAGGCGCAATGGATAGCCCACTTTTTGATTGAGTAATAAACATGTTCAGGAATGGCTAAATGTTTGTATATTCTTGATTTTCAAGCTGCAGAGTGCAAAGTTAAGTTTAGTTCGCGCTCCTTTCTTTAGATTTTTTTCTTCGTGTGACGATTTTGACAAGTTTAGTTTGGCATTTATGGTTGTGTTGCCATATTGAATAAATATTCTACCATAAAAATGTGAGTAGAAATGCGTTTAGACAGTGGCATCCCGCTTAACTCTTACGTTCTGTTATTTTGCACTTGGTGCAACCCATTTATGTTAGCAATCGTTAAGTAGCTCCGATTAGCGTAACATTTGGCTTACTTTTACAGGCGGTTTGGTGCAACCCACCCTTAGTCGATTAAATAAAGTCAAGTTGAGTATGGTTTAGTTTGCAAACAGACAAGTAATCGGTTTCAAAGGAAACCTACCAAGTTCGAGTCGGACTCGCACACAAAGGGTTCTGCACCATTATCTATAAAAAACCGGCCAAGAGCGTGTCGGGCCACGCTCAGTGTAGGGTTCCATAGTTTTCCATCCGTCACAGTAAGTGTCCCCACTTAAGAGTTAAAATAACATCGCCATGTAGGATATGATATGAGCATTCCACGTACAGCGACACCTATCGGCATATTAAGTAAACTATTGCGCGCGAGCTTAAAGTATGGAAGATGATTTTTATGGGATAATTCTATAACCCTTACAGCACCGGCTTATACGATCGTGCGTTCAACTTTTAAAAAATCTAGTTTGAAAAATAATCAAGTTTGCCGCTTCAGTACGGCATCGATCTATCGTGCGTTCGATTGTTATTCATTTTCAACTCGCGTGCGTTTAGTTAGGGGACCAGTCGTAGGCGCGGTGAGCGTCAAGCAGGGACGTGTACGAGACGGACGACCAGGTCAGAAGTAGGTATTCACGAAATTTTTTAATTTGTGATTTTTAAATGTGTTAAATTAGTTTTTTATTAAATTAAACGTTCTTCCGTCGTATAATGTAGATAATTAAAAGTTTTACCAAAAATTTTAGTCATTTTTTTGTGCCTAAAGTGCCGCACGATCGTGCGGGTCAGGACGCAAGTCGACAAATTTAAATTGTGTTGACTATGATAAATTGAAAATATGATGAATCAAAAGCGTTTTTTTTTTTCAATCATTTCATGTAAAACATGTAAGAAATCTAAAATTTTATTGATAAATGTTTTTTAACTTTGAACTTTGTATTTTACCCTTATATTTAAAAAAAAATAACAACTTTACTAGGGGTCGCAACGAAATGAAACGATTGTGAGATTTTATTTGTCTTTTAATGGGCCTTAAATGCAACTTCAAACCAAAAATCCAAAAAAAAATTCTCGTGCTGTAAGGGTTATTACGTGAACCGATTTTCACCGTTTTTACTTTATTTGAAATCACGTCTTTTCATTGTGATTTTGTAGAAATTACAAGTACAATAAACACCTGCTTATACGGTTAAATTACAAACTTAGTTCAGAAATTATTTTGTATTTTTTTTCAAAAACTATTCAACCTATCAAGTTCAAAATCATTTTCCTAGAAAGTTTTTATAAAGTTCTACTTTTGACATTTTTGTCATATTTTTATAACTTATGGTTCAAAAGTTAGAGGGGGGACACACACACACATTTTTTTTACTTCTGGAGGGATTATTTCCGAAAATGTTTACATTATCAAAAAATGATTTTAGTAAACCCCCATTTATTTTTAAATACCTATCCAACAATATATCACACGTTAGGGTTGAAATGAAAAAAAAATCACTCCCCACTTTACGTATAGGGGAGGTACCCTAATAAAACAATTTTTTCTACTTTTTATTTTACAACTTTGTCGGCGTGATTGATATACATATTAGTACCAAATTTCAGCTTTCTAGTGCTAACGGTCACTGAGATTATCCGCGGACGGACGGACGGACGGGCAGACATGGCGAAACTATAAGGGTTCCTAGTTGACTACGGAACTCTAAAAACGGTAAAAAAATCATGTCTGTTGTATGGGAGCACCCTTAAATATTAATTTTATTCTGTTTTTTGGTATTTGTTGTTATGCGGGTTGCCGCACAGTTGAAGTTTTCACAGATGATGACTGTGTTTCTGTCGAGAAACACAGTCATCATATGTGAAAACTTCAACTGTCTAACTTTCACGGTTCATGAGATGCAGCCTGGTGACAGACGAGAACGGCAAAAAAATCATGAGTGTTGTATGGGAGGCCCATAAAATATATTTTTTTTATACCACGACGGTGGCAAACAAGCATACGGCCCGCCTGATGGTAAGCAGCTACCGTAACCTATGGACGCCTGCAACTCCAAAGGAGTCACATGCGCGTTGCCGACCCTTTACAAAAAAGGAGGATTCACTGTGTTGACAGCTAAAGGAACAAGAAGGTCCCTCATCGTCAACACACTGGGTCCTCTTTGAGCTCTTTGGCAACCTTACTCACCAGCAGGAACACAACACTATGAGTAGGGTCTAGTGCTATTTGGCTGTGGTTTTTTGTAAGGTGGACGTATTTCCCCAGTCGGGCTCTGCTCCAGATTTGAGCGAGATGACATTCGCTGAACGTGCCCTGATCGTGCCCTACCACACAGCGAGATGCCATTCGCAGTGCCCATACCTCTCTTTTTGGCGTAGTTTAAGGACATACCTAAGTCCGGACGTAGTTTAAGGACATACCCCGGGTCCAAAATATTTTATTCATATGGTATTTTATTCTGATCATCTGTGAAAAGTTCAACTATCACGGTTCATACAGCCTGGTGACAGACGGACAGCGGAGTCTTAGTAATAGGGTCCGGTTTTTACCTTTTGGGTACGGAACCCTAAAAATCGATTTATACTAACACATCTTTTTCACTTTTTGCTTGTTTTAAGGTGTATAATGAAAACGACATGTTTACAGTTGTTGCCAGTAAAACAGCTACGAGTAGTAAAAACTTGCGCAATCGCTGTCGCATACATATACATAGATAACGTAATACGAAAAAAAATACGAGGCCACCGAACTCATAATCTAGAATATGTGTAAAAAATGTGTTTACCTGAAAATGTTGAAAATACGTTGCAATAACTGGATGTCTAGACGAGGGAGGTTAAATCAGAATACGACCAGTTAAGTTAATTCGTGATTCTCGTCCCGGGGGGCCGATGTGACAACCCTAGCGCTCTGGTTGGTTGGACGTGTAGGTAAAATCACGCTATATTAAAATTTCATTAGGGTTGCCAAAAGTTGGGAGGGAGGTGTGAAATTCAAATAACATTAGATTATGATTACGTTGCGTAACGTGATAACTGTTATTTTATTAAAGAATAAGGGTTCGGACTCGTAAGTAGTAAGTATTAGAAATGAATAAATGATGTGACTCTTGATAGCCATAACCAATACGATTCTTTGTTAATTGATTCCCCTTTATTAGCTCTATTTATATACGTATATATTAAAATTGATATATTATCATCTGTCGTGGGCGACGAAAGTGACCGACGAAAGAAGAATGCAAGCTGCGGAAATGAGAATGCTGAGATGGATGTGTGGAGTGACTAGGAAGGATCGGATTAAGAATGAGTATATAAGGGGAAGCTTGAAAGTAGCACCAATAACAGAGAAAGTGAAGGGTGGTAGGTTAGCATGGTTCGGGCATGTCATGAGGAGGGATGAATGTAATATAGGCAAAATAATGTTAAATATGAAAGTGGATGGACGAAGAGCTATGGGTAGGCCAAGGAAACGATGGATGGATTGTGTAAAAGAGGACATGAGGAAAAAAGGAGTGAGGGAGGAGATGACGGGAGATAGAGGAGAATGGAAGAAGAAGACATGTTGTGCCGACCCCACATAACGTGGGATAAGGGCAGGGAGAAGAAGATATTAAAATTGACATATACTTTTTTATTTAGCATGTCGCGTCGATGGCAAACAAGCATACGGCCTACCAAATAGTAAGCGGTTTCTGTTAGCAAATCCGTCACAAACCTGGACATTCCTTATCGAAGCTAAAAATTATTATTATAAAAAACATAATTTAAAGATTATTAAAATAATAAAGATGACTGAAATAACTGTACCTATGAAATGCTTATTTTTAAATATTTTTTTAATGAACTGATATTTCATTTATGTAGAAGTAAAAAATAATCACGTTAGGTTAATATATTGCAGATATTGAGGTATAAAGATGAACTTTCCTTTATAAGAGATGTCGTCTGACTAACTTTATTGCCCACACAACAAACGTGGAGTTTCAAAATTCTCAACGAAACTCGATTATATCCCCCATTTTGATGAATTTCATCTGATTTCCGCATTTTCATCACACTCCCAATATAACGTAATAAAATTCTCGCATAGCGAAGGTAACTAATATTAAAGCGATGAAAACCGCCCTTAGGCGGTAATTTATTTTAAATACGATGCATAGGTAGGGGAATGGTAACACTTAATATGTCGAAATGCTCTCGAGGTGAACAGCGTCGCGTCTGCTGAGGGGAAATATTTATCCTTTTTAAATTAAAACTTTATTATTATTATTATACTTCGCGCCTCGTCCTCGAGATTAGTAACAGAAGATATATACATTGTAGTTACGCCGGTAGGTGTCACCACTCTGTACTTAGTTAGGAGTTATTTTTAAATTTGATTTTTTTAATAAGTGGGTATGCCTAGATTCCATGACTATGCCTCCCAACGCTCCATCCGTTCGTACGCTTTTTAGTGCTCGACCACTCCAGTCACTTCTTACAATTATAAGTTTCTTATCCGTGAGTTCTCGCACTATGCCGAAACGTTTACATACAAAGAAATACGAAAATGATTTAGATCATTTGATGCACAAGGTTCGAAAATTAAAACGTAAAATACGACATCATAATAGTGATAGTGATTCGTTACACAGTGCTTCCAATGAGGAATTTTTACCACAGGAAACAGGTAAATCACATTATTTTTCACTTTGTGCAAGTTTTTAAAGAACCGAGGTAATATGACCTAGGTTTATATGCATTCAGATTAGCCATTGGGGCTAAATCAACGCATGATTTATCGTTTGGCGTTCAATTCAATGGGGATTGATACCTAACTAAAATTATATTTGTACAAAAAGAAAACCGTTATCTACTTATAACGAACTGCAAGACAGATTTATACTCGTAACTACGTTACATAAAACATAAATGCATTCCGATTAGTCGTTGGGGCTAATTCGACGCATTGTTTGACGGTTGGCGTGCAATTCATTTCATTCATTGGGAATTGTGACCTAACTTTTGGAAAGGGTAACACGCGTTATCTTATTCAGACGAGTAATACTTTAAATATATAGATTATCTTAAATAATTAGTGTAAGTGTTAATGACTGAGTTTAAAAAATAACTAACCTTTTTTAAAATTGGCAAAGTTAAATTTCATAATTTAAATGTCAATGGAGTAAAGGTATTTTCAATAACTAAAGCAAAGTATTGCTATTGGCTCAGCGTCACCCGTTTTACCACTGACGATTGGTTCCCGGCATACCCGGTTGATGAAATTACTTACCCATATGATCAGAATTTTGGCCAAACCATTGGTGCTGAATATCAGGAAGTTCCTATTGAGGATCATCAATATCATCATTGCCCTATCGAGGAATTACCTAACCCTGTTGTTAATCAAACAAATCCAACTGAGGCTTAGCAAGGCGCTACACTTACCAGCACACATACGAGTGCCAATGCCATACCAGGCACGAGTTCTAGCGCCATAGTCGCCATACAAGGCACGAGCTCTAGCGCCATACCAGGCACAAGCTTCAGCGCCCTAACCGCTACAAGCGCGGTCGTTATTCCTGGCAGAAGTACTATCGGGTTCATAAGTGCATACCCAATTTATGAATGAATTCATTGATAAATTAGGTATGCAATTATGAACCCGATGGTACATACGTCACCAGTTGAGCCTATAGATAGTGATAAAGTTCTAGATACAATCGACTTAGACGATGATGTCTAAATCGAGTTTTGTAATTTTTCTGTCTCAGTTTCTTTTATTGAGGTGTACAATAAAGAGTATTTTATTATTATTATTATTTTGTCTTGCAAATACTAGGCGATGACTCTGACTCCTCGACCACAAAATATGGCTATACTTTCATGGATGGCTATAAAATAAAGTCCTTAAGCATTGTCGTTCAACACACCTTACCATCCGCGCCAGAATACTCTAACACTGAGAGATCGCATTTCGTAGATGCTATAAATAATATAATTTGTTGCACAAGTATAGTTATAAGGAAAGAAATAAGTACTCGTCTTATACATGTAACTACGGAAGTTTTAACTGAGGAAATTCGGAAAGACCTCATTACAAAATATTTAATACCTGCCAACTCCGTAAAAATAGGCGCGCCACAGGTCAATCCTGAAATTAAAGCTGCCATTTCAGAAAACTTTGCTAAACGCGATAAGGGCATTGAGCCCAAGCAAAAGAAGATGGCTCGCGCAATATCTTATCTTGGTGAAGTAATTAGATCACAATTAAATTCGAAAGACAAAAATAACGACCTGCTTTAAAAATGTGTATGCCTCGGTCGTATTTCATACGATTTACAATACGCAGATTGCGTAACAAGACGAAATTTTATACTATTTTCGTTAAACAAAGTTCTCAAAGATCATTTAATAAATCCAAGATAGACACCTTATTTAGCGAAAGCTTGACGGAAATGCTTAAATCAGCGACAGCTGTGATTAAATCTGGTGGAGAGATAAAAGTTGCTGCTCCAAAACAGACCCCAGTGGGCCCAGCCAGCGCAAGCGCAATACAGGCGGGTGCTTATTACTATTTTGTCAAATTACTAGTGACCGCAAATAGGTCAATTTGTCTGTAATATTTTCCTAATTCCGAAGCCGAATGGTAAAATATGTCTAATTTTCAATCTTAATAAATTTAACAATTTCATAAAAACTGATCGAGGAATTGCGGACAGCCGTTAAGCTTTCAATTCCGGATTGCTTTAAGATTACCCTCGATTTAAAAGATAAGTAATTTTTTATCAAAATCACGAAGAATCAATAAAATACCTACGCCGTATCTATGAAGATAAATTGTACAAAATTTATTACCATTCGGCGCCTTATATAGTTACGAAAAATAACAAAACCTTTACAACTGAAGAACAAATCAAATTATTTTTAATAAATATTTACCGGTGCAGCTGTGACCCGGGTGGCCAAGTGGTAAAGGCGTCTGCCGCGAATGCAGAAGACGCTGGTTCGATCCCAGCCCTGGGCACCGGAGGCCTAGGTCACTTTTTCCTTTGTATATGACATCTATATAAGTTTATGTTAACAAAACCTTTGTTAAGTTATTGCGTTCCGCAGGCCTCCTCTCCACCCTGTGTCGTCAAAGTTACGAACAATATCTAGAGAACATTGAATTAACAAAACAGTTATTCATCTCACTAGGTTTTATTATTTATTAAAGTCATGCAAGTACTTAGGAATGACTATAGACTCACGTCAGCTGCGACTAAGCTTACCTTCTGAAAAACGAGCGCGCATAACATCTGAATTTAAAAAAAGACGTTGCGAGATTAGGTAACCAGCTAAACTCGCCGGCTTACTGGTCTCCGCGTGCCCAGAAATCGGATGGCTCTATACGAAGTAACTCGAAGGCTGCAAGTTCCTTAATCTACAGGGCCATGATAATTTCAACTGTGTAATGACTGTACCTGAGTCTATACTCCCGGATATACATTGGTGGTTAATGAATATCGATAAATCGCACCGATGGTTACCGAATTCAAATATTTTCTGACGCCTCAACTATTGGGTGGGGGCAGCCTGTGGGAGTGATACGGCAAGCGCTTAAAGGTCTAACGCTGAGCTGGAAAACCATATTAATTGCTAGAGTTACTCGCCGCGTTTGACGCTTTAATAATATTATTTACAGGAAGTCTGTATAACTGCCAGATACTTTTCCGATTAGATAACATTAACTGTGATAGTTTCCATTAACCGATTGGGCGGTATCCAGTACCCTCATCTTACTCAGGTAATGAGAGAATTCAGGCAATGGTGTGGACAAAGGAAGTTGTTCTTTTCTGCCTCTTATTTTAGATCCCGCGACATACGGTTGCTGATTTTGAGTCAAGGAGATCACACCCTGACAGAATGGAAATTGACAGACAGGGCGATTGTTGCGATAGTGTGCAGACTTGGTTGTACCATAATATATTTATTCGCAAGCCTCATTAATAAGAAAAGTGCTAAATATATTTCATGCCACAAATACCCTGACGCCTATGCGGCACTCTTTCACTGTATGCTGGACAGGCATTTTCTTCTATGCTCTCCGCCTTTTTTAAGTCCCACTGAAAGGCCTTCGTTTGATTATTTCAGATCAAGCTAAGGGTGTCATGTCATACTCTTACGCAACCATGGTCTTTTGAAGTCTTCTTGTCAGTGAAGTCATAACTTTCCAATCTAGTAGCAATGCTTTAATTTAACTTCAAGATATAGTGTCGATCTAGACACGCGGCAGCGTGTCAAGCCAAGTTCAAGCAAAGGAACTGGCTAGCCAGCGCCAAGTGTATATTACACGAACCACTTGGTGCCACTTTTGACCCTACTATAACTCAAAACCTCTTTAACGTAAACACATAAAACTACGTGTGTTTAATTATATCCATAAGGACATCTAGAAGCCCAAATTTCATGAAGCTAGCTCAAACGGTTATAAAGATATGAAGGTCAAAAAGTCGTAAATTTTAGCACTGACTGACTGACTGACAAATAGTACCTAAACCTAACCTACTTCCAGATGACCTAGAAGGATGAAATTTGGAATCCAGCTCGGTAATTGTGTGTAAGCGTAGGAAAGATACTAAAAATAAAAAAAAGTTAAAAAATAGGGGGGTCCCCATACAAATTTTTTTTTTATTGTATCGTTGGAACCGTTACAAGCAGATATTTGAAACTATCCCAATATATGTATTATTATATTTGCTATAAATATAAAAATAAAGTTAAGTCAAATAATAAGTGGTGTCCCCATACAAAAAAACTTGTAATACGCGCTAAACGACCGGCCAACGGCGTGTCGTCAGCGGCGCGCGGGAGAACATTCTCCTCGAGTAGGTTAGATTAGACTTGGCCAGTTTTTATCAGAATTAAAATATATATATATATGTTGAATAACTTTATAAAATGACTGATGTAATGAAAACTGGCCAAGTCAAATCTAACCTACTTTAAGATCTCACATTTTTAAATAACAGCAATTGTTATAGGTATCCAAACTTTAATACTTGTTCATAATGTTATTTTGTTCCTATAAATACATATTTGGATTTTGCATAGAACTTGGCACTCATTTAGATCTCCATTCTTTTTGCGGCGAAGCCCACAGCCAAGCATAATTTTTGTATTGAACTTGGCTCTCCTTTTTTACATTTATGTTTTTGGTGGGATCGTATACACACTACTCGATTACCCTGGTTGCAGGGATATTGTGCGGGCCGCGCTATCGAGAAGAAGCTTGCTACCATCATCATTGAACATAATTATGATCAATTAATGATGTATCAATTGATAGCATCCGTATCACCAGACACGATAAAACAATACGATGTTTGCCTTAAAAAGTGGTGACATTTTTGTCAGAGCAATTCAGTCAACGTTTACAACGCGTCTATTTCTACAGTAATTTACTCGTATTTCATGACTCATTTATTTAATGATGGCTGTCAATATGGAACGTTGAACTCCTGTAGGTCGGCCTGATCCTTAGTTCTAGGACAGACTACATCAAACGTCGACAGGCTACAGAGATTCTTTAAGGGCGTTTTCGTTTGCGTCCTCCAACCCCTAAGTATTATGAAACTTGGGGTACCAATCTTGCATTAAGTTGCTTAAGTGATTATTTTCTTAATAACGAATAAAGCCTTGAGAAGCTTTCAAATAAATCAGTAAAGTTACATTAGTTGCTCTTACTACGGCTCCCAGAGTCCAAACTCAATATCAACAATATTGAAATTACTTCCGATTATTATGCGTATGCATTAAAACACCAGATAAATATTTTAATAACTTCTAGATTTGGTTGTAAACAGCTAGTTATGTATTTACCTTTTTTCCGGGAAAACTCTTCCATATGTTTTTATTTGGACCCGGGGTATGTCCTCAAACTACGTCCGGACTTGGGTATGTCCTTAAACTATGCCAAAACGAGAGGTATGGGCACTGCGAATGGCATCTCGCTTAGTGTGGTAGGGCACGTTCAGTGAATGTCATCTCGCTCAAATCTGGAGCAGAGCCCGACTGGGGAAGTACCTCCACCTTACAGAAAACCACAGCCAAATAGCACTAGACCCTACTCATAGTGTTGTGTTCCTGCTGGTGAGTAAGGTTGCCAAAGAGCTCAAAGAGGACCCAGTGTGTTGACGATGAGGGACTCTCTTGTTCCTTTAGCCGTCAACACAGTGAATCCTCCTGCGCGGGGCCCGAGGGCCCCGCGGTGGTGGTGTTGGCTTTTGTTTTTGTGTCTGTGTTTGTCTTTATGCTTGTCTTGATGTTTGTCTTGTGTGTTTCTATTGTGTGCTTGTCTTTTGTATTGAGTTTTATTTATGTGTTTGTTTTGGTTTTGTGTTTAAAGTCTTGGTGTGCATTTTTGGGTTTGCCTAAAAGCTTTAGAAGGAATTTGTCTTGTGTGATTGTGTTAAGTGCTCCGCGTGCGAGCATATCTTTCTGCAGCTCAGCCTTCGGCCTCGGATGCTGGTGCGCCTCTCGTAGACGCTTCGGGCCTTCGGCCCGACGCGGAGCTCGGCCTTCGGCCTTCGCTCGTTTCGTCATTCGTTCTACGGTTATTTAGAGACTTTACCTTAATAAAATGCTCGGACGCTCGAAATTCCCCCAGCTCGACCTACTGCCTCGAAACAAATTATTCGGGTATGAACGATTGGAGACACCGGGTGAAGGCTTCGGACTTTCGGCCCTCCGCTGAGGTCAGCTTTCGATCTCCCAGCCTAAAGCTCGCCCTTCGGGCTTGCATAACATGGATTTATATCGGTTTCCGCTTAGTTCGTCCTTACCGTGGCTCGGCCTACGGCCTAGCCCAGAATTGCTGGAGGATTGAACGGCCTTGGACGCTCTGAGTGAAGCTCCGGGCTCCGGGAAGCCCAAGCGGGGTCGGCCTTCGGCCTTTCAGTCTGAAGCTCGCCCGTCGGGATCGCTTAAATTACTTGGAAATTGGCTTCATCCGTGTCTGCCGCCATTTTGGATTGTTCCAAAATTTTTCTCATTTTACTACTTTCCCCCAACCATAGACAAAATTCAGAAATGTGGAAAATTATCTGTGGTTAGGTTCTGGTATTTGTATGGACTCCATAGACAATTTTCCTCCCTGGCCAACTACTAGAGTACTAGAAGTCTGAGTATTGTCTACATTTTAAGGTTTTTATTATCTATATTGCTGGATTACGCTAAGATTCCGGTAAATATAACCCACTTAGCGAAATATTCACAGGACTTCAATCGACCATAGACAAAAATCAGCCGCAAGGCGGAATAGTCCAACTTGCGTCTAGATTTCGCTATGTGCTCCAATGACTCCATACAAAAATTCAGTCACCATAGACAAATTTTTGCTTTTTCGGCAGATTTTTTCTATGGGCGACTGAATTTCGCTGAAGTTTGGGCTGAATTACGCTAAACGTGTGTTGCATCTAAAACTACAACTTACTAGTATTTTGTTTGTCTCTCTTTCTAACAACAGACCTGTATTTGTTAGTGTCCTAACCTAAACAGTAAACTTATAATTTGTTTGTTGTTTTCCGCTCTTTCCTTCAACCATATTTGTTATAATGAAATAAATAGTAGTATTTTTTTTATTTATGTAAAAGATTGTTTCATACAATTCAACATTTGTATCCTAACCTTTTTGGTACTAACCTGCTGACCACGCAGAAGGAAGTTTGGCGTCACAATAGGGGTGGTTCCACGTATAAAAGTTAGGGTTGAATTGTAGCGTATTAAACTCTTTTGGATCTTATGAACATCTGAAACTCCTTTTTTCACCTCAACAGCTCGAACAAGGGTTCTTTGATGCTCAATAACAGTCATTCTGATTCTGAAGTGGAAGTAGAGCGAAAGTGAAGCGGAACTGGTCGGAAGTGGAGGAAAACTGGCGGAAATGGAGCGGAACTGGGATATTTAGAGCGGAACTGGCGGAATTGGAGTAGAAGTCAGTAAAAGTGGTGGAAATTGACTGGAAGTCAGTAGAAGTGGAGCAGAACTGGGTGGCAGTGGAGTGGAACTGGCGGAATTTGAGCGGATCTTATCAAAAGTGACGGGAATTGAGTGGCAATCAGTGGAATTAAAGCGGAACTGGGTGGAGGTGGAGCAGAACTGGAAGAATTGGAGCAGAACTGGAGCGAAGAAAGTCTATAGAAGTGGAAATTATGTAATTTTCCCATATTTAAAGCACCTTTCGAGGCAAAACATGAATTCTAAGGCAATGTTTAGTCAATACAGTACGTTATACTTGAATTTGAAAAAATTGGAAACAACCCTATTGTGAAATATAATAGTACATTACTTACCAAGGACTGTAAAAGAAAGAAAGCCCGAAATCGCAGGTATTTGTAACCCGAGCTGCAGGCGAGGGTTGTAAATATGCGATAGAGGGCTTTCTTTTTTACTGCCCGTGGTGAGTACAAAATTGTACGTCTTCACCTGGCCATAATGCGAGTTTTACTGTCCGCGTAGCGTGCGGTAAAACTCACATTATGGCCAGGTGTGACGTAAATAAATTTAATTCTTATAGTCTGGCAAACCATTTCTGTCAGTAGAAAAGCGCGGCAAATTCATAATACGTACATGTAGCAACCCTTTGTGATGAGACACCGTATTTCTTGACGAACATTTCAAATCACATTTGTTTTACATTGAATTTGTTTATTGTGCATTTCACTCTCTCACCTTAAGCGCTAGTGAGATAGAACTCCTGCAACGTTCTACATTGAATTAAAATTCGTTTTTAAGGCATATGTCAATTGCCTCAACCAGATTATCTGTTGCATTTGATGACAGATTAGACGAAACATATCCGTCTCCTTTTTACACACCGTAAATGTCACCTAATGAAAGGGGTGGAAATACCACCTAAAATTAAAAACAAAATTTAATGATCTTTGCTGCTTTTTTCACTGATTCTTAGTGTTGTCATAATTTTGTTCGCTGTACATTGCTACTGCGTTCGTTGGCTGGCCAGACTATAAACACAAAATGGTGACGTATAATACTCCTTGATTTTTTTACAACTTGTATTTACATTTATTAAATCATACAATACTATTTTATGTGGTACCTAAATTGAATTTAAATTATCATAGATCATTAAAAATCAAATATAGAAAGATGGTTGGTACAGCCCTGCGTCCGAAATTTGAATTTCGAACGTGATTTTTTATTTGTTCGTAGATGTGATACGGGTCTAAAGGACCACCTTCCATATAATGTGTAAAAAGGTTGTAATTATTACAAATTGATGGTTCTTAGTACTAGATAGTGACTAGAATCCTGGCCACAATTGTTTAAAAACGGAATTAGAACGTTGACATTACATATTTTTGCGGCCTTCGTGTAGGAAGATACTATTGCCGGTGGCTGTACCTACGAAAGTGAGTATTATCAATGATGTGACATGTTACACAAAGTACATGACAATAGCCAGTGTTTGGTGTATATATAATAATGTTGATTCTATTGCATGCAATATCATTTATCTACACCAATATCATAAATCCTCTATTGCGCGTTCGGAAACCGTACCACCATTATTTAAACCAGTAACGTTATCTCTGACAGTGTGGTAAAATCGTATGAAAATTCATTACTCACGGTAACGTTACCAAGATCCGCCCTCTCCCCGAGCGCCGGCACGCGCCCGCGCGACCGCCGACACAATAGAGTTGGTCATGGCGGTGCAATGGCGGTCATTCTACTGGTTTCCGAACACATCATTTAGGATTTATAATATGTTCCGTATTCCGAATACGGCATTTATGATAAATAATATGAGTGTAGATAAAGCAGTGTATGCAACTGTACGTAATTAGGCCTTAAAACACTCATGTGATCTTATTATGAAACAGTTACATAAACTACTATTAATGTCTAATAATGTTTAAGTTATATCAACATAGGTGGATGCTAAGAAAATGAATTTAAAAAATCATACAGGTTGTAATAAAAATACTGGTGGTCCGTTTGCGACTAAGAAAAAGTAGGAGAAAATTTTTTTTAGTGCGAAAATATTTTTTTTGATGGGGTATGTCGTTTAGACCGGCCAACCCTCTATACAAAACCATCTTTTTTCCAGTTTTTCATATTTAAGAAAAACTAAGGAAATATTTTTTTTCACGGGAAAAAAAATGGTGGTGGATTATACAATATTTATGCATGTCTATTTCACCTGTGATAACTGTAATTAGACTCTTGATTTCCCCGAATTTAAACATATTTATTTAACATTAGTTGTATTTAGAAGAATAAAACTAGATTCTTCGTGTTCTTCCTGGTGCAGCACATCAGCTGGTGTTCCACAGGGTGGTGTGCTGTCTCCTCTTTTATTTTATATCTTCATTAATTCCATAACTATTGATCTCTCCTCTTCGTATCACCTCTATGCCGACGACCTTCAAATATATTCGCAGGGTATGCATAGCGATTTCAATTCAGTTATAGAAGCCACGAATCTTGATCTGCTCCGCATATCAAATTGGAGTCAAAATTACGGTTTAAAAGTAAATCCCCTAAAGTCACAGGTAATTGTGATGGGTAGCGCTAAACAAATCTCCAAAATTGACTTTCTCAGGCTCCCTCCGATAGTCTTCGATGGTATCCAAATTCCTTTTTCCAACCAAGTGGAAAATCTTGGCGTAATCATGGATCGTTGTCTATCATGGGTGCCTCAGGTGAGTGAAGTGAGCAGGAAGATGTTTGCTGCCATAGGGTCTCTCAGACGGCTCCGGAATTTCCTGCCAATTGCTACTAAAATTGCGCTTGCTCAGTCGTTACTTCTCCCCATTCTTGATTATGCAGATATCTCCTATTTAGACCTAACCGAGGAGCAACTTAATAAGCTTGAGCGTATTCAAAATGCCTGCATTCGGTTCATTTTCGGATTACGCAAATTCGACCATGTTTCTAGTTTTCGTTCTCAACTCAAATGGCTCCCTATCCGTCACCGCCGTAACTCTCACATACTTTCTTTACTCTTTTCTATACTTTGTAACCCTGCAACTCCCTGCTACCTCAAAGAGCGCTTCTCTTATCTTAATTCTATTAGATCCTCTCAAAAATTGCTCCTAAAAGTGCCATCTTCATCTTCCAAATTTTATAATTGCTCATTTACGTTCCAGGCCGTTCGTTTGTGGAATTCTCTCCCTCTCAACATAAAACGCGCGCAATCTATTGGTAGCTTTAAATCGCAACTTAAGGAATACTATTTATCTCTTCCTTAGGTTTATAAGTTGACACTGTTGTTTCTTACTGTGTGTATTATATATGTATATATGTACGTATATGTATGTTTATTTTGTATTTATTTAAGTATGTATATGCATATGAATGTGCTGTGTATCTATTTCGTCTCTTTTGTGTCTATGCACCACCTACTGCTTATTGTTTTTCTCTAGTCTCCACTACCCAAAGGTTGTCTGGAAGAAATCGCTCATTAGCGATAAGACCGCCTGTTGTTACCTCTACCTAAATTTATCTAATTGTAAAATTTGTGCTTGTAACTGTATGAGGTGTGCAATAAAGAGTATTTATTATTATTATTATTATCTTTATTTATTTTTTGTCTCAGGTTAGTTTTTATAATATTTTTACAAAATAAAATATAAAAATACATCTAAAACATACAAAAACAATAAAAACATTATAAAAACCTAACCTAGGGTGCCGCCGGCAGCGGAGCAAGGCCCAGGCTGCCGGTGGTTAGGGCCGCCGAGTGATGAACCGTCGGACTATGCGCGCCGTGTCCAAGATTACCGCCTTCTGAATCTGACCCTTAATCCAACCACAACCCCGTAGCGAAAGTCTCTCAAGATGTTGGTCGAGACTCTTCGCTATGAGACCGTTCGCAGAGACATCTATCGGCACAATGATCGCCGAATCGACCTCCCACATGGCGGTTACCTCGTGAGCCAAGTCTAGGTACTTGCTGGACTTGTCCTTCTCGGCCTTCACGAGGTTCTCGTCACATGGGACGGTGATGTCGACGAGCATGGCCCGGCGTTGCGGTCGATCTATTACCACGATATCAGGCCTATTGGCTACAATAGTCCTGTCCGTGATAATAGATCGATCCCAATAGAGCGTGGCACGACCATTTTCGAGAACTGGCGCAGGTGTGTACTTGTAGTACGGCACTTCGTGGTCCACAAGACCGTATAGGAGAGCAAGCTGCTGGTGTATAATCCTGGCTACGAGGTTATGTCTGTGCAAGTACTCGCCGTTAGCAAGATGAGAACAACCGGAGATGATATGCCTGAGTGACTCTCCGGGACGGCGGCATGCCCGACAAATGTCGACCGTACCGTCCTTCAGGATATATTTCCGGTAGTTATTCGTCATGATAACTTCGTCCGCAATTGCACAGGCAAAACCTTCGGTTTCTCCGAAGAGGTCCCCGAATCGTAACCAGTTCACCGACGCGAGCAGGTATTATTATTATTTATAAATGACTCTTAAATAAGATATACTTTAATGTCATGAACATATAGTAAATGTAATTATATAATATTAAGGTATTGTCTGTTCTATTGTCTATTTCACCTGTGACAACTGTATGCTTTTCTCTGTGTGTAATATTTAATTGTTTCTTTGTTATAAGTAAACTGAAATATATGTCATATGATATAAATCATTTAAAACAACAAAAGAAACAAGAGAGATAGTGCTGCCTGCTGGCCTCGGACACCGGAGGACTTGGTCATTCTTTCTGAAGCATATGACATCTATTTCAGTTTACTTATAACAAAAAAAAACAAATAAATATTACATACAGAGAAAAACATACAGTTGTCACAGGTGAAATAGACAATAGAACAGACAATACCTTAATATTATATAATTACATTTACTAAATGTTCATGACATTAAAGTACATCTTATTTAAGAGTCATTTATAAATACAACTTATGTTCAATAAATATGTTTAAATTCGGGGAAATCAAGAGTCTACATAAGTCATCTGGCAAATGCGCTGTTTCGCATATACCTTGATATATCCATTATGAAGAAATCTATAGTTGTAGAGCAGGGTGGTGTGGGGCGAAGACAAAGAGTCGCGTGTAGCTGATAAAATTTATTGTTTTAGAGATTTACATGTACTCTGTCGTCTCTCTAGTGCTTACTTGTCGAGTATTACCCAGCTAGGTAGATGAGTACTAGGCCAGTAATTTGTCGTAAGGATATATTACTGGCCTATTGGGTTAGTGTCACAACACTAAAATGCTGAAACTTGGTTGAGGCATATAGCATGCGTGCCTTTTGACCCTATCGCGATTCTCAAATATTCCTCGGCAAAGCGCCGAGGGTCATGTTTCTGCGTTGAACAAACGTTAGTGGCATCCAACTTAATCACTGCGCCATCTGTTGGTAGGCGGCTTGACTAGTGTCGAAGCGTAGTTGTATCGGTGCGTGCGGCTGCGCGGTGATGCGGATTGTGTGCATTATGATTATGACACTACAAGCGTGATCTGTCGGCGAGCAGTGGTGATGGTGTTCTATTTAGTAAGGTAATGATACTCTGGTGCTTCAATTAAATACTAAAATGGTTACTTAATAATACGCCATCACAATATTTATTAAAATTATTAGTTAAATACAAAATCAAAATAGAAAATTCTATAATTGAAGTAACTTACTCCACTTTTTTCACTATGACGCAAGCATAGCTGAGTCGTAGTTGCGCATGCTAAACTGGACTCAATAGCTGACGCACGACGACATATTACTGCATGTTCACTGGCTTTAATAGGCTAGAAAAATTTAAAATTTCAAGATTTGACGTATTGTATGTGGATTATTTTTTGGAAATTTTAGTTTTGGCTGTTTAATTGACTACCTACTTAACATGAATAAAAAACCAAACTGGGCTGAACAATTTTCCATGAAGTATATTAAATATACTGTAATAACAATTTTTCTTTAAGGTTTTTTTTTTGGAAATTCGTGAATATTATACTAAAATAAGATTATCATAACACCCCAAACTTGACTGAGAAATTTTCCAAACAAAATGACGAGTGTAACCAATTATTTTTGAATAAAAGTTACAGTTTTATTTGGAATAATTTTTTGAACTTTTGACAGTATCTGTCAGGAATCAAAATAATTTGTTTAGTGAAAAAAACATACCCTGAGGAAAATTCCAGTACAAACTATTAAGGTTTTTGTACATTTTGGTAAAAATACCAAAACTGATTAAGTTTTTTTTTGGAAAAATAGTTTTTTGTGTTTGTTATGACCTATACTACATCCCAGCAAAAGAATTATCGACTGAGGAATTAATGCGAGGTCTCCATACAACGACCCGGTAGATTTCCCACACTAAGAGTCGACGCCATCCGCAACACCGCAGGGTGGAGCGGACAATTCAATACTTTTGCCAAACTTTATCAAAGGCCCATTTTAAGAAAAGAATATTGTTTGTCTCTGGCGCTATCCGTATTAAATAAATCGATAAATCAGATTAATTTTGATATTAAGTGTTATTAATCATATAACTTATTTTAAGCTAAAGCTAAAGCTAAATCTAAATCTTATCATTTCATTGCTATAATCTAACTGATTAAACACAGATTTATTTTATAGTAAACAAATAAATTTTACATAATCCTACACTACCTTAAGTTTTAGGTAGGAATTTGAAGTGAAAAACTGTACTAATTCATATTTGTGTTTCCAGTTTAAATGATTATTTTCAGTGCAAAATGAAACGAATACGATGTGATCGGACTTAAAGTGTTTAAAGATCTGATCCTAATATCCCTGGTTTTTATCAGATTTGGTAATCAAAAGATTACTATATAATATTTAATTATCAAACTACATTTTTGTAGGTTTCGTTAGGTATCGTTAGAAACCATGATGTTCTTTATCCCGTACGTCATTGATTTATGATATATAAAAATACTCTCAAAGTCTACAATGTATATATCTTCTGTTACTAATCTCGAGGACGAGGCGCGAAGTATAATCAATGATTAAACGAACTTACCTGAAGTGAAGTTCTATCATAATTATACGAAGCGCCTCGTCCGAAGAGATTAGTAACTAAACTCCCTCCCGCCCATCGCATCGCTCATCCCATTACTATTTGTGTAAAGATACATCAATTCTAAATCAATTATCAATTTATTACAACATAAAAACATTTCTCTCAACTATATGAACGGATGGAGCGTTGGGAGGCCTAGTCATGGAATCTAGGCATACCCACTTATTAAAAAATTCAAATTTAAAAATAACTCCTAACTAAGTGCAGAGTGGTGGAACCTACCGGCGTAACTACAATGTATATATCTTCTGTTACTAATCTCTTCGGACGAGGCGCTTCGTATAATTATGATAGAACTTCACTTCAGGTAAGTTCGTTTAATCATTAATTAATAATGGCTTTAAGCAGTTTTAAGCTAACATTACAAAAACTACAGTCTATTTCGGTAAAAACCGCGCGCGTTGATACTGTGTAGTGTGTCGTAACTGTGATCGAGTTCCAAGTGAGAAAGCGGACGGTAGTAGGAGTAGTGACAATGGAAGTAAAAAAGCGAACTCGAAAGAGGGTAGATCGCCATGGTGTGTGGGTAGACCACAACTAACACTCGCAGAAACTTCAGTTACTCCGTGATAATGGCGCATGCAACTGTGCCGAAATATCGGAAACTTAACAAAACAAAATGCATGGTAAATACCTTGGACGAATAAATTAAAAGGACGGAGCATGGCTATACAACAAACTGTGATGCAAGATGGCGGCTGGTTTGAATGTGTGTGTCCAGACGAGTGTTACCATGTAATACAAATCCCATCAAAAACATAAATGTGAAAGGCTGCCAAGTTCGATACTATGGGAATGCTTCGCCTATAAAAGAAGTGAGATCTGAATAAGTACCAAGTTCCATAGAAATACCTCAAATCATAAATAGTTATAGGAATGCACACTTGATTTCCAGCAGTTTTTAAGGTACATTTTGAATAAGTATCACGTTACATAGAAATACCTAAAATTATAATAGTCAGAGAAACGCACACCGGTTTTTTTAGCAGTTTCCTGATAACATTTATTATTTTCAGTACTTTTTAATGATGTTACTTGGCAAGTTTTCACACACCACACACATTTTCAATGCAATGAATCGACACCTTTGGACTGCAATGTGTCAAGTATATAATTTTCTATTAAAACTTGCCAAGTTACATCATTAAAAAGTACTGAAAATAATAAATGTTATCAGGAAACTGCTAAACAAACCGGTGTGCGTTTCTCTGATTAATATAATTTTAGGTATTTCTATGTAACGTGATACTTATTCAAAATGTACCTTAAAAACTGCTGGAAATCAAGTGTGCATTCCTATAACTATTTATGATTTGAGGTATTTTTATGGAACTTGGTACTTATTCAGATCTCACTTCTTTTATAGGCGAAGCATTCCCATAGTATCGAACTTTGCAGCCTTTCACATTTATGTTTTTGATGGGATTTCATTTATTTTTGTTAGGTGTAGGTTCTTTATTATTTTTTTATCACTTTTGCTTTAGGAAATGTCTCATTCCATTTAGGTATGTACTTTATACTATAACCCTTTATACTAAGCGTCTAATTCTATTTTACTATTTATTTATAGGTGATTTTTACAAATAAACTGGCTCCCTACACCTATAAAATGTACCTACTTACATATAATTACATACATCAATAACGTACTTTATTCTGTTTGTAAGTACGCTACCTACATAGATAATTAATAACTTGGTAATACCTACCTACCAGTAGGTATTATAATTGGTGGTCTATTATGTAGCCCTAGAAGTGCACCATCCCATCTCATCCCGTGGCGTATCGGAGGGTGAGATGGGCAGTAGTATATATAATTCCATCTTAGAGTATATACAGGGTGTTTGGTAACCGGATGCAAAGCCGAAAGTAGGAGATAGTCTAGGTCATGTAGAACATTTTTAGCCATACTTGTCTTAGACAAATGTTATTAGTTTTTTTTTAATTTAAATTTTAAGATTTGTCGGAGAAAACTGCAAAACTTCAGACTAAATCGATAATTAGAACTTTTTTTACTGCAGGTAGATTTTTTTTTGTTTTATTTCGTATTGTGCAATGTCTATCAAACACTAGAAAAGTGATTTCAAACATCTGTGTCTAAAGAAAACAAGTTGACAGCGATTTAAAATTTTAGTTACATGAAAATGTAAACGATTTAAGTGATTTCAAAGTACGATAAAAAAAAACTAAAATAGCCACGAATTTTCAAACCATTTTAAAAACATGCTTGGCTTTTACCCTTTTATTTAAGCTATCAAACACGACTGTAGCTACTGTATCCTTGAAAATAAGCCACCTAAACCAACTGGGTAGCTAAAATGTTTCACTCTACTTGTGATACTTGTGGTAGTTGTGGTGACGAATCTCATTATGATTTTACAATAAAACATTGGTTCTGAATACTAAGTTGGCATTGACTTGACATTTGACTTGTTTTAAAAGGGTTAAGTGTACTGGACAAAACTACCACATGCAATTTTAACAAACAAAGGCTTGCGGCGGTGAGAGACAAAAGAGACTGATAGCGGCAGGCGGTGAGCGGCGTTAAACAGAGATGATCGGTTTTGTGCTTTATTGACAAAGATAAACTGATTAGCTACATGAGTATTTGTGCAAAAACTAGTAATTTAGTCTAGTTACAACTTCAGTTGCGATTAGACGTTCATTGTGGTTTAATTTCCCGCTCTCATCTCAATTTACCGTGTCAAGTTGTAGCTGCCGTAGGCGCTCCTTCACGTGTAATTACGACTTCTTCATTGTAAACATGGAGTTTACGAACGAAGAATACGCCGACATTATCTACATGTACTGCAAAGCTGACAGTAATGGAGCGATGGCCCGACGGATGTACCAAGAGCGTTTTCCAAACCGGAGATTGCCTAATGTGAGAGTGTTTTACAATTCATTCCGAAGGCTACGTGCGAATGGTATTGCTTTGCAACATGGAGGGAATCCAGGACGTAATCGCCCTGAAGTGGAGGAAGACGTTCTACAGGCATTTGCAGAGGATCCGAATACGAGCATCAGAGTGGTAGCTCGTAATCTGAACTTGTCCACATGGAAAGTATGGGCCACAATGAATCGTGAGGGAAAATATCCTTTTCGCGGCATCGGAGTTCAAGGTTTGGACGAAGGAGATCCTGCACGCCGAGTGGACTTCTGCCGATTTTTACTCAATGCGGATATCGAAGACCGACGTTTTTTGCGAAGCATTCTTTGGACCGATGAATCGAAATTTTCCCGGGAGGGGATCACAAATTTCCATAACCTACACCAATGGGCTGACAAAAACAACAATCCACATTGGAAAAAGCAAGTGTCCTTCCAAAGAAAGTTTTCCGTCAATGTGTGGGCTGGAATCATCGGCAGAGTCCTTATTGGGCCACATTTTTTGCCAAATAATTTAAATGGGGCAAATTATTTGGAATTTTTACAAAACGATTTGCCCAGGCTTATTGACGAAGACCAGCTGCCCGGTGCAGTGACATTTCAACACGACGGTTGTCCCGCCCATTACTCTCTGGCTGTAAGGGAGCATCTGGATAACTGTTTCCCGGACGGTTGGATCGGCAGAGGCGGACGAATCCCTTGGCCCGCTCGGTCACCTGATTTGACACCATTGGATTTTTTCGTTTGGGGCCGAGCTAAGGAGCTAGTCTACACACAAGAGGTCATTAATACCGTAGAAGAGCTGAGGGAGAGGATAGAAGCGGCGTTCGAAAGGATGAGGGAAGAAATGATATTCGGAACAACCACCACAGAAGTAAGAAGACGGGCTCGTGCTTGTATTCGAAACGGCGGGTCACATTTTGAAAACGAGCGATGATGTGTAATTTTAATGTGTTGATCGTAAAAATAAATAACTTATCTTTTATGCTTTTGTTTTAATTTACCCTAAACATTCCCTCTTATTAGTACAGGTAGCCTATTTTCAAAGATAAAATGGCTTGAGACATGATTGTCTTATCGCCCGCCGCCTGCCGCTATCAGTCCCTTTTGTCTCTCACCGCCGCAAGCCTTTGTTTGTTAAAATTGCATGTGGTAGTTTTGTCCAGTACACTTAACCCTTTTAAAACAAGTCAAATGTCAAGTCAACGCCAACTTAGTATTCAGAACCAATGTTTTATTGTAAAATCATAATGAGATTCGTCACCACAACTACCACAAGTATCACAAGTAGAGTGAAACATTTTAGCTACCCAGTTGGTTTAGGTGGCTTATTTTCAAGGATACAGTAGCTACAGTCGTGTTTGATAGCTTAAATAAAAGGGTAAAAGCCAAGCATGTTTTTAAAATGGTTTCAAAATTCGTGGCTATTTTAGTTTTTTTTTTATCGTACTTTGAAATCACTTAAATCGTTTACATTTTCATGTAACTAAAATTTTAAATCGCTGTCAACTTGTTTTCTTTAGACAGAGATGTTTGAAATCACTTTTCTAGTGTTTGATAGACATTGCACAATACGAAATAAAACAAAAAAAAATCTACCTGCAGTAAAAAAAGTACTAATTATCGATTTAGTCTGAAGTTTTGCAGTTTTCTCCGACAAATCTTAAAATTTAAATTAAAAAAAAACTAATAACATTTGTCTAAGACAAGTATGGCTAAAAATGTTCTACATGACCTAGACTATCTCCTACTTTCGGCTTTGCATCCGGTTACCAAACACCCTGTATGATTTCCATGTTCTTGAATCTGCGATTTTATTAGTTGTAAAATTAGAAATTATTTAGACTATGCGAGAGAAAATAGTCTTTTCATTTTTGTTTGACTGATTTAGCGCACCTAGTGTACCTAGTGACCTGCTTTGCACTTCGTAAATCGTGGGTTCGGTTCCCGCAACAGACACACACAGAGTGGTGAACAATTTTATTGTTCTTGTCTTTAAGACAAACATGTATTGTCTTAAATTGGTATGTATCTAAATTTAAATAAGTCTTATCTCATTTACACTCCATACCTACTTATAGTAGAACAAAATTACACATTCGTTGTTTTCGAAACTGACTCACACTTGGGTGTTTTCAGATTTTTACTTTATTTCGACCTAAAGACAAACCTTCGAGCCAAATTTCAGGTCGGTACGACCATTGGAAGATAGACCCATTTAGTTCATTATGACTTCATAGTAGAACAAAGTTACACCTTCGCTATTTTTAAAACTGACTCACACTTGGCCGTTTTCAGATTTTTCCCTTTACTTTGACCTTAAGACCTATCTCCATGCCAAATTTCAAGTCAGTACGACCATTGGAAGTGGTCTAGGTTTTTGATGAGTCAGTGAGTCAGTGAGTGAGTGTATAGTAAAAATAGAGATTTTCTGACGTCAATATCTCAAGAACTGCTATAGGTAGAATAATGAAATTTTGTATTCTAGACAATTAAGGGGATGTCAACAGACACTCGAAATTTCATATGCGTAGATAAAATATGTTTTGAGTTATAGGGTGGTCGAAATTGGCCCGAAATGGTTCGTGTAATATAACCCACGGCCGGTGTGTCGCTTTTTTTTGCTCGAACTTGGCGGACACACTGCCGTGTGTCTAGATTTTCCCGATTAAGAATACAGTATTTTTGAATAAAAAAAAATAGATTATTAATATATATGGTTAAATAGAATTAATAAGCACCTGTTTTAATAAATTTGATGAAATTTATTTCTGAAGAGGCGACTAAAAGGTAAAATTTAAAAAAATCGAAATTTACTATTTATTAAAATTACACGACTACTGTTGAGGTGGCCTCTCTTGTCGTCTCAATACTATTAATTTAAGCATACTTTATACCTTTTTAATCTGGAGGCACGGCAGTGCCCTCGCTAAGACGAAGACAACTAAAAGTGTAAGTACGTATTCATTTATTACGTAACACGATTTAGGGGGGGAGAGGAATTGACCATGTCTTACTTCTACTGCAGAGAGGATTATTATTATTGTTTTTCTTACGTAGGGGCGGAAGGGTGTCTCTGGCCAAAAATGTCTTACGTAATCAATGAACAACGCCTTATTTTATACTAAACCTTGTTTAGAATGTAACAAAAACTTTTTGAAAACTGCATTAAAATCGGTTCAGCCAAGCGCGAGATAATCGCGAACAAACATACATACAAACATACGGGTCAAACTGAGAACCTCCTATTTTTGAAGTAGGTTAAAAATGCTCCTCGATCGATCAACACATTCGGTTTGACTTAAGAGCTGACCTCTCATTCTAACTATAGTTCCATCTCGTTCTAATCGCTTGACCAGTCGATTACTGAAGCCGCTCAGAGTGAGAGGGAGCGATAGTTAGAATGGGACGAAAGTTTGACAGATTATTAGTGCTGACATAACTTCGCGCATTCAATCTACGATTAGATATGGGCTTTTTGTTTTACGAAGTTTTTGGAATAATTTTAAGAAATACTAGCTGTGCCCGCGGCTCCGCCCGCGTGGAATTCGGTCTTTGTCAGTAAGCTGCTAATTCACCCCTAATTTCTTTCCCTCCCCCTGGAGGCGGAACTTGAAGGTCTTGAAGTAAAGTTGACAGATGGATACGCTAGAGGACAGTAGTCCAGATAAAATATTTTACAATGACCGCTAAATAAAACTACACACCAAAATCAATAGTTTTTTCGTCCTTATTAAATTTTTTGACATGATTTAAACGACATAGGTGTATATCGGACGATACCTTACCACTTTTGTATTTATACGTCCTTGACTGTACCTATTCATATCATGTCCATGGCAAATATCATCCAAATCGAACCTCCAGATCAGTCTAAGAATGAAAAGGTAAGAACGAAAAGGTAAGAACAGGTGCGGTTGCAGTCAAAAATTTGTGGGGGGGGGGGGGGGTACCTATGAAATTGGGGGGTCACTAATGCAGAAATGATTTTTTGATTATGTGTACGATTTGGGGGTCGGGGGGGGAGGGGGATCATGTCACCCCCCCACCCCATCGGACCGATCGGATCGCGCCTGGGTAAAAACATATACACTTACAAATCCATACTTCATATCATAACTTAACAACTTATTAACGAATATACTAACAACGAATTTAGGTCTAATATTAGTTAGAAGACTTAGAAGTAAGATTAGAGAAAAGGAGAATAGATATCTAAATCGTGAGGCTGAGTATTTACATGCACTGTGCAATGTGTGGCAATTAATTTATTGTCGTTTAATTTTGTTGTACTATTAAGTCAATAATTCATTTAAATTTGTTGATATCCGTACCCCCACTTCTAAACTTAGAGTTAATTTGGCAAAATCCTTCCTAAGTGGATTATTCCTGTCACAACGTATTAATTTCAGCGCCATCTGTTAGTTATGCAGGGTACTCGTTAGTCTTAGGACATATTTAGAAAAAAACTTGCACCTCCTTCTTAAGTAGCGCCATAAGATTCAGGTGCAAAATTAACTCAATCGAGTGTAGTGGCTACCCCCCTTCTAGAGGTTGAATTTTTATAGCCTACCTATACATGGCCGGGGATTTTCTTGATAATTGGGATTAGTAATCCTTAAGGGGTGACTTCTGGGATAACAATGCAAAAATAACCGGCCAAGAGCATGTCGGGCCATGTTCAGTGTAGGGTTCCGTAATGGCCGCCCTGTTAAAAAACATCCATTCAAAAGGTCGTTTATTAAGGGATATTTGACGGCGCTTCCGTCATAAACTAATAATTGCGTGGTGGGTTAATTGTTTGGCGTTGTAATTCTCACTCGGCACTCACGTCCTTTCACTGTGCGTTTTTGACTGATAACTCAAAAATTCAACTCTCAATTTTTAGAATTTTTGTCTGTTTATCTGTTTGTCTGTTTATTTGACCGCGCATCACGTGAAAACGGCTGAACCGATTTTATTAAATATAGTTTTTATTGAAAGTACCTTTCAGGCTTCACTTCCGTTATTTTTTTCAAATTTTTTGGACCTACGGTTCAAACTTAAGATCCCTATTTTGAAGATGAAACTATACTTTGTCCTTTCTCGAGACCCATACTATCTCTATACCAAATTTCGTCTAAATCAGTTCAGCGGTCAAAAATTCCTCATACCAACTTTCAACCCCCTTTTCACCCCCACAAGGGTTTGAAAACTATCCTGTGACGTTTCTCGGAACTTAAATGATCTCCATACTAATTCCTTTCTAAATCGTTTCAGCGGTTAAAAATTCTCCATACAAACTTTCAACCCCCTTTTCACCCCCACCAGGGTTGATTTTCGGGAATAAAACTATTTTTTATCCTTCCCCGGGACTCAAACTATCTTTATACAAAATTTCATCAAAATCCGTTAAGCCGTTTTCACGTGATGCGCGGTCAAATAAACAGACAAACAGATAAACAGACAAAAATTCTAAAAATTGTTGGAACGTGTTCTGTTATCGATTCTAAGTATCCCCAGCCAACTTTTTTCGATTATCTTCCATGTACAGACTTTTGACCCTCTTCAGCTTTATTATATGTATAGATATAATTATGTTTATTTATAAATTTTATTCAAAAATAATAAAGAATAATTTGCTCACAAAAGCATAAAAGTTATTAACTATTAGGTAACGTTTTAATATTCGTTGAAAACGTGCATAAAAATAAAACGTATAGTTAGGAGTGTGGACGTCGATGTCGTATTGACAACATATCGCGGCGATTATAGACCCCCTTACGTTTGGGAAGTTTCCCTATTCAACCACCTGGCAACACCGCTACCATGAAGTTAATAGTTTACGAAATTACTGATTTTCAATATGATTACGCAATGAATTGTTTACTTAACGGTGAAAAGTTACCCTATCCGTTTTTTTTCTTTCGACCGGTGGCATTTCTGCAGCATTTGACAACGCACGACGGCATATTTTAATTATTTTTTAACAGCACTTGACTGCATAGACGTTTGGACAAGACTGTCGGGGGAGCGGTTGTGCGTATGTGTGTGTAGTGCGTAACCACGAGGACACTGGCTCATTATGGAATCACAAAATGTTGTTAGCAGTACTCCATCTGAAGAATTATATAATCTATGGTAAATACCCCAGCACTTCAAAAAAGCATTTCAGAAGTAGTTGTTATTTCATATCCTGTTCTGATTCCGAATTTCCTTTGTTTATTATTATGAAAATTCGTGAAGACAATTCATTCTACTGGAACACTAAAAACGTTTTAATATTTTCTAATCAACTAACCTACTTTTCCATTGATACTTAAATACCTATACAAGCGTGGCCTATTGGAATATCGGAAATAGGTATAAATTGGGACACTTAACTTTCCCCAGCACAATCAATTTTGCTTACGATTCTAAAAAGGAATAATCTGAAACGTTTCAGAATCTAACCGACACTTGAATTTACAATGATTTGTTAAAATGCCCAACATCGATATGTTCTGCGTTGCTCTCCGACGATTCCAACGGTACCCTACTATCTTTAGTAGTACGTAATTTTACTTATGTGTGCATGCATTCATTCTTTAAGTAGTGAGCCCGCCCACTGCCACTTAAATCGGGCTACACTCTAAACCCGCTTATACTGGTACCGGGGTAAAATGTTAGTAGCAGTCCCACAGGACCATACTAAAGGTCCCCATGTCTAACTTCATAGTTGAGTTAACTGTTGCGAAATTATTTCTCTGAGGCTGTCTTAGCGGCGTGACCTGAATAGTTCCCAAGTCTCCATGACCTGTCAAACTAGGCTAAGTAACGTTTTATGTAGACGCGTCTCCCGTAAAAATGGCCACGCAAAAAATAATAAGCTAATCACAATAAACTGGCAGCGCAATCAAAACTATGATTTGAATGGAACTCATTTTACTATGAAAACAACAACATTTTTATGTTTCCTTCTAGCCCCCGCACAACTAGTTCTTGTAATCATCACTACATACCATGATATCGCTGCGCGGCGTATTCATTGCTCACTTTCTTGATACTCGTAATCGTCGTGTAATTTTGTAGACGTAATGGATATTCTTTTCTTAGAGCAATAAAAGGTTGGGTAGCAGGGTTATTATTGTAGGTAAGCGAAGTTGCGAGCACGTCGTAGACCTTAATAGTAGTTTAATACTAGTTGGCGCAGGTGCCTGCTGCTATGCTTATTTAATGAAAAGGGCGTATGTAAACTTTTGATATACTTAACTTAAGTCTTTTTAGGACAAGAATGTATTCTGGCTCCAGGCGGTTCCAGAATTGATAACGAAAGACAAATCATGTCTACGTCCTGTTTTGTAGTCCTAATGTAACAGAAGGTGATTTGAGAGAACTTATTCCTAAATTTGCTTTAATAGGTGTTAGCGTTGTATCAAACATTTGTTGATAAAAATCACTAATTTCGCCTTTAAGATTTGAGGAGATTCCTCGATTTCTCATTAATCTCATCATCAGAACTGCGTTTTGAGAAAAACGGGACCAATCTGTATATCCATACTAATATTATAAATGGGAAAGTGTGTGTGTTTGTTTGTTTGTCCGTCTTTCACGGCAAAACGGGGCGACGAATTGACGTGATTTTTTAAGTGGAGATAGTTGAAGGGATGGAGAGTGACATAGGCTACTTTTTGTCTCTTTCTAACCCCCCACTTCCCTAAAATGGGGGGTGGAAGTTTGTATGGAGCATTACGGGGGGCAAAGGGGAACCGTGTTACCCCGAATTTAACGCGAGCGAAGCCGCGGGCAAAAGCTAGTATTTATATAATTACAAACAAAAAATAATTTTCAAAATCGGTTCAGACATGACGGAGTTATTGAGTAACAAACATTAAAAAAAATGAAACTAAAAACATACAACCCGAATTGAGAACCTTCTCTTTTGAAATCTTGAAGTCGGTTAAAAACTAGATTCATTGATATACAAAAATAATAAAAAAACAATATCTTCAGCTCAATTTAAATGCACAAGCAAATTATCTGAATGCTGGTGCAATCGGATACCACAAAATAGGTAGTTAAAAACAAGCAAGCATTTCACATACTCGTACATATTTATGTAAAAAATAAAAGCTTGTTTCATATTTCTACTAGGCAACGCATAGTTAATTAACAAAGTTTCTTCTTTATATGATTTGTTCCATTGGATGCCATGTTTGATTATGCCAGTATAAAATATATTCCATATTTTTATGCGCTCAGTCCCCCGAGGCGTGGTCAGGTGTAGTTGTAATAATATGTATCTTAGGGCCACAAGTCATAAACGAAACGCAGCTATTTTAAACGAGAAACGTAGTCATTTGCCAGTTGAAAACATACATGAAAACTATGACATCAGGTATTTGTTGTAAACAAAAACATTGTAAATATTGTTTCAAAAACTGTCTAAACAAAAATAAAGTTTCTTTTTGCATAAAATCATTTGTAACGCCTATAATAATTTTTTTTTTCTCACACACAGTTTTTCCGTAGCCAAGCTGCTAGTGACATTATTAGGGTAGGTATAAATTTTAAAAACTTCTAAATATACAAAATAACCGAATACGCAATAGTAAATTGTTGACCTAGGACCTAGGGATAAACGATAGTGAAACTAGCTTTTGCCCGCAACTTCGTCTGCGTGAAATTAACATTCACCATATGGAATTAATAAAACGCCTTAGTAAAACGTAAGAGACAATATTAATTTATCGCATATGCTATTTCAATTCAACAGCCCCTTAAGGGATGATTTTTGGGATATAAACTATCCTATGTCCTTCCCGGGGACTTAAACTATCTTCATACCAAATTTCATCTAAATCAGTTCACCTAGACCTCAGACAGACATACAGACACACGTTCGCATTTATAATATTAGTATAGAGTAATACCTTTTCCCGAGTTAAAACCTCTACTTTTTACTTCGAATGCGAGGAAAATAAAATACATGTGTAGTCTTATTCTTTCTCGTTCCCTCACTGCTGAGGCTCACGACCACATATAGCTTTGTTTCCATAAAGTGCGGTCATAGGTCATGTGGACTGCACGGTTCAGGCTGTGTAATAACAATAAAACAAAACTAAACATGTACTCGTAGTGTCTTGTGGCTTCGTGTTCTAATGAAACAACAGAAGCCATTTTATATCGATATTTTAACGTTAATTGTAAAATTTAAAAAATCGGCCAAGTGCGTGTCGGACCACGCATAGGAGGGTTCCGTACCTTCAATGGAATAAGAACCAAACTAATACCAAAAGGTCGTATCTGATGCCTATGGAAGAAGTTTTTTGGAGATAACTCAAAAATGGCTGAACCGATAATGTTCAAAATAAAGTATATGATAAGGCACATCTCTTCAAATTTTTTCATATTTTTTGAACTTACGGTTCAAAAGTTACGGTGGGGGAGAGGGGGGGGGGGGGGGTACACATCTTTTCTGATTTTCGAAGCGATTATTTCAGAAAATATTCACTTAATCACAAAATAGTCAAAGAAACCTAAATGTTATTTTGAAAGACCTATCGACTAATGTGTCACATGTTGATATTTGGTTATTTTTTATTTTTATTTAGTTACCTGTATGGAGCGCCCCCCTAAAAATATTTTTTAGGGGGGCGCTCAGACAGACAGACACGACGAATCCACAGGGGTTCCGTTTTTTGCCATTTGGCTACGGAACCCTAAAAAAAATACACTATTGGATGGAAAGGAGATCGTCAATTTTTGTTAAGTGATCTGGCCCAGATTATTTAGGACCGTTTATGAATGATTCTTAACTTTAAACAATCGTCATAATTTCTAGATCAGGACGGTGGTAAAAAAATTGCGAAATCTAATGGGACAACTTAAAAATCATGCATTAAAAACTTGAATCTGACAAGGACAATATTTGATAGCGTGCATGCCTATGATTTATATATTAATGTAAAAAAGGTACCGGTTTTTTAAAGAAAATGTACAAAAGCTAACTTAAAAACAAAACGGGAATCATGATGAAATAATAAAAAGTCATATTTTGATCTTATTTATAGTTCCTGTATTTCGGTAAACAAAGACGGCTGTCAAACCATCGTTGATACTATTAACTGAACATTCCTAACACCTATTGCGAAGGGATAAGGTTTACCACCGATAAGTGCGATACCAGTAGTATCTGACATTGCAAAATTGAAAAAAAAGATGCGTTTCGTTATCGAAGGAGCATGATATGATGCCATTATGAAACCCACTTTTAATATTCAAACTCCGACCAAAAATGCAAAAATACGCATTTTCAATCTTTAGGTGTTTTAATACAGTCGATTTCTAATTTAAACTTCCGTATTCGTAGGCTTAGATATTATTTTAATATGACAATGTTCTAACTTACTGAACACTATCAAAACGCAGATTATGTAACGGTAGACATTGACAGTGTCAAACCAAAAAACATACCCGTTTCAGTCCAGGTGAAGTTAAACTTTATGTCAATGCCTTAGGGACGTTAACGACTTGTCTTGCTGTATTTTAATCGCGGAAAGATCAACATAATGATTATTTATTTAGTATTTCTAATTCCCGTTTCATTTTTTTTAAATATTTTGTCTACTTTAGTAATAAAATGAATATTTATTTTACATTGAAGTACAAACTGTATACAGTTTATATCAGGGGGCCCAGAATTGACGATCTCCTTTATGTTTCTTTCCAAATTATTTTCTTTGCTGATAAACGATTAGGTACACTTACATGACAGATGAAAAATGATTGAAATCGCTTTTCTCTCATGCTTCAAAAATCTCGCAACCCCCTAGGGGTACAGAACACTACTAATATTGCCTGGATTAGTCGTGTCAGCCACGACAGCCTTATTACTCCTGTAGCCACAATACTGGATTTTGATTTATACTGTATTAATATATATGTAGGATTGAGTAGAATGGAACGTGTGAATGACGTATTGTGAGTGAATGAAATAGTATGAAGACCATGTCTATGAGTATGAAAGAGATAGCATGAATGACTTAACATTTTGAAGTAAAGGATGCAGGCGGTCGGCCATGGGAGAATCTGTTCGGAGCGATAAAGTGAAAGACGTGTTGTACCTTTATTATTTATTTCTTTCAATATATACAGTTTAAATTCACAAATTGGAGTTTATTTTAGAAACCACTTCCTACAGTGGTGTCAGAAGTGGGATATAGTGGATTAATACTGAAGACAAGAAGAAATTTGGATTCTCCGGCAACGGCTAACGAACAAAGGAGTACCGTTAGTTAACCGTTGTAACCGCCGCGTGGTGCGAAAATCGAAAGACGTCGGACTACAGCGTTTGGGAAGCGTGAAGATGTCACCAGGCTCCAGGCGTACCAGCAGGCAACCGGACTATGACGACGAGAAGTCTGGAACGAACCGCAACGGCATGGGTATGTTGCATCTATCGGATGGGCTGATTCCAAAATTCACCGGGTTGGATAAGTATCCAGCGACCAGGTGAGTGCAAGACGTGGAAGACAACAGCGAGCTCTGTGGGTGGACACGGTTGCAGCAGCTGCTGATGGCGAGGCGGGCGTTGGCAGGCACGGCGCTATTGTGGTTCCGGGTGGAGCGTACCTTTAAGACGTGGGACGAGTTTAAGGGTGCATTGCTTAAAGAGTTCCCTGATACCATAGATGCGAAGACTATACACGAACTGATGAATTCACGACACAAGAAGCCGTGTGAGTCTTGTTTAGAGTACCTTTTCACTATGAAGGAGTTGGGGAAAAGAGGTAAAATGCCAGACTATGTAGCCATAAAATACATAGTAGAAGGCATAAAGGATCATGAAGTTAACAAGATAATGCTGTACGGAGTGACTACATACAGTGATCTTAAAGAGAAGCTCAATATCTACGAGCAATTTAAAGCGAATATGGCGAGTACGAGTTCCAGTTCAAGCCGCGATTCAAGCCGATCAAGTAAGCAAACGGACAAGAACGAGAAGACGTACGGTCGGTATATGCGGTGCTACAGCTGCGGGGAGAAGGATCATCCATCGTCGGAGTGCCCGCATAAAGAAAAAGGGCTGAAATGCTTCAGATGTCTAGATTTTGGTCATATAGCATCTGCGTGCAAAAAAGCTGTGTCATCGGGATCGTCGGAGGCAACTTCACACAGCAAAGATGGCGTGAAGGCAGCGGCGGGCGGTGAAGGTGGCAGCACTGGGAAGAAATGGTCGAACGGAACGAGTGGCGCTAGTGTCGCAACCAGGCGAGTTTTTTACGGTTCGACAAGTGACAGTCCCATCACTATCGAAGACGACGTGATTGGCGGATCGACCCAGAGGGTGCATCACTGTCTGACAGCTGTCATCAACGGAGTCAACCAGCGGTTGATAACACGCAAACATAAGCCGGTAAAAGAAGTTAACGTGCTTGGACAAAACGTTATTGCATTGATGGACTCAGGTTGTGCAGTGAGTTTAATGACAATGGCGTGCTACAACGAATTAAATGCGTCGGAGTTAGACAAATGTGAGGAATCGTTGACGGGACTCGGTTCTAAAGACGTAGGTTGTTGTGGACAGATTAAGTTAAATATTGAAATAGACGAGCATTGGTATAACGACGTAGAGTTTCGTATAGTAACGATGCTGTGCCGTACAAAATGATCCTAGGTGAAGACTTCTTGTTACGTGTCACTTTTGTCATGAACCAAAACAATGTATGGCTAATACCGCTTGATAAGTGGGTGTGTGAGATCAGGGTGTGTGATTCTCTGGTTACAGGTTCAGGAGTCAGTCCAGGTATTGAACAAAGGGTGAACGACCTGGTGGAGTCATACGTGCCGCGTAAGACGAAGGAAGCGCCTGTCAAGTTAAAACTGGTGCTAAAGGATGACATCCCTATTGCGCAACGACCCCGACGATTGGCGCCGGCTGAACAAGAGGAGGTTCAACGGCAAATTGCGAAGTGGTTGGATGATGGCGTGGTAAGGGTAAGCTACTCAGACTATGCTAGTCCTTTAGTGCTTGTCAGGAAAAAAGATGGAAGTGTTAGGGTTTGCATTGATTACAGAAGGCTTAATCAGAAGATAGTGAAAGACGAATATCCACTGCCAGTGATAGAGGACGATATAGACAAATTGGTAGAAGCGAGGGTCTTCAGTACGCTGGATTTGAAGAATGGGTATTTTCACTTGCCGGTAGATGAGGAATCGGTCAAGTTTACTTCATTTGTCACCGCGACGGGGCAGTTCGCGTTCCTTAAGGCTCCTTTTGGCCTTTCCGTATGTCCGAAGGTGTTCACGAGGTTTATAACTGCTATATTTAGTGATCTAATAGCTAAGGGCATAGTTTTGATCTTTATTGATGATTTAATTATTCCGGCAGCAAATGAAGAGGAAGCAGTAACCAGATTGGAGGAGGTATTGGACGTGGCCTCACAATATGGTCTCGATATCAATTGGAAGAAGTCCCAGCTAGTTCAGAGGCAGGTTGAGTATCTAGGGCATCTAATCCAAGACGGACAGGTGCGGCTCTCACCAGAGAAGACGGACGCTGTAGCAAGATTTCCTCAACCTACCAACACAAAGCAGTTACAGAGCTTTATAGGATTGACTTCCTACTTCCGGAAGTACATTTAAGATTTTGCACTGATTGCTAAGCCGCTCACAGACCTGCTAAGAAAGGAAAGTGAATTTGATTTTAATGAGTCATGCCGACTCGCATTTGAGGAATTGAAGAAGAAGTTAAGCAGTCAACCAGTGCTACGATTGTTTAACCCCAAGCTTAAATCAGAGATGCACACGGACGCCTCAAAAGTGGCTATTTCAGCCATTTTACTGCAAAGAGATGAGCAGGCACAATTGCATCCAGTATACTATATGAGCAGAAAGACTACACCTGCAGAAAGTAACTACAGTAGCTATCAGCTGGAGACGCTAGCCATAATAGAAGGAGTAAAGAAGTTCAGATGCTACCTGTATGGTACTCATTTCAAGATTGTGACAGATTGCAAGGCGTTCCAGATGACACTGAACAAAAAAGACCTGGTTATGTCAACCCAAGTGGCAAGATGGATTTTAATCCTGCAAGAGTATGATTTCGAGATAGAATACAGAGAAGGAAGCAAGATGCAACATGTAGATGCCCTGAGCAGGAATCCATATGTGGCCTTTTTGAAGACTAAACCCATACATGAGCAGCTAAAAGTAGCCCAAGAAAATGACGAGGGTTTGAAGGCTATAATGGAACTGCTGGAGAAAAACGTTCCTTATAAAGACTACTATCTTGACCATGGTCTGCTTTATAAACTGCCCTTCGCCAACAAACTGTCCTCAGTTTGGCGAAAAAAAAATATGTATACCTACACTTAAGTTTTATCGTGAAATAAAAAAAAAAAAAAAAAAGAAAGGAGGAGAGAGACGCCTTCTTGTCCCAGTTGAGTTAGAAAAGGAGATTATCAAGAGGGCACATGATCAAGGTCACTTTGCTAAGAAAAAGATGATGGAACTAATAAGTAAATATTATTACATTGAAGATCTAGAAAAGAAGATTGAAAAACATATTGTGTCATGCATTGCGTGTCTACTTGCTGACAAGAAAAGTGGTAAACAAGAAGGTTTCCTACACAGCATTGAGAAAGACGAGATACCCTTATTTACACTGCATGCTGACCATATAGGACCCATGGCGGAGACTAAAAAGCTATATAACCACATACTGACCATTGTAGATGCCTTCACTAAGTTTGTGTGGTTATTCCCAGTCAAAAGCACAACAAGCCGAGAAACTATTGATAAGTTGAGAATTCATCAACAATGTTTTGGAAATCCAGCAAGGATAATAACAGACCGAGGTACTGCATTCACAAGCAATGAGTTTCAAGAATACTGCACTGAGGAAGGAATAGAACATATTCAGATAACTACTGGGGTGCCGAGGTCGAACGGCCAGGTCGAGCGCATTCACCGGACGCTGACATCTATTCTAACCAAGCTATGCATATAAAACCCTACCCAGTGGTACCGGCATGTCAGCCAGGTGCAAAGATGTATAAACAGTACCCACCAGCGCAGCATAAATACATCACCATATGAGCTACTTATAGGTGCCAAAATGAAGCTTAAAGACGATATGGAAATCTATGAGCTGCTTGAGCAAGAAAACAGAGACAGTTTCATGCTGACAAGAGAAGAAAATAGGAAGAAAGCTAAGGAACAAATACTTAAGGTACAAGAGGAAAACAGGCGTACTTTCAACAGAAAACGGAAGGAAAGTACAAAGTACAAGGAAGGCGACCTAGTGGCAATAAAAAGAACGCAATTTGGTACCGGAATGAAGTTGAAGCCTAAATACCTAGGTCCATACCGGGTCATAAAGGTCACCGGACGAGATAGGTATCAGGTACAGAAGGTCGATGACTCCACTGAAGGTTCAAGGAATACCACTACCTCCTGCGACCATATGAAGAAATGGCCTGTAAGCAAGGAGTAAAAGGCAGGTAATCACTCACTTGTTTATTTATTGTTTTCATTTTATTTTGTTGTTTTAGATGGAAACACGTATCCCTAACTCAAGTCAGGTTGTATACCCATACATTGTTTTGTGGATAAGATGTTTATATTTATAATTGTTAACTAGTAGCTACTTAACATATTTTGACCTGTGTTAACCATGCTCGCCTACATACGAAATCAGCCATCAGCTGATCCATAAGATGTTTAAATATAAGAAATGCTACTCTGAGATGTTTAACGTAGCCTAGACTTTCGAAACACAATGTGTAAACCGTTAATTATAATGTTGTTTTGTTGTTATGTAAATTATGTCAGGCTGAGAGACCAGCCTGAATTTCAGGAATGGCCGACTGTAGGATTGAGTAGAATGGAACGTGTGAATGACGTATTGTGAGTGAATGAAATAGTATGAAGACCATGTCTATGAGTATGAAAGAGATAGCATGAATGACTTAACATTTTGAAGTAAAGGATGCAGGCGGTCGGCCATGGGAGAATCTGTTCGGAGCGATAAAGTGAAAGACGTGTTGTACCTTTATTATTAAATTTTTTCAATATATACAGTTTAAATTCACAAATTGGAGTTTATTTTAGAAACCACTTCCTACATATATTCGCGGTGTAAATAATTTGTAGGCTCTACGTACTGATTTTTAGTACTGAGATTAGTTAATTAGATAATTAGGGAATGGCGTGGCAAAAATTTAGTATTTCGTAATAATAAAATAAAGGAGATTTTTAGATACCTACTATAAAAATGTTAGTGATAACAGTTTTAAACTTCGTGTCAAAAATAATTGATGATATAGAAATAAACTTAGGTTAAATTGGACCTCAATAGCCATAATAATGTAAAAAAAAATACCTGAGTGTCATGGAACACTCGGTTGGAACGAAGTTATTTTATTTCATTTTATGTCATGTAATATATTTTTATAACTTTTGCATTTTTGGTAATTTTTGACTTTTTTGACATTTTTGACTTTATGATTTATTAAAATTTTTTTGACTCTTTTAACTTTTTAGACTTTTTGAGTTTCACTTTGTCATTTGTCACGTCTCACTTCACTTTATTCTATTCTTTTTTATATATTTTTTATTTAATTTAATTTCACATGTATGGCTTTGTGTCGCGTTTTCGTGACGGTCACGTGACTTTTTTTCGCCTATCCAACATCCGCGAACCGTCCGATAAGGAACTTCGTTCCAAAAACTACTTGTACAATCAGTAGCAAAAGTTTCTAAGCGGTCGGGGTGTTCAAATTGACCTCCACGCGCTCTTATTACAACAAAGTACAACAACTCTAACAATTAACTCATTTTTTAAGGAATTGAAAAAATGGCTAATTGAAAATGCTTGCTTCCTTTGACCTTAGAGAATTATGTGACATAAAATTTACTTAATTATAATTGTGTAGCTCTATTGTAATCACAATTGACATCGTTTGACTTTTGTTTTAACATAATATATATATATTTTAACCTTATTACTATAAACTGCGAATTATTATTATATAATAGCTCACTAGTATACATTTTAGTATTATTTTTTCTTTTGACGTGTATTGTATCTGTGCATTTACGAAATAAATGAATATGAATATGAATAAAGTCGTGGCAAGCTCATTGTGAACACCTCACCCGCTTAGCTACTTTTGCTGCTAACTGTACGTAAAACTTACGCGGCTTGAAATATCGTGATAATTTCTGTACAAATTACGAGTAAAACCGTCATTTTCCTTTAAATGAGCCAACTCTACAGCAGCGCCATGCAGTGCGGGGGGCACGTGACGTCACACTGACAAAGTTTCAAACATTTATCGACTGCCATGTGCAATTAAAGCAATCGTTATAGCGCCCTATTCAACCGACTTCAAGATTTCGAAGAAGGAGGTTCTGAATTCGTCGGAATCTTTGTGTTTTTTTTATGTATATGTTCACCGATTATTTGAAGACGGCTGGACCAATGTAGAATTTTTTTTAAGTACTTCACAGTTGGTCCCATTGTCATCAGGTCAGGATCTGATGATGGGATCCTGAAAAAATCGAAGGAACTCTTCGACTTTTATGGGCACACCTATAGTGATTTGAGTATTTTTTACAGCAGCTCGACCTAGCGACCTAGAGGCTAACCATCAAGCTAATATAAAAGGAACAATTGTATTGGATTGTTTTAAAGTTAACATAAACTTTAAAGACTAGTATTATTTAGCATAATTCAGCGCCAGTTGTTTTACCACTTCTGCTCGGGAACTACCTAAAGCACTATTTGGATTAAAACTCTTGATCGTTATGATATCATATGATCGATCTTTGGTGGGCTAAATTTACTGCTGGTCTTGACTAGGTTGGCTAGGGTATCATAGTGTTCTAAAATTGTATGCAGACAATATTGAAAAAGTTCAAAATAAATTTATTAGATTCCTCTCTTTTAAATTTAAGCTGAATATTGACAACACAAAATTGTGTCATGCCAAAAATTACACCTTGTCCCTCTATTTAAAAGATGATCGGCAAATGACATAAGTTTATTCATGAAAATTGCCCAAGGTAAAACAGATTCTCCGGATCTAGTAAGTAAGGTACAATTCTATATAGCTGACTCGCAATTGCGCAGAAGACCCTTGCTTCGCATCCCTCATTCTCGCAATAACATTCGTAAAAAATGTTTCTTTCCGCGAAAAACTAGGCTATTTAATGAATTGAATGATATATCTGATGTAGACTTGTTTCATAGCAAGATTATTAATGTTAAAAATATTATTGTTAATAGATAGTTAAAGATACCGACATAATTTTGCGTTCATAGATTCTGACCTGAATATTACATCTTCTATCTAAATATATAAAAAAAGAAACTGACTGACTGACTGACTGACTGACTGACTGACTGACTGACTGACTGACTGACTGACTGACTGACTGACTGACTGACTGATTGACTGACTGACTGACATATCAACGCACAGCCCAAACCGCTGGTTCTAGAGAGTCCAAATTTGGCACGTAGGTTCCTTATAAGGTCTAGGGATGCACTAAGAAAGGATTTTTCAAAATTCACCTCCTAAGGGGGTAAAATGGGGTCCAAAGTTTATATGGCGAATCAAGATTTGTTAGACTATTTTATTCGAAACTTCACAGGAGTATTCCTAACGATAAATGAGTAAACACGTGTTTCAGGTTTTTTGAAAATTCAACCCCTAAAAAGGGCAAATGTGGTCACAAAGTCTGAAAATCAACATGGGTATCGTATCCTTTTTGAGTACTTATAGTACGCGGGCGAAGCCGCGGGAAAAGGCTAGTAGTGTAATATCTTACTATTTAGAGACTATATTAATGTTATTTAGCATTATATATGTGGAAGCTTGTAATTTGCATCTAGTTGATAAGTCTATATGTATATTAGGCAGTAAGCATCCCAAATAAAATAAAATAAAATAAAAGTTAGGATTTTAAGCTTACAATCGGCCGCCTGGTACTAGTAGTAGCAACATTGAAAATGAGGTTGAGTACCTACTATCCATAGTTACGAGTGATTAGGCATGTTAGTAGCAACGTACAAACAACAGTCAAGCTCAAACGCAGCTCTGACAAGTTTGCTGGAGCCAAGCAGACCGCATCATTACTCGAATCAACTAAACATGGTGACCAGGCAAGTCGTGCGGTCCAGTCCAACTTACTCGAGGCTCTCGTTATGCCCGCTTCACACATGGATAGTATAGGTGTTAGGTGGCTTATTTTTATTTATTTATTTGTTTGGTTTTTTTTTTGTGTAAAATAGTTATTTAATGATGATTGAATGATATTGATGATGTTTAATTATGTTTTATAATATGACAGATTTTAGTTGTTAAGCGTGACCTGTAATGAGTTATTACCAATAAATGATGTCTATGTCTATATCCGTACTCCACAATACATTTGCTTAAAAAGCATGTAATATGCTCAACAAAATTGTGTTTCTGCCAAAGCATGTAATGGAGAAGATAATTTGTGGATACAGGTGTAACTGTAAAGCAAGTTTCAGGCCGGTCTTATGCTAGACAAAAAAAGGAAAGCGATAGGGCGCAGTCATGTATAAAGGTCTGAACTCCCAAAAGCGACAATTTATCCTTAGATAAATATTTGTCCACATAAAACCATAATTTAATTAGAAAGAGCGCTGGTAGCCTGGCGGTAAGACGTCCGACTTTCAATCCAGAGGTCTCGGCTTGAAACCCCGGCTCGTACCAGTGAGTTATTCGGAATGTATGTACGGAATATCATTTGATATTTACCAGTCGATTTTCGGTGAAGGAAAAAAATCCTAAGGAAACCGGACCTAATCCCGATAAGGCCTAGTTTCCCCTCTGGGTTGGAAGGTCAGATGGCAGTCGCTTTCGTAAAATCTAGTGCCTACGCCAATTCATGGGATTGATTAGGTTGTCAAGCGGACCCCAAGCCGGGACAAACGCTAGGAGGAAGAGACATAACCATAATTTAATTAATCTGATTCTAGTATGATATAAAAAGTTATTCATTATTATCAAGACAGTAACTCGTACTATGTATCCTAACCTATAAAGATTTAAGTATTATAAAACACATCTATTACATCACAAGTATCAAAATATGGAGCGAGGGCCCGAAATTGAATATATATAACATTTCACCACTTAGTCGTAATAATTGGACACATTTCGAAGGAATCGCGTTTTGCCTCCAAAACTTTAACCGCAAAGCAACTCTGGATGCATTCAGATGTACAGTTGAAGAGGCAGAAGAGCTTATGCGGCTCGTCATTCTAATTCTGTAGGAACGTTTATGTGGTTAAAGCTGGAATAGACGATGGATGGCTGCATATGTTACAGTTCAACCATCTTAGACTGATAGAAACTTTTGAAACACTGTCATGGAACGCAAAGCATATTTATTTTTAACTGTTGTTAAAATATGTTTACGAAAGCACGTAAGAAAGTTATTTATTTATTTAAAGTTATTGTTAGTTATTTAGTTATTTTTTATTGAATACGCTTTATCAATTTTGAAGTAACAAGTCGAAATGGTCTAAGAGCTGGCCACGTCAGATGTGACACAATAATGAGAGCAATGAAACCTGTCTAGTTAGACTGCTTTACCATCCTTATTGCTAAATCCGGGCATCTGGCAGCTTTTAATGGGTGGATGTCAGAGTGACAGACCAACAAAGTTTTTAAGTTGGAAAAAAGTAATACCAAAATAGATAAATAATGCCAAAGTTGTGTAATTTATAAAGGACAAGGCCTATATTTTAACATTAGATTAAAAACCATTCTCTATTATTGCGGAATCAAAAACAGTAGGCGACTAACTAAAAATTGCATTTTACATCATTTGGCACTACTTTCCCCCAACAAAACCTTCTGGATATGATATAACCTAATTAATTACATAATTTCCCATAATATTTCATTAAACCCAGAACTCTACTTTGTTTTCTTCAAGTTATTTGCATTCTTTGACCTCCACCACTTTACAATTGCCAGATGTCCGGATCTAGAAATAAGCATAGTATAGCAAACTAACTACATGGGTTTCGTTGCTCTCATTATTGTGTCATATCTGACGTGGCCAGCTCTCCGTCTAAAATAAAAAGATTGAAAACCTCGACCGTATTATTATTACGCAAGCAATTTTAACGCGTAAATCCACCATTTTGTTTCTATTTCTGTTTGATTATACAACCTATATCATTCCTACAAACAAAATGTTTTATTGACGTCACGTCGAAGTCCGTCTAACGCTGTAGGTTGTAAGGTGTGACAAAAAATATTACAAGCTTACTCCATTTGTCGGGTGATTAAACTCAAGGGCAGTTCTATGAATTCCTCTGGTTCCAGGTAGCCTTAACCAATGTCTTTCAATCTCCTATCTGTCCAGAGTGCAACATTCTGAATAGAGAAAGTTATTTTATATTGTATCCTGTTCGCCACACATTCTACAATCTGTGTTGTCTGAGTACCCTAGAGAGAGTTTTAAACGAGATAATCACCAGGATTGTACTTCTAAGCATTGGTTTTGTTATAAATGAGGCACATTCTGTTTGTTTGTATTGTAATCTGTTCTGTGCTAAAATCGAATACAGAAAGCCATGTTTTTGGTATATATAGATAAGTTATAACCTTTTCATGGCGTCTACTATGAATTTATGCAAATAATGGCGCCCCAAAACCGCATTTAAAAACTATTCATGCACCCAATACCAAAACATCATAAACTGAAGCTTATCTTTCTTAAGAAACAACGAAAACTTTTGCATCAGAAAAAGGCGAGTTTGAGTGAAGGCGGTAGTTGAAGTTGGCCAAAGTTGGCACTTGTTGGCGCGAGTTGGCGCGTGTTGGCAGGTGAGGCTTAGCGCACGTCACGTGGCGTGGCCGGGAATCACAAGTACTCTGGGGATACCAGAGAAGAGCAAAAACCACAGAACATTTTACTCTTGCGGGATTTTGGATTAGACACTACGAGACTGCTCCAACTAGATAGGATATTATAATAGTGTCGAGGTTTTGGATTAGGTATGAATGAACTACAGGACTGCTCCATCTAGATAGGATAGTAGAGTCATAGGTCGTAGCCATTGGAAAATCAATTAGAATTTGGAACCTGTTGCGCAAGGTATAGTTGTGCAAAGTTTTGCATGAACAAACAACAAACAACACTTTTCCCGAGAGCTAAAGTCTAAAGATCATTAAGCAGGCAGCAATAGATATTAACACGCATTTTTGATCTGATATTATTATATCAAGCCGAGGGTCGTACGAAATTCCGGGAGAAACTATGCAAATCTCGACCATCTGGTAACCCTCGCGCCTCCCGGGCTCGCATTTGATTTAATGTTCCACTTATTGTTTGGGACATGTTAACGTAAACGTAAGTGACACTACCGACGTCAAATATGTAACTGAATAGGCACTATTATGAACAAACAAAAACTAAGAACAGGAAAGTTCTGGGGTAACCTTGGGTTTTATAGCTGAAATTGTGTTATCATATTATTACAAAAATATGAGAATATACTTTAGTAAGCAATTTGTGGGTCTTTAATACCCTTTAATATAAATACACAATCGCAATCTTGTATTGTTTCTGAATAAACTGCCTATCTACCTAAATAATATTTGATTTAATTTTGGAAAGAGTGGCAACAATAGGTACACATTTCAAATGATATACCAACATAAATTATAAATCAGTGAATTTCCCATGTGGTGGGGAAGTTCAAGCGATAACAACGCACTTCATGGAGACGATTTTGAACTATGTGACAGATGTTAATCGTTGAATTATATAATACTAGCTGTGCCCGCGGCTCCGGCCGCGTGAAATTCGGTCTGTGTCAATAAGCGGCTAATTCACCCCTAATTTCTCTCCCTCTCCCCTGGTGGCGGAACTTGAAGTAAAGTTGACAGATGTATACGCTAGATGACAGTAGTCCAGATAAAATATTTTACAATTACCACTAAATAAAACTACACTCCAAAATCAATAGATCTTTTCGTCCTTATTAAAAATTTTGACTTGATTTCAACGACATAGAGTAGTGGGTGTATATCGGACGATACAGTACCACTTTTGTATTTATACGTCCTTGACTACAGTCAATATGATACCTATCATGCCCACGGTAAATATCATCCAAATCGATCCTCCAGTCAAATCAGTCTAAGCATTAAAAGACAAGAACAGGCTCGGTTGTAGCCTGAAATTTGGGGGGGGGGGGTCACTATGAAATTTGGGGGTGGGAGTAATGCAGAAAAGATTTTTAAGGGGGTCAGTAATGACTTCTTCTATTTGACGTGTACGATTTGGGGGGGGGGGGGTCATGTCCCATGTGCCCCCCCCCCCCCCCCCCCTCGGACCGCGCCTGGGTAAGAATTTAGGTCTAATATTAGTTAGAAGTAAGAGTAGAGAAAAGGAGAATAGATATCAAAACGTGAGGCCGAGTATTTACATGCACTGTGCAATGTGTGGCAATTACTTTATTGTCGTTTAGTTTTGTTTTACTATTAAATCAATTATTCAATTAAATGTGTTGATATCCGTACCCCGGTACCCCCACTTCTGAACTTAGAGTTAATTTGGCAAAATCCTTCCTTAGTGGCTTATTCATGTCACAACGTATTAAATTCAGCGCCATCTATTAGTTAAGCAGGGTATTAGTTAAGTAGGGTACATATTTGAAAAAAAAGGTGCAAGTTTAACTCAATCGAGTGTAATGGCTACTCCCCTTTTAGAGGTTGAATTTTTATAGCCTACCTGGCCGGGGCTTTTCTTGACAATTGGAATTAGGGATCCTTAAGGGGTGTCTTAAGGCCGGCCAAGAACATGTCGGGCCATGCTCAGTATAGGGTTCCGTAGTTGCCGCCCTTTTAAAAAACATCCGTTCAAAAGGTCGTTTAATTTGCGGCGCTTACGTCATTCTACTATCTGGCACTTACGTCTTTCAACTATGCGTTTTTGACTGACAACGACTCAATTCCATTATTTTTTTCAAATTTTAAAAGTAAAAGGGGGGGGGGGGCATTTTTTGAGCTAATATTTGCGAAACTATTATCTTCATCCAAAAAATGTTTTAGAAGATCTCTATTCTTTTCGAAAGACCTAAAAAATTATACACAACACAATAGGATTGGAGCGGAAAAAAATCCCCCCCCCCTGACTTTATGTGTACGGGAGTAGGGAACCCTAATAAAAAATGTTTTTCCAGTTTTTATTCTACCACTTTGTCGGCGTGATTAATGTACATACTGATACCAAATTTCAGCTTTGTAGTGCGAACGGCCACTGAGCTAGACCGCGGACAGACGGACGGACATGGCGAAACTATTAGGGTTCCTAGTGGACTACGAAACCCTAAAAAGAGATAAAATATATTTATTTTTCAATGCACTTATAAACGTCAGAGTAAAAAAAACTACCACCATCGGTTCTAACCCTCCACCTCTGACCCGAGAATTATTATGACCGAAAAGAAACTCGGCGGGACTTATTTTTTCAAAACAGTAATACATTATTAGACCTTACAGATACACAATAATGCGTAGTTCTTCAAGAAGACATATCAGAACAGCTTGAGAGACGTATAATGTATCTATTGTTTAATTATAAAGAAAAAAAATCCTAATCTGACTGCTTCACAAAACGTTTAATATGCTTTCCTACCTGAACTGTGTCATCTAAATGTTTGATGATCTTGTAGTAGTTTCATCTAAATACGTACAGCGGTTATTGGTTATTTATTCCCCATGTAAACTTCCACCCCTTTTGCATCCTCTTAAGGGATGATTTCTGAGATAAAACTATTTTAAATCCTTTTCCAGAGCTCAAATTATCTCCATACCAAAGTGTATCTAAATCGATTCTGCGGATAATAATTCCCCATATAAATTTACAACCCTCTTTTCACCCCTTTAGGGTTGATTTTCGGGATGAAAACTATCCTTTGTCCTTTCTCGAGACCCATCTCTATACCAAATTTCATCTAAATCAGTTCAGCGGTAAAAAAATCCTGATACCAACTTCCAACCCCCTTTTCACCGCCACAAGGGTTTGAAAAATATCCTATGACGTTTCTCGGGACTCAAATTATCTGCATACAAATTTTTATCTAAATCGTTTCAGCAGTTCAAAATTCTCCATACAAACTTTTAACCCCCTTTTCACCCCCTCCAAGGTTGATTTTTGACATTAAAACTATCTATTATCCTTTCCCGGGATTTAAGCTATCTCTATACAAAATTTCATCAAAATCCGTTCAGCCGTTTTGACGTGATGCGCGGTCAAATAAACAGACAAACAGATAAACAGATAAACAGACAAACAGATAAACATACAAAAATTCTAAAAATTATTGGAACGTGTTCTGTTATCGATTCTAAGTATCCCCAGCCAACTTTTTTTCGATTATCTTCCATGTACAGACTTTCGACCCTCCTTAGCTTTATTATATGTATAGATAGATGTCCCATTCTGCAAGGCAGCACGGCTACGCATAGACCGAAGAATATTAAAAAAAATCCTCTTTTCGATATCAAATATCTGCTGATGTGAGATACTTTAGCTCTTTCAAACCATTGTGTAGATCTTAGCATGTAGGTAGGTATTTATATTCAGACAAGAGTAGAGGCTTATTCATTTTCCAAAAATATGGTCAGATAGTGCGCAACAAATATTATATTCAAATAATGCCATCCATGCAAATTGATGTGTATTGGCGTAATTGTGTTTATATTTTACGTTTACAAAAGCTCAGGGTTTAAGTATATTCCGCATGCGGCTTAATTCACATCTAGTTTGAAAATGAAATTATGAATAGAAATCAGATCACTATTCAAATCAAAAATTAGCAGTACGAAAATGGTGCACAAGCCACAGTACCTATATTTCTAGTAATCTAATACAAACCTAATTCCGTTTCACATTATCATCAGCCCGATGCATTATGCCTTTTCAATCTAAGTACGAAGTATTTACGTATACTTTTTCATCATATTTGTATGCAATCATCATGTATCATCAATTCTGATTATTACGAGTAATATACTGAACTTAAATGCAGTTGGGCAGGACACGTTGCCAGGCAGAGTGATGGCAGGTGGACTAAAAGGTTAGCGGAGTGGTGGCCGCTTTCAGATGAAAGAAGCTCCTGGCATCCGTTGGCTCGTTGGGTAGACGACATTCGAAAGGTCGCGGATCACTTCTGGATGAAATTGGCACAACACCGACAAGTGGCGTACACGAAGAGGCCTATGCTTAGCAGTGGTCGATGAAGGGCTGATGATGATGATGAATATACTGACAAAAAAAATATTGAAAATGGTTTTGATATTCCAGCAATTGTTCAAAATGCAGTACCCATCCAGTACTGTAATACCAGCTTTTACTGTGCATAAAAATTGCCTGTATTATTTCAAGTTTCAGACATGAATTTTCATTTAGTCTCCAACGACCAACTTTTCGTAAAAAAACTATTCATGGCGAAAAAGGCTTGGACCGGGGAAAAGGATTTTAGTATTTTTATTTCAGTTTCGTGGCTTATTTTTAGCCGGGCTTGGCAATTAAATGTAAGGAGTTATTTTGCCTTTTGTTTGGAGTCTGTAAAGGAGTTTTAAACGTTATCTGTGGGCTTACCCGTCTTTGGCCAACGTCTAGTGATCACTTTATCTTGATTTGGTAAATACTTTCATATTTTCGGCGCTTTTTTTCTTCCAAATGTTTAGTATTCGCTAAACCTTTGGATACCAGAATACAATATTTATTATTTAACAGTAACGATCGAGCCCCTTCATTGTAATATATGTACAATTATGTCCGTGTAATTTGAAGTACTTTTTTTTATTTTATTTTTATTGACAAAAACGCCTACATGGCCTTACAGTAAAACCAATTCGTCACGAAACTTAAGCTAACAGTTACACAAATAATCAAAAAATAATATAAAATAAAAACAGACGGTAACAAACTTACTTACTTACTTATGATCCTATGTCCCCTAGATGGGGCAGAGGGCATCCACAGTGCTCCGCCATCCCGTTCGGTCTTGAGCTTTGCGCTTCATTTCGCTCCACGTCTTGCCGATGGTCGCCGCCTTTGCGATGATCGTCCGCCGCCAGGATTGCTTAGGGCGGCCACGTTTCCGCTTTCGTGAAGAATTTGAAGTGCTTAACCGAATATTTGAGGCCGAATGATTGATGATGGCATACTGGCGTTTCAAGATTGTATATATATGTATAGTATAGTCTATATTCATATATAGACTATACTATACATATAAAGATAGCCACAGTCTAAGAACTCGTTACTAGATGGCGCTGCAGTGCAAATGTCACTTCCTCTTAAATTTTGGGTATTTTAGGTGTTCTCGTTCAGATGGCGCTTCAGAGCTTCAAAAAGTTCTTAGACTGTGGCTATTTAATATATACTCTCTAGCAGTATATACGGAGGGGTGGTACAGTCGCCTGCAATAGTATATATATATATAGGAAGGTACTATTGCAGGTGACTGTACCTACGACACAAGGAATTTTTTGGGGATCAATGTCACTGCGTCCGTAGGAAACATCTTAGACAACCCTACACGTGATCCCTGGGTGGTGATAAAAGGTTAACAAAGTTGGCACCTGCATTGTCCTATATGGACCTCGCAGCACTCGATTTTCTTTATCATCTGCTTTCCCACTACTACTACTCCAGGGAATGCCTATCTATACCCAGTGAAATGTAACTAGCCAAACGATAAATAAACAAGGAATTATTACGATACAATGGCATTTTATGAGGATATACAAGACCCTTTCGGGGACATTTTTAATGTCACAAGATCTCGCTAGTAGGTATTTAGCTGACATATCGAATATGGCATCATGGAAGCCTAAAGGCATACCAGACCTTATTTGTATTATTTTATCACCATTAACAGCAGTAAGATTTTTTGATAGAGAATGCCTTACGGCATTAAGTACGCCTTTTATAACTGTTTTTTTTACTATGATATTAATGTTAAATGAACAGACTAACTCAGAGGGTAAATTATACTGGTATATTTTTTACTCACCGTGTTTTTCTTCACAGAAAAGCTACTACTTCTTAAATAACAAATGACACAAAAATACAATTTATTGGCTCGAACCTATGATCGATTCCGAAAGCCATCTTTACCGGCTTACCGCTAGGCTACTAATACTTACTTACTTACTTACTTACTGCAGTAGCGCAGCGACCTAAAGTGGATCTTGGCCTCCGACACCAAAGATCGCCAGGCTTCTCTGTTCACAGCCGTCTCTGTTCAGTCAACGGCGCCCAGCGCGGTGAGGTCCTTCAGCACCTCGCCTTTCCAGCGGTGCCTAGGACGCCCAGGTGGTCTTCTACAAGTTGGCTGGCCAGAGTATGCTCTCCAGACGGCACGATCTTCACCCATACGAACTTCGTGTCCGAGTCAATCGGTGTCTAGCGGCTTTTGTTTCCCCACTTTGTGTTACTAATACTTGTAGATATAGAATATTATTTGTAGATATGTATAATACAAAATATCCTCTTAACATCCCCACGACCTCGGTCGTCGTGCTATAAAAATAGACTTCCACGTCATGTTTATTATCCAGATAAGTAATTAATTAAGTTTGTGCAAAGCCACGAAACTTTGATGGCGGATATTATTTAAAATGGTTTAAAGGTAATTAAAACATTGGCCAGTTGGTGTTTGTCTTCATAATGAGTATGGCTGCTGGCGTCGATAAAGCCGGGATTAATAGTGTTTATCATTTAATTACGATTACTTAGTTTGCCAGTTATTGCGAATAACGTATTTTGTTAATAATGTATAAGTTTTACGGTTGTATTAACGTCCGTACGGTTGTACTAAGGTATTATTTAGTTACTGCGAGCGAAAATTTTGAAGAGTATTTTAAGACGATTGTCGCCGGAGTGTCCTTGAGCGTTTGGGCGCTCTCTACCCGCGCCACCCGCGTACCCTTCTCATTGCGATCGTGCATAAATCCGCCGCGATGCACCGCAATAATGTTCAAAGAATATGACTTTACTCAGAGGCGCGCGGGCAGATTTATAATAATCATACCTAATCCTTTTGTGGATGTTTTGTGATTTGAATACTGCGATTAAGTACTACGGTGACATTTTTTAGGAATGCTACTGTAAAGGTTGTCTACCTTTACAACCTCTCTTCTCAAACACTGTCTGGCACGGTGTTATTCAAATTAAGAATTACAACGTTCTATGTCAGACGTTCAGGATTCTTTGAGGAGTCTCAAAGGGACAGCCTAAACCGATAGTCGATTTTGATGTACTAGCTAATAATATAAAAAAAGAAAATAAATAACTATCAAGTATATTTTGAGAGTATTAATTAAGGATATTCTTTACACTACTAAATAAGATAAGTAATAACGATCTCGATTAGTAGATTTTTATGTAAAAAAATGAAAACCTAGATTTTGAATTTGAAGAACAGCGAGCGGCAAAATATTTATGAATTTACGAAATATGGTTAAAAATATTCCGCATATCAGAAAAAAATAAAAAAATACTGACTAGTACAGCAAAAAAAACTGAATGCCCATCAAAGCGGTGTTTTCATGTGAATTTGGATTTTTTTTGCTGTGCAAGTGAGCTTAAGAGATAGTTATTTTTTTGTTGTGATTTTAAATATTAACCGTATAAAATCATTTAATTACGATAAATTAACAAAAATAAGCCTGTTGCGAGTTGCGAATAGTAAAAATGCACATGTAAGGAGTGGTATTTGTGCACGAAATCATCATAAAAATGAGAGCTGTAAGGCCATTAAATTTAGATCTTTAAAATATAACACAGCGCAAACACTTCTTAGGATTCCATAGCCAAAATGGTAAAAACGGAACCCTGAAAAGTTTTTTGAAACATGTCCGTCTGTCCGTCCGTATGTCACAGCCATTTTTATTATAAAACATATATTACTGAAATTTTATCTAGAGGTGTGTTTCATGTGCCGCTACTTAGTTTTCTGGCTAAATTGCTAAAAAAATCTTTTAGGTGAGGCACTCCATACATATGCCAAACTAAATGTCAAAAATATTTTTTTTGTAAATATGAACATGTTGTACGATACGGCTTTAATAATATCTTATATATATATCTTATAGATATTTTTAATATATATATATATACAAATATATATATATATATATATATATATAGTATCTTATACAAACATCGAAAACATTGAAAAAATAATCAACCCAGTTGGACTTGAACCAACATCGATACGCCTTACCGGGGCTCGATATCGCCCACCCATAACTTAACTGAACCCATAGCTTAATTGGTAAAGCGATATCGAGCCCCGGTAAGGCGTATCGATGTTGGTTCAAGTCCAACTGGGTTGATTATTTTTTCAATGTTTTCGATGTTTGTATTTGATTGAATAACATACTAATGTATGAGTGGAATACCCACTTTAAAAAATGTAAAAAATAATTATGAGTTGATAGCAGGCGCCATCTGTTATTTCCGTTGTGACACTTGTAAAAGGGTCGGCGGGAAGGGTATCTAACTCTAGTGGTTGGCACCTAGATGTCGCTTACGGCTGCTATAAAGTCGATGTAAAAATAAATGCAAAAAGATGATTGAAGGCATTGAGAATTTCGACAGCTCGGTAACCCATAGCTTAATTGGTAAAGCGATATCGAGCCCCGGTAAGGCGTATCGATGTTGGTTCAAGTCCAACTGGGTTGATTATTTTTTCAATGTTTTCGATGTTTGTATTTGATTGAATAACATACTAATGTATGAGTGGAATACCCACTTTAAAAAATGTAAAAAATAATTATATATATAGTATTTTTAAAACTTTTTTATTAAGTCAATATTTTCAGAAATAATTGCTTCGAAAGTCTAAATATAATAGCCCCCATCTAACTTTTAATCCGTAAGTCTACAAAATATGAAAAAATACCAAGAAGGCTTAGTACTTAATTTTCTACGAAAATTATTTCACATATAATCGGTTCATCCGTTTTTGAGTTATCTCCAAGAAACTACTTTCTACGGAACCCTACATTATACATGGTCCGATACAAACTTGGCCGGTCTTTTAAAGATATTTGATAGGTAGTATTAACCCTTAGTAGTAATTTATTTATTCACTTGTGTTGACAATTAATATAAAATTTGAATTTATTTGCATTTCACCGACATAGTAAAGTTTTTTTAGGGTAGTCAACGCGCATGTGAATCTTATGAGGTTGCAGGCGTCCATAGGCTTTATAACTGCTTTCAATCAGGCGGGTCGTATGCTTGTTTGCCAGCGTCGTGGTGGCTTTATTTCCTTTAATCTTGCATACATTGAACTCTTAAATATCAGCAATTTTTTATTAGATTCTCAATCAGGCTTTGCTCAGTGATAGTTAGTAGACTGAAATTTGGTATGAGTTTTAATTACGCCTACAAAGTGGTAAAACAATAAGTATCTGAAGCCCATTGTTGGATAGGTCTTTCAAGAAGAATATGCCTTAAACAACTTTTGGATAAAACGAATACTTTCGTAAATAATAGCTTCGAAAGTTAAAATGCTCTTTGATTTTTGAACCGTGGGTCCAAAAAAATTGGGAAAATTCCTGGAAGTGAGGCCATTGAAATACTTATCACGTATTTTCAATAAAAACTATATGGAATACAATCGGTTGAGCCGTTTTTGAGTTATGCCTATAGTAAAATAACGTAAGTGCCACAAAATATTTCTTTATAGACTACCTTTTGAATGGATGTATTGTAACAGGCCGGCAACTACGGATCCCTACACTGAGCATAGCCCGATATTCTCTTGGCCGGTTTATCTGCAATCCTTTGCAGTTTACTTCGCAATTTCTAGATTTGAGGAATTAGTATAAAGTATAACATTAAAGATTGTGTTTAATCTTAAAATAAAACGCATATTACATTCGTTTAGAACACGGTATTCTTAAATAAATATGTTTAAATAAATTCGGTTCTTTGGAGTTTTTTATTAAATTAATTATTAGTGTATTGTATTGCAGCACTAGCAGATTTCCGCAACTCGACGACTAATGCCTATTTTGCGTGATGCATGCGTCTACTAAAACATAATAATTTTAGTTTACTTACATGACCAAATTTGTTTTCAGAGCAATGTGAGATTCATGATTTTTGTTTTTTCTCCATTTTTATTTCATTTGTTTTTTACTTGTATTATAATCTAAATAAAATACACTTTTTATACGAACGTACATAAACATGCATACGAGTACATTATCTTAAAAGATAAAACGTCTATACATTATTGATTCCGGGAAGACACGTTATATCCGCACCGCATGAACCCTCTGCAGTTATTTAGTCTTTAGGCACAGTAAGTCCGATATTATTGCTCACGGGCCAAGCACAAGTATATGTAGTACAAGGGAAGCACGGAGCGACGAGCGACACAGCCTCCTCGTCTCAAAGCTAGCTCACGACTGCCAGCAACGCCGTTTTCGAGCTAATAACGCACGAAATGTGGAATTATGATCAAGTTGTTTAAGAAAATTTAATCAATTTAAATATCCAACGTTGAGTTTGTAGTGTTAGTACATATTTTTTAGTTCAACAATATTTTAAATCGAATGAGCCGTTCAGTAGATATAAGCAAAATTAACCGTAAAACGACATTTCGTTACATTTACATAACGGAGAAACTATACGTTACACGAGTTATTCAAACGTTGACAATGTTGTACATGAAATGGTAAATAACATATATTTTTTTCAAAATTTTTGAATGACCCGCTATTGAGATATATCGCTTAGAAAGTAACAGTTTTCGGCCACCATCAGCGCCTAGCGCCTTAAAGCATTAGAGCCGTTGCGGTCTTCGCAATCAGAGCTTTGTTAGTACCTATATCTTACGTAAGTTGAACACCGAAAAGTATTATTAAATTATTAACTGTTTCTTTATTTTTGTTTTGTAAGTTTAACTTATGAACTTTTTTTTTTTTTTTTATACTACGACGGTGGCAAACAAGCATACGGCCCGCCTGATGGTAAGCAGCTACCGTAACCTATGGACGCCTGCAACTCCAAAGGCGTCACATGCGCGTTGCCGACCCTTTACAAAAAGGAGGATTCACTGTGTTGACGACTAAAGGAACAAGAAGAACTGAATTCATATTGATTATGTTGATTCACAGTGTAACAACATCAGGGGCTGGCTGTAAGACGCCATACTTCCCAAGTAACACATCAAAGCAGTATAACGGCCGTCTTACAGCATATCTGTATGCTTTTAGCATTTTGAGTTCGTTTTATAGTAGCATTATAAACTTTTATAGTGCTGATATAGGTCTTAAATGGGCACAAATTACCCAGCTTGAGATCCTATACAGGTCATTTAATAGCATTACAGGCGCATTATGTCTGAGCTATTAGCAGTATCGTTGTCATGGAAAGTGCCAATCGCATTAAAGAAGCATTAGTACGCTCTATTAAGTTGCCAACCGCATTAAAGAAGCATTAATACGGCCAAAAAACTTGCTAATCGCAGTAAAGAAGCATTAGTACTCTCGATTAACTTGCCAATCGCAATACAAAAGCATTATACTAGCATAAGAGTGTAGTAAAATAAACCTTACGTCAATGCAAAACCGTCTCTAATACCGACGGAACAAATGTTATAATACAATGAACGTTGTGATTTAACTACTTTGTCTCGCAATATAAAATGGACAAAGACGGTACAAAAAACTAAATGAGTGACACGTCATATTTGTTTGCATCGTAACAAAATTTATAAAAGTTTTTGACTCTTTAACGTTATTATATCCTTCAAATATTACTGCGCAATGTAGTTTACTGTAAATGTGTATATAAGTTTCATTGAAATTTTTCACGCGCCTTTGATTTATTGTGGTTTTACTATAAAATATTATAAAAAGATATGCGTCAAATAAACAAAACAATTGTGTAATCCTCGTATAGAACGAGTTTTGCATTATTAATATAATAGTGTTGGTAGAGCAGTCTTAAATTAAGTTATTTCATTATTATATAGGTATTTTCCTTGTATAAATAGGTCCGCATGATTTTATTTTCAGGTTATAAATTATTTATAAAATGGCGTTGGTCTATATAGACGGAGAGCTAGCCACATCAGATATGACACAATAATAAGAGCAACCAAACCCCTCTAGTCAGTTTGGTATACTATGCTTATTTCTAGATCTGGACATCTGGCAGCTTTAAAGTGGTGGAGGTCAAAGAATGCAAACCATTTCAAGAAAACAAATCCTAGAGATCTGGGTTTGATGCAATATTATGAGAAACTATACAAATACTATACAATATTAAGAGAAATTATACAAAAGTTTATGTTGGGGGAAAGTAGTGACATACAATGTATATTATAGTTCATAGTTTGTTGCCTACTGTTTTTGTTTCCGTAATAATACACAATATTTTTTGGTCTAACGTTTTTTATCGATTTTTGACCAGTTTTGAGTCGATATTCCAACATATTCACTACAGATAGAATTATAAGGCAAACGACTATGGGTTCTTGAATCTTTTATCTCCATTCTGTTGAGCCGGATCTTGAAATAAATGAGCCGTTATTTTTTTATGATATTTTTAAAATATGGTCTAAAAAACACTTTTATCGATATTCGAATGGTGTAAAGAATGTTACATATACGTAATCTACATATTAGGGTTCTGCTTTGATTTCTCTAAAAACTGTAGAGAGATTTTAATTTTTAACTAATTAACACAAAATTTATGACCATAAAACCACTTTTTTAACCTAAACCGGTTCGACTTTGATGTCAAATATCTCGAAGACAATGAATATTGAAGTAAATATAGGATACTATAATTACTTGTTTAAAGCCGTTACTGATAATATGATAAGCTATATAAATCATTAGAAAACTAAGGGAATCAGATCTAAGGTCGTTGGCGCCAGGGAGCCCCTTAAAATGTAGGCCATGTCCTTTATAATTGAGACAACTTCGGCAGTTTTTACCTAGTTTGGTATTACTATTTTCCAATTAAAACATTTTGCTAGTCTGTCACTGTGACCTCTACCCATTAAAAACTGCCAGATGCCTGGATCTAGCAATGAGAATAGTAAAGCAATCTAACCAGACGGGTTTTGTTGCTCTCATTAATGTGTCATATCTGACGTGGCTAGCTCTTAGTCCAATAGCAGCTCAATGACACTTAAAAAAAGGTTATTAATGCCTACAGCAGTACACATGAATAATTATGCTATTAAACAACATTAAGCATTATACACTACTTAAAATTGCTATTGTAGACCCTAAGGCACTAAAACAGCTAAAAGCTGTATAGGGGCTGTTCATAAATTACGTCATCAATTTTGTTGTTTTTTACCCTCCCGCCCCCCCTAAAATTATCCAAACCTCCCCTGCCCAATAAAGTGACGTCATTAAAAAAAAATGCGTTTGTAGCTTAATTGTAAAATAAAAAAACTATTTAGTAGATAATATTTTATAGCATTAAAAGTTTATAGAAACACGAATTTCATTCCTTTTTTTACACATTGAAGCACTTTTTAAAGATGCGAGAGATGATGTGATCTTCGGAATGACGGCCCCCCCCCTCTTACGTCATGCTACCATTATCCGATGTCCAGACCCCCCCCCCATTTGAAATGACGTAATTTATGAACAGCCCCTTATAGTGAATTACTTGGCTTTATAATGATTTATATTATTGCTATTATACAGCATTAGGAATGTATTACCTACTTATAAATGCTATTGTACACCCTAAGGCATTAAAAATAGCTAAAAGCTCTATAGCGAATGTACGTGGCATTATAATGGTTAATATTCATGCTCTTAAACAGCATTAAGCATTTATTTATGCTATTGTAGAACCTAAGGCACTAAACCACACCGAAGCATTAGTGTAGCAAACCAAAACGCAACTGTACAGCTGAATGCTGTACAGTTGCATTTTGGTTCGCTGCACTAAAACTAAAGGCTTTAAAAAAGCATTTACATATGCCATTATACAACCGTTATACAGCTTAAAGCATTATATAATGCCTACAATAGCTTTACCTAAAGCAATTAAGTGCTTTTAAACAGCTGAAAGCTGTACAGTTGCGTTATGGTTTGCTACACTAAAGCTAAAGGCTTCACAAAAGCATTTAGATATGCCATTATATAACCGTTATACAGCTCAAAGCATCATGTAATGCGACAAGTTGCTCGGTGAACGTATATAAGAGTTTATACGGTCCTTAAGTTCGAAATAAGTTAACTATTCATATGTTATAATGCTTCCTGTGTTACTTGGGTTTCAATCCGAACGTGTCGGGTTTAAATTTGATATTTACCAGTCACTTTTCGGTGAAGGTAAACCGAATCTAATCCCAAAAAGGCGTAGTTTACCTTATGGGTTGGAACTTGGAAGACTTGGAAGGTCAGATGGCAGTCGCTTTCGTAAAAACTGGTACCTACACCAATTGCTGGGATTAGGTTGCTGAGCGGACTCCAGACTCAATAGAGCCGTGGCATAAAGCCGGGACAAACGCTAGGTGGATGATGGCTGTGTAACAACGTCACTGTCTGATAAAACGGAACAAGCTAAACTAAAAAGCAAATAATTTTCGACATTGGTATCATATGTACATATCTATATATCATATCTGATGGTTCACTCTTCACATAAGTGCCAATTCTTTAAACGATTCGTTTTCATTCCTTCTGTTGTGCGTAACTGTAAAAATGTTAAATGCAGAATGATTATATTTCTTCACCTGCATACGGGTGGTTTTAATTACACACAAACTATATTTTGCATTAATAAAATCGTGGGATAAAGTCAGTCAACATATTTCCGTGCAACGTTAATCTAATTCTTCGACACTTGACGTATGAATATTGTCGGATTACCGGGGGTGTATATCGCCCGAGGCCCAGTAATTATGTTACCGTTTCATTTGTCGGCATTCCGATCATCTTAGCCATCGCCCCGGGTTATTGTTTATTCGACACATCTTAGGGGATTATTGTCAGGTCAGGGGTGCATTTAGATGATGTTTTTGGGGTTTATTAATACAGATCCACGGCAAAGATGGGTAGACGACATTGCAAAAATAATAGGCAAAGATTGGTTTATAGTAGCACAAGATAGAAGCAAGTGGAAGAATCTGGAGGAGGCCTATACCCTACAAAAGGGGTCCCTTTAAAACAATTGAAATATATCTACTACCTACATAAAATATACATAAATAGATAACAAAAAAAAATAGTGTAGCCTAGCTTATACCTATATTTTTAACTTTTTTTAAACGTAACTCACTAAATTAACTTAGTTTAAGATACACAAATGTTATGTAATTTAAGTGTAATAGGAAATAAAGGCTTAATTATATAATACAGATACAGATATTTTATTGGTAAAATTGAAATATTACAGGTCATGAGATATACAATTTTTAAGTATCCTCCTTAAATACTAATTAATTTGATACATACGATGTTGTTATTGTTTAGGTATTAAAATGTCGATTTACATGTCAAGGTCAAATATAAAGTTACAATTAGACATACATTTAGAATAGCTATTTGGTAGATAGGTACTAAATTAACATTTTCTAAGGATCCTTAGGAACCATAAACTCATTTACATTGAAACAGGCTAATTTAGTCAACAACGTTTTTAATTTTTTTATGAAAATAGTGTCACTTGGTGAGTTTCTTATATCCATCGGAATACAGTTAAGTATAAAATTTCACATGATCACATCAAATTATACGACTTTTATTATTTAAAGTGAATCGACACCGTCGCGTTATTGCATGTATACGTCAGTTAAATTTGTTAAAACATTTTCTAATAGCTCTAAATATCTACCTGTTTTCGTTTCCCATAAGCTGAAGGTCTGCGAAGGTCCGTGGAGGGTGCCAAAAAATTATCGATTTATCAACCAAGTTGCTAAAAGTTGAATGTTTAAATACTATGGAGTCAAAACATACATGTAGAAACATTATCAAATACCGATTTAAACTCACGCGATTTTCACTCATTATTTGACAAAAACGCCTGTCTGCCTGGTGACCACGAGTGTTGCGACATGCTCGAAACGTTAGGAAAATAATAAAAGTAAGTATATGAGATTAAGTCCCGTTTTTGTCAAAATAATTATCAAATACCATTATTTTATATATATTCTCGGACCCAAATTTCATTAAAAATTAATAAAACATCTATCAAAATCAGAACGTCAACGTGTAACAGACGTCCTGTTTCATCTTGAGTACGTGTATCTACTTTATATTGATTGCTTATCTATGTTGCTCATATGTTCTGAAATTAATTGAATTTCCCTGTTTTACGCTGGTCATATATTTATATCAAAATATATAATTATTATAATAACAATTTTTTATTTATTGATTAAGGCAACAAACAGTCATTTACAATAACAATGTAGTTCTTAAAAAAATTATTAACACTAGAACAGTCGCGCCTTAGTTTCGAACACTTTTAGTCGCTATGGGGTCCACTGGACCCAGTCCATTGTGTGACCCTAAATTGAAAACTATTCAAATATATTGGATATACGTATAAATTTCATAAAATAAGCAATAAAACAATCATTATAAAATAATCAACAGTTTATTAATGGCGAATCACCACAACATTTTTATAATTTCAAAAAATACCTACGTTTTTAACGTTATTTGCATATCTTTTATAACTTATGGTAATAACTTTAATACGTCTTTGTACTTTGTTTCCTTTTTTATCTTTTCTTAAACTGCTACTATTGCTCTAACAAACACCATAAAAAAAGATCACAATGTATACCAAAAAATTATGAGTTAACACACTTCGAACTATGAAAAAATCTATCAAAATCTAAAATCCATATTTTTACTCAGTTGCTTGTATTTCTGTAACTTTAGTGAGCTTGCAGTCTCGTTCTCTCTCAAAATCAGGTTGCGCGTCGTCTGTTATGTAAATTTTGGTATAATTTACAATTTGACTAAGCATCTCGTCACAAAAAAAGTTGTATAGATTCCACAGGAGTTGTTACATTAGTTGCTTCGCGACACGATGCAGCTGGCTCACGTATGATGTTGTAGCTTCGTGTTCTGGTATTATGCGAAGGTACTTGAATTTTATTTCACCAACAAAGTACCCTTGACGATGTATTGATACTGAGACGCAATCTAGATCGGGACGTTGCTCCAATATATCTCAATTCAGTGGAACACAACGAGATGGGTCAAGGACACTCTGAGACTGCAAATTTTCTGCTGAAATCTCTCCAAATAAATCACCTTGTAAGGCATTTCATCCCTCTGTAATATCGTCCAACTCAATAGTCAAATAGTTGTCATCATCTTGTTCATAGTCAGTATTATGGTAACTTTCTTCTACACAGTCTTCAGTTTCGGAACAGTCTACATTATCTATTTCTTCATTTCTATAATCTGATATTTCTTTTTCTGTCAGAGCTCTAGAAGCGGCCATCTTGAATGCTAAATAAACGAGAAACTTTACAAAGATTATCACTTAAGATAATGTAAATACAACTTACGTAACTAGTCGCTCACGGGTCCAGTAGACCCAGACGTATAAATATTACGCACGCAAATGGTCGCTACCGTGTCCACCAGACCCATACGCAACTTAGACGTCCGTCGCTCGCGAGCGCGGTGCGCAGACAGACTCGCGTGGTGATGAACCTACGCGCGATACTTTTGCGGGAAGGTACTGAGAACGGCAACATCGCGCGATACCTAACAAAAAATTTATTGGCTGTTATGAAGGTCACCGGGTCCAATAGACCCATAAGCGACTGTTCTAGTGTTAATCGGCCTTGAGTGCCATAACTTAAAAACAAACATAAGATCTAAACTAACTTGTGTAGGAGCGGTTTAACAATAATATGTTAATAAGCTAAGTTTAATGCGTTTTGAGATAAATGAATAGTTGAATACACTTACCTATTTTATAATACAATGGATTTACACAGGCAGTACTTTCATGTTTTCGAATTTTAATAACACATTCTGAGGGAATTTCTATTCGAGACATTATAATTTCCTAATTCAGCTATCTACAGTAACTATCACACCATCATTTATTTCAAGTAAAGCCCATAAAAGTTTTAGTACGAGTATATACAAAATCGTAACTTACAGATCTATTGTTAATACTAGTAGTCCGCCTCGAACTCAGAACTCGCGATTTACTTGCAAACGAGATGACCAATATAACAAGATCCTTATGAAGATTTTTTTCGCCTTCTAGCTCCACAAGCCCTTGATCGATCCTGCTCATATACGAACTCTCAAATTATATGTATCTCTGCCCCAACCCCAACAAATTTCATAAAGATCAGAAAAACGTTACTAAAGTTATCGCGGAACAAACACTCAAAATCAAAAAGCCATCGAAATGCCGAGACGTCCCAGTAGCCGAAGTTGTTTGTAAGAACTCACTTCGCTTACGCTCCGCTCGTTCGAAAAGAAAAAGTCAGAAGCACAAACACGGAGGTACCTACACAAAACACAGCACAGAGACATAACCGGATGAGCATTAAAAAATAAAAATAAAAATAAAAATTTAAATAATATCTTTGGTTGGTTTTCAAATTATCAGTTGAATCAAATAATTACTATATATATACATTATATTTATACTAGTTAATACTAATTTATTTCAAGATCAACTAAGATATTTTTTTGTTAGTATCTTATATCTAAGTATTTACTACTAATGGTTAGTAGGTATAACACAACACACTATGGTAAGAATAATTTAGTTAACTACGTGTTGCAAAAGTGTAGTTGACGCAGTTCGGTTAACTTTTGTTTATGATAAACTGAAATGGCAGTCCAGTCCAGCGACCTTCCCCTTCCCCCTTCCCATCCCAAATGGCTCATTCATAGAGTGTCGCGTGCGACGCGGCATGTCGTCTATACGAACGGATCTAAGGACTCTCAGTGCCTCAATGGAAACGTGACTCAAAATACGTAAGGACAATCGTACATATAATAAATTTAACACCATAGTCTGTGGTATGGTAATATTTAATTTCAAATCAATATCACAGTTTAATATCTGAACGTCTTATGGAACACTAGAAATCCAATGTTTCCAGCCAAAGCCAGTAAAAAGCAACAAATTGGCCGGAGATAAATTTGGCTGCCTTCGGCGGAGTTAGAATGCGATGGATTAAAACGGCGAGCGTCCGAGACGAGCCACGGGGCATGTAATTATGGAGATGACTGAATGTCATATTTTATGTCAGTCTTAGAATGGAGTGCCACTACCTAAATACCTTTGATTTAACTTAATTAATTGTAGTTGCAGCTACAGTCTTGGCCAAAAGCATTAATCATATTTTGCTAAAAAAAAGATATTTAATTCTTCGATTTAGATACATTACAATGTATTTATGAACGTCAGAGAGAAAAAAACTACCACCGCGCGTTCCCGTAGCTGCCTTTATATAGACGCTCTTTCGCGCGTTCTCAGGAGCGTACATTATTGCGCGCCGGCAAGCCTGTACGCGCAACCATGTGCGATTATGTTTTGAACTTTTTTTAAGGTAACGCTCTTTCGCGCGCTCTTACTCGCATCACTTTTGAATCACGGAAAGAGCGAACGTGTAAAGGCTTATCATGAGGGATAGAACGCGCGAAAGTGGCGCGTGTTGGAGTGCATGCAATTCACACAGTTTTACTGAAGTGCGCGGTTATAGGTTATACTAGTAGGTTAGTGTTGCGGTGGAAAATGTATAGAAGAAATAGAAATATCACGGCGCACGCTATCATGTTAGCTGGTGTTAGTCTGCTCAAAAGGAAGAAGAAGCGATGCGTGTGGGTTAAGAAATATAGACAGCGATATTGTCATATGCCATTGATTTTAGAATTACGACGTCCGGACAACCACAGCCAAATAGCACTAGACCCTACTCATAGTGATGGAGACGTTCACAGTTTTGCGCACGATCTCCCACCGGCAGCGAAAGATAAAATTATTGAAGTTTTAAAACTATTACTCACAAAACTACTATTACCACATTATACAAAATAACATAAATACATAACTCGTATATAATTGAAGGGATGTTTACAAAAACAACAAACAACTTGGGATGTGTACGTTATAGACCGAAGTTAATTTTAGTAACCCTCCATATCGGCGGCATTTCTTGGTATACGAAAAACACGCTTGCTTCGATTGCTCGGCTGCGCGCCAAATTTTACGAGTCTAAATAAATGTTACAACAAAACGTTGTTATGATAAATAAGCATTATGCAAATTAATTGTTATGACATATCAAATTATGAATTTTGTTGTTATGAAAAATGCTTATTATTCTTTTCAACCATATGTCAATTGAAAATATGTTTTTTTTTTTTGTGTGAAAATTTAACCGCACCCGTTTTTTACATATACTTAGATAGTTATATAATAAATTATACATTAATAAGAGTAATATGGGAATGATGATCGTAATAAGGCTGTCCTCACTTTTTATACAAGCTGTAAAAAAAATTGTGGCTATCCGTTTAAGGGCATAATTGGAATCATATCGGTTTTCAGTCCACGTCTACTTTCTAGAACCAAACGTCTCATTCAACGTGTACAAAACGCTTGTGCCCGTTTCTGCTTCAGTATTCCTTTGAGAGCCCATGTCACTCCATTTCTAAATAAGCACCTTATTCTCAAAATGCACCATCGCCGTAAGCTTCACCTTGCTTCTTTACTTTTCGGTATTGTAAACTATAAAGCCCCAATATATTTATTTGAGAAACTCTCTTTAACCAGGTCTCGTGGAGGTCGGCGGTGTGAGATTGTTTTATTCACCTCACGACACGCATCTGCAGCCTTCCGAGGCAGTTTCCGATATGCAGCCACTAAGTGTTGGAACAATATACCACCCCCTATAAGAGACCTGAAAAACATTAATAGTTTCAGAATTAGGTTACGAAAGTTCATGCTTGATCATCAGGTAAGCGAGGAAACCCTCAGGCTCGAGACGAGCTGCATATAGGTAGTCTAAGTAGTATATTATTTATATTATATTATATTCGTTAAATTTTCCAGCATTTGTAGTATATTGTACTCACTGTCATGTTATGTCCCATTCATCCGCTATGCCATGCATAACCTCACTGTTTCCCATAATTTTGTGAATTTCCTTATTAGTATTTATGTGAACTGATAGTTTTACGAGTTGTTTTTAAGTATGTTAACTCCCTCTGTTGTTGTGGTTTTCAAGATAGTTTAATCTTAGATCTAATTTTATGTTTTTTCAGTAGCACTAAAAGTCGGAATGTTCTGTTCGCTGTCACTGTCAGTCAATCAATTATGACATGAAATGATGAATGGTCGCGTTCAGAAACAAGCTTTTATTGACAGTTAATTCTATTGCCCAATTTTCTGTGTTACTTTCTTTGATTTTTATTTTTATTTTGTTTTTGTATTTCTTTTATAACTGTCGTGTTTTAATTTTTTAGTTTTAATATTACTATTTGTTACTATAATTTAATGTGTTGTCTCCGTGACCTCACCCACATGTGGCCCCGACGGAAGACCAGCGCTGGCCCTCCAGGCTAGCACCACGCTGAGTCGGGACCATTTCGTGACAAATTAATCATTTAATTTTAATCACTAAGTACATGTGTACCATATATTACGTCACGAATAAACGTTTTTTCTTTCTTTCTTTCTTTCTTTCTTTCTTTCTTTCTATTGCGACTAAGAATAAGTAGGAGAAAAAAAATATTGGACGCGGAAAAAAATGTATGGGACGGACTCCATACAAAACCAACTTTTTTTGGCGTTTTTTTTTCAGTTTTTCATATTTTTTTGTTTTAATACCACGATGGTGGCAAACAAGCATGCGGCCCGTCTGATGGTAAGCATTTACCGCAGCGTATGGACGCAACCCCAGATGATTCACAAGCGCGTTGCCTACCATTTAAGAACCTATAGATTACATTATAATACGATACTAATTAGTGCCTTAAACGGATTACATCTTTTATATAAATTTGTCTCCTCTCATATTTTCTGCAGTCCATGTCCGAGCGAGTTATTAAATAAGTTGTGTGAAACTTCCCGAGAGTTTTCCGAGGCTTTTCAACTTTTCATTTATTTATAGAGATTTTATACAGCAGCCTCGAGTATTAGTGGCCGCTACCTTATGTTAATTACGCTTAATTAATCGCCTTATTAAGTGAGCCTGAGGGCCTCTTACGGTCGTGTTTTGGAGAAACTGCGGGGCCTCTCTACCGGCGTTTTTAAGTTTTACAAAATGCTGCCAGATATTATATGTATGTAGAGTACAGTTACCAGCAATAGTATCTTCCTAAACGAAGGCTGCAAAAATATGTGACACGCTCTTATGGCCCAGCAAATACGAGCGTGTCACATATTTTTTCGGCCTTCGTGAAGGAAGATACCATCGCTGGTGACTGCACCTACGACTACCCTGAGCTTGCATCGACTTGGTGCTCTTGGCTGTGACAATTATGTGGCCGCACCATAATCACGTTTGTTCCGGATTTTGCCACGGCCCAAATGAGCCTGGGAACCTAATCCTATGCCTGGCGTAGGTAGTAGTTTCTACGAAAGCGACTGCCATTTGACCTTTCTACCCAGAGGGGAAACTACGCCTTATTGGAATTAGATCCGGTTCCATCCATTCCATTTTCTCCTCCTGCTTTCCTTCACCGAAAGCGACTGGTAAATATCAAATGATATTTCGTACATAAGTTCCGAAAAACTCAGTGGTAAGAGGTGGGGTGTGAACCCGAGACCTCCGGATTGATCGGACGTTTATTTAATTTTTTTTACGCGTTCGGATGACCCTCAACCTCTCATTATATATCACCTTTAACCATTTTTGTGATGAATAGAGAGCTGGTGCATTTGAATAAGCGATATATACTACCGACTGGCTCCGGCGTTATGGCCTTTAGGATCTTTGAACCGCGATACAGTCGGCTGACGGTTTTATATCTTCATAATAGCATATCTATAGTATAAACTACCATCTGACAAAGTTACACATGGGACGCGATGACTTAAAAAAAAGACATGTTCATGGGACTAGCTGACGTTCTTTTCACCGCGATACAGCCGGCTGACGTTGTTTTAGCTTACTCGTATTATCTATTCGTCTGACAAAATTTCAATTGGGACGCGATGACGATGACAATTTTTTTTTACGTGTACCGAGCGGCGGCTGACGTTCACGAGGCTTCATTACACGTCGCCATTAATCACTATACAAGTTATCGAACGGGACGCGATTAGTCATCAAAGGAGATCGTCAATTCTGGGCCACCTGATATAAACCGTATACAGTTTGTACTGCAATGTAAAATAAATACTCATTTTAATACTAAAGTAGACAAAATATTGCAAAAAAATGAAACGGGAATTAGAAATACTAAATAAATAAACATTATGTTGATTTTTCCGCGATTAAAATAAAGCAAGACAAGTTGTTAAAGTCCTTATTGCATTGACATAAAGTTTAACTTCACCCTGGCCTGAAACGGGATTGTTTTTTCGTTTGACACTGTCAAGTAAGGTAGGTTAGATCATCGTTATATTAAAATAGTATCTAAGCCTACGAATACGGAAGTTTAAATTAGAAATCGACTGTATTAAAACGCCTAAAGATTGAAAATGCGTATTTTTGATCGGAGTTTGAATATTAAAAGTGGGTTTCATAATGGCATAATATCATGCTCCTTCGATAACGAAACGCATCTTTTTTTTTCAATTTTGTAATGTCAGATACGAGTGCTATCGCACTCAACGGTGGTAATTCTTATCCCTTCGCAATAGGTGTTAGGAATGTTCAGTTAATAGTATCAACGATGGTTTGACAGCAGTCTTTGTTTGCCGAAATACAGGAACTATAAATACGATCAAAATATGACTTTTTATTATTTCATCATGATTCCCGTTTTGTTTTCTAGTCTGCTTTTGTACATTATCTTTAAATAATCGGTATTTTTTTTACATTAATATATAAATCATAGGCAAGCACGCTTTCAAATATTGTCCTTGTCAGATTCAAGTTTTAAATGCATGATTTTTCAATTTTCCCATTATTTTCGCAATATTTTTACCACCATCCTGATCTAGAAATTATGGCGATTCTTTAAAAGAGGGAACCATTCCTAAACGGTCCTAAATAATCTGGGCCAGATCACCTAAGAAAAATTGATGATCTCCTTTGGTCTAAAAATTGTTGACTAAAAAACAAAAAGCTATCGAAAACCTTACTTATACACGTTCATTAAATAACGGAACTTAATAGCATGCACATTATAATTTTTATTTTATACCTTGTGCAGAGAAAACGACCCCCCCTGCTTACAAACTTTGTAGCAGAGTGGGCCTCTTTCTCTGCAGCTGACCGTAAAATCTTCTATGAGTCTCTCATAATTATGTCTTCCTACTTAAAAGTAGGTATATTATTTTTCCTAGTCAGGAATGATTCTAGTCGGGAAGGACAAAGGCGGTGTAATTTTAAACGGTAATCACCGTTTACCATTTAAACGTGTTTAATAAAAATAAATCTTTATTTTAATTACTGTGCTATTGTTTACTTGTGTAAAGAGAAGCCGAGTAAGCCTTTAAGTAGATTCGTTTTGGACTCAGCTGAATTAGCATAAAACTAATTTCATTGCACAGGACATAAGACGCTTCAAATGTTTATATCTTCAGATAATTGACTTTTGAAGTTAAATGTTAAATCGTAGGAAACTATACAAATCTGTTAGTATATGAGTGTATTTCAGATAAATATATTTATCTTTATTCCGAAATATAGGTTAGTATAAACGCCCAAGTTATAATTCAGACAAATACGTAGAACAACTCATATCTCATCTAAACCATACAATATTACTGTTCAAGACTAGTCTAAACATTGCTTTATAAAAATATTTTGTAATTAAAAATGTTAGTGTTTAATCAATATTTGTTGCTTGCTACATTTTATAACGAGTTGGTCTATGGCCTTCCGCCAGATCGCTCTCTGCTTTCTGTGCTATAACGCATTTTACGTGAGTTTTTTAATTAGGTTCAATAAAGTTAATTTTGTAAAGTTTCTAATCGCATATTTGATTTATAAGTATACAATGACAATGACGCAAAATTTTTACATGACAATATTCAGAACCCACGCTGTAATTACGAGTATGCTTTAAAAGTAAGCAGTAGCGTTGGTATGGTTGCAGTTTTCATAGATTCAAGGTTAGTGAACTGTACAAAACGTAAATATTTAAGCATTAGTGAAATTGAACCCTGTCGCCAAATTGATGTTATGTTTCGAGACTCGGTAATTAAAGACTTTGATGTCTGGGATTAGATAAATGCCTTCTGTGCCGTCCTTTGAACACTCGCAAATTGGGGACACCCCACAGGCCCACAATCGGCGAAGATTTATGTGAGATGTGTTGGTGGGCTTTCTTGTAAATTTGGGAACAACATTTTAAGCACTTTTTGTTGAAAAATCGTGTTTCGCTAAAGAATACTCATAACAACCTAATTTACTACTTTGCATAGAAATATAAATATAAACTGCTCCGTTTTAAATATCGTTGGAATAGTTTTATTTATTAAAACACGCCCAAGCGTCGACAAAGTACGCAGTTCTGTTTATTTCAAGATACATTATTTGGATCATTTCTTATTCACTTAAAGGCAAAATCGAATCGAGCATAATGATGCGCAAAAGTCTTGACTGGTTGACTAATTATTTCCATTGTCAATCGATCTTGTTTTTTGTGTAGATAAAACATTTGAACAAGCAGTAGGTACAGTGAGATTCGAAATTGCATGGACACATTATAAATGAGTTCAATTATAAATTGACCATGCATCTAGGTGTACAAATAAAAGATATAGTATACGCGTCTGCAAACTGAAGTTATAACTTTCCATGGGGATAAAAGTTTCATTCGCTTCCTAAGTGAAACTTAATCATTTAAGCCATCTGTCGCTGACCTGGACAACTTATTTAATATAGTCTTTAATCCCCAGGACGGCGGCTTCCTCTTGGATACCGGTAGCCATACGAACGTGTATACGGGTAGAATAAAAATGTATACGCGAATGAATTGTACCTACATTAATTATGTTTTTTTATTGCATCATATTCTTCGTTAATTTAGGTATTTAGATTTATTTTCTAACTTAGTCTCTCTATTTATCTAATCAATACAAACCATAAAATAAAAATGACAAAGTCGCGCGCTCGATGCGAAACTACCCGAACGTGCCAGTGCAACGGCTCTTATTTACCTAACCTAACTATCGGAATCATGGCTACTAAATGCGCGAAGTGCCCGAAAAACATTACAAAAAAGTGTCCTGGCATACAGTGTAGTAAGTGTCAGAGATGGTTACATGGAAAATGTGCATCTTTAACAAATGAACAACTTAGTGCGTTATCCCTAACCGAGTCCGTGGATTGGAAGTGTAAAACGTGCACGGGCAATGCCAAGCCCAAACGCGTGTCGTGCATATTGCTGGAACAGGAGGGTGACGACAATACTGACGTTGAGACGGATACCATAGCCACCAGTAACATCGTGAAAAGCATAAGCCGAGATTTGCGCCGCGAGGTAAGAGAGATAATAGAACAGGAACTGCATCTACCTTACAATACTATTCCGATAAAATCGATGATTATGATATAAAAATGAAGTCATTTGAAACCACCACCAAACAACTCGGAAATACTTGTGAAGACATGAAAAATAAACATACAAACATAGAATTAAAATACCAAGCGATGGAACAGAAAATCTATTCGATAGAACAAAACCATTTGGCCAACAGTCTTGAAATTTGCGGAATAGAGGACAGTGAAAACGACATTCTAAATATCACAAGAGATATTGCCATAAAAATTGAATGTGACCCTAATGACATAGTTGAAGTTTACCGCAAGAAAAAACGCCCACAGTCAGGGCAAGGTCAGGGAGCCGTCAGCTATCATCACCACCCAACAATAATGGTGCAGCTGCGAAAGGGATGTCGCACTCAATGGCTTGAATCAGCTAAAAATAAGCCTATTGCACCACAAGGACCCGGAAACGAAGGTATCAGAACAAAAATATACCTACGCGAGCCGCTGACGCCATACAACTCATACCTACTATGGAAGGCCAAGACGGAATTGAAAAATACTGATTTGTGTAAATATGTCTGGGTCAAGGACGGGCAAATCCTCGTGAGAAAGTCGGAATCAGATAAAACTACCAATATACGATCGGTGGACGACATTGATAAAATTAAAAATCGACTACGAGGCAATCAGCCCTCAGACAATCCTTCTAGTGAATAAATAAACTACGACTGTCAGGTTACCCACCTTATAGAACCTATAAAATTACTATATAAATGAATAATACAAGTGCGATAACAAATATCAATGAAGCTACCTACGACACATGGACCGAATTCCTCAACTTAAGTTTAAACGGGAATAACAACCTTATTGTATTACACGTAAACATAAGATCCATCATCAAGCATTTTTCACAACTCGAACAAATAGTATTCAGCAGTCAACATGTTATACATGCTATAGCGATCACAGAAGCCAACATATCGGAAAATTGTAAACAGCTGTTCGAACTTCAAGACTACGACATGTACACTCAGCTACGCACCGACAAGAGAGGTGGAGGCATAATCCTATACGTTCATAACTCTGCACACTTTAATAGGCACCTAACGAAAACCATAAGCTTCGAATGCATCGCAGGAGAATTAGGAAATGAGCAAGGCATGAAATCAACTCTTATCATCACGTATCGACCGCCCCACCTAAATAAAACTATATTCACACCAGAATTATCACAGCTGGTTCTACAGTATCCACCGCGAAGTACATGCATCTTGATAGGTGATATGAACATCGACTTAAAATCCAGCTCCCCCGCAGCAACAAAATACCTAAACCAACTGTACGAAGCGGGCCTAGAAAGTGGCATCAACCAATATACCAGGATAGAACAAAGAGGAGAGGCGGTAACAAAATCATGCATCGACCACGTGTTCGTACGCAGCATCAACTGCAGCGAAGTGTACACAGCGGTCGTCAACTGCGCGCTAGCCGACCACCTGATAACCGTTTGCGTAATCACGTATGACGCCGATAGCGAACAAAACAGGAGCTCGCACCAGTTAATAAATAAATTAGACAATCAAAAAGTGTATAGTGAACTTAAAAAAATTGACTGGAGTGTAGCTCTTGATTACAGGAAACTTAATGATATTTTGAACTTTATTGCGAACAATTTTATGCAAGTTTGTAACAAATGTAGTTATGTAACAAAAATAAAATCAAGTAAACGAGCAACTTGTAAGTGGATAAACACTAAAATAATTAATATGTGCAATAAAAGACAGGAACTTTATAACATATGGCGTAAAGATCAAAATAATAAGTTAAAAAGACTGTTGTATAATAAATACAGAAACAAAACTAATAAATGTATAGAGAGCACTAAAAATAGGTATATTAAAAACGAAATATGTACAAACTTCAAAAACCCAAGGAAAATCTGGGAAATTATTAATAGATTAAGTGGTAGAATAAATAGAAGCATAGATAGTATAATTATGAAACATTTTAAAATGAACGCTCCGATATTAACAAACAAATTTGCAAGTGAATTCAGAAATAACGTAAAAAATGTATGTGTTCCGTGCGATCTTCCATTATTGAGCCCAAGTTCATACAACAACACTCCTAAATTATCAATGAGACTACGACCAGCAGACAATCGCTCTGTATTTAATATTATTAAGAAGTTAAATGAAAATAAAAGTCCCGGTGTTGACAAAATTCGTGTTACAGACCTAAAATATATAATAACCGAAATTACGCCCCTAATTACTCACCTAATAAACAGCTGCATCAAAACGTCATCCTACCCTGGCGGGTTAAAGGTCGGCATCGTACGCCCTATTCATAAAAAAGGTTCATACACAGACCATAATAATTATAGACCTACAATACTACCAAGTATAGACAAAATAATTGAGAGGTACATCGGAAATGAGTTAAGCAGATTCTTAAGTAATAATAAAATTATAAATGACAAACAATATGGCTTCCAAAAAAACCGTAGTACCACCCAATTATTAGCAAACTTCACAAACGAGGTTAATGGCTATTTAAACGAGCGTAAACATGTAATTACCACCTTTATTGATTTCAGCAAAGCGTTCGATACGCTAAATTACAATACACTGTTTTCTAAGCTGCAAAAAAATGGTATACAAGGACCCTTACTGCACTGGTTTCAGAACTACCATAGCAACCGGTACACCATGGTGAAGATCGCCGGCGAGCTCAGCGACCCACTGCGCACGGAGGAAGGGACGGCCCAAGGTTCCATAATTAGTCCTACCGAATATTTAATCTATGTGAACGACATGTGCAATATTTTTACGGAGGGTTCTGTATACCAGTTTGCTGACGACACATGCTTACTTACCTCTCATCATGATTTGTTAGAAGCCCAAAAAATAATGCAACGTAACTTTGATTTATTGTGTAAGTGGGCTCATGACGTAGGACTGGTAATTAATGGCAAAAAAACTAAGGTAATTCATATATACTCGCCGTATAATAAAGAACTACGGGTCCCTAGCATAATAGCACATGAACATCACTGCTTACATAACCCTAGCCATAACTGTAAATGCCAAGCGCTCGGAATCGTCAATCATCATACCTACCTGGGCTTAATAATAGATACCTACTTTAATTGGAGACCGCACACAGACCACATATGTTCAAAACTTAGATCAATCATTGCTAACTTAACCATACTTAAATATAAATTACCTTATAAGATACTACGCATGCTTTACTTATCACTTGCAGATTCTATAATTTCCTATGGTATTACAAGCTACGGACGGACGTACAAAACCTACTTGGAACAAATCTATAAATTACAACTAGCACTTTTAAAAATAATTGTACCTAACAAAATCAAAGCACAGTACAAAGACGATGAAAGAGGCCTATTTAAACACTGTAATGTCATTAATATCTTCAACAGGTTTTGCATGTCGATAGTAACAGAAAATATTGAAATCGTACCCTCATTAGAAAAAAAATCTCGCCCCCAGAAATTACGTACGTTAGACTACTTACCGTTATATCCATTGCCATGTCATAACAATGTGTACGGCAAAAGAATCACAGACTATCTGCTTCCATCTATACTAAACATCTTACCTAAGACCCTAATTCATGATCTGGCTAATGCTATTGAAAACCAACGTAAATACATTAAATCTTGTAACTACGGCTCAAGCAGGAAAATGAAAATAATAAGTATGTATACCTACTCGTACCTATAATGTAGCCTAACGCGGATCGGACCGCGCGATCTCGCCAGCTATTAACTAAACCCCTTAGGTTTTCAATAGTGGCGCATATGAAAAAAAAATTTGTAAACTTCTTCTCGTATAAAAAAAAAAGTGCCAAATTTTGATCATGGGATGCTTTGTAGAATAGTAGGTAAAGACAGGGTTATTATAGCTTTTAATGATCCTTTTTCTTATAGTCCATGACACGCATAAAATCAACGGAAAAAGAGTTGGCGAGAAGACTCAACCAACAGGAACCGGATGGTGGAAAACAGAGGAGGTTTTTGTAATAGAACTAATAGAGCACGGCACATTTTTTTTAAATAGCATGTTGGAGTGTCCCACTACTGCGCATAGGCCTCTCTCATGAATTTCCACTCGTCTCTGTCCCTAGTCATCTCTTTCGAACGCATCCAGTAGGCCTATGATGGCAGATTTCATCAGCGGATAAGTTAATATAAACCTGATAAAATTACAAACAATGGCGGCAACTGTCATTTTATCAGGTTAATATCAACTTATCCGCTGATAAAATCTGCCATCATAGGCAGATGCCAGCACTGGTCGTTCCGCTATCTACATCTGGGCCTGCCTTGTCCTCTGCGCCTATAGTGCGCAAACAGGCTAGCAAAAAACATCCAAAGCAAAATCTTACCTATCAAATATAAAGGATGTAACAAAGGTACTGGTGATCCGTTTAAGGGCATACTTAATAGAGAACATGCATGACAAATATTTAATTGAATTTGTTCCATAAACACGTTCAACAACCCCAAATTAATATAAATAAGTGGAAATCCGTAATAATTTTGAACAGTTTTTTAAAGATACTCGTAATGCGGTTTAAAAACTTAAATTTTTAGGCATTTTTTTTAATACCTCAAATGTATTTTCGAAACTTCAGTTCGATTACTTGTGTTCTAATAAGAAAAAAAAATGTACGACAACTATATAGCTAAACGCATTTTTTCGTGCCTAAAATTACAAAAATCTCCCAAAAACTTGTTCCTTCCAAACAGTTTTCTGCAACTTTGTGGTCGGTGACGTCACAATCCTCACACTTTTTGTATGGGGCGATTTGACGCGGGGCGCAGACGCCCAACGTATTTTCACATTTTTGACGTTTCAGGGCTATCATAGATAGTAGGTTTATTAGAGACATTTGATTCTACAGGGAAATAGAATCGAATGACGTCTTCCAAAAAAATCATGCATGTTCCTAATTGGTATCGTATTGCGACTAAAAAAAAGTAGGAGAAAAAAATTTCGAGGCGAAAATTTTTTTTTTTTTAAGATTTTCTTAACAATACGATACCAATCATGCCTTTATACGGATCATGAGTATTTTTGTTACACTTTGTATAATAAAACTTGCCTACCATTAACCTAAATGCGTTGTATGGTGCAACAGCGTTATTAGGAAAGCCTTATGACCTCTACACTAGCAAGCTTCGCTACTTAGTAAGTTTTAATTCTCCTTTTACTCTGAAACGTGATTTAACATGCTTGTTCCATCTAAATTGAACTGGCATTTTAATTAAATTTGCAATGTTGCACTGAAAATGTTCCGATGCTTTCAATTTATTTCATGTCTGTGTCATGTTTCGAATGCTTGAATTCAATTTATTTATTTCAGACATGTCCATAGAGTGTTAGTAGCTAACAAACGTAAATCTTACATCCGAGGTACTTACAACAATGAGTAATAAGTAATGAATGAATGCATAAGAACTAGAGAACGAATAAAATTATTTTAATAAATATTTTGATTTGTTTATTTTAAGTAGACACACAACTATATAAATTAACCGGGTTAATTTTACCGTTCCTGCTGTGAACCGGGTATCCTCTGGACAGTGGAGGCCTTGGTCACTTTATCCTTTGAATATGACATCCCTATAAGTTTATAATAAATACTTAGGTACTTAAAATATCCCATACACATTGAATAAAACAGATAAAAACTTAACGGAGTTCATTGAACCCTGGTAACTTTACAGGCGGAGATCTTCTGGGACTTACGATTTTGTTCGAGGTCGCAATGTTAAAATTTTATAATGTCATCCTCATTATCTTAAGAGCCTAACTCTTGTCGGTGGAGTAATCACCACTGTGTCCTGTTTTTTTAATGTTTGAACTTCTGATTAACTTCTCTGAAAATTGACTTCTCTTTTCAAAAGCAATTTACAAATGCCCTGTTTTATGGTATATTTAAATAAGTACTGTAATATGGCAATTAGCCATTTTCAGTGTTTAGTGACGCTTTAGTTTACAGCGACATAAACGCATATTGCTTGTGTAAGCGACAATCTATGTATATAAATAGGTAGGCATTCGTAAATAAAAGATAATTCTATACTCGACAATACAGTTTGTTACTATTTATATTACTCCTCACCCTGACGCTGCCCGTCTCTCCCCCCAACCAAACGAATCTACAGTACCTACAAAGGGACCTTTTTATATAAATTAATATTTTTTGTTTTACTTTCTGTCTAAGACACCTGTCTTGTCACACTATTTCAACTTTAATGCTTGGCTTTCAAAGAGAAATGGCCTGGGCTTCGCTTTTAAAGCAAGTTAAACAAAAAAATATTTTAACAAACATTAAACTAAAAGTATTTCATAAAACAAAGCTAAAACGGTCTTAGTTTTCAATTCGAAGGCGCAACATTCAAGAGCACTGTAGGGGCTTGTTAAATAAAAGTAGAGGATTTTGCTTGAAATTACGTTTTCTTTTCACAGAATGAAGCTTCGCTAGACGGCAAAATTGCTTGTAGACTAATTTGCAATCGATGATTACGAAATAAATCTACTAGGTTGGATTGGCTGCGATATATAGGGTTCATTTTCAATCAAACTGTTGAGAATATTGACTGAAATTTATTGGGGGTTTCAATAAATTAATTTAAAAGTGAATGTCTTATGGAGCATTCGTTTTTTAAGACTGGTTTTATATGGCGAGAAAGTATGCATTAAAGTCAATAAATAGTAAACTAATAATAAAAAAATACGACCCCAGGTATTATGCAGACAAAGTGCCTCTAATTTATCTTTTATAATTCAATCATGTCAAGAATCGACCTGAATTAGAAATAGAAATATGAATGTAATATATTTATTCGTGGCGAACAACTATTACATGGCACACAGGTGAAATAACAAAAGATAAAAATACCGAGACTACGCATAATGGATGATTCCGTACCTTCAATGGAATAAGAACTAAACTAATACCAAGTCGTAGGTATCTGATGCCTATGGAAGAAGTTTTCTGGAGTTAATTTAAAATTGCTGAATCGATAATGTACAAAACAATTTTCCTTGAAAGTATGTGACAAGGCGCATCTTCTCAATTTTTTTCATATATTTTGGACTTACGGTTCAAAAGTTACAGGGACACAGCTTTTATGACTATCGAAGTGATTATTTCTGAAATTATTAACTTAATCATAAAATGTTCAAAAAATCCTCTATGTTATTTTGAAATTTAGTTACATGTATAAAGCGCCCCCTAAAAATATTTTTATCTGCATTTTAACTACATAACTAAATATTATTCCGCATACAAAGTCCACCTTATGTCAAAATTTTATTAAGATACGTCTTATAGTTTCCCAGTAAAATGGCTGTGATATACGGACGGACGGACGGACGGATGAACGGACAGACGGACATGACGAAACTATAAATCCTAAAAAGCAAACTAACGACAATTATCTAACATGACACAATTTAAGCCATGATGCTAGCCTGGCTGGTCTTCCGTTGGGGCCATGAATGTGAAGGCACGGAGTGCAACACAACATCGAAACAACTAAAATAAAGATAAAGTAAAAAAACAAGCAACGGCATTGTAACAAAAACAGAGCACAATTTTTCAACAGAGATCAATCTTCTATTCTCCCTGGCCATTATTATTCCCATTTCTTCCAGTCAGCGGCAAAAGTGGCGAAGTGTTCAAAATAATTTTGAAACGCTCTTATTTCCTAACAAAAGTCACGCCAAGCTCATTTCGAACGACTCTGAGTGTGAAATAACACAATTTACGAGCAAGTGTGATGAAAAATAATTAGGCGCACGTATTATTCGGGTGTTTATTTTAATTAGCTTTACGTTGTTGTCAGTGAATAATGAAAGGCTTGTAACACAGACTACATAGACTACTCATCATTAAGCTTTTACAAGGAGCACGGGGTCACCACACATAAGCACAATTTTACTCGTTAATTTCTACGATTCGAACAGCACATCTCAATAGCATTCTACACCATTTTGTAGTATAACAATCCAGGTTAGACCCTATAACTTGATTTTTGTAGATATTTTGAATTCACATGAGTAATGATCAAAAACGTTAACTCAAATGAAATAAGCGGTCGCGCTCTCATACTAAATTAGTACGGGAGCGCTGATGTGTGGTGGCCTCGAGTTGTACTTATAATCTATCTAGTGGTTGAGGTTATCTGTGGCTTGTAAGCAGCGACACCGGAGTCGGCGAACATTAATTTATATTGTGAGGGCTTATAAGTAAGAAAGGCAGCCACCGTATCTTAATACAGATACATATACAGTTCCTTTCCTTCCTGTCTCATCCTCCGCTTGTCACGGCGTTGTGATCACACAGCTCAATGAAACCGCATGGCAACTTAATCTTAAGAATTGACGTGGGCACTAGTTTTTACAATCGACTGCAAATATCTTACCTTTCAACTCCGAAGGGAAACTAGATCATGTTGGAGTTAATTCCGGTTTGGACACGATACTGTCCTTTACCAAAATGTCACTGGTAAATATCAAAAAATATTTTGCAGATACGGTGAAAAGTTAGAGATATAACCCGAGGCCTTCGAATTGAAAAAGGATACCAACGCTTATATTTCTTTTTTGTCCAAATAAATATTTTTGAATTAGATTATACCTAAGTACTTTTTTTTTAAATATATGTTATTGCATATTTTCTTGAAATAAGTGTACCTAGAACATTTTCTTAATACGTGATTCTAATGCACGGTATTTTATATAATTAAAGCATAAATATAGCGCTACCTCTGAACCAACTTTGAAAAATAAATAAATGAAAATTAACTTATATTTATTGAAACAACACGTAATAAACTTGAAACCAAAGAAGATATTCGACTTTTTAACCATTTTTGTTGCTTCAAAATTCCACTCAGCATGTGTCGAGGCACGTAGTGCAATGACGCTGATTTTCAGTGGACAATTGAACTTATTAATAACTTAATTATTTCCTGGCAAGTAACAAAGTGTGGAAGGCCGGCACAAATATAGGTATAATTAAATATTATGTGACAATTTTACACAAATCGTCCTAGTCCCACAGTAACCTCAATAATGCTTGTGTTGTGGGTACTAGCCGACGATATATATAACTTGAATCTGACCTGCTTGCCAAATTTTCTGTGGCTTGAGTACTTTTTCTATGGCTCATGTAGAAAAGTAAAACCAAATTAACTCCGCTTCCCTTAAAATATTTATGACGCGCCGCTACTGATAGATAAATACTTAAATACATAGAAAACATCCATAGCTCAGGTACAAATATCCGTAATAAACACATAAATGCCCTTACCAGGATTCGGATCCGGGACCTCCTGCTTCGTACGCTGTCACTGCCGACTGGGCTAGGAGGCCGTTTATATTTTAAATAAAAAAACATGCGTTTATGGTTCAGAGTTAGCGTGCCCGGATTTTATTTATTTCATCAAGAAAAGCTCATACCTCTCTTAACGATAAACGAATTGTTCACGCAAATCAGCGACCTCTAGTTGAAATGCATTCAAATCTAATCAACGAACGAATTAATGAACGAACCAATGAACGGGTCGCTCTTATTTCGTTCACTTCGAGTCAACTATTTCTGTTCAACTGGCAGCGGTCTCGGATGGACGAGCTGTCATTAAGCCTAGCGCCTAGTTTTCTTTTGCCGAGGTCGCTGCCGATCCTCGAAGACCTGATCGAGGTGTAATCCGCGTCGTGAACGGAAAATCTAATGCGCTGTGCGCGAACATTTTGTTAAGTGTCAAACCCGTTGTATTTTAGGTTAAATCGAGTGAAATATACGTGTAAAGTGTGCCCGTTGTTTCCCTTCGAACAACCCATCCGCCATTACCACAGCAGGTGCGGCGGCGTACCCGTCTACGTCACAGACGGTGGTGGCCTGTAGAACCTCTCTTCAGCCGCGTGCCGGAGCGACTCGACAGCTATGGAGAAGTATGAGATGTACATACCGGCCTACCGCGGCGACTAGGCTAGTATTGCGTACATATTTTGGTGTGACCCATGAGAGGAAACAATCGCACGATAATAACGAAACCGGTGATTTGGGAAAATATAAAATAAAATCCCGTGATTGGGGCAAGATTGTAGCAATCCAAGGTCAAGAATCGCGCCGGCAATCAAGGATTCGTCGAGTGGAATTACACCAAGTCGTTTGCATTTGTGTAAATTCAGTGCGCGATTACATAATAAACATTCCGAGCAACGTGAAACGTGTCATTGTGGGGACATTGGGAGGTCACCATAGTGAGGTACTACATCCGGTTGACGTTTACCGGTTTCGCTGCTGAGTGAACGAACTGAACGGTAGGAACGTATAACGTCGATCCGGACCATCGTCGGATGTCGTGGCGGCCATCTTGACTTTATTGTCTGTGACATTGAACTTCACTTGACAAACGTCAGTGCCAAACGTCAAGTTGTGTTGTGATAGATTTCGATTTCTCAACTAACATTACGTGAAATTACTTAGGATTAGCTTAAATTGGTTAGAATATAGCTTAAAATTGGTTAGTGGATACTCACAAATAGGTGATTAATTGAAAATACGCGTGGCGCTGTGAAATATTTGTGTTTTACCAGGTAAGTTAATATCTATTGACAACATGTCGCTCAAGGCTAAAGTACAGTTGGGAACGAGGTATCTAATGCTTATTGATTACGCTGGCACGGTGGCTGCCAGGTCCGGGTCTTCAGCGACAGCGGTAGCTAAGCTGCATTTTGATCAGGTATATAAAACATATATCACAGCCTATGAGGCGGTGCTGACAAGCGATACGGAACTAACAGAGGCGGAACGTCTCAAGTACCAGGAGCAGTTCGCCGAGATCAACCGACTTCTTATCCAACTGGATGAGGCATCAGGGGAGGAGTCAGGACAGACAGCTGGTGCAGCTAAGTATCACAGTAAGGTTAAGTTGCCTTTGGTACAACTGCCAACATATGGCGGGGATATGACAGAATGGATGTCATTCTATGACCTTTTTATGGCATTAGTGGACGCAGGTCCACTGTCTGATGCCGAGAAACATTACTACCTCCGAACGTCGTTGCATGCGGAGGCTTTGACGGTAGTACAACACTTACCTGTGGATGGCGCATGCTACTCGGTGGCATTGGATCTTCTTAAGAAAAGGTACCACAACTCCCGACAGCTTGTGGACACCTTCATTGCGCGGATAGTCAATCTGCCCAATGTCGGGGGCCGGAATATAAATTTGCGAACACAGTTTTATGATCCTCTGCGCGAGTCGATCCAGGCCCTAGAATAGTTGAAGCAGCCGGTTTCTGAGTGGTCGTATTTAGTTGTTTACATGATGTTACAGAAGCTGCCTATTCGCATCAGAACCCTATTTGAGGAACGCTGTGGCACGGATCCTCAAGTCCTGCCAATGCTCAATCAGTTGCTGGCGCTGCTGGATGAGCAGTGTCGGGTGCAGCAGGCGGTTCCCACTGCGGCAGCGGGAAGAGCACCGGTGGGACGGCAGTCACCGACCAAGGGAAGACGCGGCAGAGCGTCCCCTCCACGTGTCCTAGCTGCAGAGCTGGAAGAAGCTGATCAGGTGATTCGGTCTAAAGGGCTGTGCACATACTGTTCCAGTAGTACACACTCTATATATACATGTCCATCCTTCGCGATTCTGGCTGTTTCGGAGAGGAAAACCTGGGTCAGGAAGAATGGGGCATGCTTTAAATGCCTTCGCTCTCATTACGCGAGAGAGAGTGTATGGCTCGTAATTGGTGCAGTGCATGCCAATCAGGGTCGCATAGCCCGTTGTTGTGCAGGGAGGGAGCGAAAGCCGCGGAACATGTGCACCGGGTCCATGAGCGAACCCTGGTCCCACCCACCAGAAGGGTAAGTACACCACCACAGCGTAGGTCCCCGCCGCAACGCAGGGCGTCGACCCCGCCACAAGGGTCTTGGGCGTAGCGAGCTCAACAACCCCGTATGAGCCCGCCAAGGTGGAGAGAAGAGACTAGGTCGCCTCCTCCACAACAGGTCCAGCCAGCTGAATTGATGACTGCTGGTCACATCTCGCGCCCTCCGGTGGGAACGAGGGCCCGCCAGGCGCAGGAGTCTTTCCACAGCCTACGTTTCGGCACTCGAGGCAGCCCTGAGCGCCGTTCTTGAAATAAGGCTACTGCTGATGTACCACAAGAACCTCGAATGATGATGCCATCGATCCAGGTCAGCCCTACTGCTATTGTTATGGTAAGGTCAGGCCATGGCAATTGTATTATGGCTAGAGCACTGTTAGATACCGGAGCAGGGTGTTCGATAGTTAAGAAATCATTTGCAGATGAAATAGGATTGCATCAGCAGTATGTAGAAAATAATATTGTTGGAATTGGAAACCAACAGGTCAAGGTACTCGGTACCATTGCTAAATTAGTATTTAAGCCAGTAGGAAAATTAGTCCCTATAATTAGCGTTGTTGCAACCGTCATGTATACCGTTACAGGAAATATTCCGGCCTGTAACCATTACCTAAAGGTCCACTTAGAAGCGTCTAAACTCAGTCTGGCCGATCCAGATTTTGACAAATCTCAGGATGTAGACATCATTTTCGGTCTGGATGTACTTAATTATATGTTCACTGGTTCAAAGATGCTCACTAACATTACAGGAGTGGAGGCCTACGGTACCTGGTTTGGTGATGTCCTCATGGGGGCCATCTGGACACACCCTGCTGACACCTCGGCGCAGCAGTCGAGAGGGACGTCCGAGGAAGACTACGGCGTGCACTCTACCAAGCTTGAAGAGGTGCTGGAGAAGTTCTGGAAGGTGTAGCAGCCTCCAGAAGACCCACCGGATCATCCGGAACATTTGGAATGTGAAAGGTTGTATACTTCTACTACTAAACGTATGCCTGACGGCAAATACATGGTGCGGCTGCCCTTCTTGTCAGACAGACCCAAGCTAGGCGAGACCAGAGCCATTGCTGTACGCAGGCTTCATTCGTTGGAGGCGAAGCTAGCCAAGAATCCAGTCTTTGCCGAAAAATATATTTCATGCGAGAATATGAGTCGCTAGGACACATTCAAATCCAGTTACCAGTTTGACTCTAAGCACTGCGTTATAATTCATCATGGGATTTTCAAAAAAGATTCAAATAAGCTTCGGGTCGTTTTTAACGGAGCATCGAAGAGTAGCAATAGAATAGCTCTTAATCAATGCCTGCACTCAGGCAAGCCTCTTCAGAATGATATTACAAAGATATTGTTGAATTTCAGACGGCACCAGTTCGTGTTCACGGCCGACATTCGCATGATGTTCCGGCAGACGTGGATCCACCCCAGTGATAGGCGCTATCAGCTGATCCTGTGGCGTGAGGACCCGTCGCAGGACATACAGGTATACGAGTTGAATACTAATACATACGGACTACGGTCAAGCCCTTTTGTCGCAATACGGACGCTGTTGCAGTTAGCCGCGGATTGGCAAGCACAGCATCCAGGGTCTCCAGCTGCAGACGCCATACGACGTCAGAGCTACGTCGACGACATTCTGGTTGGAGCAACCTCACTTACAGAGGCTCAGCAGCTTCAGTCGGAGCTCATAGAACTAATGAGCAGTGCCGGCTACGAGCTCAGGAAATGGTCGTCTAACTGTCACGAGTTACTCCGCGACCTACCACAGGAATATTGTGAGATGCCTCGTCAATTTGATGCTGAAGACAGGAGCCTCATAAAGGTATTGGGAATACAGTGGAACCCGGTGCACGACACCATGTCGTATCAGGTCAATGTACCGTTGGGGCAGGTGGTAACGAAGCGAAGCGTTTTAAGTACCATAGCTAGGCTTTATGATCCGTGCGGGTACTGCGCACCGATTGTCTACAGATTCAAGCTGTTCATGCAGTCATTATTTACCGATGGAATGACGTGGGATGAACCGCTCATGGATACTCAGGAGGTTCAGTGGAACGAGTTGGTTCAGGATTTAAACCATTTGTCTCAATTACAGATACCTTGTTGCGTCGCGTTACCAGGATCTGCCTCTTACTCACTCCACGGGTTTGGAGATGCCTCGGAGCAGGGTTATGGAGCGTACGTGTACCTTCGGACAGAGGACACGTCTGGAAACGTCATGGTACGGTTAGTCCTAGCTAAGACACGAGTGGCTTCGAAGAAAGTCAAACAAACCATTCCGAAGAATGAGTTGAACGCAGCTCATATGGTTTGTAAACTCTTAAATTATGCCGCAGCGGCCTATGAAGACGAAATCGAGATTGATAGCATAAATGCGTGGTCTGATAGCAAAATCACGTTGTGTTGGCTTAACACGAAACCACATCTGCTCCAGACATTTGAATGTAAAAGAGTACAGGATATTCAACAGTCGAAGCGACCAATGACATGGCGCTATGTCCGAGGTGAGTCCAACCCGGCCGACTTCGCATCTCGAGGTGCTACAGCGAAGCGGCTCATCAAATGCAAGTTGTGGTGGTCGCCGGAATGGCGACTCAAGGAGGAGTCACAGTGGCCAACGATGTCAGTCACCATGTCACCGGAGCTGCCAGGGTTCAAGCAGCTGGTTCATATCGCCAATGAAGAGCAGACAGGGGAAGACTTATTACTGTCGAGAGTCAGCTCGTATAGTAAACTCATAAAGGTGACGTCGTACGTTTTGAGATTTAGCAGGAATATTCGCTTGCCGAAGCAGCAACGAGATCTGAAACCGAACCTTACTATCGAGGAAAATCGTGCAGCAACGGATCACTGGATCAAGAAGGTTCAGATGGATGCATACCAAGATGAAGTCATCTTACTGAAAAAAGGAAAGCTGGTATGCAAATCACTTCAGAAGTTGAGCGTCTTCGTGGACGAAAATCATTTTATTCGAGTCGGAGGCAGACTACGTAATTCAAGCTTACGTTATGACGCAAAGCACCCAATGCTTATACCTAAGGACCACCGATGGTCACAATTATTGATGGAGCACTATCACCGGCTCTATTGTCATGCTTCGACAAGTGCCCTGATTAATATACTTAGACAACGATACTGGATTCCGTCAGCACGGCGTCAGGTGTCACGTGTCATCAGGGGTTGTATGTCATGTTTCAGATTCAACGCGATGGATGAGGCACCTTTCATGGTTGATCTGCCCGCGGATCGCGTCACGGCGACGCGTCCAATTTCCGGCGTAGCGACGGATTTCGCTGGCCCCTACTTGGTTAAAAGTAGCCAGCTCAGGAATGCTAAATCTGTTAAAGCTTACCTGTGTGTTTTTGTATGTCTAGGTACCAAGGCGGTACACCTCGAGGTCGTCTCGTCGCTGAGCACCGAGGCTTTCATCGCTGCGTTCACACGGTTTGTGAGTCGACGTGGGCTGCCCGCCCTCGTCCGGAGTGACCAAGGTACCAATTTTAAATCTGCTAGCTCATACCTCAGAGAGGTTAACCAGTTCTTGCTTGACCACGAAACCATCCTAGAAGATGAGTTTCGTCGCCAAGGCGTCCGCTGGGAGTTCAATCCTCCCGGCGCCCCTCACATGTCTGGCTTAGTGGAAGCAGCGGTCAAGAGTAGCAAGAACTTGCTCAGAAAGGAGATCGGGGACCGTATCCTAACCTTTGAAGGTCTGCAGACGGTTTTCTGCAAGACGGAAGCTATCCTCAACTCTAGAGCGCTAGTTCCAATGTCAGAGGATCCTTGTGACCTGGAAGTTCTCAGCCCAGGTAATTTTTTGATAGGACCTTTGGTGTCATTACCTGAACCTTCCTGGAAGGATACGAATATGTCACGGCTGTCGCATTTTCAATTTATTCAGGCTGTAACTCAAAAGTTTTGGGCTAGGTATCACTTGGAATATTTAAATAATTTGCAAGCCCGTAACAAATGGAACAGACATGTACCTAATGTAGCATTAAACGATTTAGTCTTAATAAAGGACGAAAATTCCCCGCCTCTACAATGGCGTCGAGGTAGGGTCATCCAAGTTTTCAAAGGCTCCGACAGAGTCGTCAGGTCTGTAAAGCTGAAAACACAGATAGGCGAACTTGTCCGCCCCGTTGTCAAGTTATGTAAATTACCTATGGAGATTTAATTGTTTGAGTAGCTCTTGTAAATTACCAATTATAAATCTGGTTTAAATTGCAGCAATTAGTACTAATTATCTTAAACTATGTACCGCTGTTTCCTTGGGAAACCATGTAACTAACCTAGTAAGTAGCTTACCTTTATTGTTTTTAAACTTTCATAATTCATATTTTGATATTATGTTGGAATGTTATTCAGTGCAAGTGCACTGGATGGTCACAGATTACTTATGCTGTAGACAACTCATGTGACATTATTTTGTTAATAATTGTTTGTTTTCATATCTCTTGTTTATGCTAGATCGTAGCGATGTAAACTTCAGGTCTTCAGCTCACCTTTTCCCTGGGCCGGGAAGGAATGTTCACGCAAATCAGCGACCTCTAGTTGAAATGCATTCAAATCTAATCAATGAACGAATCAATGAACGAACCAATGAACGGGTAGCTCTTATTTCGTTCACTTCGAATCAACTCTCTCTGTTCAACTGGCAGCGGTCTCGGATGAACGTGCTGTCATTGAACCTAGCGCCTAGTGCCGAGGTCGCCGCCGGTCCTCGAAGACCTGATCGAGGTGTAATCCGCGTCGCGAGCGGAAAATCTAATGCGCAGTGCGCGAACATTTTGTTAAGTGTTAAACCCGTTGTATTTTAGGTTAAGTCGAGTGAAATATACGTGTAAAGTGTGCCCGTTGTTTCCCTTCGAACAACCCATCCGCCATTACCACAGCGGGTGCGGCGGCGTACCCGTCTACGTCACAGACGGTGGTGGCCTGTGGAACCTCTCTTCAGCCGCGTGCCGGAGCGACTCGACAGCTGTGGAGAAGTATGAGATGTACATACCGGCCTACCGCGGCGACTAGGCTAATATTGCGTACACGAATAAACAAATATCAAGACGCATTACACCCATGGTACCCATATATATATACCTAAATTTATCTCAAGCAATATAAGATTATATGTTGATTGTTTTTGTAATTCTTATTACTATCATTTTGTTAACTGACAGTGACACATGAACCTAATTTAATATCACATTAGTAATTAAGACAATTTAGTACCAATTTTTTTTATGTTACAAAAATAACTAATTATGTTACCCTCCGACGAACCTAGTCTGGGACCGGTCTGAAAACCAGTGTCGGGGATCAATACCCAGCACAGGCTGAGACTGGTACCCTTTGCCTGTTATCATCTGTAATTTTAATTCTATTTTAGTTACTAATATTTAATGATTGTGTTTTCCTATGATGTAACTTTTTTTGTTTTATGTTATGTGGCAATAAATTATTCTTATTCTTATTCTTTATTCTTGTCGAATAATGCACTTAGGGAATGTGTTAGACGGAAGTTAGACTAAATCCATTTATGAATAATTGTGGACACTACACAGAATACATATTTACTTGTCTTATCACGTAAAAAAACGAAACGTGTGAATCTAGATATTGTAATATCATTGATTTTTAGGGTTCCGTAGCCAAAATGGCAAAAACGGAACCCTTATAGTTTCGTTATGTCCGTCTGTCCGTCCGTCCATATGTCACAGCTATTTTACTCGGAAACTATAAGACGTATCTTAATAAAATTTAGATATAAGGTGTATTTTGTATGCCGCTATTTAGTTATGTAGTTAAATTGCAGAAAAAAAATTTTTTGGGGGCGCTCCATACACGTAACTAAATTCCAAATTTTTTTTTTACCAAATATTAACATGTTGCATATCAATCGATAGGTCTTTAAAAATAAGGATCGAGATTTCTTTAAAAAAATTGTGATTGAGTGAATACTTTCAGAAATAATCGGTTCTAAAGCCGAAAAAATTGTCCCCCCCCCCCATGTAACTTTTGAACCGTAAGTCCAAAAATATGAAAAAAATTGAAAAGATGCGCCATAGACGTATATATCACAAACTTTCTAGGGAAATTGTTTTGAACATTATCGGTTAAGCCATTTTTGAGTTATCTCCAAAAAACTTCTTCTTTAGCATCTGATACGAACTTTCGTATTAGTTTGGTTCTTATTCCATTATTTCATTGAAGGTACGGAACCCTCCATTATGCATGGTCCGACACGCATTTGGCCGGTTTTTTAGGTAAGTCGTTCTTTATTTCGATTTTTAAGCAACATTTAATTTAAGAAATATGTTTTCCCGTGGTTACTTGATTGAATTCAATACTTTGCGAATTTTTTTAAATATAGTGATAATCTCAGAGAAAAGTGTCATAATGCCTTTGAAATGTGTTCGTTTACATGATAAGACAAGTGGGGATCAATGATACTCTGCGTCCGTAGGAAACACCTTAGACAACCCTACACGTGATCCCTGGGTGGTGCTAAAATAGTAACAAACTTGGCAGCTGCACTGTCCCATCTGGACCTCGCAGCACTCACTGGATTTTCTTCATCATCTGCTTTCCCACTTCTACTACCCCAGATAAGAAGTGTCTATCTACATATATCCAGTGACATGTAGCCATACGATAAATAAAATATGACATGTAAGGATGACTTCTGTATGTATTTGTAGTTTCCTTCCGCTATATTACTCGTAATTAATCATCACCTAAACGTACTTTCATTTATTAAGTATTTCTAATTATTTCCGCTATTAATTAAAACTGATCAAAGGGGTATCTTGAACAAGGGTATTAAGTGGCAAGCTCTAGAGCCATCGTGTCACTGATTACTATTTCCCCGCTGTACAATGGCGGTTATAGGGTTTATACAAATCAAACCTTATTATTTCGTCATATAGGCTGAGAATAGTAAGTTCGGCAGTAAGGGTTTTCTTCACTAAGACAGCATAATATTGTGAGGTATGGCCTCGTGGTAGAAGACTTATAGCAACGATAAAGCCAAGTCTTAAAGTCATATAGTCATCAGTCATACGAACCTACATCTTAAGAAAACGTAGTCTCTTATTGTTTTGTGAGACTCTCAGTGTTCATCATCATCATTTCAGCCGAACGACGTCCACTGCTGGACAAAAGCCTCCCCCAATTATTTCCACAACGAACGGTCATTCGCCGCGTTAACCAGTTTTTTCCCGTAGTGTTATTGAGAGAAGAAGCCAAAACAGCATCCTGTAAATGATTGCTGGCAGGTTTGGGTATCCAATTCTTTACCATTGGGTTGTGCAAATTAAAACGGCAGTCAAGTTTTTTAAATAAGACAGATTTACTTTTGAAATTAAAATTAATTCGATATCCAATTATTTACTTTTTGGGTATTTTCATCTTAGTGTTTGTTTGGTTACCGTTATAATTTCAATGTTTTTATATGTATATATTTTCTTAATAGCTGTCACATTTTTAATGTTTAATTTAATTTAATTTTGTACATTTTTGTTTCGTTATTTTAAATTGTACTGATATGGACATGAAATAAAAAAATAATTTCATTTATTTTATATTCTCTGAAATAAAAAAATAATTTCATTTATTTAATTTAAGTATCTACTCAATCTACTGTAATCACAGTCTGGTTTAAAATACTTAATACCACATCACTGAGCTGGCTTCTGAACTAGACGGGAGAGTTTTTCTCCAGGTGTGCACCGCGAACTATTATTTGACCAATCTTAATTTAATTTAATTTCAGTGCAGTGCAATGCGCGCTCGAAAACGGACGAGCCTCACTGCACAATACTTATCGAATAACATAATTATTCGTGATCCGCGCGACTTAGGTCGCTATCCGTAAATATTCGCAATGGTTTCGCAAAGTCATAGCGAAAGAGTTACTGGCGTTTATACAGAATGCCATCGACACCATGGACGAAGTCAGCATCAAACAGATCTCATATCAAGTTTTAGTGAAGACGGCATTTGCCAGTGGCAAGGTGCTGCTCTTCCAGACGCTCGATAAAACTGACCAGATGGTATCCTGGCGGAGGGATGGGGGGTATGAAGAGTCTCCAGGACATTATCAAGCTGTTCAAGGAGACCGCTCCAGACGACGTGCCTGCATTCGTTGCGAAGCGGTTGAACCGGTTGCCACCGGTTTCCTTTGATCACGTCGATGTTACCAGGATATAAAATTCCTGAAGATGAGTCTGGCAGAGGTGCAGTCTAAGTTGGAGGTGGCTAATAACACCATTAGTGAGAGTGATACTAAGTGTCACTACTTCGTACCGAGGTAGTGACACTTCGTGACACAGTTTCGGTATGTCGGTCACGCGAGGCCACTGACTTTTGCACGTGTAGCGAAGCGCGTGCGATTATATGCAGTGCTGAGTCAGAAACGAGTGATATGACGTCAGTCACCAACGCGATGGATCATCCTCCGAACCCTACACTCCGTTTGACGCCGTCCCGTCAGCTGCTCCAGTGAATATGTCATCGACTCCTCATCACGACTACGCTGCTGCTGCTGCTGAAAAGCACCTTCAAGGGTGGCCGATACTGCCGCTTCTAATGATAAGAAGCTTCCCCGTGACGACGACGGTTTCACGCCGGTGTCGAAGGAAAAGAGGGTCTCGTAAAAGGTTCTGCGGAGCCAAATGTTACTTCGGTTCTAAGGGCTGCCAGGCCGAATAAGGCGTTGTACGTGTCGCGCCTGCATGTTTCCGCCACGGCAGCATATGTGGTGAATTATATTAGCAAGAAGACCAGCTACCAGGTGAGGGTGATCCAGCTGCGATCGCGCCATTACGTGCACTCCAGCTCGTTTGTGGTGCGCGTGCCACAGTCGTTGTTGGAGACCATCGCGAGCACGGACTTCTGGCCGAAGGGTGTGGTATTTCGGCGGTTCTGGGGAACTGTGCCAAATTCTACACCGGAGCAGGTGGTGCAACAGGAAACCGTGGTGACGCCAAAGTGATAGTTTAAATATGTATGTATGTTATTTTTAAGGTCTATGGGCCCCTAGTTGCCTGAAAATAAAGTTATTTCATTTTTTAAGTAGTTATTTCGTGTTAATTTGAATCACCTTCAAAGGTTCAAAAAACACTTTTCAGCATTTACGAAAATATTATTTGGAAATACGAAGTATCCTTTTAGAATAAGCGATCGCGATCCGTACATGTAAACACATACTTAGCACAAGCCAAACAAATCCAACCCACAATAAAACCTATCAAATTTATACGTACCCCATAACAGTACAGAGAATACGTAATGAACATTAGGAACAAAGGAGCCGATCGGGTCTCAGTGCGAATTGATTTGCGTTTACGAACGATTTTTCATTTTATTAGAACGCAAATAAAGCCTATATTTCAGTACTCTTCTTGTAGTACGAATGTTTCGGTTTCATTGATATTTCGAAATCAGTCTTATGTGAAGAAACACAAAGTCTAAAGTTGTATGGGTACTAGGTAAATCAAGAATCGAAGATAAGTGAGGTGCTGCGGTCTTCGCTTGAAATATTAGTGTACCGACGCTTTTCTTTGAAATGGCGGCTTTTATTTGAACCTAACGGCACGAAGTCGACACGACATCAAAGAGATTACGAAATAAATCTAAGCCCGTTTTCAAAATGCTTGGCAAAAACAAATAAATGTTTTAGTGCCTACAATAAAACAAAAATACGCCTACGCAACTATGTTTCAAATATTGAAAATACCAAAGAGGTGTGGGAGTTGCAGCCTTTTGCCAAATGCCAAAAACCTTGAAAACAGCCAGGTGTTACTTTCTACGTTTGTGGGATGTATCGTGATGGATAACTGTATATAAATTAGTAGCACTAATTATCGTAGGTCGTAGGGTGATGGTAAATATACCTGTTTTAGTAATAGTACAGGCGGAGACCGTATCATCTGCTACGTTACGTCATACAATAATAAGTACCATGGCACATGTTCATAAAAGTGATGCTGAGTTCCGAAAAAATAGTTTAAAACAATTATAATTGGCCGAAAGCACAAATAAGTGCCACTTCCGGTGAAAAAAATGGATCGTATTTAACTAAGTAATTTGATACAAAGATGACACTTGTGGCAAAGAATCGCAATTTGTATATAGGTACAGCAAAAACCCAGGCTGTCAGTTACTGCATGGCCGGAAGTGCCCGGCAGACTGGTGTAAAAGTTACGTAAAGGAGTCAAACTCGTTACCTTCTGTCTGGTGGTCTTTTTGGCAGCAACAAAAACTTGTCACAACAATGAAATGAAAAAAAATTGGTTATAGTCAACTGCAACAAATCAACATTAATACTTTTAATTCAATCAAAGTTAATACTTTTAGAAAAGCCTTCTAATCAGTAGATAAGGTAAACTTGTCAGGATTAGTTGTTCGGACTCCTCGATAGGTTTTTCTTTAAAGAGCTCTCGGAAAATATTTGTCTGTACTTCTTTCCTATCTTATTTATTGACCTTATTTCTGATACGATGAAAGCATTGCTATGGCAACCCGTAGGCCAATTAGAAACCCAAGTCGCTGATACTTGAGATCCGAACTCACGTTTATTTTTATCATTAATTTTACGTTGCCGTCAATATTTTTGTGGCTTCTACGAGTGTTTGGAGTTTAGGAAATTTCTAAAATTTCGCTAAGTAATTTGAACAAAAATATATGGCGCTCGTGAGCTACTTTAATTATTGTGCATTTTTTCCCCTCTAAGTTGAAAGTCATTCATTTTGAAATTATGTTCTCACTTGTAACCGTAGCAAAATACCTTAACAAATGCCAGTAAGATAAAATACTTTAAATTAGTACATACTAACTAACATTTTGTAGATCTTCTGTCGTTTCGTTTCCACAGTTACTTTGCGGTAAGCTAAGTATCACCATTTGTTGGCGCCGTCTAAATTATGCATCTTTTGCAATCTCCTCCACTGAAAGCAAAACCGGCAACTACCAGGGGCCCTACAACGAAAACTTATTTACTTGACTGTTGAGAACAGTGAGTGATTTTTGAATGTAAATCAGAGTACGTTTGTTTGTATATCTATTTTCTAAGCCCTGCAGCCATTTTAATTTATAATACCCTACTTACTAACAAAATGTGATACAGCCAGATGTTAGAAAGCTGGACAATGTGGGGGAATACGAAAAAAATATACGTGTCTGGCCAAATAACTATGCCATCAAAAACAAAACTTGTAAAAAAACAAGTCTCGCAACTCAGTTCTTCTTAGACCGCAAAAAGTTGTGAGATCCATGTAATACCAAGTCGGTTGATTTATTCAGTCCCTACTTAAGGGACCTTCTGTCTTAAGTTGTTACGTAATTAGCTAATCTAACAACATCTTATAGTGACCACATTAAAATTAAAAATCTTTTGTATTTAAATAAAATAAATTGACTTGGCCGCATGAAAACACAATGTAATTCACAAGTAATACATACTATAGTAAATAAGATTGTTTAGTGCGATTGAAAAATCTCGCTGATATAGTTGTGAGACTTGTTTTTTTTTACAAGTATTATTTTTCACAAGTCAATCTATTTTATTTAAATACAAGATTTTTAATATTAATGTGGTCACTATAAGATGTCGTTAGATTAGCTAATTACGTAATAACTTAAGACAGAAGGTCCCATAAGTAGGGACTGAATAAATCAACCGACTTGGTATTACATGGATCTTACAACTTTTTACGGTAGAAGAACTGAGTTGCGAGACTTCTAATTGTTTTAACTCAAACTCAAACATTTATTCAGTAAGTAGGCCACAAGGGCACTTTTACACGTCAAAGTAAAAGTGAGAAAAAAAAATCAAACTACACCGGTTCTAACCCTACACCTCTGACCCGAGAAGAATTATGTCCGGCAAGAAACTCGGCGGGACTTATTTTTTCAAAACAACAGTACATCAAAACTAAACAATACATATAAGTGCGTTGTTCTAACAGAAAACATATCAAACCAAGGTTAGATTAACCAACATTAGGTTATAGTTTAAGAAAAATACCAAAGAAAAAAGATGAGTCCAAATCTGACTATTGAAAATGAATTACATACAAGTTTGATATACTTTCTTACCTGAACTGTGTCTTCTAAATAAATTTCCAAATTATAATAATCCATCATCAACAGTTAGAAACAAAATAATTTTGAATTTAAATAAAAAAAAAGTAAGTGATTCTAGTATACAATAAACATACTATTTCTAAATTATCCTTAGAGATGTATAAGGTCTCCAAGTGTCTTGATCTATATATTCTATATAATAATAAAAAATATGGATAATCAAGCACCGAATGTTGTGTCTAAAGCCAATTAAACTAAAATTAAATATGATCAATAAAAAGTTACGTAAATGTGTTGCCGCAGTTTGCCTAAAAAGACCTGTCTTCACAAACAGCACCCGTTCACGAGTATGACGCATATCTCAGCCATCGCCTCCCTCAACCTTTCTTCTGGAAAGTGGCAACCCGATCAACGACGCCACCATAAGCAGAGCCTTTTAAGCGAGCATGACATGTTCAAGCTGGCGGGCTTTATTAATTAATAAAAACTAGCCATGTTTAGTCTGGTGAGAAACAATATTCTGTGCTCGTATTTTACATGCGTGAATTAAATTACAATATAAAAGTGACATAGAGATGTACATGTCTCTAAGCGTCAGGATCATTAAATATATATCTATACATATAAATATTTGCGAATGCAAGACTTAGAGATGTATAACGTCTCCAGTGTCCAAATACTAAATAAAAACGAAAAACAGGTAATACTGGACACTAGTAAAGCTGCTTCATAGAGTAATGTACCTAATAATTTCTAAATTTGTATTGTACTAACCATATCAAGCTACAGGCTTAAAGGCATCGTTATCCTCAATGAATTCCTTTAAAGTATAGTACTCTCTCCTCAACAAATAGCGCTTAACATAAGACTTGAATTTATTTAGTGGCAAATTCACTACATCAGCGGGGACTTTGTTATAAAAACGTGTACAGTTCCCAGCAAAAGACGTACGAACCTTACCGAGGCGGTGGCCAGGCTCAGCAATCTTATCTTTATTTCTAGTGTTATAGTTATGGATATCACTGTTGAGCTTGAATTCATGGATGTTTTTCCGCACATACATAATGTTTTCAAGTACGTATTGAGATGCTACGGTAAGAATATTTGCCTCTTCAAATTTTCCTCTTACGGATGCTCGACCGCGCATTTTATAAATGCCACGTACAGCTCGTTTTTGTAGCACAAATATGGTCCCAATATCAGCCGCTTTACCCCACAACAGAATTCCATACGACATAACACTGTGAAAATAACTGAAGTATACCAGCCTGGCAGTTTCACTGTTTGTTAGATGGCTGATTCGCCTCACGGCATAGGCTGCAGAGCTAAGTTTCCCAGCTAGGGTGCCTATATGTGGATGCCATTGTAATTTCGTGTCTATAGTGACTCCTAAGAAAACAGTTTGCTTTTCGAATTCCATTGCTTCATCATTTATTATAATCTTGCTGCTGTTAATCTGCTTGACGTTGGGAAGTGTAAATTTGATGCACTTCGTTTTCTTGGCGTTCAAAAGTAGGTTATTAGCCGTAAACCAATTTACTACTGTGGAGAGTGCACTCTTGATACTATCGAAGCTGTTTTCTTTTCTGTCCACTTTAAATATCAGAGATGTGTTTTCAAAATTTGAAGCTTCTATGTGTACTAGAAGTGCCTTAGAGTTTTGATGATCGGTCAGTCAGTGAGTGACAAAATTAAGTACTTTGACTAGTTATAATTTATTAAACTACTTGTTCAAATTGAAGCATATTTGAAATATACCGTGTTTATACAATGCTTGCTTGGTTACTAGAAATACAGGCTTCTAGTTTAATCCACAACGAAGTTATATGGGGTTGAAAATGGCCTGAACTGCTTCGAGAAAAGGATGGTACGGCCTTGCTGCTTTTTTGTGCTCGACTTGGCCCCACTACCGTGCCTCCAGATACGTTGTATCTGTAGTAATTTGGCCAACGATATTTAATAAATTTTCGTATCTTGTGTGTCAAAGTAACAGATTTCTTAGAAAATTTGGTTGGAAGATGTTTGTAACGGCATAAGCCAAAGCTATTTAATAATGTATGTTGTCCCACAAAAAATTACGCAAAGAGCATTTCACTTAGTTGGAAACATGCTCTCCTAGAATGTACATACAATTCAAGAAATATTATGTACATTAATGCAAGAGACGAGAGCTCTCCTTTGTGTTATATTTCTAGCAATGAAATTTAAAAAGCAACTCAAGACGAGCTCCTTACGCAGAGGAGCAGACGACGCGAGACGCTTCGGCTTGGAGTAGGTAAAGCCATAACGATCATACTTACCAAGCAAATAAAAATACATGGCAACAAGTAACACGAACGAGCTAATATATAAATATGAATATGTGCGAAAACGCTTTGAACTCCCGCCGTTTGATCTTTGCGTGTATCTAAATGCGAAAAGAGGCGCTGCTGGCGGCGTTTCACTTCTAAACTTAACCGAAGGCAAAATTCACAAGCATTCAATTCTGTTACATAAATTAGCAACCCCTTGATTTAGTAAGGTACACGATTCTAACATAAATCAGCCCTACGACGTCATTAACACCTCAAAATGGCGCCGATAACTTATAACTAAAAGACTAGCACTTAAGACTCAAGGGGTGAGATAGCGTCTATTGAAGCGCAATGACAGGGAATGGTTTCTTTCTGATGTGATTTTTTTGTTGCCGAATTGCAATGGGGGTGTTAAGGGGCAGGGGTGGGGCCCGGCCGGGCTCAGGCGTGCGCACCGGCAGTATCTGACCGCCTGTCGCCCCGAGCACACGTCCGTGTCGCTCGCTCTCGCTACCGGCCCCACGTTGGGCGCCATACGTAGCCACCGCGATCTCCCTGTGTTCTAACCTCAATCTACATTTACTGTTCAACGCGCTCACCAGTGGTCAAATAAAGTGTCAAGTGACAAATAAGACACGAGTTGTTCAAGTGTTTAGTGTTTGTTATCACTGAGACGTCTAAACATCTAATTGACATACATTTAAACAAGTGGCTGAAAAAGATTTATTAAGTGTTCGGATAAGTCAATAAAAGTGAAGTGACACAAGTGTACTTTGCTGTTGTCGACGGACTCTACTGGACCGTAAGTTACTTTCCTTTGCTATAACTCCATAACTTTCGGATACTTTCTGAATGATTGATAGTCTAGCCGTATAGTTCAGCGGGTCGGAATAATATTTCGTTATCGCAGCGTTTCGGAGCTATGTAGCCCACAAACGAAATAGATTTTTTTGGCACAATATTTGGCAGAGGTCAACTCATGCCAAATGTGTTCCTAATAACGCTTGATTGAGCAGGACTGGTTATCCATTAATGTCGAAGACCAACTTTCTATTTCAATTCGTGAAAGTTATTGCGTAACTTTGCAAATCTAATTCCGACGACGTTTGTGAAAAATGCTGGAGATTGACGCTTGTAGGTGGGAGTCGAAATTGCCCTCCACAATTGATCAGGGTTCGAGGTGAAACTTTCACATTGTTTCCGAGAGCGTTGTGTTGAGTTGAAAAGACGGTACCCACTTTAGGAAATTTCTTGTGAACAAATTAAGCAGCGAAGTAGGTTCTTCCCAGGGGAGCGGCAGTATTATTTGGTTTCCAATTTAACAAACTTTTTTACTCCGCGACGAATTAATTAAGTAAGGATTACTTAGCGGACAAAGCGCTTCGTATTCTCCATCTCATTATTGTCTAAGCGGAGGCCGCCAATTTGAGAAATCTTTTTTATTAATTTAGGTGTCTCAAAACTTTGCTTTTGGATTAAAATCTGGAGAGTTTTACTAAGTACAAGTACCACTGCAAAGTCAACTAGGACGATAATTAAGGTCAATTCTAAAAGTAGAAGTTAAATGTCAAAACAAATAAAACAGTCATCAAAAAAGTATTAGAGAAACATCAGTAATGGCTTAATATCTGAAACACGCAAGTCAAAGTATAATGTTAAAATTATCCCTCAATCAGACCCAACGAAAATATTTTAACTAATGCGGCTCATTATGATGGAATCACAAAATCAAAACGAGCGAGAATCAAAAGGAAATGAGTTACGGAACCCAGATACGGAAATTTCAAATAGCATTTAATCGAAACTGTATCCATCCGTGTCCGCGAGAAATGTAAACGACATACGCCTGAGTGCTCAAACGCCCTGATTTCATCATCACTTCGGGCAATATTGCGTCTGTTATAACGTGAATTGAGAGGACAGTGAATGGATACTAAATGATTTAATGCTTTGAGGATACGGACGATATTGGAGCTGAGAGTACTTTTAGCTGAAAGCTTTTATTTAACTTTATTAATGGGTTTCAATATGTTATTAAATTTAATAAAAAAATATTTACGCAACCTGGTGTTCTCATATTACGGTTTTGAATGAAAATAAGGGGCTGATTTTAATAGGAATACATTTCAATCGGTACGTGTGGAGGTTCAAGGGGGAGGCCTATGTTCAGCAGAGGACATCTTATGGCTGAGATGATGATGATGATGATGTACATTTCAATACTACTCTCGCTCCAGCTTTCAAGAATCGACTTATATGTAGGTTGCATTCGCAGAAGGAATCCTGGGCGGTGTAATTATTTACGTCTTAAAAAAAAATAACGGAACAGGTGCCATTATTTTTAAAACAATAGCTTCCTGGTAAAAGAAAAACGATAACCTGCATACGTTCAATTTAGTTTGTCTCGTATGTTCTGTTTAGTGCATGTTGTGTTTCGGACCCGGGTATGTGCTTAAAATAGGTACGTCCAAAAGAGAGGTATGGACACTGCGAATGTCACCTTACTAAGTGCGGTGAAGCACATCTCATCTCGCTCAAATCTGAAGCAGTGTCCGACTAGGGAATTCCACCTTGCGGAAAGCCACAGCCAAATAGCACTAGACCTTAATCATTATGTGGTGTTTCTGCCGGTGAGTAAGGTTTCCAGAGAGCTCAGAGTGGATGCAGTGTCTTGAAAATGGAAGGCCCTTTTATCCCTTTTGCCGTTAACACAGTGAATCTTCCTTTATTATAAAGGGTTGGTAACTCGATTGTATTACTTTGATCTTTAGATGATCTAAATCAAAAACTTGAACATAATACGGTGCGTTTAAAAAACCTAAGTGTAAAAAGTAAAAATGGTAAAATCCACGTAACAGGATGGCATGTCCGTCTAGCGTCATTTATTTCAAAGCTAGTCTGGATAAATACCATAGTTTTAAACCGAGTGAACAATGCTCCAGGGCACTTATATAAAGCAGTCGCGTTCCAATCGCTGGAGTACAAGTAATTTTGTCGTTGTGGTGAACCAGTATATGACCATTGTTTACTCTAACGGATCTCACGTTCAAGTAGCACTAGTTGGCTAGATCTGGACTCTAACTCTCATGCGTACCAAACAATAATACATGACCAGGCCATAACCGCAAACTACCTCGTTAGTTCGATTGTTATTTGCATCACTCTCTTTCTAATATGCAAGTGCGATAGTGAAAAAGATTGGTGACGAAACGATGTTCGCGGTAAGCCTGCATTATTCTGTTCATTACCAATCACAGGAAAGTCGGGAGATCACTTGAACCAGAATATTGTATTTTTCACTTCTCATGCTCAAAAAGAGTCATATTATGCTTACAAAGGCGGACTAAAGTAGTACATTTAGCCTCTAGGGATAACATGTATACATATTTATGATTTACATAACATCTTAAATTGACCCATCGGAACACTTCACCATATTAAATCCACCAATCACAACACACATTGAAGTTAATCGGAACGATACTTTTATACTGTGTAAATAATTTAGTCCTTAAAACAACATTGTATTTAATATCAACCAATCAGAATACAGCAATGTTAAAATCGACCAATCAGGAAACGCAATTTATTTCTCAAAACATAAGGTGTTTCTTAGTTCCTACTTCACAATAATTAAAAAATATTTGAATTTTTTGGAAGCGCTTTAAAGTGTGTTTAAACTGTTTACGTCACACCTGGCCATAATGTGAGTTTTACCGCTCGCTACGCTTACGGTAAAACTCGCATTATGGCCAGGTGGGGACGTAAAATTGTGTACTCACCACGGGCAGTAAAAAAGAAAGGCCTCTATCGCATATTTACAACCCTCGCCTGCGGCTCGGGTCCCAAATACCTGCGATTTCGGGCTTTCTTTTTTTTACAGCCCTAGGTAAGTAATGTACTATTAAAGAGCTAATAGGCATGATGTATTTATTTCATTTATGGTATCAATCGATTTGTTTTGTTGTAAAGATCAAATGTTTATATGGGGCTAATTGCGTCAAAGCAACACAAAAGTCAGAAATGAGATTCAAAATCTTTCACTCGCTTTTGTTCCTCAAAACGCTCCTAACAAAATGATATGCAACATTGACGTCACGGTTGCATAGTCGCCCTGTTTAAAGTATGGAAAAAATATAAAAATTGCTATTTTGACGGTAAAATATTGCGTTTATGTATATGGTTGCCATACAATTTATTGTACGATAAAATGTAAGAAATCAAATGGTTTCATTGTTTTTTGAATTTCATACTTTTTAAAAATCGTAAAATTTTAGAATTTCGAAGTCTCGTATTTTGAGCCATTTCAATAGATTTTTTTAAAATTTTACTTTATTAGGATATATTTATCATTTTGCATCCATTCAACTTAATTTTATTAAAAAGTTCTACATGTGTCATCATCCCTATTATACCGACGTCTGTGGCATTTATTCGCGGTGTTTATATTTTGTAACTATGTCAAAGAAGTTAAAAAACTTAAAAGACCGTCAAGTTAAACCATAATTTCACCTTAGTTTAGTTATTGTGCGTAAAAAATAAGTATTTCTCGCAACGAAGTGAAAAATAGTATGTATTACTCTGGTCTAAAAGCCATATTACCACTCTAACAAGTTTCCCTCACTTCGTTCGGGAAAATAACCACCTCGTGGTAATATGGCCTACTTTAGACCCTTGTTTTTTTTTTTTTTTTTTTTAATACTACGACGGTGGCAAACAAGCATACGGCCCGCCTGATGGTAAGCAGCTACCGTAACCTATGGACGCCTGCAACTCCAAAGGAGTCACATGCGCGTTGCCGACCCTTTACAAAAAGGAGGATTCACTGTGTATTTGTTGACAATCTAGTATTATTTAGGTACTGTTTTTGGAAATATATATTTATGTTTCGAAAAGGTTTTTTAGTTTAGCAATATGCGCCAAAATTCATGTATTAATTGTGTTACTCAATAGGCAACCAATACCAAAAAAAGCTACCACTCATTTGTCCTGTTAAGGTTTGTATCACATGTAGGTATTAATATATTATATAGGTACCTACCTAGTATAATGTATAATAATATCTAGTTAACACGTGCAATTCCCAGTTCATTATATTTGAAATATATAAGTATTCAATTATGAGTAGCTAAAATGATTTGAAATCAGTATATTCAGTAAATTTCAGTACATAACTTGTTGTTATTTAATTTTTTTATAATTGTCGGGTAAATAATCGTACAAATCTCGCGCTTATTAAAATACAGTCACTCTCCCGAGAACTCGACTCGTATGACCTATGGAAATGCTGGTTCAGAAGCGGCATTCGAAATTTAAAATTATTATCATCACTTGATATGCCGTTTAATCTAGGTCCATTTCACTCATACTTCTACATTTGCGCGCGTGAGACACGAAGAGACGGGGAATGTCAAATAAAATATTTTTTTTGGAAGTATACATTTCCACTTCACGTTTTTCCGAGCGTACGTCGTCGCATGAATTATGCCTGCTATCGAGCGGCTTTATCAATTGTGCGTGTCGATACCGGTGGTCAATTCAGGTGGAAATCATTTGCATTGTGCTGTCCGGCTTATGTACAACCAAGTTATAGTTTTGTTTCGATATTCACTGGTACGTTAAAACCGTTGAGTGTGGTCGTGGCTTATAGGGCCGAATGTGGCTCTCGAAACTCATGTAGTATAATTTGATAATGGAATTCATGAACAAAAATAAGGAAACCTTGTAGTTTTTCTCATTCCCCTGACAGCAAAAAATCAAATTTGGTAATAAACAATCAAAGAGTGATTACTTTTGGAATAATGGTGTCATATTTAAATGTAAATTCATATTTTATAATAATTTGATTCTCATTTGTACCGACAAATATCGCCAAATGTATGCGATATGAATAATACGATTCCCAGGTGATCCACTTCAAATTGTATACTAAAAAAACTTGCCGTGAATTATTCTATTATTACACAATATATGACTGGCCCAATATTACAGGGTTCTATGTTATATTTTCAGGGTAGTTAAATTTAGACTTGTGAAATGTTCAAAATCGTGATGAATCGAATTTTAATAAGTACTTATCTACTTTCCTCTACCTATACATATAAGGTGCTATACCTCCACGTACAAGAAATGAACATTTATTTACAAAGGGGACGAAGCAAAATACAAGTTTATTTATTTAAAAGATTTCCTTATTTACCCATATCATGTAAACACATCTACCAACACGGTAAGCCCAAAAAGATTTTCTGATGACATTCTGATGATATTACGAGTATATAAGCAAGCAATTAAATCAATAACTTCCAATTCTAAGGTCTGTTGTTAATGACTTAAATTGTTATAAAACTGTTTTATAAGTTTAACATATTTTTTTGCTTTTATCGTTAACTTCCGAGCAAGAACCTATTTGCATTAAGAATTGTATGAATTTTTTTATTAATTTTCTATTTAGGCCCTCAGGTGTATGTCACAGGTTGTTGTGTGTGTAGTGTATTTCCCATCAAAAGTCATTATATATGTTGTTGTTGATCCTTGGGCACCCCGGAGGTGCATAGGGACTCCACAAGATCCTTGCATGCCTTTCTATCTTGAGCTACCGTTTTGGCCTCTCTCCAGCTCAGTCATATGGCTCGCAGCTCGCTCTCTATGCTCCGCCGTCGTTATCTATGTAACAGGAAATCTACGCTCAATTGGACTTCAGGAAAACTCTTGATGAAAAACTGGGGAATTGATCCGCGAATGTGACAATGACTCGACGCGGACGCCGAGATTCACACGATTGCCTAAGGTATTTAGTTTATCTGTGACGCATTTTGTAGGCTATATAATAAGTTGTTACGATTCTATTCAACTGGGCTGGTCTAGGTTGGCTGGTGCTACAACGCAGTACGTGTGCTAGGTAGCGCGTGTCAGCTGGTACCCAATCTAGTAACCCTGGTTTTTAGGGTTTCGTAGCCATAATGGCAAAAACGGAACCCTTATAGTTTTGTCATGTCCGCCTGTCCGTCCGTCCATTCGTCCGTATGTCACAGCTATTTTATTCGTAAACTATCAAACATATATTCATGAAATTTTATCAAGACAGTGTGTTTTATGTGCTGATACTTAGTTCTGTAGTTAAATTGCTGGAAAAAAAGCTTGGTGCACTCCATACATGTTACTTAATGTCAAAAAAATCGTTTGTTCACAATTTTTTTTATAAGTGAATATTTTTCAGAAATAATAGTTTTCGAGTAAAGTCATTTTCGAGTTATTTCCTTAAAACCTTCTAGGATGGCAGTTATAACTAAACCGCGATTAGAATAGGATTGAGGTCGACAGATTTCCCATGGATTTCCCATATACTTACGAGTACGTCATAGTTAGTATGGGTTGACAGCTAACTGAATCGTCTTCTCATTGTGTTTTTTTGTTCTTATTCCATTGAAGCTACGGACTCCTCCTTTCTGCGTGGTCCGACAAGCACTTGGCTGGTTGTTTATTTTATTATAATGACACACCAACAGCGCATAAACAAAGCATGAAAATAACATTTAAGCAGTAGCCGATATATAAACTATTTATATACCAATAGCAGGTGTGTAACGACAATCAAATAGTTTCGAGGCTTTCACACTGTAATGGGCCCTCGTGCGTTGGCGTGGGCGTTGTGCGCCAAATGTAATGGTTGTCGTGAGGGCAACCACACATATCCTCCACCCTGAGTGAGCCTGGGAACCTTCACAAATCCCCTCAGAGGTTATGTGTAGTTGCCCTAACGACAACCATTACAACATTAAAGTTTAAACTCAAAATAATTATTGGCTTCTGCTGTCACGATAATTATTCGTGTTATTCCGTATGTTACGATAAAACGGATTATATTGCGTGTCAATCTATTTTCTTGTAACATTTACATAAAATTCATTACAGAGACGATGTAGTTTAATTTTAAAATTGTACATACATTTAAGATTAGTTGAAGTGAAAAACCACTAAGTACCTACATGTTTTTAAGCATTCTACGCATCAAGCTCTTCTCAAATTCTACGCTCCTCAAATTTTGTCGAAATACCTAATAGATTAATACAAGTAACATAATACCGTCGATATTTGGGTGGCGTGCTAAATATTTGTGCCATTTTCAATTCGTTGTAGGTTGTTGATTAGGCGCTGCTGCCATAAAATTCATTCAGTAATAATCCTTACCATCAACCGATAATGAGGTAAGTACAATCGGGTTACCTTTAGCCAGATAAAAACATATTGGTGGTAAGTAAGGTTGCCAGAGAGCTATAAGAGGGTGCAGCGTGTTGACGACGGGGGACCCTCTTGTGATTTGTCCCTTTAGCCGTCAACATAGTGATTCCTCCTTAATATCAAACGGTCAGCAACGCGCATGTATGTTACAGGCGTCCATTGGCTATGGTAGCGACTTACCATCAGGCGAGCCGCATGCTTGTTTGGCACAAAAAATCAGGCTTCAAAAGTACAGTTGCTTAACTTAAACCAGTAACACAAATGTGCAGTCACCGGCAACAGTATCTTCCTACACGAAGGGCGCAAAGATATGCTGTTATGGCCTTACAAATAAGAGCGTGTCACATATTTTTGCAGCCTTCGTGTAAGAAGATACTATTGCCGGTGACTGTACACAATTTCTTACTTTGACATTTCAACTAAATTCCGAATGACAAATGGAGCGCATCGCAAGTAATGTTAGAAGACGTCTTCATAACAATGAAACAGCGGGATTTAATTCTCTCGTGTCGGCTGAATGGTGATGAACAGAGTTTATAACAACGTTTGTTTTGGATTTAAATAATCCGATTAGTCCTGTCCAACTTTTAGTACAACATAAAATATTCAATATAATCAATGGTCGCTAGTCGAGCTCCAGACGTGTTTGACAATTGATTGACTTATTTGGATTTGTAAATTTGTTTTAAGTGGAACAGATGAGGTGTCTGTACAAATAATTGATGTTTTACAAACATTGTATTGATTAATTATTTATGACACTCTCAATCCATGTATTATAAAGGATGTAACAAAATAGTGGTGATCCGTTTTAGGGCATAATTGGTATCGTATTTGGACTAAGAAGAAGTATGAGAAATCCATCCATACAAAACCAGAATTTTTTATGCAAAAAATTTTTTTTCTTTTTTTTCGTAATAAAAATACCATACCGAGTGGCGATTCTAATTTTAAAATACATTAACAATATAATAGGAACACAACCTATCTCAAACATAACTCCAACACACAACAAACAATCAACCAATATTGAAGTTGTATTGGACTTGCGTTGGAATATTTCTCAAGCAATTTCTGATATTTGTGATTTGGTTGTTTATGCCGTAGCTGTATTGCGTTGTTTATGCATTGGAGTTGTATTGAAGTTGAATCATGTGTATACGTGTTTTAAAGTTAGAATACGGCCCCAATTATGACCTTAAACGGATCATCAGAATATTTGTCACATCTTGTATTTGCTTTAATAATTCTGGTTACAGAGGTTGCAAAAACAAAATAACATTTTTGGTCTCGTAGGATTAACACATACATTTTCCACGCTTAGGATTATACTATATGTTTGGTTGGTCATGGAGCATTTTCGCTACGTATCAGAAAACCCACAACTATGACGTAGTGCTACGACCGTGGATGTGATCTTTCTGTACCGCAGTCCGCTACGCGCTACGTTCGCGCTACAGGAAAGCGGCTACGAACTGAGAGTCTGCTTAGCGAGTTCCCTGTAATCAATCTGTTAATTATGTTTCGTGGCTAAAGTAAGCCAAGTACGAATCGGACTCACGCACGAAGGTTTCTGTACCATTATCTATAAAAACGGCAAAAAATCATGCCTGTTGTATGGGAGCCCCCTTAAATATTTATTCTTTTTTTAAATATTTGTTGTTATAGCGGCAACATAATACATCATCTGTGAAAATTTCAACTGTCTAACTATCACGGTTCACGAGATACAGCCTAGTGACAGACGGCCAGGCGGACAGTGGAGTCTTAATAATAAGGTCCCGTTTTTACCCTTTGGATACGGAACCGTAAAACATGAAATATGTTCACAGCCAATTCAGGGAACGCGCACGTCCCTTTAAGGAGCATGAAATAAATTTGACAGAAGCACTAAGGAAACTTCAAGGAAAATTCGAGATGGTTTATTTTGCAAACGAGATTCTCACAATATCGTTAAGCCAATAAGACAAAAAGGGACGGATCAGCCAAGATTAATAATAAAGGGAGTCGGGAAATCGGATTGATTCTTAGCGAGCTGAGCGTATTCTCAAGGCGTTATTGTCTGGGCTTGGATGCTGGCGTGCAAATGACCTGTTTACGATTCATCACACACACACAGATGAAGGATTGCTGATGCTTAACATCTTACACTTTATAAATGGACCATTAAAGTGTTACAGTCGGATATAGGGTGCTGAGAACCGATAAGATGGCCGCAGAAAAAACGCTCGGAGAGATAGCGACCATTTTTCTAGCCGGCCGCTTTAAGATGGGGCCAGACGGCAGATAGCCGCAGATTCTCCCACGTGACCTTGGTTAAAGCGAGTTGTTGAAGCGAGCGTCTACATGGCTGACAACCAACCAACCGCTTCTGCCAATGGTTGGCAGAGCACGCCTAACCACCAAGGGCGTTTAAAGGTCATGTAGAATTTGGCATCAACCACTGGATACATGGTTTAAAATCTCTGTTTTCTGCTAAGGTCTCGTGGCAGTACGCTCTGGTTGTATGCCGTCTGGCTCTAACTTTAGGTACATTTGTTTTAACAATATATGTCAGGAGTGTCGACCGATGTCGCTCGGAGCGTTTTATCTGTGACCGAGTGTTACCCGTAAAAATTAAGAAGGTTGCCCGACGAAAACAGTCGGCGGCAACAGAACTAAGCAGACGAGACTTTCAAAATGACCTCTTGACACATTCTTGTTGTTTTAACAATAAGCTCGGTCAATTTACTCACTTTCTTCGGCAACTTGATGCATTTTTTAAATACTTTTAACAAACCTAAGATATCGGCTGATATTTAGTAAGAATTATTAGTTTAATACATTTTTTTACTGTATTTTTTTTTTTTTAATACCACGACGGTGGCAAACAAACATACGGCCCATCTGATGGTAAGCAGCTACCCTAACATATGGACGCCTGCAACTCCAAAGGAGTCACATGCGCGTTGCCGACCCTTTACAAAAAAGGAGGATTCACTGTGTTGACGGCTAAAGGAACAAGAAGGTCCCTCATCGTCAACACACTGGGTCCTCTTTGAGCTCTTTGGCAACCTTACTCACCAGCAGGAACACAACACTATGAGTAGGGTCTAGTGCTATTTGGCTGTGATTTTTCTGTAAGGTGGAGGTACTTCCCCAGTCGGGCTCTGCTCCAGATTTGAGCGAGATGACATTCGCTGAACGTGCCCTACCACACTTAGCGAGATGCCATTCGCAGTGCCCATACCTCTCTTAACTGCCAAGCAAAATTGTTAACATACAAGTATATTTGCAAACAGTTTTCACCCACTACGCAAAAATACACGCGAAAGTAGGTACATTTACAGGTTAACGAAGCATCAACCAAAACAAAATTGTTCGTCTCTTTGTGATATAATAACCACAGAGGCCGATGAAACAGGAACGATAATCTGTTGAAAAAATGATATAAATTCGTTTAATTCACGTTTGATTTAATAAAATCATGGCAATGTGTGTGTTGTGTTCCTGCTGGTGAGTAAGGTTGCCAAAGAGCTCAAAGAGGACCCAGTGTGTTGACGATGAGGGACCTTCTTGTTCCTTTAGCCATCAACACAATGAATCCTCATTTTTGTAAAGAGTCGGCATGTGCATGTGACTCCTTTGGAGTTGCATGCGTCCATAGGTTACGGTAGCTGCTTACCATCAGGCGGGCCGTATGCTTGTTTGCCACCGTCGTGGTATTAAATATCATATTTATTATGATATTAAACAGCATTCTGTCAATGGTGGTGTCTGGTTTATTCATATCATGTTTTTCGATGTGTAACACCCAATTTATTAAAGTGAAACTTTTGTATTAATCACAACCTGAATTATTGTTGAAGTAACTTAACGGATTATCCCTAAAATATAGTTGTGTTCGATTCATTATTTCCACAAAGGTCCACTGACTTCGGGCTTAATCTAGCTTAGTCCCGTAATGACTTGTCCTTCCCGGCCCTTGTAGGGTCTCTAAATTTAGCTAAGGGTTTAGCGACTATTACTGAGCAGAAGACTTATCACTGGAACTGATTAGACTAAACAGTTATTATTGAAGTAGATTGATTCCAATAATGAGTAAAAATAAAATTTTTGAGTATTAAATCTTGTGAAGAAGGTTTTATCAAATAAAACACGAAAGTTAACATTTGAATTTTCAAGTATCGGTAAATTTGACTAACGTGTTGTTTCTCGGAGCTCGTATATCTAAATCCATAATAAATAAATAAATACACTTTGATGTAATTTATCACTGTTTATAATTGTTTATCAATAATTTATAATCGTTTATCACTTGATGTCTCAAACCCACTCCAACATTTTGGCTCCCTGCTCTAAGTGCCATAGAGCCAGCTCATCTGCGCAGAAAAAAGTGCCAACTCCGAGAGGCAACAAAAATAGAATGCAAACCATCGTAGGCACAGCACATCCATGAAGATCTCGCTATTTTCGGGGACAAAAGGCTCAAGTACCGTAACCCACCTGCCCCGGTATGATGGAATCTGATAACGAGTGGAACATACACGACTCATGAATGACCGATTGGAACAACCATCAACTAAAGGCGAACTACTTTTTACACACGACCCAAAAGCGCGTCCACCTGGCTTTGATCAGCCATGCAAGGTCTGGAGTCAAATAAACCGCATTCGACCAGGCGTTGGAAACTGCGCCAACCACTGGTACAAATGGGGCTGGCGTGACTCCCCCCAATGCGTATGCGGTGCCTCCGACCAAACAGTGGAACACATGGTTTTTGAATGCTCGGTCACCAAATTCAACGGACGGGTTGAGGACCTTGCGAGACTTACCAAGGAGGCAATCGAGTATCTGAAGAAGGCTAATCTTAATTTGTAGTTTAGTTTAACCTTGTACTTTTAATATGTACGAATATAATCCATATTATATGCCATACGATAAATAAATATCATTTCAGGTTTGTATTTTCCAACATATTTAATCATGTCGTTTCAAGATATAAAATACAACAGACTTTTTCGTCACGAAAATAACGCATCGGAGTGACTGCCATCAAAAACTAAACTTGTTAAAAAAACCGGCCAAGAGCGTGTCGGGCCACGCTCAGTGTAGGGTTCCGTAGTTTTCCGTCCGTCACAGTAAGTGTCCCCACTTAAGAGTTAAAAAAATGGGCTATTTGATAGGTTGAATAGTTTTTGAAAAAAAATTACAAAATAAATTTTTTTTCAATAACTATTCAACCTATCAAGTTCAAAATAATTTTGCTAGAAAGTTTTTTTAAGTTCTACTTTTGAGATTTTTTCATATTTTAAAACGTATGGTTCAAAGGTTAGAGGGGGGGGGGGTCTCATTTTTTTTTACTTCTGTAGCGATTATTTCCGAAAATATTTACATTATCAAAAAATGATTTTATTAAACCCCTATTCATTTTTAAATCCCTAACCAACAATATATCACACGTTAGGGTTGAAATGAAAAAAAAAAACACTCCCCACTTTACGTATAGGGGAGGTACCCTAATAAAACATTTTTTTTCACTTTTTATTTTACCACTTTGTCGGCGTGATTGATATACATATTAGTACCAAATTTTAGCTTTCTAGTGCTAACGGTTACTGAGATTATCCGCGGACGGACGGACGGACGGACAGACATGGCGAAACTATAAGGGTTCCTAGTTGACTACGGAACCCTAAAAAACCAAGTCTCGCAACTCAGTCAGCGCGATTTTGCAATCGCTCTAAACAATCTTCTTTACTGAATATGTATTGCTTGTGAGTTACATTGTGTTTTCATGCGATGGCCAAGTAAATCTATTTTATTTCAACATAAAAGATTTTTAATGTGGTGACTATAAGATGTTGTTAGATTAGCTAATTACGTAATAACTTAAGACAGAAGTTCCCTTAAGTACAGACTAAATAAATCAACCGACTTGGTATTACATGGATCTCACAACTTTTTACGGTAGAAGAACTGAGTAGCGAGACTTGGTTTTTTTACAAGTTTTGTGTTTGATGGCATGAAACTTTAACAGAAAATCTTTCAACCAATTACTCCCGCTTCCCCGGTTGAGATTATATTGCCAGATCAAAAATATCATTAATCTTATTGACACCCGACCAAGCGGCACCTTTTAGCTGAATATGTCACAAATAATCAAGGTGTAATCTTGTATTTACGGCACTTATCTCGTTAAAACCACCAGCCTATCGCCAGCGTTAGGGCTCGCATGATACATGGGCCCTTTTTTTATTTATTCGCTCTCGGTGAAATATTGGAGTCACCTCGGTTCGAGCCAGTGGTGCTAAAATAATAGAACGATTGTTTGGCGCTGTATTATTTTCTAAAAATAGAACGTTTTTATTTCGTGTCCGTTTTTTATTTAAATTCGTGGTATCAAATAACGTTTATTTTTAACTATTTTATGTGAACTTTTTACAACGCCAAAAAGCGAATTAATTCCTGCTAAAAGTGGCAATTTCCTGGTAAATTATTGTACATAGATGTTACATTTATTTTACTTACACATTGTGTTAAATAATTAGCGCTCAAAATTGAATATCAGATAGCATCCATTAAACAAATCCTCCTATTCAGAAAATAATGATTAATTATAGCATTTATTTCTCAGAAACACCTCGAAAATATACACATGGAGGAGTTTTTCCAAGTCCGCCTCGTATAAACAAGGAGGTGTTAGCGTAGAGCAGAGTGGGGTAAATACCCACTCCATGTAGGTTAATACCCCGAGGCAATTATTATGTGCACTCGATAAGAATAACAGGCGGCCATGTATGCTATTAATGTATCTTTTACCACGAAACGCCGAGCTGTAAACATCTCTAGATAATTACAGAAGGCTTAATATAAATAGTTATATAAGTTAACCATAGATATTATAAGTCTAATTTTAAGTTAATTTTTACTAACAAAATATGGACACAATTAGTCTGAAATAAATGCATTTTATTATTATTTTTTATTTTATTTATTATAAAATCATTAAGAGATATTTACAAGCGGATCAGTTGTGTATACGAGTAACTAAAAATCGAATATAGCCCCCAATGGTTTGATTTGTATGTATGTATCGTATCTAAACACTTTATTGTACATAAAACTGGTCAAAATACAGTTATAACCAAATAAAATACAACGTACAAAGGCGAACTTATCCCTGTAAGGGATCTCTTCCAGCTAATGAGCTAACCTTTCACTTTATTAGGGATTTTAAGCATAATTGTCTCCTTCTGCAAGAGCTCTTCCTCCGAAAAAGTATTTGTCAGCTATTTGTGATCAACAAAATTATATAATGAATTTTGCATTTAGGCTGGACCGAGGCGAATTGGGTCACAGGGCGAAAAGGTTCAAGAAGTATTTTCGTGAAATTCATAAGATCGCAGCTTCGAGCAACAATATAAAGGAGATACAGAATCAAACAAGATTAACTGAAAATATGGCTGGTGAAAATTTGTAACCGGTCAGTTTTATACCGTAATACTCGTAAGACTGTCAGAGAAAGTACCGCACGAGTCGTTCTTGCCATTTTTTTGGGCTGATTGTGTATCCCTAGTATTATTTGATCGGTGGATCGCAGGTAGCCACGGACAGCCAACCAGACGTGCGGCCTTGCGTTTGACCTTCCCGCACGCCGCGTGGCGTGATCTTATGAATTTGACGAACTAGCTTAACTTGGACTCGTTTCACCTTGTGACCCGATTCGCCTCGGTCTACCCCGGTATCTGGGCATTACTTGTACTGTAAAGCACGGCTCAAGTCGTGTTTCAGTAACGTCAAACCGTCACATTCCTGACAAAATGCATGGGACTTAACATTGACAGTCAGTTTTGTGACGATTGCTAATCGTTCGTTAATGGTACACAGTTCAGTGAAAATGCCCATCTACACATATCCTACTATTCTTGCCCATGAAAATGGGTAATTTTAAGGCACCAATAACTTTACCTATTAAACCATAGAATTTTATTAAGCAACGCGCTTGCACATTGATGGCACTCTAACGTGGGAGCTCACGAAACAGAGTACGTTTCTCATATAATTTTTATATTTCAAATGTGCATTTAAAACAACTGCAGGTACTACTGAAGAAGTTTCTTAGTTTCTCCTACAATTCCAAAGGTATCTGCCTGAGCTCAACTACTGTTGAAATATTACACTTAAGCTCTAGAAGGCGTGATACATCTAAATATATAAAAGAAGAACCTGACTGACTGACTGACTGACTGACTGATTGACTGACTGACTGACTGACAGACATATTAACGCACAGCCCAAACCGCTGGTTCTAGAGATTCCAAATTTGGCACGTAGGTTCCTTATAAGGTCTAGGGATGCATTAAGAAAGGATTTTTCAAAATTCACCCCCTAAGGGGGTAAAATGGGGGTCCAAAGTTTGTATGGCGAATCAAGATTTGTTATACTATTTTATTCGAAACTTCACAGGAGTATTTCTAACGATAAATGAGTAAACACGTGTTTCAAGTTTTTTGTGAATTCAACCCCTAAAAGGGGCAAATGTGGTCACAAAGTCTGAAAATCAACATGGGTATCGTATGCTTTTTGAGTACTTATAGTAAGCGGGCGAAGCCGCGGGAAAACGGTAGTAAATTTATAAGGAAGCATCTACAACACGTTTCTCCTTTTACATCACTAAGACCCTCTTCTAAGCGCGTCACGTATTGTCAAGTCACGTTTCATCTTATAAAACCTCTAAACAACGGGTCAGCCATAACTCATAAGAGGGGTTCATAAATTACACTACCGATAGATCGAAGGTCGACGTGACCGACTGTTTTACATGCCTATCTAACATATTTGACCAATATATTTTGGATCTTATGGGCTTGGAGCAGGATTCAAAATAGTGTGCATGAATTTGATTTGATTGAAGTGTGGCAGGGTTAGGGTTTTGACAAGCGTAAAATAGCGCTTAAACAATTTGAATATTTGAGCCCGATACGTGCTGGTAACTTTTAGCGAGTAACTTACAGTTCTAGTTCTTCACCGGTAGATAAAAAGTCAATCTTAATAGATATTATGTCGTATGTTTTTACTACCTAAAATAGTCTAAAAAAAAACCAAAGGTCAGGATATAAAAAAAAATTCAGATACCTAACGTAAATACTAAACGGCTAACAACATATCTTTTACAAAATTTAAGACTTTTTATGTTGAACGTCTCATTACGCACAAGAAGTCACAGGTCGAGGTTAATGGTTAGTGAAAAGATGATAGGATTAATATAGTATATTAGGTGTAAAGCAAGTCTACTTTTCTCCGGCGTTTATTTTAGTCCGTATTACATAAGGGGCTCCCTGGCGCCAATGACCTTCGATCTGAATCCCTTAGTTTTATTATGTTTTTATAGCTTTCATATTATCAGTATAACAGCCTTAATCAATATAGTATCCTATATTTACCTCAATATTAATTGCCTTCGAGATATTCGGCATCAAAGTCGAACAATTTTACGACAAAAAAGTGGTTTTCTTGTCGTAATTTTATGTTAATTAGTTTAACATTAAAATCTCTCGTCAGTTTTTAGAGATGTCAAAGAGGAACCTAATATGTAGATTTCGTATATGTAAGATTCTTTACAGCATTTGAATATCGATAAAAGTGTTATATAGACCATATTAAAAAAATATAATAAAATAAGTGATCATTTATTAAAATCCGGCTCTACAGAATGGAGATAAAAGTAACCGATAGCTGTTTGCCTTATAATTCTATCTGTGGTGCTAATGTTGGAATATCGACTCAAAATTGGTCAATAATTGATAAAAAACGTTTGCCGCCTTAATATAATAATATATATTACCTACGAACAATGTTACAAAACTTTTTCGCACGAAACTTTAGTATTAGGCTGTTTAAGAAATGAGGCGATCGCGTGCTCACTCTAACATACTAAGTTTTACGTATGGTGTGACCAGGCAGATTAAATTAGCATTAACGCCATTAACGCCCTAAACAATGTTGATCGTATTAAGATACCAAATGTTTTATTTCAATCCCGTGAAATGATTTGTTTAATTTATCAAATGGAAACTGTCGTAGGAAAACTTTAAATAATAAATCACGTAGTTTAGTTACTACTAGCGACAAGTACCTATCGGAGAGTTTAGGTTTCCATTTTTAAGCAGGAGTGTGCTCCTCAAACTATCACCGAAAAGAGGACACCGCAGACCAAAACACTTACTTACTGACCAGGACGACGAATTCATCACAAAACAAAAACTAGACCCTTGCCGCAGAGAAACCTCCCGCCCTGACACAAGCACTTTCATTGACGTGACAGACAAAATTGACGCGACTGACGCCATCTCACTACTACAGACAAAACAGACAAACAAGAAACAGACCAGACAACGTACCAAAGCGGTTGTTACCCTACAACCCCCTAGCCAACCCGACGCAACCGTCGTTGACGAAGCGGCAATGGCGGCAGCAGCGGTAGCTATAGACGCCACCTAACCCGGTTGTCTCCTCTTTCCAAAAAACAAGCATCAGCTATTATAACCCTCAACATGGTTCATCGCCCATCCCCCCTCCCACTAACTAACATACAGACCTTCTTTTAATATCACATAATAATTAACAAATAACTAACAAACAGACTCATGACGCCTCGCAGAGGCACCCAAGACATGCTGGCCCTTCTGGCCCCAGGCAACTAAATTTCCCCGTGGGGACCCTTCGGATGTGTCCCGTATCCACAAAAAAAAGGAGTGTGCTGAAACCCGTTTCCGTTGATAACGCCAGAGACTATAAATAATATAGACAGCCACAGTCGAAGAACTTTACAGGCCCAAGTCTGAAGCGCCACCTGGACGAGAGCAACCCAAAGATACAAAAATAGTACGAGGAAATGCCATCTCGTAACGAGTAGCGTACCGTAGTAACGCCAGATGAAATGCTTAAATACATAGAAAACATCTATAACTCAGGAACCAATATCTGTGATAAACACACAAATAAATGCCCTGTCTAGGATTCAAAACCGGGACTTTCTGCTTCGTAGGCAGGGTCACTACCGACTAGGTGGCCGTTAAAATAATTCTTCAAACGCTCGTCTTTCCCTTACCGGTCAAATTAAATAAAAGTAAACTAATCCTTCATATAGACAAACTCTGGACCTTAAAGTTTGTCCACGACCCGACTGATTCCATATTAGTATGCCGGGGCCTTACGGACGTGAGACTGATCTGATTAGCTACGGACAAACGAAGATTATGTAGCCATTTGTAACCCTTATGTAATGGAAATAAGGTTTAATATTAAGTGAAGCAATAGTTAATAACGGATATCTACGCTATGGGTTAATATTACAGGAATAAGGCTTATTGTGTGTGGTGTTGGTAGCGAAATAATTGGAAGAATATGGCTAATAATAAAGTAGTTATTTGTGTGGGTCAACTTTGGCAACATTATTTTTCGTTGGTACCGTAAAATGGGGTGAGTAGGGACAAAACAGAAGTTCGAACCTAGATTAAGTTTGTTTTACATTTGGCACGTTCATTTTTATACATAAAAAAAAACAGGTCGTATGAATTCTAGTTTTTAGGGTTCCGTACCTCGAAAGGAAAAAACGGAACCCTTATAGGATCACTTTGTTGTCCGTCTGTCTGTCTGTCTGTCTGTCTGTCTGTCTGTCTGTCTGTCTGTCTGTCAAGACCATTTTTCTCAGGAACGCGTGGAGGTATCAAGTTGAAATTTATATCAAATACTCAGGCATATTGTCCCTTGGAGCTGTAAAAAAATCAAACTTAAAAGCCAACGCAATCAAAAGATACAGTCGTTTATGCTGCAAATTTTAGAGTTTCGGCACTCGCAAAACCTACGGGGTACTTCCCGTGAACTCAGAAACTTGAAATTTGGCACGAAGCAACGTCATATAGCATAGACAATGGAAAAATTACAAAAAGTAGGCATTTTTAATAAAATCATACAAAAACATATTTTTAAAATTTTAAACTTACTACCTTTTTCCTCGTAAATGCGTGGAGGTATTAAATTGAAATTCATGTCAAATACTCAGGGCTATAGGACCTTTCAGATGTAGCAAAACCAAACTTTTATGTCAACGCAATCAAAAGAAATAGCAATTTAAGTCGCATATTTTGAAACTGAGTACTCGCAAGAAACTCAAAACCTAAATGGTACTTCCCGTAAACTCAGAAACTTGAAACTTGGCACGAAGAAACTTCATATAGCACAGACAAAGGAAAAATTACGAAAAGTAGAAATTTTTAGTAAAATCATACAAAAAATACTTTTTTAAATTTTAAACTTACTAGCTTTTTCCTCGTAAACGCGTGGAGGTATTAAATTGAAATTCATATCAAATACTCAGGTCTATAATACCTTTAAGTTGTAAAGGTTTGTACGGAACCCTCGGTGCGCGAGTCCGACTCGCACTTGGCCGGTTTTTTTTATTGATTATCAAGATTAATTTCGTGATTTCAACAATTAACACAAAATAGTTGGAAATCCCACGTCACCCCTTAGTTGGGGTTAGCAGAGCTAGAAATAAGGTGAGTTGGAATAATTAAACTAGGATTGACGCTTTCAGAATATGAACATATTGAACATTACAATAGCTTGACTTAGTAAGATAATATTCTACATACTATTTATTTATCGATATGGTAAACCTGGTCTATAAACACCAATCCCCCCCCCCCGTCATCCTTACTCCCCCATTAATGATCCAACTGCCCACGCCTTCCCTTAACCCCTTTTAATAATAATAATATGCCTCTTACACTCCTGAATTACTGTGAACCGTAAAAGTGTCTTTACCCACTTTTTGAGATCTTTTAGTTTTCTTTCAATATTGTATTATTTACCTATGCCACTCACATGTTTGACATACATTTATTTATGTAGGTGAGCAAAATAAAAAGCAGTTAAAGTAGTTAAGAAAAAGGGTCTTAAACAGGCGGGCGAGAAAAAATAAAAAATACAACATTGCCCCCAGACGGCTCCGGAATTTCCTGCCAAATGCTACTAAAATTGCGCTTGCTCAGTCGTTACTTCTCCCCATTCTTGATTATGCAGATATCTCCTATTTAGACCTAACCGAGGAGCAACTTAATAAGCTTGAGCGTATTCAAAATGCCTGCATTCGGTTCATTTTCGGATTACGCAAATTCGACCATGTTTCTAGTTTTCGTTCTAAACTCAAATGGCTCCCTATCCGTCACCGCCGTAACTCTCACATACTTTCTTTACTCTTTTCTATACTTTTTAACCCTGCAACTCCCCGCTACCTCAAAGAGCATTTCTCTTATCTTAATTCTATTAGATCCTCTCAAAAATTGCTCCTAAAAGTGCCATCTTCATCTTCCAAATTTTATAATTGCTCATTTACGTTCCAGGCCGTTCGTTTGTGGAATTCTCTCCCTCTCAACATTAAACGCGCGCAATCTATTGGTAGCTTTAAATCGCAACTTAAGGAATACTATTTATCTCTTCCTTAGGTTTTTAAGTTGACACTGTTGTTTCTTATTGTGTGTATTATATATGTATATATGTACGTATATGTATGTTTATTTTGTATTTATTTAAGTATGTATATTCATATGAATGTGCTGTGTTATCTATTTCGTCTCTTTTGTTTCTATGCACCACCTACTGCTTATTGTTTTTCTCTAGTCTCCACTACCCAAAGGTTGTCTGGAAGAAATCGCTCATTAGCGATAAGACCGCCTGTTGTTACCTCTACCTAAATTTATCTAATTGTAAAATTTGTGCTTGTAACTGTATGAGGTGTGCAATAAAGAGTATTTATTATTATTATTATTATTATTGCCCACCTTTGCGTACATTTGCTTAGCGATAAAATTATTAACTTTATGGCCATAACTATTAAATACTATAATCTAGAATAGGCATGGAAAAGTTGTATGGTATTATAAGATCTTTAATTGTGATATTTTACTTCCAAACTTATTTGGTCGAAGTCATAAAAATATGTAAAATACAAAATCCTAAATATGGTAGGGTTGTCAATTACTTATTGCTTGTATCCGACTACGCCTAATAGTATATTAATAAAGGTATAGTATGAGTATTATTTAGTGGTGTTAGTGTTAGTGTTATTAGTGTTATTGGTGTTGTTAGTGGTGTTAGTGTTATTATTTAGTATGAGTATTATAAATTGTGTCTAGATGAAGGTAAAGGACATATTGCTAAATAACACGCTCATCAATGGTACACCTATATATATGAATAATTAGCTAAAAATCAAAGTTAACAAACCTAAGTTAGTTAAGTTAAGTTAAAAAACCTTTCCCGGCGAAAATCGAATACTGTGAAAACATTAACGGTAATTAATGTAAGTATTTTTAGATTTGCAGATATTTCAGTGATACTCAGTCATCAATATTGGCCTAAAATTACTTTAAGTAAACTAAAGATTAGTTTTGAATTTTTGCATAAAAAATCCTCTGCCATTCATAGCATTGGACTGCAAGACTCGTTAACAAGTTTGGCCATTCCACCCGCATTTCAGAATATACACTAAAGTTTATGGAAAATAATGCCTCCCGTCAAGTGAATTATAACATGCTATTGACAACCCTAATGGTATTATGCTAGGTAAAGTCGTAAAAAGTGATACACAAATACGTTTATGACATTTCCCACTACCTCAATCACGAAAATAATAGAGATATGTTCTTAACATTTCGTCTACTTCGTTTCTGAGATTCTAAAATTACATGCTACAGCATGTAATTTTACATGCTGTAGGACTTTCCTAGACCGATATACCACCGAAGAATCACAGCGGGCTCAAGCGTGACTGGAGTAAGATACGCACCAATCAATTTCCTAGTGTTGCCAACAATATGATTTGCTATAAAACACAGATTAACGGGAACGTGTACATGTTACTAGGTTTGTGATAATTCGCTTTTACTGAAATGTGACGAATTGGGCAAAGTTATGTTGAAAAGGCAAAGTTGTAAGGTTTAACGGTATTTACTGCAATTTTTTTAAGTATAATATTTTATTAAAGGTAAATTACTCTCTATTCCACATTTTTGAAAAATCGCAGATAAGATAAAAGGCATTCCCTGAAAGAATATTTTTGTTGTTTTTTTTTTGTTGGCTGTTTGATACATCATCCAAAAACTACTTTATTACTGAAAAAACTATCAAGATTTCGGTCTAAATTTTACAACCTACTAAAACCTCACTTTTTGAAACTTTGATGGATATCTAATGGAATCAAAAACATATGAAATTCAACATTCTAACATTCTCTATACAAATCGGCCTAAATGTAAAAAATATTCACGTAAAATTAAAAAGGCACATATTTTTATTTATAAAACCTATAAAACGTCATGTTGTTGCTAGGTAAAAGTATAAAGCGGACGTCACGTACCTAACTTAGGGAAAAAATATGAAGAGATTTTGTAAGACTTCTTCTCCACGATTGCTGAAACCTTATAGGTATTCAGGATTGTGCAAACTCGTCAAGTTATAAAAATTGGTATTGGTTTTATAATTTTCTCTTTTCATTTTGCTTGTATGTGTGATTTATTTATTGATGTATTTATAAACTTTCTTGTTCATTAAAATATGTAAAAATGGCGGACTTAATGCTTTATGACATTCTCTACCAGTCAATGCTAGGGCTAAACGGAGATATGACAAAGACGTGCAAAGAAAAAAAATTGAGGATATTTACTTAGATTCATTGCTTACCTAAAAAAGGTAATAAAGTACATAAAAATACACCAGCATATATATATATCTATACTTGGCCTTATATTTTATACATATAACACGATGTCACGTGCAATTATCTATATATATAAACGTAAAAGTCCCGACTGACTGACTGACTAACTTAAATCAGCGCCCAGCCCAAACTGTTGAACCTACAGAGCTGAATTTTTCACAATAGGTAGTTTCTATAACGTTAGTATGCACTAAGAAGGGGTTTTTCAAAATTCATCCCCTAAGGGGGTAAAAAGGGGGTTGAAAGTTTGTATGGATGGGGTTTAATATTTTGAGTTAGAGATTTTAAACTTCGTACGTTTACTAATAATTAAAAAATAATACAAGTAATTTCAGCGTTTTGCAAAATTCAAGCTCTAACAGGGTAAAAACGTAAAAGTCGTGACTGAGTGACTGACTCACTTAAATCAACGCCCAGTTCAAACCGTTGAACCTACAGAGCTGAATTTTTAACAATACATAGTTTTTATAACGTTAGTATCCACTAATAAGGGGTTTTCCAAAATTGCTCCCCTACGGGGGTTAAAAGGGGGTTGAAAGTGTGTATGGGTGGGGTTTAAAATTTAGAGTTAGAGATTTGAAACTTCACACGTTTACTAATAATTAAAAAAACAATAAAAATAATTACAGCGTTTTTCAAAATTCAATCTATAACGGGGTTAAAAAGGGGTTGAAAGTTTGCATAGAGATGACAATTTTTTTTGTGATAGAATTGAAATTTCGTTTGTAGGCTACTACTAACTTTAAAGCAAAATTCCATCTCAGAAGAGTTGAAAAGTTTGTATGAAAGGTAGGCCTTTACTACTGAAGCTAGAAAGTTGTAATTTTCAGGTCGGGTTACATTTACAATCTGTACAACTAATAAGAAGCTAATAAGGGATAAAATGAGGGTTAAAAGTTTGTATCGGTGGGGTTTCACTGTCTGTCTGTCAAGACCCTTTTTCTCAGGAAAGCGTGGAAGTATCAAGCTGAAATTTATATCAAATACTCCAATCTACTGTCCCTTATATCTGTGAAAAAATCAAACTTCTAAGCCATCGCAATCAAAAGATACAGTCGTTTATGCTAATTTTCGAAACTCGCAAGGAAATCAAAACCAGGGTACTTACTTCCTGTGAACTCAGAATCTTGAAATTTGGTACAAAGCAACGTAGCACAGATAAAGGAAAAATTGCGAAAACCGTAAATTTTTAGTTACATCATATAATTTTTTTTTTAATAATTTAAAGTTACTACCCCTATATACCTACAGGTTTGTACGGAACCCTTGGTGCGCGAGTCCGACTCGCAGTTGGCCGGTTTTTAATAGGTTTAACATGTTTTTAATAGGCTAAAAACAGGTTTTTCAACGTGCTTCATATATCTGTGCAGGTTTGAGAGACATGTCATAAACACTGGTTGAAATGATAATATGTGACGTTTTCAATCAAACGTACACTTAATTGTCGGTTATCAATAAGATGTTAACTGCTATAAAAAATAATTAAGAAATAAACTTTATTAACAACCGACAATGATTTTCATATGACTTAAAAACGTCAAATATTATCGAACGCACCCACAAGGTGATAAGCAATGTGCCAACCCTTCCCTCATTAGCCCTCAGTAAGCGCATCGAGGAAAATGGATACAATGGAGAGATTCATAGTGAAACCCCCCCTGGTATTGATTATAATGTTTAATTCTTTTATTATTATTTTATTTATTGCCGTTTTGTACAGTCAGGTATGTCTACCAGTTCTAATTTTTTTTTAATGCCACGACGGTGGCAAACAATCATACGACCCGCCTGATGGTAAGCAGTTACCGTAGCCTATGGACGTCTGCAACCCCAGAGGATTCACATGCGCGTTGCCTACCGTTTAAGAACCTATACACTCCTTTATTGAAGAACCTCATACTGTAGCCCGTAAAAAATCTCCCTTAACTGCTCAAAGGTTGACTGGAAGAGATCCATTAAAGGATAAGTCCGCCTACTACTACTACTTACACTGGTAGAAGGCTGGGGAATCGCTAGACAGAAGAAGGAGCGTAAGGTATTGCATCTGTCAGAAAAAAATATGAATACTACATATTACCTTTTCACTTTGGGCTGTATATTTCCTCCAAGCCCTTTTTCTCTAATATTCGGCATTTACAGCCATTTATGGTGCGTTAATTAATAACAGATGCAAAATTACTCCGACGCAAGGCGTAAAATAATAAACTGCCGGGTACTGCTGCCTGAACCGTTAAAATAATACCCCTTATATTAGTAATTCACGTGAATTATATCAATGTTCCCTCTGTTTTAGTGCCTTAAATTTTACAACGACGCATTAAATCAAGCATATCTATTCTAAACCTCATATCTCACACCCAAGCTCCCTTAAAAACTAGACTTTACTCCATGCTAATAAAATTCATATTCCAATTAAACCCAATCAGCGTTATTCCTAAGTGTTACTTAACTTTACCAATGTTTCTAGTTGCGTAGGGATGCAAATAATTAATGTTAATCTATGTTTTCTTGCAATTTACTTTATAACACAAAGTGTCAGAGGTCGTTAACTTTTTAAAGTTCATGTACTAAAAAGATTCCCCTCGTCGTAAAACAAAGATTACGATATAAATTACACTCAAGGACAAAAACGGGTCCATTTGAAGGGTACACGGAAAGAACATGTCTAGTCACATTGACAACATTTTAAGTTATAGCGCTTTTAACATTTGGAACGATTCAATTAACCATACTATTTTCGTAACTAGATGGTTTTATGAGTTAAGAAGTGGATATACATTAAAATTTACATTTGTAACAGAAGTTGTTACTAATAGTTCATTGCAAGCTCTATATTTTGATATAAAAATTTCATTATACAAAAAAAGTGACTAGACATGTTCTTTCCGTGTACCCTTCATTTGTAGTCTTCCATGAAAAGTGACTTGTTTTCATTGTATTTCAATAGGTACCTATACTTAGATGTTCATGCATATATATTTACATTGAATAACAAATTGAAATGGTATAAAATGTATCGCAGCGGTGTTGCTTTATAATGATGTATGAAAAAGTCTTTTAATGTTTTAATTTCATAATCTCTCTGTAGCCGAATCATTGAATTTATCAAAATATATTTGGTCCAGAGGGTGAATGAAAGATATTACATAGAAACAATTATGAGGTAAGTCGCTATACATGACAGTGATTGCAGTGATCGAAGGCTGCGTTTCCACCAGATATGAGCGAGGATGCTTTGTGTGGAATGAGTTTGTTATATGAACCAATCCGAGAGGTGTGTGTAAACAAATGAAGTGATTCCATTGGTGTTTACCAAAAACATTCCTCGCAATGTATCCTCGCTCAGCTCTGCTCTGGTGGAAACGCAGCCTTATGCACCCTTATCGATTATGTTACGATAAATGTAACGACTGAATGACTGAATTTCCAGTTTCCTGGTCAGGGCATTTGTTTGTGCGTTTTTTACAGATATTTGTTCCTGAGTTATGGATGTTTCTATGTATTTAAGTATTTATCCATATTTATCTATTATATATATCGTTGTCTAGTACCCATAACACAAGCCTTATTGAGCTTACTGTGGGCGTAGGTCGATTTGTGTAAGTTTGTCCTATAATATTTATTTATATTTTATATAACTGGTAAAATTTTAAAGATGGAAAAATAAAACACTGCGAGACATGCATTTGTTTTAACCAATATGGCGGACGGAGGGAACGTCGTCGTCGAGCGAATTCGCTCGGAGTTTTTTATTGTGGCCTTACGTTTCCCATTTTCAATAAGCACCTAGTCAAACCCACCGAGCCATACATAACGAGTTATATTGAGACAAACCCAGCGGAGCGTCACCGTCGTAGCTACTTGAGTGAATTGTGTATTGCGTCTGATTAGAGACGGCTGGTCTTATTGACAATCCTTCCGAGAAATGTACCTATATATATATATATATAACTTGGAGACAGTTTCTGCTTTTCAAAATATAAAATCGATTCTTCTCCAACTATATAATAAAGATCAACCTCAAATCAGTTCCTACTGGGAAATAATTTCCAGGGGTGGAAATACAGGCTTGAAGTGGTTCACATGAATATCACTGTGGCCCGGCCTCATCTTTGATCTTGGCCGGATACACTGCCGTGTGTCTAGATCTGTCAGCGTGCCTAATAGAGGCTTTTAGTAACCAAGGGCTTGCTATTTCTTACAAAGAATAGTTATCGCCATCCAGCAAGGAAATACGGCGATCTGGGCAATCTTTTAAGTATGTGGGTTATAGTGTGTTTATTATGTTTTATTGTATCCAAAAAAAAACAAGGTTTCGCGATGGATTTTAATAAAAACGACAAATGAGAACTCAAAATTCTTGAGTCAGTATACAAACAGATCTATTAAAGTCTATTTAAACAGATTTTTAGTACGAGTATATACGAGTAAAAGATCAACACTAAGGGTCCAGTACCTATACTGTCAATATTGGTCTCGTCACTGCGGAATCGCCGTTCTCGTCAGAATATTGAAAGTCAAAACACAATAAACAAATTGTGATTCTGGGTACCAATATCACTAAAAGTTTTAACGTATCGTAGGTACTCTTATTTTGATATCTATTTGGCATGATAACCATTAGATAACAATAAAAGGATGATCTGATTCCAGTCAAATATTATTAGAAATTAAAGTCGTACCAATAACACGAAATTCTTCGAATAGGGCTCGCAGATATAACGATTGGATGTAGCGGGCTGGTAACGGATTCTCCCATATACAAGATATCTCTATACTCCGCAATAGCGCGTTATTTCTTTGAAACCTAACCTGCCAAAAAGAAGTGGTGCGGGAGGGGAACACGCAATATCTAGACAGGGAACGCGCGATTGTCCCGTGGGGCGTTAGAGAGAGTCAGACATATGGTTGCTATGGAGACGTACTAAGTTTACTGTCACTTACAATAATTAGTATCTTACTATAGAGTGAGATTACTTCGAGCTTGGCAACGAGGGTCGCCCGGCTATGCGGGGTCTTGGGTTAATTAGTCTACGGATTCTCCTAACACCAGATGCTCTTAATTAACTCTCGGACCTGTTTGGCAACCTTATGCCATAAACTGACTGCCATCTGATTTCCAACCCAAAGTGGAAACATAAAGAATTTATTGGGATTAGATCCGGTTTCCACACAATGTTTTCCCTTCATCGAAAAGCGATTGATAAATATCAAATGATATTTCGTAAATAAGTACCGAAAACCTCAGTGGAACGAGCCGGGCTCTGAACCCGAGACCTTTGGATTGAAAGTCTGACGCTTCTTGTAGTCGTCAGTTAACTACGAAGCAAAAAATGTAGTTACGTGCTACGTTATACAGGGTAGCACTAAACATCGAATTAGTTAATCCGTAAGCGCTAGAGACTGGAAGCGGGCCGATTTAAGTCAATCAAATTTAAACCTTAATTGATTGTATTAAAGATACCATTCCAACGACAAGCCTGCTGATGTGCCGTAGGAGGGGTTACGAATTTTTATGAACGTCGCTGAAAAAAAGTACTCATTAATTATTTACATCTAGTGCTGTTACTTACACTCCATAAGTATTTGAACCAAAATAGAAAAATAAATAAAATAAACTAATAATTTTCATATTAAACGCGGGAAACACAAAAAGCACAAGTGCGAGAAATCGATCTTTTCACTCGCTAAAGCATTTCTAATAAAGCCAATTTTAGAGCATCCTATTAAATAATAAGATAATACCTAAAAGTAGGCAATGATTAAATAGTAGATTGTTTGACAAGGGTCTGAAGTAGGCAATATTACCACGAGGTGGTTATTTTCCCGAAAGAAGTGAGGGAAAATTGTTCGAGGGGTAATATGGCTTTTAGACCAGAGTAATGCACTTCGATTGCGAGAGAATAAGATAAAAATACTTATTATTTACAATAACTAAACTAAGGTGAAATAAAATTATGGTTTAACTTGACGGTCTTTTAATTTTTTTACTTCTTTGACATAGATACAAAATATAAACACCGCGAATAAATGCTACAGATGACGGTATAATTAGCTCTTTAAACAGTTTAAACACACTTTAAAGCGCTTCCAATAAATTAAAATATTTTTAATTATTGTGTAGTAGGAACTAAAAACACCTAATGTTTTGAGAAATAAATTGCGTTTCCTGATTGGTCGATTTTAACATTGCTGTATTCTGATTGGTTGATATTAAATACAATTTTTTTTAAGGACTTAAATTATTTACACAGTATACGCACCAAAAAAGTATCTAAGCGTTCCGATTAACTTCGATATGTGTTTTGATTGGTGGATTTAATATGGTGAAGTGTTCCGATTGGTCAATTAAAAATGTTTTGTAAATCTTCTATCTATCTATACATATAATAAAGCTGAAGAGGGTCGAAAGTCTGTACATGGAAGATAATCGAAAAAAAGTTGGCTGGGGATACTTAGAATTGATAACAGAACACGTTCCAACAATTTTTAGAATTTTTGTCTGTTTATCTGTTTGTCTGTTTATTTGACCGCGCATCACGTGAAAACGGCTGAACAGATTTTGATGAAATTTTGTATAGAGATAGTTTGAGTCCCGGGAAAGGATAATATATAGTTTTAATCCCGAAAATCAACCCTAGTGGGGGTGAAAATGGGGTTGAAAGTTTTTATGGAGAATTTTTAACCGCTGAAACGATTTAGATAGAAATGAGTATCGAGATAATTTGAGTCCCGGGAAAGGACAAAGAATAGTTTTCATCCCGAAAATCAACCGTGGAGGGGGTGAAAAGGGGGTTGAAAGTTTGTATGGAACATTTTTAATAGAAATTAGTATGGATATAATTTGAGTCCCGAGAAACGACAGAATAGTTTTCATCCCGAAAATAAACCCTTGTGGGGTGAAAAGGGGGTTAGAAGTTGGTATGAGGATTTTTTTACCGCTGAACTGATAAAGATGAAATTTGGGATAGAGATAGTATGGGTCTCGGGAAAGGACAAAGGATAGTTTTCAACCCGAAAATCAACCCTAAAGGGGTGAAAAGGGAGTTGGAAATTTGTATAGGGAATTATTAACCGCAGGATCGATTTAGATAAAATTTGGTATGGAGATAATTTGAGCTCTGGAAAAGGAAATAAAATAGTTTTATCTCGGAAATTATCCCTAAAGCGGATGCAAAAGGGGTGGAAGTTTACATGGGGAAGAAACAACCAATAACCGCTGTACGTATTTAGATAAAATTTGGTATTGAAATAATTTGTCATTTTTTGGTCAAGGTGTTCATATTTATAACATGTTACCCGTCGATGCTTTAAATTTACCTTTACCCGCTCTTAAGAAATATTTGAAAATGTCATGAATGTCAAATCAAAGGGTTCTTGCAGGTTCGAGGACTATAAATGACGGACAAAGTTGCATGGCCCAAACCAAAAAACTACTACAAAATCATCGAACATTTATAGGACACCGTTTAGGTAGGAAAACATATCAAACGTTTTATGAAGCAGTCAGATTAGGATTTATTTTTCTTTATAATTAAAAAATGGGTACATTATCTGTCTCTCAAGATGTTTTGATATGCCTTCTTGAAAAACTACGCATTATTTTGTATCTTTAAGATCTAATAAATATAGATTTTTCAAAACAGTAATACATTACTGTTTTGAAAAAAATAAGTCCCGTCGAGTTTCTTTTCGGTCATAATACTTCTTGGGCCAGAGGTGTAGGGTTAGAACCGGTAGTAGTTTTGGAACGAAGTTCCTTATCGGACGGTTTTGCGGATGGGGTGCTAGGCGAAAAAAAGTCACGTGACCGTCACGAAAGTGTCACGTCACGAAAACGCGACACCCATACGATTGAGAAACATGTAAAATGGAATGAAATAAGAAATATATAAAATAGAATAAAGTGAAGTGAAGGGAAGTGTACTTAGTGAAAAGTGAAAGTGGGAAGTGACAAAGTGAAAAAAGTCGAGAACCTAAAAGTAAAAAATGTCGAAATGTTAAAAATGGCAAAATTTCTAAATTTCAAACTTTTCAAAAATTTCAAAAATTTCAGAATTTTCAAAATTTTCAAAATTATCAAAAATTTCAAAAATTTTAAAAGTTTCAAAAATTTTAAAAATTTCCAAAATTTTTAAAATTTCCAAAATTTTAAAATTTTCAAAAATAACAAAAATTTCAAAAATTTCAAACATTTTAAAAATTTCAAAAAAGCTAAATTTTCCACAATTTCAAAAATTTCAAAACTTTCCAAAATTTCCAAAATTCCAAAAAAAAAATTTAACCACAAAATTTACGAAAAAGTCAAAAATTAAATAACATAACTTCGTTCCAATCGCGTGTTCCACGACTCATGTATTTTATTTTTCTCTGACGTTCATTAGTGCATTGTAATGTGCTTACATTGAAGAATAAATATCTTGATCTATATCAATATCATAAATCCTCTATCAGAAGCGTATGTAATTACCAACATTATTGCAACCAGTAACGTAACATCTGTGTAAAAATGTATGAAAATTCATTACCTACGGTAACGTAATGAAAATATTTTAAGCAGCGGTGCTTCTGTACATAATTAGGCCTTATTACGTAACAGTTACATAAACTACTATTTATCTCTTTTTAGGGTTCCGTAGTCAACTAGGAACCCTTATAGTTTCGCCATGTCCGTCCGTCTGTCCGCGGTCTAGCTCAGTTACCGTTCGCACTAGAAAGCTGAAATTTGGTGAGGCCTGATAAGAACTTTCAATAAAAACTATATTGAATAGAATCGGTTCAGCCGTTTTTGAATTATCAGTCAAAAACGCATATTGAAAGGAAGTGCCGAATAGTAAAATGACGTAAGCGCCGCCAAATATCCCTTAATAAACGACCTTTTGAACGGATGTTTTGTAACAGGGCGGCATCTACGAAACTCTACACTGAGTATCGCCCGACATGCTCTTGGCCGTTTTTTTTGCATTGTTATCTCGGAAATCACCCCTTAAGGATTACTAATTCCAATTGAACAAAATCCTCAGCCAGGTTATACGTAGCCTATAAAAATTCAACGTCTAAAAGAGGGGGGGGGTAGCCACTAAACTCGATTGAGTTAAATTTGCATGGGTCAAGGACCCCCCCCCACCCCCCTCCAAGTGCACCTCAAATAGAAAAAAAAACATTTCTGCATTTGTGACCCCCCCTTCCCCAATTTCAACCGCGCCTGTTCTTACCTTTCATGCTTAGACTGATTTGACGGGAGGATCGATTTGGATGACATTTGCCGTGGACATGAACGTATAAATACAAAAGTGGTCCTGTATCGTCCGATATACACCTACTACTCTATGTCGTTTAAATTATACCAAAAAAAAAATGATAAAAAAAAGTATTCATTTTTGAGTGTAGTTTCATTTAGTGGTCATTTTAAAATATTTTATTAGGACTACTGTCCTCTAGCGTATCCATCTGTCAACTTTACTTCAAGTTCCGCCTCCAGGGTAGCGGGAGAGAAATTAGGGGTGAATTAGCCGCTTATTGACACAGACCGAATTCCACGCGGGCGGAGCCGCGGGCACAGCTAGTCATAAATATGTATACATGTTAGCCCTAGAGGCTAAATGTACTACTTTAGTCCGCCTTGGTAAGCATAATATGACACACCTTTTGAGCATGAGAAGTGAAAAACCTTGTAGTAACATTTACCTCAACCGGCATATCTGGTTGTGAAGGTTATGGAAATGAAGGCCTCAACCTCATCTGCCGCTACACCCTTAAGGTTAAGCTTCGGCCGCAAACCTATCTCGAATAATACCTAATTATGCCTATCATGTTATGCTTCAGATCGAATTTGCATTTGATACATGTCATCATTTAAGATCAGTTTAGGTTATAAGGTGTGATATACGTGTGGAACTATTGGTGGTTTATTTTACTCTTACTTTATAAATAGTCAGGTAGCCAATTATAGTTGTAGCTTTATTTTTGATGATTGTTAAAGTGGGGTAAAAATAATTACTGGGGTAAGTTCGTTGTAAGTCAAAATTTGTTGTTAAATCAAATTACAAACATTGAAAACATAAATAAAATAATCAACCCAGCAGGACTTGGACCTGCATCGATACGCCTTGCCAGGGCTCAATCGCTGTACCAATCGAGCCCCGGCAAGGCGAATCGATGCAGGTTCAAGTCGTGCTGGGTTGATTATTTTTTCAATGTTTTCAATGTTTGTACTTGATTTAATAACAAACTATTGTATAAGTGGAATACCTCACTTTAAAAATATGCAAAAATAATTATTAGTCAAAATTGTTAATTTGTCTTAAAGCTATGGGTGTATAATTTTTACTGACCCCCACAGTAGGCAAGTTCAAGTGTTGGGCGGATTTAGAGCCATTTTAGGTTCATACTGAAGGCTTATATGAAAATTTTTTGTTGTGAGTTCATAGTTTCCTGCTGCCCAAAGGTTGTCTGGTAGAGACCGCTTTTCAGCGATAAGCCCGCTTGTTATTACTTAGTGTTTATCACTGTGTCGCTGTATATTTTCCTCTTTTCTCATGTGCTGTATGTACAATAAAGAATATTTATTATTATTATTATTATTCCTCCCTTTGAAACTGCTTGGTTCACACAATATTTTTTTCTTTTCGAGGAAAGTAGTCAACTGAAGCACTTCACAGAAAATCTTTAATATGTTCTATTTGAGTTCTGAATCATTATTTGCATACATGAATACGGACATTATTTCCTGGAATCGAAGCCGATGAGCCAATATACATTTATTATTTTGATCAAATGTAGACAGAAGAGTGCAAAATTTAAAATCGTCGGTTGTTTTAGACGAATGGCTTCACCAGATTAGTACCGAAATAAAGTAGCCCATGTCAAATGTGCTGTGAAGTGGGTTGAATATTTCTGCAGCCAATCCATCAACCAGTAGCGTCTTTCTGTGTTTGTGTATAACAGAAAATTTTAGGTACAAACAATTAACAAGAAATAAAAAACCGGCCAAGTGCGTGTCGGACCACGCATAGGAGGGTTCCGTACCTTCAATGGAATAAGAACCAAACTGAATACCAAAAGGTCGTATCTGATGCCTGTGGAAGAAGTTTTTTGGTGATAACTCAAAAATGGCTGAACCGATTATGTTCAAAACAATTTTCGTAGAAAGTATATGATAGGCGCATCTCTTGAAATTTTTTCATATTTTTTGAACTTACGGTTCAAAAGTTACGGGGGGGGCAACACAACTTTTCTGACTTTCGAAGCGATTATTTCAGAAAATATTCACTTAATCACAAAATAGTCAAAGAAACCTCAATGTTATTTTGAAAGACCTATCGATTGATGTGTCACATGTTGATATTTGGTTATTAGGGTTCCGTACCTCGATAGGAAAAAACGGAACCCTTATAGGATCACTTTGTTGTCCGTCTCTCTGTCTGTCTGTCTGTCTGTCAAGACCATTTTTCTCAGGAACGCGTGGAGATATCAAGCTGAAATTTATATCAAATACTCAGGTCTTGTCCCTTGGAGCTGTAAAAAAATAAAATTTAAAAACCAACGCAATCAAAAGATACAGTCGTTTATGCTGCAAATTTTAGAGTTTTTCGGCACTCGCAAAACCTACAGGGTACTTCCCGTGAACTCAGAAACTTGAAATGTGGAACGAAGCAACGTCTTATAGCACAGTTAAAGGAAAAATTACGAAAACCGTAAATTTTTAGTTACATCATATAATAAAAATATTTTTAATAATTTTAAAGTTACGACCCCTACATACCTACAGGTTTGTACGGAACCCTCGGTGCGCGAGTCCGACTCTCACTTGGCCGGTTTTTTTTAAATTTAGTTACCTGTATGGAGCGATTTAATTTAACTACATAACTAAGTAGCTGCATACAAAATACACCTTATGTGTAAATTTTGTTCAGATACGTCGTATAGTTTCCGAGTAAAATGCCTGTGACATACGGACGGACAGACAGACAGACAGACAGACATGACGAATCCATAAGGGTTCCGTTTTTTGCCATTTGGCTACGGAACCCTAAAAAGCAAGCCAAGTCGTTATTTTCTTCCTGTTTGACATTTGCCTTACGTTTCGTTCCAAGTAAAAACAATATTTTCTACAAATATGTTTTTTGAATTTATTACAATTATAATTGTTACAGAATATGCATGTAAAGTATATTTATATGCAACAAAATATAACATAAAAGATGCATTTTAAATACTTCTAAGCGTGATTAAATTAAAAAAAATAGCTTTATGCTCCTACATGTTGCGTAAAATCGAAACGTCACAACGAGACGTTGCCATTTTTAAATTACAAGTAACAAAGTGACACATAAACTTAATGGTTAGACATTTGTGAAACGCAAACTATTTTAACAGGAAGTTTAATGTGGCAGTTAATTTATTTGTTAATTAGCTATTCAATGCTTCGTTTCTTTGTTTACAGGTATGAAGGTTTATCATTAGTTGTTTAATTGACTGAGTAAATAAAAATCTTTGTTTACAGAGCGACACATTAGTTCACTTGTCGACACTAAGGGCTTGTTTCACAATCTCCAGATAAACTTATCTGCCAGTTAAAATTATTGCTATCGTTTTCTCCAGTCATATAAAAGAAAAGGACAGCAAACATTTATCTGACAGATATGCTTTAACTGGAGGTTGTGAAACAGGCCATAAGATAGATAACAAGTTATCTTATATGTATTTGGGTACCTACATATTATTCTGACAAAACATAATGCATTGTAAAACATTTTTAAGACTCTCTGTACCGCGTTTCGCTACGCCCTACACTCGTAGCAGATTCCAGCGTTTTCCCGCTTCGTAGCGGAAATCCGCTACATACATAGAGCCCGCTTAGCGAGTTCGTAGTGCGGAAAGTGTTAAGTAAGTAGGTACATACGAAAACGCTTAGGTCTTCCAATACCTTATACACTTTTCAACAAGCGCTGTTTGATATAGATACAGTCTTTCTCGTATGTATTTGCTCAAAGATCGGCTAAGCCATTTGAACCTTATTTTAAAAACGTAAGATTGAAATCTGCTTGTTCTGATTCTTTAGACGTATGCAAGCTGTTTGAAGTGATTCGATTTTCCCAACAGTACTTTTCCCATGGAGAGTATTGTTTATTTAGAATGTCGATAAAATTCTGGTCATTGTTCTGTTTAAAGATAATAACCAAGGCATCGATAGATTCTTCTAAGTCGAATCCTCATGTCTGAGGGTCGTGGCCATCATAAGTCGCTTTACGTTGTAATGCTCTCCATCTTGGCCGATTCCTTGCCTTCTTTCAACCCTGGAGTCCCACGCGTGTAACCTCCTCAATGGCACTAAACCAGCGGGTGGGTATCCCTCCCCGCTTTCGATTGCCTTCAACTGGCCCAACAAGCAAAGCCTTTTCAAGGCTGTCTGGGTCACGCCGGGCCAAGTGTTCATAGAAGTCGAGCATTCTCCCTCGGGAAATAGCGGTTCGGTCTGGATCTTGAGCTCCTGCAGAATAGACACGTTGGTGCGACGCGGAACGGCTAGGGAATACCCAGCCTGTCTTACGAGGTGACTAAACGGGAACCTTGGGGCAGTATAAGGTCGTAGAAGAGGGCTGTGATCTTCCATACAGGTTGAAACCCGCAGCGGCGTATTCCAGGGCGGTACTAGCGCGTTTCGTAGGAGATCCCAGAGCCGACTAAAAGATGTTAAAGAGGACTCTCGAGGGTTTTTAGGGTTCCGTAGTCAACTAGGAACCCTTATAGTTTCGCCATGTCTGCCCGTCCGTCCGTCCGTCCATCCGTCCGTCCGCGGATAATCTCAGTGATCGTTAGCACTAGAAAGCTGAAATTTGGTACTAATATGTATATCAATCACGCCGACAAAGTGGTAAAATAAAAAGTGGAATTTTTTTTTTATTAGGGTACCTCCCCTATACGTAAAGTGGGGAGTGATTTTTTTTTCATTTCAACCCTAACGTGTGATATATTATTGGTTAGGTATTTAAAAATAAATAGGGGTTTCCTAAAATCATTTTTCGATAATGTAAATATTTTAGGAAATAATCACTCCAGAAGTAAAAAAATATGCGTCCGCCCCCTCTAACTTTTGAACCATACGTTTTAAAAATATGAAAAAAATCTCAAAAGTAGAACTTTATAAAAACTTTCTAGGAAAATTATTTTGAACTTGATAGGATGAATAGTTTTTGAAAAAAATAATACAAAATAATTTCTGAATTAAGTTTGTAATTTAACCGTATAAGCAGGTGTTTATTGTACCTGTAATTTCTACAAAATTACAATGAAATGACGTGCTTTCAAATAAAGTAAAAACGGTGAAAATCGGTTCACGCAATAAAGAATTATCCCATAAAAATCATCTTCCATACTTTATGCTCGCGCGCAATAGTTTACTTAATTTGCCGATAGATGTCGCTGTACGTGGAACTCTCATATCATATCCTACATGGCGGTGTTATTAACTCTTAAGTGGGGACACTTACTGTGACGGACGGAAAACTACGGAACCCTACACTGAGCGTGGCCCGACACGCTCTTGGCCGGTTTTTTACTACGAGTAGTCGGTACGACTCCGACATAAATTCCGCGCTGTCCTAGTGGCACGAAAGTATCCATAACGGATTTTCCCCCGTAAAAAAAGGAATTCTGTAGGCTAGATAAAATATAGATCCGGACATTGGGACAAAAATAGGGAGGTACTCACCTTCACGTCCCATATTCTAAGGCTATTGACCAATTTGCATTGAATATGGTGTTTGCGAATTTTCCAAATTCAATATTGGTTACATCTCTATTCACATATTTTGTATACATTTAAGTCCCCATAATTTCCATATTCACTTTCATATTACACCTGAAAAAATCAGCATAATACTTATCCACATTCCGCAAGCCGTATTAATATTTATGAAATGGCCATCAGTACAGGCATTAGGGGAGGCCGGGCCATATTAATCCGCCGGTCAAGACGGATCCCTGTCGCTGCGTGCTCATTTATCCCCGGCCGACCTAATTTCTAAACAGGGAGGGATGGTGCACAGTTGATGCTGTACTATATTCCTATATAATATAGGTCAATTATTTATTACCGTCGTGTTATTTTTAGTCAACTAATCTTATTAGGTCTAACTATTAATAGTTTATGACATACTAGGTTTGACCAATAATACTGATTAGTTGGTAATTTTTGACACTTATACGATATTATATATAACCATTGGTTAAAATTTGGTTTCTCAGGCTATAAGTTCATAATTATAAATCCACGCTTATTCATTAAAAATCTAATATGTTGCATTCCTGTTGTTTGCTTAGTTTATAACTAGGTCGATTTGTGTATGATTGTACGCATATATTCATTTATTTTGTCTTGGCTTACAAGCCCTCATCGTCATATTGACCGTCACTGGAACAGATTGCTCAAAATCGGAGACTAGAAATTGATGTCCAATCCCTAGGCATGAAACCTTCTTGTACTAATGTAGCATTTCTCCATTTTCGGTACCAACTTACTCCATCACAAACAACTGTTCCGTTAACAAAATATCCAAAATATACTCGTAGCATTATGAATAAGACAAGCTTGATTTCGTATTAGCTTAGTGGGAGCGAGACAACTGCGCAGGTAAATTATAAGCGATAATGGAGCGACTTGTCTGGATTAGTCCTTTATATTGGAGGTGGAAATAAAATAACTCGCAGTGGGAATATGAGTTTCGGGAATATTGAGCAAGTTTTGCTGTATGAAATAGTTAAGTCGAGTTTTATGCAGAGCCGGAGAGCTATAAAAGAGTGCTAAACTGCTATAAAAATGGGTTTTCAGGTAGTTGCCAGCGCATGTTCTTCTATGAGCGTTTTTTATTTTTCAGGAAGAAGACAAAAAGTAATAGGGACGCTCTTAAAACATCCATTCTCTCTATCTCTTCATTAAACTTTGCGACCGGCAACATAACGATTTTATATATATTTTTTATTTTATTATTAAGTTTATGGTTATTGCTTAAAACGAGATCAAACTTATTTATGCTTACCACATAATTCCCTGACAAAATCCTTTCTAGGGTGAAGCAAAAAAAAAACACGAAGGCTTACCAACTAGTTAGTTGCAAGATAGTTAGGTTTAACCCCAACGCAATTTAAATAATATTCACGTTTAACATTCTAGTATATAAAATCATATGTATTGTGATAATACATATTATTATGCAAGAATTAGCAAACTCACGCCAGCTAACAAATGAAGATACAATTAGTGCCCATGAAACCGTACCTTAATACAATAAGATTTACAAATGCTCATACATAATCCTTATTATTCCTAGACAAAAGCTCCGATTTAACCTCCAATAAAACGATGAGCAACACAGTCCATTTCTTGAACAAACCCGGTTTTACCAACAATAATCCTTCCAGAGCGAGTTGCGAAACAACCACATAAACCGAGATTACGACCATACTCCACCATTAAAATTACCAACTTCTCGACAACTTCACATAACAAAGTCCATTTCCGACTTAACAAGACATGTCAACATTAGAATACAAATGTCCCGCGCAGTGCACGGTGAACAATAGGAGCTCAACGCAATTGGATGTTTTTGTTTTGTGTTTAATGTCGAGGTTTGGGCGTAATCCGTTTTAGAGGTGAAATGAGATGAAGACGGACTTTTTGTGCGGACATAAACATTGCATTAGGAATTAAATGTGGAGTAAGTATGGCGAGAAAGAACTACTGTAAAATCATGTTAGTTTATAGTACGACATTTTTAAGATGTCAGTATTGTAGATTCCGACATCATAAAAAATGACCACTATAATTTACTTTAAGAAATGAAATAAAAAAATACTCCTTGATTATTTTTTATGTCGCTATGAAAGTAAACAAATAAGTATTGCATCTTTAATCTACGAGTAGGTACGAATGATTCCTAAACGCTGACTGAAAATAATTCAAATCCGATCTTAAATTAATACGATTCCATTGTCACAAAGGAATTTTGTGAGTGGAAACGGGACGTGAACCAATCCGATTCGACGACAAAATTTTCATTAGCCTCTTCGTGAAATACGGACCGGTGCGTTATTATAGTCTGGCAAACCTCATCCTTTTTTTAGTAGTGAGGTTACTAACGTAAGAACAAGACAGTATGATTATCTCTGTCTATGCTTGAAATAAGACAGTCCCTGGGCAAATAGGGATTATGCACTAAAATTTAGTTAATAGTTTGTAAAATCTGATTCAATACGTCCAAATAAACTGAAAATTAAAAATAAATTGAAATTATAATTTTATGATACCGTTAGATTTTAAACATTTAACTGTAAAATTAATTGTATGGCAACATAATACATAAACGCAACATTTCACTGTATAATTTTAAACAAAAAAGAACCGACTTCACTAAGCTTCCACCTTTCCAACACCAACTGCTCGATCTGCTGTAAAAAATACTCAAATCACCATAGGTGTGATAATAGTTGAAGAGTTCCCTCGATTTCTCCAGGATCCCATCATCAGATCCTGACATGGTTACAATGGGACCAACTGTGAAGTATACGCTTTCAAACAAAAAAAGAATTTTCCAAATCGGTCCAGCCGTCTTCGAATAATCGGTGAACATACATAAAAAAAAAAAAAAATAGCAAAAACAAAGATCCGACGAATTGATAACCTCCTCCTTCGAAATCTTGAAGTCGGATGAAAAATAGCTATTTCATAATTTTACCCATACTCAAAGTATACAGGAAGACTACTGATCGTGACGTCACTTTTGCAAGTCATTTTGTTAGGAGCGTTTTGATAAACAAATGCAAATCTCAGACTTGAAGTCTCATTTCTGACTTTTTGTGTCACTTAAACGCAATTGACCCCATATAGACATTTGATCCTCACGACAAAACGAATCGATTGATACTGTTGCCGATAGCCAACCACCAAGACGACCGCGGCTAGACTTACGTCATTTCGTTGCTAAGCAACTTGTACAAAGTTTGGTTTAGGTATCATGTTTCGTCGAACGGTCGTACCTAAGATTTAGTCTGCCTAGGGTAAAAGGCGATTTATATGGATAAGTGTATGTAAATATATATATCTGGCCAGATAGATTAATATTTGTATGATAAAAGTTAGCTTTCGAAAGTTCGAGACAATACGAGAAGATGTAAGTAAATGGTAGACCTTAATTTGTAGGACATAAGGTCCACAATCGAGTGTGTTGTGATGTGCCTTACGAGAAAGTCTAGAAAATGTCAGTAGCGAAGATAAGTGTGTGTCATGTGAATTTGGGCTTTGTTACGCTATTAGGTTTAAAGTTGTGTTTATAAACTTATTCGCATGTATAAAGATAGATTTCGGTCGTACAAACTAAGTTTAGGTAATTTTGTATCGTATAAAGTCAAACAGATGGAAGCTACTCGAAAGCAGTCGATAACAAGTAAACAAAGTCATAAAACAATTCCAAGTAAAGAAAATTCTAGACCCGCATGTTCTCGCATCCGATAGTAAACAAAGCCAAACTCACAATTAGTAAAATGAACCTTATGTCAATACGCGTAGAATACAAGCTAGCAAAACGATGCAAGAGAGAGATAGGACATATGCGATAGGATATATTTTTTTTGTTCTCCAATTGTCCATCATATTTATTGTATTCATATTATGTATTAGTTTATCTGTTGTATATTATATAAGTATTAGTTTGTAACCATATATATATGTAAGCTTTTATTTATTGTAAATATATGTTTAATAAGTTTTGCTTTATGATAACTAATTATCTAACAATTAAATTTTCTTCCTGCACCAACTTAAAAGTCTCTGTTTAGCCCAATGGTTGACTGGTAGAGAATGCCATTTGGCATTAAGTCCGCCATTTGTACATTATTACTTGTTGTGCAATAAAGTTTAAATAAATAAATAAATATGCATGTTAGAAAGAGACCGTGTGTGAGCTACACGGTAGCGTAAAGAGGGAGATAGATATACGCCTAGAAGTTTCCCGAAAATGCATGATAATTCGATTTAATCGATTTCCGAGAATAAAAAGTGTGGAAACTTCTAGATTTGAATATTGAATGATATAAAAGCGGAGACATGGCCGCATAGATCAGTTTTAAGATACCGAAGAGTCAACAAGTAACAAGGAAAGTGAAGATAGTTATCAACTTATCATTCAATGTCCAAGTACAAGTCTAGACGTCCTAGTGTTCATTTTGAGTCCTAAGTGTGTTTTTAAGAAAGTTCGTGTCAGTTTGTGTTTAGTTAAAGTTTGTGTAATCCAAAGTGAGTATTAATGAGTGTTAGTGTTCAAATTTGAAACCTAGGTCTTAAGTTTGAAACCTTGGTCTTAAATAAGTTTCTGATAATAAAATTCAAAAGTGATTCAGTGACTTTTATTCGAGAATTTTCAAACAAGTGTCGGTATCTAATTAGTGCTCAAGTGAATGCTCTAGACCTAGCTAACTGAGAACCTCGTTAGCTAGAGCTATCGAAGAAGAACGGCTGGGCAGGCGCCGGCAGGAGAGGCTTGCGTTGCCAACAGATACCCTACATGAAAAAAAAAAACATCATGCCTATTAAAATTACATTAAATTATGTAGAATGATATTAAACTAAAAATTAAAATTATAATGTCTACGGATCCTACATTTTTTAATTGTTAAAAATGCACAGGATTTCCATATCAAATTAATGTCCAGGGGTATAAATCAAACTAAATTCCAGTTTGTTTATCAGTGTTAAAATAAAAGAGTACAAAATCAAAATCTCATGGAAGATGGCTCCACGTTCCTCTTTCCTATATTATTCTGCGGACAAATTGGTATTTCGTCTGGAATTTACTTAATTTTTGCATATTGTCTAACGCCTTACAACGATTTATCGAACGAGTGGAGCGTAAGTGAAGTGAAGTTCTTATCGAACGAGCGGAGCATAAAGTTAGGGCCAGATGGCATACAACCACAGCCCTCTGCCACGAGACCTTAGCAGAAAACAGAGATTTTAAATCATGTAGCCAGTGGTTGGTTCCAAATTCTACATGACCTTTAAACGCCCGCGGTGGCTTTGTGTGATCTGCCAACCATTGGCAGAAACGGTTGGTTGGTTGTCAGCCATGTAGCCGCTCGCTTCAACAACTCGCTCCAACCAAGGTCACGTGGCAGAATCTGCGGCTATCTGCCGTCTGGCCCCAACTTAAGAGGCCTTATTCCCAAAACGTGCGAATTTCACGAAATGCTTCATTTTCTTCGAAGGCTATGGCGAAAATACTAAGTTTTAAATCAACTATTGATGCACATAATAGTTCATTTCTTTATCTAGACGGCCATCGGAGGAAATATAACATTTTAACGAGTGAAATATGAAAAAAATTGGTTGTCTTGGAAGGCCTTTCCGGTTTTTCCAGTTAGGTGTACCGTTCATTTTTAGATTACGCAAAAAAGGGTAAAAATTCTTATTCAATTTGAATTAAATTCAAATGAGTATACCATGTATGAGACGGCCATGGAAATAAAAATCGAAGATTCATCTTGGATAATCGACAAAATACCTTCTAATTATATGCCAGTTTTTTGATGAAAACACGGTTACATTTCATTTTTTCCACGAAAACCCTATGAATATTTTGTCCTAAAAATATTACCATTGCAAAGTTAAACTATATTTCTATCACGAAAAAAAAAACCATTACTATAGCAGTAAATTTAAAATTACTATGAATTTTTAAAAATGACACTTAAATCACACTTCACAGGACACTTTTTGTAAGAATCGTATTTTTGGGTACTTAATAATAATAAACATAGTTCAACATTATTTTTTTGTATTACTTCAAACTATCTTATAAATAGCATTTTATGCGGCTTTTTTCATTAATAGAGTTTTTCGACCTTTTAGGGAATAAGGAGCCTTAAGCGTACATTGGGTACAGTTTATACTATGGCTGTTACGAACATTAAAACCGGTAACTAGTTGGCTATTCATCCCGGGATTTTAGGTTTATCAAGCTAGCACGAGAGTAAATGCTAACATTTGTATGTTAGGATGTTCGGGTGATTGGATGTTAGTTCCTGTAGTGGTAGGTATCTCGAGGTGAGAGAGAGATATAAGGGATGAACCGCGCTCTTACGCCTTCACATCTCCACGGCGGATCCATCCATCTGCGCTAACTTACCTTATATCTCTGCGCTCTTTCCGCCTTCACAGAACAATGGCGAAAATAGCGCTGAGATGTGAACGCGGACTACCGAACTGATTGCGAACCGCGCGTGACAGAGACAGCGCGAAGGTATATTTGCGCGTTAGAGAAGTAGGTATCGCTATTGTTTCGCGCTCCATACAATAGAAAAATCGACGGAAACGTGGAACGGCGGTGCCGCGTAGACGATTCCGCCGCGGAGATGTGCAAAAGGCGTTAGAGCTAAATAGTAAGAGAGGGTTACAGATATGTTAAGCATGCATCGCGCTTTTAGCGCATGCAATACCAGTATTCACTCGCTGTGTACGATAAAATCCGGACATGCATGATCTGGGGCTTTAGCCAAGATGACAATCGTTTGTAGAAAACGAATCGAAACGCTATGCGTCTCTCTATCGTAGTAATGAAGAGTGAGCGAGAGCATGTAGCGATTCGTTTCGTTTTCTGCAAACGATTGTCATCTTGGCTACGGGGCCAGGTATATCTTTTTTTCGGTACCACATATTCAAGCATTCCTTTTATTTTAATAATCTGGAATTATAGTAATATATACTAAAAATAGAATCGTATTACAATTTTACGGGCTTGTTTGAGTTTTTGCCGAATATATTTCATCATATCTTGAATTTTTTGTCCAGCATTTTTTGGTAATCTTCACTCACTTCCTGCTACAATGCCACAATTGTATTTATATTTTCACAAGCTGTTTTATGCTCATTAGAATGTTATCTTACAAAAAAAATACGTTTTGAAACTCTTTTCTACTTGAGGCAGTCAGGAAGACTTTCTACTCCAAGCACTAAAAGTAGTTTTTATATGGGAGGCATATTTTTGTAAAAAAGTCAAGCTCACCAAAGCTAGAACACCTCAGAACTATTTACATCTAAGTACAATTAGAAAAATGTAAGCTATTATGAAAAGATAATGTAATAAGGTATAATTTGGTTTATCCAATAAAAAATAAAAAACTATTTTTCACAGGAAAATTTGGTAAACACCGTCAGAACACCGTGGACAAAAAAATATAGGCACTGTGGAATATATAGTGATCAAAGTCACAGATAACGTAACGTTATATTATGTTTGTAATTTTGTTATGTAGCTTGATGACCACAAATTATTTAAAAGAAGTGTTGCTTGAATATGTGGTACCGAAAAAAAGATATACAAGATCATGCATGTCCGGATTTTATCGTACACAGTCTTAAGTAATCCTTATATTACAAAGTAGTTGACCCGGCGAACTTCGTACTACTACATTTTTTTTAAATTTCTGTTATATTTTAATAGTTATTCTGTTATTCGGGGCTGAGATGAATCTAAAAAAAATAAACATCAATAAAGTCGGGTTAGCCGTTCTTCAGTTATAAATGGTGTAAACGACACGACTTTGTTTTATATACGATTTTCGTTGATACCACGTTGCCTAATTTATACAAATGTAACGAATTTTTTATGTAAACATGACCGTAAATAAAAAGCGTTGTAGCTATTTGCGAATTAATTTATATATATTTGTTTTGTAAATTATTGCAGAAAGCTTAGAATATTTACGAGTTTACTTTCATTACGTTCATTCGGGCAAAGCAATTTATTTTAGCAGATTAAGTACAGCAATGATGCTTAATACATTATTTCAATAAATGTTAAATTTGTTCCGTAATTTACCCGTTATCTTTTTCGTAAGAAAAACAAAAATGTAAACTGTATTTTTCTTTAGTACATCTTTAACAAATCTTCTCCTTCTTTTCTATTCTCGGCCAGTCTTGCAAGCGTGGCCGCGTCAATGTTTGTTAATTTTTTGATGTTATGGAGCCAGTTCACTTTCCTTCTTCCTTTTCCCCGCCTTCCCTCTATTTTCCCTTCTATTATAGTTGTTAGTAGGGCGTATTTTTAACAAATCTGCTTTAATTTAATTTCTTGATATGCTAAAAGTTTCATTTAGACGTAACAAAAGCTGTTTATACATATTTGCTTCCCTACTAATATTTTAAAAAACTAACTCTGACTGTCTGTGTGTTACCTCTATGCTTAAACCGCTGAACCAAATTGTGTGAAATTTTGAATGGAGATGGTTTGAGTCCCGGGGAAGGACAGGAGGTAGTTTTTGTCGCGAAAATCATCCCTTGAGGCCTAAAGGAAGTGAAATAGGAGAAGGAATTTTTAAAATATGTGCCACTAAAGAATGTTTGCCATTAAATTATATTTAGGCGCTTACAAAGTCGCGAAGTATAATCATATAAAATCACGAATTTAAATATAAGTAGATGATGGTGCGTGATATATGGAGTTATCTACGTAATAAAATAAACAACGTGCGATTTTAAAAAAAAGTGGCTGACTTTTTGATGAGGTATCAGCCTACCACTTTGAGAATTCAACCAATCGGAGTCTCCATTGACAGTGGTTCCCCTTTGCCGAAAACATATGACCATATGACATACACATGTATGGGCTGACGTTTATCTGACGTAGCTATTTGTACGTTACGTACGATTAGCCATACATTTGACGCTCCCCTCCCCCGCAAAAATCGGTAGACTTTTTTTGTATCGGAAATGACAGACATGGCTACTCCATCCGGGTTGAATTCTCTAAGGCCTACCGTGATACATAACATAAGCGTTTGCTATTTTAATAACTTGTCTAACACTAGGCCTGTAAGATAACCGGTTCTGACACAAGTGTCAAATAATTGTTGACTTGCGTAGCAACCCTATTCAGTCATGGTTCGTTTGTTCAACTGTGTTGGGTAGTCTCGCTTACTTACCGGGGACACTGGGCAGGGTCCCGGGAGAGCTTGTTCAAATTACTTCCAAGAAGCCTTTAACATTATACTTATGTGTACGTACGTCGTTGAATTTATCGAGGTTGTTCTGGGAAAGCCAAGTATTGGTGATTTTTTAGAGAAACTTTGATTTAGGTATGATTTTCATGGAAAAGTTATTTAGAGAACGATTGACTTTTTTATTTGGTTTTTGGCCTCTTTTCGCAGTATCAATCAAATACTTATGGACTAAGAGTGGCCGTCATATATGATACAATAATGAGAGCAGCAAAACCCGTCTGGTTAGATTGCTATAGTATCTTTATTGCTAGATTCGGGCATCTGGCAGCTTTTAATGGGAGGAGTTTATAGTGACAGACTTTTTTGAATTGGAAAATACCAGAGAGTTCTAAACCAGGAGAGGCCTTAGGTATCATTTCCCCTCTGTCAAAAGTATTGGCAGGAAAATCTAGTACATCTATAAAAACTATTTCAATAATCGATGTCACGCATTTTCCGTGAAAATGCCCTTATGCGCTGTTTTTGGATGTAAAAAATGTTATATTTCGTCTAGTTTACAAAAAGATGAAATACCATTTCAGATGTAAGTAAAATTTTACTTTAATTTATCATTACTTTCGTAATAAAAGATTTAACCTAAATCGAAAATCAAGCTTCGTTTACAGAATCGATTCAAAGACAATCGTTTTCTTTCTGACGGGCAGTAACTATTTGACATTTGACATTTCTCCATATTTAACGCGCTTAAGGATTGCTGTCTTCTATATTTTGTTTGAAAATACAATCAAAAATGATCCTTGGCTTTTTTGTTTGACATTTTCAAAGACTGCATCCAATAATGAACCATATGTTAACGTATGTACAGCCCAAGTAGCACACTAGGCTGTATAGCAGCTGAATAATAGAATACGATTACGCTTTAAGCTGAATATAAAAGCTGCATAATAGCTGTATACGAGCTTATTCAGCTTTTATACCTCTTAAATGGGCACAAATTATACAGCCTTAAGTTCACATAGCTGCTTAAGAGCATTGTAGCAGAAATTTAACAGAGTTATAAGGGGTAATAGGAGTTATAAGAGCGGAATACTGACTGTCTAAGAGACCTCTAATGTCCCTTTATTCAGGTAATATATCTCAAATGTCTATACCGGGAGAGGCTGACATTGGCCTGAATAAAAGAATAATAAAACATAATTTGGTGTGCGATTTAGCACCGCCGGTAGTATTGCGAAACATATATTATATTACACGTAAATCGTACGCGCGCCGCCATATCACGCTGTGTTAATTTATTCGGATCATTATATGTTCTCTTATTTGTATTAATCCGAGAAAGATGTATGGGAATGCAAGTTTACTGATATTATATATATATATTATCTCAGAAAATTTTAGTGCGCCACGAAAATACTCAGTTTATAATTAAATTATATGCTATAAATAAGATATGGGAAAATCTTGACAAAACAATTTCAAGTAATTTTAAATAATTATTAGATAAAAAAATACTATTACGATAATTGTAAGTACAAATTAATGCATACGTTCATAATTAATGCACAAAACATTATAGAATTCGGAAAAGTAAATCAAAATATTTATAGGTTATACACATAAAATGGTGGCTGATGTTAAACAGCGACTTTAACCTTTACATGTCTAATAAGCAGCATAAGGCTGTTTAATGATTATTCGTGTACTGTTAAACAGCCCAAATCCGAATAGAATTCAACATATGAACCTGTATGTAGGTGTAAGCTGTTTACTTTACGTTTATTTCCTCGCAAGCTCACCTTTAACTTAAATGTGACCATTAAACATGCGTTATACGGACATTTTAGGGAGCCGCAATTTTGCAAGTAAAGCCATTGCATTGGCTATCTTATACTTCAGAATTGTCAAAGTTATATAGTAAAATATAAATACGCGCGTCAGTTTAGTATCCCCATGCAGCAAATGGCAGACTACGACTTATTACGGTACCACATATGCTATGTTACTAAGATAATATCTGATTAAAGATACTTAAATGAACCACTATGAAGTTAAAGACGTTAATTCGATACACTACTGAACCGCTAAAGAGCTATGAGACATCTTCTGAACGTTTAAACAACCGCTATATGCGGACAGTATCAACGGCAGTATAAAGGCTGCTTAGCGGTAAACATGTTCAGCTTTAAGCTGTATTATGCGCCATATTATGTTCCATTATACGTCTATTGGCTGCATAGTAGTTCATTTGTGCTCCCTTATTAAGTCACCGTAATAGAAGTTCACAATTACCTTATTAAACAGCACTTGGCATAATTTTACCCACTAAACAGACCTTATTACGGTTAAAGTATTTGAAAACGTTAAAAGCTGTATACAGTCGTAGCAAATTCACCTTTATAGCACCTTATGCGTATTAATGTTAGTTTTCTCGACCGTAATGCAGCTCTTAATCAGCCCTAAGCTATTGCATTATCACTGACAGCTATTATGCAGCTTTAGGACCGCGAGTGTGTCCTTATATCTGTCTTAATACGCGCAGAGCTCTATATAAATCTATATGTGAGTAGTTATACAGCTATCTGTGCTACTTGGGAGTCGACTATCTATTGCTCCATTTAGTGTTATGAAGTATAAAAAGAATATGTCAAATATGTTTGGTGTTTTCAAGTCAAAGGTTACATCTTTGTCGGTTGTCAATAAAGCGTTGCTGCCATAAAAAATCATTTAGAAATAAACTGTATTAACAACCGACAATGATGTACCTTTGACTAGAAAACATCACATGCGTGCTACCTCGCCCCCCTCAGATTTTGGCAGACTTTTTTGTTTGGAAAGATGAGGCGAAGCGTACTCCATTTATAGAGCTTTATGGAAAATACTAATACCAAAATACGTAAACACTGCCGAAGTTGTCTCAGTTATATAGGACACGTCCTATATATTAACATTAGAAACAAAAACAGTAGGCGAGAAACTATGAATTACATTATAGGTCGTTTGTCACTACTTTCCCCCAACAGAAACTTTTCGCAATGATATAATCTAATTATTTATATAATTTCTCATAATACTGCATTAAACCTAGAACTCTAGGATTTGTTTTCTTGACGTGGTTTACATTCTTTGATCTCCACCTTTTTACAGCTGCCAGATGTCTGGATCTAGACATAAGTCTAGTATAGCAAACTAATGAGAGCGGTTTTGTCGCTCTCATTATTGTGTCATATCTGACGTAGGTCGCTCTCCGTCTACTTGTGGAGGTAAATGAAATACAAAACCACTTTATTTAATTTCATTGTTGTATGTGTTATCTTCTATGAAACTATTATGCACTACTACACTCTGTGACCTAATTCAAGTACAAAAATAATAACTTTATTTTGACAAAAACGGGACGTAATCGCGTACACTTACTTTTATTATTTAGGAAGCATAAGAATTTCAACCGGAACGAGGGACAGGGGATCTCGTCTTCGTGGAATCCAGTGATCAGCAAATGTAAGCGTGAAAATACTTGCATTTCCAAACCACCAGATGTCGTGAGTGTTGTGTGTAGGCAAAGTGACAACCCTAGCGTGAATGTGCATAATCGAGACCAACTGCGGGTAGTTAGAAAAACCCGCGCAGCTAGGAGGTGCTGATACAATTTTTGTCAAAAACCGGTTTTGTCAAAATAATGAGTGAACATCGTGTAAGTTTAAATCAGTACAAAAATAATAACCTCACTCATTCATCGGTTCAAATTATTATTTTTTAAACATAAATAAATATAATAACCTTAGGCATTCACTGGTTCACTTATAACATTTTTGGTTCGTATGAGTGATTAGATTATATCATTGCCAAAAGTTTTTGATGGGAGATGGAATGTAATTTATAGTTTGTCGCCTACTGTTTCTGTTTCCGAGGTAATATGCAAATGTTTTTTTTTCTAATGTTAAACATAGGCCCTGTCCTCTATAAATAAATAAGACTTTGGCAGTCATTACCTATTTTGCTATTACTTTATTCCAACTGAAAATTTTTGCTAAACTGTCACTCTGACCTCCACCCATTAAAAGCTAGCCTTATTCTAGCAATAAAATAGTACGGGTAGTTGCAATCTTACTAGACGGGTTTTATTGCTGTCATTATTGTGTCATATCTGACGTGGCCAGCTCTTAGTCCAAAGTAAACTAAACAACATTGGGTCATCTGGAAACAGCGATTAATTTTCCATCGTCCACAAAAGCAAAAAGGAACATATTCATGAATACATTAAAATGTTCATCAGACAAGAAACTACTAGAAGCCCAGTTCAACTTCCATAAGCTTTTACACGGTGCAAGAAACTTAGTGTCCCCTGGCTGGCTCCAATTTGTATAACTTCTGATGTATTTCTGTCGTGAGTGCTCGCTTTGATCAATTTCAACTAATTTAACAGTCTGTTTAATAACAATATATGAAAGGACATAATCATTATCAGTAAAGCCTGACCAGAAATATATGATCATGCACCATGTTGCGAAATTTAATTGGAACTAATTTCTTACACTGGCAAAAATTTTAATGACAGGATGATATGCATGTGTGAGGGCATATGATAGGCTGTCACTCTAATGTAAGTATCATTGTTGCGGTTTATTTGAATAATAGTACAGTGTTGAATATTCAATAATAAACTACAAAAAATTCCCAAAATTATTCATAGTCAAGAGCGAAACATTGTAAATAGTTTACAGAATAAACTGCTGTAAATAATACGCTCGGGAAATAAAACTATTCGCTGTGAAACATTTTCAAATTAACATCAGAGCTGACAGGTAAACAAATCAGAATGTCACCATACCAAAGAGAATAATACGCTCTAAGACTATACCGAACTGTGGCCATATAAATCAGTTTAATAGCGCCCTCCTGACAATTATCATGTATTTCTGGTCAGGCTTTAAAACAGATACTTGGAGACTGACAGACAACGCTAAGGCCTATAACTACCGCGTTTTTTAAACGCGCCATCGACGCGCGTGTGTATCGATACAAATTCGATTCGTACGCAAGTCAAACGTGGCTAGATCTTGGCACACCTACATCGATGCAGACGCGCGTCGACGCGCATTTCTAATGCGTTTCTTTGCAGAGACTCTTTGCAGAAATCCATCTCGATTCAACTCACATTGACTTGACCTCTAACTTCGTTACTAATATATCATACATATATCTATGGGTCGGACTAAACTGGACGCTTGTTCCGTCGGTAAGCGATAGGAACTGTAGTAAAAATACGTACCGTCTACTATGTCGATACAAACACAAACAAACTGCTTCATGTAATAAAAAACGCGTCGACGATGCGCGTTTCGAAAGCATAATTTGCATAGGCCCTAAGCCTAAACCGTTAAAGTTAGAATCTTGAAATTAGTGCAGTATCCTTCAAATGTCATGGAGCACAAATTAAGAAACAATTTTTTTAATTCAATCCCAAAAGGGATGATAAAGGAGTTGAAAGCTTTTAACACATTCACCGCTATGCTACGTGCAGTAACATGGGTGTCCCGCTATGTAGCGAAAATGCTTCGTAGAGACGTGACGACAACGTAACGTGATTAGTGCTGGGGTTAACTACTTCCATGTGGACAAAGCCGCGGGTGGAGTATAGTAAATAAATATAAATCTACAATTTGGCGTATTTGAGGCTTAATATAAGACTAAAGACTTAGCCTTAAGGCTTAGCCTAAAGGCTTATTATTAGCCTCAAAATTAGATTAATTCCGTATAATAGATTTCGGGTAAAGTCGGTATTGCAGCAATGGCTTTATGGCCGGAATTAGTTGTATCTGAAAAGAGACGTATTTCTTCATACAATGACGAAATAGCCTCCACCAGTAACATCATATATACTCGTAGTACGTATATGGCTAGTAGCTATCACGGAATTGATAGAGATGGAATCGTCCGAATTTAAACTGTACTGAATTGTCTATTTAACATCATCCAAATCCTATACTTGTTGCCACCTTATAAAAAAAAATTAATTTAAATTACAGCAAATTTTATAGAGATCTACTTCGTCAAGTTTTCAAATCATAAAGGATTATCGGATTCAGATAAGCAATTTCAACTTTGTCGATCATAAAATTGTAATTATGCTGCAAAATAACACAAAGACCTATCATTAATTATATTCGAGACGAGGGATTTCTTAGTGCCGATCACAATCGAGGTGTGCTAATGAGACCCTGATTAGAGACGAGCTGGTTTTGAAATACCTCGGCGACTCATTATCGGGACATCTAGTCTATAGAGCTGTAGACCTTTATACAAATGAATGCACACTTCAGTACCCTTAAGTCCTTCATTTCATTGAAATATGATTAACGAATGAATTACTTTGTGGTTGAATTGATTAAATCGGTTTCAGTGTACCTAACTCACAATAACTATACATAAAGGCACCTTCTGCAATTTAAATCACCGGGGTTTTCAATCTTCAAATGACTTTTACACGCCATTATTCTCAACTTTATAAATAACCAAATTCGCAAGGTAATCGGCCTTAAACAAACTTCAAACCAAGTTCAAACTCCCAAGTCTCAAAAAAACAAAAGATTTCCTTGCGTAATCTCAGACGCGACACTTCGCCTCTCAATAACCCAAGCGCGGGCTCTCAATTCTTTAATTTCCTGCTCCTTTGACGGATCGCATGCAAAGCTTTCCTGGGAAGGTTTATTTTTGAAGGCAGTTTGACGTAACGCAATAACCTGCCTGTCGGGAGCATATCTCCTTTTGAGCGTCTTAGTATAGTATGAACGTATTGTTTGAAACTTTTATGGTGTATTATATAGAGTTTCTTGAATATAACAATAGGGATGATGACACATGTTGAATTATGAAATAAAATTTAGTTGACAGGATGCAAAATGATCCTGATCCAAATAAATTGAAAATTATAAAAATCTGTTGAAATGGTTTAACGGCCTCCTAGCCTAGTCGGTAGTGACCCTGCCTATGAAGCAGGAGGTTCCGGGTTCGAATCCTGGTCAGGGCATTTATTTGTGTGTGCATCACGGATATTTATTTGTACCTGACTTATGGATGTTTTCACAACACAAGCCTTATTGAGCTTATTGTGGGACTAGGTTGATTTGTGTAAGATTGACCCATAATATTTATTTATTTATTTATATCAGGCTTCAAAATTTCAAAATTTAACGATTATTAAAGTACGATATTCAAAAAAAACAATGATACCATTAGATTTTTAACAGTTTACTGTAAAATAAATTGTATAGCAACTATATACATAAACGCAACATTTCACTGTAAAAATAGTAATTTTTTAACTTTTCCATACAAAAAACAGGCGACCGTGTAATCGTGACGTCACTTTTACACATCATTTTGTTAGGAGCGTTTTGAGAAACAAATGCAAATCTCAGACTTAAAGTCTTATTTCTGACTTTTATGTTGCTTTAACGCAATTGAACTCATATAGACATTTGATCCTCACAGCAAAACGAGTCGATTGATACCATACATGAAAAAAAATCATTATGCCTATTAGTTACTTAATGTGTTTGTGTGATTGTGAAACAAATGAAAGTTAAATTTCAATAAAAAAATATTGCAACAGCAAGAACGTATACCAAACATTCCAAATCATTTGATTCGAAATAAAAGTTTATTCTGTAATTCCTTTCCTGGATTGTTATTTTCTTTTTACTTCTCGCGTAACAAGGGCTGAGACTGTGTTATTTTGTTTTCAAATACATTTCCAAGTTTGGATTAAGGGTGCTCATGGTTTGTTCTCTGTCAAACTCTTTACAGATTTTTAATCATAACTTTTCTCAACGTCATCGTCTAATTTGCATAAAACATTATATTGGTTGTTCAATTTCGCGAAAATGCTATCCCATCCCAAGGGTACCCGTACCCTCGTCTAGTCGTCGACCTTATTCGAACATTATTAAAACCGTACTATGATTTAGTTTTGAATATTGGATAATTCTTTTCTAGCTTAAGATTAGTCTGTTTTGCTGGCATTTTTTCCTTGTCTAACCTTTAAGTGGTCAAAGTTAATTGCAATGTCTTTGAAACGAATAATCAATTTACTGAAAAATCTTTGATAGTAACTGCTCGTTCGTACTTGTAATTACTTTGGAATTCATTTTGTTTATGGAAATAATGTTTTTGATCATTGATTGTCCTGCAAAGTGACTATAATTACAACATTAAAGAAGTATTGTTGGATAATAAAAACTGATTCGTAGATGACATTATGCTTTAGAGTATATTTAGAACAAATAATAATAAAAAATAATTATTGTAATTTTCACCAAGAGTAGCGTCGAAGGTAGGGTGTCTGACAGGGCTGTTTATAAAATTTTGTTAACTGGGTTTATATTATAACAACTTGTTTATGAAAATGATTTCCTCTCAAAACCTAAACTCCAACATAAAACAAACAACATGCCTTCACGGATACAACAAAACACAATAAACACGCCCAAACCAGCGTGTGTCATGTATCACAAACGGGTAAATGTTAACGTGTACAAAACAGTTTTGAAATTAATAACGAGGCTGCGCGTGGCAGGCATTGTTATGTGACGGGGCCTATCTCTGTCTGTGCACTGGTTGTACTTGCAATGAGTTCAGTGATGATTTAAGATTTCAGTAGCTTTCGTTGAGATGACGAGAGCAAAGTAAGCCTTGCTTAACCTTGTACAATAATTAGCTGAAATTGTATGATTGTATCCATTTTCTAGTTGTATTTATAATTAACTATAATCACATAATCGACTGCTGCTGAACGCTACTAATGTCATAAACCTAAAATTATAATACGAGGTGCTTTCCCAAACTCCTAGCCATATTGAAAGAAGTGAGTAGAGACACTAAACAACTTTTTCTATGAAAAAGTTCAAAATCCTAGCGAAATATCATATAAATTGTCTACATCTAATCGGCAAAAAGTAAGAAACAGGCAAATAAATTCGCTGTTTCTGAGTTGCGTTATAGTAAAAGTTATTACTTAAGTATGACCTACTTACTCACTTAGCAAAATATGCATTAGGTTAGAAAAACACCATGTATATCAGAACACTATAATATAAAGACAACTCAGAACGAACAAAACATAGTTAAACATACGAAACGCTGTCAGAACCTAACGCTAAATACCTTTTCACAGCATTGAAAATTTTGAGTAATTTATTTAAAAAAGTATAAAACGGACGACTGAGTGAGTTATAACTTCGGCTGCTAATCCTGGATGATTGATCACCAGGTTGCCGGGCAATTTTATCTAAATAGCGGAAAGATTGCACAGGTGCGACCCGGCGAGTGCAGTCTTTGATTTAGCTGGAACTGCATTTTCAATAATCAATTAGTTAGGTGAATCTTGTGCATGATTAAACCTTATTTTAATAGCTTAGTTTAACTACTTTTAAAACTTCTCTTTTACAGAAAAAGTCGAAGATTCCCAATAATTAAACTTTTTTTTGTCATGATCAACTTAAAGGAATGGATATCGTTACGCAATTAAAATACACGTCAGTTTATTAGGGTTGTAAAAATATTAGAGTATTAGGACAAAGGATTGAATTAATTTAGCCAGTTTAAAATATTTAAGAGGACGATGCCTATTATTTTGGAGGCAAACGTTGTTGATTACGTATAAATAGCTAACAATATTTCAATATTTTTCAGGATTGAAAATGTTTAACTTGTACGAATAGAAGTATACATTTATTTTAACAACATTCAGTTTAAAAATATAGGTACTTAAAAAAGGAAACCAGTAAAAAAATACCCTTTATTTCTGCTGATACATAATGAGTAAGCATTTTAAAAACGTTATTTTCAGCGTCAATAAAGCTAATTAAACGTTAAATAGTCTGTAAGCGGAAGTAAGCCAGTCCAATGGAGCCTACAGTTTTGCAAGTCACGCCAAAGCCTTTCCCTACTCAACCCTTACAATATCCCCATCCCTCTCCTTCCATAACTTGGAGCAACAAGGTTACATGTACTATATTTAAGGAACCAGAAAGGGGTGTTCTTAAACTGTTTGTTTCTCGTTCCCCAAAAACTTTTCATTAAGAAGTTTCTCTGCCAACAACATGAGGTGTAACAACGTAAGAGAAGTTTTAAACACCAACCGACCGAAACAACACGGAGGAATCGAAACGAGGGCGGAGTTACAGTGCAAATATTCTCGTTTCGCCTTCCCAAACTTTATTTATACCAATTATAAGGGAAAAGTTTTGTTAACAAAAAGGATTTCTTTTATCCTATAGCGGATTACTGAGCAAAGCAATGATTGAAAAGCGAGTCAAGTAAGCGATTAGAAAGAATACCTTCACTGACCGTTAGCAATGAGGAAAAATGAAAAAATTCGACATCTTTAATTAAAATGTGAATCTAAGTGTTCACCGAAGTGCCTAAGTAAGCATATGGAAAAGATTATTTTTTTAATTTGCTCGTTACCTTTATATCTATGATTAAGTACTTTGGGTTACCCCAAGGTTGTACCCTAGGCCCAATTGAACGTTTGAAGAAGTCGGGCGGCTCATTATTCCGATCCCTCGGTTCGTGTAAATGTTTACCGCACCGTCTCTTGAGAGCATTGTAGTGGTCAAACATTGTGTAAGGAGCCCGCCGCGTCGCCAAACCTTCGCGGGACGACTTATGTACTTCAAACGAAGGCAAAGGATTGCTTTTCATCTTTTGGAGTTACTGTTTAAGTTAAGTGAAGAGTTTTAAATGGTATTTGGAATCAAGACAATTGGAAGTTTAATCGAAAATGAACAAGTAATGCAAACAACATTCATAAATTTAGCTGGCGGTGTTACATTGTTTATTTCAATGAAATCCTTCACCCTGTTTGTATTCAGTCAGTGCTATTTAAGTGATAATGAATTCGTGTAAGGTATTAAGTACTTACGTACTTTTATAAAATTGAGAATTTGCTAAGGGTTTGAGAATTTATAGGTACCTTAAGAATTATAATTATCATTATTTAAGTAAGACCCAAGCTTTATAAGAATATATGTATATCGACGACATGGACTTAACAAGAGCACACGAAAACAGATTCTGATTCAAAGAACTAATCCGCTTCGTTTTCAATTACCATGGGATTAAAAGGATCTTACTCAGGTTCAGCTCGATAAAACCAAAAACTGTTTGTAAAACAATTATCTTTAACATAACCTTTCTTGTTACCATGACCAATTATTTGTATGACAGTCATATCTCGTAGTTTTATTTCCTGGAGTGAATGCGTAGTGCTTTCATCTCGTCTCTTCATTACATAAATAGCAGAAACTTTTTAATCTAGCTGGATTTTGCTTAAATGTCTCCCTCAAAAATCTAACATGTTTACGCGAAAGTTCGCCTAGCGCCAATAAGTCAAAACTTTTTTGCTATTTCCCTGGCGAGGGGTGTCGAAATCGGGACATTCGCTAAAGCTAACTTTTTCCATATGAACTCGAGTGTCGCAGAGTTAACTGTTTATAACCCTTGCTCCTGTATTTACAGATTTGATAACTTCTCCTAAGACAGTCATGTGGCATCTTATTTCTCCTAAAAATATTATTGTTGATTTTACGATTCGCAACTCTGTTACATCATCATTTCTGGCATTTTAATAGGACGCTACAAATATTCACCGTCATATTTTACTTCATTATAATTTACGAAATAACTTTGCGAGGAAGAATTACTCGAGTAATTCTTCGAAATTCCTTCCGATTTATCGCTAAACAATCAAAGCACTCGCGGGGCGTTTCTTAAAATTTTCCGTTTGCCGCCGAAAGTTTAGAGAACTTCACTGAAGATAGACGTTAACGAAGCCAAGAGTTGTTAATTTTGCGTTTAACTTTGGTTTTAATCGACGATTTGTAGATGGAAATTAAATAGAATGGCAAGCTCATTAGTGTTTATGTTAGACCCGGTTGAAGAAACAAAAGAGGTAGTACTAAATGGGGACATCAGTATCAATTTAGGGAATTGAATTTAGCAGCGCGGGTCGAGTGTCTCGGAGGGCTGCGGCAATGAGGCATTGTAATTTGTTAACTGTAGCGAGGAGCTGACAGTTGACCCGGATAAGACGGCGTCAAATCTCCTGTTGTTTACAGAAAAGGGCGAGTTTTATTGTGAAGGGCCAATAAGTCAAAACTTCCCCGCGCGGCCTCGGCCCTAAGTTTAACAGCCGCGTCAATTATTTGCGCGACATCTATTTTTATTTTGTTCCTTCTTTTACTCTAGCGCTCTTTTGTTTCTCGTGAGCCTCCATCAACTGTATTTTTTGTATTCCCTCCTCGTCCTTTAGGTGCGCGTAAATCAAATTTATAACTTTTATATATTTTTTTGACGACCATTATCTTGCGAGGGAGAATGTCAATGTTACCTTTGCGCGAAGAAACGTTTACACTTGTGGTCCTGTATTAATACATTTTCTTTCTTCAGGAAAATAATAAAAGTAAGTGTACGCGATTAAGTCCCGTTTGTGTCAATATAATTTTCTTTCTATTTTTATAAATTATTTATGTACTCATTTCCATTAAAATAAATAGGTTTTTTTTAAAATAAATGACCACAATATATTTAATAAATATTGAACTAGTACATCAAAGTATATTAAATGAGAAATTATTCGAACTAAGATATTATCTGGATAGTTTGGCATTAATTAACAAAATCTTATATAAAATAAACGCAATTAACGTCTTATCTCGATCAAATTTGGACTAAATTAAAGTAAAATAAACTCTAATCATGCCTATTACATTATTATCATAAGATCAGCTATCTTCAATGACCCAGGTTTCGGCACTCACTTACTTTTAGACGATCCGTGAAAGGATCTTTAATACCTCTTCCTAAATCAGCCGAGCTTTCTAGAAACTTCGGAATATTCTAGTGAAAAAAACAGTTGAAAGCTGCAGTAGGTATGCTAATACGAGTGATGTATTATTAACGTTCGTTTCGGAAGCTTCTCTGACACCCGCTCGATACGGACCTGTGAACGCTCATCAATTATTTAGATTCGAGTCGTCGATCCGCCCATTTGAAAGGATCTAGTGCTATTTTAGAGATTTCTATTGTTTACTGGTTTAAAGGATATGGATTGAAATTTTCTTGTACATCGCATCTAGTTTGACACAAAATATATAGTGACAGGTCTTAAAATTTTCTTTTTGTCGGTCAACATATTGAAATGTGATATTTAGGTTTATCTCGGAGCCCAAATCGACTCGAGAGTGACAGAAAGTGCTTGGCTACCAGTGGCATGCCTTATTTTCTTCAGAAAATGGAAGTAAAATTACTTCCAGCTTACCCATTAATATTTACAAACTACCATAATGTGTCAACCAAACCACCACTTTTGTGATATGTGGCGATGTCAAAGTGTGCAATTTAATTATTTGGCTTTCAATATTTGAAAGAAGAAAGTAACGACAAACGCGAATACAACTTCATCGTTCGTAACTTCCTTGGGTCAAATTGGGCTTTTATTTGCCTGCGTGCCTAAGAATGTAAGTTTTTTAAAACTTATATTCGTCATATATAGTATTCAAGTGCTATAACTAAGTTTCTCTGTTTCAGATTTTTCCGGTCAGTAGATTTCGATCGATCTGGTAAGTTTAGTCAAAAGTTAAACATTAAAACAACGGGGAAGCAACAAATTTTTTAATATTTTTTTATAAAAGTGAACCACTTCATCTTTGAAGTCCATGCGTAGCCCTAAAAGCGCCATTTCTGGGTGTAATAGACCCTAATCAAATCGCCCGAACAGCGACCAACGCGGGGCGAGATTCTCGAGTGATCGATGCTGCTAGATAGCTTAATAAAACGTAAATCCTACGCCGAACATCTCTGCGGCTTACCGAAGATTTGTAAGCCAGCAGGGTAAGCGCCGCGCTCTGCAGGCTTTATGCAACGTAAGCTACGAGTCGTTGGTTACTAATTGTGCTTACGGATGTTTGAGCTTGACTCTTGGAGGTTGATGGAAATCTCATATAACCTGGGGCCGTATTGTAACGTTAAAACACGTTTACACAAGATCTAACTTTAATACAAGTCCAATGCAATAACTACGCAATACAGAAAGTGCCTAAACATCTGAATTAGACATATCAGAATTTGCTTGATAATTGTTCCGATGTAACTGCAATACAACTTCAATATTGGTAGATTATTTGTTGTGTGTTTAAGTTATGTTTGAGATAGACTGTGTTTTTAATGTAATGTTTATGTATTTCAAAATAAGAATGAAAACCTGGGCCAAGATGACGTATCGTTTATCGACAACACCACCAAAGTAAAAAATGTTCCTATCGAATGAAAATGAAGACTCTCGTTAACATTTCCATACATTACTTGGTACAGTCGACGTCAAAGATATTTGAACACTTTGCACCTTACTCCTTTGTAATAAGGAACATATCTAAACATATATTTGACGTCGACTGTACCTACTTGGCTAGGCTATGATTATGGTCAGTTGGGTTGGGTGCCTATCTACTTACATACAGTTTATAAGTGTATCATACAGGGTGGAATATTAACCACCGTTCACATTGAGCGAGGTGATTAGGTAGGACATACTGAACAACTTTTACTATGGGACCATGTTGGTAGGTTGCTATGCTACCTAGTTGTTTATTGTTTGATGTACAATCCACCGTCACCATCAGATTTTCTTAACAGAAATAAATATCTTAAATACCATTGAGACTCTGATTTCTTCAGACCAACTCTGAAATCGCGAAATTTTTTCTGGCTGTTTCATACATTTCGGACGATAAAAGATCGGGAAGCCAAATGTTTATTTGCGATATCGGAGTTGGTCTCATAGTAAAAGTTTTTCAGTATAGCCTACCTAATCACCTTGCCCGATTAAATATGAACGGTGATTAATATTTCACCCTGTATAAGCATAAGCATAAGCCTTTATAAAATTCAACCAGTTAAAATGAAATGACAGGGACAAGTTTATTAGTTATCCAACCAGTATAAAAATTACTTACTAAACAAAATGTGCCAATGATAAAACAAGCATGATATTGCATTTATTAATCGGGAAAAGATAACATTAACCAAAGATTCAATGAGTTAGATAAGTTTTCTTATTCATTATTCGCGAAAAATATCGTATAGAAACTTGTCAGACACTGAAACAATATTGATTCACGAAGTAATGAGTAGTACGATAAGTTATTCATATTTTAGGACAGAAATAAAATGGTTTCCTAGCCCACGAAAAAGAAAGTTTACTTTTTTTATTTGACGGCAATCACTACAGGAGATTTGGGATCGTTGGGACCACTTACTGGATTAGGTGGAAAAATATTTTTTGGCCTTCCAGAAAAGGTCCAAGGAATTTCATTATTTTCCTCGTTCCTGCAATTGTCTTTAATCCATATTTGAACCATGACTACAGCATCGGAATTTTCCTTATCTTGAAAAAAACATCTAACGTTCCGACCTTTTCTTCGAAAAAAGAGAGGAATTTAGGTTCAATTTATTTATGGAATTCGAACGCATTATTTAAAAAATATTTTAAATTCCAACGTCATCAGTCTCCATTCCTATCACGAGAGCTTTGATGTCTTTAATCTAATATTAATATTTCACTATCAACTGCCACGTCTGTATATTAATGACCCCAGTACAATGCAGCCGCTTACTTGTCTTCCAGGAACAAGACGGCAAGACTACTTCACAAGTCCTGTTAAAGTTAAGCTGTTTTGGACGTAGAGTAAACAGGTGCTACGAGGCAACATCGGGGTGTACGAGGCGACGTCTCGACACGGCTCTTGAGATTTACTGCGTCTCCAGTAATTACACGATTTATTATAAATGCATTGTCAACGCGTAAGGATCAAAGTGACATCCACTTTGGTGAAGTGTTGCTGTTTACAATGTGTCTTAAATAATTAAATTAATATTGTTTTTGTCGGAGTTACAAACTTCTTACTGGCTGACTTGTTCATTAGAAACGTTCTTAGTTTACATTAGATGAAAATACTATTACTATTCGACTGTGAGGAATAACAACAAAAGCAATTAATACGAAGAAGCTAACTGAAGCCTATAGTGAGTAGGTGCTTCAGATGCATGAACTAATAAAATAGCGCTGTAAATTAATAATGATGTGTTATTGGTAAGCTTTCACATAAGCATGAACTGAAGACATCAGCAGCTTTTCCCTCACCATAGCTCCAACATCACAACCAGTTATTAATTCATCTACATATTAACGTTGAAGTATTTTTTTAACAAAAGCGTACTAATTATATATTAGTAGGTATAAATTGTATATATTTAATTTAAGTAAAAGTAAAGTAATTCTTTGTTTCTTTAGTATACAGACAATCTAAAAATAAAAATAAAAGCCAACAATTATACTTAAACTTCCGCAATATTATTACTGCATAAAAAAGATTACGTAGTAGTTCTAAGTTAGCGACAAAACCAACGGAAAATAATATCAGATACATTTTTAGATCTCCCATGCTGAACTCGTAAGTCAGAAAATTAAAACACCATCAGCATGAACGTCACTGATTTGAACGTAACACGTCACAAACAGGCGACACTGTTGGCCATTAATTAGAAATCGTCGCCAGACCGATGAGACATCTTCAAGTTGGGACGGGTTATGAATAAATTGAGAAATCTGAAGATTGTTGATTGATTGATGTGTGATTGATTGATTTGATATTGGAAGTAATCAATGTATAATATATAGCAATGTACAAATTGCTGCGAATTGACAAAAAAGCTTTAGCAGGATGCCTAAATATATTTTCGACTTGTTCTCTTCAGTATATCACTTACTAATGACTAATGGTAATCAGGCCAAAGATATATCCTAGCAAGGCCTTTAAAACTGTCACATTTAAACAATACTATACCCGTTAAATATACCAGTTTTCAAAATAAACCAAAAACAAGAAGAAAAATCACTAATAGATTATTAATTATATCCGGAACCATTGCATTTAATAGTAAAACAAAATTTGAAATATCACATACATGCATAACATTTCTTAGGTAAAACTACAATAAAAATATACTAAGTAAAACTTATAAACTGAAAAATAAAAAAAACTTAAATAATTACAAAGAAGGAAAGGATAAAACTAAATATAAAATACCTCACTCAGTTCACCCGCTTCTGGAATGCTCCTTAAGATGCTGGCGACATTTCCGCGCTGTACGGCCAGGCCTTAACCTTTGGGCAAAAAATGAGCCCGCTCTATGGTCGCCGGAAACACCCACTAGTCGGACCGACACTCCGGAACCGATTTTAACAGTGAGTTACTTTTAATTTTGCTGTAATTTCATTACCCATTAAATATAATAGTTTTCAAAATAAACCAAAAAGAAAAAGAAAAATCACTAATAGATCATTGATTATATCCGGAACCTATTTTAACAGTTAGTTACATTTCATTTGCTGTAAATAAAAGAGTTTAGGAGAATTTAGATTTAGGCCGGATGTGTGTTCGCATGTATGTACTTATTAAGAGTGCCATTAAATAAATATTTCGTAGGTACTTACAGTTAAATATTGAAAATGATTCAATAGATGCCTGGGCATATTTTCGTATATTTGGTGTAGACACATAAATATAAACAGTGTAAGATTTATTGTGAGTATAAGCCTATTGTGAGTATGTGCTTCAATTGCATGACCAAATGAAATAGCGCTGTAAATTAATAATAATGTTATTGGTGAGCTTTCACATAAGCATGGACTAAAGACATCTGCATCTTATTAATTTATCTACATATATCACGTTGAAGTATTTTTCTTAACAAATGCGTACTAATAATATTAGTAGGTATAAATTGTATCTTTAATTAATTTCTTTCTTTAATTAATGGTATCTTAATTTAAGTAGAATTTTTAACGATATTTAGTTTCTTTGTTTTGGGTTGTATACATACATAATTATAGCCCCCCTTATTGTAACCCGTCTAACTACGAGTGCCTTGAGGGCCATTTTTGCGGAAAAACAGGTACTCTGCTTCCCACACACGTATTTCCCATGCGTCACCCGCTCGGCACACGTGGGCATGTGATATACTACTGTGCGTCGCACAGTGTGCGGCATCAGCTTATATACCAATTAAGTGCAAACTGTTACCTATAAAATTACCAAACAAATTAAGAGTATCCTTGGATTAATTAGTTTTGTTCTTCAGCAAAATATAGAATGAGAATGAATAAGATATTTTGTGACAAAAATTACACAAATTTTTACACGTCAATTGGAATAAAGTATAACTTTTATTTACATCACATTTTCATGCTTATTTTATAGCAAGTTTGGTTATTTTTCATTTACAAATTTACATTTATATATTTTTAATTACATTTTAAAGGTACCTAGGTACCTTTAAAATGTATTACTACCTAGGTATATCTTCATTATTATTCAATATTTAAATACATTTAGTTGCTTAGTTATCATGGTGATGTGTTATTTTGTTCGAATTATAATATTTTTGACAAACCTTGATAAAAAGAAACAGAAAGTTCCCTCAACAGGACTTTAAAACACTACCAAATGATTTAATCATACTTCGTTTTTCCAGCGATGCTGATGATAATACTTTTTCATTCCCTGAAAACCGGTTACTTTTTCTAAAAATAACGGATACCATATTGCATAAAATTTCTAAATCTCTAAATCAGTGGTTCTTAAGTGGAATTGGTACGCAAATATTACACAGAATAACCGTTTATTGTTTGTATGCATTCAGAATTTTGTGGAGTTGTTACCTTGTCACTAAAAAGTTAAGAACTTCCACTCAAAATAAAGGTCCACTAACTCCAAAATAAATCCACGTGCAAAAACCCGATAAGAATAAGAATCATTTATTTGCTAAACATTAGGTACGAGTGGTTGTAGCGTTACAAATAAGTTCCAATAATGTTTGTTACCTTATAGAAGTAGGCATGCAAATATTTACCTTAAAACTAATCTTACAATATAATCTTAGCTTAACATGCAATTAGTGCCTGACACTAAAAAACTCATTTATTGAGTAAAAGTTTTTTCCACTTAACCATTTGACGAGTTCTGTTTTAAATTTCTTTGTTGGTAAATCTAACAATGCTACAGGAAGTTTATTATAAATTTTGGGTGCCATCCCGCCTACATTATATTGGAAAAATTTTAGGTCATTTTTAGGGATGAAGATTCTGTTCCTGTAGATTGGTCTTGCGTTTGGCTTAAGTTGTGAAATCTTGGTAAAATAGCTACTGTGTTTCACTACAAACAAGCATATCTCCAAGACGTAGATGCAAAGCAGGGGAAGAATTTTTAGCTCTGGAAATAAGGTCTGACAAGAGGCTCTGTCACTTTTGTTAGCTAAAGCTCTTGATACATTTTTTTTGGGCTTTGAAAACTCTGTCTGCTTCAACAGAGTTGCCCCATATAATAATGCCATAACGCAGGACATATCCGACATAACCATGATATGCGCTGAGGGCGGTCTGTACTGAGGCAATTTTCCTTATACGATTTAAGGCGCTTACAAACCTGTTGACTTTTTTACACACAGTATCAACGTGGTTTTTCCAATGACAATTTTCATCCAGTTCGATGCCTAGGAACGGCGTTGAGTTTATGATGTATTTTTTTTTTTTTTTTATACTACGACGGTGGCAAACAAGCATACGGCCCGCCTGATGGTAAGCAGCTACCGTAACCTATGGACGCCTGCAACTCCAAAGGAGTCACATGCGTGTTGCCGACCCTTTACAAAAAGGAGGATTCACTGTGTTGACGACTAAAGGAACAAGAAGGTCCCTCATCGTCAACAGACTGGGTCCTCTTTGAGCTCTTTGGCAACCTTACTCACCAGCAGGAACACAACACTATGAGTAGGGTCTAGTGCTATTTGGCTGTGGTTTTCTGTAAGGTGGAGGTACTTCCCCAGTCGGGCTCTGCTCCAGATTTGAGCGATGACATTCGCTGAACGTGCCCTACCACACTTAGCGAGATGCCATTCGCAGTGCCCATACCTCTCTTTTTGGCGTAGTTTAAGGACATACCCAGGTCCGGACGTAGTTTAAGGACATACCCCGGGTCCGAATGTATATTTTATTATTATTATAGCTTATGTCTAATGTGACTTTTTCACTTTGGTATGTCTTAAATTGAATAGCTTTAGTTTTGTTTATATTTAGTTTTAATTTATTAGTCTCCAACCACTGTATTATATTGGCCAAGGTATTATTTATGTCACTTTAAAAAGTTTGTTTATCAGGCCCAGTAAATATAATAGTCGTGTCATCAGCAAATAATACACACTTATGATTAGTTGTGTCCGGGAGGTCGTTTATGTAAAGTAAGAATAAAAGTTGTCCAATATACTGCCTTGTGGGACTCCACATTTGTTCGTTTTTGGTTTTGAGACTGCTGAGACTTTTTCTTTATTTACAATTTTGGTTATCTCTGCAGATTGTGTACGATCATTTAGGTAACTTTTAAACCAGTCAAGAGATATTTCCCTTATACCAAGGTCGTACAGTTTATTTAGCAGTATTTGGTGATCTACGAGATCGAATGCTTTAGACATGTCTAGAAAGACACCCACTGTAAGTAATTGATTATCGGCTTCCGTTATACTTTTTACTAGTGAGAAACAAGCTAAAGATGTCGATTTCCCGTGCTGGCATCCAAATTGCTCAGGGCATAATATATGATGTTTAGTAATAAAGTTTTGTAATCTTACAGATACGCTCTTTTCAAAAACCTTTGAGATTACAGGAATCAGGGTAATGGGGCGATAATTCCCCATGTCTGTGTGGTCGTCTTTTTTAAATACTGGCTTCACTAAGGAATATTTTAATCTATCTGGGAAAATTCCTTGTTCAATCGATAGGTTTATAAGAAAGGTTAAGGGAATTTTTAATATATGAGAGCATAGTTTTATCGTTTTTGTGTCAATGTGGTCGTATCCTACTGATAGTGTATTTTTTAAGGACATTATAATACGGTGCACTTCATTTTCTGTGACTGGTGCAAGAAATATAGAGTTTTTTTTGTCTTTTTATATTTATTGTGTTAGATGTGTTTGGCAAATCTTCACTTACATTAATAAAATAATTATTAAATGATTCAGCTAAATCCTTAATATTGTCTATGACGTGTCCGTTATATATTATTTTATCAATTTATTTTTGTGTCGGTTTAGATTGAGTTTGTCGATTTATAACGGTCCACGAGGCTTTACACTTATTTTTTGAGTTTTGGATAACTAACCTATTATTCATACATTGCTTAAGTACTTTCGAGTAACGTTGGTAATTCGTTTTTAATTCTTCTCTTTCACTTGAGTTACATTTTAGATAGCTGAGATACAGTCTACGTTTGTGTTTACAACTTTTCCTTAGACCTTTTGTTATCCACGGTGAGTGTTTACTTTTATTAGTGATCTTAACCTTAATTACGGAAAAACACAATTCGAAGAAAATTCCTAATGTATCATGAAATAGGTTAAAAGCATTATTTGTATCTGCCATGGACATTACCTCATTGAAGGATAAGGAATTTAAACATTGGTAAAATTTATTAGCATTTTCAACACTGAAATCTCTTTTATATTCGAACCAGTAGTCTTTTTTTTGTAGCTTCCAGCATCAAAGGAGATTATTTGACCTGTGTCGTGGTCGGACAGAGCTAAAATTTCCCTGAAGCCAGTAGCCTGCGGTATGTTACTGGCAATTATATCGATACATGTATTTTTTCTCGTCGGCGATTTAATGTGTATTTCAAGATTATGATTATCTAGAAGATTTTCTAATTCTTGCGATGTCTTACTTCTATTTCCCTGCTTTGTCGACCTTTTTAAATAGGAACTTATCTAAAAATACTTCCACGTCTGATGACGGGGTTCTATAAATACATATTATAAGTAGCTTTAATATATCTAATTTTATACCGCAACATTCAGTCATAGATTTGTGAAATGTCATTCATTACATATTTTGAGTTCTGTAAACTCTAGAGTTTTTTCAATAAGTATACAAGAACCTCCTCGTTTTTCATGTTCTCGTGACCAAAATGTTGCCAATTTATAGTTATTGAGGCAAACATTGTTTTCTGTCCCTTTCTTAAGGAATGTCTCAGTGAGACATATTACATTAATTTGCTTTTGTTTTAGTTTAAAATCATTAAGCACAAGCTTCCAATTCGTCTCATTTTTTTAAAACACTAGCTATGTTCTGATGTAATAAGTAAAACTTATGTCCTGACTCCTCAGGCACGAAAAAGTCGACTTGGTGAGTCTCTGATTTCGGATTCTTGGAACAGATGTTCATCCTCTAGCTCGACATCATTTGTTTGAGTGGCAACGTCTACAAAATTTTGTAGCGAGGATGCGGGACTACAGTGTTCTTGGTCAGGCCTCAAGAAATTGTAATATTCATATTTGTAATTTAATGTCTCTATGTGGTTAAGTAATGTTTGTCCCAATGTTAGAGTGTAAGAGCGAAAATAATTTGGTTTTTTAGTGTTAGTGCTTAAAAAGGTAAAAAATTATTTTAGCTCTGTAGATATAATTTTTAGTGTCTGACGTACTTCCTCTACATTAAGAAAGCTACTTGAGTATATATCACTAATAAGTACATTTGTGTGTACCATGGTTTCTACGTATTGATACAGGCTCGATTGCAATTTCATAGGTTTTTATCATACTGCCCACACAGAATTACAACATAATCAGCTTTAGTAAGTTGTGAGCAAAGCGGTATACATGCTTCTAGTAATTTATCTGTTGTAGCTCCGGGTTTACAAATACACTCTACCAGAAAACTCTACCGATAGAGTGTAGTCATTAACAGTTTTTCGGCGAAGGTGCGACGTTAATATATTTTTGCGACCGGTAACGATTTTTTGTCGCATGGACCCCGGAGATAAGTCGTCGCTTTCATTAATCATGTTGAGCGTGGTCGTGGGCCGGGAGCAGAATTTCGTAAGGAACTACGGAATTTAGTTAATAATACTGGGATGTATAATACAATTATAATACAAGCATTTATTTATGTTAAATGTAGAAAGATTTGTTAATGAAAGATTTGGTATTGCAACAAAAAGAGACTAATTGCAAGTCGGTGGTCAACTCCGGCTGATCTAAGATGTTAATAATGTATCACTTTTGAATTTTATAAACTATGATTGCTCTAACATTATTTTCAACATCGAAACGATTCAGTAAAATACAGTAAAAATATTCTTCATTGTCAATGAAATGAAATAAAACTCTATTAAGGCATTTAACATTTACTTAATTTTCCATTGTAAAACCTGCTAATTCTCGTATACTTGTCCTTGTGAGGAGTAAAAAGTGTGTTGCCTCAATACAAAAGTGCGCATGCATATCGCGGAAAATAACGTATCCAACACGTCGACAGCAATATCCACCAAGTTAAAGTCTAACACTGCGGTAATAGCATTACTCTGAAAAATGACATTTGGAAGAAAAAATAATGGAACCGTCATGAACTGATTGAGGTTAGGTACAGTGAAACATGTCATCTCAGAAGCACAAAAGCACAAAGGGAGTTAGAATTGTCCCGTTTTCGATGCTGTTATATTTAGTGCATATAATAAGTACTATAAGCTAGACAAAATTAAATTAAATGATAAGGTTTAGGTCTTCCTAATGGCGCGGCGCGGTGGGTGTGTGAATACTTGTTTTTTTTTCTTGCATTTAGTCTACCTTCTTTTAATGTGTCTACCACTCAAATTATTAATTCTAAGCTAGTTTCTACTCTTGTGAATTATTTACTATTGGTGAACAATGAAAAATATTGTATTGTATTTGTAGTATATCTGGAAATATGGAAAAATAAGAGCAATTGTTCTGGTTTGAAAAATTATTATTTCGTACTTACCCAATTTATATTTAAATAGGTATCTCAGATCAGAAAGTGGAGATTTGAATGTCGAAACAATGGTTTGCAAATGTTTATGGATGGGTACACTTGCCAGGAGCCATCCGAAGTGAAACTTCAGATAGATGACGAAGTTTCAGACGTTAACAGTAACGCCACTGTTAAAGTTGAGCGAACTTCGAAGCGCTGTAGCTATTGCTTGGTGCGCTCAGTTGAGATGAGTAGATGCTTCACCTGTTAAACTGTCAAAGACACTTATAAAAAATATAATTATCAGCCGCGAAAGCTGAAGACGCCAGTTCAAATCTGGCCTCGGACACCGGAGGGTTTGGTCACTTTTTCTGAAGTATATGACATCTATTTTCAGTTTATATATAGTAGTGTAACTACTTAAAAATTGCAAATAAAAAAAAATTTTTTGAACAAAATAATTTGATTTACTTCAAGATTTAATATAATTATAGTTCATATTTGATAAATTTCATTAAGGAACTGGGAAGTATTTAGTTCATAGATGCAGGAAGCATCAATGCTGCAATGCTGTTAGTTACCAACTTTGATAAATCTTTATAAATTCCGATTCAGACGGTGCCAGAACTGGTCTGCAATTTTAGTTTCACTGCTGCATTTGATCGATCGATTAAATCTTTTTAGCCTGGGAACGCAGCAATGTATATAAAATTCAATTCAAGTTCTGGCACCGTCTAAAAGGGCCTCTTAAGGTAATGGCCTGTTTGTCTGTTTATGTAGCTGTCCACTGCTGAAGATAGACGCCATCTCACGCTTCATAGTGTACGCCATTTGCCCCAGTACTGAACCAATCGCATCTAGTGCTAATCGAACCGGTCCTTGGCTCGCTCCTGCTGGCAGTGGCACCTTGGTGCCTTACCGATATTCTCTACTGTTAGTATTAGTATGTGCCACGAATGACTTTAACTTCATGTTTAAACTAGACCTTGCAAGTAATAGTCCAGAAATAAAAATACTAAGTAATAATGACACAAGCTCCGTAAACTTTGATTTTCAAAGCCTTCCATTTGAATCACTCGCCTATCAGTGTTCGAAATACGTACACCTAATTCAATCTTCCTCATTCATTCAAACTTCATAAAGTGAAATTACATTTAGAATCGATTTTAATAGATTTGGGTCTTTTCTATTGCTGTGCCTACCCCATCATGGTATATAAAGACCTCATCCGTGCATGCGGAAGTAATTGACCCCTGGTCCGTACTCTGACCTCATTTCTGCCCTATTCATTCGCAAAACATTTTATCTCGTCTGTTAGGTCTCACCTAATATAACTTGATCTTGATATTTCGAACATTTACGCGTAGTTAGTGATCACATGTTTATTGGTTCTTAAGTAATAATGCGTACGTTACAGTTTTTTGCAAGCTTTCTGGCTACATCGGACGACCATAATAATTCTGGTCTCTTGTGAGGTATCATTTTTCCAAACTCTGGGATCAAGATACACTAGATGCAAGTTGAGTTCAGAATGTATTGCGAATCGTTAAAACCCTTCTGACGAACCCTCTTTTTAACATCCCCTAATTGCACTTGATTGCTTTCATATTGCAATTAAATTGAGTTTAGTTGTAATTAGTGACTTTTGTTAGGCGTTTAGGCTCAGGGTTAACGGTCTGGGTACTTTATGGTCTTATTTTCGCACGCAGGGACACGTCGTCGCACCTATAGGTGGTTTTGTCTTTTTGTAATTAGGTATTACTAATGATATCTTGTGGCTGAGAAACACAAGGCCAACTGGATTTCACCATTTTCTACCAGGACAGAAGTCAATGTTACAGACAGGAAAGATTTTAAGGTGCCGTGAGAAAACATTTTTTGTTGGTGAAAAAAGTTAATGTTGGTGGTGTATATCGCCCTTGACATAAATAACGTTAGCGCTTGTCTATACCATAAGTAGATGAGCGAAGGCCTCATGGACGCAGCCTAATGCGTTGGTCTGACCGGATCCGCAACCGCTCTTGACTCGACATTTCTCAACGGCCTCCATACCGCCACAAACAGAACCAGATGGAGAAAGATCGCATGAAGGAAAGTGATGCAGAATCATGAGGTCACAACATTCATATACAGAATTCATTCTTACTTGGGTCGTATTCTCACTTTAAAGCACGTATAGACACGATCCAATTTCAATACAACTCCAATGCATTAACAACGCAATACAGCTACGGCATGAACATCTGAATCAGAAATAGCAGAATTTGCTTGAGAAATATTCCAACGCAACTCCAATACAACTTCAATATTAGTTGAATGTTTGTTGTGTGTTGGAGTTATATTTTTATTGTATTTTTTTTTTATCATGTAAACAAACGTGTATGTGTCAATGTAGACACCGTAATGTCATTTATTTTTCTGATGATTCGTCTATTACTTCTATTTTTGAAAAAAAAAATGTTATTAGAAATGGCATTTTTCAGTGGTTACTTGGTTGAATTCAATACTTTGTAAGTTTCTTTAAATGTAGAACAACATAATATATGTGATATCCGCAAAGAAAAGAGTCTTTGAGAAGTGTTTGTTTATTTACATGATAAGATAAGTATACGGATGAATTCTGTATGCTAAGGAGTTCGACGCAAAGAGGAGAATACCTAGCTAACACAGAAAGTATCGTATGTGTATATCCATAAAATGTTAAGATTCGCGAAAATACTGAGCTCAAGGAAAGCTTGAAACAATGCTATAATTTACAAATGAGATTATTCAGAATAATGTTGCAATAGAATTTAAAGTACACTTGGAATAAATGGCAGTGAAGAGCAAAGTAATTTTAATAAATTAACGAGGCTATTACACCGTCTCTCTGTGTACATTATCTTACTTTTACAGTTAAAATTTATCATATTTAACCCTTTATATACACCAATGTAAGTTGACCATGCTTTCCAGAGCTCTCTCAAAACTATTTAGATTAGCTAATGGCGTACTTATTGGCCTTCTCCGTCTGCTTATATTACTGTTCGGAGCTCGATATGATGAACGCAACGTCCAGGACAATCAATACCGCCGCATATTGGGCATCTTGTATAACATGAGGGAACCTAAAAGAAGAAGAACGGACCCCGTGATCATTTAAAACACCTAATTGTGGCTACGCAGCCATTCCTGCTGCTGACTGTACATACAAAGGTTCCTAACCGTTTTAGGTCTTCACTGAAGTCTTCATTCCCTGAGCAGTTTTCCTTAGCAGTAGCACCTTCCAAAATTGATGAACTGCTAACAGTGCCGACGCCCTCAAGCACTCAGAAATAACATTGCAGTGAACCATTAATTTTAAAAAAACAACATCATTCTGTAAACTTTTTGACAGTGTTTGGTGCAACCGATAGAGTCTTGCACTTACTTTTGTTACCGATTTGTATTTGATTTTTAATTAGTTCAAAACCGGTTTCCTTTCATTCCAATTAAATAATGTTTATTGTAGGTAATCTACGCCTTACGCTGCTTACTAGCTCTCTTTTGCTATTTGTTACGCATTGAAGAGATGAGGATATCAAAATAATTTCGAAATTAAAGCCTGTCAAAACAGGTTTCAAAATTAAACGAAATGTAATTTCAAAACTTAAACGAAAAAAGCTAATATAAATTTTGAGAACCAGTAAATATTAAAAGCTTTATAAGATTATTGAATTTCGATATTACTTAATGAATTTTCTATTGTTTTGGGAAATACCTAATCGAAAGTCTAAAGCAATTTCATGGTAAAATGAAAAGCTGAGTTAATATAAATTGAGTTCTAGGGAAATTCGTCCTTGAACAGTCGCCTCAAACAGTTCTGGCTTTTGACCTTCCAACCTTGAGGTGGAAATTAGGCCTGGCCTTGTTAGCCTAGGATTAGTTCGGTTTCCTAACAATGCTTTCGTTCACTGAAAACTGACTGGTAAATATCAGATAATATTAAAAAAAAATTTCTTTATTTTTTGACAAAAAGAGAGATACAATTAAGCAATTTCGCCTATCGCCCTGACAAACTGTATAGCAGTTTTTTGGCAGAAAACTTATTTTACCCTCCACCATTGTACTAATCATTTAGGTAGGTACTTAAGTATGTGGCTGTGGGAGTGTCTGCTTACTTCATTTGCCATATAAATAGGGTTTCAGAAACTTAGTGTTACAAGCTGGAGTTGGAACCCGAGATCTCAGGATTGAAAGTCGAACGTCTTACCGCCAGGTCACCAACGCTCTCACTAACGCTAGTCGATTCCTTACTTACCTATCGGGACCCATTGTGCTTTAAGTTGTACTCGTAGTATAAATGTTTCTAAAGTAGATTTTATGATGTAGATGAGCAATATCTACATATTTGCTGTTTTCTTTCTTGAATAGGATGTTTATTTACAACCTTCATGATTAAAATAAATTTCTTTCTGTTAAGATAACTAGTAAATTTAACATTGGTCACATTTATATTAAGATATTAATATTGGATATACGTTGTTTTTACGGGCTCCAAGCTCATACCTGAACAGATTTCACGTTAATAATTCATATTTGTGCCATACTCAAGGATAATCTAAAAGTATTGGTTCTTATATTTTCTACACAAAGTGAACCGTTTTGATTTTATTTGCATGTATATTTTGCTTAACACTGATTTAAACTTTCACGGTTTTTACACATATCTATTTGTAATAACGGGACTTAACCGCGTATATATTTCTAAAAATTACCTTCGACGTTTCGAGGACGACATTGTCCCCGTGGTCCCGATGAAAGACTGGCTCCAGTTGACATCAACATCTTCTAGCCGCGCGAGTTTTTCGAACTACCCGCACTTGATCTTGATTATCAACTTGAACGTTTTGCACACTAGGGATGTCACTCGGTCGACATACAACACTCACAATGTCCGGCTTTCGAACCGGCGATATTCGTTGACGCTTACATTTACTAATGACTAAACATCGGTATCAACGTTCTATTTTCATGGCACCCGGTAGGGATAGCAGAAAAATAAATACATTCGAATATTTAATTTTTAATAATATTTATTTTCATTTAAATTTAATTATGATGCAGCTAACTTAAACTTTAATTTAGTCGCAGAAATACTTCGAAATCTTTGCCATAAACAAAAAAAAAATCGTAGATCTTTGCCATAAAGAGTTTGATTGACTCAAAAAAAAATTTCGTAACGCTCTTTCAGAACTTCAAGCAAAAAAATATTTCGAGAAACGTGTGAAAACATTCCTCTTTCGCCCCGACGAGTGTAGTTAAAGATGGGGCACATGGATAAATGCTGCCTCATATTATCACTATTCACAAACATTATGTTCAAATCGTTGTTATCGACGCTTTAAATCCGCGTGAATCAAGTGCAATATAGCTAAAGTAAAGATTTTTTTCCGCAACCGGGAAACTGAATGTTGAGTTACTATTCGTGGATAAACACTTTAGTATAATTGCTAAGTATGAATAATTGTTTTAAGGTCCCAAACTGAGCTCTGTAGATACAATAAAAACAATTCATTGGTTGCAAAAAATATATTAAAATTACACCAAAAGGACTGACAACTTTATCTAAAATTAAATAATATTTTAAAGAAAATCCGTGTTAATAACACCATACAAATTATCAAAGAACTGTCTAACAGAAAATAAGTTGAAATACCAGCAAGTGTAATAGTATAATGTGTGCAATATTTTTATTATTTGACTAACCTTCCCTAACCTCAGTGAGTGTGGAAAGGAAAGGTATTTTGTTTATTTATCTAATCAAAGGTTAACAGCAAAATCCACGAAACACATTTTTATTTTCGATGGAGCGCACATTTTAGCATCGTCGACTATTTTAAAATGAAAGATTGAAGTTACTCGATTATATAGTGGCAGCAAGTTGTAACACATTCTTCGAACAATTCCTACTGGCTTGCCTATTTTGAGCACTCGTAGAAAAAGTATTGTATACAATAGTGACATAATTAAGTATGTCACGATGTATAAACTACTATTTAGCGTCTTTTTTTTAGTAAAAAAAAGAAATGTTCAAAATACTAGATATATTTGTTTGTATTTGTTTTTCTGCAAACCGTATTTTGCCATGAAATTTGAACGTTGATACCGATGTTTACTAATGACAGGATTCCATGTAGATGAGATCCTAAAACCATCGTCCCGATTGAAATTGCAGTGTTTTTTGATTTCAATGGCTTCACGAACTTTTCTACTGTAAAACCGACGATCCGTAGAAAGGATTTTAGGATTATGAAGCTCAATCCAATGGTCCGGTCCTGACTCCAGTAAATGCTCAGCAACGGCAGACTTGTTCACCTGACGATTTTTGACAGCTGCTATATGTTCCTTGACTCTTTCCGCTATTGTTCTCTTCGTTTGTCCGATGTAGGAACTACCACAACTGCAATCGATCTTATAAACGCCAGGTGACTGAAAAGGGATAACGTCCTTCGGTGACCTTAGATTTTCCCCGATTTTCGACAACGGTGTGTACACGGTCCTTATAGAGTACTTCTCAAGTACTGTTCCAATCTTATCCGTTATCCCTTTTACATAAGGCAAAAATGCTGGTTGTCTTGACACATTCGGACGCTTCACTCTTGCCTTTCGTCTGGGTTGCCACTTTTTCACCTTATACCCATTCCACCTAAGTACCTCCTGAATATGCGACATCTCGCTCTCCAAATATCCAGGGTCACACAGATCATGTGCTCTGTTCACTAATGAGCTGACAACCGATTGTAGATGACGGGGATGGTGGTGAGAAAGAGCGTTTAAATACCTGTCTGTGTGCGTCGGCTTTCTGTATATGGTATGCTTTAGGGTTCCACCTGTATGACCAATCACTTTGACGTCCAGAAAGGGTAAACTGCGCTGTGCTTCCAACTCATACGTAAAATTAATCTTAGGATGAATTGAATTTAGATGTTGGAGTAGTTGCTCTACTTCCTGCCTCCCACCCTTCATAATACAAAAGACATCATCTACATACCGCTTCCACAACTTCACTGCCCATTGCTGCAGGTCTATACTGGCTTCGATATGTTCCATCCAGATATTTGCCAAAACCGGTGCTACAGGGCTTCCCATGGCAACCCCATCGATCTGGAGGTAATGTCTTCCACAATATAAAAAGTAACTACCCTCTAAGCAGTTTCTTAGCAACACCATAATTGACTCCGACATGCCACTATCGCTAAGCTTCTTTCTGACAACCTCAAGACATTCTTTCACTGGAACATTGGTAAACAGCGACTTCACGTCGAAGCTCACCATTACGTCCTCCGTTGATACGTCGAATTTCTATTAAAAATGACATAGGTAACACTTTATATTTATGTAGGTCTATCCTCTCAATCTCAGTTTATCGCTATATGATAATTCAACTAATATTTGACGTCATTAAATGTGATAACAATTTGTGTTAAAACGGCCGTCGATTCCCTAAATCCAGGACGATGATAGCCCATAAGCGGGCATTACGTATGCCTTATCGGGACGCGCGCATCGAGTTCGGAATTACGGATCATTTGGCAGTAGAGCGGTCGCAAACCATCCTAATTGCCTGGATAGATAGCGGTGCAAATCCTAAGGGTGAACCATGGTGATATCCACGGAGCGTGTGACTCATTAGTTTAATAATACCAGGCAGCGCACAGCGTAGCGTGTTAAGGCTCTGCAAGTAAGGACATTGATTCAACTTTTTAGGTATTAAAAAAAATGGAGCAATCTTACACAAATCAACCTAGTCCCACGGTAAGCTCAATAAGGCTTGTGTTGTGGGTACTAGGCGAGGATATACGTAATAGATAGATATAGATAAATACATACATAAAAAACATCCATAACTTAGGAGTAAATATTCGTGATAAACACGCAAATAAATGCCCTGACCAGGATTCGCACCCAGGACCTCCTGCTTCATAAGCAGGGTCACTACCGACTAGGCTAGGAAGCCGTTAAATATTAATGTGCATATTTGCGTTTGTTTACCTACACATATTTTTGTACAATAAATCGCATCGATGTTTTAGGCTCCTGTTACGGTACTGTGTACAGTACCGATGCCGGTAGTCTGTAATTACGGACCCGTTAGCTTATATAGATGCAGGTCAAATGTCTTCTTCTTGTGAGATTTTCTCACTATTAAATCTAAACTTTAGTGAGACATGTACTGATTTAAACTTACACGATTTTCACTCATTATTATGACAAAAACGGGACTTAATCGCGTACACTTACTTTTATTATTTTCCTGACGTTTCGAGCGTGAGCGTTGCGGACAATGAGATACTGGGATCAGTCATGGTGTTATTAAGGAACTGTTTGGAACAAAGCTACTTTTTGTATAGAGGAACGCATTACCTCCAGATCGACGGAGTTGCTATGGGTAGCCCTGTCGCCCCGGTTTTAGCAAATATCTGGATGGAGCATTTTGAGGCCAGCTTAGATCTGCAACGATGGGCAGTGAAATTGTGGAAGCGATATGTCGATGATGTGTTTTGCATTATAAAGGGTGGCAAACAGGAAGTTGAACAGTTGCTCCAGTATCTTAATTCAGTGGCGTGCACTTCATAAAGACAAAAAGACACTGCCTACCCTACTATAATTCCGATACCCATCCTTTTAAACTAATTAATTTAATTTACACCTGATCGTACTATCAGTAATCCATATAACTTAAAGCATTCTAAAATTCAATAAGCGCTCCATCTACCGGTTAAACATTGTTATCAAGTCATCATCTATATAGTATCGCGACAAAGTTTACACCACGCGGCACTAGCGCCGCTGCGTGCCTTGCACGGCAAAGACAGAAAACCTTTCCTTCTAAACCTTTCTATGTGTGCGTCTCCGTGAGTCGTAGTTACGCGGTTACAGTGGGCCTTCCTATAAATACGAGCACACAATGATACAAGTAACGCACACATTTACACGCAGAAAGACAGTGTCTATTGTGCCACTTGACTCCTAAACGATGACGGCCGAAGGTTTCCGTATAGTTCCGATTCCGATGGTTACGTGACTATTTCAAAAAGTAGCATTGTTTATGACAATTTAGTGCAAATGCGAGACAATTCTTTTTATTCGTTTTATTCGGGTTTTGCATTTCTTATTAGGCCGCCATTTTTTGTTTGTTTTGGTGAGATAACACGATAATAGTTGCCGGTAAATTGTGATTAGTGAAAAAATGGATATTTTTAATTGTGAAAGTTGTACGGTGGGTATGGGTGTGCAGAATATTAATTTGATGTTTTTTCAAAGCTTTCTTTTAATTAGCAAAAAAAAGAAGTGATTGAAAAGGGCCGGTGTACACCGGAATTTCAGTTAACACAAACAAGTGTTTATTGTTTTCAAACATTAAATGAATGAATAATATTTATTTCGGATTATAAAAGATCCATATTTTTGTTGGTAATTACATACATAATTATTTCATATTGGTTAGTAAAACTATTCTAAACACTATCTACATATTATAATAACATTTTTGGGGGGATGCACTTGGATGTCGAGTGCATTTTCACCCAGAAAAATAATATAGGGTTGTCCCATCTTTCAGCAATGGCTTTCAGGAAGCTGTTGGGGCTGTCCCACACCCTGTGCATCAGAGATGCGACTCGTTTACGAATTATTGTGTAAAAACAATCCGCTCGAGCCTCCGCAAACATCCCTGATGCACTGCAATGTCTCCTCAACCCCATCAGCACCCTGAAAGCATTGTTGTATTGGATGCGGAGAGCGCTGTAAGATTTCTGCGTATATCTGGTCCACAGGGCGCAAGTGTACATGGACTGGCAGTAAGCCTTGAACAATAAGACTTTTACCTCTTTGGTACACCTTGCGAACCTGCGTGCCAGCATATTGCAGCGTACTGCCAGCGCTCTCCGCTCTCTCTCCATATCCAGATCATCTGTGAGATCATCCGTGACCCAGTGACCCAAGTATTTGAATTTTCTTACTCTAACAAGCGGGTTGCCGTTGAGCGTTACTGGTGGGATTTTCGAATATATTTTATTCCCTGCCTTAAAAACAAGAAGCTCGCTTTTCGTTTCATTGTACTTGAGTCCATGTGTCACGGCATATTTCTCACAGATGTTAATCAACTTTTGCAGAGCATTGACTGATGGGCACAGCAGCACCATATCGTCGGCGTAACTTATGTTGTTAACGAACTTACCACCGATTGAACATCCGACTCCGGCGCTGCTGAGCTCACCTATCAGCCCGTTCACGTACAGGTTGAAGAGCAACGGCGAAGACAATCCCCCCTGCCTCACCCCGCACTCCAACCTGTATGTGTCTGAAAGTTGACCTGACCATCTCACAACGTTTGTCTGGTTGCCGTACCAGTACTTAAAAATAGACAGGAGGTCTGAGGGAAGCTTAGTCTCATGCCTAATCTTATGCCAAAGTACGTCGTACGACACCAGATCAAACGCTTTCGATAAATCCAAAAAGCAAGCGTACACGGGTGAATCCGCTTTAGCATAGTACTGGACGGTGTGCTTCAGGCACAGCACGGCTGACTCCGTAGACAACCCCGGCCTGAAACCGAATTGGGCGTCGTGTAGTTCAGTGTGCTGCTCCATATGTTTATTGAGCAAACCATCCAGAACCTTACCTATTATCGTGGCCAATGAAATTGGCCTGTAGTTACCTCTGTCGGAGACATTCCCTGTCCTGTTCTTTACTATTGGGACGACTTCAGTTTTCATCAGATCTTGTGGTAGGTAGGAATGTCCGATACATAAGGTGAATAACATGGCCAGTACCCGCGGTAGATGTACACCCGCGTACTTAAGGTGCTCGATACTAAGGCTATCGTGCCCCGGTGACTTGCCCCTAGCCATGTGTCTAATTATACTGGTCACTTCTTTGGCAGTAACTAGGGTCGGAACACTCGAGACTCGATTTCCTGCATCTGGTCCTTCTTTGGCACTACAATTTACAGATGGACCCAACGGAGAGTCAATTTTGAAATTTTTTACAAAAAGATTGGCTATTTCCCTGGGCTCGGTCAACCCATCGACGCTCATCGGGGCCCTCGACTTTGGACTTAATTTACTGGTTTCTTTCCAAAACTTACCAAATCTTTTAGCCGAGTGAAGCTGTGCCAAAATATCCATTTTAATTTGCGATTGATGGTTTTGACACCACTTCAGTTTGGCTTTGAAGATTTGCCTGGTTTGGCACATATCCCTATAAGCATCTCCAAAACGGGGTTTTCCCAGAAAAACCCAATTTTGGAAACTAATTCGAGCCCCCCGGTGAGCGGCACTCACATGCCTATTCCACCCAGTAATATATGTACCCTTACGGTTACAACGCAGGTTGTTAGTAGAAATAGCCGCACTTCTAAGGGTGTTAACAATATTTAGGTATAATTGGTCTATGACTAATCTATGTTGTGTAATTTGACACATATTATTGCAACAGTTATTTAATTCTTGTGGGAAGTCAATCGTTTTAAGTTTGTGGTAACATATTTCAGTGTACTTATTTATTTGTGATTGATCTCTTGCTCCCCATTTTACATAATCACGTACTTCGGAATAAACAATAATTTTAGGCTTAATAATATCTAAGTTACATAATACTTCTAAAGGAAAATGATCGGACCAGTAAACGTCATAGTGCACCTTACAGTCCTGTAAACATTGCCTAGCCGCCTCCGTGACCAGACAATGGTCCAACCAGCGGGTACACCCGTGCGCGTCGCTGACAAAGGTGTAGGTATCCGCGGGCAGCAAGTCCCTGTCAACGCACGACCACCTCTGTTCCGCACAAAACGCCATCATTTCGTCATAGAATAACTGTCCAGGGTGAGCATTGTAATCTCCGAGCATGAAAACTGTTTCTACATCGTTATTATCAATTACCGCGTTTATTTCACTAAAATACTCTGCCAATTCCACTAGATTATCTACTGAATCCGTAGGCATGTATATTGAAAAAACTAAAAAAGACCGATTATGTATGTCTATTTTAATACAAATAAGGCGAACGCTATTACACGGAACCACCGTAACGCACTGAAAAACGCTTCTTCGCCACATCAAGGCTACATCGCCATAGGGTCTCCCGCGTAGAATACCTTGTGACGTATCAACAGCTGATTTCCCCGTGTATGAGAAATTGCTGTCCAAGGAACCAATAAAATCCAAACTTTCAGGTAGAAGCCAAGTTTCTTGCAGCGCTATAATGTCAGCAAACTTGCAAATATTCTTAACACAATCCTCCGATCTCTTGATACTCTTACAATTAAAACTTACAAAACTATAGGTATTAGGTAATGTATTTGTTGTATTGCACATTATTTGAGGTTATGTTTACAGTGCTAACATTCGTAGTTTCCTTTCTGTGAAACTCCACGAATCGTCGATATTTAATTCCTTCCGGCCAAAAATGATCATTTAGAAATATATCCAATTTAGCTTCGGGTACAAATATTTTGTACACGTCGTAGCCTTTGTTGAACTTCATATTTATTTTTACTAACGAAACACGTAACTTTGTTTCGTCGTAAATATAATCTGCAATGTCTTCCTGAGTCGTGCTCTGATTTACTCTATAGATAAATAATGGAGTATTAGGTCCAGCCGCTTCGCTTTAAAATTGGAATTGGGCTTGGATACCGCTTTTCCCTCCTTACCTATAAACCGATTTTTTACCTTTTTATATTCAACTTTTATCCAGTTATCAGATTTATCCTTATTTTGCCATGTACAATTTTCCTTAAGCGCCTCAGCCATAGTTTTTTGTATATAGGTACTCTGGTTTATTATGACTGCGTTATCAGTTACGGAACGATGATTCATCGGTCTGTATTGCGGGCGGCCGTCGTCAGCGTCACCGCTGTGGACCGGTATTGGCGAGTCTTCGTTTTTATGGTTGGGGGTAGATATCGGCTCGGGCGCCGGGTCAGCTGTTACCGCCGGATGATCGCTCACAGGGGTAACGGTAACGGAAATGTCCTTTACCTCGTTCGTCTCAATGTTTGAGGAATTCAATTGCAGTCCCATCGGTCCACTTTCACATAAATCTGACAAGTATCCGTTTAGTAAACGCCCCCCGCGTCTATTTTTTACATTATTAAAATCTACAAAAGACGATTGTCGGAGGTCATCGACTTCTGCTCGCAATTCCTTAAAAGTCTCGATAGTTACGAAACAATCTTGCACGGTGCTTAACTCGTATTTGAGCTGTCTAATATCTTTTAATAAACCGGTAACGTCGATATGATCCAGTGAGACTGCCGGTAATTTGTGCAGGTCCCTGGCTACGAAAATAGGAATCATATCCGAAGGTGTCTGTTGGAAAAGCGAGATCATATCCTTTAAATCTCGTTGGATTTTGCCATCATTACGTCGAGAGACGTTACGCTCTGTTGTTGACGGAATTGATTTAAATAACAAATCCTTAGCAGTTTGCACATCCTCCTGTGTAAATGCACCAACACACAAGCGAATGAGACTAGCCTCACCCATCACATCCAGTTTATTTTTCATAAACGCTAGTAACTCGTTAATAACTATGTTACAATTAGAACATTTAACTATATCTGAAGCCATTGTTAACGGCTGACCTTGAGTCATAGACGCGTAACGTAAGCGCACAACCGATCGCTCGCGGGTTGCGATCCGGACTGACTTAAAACAGTATCTTTTCCAACTTACGACTCCGTCATTATTAACTGACGACCTTGACAACGAAATGAAAACCATCACGATGAAACGCATCACATTTTTTTGGTAAGTTACTAGCTCTTTTTAGGGTTCCGTAGTAAACTAGGAACCCTTATAGTTTCGCCATGTCTGCCCGTCCCTCCGTCCGTCCGCGGATAACCTCAGTGACCGTTAGCACTAGAAAGCTGAAATTTGGTACTAATATGTATATCAATCACGCCAACAAAGTGGTAAAATAAAAAGTGGAAAAAAATGTTTTATTAGGGTACCTCCCCTATACGTAAAGTGGGGAGTGATTTTTTTCATTTCAACCCTAACGTGTGATATATTGTTGGATAGGTATTTAAAAATGAATAGGGGTTTACTAAAATCATTTTTTGATAATGTAAATATTTTCGGAAATAATCGCTCCAGAAGTAAAAAAACATGTGTCCCCCCCTCTAACTTTTGAACCATATGTTTTAAAAATATGAAAAAAATCTCGAAAGTAGAACTTTATAAAAACTTTCTAGGAAAATTATTTTGTACTTGATAGGTTGAATAGTTTTTGAAAAAAAAAATACAAAATAATTTCTGAACTAAGTTTGTAATTTAACCATATAAGCAGGTGTTTATTGTACCTGTAATTTCTACAAAATCACAATGAAATGACGTGCTTTCAAATAAAGTAAAAACGGTGAAAATCGGTTCACGCAATAAATAATTATCCCATAAAAGTCATCTTCCATACTTTAAGCTCGCGTGCAATAGTTTACTTAATTTTCCGATAGATGTCGCTGTACGTGGAACGCTCATATCATATCCTACATGGCGGTGTTATTTTAACTCTTAAGTGGGGACACTTACTGTGACGGACGGAAAACTACGGAACCCTACACTGAGCGTGGCCCGACACGCTCTTGGCCGGTTTTTTTTGCCTACCCAGTCTCAAATATCTGTGCACGCCACTGTCTTAATTCCATTCATCCCAAGGTCAAGTTTACCTATGAATTGGAATCGGAACGTAGTTTGCCTTTTCTGGACGTGAAAGTGATAGGTCGAATGGATGGATGTCTACAGGAAGCCCACACACACAGACAGGTATCTTAACGCTCTGTCTCACCATCACCCTCGCCATCTACTGTCAGTAGTCAATTCCCTGAGGAACAGAGCACATGATCTTTGTGACCCTGAATTTTTAGAGAGTGAGATGTCACATATTCAGGAGGTCCTTAGGAGGAATGCGTACAGGGTGGACAGTAGGCAACCCAGACGGAAACCGGGAAGGAAGCATCCGGATGTTGCAAGACGACCGGCATTTTTGCCTTATGTCAAAGGAGTGACGGACAAAGTAGGTACAGTACTAAGGAAGTACTCTATACAAACCGTATACATGCCATTATCCAGGGTGTCGGGGCATTTAAGGTCAGCTAAGGATGTTATCCCTTATCAAACACCGGGAGTTTATAAGATTGATTGTAGCTGTGGTAGTTCCTATATTGGGGAAACCAAACGCACAATAGCGGAAAGGGTCAGGGAACATATCACAGCAGTCAAAAATCGGCAAATAAACAAGTCTGCTGTGGCCGAACATTTGTTAGAATCTGGACCAAACCACTGGATTGAGCTCCATAATCCAAAAGTCCTCTCTACAGAACGTCTTCGTTATAGCAGGAAACTACGAGAGGCTATTGAAATTAGGAAGTATAAAAATTTCAACCAGAACGAGGGACAGGGGATCTCGTCTTCGTGGAATCCAGTGATCAGCAAATGTAAGCGTGAAAATACTTGCATTTCCAAACCACCAGATGTCGTGAGTGTTGTGTGTAGGCAAAGTGATAACCCTAGCGTGAATGTGCATAATCGAGACCAAGTGCGGGTAGTTCGAAAAACCCGCGCAGCTAGGAGATGCTGATACAATTCCTCGCCAGTCTGCCTGCGACCACGAGCGTTACGGCACGCTCGAAAGGTCAGGAAAATAATAAAAGTAAGTGTACGCGATTAAGTCCCGTTTTTGTCATAATAATTTAGTGAGACATACTAACAAATAAGGGTTACACTCACGTCACTTAGTCAATTTGCGCGACATGTTTCGGAGATCCTAGGTCTCCATCTTCAAGCACTAAGAGTGCTATTCGAACCAATCGGTGGCGCACTACTGCAAGGCGCGTTGCAGACTGCCGGCTTGCGTAATACGCATCGCACGTGCGTCGCGCGCGCTCTCATAGGCTCTCCGAAACATGTCGTGCGAAGTGAGTAAGGAGACGTGTGTGTATCCGTTATATTTTGTAGTGTTCCCTCACTGCCGATGATCGTGATTCCCTGACAAATTTTCTTGGTGGCAGCTAGCTCTCCACTTCAGAAAGCAGGTCAAATACTTATATGGATATTATGCGATAGGGAAAGACGGCAACGTGTAGATACGTTTGGAATATAATTTTGGGGCTTTCTTACACAACGAACTGCAGGCAAAACTGTTATTTATTCTGAGACTTAATAACTATATAAAAATAATGATCTGTTTGATCTGTATGTTTACTGAGTGAATGGTCCGCATTAAGTCGGCTTCATGTAATTGTATTTTTACTAACTGCTAAAATGATAACCTATAAGCCCCGATAAGCATTACAAATGACTTATCGGGGCACGCGCATCGATTTCGAAATTATGGATCATTGGTCGCAAGCCATCCCTAGATGCGTGCAATAATTGCAGCATGTACCTTTGTTAATTTGCTTGTAATGTCACACTATACTGATGGTCTGATCATGACACCAAAACTGGCTACAGTAAGTAACTTTGTAGTAAAACAACGTTCTGAATACGCTCCGCTCACCAGATAGTTCTCGGCATCTCATACAGCCCGCACCTCACTAACGAGCCGACGAACAAGGGCCGGGTAACCGGACGATTGATGCTCAGTTTTCACTATTTGAGTATTACCGAGGGGCCTATTAGTCTGATAGTTCATGTTACAAGTTTTTAACGGGCTTTATTATTTGGGAGGTTCAACCGTTTTCAACCGACTTCAAAATTTCGAAGAAGGTGGTTCTCAATTCGTCGGGAGCTTTGTTTTTACTATTTTTTTACGAGTATGTATGTTCACCGATTATTCGAAGACGGCAGGACCAATTTAGAAAATACTTTTTTTGTTTGAAAGAGACTTCACAGTTAGTCTCATTGTTATCAGGTCAGGATCTGATTATGGAATCCTGGTGACATTGATGAAACTCTTCTAATTTAGGCACACCTATAGTGATTTGAGTATTGTTTAGATACAGTAGCTCGAGCATTTGCTTTTAGAAAGGTGGAGGCTATATTCTATACTTAAATAGGTACCTAAAATATTTTATGAATATATTGATGATCCAAAGTTTTTTCACTGGTAGTATAAATTACATTTAACTTAATTTTAATATTTGTTTAAATTACTCTATAGACTAGATAAATATAATCACCGCTATTAAATTCTAACAACATAAGTTTTAGCGAATAATCTAGATAGATTAGGAGATTGATAAAATTTAATCACCATAATCTCATTTTATCAATCTCTCAAACAGTTCACATTGCTATTCAATCATCTAATAAATTTTATTTCTTATTTACATTTAAAATTATGCTAGTAGGGTGAGTTTATTTTTAATATTTCAGTTGATTTCGAAGTAAAAGTTGAATACAATCCGCCGCACAATTGAAGACGCGTACCTAATCAAGATTTGCGTGAATAGAGGTAGATTTATGACTAAAAGTTAATTTCGAACTTTAATGTATTTGGTACATTAAACATCAATGATGAATGGAAATATACTTTCAATTAATTCCTAGAAATATTTCTTCATAAGTTTTGAAATTAGGGATAGAAATTCTTCGAATAGAAAAGCTATTGAATTACTTAGCCTCAAAGAAATGCTAAATCTATAATTGCAATTTTACATTGACCATCACTAAGTGCCTTCGTAATTAAAAGTGTTCAAAGGACCAAAAGAAGCACTTTCTTATTCATCAGTTTTAGTTATTAGCTTGCACGAAACTTTTTTAATCACCTCTTAGCTGCTCTAGCGTAGAATTTTAACTTTTTTGAGGATTATTACCAAGTTCTACTAGTAGCTACTTAATTTTTTATGAACGAAACAGGTTGTGAAAGTAACGAAAGAAAACTTGGTGCCAAAATATGATGGAACTGGGTGGTAGTACCTACCGTACAGTGTAAACTGTAAAACTCTCGTGACATTACAGTCGAATATTAGTAGTTTATGCGATTGCTACATAATCCTAATTATAACCAATTGCATACACTGCTTTATCTACACACATACTATAAATTCTCAATGACGTGTTCGGGAACAGTTAGAATGTCCGCCATTGCACCACCATGGACAACTAGATTGTTCGGGCGGTCGGGGAGGAGGGATGAATATTCATTACGTAATCGATTATCGATCTCGTAATTAATTTTCATACATTATTACGACACTGGATAATACACTGATGTTGTATGTATGCTGATAACTGGTTGCAATAATGGTGGTCATTCTTATATTATGGTTTCCGAACGCAGAATAGAGGATTTCTGATATGGGTGTAGAAAAAATATATTAAACAATATTTAAAGCACTCACGTAATATTGGCTAAATAGCACTCGACATGACCAATGGGTGTTTATCCATGACCAAAGTAAGGAGACTTATATGAAGACGCCACAGCAATAATAAACTCTAAATTAATTAATTTTCATAATTGTTCAGACCTGCTTTTTAAAATTGATGCCCATATTGCAATTTATATATTAAGGTTGTGCCTTTTTTCCCCAAAATTTTTATACATCTTAAGATGCAGTCCCATCTGGAAATTCCCTAACCTGACATCATCCATAGATACCGTGTTAAAAGATTCCATAGAAAAAATTTTGAACATTTCTCTAAACTGTCAATCATGGTCCCAAGTTACTCTACCTATCAAATATGGCGGGCTGGGCATACGCTCCGCTGGCGACCTGGCTCTCCCTGCTTTTCTCTCATCTGTCCACAGCACCGTCGCCCTCATCAGTGGTATCCTTCACGTTACCAATCCCACTGACGTGGTAGTGGCGGGCTTGACAGATGCAGAATCAACTTGGAGAGCCGGTTTCCCCAGCGAAGATTTACCCACGGAAAAAACCAGCCAAGCTGCTTGGGACCTAGTAAAAATAAAATCAACGTACAATTCACTTTTGGCAAACTGCCTAAATTCTAGTGAGCGCGCTCAACTGCTCGCGATTTCCGAACCTGAGTCGGGGCATTGGCTGCACGCTTTGCCGTCGAGAAACATTGGACCCAATGTTTGGCCCCGGCTTCCCTGCGTGTAGCTATTTGTCTCAGGCTCGGGCTCAAAGTCTGCGAACCACATCCTTGCTGCCACTGCGGCAACCCAGTGGACGACTTTGGGCGCCATGGACTTTATTGCCAGTCGAGGGCCGGTCGATATTACGGACACACATCACTCAACGACCTTATCCGCAGAGCCCTTGGGACGGCAAACATACCGTCAACCCTGGAGCCGGTCGGCTTGTCTGCGGCGGACGGGAAAAGACCAGATGGCCCTGGTCTTTGGAGCGACCTCTGGCGTGGGACGTGACCTGCGTGGACACGTTGGCCCCGTCCCACGTCCGACGTTCGGCCCAGACGCCGGGGACCTCCGCAGACGACGCTCAACTGGTCAAGTGCCGCAAATATGCTTTTTTAAAAAACAATTACATATTTACGGTACTTGCGGTAGAAACTTTCGGCTAGTGGTCGTCAGACACTAAAACCATTGTTAAAGACATATCTAAAAAACTAGTCAATGTGTCTGGCGACCTAGGTTCCTACTTCGCCCAGAGGCTAAGTTTAGCGATCCAGCGGGGAAATGCGGCTGGCGTGCTGGGAACGATGCCCCGGGCCAGCTTAGATTTATACAATCATTTTAATGTATTTGGTTAATGTAATAGTATGTAATTGTTTAATTAAATATAGTGTCTTATTGAATAAGATACGAAACCATTCATATAAAATACACAGTACGTAACAAAAAGTAAAAAAATAAAAGATTGAGGCTTAACAATGACATACATTACAGTAAATCTAGAACATCAGAGGTTCGCACCTACGCTGAGTATAATTACTCAACAGTCTCGGCACTAATACACTAATGTATCTGGTTAATTAAGCACACATGCTCAAATGAAGTTAAAAAGGGCTCTAGAGAAGTACTTATCATTAAGGGGCTGACAACAGCTAAATTCCCTTCCTATCTTTTTCAGCGCGAGTGAAAGAGAAACACTGTGTTACGATTAGTTTGGGAGCTCATTGCAAATTTTGCAAAATGATGAATTAAAAAAAAACTACGCATTAATTGAGAAATATTTAGTATTAGTTCGGTGGAATTTTGTCCTTAGTTACAGACGTATAAGTCAAGAAACTAAAGACATACGACTTTTTAAAGCAAATTTTAAGATGTAACTTTGGTATTATTTTCTATCGAGCCGATTTCGTCTAATCGTGTATCGGAATCAACGAAGTTCTTCCAAATATAACGAATAATAACATATATTTTTTTACTTTCTCAAAACAAGGACTTATAGCTAAAACACTGTTTGAGTAAAGTTAATTTGAAGGTCATCGGGTGTTGTCAGCCTCAATGTCAACGTATATTGTACTGGCGATTAGTATTGGACCTAGGGAACCTATTTACATTTATTTATTTATGAAAATAAGGATTTTTTTTTCATACATAATAATTCAGCCCGTAATGTATTGCATCCATGACAATTAACTTACCGATGCGTCATGTCAGTTATGTCAGTTTTAAATCAGTTGGATAGCGTACATTTATGCCCGGTAGGACTTAAAAAAATCGTTACACATAATTAATAACATTATTTAACAAAATGATTATACTATATGAGTCCTATTGCTGGATACTATAGGTGGATAAAGTGTACGCCCGTATAAAATTTACAGGCTGTATGAAGCCCTAATGATAGCCGTTAGTTACACAGCCTGCCTACCTCTTGCCCTCATTTTAGGATTTAAAACATGTTAAAAGTAGCATCTTTTCTGCGTAGCGTGGCTCAATAGTAATTCGTTTATCCCTATTCCTGGGTTTTTCCCCAAGAGGCAAGGTATTTTTTCAAATATCATCCATCTTGTCAAGTAACGTTAAACGAAGAACGGTAGGACGTTTTAATAAGTTACGAGATTCCGAGTAAAAACGAAATGAAGACAACAGAATTAATTGAAGTAATAGTTTGTTATTAAATCAAATACAAACAATGAAAAAATAGTCAATCAGCCCAGTGTATTTGATTTAATAACAAACCATTGTATGAGTGGAATGCACCACTACAAAAACATGTAAAAATAATCATTAATTGAAGTACTTACCCATCTATCTACACACGTTTTTACGTAAGAACCGTATATAGATGGGTAATTTAATTAATTTTGCTAACGTAAATATTATATTCGCGTATACATATATGCAATTGTAATATTTACGTTCACGTACAGTCGACTACAAAGAGATGTATCCACTTTTTCACCTTATTGCGTTGTAAGGTCCAAAAGTGGATACATCTCTTTGTAGTCGACTGTACATTCAGATAAATATATATTACATAAAAATATTTTTCACTTAGGCGCTTCGAGAACTAAATAGATGGAGAGTTGGCCACGTCAGATATGATATGACACAATAATGAGAGCAACGAAACCGGTCTAAGTAGTTTGCTATACTATGCTTATTTCTAGATCCGGATATCTGGTAGCTGTTCATTAGTTGAGGTCAAAGGATGCAAACTACTTCAAAAATAAAAATCCTAGAGCTTTTCTGGATTGAATGCAATATTATGAGAAATTATTTAAATAATTAAGTAGATTACGAGTATATAATTCCCAAAAGTTTCTGCTGGGATGTAAATTATATTTTTTCGCCTAGTGTTTTTGTTTCCGCAATAATACGCAATATCTTTCGTTCCAATGTTAAAATATAGGGACAAACTTTACTCTAACAATTGATACAAACGATCAACTGTCATCACTTTATTAATTTTGTAACCGTGATTAAAAGCATAATTTCTTTGCTTAGGTTCTTGTTATTTAAGTGACACTTTCAGTATAACGTATTCATTCTCAATAAAACTTCCGTCAACCCTTGAACTATTTCAATCAAAAATTAACCCATTCACTTTGCAAACCATGGGCAATGTTCCCGAAACTTCTAACATAGACGGGAAACCTCGGAGCAGACATAATAATTTCCTGTACCTCGAGGGGCTCCTAAAAAGTTTGGACAAAACATCAGACATAATAAGTGCCATATTTCAGCCGCTGGTCATAACATGGGCTCTTCGTGTATTTGATACTATACATAGACAGCTAACGCACACAGGGTTAGTTCTCGACTGAAAACCAGCGCTAAGGATTGCTATGGTTATATTATTATTTTGAGGAATTTCGGCTTTTTTCTTTCTCGTTTCTTTATGTTATCTTGGTTTAAGATTGAGACGATAAATATGTTTTCGTTTCACTTAATGTTGACTCGAACACTTAGCAAACTTTTCTGTATCTATTCAGCGCATAAATCGATATTATATAAATATTTAAAACAGCTGCGTTACCTAGATATTACCAGACAACGCAAGGTTGAAGATAGAATTGAAATTTGCAACATTTGTATTTTCTTCAAATGTTTCACTAAAATCATGTTTTTGGAAATTTACTCCTAGGAAGGTTGCCAAGGAATGTACATAGGTACAGAAAAAGAAACCAGCGGAATAAAATCTGTTGTGCCAAAATAGGTATCTATAGTCGGTTGAGCTCACGTTCCATAGAAGCCCGCCACTCTAATATATTAACAGTTAAAAATCACAAAATATACTAGTAATTCCGAGTTTAAAGAAATATAAAAGGAATTGATAAATATGTACTTATAAATACCACTAAGTGACTGGAGCGACTTTGAAAGCGATGGTCAAATCTGCTGCAAGCAAGCGCTGTTGTGTTTGCGACACACTGCGTTCTGTTCGGCGGTCGCATCGGGTAAATATATACCTATAGGTCAACTAGAGCAAGGACAGAACATGATCACCCCATGTTTTTGCAGCACGTCCAGCCGTTACAATTGAGAAAATTTCATTTCCTTTACTGTCCGGGACGGAAATTCAACCTGAAACGTATTGTGCAGCTAGCAAGATCGCTTGCTGCAATTGAATACTATAAGTATTGATTTTGCTAGTTGGGAGGTTACATGAGCGAGTTAAAGAGCGTTGTCTTCAAGATAGATGGTAGATATATAGAAAATTGTAATAAGGTCAAGGAACTGGCCCAGGATAGGAATAGATGGAAGATACTTCACCGACAAGAGAAAAAACTCTTAAGTTGATGATGATGATAATGGATGAAAGTTGTTTTGATGTGATCAGCAATCATTAATATTATTATTATTAAACCAACGAACAGCTTATGCTTAAGAAAAAAAATCCGGCCAAGTGCGAGTCGGACTCGCGCACCGAGGGTTCCGTACAAACCTTTACAGCTTAAAGGTATTATAGACCTGAGTATTTGATATGAATTTCAATTTAATACCTCTACGCGTTCATGAGGAAAGGGGTACTAACTTTAAAATTATTAAAAATATTTTTATTATATGCTGTAATTAATATTTACGGTTTTCGCAATTTTACCTTTATCTGTGCTATAATACGTTGCTACGTACTAAATTTCAAGATTCTGAGTTCACGGGAAGTAACCTGTAGGTTTTGATTCCCTTGCGAGTTTCGAAAATTTGCGGCATAAACGGCTGTATCTTTTGATTGCGTTGGCTTAGAAGTTTTATTTTTTCACAGCTTCAAGGGACAGTATACCAGTAGATTATATTGGTATTTGATATAAATTTCAGCTTGATACCTCCACGTGTTCCTGAGAAAAAGGACTTGACAGACGGACGGACGGACGGACAACAAAGTGATCCTATAAGGGTTCCGTTTTTTCCTTTCGAAGTACGGAACCCTAATAAGGGTAACTTATCTTAAACGTACATACTAAAGACTATTGTGATGTATTGTATGTATTTTATTTATATCAATTATTCTTAAACTATGACTTTTATTTAGACAACATCGAAATGACGAGTAGGGGCAAGTGCTCAACCTGTGGACACTTTCCAGAATTTGACCTCAAGGCAATTATTTAAAAAAAACTACACATTTTACCAATGAGTTATTTATTTTTTCACAATTACAAATAATCAATCTTCGAATTTCACATACACTTTTTACGCTAGCTATGTAGAAACAAGAAACATAAGCATGTTTTTAAAAACACTCATTTTGTCCATAGGTACATCTACTATTTGTACCTATGGACTATAAGAACCTACCTATGGACGGCAACGTACCTACGGACAGTAATCAAAAATATAAATTTAAACAGAATAAACTTCTATAAGAACGTATAATGCAGGTTCTTCTTAATTGAAACCACCACGGTAAAGTTTAAGACGTATATTGTCAAAAGAATCACACCACAGTAAACGTCTACAAAACAGTAAGTCAAGCGTTAGCTAAAACTAAGAAAACTAAAAATAAGTAACGAGCGTAACACAGTAAACAATATCAAATCAGTACGGCAACTAAAGCTAAGAAAATACTAAACTAAACAATTAGCAACAGTTGTAAATTTTAACTCGGCAAGAATTCTAGGCAAACATTAACATTAAACAAAATGCTAAAGCAAATACTAACTTTTGAATGCAAAGCAAAACATATGAAATATTTACAAGGCAAAGCAAGAAAAAAATAGCAGAGTTCAGCGTTTAGCAAAATTATATAAAAGCAACAGTCTTAACTAAATTGTATATAAACAAAGTAAATGGCAAACTTTAACTTGGTAAATAAATTATATAGAAGCAAACATAACATTAAAGTTTACAATAAGATATGATAAACAAGGCTAACTATAAATGTAGTGCACAACAAACAGATACTCCGTGCTACGGAATTATCGTTTAGCGCAACTACTCCTAAGTACAAAGTGTACGTCCTAGCACTTAGAGAAAATACCTCGCGGCTGACCGGTACTGTACCGTGCTACGGAATCAACACTGGGAGGTCGCGCTGTATTGTTCGTCAAGTCAGGTACTCCGTCCCATTTCTATGAGATCGGATCACTGCGCGAGACGGACTGCCGCTAGCCGGGCCGCGCGCTGGTTTATAAGGGCTGGGCCGCGGGCGATCGAGCGGTATGCATGCGCGCGGGGTAAGGCGGGTGTATACTACTACTACGATACCGGGTGCATGTACTAGCGCGTACGGCGCGTATTGTTATTCCGCGCAGTGGTTTCAATTACGTTGCATTACAATCTCCCCCTCTGGCTCCGAAGACGTCTCGGCGAGGAAGCCAGATTATCTTGTTGACGAGGTTGACGACCACGCGGACGCGAAGGGCGTTGGGATGCTTCTTGGGGTACAGGTTTCTTTGGAGGACGATCTCTTTTGCGGATTGGTATAGCAGGCGATGGTATCGGGCTGTCTTCATCACATTGATATGGGCGCAAGGCTGAGGCGTGATACAATCCAACGCTACAGTCCGGTTGGCTAGGGTCGGCAATATGGAAGGAACTGGGTCCATGGCTGCTGAGGATCATATATGGACCATCTCATCGTGGTGCGAGCTTTGCACTAAATTCTTGAGCGGTCTTGCTAACGGCATGGGTTTCTACCATTACTTTGTCTCCAGGCTTATAATTTGGACAGTTTCTTCTACTCTTGTCGACGTATTCTTTCCTCTTCTCCTCCTTCATTTCCTGTACTTCTCTCACTCTCTTCAGTGTATCCGCCAGTGTTAACAGCTTTGGCGTGATTTCTGGAATGAAATTCTCTGACAGGATTATCTCCCTTAGATCATGTTCATTATCATCAGGGGTTCTCAATTCGCGGCCAAATGTCAGATAAGCAGGTGAATGTCCAGTGGTCGAGCCTGTCGCTGTGTTCATGGCGAAGCGAATACTTGGTAGCTGCTCAGACCAAATACGGTGATCATCACCTACGAGAATGGCAAGTTGCGTCTTGAGATCTCTGTTTTTCCGTTCAACGGGGTTAGTCTCAGGATGATAAACTGGTGTAAACGCATGTTTAATCTTGAGAACATAGGTCACTTGTTGCATAACGGCGCTAACAAATTGCGTACCGTTGTCGCTGATCATTCTTCTTGGCATTCCATATCTCAAGAAGATCTCGTTAATAAGGGTCATTGCACAAGTTTCAGCGGTTGCACTTTCTAGTGCGAATAATTCAACCTAACGAGTACTCAAGTCTTCTATGATTAAAATCCATGATTTTCCATCTGAAGATGTCGGTAGCGGGCCGAATAAATCAAATGCAATGACTTCAAACCTTTTGTTCATAGCCGTAGTTTGGAGGAGTCCAGCTGGCTTCATGTTTGAAGGCTTGTATCTTTGGCATGCTATACAGTTTCAAACATAATTTTCGATATCTTTTCTCATGCCTTTCCAAAAGTATCTCATACTGATACGATTAAAGGTTTTCTCTGCTGAACAGAGATAACGTCCTTTTGATCCTGCACAGGAACAACAAGCTGACTGTTTTCAGCGTCACTGTCAGGACTATATCTATACAATATACCGTTATTCATGGTATATCCTTTATGGCTCCAGTATCTTGCATCTTCTTCTGAATTTCCTTCTAGACCTGTTTTAATCTTCTTTACGTCTTCATCTTTCATCTGCCTTTCTCTTATTTCTTTTGGACTCTTCGTAGGTATATCAACTACAACGCTACAGATTCCACAACTTTCTTTATTTTCCAGATCGCAGTTGGGACGTGACAACATGTCGGCTACAACATTTGTTCGGCCTGGTATATACTTAATGGTTAAGTCGAATGGCTGCAATTGCAAAGCCCATCTGGCTAATCTACCCGTTGGGGATTTTAGCGTCATAAGCCATCTTAAAGCTTGATGATCAGTCATGATTGTAATCGGCGTACCTTCTATATAGCCACGAAATTTATTTACTGCCCAAACGACGCTCAATGCTTCTCGTTCTGTTGTTGAGTAGTTCCGTTCTGCTGGATTCAACAGTCGACTGGCATATTCGACGGAATGTTATTGATCTCCCTCCCCCTGCACTAAAACTGCACCTATGGCATAGCTACTAGCATCTGTCTTTATGATGTAAGGCTTAGAGTCATCAGCCTGTGCCAATACGGGAGCTGATACTAGAAGTTTTCGTAAGGTCTCAAATGCAGTCTGTTGTTCGCTTTTCCAAATCCATTCTGCGTTTTTCTTTGTCAAGCGTGTAAGAGGCTCAGCAACCTTAGCAAAGTTCGGCACGAATCTTCGGTACCAGGAGCACATTTGTATGAATGACAGTCAATGTTTAAGGTTAGACGGCGCGGGCATTTTCAAAATTGAACTGATCTTCTCTGGATCAAGTTCTAGTCCTTCCGCTGTGATGTAATGTCCGAGATACTTTATCTTTGCGACGCAAAAGTTGCATTTTTCTCTATTCGCTGTCAGGTTATATTCCTTCAAACGAGCGAATACATCTTGCAGATCTTTTAAATGTTGATCAAATGATGTGGACATAATAATAAGGTCGTCGAGATAGACCAAGAGTTTTATGTGGCTCAGGGATATGCGAAAGCCATCCATGAGTCTCTGTCTCAGGCGCGTTCCGGAGACCAAAAGGCATACGGAGGAACAAATACATGCCGAATGGCGTGACAAACGAAGTTTTCGCTTGATCCTCGTCCTTAACTTTGTTTTGCCAATAACCAGCACGCAAGTCTATTGTAGACATGAAAGGCGTTCGTTTAGCATTGTGCAATAGATCATCAATGCGGGGTAAGGGATACACGTCAGGTGTTGTTATAGCGTTCAATTGCCTGTAATCAACGCAAACTCTTGTCCCTCCATCCTTCTTTGGGACCATAACAACAGGTGCGGACCATGGTGACTGGCATGGCTTGATTATCCCTTCTTCGATCATTTTACTGACTTCTGTTTTCAGTATTTCGGTTTTTGCTGGCGGTAAACGATACGGTGGCACAGAGACGGGACGATGACTTCCTGTGTCGATCACATGCTCTGTCGGCGTAGTTGGCTTTCCGTTTGGAATAAAAACATCTTCGTTTTGCCTTAGCAATTCAATCAACTGCTGATTCTCCTTAGAGCTGAGATCCTGTTCAGCGACGTCAATAGAAGCAATATCTGTACTCGGAGTTCCAAACAGATTTCTGGAAACAGGTGACAGCTCTATATCGCTTTCTTCAAAGGCTCTCCTCGCGTCCCACTTCAGGGCATCTATGATAGGGGAGTATCCATCGAGCAGAGTGTTACGTTGACGTTTAGGTGGAGTGCGCAGCTCAATTGGTATTAGAGGTCCATAACTCTTGAGAATATCTTCAGGTGGTAGCTGGCTGGTATTCATACTTTGCGCAGAGGTAGAAGGCGCTTCATCAGCTAGCTGCGGCTCAAGCTGTCGCTTAACGGCCATCTTTGGGGACACGGTCGACCCAACACTGAACGAAGGTCCATATGGACGCTCTAGACTCATTTCCGTCATAGATTTAGATTGATTAAGAGTTGTGCTTTTCTCTGGAGTCGATAACATTGGAGAAAGTAGTTCTGGTAACGAAGCGTCAGAAACTACTTCGCTGATAAGTGTTTCACTTATGGTTTCCTGGATCAGGTCGTAAACTTTTGACGGGTCATCTAAAAACCGGCACGTAAGTTGAGGAACATTGACGACCATCAAGGATATAATTATGAAGTCTACTCCCAGGTAAGTCTTCTTATTAGTGGTTCCTGGCAGCACAATAAGAGGTGTAGGTACAATTCTATCACACACAAAGATAGGAACGGTAATACTATGGATGTCTTGCATCTTTGGTATCCCGTCTGCAAGGGTTATATAACGCTTTTCTTGTTTAAACTTGTAACCTTCATCTGAGAGTTGTCGGTATAATGGGTATGAACAAACACTGGATTTTGCGCACGTGTCAACATAGCCAATTGATTCTACATTACCGATCTTAATTGGAATCGTGGGCCTCGGGTCCGTTCCAGGTAAGTTAACTGAACAGATTTCTTCTAACTTCACTTTTTGGGTATTGCATTTCGGGCATCGGCTTCGAACAACGCCTGGCTCACCACAGCCATAGCATTTAAATTTAGGCTTTGCAGGATCTAAAGGAGTAACTGACGCGATCCCCGATTGACTAGCCTTTGGGGCCGTTTCGGATTTCTCAGTTGCTTGTTCATTCTTTCGTAAAAGCTTCCTACAAACATCCGCCGAGTGACCTGGTATTCTGCAATAGTTACAGCGTGATTTAGACTTAGGGTTCGTGTTGGTCACTGTTTTTTCCAACTTCGTCGCTCTTTCACTTAAGTTGCGTTCAACATGTCTTGCCTTTTCAGATAACTCTTTGAAAGTCGTAATCGTATCTCTATTCATCTTGTCTCTTATTTCAAAACGTAACTGTCCAAATATCATATCTATCTCAAATTGTTCTGTTAACCGAGGTGGTGGTAACTGTGCAATAAGTGCTCGCTTCTTCTGTACAAAAATCTCCGTCGGAGTATTCTTGTCTTGCTTTATTTCAATAATATCTTGAAGGAGTTCATAGGTAGACTTCATTGGTGCGTAAGCGTGACGTAGACGGTTTTCAAATTCCTTCCACGTATCTATTTCATGCTTAACACCTTGCCACCAAACTGCAGCATCTTCTTGTAATATCAAGGGTAGCCCTTCTAGAATTGCGCTATCTTCCAACTCTTCAACTTGCATAAAGGTTGAAACGCCTGATATGAATGCCTCCACTGCTGTAGGGCTTCTAGTGCCATTGAATCTTGCGGGACATTTACTCAATGAAGTTTTCTTTTTGCTACTACCAACCGCTTGCAGGAGCTCTCTGAACTGTTCCGTTGTTATACCCAATAACTGGGAAGGTTCCCTCGGAGAGTTTTCGTTCGACATCTCTGCCTTGATGATCTTCGTTTTGATGGAATCCTTGACAGCTCTAGGTCTAAGGTTATACCGTCGGGCCTCCACGACTGGGCGCCAGATTATAATGCAGGTTCTTCTTAATTGAAACCACCACGGTAAAGTTTAAGACGTATATTGTCAAAAGAATCACACCACAGTAAACGTCTACAAAACAGTAAGTCAAGCGTTAGCTAAAACTAAGAAAACTAAAAATAAGTAACGAGCGTAACACAGTAAACAATATCAAATCAGTACGGCAACTAAAGCTAAGAAAATACTAAACTAAACAATTAGCAACAGTTGTAAATTTTAACTCGGCAAGAATTCTAGGCAAACATTAACATTAAACAAAATGCTAAAGCAAATACTAACTTTTGAATGCAAAGCAAAACATATGAAATATTTACAAGGCAAAGCAAGAAAAAAATAGCAGAGTTCAGCGTTTAGCAAAATTATATAAAAGCAACAGTCTTAACTAAATTGTATATAAACAAAGTAAATGGCAAACTTTAACTTGGTAAATAAATTATATAGAAGCAAACATAACATTAAAGTTTACAATAAGATATGATAAACAAGGCTAACTATAAATGTAGTGCACAACAAACAGATACTCCGTGCTACGGAATTATCGTTTAGCGCAACTACTCCTAAGTACAAAGTGTACGTCCTAGCACTTAGAGAAAATACCTCGCGGCTGACCGGTACTGTACCGTGCTACGGAATCAACACCGGGAGGTCGCGCTGTATTGTTCGTCAAGTCAGGTACTCCGTCCCATTTCTATGAGATCGGATCGCTGCGCGAGACGGACTGCCGCTAGCCGGGCCGCGCGCTGGTTTATAAGGGCTGGGCCGCGGGCGATCGAGCGGTATGCATGCGCGCGGGGTAAGGCGGGTGTATACTACTACTACGATACCGGGTGCATGTACTAGCGCGTACGGCGCGTATTGTTATTCCGCGCCGTGGTTTCAATTACGTTGCATTACAAACGTAATTAACAAGATAAAAGTTAATCAACAAGTAATTAGAAAGTGCTCTGCACCTTAAAATATATACTTTTCTTCTTTGAATTACAATATTCTTGATAAAAATCTTAAGTAGAGTTATAGGACTTTAAAAAGCCTCCAAAGTCAGCAGAGGTATCGGACTCACCGTTTGACACTTAACATTCTTAAAGAAAACGTGATTTTCTTAATAAAAAATAATCAACATATAATTATAACATATTCTAATACATCTTTTGCTTTTTTGCATTGCAATATTCTTGATATAACTCTTCAGCAGAGTTATCGGATTCTGAAGAGTTTCCAGGGCCAGCATAGTCATCGGAATCATCGTTTAATATGTAACATTTTTGACAAAGAAAGCCTGATTTGTCATCCGAATCTAAGTTTTCTTTGTGAGCTTTTGAAATGCATTTTTAATGATATCTGCCTTTGCATATGCTGCAGGTGAGTAAACTTTTTTTGGTATATTTCTTGCATACCACACCCATAACAAGTGATAATGCCTTATCATCTAAAATACATATTTTTTTGGCATGAGGTATCGTTTTAAGCTTACTCGAACAAGGTGTGTCTATATCTAATGTCTTTGGTACTGTCTTTGTATTTTTTTCGGGTTTAACTTTGCTAGAATTAATGATTTTTTAGTTATATCTTCACTTTTTAAATTATTTGTTTTTTTACTACTTTTCCGAGTAGAACTCTTCTTATTATTATTGGCTCGTTTAAATTCTTCAATTTGAATAGCATTTTTTACTGGCGTATCTGTTAGAATCCTGGTTTTTCCCGGCTTTCTTCCACGTTGAATGGTTTTTCTTGGTCCTGCTTTTGAAAAAGGTTTTATAAATTCTGGCGTTACCAATGTTGTGTCCAAATTTTTTTGTGGCGTAATGTTAGGGTTAGGCGTCGTAACGTCCAGAAAAGACAACGAGTCCACCATTTCTGGACCTAATCTAATCCTTGCGTGGTCTGTATTGAGCGGAGAAGTCAAATTCTGTCCACTTTTATTGAAACATGCTGCTTTAGAATGGTCAATTGGGTCGCAAGTGGTATTTTTGTGACGCAGTTGCTCGTTTTGCTGTGGAGACTTCCTTGGCTTTGAATTGTCCTGTTCATTTATTGTCCTACTAATAGCGGCCGTTTGGACATTCAAATGCTCCTTTTCTTTTTGCATGTGTATATTTTTATCTGTGGTTTCTAACAGCGTTGGCTCCGGGCGGTCAGTAACATATGAGCTTAGATATTCTTCATCGCTGAATATATCCCTATTGAATGGGCATATTCCAGTTACTTCAAAGCTTTTGATGATGTTTTTTGGAGTAAAAGAAATTGGGTAAGCCTCCCCTATGATTGTTGCTACGTCGTAAATTGTTATGAGTTTTCCAGGGTTGTTAAGCATCCATCTTTCTGACGCCTTATTATACTGACATTAAAAAGGGCCAAACACGCATCTATCGAGCATGATGAGAGGTGTGTGGTGGCAAAGTCAATAGAATAATACCGTTCTCTTTCGCTTTTTCGATTATTGCAACTGATATGTGAGTCTCATGATTGTCCATTATTAATAAAACCGGACGTTCCTTCGTTGGTTTTGCAAATTGTATAAAGTGGTCCAACCACTTTCGAAAAATATCTTCTGTAGACCATCCTGATTGATTAGCCGATCCGATGGAACCAGGTGGAGCGCCATTTAACATGTGGTCTTTAAAGAACACTCGCGGGAATATGATCATTGGAGGTACTGCGTTTCCAACTGCATTAACACATGCTATCATTGTGTTGTTTACACCTCTTTCGCCTGACGTAAGTTTGCCTAACTGTCTTATATTTTTTGGTGCTAATACTTTTCCAGGCTTGTGTACAGTAGTGACTCCAGTTTCATCCATATTGTAAATAGATTGAGGAGGAAAATCATACTTTTTTATGGTCTGTTCAAGGTTGTCAAAAAATGCTTGAACATTCGTTTTATTAAAGCTGGTTGCTCTCGCCATGCTTCTCGCTTCGGGTTTTCGAAGAGATAAATGTGGAAAACGCTGCCGAAAGCATCTTACCCATCCATTACCAGCCATTTTATATTTGTGCCAACTCTGAGGTATGTTTTGTTTGTCTTTTGCCACTGCAAACTCATAGGCAAGTTCCCGAACTTGTTTTTTATTGAGGCCCATGTGCAAATATGCCGCTTTTCTTAAATAATCGTGAAGCTGTTGCTCCTCAATGTCATTTAATATCCTCTTAACGTCATTTTTCAAGAGTTTCAAGCCGCCTTTATCAATATTTTTGCCATGATTTAATTTTTGATACTTAAAAATCGTTGACTTTGGAATTTTGTATTTTTCTGCAGCTTTCCTCACAGAACTTCCACTATTCACTTCTCGAACCGCTTCAGTAAGAGTGTCGGGACATATCTTCTCTCGTTTTTTCCCAGTTTTACTACGAGGCACTAAAGTAAACAAAAATATTTAATATTAATTTTAATGTCCAAAGGTACAATCAGTATAACTGTACCTATGGACAGTCCACAAGTACATACACGAATGTGTCCACAGGTACAATTTCGGCATTTCTCATTTTGAATTCATACTGGTCACTGTTAATGTTACCGGCGGCTAACGAAAACTTGATAAAATAACGTTTAAAACATATAAATTAATATTTCATTGTAAAGACACCCGTAACACTTACAGATTTTACATAAAACATGCTTAAAAAGTAGATAAAAACTTACTTTTTGACGCAAAAACTTTCAGCAGCCACAAAAAACACAGTTTCTGTCATCAGTAAAGATGGCGACTAGCTAGTGTTGCCATGCGAAAAAAAAAAACTTTTCAAATAAGTGAATGATATTTGTCTATGGTCTTTCGTTTTTTCTGTATAAGTAGTGTCCAAAGGTACAACCATCCACAGGTACAGCACTTGCCCCTAAATCAAATATGCTGATAGTAAAATCCAGTTTAATAATTATAAATCGGTACCAATGTTTTCTATTCATCAAAAGAGTGCAACTAGAACGTGTTTTAATTAACTTAAGTACTTAGTTTAAAAACTCCAACCAATGACTACTATTTAATCAAATAAATAGCGCCGCCATAAGCTCTGCCTAAAAGCTTTTGCCGAGTGAAAAATGAAAACGTTTAAGCGACAAAGCTTGGAATAACTGCAACATAAAAGCTCTTTAGCCTAACTCCTAGATTAGCTGACCCTTTGCGCACCCTTCTGCATCAAACGATTTATTTTTATCGTGCATTTAAAGCTACAAAGGTCTAATGTTTCATTTTAATGCTTGAAACGCTTTTAAAGTGCTCGCAAGCGAAAAAATTTGCCATTTAAGTTGAATGAACCGTGTCTATACCTAGAGTACAGTCAAGTGCAAAAATACGTATCGAAAAAATCGTCTCATAAATATGGTACTACGCACTTATTACAACGGAATAAGATACTATGGGACATATTTTTGAGTAAAATGAGTACACCCATATTTTTACACTTGACTGTACTGAGCCTGATGTTGCATGCTTGGTAATGAAAATATAAAATGGCTTAAAATGAAAAAAAAAAATGTAGCGAAAACAAACGAATACAGCCAAAACAAACGTGGCTAAATATTCAAACAAAGGTAAGCCAAAAAATTAAAAATAATTTCTACAGCACTTGTCCTAATCCCACATCCGTATAATGGGTTTATTGCGAAGAAACATGACCTGATCCCATAACGGTACTCTGCGTCCGTAGGAAACACCTTAGACAACCCTACACGTGATCCCTGGGTGGTGCTAAAAGAGTAACAAACTTGGCCGCTGAACTGTCCCATCTGAACCTCGCAGCACTCACTGGATTTTCTTTATCATCTGCTTTCCCACTACTACTACCCCAGGGAAGAAATGCCTATCTATATCCAGTGACTTGTAGCCATACGATAAATAATAACGGTATCCCCTCTAGTCTATGTTAGAAGGTCAAATAGCAATAGCTTTCGTAAAACTAGTGTTTACGCAATTTTTCGGATTTGTTTACTAAGCAGACTCGATAAATTTCATTGAGCGCAAAATACTGGGATAAACGCTAGGAAGATGATGAAAGAAGCCGACCTCACACTTTCAACCCTAGTCTACGAAACCAGAGTCTCTTCCTTTTAATTTTCCACTTCACTTTAGAATTTCGTCCACTTCATATACCACGCTAACAGCGCTGGCACGTGTAGAGACATATTGTAAAGCACGAAGACAGATTACGCAATACTAGCAGAGACACGCCACTCTAATAAAAAACACAATGTCGAAAATTCAAAACCAAGCTAGTTTTAGTTGAACGGGCCTGGCAGGCGTGCGCTTTAATGTAATATTTTTTGCAAGACAAGTTGGGTATAACATAACATAAATATAACATAAATACTCTTTATCTACACTCACATTGTAAGTCTTCTAAAACGTGTTCAAAAATGGTAGGCAATGGCTATCATTACCACAACCGATGTTACTATGATAAGCTTTTTATCTGTGGCAGTAACGTAATTTTAACTTTACATGCTCATATAAATATTGATACGTTATGTGTTTCAAATTCCGAACATCGCATTTGATAACATAATGTCAATCCTGTGCTCCTTCCTGAACAACGGTACGCTCCCTCCCGACCGCCGGCACAATCGAGTTGGCCATGGCGGTGCAATGGCGGTCATTCTATGGTTTCCGAACACTTTATTTTGGATATATAATATAAAGCAGTGTATGCCACTGTACGTAATTAGGCCTTAAAACACTCGTGTGATCTTATTATGAAACTCGCTTGCGGCTCGTTTCATAAAACCACACTCGTATTTTAAGGACCCTTATTACGTAACAGTTACATAAACTACTATTATTGCACACCTCAAAATAAAGAAACACATAAAAGGTATATATTACTTTTAAGTTAAGTATTTATTTACTTATATGTATGTTTTTTTTAAATGTATCTGGTAGTTTAGAATGTTTAATTCTTTTATTATTATTTTTATTATTGCCGTTTTGTACAACCTGGTATGTCTACCAGTTCTAATTCTCCCTCAACTGCTCAAAGGTTTACTGGAAGAGATCCATTGGTGTATTCTTTCCTGTTTTATTTTTCATTGTTGTACAATAAAGTATTAATTATTACTACTACTATTACTTTCAAAAACTAAATTGAAGATCGATATGACATCTTGCCAGAATAGGTAGCTACACATTAAGGTACGTAATGTACGTAATAATTCGGGTACGTATATATTATTCTCGGTAGCATTTTTCAAGCGAATAGTCCGTTCGGTATTGCATTTTTGTTTTTCAAGTCTCTCAAATCAGTAATATACATTTTTTATACCACAACTGAGGCAAACAAGGTACCTCGGTACCACAACCATTTGAGTGATACTGTGCGTTTTAGCGTTTTAAATAAATAAATATTATGGGACAATCTTACATGCCACAGTTGGCTCATTATTAAGGCTTGAAGTAAGCAGTAAGGCAGTTTTGTAAGTAATATTACTTTTTGTTTTCGTGTTGGCTCTCAAAATTACGTAATCTGAGATACGTATGTATAGTTAGATTGGGTTAACATTAGTTGTAGGGCTACAGGGTTGCCTAACGCGGCATGTAATAGAGGTCCGTTCTCTTGATAGCATGACGCACTTCAGTGAGCAATGCCTTCCATTTTAGCTGTGTTACGTATGGTTAGGTAGAGTGAGATTTACGTTGAAGCGTTTTAGAAAAAGATTGTTGGTACAGTAAGCATCAAAAGTAACAACGCAATCGAAGACGTCAAAAGCTCTTATTTCCTTTTAAAAAGGACTTTTGACGTCTTCGTTTGCGTAGGTACTTTTGATGCTGACTGTACTGTTGACAGTTTATCCCAAGGTAGTCGTTACGACTTTTAAACTTTCCATACTACGACGCCTACTAAAATGTGTGTTACGTCTGAAATGAGTTAGGTACTTCTAGACTAGCTAGAGTCCATTGTTACTAAATTTATTACGACAACGCTGGTAGCTAAGGGATAAGATGGCAAGACAGTAAGAAGACGTGGGTTGAAACTACAGTACAAGATTGTCGTGATCTTGGTATTATTTTTTATTACACAATTAGGTAAGTGAAAATTTTAATTTTTTTAAATAGCGCCTATTTTGTGCCCCACTGTTGGGTAAAGGCCTGTCCTATTTTGGACCACCCGCCACGGTTCAGTGCAAGCTCCTGCCAATCGCAACAAAACGAATTCAGGTCATCTCGCCATCTCCGTTTTGGCCTACCTCTGCCCCGGCCATCCTGTGGGGTACAATCGGATCCCAATTTGGCCCATCGATCTTAAAGCATTCGGCAGTCTCACTGAAGCTTGCCAGCCTTAATACCAACATCCGCGGTACCAGTTTTGAAGCGCAATTTGGTGTTCCTTACCCGATCGGTTCTGCGAACTCCGAGTATACTGTGCTCCATTGATCGCTGGCAAATCTTGAGTCGTCACTTCTGGACTTCGGTTAATGACCATGTTTGGGCACCATAGATTAGGATAGGCAGGATACACATGTCGATAAACTTGCGCTTTAGTGCTAGCGGAAGGTTGCCCTTTATTAGCATCTTCATGGACTAAAAGCTCTTCCAGGCGTTTTCGATGCGTCGATCGTTTTCCTTAGACTGCCTGTTATCGAAGGATGCTATATGGCCCAAATAGATGTATTGGTCAGCATATTGGATGTCCTGCCTGTCCACCCTGACCCTACGTTTCTCATCATTGGTCATCTGGCTTTTTGTCCTGTTCATTTCGAGTCTAACTTCAAGACTTACCCTGTCTTGTAGCATTTACTCGAGATGGGGTGCATTGTGGGAAAACAGGACTATATCGTCGGCGAAACGCAGGTTAGTCAACCTTTTTCGGCGACGTCAATGCCCATTGATTCCCTCTTGGCCGCTGGCTTTTGGAAGATTTCCTGTAGACAGGAAGTAAACAACTTTGGAGAAAGCGGGTCTCCCTGTTGGACTCATTTTTGGAAGCATGCGGAAAATTTGCATGCATTTGTGATATAATTGAAGGCGGGACAACTTTCTCTTGTTACAAATAACACCTTGTCTTGTACAAACAATAATGCCTGTACCTAGTAGTGGCTGTAGACCGTACTTATATATTAATTATCCAATTAAGATAAAGCTATGTCCTGCTAACACGTCATAGTGGCGTGCGAAACCGCAGACAAAGAGAAAAACGTCTTATCAAATTTAATTAATGCTGTTTTTTGCAACTCTTATCTTAATTATTAAATCATTATTAAACTAAATTAAATAACATTACAACAATTCTCAACAAGTCACTACTTAGTCCGCTGTATCAATTACTGCAAAAAGGAAGTAATTGGGTTTGGGATACCAAACAAAACATTGCTTTTATGGCCATAAAAAAGCATTTGGGTTCAGATCAGCTGTTAGCCCATTTTAATCCCGACGCGACGATAATTCTAACTACCGATGCATCCCCGTATGGCCTAGGCGCGATTTTATCATTGATCGACGCTGACGGCGTCGAACGTCCAGTATCATACGAATCTCGAACGTTAAATGCCGCCGAGAAACGTTATTCGCAAATACAGAAAGAAGCCACGTCGATAGTGTTCGGAGTACGACGTTTCCATCAATATTTATATGGCAGGATGGCTCCTTTTGTATTGCGCACGGATCATAAACCCCTCATATCAATATTTGGACCATATGGAGGAATCCCAGAGGTGTCAGCAAACCGGTTACAACGCTACGTTATGTTTCTAAGTGCATATAACTATAGAATAGAATACATACGTAGTGCTACAGCGCTGACTACCTATCCCGCGCGACACTGCCCGATGAATCACGCTCACAGTCGGGCCACGAAACCAGCGCGGTCGCAGAGTTTATTGACGACCGGGCGTCATACGTCAATTTTGTGATCGATGATACGTTACCCGTTACATTTGATACGCTGCGTACGGAATGTATTAGCGATATATTTAACTTTAAAAAGGGTTCATAATTATTATTTTTACATGTTTTAAAGTGGGTATTCCACTCATACATTAGTATGTTATTCAATCAAATACAAACAATGTTTGTATTTGTTTAAAAAGGGTTATAAAATATGTCCAAGACGGTTGGCCTAGAAAAGTGACTGATGCAGACATCCAGCCTTATTTTTTATGTAGGAACCAACTTTCGGTTGAGAGTGGTTGTCTTATGCGAGGCCATAAAATCGTGATACCTACAAGCTTACAGGCTAAAATATTAGCAGAACTCCATACATCGCATATAGGTATAGTAAAGTGCAAAGCTGAGGCACGGAGTAGGTTATGGTTCCCCGGCATAGACAAGGCTATCGAAAATACGATTGGGGTTTGCCATATCTGTTCACAACTCCGGCCAACACCTCCGCGAGCGCCGCTGGCTGTGTGGCCCTACCCGCAGCAGGTGTTTTACAGGATACATATAGATGTACTCGGGCCGGTAAATAACAAAGCATACTTAGTTATCGTGGACGCTTATTCAAAATGGGTAGAAGTATATTTGTTAAGTAATATAACATCGCCGGTAGTTATAGCTAAGTTGTATGATTTCATGTCAAGATTCGGCCTTATGCATACGCTGGTCAGTGATAACGGCACTTGTTTCACATCAAATGAGTTTGCGCGTTTTTGTGAGGTAAACGGGATTTCCGATATAACCTCTCCCGCTTATTGCCCGGCCAGCAATGGACAGGCGGAAAGTTTCGTAAAAGTGGTAAAAAAGGTACTCGGGCATGTTTGTTAAGTAGTACTGCACAAGATGTCAACCAGTATTTATTGAAATATCTCTTCGACTATAGGAACTCAGTTCACACCACTACGGGCGTTTCGCCTGCCCAACTGGTGTTCGGCCAGAAACTCCGTTAACGCTTGGATTTACTGGTACCTGTGGCCCCGCCGTCGTCGCCGCCCTCACCTGACACTCTCACTGAGGTTGTAAATCGTAAACAGTGTTTGCAGACTAAAGCATATGGTGGCTCAAATAAGCAATGTTTTATGCCTGGCGATAAAATTATGTATAAAAAATACTCAAGTAATAATAAATTTGCATGAAATAGGGGAGTAGTAATAAAGAGATTAGGTAAAAACGTCTACATAGTGCAAGATACGCTATCTTTATTGCAATCAAAAAAACATAAACATCAAATAGTGGCTTTTAAAGGGACAGATACAAGCAACGATCTGAATGGCTCTGTACACATAGATACTTCTATTGAAATGACGTCAGATGATGAAATTGACATACTTCCAAATGAGCTACGCAGCAAGGATTCCCAAGTGACTGGTCCAGAGACTGCGGAGCCCCCAGCGTCTCCCGCTGCCGGGGGAAGTGGGGCCACGGCGACTTCTATTGCAACGACGCCACCCGACCTGGAAATACCTGAGGCCGTGCCAGGCACGTCAGCTGATGACGGCGATCACGAGTTCTTTGAAGCACGTGAATAGAGCCAAAGCACAGAAGGTGCGCACGACGCAGAGACTCAACTCGAGGATATAAATAGTAGAGCAGCCGGAGAAATGTTGCTGCGACCTGTCCCTAGGGTTGATTATAAACCGTTATTTTATATTAATTAGGCTTGTAAGTTAGTTACTTAATCATTTTGCTTGTAAAACTATAAGGGGGAGATGTTGTATAAATATGTATGTATAGCTAGTGGTGTACGGTACCGCGCTCCCTACTTAAGGTATGTCTTTAATTGAATAAAACCAGTGTGTAATCGACCGCCTTTGGTTTCACGCGTCCCGTGTCACATACCTAACAATGTTCATAGCAATATTAGCAATATATTCATATGTAAGTTAACAATCAAAAATAGAATATGGACAACATATTTATTGTATTATGTGCATACACTCAGGGGCAATGAAAACAGACAATGAAACGTTACCTACGAAGATTTCCATATAATGTGACCCGTTTTTACAATTAGATTCAAAACAACTGTTTAAGATGTATGTATGAATTTAAAAATGTGCTGGGCTTACAAATCGTAAAAGTAACTTAAATATTTACATTTGTACAGAATTTTACTTTCTTGTTTACCTGACTAAAATATTTTTATTTATTTGACAGGCATTAGGTAATCCTTTTACCTTGTTAGTCAACTACGTTTGACAAGGAGACGACTCAAATGTCTTCCCCATGACAATGATAAAACGCACATTTTCCCCTATTTCTGCCCCCAGGGATTTTCAAGGAATTCCATATAAACCTTTTTGCGAAGAAATTGGGCAGTGGCTTTGGAAGAGAAACGTGTTTTAGTAACTAATCTTCGAAAGACACTTGATGTAGACAGTGCTTATCTTTGATTCATACCTTTATTTAGACTCCGGGAAGTGATGGAAATTTAACTCACAAGTTTTGAAGCATATAAATATCCGAAATCAAGCTAAATGAATGTGTAATAATGGTATATGCGGTACCATTATCGAATAATATTATATCGTTAGCATTTCCTGGCTAGATCGTTAGAAAGATGCGTCAATAAAGGTATTCAATTTAATTATTCATGTTTTGATTATAAGCTATTCTCTTGTTTTGGTATTAAATATAAATTCCTGATTTAAAGAGAGATCTAGGTGTTCTACATGATTCCAAGCTTATTTTTAAATGAACACATTGACAGCATAGTGTGTAAAGCTGCCAAATCACTTGATTTTTTAATGCGAAGTTTAAGTTGTTTTACTCGTTCTAAGACCCTAAAAATCTAATATTGCGCTTTTGTGAGGAGCAAGCTTGAATATATATGCGTCTCAGATTTGGAATCTGCAATACCAAATTTACGTTGATAGGATTGAGAGATAGCAATAAAAAATCATCAAATTTCTGCGCTTTAAAATATGTGTTGTCTACAGTTCTGATAATTATTTTAACCTGTGTAAGAAACATCACTTTATTCCACTTGTTGAACGTTGTAAAACTGCAGATATAATAATTATATTTAGTGAAAATTATTATAGGCAAAGTTGATTGTCCCAACTTATTTGGTAAAATCACTATTATTATTCCTACCAGGAGATTCAGAGATTCTTTCGTCTCATTAGTATTTACCATGCGTCTACTAAATATAGGAAAAACTGTTTTCTGGGTAGGGCAGGTATTTTAAATATAAATTAAATATTTTACCAATTAGTTTTTCTTTGTCACATACTTTAGATCCATAGGTAATTTATGTCAGCAAAACCCCTCTTTTGTATAATTTGATTGTGAATTTTCAAATCAAATTTCATGACTGAATTGGCTCTTTGACAATTCGGCACAAAAAAACCTTCGTTACTTTGTTGTTCTCGAACAACGAGGAATTGGGTCGGAATTTTTTCTTAAAGCTAAAAAGGGCAATATAGGAAAATAAATAATAATACGCCCATTTTGTTGGTATATACATTTTTTATAAATGTTTATGTACTGTACCAACAGGCAAAAATACATCCTTGGCGGATAATAAAAGTTTTCAAATTATATTTAAAAAAATTTGAATGGTATATAAAATCACTTAAACCAAAGAATAAACGAAACTTAATTGTACTGGTTTAGTACATTGCTAGAGAGGCTGGAAAACCGCTTAAAGATGGACGAGTGAATTCGAATATAAACGAGGCCATCTTTAGCGTTTTCGGCCGATGCACTACAATATAGTGCTTTTCATGACTACTGTGAGAAAATAAAAGTACCACATTATTCGTTCTAGTACCAGAATAGTTATACCACTAATTAATTAAAATGTGTCTCCTTTTATGAAAAAATATCTAATACAAGCGAAATCCTCCTCCCAAAGCAGGTAGTGCTAGTGCTCGGGGAGGGGATGCTAGACAATTTACTTTCTACCCTAAATATGAAGTCGATGGCCCAATTATTAAGATTGGTCAATAAAATAATGGATCTGTCACCAATTCACAATTAATTCACAATTAAACTTGAAGAAAATATAGTTGCCATATTAATGAACTGGTAATAAGTAAAGTTTTACAAGCTAAATCACTAAATGATTGGAGAGTATCTCATGGGATAACGCTAATCTGTTTCGGAATAACTACTAACGGCCTATCGCCTTCAAATTGTTGACCTGAAAATTCAAATTTTGGGAGGTATACAGAGATATTATATACTGATGTTTTGCTATAAAAATGAGTTAACGCCAAATAGTTTACAAAACTACAGGAGTTTTGAGATAGGGAAAATATTTAAGACATTTTTAGTACAGTTATATGTGGATAACCTAGTATATTTAGTCAAAGTAAAAATTGTCACACACCTCATATATCATATCATATCCACAACGTAGGTTTCGTCATAGTTGCTACAGCCAAAATTAAAATGTGGAAAGTGACTAATTCAATTAGTACATCTGAAACAGATTTTTTCGAGCTATGTGTCGCAGTACTTAACTCAAAAGTGTTTTATTTTGAAATACCCCATTATGGGGGCAGATTACCGACCAATAATATATCACCTCCATGTTTTACGGTAGAACTCCATGTTTCAAGTAATTTCCACCTCACTACTTTAGGTAGTCTAGTAGTAGTATTTTGTATCAGCAATGAGAAAAATTGATCTCATGTAAAGGTTTTTTCATAGACATTGTTTTTAATACATAATATTTTTTTATTAGGGCTTTTTCTAGTAACATGCTGAGTATGTTATTGTAACTAATTCACAGTATTTCATTTCTTTATTCATCATATATTTCTATTTTATTAGCGTGTTATTGTAACGTTAATTAAATATGTAACGTTAGTTGTACAATTTTCTAAATGTTTACGTAGTAATATAGGAAACTTTAGGCCTAATAAAGTGTCTATTTTTGTGATGAATATTTTTGTATATGTCTGTTTGTTTTCTAAATAAAGATAATAAAATAAAATGACTAGTAAAATATAAAAACTAACCTATATTGTTTACTCTATACATGCTCTAAAAAAACCCAAAGGTGATACATTATTGGCCGGTACTGTATTAATCTGGTGGAAAGTGATACTTTTTGCCCTTCAAAGTACTATGTTCCGGGTGGCAACAAATGCCAAAAAGGTTCATATTTACCCACACTCGTTTTTATGCTTATTATATTCACAACCGTAGAAACTACTCAATTTTATTTCATTTATTTATTAGCCATACATTGTTACATACAATTTTACCCGTAGGGTGTAGCTACATATAACTATTATAAATAACAGGCATACAATATAAAACAAGGACTGAATTAGGTTTCAAAATACTGATCTAACCAACGTTTCCACAGAGGCGGGTACAAAATACCTAATTTAATAACACAGCATAGTCATTTGCGGCTCCGGATTATAATTTACTCCTCATAAACCGTGCTAACCAATAATGTTCTGCTCAAAATCAAAAGGCCATAAGTCTTAAGCATTTTAACACTACATGCGACTTATAGATATCGGACTCAATGGTTCTCGCTGTCTATGAATTTATGCGCGGGATATAATTACGGGCCACGTTTGGTCCGAGCTAGCTTAGCCTCCTCTCGAACTTTAGTGATATAAACGAGACCCATTATTTCTATAGGAACATAAATCCGTAGGTACCCTTCACGACAGTCTCTCGAAAATGGACTGGGGCGAACCTTAATGTTAATGAACAACCCTTCTTAACCATTATTGAATAGATAATTATGGTTAAGGAAGAAAAGGAAGCGCTGGTGGCCTGGCGGTAAGACGCAGACTTTCAATCCGAAGGTCTCGGGTTCAAACCCCGGCTCGTACCACTGAGTTTTTCGGAACTTATGTACGAAATATCATTTGATATTTACCAGTCGCTTTTCGGTGAAGGAAAACAACGTGAAGAAAACGGATCTAATCCCAACAAGGCCTAGTTTCCACTCTGGGTTGGAAGGTCTGATGGCAGTCGCTTTCGTAAAAACTAGTGCCTACGCCAATTCCTGGGATTAGGTTGCCGAGCGGACCCCAGGGCCAATAGAGCAAAAAGCTGGGACAAACGCTAGGAGGAAGAGGAAGAAGAGGTCAAGGGAGAAAAACTAAAAAGTGAGATAAAGGACATTATGGGTGATTCGCATATCAGTGTTAATAACTATGATTATCTAGACACGCGGCAGCGTGTCAAGCCAAGTTCAAGCAAAGGAACTGGCTAGCCAGCGCCAAGTGTATATTACACGAACCACTTGGTGCCACTTTTGACCCTTCTATAACTCAAAAGCTCTTTAACGTAAACACATAAAACTACATGTGTTTAATTATATACATAAGGACATCTAGAAGCCCAAATTTCATGAAGCTAGCTCAAACGGTTATAAAGATATGAAGGTCAAAAAGTCGTAAATTTTAGCACTGACTGACTGACTGACATATAGTAACTAAACCTAACCTACTTCCAGATGACCTAGAAGGATGAAATTTGGAATCCAGCTCGGTAATTGTGTGTAAGCGTAGGAAAAAATCTAAAAATAAAAAAATATTAAAAAATAGGGGGGGTCCCCATACAATTTTTTTTAATTGTATCGTGGGAACCGTTACAAGCAGATATTTGAAACTATCCCAATATATGAACATAAATCCGTAGGTACCCTTCACGACAGTCTCTCGAAAATGGACTGGGGCGAACCTTAATGTTAATGAACAACCCTTCTTAACCATTATTGAATAGATAATTATGGTTAAGGAAGAAAAGGAAGCGCTGGTGGCCTGGCGGTAAGACGCAGACTTTCAATCCGAAGGTCTCGGGTTCAAACCCCGGCTCGTACCACTGAGTTTTTCGGAACTTATGTACGAAATATCATTTGATATTTACCAGTCGCTTTTCGGTGAAGGAAAACAACGTGAAGAAAACGGATCTAATCCCAACAAGGCCTAGTTTCCACTCTGGGTTGGAAGGTCTGATGGCAGTCGCTTTCGTAAAAACTAGTGCCTACGCCAATTCCTGGGATTAGGTTGCCGAGCGGACCCCAGGGCCAATAGAGCAAAAAGCTGGGACAAACGCTAGGAGGAAGAGGAAGAAGAGGTCAAGGGAGAAAAACTAAAAAGTGAGATAAAGGACATTATGGGTGATTCGCATATCAGTGTTAATAACAGCGTGTCAAGCCAAGTTCAAGCAAAGGAACTGGCTAGCCAGCGCCAAGTGTATATTACACGAACCACTTGGTGCCACTTTTGACCCTTCTATAACTCAAAAGCTCTTTAACGTAAACACATAAAACTACATGTGTTTAATTATATACATAAGGACATCTAGAAGCCCAAATTTCATGAAGCTAGCTCAAACGGTTATAAAGATATGAAGGTCAAAAAGTCGTAAATTTTAGCACTGACTGACTGACTGACATATAGTACCTAAACCTAACCTACTTCCAGATGACCTAGAAGGATGAAATTTGGAATCCAGCTCGGTAATTGTGTGTAAGCGTAGGAAAAAATCTAAAAATATTAAAAAATAGGGGGGGTCCCCATACAATTTTTTTTAATTGTATCGTGGGAACCGTTACAAGCAGATATTTGAAACTATCCCAATATATGTATTATTATGTTTGCTATAAATATAAAACTAAAGTTAAGTTAAATAATAAGTGGTGTCCCCATACAAAAAACTTGTAATACGCGCTAAACGACCGGCCGACGGTGTGTCGTCGGCGGCGCGCGGGAGAATGTAGACAATAGCATAAAAAAGAAAACCATGCAGCGGAAACGCAAGAAAAAACATTAAATCTCAATACCTGCCTAGTTTTCTTTACAAAAAGTAATGATATCCCACCAAAAACATAAATGTAAAAACCGGCCAAGAGCGTGTCGGGCCACGCTCAGTGTAGGGTTCCGTAGTTTTCCGTCCGTCACAGTAAGTGTCCCCACTTAAGAGTTAAAATAACACCGGCATGTAGGATATGATATGAGCGTTCCACGTACAGCGATATCTATCGGCAAATTAAGTAAACTATAGCGCGCGAGCTTAAAGTATGGAAGATGATTTTTATGGGATACTTCTTTATTGCGTGAACCGATTTTCACCGTTTTTACTTTATTTGAAAGCACGTCATTTCATTGTGATTTTGTAGAAATTACAGGTACAATAAACACCTTCTTATACGGTTAAATTACAAATTAAATTGAAATTATTATGTATTTTTTTTTCAAAAACTATTCAACCTATCAAGTTCAAAATAATATTCCTAGAAAGTTTTTATAAATTTCTACTTTTGAGGTTTTTTTCATATTTTTAAAACGTATGGTTCAAAAGTTAGAGGGGGGGACACACATTTTTTTTACTTCTGGAGCGATTATTTCCGAAAATATTTACATTATCAAAAAATGATTTTAGTAAACCCCTATTCATTTTTAAATACCTATCCAACATATATCACACGTTAGGGTTAAAATGAAAAAAAAAATCACTCCCCACTTTACGTATAGGGGAGGTACCCTAATAATACATTTTTTTCCACTTTTTATTTAACCACTTTGTCGGCGTGATTAATATACATATTGGTACCAAATTTCAGCTTTCTAGAGCTAACGGTCACTGAGATTATCCGCGGACGGACGGACGGACGGGCAGACATGGCGAAACTATAAGGGTTCCTAGTTGACTACGGAACCCTAAAAAGGAGAGCCCAGTTCAATACAAAAAATATGCCTGGCTATGGGCATCGCCGCAAAACGAGTGGAGATATAAATGCTAGATATAAATGAGTGCCAAGTTCTATGCAAAATCCAAATATGTATTTATAGGAACAAAATAACATTATGAACAAGTATTAAACTCTATTTCTTTGCTTTATTGGATACCTATAACAATTCCTGTTATTTAAAAATGTGAGATCTTAAAGTAGGTTAGATTTGACTTGGCCAGTTTTTTATCAGAATTAATAAATAAATATATATATATATATATATATATATATATATATATATATATTTATAATAAAATAACTTTATAAAATTACTGATGTAATGAAAATTGGCCAAGTCAAATCTAACCTACTTTAAGATCTCACATTTTTAAATAACAGGAATTGTTATAGGTATCCAATAAAGCAAAGAAATAGAGTTTAATACTTGTTCATAATGTTATTTTGTTCCTATAAATACATATTTGGATTTTGCATAGAACTTGGCACTCATTTATATCTCCACTCGTTTTGCGGCGATGCCCATAGCCAGGCATATTTTTTGTATTGAACTGGGCTCTCCTTTTTAGGGTTCCGTAGTCAACTAGGAACCCTTATAGATTCGCCATGTCTGCCCGTCCGTCCGTCCGTCCGCGGATAATCTCAGTGACCGTTAGCTCTAGAAAGCTGAAATTTGGTACCAATATGTATATTAATCACGCCGACAAAGTGGTTAAATAAAAAGTGGAAAAAAATGTATTATTAGGGTACCTCCCCTATACGTAAAGTGGGGAGTGATTTTTTTTTTCATTTTAACCCTAACGTGTGATATATTGTTGGATAGGTATTTAAAAATGAATAGGGGTTGACTAAAATCATTTTTTGATAATGTAAATATTTTCGGAAATAATCGCTCCAGAAGTAAAAAAAATGTGTGTCCCCCCCTCTAACTTTTGAACCATACGTTTTAAAAATATGAAAAAAATCTCAAAAGTAGAAATTTATAAAAACTTTCTAGGAAAATTATTTTGAACTTGATAGGTTGAATAGTTTTTGAAAAAAAATTACATAATAATTTCAATTTAATTTGTAATTTAACCGTATAAGCAGGTGTTTATTGTACCTGTAATTTCTACAAAATCACAATGAAATGACGTGCTTTCAAATAAAGTAAAAACGGTGAAAATCGGTTCACGCAATAAAGAAGTATCCCATAAAAATCATCTTCCATACTTTAAGCTCGCGCGCTATAGTTTACTTAATTTGCCGATAGATATCGCTGTACGTGGAACGCTCATATCATATCCTACATGCCGGTGTTATTTTAACTCTTAAGTGGGGACACTTACTGTGACGGACGGAAAACTACGGAACCCTACACTGAGCGTGGCCCGACACGCTCTTGGCCGGTTTTTACATTTATGTTTTTGGTGGGATATCATTACTTTTTGTAAAGAAAACTAGGCAGGTATTGAGATTTAATGTTTTTTCTTGCGTTTCCGCTGCATGGTTTTCTTTTTTATGCTATTGTCTACATTCTCCCGCGCGCCGCCGACGACACACCGTCGGCCGGTCGTTTAGCGCGTATTACAAGTTTTTTGTATGGGGACACCACTTATTATTTAACTTAACTTTAGTTTTATATTTATAGCAAACATAATAATACATATATTGGGATAGTTTCAAATATCTGCTTGTAACGGTTCCCACGATACAATTAAAAAAAAATTGTATGGGGACCCCCCCTATTTTTTAATATTTTTTTAGTTTTAGATTTTTTCCTACGCTTACACACAATTACCGAGCTGGATTCCAAATTTCATCCTTCTAGGTCATCTGGAAGTAGGTTAGGTTTAGGTACTATATGTCAGTCAGTCAGTCAGTGCTAAAATTTACGACTTTTTGACCTTCATATCTTTATAACCGTTTGAGCTAGCTTCATGAAATTTGGGCTTCTAGATGTCCTTATGTATATAATTAAACACATGTAGTTTTATGTGTTTACGTTAAAGAGCTTTTGAGTTATAGAAGGGTCAAAAGTGGCACCAAGTGGTTCGTGTAATATACACTTGGCGCTGGCTAGCCAGTTCCTTTGCTTGAACTTGGCTTGACACGCTGCCGCGTGTCTAGATAATCATAGTTATTAACACTGATATGCGAATCACCCATAATGTCCTTTATCTCACTTTTTAGTTTTTCTCCCTTGACCTCTTCTTCCTCTTCCTCCTAGCGTTTGTCCCAGCTTTTTACTCTATTGGCCCTGGGGTCCGCTCGGCAACCTAATCCCAGGAATTGGCGTAGGCACTAGTTTTTACGAAAGCGACTGCCATCAGACCTTCCAACCCAGAGTGGAAACTAGGCCTTGTTGGGATTAGATCCGTTTTCTTCACGTTGTTTTCCTTCACCGAAAAGCGACTGGTAAATATCAAATGATATTTCGTACATAAGTTCCGAAAAACTCAGTGGTACGAGCCGGGGTTTGAACCCGAGACCTTCGGATTGAAAGTCTGCGTCTTACCGCCAGGCCACCAGCGCTTCCTTTTCTTCCTTAACCATAATTATCTATTCAATAATGGTTAAGAAGGGTTGTTCATTAACATTAAGGTTCGCCCCAGTCCATTTTCGAGAGACTGTCGTGAAGGGTACCTACGGATTTATGTTCCTATAGAAATAATGGGTCTCGTTTATATCACTAAAGTTCGAGAGGAGGCTAAGCTAGCTCGGACCAAACGTGGCCCGTAATTATATCCCGCGCATAAATTCATAGACAGCGAGAACCATTGAGCCCGATATCTATAAGTCGCATGTAGTGTTAAAATGCTTAAGACTTATGGCCTTTTGATTTTGAGCAGAACATTATTGGTTAGCACGGTTTATGAGGAGTAAATTATAATCCGGAGCCGCAAATGACTATGCTGTGTTATTAAATTAGGTATTTTGTACCCGCCTCTGTGGAAACGTTGGTTAGATCAGTATTTTGAAACCTAATTCAGTCCTTGTTTTATATTGTATGCCTGTTATTTATAATAGTTATATGTAGCTACACCCTACGGGTAAAATTGTATGTAACAATGTATGGCTAATAAATAAATGAAATAAAATTGAGTAGTTTCTACGGTTGTGAATATAATAAGCATAAAAACGAGTGTGGGTAAATATGAACCTTTTTGGCATTTGTTGCCACTCGGAACATAGTACTTTGAAGGGCAAAAAGTATCACTTTCCACCAGATTAATACAGTACCGGCCAATAATGTATCACCTTTGGGTTTTTTTAGAGCATGTATAGAGTAAACAATATAGGTTAGTTTTTATATTTTACTAGTCATTTTATTTTATTATCTTTATTTAGAAAACAAACAGACATATACAAAAATATTCATCACAAAAATAGACACTTTATTAGGCCTAAAGTTTCCTATATTACTACGTAAACATTTAGAAAATTGTACAACTAACGTTACATATTTAATTAACGTTACAATAACACGCTAATAAAATAGAAATATATGATGAATAAAGAAATGAAATACTGTGAATTAGTTACAATAACATACTCAGCATGTTACTAGAAAAAGCCCTAATAAAAAAATATTATGTATTAAAAACAATGTCTATGAAAAAACCTTTACATGAGATTAATTTTTCTCATTGCTGATACAAAATACTACTACTAGACTACCTAAAGTAGTGAGGTGGAAATTACTTGAAACATGGAGTTCTACCGTAAAACATGGAGGTGATATATTATTGGTCGGTAATCTGCCCCCATAATGGGGTATTTCAAAATAAAGCACTTTTGAGTTAAGTACTATAATAATAAGTCAAATATGTATTTATAGGAACAAAATAACATTATGAACAAGTATTAAACTCTATTTCTTTGCTTTATTGGATACCTATAACAATTCCTGTTATTTAAAAATGTGAGATCTTAAAGTAGGTTAGATTTGACTTGGCCAGTTTTTTATCAGAATTAATAAATAAATATATATATATATATATATATATATATATATTTAAGTTATTTTATTATATATATATATATATATATATTTATAATAAAATAACTTTATAAAATTACTGATGTAATGAAAATTGGCCAAGTCAAATCTAACCTACTTTAAGATCTCACATTTTTAGGGTTCCGTACCTCGAAAGGAAAAAACGGAACCCTCATAGGATCACTTTGTTGTCCGTCTGTCTGTCTGTCTGTCTGTCTGTCTGTCTGTCTGTCTGTCTGTCTGTCTGTCTGTCTGTCTGTCTGTCAAGACCATTTTTCTCAGGAACGCGTGGAGGTATCAAGCTGAAATTTATATCAAATACTCAAGTCTATTGTCCCTTGGAGCTGTAAAAAAATCAAACTTAAAAGCCAACGCAATCAAAAGATACAGTCGTCTATGCTGCAAATTTTAGAGTTTTTCGGCACTCGCAAAACCTACGGGGTACTTCCTGTGAACTCAGAAACTTAAAATTTGGCACGAAGCAACGTCATAAAGCATAGACAATGGAAAAATTACAAAAAGTAGACATTTTAAGTAAAATCATACAAAAAAATATTTTTTTATATTTTACACTTACTACCTTTTTCCTCGTAAACGCGTGGAGGTATCAAATTCAAATTCATGTCAAATACTCTGGGCTATAGGACCTTTTAGATGTAGCAAAACTAAACTTTTATGTCAACGCAATCAAAAGAAATAGCAATTTAAGTCGCATATTTTGAAACTGAGTACTCGCAAGAAACTCAAAACCTAAAGGGTACTTCCCGTAAACTCAGAAACTTGAAACTTGGCACGAAGAAACTTCATATAGCACAGACAAAGGAAAAATTACGAAAAGTAGACATTTTTAGTAAAATCATACCAATTTTTTTTTTTAATTTTAAACTTACTACCTTTTTCCTCGTAAACGCGTGGAGGTATTAAATCGAAATTCATGTCAAATACTCAGGGCTACAGGACCTTTCAGATGTAGCAAAACCAAACTTTTATGTCAACGCAATCAAAAGAAATTGCAATTTAAGTCGCATATTTTGAAACTGAGTACTCGCAAGAAACTCAAAACCTAAAGGGTACTTCCCGTAAACTTATAAACTTGAAACTTGGCACGAAGAAATTTCATATAGCACAGACAAAGGAAAAATTACGAAAAGTAGACATTTTTAGTAAAATCATACAAAAAATATTTTTTTAAATTTTAAACTTACTCCCTTTTTTCTCGTAAACGCATAGAGTTATTAAATTTAAATTAGTAACAAACATACTACAACTTTTGCTTGTTATAGGTTTGTACGGAACCCTCGGTGCGCGAGTCCGACTGGCACTTGGCCGGTTTTTTAAATAACAGCAATTGTTATAGGTATCCAATAAAGCAAAGAAATAGAGTTGAATACTTGTTCATAATGTTATTTTGTTCCTATAAATACATATTTGAATTTTGCATAGAACTTGGCACTCATTTATATCTCCATTCTTTTTGCGGCGATGCCCACAGCCAGGCATAATTTTTGTATTGAACTTGGCTCTCCTTTTTTACATTTATGTTTTTGGTGGGATTAAATTAATGTTAGGTATAGTTTAAACAGCCTCCTATCCCAGTCGGTAGTGACCCCGCCTACGAAGCAGGAGGTCCCGGGTTCGAATCCTGGTCAGGGAATTTGTTTGTGTGTTTATCACAGATATTTGTTCCTGAGTTATGGATGTTTCTATGTATTTATCCATATTTATCTATTATAAATATCGTCGTCTATGGAGTGGTCCTGAAATAAAGTAGTAGTGTACAATCTTGTGTATTTTTTAATTTAGTGCTAATTTTGAAGCAGTATATTTATTTTATTAATCCGTAGATACAATACTAATAAATAAAAATACAATCATAATAGAATATGTGAGCATATGAACAACATAATTTGACAATCTTCAATCGACATCCGCTACAATGCCACATTTGTATTTCCATTTTCACAACCCGTTTTATGCTTTTCAGAATTTCATCTTACCAAGAAGCTACATTAATTAACTGTATTTTAGCTAGGATAGTCAGGAAGACTCTCTAATCTAACCTCTGACAAAAAAATTTCTATGGGAGATAATTTTCTATGAAAAAAGGCAAATACATTTAATTAAAAATTACTGTAACTACCTTAAAATGAAGCCAGATAAAAAAGTTAAGCCAGGTAAAGAAGAAAGACAATTTATTAAGGTATAAAATAGCTCATCAAATCAAACTATAAGAAAAAACATGTTTTTGAGAAACACCTCAAAAATTCTGTCAGAAGACGCTGTTCAAAAAACTATGTGTATGATGGAATACAAAAGGCGAAAACTTCCAAACGCTGTTTTATTTAAGTATGATTGTATTTATGTTTTGTATGATTGGATCTAGAGATTATTTAAATATAAACACTGCTTCTAAATCGGCACAAAATAAAAAGATAAATCAAAAAAGGCACGGCTACTTTTTTTCCGGACCACTCCTTAGTACCCATAACACAAGCCTTATTGAGCTTACTGTGGGCCTAAGTCGATTTGTGTAAGATTGTCCTATAATATTTATTTATTTATTTTATTTATTTATAAAGTTTCATAACCTGAAGATGCCTCCTACACGTCTCTTTTATGTCTCTGCGCGATCGTAAAATACTTACGAAATATACAGGAAGCCTATCACTGGGCTTTGCAGGAACGAAATCTACTCTTTAAATACTTTTGTTTTTGTAACATCCTTAAATGACCAACACTTCGATTTTTTTCATTTGCGACATGAGTAAACTGGATATAGAGGTCAATATTTTACTAACAGGTTCAACAGATTTCTTCTGACATGTCATAAAAATATTAACCTTTTGGTTTTAAGATCATGTTTGATCTACATGATAGTTAAGTTAAAATAGTAAATTGATAGGATTGGTTTATTTAAAGAAATTAAGAATAATATTTTTAAATTTAGCTTCTTTGCTGAAAAGAAAAATATTCTTCGTAAAAAGGGGTTAAACACATAAGAAACGAAAATTGAAAATATATGAACGCATAGGAACATATCTGAATGGAGCACAACGTTATTTATTTTCTCGCAGGATTCTTTTAACGCTTCATTGCCAGGAATCCACTAGTTTATTTCATTAACTGATTTACAGTAAAATCATTTACACGTTTTTTTTACATTAAGTAATATAATTAAGGTATTACTTGAAGTTAAAAAAAAAAATCAATAACATCGTAATTAGGTGTTCCGAACTTTATCGTATCGTGACTTAATAAAAGAGAAAACTTGAGATTTGTGCAAAAGTATAAAATACCTACAGGATCATATAGATAGGTACATACACATCTTGTAATCAATTCATTCTTGTTAGTAAGGGTGAGCACTAAGCACCCACCAGAGACGGGGCCGTATTCTAACTTTAAAACACGTTTAAACACGATCCAACTTCAATACAACTAACGTCTGGATCACAAATGTCAGAATTTGCTTGATAATTATTTCGATGCAACTATAATACAACTTCAATATTGGTTGACTAGCTTTTGCCCGCGGCTTCGCTCGCGTTAAATTCGGGGTATCAAACCATACAAACTTCCACCCCCCACTTTAGGAAAGTGGGAGGTTAGAAAGAGACAAAAAGTAGCCTATGTGACTCTCCATCCCTTCAACTATCTCCACTTAAAAAAATCACGCCAATTCGTCGCCCCGTTTTGCCGTGAAAGACGGGCAAACAAACAAACAAACACACACATACACTTTCCCATTTATAATATTAGTATAGATATGGATTATTTGTTGGGTGTTGGAGTTATGTTTCAGATAGATAGCGTTTTAAATGTATTGTTTATGTATTTTTAGATTAGAATACGGCACACTAGCGGGATAGAAAATTCCTAATGTAAAAACACAGTCAGAAACACGCGCACAAACGGTAACCAAACCTCGCGTGTCAGTTATTTTACTAATTAAAGTTGAGTTGAAACGAAACTACGTGACGTTTTCATGTCAATCAGATTAACGACGTGTTAGCTCAGTTGGACTTTAATTGCTTAAATGATGATATACGATGACGATACGACTGAAACAGGCTGAGTTATATCAGAGATTAGGTATTATACATGTCAATTTCTTTAAAACTTACTGTAGAAATGTTAATGACTATAACTAATTTTTGTTTATAAGTACTTAAATCCTCACAGCTACGAATCAAACAAAGACAGCTCCAATGAAAACCATGGTTGTCGATTACCTAGTTCGTCAAGAAAAACATTAAGAACGATATAGCAGTGAAGATGACGATTGTATGAAGAGAACTGGGAATTGAACTATTTTTAAAACAGGATTATATACCATGTTTATTTACTCTGTGATAATGTCACATGCAACTGTGCCAAAAGTTATATAATGACCATGGTAGCTTGAAATCGTATGCTATGTAGTGTCTTGGTTCTACTCCGTGGTAACGCCTTAGGCGCGACTTTGCTACAAGCCTTGTTATATCTCTGACATCATTATATAATATGACGTAACACCCGACATATGTATATGGGTACCTAAAAGATGCATCGTGTTGCACTGCAAAACAATTTACGTGATTTATTGTACAGTATAATATAAGAAAACTCTTTATTTGAAAATACTATAAATAGGTATATTAACAATAAATTTAAACCAGTGTGTTGACGATGAGGGACCCTCTTGTTCCTTTAGCCGTCAACACAGTGAATCCTTCTTTTTGTAAAGGGTCGGCAACGCGCAGGTGACTCCTGTGGAGTTACAGGCGTCCATAGGTTACGGTAGCTGCTTACCATCAGGTAGGCCGTATGCTTGTTTGCCACCGTCGTGGTATAAAAAAAAAAAAATATATATAAAAAACGAATCTTAAATAGATTTATACTAAAATAACCAATCTCCGCGCGGCATGGTACCGTATATGCTGGAAGCATTCCCTCTCTGTATGGCAATACGTTGGGTCAGGAATCTACTAGCCTCTTTGAAATTTCTTTAAAGAGGGCGTTGGTACTGGGACCCCAAGGGCCGAGAGTCTCAACGCCGAATGGAACGAAGTTGTATATTTAGTTTTTTTATGTTTCTCAGCTGCTTCTGCAGCCGCGCCGGCTCTGCCGGAAGTTCCGTGGAGATGGGAGGAGCCTAGTGTGTCTACAAATGTGGTATCCTACACCAGCACCCGACCCATTATAATTGATATTGATTGATAACATGATAAGTGATAAATTTGGAGTAACTAAGTACGTTGTAAGAGAATATGTAAACCGATAGTTCTGTTTTGAGATAAGCACATATTTTGAGATATTTTGAGGTATATTGTGCAACTCGAGTTATAAAAAGTGTCCGCCTCATCATCTGGCTTCTAATAGACTCTCGTTTGCAATATATTTTGAAATGTGTAAACACAATATTTTTCATAATTTACGAAGAAAAAAGACATAACGACAGGGGTAACAAAATGGGGAGTTAACATAAAATATTCTTGCTTAACTCCCTAGGGAATAAGCTTTTAGCAAAGAAAGCCAAGATTTAAGTACAATTGTAATGAAAAGCAATGTTCTTTTTAGGTATTTTAGTAAGTAAGGCCAGCAAACCTACCTTACCTACTCCGCAGTACTAAGTGTTTTTTTGCTACAAACTAAAAGGGTCTCCTAACTCCTGAGGGTCACCAAATGTCGCAACGTGTGTCTGAAAAGTACCGTGATTAATGTGGGCCCTTACGAAGTTCTTAGAATTCTGCACTAGTAAACTAACTTGAGGTTTAAATACCTATTAGTCTCACCGTACCTTTGCAAATTATTACACCTTAACACATTGTGCCGTATTCTAAATTTAAAATATATAAACATTACATTAAAAAACACATTATATTTCAAACATAACTTCAACACAACAAATAATCAACCGATATTGAAGTTGCATCGGAATAATTCTGAAGCAAATTTGGACATTTCTGATTCAGACATTTAGGTGTTAGCAGAGCTGTATTGCGTCGTTAAATGGAGTTGTATTGAAGTTGGATCGTGTCTAAAGATGTTTTAAAGATAGAATACGGCACATTGAGTACTAATAACCCGGTGCCGTAAGTATTATAATTTTAAAATACATAAACAATACATTAAAACACAGTCTATCTCCACCACACAACAAACAATCAACCAATATTGAAGTTGTATTGTGGAATAATTTTCATCAATTCTGATATTTCTGATTCAGAAATTTAAGCGTTAGTTGTATTGCGTAATGAATGTATTGGAGTTGCATTGAAGTTGGATCGTGTTTTAAAGTTGGAATACGGCCCATTGAGCATTTAATACCAGTTATTCGGGCTCTCTACTCGTTGCCGCTTTCCTCTACAACGCGGGAAGTAGCTGGGATCAGCTACGAGTGTACCGCGTAGCTAACTATGGCACGTAGGTGTAGAGATTTTTCAACCAACTTCAAGATTTTAAGAAGGAGGTTCTTAATTCATCGAGTTTTTTTTATTTTTGCTCTTTTTATTTTGGCTGGACCGATTTCGAAAATTTTGAAGTTTGAATTTTGAAAATTTGGAATTTCCTGCCAATTGCTACTAAAATTGCGCTTGCTCAGTCGTTACTTCTCCCCATTCTTGATTATGCAGATATCTCCTATTTAGACCTAACCGAGGAGCAACTTAATAAGCTTGAGCGTATTCAAAATGCCTGCATTCGGTTCATTTTCGGATTACGCAAATTCGACCATGTTTCTAGTTTTCGTTCTCAACTCAAATGGCTCCCTATCCGTCACCGCCGTAACTCTCACATACTTTCTTTACTCTTTTCTATACTTTTTAACCCTGCAACTCCCCGCTACCTCAAAGAGCGTTTCTCTTATCTTAATTCTATTAGATCCTCTCAAAAATTGCTCCTAAAAGTGCCATCTTCATCTTCCAAATTTTATAATTGCTCATTTACGTTCCAGGCCGTTCGTTTGTGGAATTCTCTCCCTCTCAACATAAAACGCGCGCAATCTATTGGTAGCTTTAAATCGCAACTTAAGGAATACTATTTATCTCTTCCTTAGGTTTTTAAGTTGACACTGTTGTTTCTTACTGTGTGTATTATATATGTATATATGTACGTATATGTATGTTTATTTTGTATTTATTTAAGTATGTATATTCATATGAATGTGCTGTGTTATCTATTTCGTCTCTTTTGTTTCTATGCACCACCTACTGCTTATTGTTTTTCTCTAGTCTCCACTACCCAAAGGTTGTCTGGAAGAAATCGCTCATTAGCGATAAGACCGCCTGTTGTTACCTCTACCTAAATTTATCTAATTGTAAAATTTGTGCTTGTAACTGTATGAGGTGTGCAATAAAGAGTATTTATTATTATTATTATTATTAATTTGTATACTTCACCGTTGGTCCCATTGTCATCAAGTCAGGATCTAATGATGGGATCCTAGAGAAATTGAGGGAAATCTTCTATTATTAATAGGCACACCTATTATAGTAGTTTGAATATTTTTACAGCAGCTCGAGCATTCGCTTTCAGAAAGGTGGAGGCTAAGTGAACTCGGTTCTTTTTTTGTTTAAAATAATTATTTTCGTTTAAATCAGAAATAAGGGACGATTAAACTCAAAAGTAATGAAAATTGATCTTTTTATGCATAATAGCATACCGAGGGACAGTAAAGATTGCTCATAATTGTAAATCAATTATTATATTAATTTACAATACGTACTCCGGATTAATAAAATAAATAAATATACTCAAAAAATCAATATCATTAGTAAATAATTGAGTAAAAGTTAATAAATGAAAAATATTTCGTCATGTTTGTTACACATGGCATACGAATTTTAATTATAATATAAGTTATTTTGTTGGCTTTTCTATCGATAATGTTTGTAACCAATTAAATACTGAACGAGATAAATAAAAAGTAAAAAATTATACTTTTTAACAAATATTAATTAATGAAAAAGGCAAAGAAAATGCAAGATATGTAAAAGAATATTGAAATAATATAGGTTTGATTCATTACTTCAATATCAAAGTATTACCAAAGATTACATTAGCCCATCATCATTCCACACACGTACTGAATTCCAAATCAAACCTATTACAATTTAATTAGAATCCGTAATTAATCATCAAGTTGTCCCATTCTGCTCTAGTTCGCATATGCACGTTTGCATAGGCGCCATACACTTGGATATTGGTATATTCATTACTAGGTACCTATTCAAAGTTACACAAATAAGAAGCCCTTTTAGCTCATTGAGATGATTTTTCAACCCAGGAGCCGAATTTAAATTTTAATATTAGATTTTTTGGTCTGTTATTATTTATTTGCTCACCATATATTGTCATCAAAATAACATCGAAACAAATTGTAATCTGACAATCAACATGATTAAAGCATATGACGTTTCATATTGACTTAATCCAATTGTCTTAAATCATATATAATTGCAATTTACTGATTAACCAATATATAACAAGAAAATAATAATCTGAGCTCAACGTCACTTCTAATAGACCTGTCCTTGTTCAAAATCAAATTAATACCAAATAACATTATAATTGGAATAGGCTCCCATGAGTTAAAACTTGTCATTGATAAATTTTTGCTCTCTTTATTTCCTAATAAAATATAAATTATAATGTTTATACCGATAAAATTAATATTTGTGATAATTTCTACTGCAGTTAGCTCTTTTAAAAATTTTCGATTGACCCAAGGTTTAGAAACCTAGTCTATGGGTAATTCAACCGAAAACTATGACCAGGTGCCAGAGTAGTGTCAAAATGAGATCAATACATTTTGTTAAGGTTGAATATTTGAGTAAGAATATAGTAGAGTTATAATCTCAAACAAGATTTACCGAAAATATGGCTCGTGAAAATTTTAAACCGGCCAGTCTTATACCATAATAAGACTGTCAGAGAAACTGCTGCACGAGTTGCTCTTACAGCACTATTGTGGGGCCATTTTTTTGAGCTGATTGTGTACCACGTTCTATTACATATTGGTGGGTTGAATAGTATACTTACTAATTTACCAGTATACAGATTGACCTTTTTACTTGCTATTACTACTAAAAGTACCTATTTTCATCTCTATTGAACGTACAAAGCTTTTACGTCAATAACTGTTGTTAATAAACACCCCGGCACATAAACACGTTATTATAATTAATTAGGCGGGCTGGCAAATCACCGCTCAGTCAACACTGCTAACACAATAGCATTATGGTAATTGCTGCTTACTGTACTGTTGATAATGTGGCCATAACCGGGATTATGCACAGTCACTGGTATAGATTAGGTTATATTTTGGTGAACAGCAATAGGATAAGTTAGGTTTAGTTTGCAAGCTTCAATAGAGCTTACACGTTTGGCGCCTGGGCTTGTTGCAACAGTACAATACTAATATTCTTTATTGCACATTTTAATAAAATAGAACAGTACCCACTGGTGCCGTATTCTAATTTTAAAATACATAAACAATACATTAATAATTTTAAACAAAAAAGAACCGACTTCACTTAGCATCCACCTTTCCAAAAGCAAATGCTCGAGCTGTAACAAAAACTCAAATCACTATAGGTGTGCCTATAATAGTTGAAGAGTTCCCTCGATTTCTCCAGGATCCCATCATCAGATCCTGACCTGGTTACAATGGGACTAACTGTGAAGTATACTCTTTCAAACAAAAAAATAATTTTCCAAATCGGTCCAGCCGTCTTCGAATAATCGGTGAACATACATAAAAAAAAATAGCAATAACAAAGATCCCGACGAATTGATAACCTCCTCCTTCGAAATCTTGAAGTCGGTTGAAAACACAATCTATCTCAAACATAACTGAAATCATCCTTGACTGAAACACAGCAAATAATCAACCAATATTGTATTGGTTGCTTATTTGTATTGAAGTTGTATCGGAATTATTTTCAAGTAGATTCAGACGTGTAGGCGCTAGCTGTATAATTGCGTTGTTAATGCATTGGAGTTGTATTGAAGTTGGATCGTGTCTAAACGTGATTTAAAGTTAGAATACGGCTCCAGTACATAGATTAAAAGTAGAGGCAGTCAACAGGCAGTCTTATCGCTACAGAGAATGCTTATCTCTTCCAGACAACCTTGGGTAGCGGAAATATATTCGAAAATAACCGTATATGGCAAAAGAAACCGTGCAAAACCAGTAAAAAAATATCAAAACAAATGCAATAGCAATCTAATAGTTTAAAAAAAAGTTTTATTTACTATGATTTAACATTGATTTAAACTTTCACGGACCTTATAAATTTCTATACTTAGTCTGTTTCGCGACCACGCGGGAATTTTAAAACCTATGGTTGTAGTGTGTTGTAGTTTGTTATATTTTAGTTTATAATTTAAATGCTAATAAATAACAGAAACCCATCTAGGTAGGTATAAAACCAACCCATCCATAAAAACAAGTATAGTAAAATTGAAAACAGTGGGCTTCTTCTACATGTGGTGATTTCTGTATTTACTATCAAATTGTAATGTTAAACCTAAATTTGAATAAATATGTACTTAATATATTTGCTGATGCCATATTGACATTTTTACATTTAGATTCCTATAATGTGTTCAGGACCCATACTTTAGCAATATTTAGCGTTTCCCAAAATAAAAAACTACTTGCCAAAAGTCTTTCCTACATATCATTAAAGATTTATCCATAATTTAGTCGTACAAAGTGCAGAAGATCCAGCTGGGAAACACTGTCAACAAATACGGTATCATGGAAGAAATCTCTCTCGAGTGCTTTTTAGTTCCAATGTAAATAAATTTAAATATAGTGAAATATAAATGCAAAATTCAGACGAATTTCCATTAAATTTTAAGTTCAAACAGCATTTCTCTAAGGGCTGTTAAAGATAACCAAGTAAAATAAGGTAAAATAATTATAAAAAAAAACAATTCTGTTATCAAAACCCTCCAGAAAAACGCATTCCTCCCATCTCATTACCCACCGTCACTGTTTAATATCATTAAGCACTTAGTTTTCACTCGAGAAAAAAGCAATTATGGCTTCAAAATAGCGCCCTAATTTGTGTATTACAAAGGTACGGTACGGGCTTCAAATCTTTTCACGTCTTTTGACTACCAAGCGTGACGATTTAACGAGTGTTTATTTGTATTTATGCTTACTTATCCTTACTTAAGTATACTTATTTGTCCTTATTAATGGTATGAACGGCTCGTATTTGAAACGCGATGCTTTGTTTGTGTACGGATAATGATGTCTTTTTGTTGTGCTTTCCGTTATGTACTTATTAAATATTTACAGTGATAATGTAAATGTCGCTAGACAATTACTGGTACAGCGGTACCTGCTTTGGTATCAAAATAAATGAGAAGATAGGTATGATGCTAGCTTTGGTTGCTTAAAATAAATATATCTCTATATAATCTTACGTGCTCGTACTTACCGAAATATTTAAGACTTAGTTCTACCTTTGCTAGTTAGTGGGAACTATTATCAATTTTATCTTTAAAAAAACGTTTCATGTTAAATTCTGGATACCTATCTTGGCCACGTACCACGAAGGAGTAATACACATAAAAAAACGACATTCAAGTTTTTATCGTTTTTCGGAATGAAATTCGGGTTAAATATACCTGTTTATGGATCTTGTACGTGGTGGGGCAGAATATGAAGCCTAAAGTGGCAGATTTTCAAGATATTACTTTTTTAGAAGTACAACAAAGTTAGCTATATTTTAAATATAAAAATATCATAATACTTTGGTAAAATAGAGCTTACGAGTATTCACAAAACCTTACTCTAACCTATGTTAGTCCCCATCAAAATTCTACAGCATTACACCCTAATAAAAATAGACTAGCTCCCAACCCAGAATGATTCCCTAGGGAAATTTGATCCACGCATCCCATAAAACCTTTTTAATTCACACTGTGACACCAGCCTCTACACTACGACAATGACGACAATTTACAGCCTAAAATACGTCATTGGATAAGCCGCGCAATAAAGAATCGAATATGTTCAGAGAGATGTACAATTGTACATTACATCACATTGTGCGATGCCCGTTCGGATGTAAAGCCACCAATATCGCGCGTCGTAAATTAACCCGGTTTTACACTGAAATTGGATTTAAATAAAACGAAACAAGTGCGAAACGGATTTACCCTGGAGGTGCCGGAAACGTATTGTCACATAGTTTTTGGTGATTGTTGTTTAGGATTAAGTTCCACGTATCCACATATTATATTATCCTCGATAATACAATTGCTTTACTCCAGAATTATAAGCTGTCAATTAAATAGCTGACAGGTATATTCAAAAGATATTCGATATCTTTGGGTTCAATTGTCGTTAAGGACATTTTGGCGAAAATGAGTTATATATACAGCTGTGTTTAGAATTTCAAGCGCTGTCGTTCTGTATAGTTAAAATTTCGATATCTCTTAAAAAATTGCCTTTACGACCCGATTTTTACACTATGAGATTGCAAAAACAGCTTATCTAAAGGGACGTAAATGACCAGTTATAATTTTCAAGTTTTAAGATAAAATCGTAAAGGAAGTCGCTAAATATAAATATTGTAGTAAGTGACTTTCATCTCATATTTCGTCCTTTAAGCCCCTCATTTTATCTTACTCACTTTCCAAATCGTATGGTCTAGAGGGGCGTAAATGACATGTTTTATTACTATTGTCCTTTACGACCTGCTCTGGAAATGATTTTACCATAATGAATTTTAATATAATGAAGTGAACATGGCTGTAAAAGACTTTTCTAATATTTTGTGAGGTTTACTGCTATTAAGGAGTTCCTAAATTATAAAATAAAAAGAATTAACATGGATGTAAAGGTCCACAATGTCAAAAAAATAGTTTCATGGGACCTTTATTACTAAAATGTAATGTTTGACCTTAAAATTAGTAAACATTTACGCTCATTTTTTAAATATAAACTAACGGTGTAAAGGTCACTTAACATGAATACAGTTAGGTTTTGTAGGCTTTATAAACTTAGTTCAAAGAACATGGAGATTGAGGTTACTATAAATTATATAGAATCAGCAGGTTGTAAGGCGTTCGCGCGAACTCAATTCTTACCGGCTTACCTATTTTGAGCACTCGTAGGAAAAATATTGTCTACAATAAATAGTATAAAAATCTTTTCAATCTCGTACCTAACTTACGCCACTCAGCAAGCGGTACTCGACTGAAAAGTTGTTCATTATATCACGATTGTATAAAATACTATATTGGCAACTAACAAATGTAAATGACATGATAATCTGGTGCTATCCCGGCAGTGCCACAATGTTGTCAGCTGCAATGCAGCAGACGACTATGTCATGTAATGTTTTAAGGAAATTGACAATAATAATATAGTTGTGACTTATTTTTTTATTTAAACTTGATATCATGCCTACAGTTTCAAGATATTAAAAAATAATAAAATACTTAAATGTTTTACAGTACCCATATTATTTTTCTTTTCTTGTAACTACGGAACTCCAAAGAGTAATTTATTGGTGGGCAAAAGTTAATAATGCTGTGGTATTGGATTTTTATCTTTAAATTTATTATGGAGATATCTCCGTCCGTCTGTTCTAAGATTAATATTTTAAGTTAAATAAGTTATAGATACGAAATAGAATGTTTTTGTCCTTTCAGAATTTTTTTCTCCATTATAATAATTATTGTATGTAATTAAGAGAGTAAAGTTATTACAACTTGCGATAAGAAATAGGTACCCTTGAACTATGAACAAAGATTGTTTAACTGTTTACGAAAAAAAACATAATTATATGTATTTATTTTAACGTCGTTTAGCTTCCTATTTCTGACTGTAGGTATTTGTCACCATCTTCAAAAATAATAAGCCTAAAGTGCACTAGCGTTAATGGTTCCCTTCAAGGGCCGGCCATTAGAGTTCGTTAGCATGTTACCGAGGCGTGAAATTTCAGGCACGCATCAATCATCCGTAATTTGACGTGGGGAAGAATACCGTAACAGCCTTGTTCACAAACGATACGCTGTCAGGCTACTTTAGCTTGGCCTCTAGATTTGTTGAACTTCATATTAATTAACATTACATGGGAATATGGCGTGTTAAATTCTTACCTTGAGTTCCGAGTTTTCGTCCACTAGTTGTATATGTATGCATGGCGTGCGTAAATACGAAGAAATCGGCTTATATTTTATAGGTACATGACAAAAATGGAAATTTTACAATATTTTAACGAGGACCAAGTCGCAGATAGCGGCTTTGAGAATTGTAAGCTTGGATCAGTGAAATTTTAAACCAGTTAAGTAGTGTAAGTACCCAATACACTGACTGTTTTAACTAGTAATTATTTACTAAAGATTTTGCACAAACCATTCGCCAGTAAGTTTACAAAACCTTTTTAATTAGACTAGAACTCTAGAGGATTTAAGGTGCCCTTAAAAAGCTATTGCATACCCCCCCCTCGCATCTCTCCCTTATAGGGATCGGGGATAATCCCGCCACGATAAGTAAGTGTTATGTATGGCGTAGCTCCGGCGATTATGCAAGTGTCGGTTCTGGGATTACAAGGGTATTACTATTGTATTAATCATGGAGAGTTTTTGACGGACGGGTAAGACTATTTGGGTCGTTAGGTTAATCAACTCTTAGGAGCTTCTAGTTGCCAAAAACGGCCTTTCACTGTTTGGAGTTATAAACGGTTTATTTCTATAAGTCTATTTTGTAATTGTAAAATTGAATTTAGTTGTCGTAAAAATTCAATTCAGATATTGTCAAGAGACGTAGATATATTAAAGCGTTCTACAGACGTATGATGGTAGCAGGTATCATGTGGCTATCCATACGATACCTGTTGTCATCATACGGCGTGACTTAAGTCACGCGTGTATAAGAACAGTTGCCCGTCATGTTAAATTAGTATTTATTTTATTTTATTATTTAAATAAGTTACACAACATAACAGTAATGCAACCAATGCACTGCGACCTACAAATACTGCGTACGTAACAGCGTGGCTCCGTTGCGTCGTCTAATCAGGCGTAAAATTCTGCAGATTGCCCCGGAACCGACGAAATACGACACCCTTTGGCTAGAAGTCTGCACTCGCGATGGTGCCTGCAGCGTCCGCGGCACGGCAGGGCTGAAGTGCATTGTAGTGGCACGGCTGCAGCGCTTTATCGTTTATGTAATGACTTTTCAAATAATCTACTGACAATTGTGTCTGCTGTGATTTAGGATATCGTCAATTTATATAATATATTGAATTATTAGATCACAGCGGAGTGGTATAGAAAGATGGCAAAATTTGAAAACCTTCCACACTACATAATGATGTTACCTGAACTCACATAACTATAACGTAATAGGTATTACGGCAGTAAATTTCCCCAACAAACGTATTCTAAAGACACGGGTCAAGGCTTCCTTTGTACCAATATCGAGTGGAAAACGAAGGGAAACCCAGAAGATTACATACAAGCACATTATATACTTCACCAGTGTTAGTTGAGCTATGATCTCACCCTTGAGCGATGGTCATGTGTGCTTGTCCCCGGCTCAATTCAGTTGGTCTGAAAGTTAAGAAATGAGACATGTCCTTAAGGTCGGGGTTTGATGTTCAGATGATTGTTCGTTGGGTCCGTCTGCTTTAGGGTATTCCGGTATTGAGTTTTGTTTATTTTTACCTCATACATGACATATAAATGAGACTGTATATAGGGGATGTATTGTTGTCAGATTTCTTATTCATGTTTGGGGACGGTTACCTACTTTGATTTTCTACCACATAAACAGGTTAACAATGCTTACTCAAATTATTCATGTAGTAAATATGTAAGCGGTGGAAGTCAAGATAAAATCAGACGTGTAAAAATAAAAAATAAAGGACTTGGTTTAGGATACGGGTATGTCCTTAAACTACGTTTAAAAGAGAGATATGGGTACTGCGAATGTTATCTCGCTATGTGTGGTAGGACGCAGCTCAGCGAGTGTCATTTCACTCAAGCCTGGAGCGGAACCCGACTCGGGAAGTACCTTACAGAAAACCACAGCTTAATAGCACTAGACCCTACTCATAGTGTTGCGTACCTACCGGTGAGTAAGGTTTCCAGAGAACTCAAGGAGGATGCGGTGTGTTAACGACGGAGGAGCCTACTGTCCCTTTAACCGTCAACAGTGTATTCTGCTATATAATTATTAAAGAGTCGGCAACGCGCATTTGATACCTGTGGAGTTGCAGGCATCCATAGGCTATGGAAGGAATTACCAGGTGGGCTGTATGCATGTTTACCACCATCGTGGTGCTAAACAAAAAGGTCGTGGGTTCGAATTCTAGCTTTCCCGGAAAGTTAATATTTGAGGTTACCCTTCAGAATATCATTTGAAATATTCAAGTACATGTCATCAGGTCTCACAATAAAAAACTGTAAATAATTGAGATCGAGCTTTACTGAGACAAAATATGTGCAAGTGAAATGGAACTGTGAGTAGGATATATGGGGCCGTATTCTAACTTTAAAATACGTATAGACACGATCCTACTTCAATACTACTACAACGTATTAACTACGCTACATAGCGAGCGCCTAACCGTCTGAATCAGAAAAATGACAATTTGCTTGAAAATTAATCCGATGCAACTCCAATACAACTTCAATATTGGTTGATTATTAAATTTGTTGTGTCTTGGAGTTCTGTTTGAGAAAAACTGTGTTTTTAATGTATTGTTTATGTATTTTTCTACTTCTGTACTTTTATCTGTCATTGATACATTCGTCAAACCCTTTATAAGAACATAGATAATATACTCGAAGAAAAGTCTATCTAGTCTATTCTCCAAAATAACACTTGTTCTATAAAAGAGCCAAAATAGTATCGCGTACACGCGTGCAAGCACGTTAATATAGGACAAATTAAATTACTGCCAACCTAAGGAACCTAAATAAAGGCAGCGTTTTTAGAAAACAAAACTTTAAAAAAGAAAAAATTAAAGGATCCACAGACCTACTTTGTAGTTTTTATTTTACGTTTCCCGTTCGTTTGTAGGGGCAAACGTAAACTTTGAAAGTAATTTAGGTATTTTTACGAATCCCTGTACCTCTTTAATCATTTATCAAATAACGACTGCGTGTATTTCTGTTAGTAATGTTAGTATTCTTGAAAATTTGTGTTTAAAAGGTAAAACTAAATGGTTGTTGATTATATTGACAAAATAACTTTACTGCGATATCCATGAAGTTTTCAGTTTCGCATTTTATGTAAAAGTAAGTGTAGTCGTAGAAAAAGTATTGTATGCAACGTCGTATAAGTAGGTCAAAAAATGTTCGTGGCGTTTTTCTTAACAATTTTCGCTTACGAAGGCTTGTTACCCACGCCACTCACCTTTTTTGACCCCTCTTATATAACTGTTGCATAAAATACTATTAAGATTAGAATACGGCATATGGCGTTATTCATAAACGTCTGTCAAATCTAAAATGGCGATGATAATTGTTTGTCCGTATCCGTAATATTGATTTTTGAGTTGTTACGCACAGTGATTGGCGTTATGGATCAAGACGGAATAAAGTACCTCAACACTGCTTATAAATATTTTAATGTTGTCTATTTAACAAATTTATAGTACACTTAAAAAGAATTTTTTAACAGTTTCATCGGTATTGCGGGTTTCATTGGCTTATTTATAATACCTTAATTTCTATGTGATATCCCGAATCCAAAATGCTGATCATTTCATGCATAAGGGATACCTAGTCCTTATTTTATTAAGTGTCCCTGACTCTAACCTCTTATTTATGTTACAAGACTACCACCGCTAACATAATAAGCGGGGTCAATTTATGTATGTAGACATAATCCCAGGGTATCACTGTAACTTCTAATTCAATTGAAAACCTAAACAAACCGCCATGTTGGAAATAATTGGGACGCAAACACGGGCGACAAATAATTGTTTTGTTTTCATTATTTTAGGAAAAGGGGTAAGGGATTGGCGGAAACAAAGCCTGCCCTGGACGGACACGCAGACATTTAATACTTTATATATACACGTGACAGTGACCCAGCTTTAAATTTTCAATTAACCTTAAAACAGACGGCCTACATAAACGTTCAGAAATTAAGAGTCACGGTAAATTTGTGCCCGTTAAATTAGGTAGGTAAAATGGTATCGAATATACGCACGCATACTGAACAAAATGGTTACTGATACATAAAATAAGAATTAAAAAATACTACAAGTTAGTATTCAATTCTACTTGGAGGTGAAAAATAAAAACATTTTGTTATTAATGTTATTATACATATTTCAAATTCTTACTTTACGTTTAGAAAAGCTAGCCTAATATGGTAGATAATAAGATTGTATGTAATTGTAAGTACGAAAGTGACGCATGGTGCCGGATTCAAATATTAAAATACATTAACAATACATTAAGAACACAACCTATCTCAAACATAACTCCAACACACAACAAACAATCAACCAATATTGAAGTTGTATTGAAGTTGCGTTGGAATATTTCTCAAGCAAATTCTGATATTTCTAATTCAGATGTTTATGCCGTAGCTGCATTGCGTTGTTAATACATTGGAGTTGTATTGAAGTTGGATCGTGTCTATACGTGTTTTAAAGTTAGAATACGGCCCATGATGTGATAGGCGATAAAATGGCAACTATGCTATCCATTCAGGACGTGGGCTACGTCATTACTAAACTAAAATAGAGAACACTCTCTGTACCACCTAGTGCTACGCACTACGCTCGTAGCCCGTAGCCACGTATTTGCCGTATGTAGCGCGTAGTAGCTACGAAGAGAGAACCCGGCAGTCGGGTTCCTGGTCTTGAAAGTGTTAAGCGGGACATGTTGCCAGGCAGAGTGATGGCTGGTGGGCTAAAATTTTGACGGATTCAAATGAAAAAAGCCACTAGCACCCGTCAGATCGATGGATAGACGCACATTTTGGAAGTCGGGAGGTTGCGGGTTCCTTCTGGATGATATTGGCTGAAATGATAGCGATATGGCTAGTCAATTGATATTGCAGCTTACTAAATCAATAAATTATATAACAAAGTCGTGTCAGTTACCATTTATAACTCAAATCTCCGCCCCAAGTAACAGAATAACTATGATAATATTGGAGAAATTAAAAAACAATATTTTTGGCGGTACGAAGTTCGCCGGGTCAGTAGGTCATACACAAATGATACAATAATGAAATGCACGTGATAGTAATAAAATATTTAAATATCAATAAATAGAATAATAATGTACAAACTATGCATACAAATTTATAATAAGTGCATTTTGCTCATTCGATAGTAGAGGATGATAATTATAATAATTTATGTTGTGTTCCAGATATTGCAAAATTTGTCATTAATTTAATTACTGATTGCACATGTTAACTAAGTTATGACAACATTAATTGTGTTTGAATTCACGCTAAATCAGGTAAATGTACCGCAACATAGCATTTATAGTTTAATTTTTCGTTGTAGATATTTAATATAAATTATATTATTGTATTTTATGTCTTTCTTTATTTTGAGGTGTGCAATAAAGATTATTTACGTTATGTTATATATATTTTGCTTTTGTACAAAGGATTGTATACAAAATGGACTGCCAATATCTAAACTGTGATGATTGCCACTTCATCCTAATACACTAGCACAGTATTATAAAATTATTAGGAAGATGGTCTCTTAACCTACTTCGAACAAATAAAAATTCACGTTCGAAATTCAAATTTCGGACGCAGGGCTTGCGTTCTTTATCGAACGAGCGTAAGCGTAGTGAACTTCTTTCAAACAACTTCGGCTACCTAGACGTCCATGCATTTCGATGGCTTTTTGATATTGAATAGTTGTCGCGCGATAACTTTAGTAAAAATTTTCTGATTTATATGAAATTTGTTGGGGTTGTAGTAGAGCTCAATACAATTTGAGAGTTCGTTTATAAGCAGGATAGATCAAGGGGTTATGGAGCTAGAAGGCTTTAAAAATCATCATCATTAGGGTCTTGTTATATTGGTCACTCGTTTGCAAGAAAGTCGCGAGTTTTCAGTTTGAGGCGGACTACTAGTATAATTTTCAACCAACTTCAAGATTTTTAGGGAGCAGGTTCTTAATTCGTCGATTATTCGAAGACGGCTGGACCGATTTGGAAAATTCTGTTTTTATTTGAAAGGGTATAATACTCCACAGTTGGTCCCATTGTCACCAGGTCAGGATCTGAGGGAACTCTTCAAATATTATAGGCACACCTACATCGATTTAAGTATTTATTACGCCGAGCTAGCGTTTGCTTTTGGTAATGTGGAGTCTAATTTTAAAGTTATTAATGATCTATGATAAATTTAATTCTAATAGGTATTATGCAAGAGGCGTAACAAGCATATGCAATAAATAAAAGTTTTTTTAGAATTAAATCATTTTAATAAGTATTAGACTAAGAAATTAATGTACCTGCCAACTTTGTTCCGAAAACAATGTTAAAACAATTTTTTTTTCATCACACAATCTAAGCGAAATGAAGAAATAACGATTAAAAAATCCTAAAAAGCATCGACAATGTTCGAAGTTAAACTACTTGTTGTAACTGGGCGTACTCTGGCACTAGTTTCATCTATCGTGTCACTAACATTATCATACATTTAGTTCAGTGATTTGATGCAGCGAAAATAACTCGACTTTTGTTGAAAAGATGGAGTTGCGGCATCACGGAGAGTGCTCCTAGGAATTTTTCGGATTAATCCCTGCCGCCTCTTTCCGCCATCGTCCTACGCGACAGCATTACCATCATCACCACTTAGATGGTTGGCAGTCCTCAACTGTGCGTTTCTCGAGAAACTTCCTGCCTCGCACAACAAAACTGTGGAATGAACTGTCGTCTGCGGTATTTCCGGACCGATACGACCTTCAAACCTTCAAGAGCGTATTCCCATCTTAAAGGCCGGCAACGCGCTTGTGACCCCTCTGGTGTTGCGGGCGTCCATGGGCGGCGTTAATTGCTTACCATCAGGAGCGCGGCAGGCGCCCGCCGGCCAGCGCGGGTGCGCCGGGACCCTCGCGCCAACCTTGCGCGACGTGCGGCGGAGGGTGGTGCCCTCAGGACGAACGTTGCCCGGCGTACAGTGCATTATGTTACGTATGTGACAATAGGGGACATTTCGCAAAAATGTTTAGGCAGCGCACCTGAGCTGCGATCATTCGTAGTGGTTGATAGCCAAGGTCGTAGGTATCGGCGCAATTGGCGTCAGCTGGTGGCACGCCAGACGGCAGTGACGTGCCAGGAGACAATGGTCTTAAAGACCCAAGGGCCTGCGGTCGGCTCTTCCACAGAATCGGCGGTTGATAAAGCGGAAGTATGTCAGTCAGGTGCCAGTGCTAAGACAGTTTCAAACGAACCTGTTACACAGTCTCACTTGCCTCATATTTCCCCACCCCTAACGCGCTCTAAAGCTAAGGCATTATTTAACAACGCAAAGATCGATGACCTTTTTTAATAAGTAAGAGTTTAGCAACAGGCAACATAAATAAAATAAATAAATATAATTGTTACCGTTAGAAGTTAATAGTGTATACTTACTTTTACATTCACAAATTTCATTTGCCAGACTATAGGTATATCTATGTAGGTTGTTGTGTTGTCATTTATTTCGATCCAAATGTGTGAATTTAAAGTAAAGCGATTAGCAGATTTGCTATAACAACAAACAACCTAATTTTCTTAGCAATAAGACTAGGATTATAATGATAGCTTTAGCCATTAAGTTAATTGGTCGACTGCTCGTTTGCCTCCTATATCATTTAAAAAAAAATCTAATATGCTATAGCCGGATACTTGGAGGTAAGTAAGTGATTTTGTATATATATTGTGTGAGTATAACATACCAATAGCGTAACATTCAGACACATCAACCTATGTCAGCATTTTGACTTAAACAATTTATACGTACAGTCACGGCCTTGAATTGTTGAGCTTATTACGGTTCAAGCTATTTTCTATTGTTTAATACGTACTCTATGAAATGTCTAATATAAAGTTAAACCTAAATAGATCAACAATTAAAGTCGCTTACTGGATTGACTCTTACCAGGTTTGGTAAATCGCCTTGTACTACTTTATTCTTAAGAAACACAAAATTACACAATGAACATTCTTTGTTGTATCGAATAACTTACAGCTGTACGTACAGGGAGGATAACTCTAAACTTAAACCAATGTATTCCTTCACGAATGATCTTTATTTTGGACCCGGGGTATGTCCTTAAACTACGTCCGGACCTGGGTATGTCCTTAAACTACGCCAAAAAGAGAGGTATGGGCACTGTGAATGGCATCTCGCTAAGTGTGGTAGGGCACGGTCAGCGAATGTCATCGCTCAAATCTGGAGCAGAGCCCGACTGGGGAAGTACCTCCACCTTACAGAAAACCACAGCCAAATAGCACTAGACCCTACTCATAGTGTTGTGTTCCTGCTGGTGAGTAAGGTTGCCAAAGAGCTCAAAGAGGACCCAGTGTGTTGACGATGAGGGACCTTCTTGTTCCTTTAGTCGTCAACACAGTGAATCCTTCTCTTTGTAAAGGGTCGGCAACGCGCATGTGACTCCTTTGGAGTTGCAGGCGTCCATAGGTTACGGTAGCTGCTTACCATCAGGCGGGCCGTATGCTTGTTTGTCACCGTCGTAGTATAAAAAAATGATTCGGTAAGCAAACTTAGCTTGAAATATTATCTACACATTATCAACAACTACTCAGTAATATATATATATATATATATATATGTATGTATAATTATTGTATTTATGTAGAATAAATTTATATTTAGTTATACGTAATGTAATTTCGGATTTTAGTTTTCTGTTTGCTACCCGTTCCCCGCACTATTGTTTTTATCTGTTTGGCCTGATGGTTGACTGGTAGAGAATGCCCTCTGGCATTAAGTCCGCCCTTTGTACTTTGTATTATTGTGCAATAAAGTTTAAATAAATAAATAAACAAGTACTTAGTCTGATACTTTATTCTAAAACCTTCCGAACTCCTCGACGGCTGCTTGGTAAAAAGGTCCAGTTGACAGTGCCAAGATATTTATTAGCGATGATGTGACGTCACTCGTACTGGCGCCATTTTCGTGTTGCCAGCGCTCCAATCGGCGGTGTTGCTGCTTGAAAAAAGCTTGGCGATTACATCCTTTTGTTTTCTAGAATGCGTAATACATAAAAACCTTCTCTTTTGCAACATTTGTAAAACACACATCAATGCCAACCTTAGTTAGCGCGTAAAATACCACCGAAACCTTGCAATGTAAACCTTATGTAATAACCTTAAGATCCATTTTTCAACAATACGATACAAAGTAAGTTTGAAACAGTTACAGTTGACATGAAACTTTATTATAGAATTTGACGTGCTTAATAAATCTGGATGTATGCGAGTTGTTCGAATTCATTTGGCAAAAGCGATAAAACGTATTCGTGATTCCTTTTTTTATTACCGCTATAGGTATTTACATTTTCTCATGTGACTGATCTTTATGAGATCGGTTCTTTTATTGAATTTGATTTTGACTTGTTGGTTACGTATTGAATGATTTGTGACGTGTTTTATACCTATAGATACAGCTCCGAGTTTGCTTAGCAACCATTGACTGATACTTTTAAAATCTTATTTAGCAAACTAATTGTGATTGATGAGATTAGTCACGTTTTTAATGTGGTTTTCTTTCACCTAATAAATACTAAAAAGTGGTACCTAAAATAAGATTTGTGTTTTATATTTCGCAGGATCTTGCTGTAAAAACATTTTAACATTATTTCTTAATCAATTTCATTGGTAATTGGATGAAGCGTTACAATAGGCATATATAATATTTTAATATTAAGATCAATTTATACAGGATGAAATCAGGGTAGTGTAGCAAGCAATTAAGGCGTGATGCAGAATTCCAAGATGAACCCAATGACGTTAATCATAATCTTTTTTTCACCAATATTGACAATATTTTTTAAGATCATAAGTAGAAAAGTAAAGTTTGTCATATAATTTTGGTCACCCATGTGACTTCTTGTCGTTTTCTATACAGCGTATGATAAAACTAATAGGGTGTCCATGATTTATTAAGTTTTGGATTAATTTTACTTGAAGAATAAAAAAATGGAATTCATTTCGTTACAATACTTAAACTAACATATGATAATGGTGATCAGATACAGAGTCAGAAAAAGTGTTTCGGGATGACGACCCTGAATCCACCCTGTTTTTTTAGTAATTTGTTAACAACTACTTATACTTATGATTATAAAAAGCATACCCACATTTCAGCATCTGCAAAGGACCATTTTAATCCTTCAAAAGCCACATAAGCGGTCGAACATTCCAGTCAAAGCCGTCAACCTAAAATTGCGAAGATGAAAGACCCATCGAATGAAAGCGCGACCATCGAAACGTCGAAACGTTCACACAAAGCGAGTGGCGATTCGGAAACGCCCGCAACGCTCTCATTTCGACTTTGACGTGATATCGTCCGGATATCATTGCATAATACGTGGACCAGTAAAGTAATGATGGAATTGGCATTACCGTTAACTGCTACAACATTGCATTCCATGCTCAAGTATGCCTGGCTTGAAAACATGGTGTTTTTAGTCCTGAGATGGGAAAAAGGCGGCCATTATGAAAAGAAAACATTAGAAATAGAAAAAAATAGTATTTTATACAATCGTGACATAATAAAAAAAAAATTAAAATTTAATCTGTTTTGTTCATTAACAGTTAGATACATTCATACAAAAACTTAACTACTAATCTTAAATTATAAAGATTTTTTGAGTTAAGGAGTCATCTATTTTAATTTATTAATTATACAATAATGTTAAGTAATTTGTTACAATAAACAATTTTTTATTTACTTACGTCGGTAGCTCTTATTTTAAACATGTGTTTCTTTATCATGTTTCTGGCTTGACCGCATGTTCGGCCTTCTAACGAGTTTAATAATTCAGTTGGAAATCTATTCAATATACGCGGTACCATGCATTTCCATATTCTTTTACCGTATTCATTGTTTGTGTTTTCGATCTCAAACGTTGGAAGGTTATCTAAATTACGTAACCGTAAAGGTCGCGTTTTTTTCGTTAAGTATTTTATGTTATTGTAGTATTGGGTTAAAATGGATAGATCAACTTTTTCAAATACATTTAGCAGTCGGCAGTAATTGAATAGATTTTCATAATTATTTTTGTATTTATATTTAATTTTTGTGGGTACAATTGTCTTTAGTATATGTAATTGGATGTTGTAAATATTATTTAGGTATGTCTTGTATGATCTTCCGTAGCTTTCTAGACCATAGCTTATAACTAAATCCGCCAGGGACATGTAAAGGAGCCTTAGCGTATTAAATGGTACTTTGTGTTTTAGTATACATAGCTTTGATAGTATGGCTCTAAGTTTATTACATACCCGGTTAATATGTGGGCCCCAGTTAAAGTTGTGGTCTATGTTTTGTCCAAGGTAGGTATGTTCTTTTACAATATCAAGTTGAGCACATTTACACTTTACACTAGACATGTGCAGACACTTGTGCTCGTGGGCCACGATAATGAAGAGCTTTTCAGTCGAGTACCGTGTTTAGGCTACGAAGTTTGCCGAATGGGCTTAATCTCCCGGTGAATTGTGCCGCCGGTCGGGAAGGTGGACAACGTCCTATAATATTGTATGAAAATACATTTCAGCATCGTCGACGATGCTAAAATATGCGACCATAAAAGCTCCATCGAAAAGTATGCGCTAGTAGTTCGATCTGCAAAGTCTCAATTCAAACATTACCGACGATGATAAGAACAAACAGCCAAGTGCGTGTCGGACGACGTATAATGATGGAGGGTTCCGTACCTTCAATGGAACAAAAACCCAACTAATACCAAAAGGTCGTATCTGATGCATAGGGAAGACATTTTTTGGAGATAACCCAAAAATGGCTGATAATCTTGTTTTGAAGATTTTCTTAAAATTATGAAATAAGGCGCATCTTCTCAATTTTTTCCAAACCATCGACGGTTCAAAAGTTACAGGAAGGGAACACAATTTTGTTAATTTAAACGATTATTTCTGAAGTTTTTCACTCACTTAATCACAAAATGTTCAAAGACGTGTTGATGTGTTGATATTCGGTAAAAAAAAAATTAAAATTTTGTATGGAGAGCCCCCCCGTAATTTTTTTTTCTGTAATTAAACTACATATCTAAATAGCGGCATACAAAATACACCTCCTTGTCTAAATTTTAAATTTTGATTAAGATGTCCTGAAGTTTCCGAGACGGACAGACAGACGAACATGATGAAACTATAAAGGTTCCGTTTTTGCCATTTTGGCTACGGAACCTTAAAAACAGAGGTAATGTAGTAACAGTTGCCGGTGTCAGGACAGAATGGTTCGAGTTATAATAAAAATAAATAAATAAATAAATATTATGGGACAATCTTACACAAATCAATCTAGTCCCACAGTAAGCTCAATTAAGGCTTGTGTTGTGGGTACTAGGCGACGATATATATAATAGATAGATATATAGACGGAGAGCTGGCCACGTCAGATATGACACAATAATGAGAGCAACGAAACCCCTCTAGTTAGTTTGCTATACTATGCTTATTTCTAGATCCGGACATCTGGCAGCTGTAAAGTGGTGGAGGTCAAAGAATGCAAATAACTTGAAGAAAACAAATCCTAGAGTTCTGTGTTTGATGAAATATAATGGGAAATTATGTAATTCATTAGATTATATCATATCCAGAAGTTTCTGTTGGGGGAAAGTAGTGCCAAATGATTTATAATGCAATTTTTAGTTAGTCGCTTACTGTTTTTGTTTCCGCAACAAAAGACAACTTTTTTAAATCTAATGTTAAAATATAGGCCCTGTCCTCTATAAATGACACAACTTTGGCAGTTTTTATCTATTTTGGTATTACTTTTTTCAAACTTAAAAACTTTTTTGGTCTGTCACTCCGACCTCCACCCATTAAAAGCTGCCAGATGCCTGGATCTAGCAATAAGGATGGTAAAGCAGTCTAACTAGACAGGTTTCATTGCTCTCATTATTGTGTCATATCTGACGTGGCCAGCTCTTAGACCAATAGATAAATACTTAAATACATAGGAAACATCCATAACTCAGGAACAAATATCTGTGATAAACACACGAATAAATGCCTTGACCAGGATTCGGACCCGGGACCTCCTGCTTCATAGGCAGGGTCACTACCGACTAGGCTAGGAGGCCGTCGAACGTCGATGAACGACATTATACGACAACGGAGCCAGCTGATATTTTACAGAAGCTATATTTAAAAAAGACTTGAAAACTTACAGATGTAGTGCAAAATAGTTTTCCATCGTATTTTCTCGGAAAAGTTCGTATTCATCGAGCTCTCTCTATTAGATTCAGTACCCATCGTACAGCCACTGTGACATTTTATATGTACATTTTTACATTTAACACGAATCAATAGAACAGTTCCATACTAATGAACACGTATAATAGAGGTAATAGTAGTTTATGTAGCTGTTACGTAATAAGGCCTAATTACGTACAGTTGCATACACTGCTTTATCACACATATTATAAATCCTAAATGAAGCGTTCGGAACGGTTGCACCGCCATGATCAACTCGATTGTGCCGGCGGACAGGGAGGAGGGCAGATTTTCATTACCTTACCGTAGGTAATTAATTTTCATACGTTTTTACCACACTGTCACAGATAATACACTGATGTTACGTTACTGGTTGCAATAATGATGGTAATTACATACGGTTTCCGAACGCGGAATAGAGGATTTATGATATTGGTGTAGATAAACATACTAATGAATTTTTTTTATCGTATGGCTACATGTCACTGGATATAGATAGTTATTTCTTCCCTGGGGTAGTAGTAGTGGGAAAACAGATGATAATGGAAATCCAGTAAGTGCTGCGAGGTCCAGATGGGAACAGCTGCCAAGTTTGTTACTCTTTTAGCACCACCCAGGGATCACGTGTAGTGTTGTCTAAGGTGTTTCCTACGGACGTAGAGTAACATTGATATACAAATAATTTATTGACACTTTTGGGTGTCGTCGTATTCCGATTGAGATCCGAGTTTTCCCGACGGAAATATAGTATGTACTATATCGGTACAGAATCGTAGTTTAAAAATAAAATCTAAATGTCAAAGTGTCACAAAGTCTATGAAACCAAGTGCTGCCATTACCAATGAATTGAGCTGCAGGCTTCAGTTTCGTAAAGCTAGAACATTTGGTTAGCTCCCAACTTGCATGTCTCGACTAAGTGGGGTGGACTAACGGCGGTCCAATCCACTCTGAAACGATGTGTGACTGTACTCGCCTATTCGTTGCCGTACGCTTTTATGCACTGCGCAAAAAAGGTTGAGCACCTCTGGGACTAAAGCTGTCCTAAGCTTTTTAAATTTAAAAGGTTTTGAAAGCTTCACTTACGATTTTTTTTAATTCTCGATTGATAGGTATTCAAAATTCAGATGTTCAAGCATAGTGGAAAATATCAAATATTACTCACTCCTAGAGCGCTGGTAGAGTGATGGTTATAGAGTGCTGGTATAGTCTGGCGGTAAGACGTCCGACTTTCAATCCAGAGGTTTCGGGTTCAATCAAACCCCGGCTCATACCACTGAGTCTTTCGGAACTTATGTACGGAATATCATTTGATATTTACCAGTTGCTTTTCAGTGAAGGAAAACATCGTAAGGAAACCGGACCTAGTCTCGATAAGGCCTAGTTTCCCCTCTGGGTTGAAAGGTCAGATGGCAGTCGCTTACGTAAAATCTAGTGCCTACGCCAATTTATGGGATTAGGTTGTCAAACGGACCCCAACCCGGGACAAACGCTAGAAGGAAGATTACTCAGTCCTAGGAAATAATAATAATAAATAATAATATATATTATAGGACAATCTTACACAAATCGAACTAGGCCCACAGTAAGCTCAATAAGGCTTGTGTTATGGGTACTAGAAGACGACGATATATACATATAATAGATAAATATGGATAAATACTTAAATACGTAGAAAACATCCATAACTCAGGAACAAATATCTGTGATAAACACACAAACAAATGCCCTGACCAGGATTCGAACCCGGGACCTCCTGCTTTGTAGGCAGGGTCACCACCGACTGGGCTAGGAGGCTGTTAAAGGAAAGGCTTTATATAATAGGCTTTTAGGCTTTATGCAATTAATAACACATAATGCAAGTTATCTTTTAACGACATTAGTTATTTACATGAGTGTGAGTTATAAGCCATTTTATACAAATAATTTAAATACATTTCACTAATTTCATATTTTCTAGTTGGTTACAATATTTAAATGGTTTTAACACTGTACGGCAAAATCGATACGTACTTACAGATTTATATTTTGACAGAGTTTTAATAAAATAAATGTTGAAGATCGCTTAAGTAGGTAAATTCTCAAGGTACGTTAATATGCGAATATATTTACTTCTATATGTCACTCAAACTGAGACGTGTCACTGAAATTGGAGACGTAAATGCTTTTGATGTTGTCATATATTAAAATCGTTTAAATAAATACACACTTCGAAGCAAATACTGGCACGTGTTTGGATTTCAAATTCTTTGTATATCTATTTTTTTTATATCATTTTCATGCTATGTATATTTAGGATGTTTGATTAGTATATGTAATTACTGTATTAGTATGTGTATGTACATACTTTATTTGCGCTTTGTGTAAAATTTACTTGATGTATTTCTATTACAATTTAGTACAATAGACTTTAGACTAAAAGTTAATAAGTAATAACACATAGTTTTAAAAAATAGACGTATTTTTTTATCTAATTAATGTTTTCAAAAGTCACGGTTGAATAGTCACAGTAAAATTTTAAGCGTCTATAAAATTTATATCATGACTTTGTTGACGAATTACTATTTATGTCGACTTAATTACTACTACTACTACTAAGTTACTTTTCAACACATAAGAATTATATAAAATTCACTTCAATTCAATTCAGTTCAAACATTCAATATCAAATTTCAAAACATTCAATTGTTTTTCTTAAGTTTTTTAGGAATATTTAACGTCAGAAATAGAAAAGCAAGCAGGGGTGTTTTTTTAAATGACACACTTATTGTGAATGCATACTATTTATTTAGTTATAAGAAACGGCAATGTCACCAGCAGACCGTCTCTGATGATATTCGAATTGTTTCGGTAGAAGTAAACATAAGAAAAAATAATAAACATTTCATGTTTAAAACGAAATTCAGAGAAACTGCTTCAGATGAAATCAGATTTTAGTAGATTTTGTTTCTCTTTGACAAGAAATGATATTTAACAGGCGGTGTATACGTACTTCAATTATTTTAATTATGAAGGGACATAATTCTCGTTAAGTATGTTTATTTTTGTAGCGTAATATTACGAGTAATCCCAAGAAATAATAAAATAGGCACAAATATGATTTGGAGGTGTTCAATAAACAAGTGCGGTTATTTGTGTTGTATTGTTTGTATAAGCTCTTTCATTTGCAGCATTTTATTTAATTAAAACTTCACTAAATAAAACGTACAGTTCGTACGATTATATGAACATTTGATGTATTTTGTCACTATTTGCCTTGGAAGAATAATAAGTAAGGAAGCGTAATCAACGCTCAAAATCTGCTCCACTTTCCTGGTGCCAAAGTGGGCGGAGCTTGTGACAGCGGTGCCCTAATGTCATGTCAAACATTTTGAAATTGTCATGTCGTCAAAATATTAGTTTTTTCGGTCCATGAAATTTCGGTAATATATCGGTATTAAAATGCCATCTTGTGCCGTGTATTGGTGCAGGAGCCACACAGGCGCCAAAGATGGTGATATTTCTTTTCATTGGTAAGTAAATCACGCATAGATATTCTCATACATTACGGACTTGGTCGATGTTATGCAATATAGGTTTTGGAAAAGTAAACATAACTCATTTGAGGAAAAGTATAATGAATGAATGTTCATTTATAAGTATTACCTAATAGTAATAGCAGTTAGGTTTCCGTTGTTAACAAAGAATCTTTTCAGTTTTTTTTTTTTCGATATACAGTATGTCATTTCTAGTACAACTGACTAATACGTATGACTCTTATTTTTCATTAATAATGAACGCTATAACTTCATGGCCTAGTCTTTAATTATCAAATCTAGAGCAGTGCCCGACTGGGGAACTACCTCTACCTTACAGAAAACCACAGCCATTTAGCACTAGACCCTACTCATAGTGTTGTGTTCCTGCCGATGAGTAAGGCTGCCAGAGAGCTCAGAGGATGCAGTATGTTGACAACGGGGGATCCTCTTGTCCCTTTAGCTGTCAACATAGTGAATCCTCTTTTATATGAAAGCGTCGGCAACGCACATGAGACACCTTTGGAGTTACAGGCGTCCATAGGCTACGGTATCTGCTTACCATCAGGTGAGCCGTATACCTGTTTGCTACCGTTGTAGTATAAAAAAATGGATACAAAATGTAAATTTATCTTTGTATTTCCCTAAGCCTGCTAAAAAATAAATAGTACACATAAACAAACTCATCCGTTATTTCTTTAGTTCTAAAAAACGAGGAAGCAAAGAGAATTTTAACTATTTATATTGAAGGTATGCTATTATTTTCTAGTCTGGTCATAAATAAAGTTAAAAAATAATCGTTTTTTTTTTTGCCATAATCAACCTTAATTGCTTAATATTAATGAACGAACGAATATTAAAGAACTTATGTTGCTTGAGACCAAGAGGGTCTCCCTAATATAACGGATTTATGAAATTGTAAAAAAGTTCAAAATCTTTACTATATTATGTTAATTTATGCTTATTTTGTAGTATGTAAGTCCCTATATTTGTAATTAAGCACTTTTATTAAATTATTAAATAAATAAAAGATGATGATGGGCTTTCATATTATTCCTTATTCCAAGAACGATTAAATTTACGTATATTACTACATAAGTAATGAAAAATGCACTAAAAAATAAATTGTTAATTGATTGCATTATTATTTATTACGTGAATCCATCCACGTCAAACTTAGGCGTATTTATTATAAGTCAACTTGACATTTCAGTTATTTAATTTGAGTATCTCCTGTCCAATTAAACTTCATTGTCAAATTGATTTTGACCACTTACAACACGGCAACTTTTCTTATTGGTGAAATGACATGAAACCTTTGCGGAATTAAGGTTAACACAAAAAAATATGCTTAAAGAATGAGTAATTGATTGGTTAATAAAATAAGACATAAGACATTGTAGTTTTGTAAACGTGAAAATGGGTCGTGTTTTCACATGAACTTTGCTTGCCTTTACTCGTCTTGATATTATATGTCGATGCTATTTGCCTATAAAAGGATACGTTTAGACAGGATACGTACCTATGGATGGTTTTATCGAATAAAATACGAACGAAAAGTCATGTGATCATCTCCATTTTACACTAGTGTAGGTTTGAAAGGTCCAAATAATCTTAATAAATATAGGTAAAGTTATCACTATAAGGGATCTCTTCTAACTAACCTTAGAGTAAACATGTAAATGTAGGCAGCGTTGAACTTCGCTTGCAAAAAAGTGCCCTTATGTTTAGGTAGGGTCAGGGAGGGTACAGTCGCTCGGTGGGAACAGTGGCTCGAATGTGCTGTGCGGGAAACGGAAAGAGCTTTATGTCTGTCCTCTACATCAATCGGAAGCGTTCCGTACCCTATCATGTACGAACTAGTTAGTGAGCCGCTTCGGCGCCATGCCAATGTATTATGGTGCGTTTTTGTGTTGAATGCTATCAAAATTACATTTCCAGGTAAGTTTCACTCCTCTTTTTTCTTAACTCGAACGAGATTTTTAATTTCTTATATTTTTATCGAAGAGTGTGTCTAATCTACTTAGTATTGGCTGATAATTCAAGGCCCTCGATGTTTCTATTTGTTTTTAGTTCTATCTAAAATACAAAATGGCGCGAAGGTCAACAGTCGTTCGTTTCAGAAAAGTACACGGTGGCTCGCGAACCACTGTGCACCTTACAGAGTTGGGCTAAAATTTACTTGAATATGAATAAGAATAAAAGTTCTTTTATTATTAAAAATAATTCATGCACTCTTTTTTTAATAAAATGAAAGTGAATAAATCATGCGACATTTATTAGGTAAGTACCTATTTTAAATGAAGAATGAATCAGGAACGATTATTCCGGAATTAGGCTTACGTATTCTAATTACCGTTTTATTAAACAAAAATGTTTTTTGTTATAAAGTTTATTTAGGTTCGATTCTTACGTAGCCATTGTGTACTGTTAGAACCACTGTGTACTCGACCCACTGTGTACTGTTAGAACCACTGTGTACTAGGGGGTCCTAGTCACTGTGTACAGCATCGGGTACACAGTGGCTCGATTCCCAATTTCTAAAAAAGAATGGATATATCTTTTTTGGTGAAAGTAACAGCAAATATATTTGCTACATATGAAAGTTTAATAATGCACTGTGCTCTGTGCTTGCAACAATTAGTTCAGGGATTTATATTTTTCATGCTACAGCCTCATGAAAAAATCCTAGCGACTGTTCCCTCCCTGACCCTACCTTATCTCACCATTCAGTACCAAAAACTCAAAAAGTCAAAATTAAGAAATTCATCGCGACCCAAATAAACAGCAAACATAATACGATAGAACAAAATAACAAAATTATGAACAACTGATAAAGATCCAAGTTTGCATTTTCTGTGTTACCGTCTAAGCTAAAAAATAAATTCTGAATCACGGAGCCAAAACCGTTGGAGGAGGCACTAAATTTTATTTAACAGCGGGCTTAAAGGAATTCAGAGAGGTGGCGACTTGTTTAGCCAAGATAAAAGAGGCACGGTGCAAGATACTAGCGCCCAGCGGGAGCCAAAGTTAACCCAATTAAAGGCATTCTTCAAGCAAGGCAAGGCAAGGCTTCTTTTCATCCGACTTCAAGATTTCTAAGGAGGTTCTCAGTTCGTCGGGATCTTTGTTTTTGCTATTTTTTGTTGTTCGCCGATTATTCGAAGACGGCTGGACCGATTTAGAAAATTATTTTTTTGTTTAAAAGAGTTTCATAGTTGGTCCCATTGTAACCAGGTCAGGATCTGATGTAGGGATCCTGGAGAAATCGAGGGATTTTTTCAAATATTACAGGCACACCTCTACAGGTGATTTGAGTATTTTTTACAGCAGCTCGAGTATTTGCTTTTGGGAAGGTGGAGGCTAAGTGAAGTCGGTTCTTTTTTTGTTTAAAATTATTAATCGTTATTCTTCATTAGTCGTGACCGTTATGAGAGGTTTTTTCTATTATGTTCTTGATTACGGACTTGCATGTGGTTTTGTCCGCATTTGAACGTAGATCAATATAATGAATAGGTCCGTTCCAGCTATAATTTGGTCGGACTGGAAAACATTAATAAGATGGCACTGTAGGCATTACAGTAACACAAACAGGTTGGAGCCATAACTTAAAAATTTTTGACGTAAATTTTATATCAGTTCCTTTAAAAAATATTTAAATCTAGGTAAAAATCCGTTATTATTAAAAATGTTTTCGAAAAATTTGAATATTTATAAATTTAGGGACAACCGTTTATGTACCTACCTAATATTAACATAACGTTACATAAGCAAATGAGATTTAACATATATTCTTGATATTATATAATCTTGATGGGGCCAATTCATTAACAGTTCCTTATTAACCAGTTTTAATGCAGCAGTACAAATACTTAAACTTATATTAGTGAAAAATAAGTTCTATTTTCAATTTTTTTTAAACACATTTTTTACGTAACATTAAAACAGCCACGCAACTGCCATCACTTGAACCAAACTTAAGTTGGAACAACACCATTGTATAAAGTCGTAAATTAATTTCACGTTCATCCGCCGGCCCAGCAGTGTAATGAGCAAGCCGTTTGCACATATTTCCAGAAAAAATACGAACGGGAACTCCTCAAAATTCAGGCGAATCTCCTTAATCCATTCTACAGGCCCTAGTTCACTTACAAAGCGGGGGATAAGCTCGACTTCAGAGTTTTCGTCCGTTTTCTTTAAAGCAGACGAATTCAATTTAGCTGTCTGTCATGCCTGGACTCTTCGAAACGAGATTTGACAGCTGAAGCCTACTTGTGAAATTGATTTTAAGTTCTTTGATTTATGATCTTATTTCTCGTAGTTCTATTTGCTGGGCCCCAGTGCCCAGCAGTGGGCATGAAACTACATTTTTTTTTGGAAAACGTCTACAGTGCTCATGGTACTACACGTGCTACAGGTTTTTAAGTTATTCATGTGTACGTGAATAACTTAAAAATCTAAAGATATTTATAACTCCATGAAGTACGCAATAGTACTAGATATATTTAAACTATGTGCATGTCTATAAATAAAACTTGCTCGAACAATAGTTACGAAAATTGTATTCTGAAAGACAATAGTGTAAAAATTTGTAAAAGCTTGTATTCATAAAATAACAATCAAATAAGAACTTAATTAAAGTATTTTTCAAATTACATTCCAATTGCCAACCGCACTAAACCTTAATTAGAATCTAATCACAAAGTCACTCAGGTACTTTTTATTGCATTCTCCCAGAGGCAATTAAAATGACGGCCATTTGCTCCAACTCGAGCATTAAATTCCGAACAAAAAAGGTTTAAGCGCCAATTATTACCCATTCGCGATCTGTCTTACACGGCCGGGCAAAAAGGGGCCGGACGACAAAAAGACCCCGTAATGGTCCCACGCACCTACCGTCGCGGGCCGTTTAGGGTTAGCACAATGGAGAAGCGTAATCGCCGCTTAAATCTAGTGACGTCAGAAAATCACCAGTGACCTTTCACCGAACAAGTTTCATACCCATTTTTGTCGTTCAGAAGAACTCGTTTCGAAAAGATATCATTTATTCGTAGCGTACGTTAACGGATAAATGTATCATGTGCTGCGCATTATACTGATTTATGAGTTTAACATATTGTTTTAAATGCAAAGTGTAATGTTGTATTTTAACAAAATTAATTATTGTATCCTAATGGGCTGTGCAATTATTATTGGTTATGTTGGATTAAATTAATTTACATACGCCTAGTAACAAATACCAACAAAGCCTGTGTTAGTATGAGGTATCGCAATATACTTAGCTACAACAAAATTGCCAAAATTTGAAGCATTCACATTTTGTACAGCCGCAGAAATGCGCGAGCACGCGAGAAGTGAGATAAAATGTAGACATTTCGCGGCAGCGATGACATCCTAGTACCTTTTCAGGAAATTCCTTCTCAAAAGTGGAGAATTCGAGACCAAGACGAAAGCACTCGTCGGCCCGCTAATGGCATCGCTTTAAAAGGAAACGAAAATAATAAATTATTGACATCAGTTCTTTACGCTTGAGAAATAATTTATTTTATCTCGAGCCTCTTGGCTTCTATCGTCGCCCGGTAATCCTACTGCAGGCGGTATTAAGCATGAATTATTTACTCTGGAAACACTGAATATGATTTTGTTCCGCAAATGCAAATTGTCTTGTTACCGAAATATTAACACCATTTTAAGGTTAATGTTTCAGCATTAACAGGTGCTCAAGTGCTCTAGTGTTAGATTATAAGAATAATTTTGAGTGAAATATTACAGCTTAAAGGGCTAGGAGGGGACTTGAAGGCTTATAAGCATTAAACGGGTTGTTTTATTATACTATTTCAAGTAAAACTAAAGCTGAATTATTTATAAAGTAATAGGCATGTTTGAGTTGTGCTTTATTGCGTATCTACTTCAGTTACCAAAACTATTGTTATACTCCGTATATCTGTAAGAATGCGAACTTTATAGAATTGTCTATATCCTAACAAACCATTGCAGTTTACAATCTAAAACCGAATCAGACTTGGTTCCCACTAACTTACAAACTGTACTTAAAACTGTTCAGTTGAACTAATTGTACAAACAATGCGGTATTCGTGTGGTCCTAACGATCGTTGCAGGTGGAGCCGAGACGGGACGAGCGTAGATTGTGTATACACGGCACATTCACAACAAAGGAGGCAACGTCGGTGCTCACAACGACAAGTGCCGGGCCCATTACACAGCCTTGAGGCACTCCAAGCTCTAATGAACGCTAGGACAACGCTAACGTGCACGGCTCGATGTTATTAACTTGTAACGTGTAAGCTACGGTTGTAATCTTGTTACGTCCCAAATGGGGCATCTTGAATGGACTTTGCTATAAAGATTAACCAACATTGTGTCTAAATTGTGTTAATTTTTGTACACTTAACAACATTATCTTTTCCTTAGTAAAGTATTTATTTATTCGGTACTTATATTTTGCATATCTTACTTTTGTAATTTATTGTCGCCAAGGTTCGTATATACATGTTGATAGGTATGTATAGCTTGCTACTATCTGCTTGCAATATATAATACAGACTTGTTTTTTAGTAAAAAAGCTTTTTTAGTGTTTCGTACCAAACTCTTATCGGTAATAAAAACATTGGTATTTTATTTTTTCAACTGTAGACAGATTACAACGAAAAATGTTGTGGTTGGTGCCAAGTAGCGATTGGTAGGAGTGGCGCGCAATAATCGAGCCTTGGCAACTTTCCGAACGAAATATTACTCTGAGACACTTCGCTCCGCTCTGAGCATTTGTTTTAAAATTCCAACTGCAAGAGCCCGCGGTCTTTAATACAGTTTTAGATATGAAGCGAAATAAAAACTATTATTGCGCAGTAAAATGAGATGAACAAACCAAAAATGACCAGTATTATTTTTATTTAAATTAAAATGCGATGTTTAAACAATGATAATAAGAATTGAGTTCTGCTGCAATGTTGAATTGTTGAATGTTATTATGTCTTGGTTCTTAAAGAAGCCAGGAATTTAAAGTTTCTTGTTTTGTATCAAAAGAACCAGATAAATAAGAGGCTTTATAAAGAATTCATGGCTATTGTACACAAACATATATAATATTTCCTAGTAGTAATAGTTCCGTTTTATGGCGAAGAGAAACTTCACACCGAAAAACACACAACAGTATTATTACATAATAATATTTGATTGTACCTAGTCGTAATTATGTCGCAATTATTGACATCTTATTGTTCTGTATTTTTAGTTCTAAGCTCTGACTTGTAGTTTTAAATTATCAATAGAATATGAATATGAATACAGCTTGATCCTATGCTAAACTTTGGACGTTAGATTTTAAAAATGCATAATTCTTAATTTTAGATATTAACCTCGGATTAATCTAGAGTCAAACCAAAATGCGCTTAGCACATTAAGTTTTGAACTGGAATTTTCTTCATTTTGATCATTCCTTCATATGTTTGTTTTTTTAAATGGCTTTTGCTCCTCGCCGGTTTAGCGAGGTGAATTCTGCCATTTAATGTATGTCTCGTGTAATTGTGACTTAATTCATTTTTAATAAATTAAGATAAAAGCAACGTTGTTCGGTTGAGGCCTTGTTGATTGTAAAGTGATAGCCTCCTTACAAACACGTGGGTGACTGAGACCCCGGATATAACCGTTTGTTCAACTAAAGGGTGGTTACACGCGTTTTGAGACAAATTTCTCATTAGCTGCAGACTTTTTCGTTAGGTCACCGCACAATAAGCTATCAATATTACACACTGAACTACGTAAATGAGCAAAAAACAAAAAACTATTCTAAAGACGCCGCAGCCATCTTGAGCTCAAACGATTATCTTTCTCATTTATTTGTTGTTAATGAAACAAAATACTTCACAAATATACGTGTACGTGTACCAAAACCTCAACTTCACATGAGAGTTATAAGCACTACTCCGGTAAAGTACACATCACAACTATATTAATTAAAGCTTGAAACTTTTACCGGTACGGCAATGCCCGTAGATAGTTTAGTTAGTGAGTTGACACACTACGGTTTGTCTCAGGTAAATATAATGTCCTTTAGTATATCTGGACCGTATGTTACCGGTAAGTAAAATTTCTGATATAGTCAGAAGCAGAAGAAAGTGAGCGGACAGTGTGTTTTAAAATAAGATTTCGAAGGAGGTTTTCAATTCGTTGGGATCTTAATTTTTTTAAATGTATTTTTTCACTACCAATTGTTCGAAGACAGACGGAGCGAATTGGAAAATTCTTTTTTTATTTGAAAGTGTATAAATATATACTTCACAGGTGGTCCCATTTTAAAGATCGTATTATTTTGGTCATCACTTCCGCTTAACTATACGGCCTACACCTAAACCTGTGTAAATTTTTTTTTTCTTAAGATTTTTCAAATACACATTATTCCTTCAGATAATAAAATTTAATAAGAGGCATAACAAACGACTGTTCGGGTTTGCCACTTACAAGGTTTTTATATTAGCAGTTGAGAACTTTTATTAAACTCGGCCATTAAAAAAAAGTTATCACATTTCGGTCTAATAATTTCGAATTACATGTGAACCGAAGTGGTAAATTGATAGCTTTGGACTCGATTCGGTTCTATGGGCTTAATACTAATCGTCCCTAAATTAAGACAGGACGGGTCAACGCACAAGCCGTTCGATAGACTTATGAATGGTGATACTCGTCGTTGTATAATACGGATTTTATTTTATTGAGTCTAGACCAATTTGGTGACAATCATACAACGCCAATCTAAATGAAAATGACTATGATATGGAATTAAAATTACACCACTTTGATTCTTGAACTACTTACAATTTTGGGGTAATTTTAACTAAATTAATTTATGTGGCTTAGTGCATTCTGCATATTCTGCAACTCTGGTGAACCTAGCCCTGCACTCTGCAAGGTGGCCATATCTACTAAGTTACTAAGTTAGTCAAAATGAAGGTTTCCAGAATTCCAGGTGGCGGCACTGTGACGAGAGGTCTTTTTGACAGCAGCTGTCAAAATCCACCAATCAGAAAAAATATGATTAATCATGATTGGTGGATTATGACAGCTAGACCTCTCGCCACGGTGCTGCCATCTGGTGAAAAAATTCAAGAAACCCTCATTAACCCAAAATATTAAGTTTTAGAATCAAGGTGGTGTTTGTGGCTTAGTGATGGCGGTACCAAGTTTTCTTCAATAATGGCGGGTAGTTCATAATGCTAACACTATGGACAAATGTTCTGAGAATAAAATTATTTGAATTTGAATGACCTCTTGTTCTCTTAACATTAAAGTCGTAGCAAGACTTTGAATATCTCACCGACTGACGACAGAGGTGGACTGAAAATCAGCGATCAGCGTCACAAAAAACAATGACTACACATACAATAGGGGTATTGCCATGATGCGTTGTTGTTGTATTAGTTGTTTGGATATCAATTTGTTGTTTCTAGGTATTAATAATTTATTTTTACTTAACTGTGTCTTGTGTTACTAACTTAACTTTACCTTAGCAGCGCTACTAACTGTACATTTTTTAATTTACATAATTTTATACATACACAACGTATTTTATTGCAAGTTTAGTTTTGAGCTTAAATTAAGTATATTTATCAAATACACCAAAGTCCTAATTACCTCCAGTTCTGAAATAACCTGAAGGTCATTTTATCTTTGTCATTGTGTAAACTTCCATTAAATTATTTTTGTACTCTGAGACACCGCAATAAATGATGCACCTGTGTGTAAATACGTCAATAAAATATACTTCCTTTGTATTTCGGACTATTAATGTTCGAAATTACATTGACATGTCATAATTTTCAATTGTTTGGTTGAGTTATCATAAAACACTTTGTATAGTACAAACTGACTTCAAAGCAAAAGCAGATAAATAAAACCTGACCTAATTGGACAATCTTGCTAAGGTTCTGTAATGTCGTAGATAGCATACCGTTCGCGAATGAAACCGCATTTACGAGCTAAAATGTTTCCCATGTGGAAGGTAAGCTCTCGTGTTAATATTCATACTGCCCGTAGTTCCGTTTATCTTCCTCAATGAGAGATTTCGGCGTAAAGTTACGGATTACATAAGGCTTAGCAGATACTTAACATAGAAAAAAATCTCACAAAAACAGAAGTTATAGTTTTATTTTAATGTTTTTTGTTGTTAATTGTTACTAATTACGTGACAATCTATACGAAACGGCCACCAGCCCCGCAGAGCGAGCTCGTCTCCTTGCTGGAACGAAATGGGAGTCAGGCTCATGGCTGCAAGCGCTTCCTTCACGGAATCTTGGCACACTTCTCACGAGCCACTCATTTAGATTTGCTGTTTCGCTACGCTTGGGGGTGGCATGTGTGGCTCCACATCAGTGCCACTGCGGCGCTAGTGTAACGAGGTTTGGTCTCCACGGTCTTTCATGCTCTAGAAGCGCCGGCCGTATGTCGCGCCATGCCAGTGTTAATGACATCTTGCGCCGAGCCCTCGTCACCGCCGGAGCGCCGTCGGTTCTAGAACCGACGGGTCTAGCGCGTGACGATGGTAAAAGGCCAGATGGCATGACCCTGGTTCCCTGGAAGTTGGGACGGCCCTTGGTTTGGGATGCCACATGCGTCGATACCCTCGCACCGTCCCACCTTCCACGGACATCAGCCAGGGCCGGGGCTGCCGCCGACGCTGCCGAACACCTCAAGCGGCGCAAGTATATAGACATTGACAGTGGTTACATTTTTGAGCCGTTTGGGGTGGAGACGCTTGGGCCGTGGGGACCAGGAGCCCACAAAATATATAAGGAGCTAGCCAAGCGCCTTATTAATGCGACGGGTGACTAGAAGGCTGGGGCATACTTTGCCCAGCGCATCGGTATTGCTGTCCAACGCGGCAATGCCGCCAGCCTTCTGGGCATCCTACCGGTCGGATCCGACTTGGAGCCCATTTTTAATTTGTAAGTATGTTTTAGATTTTAGTATTAGTTTAGTTTATATGTAGTTTTATTTTTAATGGTAAGTTATATTGTTAATATTTACCAGATTGTATTGATTGTGGTTGTCTGGAAAAGATCGCTTTTTAGCGATAAGCCAATTGTTTTACCTCTGCTTTTACTGTTTGTAACTTGTATTTTATATGTTTCTATATTTTGAGGTGTGCAATAAAGAGTTGTGTGTATGTTCATTTATATTTCATGCAATAATAACAAACCTGTAAGTCATATTTAGAGTCAACATGGCTTCCAAATCGCGAAAGCAGTGTGCATAACATCCATGGGGCCGATTTTTTACATTCGAGCGCTCGAAATCAAAGAAATCAAAGTCGAAAATAATTGCAAAGGTTTGCTTTATTTTCGCATGTAGTTAATAGTTTAATTATATTTATTTCCAAAATACCCTTTCGACGTTTCCGACAGAGTTTTAAATGTCAGAATCGAGCGCTCGAATCTTAAAAATTGTCCCCCCGTACAGAAACTTGTTTATTTTCGTAAATCTATTATTAACGAATCTCAAAAAAATATTATTATATCTGTGTGCTGGTAGTTACTTACGACATGCAATTCGTTTTACACCAGGCATAGTATGGCTCTGGTTACATAGTGTAGCTACACATTTCGAGGTAAATATATGTCGGTTTCGAAACAATTTATAAAGAGCCGAATGTAGCAAGGGATGTACAATTGTAGAAATATTAACACGAGGTATTCATGTAACTGAGTGTAATTCAGAATAGCGAATAACATTTGATTTGTTTTGCCGGACTCTGCTGTATGTAAAGTAAATAATTACTTTGAAACTGTTTATATTTATATTTTGCCACGGTTTTAAATGGAAAACTGTTACAAAGTTGTATCGTTATGATTAAGTATTTTTTTGTAATTATGGTATCAATATTGTATGTGTATGTTTGTCTAAGTCAGGGGTCAGCAAACTTTTTTGAGAAAGAGCCTGATGGCGGAAAAATATGGAATTTTCGGAAGCTCATAAAGCCGCAGTTGTCTGTTTTATGTTTTTTTTTACTGTAATATTTAATTTAAAAAAAATTTAGGGTAATTCGAAGAGCTACAACTGACCCTTCAAAGAGCCGCACGCCGTGAACCGCGGTTTGCCGACCCCTGGTCTAAGTAATTATTTGGGATTTTACCTTAAGGTTGTCTGGACGAGATCGCTCCCTAGCAATAAGACTGCCTGTTGTCTGCCCCTACTTTTAATCAGTGGACTTTACATACAAACTTACTGTTTTATTTTATTGAAGTGTGCAATAAAAAAAATTGTATTGAATTGGTATTTTACAGATTATTTTTGTATTGTATTGTATGCTTGCGTTATATTGGATTTGAAACATTCAGTTAAATTTAGTTTAATTTTTTTCATAAATGAAAAGAGTTAGCACAAAAAAGCTTTTTATAACATGCAGTAAAAAGTTAATTAGAAAACTTGTAAAAGACCTTACACATATATTGGTTTCGCTAATTACAGAGAAACGAGTACGCAAAAATATGGCAAAAAATCTCAAAAAAGCTAAATAAGAACTTGTGTGCGCGCCAACAACCAAAAAGAAGCCATTACCAGAAACCCTAGCATTAAATCGATGTTCTGACAAAAATATCCCCCAAAATTCATGGCCTCACCAGCATCTCATCTCCATCCGACACAATGGCGACACCTTGTAAGCTCGGCCTCGGGGGGCTTGTTTGACAAATAGAGGTCTCGCGCAGCGAATTCGACTTGAAAAAAATTGTCGCAGAGCGTCACGATCTACCACGAAACCAATATGCCCCCAAGCCACTCTGACCTACCGCGCCCCTCTCGCCAACGTGACCAACAACCAAAAAAGGGTTGCAGGCGTATCAATGAGCGGTCTAGTTAAACTGGTCATGATACGTCGACTGTAATAAAGTAAATTGCGAGCATTTGCTACACGGATCCGAAGCAACGACGATCTTTATGGCACCGATAATGTTATGGGCAGGTAATGTGCTGTTTCGACTGCACAAATCGCTGGTACATTGTTTTACGAGTTCTTGAGTGAGTTAAGTTTAGTGGCTCGTAATGCCGAGGTTACCCGGTTTAAATGAGCCGCGAAGACATTTTACTGGCCCGTGAGTAAATACGATTTAAGAGTCACTTTATAAGCACTTGTTTAAGCGTGGCATCATGTATTAATTTAGAAAATACTTTTCAAAACTATTTCATTAGGTTGGACGCAAAAGGGAATATTATATAGTTTGGTGAGTTGCTTTTAACCTTTGCCTTTACAGATCATCTTAGGTATTAGGTATAGCAGAGCTGGTCTTATGAATATTATATTTTGTACTAACGCGATATATATTCCGTAAAAACTAAGATAGAGATAGAATTAGGTCGATGGATGGTCTAACATAGTTTATACACGTAATAATTCTACTTTATTTATCTCTATTTAGCCTTATGGTTAACCCTAGAGTGCTCGCGCTATGAGCATTTTGCCGCCCGCGTGACAATATTCGTATTATTTTGTACACGATACAACTGTCAAGCTCAAGTGTCCTAGGGCCGTATTCTAACTTTTTTCTGACTTTTAACTACACATTGAACATACCTTGCTGCAATATTCCTCCAGCATTCACGCAATGTTGAAGTTGTATTGCTAATTGACATTCTAAATTTGATTCCGTTGACATTTTGGCTTAAAATTGTATGCTTAGTGTATCTTTTATATATTGTTAAAACATAGGTCACACATGGATTACACACAAACAAAACACGAACTGTCACTGTCAATAGACTCGATAATCAAGCCGTGGTCCGAATCACGTTGACGGCGCAACGCAGCCGTTTACGGTGGTCCGAATAAAAACACTACTTACTACGTTGAAGTGTGATTGTGTTTCGGACCACGGCTTGAAAGTCACTTGTGTTTGGTGTTGCAAGGCTAATAAATTTTATTATTCCAAAACCTTTAAAATATCGGATGTCTCCTAATAAACTCGTATTAAAAAAAATTATATACGCATTTTGTTGGTCAAAATTGTAAATAGTGTCCTTGTTATTTTGATGCGTTTTTATTAATACCCATAGGAAAGAAACCCCTATGTTTTATTTAAAAAGGCGTTTCTTTTTATGTAAATTTTATTTATGTAGATTGCATCAGAAGGTGGTATTAAGCGCTCTACAGACGTAAGCGATGTCTAACGATGAGAACGAGAAGGAGCTATAGTTAGAATGAGAGGTCAGCTGTCAAAATGGTCGTATGATCACCGAGTAAATAATAGTACTATACAGAGGTCCCTCTTTGATGTTACGAATCATGTTGTCCCTTTTTAACGCATGACATGTTCTCTTTCTCACTTAGGCAAACGTATCGGATACTAGTTGTCAAATTCAATTTTTTTGACAGAAATGCACAGCCTTGGTGTGATCACAGAATAACTTAGAGAACTCAACCCGGAGTAGCCATATCTGTCATTTTCTATACAAAAGTCTGCCGATTTTTGCGGGGGAGGGGAACGTCAAATGTATGGCTATTCTTACGTAACGTACAAATAGCCACTTCAGATAAACTTCAGTCCATACATGTGTATGAAAACTGGTCATATGTTTTTGGCAGAGGGGAACGCCTGTCAATGGCGACTCCGGTTGGTTGAATATCAGAATAATATAATAGTATTTTATACAGAAGGTCGTCTTATAATATAATTTTACCTTTCGACGTTGTAGGGTTGACAAGTACGCAATTAGTATAATTACTGGACCTGCCCCAATCTGCCTTAATCTACGTAATCTATCAGTAATTTTAATACAAAACTAGATAAATGGCCGATTTATTACCTAATTTGTCCAATCTGATTAATATTTTAGCACAACACGGTGGTAGTAGCACCGAGTAAATAATAGTACTATACAGAGGTCCCTCTTTGACGTTACGAATCATGTTGTCCCTTCTTAACACATAACAAGTTCTCTCTCACCTCAATTTTTTTGACAGAGATGCACACCCATGCTACTACTATAAACTAAAAAATTTACTATTATCACCGAGTAAACCGCTACAATGACACTGACAACAGAGACCCATCAATAAAATTATTGCTAGTGTAAGAAATTAGTTCCAATGAAATTCCGCAACATGGCGCATGATCATATATTTCTGGTCAGTCTTAAAACAGCTATTAGACATGGCAATTTGTAGGACCCAACCTGTTGTGTACCCTGCCTCTCCCTCACCCTCCTTCAGCTCCCTACGGGCCCAACCTCCTATTACAACTCTTGCCATGTTTAATAGCCGTCTTACTTAAATATTGGTCATGCCGCAAATAAAACCGGAATTAGACATTGCAATTTGTAGGGCCCTATCTGTCAGATTGGGAGGCGTTATAAGAGTTAGGGAGCTGAAGGAGGTTTAGGGCCCTGTTACACTTTACTTTTTTTAGTATCCTAACTAGCATCCTAATTAGGAACCTAACTAGTTTTCATAGTAAATTTACTTGCTAAATGCGATTACACTTGACTAAATTTAGAAACTAACACATTTAGGAAGCTAACTAGGACAAATGTAACAGGCCTTTTAGGGAGGGGCAGGATACACAACAGATTGGGCCCTACAAATTTTAATGTATAATACCGGTTTAATTATTATTTTTCACAATTTTAAGACACGTTTTTTTTTTGAAATTGCGAAAATCATGTTTTATAGTGTAAAAATCCATTTATAATATTACTTGGACAGAAAGCGCGTATGTAACAGTAAAGACCTCGATACACAATGGCCCATCATGGGCCAGTCTAAGGGACACAGCTATACGACGGAAGGAGATCGCAATATCGTTAGCTCCCTCTAACGCATAGCTGCGTCCCTTAGACTGGCCCATGATGGGCCATTGTGTACTGGCAGCTTAACGTTGAAATAGTTACATGTTGATTGACACGTAAAAAACCATAGCGCGCTTAAACAGTTTGACATTTGACATTTGAAGCACAAGATAGACGTCAAAACTTAAAATATTCAATCGAATGATATCTTCAAGGATTGTTGAAAATGCATTGCATTAAATATTACCTAATGAAAACTTGCCAAAGCAACACATCTTAATAGCCCGGTAAACAGTTATTTACTGTTCTCGAGGGTAACAAAGCCGAGTGGTGTGTCGCAGCGGGTTTGCAAAGTGTACCAACCAGGGGACTTTAATTTGTGAAGATCACTTGAATGTGAGTACAATGCGTGTCTATTTTAATGAATTCTTAGAATTGACAAGAGTTTTTAGCTTTGTTATTAATCGTGTGTCCGTTTCTTTCAGTTGGAAGAAGATGTGGAAAACTTTGTATTGGAAAACAATGAAAGTGAAAGTACGTCTAAAACCTCGACTACCAATGTTTAGACAAGCGTTGCAGGATGTGACAAATATTTTAGGACTCAGGACTTCAAAAGAAATGAGGCAGTGTACTGAAACTATCGCTTCAACTTTAAGAAGGAGTACTTAACCTTAAAAAACTTATCTTGGCAGACACAAGCTAATCCTCAAATGGCAGATCAAACAACAAATTGTTCACTAAAAACTACTGTGAAAATACACATATATGACGAAGCGCTCAGTGACGGCCTTAGGGGTGCGCAAAGGGGGCGGTCGCTCGGGGACGCCAGGGCCAAAATGGCACCATCAGCTGAGAGAAGTACTATTTGAGACTATATACATATATAATGCTACAAAAGGATGGGTACAGAAATAATGACATTATTACGGATACTGTCTGGACCGCTTTACAAAAAGCGCGTGGTACGTCTGACGTCACTGGCAACGTAGCCGTGAAAAACTTTATGGAAGAAATATGTTTTTGGGGCATTTATGTTATTTGAAGCATGAAAAAATGTGTTAAAGTATGAATAAACTTTTGTTTGGAGTTAGAACACAAAGGAGCCTAATAAAATTTAAAATAAGTAAATTTCGTCTATATTTTTATTTTATATTTCCACCTCGATACAGCCGGTTGACAATTTTTCATTTTCATAATAGCATATAAACTATCATCTGACAAATTTACCATTGGGATGCAAGAACAATTTTTTAAGAGATTAAATGGCTTCCGTTCCTCACCCACCAACGGAGCGACAGCTGACTTTCACGAGGCTTCATTATACATCGACCACCTTCACAAGTTATCGCCTAGGACGGGGACGCGATTGGTTATGATATTTGTTCCTGGCTTAATCCGGTCCATTACATACAGTCAATATGTAGAATATCCTATAAAAAAATTACAAAAGGGCGCAGTTTGGATGCGCGCCCTGGGCGCCGTTTTACATCACTACGCCCCTAGTCAATGAAGAGCTACACTAAAAGGTCGTGGCAGATGTCGCTACTTGGCACTGTACCTTGTTTACATTTTGTGTTAAGTGTCATTGTGAGGAAATTTAATTTAATGCTTGCGGTATAAGAATAAAATCTTCGGCTTCATGGCCGTACGTGAACCGCAAGCTGAGCTGCGAAGGAGGAACGTATCGATGGCAGGAAAAAGGCTGATTTAATACAGAGGTAAACACTAACAATATTTGAGATTATGTTCTGCATTTTTAGCATTAATTCCAATTATTAAAGCTCGCGTGCTGTTTTTATTTTAGATAAGAGGAGTATGATCGACACTAAAACTTTGGTGCACAGCTGGATATCCAGGGGGACCGTTCATATGCTTGCTCATCTTCTGATACTTACAGGGATATAAACGCGGATTCGCCGATTCTCAACATAGCAAGCATGAAAGATTTTGCACTTAACCAAAGGGATAACTTCTACATGAGTCTCGTCATCTTATTGTTATCCGACGGTACATTTACGTGTTTGCGTGGACAGTGTAAAGCCAATATGAAGATTGTAATAAAACATATGTTGTGGAGTTCAGTAGTCACTAGAGCTGTGTCTCACGGCAAAATACAGGAGCCAATTGCCTTACAAATGTATGAAGCTACTTATAGATTGGACGCGCAGAAATGCATAATATTAATTTCTAAAGAATATTAATTTCTTGTCGCCTCACCAGATGGGTTGCTAAGTGAGGATACTGTTATTGAGGTAAAGGGCATATGTAACAGTATCATACCTAGAAAATAAAAATGGATATTTGAAACTAAAAGAAGCATCCCTATTATACTCCAATACAAGGAGAGCTTTATTGCAGCAAGATAAAATATTGCAATTTCATTGTCTACACTGTGCCCACATGCTGCAAGGTATTGCGTAAGAAACGAAATAACAGTATCATACCTAGAAAATATAAATAGGAATTTAAAGCTAGAAAAAGCCGATTATGCACAGATACAAGGATAGCTTTATTGAGGCAACAGAAAATATTGCAATTTCATTGTCTACGCTTTCAAAGATATTACTGTTCATATAGACAGGGATGATTAATGTACTCATGTACTAACGAGATGCTCACTGGCTCAATCAACTTTTGTGTACATGAGTTCTTAAACCACAAAAAATACATTAAGCTAGAAGCCACAAATGCTCGTTGAAAGTTGTTGCATCTGATTCATATTTGTTCTGTCTTAAACATATATTATGATATCTAACTGTATGTTATATAACTAATGTATATTATATATAAAAAGATTACTTGTCTTGAATAAAAAGGTATTAGAATGTTTTAGTTTTGTTTATTTATTTTCTTGTTCATAATGCATCAGCATCGTCATCAAGAATAATTGGTTTTCAGTAGACACTGCCATAGATGAATATGTATATAACTGGACACTGCTTCCAAAGTATCCGATCTAATCTTATGTGTCATTGAATTTGAAGACTGTTGTCAGACTTATGATGCAAACACGCCGATGATTTATTAGAGATATTATACTATTATTTACTCGGTACTAGACTTGCACTGCCTAAAAGCGGCATGAGACGTTGCAATTTGTAGGGCCCAATCTGTTATGTGCAATTCCGGTCGGCCCTCACGCCCCTTATTGCACTTTCCCTACAAATTGCCCTTAAACCGACCGGTATTAGACATTGCAATTTGTAGGGCCCAATCTGTCGTGTACCCTGCCTCTCCCTGTCCTTCCCTCAGCTCCCAATGTGATAGCTTGGGCCCTAGAAATTGCAATGTCGAATACCGGTTTAATACCTAAAATAACTTATGAGCCCGACTTCGCTGTTTGCTTCTCTTTCTAACAACCATATTAATTAAATACATAGGTAAACAACGAAATAAAAAGAAAATGCGTGAGTTTCGTGGAAAATTCGGTTGGAACGAAGTTAATTTATTTTAATTTATATGTTGTTACCTTATTTTAAGTTTATTGTAAAAAAAACACTTTTTATTATTCTTGTATTTTGGTGCAACAAGGAATATTTACTTACTTACTAATTTATAATTTAATTTTTTATATTAATTTTATTTTTTTACATATTTCTCAATTAAATTGTATCGTTCCAAAAGTAGCTTCATGAAACTCAAGCGTTTGTAGACCCCTTTATCAGAAGCAAATGTCACGGTTTTAACAGTTTGACATGTCGTAGGCTGTATGGCTTAATGCGTATGCCTGTCCAAAAAGGTTGAACAAAAATAATGACAAGTCAAATGTCAAACACGGTTGAACAGAATCAAAATTCAGATGTAATTATCATGTATTAGCAATGTTGTTAAATGAGGTCAGTGCCCTTGTGATTGGACCAATGTGAGATCAAGGTGTGATCAATGTGTGATCAATGTGTGACTAATGTGGGACCAATGTTGAATGAAAACCTGTTCGAATAGCAATTTTCAATGTGGTTATAGCGTTGAGTTGAGTTGGGTTGGAGCTGTGTCTGTCCAGTGTGTGTGAAATATTTTTCGAATACCGGCCCTAGTAGCTGCCCGCCCGTATCTCACCTACTTGTTTTAGAAATTAGAGTAAAATCAGTGCACGGGGGACCGCAGGAGATAAAGATTGTTGCAGGTGTGTCGCGTTTAGCGGCAAATTGCTCATTGCGCGACTATTCACGTGAGTAAAATTTGTCGATTTGGTTTTTTACTGTAGTTGACATATTATTAGTTTTTATTGCGTATGGTATTGTTTTAATGTAGATATCGTATTATCATGGGTTTTTGGTCAATTCTGAACATTGTAGGCATAAATAGTCAGATAATATACAAAGAAAATACTGGCCAGTTACTGTTACGACGAATATTTCTAAAATAAATTGCCCTGGCGATGACTCGACCACATATAATTAGAATATCTAATGTAAACACGTTGAAAAAGCAACTCCAAAACCAAATCGCCCGCTTTGTGCCATCGGATCAGCAAAATGTACCCTCAGGTAGGGAAGGTATATGCCCGTCCACGAAAAATATAACGACGTAAAAAGGGTGCAGTAGATGTGCAAAGTTACTGTGCAACGAACATTGTATGTACATGTGCCAATATTTTTTTGCTGAAATACATGCTGTAGATGACGAAAACATGTAATTCAGCTGTTAAGTTTATTTTTTATATTTTTTATTCAAATGATTGTGAAGAGGTTGCAAAAAAACAAAAAAAATTACCTAATATTTCCCAAAGCCTTTATTTCTAAATTTTAATGATAAAACTTTAATAAATATTGATTATTCTTATAGTTTATGTTTTATTCTATCCTTGAAACATAAATATAAATTCATTTAACTCGTATTTTCTAAAAACAATCGTATTAAGTATGGGCGGCAAAATGCTCTCCACGCGATCACTCGCGTTTCACAGAAAGGCGCGAGCACTCTAGGGTTAACTGGTTGCGAATACCATAAGGCATTAAATCCACTATAAATGTATTTTTTTTTAAATAAAGATGATATAAATATTAATTTTATCAGTCGGAAATCGTCAAAGGCAAGTTTGACATCGTGAAAACACCATAACGTCATTACGCCTAGTTGAAAGCATCATCAATACGTGTGCACCATTTTAGAACCCCGGCCCCATCGATCATCCTTTCTGCCTCTGCCCAGTGCCACTTAAGTGTGGCAACCCTTCGGGCAATATCGGTCATCTTTTTCGTATGACCTCATTCTATTGATAAAAGAACCACGTTGTTAAGTAAAAATTCACTGTGAATCTAAATGTTGAAATTGTAGTAAACTTTATTTAAAAACAATTTATGACATACATTTTGCAATAGCAGTTGTTAAAACTTCAACCATTCGTTAGTCCTGGGTGAAAACTGCCACATTAATCGACTGCATTTCTAATGCACAGCGCCGTTAAAGCATAATTAACGTCAGTTCACAGTATAATGGCCGTAGGAAATTTGCACGATTGTAAATTGTGCTAAGTGTTAGGAAGCAAAGCACGGGTATACATGCAAATATGGTAAGCGTTTAAGAATTTATGACTACGTTTAAAATGAGATTAGGTTTCTGATAAAAATATTTTATCTGAATAAACTCTTTTATCTTTATCGTAATTATACTCGTAGTCAAGAGCTTGGGTAGCCTGGTGGTAATCTGGAAGTCAACCGTTCGATCCCTAGTTTGTATTTTTTTATGTAGGTACGAAATATCAATTTACGTTTATTTAATATGATATAATATTTTTAGAGACAATCTTACACAAATCAACCTAGTACCAAACTAAGCAAAGCTTGTACTATGGGCACTATGCAACGATGTATTTATTTATTTAATCTTAATTGCACAATACAAAATGGTACAAATGGCGCACTTAATGCCATAAGGCATTCTCTACCAGTCAACCAACGGGCTAAACAGAAAGGTTAAGTAGGAGCAGGGTCCAATAAATATGACATAATTATTAATAGAGATATACAAACTTATAAAGATAAAAATATATTTAGATACATATTAGAATACACTCATAACTCAGGAACAAATATTCGTGATGAACACATAAATAAATACCCTTACCAGGATTCGAACCCGGGACCTCCTAGTTCGTAGGCAGAGTCACTACCGACTGGGCTAGGAGGCAGCGGGTCGTTTACGCTTGTCAATAGCCTTTTAGTGAATAAAACCATCGTTGAGAAACCGGACCTACTCCCAATAGCAGTTGATTTCGTAAAAATTAGTGACTACGTAAAACTAGTGCCTAATTTCGTAAAAACTAGAATTGGGTTGTCTAGTGTACCCATGGCCATGGTATAAAGTTGGGAAAAAATTTAGGAAGATGATGACTAATATGGCATACGAATTCAAATATTTTCACATCGAACATGACATAACCGCCAGCAAAATACAATATTTATATCCACGTCATATGTCTATGGCATAGCCGGGCAGCTAAACATGACAGATTGCCGCCATAACTCGATGATATCACAAAATTGGACGGACGTGGTTAAATTGGTTAAACCAAGTCAACTAGCTGCCCACTCACTGAGTTGATTACAAGATACTCTCGAAAATAACAGCTTTCGAAATCAATATTACAACGAGAATACTCGCAACAATTCTTTGGCTCTGTACCTAGATCTATAACAGGTTTAGGTTTTAATTTCAGTCCTGTTTGCCCTTGATATTAAGGTTTAAGGTCACAGGGTCAGACGTCAGGATTAGTTAAATATTTTAGCTAATTCATCAGCTACTTAGTTTTAATTAGTTGTATGAGTCAACAACAATATGTATGCAGGTACAGTCAGCGGCAGTATTAGCAAAGCGAGCGAGGTCTATAAAATTACCTAAAGGTTTCAAAAAAATCCTAAAAAGTGTCCTAAATGAGTTTAATTTTGTAAATATGTACCTAGGAGTGAGTTAATTGTATTTAGGCCATATTAACAAGAGCTGGCACGGGATAAATAAAGAAATTTTAACATCTCCATCATATCAATTTCAAGCTCCTGTGAATTTACCTACATACGATCTAGCTATAAATATATAGTTTAGTATATGTTTAATATTGCGATGCCCTGGCAGGGTTCATGTGTGTGGTACACCCTATCTACCATGAGTGCAATAAATAAATGAATATTAATATGAATATATTTATAGCGTATTCGCTATTTGTGTCTTCACAGTATGTTGGATGTAATGCTAAGAACATTCTAGCACCTTACACAATTAAATACCTATACTTTATTTTTATATTTAAGTTTCATATACAAATTTACATGATAAGCGCCGTGAAACCATATCGGGTATGTGCCGACGCCTTATTCGCGGAAATAAATCATACATTCTTAGTACAATTGACAATAGGTATAACATTTTGCTCCTGACTTAACTTTATCGTTAGTATTAAATATCTGTTTTCAATTTTATATTATGGTAACGTTGCCAAACTTTTCGAAAAGTTTTGCATATTCACAACATTTGAATGTTCACAACGAAATACGAAATATGGTGGTACGTTTAACAATATTACTCAGAAAATACTGAGCTCAGTACATACATAGTTTGGCACTTTGTATAAATTACATTGTATAAATGTCACAGTTTATTTCACAAGGTAAAACGATTATTTGTGACAAGGGTGGTTCTCATGTAAATGTCTCTAATGAGGGTTTCCGCGATCGAGTTTTTCACTAGATGGCAGCACCGTGGCGACAGGTCTAGCTGTCACAATCCACCAATCATGTTTAACCATATATTTTTTGATTGGTGGATTTTGACAGCTACTGCCAAAAAGACCTGTCGTCACGGTGCTGCCATCTAGTGGAAATCTCAATCGCGGAAACCCTCATTCTAGTATGTAATGGGTAAACACAAGCCACATTTTTTGTTTGTTAGTGAAAGATAGAAACAAATTAAAACGTACTACCTACGAAGACTATTTATTTAACACGAACTTTTGTGAAAATATCAACAGACTTTCTGTCCCGTAAAATGTAGCATTGTCTCGTGAAACAGAATCCAGTCCTCAAATCATTGATTATTTTCCAAAAACTACAAGTGGCTTTTTAGGGTTCCGTAGCCAAAAAAAAATGGCAAAAACCATAGGTCGTAGGTAGGTAGCCTGGTGGTAATCTGGAAGTCAACCGTTCAATCCCTGGTTTGTATTTTTTTATGTAGGTACGAAAAAAAAAAATATGAAAAAAAAAATTACTTACCACATATTTTATACGAAAATGATTTTCAAGATTATCGGTTCAGCCATTTTTGAGTTATCTCCAAAAAACTTTTTCCATAGCCAAACAAATACCAAAAGGGATGCCTAGCTCCAAAAAACTTTTTCTATAGGCATCAGACCTTTTGGTATTTGTTTGGTAATTCGTAACCCTCCATTATGCGTGGTCTGATACACACTTGACCGGTTTTTTTAATCGTGGCTGTTTCTTACAACGTTCCTCTACCACACATAAACAAATAATATTTACCCTTCAAGGGCAACCGAGTATTAACAAAGGTTGAAGGGGAGTTTTATTTATTGGACCTGGAATATTAGGTTACCGGTTCTTTACTTCCCCCTTTTCCTATTTACTTATTTATCGATCATACTTAGTTTCGCTTTCTTTTGTGTGATGTATCACACGTCTCATCTTATGTGTCCATTAGCAGATAGACCCCGACCTTTAGTAAACAACAAATTGTTCACATTTATTATGGGTTACCTACTTGATTGTATTGTATTGAGTTTATGTTTTCTTCGACAATGGTTTTACGTTATTGCGTAGAAAGAGTTACCTATACTTTTTTATCCTTACTTTAAGTCATGAAGTATACAAGAGTAAATAAATACTAGCCCCGATGCAAAAGAGTTGGTCTAGTAAAAAGCAATTTTCACTTTTATCAACTGACTTCAAGATTTCGAAGGAGTAGGTTATCAATTCGTCGGGATCTTTATTTATTTGCAAATTTTTTTTTAATGTATGATCACCGATTATTCGAAGACGGCTGGACCGATTTGGAAAATTATTTTTTTGTTTGAATGAGTAACTTCATAGTTGGTCCCATTGTGACCAGGTCAGGATCTGATGATGGGATCCTGGAGAAATCGAGGGAACTCTTCAACTATTATAGGCACACCTATAGTGATTTGAGTATTTTTTACAGCAGCTCGAGCATTTGCTGTTGGAAAGGTGGATGCTAAGTGAAGTCGGTTCTTTTTTGTTTAAAATTATTTAAGTAATTACGTCAAGTATATTATTAATTGATGGGGCCAATAATAGAAGTGTTGAATGTACTTGATTTTGATTGTATAATGGAATTACTAAGAGACTTCTGTTGCTGAAAGTATTTTCCAAAACCATTATCCAAATTAAGTTGTGCTTTCCTATTGTACGTCTGACCTCGTAATCTCATAATTAACCAGTCAGTATATAGTATGCGATATCACTTTCCCTAAGAATTACCCTTTTGTCACCCTTGGTGTATGTAGCAACAATTTTTATGTAACAACTGTTTCTTGACTCTCCATGCGACCCGAACTCGCACTTGTCCGGTATTCTTTCTATGGCTTCCGTACAATTTTACGATGTGAAATCACTATTTGTACTGGGATGAAAACTGAGACAGCAAGCCAAATAAAATGAGATAAACTAACATTCACGTAGGTATTTCAATACCTTATTACTAACCAATTCCTCTTTATTTTTTCAGGTACATTTAATAATGTAACCAGCCAGCTCTAAGATGCAAGCTCTCGCTCTGGCAAGTTGGAAACAGTGTAAGATGAAAGAGCGAGCATGAGAGAGCCAGGACCCCGAGTATTGAGCAAGATGTTCCTCTCGCTGTTGCTGCACTGCTTCTGCGTAGCTACCACGGCTTCTGTATCTAGTGGAGGTAAGTAGTATAGACCTTAGAACAATAAATTTTTCACTTTTGATGCTCAAAAAGGCTCTTATATTACCAAGGCGGACCAAAAGTAGTTCATTTAGCCTCTAGGGAAAATATTTATATATATTTATGATTTACAAATCATTTTAAATTGACCAAACAGAACACTTCATCACAACACATATTGAAGTTAATCGGAATGCTGGATTATTTTTGGTGCGTATACTGTTAAAAAAAATCCTTAAAAACAATTTTGTATTTAGTATAAACCAACCAGAATACAGCAATGTTAAAATCGACCAATCGCAATTCATTTCTCAAAACATGAGGCGTTTTTTAGTTCCTACTTCACAATCATAAAAAAAAATATTATAATCTGTTGGAAGCGCTTTAAAGCGCTAATTTTACCATTGCCTGTGGCATTTATTCGCGTTGTTTATATTTTGTATCAAAAAGCAGTTAAAAAAATAAAAAGACCGTCAAGATAAACCATAGATTAGTCATTGTGCGTAAACATTGCGTATACAGATTTTTTTTCCTCGAATCGAAGTGAAAAATAGTATACTAAAAGCCATATTACCATAAGAACCATTTTCCCTCACTTCGTTCGAGAAAATAACTACCTCCTGGGAATATGACCTACTTTAGACCCTTGTCAAACAATCTACTAGATACTGTGTAAATCCAATACGGGCGCATCTTTAAACTATGGTTAGCATAGGAGATAAGAATATATTTATTTAGATAACTTTTGAATCACGACGATAATTAAAACCATACAATATAATTCGGCACCCAATGTAAATTCCACACACTCAAGTTAAACACTAGTTGATATTGACAGTTACTTACTTTACTTCAATCATGATTGCAGTACATTACTGCTCGTACATTGCTTAAAAACCCTAGTTAATAGCATAATAATTAAGTGTAACTTAAAAAAAGTTTTCATTACTGATTACACTAATAAATCCTTAGTCTAGTTTAATTTATTGTTCTTACTGGATTTACACACTGTATTATATAATTTCTCATTCGTCGGTTTAAAAAAAATAGTCGTCAACCGCACCTGTAAAATCTTCCATGCAGACGGGGTCAACATATCTGAATTGATATCATAACTTCTGCAGCTGACTTCACTAGAAATTGGAACAAAAACTACCAGATGTGATTTAGGCGGCTTTCGCAGTGCTGCGGTTTCCGTATGCGGAGTCGGTGCGCGAGCGAGATAGCGCTCTGCATGTATATAGCGCTGTCACGCTTGCACACCGCGCCACATCCGGTTGCAGCGCTAGTGTAATAATCGCTTTAGGTCTTTTCAAGTATGAAAGAAGCATTGAAAAGCGTTCAAATGCGTTTTTAATTTCATTACTTACACTCCATTCTTTAAAATCTTATTCCAACCTAACCTTTTAATATCTAATTTGAGTTAAATCACAATGCTGCTGTTGAAAGCATGTGTTATCAAACTTATCAACCACTTGAATCAAGCTAATTGAGAGCAATCTATTAATATTTTATTTTAAAATCATATCAGATTATATTTACACAACCTTGGGTAAAAATCGTATGAAAACCAGGACAATCCCCGTAAAGTATGCGCTACCTCTGCTTCAAATTAAACAAAAAGAAAGTATTCCACCGTCATTTCACGAATATAATGGAAAACAAATTTCACATTTCATCTTGAGCGTATGCGAGGGAGTATTTGAGAAATAAAAGAGTTTGTCGAAGCGCTTCGGAATAACCGATGTTGACAAGGAATTTAAGTAATACGAATGAAATGCGGCTCTAGTCGGCAATGCCGGTTTCTGCAGAGGTAAGGGGCATATTCTCAATAGGAATGCGGGAGAAAGAACGAATTATTATTGCTACAAACTGTATTTTAGAACTGTTTAAAAGAAAAACATTATTTCCGTTGCTTCTGCCACCCACCAATCTTAAATTATAGTAGTTTATGTAACTGTTACGTAATAAGGCCTAATTACGTACAGTTGCATACACTGCTTTATCTACACTCATATAAATGAAGTGTTCGGAAACCATAGAATGACCGCCATTGCACAGCCATGGCCAACTCGATTGTGCCGGCGGTCGGGCGGGCGCGTGCCGTTGGTCAGGAAGGAGCACAGGATTTACATTATGTTATCAAATTCGATGTTCGGAATTTGAAACTCATAACGTATCAATATATGAGCATGTAAAGTTAAAATTACGTTACTGCCACAGATAAAAAGCTTATCATAGTAAAATGGGTTTTGGTAATGCTAGCCATTGCCTACCGTTTTTGAACACGTTTTAGAGGACTTACAATGTGAGTGTAGATAAAATGTTTTTCTTCCTTTCTTGCATAAGATTTAATTAGATACTTTTATACTTCGAGCAACAATGTAAAGGAAGGAGGTAAAGATTCAAACAAGATTTACTGAAAATATGACTCGGGAAAATTTGTAACCGGCCAGTCTTATACCGTAACAAAAATGTCAGAGGAAGTACCGCTCGAGTCGCTTCTTGCGGTACTATTGTGGGGCCATTTTTTTAGGTTATACCCATTGTATTATTTGATCGGTGCTGTTATGGTATATTTTCATTCATTCGTGCATTCAGTAGTTACCACGAAATTAACACATTCAGCATCAAGAACCCGACTGTCGGGTTCTCTCAGTTCTCTGTTCGTAGCTACTACGCGCTACATATGACGAATACGTGGCTACGGGCTACGAGTGTAGCACGTAGCACTAGGTACACTGCGACTACATAGCGGTTAGAGTATAGCTAATGAATGAATAAGTATAGTTTACTATTTATAGAAAAAACCTAGGGATATTAAATTAATATGAGAGGCAAAGCGAATGCTTTTAATTTTATTTGATGTCCGTACCATAAACCACTAGTTATAAATATTGGAGAAGCTGGGCTTATATTTTAATAAAATATATGAATAGTAACATGCATTTCAACGCAAAAGGATTTTTTTTATAAAATAAAATCGTTTTCAGTTTACAATAATTTAAATCGACGCATTTCAAAAAGCGTTAACGTAAATGAGGTAAAATAATGTCCAATATCAAACAACCCTATCAGAATTTTTGAGAAGTGTTACTGGTGTCTCTGTTGCCTTTGTTTTGTTAGATTAAGGCATTGTTCGGGTACCTAGAACAGTTAAACGAAAAATAAATTGAAAACAATATCTATGTCCCAGAGATATGCAAGTTAAAAGTAAAAAAAAATCCGCAGCAAATAAAAACCAGAAATTGTCTGCACTAAAAAACACTCCTAGCAGACCTGAATTTTTTATGTATCCAATAAAATATTATACGTTCATTCACATTGAAACATTCAGTGCTTTATCAATGGTACTGGTTTTTACAATCGTAGTTTTCATAATAAATATTTTACTTCGTAAAATTTTAACGCCACCAAGAATTTCAACGACAATTTTATTCTGACTAATGATAATAAAAATCCTTTACATATTTCGAAAATATGCCGCCATTTATATCGAGACTCATAGTTTACATAAATGCGTTATGTAAATTGGAATCTTGATACATCGTATCCACCCAAATTGAAAATTATTCGTGTTGCCAACCCTAGCACTTATCGCGGGACATTTCACGCGAGGGAGGAGCAAATGCAAGACCGCAATATCAATCACGAATCAATCGGGCCGGAGTGCGTGGCAGCCCTGGCCAGCCGGCTGGAAGAAATCGAATAAAAATTCGGCGAATGATTTTACTAGGGTATTTTAAGATTACCGATTCAGTGAACGCTATTGGTGATGGCTTTTGGATTCAAAAATGGAATTGTACATTCATGTGTAAGTAACGATTACGCAATCAGTAAAATTATATATTTTGTATTGTTTCTGTATGTTTGCATTGCATTATTCTGTAAGAGAAATACAAATAAGATCATGTCACATATTATTGCGGCCTTTATGTTGGAAGATACAATTGCCGGTGACTGTACATAAACATTTGAAATATTTTTACTTTAATTAAATGTGTAAAGCCTGTATTTTAGTCATTTAATTGTAATAAATTGTTTGTTTATTCTGTCAGCATTGACATCCGTGGTATGCTTTGTTGTGGTTACAAAAACATTCGTTCACAAAATAACAGTTAAGTACCGAAATAAATAATTTACCAAATAAAATTTATGAAATTTGAATCCTCATTTAAAATATATGTGAAATTTTATATTACCTACTTTATTAAAATTTTGTACTTGACTTGAAAACGTGAAGGTCATTTAAAGATTTATTAAAGGAAAAATATTAAAATTAAAGATATCGGTCTTGGATAGTATTGAAGGTCGCCAAACCGCCTGTCACCGTTAAAACGTTCACTAAATTGTATTGTATGGAAATTTTCATATTACCCTGCCGGGTGACGCTGCTGATGTGTTTGTCAAAAGCTGTTGGTGAGACTGGCCCTTAGTCAGAGGCCAGTCAGGAACAGGAGTGGGTTAGGCTAGGAATCGTAGTCCACAAATGGTCTCACCGGAATAAGCGATGGTTTTCGGCTTTTCATTACGCCGAGTCGGGCCCATTTTGAAGTAAACTCTGTTTTAATGTTTAAAATGTTTTATTTCCTACAATTGTATGCTTTTTAGTTTACTACGAATAAAATTTATGATTTATGAATCTTATATAGGCGAGAAGGAAGGGAGTTGCTGTGAGGTGTGCTGATGGTAGTGCATAGGAACAAAGATAAGTTTATTTATAACAAAACGCACTCTGTGACGCCTATGGGATTGAAGAAATTCTCGACTGTCCAACAATCTAATGGAGTAACGACATATAAGTAGGATAAATCGCCAGTAACTGGCCACCTCATACTAATAATGAACTTTGTTGCCCTATAAACAGGGTTCATTTTAGTATAAGTTTTTAATTACTGGCCATCCATCAATAACTGGCTACTAATACTATAATGAATTCTGTTTGTAGGTGATTAGAGTAAATTTTTAGTTCGAGGTCAGTTCTTGAAAAGTGGACAGTTACTGGCGACTTACCTTACATCAAACACCAATTTATACCCTTTTATATTTTATACAAATAATCTATTCTATTCTATTATATTCTAATAATCGTCATTGTACAAAATATCTAAAGCAGTTGTTTGACTATTTTAGGACTGAGTATCCAAGAGGATAGCTCGTATTTTAGTAGAACTCTTTTTACCCGTTTTACTAACGGTTAATAGTTAATAAAATATGCATATTGCTTCGGGTACACGCTTGATATCTCCTATATTCTCTTGTTATTTACGCAGGGGTCGAATTTTGGAAAACAATAGCCTATCGCAGTGCGGTGAGCAGCAAACGAAACGGAAGCGCCGACTAGTGATGTGCAATGGAATATATTGTTACTTTATTTTAATTTTAAAGGAGATCGTCAATTTTTGTTAGGTGATCTGGCCCAGATTATTTAGGACTGTTTAGGAATGGTTCTTACCTTTAAAGAATCGTCATAATTTCTAGATCAGGATGGTGGTAAAAATATTGCGAAATCTAATGGGAAAACTGAAAAATCATGCATTTAAAACTTGAATCTGACAAGGACAATATTTGAAAGCGTGCTTGCCTATGATTTATATATTAATGTAAAAAAGTACCAATTTTTTAAAGATAATGTACAAAAGCGGACTTGAAAACGAAACGGGAATCATGATGAAATAATAAAAAGTCATATTTTGATCGTATTTATAGTTCCTGTATTTCGGTAAATAAAGACGGCTGTCAAACCATCGTTGATACTATTAACTGAACATTTCTAACACCTATTGCGAAGGGATAAGGTTTACCACCGTTAAGTGCGATAGCATTAGTATCTGACATTACAAAATTGAAAAAAAGATGCGTTTCGTTATCGAAGGAGCATGATATTATGCCATTATAAAATCCACTTTTAATATTCAAACTCCGATCAAAAATGCAAAAATACGCACTTTCAATCTTTAGGCGTTTTAATACAGTCGATTTCTAATTTAAACTTCCGTATTTGTAGGCTTAGATACTATTTTAATATTCATACTTTATTCAATATAGAATTGGTCAATAAAACTAATCCACAGCGCAGGCTTCGTCAAAAAGGATACAAAAAGACATCCGCAACAAACTTCGTCCAATCTACACCAGTAATAATCTGCCACAGGCTTCGTCAAAAGTGTACAAAATAAAATCCGCAACAAGCTTTGTCAAAAACCTAACCCTCTAAGCGCGCCTTCACGTTAATCCCCGAGACGACACGTACCCGGGGCAAACGTTCCAAAAATGCTGGCCGCATTACCGCGCTGCACTGCCAACGATATTTGCTGGACCAGGTACGAGCCGGACCGGGGACCACAACCCCGGTCCCTCAACCGCTGCCCCAGATCTTTTATAAATTTTTTCCCCTCCGAACACCAGGGTCCACCGGTTTCCACCGCAACCGGAACAAAATCATATAGTGGTGTCAAGTTTAAGTATTTGGAACGCTTGAGCTTCGCTGCAGTTTCCGCAGCAGCCCCAGCCTTCCGCACTGTGTGGCTGAGATGCGACGGAGCGAACGTACTCACGCATGTCGCATCCCAAATGAGACTACGCCCTCTTGCCCAAGGAACCAGCGTTAACCCGTCCGGCCTTTTGCCATCAGTCCTACTCAAACCTTGAGGCTCCAGTACACTAGGCACTTGGGCGGTAATCAATGCCCGACGAATGATGTCGTTGATGGAATGATGTCTCGAAAACCTACCGGCACATCTCACACAACTTAGACCATGGTGGCCGTTCGCCTCAACCATGGCTCCGCAGATACACTGATGAGGCTCACAAACCACACACCCCAACCTCAACGCTGCCCCGATCCTAAGGGAGTCATTATCTAAGTGAGTACCCAAATGTGACGACGGCAAGGCGTGGAGCCAAGCTCCAGATTCAGGCTCCCTCACAGCTCTCAAACGGGCAGCACCCACACCAACAGCACCTTCCAATAATCCATCATATGTCCTCTTGCTAAGCAAGTCGTCCCAAGACCTCTGCGACTTCAAATTTTCAGGTCGTGCATCACTTGGACACCTAAGTTTCCACTCAACTAGGGCTTCCTGCAGAAACGGGATTTCGATATTGCCACCATCTATGGACAGAATACGAGTGACAAGATCCCCAGAAGCATAAGCAGAAGCAACAAAGGCGACAAGCCCCACATCGCACACAGCCCGAATTCCCAGCCCACCATACCTAATAGGCAGCGCAGCTTGAACCCATTGCGACTCATCTAGACTAACATTTAAAATAGCCTCAAGGCCATGCCGCAGTACTTGGTCAAAGTCCTTAACCGACTGCTGAAATAACCAAGAAGGTGCCGTCCGTAAAGTATAAACCATACGTGGCATGGAAAAGGAGCTGCGCAATAAGACTAACGCGACATGGGCCGACAACTGCTGAAGATGCGTAAGCGATGCAGTCAACGCATCGGCTTTCCTTTCAACGGCAGCGGGCACCCCCTCTGGAAATATTGGAGCCCCCAAAAGAGAGAAATCTGCAGTATCCACAACTTTCAACCCTGGTAGTAAAGCCTGAAAATCAGCAACGGATCCAATCGCACGACATGGAAATAATTCGCACTTCTCGGTACTGATCTCCAAACCAATGGCTGATAAAGATGGCAACAACTTCTTTAAATCCTCCAGGACAACTTCAGGCGGCCCACCAATCGTGGCATCATCCAGATACCAGACATTAAGAGGAGAATCCAATGAAGCTACCAACTTTTGTACGGCCAGACAAAAAACCAATGGGCCCAGAGGATCCCCCTGCTGAACACCGACCTGCGAGGACAATACGGTACTGTTATAGAAAAGGTTACTAGGTGAAGCATAGCACTGGTAGAGGAAAGGATATATAGGGGGTACCAGATCCTTCACTTCCCTCAACATAGTATCCCTTTCCACAGAGTTAAACGCATTTCTAATATCTAACTTTAAAACAACCCTGTCAGAGTTGTCTTGTGCCTGTACAAAGGCACGCGTGGCATGTATTGCCGCCTCACAGCCCAAGGGTGTGCCAAAACCCACCTGATGCGGCTGAAGATACTCTGCCATTTCGTCCCTCACAGTGCGGCAACACAACTTAGAAGCCAATCGACGTATCGTATTTCCGATAGCAATAGGCCTAACGCTCCCATCCTTTTTTGTCAGTGCACAGATTGACGCCCCATATAAGTACGGACAGACTTGAGGATGAACCATGCCCCTTAAAAGGAAGTTGCACAATTTCGTTAAGGATTCGAGCAATATAGGCCCATTGCTACCCGCCGATGGTGAAGTCAACTCTTTCAAATGCTGGGGACGAAGCCCATCCAAACCAGCAGCCGATCCATTATAAAAGCTCCCCAAAGCGTCCACCACGTCGGAAGAAGAAACGCTCAAGAAAGGGCTCGATGCATCCGGCTCGGCTGGCAATGCAAGCTGCCTTGACGAGGAAGGGTGCTTACTCTGCAACTCCCTCAAAGTATTATCATCATTAGGGGCCAATTTCGAATCTGATAGCAAGAGGCGAACTGCACCCCGCACATCCCCTTCATGCACCTTGGCCTCTATAGCACGATAAAGAGACTGCGGTTTGTGAGCAGCTTCATCAGGAAAACAGATACTACAATTGTTCTAATTTACCGAACAGTATCAAAACGCAGATTATGTAACGGTATACATTGACAGTGTCAAACCAAAAAACAATCCCGTTTCAGGCCAGGGTGAAGTTAAACTTTATGTCAATGCCATAAGGACGTTAACGACTTATCTTGCTGTATTTTAATCGCGGAAAAATTAATCTTTATTTATTTAGTATTTCTAATTTCCGTTTCATTTTTTTGCAATATTTTGTCCACTTTAGTAATAAAATGAGTAATTCTTTTACATTGCAGTACAAACTGTATACGGTTTATATCAGGTGGCCTAGAATTGACGATCTCCTTTAACTTTAAAAAACGGAATATTAACTCTGTACTTTAAATTCATTATTTTTGTTTGGACACAAATGTGCCGGTCAGATATATCGGGAATTCAAAGACACAAATATTCATGCTAAAAATTCCGATATTATGTAGTAAGAATGTAAAGACACATGATTTAAGCTTATTTTAGTATTTTTAATTTTGTTGTATGTAGTCGACAATAATATAATAATATTGGAATAACGTGCAATGTCGTATGCTTGTGTACAGTCGCCATCAAATATATCGGAGCGGCCAAGGTACTCAAAAATATCAGAACATGCACTTTATTGCTTTGACAATACAGGCGTTGTTCAGATATTTGTGACCAACTTGGCCGCTCAAATAAATCTGATGGCGACTGTACATACAGGGAAATTGTAGATAAAAAGCATTATGGTGACTTTACCTATAGGTTAAACATGCATTAATAAAGTGATAATGCAGGTGATATTCTCATCTTTTACTATCAAATTAGGTCAGCTTGTTTGCCGGAATGTATGGCTAAACCATTTAATTTATAGTACACATATCGAGTTCGTAGTTCAAGGCGAACTACTAGTAGCATAGAGAAATAATCGAGCTTACTAAACCTTACTTACTAATCATAGAAAAATAAGTCACATATTATCTGATATATATAATTTTAAGCAACAAAGAACCGAAATCGGTTTCCTGTTAGCGACCTACACAATGACTAGGCATTATGTACACTGTAAAAGAAGAGATTCTGTATAATTTTAAACAAATAAGAACCGATTTCAATTATCCTTCGCCTATCCAAAAGCAAATGCCCGAGCTACTGTAAAAAAACCTCAAATCACTATAGGTATGCCTATAATATTTGAAGAGCTCCCTTGATTTCTCCGGGATCCCATCATCAGATCCTGACCTGATGACAATGGGACCAACTATTAAGTATCCTCTTTCAAACATAAAGCTTCGAATAACCGGTAAACATACATATATTATCTGCATTTTTACCATACTAGTTACAGACAAATAAAACTTACTTCTCTATGACTGGGGGTTCAGTAAACTTACTTAATTTTTTTCTGGTACAAACATAATCGATACAGGGAAGTAAGTACATCACTAGAAGGACCGCCGAAACAATCCATATCGAAAAATGCAAACACGACGATGTTTATTCATACGCTGGAAAGGGCTAGCGTGGTGTCAGTATGGTAATAACACAGTAAAACACAATAGGGTGCCAGGTTTTACCATTTATGAAATATGATTTTGAATTAATGTTTCATAGTTTATAGTTATTGCGCGTTAAATCAATATCCGACGCTGATAACATTTTATCACATTTGAAACTAATTTTTCGAGTGACAGGAACAGATAATATATTTTTTCTACACTCACATTGTAAGTCCTCTAAAACGTGTTCAAAAACGGTAGGCAATGGCTAGCATTACCACAACCGATTTTACTATGATAAGCTTTTTATCTGTGGCAGTAACGTAATTTTAACTTTACATGCTCAAATATTGATCCGTTATGAGTTTTGATAACATAATGTACACCTGCACGCGCCCGATCGGCCGCCGACACGCGCCCGCGCGACCGCCGGCACAATCGAGTTGGCCATGGCGGTGCAATGGCGGCCATTCTATGGTTATCAGAACACGGCATTTAGGATAAATAATATGAGTGTAGATAAAGCAGTGTATGCAACTGTACGTAATTAGGCCTTATTACGTAACAGTTACATAAACTACTATTATCTACACCCATATCATAAATCCTCTATCCTGCGTTCGGAAACCGTATATGATGACCACCATTATTGCAACCAGTAATGTGACATCAGTATTGTAATAATGTATGAACATTCATTACTACATCAGTATTGGTAACGTAATGAAAATCTAGCCCTCCTCCCTAACCACCCGTATTATGATAATCGCACAATTTTTCTAATCTGAAAAAAAAACGAAGTATAGTCTACTACGTCGTTCGTCCAAAAGCCGTTACAAACTTTCAAATGAATTTTTACCCCTTCTAAAACACTTTCATAGAAAAGCTTTACTAGTTAATATATTTATATGTAATAAAATTTGTATTATACCTAACTATTATATCGGAGACTAATTTCTACGTCATATACCTACTAAATCTACACCGTTTCAATGGTCCGGTTATCTTCGTACCCGTCCCACTGACCTTAAAGTGGACTAAAAAGCAAATCAAACGTTAAGGGCTTGAATCATCCCCTTTGATCACGTCTCTGGAGTCTCCAGTGATTTTCCGCAGTGCCCGCAACCCTTTGTTTTGCTGTCTATTCTCAAAACGTTTAGTTTCTACTGTGAGTTGGACTTGCATTATTTGAGCCCTCAAATATTTACAAGTAACGTATTTTATTTAGACTTAAGATACCTAAAAATATTCTTTACACCAGTCATTTTATAAAGTTATTCAACATATGTATATATATATATATATTGTTTAATTCTGATAAAAACTGGCCAAGTCAAATCTAACCTACTTTATGATCTCACATCTTTAAATAACAGCAATTGTTATTGGTATCCAATAAAGCAAAGAAATAGAGTTTAATACTTCATAATGTTATTTTGTTCCTATCTTCTTCTTCTAAATATATAAAAGAAGAAACTGACTGACTGACTGACTGACTGACTGACTGACTGACATATCAACGCACAGCCCTAACCACTGGTTCTAGAGATTCCAAATTTGGCACGTAGGTTCCTTATAAGGTGGGTGCACTAAGAAAGGATTTTTCAAAATTCACCCCCTAAGGGGGTAAAATGGGGGTCCAAAGTTTGTATGGCGAATCAAGATTTGTTAGATTATTTTATTCGAAACTTCACGGGAGTATTCCTAACGATAAATGACTAAACAAGTGTTTTAGGTTTTTGAAAATTCAACCCCTAAAAGGGGCAAATGTGGTCACAAAGTCTGAAAATCAACATGGGTATCGTATCCTTTTTGAGCACTTATAGTACGCGGGCGAAGCCGCGGGAAAAGGCTAGTAAATACATATTTGGATTTTGCATAGAACTTGGCACTCATTTAGATCTCCATTCTTTTTGCGGCGAAGCCCACAGCCAAGCATAATTTTTGTATTGAACTTGGCTCGCCTTTTTTACATTTATGTTTTTGGTGGGATATCATTACTTTTTGTAAAGAAAACTAGGCAGGTATTGAGATTTAATGTTTTTTCTTGCGTTTCCGCTGCATGGTTTTCTTTTTTATGCTATTGTCTACATTCTCCCGCGCGCCGCCGACGACACACTGTTGGCTGGTCGTTTAGCGCGTATTACAAGTTTTTTGTATGGGGACACCACTTATTATTTGACTTAACATTATTTTTATATTTATAGCAAATATAATAATACATATATTGGGATAGTTTCAAATATCTGCTTGTAACGGTTCCAACGATACAATTAAAAAAAAAAATTGTATGGTGACCCCCCCTATTTTTTAACTTTTTTTTATTTTTAGATTTTTTCCTACGCTTACTCACAATTACCGAGCTGGATTCCAAATTTCATCCTTCTAGGTCATCTGGAAGTAGGTTAGGTTTAGGTACTATATGTCAGTCAGTCAGTGCTAAAATTTACGACTTTTTGACCTTCATATCTTTATAACAGTTTGAGCTAGCTTCATGAAATTTGGGCTTCTAGATGTCCTTATGGATATAATTAAACACACGTAGTTTTATGTGTTTACGTTAAAGGGGTTTTTAGTTATACGAGTAGAAGGGTCAAAAGTGGCACCAAGTGGTTCGTGTAATATACACTTGGCGCTGGATAGCCAGTTCCTTTGCTTGAACTTGGCTTGACACGCTGCCGCGTGTCTAGATATCTGACGCAACACGATATTCCTGACGTTTTATTTTGACTACACTAGTTTGACGTCTTTATCAAAGCTGATATAAGTGCAATTTTTGTAAAACGAGTCTTAGGTTTTAAACTGAGTCTTAGATAGGGTATGACATAGGTATAACGAGGCAGTTACTGGAGGCACGTCCGGCGTTGCATCCATGGTATAGTATACCTCTGGTTTGCAGTGTGCCAACAGACAATAAAGCGTTAATCCCTATAAGGCTACCAATAAACCAAGAAAGTATAAACAAATGCAAACGTATGCGACTAGCTTTAATAATATGTGGCCGAAAAGTGTATGGCAAATTACAACTTCCCAAACTATTTTTCCCATAGTTTCACTTGGCAGAATCATTAGCATAATACCGTTTCGCGTACCTATTTTTCGCATATTTTTATTTAGCATACTAACATAACCTATGCCAAATGAAAATCCGCCTAAATAAAACTATGCGAAACAATTCATTTGGTAAACGTTGGTATGCTTAAATAAATAATAACGATATGCGATAAGTTGTTTGGGAAATTAAATTAGGCGAAATGATTTTCGGCGAAATGGTAGTACAGGTACACACTTGTGGAAGCTTGACGCAAAGCTGCACGTAACGCCGAACGCGTCGCTAGACGCTCGTCACTGAGGCCGCTTACTGTTAGAACTTTGTGGGGGTTAAATGATTTGAAGATACTCGCACTGGCTTGACTGACAAGGTAGTCGATAACTGGGACCGTATACCGGTATTATTTTCATATAAATATAATAATATCGGTATGCGATTTCTTTTTTTGCCCAAATAATCTGATAATTTATTGCCCATACATAAATTACATTTGAGAATATAGCGAATATAATGTGCTATTTCGATTTTTAGCTATACCTAAATCAGTCCCTGGTTGATAACGTTTGTGAATAGCGGTATGCCACTAGCGAGGAGAGTCGGTGGTTCTTTTGTTTGCGGTCGCAGTGTAGACGGGTAGTGTACAGACGGTGATGTTTTGAATGATTTCCACTTGAAGAGGTGTTTAGGCTGCTCGTTGGTCTTAACTAACTTAATTTACATAATACTCCCAGAGTGAGGGTTTATTAGTGCCGTGTCTTTGCAAAAGACTGTCCGACTTTTCCGCTAACATAACATACATTATACGTAAGTACACTGAAAAACAAATTCAAACAGTAGGTATACACTTTATTAGACAAAGATACAGAATAAAATTAAAGAGTATTCCAGTGTAACATGGACTTTTTTGCGAGGCAGCACTCACACGTTAACTCTAACGTCGGGCTGCAACAAATGGCACTGTGAGGATCCGTTTAAAAAAATCTGGAGACAAAATAAACTAGACGACATCATTCTCTTTCCGTTCGCAACTTACAGCGATTCAACCCTTTTTTATTGATCCTTTTGCATTTTGCCGCAGCCGGAAACCTCGCCGTTTGCTGATTCGGTGTTGCTTCGGTAAATAATTTTCGAAGCAAAAACAGCTAATCTCAAGGAGGTCGTTTCCCGACCTTTTTCGGAAAGGGTTCGGAGATGCGGTCGCGAGCGATGTAAAATGGGGAGCTTTGCTTTGTTTCTGCTTATTGGCAGTCAATATTGTTTTGGGATTTATTTTTAGTTCTACTCGTTGTAGTTTAATGCCAATGCAACATGATGAGACCCGTATAGGTTTGCATACGAATCTTGGTCATTATTTGGTAGTAGATTTTTATATATAATTTGCCAACGGTCTTAAAATGGAAATAGGCTATAACGCGCGAATGGTGACTGCTGCTGCCTAGATATACTTATATAATTAATACTGATAGCAAAAAATAAGACAGATGCTTCTCTATGGTGACTATGGTGAGGCTGGCTTACACACGTTTATGATTGCCAGCCTGGCACCAGTTACACACGTTTATGATTCTCTTTAAAAACTCACATGTATAAATATTTTCCAACTCTCTTGTGATAGACCATGAATCGTAATTAGCTATACAAAGTCTTATTTTAAGTACAGTCGCCATCATATATTATTAAAAGGCATTTCGCCGTAAGCAAGAATGTTACCAAGCCTGGGTAAATGCAGCGGCGACTAGGGATGAAAAAACCAGCGCATTAAAAAAGGAGTTCAACTTTGCCTCCCGGTCCCTCAAAAGAGTAATTGCTAAGGCAAAGTCGTTGCACATTGGTAGAATTGGCGAGAAACTAGAGCGCCTCCCCTCGGGAACTCGTGCGTTCTGGTCTCTTGCCAAAGCTATCCAAGGGAATTTCTGTAAGCAATCTTTTCCGCCTTTGAAAATGGGAAATGACTCGTTGGCTCACGACGCAAAAGACAAAGCCAATCTTCTAGGCAAACTCTTTGCGTCCAACTCGACTTTGGACGACGGGGGATACGCACCGCCGACCATACCGCAGTGTGAGAGCAGTATGCCGGATATACAGTTCCGCCAAAGCTCACTGCGTAAAGAACTTCTTTCCCTCGACATTCATAAGTCGAGTGGGCCCGATGGAATCCCTGCGATTGTGCTGAAGATGTGTGCTCCTGAGTTGGCCCCGGTTTTAACGCGCCTTTTTCGGCTCTCTTACTCTTCTGGCATAGTCCCGATCTCGTGGAAGTCAGCTTTGGTGCACCCGGTCCCAAAAAAAGGTAACCGCTCAAATCCATCCAACTACAGGCCAATAGCTATTACCTCCCTGTTCTCGAAGATAATGGAATCCACTATCAACTGCCAGCTCCTTCGGTACCTAGAGGACCACCAGTTGCTCAGCGACCGCCAATACGGTTTCCGTGGGGGCCGCTCGGCTGGTGATCTTCTAGTTTACCTGACACATCGTTGGGCGCAGGCGATCGAGACAAAGGGTGAAGCATTGGCAGTTAGTTTGCATATTGCGAAGGCCTTTGATCGGGTATGGCACAAAGCACTTCTATCGAAACTTCCTTCTTATGGGCTTTCCGAGAAATTGTGTGAATGGGTCAGTAGCTTTCTTGCAGACAGACGCATCAAGGTCGTAGTTGACGGTGAATGCTCTGACTCCATGTCTGTGAATGCTGGTGTCCCCCAAGGCTGCGTGCTATTACCCACGCTGTTCCTTCTGCATATCAATGACATGCTGCAGATTAGCGGCATACATTGTTATGCATACGATAGTACGGGTGATGCCTACTACACCGGCCGAACCAACATTTCTCGGGAGAATGTCATTGAGAGCCGGGACAAACTTGTGTCTGAAGTTGAGACTTCCCTTAAAGAAGTTTCAGAATGGGGTCGACTAAATTTAGTCCATTTTAACCCTACCAAGACACAGGTTTGCGCGTTTACCGCAAAAAAGCTTGCGTTTGTCGCTTTACCTCGTTTTGAGAGCACTTCCTTAACTGCCACTGCCAGTGTCCAGATCCTTGGCGTCGACATCTCGAGTGAAGTCCAGTTCCGCGGCCATTTAGAGGGTAAAGCCAAGTTGGCCTCAAAAAAGCTCGGTGTGCTCAACAGATCGAGACAGTATTTCACTCCGGCCCACCGCCTCCAGCTTTACAAGGCACAGGTACGCCCACATATGGAATACTGTTCTCATCTGTGGGCGGGAGCGCCCCAGTACCAACTTCTCCCTCTGGACCGCATCCAACGGAGAGCGACTCGAATTGTCGGCTGCCAGGATTTTACGGATCGGCTTGACTCCTTGGCGCTGCGTAGAGATGTAGCCTCGCTCTGCATCTTCTACCGCCTCTATCATGGAGAGTGCTCCGAGGAATTGTTCGGATTAATCCCTGCCGCTTCTTTCCGCCATCGTCCTACGCGACAGCATTACCATCATCACCACTTAGATGGTTGGCAGTCCTCAACTGTGCGTTTCTCGAGAAACTTCCTGCCTCGCACAACAAAACTGTGGAATGAACTGTCGTCTGCGGTATTTCCGGACCGATACGACCTTCAAACCTTCAAGAAAAGAGCGTATTCCCATCTTAAAGGCCGGCAACGTGCTTGTGACCCCTCTGGTGTTGCGGGCGTCTATGGGCGGCGTTAATTGCTTACCATCAGGCGATTCGTCTGCTCGTTTGCCTCCTATTTCATAAAATATATATATATATATATATATATATATATATATATATATATCGGAGCGGCCAAGGTACTCATAAATATCTAAACATGCACTTTATCGCCTTGAGAATAGATGCGTTGTTCAGATATTTGTGATTACCCTGGCCGCTTTGATATATCTGATGGCGACTGTACCACGGATATAAATGTTTAAAACCTGAAAAAAATCTTAGACTTGGAATTACCATACATGAGAATTTGATATTTCTGAGTAAAACTTTTATAAAGTTTGTTCACATTATTTCCCTGTGATTTGAAATACGAGTTTAGTCAACATATAAACTGTCAAACTTTCCATACAATCATCAATTTCAGATTACAAACGGTTTGCAACCATCGGCCCTAATTATTCACGCCCTAAGTTATCATTGTGCTGTGATCGCGGCTCAGCCGGCTTGGAATATTAATTTAGTTTAGGAGGAAACTTCGGTGTAAGCTGTATCTCAAGATGTCAGTTATCTTTCTCCTTGATTCTATTAAATTAGCGGAGTACGTTCCTCAAGACATCTGCGAGTTCAAGAGTTCATTACTATACGAGTATGTAGGTAGATGTAGATATTATAATTAGAGAAATATTTAAGTCGCTAAGCTAAAAATCCTAGAAGGGAGGGATGAAGCAAAGAGGAAGCCAGGGAAGCCCAGAAGAGCATACATGGATCAAGTCAAGGAAAAAAATAATGCCGTGTCGTATCAGGCTGTCAAGGAGAAGGCAAAGGGCAGACATACATGGAAACTGACATGAGCCCAGTTCTTAAGTAATTGATGATGATGAGCAAAAAATACAATTTAACATCAAAACCGATATGCAACCTGTATTATAGTTAGGTTATGGTTATTTTATGGTTGTGCTGTTAAATACGAGCTTTATAATTACGTTGAGTATAAAAGGGTTTGGAAAATATAAAATGAAAGCCTTAGTAACTGCAAAAGAGGCGGGAATTGGCTAATAATAAAAGCCAATCATATTATATACACACACATATTATCTTATACGATACTGCAAACAGTCTGCATTCTTCATTATTCTTTTTGACTGGAAAAGAATGCAGTTTTTTTTTACCTCTTTGTATAAAAGTTGGACTCATTATACGAGTATGTGACCCTTATCTGACAAAGTATTACGGCTTAAGGTACGTATTTATGATTAAATGTTTCACTACCTACTTTACTGATCATCAGCTAGGCTACTATGGTCCGATTTTTATCGCCTGTCACTATAGCTGTCACGTTCTAACAATTATGTAAGTGCGAAAGTGATGCATGATGTGATAGGGGACAAAATGACAACCATGATACGCGTTCTGGTTGTGAAGTTCTGGTGGCATAGCGATAAAGCGATACGACTTTTAATCTGAACGTCATGGGATTGGAATAAAATGTTGAATAAATAAATTAATGAACAAAAATCCACCTTGGTATCGAGAAGTCTATCGTCTTATACATTTTAGATATAAACGGTGCCTATACCTTATACTAATAAATTCACTTTTCGTCCAAACGTCACTGCCAAGACTGCATCATGTATCTACAAATGAGTAGTTGGATGCACCTTAAACTCCATGCAACAGAAGCTACACCACCTCGGAAATTTGCAAAAATATCTCAGCGTAGAATAATATTTGCAACAGTTTAGCATAAGCCGGTAGTGTTAAAATGCAGTTGAAAATTCAATTACGGAGCCACGAGAAAGTTCGCGGAGCAGGTGTGGGTTTGAATCCTGGTCGACGCATAGCGGGTATATTAGTTGAAGGAAACTTTATGGAAATATGTTTTATAAAGATCCCCGGGGGTGCTTTGTATCTTTTGTGGCGCGAAGTGGATGTTTTATTTATTTGAAGATACCGTTGGGAACTTTGCGAGGAATTTTGGTTGTATCTGCTGTAATATTCAGAATCCTTTACTGATCGTAGTGATAATCAATTTTACAACAACGCACTCAACATATTTTCACGTTACAGTAGGGTCTAGTCTCTTGCAAATATGTCTTACCAAATGAAGTGCACAAAAATGTCTGATACAATCATATTATTTATGGAGTGTCTGTCTCATATTTTACCGTATAACGTATACGGTAAAATAGCATGCGTCCGACGAAGTCCCACGTTGGGTGCCAAATTTAATTACTTTTACCGTTCCATTCAATTCAAATCTACAGAAATATTTACAATGAATTTAATTTTTTTAATAAAAAAAGTAGAATGTTTATAAGAATGGTTTTAGGGTTTTTACTTCCCACGGAACCACACGAGCTGTCAACTAGCCCCGCTCGCAGTTGGAGCAAGTTAAAACTGGAGCCAAATGAAGTTAGTTTGACGGACGACCCAGTTGGCGCGCTGCCCCGGTCCGAAGCTGACAAATTACGATTTGTTCCTGGCCGTACGCGCTTACATACCTAAGCATGGTTGTCGGGATTTATATCCTACACTACGCTTGTTGAGATGAATGTGGCAAACGGGAGGCGTTTTACATGTATTTTGATGACAGTGACATGGCGATGTATGGCCACTTTCGGGAATTGACGTCATGGAAGAATAACGATAGAGTATGGCTACGCTAACTCTGCGTGGTCTTTGTACCAACAAAATGCGGAACTGCAACCACAACCATGTTTTTTCACAGAAATTGTGACTTTTGCAGGTTCTTCACACTTTGACGTCAAAAATTATGCTTCATTTCATTTCCATTGCTCTTTTTTGGTATAAAAGTAAATTAAATAAATAAAAGTACGTCATATATTTTCTACTTATTTCGTTTTTTATATTATCACACTTATATGTGAATCAAAGAACTTCTTCAAGACCGGCAAAAATTTGAATGTACCACGTCGTAGTTTATTTTTTATTTAATTATAGAAAACAAGATTATTTTAAAGCACGTATTTTCATTAAATGTTAAGCATTCCTATTACAAATTTAAATAGATGTCATATACTTCAGAATAAGTGACTAAGTCCTCCGGTGTCCGAGGCCAGATTTGAACGGGCGTCTTCAGCTTTCGCGGCTGACGCCCTGACCAATATTCAACAAAATTATTTAATTTGCTTAAAAATTCATTCCTATTACAGTCATTAAGTACCCTTTGCAATCCTTTTTTCCAAACTAACTAAGCCTAGATACACATCAAACAGAGAGCTAACGAAAGCAAATTCCGCACGTGTACGAATGATTGGGCAATCCGAAAACTACAGGCGCCCAAATGATCGGCCTACACCAACAACTGTAGTGTCGGATTGATACCCTTTTCACCCGTCACGAGCAGCGAATACCCGTGACATCTACTTCACCTTTAATTAATTGCAGCTATTTTGGTACCTACTGTATAAATCGAAGTTTAGAATGGTGAAAATATTTTATGTTTAAAAGCATCAGTATTACTATTTTTTCTTGTTATTATCGTTTTTATCTTAGGTATTTATTAGGTACTTGAAGGCTGAGAGATCATTTAATAAAGGAGATCGTCAATTTTTGTTAGGTAATCTGGCCCAGATAATTTAGGACCGTTTAGGAATGGTTCTGACCTTTAAAGAATCGTCATAATTTCTAGATCAGGATGGTGGTAAAAATATTGCGAAATCTAATGGGAAAACTGAAAAATCATGCATTTAAAACTTAAATCTGACAAGGACACTATTTGAAAGCGCGCTTGCCTATGATTTATACATTAATTTAAAAAAAGTACCGATTTTTTAAAGATAATGTACAAAAGCGGACTTGAAAACAAAACGGCAATCATGATGAAATAATAAAAAGTCATATTTTGATCGTATTTATAGTTCCTGTATTTCGGTAAACAAAGACGGCTGTCAAACCATCGTTGACACTATTAACTGAACATTCCTAACACCTATTGCGAAGGGATAAGGTTTACCACCGTTAAGTGCGATAGCACTAGTATCTGACATTACAAAATTTAAAAAAATATGCGTTTCGTTATCGAAGGAGCATGATATTATGCCATTATGAAACCCACTTTTAATATTCAAACTCCGATCAAAAATGCAAAAAATACGCATTTTCAATCTTTAGGCGTTTTAATACAGTCGATGTCTAATTTAAACTTCCGTATTCGTAGGCTTAGATACTATTTTAATATTACAATGTTCTAACTTACCGAACAGTATCAAAACGCAGATTATGTAACGGTATACATTGACAGTGTCAAACCAAAAAACAATCCCGTTTCAGGCCAGGGTGAAGTTAAACTTTATGTCAATGCCATAAGGACGTTAACGACTTGTCTTTCTGTATTTTAATCGCGGAAAAATCAACATAATGTTTATTTATTTAGTATTTCTAATTCCCGTTTCATTTTTTTGCAATATTTTGTCTACTTTAGTAATAAATGGGTATTTATTTTACATTGCAGTACAATCTGTATACGGTTTATATCAGGTGGCCCAGAATTGACGATTTCCTTTGTACTAATGTCAAAATTTATCACGAAAATGAGGGATTATTTAACGACGAAAAACAGCTCTATTAGGTTGTACCGTAAACTAATAAACGTAGGTACCTACATAGATACTTGAGGTACGCAGACCAGGTTTTAATATTGTATTATAATAACTTACCGTGTTATAATTACTTACTTACGGGTTTAATTGTTTATCCTTAAAAATCAGGAATATTTTGCTAGCGAAATCACAAGTATATTAAATTACTGTTCTTTTATGAAATAGGAGGCAAATGAGCAGACGAATCGCCTGATGGTAACCAATTACCCCCGCCCATGGACGCCAGCAACACCAGAGGGGTCATAAGCGCATTGCCGGCCTTTAAGAAGGGAATACGCTCTTTTCTTGAAGGTTTTGAAGGTCGTATCGGTCCGGAAATACCGCAGACGACAGTTCATTCCACAGTTTTGTTACTGTTTACAAATGTTATTAAAAATTACCTTTGTGTTATGATTTGCACTTAAGCAAACAATTGTTGCAATAACAATATGAATTGGACTTAATAAATAAAAGTGGCCCATAAGTAACTTTTCTCAAAACTAAAATAAATCACAAAAGCCGAAATAAACTCCTGTAACTAATCTAATATCTGAATTGAACCACGAAAATGCCGCAGATGATATACAGCGTAGAATCAATGAACCTCTAAAACTGTACCAAATATTCCGCTGTATGGCGAAAGAAAGTAACCTAATTCCGGCAATAATACACATGGCGCGGAACAGATAAATTTAGTTGGAATGCGAGTGAGGAAGAGGACACAAATAGTAAAACTGTATGGAATGTGCAGGCGTTTGGGGCATATTGGTATTGAGTTGGTCGATAGTGGCGCCTTTTGTCATGCGACGTCGAGTAAAAGCTTTCGCATTATTATTAATGTCAGTTGAGGAGTTACGCCTGTTTCGCACGCCTGATGTACGAGAGATGTTTTTATGAGAATTTAAAGGGAATACGCAGTTTGTAGTGATTAATGGTTCTGTTGATGTCTCTTTGTAGGTAGAATATATATATTTGGCGAGACACATGTTCTTATGTTTGTCATAGGTTATGATGACATGATGCAAAGTTGGAAAACGATTTGAAATCCTCAATATTAAATTAAATTCTTAGCACGTTTGTTAAAGCAACATCCCATCATTTTCACCTTGCCAATGAATGGTTATGGTTTAAAAAATACGTATTATTAACATTATAACTACCTATAGATAAGGCATTTTAGTAATGTACAAGAGGTATGTTTATTTATAACGCACAAATTTTGGTAGGTCTCCATTACTACAGTTCTGTAAGTATATTTTTCTTTCTGGACGAATACCCAATTTTAACTAGGCCGAACACCCTATCTTGCCATAACCACTTTCTAACGTTCTTTCTATCAACCATCTTTTGTTTACTCCAACTTTTAATAAAGCAACTTTTGATCCTATCTCACGTGAACTCGAGCTCATTATTTGAAAAAAAAGGCCTCAACACGTTGCAAGTCTCTTGTTATCAGTTGCGAAGTTCCGGGACCCGTCGAGTGTCGGGAGTTCGTGAAGGTTACAGTGTATGATGGCCAAAGTTAAGGGTCGTGCCTGTTAATAATTAGGACGGTCCACTTTTGATTTGGCGTCACGATCCGAGGTCTATATATGTTATTTGTTTCTTACAAAGAGTGTTTGTTTCAAATTGTTACATAAAATATTGATTATACGTACTGTCTTGTAATGATTTACATAACCTTTTTTAAGGTACACTGATTTAAACTTTCACGGTTTTTACACATATCTATTTGGCATATATATATTTTTTAAGGTACTTCAGAAATATTTTTAAACATTAATGTTTTTTGTTGTGTTAAATCTAGACAGTTCGGTGTTAGATGGGCGCGGAAAACACTAAAATAAAAGGAAACTCAAACGTTTTTTGTCATCTATCGTCTCAACGTGTCATTGGGGGACTGAATTTTGTTAATTATAAAATACTATAAAATATAACGATTACACTCACGTCACTTTAGTCACTTCGCGCGACATGTTTCGGAGAATTTAGCTCTCCATCTTCAAGCACTAAGAGTGCAATTTTGAACCTTTGACCCAATGCGTCGTGCAACAGCGCACTATGGGCCGGTTCAAAATAGCACTCTTAGTGCTTGAAAATGGAGATCTAATCTCTCCGAAACATGTCGCGTGTAGTGACTAAAGTCACGTGAGTGTAACCGTTATATTTTTGAGTGTTAGTATGTCTCACGAAAGTTTAAATTTAATAATTATAAAATATTTTCTGCATCTGAATGATGGCTGCAATTTTGTTGCGAATAACGTAACTTATGTATAAAATTAGAGTTGCCACTATTTTGACCGTTACCATGAACACAACAATTTCATTATGCCATCGGTGATAATGACAAATTTATTATAAGCCTACGGTGAGCTTCTCTGAATTGGAAAGATGGATTCATATCTTTCGCTCGCGGAGATATGTATCACTCATTTCGCTCATTTACGCTCAGTGGATTTTCTCTTTTTTCTTCTTTGAAATTTTCTCTTTTGTTTTACACTAGTTTGACTTTCAAATGATTAACATTTCAAGTTAAAGTTGGTCACAGTTGGATCTTATTCATAAATCACTGTGAATTGCAGATAACGTTTTTGAAACGAAAAAATAATTATTGGTAACTTTTACATTACGCAAATAAATCCAAGCTTATGTAAGTTTATTTTTATTACCTCCAGACAAACAAACATAACTATTTTCTAAAGCATGCTATGAAATATTCTCGTTACCTTCGGAAGTATCCTGTTTCGGGGACTGTAAATATATTTTATACAGCTTTTCAGGCCTAGACCTGCAAAGTAGCTTTGATGTCAAAGAGGGCGGTAGGTTTTACGAAAAGGTGATTTGTTTGTCTCGTGACAGGATGGTTCTTTATTTCATTCCATACTTGAGAAAAGCTCGGCCGTATATAGTTACTTGGCCGGTAATTCCTGTTTTCCCGGCCCCTGCTGTAACGTACTATTATTTGCGACTGTTCAGATAAACAAAAGATACACTACGATACGTAAGTAAGTTGTGTACTGGCAGGGTTGGTGTAATTCCAATTGCTTAGAGAGTACGCTCAAACCAACATTGTTTCCTAGTGTTGTTAGGATTCTTGGCTTTCCAGTTATACATGATTTGCCGGAGGGCATTAGCGTTTGGGCCTCGGTAAGCAATGAGAATACCAAGTCGCGACCGCGGGTCGAGAGGTAAAGCCCTGCTTTGCCCCCACCTGCCTTTGTGTCGCTAAGGAGCTTTATAACACGCAAATTGTTTTTGCTGCTTGTTACCGGTGCTTTGCGTTTTGACATGTATCCTGCCAATAAGAATAGCAATTTCGGGCCATTTTCCATGGACCCTCGAAACAGCGGTTGAGCTTTGTTTTACTTTAAGATATAACAGCAAAAATATCTAGGAAACAGCATAAATAAGAAATAGTCGAAGTTTCACTTGGTACGTACGTAAACACGTATTATACGTGGAAAAAGTTACGGGTGGTGGACACTTGTAAAAAAAAATAAAAACGATCCGAATTAGGTTTCCTAAAGTAACTGAAAAGGGGGAGTTTTGTAAACGCAAACAAAGCGGACAAAACCTGCTTGAAAAGTTCAATTTTCAACCGACTTCAAGATTTCGAAGGAGGAGGCTCTCAATTCGTGCTGTCGTTATGTTCACTGATTGTTCGAAGACGGCTGGACCGATTCGGAAAATTATTTTTTCGTTGAAAGAGTGTACTTCACAGTTGGTCTCATTGTAACCAGGTCAGGATCTGATGGTGTTATCCTGAAGAAATCGAGGGAACTCTTCAAATATTATACACAGGCACACCTAGTTTTAAGTATTTTTCTGTAGTTCACAGTGCCTTGGTTTTATTACTGTAATGCTGTGTAACTTATTGGAATAATAAAATAAAATAAATAAATAGTAATCACTATCAATATTTTTTATAGTAGCTCGGGCATTTCTTTTTCGAAAGGTTGTTTAAAATTATAAATACATTCCAGTTCAAACACAATAGCAAATCCAAATTTGATATCTACATAATGAATTGGAATATGATTCTTTATATACTTTACGCCAACCTATTGCGAAACTCTAATTACATTTCAACAAATTCATGTTGAACTTAAAGAACCATTATTCATTCACAACATACTCTAACGGTGCTTAGTCCATTAACGCAACTTGTAAAACAGATAACGATGTGATAATAATCAGACGTATATTAAAATGAACTCCGAACTCCGAACACGCGTAATCTAGATTGTCAAACAACATCATTAGCAATGTATGTGAAAACGTGCTAATGGATATTGCTTATTTGTTGATAGGATAGGACGTTGGTTAATAAGAACAGGATAATAACATCAATAGGCTAATTGGTAGAATAAATATAAGTATGGATTTGATTTTAATTAATATTGAGCAGAATTTGGGCTATTAAAAGTTACGTATTATAATTATTCCTAATTAAATACGTTTGATACAAGCCTTTTAGTGAGATTGATTGTCGGGAACATTTGGAAGTATCTCATCTTGATGGTAAAGGAAGATGTTTTGGATACGTGGTAAGTGGGAATGGCTGATGATATTTTTAGGTTTGGTCGGAACTTAATTAGAAATCATGGCATGCGAACACTTTTAGAAAATATAGCTTCTTTGCTATAAGAGAAAAGAAAAGAAGAATAAAAAGTAATAAATAATAGGTACCTTAAACAAAATAATGAATGCATTAAAAACATGGAGTTCTAATTAGAACCGCACAAGGTCGGTTTGCCTGTTTAAATTTTTTTTGTAATAAACGGCACACTGTCACGTTTATTCCCAGTTGCATTTCATTATTGATTTAAATATAAAATACCTACCTATTTATACAGTCTAAATGTTATCTATATTATAAATTATTCATTCGCATTTTTCGTCGCATTTACCGCTAGATTAAATTCAAAACTGGATTGGATGGTATTCAAAAATTGTATACATTCTATGTACCTATGTTTAAAAATAATATATCAACTTATATTGATGTTTATTTGAATTAATTAGAGTGTATCTCACTCGTACTTCTTAATTACCAATACGAGTAAAAGGAATATTTCTCCATCCGTTACATTATCAAAAAATTATGGACATGTAGTTTTTGTTTTGTCTACCAAAAAAATAATGTCTAAGATAAAGCGCGTTAAAAATCGGGAATAGCTCGCGATGTCACTACGTGGTAAAAAGTGCAGTGACGTAACGTCACGCGTAAATCGGGGTCACTACCCTATTAGATGCTGCGCGCGTGTTGCGCTGCTTAAAATAATACCAAATAAATTCCAAATCTTGTCATTATTACAAAAAGAATTACGTGGTTTTCGTGTTTCATTATTATAATAAATATCAAGCAAGCATTTTCTGAAATATATAATTAAACTGTAAATGCCATTAATTGCATTCCTAAAACGCGATAGCCTAACCGACTGTGATATAATGTGCCTAATTTTAACTAATAGCTATGCAGTAATGAGTTTAAATGTGGCAGTCGCTAACGTTATTAAATCCCACAACGGCCACAACTAAGCCAACCTTCATATTCTAAGCCCAGTGACTGTTTATTGAATTACGATTTTAACCACGGAATACTAATGAGAGAATGTATTTGACCCAAATGTGGATCATTGTACAGCGTTGGTAATATTAATAAATTTCGGAATAATAGACAATAATGTTGGTTCTACAAACACGTTTGAATCGGAATATTGTAATAACAAAGCTTTGATACAACTATTTGAAGTGTTATGTTTACGTTGATTATTAGTCAGAAGAGTTGAAGTGGGTGTAATAATAGTTGAAGATCTTTGGAATTTAACGCCAAATCACGGAATATAACTTGAGACGGATCTACCTTAAACCACAGATGAATAACTGTCCATTTAACTGATTGCAGATAAAAGTTACTCTAAATTAATCCATTCTCTTTTCCTTTTCTATCTCTCCTTCGCTCTTTCAAAATATGAAGCAATTATCTGAATGACGTTCATGATTAACCGTCTTGTTTAAACAGGCCAAAAAACGTTTCCGTGAATTTATATGTGCCTACATTAAATGTAATTCGAAACATTAAATCAAAGTTACTATATATTAGACATCATGTTTCATACAGACATTTACTGCTTAAGACCTACACAATCGATATCTAAATAGAAATAGTGTAGGTTTTTTTTTTTCAAAACAACCGGGTTCGCTTCCCGAACGGAGTACAGGTGTTTTTTAAAATGTATGAATGCAGTTTTTCTTGTTATTAAAATCGATGACATGGTTCCTCAGAACAGATCTTCGAGATTTGAATGAGACACCCAGTATATATAGGTATCACCTTGTGTCCGTAATTATTTGTACTTTATTCATAAAGGTTCAACTTCAAGCCTTTTAAAACGCCTGTTTTCGCTAGTTATCCTACATTAAAACGAAATACTTAAATGTTATTAAAATTCTTAAGGGGCTGACAACAGCTCAATTCCCTCCCTATCTTTTTCAGCTCGAGTGAAAGAGAAACACTGTGTTACGATTAGTATGGGAGCTCATCGCAAATTTAGCAAAATTATGAATTAAAAAAACTACGCATTAATTGAGAAATATAAAACAACTAAGTTTTTAGTATTAGTGCGGTGGAATTTCGTCCTTAGTTACAGACGTATAAGTCAAAAACTAAAGACATACGACTGTTTAAAGCAAATTTTAAGATGTAACTTTGGAATTATTTTCTATCGAGCCGATTTCGTCCACTCGTGTATCGGAATCAACGAAGTTCTTCCAAATATAACGAATAATAACACGTATTTTTTTTACTTTCTCAAAACAAGGAGTTATAGCTATAATACTGTTTGAGTAAAGTCAATTTGAAGGTCATCGGGTGTTGTCAGCCTCTTAAAATAAATGAGTGTAGGCTTAAGGCATAATATCGCATACTACGTAAACATGTATAATAAGGATAATCTGGCGCCTAAAAATAGAAACACAAGCCAACTAAATCTCCATCTTTCAGTACTCGGGAATCAGGACAAAGTGGCCGAAGTTAACCAACAGAGGGCACTGTTACTTACAATCCTCGCTTATTTATGTGTGTGGGGAAAAATAAATTCAGTATAAGTGGTATTTGTGAGGCAAGTTCTGAGGGTGCATCGGAGTTTTATGAACGATTAGCTGTTGATTTAATGTATATGGTTTGGGCGCATAATCAGCTGCCTGTTATTGAACAAAATTTTAATTTGTTCTATAGGATTGCGGGTACTTAAAAGGACTTACAAAGCTATTATAATTTAATAAATCAAGGTTTATTTGTGATTATTAATTGTATATTTGATCAATACAGTAGGTGGACCATTCTACTTTTTCATGACCGATAACTGATATATTTTTTTTACATATTTAATTATAATTAAGTTATTATTATAAAGAAATTGAAATTGATCTATTGCCGGAAAAAAACTATGATAGACATTGAATTCATGTTTAAATTTGTATTCCCAAATTGTACCTGACCTAAATAGTAGGATTTTGTTTATCAAAATTCATATATTAATATTGGTTAATGTAAAAAGATAGTAACGCAGTGGTAAATGCCTTATTTTCATACAAATCGGGAGACACTCTAGAACCACTGAGTTACTGTGATTAAGAATATTTACACTTGTTAATCTGAAACTAAGCTATCGGGATTGATAGCCTAATTAACCAAACAGCAAATGAAAGTAATGGCCAAGTATTCTAAAATGTGTATTTTACGAAAAAGTGTCAAAAACTTATGTACTATCGGGTTCAGAATTGCATGGCCAATTTATGAATGAATGAATGATAAATTGACCATGCAATTTTGAACCCGATGGTACTTCACGAAAAGTAGAATGGCCCAGTTAACTATAGTTGTCGCTAAAATAATTTGGTATAATATTTTAATTTATTAATTTTGCAATGGGAGAATTATACGAACATAAATAAATAAATAAATATTATAGGACTGACATCTGACACAAATCGACCTAGGCCTACAGTAAGCTCAATAAGGCTTGTGTTATGGGTACTAGACGACGATATATATAATAGATAAATACGGATAAATACTTAAATACATAGAAAACACCCATAACCCAGGAACAAATATCTGTGATTAACACACAAATAAATGGCCTGACCAGGATTCGAACCCGGGACCTCCTGCTTCGTTGGCAGGGTAAAAAAAAAATAAAGCTAAAGTAAGAAAATGAAAGTCAAAGTCTGACAATTGTGATCGAAAAAATCAAGGAAGTATTTGGCCCCTCTCACCTTAATTATAAGGTATTTATAACTATTAAATGAACTGTAACCGGGCTTGATAAATACTCTAATTTGCAATCAGTTCCAACCGAGTCCCAGGTCGAAACAATTAGTTATCGTTTCAGTATTTTAATTGGAACACGTTTTGGTGGTTGCACGCTTTGTTAACATACTAGTTAACGATGTACTATTTGTTGCTTTCCATTAATGTATGCCAGTTCACTTTTTATTTTATTTTTATTAAATAGTTACCCTGCAAATGAAGTGAGGTATAACGGTTGATATGAAACAATACGCGAAAAAAAAACCCCAAGGCCATGTGCGAGTCGGACTCGCGCACCAAGGGTTGCGTACCATTATCTATAAAAACGGCCAAAAATACATGTCTGTTGTATGGGAGCCTCCTTAAATATTTATTTTATTCTGTTTTTTAGTATTTGCTCTTATAGCGGCAACAGAAATACATTATCTATGAAAATTTCAACTGTCTAACTATCACGGTTCTTGAGATACAGTCAGACGGATGGAGGAGTCTAAGTAATAGGGTCCCGTTTTTACCCTTTGGGTACGGAACCTAAAAAATAAAATGTTGTAAGTATTTATTATTATTCTTAATTGGGCTATCAATGTGCCGCGTCGACCAGATTTGATCTATTGTGGCAGCCCTTTATAGTTCATTACTGATTCCCGTTGCATCTAGAAATTTCCAGATTCTTTGGGCTGTAATGTGTTGTACCTCATCGGGTTGCAGTACATGTCGCCCTAGGTGGGTACTTCTTTTATGTTGTAAGTAACCCATAAAATTCGAGTGCTCAGTCCATACAAGTACAACAACGCTAGGCTATAAATTTTAAGTTGTAGAGGTATGCGAGTTATTGAAAAAACCAAAAAAAGTAATACTTAATATCTATGGGAAACCCAATGGCTACAATCAAGTAGCCGTTTTTAATAAATTGGGCAGTATGCTTATTTATCACTAATGTATTAAAAGAAGCAATAGTTAAGTATTATAAACTATAAATTACACGAGTCCCTGTTATCTGTCTAGTAATCGGATATCTAAACTCTTTGAACTTTTGATCTGCCTGGCAGACAAGAGACATCTAAAAAGCCGCAACTTGCCTCACTTCATCATGGTCTTCATGGTTGCCTAGCTACAAACTATCGTAGGCGTAGCAAATCTTTCAAAATAAGCCAGATACCTTAATTACCTAATTAAACAGCCGGTTTGATTACTATTTTACAGTGCTTTCGTCTCTAAAATAAATTGAAAACTTTATCTCAAAAATATTTATATTCAACGTTACTTTACTTATTATAAAATTACAATAATTTACCAAAATATGTGTATAATGCACGCCGAAAAAAAGATAGAATAGTTACTGAGTAAACACTGTGTATTCCTGACACAACTAGCATTTATATTTCTGCGCTAATAACAACTAGAAGATAACTTTTCGTATATCATATCTGTTACACGTGGCGCGTGAACCCGTTTCGTAAATCCTCAAAACGACCACTAAACGCCAACTGTACAAACTCTTTCAAAAATGTGAAGAGGTTTTCAAAACCCGAGCACACAAAACCATCATTCATAAACTCCAAAAACATGTCGATCGCAGAATTCAAGTGGCCTAATCCACAAAGCGAGTAAGCCCTCAAATAATTTTTAAATTTGACTTTCCAACATTCTAAAGGCCTTTGCAAATATAGAGAATAACACACGTAGATTCAGAGTATAGGTCAGACCCGCTCGAGCTTTTTATTAAATTGCTTGAAGAGCAAGCCTCGCTTCGTAATTCGCGAATTTTCCGACCTCCTTTGTGGAGCGAAAAAAGTGTAGATTTTTGAACTTGATGAGTTGATTGAAGATACGCGGGGATTCTAACGTGTACATGAACAAAGTGAAGGAAAAATATTAGAAAGGTTTTATCAATGTTTATATTGCAGCTTTATACAGATTTAAACTTTGTGTCTGGTTTTATGTAATATTAAATAATATTTTATTTTGAAAATTTATTTTGTTTTTGAATGTGTAGGATGAACATATTCTTTCCTGACTTTTATAAATTAATAACGAACGTGATATTGACCATAATTATACAAAAAATATCTAGATTAACTTGGTATGTGTAAAATACGAATTTTAAATTTTGCTCAAATTCGGTTTCAAGGCAATCCGTAAAACAAAACTAAAAATCGACAACACTAGGTATGAGTATCGACCCAAACATATCAACCATGAGTTGCAAAAGCTCAATTGTTATTCTCCAGTCTATATGGAGAAAAAAACGTTTACGGTCGACCATCGTCTCTTTCAACCAAAATCAGCTATATTAACGAGATATTCCTGTCACTTTGATCATTTTGGTTCTAGAGGAAATTATGCAAGTGTTTATACCAGTTTTAACTGGTCTTAGTGGAAAAGTAAAAGGGTTGAGGCAGCATTGCGCGCTGTAATTCTGATTGTCTGTGCGAGAGTGGGTGAGACACAGCAATGGGCAACATCCAAAATAACTAGTGATACAACGCGATGTCGCGATTCCAACCCGAGGGCCAAGGACAAGAGCGTGACAGGACGCGAGTCCACCGCTGTCGGCGTTCAGCGAATGGTTTCTTGGTCACGTCAAAAGAAGCTCATACGTTTGTTCTACACGTCTGACGCTGACAATATCACGTCTCGAGTAACGCTTGGAGCGTCTTGTCCGTGGACCCTCGAGTTAGTAACTCAACGTGTAGTCTGAACAAGGCAGCCATATCGTAGTCCATGAAAGCACATATAAATTTTCGGACGTAAAAAAAAATGTTATACAGAGTAATCCCATTTACTCACACTCGGTAGGCAATTAGTATGAAACTGCACAGTTTGCCAATTACTGACTCCGTTTATATCCAACATCGGAAAGTCAGTAAATTTACGTAGACTTACACAGTTGAGGTTCAATTTGCGTTAACTGGCATATTTTATATATGATGAATTTATATATTATTCAGTCCGTGCTGTTTTGTGACGTTAAAAATAATCGCTTATTTTTGATTTTACAGGTAAGATCCAAAGCGCATTTAATGTTCTCAATACAGTAAGTTTTCTTATAGTTCTATCTATAATATTGATATGATGCCCACGGCAGCTTTTTATCACCGCACCGCTCGCCGCCGGCAGGGTGTTCGTCCCTAAACCCTGGAACCCAATGGATCGTGCACAGTACGGTTTAAGAGGAATTTCCTCCCATGAACGCTGCAGCTGTGGTATGAACTCCCTGCCGAGGTTTTCTCAGTGGGCTACAGTATGAGGTTCTTTAAAAAAGGAGTGTATAAGTTCCTAAAGGGTAGGCAACGCGCATGTGAATCCTCTGGGGTTGAGGCGTCCGTAGGCTACGGTAACTGCTTACCATCAGGCGGGCCGTATGCTTGTTTACAACCGTCGTGGTAATAAAAATAATAATAACTCGACTTTTAAGACTAAAATTTGATACATTTATCTATATTCTGTTTGTTCTGTGATATTATGATCAGGGATCGTTAAGTACCGGTATTCTCAAAACCGGTTTTAATTTGGGTTTAACCGGTTATAATTGAATTTCACTATTTATATTGCTAAAGCCATGAATAGCGGTAAAGTATTACCGGTATTCAAAAGCATTATCGGTTTTTGCAAATGACATGTTTACCTGTAATCGATTTTATTAGCGGTATAAGAGGTCAAAAGACAAGCATCTAAAAGGTATAAGACTCGAAAAGTCAGAAATTAGTTTGTGAAATACGACACTTTGTACTACTACTTTATGTAGTTGGTTTATTTCTAGAAAATTTGAAATAGAAACGCCTTAGCAGTTATGTCGTCTGTCGTCGAACTGTCGGGTAGGTATAAATTCGGCCCGATAGAGACCGTAATTGAATATAGGATTGAATACCTGTAAAGAATACTGAAATTAGGACTTGAATTGTCATAATGATGATAGCAATATTAAAATAATACCTCTAATTTGAATACAGGTATAAAATTTAAACCGCTATTAGTTTGACAGTTTGTTTACAGGTATTTAATAAAACCGGTTGTGCAATCCCTGATTATGATAATTAAATTAAAGCAATGTCATCAATTGATTAGTTGACAATTTCTTCCTCTAGGTATTTACAATGAAAGTTTTTGTATACGAGTACGTACTCCATTTTATCATATACCTACGTATATAAACTATTTTAACGATAAGTACATTCTTAGAATTCTTTGATCGTTTTGAAAGTGTACTCCATCTGTATTAGTTTTTCAAATACGTTTTCTTAATTAATTGATAGAGTAGCTAATAAAGTTGTTGGACTGAGATTTAGCAACTGTTACCTAATGCCTTATTCCTAGCCATTCCTTGTGATTTATTGAAAATATCCATATGATTTACATTAGACTTAAAAACTGCGTGTTTAATTAATTGTAGGTAATATTTGTTTAAACAACCGAAGCTAATTAAAACATGGACTAAATTAGACTGCGAAAAAGAAGTTTGTTTAGTAAATAAGGAGAGTTTTTACGCACATATTAATTGGCAGAAGCGTTTTCGTTCCTCCGTGTACTTAATTTGTTTATCTACACTCATATTGTAAGTTCTCTAAAACGTGTTCGAAAACGGTAGGCAATGGCTAGCATTACCACGACCGATTTTACTATGATAAGCTTTTTATATGTGGCAGTAACGTAATTTTAACTTTACATGCTCAACTGTTGATGTGTTATGAGTTTTGATAGCATAATGTACACCTGCACGCGCCCGCGCGGCCGCCGACACGCGCCTCCCCGACCGCCGGCACAATCGAGTTGGCCATGGCGGTGCAATGGCGGCCATTCTATGGTTTCCGAATACGGCATTTAGAATAAATAATATGAGTGTAGATAAAGCAGTGTATGCAACTGTACGTAATTAGGCCTTAAAACACTCGTGTGATCTTATTATGAAACTCACCTGCGGCTCGTTTCATAAAACCACACTCATGTTTTAAGGACCCTTATTACGTAACAGTGACATAAACTACTATTAGATCTAACAGGTCATTGCATTGATTTGATCATAACTAGACTGCTAATATCATCGCTATCCAAGCGCGAGCGTAATAATGTTATCTATCTATACATATACTCGTAATAAAGCTGAAGAGGGTCGAAAGTCTGCACATGGAAGATAAGCGAAAAAAAGTTGGCTGGGGATACTTAGAATCGATAACAGAACACGTTCCAATAATTTTTAGAATTTTTGTCTGTTTATCTGTTTGTCTGTTTATCTGTTTGTCTGTTTATTTGACCGCGCATCACGTCAAAACGGCTGAACCGATTTTGATGAAATTTAGTATAGAGATATCTTAAGTCCCGGGAAAGGATAATAGATAGTTTTAATGTCGAAAATCAACCTTGGAGGGGGTGAAAAGGGGGTTGAAAGTTTGTATGGAGAATTTTTAACTGCTGAAACGATTTAGATAAAAAATTGTATGCAGATAATTTGAGTCCCGAGAAACGTCATAGGATAGTTTTGAAACCCTTGTGGCGGTGAAAAGGGGGTTGGAAGTTGGTATGAGGATTTTTTTACCGCTGAACTGATTTAGATGAAATTTGGTATAGAGATAGTATGGGTCTCGAGAAAGGACAAAGGATAGTTTTCATCCCGAAAATCAACCCTAAAGGGGTGAAAAGAGGGTTGTAAATTTATATGGGGAATTATTAACCGCAGAATCGATTTAGATACACTTTGGTATGGAGATAATTTGAGCTCTGGAAAAGGATTTAAAATAATTTTATCTCAGAAATCATCCCTTAAGAGGATGCAAAAGGGGTGGAAGTTTATGTGGAAAGGTAGTAGGTGGGGTAGTTTATGGGGAATAAATAACCAACAACCGCTGTACGTATTTAGATGAAACCACTACAAAATCATCAAACATTTAGATGACACAGTTCAGGTAGGAAAGCATATTAAACGTTTTGTGAAGCAGTCAGATTAGGATATTTTTTTCTTTATAATTAAACAATAGATACATTATATGTCTCTCAAGCTGTTTTGATATGTCTTCTTGAAGAACTACGCATTATTGTGCATCTGTAAGGTCTAATAATGTATTACTGTTTTGAAAAAATAAGTCCCGCCGAGTTTCTTTTCGGTCATAATACTTCTCGGGTCAGAGGTGGAGGGTTAGAACCGGTGGTGGTAGTTTTTTTTACTCTGACGTTTATAAGTGCATTGAAAAATAAATATATTTTATCTCTTTTTAGGGTTCCGTAGTCAACTAGGAACCCTTATAGTTTCGCCATGTCCGTCCGTCTGTCCGCGGTCTAGCTCAGTGGCTGTTCGCACTACAAAGCTGAAATTTGGTATCAGTATGTACATTAATCATAATCACGCCGACAATGTGGTAGAATAAAAACTGGAAAAATATTTTTTATTAGGGTTCCCTACTGCCGTACACATAAAGTCAGGGGGGAGGGGATTTTGTTTCGCTCCAATCCTATTGTGTTGTGTATCATTTTTTACGTTTTTCGAAAAGAATAGAGATCTTCTAAAACATTTTTTGGATGAAGATAATAGTTTCGCAAATATTAGCTCTGAAAGTTCAAAAAATGCCCCCCCCCCCCCCCCTTTTACTTTTAAAATGTAAAAAAAATAATGGAATTGAGGCGTTGTCAGTCAAAAACGCATAGTGAAAGGACGTAAGTGCCAGATAGTAAAATGACGTAAGCGCCGCAAAATAAACGATCTTTTGAACGGATGTTTTTTAAAAGGGCGGCAACTACGGAACCCTATACTGAGCATGGCACCCTTTAAGGATTCCTAATTCCAATTGTCAAGAAAAGCCCCGGCCAGGTTATAGGTAGGCTATAAAAATTCAACCTCTAAAAGGGGAATAGCCACTACACTCGATTGAGTTAAATTTGCACCTTTTTTTCAAATATATGCTACGACTATCGAGTACCCTGCTTAACCAATAGATGGCGCTGAATTTAATACGTTGTGACCTGAATAAGCTACTAAGGAAAGATTTGGCCAAATTAACTCTAAGTTCAGAAGTGGACGTATGGATATCAACACATTTAATTGAATAATTGATTTAATAGTAAAACAAAATTAAACGACACTAAAGTAATTGCCACACATTGCACAGTGCATGTAAATACTCGACCTCACGTTTTGATATCTATTCTCCTTTTCTCTAATCTTACTTCTAACTAATATTAGACCTAAATTCTTACCCAAGCGCGGTCCGTGGGGCGGGGGGGGGGGGGGGGGGGGGCACATGGGACATGACCCCCCCCCAAATCGTACACGTCAAATAGAAGAAGTCATTACTGACCCCCTCAAAAAATCATTTCTGCATTACTCCCACCCCCAAATTTCATAGTGACCCCCCCCCCAAATTTCAGGCTACAACCGAGCCTGTTCTTGCATTTTAATGCTTAGACTGATTTGACTGGCGGATCGATTTGGGTGATATTTACCGTGGGCATGATAGGTATCATATTGACTGTATTCAAGGACGTATAAATACAAAAGTGGTACAGTATCGTCCGATATAACCCTACTACTCTATGTCGTTTAAATCAAGTCAAAATTTTTAATAAGGACGAAAAGATGTATTGATTTTGGAGTGTAGTTTTATTTAGTGGTAATTGTAAACTATTTTATCTGGACTACTGTCTCTAGCGTATACATCCGTCAACTTTACTTCAAGTTCCGCCACCAGGGGAGAGGGAGAGAAATTAGGGGTGAATTAGCCGCTTACTGACACAGACTGAATTCCACGCGGGCGGAGCCGCGGGCACAGCTAGTTATTATATATTAACGTAATATTGTACACCCTTAGCAGAACGTGAACGCTATGGGGATTATAAAACCCAAACATATAAGGCTAGCAGGATAAGTTTTGGTTTAAGTAATGGTAGTCATGTCTTTTTGAAGGGGATCGATGTTACTCTGCGTCCGTAGGAAACACCTTAGACAACCCTACACGTGATCCCTGGGTGGTGTTAAAACAGTAACAAACTTGGCAGCTGCACTGTCACATTGGGACCTCGCAGCACTCACTGGATTTTCTTCATCAATTGCTTTCCCACTACTACTACTTGAGAAAAGAAATGCCTATCTATTTATATCCAGTGTTACCCCTACTCATAGTGTTGTGTTCCTCTACTCCTACTGGTGAGTAAGGTTGCCAAAGAGCTCAAAAAGCACCCAGTGTGTTGATGATGAGGGACCCTCTTGCTCCTTTAGCCTCCAACACAGTGAATTCTCCTTTTTGTAAAGGGTAGGCAACGCGTATGTTACACCTCTGAAGTTGCAGGCGTCCATAGGCTACGGTAGCTGATGCTTATCATCAGGTAGGCCTTATGCTTGTTTTCGACCGTCGTGGTATAAAAAAAAAGGGACATGGCGCCATATGATAAATAAAATGTTGTATTGAAAAAAAAAAATGTTTAATTGGTTACTTATAATAAACAATTTATTTCAACACAACAACACATAACAGTAAACATATAATAAACACTAAACAACTTAAAACTAGAGATAAAAAATTTGGCCCAGATCGCTGTCAACGGGCAGGGTGCCCAGAAGGCTGGCCGTATTGCCACGTTGAATGGCGATAGCTATACGTTGTGCAAAATAGTAGCCAGCCCTCTGGTCACCAGAGGCTTCTATTAGGCGTGCCGATAGATCTTTGTATAGTCGGCGCGCGCTTGGCCCCCACGGCCCCAAAGTTTCAACCCCAAACGCCGCAAATATGTAGCTACTTCCTAGAGCAACATACTTGCGGCGCTTGAGGTCTTCGGCCGAGGATGCCGCGGCGCCAGCATTGATTTTGGTGCCTGAAATACGGGACGGTGCCAAGGTATCAACGCAGGTAGCGTCCCAAGCTAGCGGCCGTCCCATACTCCAAGGCACCAGTGTCATGCCGTCGGGCCTCTTGCCGTCGTCCCTGGCCAAACCGCTAGGTTCCAGGACTGCCGGCAGTTTAGCGCTGACAAGGGCCCTTCGGATGACGTCGTTAATGCTGGCGTGGCGGGAGATCCTCCCAGCACTTCGGACGCAAGATAGACCGTGGTGGCCTAGACTGTCCACCATGACGCCGCATTGACAGCGATGAGGTTGGTTTGTTGGTGCCCCCAAACGTAAGCAGGTTGCGAGGCGAAAGGTGGTGTTATCTAACAGTGTTCCAATATTGGGAGACGGTAGAGCTGTTAACCAGAGGCCAGACTCCCACTCTGCAGTAGCGAGGAGACGAGCGCGGTCCGTCGGACTAGGTGACGTATCTAAGAGATTTTTCCGTACTAGTCGACAGAGCGGCTCGTCCCATTGCCTCTGCGAGCAGGGATGGTCAGGTAAATCGGTGTTCGGGCAGGTTATAGACCAAACGTTCTTGGCCTCGGAGCAGTGTGCAGCCTCCAGGGACCCAATGGAAGGGGCCAGTATTTTTCCTATAAGGCTTTGAGCACCATGCACCGAGGACAAGAACGCAGGTAACGCCACGCAGGAGATTTTGCGGATACCCAGGCCACCGAACCTAATAGGTAAGCTAGCCTGGGTCCAAGTTCTGTCGTCAAAAGATATGTTGAAAATGGATGTCAGTGTTTCTACGTTTCTAAATAATTAATACATTGGTTACTTGATAAATGTATTAATTATGATAATTAACGATGCACGCCGGCAGATTATGCTGACCAAACACTTTTTACTAACCAACTTTGTAGTATATTTTTAGAAATAAATCAAATAAACGATTGATTGATTTATTGGTTTATGGTTTGTATGCCTCAAAATGTTAACTAAGTCTAGTTCCATCAAACGCAGGAAGTACAAATAATTTTTTTTTCTGTATATTATAAAACATGTAAAAGCTGTCCAACAGATAAATATCGTTCTCGGGACCCGCGAAAAAAAACCAAGTGTACAAACATACCGTAAAAAACGTAAATATTTTTCAAATGGAATCCTCATGCTCACGGATATTTCAGTCATACAAAACAACAACAAAACTTTTCGTCAAACGAAAAACACTTGCTTATTCATGCAAGTCCCTAAAGTAATTTAATAAATGGAATACAGAGAGCTCCATAACTCCTTCATGTAAATGTATGTGTGGAATTTTATACAAACGTGTAGCTACGGGAGATGATGCCGTGTCAAGCGTCCTTGCTAAATACTGGAATGTACCTCTTTTATATTACTAAGGCTCATATTTACATGAAGGATTAAATGTAAATAGGACCTAACGCTATTTTAAGCCTTAAGATACCTACGCGTAAGGATCATTGTCGTGGCTAACTTGCCTCGATAGAATATCATCTAAATATATAAAACAGTTGAGTTAACCTAGGGCCGTATTTTAATTTTGGTCCAAAGTAGACATGGGTCTTTTACGAGTGAGTGATTTAAATGAACTATATCTTTTGATTCAACTCACTCACTCTTTAACTCACTGAAGATTGAACTCGCTCAGTGACTCATCTGTCTCTATGTTTACAGTGTTATTTGCTCGTCTTTCCCACTCATGATTCAAATGAGCCGGCCGAGTCAAACGAGTGAGTCGATGCGAATATGCGAACAGATCCACTGAGCGAAATGAGTGATACAGATCTCCGCGAGCGAAAGATATGAATAAATCTTTTCAATTCAGTGGAGCGTTTTGCGAATCTCTAGTCCAAAGTGTCCAAAACTTGACGGTCAAAGAAAAAAAATACACGTACAGTCAGCTGCAGAAGTAGCTAAGCGAATGATTTGTTCAAAATGATCTTCAAACGCCCTTCACTTAACAATAAATTCGTGTCATGCTCATTTTAAACACCTCACCCGCTTGGTAGTGGAGTACGGGAACGCCTATTTAAGCTATAAAAATGACATAAATCACAAGTCCGATTTTATTTTGTGACCTGTTAGAATACGTTAAGTACTAATAATAAAAAATATTTTCTAACAATTGTTAGCATTGCGCTAGGTATAATACATGTATTAGTTTGCTACACATAGAAAATATTATGTAAGTTTTATTTTTCTCCACCAGGCTATCGCTTTTTACTATTGCAACATAACTTCACATTTTATAACGGTTTTGCCAAGAGCATATGTCGTCTTCGCCGTTTGTAATTCGTTTAGAATTCAAGGTCACTTATATTTTGACAAATTGTTTTCGATTATGCTCACATAATCTTTTCACCAAACTGTTATAAAATGACAGATGATGCTGAAATAGTTGAAAGCAATAGTATGGTAAAGGAAAATATATCTTGTATAATCTTTTCTTGTTGTTATTAACAAATATCTATATGATACCTAGCGCGACGTCAAAAACTGTTAGAAAATATTTTTTAATATAAGTAATCATATCATATTCTCTAACTAAAAAATACATGGGGTATATTCTTGCAGCCCTGGGAGTCTAATTTATTTCTTTGGACGTCCATGTTTGGACCACTTGGTATACAACTAATAAATTAATAATCGTTTGTCTTTATCTGTCTCTTTGACACTAGTATTTATTTAAAACACTCAAAACATAAACTAACTAAATGAGGCTTGTAAGATAAATATGTAAATATATATTGCCTTTATAGTTGTTATAAGTAAAAGGATTAATTGGGTGTTAGCACTTTTTTTTTAAATGTTCCAACGTTTCGAGCTCTCGACAGCGCCCGTGTTCACGGGATAGACATGTTTACCCGACTGTATTAATCGCGTGTTAGCACTAATTTTTAAAATCTCATATCGTTTACAGCGCTGTAAACCCAAGTAACACAGGAAGCATTATAACATATGAATAGTTAACTTATTTCGAACTTAAGGACCGTATAAACTATTATATACGTTCACCGAGCAACTTGTCGCATTATATGATGCTTTGAGCTGTATAACGGTTGTATAATGGCATATCTAAATGCTTTTGTAAAACCTTTAGCTTTAGTGCAGCAAACCACAACGCAACTGTACAGCTTTCGACTGTTTAAAAGCCTAAGTGCTTTAGGTTCTACAATAGCATTATATAATGCTTTAAGCTGTATAACGGTTATATAATGGCATGTATAAATGCGTTTTTTAAGCCTTTAGTTTTAGTGCAGCGAACCAAAATGCAACTGTACAGCTGAATGCTGTACAGTTGCGTTTTGGTTTGCTACACTAATGCTTCGGTGTGGTTTAGTGCCTTAGGCTCTACAATAGCATAAATAAATGCTTAGTGCTGTTTATGAGCATGAATATTAGCCATTATAATGCCACGTAAATCCGTTATATAGCTTTCAGCTGTTTTTAGTGCTTTAGGTTCTACAATAGCATTTTATGATGCTTTACGCTGTGTAACGGTTGTATAATGGCATATGTAAATGCTTTTGTTTAGACATTAGTTTTAGTGCAGCGAACAACATGCAACTGTACAGCTGAATGCTGTACAGTTGCGTTTTGGTTTGCTACACTAATGCTTCGGTTTGGTTTAGTTCCTTAGGTTCTACAATAGCATAAATAAATGCTTAATGCTGTTTAAGAGCATAAATATTAGCCATTATAATGCCACGTAAATTCGCTATAGAGCTTTCAGCTATTTTTAATGCCTTTGGGTGTACAATAGCATTTATAAGTAGGTAATACGTTCCTAATGCAGTATAATAGCAATAATATAAACCATTATAAAGCCAAGTCATTCACTATAAGGGGCTGTTCATAAATTACGTCATTTCATGGTAGCATGACGTAGGAGGGGGGGCGGTCATTCCGAAGATCACATCATCAATGTGTAAAAAAAGGAATGAAAGTCGTGTTTCTATAAACTTTTAATGCTATAAAATATTATGTACTAAATAGTTTTTTATTTTACAATTAAGCTTAAAACGCATTTTTTTTAATGACGTCACTTTATTTGGCAGGGGGAGGGTTGGATGATTTTAGGGGGGGGGGTAAAAATCATCAAAAATTGATGACGTAATTTATGAACAGCCCCTATACAGCTTTTAGCGGTTTTAGTGCCTTAGGTTATACAATAGCATAAATAAATGCTTAATGTTGTTTAAGTCAGATATGACACAATAATAAGAGCAACAAAACCCGTCTGGTTAGATTGCTATACTATTCTTATTGCTAGATCCTGGCAGCTGGCAGCTTTTAATGGGTGGAGGTCACAGTGACAGACTAGCAAAATGTTTTAATTGGAAAATAGTAATACCAAACTAGGTGAAAATTGCCGAAGTTGTCTGTTATAAAGGACAGGGCCTATATTTTAAGGGGCTCCCTGGCGCCAACGACCTTAGATCTGATTCCCTTAGTTTTCTAATGATTTATATAGCTTATCATATTATCAGTAACGACTTTAAACAATATAGTATCCTATATTTACTTCAATATTCATTGTCTTTGAGGTATTTGACATCAAAGTCGAACCGGTTTAGGCTAAAAAAAATGGTTTTATGGTCATAAATTTTGTTTTAATTAGTTAAAAATTAAAATCTCTCAACAGTTTTTAGAGACATCAAAGAGGAACCCTAATGTGTAGATTACGTATATGTAAGATTCTTTACACCATTCGAATATCGATAAAAGTGTTTTTTTAGACCATATTTTAAAAATATCATAAAAAATAACGGCTCATTTATTTCTACTCTCTACAGAATGGAGATAAAAGATTCAAAAACCGGTAGCCTTATAATTCTATCTATAGTGAATATGTTGGAATATCGACTCAAAACTGGTCAAAAATCTATAAAAAAAAATGTTAGACCAAAAAATATTGTGTATTATTACAATACATCGGGGTTTTAAGTGCGGGAATGTTTGACATTAGCCAAAGAGTAGGTATTAACTTAAAAATCAGAATGTACTCTAGCACGTTTCTACCTAATGAATAATTGATCGAAAAAATCATAGGTATATACAATTTAAATGTAATAGCTGACTATTATGTATATATATTGTAGGTACATATACCTATGATTTTTTCAAGTATTTTTTTTATTAATTCATGTAATGACTGATCATTGTCAACCTCTTCAGTTAATCAAATAGTTCATAAATATCGAACGTCAAGATTAATATTTGACACTTATTATACCGTGTCTTTGTCTTAGGTAGATCTAGTTAATAAATTTCGGATATGCAATTGCATTTTTAAAATACTAAGTATATAATAGTCAATACAAACATGCCTCTAAGAAAAAAAGCTCGTATCATAGTGTGTAAGCTATTCACAGAGAGGTAGTTATTCATTAGGCATAATATGATATTTTCTCAGACTAACTCTCAACCTATCTGTTTATCTCTACTCTTTCTCAAATCGTTCCCGCACCGAAAACCCCGATGTATGATTATTACGGAAACAAAAACAGTAGGCGACAAACTATGAACTATATTTTATTATACATCGTTTGGCACTACTTTCTACCAACATAAACTTTTGTATAATTTCTTTTAATATTGTATAGTATTTGTATAGTTTCTCATAATATTGCATCAAACCCAGATCTCTAGGATTTATTTTCTTGAAATGGTTTGCATTCTTTGACCTCCACCACTTCCAGATCTAGAAATAAGCATAGTATACCAAACTGACTAGAGGGGTATGGTTGCTCTCATTATTGTGTCATATCCGACGTGGCTAGCCCTCCGTCTATACAGACCAACGCCATTTTGTAAATAATTTATAACCTAAAAATAAAATCATGCGGACCTATTTATACAAGGAAAATACCTATATAATAATGAAATTACTTAATTTAAGACTGCTCAACCAACACTATTATGTTAATAATGCAAAACTCGTTCTATACGAGGATTACACAATTGTTTTGTTTATTTGACGCATATCTTTTTATAATATTTTATAGCAAAACCACAATAAATCAAAGGCGCGTGAAAATTTTCAATGAAACTTATATACACATTTACAGTAAACTATATTGCGCAGTAATATTTGAAGGATATAATAACGTAAAAGAGTCAAAAACTATTATGAATTTTGTTAGGATGCAAACAAATATGACGTGTCACTCATTCAGTTTTTTGTACAGTCGAGGACAAAGAGATGTATACACTTTTGGACCTTATTGCGTTGTAATATATTGCGAGACAAAGTAGTTAAATCACAACGTTCATTGTATTATAACATTTGTTCCGTCGATGTTAGAGACGTTTTTGCATTGACGTAAGGTTTATTTTACTACACTTATGCTAGTATAATGCTTTTGTATTGCGATTGGCAAGTTAATCGAGAGTACTTATGCTTCTTTACTGCGATTAGCAAGTTTTTTGGACGTATTAATGCTTCTTTAATGCAGTTGGCAACTTAATAGAGCATACTAATGGTTCTTTAATGCGATTGGCACTTTCCATGACAACGATAATGCTAATAGCGCAGACATATTGCGCCTGTAATGCTATTAAATGACCTGTATAGGATCTCAAGCAGGGTAATTCGTGCCCATTTAAGACCTATATCAGCACTATAAACGTTTATAATGCTACTATAAAACGAACTGAAAATGCTAAAAGCATACAGATATGCTGTAAGACGGCCGTTATACTGCTTTGTTGTGTTACTTGGGAAGATCTCGAAACGTTGGGAGATTTAAATTAAATGTGCTAACACGCGATTAATCCTTTTATAACAACTATAATGAATTACCATCGCGGCAACAGAAGACAATATGTTTACCTGTCAATCCCGTGACCACGGGCGCTGTAAAGAGCTCGAAACGTTGGGAGATTACAAATATTAGTGCTAACAGGCGATTAATCCCTTTAATTATAACAACTATAATGAATTATCAACGCGGCAATATTATATATTGTCGTCTTTAAACTATTGTATTTTTGAAGACACCTCTATGTATCCATTAAACTATACCGAGAGCAATAAATTTTAGCTCCCAGGTAGGAAAAAATAGTATGTATAGCGTATCACGATTTCATAATAAACCTTCGTTTACCTTACCTCTATGTACACAATGCCAAAACTGACTGGAAACCGGTCTTATTTACCTATATATAGTAGTTTTATGTCTAAAAGCTACCAGGTAAAGTTATGCGCATACACGTTTCTTGATATTTGGGCGCTGAATAATACAGAGTATAGGCGCAGAAAGTACACTGATACAACTTAAGTAGGTACTTAATCCTTACGCAGTTGACAGACCATTTATTCGCAGGAAGCGATTTACCTCGTAATTTCTTATGTGGGCTGCTAAGGAATTATTCCTTCCTGTCGTCTGTAATCTCAGATAAATACGATTTAGGTATCTTAAAAACAAGAGTTCTCACGATGTTACTGAATTAGTGAGCTATGTCTTAGACTTAGACTCTTGCCTTCACTTTCCACCAGGTAAAAGAGAGACTAGCTTCAATTGCGTCGGGTGATAGTGCATACCTATAACAAACCTATAACCCAGAGTAAGGTTGCCAAAGAGCTCAAAGAGGACCCAGTGTGTTGACGATGAGGGACTCTCTTGTTCCTTTAGCCGCCAACACAGTGGATCCTCCTTTTTGTCCTCCTCCTTCCCTCATTTCTCATTTGTCATTGTAAAAAGCTGGCAACGCGCATGTGACACCTCTGGAGTTGCAGGCGTCCATAGGCTACGGTAGCTGCTTACCATCAAGCGGGCCGTTACGCTTGTTGGCCACCTTCGTAGTAGAAAAAAAAATAGTTTCGTGTCTGACGGTTTGCTTTTAATAATTATTCACTACCAGTTTGTTACCTCTGTCGCTATAAATAGATTGTTATTGGTGTATGGAACAATGTTACTCGTTTGATCATTTATTTGTGTTAGATTATGCCATAATATTAACTTGGACCAATATTTTAATATAGCTTTAACAATACCAAAAAATACGATCTTACGAAACTTAAGTATTTGACTCAATAAGTATTATTTAACTCAATAAGGCATTACGGTCATAAAAATCACTTTGAAATAAACTCTATTAATAACCGACAATGACCTTTGACTTGAAAACGTCACAATAAGTTCCAATAAATATAAAACATAATAAACGAAATTGGTTTATGAAAAACCTTAATACGTATACCGAAAATGTTATCGAAATATTTAAAGGTTTTCGAGAACTCATAGTTGAACAAGGGAACAAAATTAAATATTTACGGCGAGGGCGTGCATTGAATCCCAAACGAAGCGATGGAGTCTATAATAGACTCCTGAGCGTAGTGAGGGATTCAAGTGTTAACGCCCAAGGTGAAAATAGTGTTGCTCCTATGTAACACATACTGCTTTTCACACTACCTTAGAGGAAAATAAAAAATATTATTATTGAATCATTTATTTTAACTTTATATGTGCTTAGTTTGCTTCCTGATTACAATTAATCGATTATTTGTTTGTAATGACGGACTGGCTGAAAAAAAACTAATGTCCTAGAACAGAAAAGTTCCACTTTGTTCCCCCTTAGCAGGGAACAAAAAACCCGTACACGAACAGGTGGTGTGAAAAAAATATTACCCCCAATTAAATAAAATGAATCCTTTGTACAATTCTCTGTGGCTATAGGCCGCGAGCTACGAATTATTTGCTCTCATAACAACCTGAGCAAACCGCTGTTGCGTTTGCTCTAGTAAATAGATTTGCGGTATCACGGGTTTAGTTGATGTAATGTAAACATAGATGGGGTTAGTTATAATCCGTAATTATCGACGGTCCTGCTTGGTTGTGAGTTCGTGATTGCAAACATGATTTTGAGTGCAGCTAATGTGCTAATGCTGTCTTGTGATGCGCATGGGCCGTATTCTAACTTTAAAACACGTATAAACACAAATATTCCAACGCAACTCCAAATACAATATTGGTTGATTGTTTGTTGTGTGTTGGAGTTATATTTGAGATAGGTTGTGTTCTTAATGTATTTTAAAAAGAATCCGGCACCATGTTATGGGAAGGCTCATGCGTTTCATTACACATTATAATATATAATTATCATTACTGTTTCGTACTCGTCGGTTTGTTTTTCATTGAGCTGTGTCTCATGAACCGTTATAGTTGGAATTTTAAGTCTTTATTTTATTTAATACTAGCTTTTGCCCGCGGCTTCGCTCGCGTTAAATTCTCCATATAAACTTCCACCCCCCATTTTAGAAAAGTGGGGGGTTAGAAAGAGATAAAAAGTAGCCTGTGTCACTCTCCATCCCTTCAACTATCTCCACTTAAAAAATCACGTCAATTCGTCGCCCCGTTTTGCCGTGAAAGACGGACAAACAAACAAACAAACACACACATACACTTTCCCATTTATAATATTAGTATGGATAAAGGGTATCTTTATACATTGAATATGATTTGTATGGCGTTTTATTTTTTGTACTACTTGTATATAAATATAAATTCCGTATATAAGAGTACTATAGACTTACAGTTATAACTCTGTCTCTCGCTTTAAACTTTTATGCATTTTTTTTTAAGTATTAGCATATTTTAATTAAAACAAACCAATCCTACAAAAATATTTTTTCTAGCTCGCAATTTTCAATCAATTTTAAATATGGATATAGTGTATAAATAAATAAATAAATAAATATTATAGGACAAACTTATACAAATCGACCTAGGCCCACAGTAAGCTCAATAAGGCTTGTGTTATGGGTACTAGTCGACAATATATATAATAGATCAATATGGAAAATACTTAAATACATAGAATCTGTGATAAACACACAAATAAATGCCCTGACCAGGATTCGAACCCGCGACCTCCGTAGGCAGGGTCACTACCGACTGGGCTAGCCGAATAAATAAATAAATAAATAAATATATAAATAGATAAATAGGTGCGTAGCCAACGTGTAGCGTATCGTAGTCACCTCTCTCTATCGCTCTTCCATATTAGTGCGACAGTGACAGTTGCGTTTCGTTCGCTACGAAGCGTTAACGATTGGCACGTTGGCTACCCACCCACCCAGTTCAGGCACTGGTAATATTTGATCAACGTAAAACATTTTAGTTAGTTAAAGTATTATTTCTTACTTTCTGAAATTCAATCTACAGATTAAATTTTTATTTTACTAAATTACTTTTGCAGTACGGTCAACCATTTTGATTCCTAGGCCACTGTAGAACCTTGTCGTAATGACAGTTGCACGTGGATACCTGTAAACGTAACCTATTCGCTACCGAACTAGCTATTGTGACAAGGTTCTAGAGTGGCCTAGGAATCAAATTGGTTGACTGTACATTTAATCTTACAAGCAAAAAAATTGACTAAATAATTTAAGCTAAAAATTCTCAAACGCTTATTTGATTAATCAAAAGCCGTTCAAACTAAACAGAGCAAAGTCACGCTCCATAATTAAACTAGGCGGGTCCTCAAACACTAATAAAACTTTGAGAACCTTCAAACCGGTGTCCTTCGGGTCTCGATTGGAAACACGAATAGGCAGGATCCTGAGCAAACACGGGATCGATTATAGGTTGAATACGGGTCAAACTGAATAGTCCACGTCAAACTCAACCTCAACCGCCGCCAACACAGTGAATCCTCCTTTTTATAAAGGGTTGGCCACGCGCATGTGACACCTCTAGAGTTGCAGGCGTCCATAGGTTACGGTAGCTGCTTACCATCAGGCGGGCCGTATGCTTGTTTGCCACCGTCGTGGTACTAAAAAACAACTTACCAATGATCTGGTTGTTAGTACTGGCCGAGCAACAAACAAATGTAACGAGAACTTGAGAACGTTAATGTCGGATCCAATTGGCTCAATGTCCACCAATCTAAGACACGAGTAAAAGGTACCGATATACAGGTTTTAGTTTTTCCAGTTTCGGCCGAATTTTGGTCGAAACCAAGTTTTTAGCAGAAACTGGTCAAAACTAAACTTCGGTCGGACAATACCTGTTATTTTATTTATTTATCGTATGGCTACATGTCACTGGATATAGATAGGTAGTAAGTACTAGTGGGAAAGCAGATACTGAAGAAAATCCAGTGAGTACTGCGAGATCCAGATGGGACAGTGCAGCTGCCAAGTTTGTTACTCTTTTAGCACCACCCAGGGATCGTGTGTATACTCTATGTCTTTAGGTATTTAAATAAAAGTAAACAAACAATTTTTACATTTTCGGGTAGTTATAACTTTTATTGGTTAACCGATCAAATAAAAAACAGCCTGGATCTGTCACTTAACGACCTGGCTTTAACCAATATTATTTGATCGTGTAATGTTTTCATCTACCCTCTTCTTGTCTCTTTAGTAAATAAGATCTACCCACAAATGGCTCCTTAAGCCAGTTGGCTTAAGGAGCCATTTGTGGGTAGATCTTATTTACTTTTATTTAAATACCTAAAGATACAGAGTATAGGGATGTCTAAGGTGTCTCCTACGGACGCAGAGTAACATTGATCCCCCTATTATTTACAACTACGCAATAGCACTAGCTAGACCCTACTCATAGTGTTGTGTTCCTGGTAAGTAAGGTTGCCAAAGAGCTCAAAGAGGATCCAGTTTGTTGACGATAAGGGACCATCTTGTTCCTTTAGCCGTCAACACATTGAAGCCTTCTTTTGGTAAAGGGTCGGCAACGCGCATGTGACACCGCTGGACTTGCAGGCTTCCATAAGCTACGGTAGCTGCTTACCATCAGGCGGGCCGTATGCTTGTTTGCCACCGTCGTAGTAATAAAAAAAATGCGTAAAAGGTACCGATTTTACAAAGTTTCGGCCGAATTTTGGTCAAAACCAAGTTTTTAGCAGAAATTGGCCAAAACTAAACTTCGGTCGGACAATAGATGTCATTTAATAAACTGGACCACAAAAGTAAGCGATTAAATAAATGGACATGCATGGAATTTCTGATGACGCTCAAACTAAAATTATACACTCAAAGACTAGGAAAACGGGTTATTTTGTTAGAAAATTTCTACAGAAAGTAATCCGATTTTATTAGATTCGAATTGATATGGGTATTGTGAGGAAAAAGCTTCAGAATTTCATCAGGTCTGTTTTATAATTTCATAATGAGCTATAGAGCCCTTGACCTAAACTGTCTGTTACCACAATTATATGTCGTTAAATGCATTTGTAGATATTCTTCGTTATAAATAGGCTGACGACGCCATATATTAACATAGGCGTATTTTAATGAAATTTTAATATGAGGTGTATTTTGTATGCCCCTACTTAGTTTTGTAGTAAAACTGATGAAAAAAAAAATTTAGGGGGGCGCACTTCATACATAAAACTAAACATCAAAAATATTTTTTTGTCAATTATCAATTGTTGCACATTAATCGAAAGGGCTTATAAAAATAACTTTGAGGTTTTTTGATTAGGTCAATATTTTCAGTACTATTTTCCTTGAAAGTCAAAAAAATTGTGTCCCTCCATCTAACTTTTGAATTGTAAGTCATATACGAAAAAAATTAAGAAGATACGACTTAATACTATAGGTATTAATTATCCACGAAACTTGTTTTGAACATTATCGGTTCAGCCGTTTTTCAGTTGTCTCCAAAAAACTACTTTCTACAGAACCCTTCATTATGCGTATACCGACACACACTTGGCTGGTTTCTTGTATTTTTTAAATACCCTTTGCTCGTTGATAAAAAGCGGTATCAGTTGAACGTGTGTAATTTTACAGCACTCACCTAAGGTAAAACAAGACATACCTCAATTTCATTACAATGCATATTTTTATTCATAAGTAGAACCTCGAATTCATGTAATTCTATCGCTCTTCGCAAAACATTTCCCGGACGCTCCCTCTTCAACTAATGAGGTGGAAGGTTGCTTAATAGAGCCAACTGGTTGGGGCGTATTTATGGCAGATAAGAGGCCGAATTAGAATAAATTTATAGCTGCAGCAAGATCGCATAAAAACAGGACGGTCTATCGATTCAACTGGGGCTTATAGGGTAAACTTGGGCTATTGTGTACCAAAATAGATTTTTGAAGAAAAAGCTATTAAGTCAAGGCCTAACTCTAGGGCCTTCTAGCTTGTAACTTCAAGTATAATATTAGCAAATCAGGGATAAGTTTTTCGGCGAAATTCATAGATTTTTAAGCAAAAAATTATACAGGTTAGTTATTTTATATTGCTTTGGATATTTTAAATACAAATCGTACTCTTACCTATCAATGTATTGAGCGATAAAGCAAGGACAATAGTGACAAACCGAAATGTTGATTTTTCATTGTCCCGCCTCCAGTGAGACTTTTCAAATCGAAAATCGGCTTATTTGTTATTTCCGCATCAGAGGGCCTATTTGAAATGTTTGTTCAAGGATCTACGACACGAGTATCACGGAATTGTCCTAGTTTACCCTACACAAGTTGGCTAGTGGCGATAAATAAGGGAGGGTTAGGCCTGTTTTGTTGGAGTAGCTCTTGTTTTGGTTAAGATGTGGAGTTTGGTTTGGCCTAGTTCGTAAATCGAGTAAATCTCTACTGCTTTTTCTGTTTCGCTATCTAGTGTCAAGGAGTTAGGGTTATTGGTATTTTTTCTGTGCCTGAAACACTTTATTATGTTTACTTTTTTTGAATGTTTTTAATAACTTTGACAAGAGTCAGATTTGCTTACTAAACTTATTAAATATTGTTAAAACGGAATTTTAGATTTTTTTCATGCCAAGTTATTATTAAATAAAATTTGAAATATAATTTCGTATAAAATGAACATTTTCATAATAAAATATTCAGAAGTTTACATTAGTTTAATATTGCAAGTTGCAAGTGAATAAAATATTTTAATAACCGTCGGATATTCACAAATCAATCCCAATTGATGAACTTCTTTATACCGTTGTACTTGTTTAAAGAATTCGATATCAATTCTTAATCGTAACCATACTCTGTGAATTAATCCCACAGTAATTATTTGGTTTGTGAGATTCAGATACAGCCCGCTGACAAACGGATTGATGAGCTGGACACGGAGGCCTAAGGTTTCCTTACCACTGAGGTGGAGATGAGCGGAGATAAAATATGTGCGGAAATCAACCAATAGGCTGCCTTCCCACCAATAAATAGATAAATAAGTAAGCTTATAGATTGCTCATTTCATACAACTGATTATTCGCCCAAAATCTTGACATTATGAAGGCTAGAAAACTAAGGGAAGGTAGGAGCGGGCAGGGTGAATTTGTAATTTAGTATTCACGTCCCTAACCTACCTCCTCCCTCAGTCCCTCTAGTAGTCTAGCCTCCATAATTTCAATCTTTCTGGCTAATAATCAGTTGTATAGAGTGAACGGTCCAAGCTTCTTCCCACTGAGACGGAGAAAAAAAGCGGCGGACGACGCTATTGATTGATTCTCATCTCCACTCACTCATCTATGCCTCACTGGAAGGTAACCTAACTCCGTTTTGTACAGCTACGGAACCCTTAAAACAATTTCCTCCACGCTTGTCTGCGTAAGGTATAAACATCTACAATCTAAAACAAAACGCACCTGACAGCACTGACATATTTCCGAATACGAAATGGTGTCAACGTGCTTCAGCCACTTCAAGCTGAATTAAGGCCTATGCCTTTAGCATTAAGTTCATTTTCGGTTGAGGATTTGTAACGGACCCACGTCAAGTTGACAGATGCTGAACTGAGAAGTGTTTCGGTTAGCCGTGGCCACGGTTAATATGACATTATGAGGCATAACAGGTTTTTTGGTAAAGTGGTTTTGTGAAATGTGAAGAGGGTTGATTTTTATGGTTTCATTTCATTATGATTGTATGATGATAGCCTGATGAATTTATTTATTTATTTTGCAGCTTATTTTGTGGATAATTTGACTGAAAATATGACACCCTAAAACGCATCTAAGCTCAGTAAAAAATATCCGTGACAAAAACTCAAATTTTACAGTCTATTTCTCCAATATCTGTACTAAACATAAGAGTTCAAAAATATTAAACACAACCTTATTTGATTTGATTTAAGGTTGTCTATGTACACATATTTTTGACCGTCCATGTGTACAGATATTGGGGAACTCAAGTGTACCGGGATTCGAACCGGTCTTCACTGCGTCGTAGCCAGGGTCTCTACTGACTAGGCTGCGAGGCCTTTTATAACGCATGGTAGTTTAGCAGATTAACGGTTACCTGTATTATAAATGATTAACGATTATCCTATGCTTCACTGTCATCACGAGATTATATTGACTATATAACGAGATCTAGACACACGGCAGTGTGTCCGCCAAGTTCGAGCAAAAAAAAGCGACACACCGGCCGTGGGTTATATTACACGAACCATTTCTTTTTTTTTATTTTTTTTTTTTTATACTACGACGGTGGCAAACAAGCATACGGCCCGCCTGATGGTAAGCAGCTACCGTAACCTATGGACGCCTGTAACTCCACAGGAGTCACATGCGCGTTGCCGACCCTTTACAAAAAGGAGGATTCACTGTGTTGACGGCTAAAGGAACAATAAGGTCCCTCATCGTCAACACACTGGGTCCTCTTTGAGCTCTTTGGCAACCTTACTCACCAGCAGGAACACAACACTATGAGTAGGGTCTAGTGCTATTTGGCTGTGGCCAATTTCGACCACCCTATAACTCAAGACATATTTTATCTACGCATATGAAATTTCGAGTGTCTGTTGACATCCCCTTAATTGTCTAGAATACAAAATTTCATTATTCTACCTATAGCAGTTTTTGAGATATTGACGTCAGAAAATCGCTATTTTTACTATACACTCACTCACTGACTCACTGACTCACTGACTCATCAAAAACCTAGACCACTTCCAATGGTCGTACTGACTTGAAATTTGGCATGAAGATAGGTCTTAAGGTTAAAGTAAAGGGAAAAATCTGAAAACGGCCAAGTGTGAGTCAGTTTTAAAAATAGCGAAGGTGTAACTTTGTTCTACTATGAAGTCATAATGAACTAAGTGGGCCTATCTTCCAATGGTCGTACCGACCTGAAATTTGGCTCGAAGGTTTGTCTTTAGGTCGAAATAAAGTAAAAATCTGAAAACGGCCAAGTGTGAGTCAGTTTCGAAAACAACGAATGTGTAATTTTGTTCTACTATAAGTAGGTATGGAGTGTAAATGAGATAAGACTTATTTAAATTTAGATACATACCAATTTAAGACAATACATGTTTGTCTTAAAGACAAGAACAATAAAATTGTTCACCACTCTGTGTGTGTCTGTTGCGGGAACCGAACCCACGATTTACGAAGTACAAAGCAGGTCACTAGGTACACTAGGTGCGCTAAATCAGTCAAATAAAAATGAAAAGACTATTTTTTCTCGCATAGTCTAAATAATTTCTAATTTTACAACTAATAAAATCGCAGATTCAAGAACATGGAAATCATATATACTCTAAGATGGAATTATATATACTACTGCCCATCTCACCCTTCGATACGCCACGGGATGAGATGGGATGGTGCACTTCTAGGGCTACATAATAGGCCACCAATTATAATACCTACTGGTAGGTAGGTATTACCAAGTTATTAATTATCTATGTAGGTAGCGTACTTACAAACAGAATAAAGTACGTTATTGATGTATGTAATTATATGTAAGTAGGTACATTTTATAGGTGTAGGGAGCCAGTTTATTTGTAAAAATCACCTATAAATAAATAGTAAAATAGAATTAGACGCTTAGTATAAAGGGTATAGTATAAAGTACATACCTAAGTGGAATGAGAGATTTCCTAAAGCAAAAGTGATAAAAAAATAATAAAGAACCTACACCTAAATGTGAAAGGCTGCCAAGTTCGATACTATGGGAATGCTTCGCCTATAAAAGAAGTGAGATCTGAATAAGTACCAAGTTCCATAAAAATCCCTCAAATCATAAATAGTTATAGGAATGCACACTTGATTTCCAGCAGTTTTTAAGGTACATTTTGAATAAGTATCACGTTACATAGAAATACCTAAAATTATAATAGTCAGAGAAACGCACCCCGGTTTTTTTAGCAGTTTCCTGATAACATTTATTATTTTCAGTACTTTTTAATGATGTAACTTGGCAAGTTTTAATAGAAAATTATATACTTGACACATTGCAGTCCAAAGGTGTCGATTCATTGCATTGAAAAGGTGTGTGGTGTGTGAAAACTTGCCAAGTAACATCATTAAAAAGTACTGAAAATAATAAATGTTAAAATCCCTCAAATCATAAATAGTATGATTTGAGGGATTTTTATGGAACTTGGTACTTATTCAGATCTCACTTCTTTTATAGGCGAAGCATTCCCATAGTATCGAACTTGGCAGCCTTTCACATTTATGTTTTTGATGGGATTTCTATTTACCTAGAATGCTTTACTGAATTCAAAATTTCCCAGTGAACTGCGACCTAGTTATTTATAAAGTTGCGCGTTCTCAATTAGAGGTTAATTAGAATGATTAGGATCGTTACCGCGACTCGAGTTAATATCTTTTGTTTCTTTAATGAAGCATAGGCAGCGGTTATGTAGATGTACCTAATTTGTTTATTTTTTTATTAGATACGGTACGGTAGTCAAACAAGTCGGAATAATGCTAATAATATTATTAAATATTTAGATTTGCGTTGTTTAGTAACCATGGTCTAGATCAATGCACTGAAAGGCTTGGTCCCTGTATGTATGGTACAGTCGAGTTCTTCAATATCTGTAGACACATGGACGTTCAAAAATAGGTGTACACGACTTTAAGCTCATACAAATAAGGTTCTGTTCATATATTAGAGAACTCGGCTGTACCATGTGACATCTGTTTTAGGTATGAATTCAATACGAACAGAGACTAAATAAAAAATACTACGATAATACAAATTTTCATTTTTGTAAAATTCCCACTCACAAGAAAACAGCTCATTTTGCTTTTATTTCTCGTTTCATTTTATTACAGGTGTACGTAACACAGAAAAAACAGTATTATATTTTTATTTCATCATATGGGTTAGTTTTTAAAGTTCAGTAATTTTTAATTAATCAAATTATTTTTATGCTATAGGACTTAAAAAAATATGGAGTTATAAAAATGTTATTCTTAAAATACTTGAGAATATCATTTCAACGATCAAGTGTAGTATAATTTATGAGAGTTTTCAATTACTATAAATAGAAAAATGTGTCTGAATTTTTTATTTCAATTCTGAGTCGTAATAGGTTTTTAATAAACCTATTACAGCTTGAAAATAAAATAAATGAAATTGGGTGAAAAATGTAAAATCCTTATTAATTAGTTAGTTCATAAATAAGAGATTAACATGATTATCTATGTTATAATGTCTTTAAAAAGTTCTCCGTTACCCATTGATCGATCCTATGCTTGTATAAGAACTCTCAAATTATATTCATCTCTGCTACAACCCCATCAAATTTCATAAAGAATGGAAAATTTCTATTAAATTTGACGCAGTCGTTACTGACTATTCTATTAAAGTATTAAAGCGACTATTAAAGTTCATCATAGTTAAAGGGACTGCGCAGAATGAATTATAATAGAATTCGTTAGTTATTCCATTAGGGGCTCGTTAGGCGAGCAAGTGTCCGCATTAAAAGTTGGCCGGGCCCCAGCGGGTCGAACCATGCGAGCCTGTGTGGAGCCAATCAACTATCATCCACACGTTTACATGAGGTTCTGATTTTCAACCAACTTCAAGATTTCAAAGGATGACGTTGTCAATGAGTCGGGATCTTTTTCAACCGACTTCAATATTTCAAAGGAGGAGGTTATCAATTCGTCGGGATGTTTGTTTTTTTTTGCTATTTTTTTTCATTTTTTATTTTTATGTATGTTCACCGATTATTCGAAGACGGCTGGACCGATTTGGACAATTATTTTTTTGTTTGAAAGAGTATACTTCACAGTTGGTCCCATTGTAACCAGGTCAGGATCTGATGATGGGATCCTAGAGAAATCGAGGAAACTCTTCAACTATTATAGGCACACCTATAGTGATGAAGTCGGTTCTTTTTTGTTTAAAATTATTTATGTATGTTAACCGATTATACGAAGACGGCTGGACCGATTCGGGATGTTTTTATGTTTGTATAGTCTGTCATGTCACGATCGATAGGAACCTATAAAAATCGAGGAAAATCTTGAAATATTATAGACGAAACCTATAATGATTTGAGTATTTTTACAGTGATTTGAGTATTTGATCTTAGTGTCAAAGGAGGAGTAGCCTAATAAAAAATAATGTGTGAAATTATTTTTTTATACATAGGGTTAAATTTATTATAGACCAAGCCCCAAACGAAATAAAACTTGTACTATGAATATTAAGCGACGAAACACAAACATACATAGATCCATAGAAAACATTAATAACAAATATTGTGTTTAACGGGAAATCCTGGGATAAAGTCTACAACAGTGCCGAATCGAGTCTTATAAAATTAACTAATTGGCTAAAATCTAACCTTTTAACTTTAAATATCCTAAAAACTAATTACATTTGCTTTACAAAATATATAAGTACTCAGCCATCCGGTAATCACTCTCTCAAAATACACACATATGACCTAGTTCAAACATCTGACTGTAATTGCTCACAAATTTCAAAAGTTAGCTCTACTAAATATCTTGGCATAATGATCGACCAGCGACTTTCTTGGTATTCACACATAATATGTTAATAACAGAATTAGGAAACTCAACTGGATCTTTAAAAACTTAAGACATATAGCTTCAAAAATATTACTTAATCAAATATACACAGCTCTAGCCCAATCAGTAATATGTTACTGTATTACTGTTTGGGGTGGAGCAGCTAAAACTAAATTTCTTGAAGTCGAGAGAGGGCAGAGAAGCCTTATTAAAGTCATGTATTTTAAACCCTATAGATACCCAACCACAGAGCTGTATAAGATTTCTGACTTACTTTCAATTAGAAAACTATTTGTCCTACACATTATTCTAAAATTACATAAAACCCTACCGTACAACCCTCTTCTCCTGACTAAAGGAAGACGCAAAAAGGATGTAGTACCGATACCTTATAGTAAATCAAAATTCGGTAAATTTCAATTTGGTACCCTTTCGGCTCTTTTATATATAAAAAATAGTAAAATAATAGATATTTTTGCCCTGGTGTTCTTTAAATGTAAAAAAACTTTAACTGAATGGTTACAAACTCTAAATTACGAGGAGGTGGAAGCACTCTTACGTACATAATGTATAATATTATATAAGATGTACATAATATACTAAAATGTATAACACTATAACACACACACACGCACACACACACACACACACACACACACACACACACACACACACACACACACACACACACACACACACACACACACACACACACATACACACACACACACACACACACACACACACACATAGACAGACTTAGCAGTAGGATAGTTTAGATTATAAATACTTTCAAATAACTAAACTTAAATTTGTTTATATACTATTGTATCAACGATGAAGTTTAGATTTGTTAATTAATTACTATACTTTTTGTTATGGAAGAGCGGGGTCTCCTGTCACAGGTATTCAATACTTACTAGGAGACTCCAACCTTTAAATGATGTATCCTATATTATTAACAAATAAACATTTTCATTTCAAATATTAGTGAACCAGGGCTCGAACCCAGGACCTCGAGCTTTCACTACTCATTCATTCATTCATAAGGAGTAGCACGAAATGAGAGTATCATCAGTATCTTAACTGATGATACTCTCATTTCGTTTGCTCGCTTATTTAAAGTAAACTTATAGTAGGCCGTCTCGAACTAAAAACTCGCGATTTACTTGCCAACTAGTTGACTAATAACAAAACCCTTATGTAGATCGCTTTTGCACCTTATGCATATACTCTCAAATTATATGGGCGACCCTAGTGCAAACTCAGGCCTAAGTTCGGCCTAGCTAGCCATATTAGGGCTCATAATAGTCAACCTCCATTCAAAATTAAAATGCCACCGGAATGCAGGGACGTTTCGGTAGCCAGCTGACAGTTCTCTCGCTCGTTCGATAAGTATCATTATCAATCTAGTTATAAACTATTAATCGAGTTATTATAAGTAAACTTTTATACACACAATTTAAGACCATGTTATTCAGAGCCCAAAGCCATTTTATAAATTGAGATCTAAGTGCTAAGGTTGTGTGAAATGAGTTGTATCTTTAGATTGCCACATTGCAATAAAACCCCGTCTACTATATACGTCCCTTTAGAAAACGAACTACAATTTAAATCATAGAGGTAGAATCCAGATTCTAATTTAGATATGGTTTAAACGAGACCCACAGAACATTGCTGTTGGATTGTCATAGCAGCGACGAATGTCCAAATTAAATTATAGTTTAGGTACTCAAACGTGTGAGGCCAGAACCCAGACAAAATAACTGTTTTACATTGCATGTAATTTAAAGTTTTTAAAAGTATGTTTAGTTAATATAGGTACTTGTCTAACAAAATAGATTGTAATATAATAAAGTATAAAGTTTTTTAATTTTGTCAAAAATGTTACAATTTAAAAAGAAATTGGAGATCTCTATTAATTTTGTATTAAGTAGAAAGTATAGACCCCGAGAGTCCCGAGACGCCTGTCTTTGATCATCGAGTCCCGTTCGATAACTTGTGAAGTGGTTAAGGGCGATGTAATGAAGCCTCGTGAAGGTCAGCACCCTTAGTTGGTGGGTTGACGAACGGCAATAGTTTAATAACTTAAAAAATGGCCATCACGTCACAATTGAAAATTTGTCTAATGATAGTTTATATACTTACCGTTAAAAAAAATCATCAGCCGGCTGTATCGCGATGGAACGACTGTCAATTTATTACTTATTACAGACATTATATAGCTATATTTTTACACATATATATCAGTGAACTACTCGTACGATCGCAAGTAAGTTTATTTACATTTATTTATCGGTATTTAGTAAGGTATGACTCGAATTGTTGGGTTTGAAATTTTTTAATAAACAATGTTTATTGCAATATTAATTTAATGTAAATTAGTACTTGGCTTTCAAACTAGGTGTCTTCAGTTTTAGGTATTTGGTTTATTTTCTGTGATCCCTAGCTAAGTAACGTACTTACTATGCTCGTGTTAAAAAAATACAAAGAAAAAAATATGAAAACAAGAACATCTATACTCGTATAATACTTCACGAAACAAAAAAATAAAACTTCAAAAATTACCAGTCATTTCCACTCGATTATTTAAAACATAATGAAAACTATTCAAAATTCAAAAGCCAGCGGAATGCAGGGACGTCTCAGTAGCCAGCTAACAGTTCCATTGTGTCAGAAGTTATCTGTAATAACTTCTCTTCACTGATGCGCTCTCTCGTTAAAAAGTCAAAAATGACCAATCATTTCCACTCGATTATTCAGACGGTGATTGAACAGCACGATAACTATTTTGTACAAACGATACCAATGTTGTTTAAAATGAACAGCTTGGTAAATTTTGGTATAATTGAAGAATTAAGTCATGAAATATTTGCGTACGAGTTTATTTCATTTAAATAAAAAAATATACAGTATATATAGTATATATAGTTTTTACTGGGGCGACTTGGGATGAAGTAAGGGTATGTGCTGAGCAAGGGTTACGGCAAATTCAAAAATGGTTGCAAAATAATATACTTACGTTAAACACAACAAAAACAAACTATGTCTGATTTAGTATTTGTAACAACACGCAACCTAATAGTGATCATTTTAGTATTAAAATGCATACCTGCGACGATACATCGACCTCAGGAACCTGCAACTGCCCGACCATCCAAAAGGTTGCACAAACAAAATATTTAGGTGTCTTCATGGATCAGCGCCTCTCCTGGTATCCGCACCTTGAATATGTCTCCTCACGAATCAGAAAGTAAATCTGGATCTTTAAAACTTTTAATGGCGCACGTTCTAGTTGCAAGAAACGCGTTTTTGCGGCACCACCCCAGATAGGTATGCAGTAAGTAATGACAGGCGAATAGTAAAAATGCACATGTAAGGAACGGTATTTGTGCATGAAATCGTCATACAAATGAGAGATGTAAGCCCATTAAATTAAGATCTTTAAAATATAACACAGCGCAAACACTTCTTAGGGCTCCATAGCCAAAATGGTAAAAACGGAACCCTTAAAAGTTTTTTGAAACATGTCCTTCTGTCCGTCCGTATGTCACAGCCATTTTTATTATAAAACATATATTACTGAAATTTTATCTAGAGGTGTGTTTCATGTGCCGCTACTTAGTTTTCTGGCTAAATTGCTAAAAAAACTTTTAGGTGAGCCACTCCATATGCCACTCCACAATACATATGCCAAACTAAATGTCAAACATATTTTTTTTGTAAATATGAACATGTTGTACGATACGGCTTTAAAAACATCTTATATATAAGAGTATTTTTAAAACTTTTTTATTAAGTCAATATTTTCAGAAATAATTGCTTCGAAAGTCTAAATATAATAGCCCCCATCTAACCTTTAATCCGTAAGTCTAAAAAATATGAAAACATACCAAGAAGGCTTAGTACTTAATTTTCTACGAAAATTATTTCACATATTATCGGTTCATCCGTTTTTGAGTTATCTCCAAGAAACTACTTTCTACGGAATCCTACATTATACATGGTCCGATACAAACTTTGCCAGTCTTTTAAAGATATTTGATAGGTAGTATTAACCCTTAGTAGTAATTTATTTATTCACTTGTGTTGATAATTAATATAAAATTTGTATTTATTTGCATTTCACCGACATGGTAAAGTTTTTTTTAGGGTAGTCAACGCGCATGTGAATCTTCTGGGGTTGCAGGCGTCCATAGGCTTTATAACTGCTTTCAATCAGGCGGGCCGTATGCTTGTTTGCCAGCGTCGTGGTATAAAAAAAAGCTTTTTTTCCTTTATTCTTACATACATTGAACTCTTAAATATCAGCAATGTTTTATTAGATTCTCAATCAGGCTTTGCTCAGTGATAGTTAGTAGACTGAAATTTGGTATGAGTAATTATGTGTTTTAATTACGCCTACAAAGTGGTAAAACAATAAGTATCTGAAACCCATTGTCGGATAGGTCTTTCAAGAAGAATATGCCTGAAACAACTTTTGGATAAAACGAATACTTTCGTAAATAATAGCTTCGAAAGTTAAAATGCTCTTTGATTTTTGAACCGTGGGTCCAAAAAAATTGGGAAAATTCCTGGAAGTGAGGCCATTGACATACTTATTTTCAATGAAACTATATGGAATAAAATCGGTTGAGCCGTTTTTGAGTTATGCCTATAGTAAAATAACGTAAGTGCCACAAAATATTTTTTTATAGACTACCTTTTGAATGGATGTATTGTAACAGGCCGGCAACTACGGATCCCTACACTGAGCATAGCCCTATATTCTCTTGGCCGGTTTATCTGAAATCCTTTGCAGTTTACTTCGCAATTTCTAGTTTTGAGAAATTAGTATAAAGTATAACATTAAAGATTGTATTTAATCTTAAAATAAAACGCATATTACATTCGTTTAGAACACGGTATTCTTAAATAAATATGTTTAAATAAATTCGGTTCTTTGGAGTTTTTTATTAAATTATTTATTAGTCTATTGTATTGCAGTACTAGCAGATTTCCGCAACTCGACTACCAATGCCTATTTCACGTGATGCATGCGTCTACTAAAACATAATAATTTTAGTTTACTTACATGACCAAATTTGTTTTCAGAGCAATGTGAGATTCATGATTTTTGTTTTTTCTCCATATTTATTTCATTTGTTTTTTACTTGTATTATAATCTAAATAAAATACACTTTTTATACGAACGTACATAAACGTGCATACGAGTACATTATCTTAAAAGATAAAACGTCTATACATTATTGATTCCGGGAAGACACGTTATATTCGTACCGCATGAACCCTCTGCAGTTATTTAGTCTTTAGGCACAGTAAGTCCGATATTATTGCTCACGGGCCAAGCACAAGTATATGTAGTACAAGGGAAGCACGGAGCGACGAGCAACACAGCCTTCTCGTCTCAAAGCTAGCTCACGACTGCCAGCAACCCCGTTTTCGAGCTAATAACGCACGAAATGTGGAATTATGATCATGTTGTTTAAGAAAATTTAATCAATTTAAATATCCTACGTTGAGTTTGTAGTGTTCCGTAGTACATATTTTTTAGTTCAACAATATTTTAAATCTAATGAGCCGTTCAATAGATATAAGCAAAATTAACCGTAAAACGACATTTCGTTACATTTACATAACGGAGAAACTATACGTTACACGAGTTATTCAAACGTTGACAATGTTGTACATGAAATGGTAAATAACATATATTTTTTTCAAAAATTTTGAATGACCCGTTATTGAGATATATCCCTTAGAAAGTAACAGTTTTCGGCCACAATCAGCGCCAAGCGCCTTAAAGATCCAGATTAACTTTCTGATTCGTGAGGAGACATATTCAAGGTGCGGATACCAGGAGAGCCGCGGATCCATGAAGACACCTAAATATTTTGTTTGTGCAACCTTTTGGATGGTCGGGCAGTTGCAGGTTCCTGAGGTCGATGTATCGTCGCAGGTATGTATTTTAATACTAAAATGATCACTATTAGGTTGCGTGTTGTTACAAATATTAAAGCAGACATAGTTTGTTTTTGTTGTGTTTAACGTAAGTATATTATTTTGCAACCATTTTTGAATATGCCGTAACCCTTGCTCAGCACATACCCTTACTTCATCCCAAGTCGCCCCAGTAAAAACTATATATACTATATATACTGTATATTTTTTTATTTAAATGAAATAAACTCGTACGCAAATATTTCATGACTTAATTCTTCAATTATACCAAAATTTACCAAGCTGTTCATTTTAAACAACATTGGTATCGTTTGTACAACATAGTTATCGTGCTGTTCAATCACCGTCTGAATAATCGAGTGGAAATGATTGGTCATTTTTGACTTTTTAACGAGAGAGCGCATCAGTGAAGCGAAGTTATTACAGATAACTTCTGACGCAATGGAACTGTTAGCTGGCTACTGAGACGTCCCTGCATTCCGGTGGCTTTTGAATTTTGAATAGTTTTCATTATGTTTTAAATAATCGAGTGGAAATGACTGGTAATTTTTGAAGTTTTATTTTTTTGTTTCGTGAAGTATTATACGAGTATAGATGTTCTTGTTTTCATATTTTTTCCTTTGTATTTTTTTAACACGAGCATAGTAAGTACGTTACTTAGCTAGGGATCACAGAAAATAAAACTAATACCTAAAACTGAAGACACCTAGTTTGAAAGCCAAGTACTAATTTTATCGATGTACCCACATTAAATTAACATTGCAATAAACATTGTTTATTAAAAAATTTCAAACCCAACAATTCGAGTCATACCTTACTAAATACCGATAAATAAATGTAAATAAACTTACTTGCGATCGTACGAGTAGTTCACTGATATATATGTGTAAAAATATAGCTATATAATGTCTGTAATAAGTAATAAATATCTGACAAGTCTAAAATTGACCAGTTGACAGTCGTTCCATCGCGATACAGCCGGCTGATGATTTTTTTTACAGGTAAGTATATAAACTAAGCATCTCGCTAAGTGTGGTAGGGCACTTTCAGCGAATGTCATCGCTCAAATCTGGAGCAGAGCCCGACTGGGGAAGTACCTCCACCTTACAGAAAACCACAGCCAAATAGCACTAGACCCTACTCATAGTGTTGTGTTCCTGCAGGTAAGTAAGGTTGCCAAAGAGCTCAAAGAGGACCCAGTGTGTTGACGATGAGGGAACTTCTTGTTCCTTTAGTCGTCAACACAGTGAATCCTCCTTATTGTAAAGGGTCGGCAACGCGCATGTGACTCCTTTGGAGTTACAGGCGTCCATAGGTTACGGTAGCTGCTTACCATCAGGCGGGCCGTATGCTTGTTTGCCACCGTCGTGGTATAAAAAAAAAAAAAAAAAAACTATCATTAGACAAATTTTCAATTGTGACGTGATGGCCATTTTTTAAGTTATTAAACTATTGCCGTTCGTCAACCCACCAACTAAGGGTGCTGACCTTCACGAGGCTTCATTACATCGCCCTTAACCACTTCACAAGTTATCGAACGGGACTCGATGATCAAAGACAGGCGTCTCGGGACTCTCGGGGTCTATATTTTCTACTTAATACAAAATTAATAGAGATCTCCAATTTCTTTTTAAATTGTAACATTTTTGAGAAAATTAAAAAAACTTTATACTTTTATTATATTACAATCTATTTTATTAGACAAGTACCTATATTAACTAAACATACTTTTAAAAACTTTAAATTACATGCAATGTAAAACAGTTATTTTGTCTGGGTTCTGGCCTCACACGTTTGAGTACCTAAACTATAATTTAATTTGGACATTCGTCGCTGCTATGACAATACAACAGCAATGATCTGTGAATCTCGTTTAAACCATATCTAAATTAGAATCTGGATTCTACCTCTATGATTTAAATTGTAGTTCGTTTTCTAAAGGGACGTATATAGTAAACGGGGTTTTATTACAATGTGGCAATCTAAAGATACAACTCATTTTCAGACAACCTTAGCACTTAGATCTCAATTTATAAAATGGCTTTAGGCTTTGAATAACATGGTCTAAAATTGTGTGTGAAAATAAAAGTTTACTTATAATAACTCGATTAATAATTTATAACTAGATTGATAATGATACCTACTTATCGAACGAGCGAGAGAACTGTCAAGCTAGCTACCGAAACGTCCATGCATTCGGGTGGCTTTTTAATTTTGAATGGAGGTTGACTATTATGAGCCCTAATATGGCTAGCTAGGCCGAACTTAGGCCTGGGTTTGCACTAGGGTCGCCCATATAATTTGAGAGTTATTATGCATAAGGTGCAAAAGCAATCTACATAAGGGTTTTGTTATTAGTCAACTCGTTGGCAAGTAAATCGCGAGTTTTTAGTTCGAGACGGCCTACTATTAGTTTATTTGGTAGAATTAATAGGTAGAATTATTGTAAAGCAGATTATTATAACGCCTCTAAACTTTTGGGAGACTTATCATTTGTCAAATCTTTCACTTGGTCGAACAACTCTTGGACGAATAACGTTTCGTTGATGCTACAGTTCCCTTTTCATACATTTGGCTTACAAATAGAAGAAAAAGATACATACCCATACATACATATTTTTTGGTAGGAAATATTAAATTTATAAATATTTTTATATGCTAATTAGTATAGTAACAGAAATCTCATATCTCACAGAGTCCAGTTAGGTGCGACGACGAGCGAAGCGAGGAGGAGCGTGTTAGGTTAACCGTGAGCAAACCGGAACCGACTATTTATGTAATAAAAACAAATAAAACACATAAGTCTTATAAAAAAGTAGGTATTACAACAAAAAAGGTACCTGTATAAAATTTTCCCCAAGTGAAAATGGCATCTTTGTAAATAAATTCCTTCAAAAGTTGATCGAAGACTCAGTATTGCAGCTTTTTCAAAATCCAACACATATATTTTTGGAACAAAATGGATACCGTGCTAAACGAAACGGAGTTGCTAAATGAAACAATTGGTAAACAATAAACAACTAAGTGTATATTATGCCAACTAAAACATTCTACGACATGAAAGTTGGCACTTTGAAAATTGACGTTATAACACACAGACCAAACGTTTAGTTGGTAACTGTGCGGTTGGGAAATAAATAAAAAAACATTTGATAAGTTGGGAAATGAAAATGCGGCGAAATAAAATTCCGCCAAACGTGATTTGGGAAGTGATAATCGGCCATACCATTTTCGGCGATAAATAAGAGAACCATCGTTTCTAAGTCTTTTCAAATGTGTAAGAACAAACTACCACTTATTACTATTTATTTCTAACGAATGAACCGCCCGCGCCGAACATTTTGTAAATAATGTGGTTTCACATGAACACGGTTTCTTGTTTTTCGCTTTCAACAGAAAGAAGACTAAAATAATGTTTACAAATAAAAATAATAGATATTGTAAATTTTTTTTAATTTTTTTTTATCTATTTAACTACTTCCGCGTGAAAAGTTTGTAGGATTTTTGGATATATATTAAGATAACCTATACTTATATATGTGAAACCACATTATTTACAAAATGATCGGCGCGGGCGGTTCATTCGTTAGAAATAAATAGTAATAAGTGGTAGTTTGTTCTTACACATTTGAAAAGACTTAGAAACGATATATTCATTAAAATCCTATAAGGTATATGTGAAACCACATTATTTACAAAATTATCGGCGCGGGCGGTTCATTCGTTAGAAATAAATAGTAATAAGTGGTAGTTTGTTCTTACACATTTGAAAAGACTTAGAAACGATATATTCATTAAAATCCTATAAGAAAAAAGCTTGTAGTATGTGTGTACATATTTGTGGCGGTTAGCGAATAACAATATTTTGTAGGATTTCATGGCGTAAATAATACTAGTATCAAGCGCACATGTGGATTACAACCATTTGTGGCTTTTACCTATGTAATTTTTGTAGTCGTATAGTAAGTATTTCTTTTATATATTGACCCAACGATAGCTAAGGCCTCCTTTTCAGCTTGGGCAAAAAAGCTTTCGTATATTTGTTCGGCGTCTGTCCGGTTGTTTTACGCTACATTTCTCAACTGATTCCTGTGATTTTTTTAGTATACACAAATGCGTAGTTGCATACATAGATACGTTTATATTTCATTTATTTTTTTTGGAAAATTATCAAAACGGGGGAAATACTTACACAAAAAAATTAAGCGCCATAAAGTTCTGTGACGCTTAAGGCCATTGTGAGTTCGCTGAGATGAGATTGATATATGACAGAAATAGGACGGGACGTAGGTAGTTAAAGGTAAAGTGTAAACTGATATGACAGAATTTTAATGATTACTTGCTCAACGCACGAGAAAAGATGCGTAATTTTAGAAAGGTGTCAAAATTAATGTACTAATTTGAGTGTCAATGACGGTAATATAAAGTAAACAAAGGATCATTAGTGTGTTTCGTGTTTTAATCTAATCACCTCTTTGTAAACTTAAAATTTAATTTTTGAGCGACGCTTAAGAGTTGTTACATAATTTTGTTTGGTAACATTCATTGACCTGATTTAATTAAGTTGACTTTATGTTTTGGTCTATGGTTACTTTCCAGTCAATTACAATTAGTATCAAATTTCTGTTCAATCGAGCGAGAACGAAGTAACCAACCATGACGTAGCTGTCTGTGTTCTCACTGATCGTTCAAGTCCACTGAAAATAATTGACATTAGTACTGAACTATTGGCTGAAATAATTTAATTGCTCAAATAGAATCTGAAACACCGCGTTACTTTGCTGTTTGGACCATCGCTCTTCATTTCAATTAACAAACCAAATTACAGTAAATAACGCAACAATTCAATCGGAACGTTAATTGTATGACGCAACCGTCACTGCGTGCATTAACAGCTGCAAGCGATGCCTGCATTATCACTCACCAATTACGAGAACTCGCTAAACAAACTGAAATCAACTTTACTCTTAAAACACAGAGTTGGGAATCACCTGGCAGTGGAAACGTGGAAATAGTTTGTGGGTTTGCCGAGCTATCAAGCGTTCTTTTATCAACGTGAAGTGGACCGTAAACGGAGTGGTTTAAAGTGGAATATGGCATAACCTGTGGGGGATGTGTGGCTGTGTTCCACTTATCGTCAACGTCATCGGGTGGGTCGCGCTAATTGACAGCCCCGCATGGTTGTCAATGCTTTGCTTGCTTTCGATCGCGCCATCAAATTTGCGACTGCACTTCATTTTGCTGGACTATTTGCAGAGCGTTGCGGTCGGCCGGCTACGGTTTTGTTAGGGCCAAAGTTGGTAAGGATTGAGCAGGGCCGCGATTCGAAAAATAAACACACACACACACACACATTTTACCAATGTTGTACCAATGTGAGACCAATGTGTGACCAATGTGAGACCAATGTGAGACCAATGTTGAATGAAAATCTGTTCGAATAGCAAATGTCAATGTCGTTATAGCATTGAGTTGATTTGGGTTGAGTTGGGTTGGAGCTGTGTCTGTCTAGTGTGTATGTTTATTTTTCGAATCGCGGCCCATGTAGTTTCATTTTGGGTCCATTTTCAACATAAAGTGCAAAGTAGCCACACACCGTGGAAGTTACAGGAGCAAATGTTATTGCAATAGATAAACACTAATTAATATGATAAATTTATCTGAGATAGGCCCCAAAGACTATCAACGCTATGCTGTACTGGCAATGAATATGCTATGCTATGCTATGCTTTGTTTTGACCTTTATCTGAGTTCATGTTGGATTTATTCTGTGAATCGTAAATGTTACTTTAGCTTTTCCTTTCAATAACATTTTCTATTACTCAAAGATCGCACTAAGATATTGTACCTTTTAAATTCTGCGCTTAATTGTAAATCATGCTGTGTGCACTCGCTTTAGATTTCATTCTAGTTATAAGACATAATGCCTACTATTGTTACTAGAGTTTGTATGATGTCTGTTTAGTGTACCTAATAAAATAAAATACAAATAAAAATTAGTACGGTTCCAATATTGATAAAGGTAAAAATTAAGAAAATTTTGTAAACAAATCTTAGTAAGAAAGTATCTTCTCAAATCTTACACGCAGGCGTAGGAGTATTTATAGTAATAGCTTATTCCATAGAATACTATCTTAACATACATAGTATTGTTTTGTCTTTAAACTTTATTTATGTACGCGCAAGTGTGATGCTTAACATTGTGTGTAATTAGAAGGAAAAGATAAACTCGTGTCATAACAGCCCTCAACTTTGCTGTCGGGCTTCTATTAAACTTTTATTTGCAATATTTTTCATATGAACCCTCACGTTATCTCACGTTGTCTATTATTAAATTTACCAATTTGAAAAACTAGCAACTTGGTTTAATTGACTGCTACTCATCCAAAATAATGTCAAGTGTAGGACCCAAAATTTACAACAAACTCCCTTTGGATACCAAATCCCTTTTATTTCTGGATAAATAAAAAAGGTGGCTATTTAACCATACCTTTTACAGTCTCCCAGAGTTCTATGACCTACCACCAACTTAATTTTAAATCTAAATTTAATAATGAAGTATAAATAATTTATTAATCAATAAGTACCAATGTATTACAATGCTTAGAAAAAATGGAAAAGTAGAAAAATCCACTGCCTTAGGCGAGACTCAAACTCGCGACTCGGTGAATTCTCAATACAACTTGGGACTCCGATGGCCGGTTGAGAAGTGTAAGACTTCTTCGGCAGATGTCGCTAGGCGTCCCCCTAAGAAGCATATGGGATATAGTGGAGAAATTCGCAGCCATCAGGTGTGTCTCAGTAGCTCAGTTGGTCAGAGCGATGGGCATGTATCCCAGAGTCGCGAGTTCGAGTCTCGCCTGAGGCAGTGGATTTTTCTACTTTTCCATTTTTTTAAGCATTGTGGTATCGTTAGCAGACGTTCTGCTTAATACAAAATTTACCAATGTATTATGTAATTTGACATGTGATATTTTAAATATTATAATGACTATGACTATGACTATTATCTCCGTGAATATACACGATATGTCACACCTGCGTTATAACTGTTTGCCAAACGTTCAATTTATACCATCGGTTCGATACGAATGGGAACACGTGTTGTAGGTCAATAACGATCGCCAATAACTTTTCAGATTATCCAATACAAGGTATTGTATCCACTGACGGCGGCCGCGATTCGAAAAATAAACACACACACTGGAAAGACATAACTCAACCCAACTCAACTCAACGCTATAACGACATTGACATTTGCTATTCGAACAGATTTTCATTCAACATTGGTCTTTGACAACAAATTTGGTGAGACCAATGTGAAACCAATGTGACACCAATGTGACACCAATGTTGAATGGAAATCTGTTCGAATAGCAAATGTCAATGTCACTATAGCGTTGAGTTGAGTTAGGTTGAGTTGGGTTGGCGCTGTGTCTTTCCAGTGTGTGTTCGAATCGCGGCCGGCGTCGCGATACATGTTTAAAAAAACCGGCCAAGTGCGAGTCGGACTCGCGCACGAAGGGTTCCGTACCATTATCTATAAAAACGTCAAAAAATCATGTCTGTTGTTTGGGGTCTCCCTAAAATATTTACTTTATTCTGTTTTTTAGTATTTCTTGTTATAGCGGCAACAAAAATACATCTGTGAGATAATTTCCCAGATGTATTTCGATTTTAATGTATTTCTCAACTTCATCCGATTCTTATAACAGTATTTTATTTATCTCGAATAATGATTCATCACGCTCTACCGAACCAATTGTTTTTCAAGCCTAACAAACATTCTCACTTCACGTTTCATTGCCACAGCTTTATTAGACGGAGAGCTAGCCACGTTAGATATGACACAATAATGAGAGCAAAGAAACCCAGCTCTAGTCAGTTTGATTTGCTATGCTTATTTCTAGATCTGAACATCTGGCAGCTGTAAAGTGGCGGAGGTCAAAGAATGCAAACTACTTCAAGAAAAAATTCCTAGAGTTTTGGGTTTGATGCAATATTATGAGAAATAATATAAATAATCTATATATATAAAATAAGAAACTGACTGACTGACTGACTGACTGACATATCAACGCACGGTCCAAACCGCTGGGTCTAGAGATTTCAAATTTGGCACATAGGTTCCTTATAAGGTCTAGGGGAGCACAGAAAGGATTTTTCAAAATTCACCCCCTAAGGGGGTAAAATGGGGGTCCAAAGTTTGTGTGGCGAAACAAGGTTTGTTAGACTATTTTATTCGAAACTTCACAAGGAGTATTCCTAACGATAAATGAGTAAATACGTGTTTCAGGTTTTTTGAAATTCGACTCCCAAAATAGGCAAATGTGGTCACAAAGTCTGAATATCAACATGGGTATCGTATCCTTTTTGAGTACTTATAGTACGCGGGCGAAGCCGCGGGAAAAGGCTAGTTAGATTATATTGCCAAAAGTTTCTGTTGGGGAAAAGTAGTCTCAAACGACGTATAATGTAATTAATAGTTTGGCACCTACTGATTTTGTTTCCGTAATAATACGCAATGTTTTTTGGTCTTATGTTAAAATATAGGTCCTGTCCTTTATAACTTGGACAGTTTTACCTATTTTGGTATTACTATTTGCCAATTCAAACATTTTGATAGTCTATCATTTTGACTCCACCCACTAAAATCTGCCAGATATAGCAATCTAACCAGACGGGTTTTGTTGCTCTCATTATTGTGTCATATCTGACGTAGTCAGCTCTTAGTCCATGTGTACAATTTACCGCCCGCAGCGATGAAATTTTACGATCAATGTTTCTAATAACTGCAGTGAGTCTACGTTTGAAACACGATACCACTAATCTCAGCTTTAACAATATATAAGTAAGATTCGTTTTTACTTGAGCGGCATGTCTATTGATTATTTTTGCATGTTTTTTGATAAAAAGTTTCTTTTTCTTGTATATTGAGCTTTACTAGTGTGGCTTAGAGTAGAAGTTTGCTCTTCTAGATTAGGCGTGACAAGGTATTTTAAAGAATTTATCCTCCTTTATGCCTCATTGAATCAAGTGTCGTTTTGTATTGCCGTAAAGTTGTTTGATACGGCTCTTGAACACATTGTTTGGCGGGCGTGTTGATAAGAATGTTTCTACTTCAAGTGGTTATTAACATACTTGGCAAAATATATCGATATATTTTATTATTATTACATGTGCTCGTTGAAAATCCTCGCTTACTAACTATAATATTTTTAAACAAAAAAGAACCGACTCCACTTAGCTTCCATCTTTCCAAAAGCAAATGCTCGAGCTGCTGTAAAAAATACTCAAATCACTATAGGTGTGCCTATAATAGTTGAAGAGTTCCCTCGATTTCTCCACGATCCCATCATCAGATCCTGATCTGGTTACAATGGGACCAACTGTGAAGTATACTCTTTCAAACAAAAAAAGAATTTTCCAAATCGGTTCAGCCGTCTTCGAATAATCGGTGAACATGCATAAAAAAAAACAAAGATCCCGACGAATTGATAACCTCCTCCTTCGAAATCTTGAAGTCAGTTGAAATGGTTCGATATTATCGATATCGTATCTGATATCGAGCCTCTAAAGATTATCAAATTATGTGGATGTCATTGCAATCAAAATAAAACAATTTTCTGTCACTGCCATTCATATGCTAGGGTTATTTATCGTATGGCTACATGTTACTGGATATAGATATAGGCATTTCTTCCCTAGGGTAGTACTCGTAGTAGTGGGAAAGCAGATGATAATGAAAATCCAGTGAGTGCTTCGAGATCCAGATGGGACAGTGCAGCTGCCAAGTTTGTTACTCTTTTAGCACCACCCAGGGATCACGTGTAGGGTTGTCTAAGGTGTTTCCTACGGACGCAGAGTAACATTGATCCCCAATATGCTAGGGTAAGAATAATATATGAAATATCCGCTACGATTGTTACAAAGGAAAAAAATATTTTTAAGCGAATAATATTTATTTATGTTGACTAACATCTACATGTTGACAGTAACGTCGATATATTTTTTGTCGATAAAATATTTTGCTACATCACTTTATTTAGTATTGGTGCCCCGAGTTAGCACACGTATGGTTATTACTTGTGACAATAAGGTAAGGTATTTTTGTTATTATATAATCGTACTCAATAGATATTGCATGTATTTTGACTTGCTAAATGTAACGTACTTTGTTACTTCGCCAAATAAATAAACTTGAACTTGAACAATGTAGTACGTACGCAGAATGTTTTTTACATTTATTTTGTCTCTTTCTCTTCTTTTGTAATTTTGTTAATAATATTTTTTTTATATTATTATTTTTATTAAATTTAACGAGCAGAAAACAGAGTTAATATAAGTAATTTTAGGTGCACATTTTTTTTTTTCATGAGTATATCCCTGGAGTGAGTCTTAAACCCGGTTAGTTGCGATCGTAGGCTCCTCGAGGTAGGTTTCTTTACTATTTAAACCAATACCGAAAATATGCGTTAGATGGCCGGCGATTAGGCTTTTTTGTAGCAGCCATTTTTTTCTTTTTACTAGCAACAATGAAAGGGTTGAAGTTCTCCATTTTACAAGATAAAACTTTCTTGTAAGGTCATTGAAACTGAAATGAAGATTCACTTCTTTTTCCAGCTAGAACTAGATAATGTGTTCGCTGTCGGTCCGGGAACGAGTCTGAATGGGAGCTCTTACAATAGCCGTGTGAGAGACGTAGACGAGTGAGGCTTAATTAGGTTCCATAAGTACTAGTCATGGCATTCGCTTCGGAGCAAAATGGTGTAAAAAGCTTAGGCATTCCTTTATGCGCTGTGGAGACGGTTTTGTACAAAATATGCCCCATCGTTTACGCTACGGTAAAGAGGATAGGAATTTGGAAGTGCGATATTTAAGCTACCCGATAAAAATAATTAACACTTTCACGACCAGCAACCCGACTGTCGGGTTTTCACTTCGTAGCTACTACCGCTACATACGACAAATACGTGGCTACGGGCTACGAGCGTAGCGCGCAGCACTAGGTGGTACGGAAAGTGTTAAACTGCGCAGACAAAGTCGCGGGAAGAAGCTAATTAAATAGCCGCTGCATAATTGGCAGAAGCTCTGTGCTCGATTATAGTTGTTCCCAATTCCAACAATTATTAGTCACAAATCGAAATGTTACACGAGTCAAATAGACTTTGAAATCCGAAATCACGTAAAGCAATAGTGAAAAAAATCACAAGAGTTTTCTATTTGTGCTTTTTGGAGCTCGATGACGGATCAATTGCTGTCTATCAACGGTTGTAACGACCCACTGTTTGTTCGGCCATTAAAACGTGCATACAATTCATTTGTTTTATTTTCGTTTGAATTTTGAATTGAACGTCAGGTTAAAGGATTTTTGTAATTGACTGGCAACACCGATTAAATAAGACTAGGGATGGACAATAAATTAGTACCGCAAGAACGACTCATGCGGTACTTTCTCTGACGGTCTTAATACGGTATAAGACTGGCCGTTTACACGTTTTCACGAGCCATATTTTCAGTAAATCTTGTTTGAATCAGTACCTCCTTTATATTGTTGCTCGAAGACTGGCAAGAATACTCGAATGCAACATATAATTTACCTATATTTTAATCTGACATATGATCAATTTGTACCATCATATTTATTTGGTATAGTCTGGTAGGTATAGTAGTATCCTTAGTAAAAAAGTAAATGTAGCTATGTTGAGGATTTTTTAAATACATTACTCGTAATTGACAAAATTACTCCAATAGCGCGGTTCCTGATGTCATTATAAGGACGAATTTCATATCGAAAATAGATCGATGGCTGGTTATAAAGTGTAACACTCTTACGTTAGATGTCGCCGCGTGCCCCCTAATGCACATGAGAAGGATATACGTGGAAAAATTCGTAGCCAACTGATAAGTCTCGGTAGCTTAATTGGTATATACATCGACGCATCCACCTGAAATCCTGGAGGATTTTTCTTTAATTTCAAACATCGAACATTAATTTAACACAACTCTACTAACTAATTACACACGTTGCTATACGACACGTATACATATCAAAAATAAATAAAATAGACAACAATCGAAGATTCCGATAATGTTGCTCAGCCTGGGCATAAGTATAAGGATATTGTACTTCATCGAAAACTCAAAATTCGTCTGTCCTTAGAGTCTTAGAGCAATCAACCCCGAGTAGCCATGTCTGTAATTTTCTATACCAAAAAAGTTATCCGTTTTTTCCGGGGGAGGGGAACGTCAAATGTATGGCTATTCTTACGTAACGTACAAATAGCCACGTCAGTCCACACAATAAATGACGTAATGTATGACCGCCGGTCATAATTATGTTTTCAGCAGAGGGGAACGCCTGTCAATTAGGTAACAGATATTGACGTCGATATAATTCGATTTTCGAAATTCCCGTTAATCCCCTGTGTCTATAGAAAAGTACATATGAAAATTAAAGCAAGTAAAAAATGGAAAAGCTTTTAGTGCCGTTACGGCGCTGGGCTAAATCTCGAGTTGCAAGAAAACGAAAAAGATTTTCCTTCATTTACTTAATGTTTTCGAATTTTTAAAGTATTTTTATTTACAATATTATGGACCAAGCCAGGAACAAATTTCATGACCAATCGCGTCCCAGGCTATAACTTGTGAAGTGGTTAGGGGCGATGTATATAGAAGCATCGTAAAGGTCAGCTGCCGCTCCGTTGGTGGGTTGAGGAACGGCAGCCATTCAATCACTTTAAAAACCGGCCAAAGCGTGTCGGGCCACGCTCAGTGTAGGGTTCCGTAGTTTTCCGTCCGTCACAGTAAATGTCCCCACTTAAGAGTTAAAAATAACACCGCCATGTAGGATATGATATGAGCGTTCCACGTACAGCGACATCTATCGGCAAATTAAGTAAACTATTGCGCGCGAGCTTAAAGTATGGAAGATGATTTTTATGGGATAATTCTTTATTGCGTGAACCGATTTTTACCGTTTTTACTTTATTTGAAAGCACGTCATTTCACTGTGATTTTGTAGAAATTACACGTACAATAAACACCTTCTTATACGGTTAAATTACAAACTTAGTTTAGAAATTATTTTGTATTTTTTCAAAAACTATTCAACCTATCAAGTTCAAAATAATTTTCCTAGAAAGTTTTTATAAAGTTCTACTTTTGAGATTTTTTTCATATTTTTAAAACTTATGGTTCAAAAGTTAGAGGGGATGGGGACACATTTTTTTTAACTTCTGGAGCGATTATTTCCGAAAATATTTCCATTATCAAAAAATGATTTTAGTAAACCCCTGTTGATTTTTAAATACCTATCCAACAATATATGACACGTTAGGGTTGAAATGAAAAAAAAAAATCACTCCCCACTTTACGTATAGGGGAGGTACCCTAATAAAACATTTTTTCCCACTTTTTATTTTATCACTTTGTCGGCGTGATTGATATACATATTAGTATCAAATTTCAGCTTTCTAGTGCTAACGGTCACTGAGATTATCTGCGGACGGACGGACGGACGGGCAGACATGGCGAAACTATAAGGGTTCCTAGTTGACTACGGAACCCTAAAAAAACGGTCATCGCGTCCCGATTGAAAATTTGTCAGAAGATAGTTTATATACTCTTACAGGCAGAAAAAATTGTCAGCCGACTGTATCGAGGTGGAAAGACCGTCAGCTGATGCCCTGAAGATCGTATGTTCACGTGAACAGATGACGGCCTTTTCACTGCCATACAGCCGACTGATGATTTTTTATATTTATAATAGGATATAAACTATCACCTGACGAAGTTTAAATCGAGGTGCGATGACCATTTTTTTTAATTGATTAAATCCTTGCCGTTTCTCAACCCACCAACGGAGAGGCAGCTGACCTTCACGAGGCTTCATTACACATCGCCCTTAACCACTCTACAAGGTTTCGCCTGGGACGCGATGACCAACGAAATTTGTTCCTGGCTTACGGTCTATTATTGAAAGCCTGATGACTTAACGAAAATAATTTTACGTTAAATGTGATATCTTATGGTTTTCTAACTTGGAAATATTATGTTACGACCTAATTTTGCAGCAATAAACACAAGCACAAGATCCTTTAAAATTAACTCTGATTAACTTCAAATAAAATTAACTCGAGACATTGGAGACATTGGAGGCATTGTTTACTGGGTAACAACGTCTTTTAATATTAACGATGTGATGTGAATAAAATGTATTTTAGGCTGCAATTTTTACAGACACGAAGATTATATCTCAAGTATTTTGATGTTTTACTTTTAGATTAAAGTTACTTAATTAGGTTTATTTACAACGGTTTACGTAGGTACGTGATGAATGAAATTAGGCACTTTAAATTTTATTTAATAAGTAATGAAATGCGAGTAATTATTGATGTGCCTGGTGCTATGGGTAATGGGTTATGACACGCACAGAATAAAAAACCAAAAGTAAAAAGATATATCGTCTGTTTCTAAAATTTAAGAATTTGCCATATTTTTGTTGCAGAATTAATCGTATTCACGTCATGGATTGCTATTAAATAATTGTATATTTTGTATTAGTTAGGTACATAATTAAGTTTCATTCGTTTTGTTTAGTTTAATTAGTTTAGTTATGTACATAATTAAGTTTTATTCATTTTGTTTAGTTTAATTAGTTTAGTTATGTACATAATTAAGTTTAATTATGTACGTAACTAAATACAAGTGTGTGTCCAAATTACAGTAATCTAAGACGTGATGATTAATTCTGCAACAAACATATGACAAATTCTAAGATTTTAGAAGCAGAAGATTTTTTTTACTGTTAATAGGTAACTACTTATAGGGTCATTCAGGATTTCAGTAATACGGAAACTGAACAAAAAGGCCGAGTAAAATGTAGTAGAGCGAAATCAGTATCAGACCATAATAGTATAGATGTGATAGTATCAGACCATTAGAAATAAAACACGTGCAATACAAAGCACTATTACACGTTCACTCAACAAACGTGACGTACTGCACTGCACATGACAAAGCGTCCGCGAAGCTAGTGGAGCTTCAGAAAAAGCATTGGCGAACTCTGTACAAAGCGACAATAAGGCACAAAGGTGGACCTGCTTGTCTGACGCATACTCGATACGAGTCCATTTATAGATTTGTACTTTTTGCTGTTGTGGCTTTGAAATGGTATGGACTTACAGGATTTACAAATATACTGGTTGTGACAATATTACTGGTGATCCGTTTAAGGGCATAATTGGTATTGTATTACGACAAAAAAAAAGTAGATGCGACGCGAAATTTTTTTTATGGGACACGTCGTCCCAGCCGGCCAACCCTCCATGCAAAAAAAAAATTCGAGCAAAATTTTTTTTTCTTGTTATTTCATAATTAGAATACGCTATTAATTAGGGCAGATGCCCCGGTTTTGGCCAATGTGCCGAGTTTGGCCATTTTCAACTCTATTCCGGTATAGACAAATTTACAAGTTTATGGTTTATAGTGAATATAAGAGTAAATCAAGGCAGCACAAATAGTACTGTCATCTGTCATGTATCTGTTGCCATTCAGTTGTCAGGAGCCATGGAAAAAAGTGGCCAAAACTGGCCACAAAAAAATAAGATCTAATGTCAGAGAATCTAAGCAGCGGAGATTCATATAAAAATAGTAATATATTTTTATTGAGCTACATAACCCGTAATTGAACCCGGGTATGTCCTTAAACTACGTCCAAGAACACCGGTGGACGGGCAGCAGCGTCCCTCAAATTCGGTGTACTCGACTGCGATCGCCAACCCGCCTGCCAAGCGTGGCGATTATGGCATTAACCCCCCATCATGCAGAGCACAAAAAAACCACGGCCCCGAGTTTCCGGCGACCCCCGGTGCTCTGGCTATGGTAGCGGTCAGGGCATCAGCGGGGTCAGGGGTGCTAAGAATCTCCGGCAAAGATTCGGCTACCCACCCCCACGACGACTGGCCCTGGTAACGCACAACATACGCACTATGAGGACTGACGAAAAGATCTGCGAGCTGGAAGAGGAACTGAGCAGGTTACACTGGGACATTGTAGGGTTGTCCGAAGTCCGTAGGGAAGGGGAAGGCACGACAACCCTGAAGTCTGGTAACTTGCTCTACCACCGGGAGGGCGACCAACAGTCCCAAGGTGGTGTCGGGTTTCTCGTTCATAAGTCCCTCATAAACAACATAATAACCATCGACAGTGTGTCGAGCAGGGTGGTATACCTAATACTCAGAATATCCAAAAGGTATTCGCAGAAGGTCATTCAGGTGTACGCACCAACCTCGTCACACTCCGATGATGAAGTAGAGGCTATGTATGAGGACGTAAGTAGGGCCATACATACTTCTAAATCCTACTTTACTGTTGTTATGGGGGACTTCAACGCAAAGTTGGGCAAGAGAAGCGGGGATGAGTTGAGAGTGGGGCAATTTGGGTATGGGCAACGGAACACTAGGGGGCAGAGGCTGGCCGACTTTCTGGAGAGAGAGGAACTCTTCATGATGAACTCTTTCTTCCAGAAGCCGCCTCACAGGAAATGGACCTGGATGAGTCCTGACGGTTCCACGAGAAACGAGATAGACTTCATCATGACCGACAAGAAACGGATATTCAGTGATGTCTCTGTGATCAACAGGATAAAGACCGGTAGTGATCACCGAATCGTAAGAGGCTCACTGAATATCAATATTAAACTTGAAAGGTCCAGCCTGATGAAGTCTACGCTCCGACCTACTCGAGCCCATGTTCAAAACCCCGAAAGCTTTCAACTCGAGCTCTCTAACCGCTTTGCTTGCCTAGAGAACTTGGCTTCAGTGGACGAAATAAACGACGGGCTAGTGGAAACTGTCCACACAGTAGGGTCTAAGTTTTTTAGACCCCGCCGTAAAGATAGACCTCAGAAATTGACCAAGCAAACCTTAAACCTCATGGCTGAACGACGCTCGCTACAGTTGCAGTCTCCCGATGACGCAAAGTCATATAGGCAGCTCAATAGGCGGATATCTAAGTCCTTGCGACATGATCTGCGTCTCTTTAATACTAACCGTATTAAAGAGACTATTGAGCGAAACCAAGGCTCCAAAGTGTTCGCAAAGGACAAATCTATTGGGCAAAGCCAGATGACAAAGCTGAAACGGGAAGATGGCAGCATAGCGTCGAGCAAAGCAGAGGTTTTAGGCGAGATCGAAAGGTTCTATGGACAGTTATACACTCCGATCGCAAAGCCCGTTGACAGCTTGGGAGGAGATCCAAGAGCCAAGCTGTCCCGACATTATACCGAAGATATCCCGGACATCAGTCTGTACGAGATTAGGATGGCCCTGAAGCAGCTTAAGAACAACAAGGCGCCGGGCAAAGACGGAATCACTTCAGAGCTTCTGAGAGTGGGTGGAACACCGGTACTTAAAGTCCTCCAGAAGCTCTTTAATTCCGTCTTGTCCGAGGGCAAAACGCCTGAAACATGGAATAGAGGCGAGGTGGTGCTGTTCTTCAAAAAAGGTGATAACAGCCTATTGAAGAACTACAGACCCATCACGCTTCTGAGCCATGTCTATAAGCTGTTTTCAAGGGTCATCACGAACCGTCTCGAACACAGACTTGATGACTTCCAGCCTCCCGAACAAGCCGGCTTCCGAAAAGGTTATAGTACCATAGACCACATCCATACGCTGCGGCAAGTTATACAGAAGACCGAAGAGTATAACTTGCAATTATGTTTAGCGTTTGTGGACTATGAGAAAGCCTTCGATTCGGTGGAAACATGGGCGGTGCTTGAGTCTCTTCAGCGATGCCATATTGACTATCGGTACATCGAAGTGTTGAAGTGTTTGTATAGTAACGCCACCATGTCGGTCCGACTGCAGGAGCAGAGCACGAAGGCGATTCCATTGCGAAGAGGCGTAAGGCAGGGAGACGTTATCTCTCCGAAACTGTTTACTGCCGTAATGGAAGACGCCTTCAAGCTCCTTGAATGGCCAGGACTTGGCATCAACATCAACGGCGAATACATCACTCACCTTCGGTTTGCCGACGATATCGTAGTCATGGCAAAGTCGATGGAGGAACTCAGCATGATGCTCGATGACCTCAACCGAGTTTCACAACGGGTGGGCTTGAAAATGAACATGGACAAGACGAAACTAATGTCAAATGCCAATGTTGTGCCCATCCCAGTCTCTGTTGGGAACTCGGTACTCGAAGTTGTTGACTCGTACATCTACCTAGGACAAGTAGTCCAATTAGGTAGGTCCACCTTCGAGAAAGAGGTCAACCGCCGAATCCAACTCGGTTGGGCAGCGTTCGGGAAACTACGTAATGTCTTTTCGTCCGACATACCTCAGTGCCTAAAGACAAAAGTCTTTAATCAATGTGTGTTACCAGTGATGACTTACGGCTCCGAAACGTGGTCTTTCACTATCGGCCTCATCTCAAAACTCAAAGTCGCTCAGCGAGCTATGGAGAGGGCTATGCTCGGAGTTTCTCTACGTGATCGAATCAGAAATGAGGAGATCCGTAGACGAACTAAAGTCACCGACATAGCCCACCGGATTAGCAAGCTGAAGTGGCAATGGGCAGGCCACATTGCACGCAGAGAAGATGGCCGATGGGGCCGAAAAGTGCTCGAGTGGAGACCACGGACTAGCAAGCGCAGCGTAGGACGCCCACCCACAAGATGGACCGACGATATTATTAAGGTCGCCGGAAGACGCTGGATGCGGGTCGCTTCCAACCGGTACGTGTGGAGGTCCAAGGGGGAGGCCTATGTTCAGCAGTGGACGTCTTATGGCTGAGATGATGATGATGATGAGCTACATAAAAAGTGTCATATTTATTTACACAAAATGACGGACGTCTGAATAGACAAACTCTCCTTAAAGTGGCCAAAACGGGGGCATCCGCCCTATGCCCTTAAACGGATCACCAGTAATTTTGTTAGACCTTGTATTTAGACACATACATATTGTAATATTTGTTACCTACCTATACCCTCTAGTGTCTCTGTGAGCTTTGAACCTCGCGACTTCTAAGAACATATTATACAATGTTTGACGGTCTAACCTAGTCGATAGTGACCCTCACTTATAAGCCGGAGATCCCGGGTTCGTGGTAAGGACATTTCTTTGGGTGTTCATCAAGGACAGTTTTGTTCCTTAGTTTTGGATATTTTCTATGTACTTAAGTAGGTATCAATATCGATCCATTATATATTATATTGTATATCGTCGCCTAGTACCCACAAGACGAGCCTAATAGACCGTAAGCCAGCAGGAACAAATTTCTTTGGTCAACAACTTGTGAAGTGGTTAAGGGCGATGTGTAATGAAGCCTCGTGAAGGTCAGCTGCCTCTCCATTGGTGGGTTGAGGAACGGCAGACATTTAATCGATTTAAAAAATAATAACCTTGTCAGATGATAGTTAATAAAACTTTATAAAAAACTAACATTGCACATCCTACACATTATTATGGAGAACGAATTCGTTTTTCAAAATTTTCTTATTTGTATCAACATATCAGCCACGCTGTCACAAATTAGAGTAAATTATGCCTAAATAATGATACCTACGTCTTACACATAATAAAACTGGCACATCAACAGTTCGCGGCCTTACCCCTCGTTAACAGCTAACCTTATTAGTGCTGATCCGTCGAGGCTCTAGTTTCAAGAGAAACCGCAGTCAAAGACATAGCCCGAGAGCTGGGGTAGTCTATATTTTAATTCTGTGTGAAAATAAGAGCCTATGTTGGTGCAGAGCAAAACTTTTATCGATTAAAGATAGAAATTTAAAAGAAAACGGTTACTTAGTTTTGTCTTAGCGAACTTAGTTATCACAACCTAATTTATTGTTTGGCGAATTCTACGCTTTCACCATCATCCTATACGTAGGTTAATTTTAATATGGGTACATACACATTTAGGCCAAGCAAATAAGATCTATAAAAAGTGTTGTGAAGAATTAATTCCCAGCAGGCTGGAAATCGCCTTAATACCTTCATGTGGTCCTAAATGCATGTAATCCGAGTTTGCCTAATCGCAAGAGGTGTGCATAACTTTTTAGCGAAATTTTTGCTCTTTGTCAAGTTTTTGCTTGTAGCTCGAAAACAGTACGTCCGACGGAAAATGTCATGAATATCAATATTAAAGAGGGTTACATTTTGTGTCGAATGAGTAACTTAACTTCTTATTCGGTTCAGAGGTACAGCCGAAATCAAAAGTTATAAGCCGGGAAAATGTCTCATTAAATTGAAAAACTGGTATTTTGACTTCCGTACCACATATCTTTGAAACAGATGACTTCTGTTGAAAAACCTATAGAATAAAAGTTGTAGAGAATACAATTTCACGTTATATTTACATCTCAATTTTCAAGTAGAGTCATTTTGAAAGACTAAATTTGGCATGAATTTAAAATCAGTTTTTTCTAAATCCTTCTGAGTTGCATATTTTCCATAAAATATGAGGTGTGAGGCGTACATTTAATACATCGTTACAACTAAAAACATTTAACTGCATATTTTCAAAACGTATCTAATCAGAAAACTATTTGTACACCGTGTTTTGTTTTCATTTCCGGTAATTCAAGGGTACATTCCTGAGCTTAACTTAAGTATATTTCTTAAAGACGCTAGTGTCCTAGTGCTGAGGTAATTGATAGTTCTTTTTTCGTCTTTCTGATTGTGTATATTTTTCTTTTAGTCTGAGAACCCGCTATAAAGTCATGTAACTGTGTGTTAAGTCAAAACAATATTAATTTTGTACGAAGCAGAAACGTCTGCAATCGAAATTTCAATTTTATAATTGAAATAAAAATGGAAAAATTCGGACCGGTGTTCCGAATGGTCGCAAGTTCGAATCTTGCTCGTCGCGGTGAATTTTTCCATTTTACTTTCAATTATAAAATTTTCAATACAATATGTTTCCTTTGTATCTTGGATTGTTAATGTTCGAAATTTCATTGACATGTCATAATGTTCAATTGTTTGGTTGAGTTAATATACAGATTGGGGAATCAATCAATAACTACTGAACCTATTTGACTTAACACACAGGTGCATCATTTTGTAGTGAGTTCTCAGAGTAAAAAAATATTTAAATGTAGGTTACACAATTAGAAGGCATTAATAAAATATCGATTACCTCAGAACTGGAGCTAAGTAGGACACTGGCGTATTCGAGAAATAAACCTAAGTTAAGCTCAGGAATATACCCTTGAAATTACCGGAAATAAAATAAAACACGGTGTATAAATAGTTTTCTGATTAGGTACGTTTTAGAAATTTGCAATTAAATGTTTTTAGTTGCAACGATGCATTAAATGTACGCCTCACACCTCATATTTTATGGAAAATATACAACTCAGACGGATTTAGAAAAAACTGATTTTGAATTCATGCCAAATTTAGTCTTTCAAAATGACTCTACTTGAAAATTGAAATGTCGATATAACGTGAGATTGTATTCTGTACAACTTTTATTCTATAGGTTTTTCAACAGGTGTCATCTCATCTGTTTCAAATATATGTGGTATGGAAGTCAAAATACAAGTTTTTCAATAAAATGAGATATTTTCCCGGTATATAACTTTTGATTTCGGCTGTACCGCTGAACCGAATAAGAAGTTAAGTTACTCACTCGACGCAGAATTTAACCCATCTTTAATATTGATATATATGACACTTTCCGTCGGACGTACTGTTTTCGAGCTACAAGCAAAAACCTGACAAAGAGCAAAGATTTCGCTTAAAAGTTATGCACACCTCTTGGGATTGGGCAAACTCGGATTACATGCATTTAGGACCACATAAAGGTATTAAAGCGATTTCCAGCCTGCTGGGAATTAATTCTTCGAAAAGATCTAATTTTCTTGGCCTAATTATATCATACCTCATATATATTGTACCTAATTATACTAAAACGTTAAATTGGCGTTATATTTTAAACAGTCGAATTAAAAAAAAATGGGAATTTAAGAATTGAATTTGTTCTCTTTCCCTACTTATTTTTTGTCTGTCTTCATCGTCGCATCTCATCCTAGGGTTGTCAAGAAGACATGAATGTCCTTATTATAATCTTGACTAAATGTGTGTTTCAGTGAATGAACTCTGAATTAACAGTAATATTAAGTAACAGTAGAAAAATTTCTACGAAAAAGTTTAACGTTGTCTCGTACAAACCGGATATTTTCTGGAAATTGATAAGTTGAATTTTTTTTAGCTACAAAGGAGCAGAAAATTATGCCAAAAATATCCATCGACATAAGCGCAGAAAATAACTCAAATTAATAGAAAAATAACGAAACAACGTGGAATTCCTCAAAAAGGCTTTTACTTAAACATTAAATAACTGTTTGTCACTTAAAAGAATTATTGCCTGGTTTTGGTTTCCAGTGCCTTAAAATTAGCAAAAATGTGTAGTAGTATAATATTATACTTACAATTATTATAAACTGTAACTTACTCAGTGAGGAATAAATAGAAACAAAAGCTTTTAATTAAAACCTAAACAGGATTTCTTGCAGTAGCAAATATAAAGTCTCATAAATTGTAAGTAACATGGAAACGTATCCAACAGGCTATGCCGAGAAGACCTCTTTGAAGACTTTCAACCAATGCACGAATGTTAACATAGTATATTACCTATACGTTAATAAAATAATTAGTAATATAACCAACTGTGAATATCTCTGACTAATAGATAAAATATACATATATTTATCTATCTATGTATTGCTATATTTCTTTGTATATAACATTATCACCAACCCTCCCCAGCTTAAGGGTTCTCAAGGTTTTTTTGTCTAGTTTTTCTAACAAAATAATCATTTTCCCTTAGATTTGGGGAAATTTCACATATTTTATGGTTTCAGTAGAAAATAAAATTGCAACGCAAAAAGCTCTGCCATCTAACATTTGATAGTATTTTCTGATATTTATTTACCAACTGAAACATTTCTAATATTAATAGCACTTTAAGTTAAAACATTAATAATTTAATAGATATACATTTGCAACATTTGAATGAAGTACCTATCAAGTTAAAGAGCAAGCTTTGAGGTCCAGATTAATTCAAAGAGATATAAATGAACTGCATATTAATAATAGAAGTGTTGAAATTAATATTTAGCTCCAATTCAACAGTGCTTTGTTACGTTATATGCAAACAACAAGTTTGTGAAATCTTAATAACTTGGATTATGTTCGCAATTGGCAGGATTAGCAAGTTTCAGCATTCCTAAATTGCTACTTATTAGAACTGACATTTGAAACTAGATATACTAAACATTTTAGCAGAAACAATCTCAATGCTACGCGATAGAACGTTCGACATACGCCTGATAAGGAATTCTCGATGCATTTAAATGTATTTGTAATTGTGACTGTAAAATCGTGAGTTTCGCCGTTATATATTGGCTATATATGTACTTATTCTATGCAAATAAAGATTATGATTATATTTTTATAAAAGAAACGGTTCCATGTATTTTTAAATCGTCTTGAATTTGAACTATGCTTGGATGATTTATTTCACAATCACACAACAGTTTTCATTTGTTTGGGTCAAAGTTAAAATGCAAAATATATAAAAAACATAATGTCAGTTGCAAATTACATAATATATTATAGACAAATTGTACAATAATAGTATTTTGTTTTTTATTCTGTTTTGTGACGCTGATATGGGTGTACTGGCTGAAAATAAAACTTTATTTATTTATGGCAACTATATTTTATGCCACATACATTTAGATTTGCCACCTAATTTGTATCCCCTAATTATCCTTTAACTGACGATGTGCCCGTCTCACAGACGTACTGAATTTTCTTTCGAGATTTTTTTTTTATGTATATTGTGAAAAGATCTTGTTTCTTGTACCTTCCTCTTTTGTTATTATCTAGCATCCCTTCGATGGTGGCAGTCAAACTTGTGCACATTATGCCCTAAACCGAGCCTTTGCCGTCTCACGGACGTCACTACTGTGTTCGTGTACAAAAAAATTGTTAAACACGTACAAATATTTCGGTCGAATGTTTCTGTTTAAACGCATCCCGCAGTATCATTATTTCTGTCATCATCCTTCTAATTGAACTGATCTAGCATCACTGAGATGCTGGGAGTGAAACTAACGGACATACCATTCGTAAGAATCATCGACGTCTTACAGACGCCACCACGGTGTTAACGTATTTCACGTCTCTTGGCGACAAGCTAAAAAGTGGAACATTCTTTCCAATAACAGTCTTAACGGCTTTTGTTTTACTAATTCCTCACAGCTCGTGTCCACGTGCCGACTCTGTAACTTTGGGCCCCTAACCTCCCAATATCACTTATAGTATCTTCTGACAATTTCCTCTCAGTAGTACACAAAAAACACGAAATATATTTAGCGTGTAACCAGTTTATTTTATTTTATTTTGATGATTAATTATTGCACTTGAGGGCTCTAATGATCATTTCTTAACATATAAGATTTTATGCTTCTTAATCATTGAGTAATTACGTAAAGAAAAAAGTCACTGGAACATTATACCCAATTTTTTTTGGTGTTTTTTCTTAAGTGTCGAATGGACTCTAAAATTTCTAGGTTTTTTTTATGAATATCTATTATTCAAATACATAAAATGATTTATTATTTGATATAAAACTTGTGTATCTGAAGAATGCAAATGAATTTTTTTATGATATATTTTATTTTTGACGTCTGTTAGACACCACCTCAGGGTGAGTGTTACTCTGAAACCACGTCGTTAGTCGTCGTTAGTTATCTGCCTCCAACAAATATATCTGTGACCATTTTAACCGAAACGGTCATCAACGTTGAAACACCAAATTAATGGATATTTGTACCTACCCAATATAAAACCTTGATCACCAGATTTTTATTACCAAAATAGTAAATCTACCAAATATTTAAAAAAGACGGAATCAAGATAGGTGCGACGACGAGCGAATCGAGGAGGACTGTGTTAGGTGAACTGCGAACTAACAGTGCGCGATGCAGATCAAGCGAATAAAAAAATAATTAAATATTATAGGACAATCTTACACAAACCGACCTAGGCCCACGGTAAACTCAATAAGGCTTGTGTAATGGGTACTAGACGACGATATATATAATAGATAAATATGGATAAATACCTACATAAGCAAACATCCATAACTCAGGAACAAATATCTGTGATAAACACACAAATAAATGCCCTGACCCTGGTCATTCGAACCCGGGACCTCCTGGACCCAGGGTCACTACCGACCGTTAAAAAACGCGAAGCGAGGATGCTGCAGCAGCGGCCGGCAAGCGCCAGAACCAACTTCTAAAGATATAATGTTCATATTATTTGGAGATCCGATTTTGGTATCAGATTGTTTTGGTGTTACATATAATTTGACCATTTTGTGATTAAGTCAATATTTTCTGAAATAATCGCTTCGAAAGTCAGAAAAATTGTGTAGCCCCCCCGGTAACTTTTGAACCGTAAGTCCAATAAATATGAAAAAATTTGAGGCGATGTGCCTTAACATATACTTTCTACGAAAATTATTTTGAACATTATCGGTTCAGCCATTTTTGAGTTATCTCCAAAAAACTTCTTCCATAGGCATCAGATACGACCTTTTGGTATTAGTTTGGTTTTTATTACATTGAAGGTACGGAACCCTCCTATGCGTGATCCGACACGCACTTGGCCGGTTTTTTATCAATGTAAGAATTCCGATACTGCAAAGCAAAGACATTTCTAAAACCTTTTTTTATTTGCTTTTTACATTTGCCTTTCAACTAAACCTAACCAACCTAACCAAATAAATAACGCATCCGCTCTCAAAACGCTGTCATTGTAAAATATCAATTTAACCGGCAAATTTGAAAAGTTAATTGTCATTCAGTCGGTCGAAGCGACGGATGACAGCACAATTTGATCGTGTCAAAAACGTCGTTCGCGGCGGGAACGGAACCAATGGCTGGAAAGCTGTTAGAGTCGCTTACAAAGGTCGAGTACTGAATCAAACGTGCTCGTTTTCATGAACCATTCGTACGTAGTTAAAAAGATTATTATACTAATTCCAATATATTATTATTCTCTAGCGATAAGACCGCCTGTTGACTGCCTCACTTTTAATCTGTGTACTGTACTATTTTATTGAGGTGTGCAATAAATAATATTTGTATTGTATATTACATACAAGTCTAAGAGCCGACTTCTCTTAGATCGGACCGTTAATTGCATCAGACCAATTCGAATACCAGTAATAAGAAAAAAAGTTGTAGGTATATTTCTACAACAGGTTTAATATGGTTCATACTTACTATTAAAGTAGATGACGTTATTGTTGTATTTAGGGATATATGATAGAGATATTTCGTTACTGATAAAATTGTTAATACGGCTTATTTTTTATTTTAATATTAGGAAATAAATAATATCTTTTAAGTAATTTGTTTTAGAAAACTAGTGTATTTGATTAATAAAATACATTTAAATATTTGTTTATTTATTATATTTCTTTTCATGGGATATTCCTCATTTTCTATCCATTATCCATAAAAATTCAACATGCGTCAACATCCATTCGGGTTCGCTCGCAGCGGGTTTCGAGTGGTTCACACTGGTTTATCGTGCCATTTGACTCGCTAGGATATGGTAACCACGTAGGCTGACTGTCGAGTGTCGGCTTCATCCAAAAATGACTGCCTGATTTAATAGCGTGTTACTGGAATGTGAGAAATTAAGCTGAAATTGATATCTTTGCGAGCATTTATTAACATTATCTGCTGGGAATTACGCACATTAAATCTGGTTTGACGGCAACGTATTGGATAAGTTGAATTTATATGTTACTGGAAATTAAGGGATTAAATTATACTTCTGCAATTATTATTAAACAGATGTGTAAGTGGTAATACAACACATTTTGTTTCCACAAATGGTGTTTTAGCAACATACAGGCAAATTACAAGAAAAAGCAAACCCTAAATGTACCTATTTATACGTAGCAATTTTATTCGACGTAATGGTTGTTGTAGTTAAAAGGATTAATCGCGTGTTATAACTTATTTTAATTACAACAACCATAATGAATAATCATTGCGGCAACATAAGACAATAACAACATTCGACATAGTTTAGAAAAATAATTTAAAAAACATTTATCGGTTGGATGGGTATTTCTCTAAACTGTGTGGAGGACTTTCGTTTTTTCACTTTACAATCATTGCCAATTTTAAATAAAATGCATATTCTCATACTCAAGTATATTTCATTACTCAAGTATATTTCATTATGTTACAATAATTATTTTTTATTAAAAAAATATTTCATTCTCGCTGTAAAATTGATTTTACATTCTGAAAAGCTGAAGCGTTGACAGCCATTATACATTGTCATTTCATTCCCGCGGATCATGGATTCAACATATTTGGGTCTAGAAAACCGAACAAAGGGTAACGTTTGCGACGCAAAATAGGCTGGGATGATAGGTTTTATGTATATATATTACTTTAATTATTAGACAGATATCAATGGTAATATAATAATATTATCTATTTGCCGTCGTTAGTTCAAGATAATGAGCAATCAATTAAAAGTTATTCGATTTTGATACTCTAATCAAATTAATGATAATTTAATATACCAAATTCACATTATATTACGATTGTAAAAGCCTGGTGTCCGTTTGCCGTTTTTCTAATATTGAGTTGTCTTCTAGAATCAGTACGCTAATTAATAAAAACGGCTAAAGCTAAAGCTAATAAAAACTATCGAAAGCTGTTAGTCAATAACAAAATAAATAAATAAATATTTTTTGTTTTTTAAATATATTTTTAGTATATTTTGTTCATCGTCTGCGGTATTTTCGGACCGATACGACCTTCAAACCTTCAAGAAAAGAGCGTACTCCTATCTTAAAGGCCGGCAATGCGCTTGTGACCCCCCTGGTGTTACGAACGTCTATTGGCGGCGGTAATTGCTTACCATCGGGCGACTCGTCTGCTCGTTTGCCTCCTATGTCATTAAAAAAAACACAAATACGTACGTTTTGTCAAAAAAGGAAGGGATTTTTTTAAATAAATTTTATCTAGGGAAAGTAGATAACCAGAAATAATATACAATTTTAAGTAGAAATAAACCACGCTAATTATGCTCCGATTGTTAACACGATCGTCTTATCACTATCATCATATTCATCACTACATAGTATAAAACAAAGTCGCTTTCCGCTGTCTGTCCCTATGTACATTAAGATCTTTAAAAGTACGCAACGGATTTTGATACGGATTCAAGAGAAAGGTTTATATGTATAATACATGCATAATATAGTAGAGAAATACTGATAATTTTAGAGGTTTCTAATGCCGTAAATAAACACATTTTTTTGCGCTTACATTGCAAACGCTCGCTGAACCCTACGAGATAGATCAAAATGATGTACTACAGTATTTTACTTAAAAACGTCTACAGAAAAGTTCGCAATGATATATGTCTATATCTTAGGGATAACCCACAATAACCATTTTATATCCCGTGCGAAGCCGGGGCGGGTCACTAGTAAGGAAATATAACGTTTTTGATTGCAGTTCCACATTTCGTCGTTGCGATATCTGTGCAGAGTTATCGCGGTTAGATTCTATCGTAAAACCCTTTTGTGTTATAGTTTGGGTTGCATTGTTCTTTAAACGGCCCATTTTTTTTACTTTAGCTAAGACAGATAAAAAGACAGTTGACGTACGATACTGGACACGTCGGCAACCCCACTTCAAAAAATTAAATTAATCTTTGCCGTCGTTCGCTAGATTCGTCACTCGAGTGAAAGAGACGAATACCTCTACCACAAGTCAGACAAATAAGCCCAATTCGGGATACGATCACGAATTTGTAAATTATTTGTATGGAGAATTTGTGCAGAGCCTCTAGCGGTCACTTATAGAACTAAAAATTACTGCCATACTATGAGTTAAATTATCCTTTACGCAATTCGCTCACGAAAGCTCGATGTTTGTTTCGTTTGTGTAGATTTCAATACTTTACAAAGTGACGTGACGTGACAAACGTCACATCCTTCACACCAACCGAAACAGATTGTAGGTAAGCCAAAAAGGTTATACTTCCTAAGTACACTTTATCTGAAGGTTTAGAACTGTAGAAAAATTATATGAGCAGTGAACAATAATAAGCATAGAAATCGTACTAGCTCTGAAAAATTACCCTCCTTTTTGTGGGTGTTTAATATACTTGCTAGGCCGTAAACCAGGAATAATTTCCGTTGGTCATCGTGTCCCATGCGGTAAATTTTAAGTGGTTAAGACGCTGACAACACCCGATGACCTTCAAATTGACTTTACTCAAACAGTGTTTTAGCTATAACTCCTTGTTTTGAGAAAGTAAAAAAAATATATGTTATATGTCCTAAAAGTGCCATCTTCATCTTCCAAATTTTATAATTGCTCATTTACGTTCCAGGCCGTTCGTTTGTGGAATTCTCTCCCTCTCAACATAAAACGCGCGCAATCTATTGGTAGCTTTAAATCGCAACTTAAGGAATACTATTTATCTCTTCCTTAGGTTTTTAAGTTGACACTGTTGTTTCTTACTGTGTGCATTATATATGTATATATGTACGTATATGTATGTTTATTTTGTATTTATTTAAATATGTATATTCATATGAATGTGCTGTGTTATCTATTTCGTCTCTTTTGTTTCTATGCACCACCTACTGCTTATTGTTTTTCTCTAGTCTCCACTACCCAAAGGTTGTCTGGAAGAAATCACTCATTAGCGATAAGACCGCCTGTTGTTACCTCTACCTAAATTTATCTAATTGTAAAATTTGTGCTTGTAACTGTATGAGGTGTGCAATAAAGAGTATTTATTATTATTATGCTCTTTATTTATTTTTCTTCTTAGTTTAGGCTTTTTACAATATTTTTATAAAAGTAAAATATAAAAATACATCTAAAACATATAAAAACAATAAAAGCATCATAAAAAACCTAAACTAGGGTGCCGCCGGCAACGGAGCAGGGCCCAGGCTGCCGGTGGTTAGGGCCGCAGAGTGAGGAACCTTCGGACTATGCGCGCCGTGTCCAAGATTACCGCCTTCTGAATCTGACCCCTAATCCAACCACAACCCCGTAGCGAAAGTCTCTTATTATTATTATTATTATATGTTATTATTCGTTATATTTGGAAGAACTTCGTTGATTCCGATACACGATTGGACGAAATCGGCTCGATAGAAAATTGTTCCAAAGTTACATCTTAAAATTTACTTTAAACAGTCGTATGTTTTTAGTTTCTTGACTTATACGTCTGTAACTAAGGACAAAATTCCACCGCACTAATACTAAAAACTTCGTTGTTTTATATTTCTCAATTAATGCGTAGTTTTTTTTAATTCATCATTTTGCAAAATTTGCAATGAGCTCCCATACTAATCGTAACACTGTGTTTCTCTTTCACTCGCGCTGAAAAAGATAGGGAGGGAATTTAGCTGTTGTCAGCCCCTTAAGGGCGGTCAATAATTAAGCTTCGTGATGGTCAGCTGCCGTGCCTTGAGTGGGTTGAGGAACGGCAGCCATTTTCTCACATAAAATACATATAAAATAAAAATGACCATTGCATCCCAGTTAAAACAGGTGATAGTTTATATGCTATTATAAATAAAATAAAAATCATCAGCGGTCTGTATAGCACTGAAAAGACCGTAAACTAGTCACATGAATATATGGTATTTAGGGTATCAGCAGACGGTCTTTCAACCTCAATACAGCTGGCTGACGATTTTCCTGATAATAAGAGCATCAAATACTGACGTTCCGCAACCCACCAACGGAGCGACAGCTGACCTACGCGAGTCATAATTATACTTCATCCTTAACCACTTCAAAAATTATCATCGCTTGGGACGCCTTGCGATTTGTCATGAAATTTGTTCCTGGCTTACGGTTCATGCCATCGGAGCCGGGAGATACAAGCTGTGACAGTAAGCCTTTACCTTATTTAAACGCGGGTGACTTTGAACGCATAAAATGTTATCAACCGACTTCAATATTTCGAAGGAGGAGGTTCTCAATTCGTCAGGATCTTTATTTTTACTATTTTTTCAAAATGTTCACCGATTGCAACTTTTTTTAAAACAGGGAAATTACGTATTTCGTCATACATATTCAAAGCTAGGAAAAGGGGTGAAAACTGTCAGTACTTCATCCATCCATCCATATATTTATTTCGTCTTCGGATATAGAATTGCCTAAGAAAACCAAATTGATGAAATTTCAAATGTACAAATAACACTACTAGTTTAAAACGTCCTAGAACTACATCCATATATAAAGTAATAGGTGATTCTTAATTTATTTGGTTATTTTGTCAACATGACAGTTCGACTTTTAGTGATCATAGTGGATCATAGGTTTATTTCTTATTTTTAGGTCTATCATAGGTTTCAGGATGTTGTTGATTCTCTAAAGTATAGGCAGTGCGCTACTGTTACACATCCCACCTGCGTCGACGCCGACACGTTGGCCAAGTCCTTTAATTTATTTACCAGCGAACAAGCCGGAGCGGCGCCCGACATCCGAAATCACTACAAGACTATATAGTTGTCGTTCGTCTAACTATTGTTGGTGTCGAGGCAATCGATCCGTGGAGCAAGGGGCACGGAGCCTCACGACCTAACAAACGCACAAGGGAAGCTAAAGATGCTCCAGCAAGCCGCCGGTTTTCATACATAACACAACGAAGGATTGCGGCTTTGCCGCTTCTTGCATAATGATAATGATGGTTTTATTTCTATTTATAAGTTACACGTACGAGTAATTATTAGTAGTACTTATAAGTTTCTAGTTTGTGACAATGTTACTTTAAAAGGCTATTTCGCAATAAATAAATCTTTGATATAATTATGTACATTATAATTTCAAAGTGCCCTGTATAAATCTGGATGTCTTTTAAGTAAGCACTATTTTATAGTACTTGGATGCAATAATTCGAAGATCCCGGCATGTAACGCAGTTGTTACTTCTTGAATATAAAATAATACACCTTCCTGGGATAAATAGTTTGCCTAGCCGGTGATAAGTTAGCTGCTACAGCAATCAATCAGAAATGAATGATGCACAAGAACCTGTAAAAGATGTTTCAATGTTATTTGTTATTTTTCACAGTTTCATTGTAATTATTATGATTGAAAATGAAAGTGTTTATAACTACGAGTATCATATCAAATTTCAACTACTTACCATTCATTTCAGGTTAGAGTTGGTATTTTTGTGTCGATTTAAAATCAGATTAATTGGCTATTATATACATAAATCTCACAAATATTCAGCAGTTCTTGGGTCTAGATTTCTTTTTTAAAAATATTCTTATTGAAGTGTTGATGTGGATATTTCTATTTCTCATATCGGCTTGAAATTTACCGTTTCGTTTTCCAGTTCCAGTTATCATACTATGCAGTCTTATTAACAAATTATGCTTAATATAAGGCTTTGTCGATATTATTTCCTCAACTAATAATATATAAATATAACACAATAAATACGAATGGTTTTCACTTTCACCATGTTTTGACATCTCACCTTATAATTTGATAGTGAAAGAGTTTTCTACAGTCGATACGGTATTTTTCGGTGACGTAAGTCAAATTAGTGTCTTATGGTAACGTTTTAACAAAATCTATCGATAACAAACTGTACTGACCTTCAGTGCGTTAACATGACAGATCACATTCGACGTGCCGCATACATCCGTCTCGTTCTACCTATGAGACGGATGTATGCAGCGCACTAAACGTAATCCGACATGAAATGTCAGCATAGATCGTTTGTATGTGTTGCTGTCGAAACTGAAGGAAAACGATTCGAAGCCCGATTATTCGTTAACGCCTATAGAAAAATATTCAGAATTTTCTACATGACTCGTGGTAGAGGTACAGTGTTCTAGAATTCTCGACGTGAAACCTGAATTGAGGTCGGACAGTTGCATCGGTAAATTGAGAATATAAAACTGAAACGAGTACGTTTGAGAGTAACGATGAAAGTTTATGTTTTATTAAAAACGTTAAGATTACATTTTACATCTTGGATTTAGTTTTAGATGCAGTTGTCGTCTCGACAGAATAGGAAAGTTGATTACTAAGTTGAAGGTCAGCATATAGAACTCAAATTTTATTTGGTCTCGGAACCAAAAACCTTCATAACACCATTTCTTGGTAAAACTGAGATTTTTATTAAAGCTAATGGATATAATATTTGTTATAGGTACACAAACAACCGTTTAATTAGCAAATGAAAGTGAAAATAATATCAAAACTTCCAAGCACGGAGCGTAAGAGTCCAAAGGGTTTCTTCTTTGACGTTTAGTCAATGAGAAGTAATAAGTGGAATTTGAAATTATTTGGCACTCTCGAAGTCAGAAATATGTTTACGATTTTGTACCCTACGTCTTTATGATAGGGTGCTTCTGGTAGGATCATTGAAGTGCACTGTTTCAACATTTTATATTATACTCGTTTGAATTTTGTTTTACTAAAATATTGAATCTGTTTGTTACAGGTATGTCTCAACGTGTCTAGTAGGTACTAACATAAAAAAAACCGGCTAAGAGCGTGTCGGGCCACGCTCAGTGTAGGGTTCCGTAGTTTTCCGTCCGTCACAGTAAGTGTCCCCACTTAAGAGTTAAAATAACACCGCCATGTAGGATATGATATGAGCGTTCCACGTACAGCGACATCTATCGGCAAATTAAGTAAACTATTGCGCGCGAGTTTAAAGTATGGAAGATGATTTTTATGGGATAATTCTTTATTGCGTGAACCGATTTTCACCGTTTCTACTTTATTTGAAAGCATGTCATTTCATTGTGATTTTGTAGAAATTACAGGTACAATAAACACCTGCTTATACGGTTAAATTACAAACTTAATTCAGAAATTATTTTGTAATTTTTTTTCAAAAACTATTCAACCTATCAAGTTCAAACTAATTTTCGTAGAAAGTTTTTATAAACTTCTACTTTTGAGATTTTTTTCATATTTTTGAAACTTATGGTTTAAAAGTAAGAGGGGGGGGACTAATTTTTTTTAACTTCTGGAGCGATTATTTCCGAAACTACACTCGCGTGCAAATAATTCGGGTCAGTACGAAAAACTATAATATCTCCTAAAATAATAAAGCTAGGAGCCTGAATTAAATTGTATATTATAGATAAATGCATAGTTAATAAAACAACGTCAAGAGTTAGAGATGATATTCACTTGTTTATTTAATTAACATAGTAAACACGATATCAATTAATTATAGGTAAAAAGCAACCGTGGTACCTCACACACAAAACTAAAAACAAAAAAAAGTAAAACATATCAATACTTCGTATTGCCTCCCCGGGCTCTTCTTACAGCTTCTAAACGATTGGGCATACTGTTTATTAAGTTTCTTATGCGTTCTTGCGGGATATTAGCCCATTCTTCCACTAACGCCTGTTTCAGGTCTCTAAGTGTAGCTGGGGCGGGGTTTCGATTTCTTACACGCCTTCCGAGCTCGTCCCATATGTGCTCAATCGGATTTAGGTCCGTGCTTCTCGAGGGCCAGTTCATAGTGTTGATGCCAACCTTCTCAAAATAATCTTCCACAATCTGTGCGGTGTGTGGCCTGGCGTTGTCATGCATGAACATTGAGTTTTCACCCATATTAATTAAATATGGGCCTACATGCTCATTAAGAATCTCTTCCACATACCTGGCACTAGTTAACGTTCCATTTTCTATCAAAACTAATTGCGTGCGACTCTCTGAAGAGATTCCAGCCCAAACCATAACAGACCCACCGCCGAAAGCAACTTTTTCTTCAAAACAGGCTGGAATAAAACGTTCACCTGGCCGTCTGTAAACTCTTCGCCGCCCGTCATGTGCATAGAGCATAAATCTGGATTCGTCAGAAAACATAATTCTTGCCCATTCTTCGGCACCCCATCGCCTGTATTCGCGTGCGTAAAGTTTCCTTGCAGTTCCATGCCCTCTGTCAAGTTTTGGGCCATTTGCCGGTCTATGTGGGGTCAAATTAGCTTAACGAAGCCGCCGCCTTACAGTCCACTCGCTGATGTCATCTCTTTGGGTCTCCCGAAGTTGGTTTTTGACTTCAACTGCAGTGAGATGCCGATTTCGGAGCATTGTTGTTACAATAAATCGATCTTCTCTAGCCGTAGTACATCTCGGCCTGCCGGTTCCTGGTCTTCGAAGGTTCCTGCCAGTTTGTAGGAAACGTTGGAGGACCCTCTGCACCGTAGATAGTGACACGCCTGTTCTTCTTGCTGTATATCTCTGACTTCTGCCTTCTTGTAACAAAGTGACGATACGTGTACATTCATCTTGTGTTAGCGACATGATAGTAATTCAATAATGACCATCAAAGTCAACAAAAACTGCCTTTTATCATTTTGCTTTGACAGATTGAAAACAAAAGTGAGAAAACAATCAAAAGTGAAATAAGCTTAATTTGAATTTGGTACCAAATTCGACTTTTTTTTAAATAAAACTTTTTCCAGAATTATTGTACACACACAACACAACATTGAAGGTTCAATTTAATTCGATATTAAATTCTCTTTAATACACAGTTAGTTTCCTGCACATACCGCTATTAATTTGCAAAATATAAGGGTTTTTGTCACTGACCCGTATTATTTGCTCGCGAGTGTATTTACATTATCAAAAAATGATTTTAGTAAACCCCTATTCATTTTTAAATACCTATCTAAGAATATATCACACGTTAGGGTTGAAATGAAAAAAAAAATCACTCCCCACTTTACGTATAGGGGAGGTACCCTAATAAAAAAAAAATTCCACTTTTTATTTTACCACTTTGTCGGCGTGATTGATATACATATTAGTACCAAATTTCAGCTTTCTAGTGCTAACGGTCACTGAGATTATCCGCGGACGGACGGACGGACGGACGGACGGACGGGCAGACATGGTGAAACTATAAGGGTTCCTAGTTGACTACGGAACCCTAAAAAGTAAGCAAAGATTCTAGTTATGCAAACCATCATCATCATCAGCCCTTTAACGCCCACTGCTGAGCATAGGCCTCTCTTCGTGTACGCCACTTGTCCCTGTCTTGTATCAATTTCATCCATAAGTGACCCGCGACCTTCCGAATGTCGTCTACCCAACGAGCTACCATACGCCAGAGGCTTCTTTCATCTGAAAGCTATATACAAACTATAGAGCAAACTCAAACTCAAACATTTATTCAGTAAGTAGGTCACAAGGACACTCTTACACGTCAGATAGTTTATCAAAGTAAAAAAGAAAAAAACTAAACCGGTCCTAACCCTACAACTCTGACCCGAGAAGAATTATGACCGGCAAGAAACTCAGAGGGACTTATTTTTTCAAAGATAAATGCGTTGTTCTATAAGAAAACATATCAAACCAAGGTTAGATTAACCAACAATAAGTTATAGTTTAAGAGAAATACCAAAGAAAAAAGAATGATTATGAGTCCAAATCTGACTATTTGAAAATGAAGTACACATAAGTTTGATACACTTTCTTACCTGAACTGTGTCCTCTACTTAAATTTCCAAATGTTGATGATGGATTATTTTAATTAATCCATCATCAACAGTTAGAAATACATTTTGAACTTAGACAATAATAATAAAAAAACAGTATTTTCAACCGACTTCAAGATTTCGAAGGAGGATGTTATCAATTCGTCGGGATCTTTGTTTTTTGCTATTTTTTTTTATATATTACACCGATTATTCGAAGACGGCTGGACCGATTTGGAAAATTCTTTTTTTGTTTGAAAGAGTATACTTCACAGTTGGTGCCATTGTAACCAGGTCAGGATCTGATGATGGGATCCTGGAGAAATCGAGGGAACTGTTACTATAGGCACACCACACCTATAGTGATTTGAGTATTTTTTACAGCATCTCGAGCATTTGCTTTGGGAAAGGTGGATGCTAAGTGAAGTCGGTTCCTTTTTGTTAAAAATTATAGTATACAAAAAACATATTATTTCCAAAGCTTTCGGGCTAATTACCAGTTGTATGGAATGAGCACTCTAAGATTACATTTCTCTATGATACAAACTAAAATCTAAGAACTTAATAATTACGATTTATTTATTTTTAGGGTTCCGTACCCCGAAAGGAAAAAACGGAACCCTTATAGGATCACTTTGTTGTTCGTCCGTCCGTCCGTCCGTCCGTTCATCTGTCAAGACCCTTTTTCTCAGGAACGCGTGGAGATATCAAGCTGAAATGTATATCAAATACTCAGGTCTACTGTCCCTTGGAGCTGTAAAAAAATCAAACTTGTAAGCCAATGCAATCAAAAGATACAGCCGTTTATGCCGCAAATTTTCGAAACTCGCAAGGGAATCAAAACCTACAAGCTACTTCCCGTGAACTCAGAATCTTGAAATTTGGTACGAAGCAACGTCTTATAGCACAGATAAAGGAAAAATTGCGAAAACCGTAAATTTTTAGTTACATCATATAATAAAAATATTTTTAATAATTTTAAAGTTACTACCCCTTTTTTCATGAACGCGTAGAGGTATTTAATTGAAATTCATATCAAACCTACAGGTTTGTACGGAACCCTCGGTGCACGAGTCCGACTCGCACTCGGCCGGTTTTTTTATATCACGTTATGCTTTTATGATCCGCACAAAAAACAAAAATACGTAAAATTCCTTGTATTAGAAGAAAGCTTGAAAGATTACGCTCGGAAGTAAGGTTTGAAAATCAGTCGCGTAATTAATGGGATGTCAGGCGTAAAATAAATAATAAATGACTACTAAGGCATATTTAAATCAATTACTTCCTACAATAAAAGCTAACGGTTCTCGTTATAAAACCATTTCCCCCGAGGCTAAATAAATAGCCTTGAAGTTTTGGAAACTGGAAAACAAAGGTATTTTCTTTATTGTGTAGGGACTATTATATAACTAAAGGAGGTTTGTAGGTACGCAGAAAGTTCCAATTCTAAGGAGAGTGAATTTGCTTGATTTTTAATTTACTAAACAGTACACTAATCCCTCTTGTTTATAAAACTAAGCAAACTCTGTTAAATTTTGTCTTTTACTGACCCAAAAAAGAATGAAGTATAGTTATTATTTATAAACGATTCGATTTGACTAAAAAAAACCGTACTGGAGAAACATAACGCTGTATGTACCTTTTTTTGGTTTCCGTACCCATAGGGTAAAAATCCTATTACTAAGACTCCGCTGTCCGTCTCTCACCAGGCTGTATCTCATGAACCGTGATAGTTAGACAGTTAAAATTTTCACAGATGATGTATTTCTGTTGCCACTATAACAAAAAATACTAAAAAACAGAAGAATTTAAATATTTAAGGGGGCCCCCATTAAATTCAGACATGATTTTTTTGCCGTTTTTATAGATAATGGTACGGAACCCTTCGTGCGCGACCCCGACTCGCACTTGGCCGGTTTTTAAAATTTTCAGCTTTTTACACTTTTGAACATATTTTTTTAAACTCTATCGATTCATAACATAACACAGTTCTTTTTCGATTTCGTCACAGATTCCAAATTCGTCAGAAGTAGGTATTTGAAATGTACGTTTAATACAAATTCTTTTAAATACTTAAAGAATCACAATACACTCAAACATTATACAATACAAATTACAGAGTTCGAGCTCTTAAAGCACATTTTAGTAATAAAGTACTTCTACTGTAAAATCACTGAACTGTTTTTTTTATATTTTGATTGTCATTTTGTTTTATTTGAGCATACAATTTATTTCCTGATTTGTTTTATAATTATTAAAACCTCATGATAACTTCAGAAAAAGCGTTACAAACTACGTAAGTAGTAGAGTATATTTTTACCTCAGTATTTTCGTGTAGCTCTTTCCTCAACACCGGGCTAGTTTCTTGCCACTAACGTCACGTACGAAACAAAAACAACATTATGTTATAGAGATGAGCACTCTGACTATGGTTTATGTCTTTGATTTATTATGTACCTATTTTACTAGATGGGTTATCTATAACAAATTTTGGTCGCTATGTTTTGCGGTTGACATATATCACTGAATCCAAGAGTAAAGCTTAGACTTTTGGTGATTTTCACTTTTGGTCCAAATATTTTCTTAAGGATGTCATCTTCTGTTACTTTTTGATATGACTGACTACATGGTAACCAAAGAACAAATCGAATTATTTTAATAAATATTTTTATTTGTTTATTTTAAGTTGATACACAACTGTGAAAATTATAAACGTATATAGATGTCATATACAGAGAAAAACTACCACCGCGAATGCAAAAGACACTGGTTCGATGCCAGCTCTGGGTACCGGAGGCACTTTTTCCTTTGTATATGACATTTATACAAGTTTATGACTACATCATGGTGATTGACAAGGCTATATTTTCGAATAAGATACATTACATGCAATAATTTTACTACAAGAGTAAGGGTAAATTAGAGATTATAAATTAAAATACTAGTAATAAATATAATAGGACAATTTAATACAAATCGACGTAGTCTTACAGCAATATAATAGGGCTTGTGCTATGAGTTTTTACTAGACGAAGATATTGGTATGTAATCTAGACACACGGCAGTGTGTCCGCCAAGTTCGAGCAAAAAAAAGCGACACACCGGCCGTGGGTTATATTACACGAACCATTTCGGGCCAATTTCGACCACCCTATAACTCAAAACATATTTTATCTACGCATATGAAATTTCGAGTGTCTGTTGACATCCCCTTAATTGTCTAGAATACAAAATTTCATTATTCTACCTATAGCAGTTCTTGAGATATTGACGTCAGAAAATCGCTATTTTTACTATACACTCACTGACTCACTGACTCACTGACTCATCAAAAACCTAGACCACTTCCAATGGTCGTACTGACTTGAAATTTGGCATGGAGATAGGTCTTAAGGTCAAAGTAAAGGGAAAAATCTGAAAACGGCCAAGTGTGAGTCAGTTTTAAAAATAGCGAAGGTGTAACTTTGTTCTACTATGAAGTCATAATGAACTAAATGGGTCTATCTTCCAATGGTCGTACCGACCTGAAATTTGGCTCGAAGGTTTGTCTTTAGGTCGAAATAAAGTAAAAATCTGAAAACGGCCAAGTGTGAGTCAGTTTCGAAAACAAAGAATGTGTAATTTTGTTCTACTATATACTTATAGTAGAACAAAATACCTACTGGTATGGAGTGGAAATGAGATAAGACTTATTTAAATTTAGGTACATACCAATTTAAGACAATACATGTTTGTCTTAAAGACAAGAACAATAAAATTGTTCACCACTCTGTGTGTGTCTGTTGCGGGAACCGAACCCACGATTTACGAAGTGCAAAGCAGGTCACTAGGTACACTAGGTGCGCTAAATCAGTCAAACAAAAATGAAAAGACTATTTTTTCTCGCATAGTCTAAATAATTTCTAATTTTACAACTAATAAAATCGCAGATTCAAGAACATGGAAATCATATATACTCTAAGATGGAATTATATATACTACTGCCCATCTCACCCTCCGATACGCCACGGGATGAGATGGGATGGTGCACTTCTAGGGCTACATAATAGGCCACCAATTATAATACCTACTGGTAGGTAGGTATTACCAAGTTATTAATTATCTATGTAGGTAGCGTACTTACAAACAGAATAAAGTACGTTATTGATGTATGTAATTATATGTAAGTAGGTACATTTTATAGGTGTAGGGAGCCAGTTTATTTGTAAAAATCACCTATAAATAAATAGTAAAATAGAATTAGACGCTTAGTATAAAGGGTTATAGTATAAAGTACATACCTAAGTGGAATGAGACATTTCCAGCAATGAGCAAAAGTGATAAAAAAAATAATAAAGAACCTACACCTAACAAAAATAAATGAAATCCCATCAAAAACATAAATGTGAAAGGCTGCCAAGTTCGATACTATGGGAATACTTCGCCTATAAAAGAAGTGAGATCTGAATAAGTACCAAGTTCCATAAAAATACCTCAAATCATAAATAGTTATAGGAATGCACACTTGATTTCCAGCAGTTTTTAACACTAGAACAGTCGCTTATGGGTCTATTGGACCCGGTCACCTTCATAACAGCCAATAACATTTTTGTTAGGTACCGTGCGATGTTGCCGTTCTTAGTACCTTCCCGCAAAAGTGTCGCGCGTCGGTTCATCGCCGCGCGAGTCAGTCTGCGCGCCGCGCTCGCGAGCGACGGACGTTTAAGGTGCGTATGGGTCTGCTGGACCCGGTAGCGACCATTTGCGTGCGTAATTTTTATACGTCTGGGTCTACTGGACCCGTGAGCGACTAATTACGTAAGTTGAATTTACATTATGTTACGTGCTAATCTTTCTAAAGTTTCTCTTTTTTTTAGCATTCAAGATGGCCACTTATAGAGCTCTGTCGGAAAAAGAAATATCAGATTATATAAATGAAGAAATAGAGAATGAAGACTGTTTCGAAACTGAAGACTGTGTAGAAGAAAGTGACCATAATACTGACTCTGAACAAGATGATGACAACTATTTAACTATTGAGTTGGAGGATATTACAGAGGAATGGCATGCCTTACAACGTGATTTAACTGAGGAGATTTCAGAAGAAAATTCGCGGTCTCAGAGTGTCCTTGACCCATCTCGTTGTGTTCCATTGAATCGAGATATATTGGAGCAACGTCCCGACCTAGATTGTGTCCCATTATCAATACTTCGCCGAGGGTATTTTGTTGGTAAAAATAAACGTACTCAATGGAATATTCGAGAACCTTCGCATAACACCAGAACACGAAGCTACAGCGTGAGCCACCTGGACCGTGTCGCGAAGCAACTAATGTAACGACTCCTGTAGAATGTATACAACTGTTTTTTTGTGACGAGATTCTAAGTAAAATTGTGTATTATACCAATATTTATATAACAGACGAAGTGAGACCTAATTTTGAGAGAGAACGAGACTGCAAACTCACTAACGTTACAGAAATACAAGCATTGATGGGGTTACTTTTTTATATAGGCAAATTGAAAGGAGCTCATTTGAACACCAACGATTTATGGGCACAAGACGGTACTGGTTGCGATATCTGCATAGCAACGATGTCACAGCGTAGATTTCATTTTTTACTAAGGTGCTTACGTTTTGACGATATTACCACCAGAAATGCACGAAAGGAGACTGACAAATTAGCACCAATTCGTGATATTTTTGAGCAATTTGTGGCAAGTTTAGGACGAAATTATAGTCATGGAGATCATGTGACAATTGATGAAATGCTTTTAGCGTTTCGCGGCAGATGTTCATTTCGCCAGTATCTTCCTAACAAACCTGCGAGGTATGGTATAAAAATATTTGCTGTTTGCGATGCAAGAACATATTATACTTCGAAACTGGAAATATATCCCGGGAAACAGCAAGCTGGACCTTATCAACTTAGTAACAGCCCAGGTGATGTGGTGAAACGATTGGTCGAACCACTGAAAGGATCTCATAGAAATATCGTGATGGACAATTGGTTTATGAGTATTCCATTGCTAAACGAACTTATGGATCAATTCGAGCTTACCTGTTTAGGTACTTTGCGAAAAAATAAGAATGAAATACCAGAAGAGTTTACAAAAACAAAAGATAGGTCAGTGTATTCCACATTTTTTGGTTTTCAACCGAAATGCACGTTGCTGTCTTATGTACCTAAGCCAAGAAAAGTGGTTTTATTAGCGTCTTCTATGCACCATGATGCAAATATCGATACACTGACTGGCGAAAAAACTAAACCTGAGATGATAACTGACTACAATCTATTTAAATGTGGAGTAGATATAGTTGATCAAATGACCGCCGGATATTCTGTGTCCAGACAAACCAAACGTTGGCCATTGTGCATTTTTTTTGGCATGTTAAACATAGGTGCATTAAATGCTTACATTATTTACAACTCCAATGCCGCATCTGAAAATGCACTGACTAGAAGGGATTTTTTAAAATCGCTGGCTATTTCGATGATCAAACCACATCTTCATGAAAGGCAGTTTTTGACAAATCTTCCAGTCGGAATAAAAAATCGTATTTGGAATATCGTGCCTAAGCCCGAAGTTCCAGCTTTGCCACAGCCAACACCTTGTGGAAGAAAAATTCGTTGTGGTCTTTGTTCCTGGAAAAAAGATAGAAAGACCAAAGTACACTGTTGCAAATGTAACTTAGCTATTTGTGGTGAACACACGAAACCAATTTGTAATAATTGTTTTGACATTCCTGAGTAAATATATGGATATGTAGGATATTATAAATATATAGGATATTAGATTATGATAGATTTTTTCCATAGTGTTTTCGAAGTGTGTTAACTCATTATTTTTTAGTATACATTGTGATATCTTTTTGTGATGTTTGTTAAGGCAATAGTAGTAGTGTAAGAAAATATAAAAAACCGGCCAAGAGCGTGTCGGGCCACGCTCAGTGTAGGGTTCCGTAGTTTTCCGTCCGTCACAGTAAGCGTCCCCACTTAAGAGTTAATAACACCGCCATGTAGGATATGATATGAGAGTTCCACGTACAGCGACATCTATCGGCAAATTAAATAAACTATTGCGCGCGAGCTTAAAGTATGGAAGATGATTTTTATGGAATAATTCTTTATTGCGTGAACCGATTTTCACCGTTTTTACTTTATTTGAAAGCACGTCATTTCATTGTAATTTTGTAGAAATTACAGGTACAATAAACACCTGCTTATACGGTTAAATTACAAACTTAGTTCAGAAATTATTTTGTAATTTTTTTTCAAAAACTATTCATCCTATCAAGTTCAAAATAATTTTCCTAGAAAGTTTTTATAAAGTTCTACTTTTGAGATTTTTTTCATATTTTTAAAACTTATGGTTCAAAAGTTAGAGGGGGGGGGACGCATATTTTTTTACTTCTGGAGCGATTATTTCCGAAAATATTTACACTATCGAAAAATGATTTTAGCAAACCCCTATTCATTTTTAAATACCTATCCAACAATATATCACACGTTAGGGTTGAAATGAAAAAAAAAGTCACTCCCCACTTTACGTATAGGGGAGGTACCCTAATAAATAAAAAAAATCCACTTTTTATTTTACCACTTTGTCGGCGTGATTGATATACATATTAGTACCAAATTTCAGCTTTCTAGTGCTAACGGTCACTGAGATTATCCGCGGACGGACGGACGGACGGACGGACGGGCAGACATGGCGAAACTATAAGGGTTCCTAGTTGACTACGGAACCCTAAAAAAGGAAACAAAGTACAAAGACTTATTAAAGTTATTAGCATAAGTTATAAAAGATTTGAAAAAACGTTAAAAACGTAGTTATTTTTTGAAATTATTAAAACATTGTGATAATTCGCCATTAATAAACTGTTGATTATTTTATAATGATTGTTTTATTGCTGATTTTAGGAAATTTTTACGTATATTCAATATATTTGAATAGTTTTCAATTTAGGGTCACATAATGGACTGGGTCCAGTGGACCCCATAGCGACTAAAAGTGTTCGAAACTAGGGCGCGACTGTTCTAGTGTTAAGGTACATTTTGAATAAGTATCACGTTACATAGAAATACCTAAAATTATAATAGTCAGAGAAACGCACACCGGTTTTTTTAGCAGTTTCCTGATAACATTTATTATTTTCAGTACTTTTTAATGATGTAACTTGGCAAGTTTTAATAGAAAATTATATACTTGACACATTGCAGTCCAAAGGTGTCGATTCATTGCATTGAAAAGGTGTGTGGTGTGTGAAAACTTGCCAAGTAACATCATTAAAAAGTACTGAAAATAATAAATGTTATCAGGAAACTGCTAAAAAAACCGGTGTGCGTTTCTCTGACTATTATAATTTTAGGTATTTCTATGTAACGTGATACTTATTCAAAATGTACCTTAAAAACTGCTGGAAATCAAGTGTGCATTCCTATAACTATTTATGATTTGAGGTATTTTTATGGAACTTGGTACTTATTCAGATCTCACTTCTTTTATAGGCGAAGCATTCCCATAGTATCGAACTTGGCAGCCTTTCATATTTATGTTTTTGATGGGATATGTAAACAATATACTATCTTGCAGATAAATACTTCATCTACACCCACATCATAAATCCTCTATTCTGCATTCGGAAACCGTATGTAACCACCATTAATGTAACATCAGTGTATTTTCTGTGGCAGTGTTGTAAAAATGTATGAAAATTCATAACCACATCGATTTTAATAACGTAATGAAAATCCGGCCCTCCTCCCCGACCGCGGTTGTCCTCCTCCCCGACCGTTCGCACAATCGAGTTGGCCATGGCGGTGCAATAGCGGTCATTCTAATAGTTTCCGAACACGTCATTTAGGATTTATAATATGTGTGTAGATAAAGTAGTGTATGCAACTGTACGTAATTAGGCCTTAAAACACTCGTGTGATCTTATTACGACAGCTTTAGATAGTAATTAGTGTAATTACCATTAGTTAGTTTTAAGTTTGTCTGTCCTTGTTTTGTGCTAATAAATGTCTTTTCTTTCTTTTCTATTAAAACTACTTGTATTTTAAGGACCCTTATTCCGTAACAGTTACAAAAACTTCTATTAAAATTACTTACTTGGAAAAGTAAAAAGTAAAAACGTATAGAAAATCAGCTATTATCTTATAGCTGATAAGTGTAATTACGATGGCCCAAAAATCTTGGTATAACGTTTTTCTAAATATTGGTAGTAGTAGTTTTATGAGTTCATAATTATAATTACATGTCCATATTAAACTTTTCCATATTACTAGTTTTCGCAAGAGTTCTTTTTACTATAACCCAGTTAAAGACGAATAAAACTACTTTGTAAGGAACCTATGCCAGCACATAGGATGCACCTATTATTAAAAGTTTACTGATATGTTTTAAAACCCATTAACCCGACGTATCAGGTTCAACCTCGCCCTCTTATCGACATTATTTTCCCATCCCTAACCATCCCCGTGGATTAGCTGAAGGCGAGTGACAGGCCTAACACAATGAGATCAAGTGTCGCGCGACATGAAGGATTATCGATCCACTAGGTAACGACGGAACTTCAGTAAAAATACAAGAAGAGTTTGGAATTTAGGAGTCAATCAGCAGAATTTTAGGAGTATTTAGAAGATGTAAGAACTCTGTTGGAATTGATTAAAATTGTGGTTTTGTATTAAAACAAATATGATATGATAATTGTATCATTGATCAAGTGTTGTAAAGATTATTTTCTTTACCAGAAGTGAACATGTTCCGGTTTAACTTATTAAGTCAATTCGTGTATGACAAACTTACACGGACTGTAACGCCATCTCTGAGGCTGTTAAGGTGACAATTTTATTGTTTATCGACAACGCTAATCATAACGCTAACAAACACACAATTCTTATGGGCTCCCGGGCCTGAAATAAACGTATATTTAATTTATGACGTACAGAATGTATCGTAATCTCAAATGGAAACGAAAAGCTTTGTGATTTGTAAACACTTCTTAGATTCTTATTATTTAATTTTAGATAAAATATAAGTACGTCATTTTATTAATGACGAAGTCACTTGCACTAAATATTTACTCTATGGCCATCGCGATACGATCGCATACCAAAGTTGCCTCACCTGTTTCATTTAGGGCGACTGATCTTCTAAAGTCCTGTCAAAGTCATTGATTCGTATAAATCCCAACTGATGTCACTCAGCCCGACAAAATGCATGTGCGAATATCGCTCATTCACAAAATAGGTCGGTCGAATACTCAAGTAAATTAGTTTCGTATGCAGTTAAAGGGGGTTTATTTTTGAATGGTCTTAGTGCATAATAAGGCAAGAGTTTAAGCGAATTGTGGCAGTTTAAAATGCTAAGGTTTTTCCTGTAATTTGAGTTGAATGCTTGAGAAACGGTATAAATGGCTGGTTTTATTCCGTTAGTGGGAGAAGCAAGGTAAATGTAATGCAAAAAGGATTTATTACTAATAACTTACAAGTGATTGTTATCTCGTGTATTTTTTATAAGTTTAGAACACTCGCAACGTCCGATAGTTTAGGTAGTAGGGGTTAAGTTAGCAGATTAGGTCTCGTTTTTATTTGAACTTAAATTGTGCTAGAAATCACTCATAGGTATCTTAGTAAAAGCAAGTACGAACAACTGTATACTCTAACTCATTGTATGACTAAAACAGCGGTAATAAATACACAAATCCTCAATAAACTGACCCAAATCGACAAGCAAAGCTACTTAGACAACAGCAGTTAACGGCGCCATACTCGTAAAATCTGGGACATACGAGTACATTATCAACAAACAAGTAAGTAGCCTGATCGGATGTTAATATCTTCCTCGATACCAAATCTCATGGGACATATTACAATATGTCCTCCAGTATGTCGTCCAGTTTATGAGCTTATAGCTTACAAGCTATAAGCTCATAAACTGGACGATTTAATGTACAAGTATACGAGCTTAGATTATGCGCGTTTTGAAACGATATAGGTATGTAGATACAGGAGGGCAATATTCTAACTTTAAAATCTTCATTGTAACGGATTTGTTATTTAAATCATATCTAAACTAATTGTGATTACGAAAACCAATGTCGCTTTGCATTTTACTTTTATTGTATCTAAGTAATCTTTTTTTGATTTATATTGGCATATATGCTTTATAAATGAATATCATACTAATAGACTATTATACTCTGACTATTGTGATGTGTGATGGTGGATCTACGTTACATGACCCCAGTGTATTAAAAAAATATTTTATTTAGAAATAAAGTTTCGCAAAAAAATACTATAGTGTGACAAGGGACTAAAATTACCTGTCGGTAAATGTGGTTAAAATGTCGATGCTCCATAAAATAAGGAATCTCTGGATGTTCCTTGATTTTTGAACGTGTCTTTTAAAATAAATTAACATCTAGTTAAAGAATTGAATGTGCAACCAATGTGAGACCAATGTGAGACCAATGTTGAATGAAAATCTGGGCCGCGATTCGAAAAATAAACACACACACTGGACAGACATAGCTCCAACCCAACTCAACGCTATAACGACATTGACATTTGCTATTCGAACAGATTTTCATTCAACATTGGTCTCACATTGGTCTCACATTGGTCACACATTGTACCAATGTTGTACCAATGTGAGACCAATGTGTGACCAATGTGTGACCAATGTGAGACCAATGTTGAATGAAAATCTGTTCGAATAGCAAATGTTAATGTCGTTATAGCGTTGAGTTGAGTTGGGTTGGAGCTATGTCTGTCCAGTGTGTGTGTTTATTTTTCGAATCGCGGCCCTGTTCGAATAGCAAATGTCAATGTCGTTATAGCATTGAGTTGAGTTGGGTTGGAGCTGTGTCTGTCCAGTGTATGTGTTTATTTTTCGAATCGCGGCCTATGTCAACAGACTTCACGGGATACATTTTAATTACAATTATTTAATATTAAACGTAAAATAAGAATTATTAATCAATTTGTTATGCCAGCTTGCAATTAGTAGGTACTGAAATTTATGTATTGTTATGTTTATGTATGTTTTTTTTTTAGTATTTCAATGGCCTCCTAGCCCAGTCGGTAGTGACACTGCTTACGAAGCAGGACATCCCGGGTTCGAATCCTGGTCAGGGCATTTATTTGTGTGGTTATCACAGATATTTGTACCTGAGTTATGGATGTTTTCTATGTATTTAAGTATTTATCTATATATATCTATTATATATATCGTCGTCTAGTACCCACAACACAAGCCTTATTGAGCTTACTGTGGGACTAGGTCGGTTTGTGTAAGATTGTCCCATAATATTTATTTATTTATTATTTATTCTTTCAATTTTTTTTTATACTTATTTTTATTATTCATAAAAAAAACTTAAATAACATAATAATGGTTAAGAACTATATCAAACTAAAACTACTATTAAAATAAACTTACCAAAACTAAAAAACCTAACTTAAAAAAAAAACATTAAAAACTTAAACCGGGACCCTTTGGCAGGGTTCCCATCACGCAGGCAGCATTCCCGCGCTGTATTGCAATAGCAATCCTTTGTGCGAGAAAGCTGCCCGCGCGAGGGTCGCCTGTTGCCTCCCTCAGGCGTTTACTGAGTTCCTTGTGGAGCCCGAGTGCACCCTTGCCCCAAGGTCCGAGCGTCTCGACGCCAAAAGGTGAGAAGTCGTACTAGACGCCGAGACAACTATACTTAGTGACCTTGAGGCGCTCCCGGGGGTCCGCCGCCACTCCCGCTCGCTTACTGGTTGCTGGGAGGTAGGATGCCGCCAGCGTATCAGTGCAAGTGGCGTCCCACACCAGCGCGCGGCCCATCTTCCACGGAATAGACGACATCCCGTCAGGGCGCTTGCCATCGCCCCGCACAATCTGGGGCTCCAGAGCACCGGGGACGTTGGCACTGATGAGCGCCCTTCGGAGGATGTCGTTAAGAGCGGCGTGGAGGGACAGACGGCCGGCGCCCGAGGAGCATGAGAGGCCGTGGTGGCCGAGTCGGTCCACAGGGGCTCCACAAGAGGCGCAACTGTGGCCTGTGCAAATCCCAGCTCCAAGCCGTACACCGACAGCTATCCGGAGGGTTTCGGGGTCTATGAATTTTAATTGATTTGTATTTTTAATTTTATTTGTAACTTTTAATTCGATTTGTCATATGTTGTCTGCAATAAATGATTTTTAACATCAACATGTTTCCAAAATAAATACTTAAGTGCTTTATTTTGTGCATGCTTCTTTTTCAATACTTACAGTTATTATCTCTGTTCATTTATTTCACCAATCACAACCGACAGATAATAATTCAGCAAAGTACTATAAAATTTGAGGCAACGTTCAACATAATTGACGATTCAGTGCAACGCGCTCGTAATCCCGTATATTCCTACGGCAACAGGCTTTAGTTGAGTTAACCCCATTCTATAGTAAGAATGCAGTGCAAGCTCGTAGGGGGTAATAAATTTCCAACTGCTGTAAATAGCATTTTTGCCATTGTACTAGAAGTGGCGCAGCAATAACCGTTACCGAAGTCCGGGCGCGCTTCGACGGGTCTACACGAGTGTAGCAGGTCTGGAAATTCCACCTGGTTGTCATAAAAACACGAAGTTTATTGCGTTAAACGACGGAGTAACTAATAATTTCAGTTATGTATAATAGCTCTTCTTTTCTTATGCGTTGTCTAGCCGAAATATCTTGCCGTGAGTAAACATAAACATCATTTATTGGTAATGAGTGAGTTGGTGATTACAGGTCACGCTTAACAACTAAAATCTGTTTCATTATAAAACATATCTTAAGATCATCATATTTACACTTTATATTTGTCACATACTTTAAGTTCCTTAGGAACATTCTATAAATTCCTTAAAAATATAATAACATTGTTTAATGAGCCATCTTTTTAATCTGTATTTGAATTCCGGAAGGCTAAAAGCTTCTGTTATAAAATTAAGCAGTTTGTTATATACACTGGAGCGCCCGTAACATGCATTGTCTTTCCAGTTTTTACAAGTCTATGTGAAACCGTATTTAATTTATGCACATTTTTAAGCAACTGCGTAAAAACACAATTTTTTCACTTGGATGAAATGTATAGAAGTCTGCTTTCATTCTGGTCTTTTAGTATATCACTTCTAGAAGTAATAGCTCCTTGTGAAGCTGCAGCTACGAGCGGCGATTACATTACGCTCAGCGTTATGCGCGCGACTGCTGCTGACCTCCTGTAATACCTATCGACAAAAACATGTTAATAATATAGACTGGTGGTGGTGCTAAAAGAGTAACAAACTTGGCAGCTGCACTGTCATATATGGACCTCGCAATATTCACTGGATTTTCATTATCATCTGCTTTCCTACTACTACTACCCCAGGAAAGAAATGCCTATCTATATCTAGTGACATGTAGTCATACGATAAATAAATAAATAATATAGACTGTCTGAATATAAAAACTGATTTTATAACACTTTCTGAATAGCTGTTTTTAAATAGTTATTTATGCTACAAGTGTATAAAACGAGTAATTTCCGAACGAGTGGCGGTGTGAAGTAAAATACGACCGAAGGGAGTGTTTTAACCGACACGAGTCGTTAGTAAAATAAAGTGGGGGTATGTGATTTTGGTAAATCACTTCTAGAAGGAAAAACGCCTTTTTTAAGTGGAGATAGTTGAAGGGATGGAGAGTGACATAGGCTACTTTTTGTCTCTTTCTAACCCCCCAGTTCCCTAAAATGGGGGGTGGAAGTTTGTATGGACCATTCCGCAATTTTCAAGGTAGAAAGCTAAAAATTGGTATGCGGACTATTTGTGACTAAAACACACCGTGTTACCCCGAATTTAACGCGAGCGAAGCCGCGGACAAAAGCTAGTTTAAGTATAATTTCTTGATTAGGTTTAACCAAAAACTCATTGTCACGTTATGTCATTTAAACGGCTAAAAAACATACGATCTTGATATGTATTAAACTTGGACGATGTTTAGAGGTTTAACACGACCAACATAAACAATAAGTTAATAAAAAAGACCAAGCGCGCAAAGAAAAATCGCGCAGCTACAATACCTCGTCAATCTAGCTGTGACTATGATGGTCAAACGTTCGTAAGGTCAGACGAAGTAATAAGTGCACGTGATTGTTTAAGACGTGTGTCGAGTGAAAGCTGTATAAGTTAGGACGATATACCTAATGCAGATTGGAATCGACTTGTGAAGAAAATAAAAGCTAGTCAAATCCTTTAATTTTGCATCCAGCAGATAAACTAGAACTAGGGCAGCTACTGCGCAATGGTGATCACATGTTGAGCGTTAGGAAGTGCTTATACAAAGTGATCCGTTTTCATAGTGCTTGGATGTAAGTAGTAGTTAAGTGAAATAATGTAAGGAAATATATGTACAATGGGTGTATTCCATTCGCCAACAAACTGTTTCGCAGTTTGGCGAAGTTTTAAGTATTTGCTCAGTAAGCAATAAATAAAAATAAAAAAAATACAAGTAAGTGACACTGACCTTACTAGCAAACAATTTTAGCACATGAAAGTCGTGGACCTTTTGACATGTTTGCGGTTAACATTGTTACTTTGACATTGCAATGAAGCAAATATGGCCTGACTGGTACAATGTGCAATTGTGCATGCCATCCAAGTTAAGTGATTCTAGTGATATACAAAATCTTGTTTTTAGTATAAATTATCATTTAATGGAAACTTGGATCACCAAATGTCATATTTAAACGATATACTTATACGAAAGTGCACATGCGTAGTAACAACATTAATCTAAAATACATAGTTTGTCATATTACAATGGCGACGATGCTTTAAATATATTCGCACAATAGCCGAAGCTACTTTGGCTTTCCTATTTTTAAAAGAAATAGGAAGGTGTTCGCATAACTCATTGAATCATAAACGCGGAGATACGCTCCAGAACTCGAGTCGTACGTGTGTGTGTCAAGCCTGCCAAGCTCAAGTGGGACTGGGCTGGGCACGTCTGCCACAAGCATCCGGACAGATGAGCCACAGACGCGGGCCCGGGTGCAAGCAGACCGGAAAGAATATGGCGGGACGACATGGACACATTTTACACGTAATGGTGGGAAAATGCAAACGACCGGGTCGAGTTAAGAAAAAGAAACGAGGGCTTTGCCCAGCAGTGGGACACTGAAACAGGCTAAAATTAGGGACCCTACTGGGTGTGAAGCATGTTCTATGGACGCCATACGCCCCGCCAGTGTTAGTCACCCTTGGTCGAAATAATAAAGATTTTTTCCATTTACTAAAAATCTAAGAGGCATCCTTGCGAAAACTAACAGAATAGAGGAAAAAAATGCTTATTGAAACGTTACTGTCAAAAGACACATAATGTCTGAATATCATTGAAATATAACTTGGCTGCGTACCGAGTAGATTTCACTTTGCATTTCTCCGCGCCCATAAGCGTTTATTCTATGGAGTGTTACAGACGCCGTAATGTATTCAGATCGTATTGCATATTGGATTTTAAGTCTCGCTATTGAAAATGTACATTGCAGTTGTAACGGCAAATTTACAATTCTATGCTACAGAATTTTTAAAAGCTTCGAGCTCGTAGTTTGCATTGTTAAAAGATTATTAATGGATATTGAACAGGCGCTATTGTCTGACATTTCAATTTAAAATTTATCAAAGTTTTAGTCCATCTTCAGTATTTTGTAACACTATTTGCGTCATGTTATCATCTGAGTTGGTCTCTCACTGCCGAGGATCGTGACTCCGCTGACTAATTTTCTTAATGGCAGCTCTCCACTTCTCCCTATCGGTTATACATATGTATAATTCTTCTTAAAATTTAAAAAAATCTTCCTTATTTTTACTTTTCTTAAAACCAAGGTATTATAATTACTTGAATAAAATCCAAACTGTTTCAGTTTTATCTGAAATGATTTGTTCAATATAACAGCAAAATAAAGTCAGCCTTATTCCTACACATTGTGTGATCTCGTGAAACTCGATTGATTCAACTGAAAATCTTGATCCTATGACTTGTTGTATAGGGCGACAAAGTAGTATCCCTCTTTTTAGGGTTCCGTACCTAAATAGAAAAAAACGGAACCCTTATAGTATCACTTTGTTGTCCGTCTGTCTGTATGTATGTCTGTCGGTCTGTCAATACCCTTTTTCTCAGAAACGCGATGAGGTATCAAGTTTAAATTAACATTAAATAAATACTTATATCTGCGGTCCCTTGAATCTGTAAAAAAAAATCAAGCTTCTAAGTCAACGCAATCCAAATATACGGCCATATGAACCTTACTTTCTAATACTTCGCAGAGGACTCAAAACCTATAGGGTACTTCCCATAGACCTAAAACCATGAAATTTGGCAAGAAGGAAGGTCCTACAGCACAAATAAAGATAAAAGTCCGAAAATTGTTAATTTGTTGTTCCATCACAAGAAAAAAAATTGCGATTACAAACTTACAAAACCTACCTATAGGGTACTTATTCCTATAGACCTAAAATCATGAAATTTGGCAAGAAGGAAGGTCTTACAGCATAAGTAAAGGAAAAGGTCCGAAAATTATTAATTCGTTGTTCTATCACAAGAATAAAAATCGTCATTACATTTTTTTCTTTTCGTTACAGCAATGATCGGTGATTGTTAAAGTTTAATCCTCAGGACGTGAGTCCGACTCGCACGTGGCTAGGTTTTTTGTAAATAATTAGCAAGGGTAGTCAGTTATGATACTCATAGTATTTTAACGCAGAAAAGCTTGTCTCATTTATGTATATTTTACTTATCCTGAACTATTTCATTCCAAGTTTATCAAGCTACGCATTTAGGTACGCTTAGTTTTTACATAAAGCCTATAATGTATGACAAAACATTATAACATTATTTGTCTAGAAATCCATGCCTACATAATTGATAACACCTACACAATTGTTTGGATATCAAATAGCAAATTTGGACGCGCTATCCCACTGGCAACAATGGATCCTCCATCCTGATGGATATGTAACAATAGGCGGAAATTATAGCCCGAAGTGGATATATGAATATATTATTATTATCAGCAAACAATATTCAATGCGTAAGGCAACACTGAATAGCAATCGCTAGTATGTTAATAAGTTAAAATAATATATACGTAAATAGCTGAAATGCAACAATGTTGATAAATATCAGATAATATATTATATTACATGTTGAAACATTCCTGAATGACCTGGTAAAATATTTTGATCCAAAAAGAACAACAAATAATATTGTTACCGTTAGTTTTCTTGATTAAGGATGATTTAGACCTTATTTGGTCCACGATAATGATCCAAATCTGAGTCATCTCTTTCTCAAAATGTTATCAGTGGATAACCTATTGTTAATAGTAGCTGACATATTGGATGGTATAGACTTCATCATCTAAAATCTTCATTGTATTATAAGTTATTTGTCCATCCCCTAATTCTTAAACACAAAAAAATACACGAAAATCAGACGTTATGCCTATATAATACATTCTCGATTGTATGTAGGTAAACATAAAATGGATGGGTACCTAGAATTCCCATCTGCGAGACCTTTCGCTCCGTGTAATTGGCTCAAATGGGGCGAAAAGATAACGATCAAACGGTCACTTTCCTACCCTTCTCATCCAAAAGAATTCCCTATACTTCTAACTGCTCATAAGTCACTTTTTGGTGTTACCTTCCTAACGACCCTTTTAGGTGTTGCTTCGTTTTTGTATAGAAAGGTTAAGGGAATGCGTTTGAGATAAAGGTTATTTGAAAATTCTTGCCTCTAATGTACACTTTAGTATCCTTTGATATCATTACCCTTTTTGGAATGAAAATGTTTTCCCGTTATGTGCATTAAGGTCAGTTATCTTAATGGTTTCATTCTACCACGATACTTTTTACCATGTTACATTGCAATACTCAACTAAAATGTCAATATTTATTTAATGTTAAACGCGACAATGTGAAGAACTTTACCCAGTATATATTACTCCTTAACCTTTCTCTAAACTCTAAATATAAGAACCAATAAGCAAATATCTTTCCGAAGACTGCGGCGCTCGTGCGCCCCTAGCGTCACAAGATTGCGTACAAAATTCCGAGGCAAGCGAAACAGCTAAGCCATCCGTGCATTCCGATTGGTTCAACGAGTACAAGTCAGGCAAGTTCCTAACCAACCAACCTGTTGTAACGTGATCTTGAGATTCTTTATCAAATTCCAAATTCGAATTTTAGTGTATTCTAGTGCCGGATTCTAATTTTAAAATACATTAACAATACAATAACAACACAACCTTTCAAACATAACTCCAACACACAACAAACAATCAACCAATATTGAAGTTGTATTGGAGTTGCGTTGGAATATTTCTCAAGCTAATTCTGTTATTTCTGATTCAGATGTTTATGCCGTAGCTGTATTGCGTTGTTAATGCATGGAGTTGTACTGAAGTTGGATCGTGTTTATACGTTTTTTAAAGGTAGAATATGACCCTAGTAAAATGACTAAAGAATTAAGAAAATGGAAGAACTATAAGGGTTTCTACAATAGATTTTTTACCAGGTAGCGTAGTGTGACGAGAACTCTTTTTGACAGCAGATGTGAAAATCCACCAATCAAAATAAATATGTTTTTGATTAGTGGATTATAATACCTACCTACCCTCTCGCTACGGTGCTGCCATCTGGTGAAAAAAATCGAATGTAGAAACCCTAATTAAAAATTGATTCACCGCTTGCCTGCAAGGCAATTTTATATGAGCACTAGACCAAAAAGTATATGGGATGCCATCGCTTGTGGGCGTTTGGAATGACATCTCTGGTATGTCGCTGAATATTTGCATGTGCACTGGATTTGAATCCAAAGATAAGTGTTGAGATATTTTAAACGTGTGAGGTATCGCGTCTTGTAGTTTCTAGAATGTACTTGATATCTATACGGATACTGTTACCGGTTTTATTCAGTTAGGTTATGGGACCCATTACTTGAACGACTTTAGTATTTAAGGCGCACGATAATTACCTACCTCTTTATTCTCTTAATTCAAAAAATCTCTACAATGCTTTAAAAGCTAAAGAAAATCAAGGCTACCATAAAATTTAAATAACAACTATTCCTATTGGCTTTGCTTAATCCCTATCAACTAATCTGGTGATAATTAGAGGATTTATCAATTCTATATTTACTAAATAATAATAAATACATAAATATTTGGGGACAATCTCACACAAATCAACCTAGTCCCAAACTAAGCAAAGCTTGTACTATGGGTACTTGGGGACGATATACATACTTATATAGATAAATATATACTTAGATACATAGAAAACACCCATAACTCAGGAACAAATATTCGTGATAAACACACAAATAAATACCCTTACCAGTATTTTAACCCGGGACCTCCTGCTTCGTAGGCAGGGTCACTACCGACTGGGCTAGGAGGCCGTTACTAATTTATATAGTTCAGCTTGATTTTTGCAAAATTATTTTGTTTCAACATTAAACTATACCGTTAGGTGTATTTTGAATTACAATCATTGTTACATAATAATGATTTATTTCAAATTTAAAATAAAAAAAATTGCTGATAAACATTAAAAACGATATTGAAACATTTCCACGTATCTACATTAAGCCTCTTTTAATACTGTATTCACTTGAACGGTACTAAGCCACACCAATATTCAATAAATAATTTCACGGATCAGTGCTCTCAGACAGTTTGATATCACTGAGCGTTCCTTTTCATGTTTGATTTGAGCCTCCGTAATTTATTATAACGACGGACAAATTTTCATTAATTCCACTGAAACTTGTGAAACCGCCAACTTTACCAATTAAATTGGATTCGATTTGTTTTAGAGGAGGTCGCTTGTGCTTGCGGTGTTTACGAAAATCACTTTGCAAGTCGCCATCGAGTTTTCTCATTAACAATTTCTCTGCAGGTGAATTCTGCGAATTGAAAGAGTTGCATCTAAGTCTTTGTCTTAGTTCACTGGAGTTTTGATTCAGTTAAAGCGTTAATTAGATTTTGGGAATACGCAAAAGGAACGGATAATTCTATTCTGATTTCTGGCAATATTCAGACTTAACCCAATCAAGTACAAGCTAATTTAGTGTAGAAGAAGAATTTTACTAGCACTTTTGAAGATGTGGTTTTCGTAGGAGCACTGGAGAATGATGTGCTTGGATAACAATAGGTATTTATTTTCACCTAGAAAAGAAACTTCTAGGTGAAAATCTTCTTCTTACGTAAATAAACGTATTTAAATTATTTATATTTATAATTTTATTATGCAATATGCAATATCCGAGAGGTTTAAAAGAATTTAAAAGAATGTTAAGATTACTTTGTAATATTTGGTGTAAGCAGCTTCAAATTTCATATATGTAATTATTTGGGTATTACAATATTCAAATAAATATATTTCATTAATATCCCAAAGTAAAACTGTTTAACTAGAAATTTAATGACTAGTTCTAATTAAAAAAGTGTGTATTGTTCATTACTTTAATAACGTGGTTAATTATCTATACATATAATAAAGCTGAAGAGGGTCGAAAGTCTGTACATGGAAGATAATCGAAAAAAAGTTGGCTGGGGATACTTAGAATCGATAACAGAACACTTTCCAATAATTTTTAGAATTTTTGTCTGTTTATCTGTTTGTCTGTTTATCTGTTTGTCTGTTTATTTGACCGCGCATCACGTCAAAACGGCTGAACGGATTTTGATGAAATTTTGTATAGAGAGAGCTTAAGTCCCGGGAAAGGATAATAGATAGTTTTAATGCCGAAAATCAACCTTGGAGGGGGTGAAAAGGGGTTGAAAGTTTGTATGGAGAATTTTTAACTGCTGAAATGATTTCGATAAAAAATTGTATGCAGATAATTTGAGTCCCGAGAAACGTCATAGGATAGTTTTCAAACCCTTGTGGCGGTGAAAAGGGGGTTGGAAGTTGGTATGAGGATTTTTTTACCGCTGAACTGATTTAGATGAAATTTGGTATAGAGATAGTATGGGTCTCGAGTAAGGACAAAGGGTAGTTTTCATCTCGAAAATCAACCCTAAAGGGGTGAAAAGAGGGTCGTAAATTTATATGGGGAATTATTAACCGCAGAATCGATTTAGATACACTTTGGTATGGAGATAATTTGAGCTCTGGAAAAGGATTTAAAATAGTTTTATCTCAGAAATCATCCCTTAAGAGGATGCAAAAGGGGTGGAAGTTTACATGGGGAATAAATAACCAATAACCGCTGTACGTATTTAGATGAAACTACTACAAAATCATCAAACATTAGATGGCACAGTTCAGGTAGGAAAGCATATTAAACGCTTTGTGAAACAGTCAGATTAGGATTTTTTTTCTTTATAATTAAACAATAGATACATTAAATGTCTCTCAAGCTGTTTTGATATGTCTTCTTGAAGAACTACGCATTATTGTGTATCTGTAAGGTCTAATAATGTATTACTGTTTTGAAAAAATAAGTCCCGCCGAGTTTCTTTTCGGTCATAATACTTCTCGGGTCAGAGGTGGAGGGTTAGAACCGGTGGTGGTAGTTTTTTTTACTCTGACGTTTATAAGTGCATTGAAAAATAAATATATTTTATCTCTTTTTAGGGTTCCGTAATCAACTAGGAACCCTTATAGTTTGGCCATGTCCGCCCGTCTGTCCGCGGTCTAGCTCAGTGGCCGTTCGCACTACAAAGCTGAAATTTGGTATCAGTATGTACATTAATCACACCGACAAAGTGGTGGAATAAAAACTGGAAAATTATTTTTTATTAGGGTTCCCTACTGCCGTACACATAAAGTCTGGGGGGGGGAGATTTTTTTTCGCTCCAATCCTATCGTGTTGTGTATCAATTTTTAGGATTTTCGAAAAGAATAGAGATCTTCTAAAACATTTTTTGGATGAAGATAATAGTTTCGCAAATATTAGCTCTGAAAGTTCAAAAAATGCCCTTAAAAATTTACTTTTAAAAATCAGTCAAAAACGCATAGTCAAAGGACGTAAGTGCCAGATAGTAAAATGACGTAAGCGCCGCAAAATAAACGATCTTTTGAACGGATACATGGGACATGACCCCCCCCCCCCCCCCCCAAATCGTACACGTCAAATATAGAAGAAGTCATTACTGACCCCCTCAAAAACATTTCTGCATTACTCCCACCCCCAAATTTCATAGTGACCCCCCCCAAATTTCAGGCTACAACCGAGCCTGTTCTTGCCTTTTAATGCTTAGACTGATTTGACTGGAGGATCGATTTGGATGATATTTACCGTGGGCATGATAGGTATCATATTGCCTGTAGTCAAGGACGTATAAATACAAAAGTGGTACTGTATCGTCCGATATAACCCTACTACTCTATGTCGTTTAAATCTTGTCAAAATTTTTAATAAGGACGAAAAGATGTATTGATTTTGGAGTGTAGTTTTATTTAGTGGTAATTGTAAAATATTTTATCTGGACTACTGTCATCTAGCGTATACATCCGTCAACTTTACTTCAAGTTCCGCCACCAGGGGAGAGGGAGAGAAATTAGGGGTGAATTAGCCGCTTACTGACACAGACTGAATTCCACGCGGGCGGAGCCGCGGGCACAGCTAGTTTCTAATATTCTTAATTATAAAGCTAGCACATTTTTACTATCTCAATATGTTGACAAGCATGCAAACTCTACGTATTGCTATTTAAACCCACTCTAAATATAAGAGCCTCATATGGTAGTTAATACCATTCTCTATGGGCGGGTAATGCGTGTTTCTCATAACATGTTTTTGCAGTGAAATGTTGTTGGAATTTTATAATGAACCTCGTGTTTTGGTAATGTTGTAGAATTCTTCGCGTTTCTCTTTTTAAGTGAAACACGTAAATCTGATTTTGCGCCTTCAGGGGAACAAATTAGAAAATGTCGCAAAATATTAGGGATGATACGTCGTTTTTCTGTTGGGTTAGCGATTTGTGTTTATTCAGTTATGCGTCTTAATTTTCATCCGTTATGAATGTAACGTGATTATCGTTATATCAACATGTTTAAATTGTAATGACTTACACAGGTGTGGTTCACACTTTCTCGGAGTCTAAACAGCCTTTGTGTAGCTCTTAGTGGAATTGAATTGAGTGAAGCATTTATAGCCATGAATGAAGTATTAATTTTAGCACCCAACGTTGTATACGCGTGTATATCATATACCTTATAGGGAAGGAGGAGTTGTGTGGCATGTTTTTAATATTAAAATCTCATTTGCATTTTAAGCATAACTTCACATTAAAATCAACACTAAATTGCATTTATGCCTTCAGCAAAATGAAAACATTTATTCCTGAAACCCAATCACATTATCGTTTCAGACCTCATTTACGCCAATTGCATTTGCATCATTACAATAACAGAAAAACCAATGAGACATGACCCATTACGTCCCATACCTTAATATATCGACAAACTTAACTATGCAGACTGGTAGATGCGGTACTGACAGGCTACCTCCGAACTTGTACGGGTGATTCTGGTGGAGCCGTCAGATAACCCGCATAGAATAACTTTGTGGCAGTGTATTGGCAATTCCATTTAACTTTTGGAATCGGCCTCCCGTCAGCGTCGCAAATTTAAACATACCGATAGTTTGATTGCTTCGCGTGAGTTTGATTCGACAAGCGATACATTTGAAAATAGAACGATTGCTCGATAAAAGCATGTTTCGGTGAAATAACGGTGAAAAGATTAACTTTTTTTACATGTCGAGGTAAATAAATATGTGAATACGAGTATTTTATCACTAATATAAGTAATCGTTTATTTTTATTTGCATAGGAATGTGTTTCAGAGCTCGACTAATTTATATTTGATTAAAATATGATGTTTTATGATATTTTAACAAATACCTTTAGAGCAACGATGTAAAGGAGGTCCGGACTCAAACACGATTTACTGAAAATATGGCTCGTGAAATTTTATACCGTAATAAGCAAACCTCGCAACCGAGGTAACAAACTTATCGCACTTGTACGTTAGGGTTGACACAAATCAAAAAGCTACAAACTGCAAACTTATGTATGAAAAATTAAATTAATTGTTTACAATAAATGTAATTTAGATAGGGTTACTATGTAATCTTTTGTTAACTTATCGATTTTGCCCGCTTTGTGATGCAAAAAGAATATCTTGAAGTATCCTTATTTAAATGTATTATATTCCATTATATTATTATCACTACATAGTATAAAACAAAGTCACTTTCCGCTGTCTGTCCCTATGTATGCTTAGATCTTTGATGCGGTTTTTTTTAAATAGATAGAGTGATTCAAGGGCCGCGATTCGAAAAATAAACACACACACTGGACAGACACAGCTCAACCCAACTCAACCCAACTCAACTCAACGCTACCAATGTTGAATGAAAATCTGTTCGAATAGCAAATGTCAATGTCGTTATAGCGTTGAGTTGAGTTGGGTTGAGTTGGGTTGGAGCTGTGTCTGTCCAGTGTGTGTGTTTATTTTTCGAATCGCGGCCAAGAGGAAGCTTAATATGTATAATACATGTATAACATAGTAGAGAAACACTGATAATTTTAAAGGTTTCTAATGTGATGTCGTAAATAAACACATTTTTTGCGCTTACATTGCAAACGCTGGCTGAACCTTAAAAAGGTCTACAAAAAGGTCCGCGATAGTATATGTCTATCTCTTAGGAATAACCGACAATAATCATTTTTGATCCCGTGCGAAGCCGGGGCGGGTCGCTAGTTGTATATAATTTAGTATTCTATACAAGCAATTATCCATCTGATACTTCTGATTTATTTAATAATTACTTCATGTCCTTATTTATTTATTTATCGTATGGCTAATGTCCTCAATGGATACAACACAACTAGGTGGTAGTGTAGTGCCTACTTGTCACAAAATTTTAAATAGCTTGCTGTTCTTTATTAAATAATTGTCAAACTAAGTTCTGACACGTGCTTTAACTTAATCCCTTTACTTAAATTTTAGTAAGTGCTATAACAATAAAATGGTACATGACATGTACATGTGACATGTGACATAAATTATTAGATATCTTATAATCATAACCGCCAACCCTGACATAAAACTGTCATGTGCCACGGTTTTGCGGGTTCGATTACGGGGTATGGAATACAAGAGCTGCTATTTATATATCCGGAAACCGGGATTACAATCTTCTTAAATAGCATATTTGACCTCCATGGTAAAATTTGAACTTTTTTAAGTACTGGCCGGTATATTTTTTCTTTCTTATTAATGCTCGTGTTTTGTTTTTGACGGGTTTTAAATGTCATCTCGCAGCAAGAATGGAACTCACTCGTGAAAATATTCGTGCTATGATTTATTATGATTTTCGGCGTGGTTTAACGCAACAACAGTGCATAGATCAACTAACTTCAACTTTTGGTGATGAAGCCCCATCTAAAACTACTGTGTATCACTGGTTTAGTGAGTTCAATCGTGGACGTAGTATGCTTACGGACGAAGTTAAGGCAGGTCGCCCGAAATCGGTCGTTGTACAACAAAATATCGAGGCTGTGCGAAAACTTATAATGGACGACCGACATGTTACGTACCGCGAGATAGAGGCGACTCTGGGTATTTCTATGACCAGCATTAATAGCATATTACATAATTATTTGGCTGTAAAAAAAATTTGTTCGCGTTGGATACCCCACAACTTAACAAAAGAGCAAAAAGATGCTCGCGTCGAATGGTGCAATAAAATGTTAAAAAAATATAACCGTGGTGACTCAAAAGCCGTTTATAACATCTATACAGGTGACGAATCCTGGATCTATGCATACGATCCCGAAACGAAGCAACAATCAACGGTTTGGGTGTTTCAAAATGAGCCGAACCCTACGAAAGTTACTCGTGCAAAAAGTACATTGAAACAAATGGTGGCCTGCTTCTTCGGTATTAATGGCCATGTAGCTACAGTGCCACTAGAAAACCGTAGAACGGTTAATTCAGAGTGGTACACGACCATTTTCTTACCGGAAGTATTTGAACAAATTCGTAAAACTAACCAGCGACGAAGAATCATTCTTCATCATGACAATGCCAGCTGTCATACGTCACGCGAAACAACTCTATTTTTGGAGGGTCAAAATGTGGAATTAACGGGTCATCCGCCGTACAGCCCTGACTTGGCACCCAACGATTTTTATTTATTTCCAAATATAAAGAATAAATTACGCGGTAAACGATTTTCGACCGCTGAAGATGCTGTCGACGCATTCAAACAACACGTTATGGAGGTACCTCAGGCGGAGTGGCAGAAGTGCTTTAAAAATTGGTTCACGCGAATGCAAAAGTGCATAGATCATCAAGGGGAATACTTTGAAAAACAATAAAACCATTTTCAGCCGTGTACGTTTGTTTGTTTTTTTGTTTCCGGATATATAAGTAGCAACCCTCGTAAGACTGTCAAAGAAAGTAACGCCCTAGTCTTGCAATACTAATTGTGGGCCCATTTTTCGACTGATTTTTTATCTAGTATTGTTTGATCGGAGCATTTACCTAACAAAGTATATTTAAAAGCAGTAACCTAAATAGTGTTTACTTTAGATTTTGTACTTAGGTTTAATATGTTTGTCCACAATATTCCTGTTTATTTACATTGTTCGCCCTTGATTGAGTAACACATTGAACATCATAGTGAAGCGGGTAATCGGGCTCTGCGGTAATGAAAGCGTTTAATAAAATAAAGGTATTGTGTTTTCAGTTAAATTCTGCTATACATTTTGTGACAACCTACGTTTAGATTTCCAAGCATCAAAATATTTACGATATAAAAATGTGCATTAGACAGGGCCAAATGGCGTGAAATAGGGGAGGCCTTTGCCTAGCCGTGGGACACCTTACCAGGCCAACTAATATAATTTAAAAAATCAGCAAAGCAATTTACTTTTCTAAAACAGTTCTATTGTTCGTATTGATATTACATAACCATTGTTTGTAATTTCGATGTTTTAATTAACTATGTGTAATTACATTAATTAAAACTTTTTTTTTTCACGTTTGTTTTAAATTGTTTTTAATCTGAGTTAATTTTCTGAGAAAAAACGTCATGTCAACTGTCACGCATATTTATTGCTCGATACAAATTATTTATTTTATTTGTTACACACCCTGAATTGGTTTACAATTCTAGTAAAAGCAGTCTACTAGTGATTGTGACCAAGACCCAACAAAGATTTTTAAATTTGACTTACCAACGTGCTAATGCCTAACTAAAAGCTTCTTGGCCCACCTCCTGCGCCATCGATTTATATTGGAGTCTACGACTTCTCATCACCATTCTCCAGAGCTACCTACATCGGAGCCGGCGGACTTGAGTCCGCAAGATATACCACAGCGGCGCCACGCGATGTTTCGTTTTTATACATATAATTCGAGATCTCTTTTATTCCCTATTGTTATTATTTTTAAGCTAGTTTATAGTATATATCTAGGTTTATATTTTAGTAAGGTATTTAATTTTTAGGAATATTTAATGCAGACGGCTACACATTCTTCGTGTCCCTACTGCCCTAACTCCTCACGCAATTTCTCTACAGCACACGGGTTAAAAATACATATAGGGCGCTGTCACAAAAACGGTGGCAGTGCCACTACAATCGCTCCTGGCTCCTCACGGCCCCACCAGCATTAGCAAACTCCTCCAGGTAACATAAATCTCGACGACATCGCTACCCTTAAACAATCGGTACGTGTACTCCGTCATATTCCCAAAGGAGCACGAAACCTAGCTGTGTGTGATTGACAAATGTATTAACACCAACGGTACGTCAGATTGGTTCGCTTTGCTCTCATTTGCTTACTGCGCTTTAAAAGCACCCGATAAAGGCAGCACCGGTAATTTAACCACTAAAGTAAAGCAAAACATTGATTCATCTTTCGCCGTCGATTCCCTCTTTGTAGAAGCAGACACATCAGCCTTGAGACCGCCGTCGATTATTAGAACTATCGAATCCAAAGTTTTTGAGGGCGAACTTAGAGGAGCTGTTCGTGTCCTGATATAAGATGACGGAGTAGCGCCGCCTAACCACGAAACTCTCGCTAGCTTACTCTCAAAGCATCCGGCCCCTTCTCGACCTTTAATGTTTCCTCCTGACCCTGATAAATCATTTCCCGCTCTCTCTGCCAGTCCCGTGGAAGTTGCACAGGCGCTAAGCTCGTTCAACAACAATTCAGCCGCTGGTTTAGATGGCTTGCGACCGTCGCACTTAAAGGAGCTAACCTCTGGCTCCATCGGTATAATAATAACGGACCCCGGCTGTTGAAATATTTAGCGAAACTGTGCAACTTCCTTCTCAGCGGTCAACTCAACCCCATGGTTTGCCCATACATATATGGCGCGTCCCTATGCGCGCTCTCTAAAAAAGACAGAGGTATACGGCCAAACGCCATTGGCAGCGTTTTTCGCCGTCTAACTGCTAAGTTAGGATGCCATGCTGTGCGAGACGAAATGTCGGCCTACTTACAACCACGCCAATTAGGTTTTGGCACGAAACTCGGTTGTGAGGCTGCCATTCACGCCACTCGTGCCTTCATTCTGGACCCAAACAACGCGAACTGTGTAATCATTAAGCTGGACATAAAAAACGCTTTTAACTCCTTAGAGCGAGATGTAATTCTTTCAGAAGTTAGAGACAAAATACCATCACTTTACCCTTATCTGCATCAAGCCTATTCATCTCCTTCTAAGCTTTTCTTTAACGAATTCTTTATAGAGTCTCAGGTTGGGGCTCAGCAAGGAGACCCACTGGGCCCCCTGATCTTCAGTCTTGCCATGCATAAAACCATATCTAGACCTCAATCACCGCTTAATGTTTGGTATCTAGATGACGGCACCCTCGGAGGGAACCCAGCAGAAGTTCTTCAAGATTTACAAACAATACTCCCACTTCTCGGTGAATTGGGTCTCTCAATAATTTACAAACAAATGCTAATTTTACCCTTGCAGCACCGCTTCCTCCTCTTCTTTCTCATCATTCAGTACCCTTCTTCCTGGACTCAAACAGTTGTCAACCCAATATTTTAACCTATTGGGCTCTCCGATTTTTCCTGATGCCATCCCTGGAGCTTTCCTGTTCCGTCAGCAGCTACTCTTATCTGCACGAGAAAGGTTAAAAAAGCTCTCGGCTCATGTAGCTCTAACCCTCCTGAGATCGTGTTTTGCTACCCCAAAAATAATCTACTTCTTACATACTGTACCTACTTGGCTACATCCAATTTATTTAGACTCTTTTGATGACACTTTAAAAGAAACCACACAAATATTGCTAAACGTATCCTTAAATAATAATCAATGGATTTTGGCCTCTTTGTCGATACGCAACGGAGGGTTGGGTATACGGCGCGCACGAGACGTCAGTCTTCCGGCCTTCTTGGCGTCGTCAGCGGGGGTTGTGGACCTTGCCACTAAAATTCTATCTTTAGATGGTGCCAAGATAACTATACCCTACGCTGCTGACGCTTTGGAGGCCTGGAAGGCTCTCAACCCTGATACACATATACCCGACAAAATTTACCGCCAACGTCTTTGGGACGATGTAGATGTAAAACGCCTATTCAACGGAATTTTGCAGGATGCTGTTGGCGCCGATAGAGCCCGGCTCATCGCAGCTTCCAGGCCTGAATCAGGGGCCTGGCTACACGCCCTTCCCTCCCCAAACCTAGGCACCCTGCTTGACGACGGCTCGATGAGGGTGGCTGTTGCTCTTCGCCTTGGCTGCGATGTTTGCCAACCTCACCAATGCATTTGCGGTTCCATGGTTGAGAGCAACGGCCACCACGCCTTGAGCTGTTGTCGATGTGTAGGTAGATAAATTCCCACGACACCACGCATTAAACGACATTATACGACGGAAATTGGTTTCGGCTAACGTCCCTTGTATACTGGAACCGCCAGGCCTCAGCCGGTCAGACGGTAAAAGGCCTGACGGCTTAACATTGGTGCCGTGGGAAAAGGGCAAGTGCCTTGTCTGGGACGCCACATGCGTCAGCACTTTTGCTGCTTCCCACCTCGGCCGTACTGTCCGATCGGCGGGAGCAGCCGCTGAGTATGCGGCGTCCCAGAAAAGGGACAAATATGCCCCCCTAACAGGCTACCTTTTTGTGCCGCTGGCCGTTGAGACCTCAGGGTGCTGGTGTGCAGAGGGAAGGTCATTCCTAAAGGAGTTAGGGCGCCGCCTGCAGGACAGGGGTCTAGATCCCCGTTCCGAGATGTTCCTGCTGCAGAGGCTGTCCATCGCAATCTAGTGCGGCAACGCGGTGAGCGTGATGGGCACCTTTGCACCGGGAACAGCCCATGACGGATTGTTTATGTAAATTTGTAATTTTTGTTATTAATTGATTATATTATATTATAGTACAAGTGTCTAAATGTTAATTATATTAAAATTGTTGGTAAATTTTTCAGACCATACTGAAGATAGATGTCATATACTTCAGAAAAAGTGACCAAACCCTCCGGTGTCCGAGGCCAGATTTGAACTGGCGTCTTCAGCTTTCGCGGCTGACGTCCTGACCACTAGACCACCCGGCGGAACTTGATAAATTTACTCATGTATATGCAATCTCTGAATTTGAAACATACCATACCATAGTTATTTTCTAATGAGTTGTGATTAATAGTAGTTTATGTAACTGTTACGTAATAAGGGTCCTGACATGACATGAGTGTGGTTTTATGAAACGAGCCGCAGGCGAGTTTCATAATAAGATCACACGAGTGTTTTAAGGCCTAATTACGTACAGTTGCATACACTGCTTTATCTACACTCATATTATTTATCCTAAATGCCGTATTCCGAATCCATAGAATGGCCGTCATTGCACCGCCATGGCCAACTCGATTGTGCCGGCGGTCGCGCGGGCGCGTGTCGGCGGCCGCGCGGGAGCGTGCAGATGTACATTATGTTATCAAAACTCATAACACATCAATATTTGAGCATGTAAAGTTAAAATTAGTAGTTACTGCCACAGATAAAAAGCTTATCATAGTAAAATCGGTTGTGGTAATGCTAGCCTTTGCCTGCCGTTTTTGAACACGTTTTAGAGGACTTACAATGTGAGAGTAGATAAATAAATTTTACAGACATGACAAACGTTAACCTTTGGCGTAGGGGCAAGTGCTCAACCTGTGGACACTTTGCAGAATTTGACCTCAAGGCAATTATTTAAAAAAAACTACACATTTTACCAATGAGTTATTTATTTTTTCACAATTACAAATAATCAATCTTCGAATTTCACATACACTTTTTACGCTAGCTATTTAGAAACAAGAAACATAAGCATGTTTTTAAAAACACTCATTTTGTCCATAGGTACATCTACTATTTGTACCTATGGACTATAAGAACCTACCTATGGACGGCAACGTACCTACGGACAATAATCAAAAATATAAATTTAAACAGAATAAATTCTATAAGAACGTAATTAACAAGATAAAAGTTAATCAACAAGTAATTAGAAAGTGCTCTGCACCTTAAAATATATACTTTTCTTCTTTGAATTACAATATTCTTGATAAAAATCTTAAGTAGAGTTATAGGACTTTAAAAAGCCTCCAAAGTCAGCAGAGGTATCGGACTCACCGTTTGACACTTAACATTTTTAAGGAAAACGTGATTTTCTTAATAAAAAATAATCAACATATAATTATAACATATTCTAATACATCTTTTGCTTTTTTGCATTGCAATATTCTTGATATAACTCTTCAGCAGAGTTATCGGATTCTGAAGAGTTTCCAGGGCCAGAACAGTCATCGGAATCATCGTTTGATATGTAACATTTTTGACAAAGAAAGCCTGATTCGTCATCCGAATCTAAGTTTTCTTTGTGAGCTTTTGAAATGCATTTTTTATGATATCTGCCTTTGCATATGCTGCAGGTGAGTAAACTTTTTTTGGTATATTTCTTGCATACCACACACATAACAAGTGATAATGCCTTATCATCTAAAATACATATTTTTTTGGCATCAGGTATAGTTTTAAGCTTACTCGAACAAGGTGTATCTATATCTAATGTCTTTGGTACTGTCTTTGTATTTTTTTCGGGTTTAACTTTGCTAGAATTAATGATTGTTTTAGTTATATCTTCACTTTTTAAATTATTTGTTTTTTTGCTACTTTTCCGAGTAGAATTCTTCTTATAAACGAGCCAATAATAGGCTCGTTTAAATTCTTCAATTTGAATAGCATTTTTTACTGGCGTATCTGTTAGAATCCTAGTTTTTCCCGGCTTTCTTCCACGTTGAATGGTTTTTCTTGGTCCTGCTTTTGAAAAAGGTTTTATAAATTCTGGCGTTACCAATGTTGTGTCCAAATTTTTTTGTGGCGTAATGTTAGGGTTAGGCGTCGTAACGTCCAGAAAAGACAACGAGTCCACCATTTCTGGACCTAATCTAATCCTTGCGTGGTCTGTATTGAGCGGAGAAGTCAAATTCTGTCCACTTTTATTGAAACATGCTGCTTTAGAATGGTCAATTGGGTCGCAAGTGGTATTTTTGTGACGCAGTTGCTCGTTTTGCTGTGGAGACATCCTTGGCTTTGAATTGTCCTGTTCATTTATTGTCCTACTAATAGCGGCCGTTTGGACATTCAAATGCTCCTTTTCTTTTTGCATGTGTATATTTTTATCTGTGGTTTCTAACAGCGTTGGCTCCGGGCGGTCAGTAACATATGAGCTTAGATATTCTTCATCGCTGAATATACCCCTATTGTATGGGCATATTCCAGTTACTTCAAAGCTTTTGATGATGTTTTTTGGAGTAAAAGAAATTGGGTAAGCCTCCCCTATGATTGTTGCTACGTCGTAAATTGTTATGAGTTTTCCAGGGTTGTTAAGCATCCATCTTTCTGACGCCTTATTATACTGACATTTAAAAGGGCCAAACACGCATCTATCGAGTGGCTGTAAATGATGAGAGGTGTGTGGTGGCAAAGTCAATAGAATAATACCGTTCTCTTTCGCTTTTTCGATAATTGCAACTTATATGTGAGTCTCATGATTGTCCATTATTAATAAAACCGGACGTTCCTTCGTTGGTTTTGCAAATTGTATAAAGTGGTCCAACCACTTTCGAAAAATATCTTCTGTAGACCATCCTGATTGATTAGCCGATCCGATGGAACCAGGTGGAGCGCCATTTAACATGTGGTCTTTAAAGAACACTCGCGGGAATATGATCATTGGAGGTACTGCGTTTCCAACTGCATTAACACATGCTATCATTGTGTTGTTTATACCTCTTTCGCCTGACGTAAGTTTGCTTAACTGTCTTATATTTTTTGGTGCTAATACTTTTCCAGGCTTGTGTACAGTAGTGACTCCAGTTTCATCCATATTGTAAATAGATTGAGGAGGAAAATCATACTTTTTTATGGTCTGTTCAAGGTTGTCAAAAAATGCTTGAACATTCGTTTTATTAAAGCTGGTTGCTCTCGCCATGCTTGTCGCTTCGGGTTTTCGAAGAGATAAATGTGCAAAACGCTGCCGAAAGCATCTTACCCATCCATTACCAGCCATTTTATATTTGTGCCAACTCTGAGGAATGTTTTGTTTGTCTTTTGCCACTGCAAACTCATAGGCAAGTTCCCGAACTTGTTTTTTATTGAGGCCCATGTGCAAATATGCCGCTTTTCTTAAATAATCGTGAAGCTGTTGCTCCTCAATGTCATTTAATATCCTCTTAACGTCATTTTTCAAGAGTTTCAAGCCGCCTTTATCAATATTTTTGCCATGATTTAATTTTTGATACTTAAAAATCGTTGACTTTGGAATTTTGTATTTTTCTGCAGCTTTCCTCACAGAACTTCCACTATTCACTTCTCGAACCGCTTCAGTAAGAGTGTCGGGACATATCTTCTCTCGTTTTTTCCCAGTTTTACTACGAGGCACTAAAGTAAACAAAAATATTTAATATTAATTTTAATGTCCAAAGGTACAATCAGTATAACTGTACCTATGGACAGTCCACAAGTACATACACGAATGTGTCCACAGGTACAATTTCGGCATTTCTCATTTTGAATTCATACTGGTCACTGTTAATGTTACCGGCGGCTAACGAAAACTTGATAAAATAACGTTTAAAACATATAAATTAATATTTCATTGAAAAGACACCCGTAACACTTACAGATTTTACATAAAACATGCTTAAAAAGTAGATAAAAACTTACTTTTTGACGCAAAAACTTTCAGCAGCCACAAAAAACACAGTTTCTGTCATCAGTAAAGATGGCGACTAGCTAGTGTTGCCATGCGAAAAAAATACTTTTCAAATAAGTGAATGATATTTGTCTATGGTCATTCGTTTTTTCTGTATAAGTAGTGTCCAAAGGTACAACCATCCACAGGTACAGCACTTGCCCCTACTAACTAGTTTTATTTATCCTCGTGCCGCCAAATGTGCAATAGAGTGTACAAAGTAACACTCAGCATTAACGCCCAGACTTTCGAAAAAATAAAAATGAGGTAAACGCCCAGTGTACAGTACCCTGTACTGTGTAGCTTATGAAATGTCATTTTTATATTTAAACATATTGGCTTATACATTGCACATTGGGCGTCTAGCTGAACTTGCGTTTTTTTTCTTGGGCGTTACGAGGTTATAATAATAAATTTTGCAACCAACAAAGACATAACATAACAGATACATAAGCCATAACTTCACTACATACTTAGTATAAAACAATGTCGCTTTCCGCTGTCTGTCTGTCTTAGATGTTTAAAACTACGCAACGGATTTTGATGCGGTTTTTTTTTAATGAATTAAGAGCCAGGGTTATATGTATAATACATTCATAATATAGTAGAGAAACACTGATAATTTTAGAGGTTTATAATGCTATATCGTAAATAAACACATTTTTTTTCGCTTACATTGCAAACGCTGGTTCAACCTACGAGATAGATCAAAATAATGTACTACATGATTGTACACCTTAAATAGGTCTACAAAGAAGTCTCGTGCGAAGCCGGGGCGGGTCGCTAGTATTTAATATCTTAAATATCGTTTTTTTGTACTGTATACATCCTACCTGATATTTTGAAATACATTGAGATAATGGGCTTAGTCATGTTACTTTGTAAGTAATATAACTCAATATTCTGAGTAATATCTCAGCAAAATTTAAACGGAAATACATTGGGTATAAGTTAAAAACGTTACAAATTTTAACTACTAGTGGTTTTCTTCGAATTATTTTGTCTTGGAAAGGTAAGAAAGCCAAGTAAGATAAAATTGGAACAAAAACGATAAAGATGTAATTCTTTGACGCCAATTGACCACTGTTTTTGTCTGCAAAGTCCCAGTTGACATTGAAATAAGTAGATCTTTTCAACTGAACTGAATCAAAAGCAATATCCAATCTTCCCTCCCATTCTCTTTGCTTCATCGACGGAGCGGTTCAAATATTCATTCTTAAGGCTCTTTGTGTTCACTCCAACGATTTTTAAACCTCCTCGAGTTCCTGGATTTTGCACATTTATTTTTCTACGTTTAAAATACTTTCCTTCGAATCCTAAAATGCTTTTTATTTAAAGTAAGACTAACTTAATGTATTAGTGTTCTTATAGTCTGTTAAATCAAATTTAAGCGAACCAAGTAAAATTTTGAAGAAAATACCTGCTACAGGTACTCCTGGGTGATCTACTCTGAGTGCACGCAGTTAACTACATGTATTTTTTGGAGTGTTAGTAGCAGCATATGAAAAAGACAGCGTCTATGCTCTGAGAAACTCTTTAGCCAAGATGAACTCTATAGATGGTAGTTTCGAGGATCATTCTGTTTTACAGCGAATCCTCACCTCTCGACTTTAAAAAAGGGGATGTTTTATCAATTTTATCATACGCCGACTTAATTATTATTTACTTTAATTGTTTTTAAAATACACGGTCATAATGTCCTACATTAACAGGGAAAATATATGAAATAATTCTCATTCATTTTATAGGAACAATCAGCAGCAAATTGGCTAGGATGTTCAACGCTCTACACGCGCTCTCATATATATAAAACAAATTTTTGTCCAAATCATTTACACCTTGGTATCTTAACTACAGCTGCTGACTGAACCAGAGAAATAGGAAGCTACTAAATAGAGGGCCGACAAGCGACAACTAATTATTTCATTTGAACCGCGCTCGTCAGACAGCCCCATAGTACCGTAGCATCTCTGTAATTTAATAATCTTAAGCGTTAAAAAGCAATGTAGGTAGATAATACTCCGGGATGCACAAGAAGGCCAAGTTTAAATTGCCCCATCATTCCGTGCAAAGTTTCTTGTTCGAAACTGTGGTAATCCAGTTATTACCTATATACTGTCGGAGCTCTGCTTCTCACGGGTACTGAAACGTGTTATGAATCATAGATTAAAGTAATACGTGCGTATATGGTACCTATTTGATTCGCGTTAGTTACAAGTAAATAGTCATCTACGTATAAAGCAGTAGGACAGGTGAACAGCGTGTACGTTCGGAGCGTGTTTCGTTTTGTAGGAATGCCATGGAATTATAATTCTCTAATTAGGGTAGAACATAATTAGAAAATTAAATTTTGTTATTGTTATGATATGACCTTAAGGCGAATAGTCTCGCGCGCACTGATAGGCTCAAGCAATATCCCAAATAACACGTCGCCTCTTGCGCGCACTAATGAGTCTCAAAACCAGAGTATAACCATAACATATCAAGATTTAAAAACGTATTTTAAAACCAGTCTTATTGTCACAATGCTATCTGAATCGTATTTTGCTGATGTTAAACTCGATTAACCTGTTACCTACGCACATATACCATACCCATACAACGTTGCATATGAGTCGAGAAAGACACGATAGCTCCACGGGGAGCCATCGCATCTTGTTCAACAACTATTAACTGTGCAATTACGTATGTTTATCGTATACATACTCGCCATGGGGCTCTTATGAGAGTAATGAAGAAGAATGAGGGTTTTATTTTCAGTCAATATAAATTAATTCAAGGACATTTTAGGGTACCTACCTAGTTTTAAGAAGGTTAATTATATTCAAAAGATGAAATGGTCATGATTTGTCAAATGATATATATCGAAATGTGTTAAAACACAGCTTACTTTAGTAGCAAATGAAACAAACGATACTTATCCAAAACTATGTGTTACTACAATTAATTTTGTATTAAGCAGAACGTCTGCTAACGATACCACAATGCTTAGAAAAAATGGAAAAGTAGAAAAATCCACTGCCTCAGGCGAGACTCGAACTCGCGACTCTGGGATACATGCCCATCGCTCTGACCAACTGAGCTACTGAGACACCTGATGGCTGCGAATTTCTCCACTATATCCCATATGCGTCTTAGGGGGACGCCTAGCGACATATGTCGAAGAAGTCTTACACTTCTCAACCGGGCATCGGAGTCCCAAGTTGTATTGAGAATTCACCGATAACAATGCGCTACCCCATACTACAATTAATTTTGTATTAAGCAGAACGTCTGCTAACGATACCACAATGCTCAGAAAAAATGGAAAAGTAGAAAAATCCACTGCCTCAGGCGAGACTCGAACTCGCGACTCTGGGATACATGCCCATCGCTCTGACCAACTGAGCTACTGAGACACACCTGATGGCTGCGAATTTCTCCACTATATCCCATATGCGTCTTATGTTGGCAGATGTCGCTAGGCGTCATAGGATATAGTGGAGAAATTCGCAGCCATCAGGTGTGTCTCAGTAGCTCAGTTGGTCAGAGCGATGGGCATGTATCCCAGAGTCGCGAGTTCGAGTCTCGCCTGAGGCAGTGGATTTTTCTACTTTTCAATTTTTTCTAAGCATTATGTATTACTAAATAAAAACTTACAAAACTTCCTTAACCACATATAAATATGTCAAGGATAATGAGTAACGTCACTTTCCATTTAAATTTATAAGGTTACCCGATTTACCTTCCTTAGGTGTGTTTGCCGTGTCGCTGTATCTGGTATATGTAGGTAGTTTAGAGTATATTCCGTCAACGGGTGGCAAGAATGATATAAGACATGGATTGACAATATCCATAATCGCGTTCCCTTATTTCAGGTTATAACACTAGCGTCATCTATCGGTCACCACAAACACTAACTCTTAGTTTAGAATATTTTGTTCGGCGATTAACGCTGACAGAATAACTCGACTCCAGTCTCGACAGATGGCGCTGTGGCACTTATTACCGAAAACAGACGTAAAACCTGAAGTTTTGAGGAACGCGATTTTGTATAGGCATTGTCAATCCATGTCTTATATCATCCTTGACGGGTAGTGACCATACCGCTTACAGCGTTCCCTCACTGAAAGTGAATTCTAATGCACTGAGCCAGGCACAAGTCATCCCTAATACGGTATCCAGTATTGACTGGGATCATAAAATATATTCAATATTATTATGTATGATTATGTAATGTGTGGACCATGTTGTCTGTCAATAAATGATTTGAATTTGAATTTGAATAGGGAATTATGACAAAAAGTTTCAGAGGTGATATTCAACAGATTCTTATTAACCCTTTCACCGCCAAGAATCGGACGGAAAAATCGTGCCCTCAGCGCGCGCGCGCGCGCAAGGCAACTCGCTTATATTTTGGACGTGATATCACGTGCTGGCGCTGAGGGTACGACTTTCCGTTCGCGTGATTTGACGTCTTTGGCGGTCAAAGGGATAAATGAAAACTTTTGGCTTATCAATAACTTTGTCTTTCAAATGTAGGCTTTAAATTATTTAAAACTTTCTATTCACAATCACTGCGCAGGTACGTGATGAGTTTTGTACCAGCCGTGTTTGGTAGAAATTATAGGTATACTGGCTTTTGCCCGCGGCTTCGCTCGCGTTAAATTCGGGGTAACACGGTTCCCCTTTCCTGATTTAAAACACAAAAGAGAACTCGGAACAGAATAAACCGTGCGGTTTATTAAAACAAATAGTCCGCATACCAATTTTTAGCTTTCTACCTTGAAAATTGCGTAATGCTCCATACAAACTTCCACCCCCCATTTTAGGGAAGTAGGGGGTTAGAAAGAGACAAAAAGTAGCCTATGTCATTCTCCATCCCTTCAACTATCTCCACTTAAAAAATCAAGTCAATTCGTCGCCCCGTTTTGCCGTGAAAGACGGACAAACAAACAAACAAACAAACAAACAAACAAACAAACACACACATACACTTTCCCATTTATAATATTAGTATGGATTATTAAAGAAAAACCTGTCCAAAATAACTTCTGTGCTACTGGCCAGTAATATCCGTTGAGTAAATTCAGTAATATCCTAGAAATTCACCAAGCCAGTGTTCATTCTTTCCAATTAAAACACAAAAAGATTTGTCGTCAAGCAAAAGCTCGATACGTTAAAACGCATGTGTCGTTAAAAATGACAATAATAAATTGACATTTCCAATAACGAGAGGATAAAGGCCATTTGATACAGTCGAGGTAACGAGCAACAGAACACCGGAAATTTACTTAAATGGGAACGTTAAAAGACAGTTTTAATAAGTGACATGTGCAAAAAGGGCAACGCAAATTGGAGGGCTGAAAAATATCGAAAAATGTAATGTATTGAATTGGATACATTTGCGTTGACTTGTTTTAGCGGTAGTAGCAACCGAAGTAAGATCGTCCTCGTCGTTTAAGCGATTATCATATATAGCCTCTGAAGTCTTGAGAAATTTGTTACAAACGAGTTGCATTTTAAATCGGCATAGAGTTCAATCATTATCAACATATTCAGTTCATGTCGTAAACGTGTCACTACTACAAACCTCATTAAACACAAGTGTCAAAGTAACAGATGAAGACAAAAAAAACCCGGCCAAGTGCGAGTCGGACTCGCGCACGAAGGGTTCCGTACCATTATCTATAAAAACGGCAAAAAAATAATGTCTGATGTATGGGAGCCCCTTAAAAATTTATTTTATTCTGTTTTTTAATATTTTTTGTTATAGCGGCAACACAAATACATTATTTGTAAAAATTTCAACTAACTATCACGGTTCATGAGATACAGCCTGGTGACAGACGGACGGACGGACGGACGGACAGCAGTCTTAGTAATAGGGTCTCGTTTTACCGGAACGGAAGTTATACGAAACCCTAATAAAGCGATTATAGGTAAAACCAGATCTTAATGTTTTCATCATCATCATATCAGCCGAAAGACGTCCACTGCTGGACATAGGCCTCCCCCAAAGAGTGCCACAATGACCGGTCCTGCGCCACCCGCATCCAGCGGGTTCTCTTAATGTTAAAAAAATACCGCTACGAGGCCAATTACGATTACTTACATGATAATGAGTATAATGACATATAAATCATTCGCAGTTTTGTTAATAATGAAAACATATTTCAGTAATCATTAATCACGAACAACATACATTGATGTCGTAATAAACAGTTTTTTAAACGTTTTAGAATCTCTAACAAAAGAAAAAGACCCAGACAGGGTACATATTTCCTTTAAGGTCAGTCAGCCGCTTTTGCGAAACCTAGTGCTACTAGGGATTAGGTACGCAACCCTTATCGAAAAACGGGTCGTGATTAGATAAATGATAATACATCTAACTTCTAGTCATGTAACTGCCAACCAAATGCTTTAGAATTAACAAAGTAAATACAATTAAATTAGATTCGGAGCCCATCTCAAATAAAGGTCCCGTATTATTTTGCCATTCTAAATGTAGTAATGGCTATTGTTACGCACTTTGCTAAACATTTCGCCGGGTATGTATAATCGCCTTTATAATTTTACATGGCGAATCTGCCGCGCATTAGATTCGCATCAGTATTATATAATACACACATGAATGACAGCGCACATGCATGATAAAATCAATTCGCTCAGAAAAGCAACACTCGCGTATTACCTTAAACGTTGGAATATATCACAAAGAGTACTGACGGTACAGTGATGGTGGTCGTTAAAATTCAATTCACCACAGTCCGCGAAAGCGCATTCGACAAAATCGAAACTACTTACTAAACCTCGTATGTAACTTTCACACAATTTAAATATAGACCTTGCTGCTTGTCATTTAAAGCCTTTATTCCAGTAGTCGCATGATAGTTATTCGAGGTTGGAAATGGCACTAGTGCAGGAAATGTATTTTAGCGGCTTTATAACCTTGCAGTGGCGCTTGAGCGGCAGGTAGCGGTAAAATTGCGTGCGGCAATTTTTGGCTGAAAATGTGACAATTGTATTTTTGTGGCACGTTGGATTGATAGTGTGTGATCATCATAGTAATGTGTAAGAATTGAAATTGACAGCACAATATCTATTTAAAAACGTCATTATTTTGATATAAAAAAAATTGGCGCATAATATTTCAAAGCCATAAGGCACATTATTTAACCTTAACTCATAATTTTTTTTTAGTTTAAGATGTTTAAGATTAGCAGTTAAGACTGGCAAATAAACAGTTTAATTTTTTTTATTTTTTTTAAATTAAATATTCCGCAAAATACTAAATAGTCGCTCTCATTGTGTCTTATGTATGTCGTCATAATTATCAAAACATCATCTTAACACCTTCCAGGTGATTGATTATCTACTGCTGCAAAAGATTAACGTACGAATTAGTTAATATAATACCGTTTCTATAAATAAATCAATATAACAGGACAATATTACACAAATCAACCTAGTACTGATTTAAACTTACACGATTTTCACTCATTATTTTGACAAAAAGGGGACGAAACGTCAGGGAAATAATAAAAGTAAGTGTACGCGATTAAGTCCCGTTTTTGTCAAAATAATGAAATCAACCTAGTCCCACACCAAGCTCAATAAGGCTTGAGTGCCCAGGAACAGGTAAACACACAAAAAAATGCCCTCACCGCGAACCATACTTTGTTCGTTCGTTCATCTATTTGCAATATATGCATCACCCTCTTTCGAATATGCAAGAGCGATAGAGAGGAATATAACTAAATTTCGGTTATTGACGTTCGCGATAAGCCCGCAGGATTCGAACCCGGGACCTCCGGCTTCATAGCTAGAGTCTGTTTAGAATCGCTCTCGCCAGTCGAATAGTTTTTGCGTCCATATGCTATTTATATTTATTTTATCATCTATTATGGTAGTGGAATAGTTCCACAGGAAAATTTTCAATATTCACACTAGTTCATAAAACTGTTACCTATCTAATCTCACGGCTCAGCCGGGGACCCCACACCTATTAATTCGGCCCTCGATGACGCAGAAAATTGATTCCACCAATGGCAGCGCCGATGAGTTTTTTACAGCCAATCATAACCGGATTTGTCTCCCAAGTGCCGGTATTAGCGCCGGCAGGAAAGAATGCGGGGCGAATTTTAACGGGATGCGCTGTTTGGAGTTTTTGTAGGATTTTGATGATTTGTAGGCATTGAAATCACATAATGCAACTAATTACAGTGAGCGAATGCTTGGCTCTTTTCAGCAAAAGTGTATTAAGTCCTCTTTTTCCGTGTCACTTTGCGTGCTGACTAGAATTATCTGTATACTACTACTACCTGTATACTTGTATCTCTGTACTACCTAGTATATCTGTGTACTGTAAAGACAATACATGTTACGGGCGCTCCAGTGTATAACAAACTGCCTAATTTTATAACAGAAGCTGTTAGCCTTCCAGCATTCAAATATTAATTTAAAAGGATGGCTCATTAAACAATGTTATTATAGCTATGAGGAATTTATAGAATGTAAAGAATTTAATGTATGTAATATTTAATAAAAAAATTAAGTGTAAAATTGTTAATGATGATGTTAAATTATGTTTTATAATGTGACAGATTTTAGTTGTTAAGCGTGACCTGTAATGAGTTATTACCAATAAATGATGTCTATGTCTATAATATGAGTTAAATTTTCGTAAGAATATGTGGAAAATAAAGTAGGTTTACCTAACAGCACAACATCTAGACACGCGGCAGCGTGTCAAACCAAGTTCAAGCAAAGGAACTGGCTAGCCAGCGCCGAGTGTATATTACACGAACCACTTGGTGCCACTTTTGACCCTTCTATAACTCAAAACCTCTTTAACGTAAACACATAAAACTGCGTGTGTTTAATTATATCCATAAGGACATCTAGAAGCCCAAATTTCATGAAGCTAGCTCAAACGGTTATAAAGATATGAAGGTCAAAAAGTTGTAAATTTTAGCACTGACTGACTGACATATAGTACCTAAATCTAACCTACTTTCAGATGACGTAGAAGGATGAAATTTGGAATCCAGCTCGGTAATTTGTGTAAGCATAGGAAAAAATCAAAAAATAAAAAAAAGTTGAAAAATAGGGGGTCCCCATACAATATTTTTTTTTAAATTGTATCGTTGGAACCGTTACAAGCAGACATTTGAAACTATCCCAATATATGTATTATTATATTTGCTATATAACAGAAACATAAAAATAAAGTTAAGTCAAAAAATAACATACAAAAAACTTGTAATACGCGCTAAACGACCGGCCAACGGTGTGTCGTCGGCGGCGCGCGGCACCAATAGCATACAGACAATAAGATAAAAAAGAAAACCATGCAGCGGAAACGCAAGAAAAAACATTAAATCTCAATACCTGCCTAGTTTTCTTTACAAAAAGTAATGATATCCCACCAAAAACATAAATGTAAAAAAGGAGAGCCAAGTTCAATACAAAAATAAAATTATGCTTGGCTGTGGGCTTCGCCACAAAAAGAATGGAGATCTAAATGAGTGCCAAGTTCTATGCAAAATCCAAATATGTATTTATAGGAACAAAATAACATTATGAACAAGTATTAAACTCTATTTCTTTGCTTTATTGGATACCTATAACAATTGCTGTTATTTAAAAATGTAAGATCTTAAAGTAGGTTAGATTTGACTTGGCCAGTTTTTATCAGAATTAAAATATATATATATATATATATGTTGAATAACTTTATAAAATGACTGATGTAATGAAAACTGGCCAAGTCAAATCTAACCTACTTTAAGATCTCACATTTTTAAATAACAGCAATTGATATAGGTATCCAATAAAGCAAAGAAATGGAGTTTAATACTTGTTCATAATGTTATTTTGTTCCTATAAATACATATTTGGATTTTGCATCGAACTTGGCTCTCATTTATATCTCCATTCTTTTTGCGGCGACGCCCAAAGCCAAGCATAATTTTTGTATTGAACTTGGCTCTCCTTTTTTACATTTATGTTTTTGGTGGGATACTATACCACCATAGCGCCTTTAGCGTTATGCGTGAAATCCCTACATATCTAAACCGTTAATGGATGAAATACCTTTGACTTGAAAATATCACTTTTCTTAGGACTTGAGTCATGGTGGCATACTTAGAGAAATCAACCAACCGGAGGCGATTGACAGGCGTTCCCCTCTGCCGAAAACATATGACCACTGGTCATACACATGTATGGACTGACGTTTATCTATTTGTACGTTACGTACATACATTTGACGTTCCCCTCCCCCCTCCAAATTCGGCAGACTTTTTTTTTATCGGAAATGACAGACATGACATCCGGGTTGAATTCTCTAAGGTTAAATTTATGCATATTTTTTTTAAGTATAGGGGAACCTGTTCTACCATGTACAGTTTTTCTGTTTTCGATTTTTAGAAAAAAAAAGAAAAGCCTGCCTGCTCGCCAAATGTGCAATTTCCTAAAGATTGACTATTAAGCTACATTATTCCAATGTAAAAAAAAACTACCAATACTGGTTTCATCAGTCGCCGGTTTCGACAGGGTAGGCTGTTAGAAAAAAAAGGGCAATGTGTCCAAGGAACAACATTACACCCCTGATGTACATTGGACATTACCCGTCATTCCTTAGGGAAGGTTGTTAGCCGAATAAAAAGTTAAAAACATATTATTATGTTCGGTTACCCTGGTAAAGGTCGCGGGAGTCCGCTGGATGCGGGTGGCGCAGGACCGGTCATTGTGGCACTCTTTGGGGGAGGCCTATGTTCAGCAGTGGACGTCTTTCGGCTGATATGATGATGATGATGATGATGATGTTCGGTTATATACATAATATGAATATAATAAAGCAAACTATTTGTTAGAAATAATATCTAATTGAGAATAATACTTGATCATAGTTTTTGGATTTAAAATTATGATTATTTACTATGTATAGGTAGCATGAAATTGCCAGCATTTCATGATGTAACGTTATCAATGTAATATAATAAAAGCAGAACCATACTTTAATAAACATTCCACCCATCTATATCTTTCTAAACTATGTCCAAGGTACAACAAATGCTAGGTGTCCAAGGTACAATAACGTAGATTAATTGTTACTTAAATTTGACAAAAGAATTGGCTATAATTACCATTTCGTAGTTGATTTAGACAAAAATAGCCTACATATCATAAATTGCTTAAACATTGTTTGATGAAAGAACAATCAAGCCCAAACTAAAATAGAAAATATTTACTTTAACAGTTTCCGTACAACCTCCGTATCTCGTAGCCCGTAGCCACGTATATGTCGTATGTAGCGCGTATTAGCTACGAAGAGAGAACCCGACAGTCGTGTTCCTGGTCGTGAAAGTGTTAAGGAGCCGAAATCCTGTTTTTCGTTTTGTGAGTAACTTAACTCTCGTGTGATAAAATATAACTAGCTTGATTGAATGGTTCACCAAAATAGAAGTTTATGTAACTGTTACGTAATAAGGGTCCTTAAAATACGAGTGTGGTTTTATGAAACGAAGCCGCAGGCGAGTTTCATAATAAGATCACACGAGTGTTCTAAGGCCTAATTACGTACAGTTGCATACACTGCTTTATCTACACACATATTATAAATCCTAAATGATGTGTTCGGAAACCAGTCGAATGACCGCCATTGCACAGCCATGACCAACTCGATTGTGTCGGCGGTCGCGCGGGCGCGTGCCGGCGCTCGGGGAGAGCGCGGATCTTGGTAACGTTACCGTGGATTATGAATTTTCATACGTTTTTACCACACTGTCAGAGATGTTACGTTACTGGTTGCAATAATGGTGGTAATTACTCGTACATACGGTTTCCGAACGCGGAATAGAGGATTTATGATATTGGTGTAGATAAAAGGATAAAAGCAACATCCACAATATTTTAAAAGAATCAGTAGGTTTCGAGAAAAAGTCGACTGACCTGGGTAAAACTATGTTTTTATTTTATACCACGACGGTGGCAAACAAGCATATGGTAAGCAGCTACCGTAGCCTATGGACTCCTGCAACTCCAGAGCTGTCGCATACGCGTTGCCGACCCTTTACAAAAAGGAGGATTCACTGTCTTGACGGCTAAAGGAACAAGAGGGTCCCTCATCGTCAACACACTGGGTCCTCTTTGACCTCTTTGGCAACCTTACTCACCAGCAGGAACACAACACTATGAGTAGGGTCTAGTGCTATTTGGCTGTGGTTTTCTATAAGGTGTAGTTACTTCCCCAGTCGGGCTCTGCTCCAGATTTAAGCGAGATGATCAGATGACATTCGCTGTGCTGTGAGTCACGCATATTTATGCGTGGCTGTTGTGTGTGCTATGTTCAAGGTAGAACAGGTTTATATACAAACTATGGGAAAATAGTATAGAGACATTAAACATTACCTAATGAGCATCTAAAAGCACTAACTAAGAAGCTATATTTTATGTAACTTTTAAAGTACGTAAAGATTCACAAATACGTCCGATTTAGACAGCCAACGCTCTGAAACTTTATGATTCCATAAAATAAAATAAAATGTAATAGCGTTCACTTTGGTTTTACTTTTCCTCCTAATACCACTACGGAAATACCTACATGCAGTGTTTCGTTTTAAATAAAAATCTGGTACATTTAAATGGTTCTAAAAATGGATCCATTTCTATTGGCCGTTAAGCCTTTAAAGCTGATATTATTTACAGCTGGGTTTTTAAAAGTTTCGTTTTTCGAATTACCTAATATGTAGACCGACTATTTTTATACATTTTGTTTAATACTTGAAGGTTAATGTCAAAGGTCGGATTTAGGTGTAGCTTAGAAAGGCCGAGGTCAAACCCGGAGGTATTGGGTTCAAACCCGGAGGTCTCGGGTTTAACCCCCGGGTTCAGCCCTAGGGTTGAAACACCGGGACTTAAGCATATATGTGACAAGGTAATAAGAATAATGCAGGTAATGTCTAACGGAATTTTCAATAGGAGTTGCAGAGAAAGCGTTTGGCATACCTACTGTTATTTTTAATATTAAAGGTTTGCGGGCTACACCGATATTTCAACTACATAAATTACGTAGACCATTTATGGTAGGCAATATGTAGTATGAAATGTATTTTAAAATGAGTCACATTGCAAATGTTCTAGTGCCGTATTCTTATTTTTCAAATACATTAAAAACACAATCTATCTCAAACACAACTTCAGCACACAACAAATAATCAACCAATGTTGAAGTTGTATTGGAGTCACATCGGAATAATTTTACAAGCAAATTCTGACATTTCTGATTCAGACGTTTAGGCGATAGGTTGTAATGCATTGGAGTTGTATTGAAGTTGGATCGTGTCATAACGTGTTTTAAAGTTAGAATACGGCCCCTAGTCTTGGGCGTACACTCCGTTTTTGACGAACACTTTACTACTGTAGCTCCTTGAGATTTAAGACGACAGTTTTGGCCGATAATGAGCAAAGTATTAAAGAGCAGTCGCTAAAAATACTTACGATGACAGGATGCGATGAGAATGAAATAAAGTTTCACAGTCGGCAGAGCACCCTTGGGGCGTATTTCTTGAATAATGGCCCTCTAATTCTGACTCTTCTATTAAAAGTTGCTAAGATTATGGACATTACCTCCAAGGGAGGTGTAACTTTTGGGTGACGCGAATGATTTTTGACCATGGCTTAAGAAATATTACTTAAAAGTTAACGTAAAGTCATTTTTAGACGCCTTAAAGTTTTCCCGGAGTTTTTACTTCAAATTGAGTTGGTAAGTAAACAAGCATATGCATACAATATATCTATAACTTAACAACGTTGTCTCAACTTTGCGATTTCTTGGTATTAAGGCTCATTTACACATTGATCAGTGTTAATTGCGAGTTCATACATTTGTTACTAAACACAAGTAGAAAATGTATGAACTCGCACTTAACACTAATCAATGTGTAAATGGGCCTTTAGTCTTTTTTTAATCTAGATAATCTATTTAGACGAAACAAAAAGAAACTGAAAGTAAATACATAAATAAATATAATACTATAAAAAATGCGTAATTATTAATAAATAGCATGTTATCAACATAATACTTATGTAGTGCCATATACGAGATATCTCTATACTCCGCGTAGCGCGTTATTTCTTTGAAACCTAAGCTGCCAAAAAGAAGGGGTGCGGGAGGGGAACACGCAATGCTAGACAGGGAACGCGCGATTGTTCCGTGGGGCGTACGAGAGAGTCAGGTATTAATGGTTGCCATGGAGACGTACTAAGTTTACTGTCACTTCCAATAATTTGTATCTCACTGTAAAGTGAAATTACCTCAAGCCTGGCAGCGGGGGTCGCCCTAATATGCGGGGTCTTGGGTTAATAAGTCTATGTGGAGTGCAAAGTGGCTGTAATTTTTTTATTATAAGCAATAGTTGTTACTACGGAATGTCATTTAGTTTAAGATGTGTTTGATCGATTAAGTACGGCTTGTTTAATTTGTAGACGTGACATTATACAGAGAATATTTTCTCATGGTTTTGGAAGTATGTGATCGTAATCAAAGCTAGCTTTTCAAGACCTGGCTAAAATAAGTTAATGGTTTAATGAGACAACGCCCACAATAAAACTTATTATGTAATATCTAGTCCAATATCTGATTATAATCGTGTTTTAATTCAATATTCTCTAAAATTTACAAAACTTCATTTTAGCGGGCTTACTACGAAGTTCCGATACTTTTAATTGGCGCATTGAAAACGAAGTATTAAACAGAGTGTATTGTTGATAACTACATACCCTAAGGGTAGTTAGTATAGACCCTAATAAACACACTTTATGTTTTATTAAAATTAAACTACATTTTCTTTACTAGCTACATGATTACATTAGCTTTAACACGTCACAATTTATATGTGTCACATTAGTGTATACGCAGTACATTGCTGCTCAAAAATTTCTAAAATTAATTACTCGGTGTCAATTAACAGTTAACTAAAGATTTAATGCGATATCGATATAAAACTTCAAAACCTGCGTCTGGTTTCCTTTTCATATCAACAATACGCGCGGTATATACTCAGTAGGTATAAATCGCCGTTAAGCACCCCCACCAACGGTCCATTGATTATTGCTACAACTTACCAAAATCGTTCAAGTTAATACATCACAAAAGCATTTATTACCAAAACCTACACGGTACCATAAATTTAGTTAAACTACAATCTCTATAAAAACGACGTCGGACCGTGGGCGAATGAAATAAATCTGCCCCTAAATAACGCTGTTAGTAATATATATTCCCCCCTAAATATAGGGAACGGCCGATCCTGGCAACATTTAAACTACTTTGGGAAAGTGATGGGCTGGGGTGCATGTCTAATCGAGAGGTATCGCGCTCTGACTGTTTCCGCTCTTGGTGTTGCCAAACTCTTGTGAATTTCCCCCTTTTTATATATAACACTTGACGTCAACAAGTCTTCACGGTAACTTAGACAGTTATGTGACAGTTTTAGGTAAAGATACCATTATGTCTTACGTCGTAATTTGTACAGATTCAATATGGTGCTCGAACAATAAAAGCGTAAGGGCCGCCCGCCAAATGATAGGTATCTTCACATATTGCAGTAAAATATTAGCTTTAATAAAGGAAAATTTAAAATAATAAATAAGACCCTGGGGCCAGATATAGTGATAGGATTTTATCTATATTTACAAAACTTGAAATGACCGCTAGCATATTATTATAGAACAAGCATCGATAATTGAGTTTATCGATAAAGGAACTCCCTACCTGTCTTAAAATGTTGCTCCTTGGGTTTCTATCTAGTCTGGTGATGAGAAATAATTAAGTTAATTTTATCCGACATCGTTTCTCGAGTCCCTCTCCTCCTATTCATTTTTGTTCAACGAAAACAATTCAAATAGGCGTAGGTAATCATTAAAAGAAATCTTTTAAACATTTTTCAAGTCTCACAAACGAAATAAGTTTAAGCCTCTGCTTTAATTATAAAAACGCCAAAATCCGAGATAACTCGAAGGAAAAAAATCGGAATCAATTCCAGCGTGATTTCAGGATCGCTTATTTACTTAACAAAGTAATAAGCTTTCAGGATAGATTTGCTCTTGACACCTGGAAAATAAATTTAATAAAAATGAGGCGTGTTGTTTATTTATAAAAATCAATTTATGTTATTTTCTTTCTATATGATTTGGGATTGAGATTAAGATCGATTGTTGATGATTGAGTGTCTACGCGAATAAATACCAATGAAAGTTGACGGGTATCTGCTGGAAAAGGGGCGTAATATGATAAATACGGCTTTTACGACTGGTGTAAAGGAGCTATTACATTTAATACTAGATCTGACATTGTTGAAAGGTTTCTTTTATAACTTGTTCAAAATCTAGGCTGTCACAACTAAGGTTGGATCCTAAATTAGGATAGATGTAATAGCTCCTTAATACAGGTGTAAGGGGACCGTATTCTAAATTTAAAACATGTATAGACACGATACAATTTCAATACAACTATACAATACAGATAACGCCTAAATCATAAATATTAGGATTTATTTGAAAATTATCCCGTTCCAATTATACTCCAATACAACTTCAATATTGGTTTATTATTTGTTGTGTGTTGAATTGAAGTTAAGTGTGAGAAATTTTGTGTTTGGAATGTATTGTCTATGTATTTTAAAATTAGAATTATGGTATGATTTCTAAGGGTTTCTGTAAAACGCTATGTTTTTGGATTGCGGTACCTATTTTACGTTATTTTTACTCAGTGCTCTTTTAATCTTTAATCAAAACAATAAAAAATACCAATTTTTAGGGTTCCGTAGCCAAATGGCAAGAAACGGAACCCTTATGGATTGGTCATGTCTGTCTGTCTGTCTGTCCGTCCGTATATCACAGCCATTTTACTAGGAAACTATACGACGTATCTGAATAAAATGTACACATAAGGTGTATTTTGTTTGCAGCTACCTAGTTATGTAGTTAAAGTTGAAAAAAAAAAATATGGGGGGCATGTAATGTAAAAAAATGTTTAAAACCAAATATCAACATGTGACACATCAGTCGATAGGTCTTTTACAATAACTTTGAGGTTTCTTGACCATTTTGTGATTAAGTGAATATTTTCTGAAATAATCGCTTCGAAAGTCAGAAAAATTGTGTCCTCCCCCCTGTAACTTTTGAACCGTAAATCCAAAAAATATGATAAAATTTGAGGAGATGAGCCTTATCATATACTTTCTACGAAAATTATTTTGAACATTATCGGTTCAGCCATTTTTGAGCTATCTCCAAAAAACTTCTTCCATAGGCATCAGATACGACCTTTTGGTATTAATTTGGTTCTTATTCCATTGAATGTACGGAACCCTCTTATGCATGGTCCGACACGCACTTGGCCGGTTTTTATTATTATTATTGTGTTACTATTTTTCACAATATCGCTTTGTGTGGCAGTAACTTAAAGAAAAACTTCAAAAATGTTCGAGAATTTAGGGACATTCATTCATTCTTAAAACATAAAAGCTGTCTCAAGATTCGTTTTTTCATGCCATTTGTACCTTGAAGTCAACCGTTTTAAAGTAGCTACTTTTCATTTGTTATGTAAAACAGTTCAATGGTAACTTTATATTCAAACAAAACAATAATAATTTAGTTTCAAGAAACTAACATAGCGTATCGTAAATGCGTTTTATTGAAAGAAACCAGATATTCCTTTGCATTTTGTTATCCGCTTTCGCCCTGAATAATAACACGTTTGAGCTGATTTAATAAAAAAATATGCCAAAAAATAAACCCTGCTAATCAAGCTGTTAACGGCCTCCTAGCCCAGTCGGTAGTGACCCTGCCTACGAAGCAGGAGGTCCCGGGTTCGAATCCTGGTCAGGGCATTTATTTGTGTGTTTATCACAGATATTTGTTCCTGAGTTATGGGTGTTTTCTATGTATTTAAGTATTTATTCATATTTATCTATTATATATATCGTCGTCTAGTACCCATAACACAAGCCTCATTGAGCTTACTGTGGGCCTAGGTCGATTTTGTGTAAGATTGTCCTATAATATTTATTTTTTTGTTAACGAAACTCCGTACCGCGACATTTTACTAACTGTTGTTCCACGAATCAATAGAGCCCTCCTGTGACAATAATTTTCACTAAACACGTCCATAAAACGAGACAGTCCTCCGTAACGTCAGAACTTCCACGATAATAGCGGGTAGGCCTACCCGGTGTCCTTGGACTGGGGAAATTATGGCCACATTATGCTTGATGGCTGTAGTTTTTGTATGAAACGATGCCTTGAGGATTTAAATGTTTTCCAAGATCGCTCTGAGCGAAGAAAGTAAAATATTTAAGTTTCTGAGTGTAACTTAGTCACATAAATGTATATATTTTATTGTATTATGTTTTATAAATTTACTAGGTATTGAAATAAAAACAAAAACTATTATTGCGGGTAAAAAATACACATTAAAAAAAAAATCTTTGTAAATCTATGTTTTGTAATTTTGTCGTTTGTATTCATAAGTACAGTTATATATATATGTATATATATATAATATTTGCCTTTGTTTTGCCTTATTGGCGAAGAACACTTACAACAGACTATGAAATCACATACCACAAAAAAACGAAACTTTACAATTGTTTACAAGTACTTACTTTTTAATATGATGCCGTTTTAAAATTTTGATTCTGTTATCAATGGATCAAAAGAAATACTTGTTTTATTTTGTTATTGATTTTATTTTGAGTCTACTTAAATAATATAAATCTAGTAACAATTTTTGTTCTATGTATACAATTTTTAAATGAAAGCCTTTTACGTGAACTTTTTATATCGGTAAAAATATTTTCTACATGCTTATTTTCTCATGAAGGCTATTAAGCCTGCATTGTTATTTTATCTCTATTAAACTCATGCTCATCTACATAATTTTGACATATGCTGTACATATATCATACTTTATATTCCTCCAGACACTCAACTGAATTTATTTAGTAAACCCTCAACGCCCTAGGCGAGTGCTCAAATTCGCTACTAACACCATAATAGCTCACAAAAAACGGACAAGGGTCGGAAACTTCCACCTCACGCGTTGGAGTCAAGTGCAGAAGTTATCTATTGCCCTAACGGCGGACGGGAACAAAAACAAGACAAAGAAAATTGCGGCTAACGATAGATAGATGGCGTGACTAATGACTGTTTCATTGCATTAAATAAACCTAGTTATCAGTTCAGCCAGACAACTAATTGAGGTTTCGCTGCTGTGTTAGTCAAACATCATTGTTTTGTTTTGCACTAATTGGAAGATGTTTGTTCATTGTAGACTTTTTACTAATAGCAGTTGTGTCGGTTTAAATTGTTTTGACTTTAACAAGCTTAACTTGAGCTCTGAGAGAAAAACAAAGCTCATTAATTACTGCATGTTTCAAAAGGACAATTACGTTAGGCAGGAATTTAATTAACAAATGACAGATTTTTTAAATTCTTCAAACAGGCTTAACATATAATATGTTACTTTTCACAACAATACAATAGTATGATATTATTTGTGGGCTAGTTACTCAGATCATGTACATCTTTATTTGCTACTTTATTTGTTTCTGAATTTGTTTTTGAAAGCCCATGAAACTAATTATAAAACAAATTATTCAGCACTTCATAAACGAAACGTCCGCTTTAACTAATTCTTACTGTAAACCTACTTGCACTAGTGCGCCGACATGCGCAAAACCACGGAGTTACAATAGAAATTACTCCCGCAAATATATTGCCGTGTTATGTCGCGCAAAGCCGGGGAAGTCCTGCGTTGAGCAAATTTATGGTAACCCTAATTGGGAAGCACAATCAAAAGAGTAATTTGCCGTTTGTGTTTAAAACAACTTGTATTTAAGCAGCCAATGCATCGTTTTTACTATATTAAATTCGTTTTTTTGAACGATAAAGCAAAGGTTTAACTCTTGCCGGTTAAATGTTGACTTCTGATTTAACGTACCTACATTATTGAAAAGTAACAACAAACATTAGTCCACATACCTACCAATGAATACCCTTACTTCTAAAAAGATTACAAACATTGATTTATTCAAATTCATGACACAATTTATTTTGACACTACATTTCAGCTAGAATTAATTTTTTAACCGTAAAAGTAAATCTAATAAGTCCAGTCAGTTTATTATTCTTCTATTTTGGTACCAAATGCAAATTACGCCTGCATTAATAACTTAAGCATACGCAAGCCACCTCCTGTCTCCTTTAGAATTCCACCGGAAAAACACCGAGTCATGAAGTTACTTAACTATTAAACGATAATGTTCTATTACTATAGTTATACCTTCGCTTGAGAACGCGGCTATCCGGCCAAAGCAGAAACCTCCCAATTTATGGCCACCATTAATACCTAGCAACCACCAACACGGTGCAATTTGTTCGTCTCAATGTTGCCACGGACAATGCAATTCCTTATATTATGGCCGTATATAGCTCATTGATCAAGCGAGCGCGGGCGAACCAAGTTCTTGTAAGAACCAGTTTAGCTAGATCTTGAAATCCAAAATAACAAGCTTCACTGTAGAACGGAGTTAGACTGGTTCCTTTTGTTGTCTGCTCACCCGGAATTTGTGAGCTGTTGGAATGAGACTTCTGTTTTGTCAATAGTGTGCGACGTATCAAATACTAAAACCAGAGATGTGGGTGTACATTGAAACAAAGATATGACTTAATTTATGCATGGTTCGAGTGGTCTGGATGGGTTGAATAAATGAATATAGGTTATTTATTGCAAAAATAATGGTATACAAAAGATATTTTTTCACTGTCATTTGGTAAATACAGCACAGCATTCTGCGATGTTTAATATTTTATTTCATAACATATAGTGTATTAATACTTTTTCCTTCTATGTATTTACCTATTCAAATATTTGTATTATTTGTAACTTAGCAAAAAGTAGACATTAAGGTGCCTAATACCCGTCCTGTTTCGAGTTATCTACAAATGATGTATTCTTTTATATTAAATGGAACTATAGGTCTGTCTGTTATCTCTTAAGTTAATATAGATGTGACTGTTTGTTTCCTAAATAAATTGTTGCCTAAGTAATTGAGTAGCAATGCACGTTGAGCTACCAATGACATGCAAATAAAAAGTTGCATTTATCAACCTATAATTAAATCGTCATTAATGTGTTTTTTTTCTTTTCAGGTAAGTTTCATCTGCAAAAGATAACAAGGTGGCACACTGCACAGAGAGGGTAGTTATATTAGTAGGTATTTAGTCGGGAACAAAATTTACAGAATATAAGTTATTTTATATTTTAACCCACAAAACTATGCAAAATATATTTTAAAACATAAAAATATGTATGGTAATACTTATCAAAATTATAAAAAAATAGTTACAACGCACTAACCTAGGCCGCAATATGTATCCTGCACCTATAAATCGGTTTTCAATCCGAAGGGGTTCTACCCAGCCCGCACCAATGAGTTTTACACTAAATATGATTTTTAGAGTTTCGTAGCCAACATGATAAAAACGGAACCCTTATAGTTTCGTCATGTCCATCCGTCCGCCCGTTCATATGTCACAGCCGTTTTACTCGGAAACTATAAGACGTTGAGGTTCGTTCGAACATTTTTAGGGTTCCGTACCTCTAAAGGAAAAAACGGAACCCTTATAGGATCACTTTGTTGTCCGTCTGTCTGTCTGTCTGTCTGTCTGTCTGTCTGTCTGTCTGTCTGTCTGTCTGTCAAGACCATTTTTCTCAGGAACGCGTGGAGGTATCAAGCTGAAATTTATATCAAATACTTAGGTCTATTGTCCCTTGAAGCTGTGAAAAAATCAAACTTAAAAGCCAACGCAATCAAAAGATACAGTCGTTTATGCTGCAAATTTTAGAGTTTTTCGGCATTTGCAAAACCTACGGGGTACTTCCCGTGAACTCAGAAACTTGAAATTTGGCACGAAGCAACGTCATATAGCATAGACAATGGAAAAATTACAAAAAGTAGACATTTTTAGTAAAATCATACAAAAAAAATATTTTTTTTAATTTTAAACTTACTACCTTTTTCCTCGTAAACGCGTGGAGGTATTAAATTGAAATTCATATCGAATACTCAGCGCTATAAGACCTTTCAAATGTAGTAAAAACCAAACTTTTATATCAACGCAATCAAAAGAAATTGCAATTTAAGTCGCTTATTTTGAAACTGAGTACTCGCAAGAAACTCAAAACCTAAAGGGTACTTTCCGTAAACTCAGAAACTTTAAGCTTGGCAAGAAGAAACTTCATATAGCACAGACAAAGGAAAAATTACGAAAAGTAGTCATTTTTAGTAAAATCATACAAAAAATATTTTTTGAAATTTTAAACTTACTACCTTTTTCCTCGTAAACGCGTAGAGGTATTAAATTGAAATAAGTAATAAACATACTTACTACAACTTTTGCTTGTTATAGGTTTGTACGGAACCCTCGGTGCGCGAGTCCGACTCGCACTTGGCCGGTTTTTTTAATTTAGTAAATATTTTCAGAAATAAACACCCCGAAAATAAATAAAAATTGTCCTCCCTTTATCTGAAATCCAAACCGGATATTGAACCGAAAATCCAAAAAATATGAAAAAATTTGAGAAGATACATCCTTGTATGAACGAAAATTGTTTTTAACATTACCGGTTAAAGCGTTTTAGAGAGACATAATAAGAGAATCTGACATGCCTCAGTTTAAGACTAATTTATTTGACTTTTTAGTAAAAAATGCATTTTATTCAATCAAAGAATATTTAGATTATACGCCGTACTTATATTAATTTCATTGTAATAATACCTGTATGCATGCTGCATGCTTAGTTTTAAGAAATCTAGGATTAGGTATATAATATTTGCATACCCACTAGCAGGCTGAATACACTGTACACAAAATGTATTTAAGAACCACTTGACTGTATTTGAGCAAATAAATTATTTGATTCGATTTGATTTGATTTAGAGTTTTCTCCAAAAAACCTCTTCCATAAGTAGATACAATCTTTTGATAATATTTTTTTCTTATTCCGTTGAAGGTGCGGAACCCTCTATTATGTGTGGCACGCATTTGGCCGATTTTTATACCTATTTTTGGCGAAGAAAAACTTGGAAGGATACCTTCAAACATCGTCAGGAAAGCTCAAAAATATACGTGGAGTTCTCAACCCATTTTAGGACTATTATCCACGCTGAAACCACGTTTTAAAAACGTCACGTTGGCACGTAAAATATTCAATTAACTTACGAAAAAATTGCGAAGCGTTTTCACAACAAGTCAATATTTGGCAATTTTTCCGAGCAAACTTCCTATGCCAATAACAAAGCTTTCATTTAATTAAGTTTTTTAGCCGGCAGGGGATTAGGGTTAATTTTATGGCAACAATTTTGTTGAAACTAATTTCGCTTGAAGCTAAATTGCTTATTACATTGTTGTACGGGTGACGGTAATCCTGTTTAGCTAGCCCTCTTTTTTGAAAGATTATTTGGCCTAATTTCATTAGTACGTTACCAATAAATTTCTTTGTTTAATTGGGTACTTTCCTGGGTAAAAAAAATATAATTATATTTAGTCCGTCAGTTAGATTATCAAAAAATATTGGACACGTATTTTTTATTTTGTCAATCAAACAAAAATTGGTGAAGATATAGCCCGTTAAAGTTCCGTGTGACGTCACATTATACTAAAAATTGTACCGAAATGTGACGTCACGCGGAACTTTAACGGGCTATATCTTCACCAATTTTTGTTTGATTGACAAAATAAAAAATACGTGTCCAATATTTTTTGATAATCTAACTGACGGACTAAATATATTTTTTTAGGAAAGTAGCCAATTCCTGTTTCTGGTAAAAAAATATTGCACTTAAATGTAATTTTCCCTGCGTGAGTTATAACATAACATTTCTTTTAGGGTTCCGTAGTCAACTAGGAACCCTTATAGTTTCGCCATGTCTGCCCGTCCGTCCGTCCGTCCGCGGATAATCTCAGTGACCGTTAGCACTAGAAAGCTGAAAGGAGATCGTCAATTCTGGGCCACCTGATAGAAACCGTATACAGTTTGTACTGCAATGTAAAATAAATACTCATTTTATTACTAAAGTAGACAAAATATTGCAAAAAAATGAAACGGGAATTAGAAATACTAAATAATTAAACATTATGTTGATTTTTCCGCGATTAAAATACAGAAAGACAAGTTGTTAACGTCCTTATGGCATTGACATAAAGTTTAACTTCACCCTGGCCTGAAACGGGATTGTATTTTGGTTTGACACTGTCAATGTATACCGTTACATAATCTGCGTTTTGATACTGTTCGGTAAGTTAGAACATTGTAATATTAAAATAGTATGTAAGCCTACGAATACGAAAGTTTAAATTAAAAATCGACTGTATTAAAACGCCTAAAGATTGAAAATGTGAATTTTTGCAGTTTTAATCGGAGTTTGAATATTAAAAGTGGGTTTCATAATGGCATAATATCATGCTCCTTCGAGAACGAAACGCAACTTTTTTTTCAATATTGCAATGTCAGATACTAGTGCTATCACACTTAACGATGGTAAACCTTATCCCTTCGCAATAGGTGTTAGGAATGTTCAGTTAATAGTATCAACGATAGTTTGTGAGCAGTCTTTGTTTACCGAAATACAGGAACTATAAATACGATCAAAATATGACTTTTTATTATTTCATCATGATTACCGTTTTGTTTACAAGTCCGCTTTTGTACATTATCTTTAAAAAATCGGTACTTTTTTTACATTAATATATAAATCATAGGCAAGCACGCTTTCAAATATTGTCCTTGTCATGTTCAAGTTTTAAATGCATGATTTTTCAATTTTCCCATTAGATTTCGCAATATTTTTACCACCATCCTGATCTAGAAATTATAACGATTCTTCAAAGATAAGAATCATTCCTAAACGGTCCTAAATAATCTGGGCCAGATCACCTAACAAAAATTGACGATCTCCTTTGATAATAATAAGTATATCAATCACGCCGACAAAGTGGTAAAATAAAAAGTGGAAAAAAATGTTTTATTAGGGTACCTCCCCTATACGTAAAGTGGGGAGTGATTTTTTTTTTCATTTCAACCCTAACGGGTAGGGTAGTAAAAATGAATAGGGGTTTACTAAAATCATTTTTTGATAACGTAAATATTTTCGGAAATAATCGCTCCAGAAGTAAAAAAAAAATGTGTCCTCCCCCTCTAACTTTTGAACCATAAGTTTGAAAAATATGAAAAAAATCTCAAAAGTAGAACTTTATAAAAAATTTCTAGGAAAATTAATTTGAACTTGATAGGTTGAATAGTTTTTGAAAAATAATTTCTGAACTAAGTTTGTAATTTAACCGTATAAGCAGGTGTTTATTGTACCTGTTATTTCTACAAAATCACAATGAAATGACGTGCTTTCAAATAAAGTAGAAACGGTGAAAATCGGTTCACGAAATAAAGAATTATCCTATAAAAATCATTTTTCATCCTTTAATAGTTTACTTAATTTGCCGATAGATGTCGCTATACGTGGAACGCTCATTATCATATCCTACATGGCGGTGTTATTTTAACTCTTAAGTGGGAACACTTACTGTGACGGACGGAAAACTACGGAACCCTACACTGAGCGTGGCCCGACACGCTCTTGGCCGGTTTTTCTTTTATTTGATTTAAATTTATGTATTCCATAATACAGGTTACATTATAAATTGCAGATATATCTACAATAATTAATTTTATGATTTTCATCATAATTTACAACAATAGAAAACATAGTACATAAATTAAATTACAATATAAATGTCTAATTTTGCAGTTGCTAATTACAAGTATATGTTTTTGCGTAACTATTTCTGGATATATATCCAGTACGTTTAGATTTAACATGATGCCAAGATTATATATGAAAGAGAGTTTCATTTTTCATTAGCTTTAAAAAGTGTATTTAGATCTTGATCAAATAGGCAATGAAAAATATATTTTCGGAATTAATTTCTGCAGAATATTGTGAAACAATAGATTTACTATGTGTACGTTCAGATCAAAAGGAGCATTAACACCCAAGGGTGCTTACACAACAGTCATAACGGTAAAAATCCTTTCTTTGTGACCTTACCTTGCCTAACATTTTTAAATGTATTTTTGATAAAAATAATTTATCACATGGTGCCTTATTCTAACTTTTAAATACATAAACACTACATTAAAATACTCTAATCATAATCATAATCTATCCCTAACATAACTCCATCACATAACAAATAATCAACCAATAATAAAATTGTATTGGACTTGCACGGGAATAATTTTCAAGCAAATTTTGATTCAAACGTACAGCTAACGCCTAACGTTAGCTGTAATACATTAGAATTGTATTTATGTTGGATTATATTTAAACGTGTTTTAATGTTTAAAAGTTAGAATGCGGCCCATGAGCGTGTTTCTGAAGTATGTTTACGTGTTTCAGGCTTAGTATTACATGTTTACTAACTTTATATAATATAAATCAGAAAAAAATAAAAAATAAACAGGTGGTTGACCATAACGCGCTGACATTTTTTTTCTAAACCTTCAACGCAAAATAAAGCGGTTATTTAGATTGAAATCAGTGGCTAATAGTCAAAGATGTGCCGATAAGTGGGGGCCATTTAGCCGTAATGGCTTACTAATTAAGTTACTAAAGCGGTGGCTCGAATGTATTTTTGTTGTTAAAGTGGCAATGACGTTGCGGAAAATGCCTGGATGTAATAGGCGGGGTTGAAGCAGAACTGGGTTTATTTGGGTTGAATATATTGTGTAAGGAACTGTGCAGTCAGCAAAAATTACTAAACTTTTATACCACAACGGTGACAAACAAGCATACGGCACGCCTGATGGAAAGCAGCTACCGTAGCCTATGGATGTGTGCAACTCCAGAGGTAATCTTACTCACCAGCAGGAACACAACACTATGAGTAGGGTCTAGTGCTATTTGGGTGTGATTTTCTGTAAGGTGGGGGGGGGATACTTGCTCATTCGGGCTCTGCTTCAGATTTGAACAAGATGACATTCGCTGTGCTGTGCCCTACCACACACAGCGAGATGACATTTGCAGTACCCATACCTCTCTTTTGGACGTAGTTTAAGGACGTACTACACGTGTCCGGACTTAGTTTAAGGACACATTCGGGTCCCGGGTTGATTTTAGTATTATTTTATTACATACTTAGGTAGTATTTTTTTTGCAATTAGTGTGTTTTGGTTGTCACCCGACGATATATAATAAAAAAAATATAGTAAATACCGTTAATGTTTAACTCAAGTTAGCGTTACTTTTTATATTTATGATATTCATTAATAATAAGGACGCATCGAATTGCTGTAAACGAAAATTGATACTATTTGATCGTGAGGTAGGTAATTCAGTTGGTTAAAAAGACTGAATGTCTCGACAATAAATACAATATAACACTATTGTAACTGTAAACGACAGTTCAAAATAAAAATAATTTCAACTAAAGGTTATAAACTCGAAATTACCCTACCCCAACAAAGGCTCAACCCAAACTATGCAATAAACAATGTTATCATTACTAACCAGTCAAGCGCAAAACTTTGCACCGTGTTATTTATCTTCCAAGCCGCATTTCCTCACCCATCTAATTTTAAAACAACATCAATCACACATCAAAACCGCCCCTGGAAGCATTTGTCAACAGAATATCTAACCCACACACTAAGCTCAATTTCCATAAGTCTTAACTCACTTTCCCTTGCTACTTAGATACAATCTTTTGTAAAAGTAGGGACATATACCACCATCAATCGTACGCAGTGACAAATGACGCTCACTGCCGCGATAAAAAACTATTTAGCTATTTTATTGGCTATAAAGATAGCGTTGTTTACGGGGACGGTACTTAATGAGCTTTGCAAAAAATATATCTGATAAAGGGAATCGGGGGCAGATCCGATTGATTTTTAAAACGGTCGATAAAACTAACTTCAAGCTCAAAATTTCCTTTTTCACCCCCTGTATATCTATAACCTATAAGACTTGCAGATATACTACATATGAAAGTATGTATTTTAATTTAATTTTTTACAAAGTGTGCATGTCCCATTATAATAACATCAACTTTTATTGCTTATAACAGTGCTTTTATTAACGACACGTGTTACAAAATACATGAAAATATAAGCCCTGCTCAGTGGATTTTCATTTGCTTGTTAATCGTCAACCAATAAAAAACATTTAAAGGGATTTTACCCGGTCGTTTACTTTTGAAGCGATTTCTTGGGACATATATACTCAATATTTCAGAATACCAGTTAGGTTGCCTAATATAAATTTCCAGGTATCTATTTAATAAAATGTGTACCATTTTGAATCACATTACCTACACTTGATAAATATCAATGGTTCAGTGTAAATTTGATTAGGTACATACCATGATTGGATGGTACACAAAAATATAGGACAATCTTACACAAATCGACCTAGGCCCATAGTAATCTTAATAAGGCTTGTGTTATGAGTACTAGACGACGAAATATATAATAGATAGATATGAATAAATACTTATATACATAGAAAATATCCATAACTCAGGAACAAATATCTGTGATCAACACACAAATAAATGCCATGACCAGGATTCGAACCCGGGACCTCCGGCTTCGTAAACAGGGTCACTACCGAGGAGGCCGTTAAATATCATATAAATTTAATTTCATTATTTCCACTAATTACGAGTAGGTAGCCACAATGAAGTTAGGTTTTACTTCCATTTAAACTAACGTGAATTACACTAACATTAAAAACAGTCAAACTGGTGTTAATATGCACATTTAGCGCAATACGTCTTCACCTATGAGCATTAATGCCTGTTACACTAAAAACGCCACGAGCGTTTTAACCCTCCAATTTGCTGATCGTTTTCCTGAACATGACGAAGGAGTTCATACGTTTGTTTCATGCGTGAAAATCGCTCGGCCCGTTTTGTAAACAAGGTAAAGTACTTACTATGAACCTGTCACGTTTTGGCGGCGGTGGCGGTGCGTCACTAACATATGTGAGTTTAAGCGTTTTTAATTGTTATGGAACTATTTTACATTTAATAATTATGTAGTAATAATTTGTAAACTAAATTATAATTAGAACTTCCTGTCTAGTTAGTGTAATTTTTAAACGTAATTAGGTACTTTAACGTACCTACCATGAAAGCAAATACTTTAATTGATATAATTTTAATAGTAGCTACCCATTGCCTGCGACTTCGTCACACTCGCGCAAACTTCGCCATGTTTTCTTTATTGATAATGTTTTTATGTGCAGAATTCTAAGTGTAAGTGTTAATAGTTTCTTGCCACAAAACCCTGCGTTTATTATAAGCAACGCGCATTAACAATCATTTCTGAATAAATTAAAATGAATGAACCGGCCAAGTGCGCGAGTAGCGTGCAGTGGAGGGCTTCATTCCTTATGATGCCGACATTACACATGGCCGTATAAATACAAATATTCGTGTTTCATCCATTTTATCAACATCTAAAACGCGCAGTAATGCAGCCATATTTACTTTACACACATCAATTGGTGAGTGAGTTAAGGCAAATTGACCGTCAAGGCACACAACATTATGTGTTAAGTAAGTTTAAACTTTAAAACTGTCCTCGTTATATTTTTCTTTCATTAAATAGTGACTAAAATAAACAACTATGTAAGTAGTGGCTTACAAAACACACCTAAATATATGATGATTTCTACTTAAAGTCTCCGAGGTAAATGCTTGTACCTACTGCGATATGATGGACTTTGTAGCATACAAAATAGGTATACGAATATTCTAAATTCTGGCCACTTTGACTCGTCTAGTGGTTAAGGTGTCTATCCTGAATGCAAAAGAAGCTGGTTTGATTTTGACATTTTTTTTCTAATAATATTATGACATCGACTTTAACTTATAATTTATAGAGTTTTATTAATTTAAAATGACGAGACAGACTATCTAATATAATGATTTAGTTTGAATTGTTTCCTAGTTTTATTACGATGATAGTTGCAGCTTTTGCCTTCTTTGATTACGGAACTCTAAAAAAAGCGTTGTCATTACAACAACATTTATTAACTAGGCCAACAAAAGCTGGCGATAAATTAATCAAGTAAACAGTTGAGCCGAATAGCGATCGTGATGTTTGAACACTGGCTTTATGTGGAAGTCTTTAACTAGTTGGATAGCAGCACAAATAAGGCTAAGCTACTTGAAAGAATGATAATCGGAAAAGCCAGAAGGTAAATTTGAATAGCATTTAAATCATTTGATAAACATGTTTGTTCGCAATGAGCATTTCCAGAATGATTTGTGTTCGAATTGATGAATTCCTATCGAGTTTTTAAATAAAAACGAGGTACAGTCAACCAATTTAATTCATAGGCCTCTTTAGAACCCTGTCACAATAGCTAGTTTGGTAGCGAATAGGTTATGTTTATACGTATCCACGGGCAACTGTCATTACGACAAGGTTCTACAGTGGCCTAGGAATCAAATTGGTTGCCCGTACGAGCTGCACAAGTCTTTCTCATCTATTTTAGTTTGACAATTGTAATCAGCACTTGACAGCGCTTAATAACTTTGATAAGTATAGCCTATAATAGACGGAGAGCTAGCCACGTCAGATATGACACAATAATGAGAGCAACGAAACCCCTCTAGTCAATTTGCTATACTTTGCTTATTTCTAGATCTGGATATCTGGCAGCTGTAAAGTGGTGGAGGTCTAAGAATGCAAACAACTTGAAGAAAACAAATCCTTGAGGAATCCTAGGGTTTGATACAATATTATGAGGAATTACATAAATAATTAGATTATATCATTGCCAAAAGTTTCTGTTGGGGGTAAGTAGTGCCAAACGACGTATAATGTAATTCACAAAAGATAAAAGATATTTATTCTTCAATTTAGGCACATTACAATGCACTTCCGAGAAGTATTATTAATGACCGGCAAGAAACTCGCTGGGACTTATTTTTTCAAAACAGTAATACAGTAATATTATATCTTACAGATACACAATAATGCGTACTTCTATAAGAAGACATATCAAAACAACTTGAGAGACATACAATGTACGTATTGTTTAATTAAAATAAAATAATAATAATAAAATCCACAGTTTGTGTCACCTACTGTTTTTGTTTCCTTAATAAATAATACGCATTCTTTTTTGTTTCAATCTTAAGATATAAGCCCTGGTCTTTATAACTTAGACAACAACGGCAGTTTTTACCTATTTTGGTGTTACTGTTTTCCAATTCCAAAATTTTGCAAGTCTGTCACTCTGACCTCCACGCATTAAAAGCTACCAGATGCCCGGATCTAGCAATTAAGATGATATAGCAATCTAACCAGAGGGGTTTTTTTGGTCTCCTTATTGTGTCATATCTGACGTGGCCAACTCTTAGTCCATAATATGTAGGTGGGTGAATCAACTTTCAGAAAAGGGAAATTTTTCGACATGCTTAACTAAATATCAATTTTTTTTAAACTAATAGATTGTTGACAATTCTGTCTACATGTTTGTTAAGTCAGACAATCAAGTTCCGTGTATAAGTTCACGAAAATATTCTGTAATAATGTATGTATGGTAACGCAAGAGAGCACGTTGTCCCCAGGTTTTGTATGAAGAACATGCATTTTCTCCTGCGATTCCGGTTTTATTTGAGAATGTAGGAACATTTGATGTATTTAATAGGTGTACTCGGTTAATTTGGAAGTCCAATTTATGGCGCTTAGTAATTGGTATCATCTTAAAGTCGTCTGCCTAAGTTTTTATATTATAAAAGATAATTGGTGTCCTTAAAGTTGAATTATCCAGGTATGACCTACTGCTGGGTACAGGCCCCATCTCTTACACGAGATCCCAAGGCATTTCTTCACCGAAAAGCAACTGATATTTAGTAACAAGCTTCGCACGACTTATTTGTATGATTTAATGAATAAATTTACAGTGGGCCGTATTTAATGTTGAAAAACAAAAGGTAATCTTCTGTTATTGCAAATTTAGGATACCTACCAGAGCTTTTGTCATGTCTAGTGTTCGGATTGTATGGTGCAACACGGCGGAATACATACACTTATTATGTAAATGGTAGTGGTTAAAATGTATTTGATGTATAGTTGTAATTTTTTAAGGTGTCGGAATCTTACTAAGGAGTTCTACCGACAATTCAGACATCTAAAGTAAAAAAAGTGGGTCCTAAAATTCCGAAGATTATCCATATTAGAATAATTTTTGAGGTAAAAAAAACCGAATTCGAAATCCGATAACTGGTGATGACCCAGGTGCGTACCGGCATTCCTATTGCCATTTGCTAAAGGATATCGATGGCAGAAATTAAATTACTATTCAGAAACTTCTCAAAAGCGACGATACTCTTGCAAAGTTTGTTCTATATTATTTGCAGATATTTAGGGTAGGTACTTATGGCAAAGGAGGATAAACTTCTCCGGTACTTAAGCTATATTTAGACTGGGGCAAGAGAGAAAATCAGGTCAAGTGGCATAAATTCCTTTCAATAAAGGATACACGTATAGACTCAATTATCTCGCTGAAAGTAGAGGTGAATTGAAACGCAGGGCGAAATGAATCAAATGCTTACCATTTGTGTCATGCTAAGGCGGCCGCGAACGCGGCGTGCGGGAAGGTTAAACCCAACGCGCAACTCTGATTGGCTGTCCGATGTCCGGGGATAACCGCGATGTTATGAATTTGACAAAAATGCTTAACTTGATCTGTTGTGCCCTGCAATCCAATTCCCTTCGGTATACCCTATTTAAAACAAACTAAATTTTTGATCATATTTTCTTATTGCGTCCGTTTTAGACTTGAATTTTCTACTGTTTTACTAACCTTAAGTAGTAGGTATAGAGCATATTATTATATAATGTATAATTTTTTTTTATACTACGACGGTGGCAAACAAGCATACGGCCCACCTGATGGTAAGCAGTTACTGTAGCCTATGGACGCCTGCAACCCCAGAGGATTCACATGCGCGCTGCCTACCCTTTAGGAACCTATTCACTCCTTTTTGGAAGACGCACATATGCATATCATTTATGCTTGCATCCTGGTCAAAACGGTCAGATATCGCAGCGCATTTCCAACAATTTGGTTTCTATTCTATGTAGTGTAGTTTGGTAGATAGGTCTTTATGCGGGTAGAGCGTGTTTTCAGTAATTCGCGACTTGCTTTTGTTTGCTCCTAAAGAAGGGTAAATTGTGCTATTTACTTGTAAGATTTTAAGTAACTTAGATCAAGATTTACTGATTTGGGACGTTAGTGAGGGTTTGTTGATTATTATATTTTTAATATTTCTGTGTAAAATTTGACGTAAACATGTCCTATAAAGATTTTTTTTTGTGTTTCATATCGGAATACTTATTGCAAGTTTTAGTATTTTGTACAGAAGGCCGACTTTATTTCTTTGGAATAAATATAATTAATTTCGTTTTTGATCGGATACGGCCTAGAGACGACTATGTAGTAGTGAATATCGCGCGCGCCAATAAATGCGAGCAAGATCATTGATTTATTATGTATTCTACTCATACTAGATGTGACATCTAGTTACAACAAATTTTGTGCGCCATGTTTGGCGGTTGACAGCTGTGACTGAAGCAAAAAGTAGTATAGACTTGTATGAGACTTGTAGTGATGTTCACTACAACTTTTGGGACAAAGAATTTCCTCAATGAGCGAGACCTCCTGTTACTCAATGAGCGAGATGCCATAATACGACGCGGGTTGTTGCGCGAACCAATGCGCGATAATAACCAGCATATTATATCAATATCTTCTCCTTGAAGAGTAGTTGATTTTTTCAAGAAAAGCTTGTATTAAAAACTGTTTTTTTTGCCATAAACCTTTTTTTATATATATTTAACGAAGTAAAATGACTAAGGTAAATGTACGAGGGCTTGTCACTGTCTCAGTACAGTCAGCAGCAAAAGTAGCTTAACGGGTGAGATGTTCAAAATGATCTCCCCGCGCTCTTAGTCTCAAAACAATAAAGTGTCAAGCTGATTTTGAACACCTCACCCGCTTAGCAACTTTTGCTGTTGACTGTACATATCAGTTTCAAATTTACGTCATACGCAATAAAGGTGACAGCAGAGTGTCATGTTGTGCGTCAACGTGTCAAGTACTCAGGGGTAAACGCCTGACTGACGGGGGTGACGCCTTACTTTTTTTTTATACCACGACGGTGACAAACAAGCATATGGCCTGCCTTATGGTAAGCAGCTACCGTAGTATATGGACGCCTGCAACTCCTACTTTACAAAACGTAGGATTCACTGTGTTGATGGCTAATGGAACAACAGGGTCCCTCATCGTCAACACACTGGACTGGGTCCTCTTTGAGCTCTATTGGCAACCTTACTCACCAGCAGGAACACAACAATATGAGTAGGGTCTAGTGCTATTCGGCTGTATTTTTCTGTAAGGTGGAGGTATTTCCCCAGTCGGGCTCTGCTCCAGATTTGAGCGAGATGATATTCGCAGTGCTGTGCCCTACTACATATGGCGAGATGACATTCGCAGTACCCATACCTCTCTTTTTTCTTTTTGATGTAGTTTAAGTAAATACCCGGGTCCAAAAAGATAATACATAAAAGTTTATGCTTTAAACTATATGTATAAAGGTCAAGTACTACTATATACGAGTATATGCCTTAACCACAATACATTACATGGAATAAGTGGTGTCCTCACTTTTGACAGTCCACAAAGCCAATCATCCCGCCCACTTTTGCCCACTTTTGTAATCCTCAATTATTTCGCATTTCCCAAGCCCGAGAGGTCCACTTTTGTCCGGGACAATGGACCGAACTACGATAAATCAGGAGTAACCATATCCACATCAGAAAGACATAACCACATGAGCTATTTAAAGAGACTTAAGACGTTTTTCGTCTGAGTTGGGCAGTAATGGTGTAAGATGGCTTTTTTCCCTTCCGTGCGTTGCGTTTGGCTTAAGCGTTTTCTAATGCTTTTGATGATATTCGCTAATGCTTTGACAGGTTTTTGTGAGATAAAAATGATTTTGTTAATAGTTGAGCTGAGGGGCCGTAATCTAACTTTAAAACCCGTTTAGACACGATCCGACTTCAATATAACTCCAATGCATTAACTACGCAATACAGCTAGCGCCCAAACGTCTAAATCAGAGATATAAAAATTGGCTTGAAAATTATTCCGATGCAACTCCAATACAACTTCAATATTGGTTGATTATTTGCTGTGTGTTGAAGTTATGTTTGTGTTTTTAATGAATTGTTTTTGAAAATTAGAAGTCGGCACCAGTTTTAGTAAAAACACATCGTGAATATTTTTTTGATCTTACGTATTTATGAACGAGTATTGAAATAAAACTTATGTGAAGTATATAAAATGACTTTACCAAGATATTGAAGTTAAGTAGAACTGATTGCGCTAACTCTTCACATAATAATAATGAGTGTATACTTTCGTAAAGGGTAAGCAACACGCATGCGAATCCTCTCGGGTTGCAGGCGTCCATAGGCTACGGTGACTGCTTACCATCAGGCGGCCCGTATGCTTGTTAGCCACCGTCGTGGTATGAAAAATAAATAAATACTCTTTATTGCGCACCTCATACAGTTAAAGTTCAATTACAAAGTATACAATTACATAAATTTAGGTAGAGGTAACAACAGACGGTCTTCTCGCTATATTTAGCACTATTGTGAGGGAACAGTTAACCGATCAAAATAATATGAAAATAATAATAATAATAAATAATAATAATATGATGTTAATGGTGAGAGTAACACACTTTTTTGCTGCTAAATCGGTACAGAGTTAGTTTCAACAGACTCTTTTTTTTAGTTTTTGTGATTCACGAGACGTGAGCAGTAACAATCTTACACGCTTAGTTAACGATAATCAATCGGCCGTTATAATGTTTGAGTGAAACAATAACGCCTTTCGATTTTTTTTCCTTTTTTTTACGTAGAAATTTTATTCTCTGTAGTCATGGTCACCTACATAAAGATAAATCCTCTTAAACAATCATAAAAGCACCTCGATTATGAAAAAAAATATTGTCATATTAAGTGAGATACGATGTTCCCAAAGTAACCAGACACCAATTCGACACATATCACCAAAAAAACAAGATACGAGTAGTATCAGTACTCGACGGAGTATTGTTATTGTAGAGTGTGCGTGTCGTATATAATTTAAAACTTTTTAATTTTTACTTCTTTTTGCGTTAATCACACTAATACTGTTATCAAACAATAGCTTGTTATTAACTGAATTCGTAGTGTAAATCCTGCTGTCTACTGAATCAGCCTGTATAATGTTTATATATGCGCTTAGTTTACTAGATTTTTAAACTAACACTGAAAATTTACTTCTGCTAAATTACATCTCAAGATTTTTTTAAAGTTAGTTATAACATAATCTCTGTACTTTGAAATACCGGCGAAGAATGTTATAAAGTTTGAAATTGACGCACGAACGTGTCATAATGTCCCGGCAAGTTAGAGCTACGCCGTAGAGGAGCTACGCCACGTAGCAGATGCTAGGAAATGCTACGAGCGCAATATATTGTGATATTAACAGATGCAATATGGCATAATGAGAGTCACGTGCTATATTACTGGGTTCATCCAAGCATACATCACTCTGAAATTACGAAATGAATTTGAGGAATAATTTGTTATTGATTTGATTTTAATTTGATATCGAGGAGGAAAGGAACTGTTAGAAGTGACGGCTGGGTTATTGCTATAATTCCCATTATCCATCATTTTCTTTATGGAGGGTAAGGGTAAGTAGGATGTTTGTCCAAAAGTATCCGTCAAAAGGCGTTTAATGAAAGTAACACAACAATAGCTAGATCGTAAAGGTTTGGTCGAGGTTCATACTTCAAGAACATTAAATTTTTCAAGCGCATTTATTTTGACTTCTTTAATAAGTTCATTTCGTAATCTCTAGCTATACTAGCTCTACTCTGGAGATCTTTGGAACTTTCAGCTAGACATATTTATGATTGACCCCCATGTGATATATACATCGTTATCGCGGGACCAAAAACAAATGTAGTGAAGAATATATAAAATAGAATGTCCGTTTAATATAAACAGAATATTCTACCTACACGTCTTAGAAGTTCTTCATATTTAGCACAATGATTTTGCTAGAAATGATAAAACTTGTCTGTATTGCTCCTTTTCTACGTTCGTTAAATTTGGAAATAAAATTTCGTTTTACAAAAGATGTTTTTTATGAAAATAACGAGTAACGTTGATTTTTGAAAAAAAAAACTGTTCTTGTGTCTAAAACAATCATTTATCTACAAGTCCACACAAATCGAACACGAATGAAAATGTTATGTTTAACAGATGACTGAAGAGGTTGTCGTTAGGATTGCGTGGCTGATCTTTTAAAGAATGTATATAATCAAGTCGAGTACGAAGTTAGGTGTTAGAAAAAAACATCTATAAATTTTGAACTCGTAGGTACAAACGTCTTGATACTACTGTCACTTCTATTATTTCTTATTTGTCGTAATCTTTGAGTACTGTCAAATCGTTTTTGCTTCCGCGATAACGGCGTGATATTAAATTTTTCTCCTTAACTCTACCTCTATTTTTCTTCGTATGAAGTTCATATCAAGTAGATATTAAAATGAGAATTTTTGCTTAACATTATTACGAATATTTCAAACGTTTTTTTTTTTTTTTTTATACTACGACGGTGGCAACCAAGCATACGGCCCGCCTGATGGTAAGCAGCTACCGTAACCTATGGACGCCTGCAACTCCAAAGGAGTCACATGCGCGTTGCCGACCCTTTACAAAAAGGAGGATTCACTGTGTTGACGACTACTCATCGTCAACACACTGGGTCCTCTTTGAGCTCTTTGGCAACCTTACTCACCAGCAGGAACACAACACTATGAGTAGGGTCTAGTGCTATTTGGCTGTGGTTTTCTGTAAGGTGGAGGTACTTCCCCAGTAGGGCTCTGCTCCAGATTTGAGCGATGACATTCGCTGAACGTGCCCTACCACACTTAGCGAGATGCCATTCGCAGTGCCCACACCCAGGTCCGGACGTAGTTTAAGGACATACCCAGGTCCAACTCCAGGTCCAGGTCTTACTGACATCGGTTTTATGGGTCACTGCTTGATTAGACGATCATAATTATTACATCATGCTGTTCAGAGTTTTTCAAAATTTTGGTAAGCGACATTAACTGCCTACTATTATTAGGCGAACTGTATGCCAGTTTGCCACCTAAGTGATATAAAACTTCTACTTTTAGGAATTAGTAAAATCAATTAAATAGTTAAATCCAAAGTACCTAGAAAACTTTGTGTATTCTGGATCTTCCGTCGTGCTGGCAAGAATTCATAATAATATCTTACAAAGTAGGCACTAGTAATAATTTGATATTACCGCAGCTACCACAGATATAAAATAATACAGAATATTCCCCTGCGCAATAATACATTTTGATGCAAGTGTGGAAAGCGGGCAATTACACACTACTATCGATATAGTGAAATACGAATAAATGCAAAACAATGACATGAACTTGTGCCGTATTCTAATTTTAAAACACATAAACAGTACATTAAAAACACAATCTATCTCAAACATCAATTTTCAACACACCTACTCGTAACGAGGTTCTTATTCCACCGCTTTTATGCTCATAATCCTAGATATTAAACACGTGTGCATTTTACAATAATTATCCAACTAGTGGAATAATTTAATAATCCGATCAAGTGACGTTCGTACTCTAGTACCAAGATGTACGTACGCAGACGAATCGTTGTAATTTAGTCGGGTATTACCTTTACTTTTTTTTTAATCTTTATGAGTTTACATTCTAAAAAAGTAAAACAAAAAGTAAATATATTAAAAATATACACATTTACGATAGAATATAAATTATACAATCCTGATCGTGAATAAGAATAATTTCAATTTATTATATTACTCGTAATACACAATAATTCGTGTTTAAAAGACGAATTGTCTGTTTTAATATTGGCTGTTTGGCATTATACGTCCGCGTTTTTGCCTCAAGCTGCACGCACATCCAAAAAAGAAAATTGCGCGCCAGTTATAAGTTAACCTCAAATCATTGTTTATTTGTTAGATTTTTCTCGTCGTGTTTTATTAATTTAAACAAATTATATTTTCAATGAATAAGAAGACAACTTTAACGTTAATTTAACCTCTGGATATATTTCAAAATTGTGACACATACTAGTAAAATGTCATCTTAAAAATCTAGTGAGCAATACGTAAGAAAAATATACTATAATTTATTGCACAATAAATGTGAAGTCTTTAATTTTATGAAATGATTTGAAAAAGAGTTCCAGATACTCAATAACATCACAAAAAAGGTTAGTTAAATTTAATATCGCTTCGTATGTAATGATCAACTTAGCACACTTGTATTATAATGTACTATAACCAACATTGAAGTTGCAGTGGAGTTGCGTTGGAATATTTCTCAAGCAAAGGGTTAGGTTTCAGTTGGCTTCTACGTTTGTGGATGGCTCTATTTATAAATAAAATTGAAATAAATACTACCTATAGAAGCCTGCAAGGCACTTTGGTACGGTAAGGAAGGCTCATTGATAAATAACGTTTACATATACGGTATTTATAAAGATAAAATTAAAATAAATACTATTTAAAGCATTTTATAACGAACGATATGTACTCAATCCTTAAACTATGTACAGAAATAAGTACTCAATAGTTGAATTAAAAAATCCTTTTTTAGTAAAGCTTGATAATAACATTTGAATTATTTATTTATTTGAACTTTATTGCACAGTAAAAATAAGTACAAATGGCGGACTTAATGCCTAAAGGCATTCTCTACTAGTCAACCAATAATGTATTAGGTTTCAAAAGGTTTCATAAGGTTATACCATCTTGAGTTTGTGTCTTGTCTATTAATCTCTAGGCAACTAGACTAATATGTACTAAATATATTTCGATAAAAACGATTTATTTTTATACACTTATTTATTTATTTACTGCACTATCTGTATTATTTCCGCTGTGTACAAACTAACGCAGGGAGCCGAGCGCGGAATTAAATCCCATTGTTTTAAAGATGCTTTCAAAGTTGCTTTGTGCCTCATATCTAATTTGAGGATTTTTCGCGGAAGCGACACCGTAGTCGTGCGTTAGTGGTAATCCGCTTTAAGTCTCTTTTTACCCCGACATGATTTTGAAGATATGTAATATAATGTATTCCTATACAAAGTTACTTAGTTACCAATATTTACATAGTTGTTTGTCAATGTAGGTGTCTAATTTAGGGAAGAAAGCGGAAAGCGAGGATTTTTATTTTTAGATGTTCGTGGTGGACTAATCAGGGGGCCGTATTCTCACTTTAAAACACTTTTAGGCATGATCTAATTTCAATACAACTCCAATGCATTAACTACGCAATACAGCTAGTTCCTTAACGTTTGAATCAGAATTTTCAGAACTTGCTTGAAAATTATTCCGATGCAACTCCAATGCTGGTTGATTAAGTATTTGTTGTGTGTTGGAGTTGTGTTTGAGATAAATTGGGTTATTAATGTTATGTTTATGTATTTTAAAATTAGAATACCGCACCTGGATTGATAAATTGTATTAAAAATAAGAATATTATTACCATTTTTTTTCATAGCGAAAAATCATGCTAATAGTCATGATTTGTACTCCATTTTGTATGGCCCTAAGATTGTCTTTATTTTTTACCTCAGTTAAATATACGATACCTATTACAATTATATTGTTTCAAACCGTGATATGATAGAGTTATATCCAAGCAAAGATTATTGGCTTAGATTCCGCTTATAAGGTTTTAATAAGGTTGGGCCTGTGCCCGTATCGGCCGGGAAGCACGTACGCCGTGACTTTACCTGCGAGACTAAATGCAAGCTCCGAACTATCCAAGTTTTCATGATATTGGGGTAAATATGTTAAAGTTAATTTTCAACGTTCTTAAAGCTTTGGTTTTATAAATTTCATCTCCCTCATTAGCGTTACTTCGTTATTTGGATTGTTTGTAATTTGAACCTGATTTTCATGAGTAGGTAGTGGAACATATTACAAACCAATCATTGTTAAGGTTGTTGTTTGAAATCAAATAACCTTAATCAACTCGAGCAAAGAGAATTAAGTAAGCATACAAGTGTTCACTTCATTCAAGCTAAATATGTATATATACTAGGTTTTAAGCGAGATCTCCTTAAAGTTATTGTTAGTAAGGTTATAGTTTAATACGTTTTATGCTTAAAACTTAGTAAGAATAAGTTTTACCATACCTCCCATACGACTTATTATTTATTAAGTAGTTTTGCCATGTATGAAGTGAGAAATCTGTTTGTGTCAAAATGAGCTATTTTTCTTAATATTATCATAATTCTAAATGGAAATTATCAGACAATGCCAGACAATAAGCTTAAACCCGTTAGAACTAGAATTTTAGAAAGGTTTTTACGAATTCAAAAGCGGGCAATGCAGCTAGTAAATACTAAATACCATATAAATACCCCTTCACTAATGTCAATGATACCATCATAACAATTATTTATACACAAACCAAACAAGAAAAAAGTAAGATACCAAACCGAAACCTACACCTAATCTTCTCAAGTTTACCCAACGCAATCCTTGACAAAAAACTTCATAAATAATAAAAATATTGAAGCCCTCCTGCTCTGCTGGTAATTTAAAAATGAATATTAAAGGACGGTGTATTAAGTGTTAAGGAGAATTAAAATTCATAACATAGCACAGGGTAATGCTTTAGCGAGTACATAAATCAAATAGTGTCCTGTAGAAAGTTGCTAATGGGACATTTATGCTAAGCAATGGGTTTATTCGCCGTAATTATGTTTTATTTTAATTTCGCTGAGTGCATGGCGATGATAAATCCTTTGCAACATTTGCAGGCTGTTGAGAAAGTTAGTAGTATTTGTAGCGCATGTTGAAACATGCTTGTTAACGGTCTATTGATGTAGAATTTATTTAACTCGAATTTGAAAAGGATTATTTTATTACACTTACTAATAAAACGTAGCATTATACGTCAGCGTAGAGGGAGTTATAGTTATAGCTGGTTGCATAGAGAATTGTGGATTCTTGTTAGGTGTACAATCAAATATTTTTTGGTTTTAAACTGTTATTTTTTCTCCGCAATTGTGATGAAAAGCAGTACGTGTAGTTCGGAGGATAAAATTATTGCAAACGCGATTTTACTTTCAGGCTTATATAAGACTATCTTTTGTACGTTGCACAATGAGTTTGCAACAGTGTAATATTTATTATAAAGTCTGAATACTTTTTTCTAAAAGCAACCCTATTTTAATTATTAATAATATGCTATTACTGACATTAAAATTATTACAAAAGTAAAATTGAAAATTAGTTTTCGTAGCACGTAAAAAACTTGCAAATATTCCACCTACCAAACTAGTGATTACAATGTTAACCGCACATCGTTAACCGTTTAAATGCGCAGATGGGTCTTATCTGGCCTATAAAAACTAAACGTAATCCTTGCACCGCACAATAAGAATAAACACATAAAAAACGCGTTACCCGCCGGTGGCGCTGCGAGCGCGAACGTGAGCCGAATGGCGACGAGCGGGTAGTGATGGCAAGGTGTCGATAAACGTAACAATGTAATGCTAGACGAAAGTAGGGATGACTCGCAGTATGTGTGTGTAGCTAGCGCTGCAGCCTTGGTATAGGGAAGGAGGAGTTATAAAGCCGTAAGCTATCTTTGAACATATAATCATCATCTTGGCATGATTTTACTTAAAATTTCAAAACCTGTCATGTGGGGTTGCCGGTAGTTGTATATTTCATGATTTTTCTCTCTTATTTTCACCTAATAAACATGTTTCATTTTTTTTTTTTTTCATAATTCTAGCGTTAGACCCGGCGTTTTTGCCGCGGTTCAGGTGAGCCTAGGGTCCGCTTTGCATTTTCGAATTAGAGTTTAATTTAAATCTTGAACGCAGGATTTCACCACTTAATAATGCACTTGCGCCAATTATGTTTCTCATAGACACTAAATTAGAGTATTATACAAGGCGATACCTACAAGCGCACAAGCCGACAAATGGCGACTGCCATACATCAGATATTGCATTAACATCATTCATTTCCGAGCTTAACTCGTAGGCTCGATCAACATCTCGATGTTGATGAAGAAAAGTCTTACACGACTTTATAACTCGATACATTTTTCACCTTATTTGGATATTGCCTCCAAAAAACTTAAAGTAATTTATCTAAATTGCGCAGATTGGGAGGTAAATAGCTAATATCCTAGCAATATCCAGGCTGGCTCGAACACACCTTTTTTCGAGAAGGCACCTGTTGCTTAGATGAATCGATGTTTAATTCTGTGCCGTTTTTCTTTTAGTACCTAATAAACAGCAGTGTCATAGACTGTAGCAGTGAGACAATTTTTTTTTACTAACGAAATTTGGACACAAAATTAGTCTGAAATAAATGCATTTTATTTTATTTTGTTCATTTATTTTATTTTAAATGTATTTGTAGAGAATCCGGAGCTGATTAAAAATTCTTCAGTCGCGAGCAGTTGAAAATGTGCTCGGATGTCAAAAAATTTACAAGCCGGTATGAATCGAGTTGGGCGCTCCGCCACTGGTCGCTTGTTAACCTACCTAATTTATTAACGATTGTACCGCTCTACCTATGAGCAACAAAGTAAAAATATAAACGCCAGTATTCATCGTGGCACATCAAAGCCTTTCCGTGTCACATTGTCACATCACTACGGCGCAATGGTATTGAAAATAAAAACCGGAATGCTGGCAGATGTCCCGCCGGCTGTTTTGGATTTTATTGGCCCTTTTGGTTTTAAGGTTGACAGCGATGGGCTAGTAGTGGTTTAGGACAGCGACGTGTGCCCTTTCCGACACAACGATTGTTTTCGAGGCACTAGAGGGGTTAAGTTTAGCCGAGTCTATTGATTTTTATAAAGTGCGCGGATTTTTGTGATTGTAAGACAGTGCGAAATGTTTATCTAGGTTTGAAAACAAATGTTTCGGCGATAATTATTGTTTTTCCACTGATTGTGTAAATATAAGAACATCATTGGATTCTATTAGGATTGGAATTCTACATTAATATGTCAATATATTAAATACCTTAATATGAGGATCCTTAAAATACGAGTATATTTTTATAATAAGATCACACGAGTGTTTTAAGGTCTAATTACGTACAGTTGCATACACTGCTTTATCTACCACACATAATATATTGTAAGTCTAAATGACGTGTTCGGAAACCATTAGAATGGCCATTGCACCGCCATGGCCAACTCGATTGTGCGAACGGTCGGGGAGGAAGGCTGGATTTTCATTAAGTTACCAAAATCGATGTTCCAAATTTGAAACTCATAACTTAACAATACTTGAGCATGTAATGTTAAAATTACGTTACTGCCACAGATAAAAAAAATATCATAGTAAACTTGGTTGTTGCAATGCTGGCCATTGCCTACCGTTTTTAAACACGTTTTAGGGGACTAACAGTGTGAGTGTAGATTGTCCTTTTGTCTTTAGCAAAATTTTGATATTTGATTATAATGTGTTAATAATGTTATGTACAGTCAAGTGCAAAAATACGTATCGAAAAAATCGTCTCATAAATATGGTACTATGCACTTATTACAACAGAATAAGATACTATGGGACATATTTTTGAGTAAGATGAGTACACCCATATTTTTACACTTGACTAATAATTCAAGAAATCACTGACCTCACACCACTTGACATGTGCCTATCAAATTATCGCTCGAACCGTTTATTAACGTCAATTTCACGTTGCTGTTGTAAACTAATAATATTCTGTTGTGATTTAGTTTCACTAAAACGATACAAGAATTTTAAGACGCGGGAAGAAAGTATTGGAAAATGGTATAGTCGCACATAGGTAAGTAGTAAGATTATTGATACGTCAGTTTTTTACAAAGTCAAAATGTTTTGTTTTGCGTAAAAAACTCACTAAATATTAGTGACTATGGCGTTTTGGACTATTACGAGTTCAACTGAAGAACAAATCAAATTATTTTTAATAAATATTTAGATTTGTTTGCTTTAAGTTGACACACTACAATATAAATTATAAACTTATATACCTAGATGTCATATACAAAGAAAAAAGTGACCTAGGCCTCCGGTGCCCAGGGCTGGGCTTTATAAGATTATTACGAGTTCTTTGTGGCAATGAAACAACAAAGGAAGCTGATATTTTTACTCACTTTTATTTAAACGAAATCGCTATTGACAGGCGTTCCCCTCTGCCGAAATTGCCGAAAACATATGAACGGTGGTCATAAAAACATCACGTCATTTATTGCACGGACTGACGTTTATCTGACGTGGCTATTTGTACGTTACGTACGAATCGCCATACATTTGATGTTCCCCTCCCCCGCAAAAATCGGCAGACTTTTTGGATAGAAAAAGCTTTTATTTAGTTTGACCCCGTATATTACGTTTCAAAACTTTACAACCACCACCAGAGACCACCGAGTAACGTGTGATTGAGTGAGTGAGTGAAGTGAGTGAGTGAAGAGAGCGAGTGAGTGAGTGACTGGTTTTTCAACCACTTTCCGATGTCTGATTGAGCTGAAATTTGGTATACTTCCGTAATTTACATGACAATGATATCTACCAAGTACAGTTAGCAATACAAGTAGGTACTCATAAATCTTTTTGGGAGTTACTTGTTTTATAAGACATATTACAGCTCACATAGCCACTTGTTATAACGAGTAATATAGGTCGAATTTTGTCGACATGTTTCGATCCGTTATAAGCAGCACCTTCAGTTGCCACCCCGGCTATGGCTGCGGGTGGAACTCCTGTCAAAAATCCTCGTAACTGATCGAAATATGTCGAGCTGAATTACATTTAAATTGCATGAGTGACCCGTTATAAATATTTTTAACTTTATCCAAGACTCCAAGTTCTTACTACTGAAGAAGAAATTTATTTGTAGTATCATTACATCCATTACAATATACATTGTGTCCATCAATCAGTACGCTAGTTAAGCTTCTAAAGGTGTGTGAAGAGTATGCGGTTGCCCACGGTCTGAGGTACAACACAAGTAAGAGCGAGCTGTTAGTTTTCAAAGCGGGTAACAAGGCTTTTGACTCATTACCACCGGTCAGCTTGTGTAGTGCTCCTCTTAAAAGGGTGACATGTTTTAAATATCTTGGACACTGGGTTACCGATACTTTCCAGGACGACGCTGATATGGAGAGGGAGCGCAGGGTATTGGCGGTGCGCTGTAATATGTTGTCTCGCAGGTTTGCACGGTGTAATGGGAATGTCAAAATAACGCTATTTAAAGCCTTTTGCCAGACCTTTTACACGTGTAGCCTGTGGACAAATTATACAAAAAAGGCTTTCAATGCCCTGCGCGTCCAGTTCAACAATGGGTTCAGAATGCTGTTGGGACTGCCTCGTTTTTGCAGCGCGTCAGGTATGTTCGCGGAGGCGCGCACTGACAGCCTCAGTGCGATATTAAGAAAGAGAACGGCCTCCCTGTTTCGTCGCGTGCGTGACAGTCCCAACAGCCTTCTGCGCCTAGTGTTAGAGTCGCCTGCTTGCGCCTTCTGGAGACATTTTGACTCTCTACACATGTCGTCAAGAGGCTTAGTGTATAATATAGTATAGGTCTTACTAACATAGTTTTAAGGGAATGTATTTATACTAATAGACGGAGAGCTAGCCACGTCAGATATGACACAATAATGAGAGCGATGAAACCCCTCTCGTTAGTTTGCTATACTATGCTTATTCCTAGATCCGGACATCTGGCAGCTGTAAAGTGGTGGAGGTCAAAGAATGCAAACCACTTTAAGAATACAAATCCTAGAGTTCTGGTTTCGATGCAGTATTATGAAAAAGTATATAAATAATTAGATCATATCATTGTCAAAAGTTTCTGATGAGGAAAAGTAGTCCAAAACGACGTATAATGTAATTCATAGTTTGTCGCCCACAGTTTCTGTTTCCGAAATATTACGCAATGTTTTTTGTTCTAATGTTAAAATATAGGCCACGTCCTCTATAAATAAGATAACTTCGGCCGTTTCTACCTATTGTGGTATTACTTTTTACCAATTCAAAAACATTACTAGTCTGTCACTCTGACATCCACCCATTAAAAGCTGCCAGATGCCCGGATCTAGCAATAAGAATAGTATTGCAATCTTACTAGATGGGTTTCATTGCTCTCATTATTGTGTCATATCTGACATGGCCAGCTCTTAGACCATAACACTATGGACAAATGGTCTGATAATAAATTATTTTGAATTTGAATTTGAATTACTGGCAAGTAGACGTCAAATAAAAACAAAGTTAATATACTTTGTAGTTTTCACTTTCATTGCTCATTCACTTTACTTAAAAGTGTTAAGTAAGTACCTAAGAAAATTTATAAGTGTAATTAAAGTTAAAAGTATTTAAGTACCTCTCTATTTCTATGAAGAGAATTCTAAACTTTTTTTAATATACCACGACGGTGGCAAACAAGCATATGGCCCACCTGGTGGCAAGCAGCTACCGTGGTCTATGGACGCCTGCAACCCCAAAGGTGTCACATGCGCGTTGCCGACCCTTAACAAAAAGGAGGATTCACTATGTTGACGGCTAAAGGAACAAGAGGGTCCCGCAACACACTGGGTCCTTTTTGAGCTCTTTGGCAACCTTACTCACTAGCAGGAACACAACACTATGAGTAGGGTCTAGTTTTATTTGGCTGTGGTTTTCTGTAAGGAGGTACTTCTCCAGTCGGGCTCTGCTCCAGATTTGAGCGAGATGACATTCGCTGTGCTGTGCCCTACGACACATAGCGCGATGACATTCGCAGTACACATACATCTCTTTTGGAAGTAATTTAAGGACATACCCGGGTTCAAACTATGTACTTCATATAAAATATGAGTCGACGTCAAAGATAAATTTACACTTTTGCGTCTTTCTTGTTCTTGCAAAAGTGTTTACACATTTTTGACGTCTTGAACAAACTCGTGAACTTTAAATGTAGTAAGAGTATGCCCTCTGACCGGGCACGACCTTGGAACTAAGGGCTATTGTTCTACATCGCCAACTCGGGCGAGCGATTTCATGGCTAAGCGGAATCTGGAAATAGACGGAAGTTTTTGGTAACTGTGTTATTTTGTACCTACTCGTATATTGCATGATAAATGAAATATCGTGAGATATATTAGTTACCTAATTACTACGTAGTTTAATAAGAATAAACATTGCTATACCCTAACAGGGTTCATGTGAACGTTAGCAGTAAATGCCTTTTGTAAGACCTTATGTAACACATGATTATAAAGCAATATATGCATTATGAATTATGAAAGGATAAAAGGGGATCAAAGTTACTCTGCGTTCGTAGGAAACACCTTAGACAACCCTGCACGTGATCCCTGGGTGGTGCTAAAAGAGTAACAAACTTGGCAGCTGGACTGTCCCATCTGGACCTCGCAGCACTCACTGGATTTTCTTTATCATCTGCTTTCCCACTACTAACTACTACCCCAGGGAAGAAATGCCTATCTATATCCAGTGACAAGTCGCCATCGTCATAGGATAAATAATTAAAAAAAAAACGGGTGGCACTCCGGGAGTGCCGGCAGAAGTGAAAACTTGAATATTAACTTTGTGCATTTTTGATATTTTGGAATGGTTAGGGAATAATTTTGCACGAATTGCTTTAATTATCAGTATAAAAATTTTATGTGGTAAAATACAATATTCATTTATTGTGCTATCGTACACAAACATGACAATTTATATTACATTAAAAATTTAACACTTCAGAACTAACTATTACAATTATTTAACATTAAAAAGTTTATCTCTCAGAAATATCAACTTCCATCCATAATTTCAACGACTCTTACACCATCATCATTACTAGAACCATCATCGCCAGTCTCTAAAACTGATACGATAGGTTTATGGTAGCTGAAATAAGAAACGAACAATTTTGATTCTAACCTATTTAAATGTCTAATAAATACCGCATCAATAGTAGTTTTGTATTTCGTAGTGCTAAGATTACGATTTCGAACGAAACAGCAGGCGCAGGCATACATTTTCGCCCCGCGGTAGAAAAAGAGGGGAATACTTCCTCTCCTACGCCGCGCCGGCGGTCTATTGGCTTCAATGGCATTGTAACCATTTTTCGATCAGGTCACGTGTCCGTCTTCCGAATTTTCATGAATTTTATGTTATTTACATTTATTTTTAGTAAAAATATCAATTTTTACTTAAAGCCTGACCAGAAATATATGATCATGCACCATGTTGCGGAATTTCATTGGAACTAATTTCTTGCACTGGCAATTATTTTACTGACAGAATGTGTGAGTGCATGTGATAGGCTTTCAGTGTCATTGTCGCGGTTTATTTGAATTACAGTGAAGTGTTGAATATTAAATAATACAAGACAAAAATATCCCAAAATTATTCATAGTCAAGAGCGAAACATTATAAATAGTGTATGTAATAAACAGCTGTAAATAATACGCTCGGAAAATGGAACTATTTCGCTGTGAAACATTTTCAAATTAACATCAGAGCTGACAGGTAAACAAATCAAGATGTCACTATGCCATAGAGAAATAATACGCTCTATGGCTATACTGAACTGTTGCCATATAAAGCCTGACCAGAAATATATGATCACGCGCCATGTTGCTGAATTTCATTGGAACTAATTTCTTACACTAGCAATAATTTTAATGACAGAATGATTACGCATGTGTGAGTGCATGACATGCTGTCACTGTCATAGTGTCAGTTTACTTGATAATAATAAAGTGTTGAAAATTAAATAATAAACGACAAAAAATCCCAAAATTGTCCATAGTCAAGAGCGAAACATTGTAAATAGTGTATATAATAAACTGCTGTAAATAATACGCTCGGGAAATAAAAACTATTTCGCTGTGAAACATTCTCAAATTGACATCAGAGCTTACAGGTAAACAAATCAAGATGTCACCATATCATAGAGCTCTATGACTATACTGAACTGTTGCCATATAAATGAGAGTAATAGCGCCCTCTTAACATTAATCATACATTTCTGGTCAGGCTTTAAATGAGAATAATAGCGCCCTCTTGACAATAATCCTATATTTCTGGTCAGGCTTTACCTATATTTCAGTGAAAAGAAAATTAATTTCTGTAAGAATATATTTTGTCGTGTGTCAAATGCTTTTCTTGCCTTGTCAGTCAGCCGGGTTTTCTTAATTTATTTACTTTCGTCCTCGTTTTGACCAACTAACCTGTCAAATATGCCGGACGTAAACATAGTTCACAATTTCCGAACGCACCCCTCACTGTCAAGTTGTCAACCACTAAAATATGTAATACTAGCTTTTGCCCGCGGCTTCGCTCGCGTTAAATTTCGGGTAACACGGTTCTTCTTTGCCCCCCGGAATGCTCCATACAAATTTCCACCCCCCATTTTAGGGAAGTGGGGGGTTAGAAAGAGACAAAAAGTAGCCTATGTCACTCTCCATCCCTTCAACTATCTCCACTTAAAAAATCACGTCAATTCGTCGCCCCGTTTTGCCGTGAAAGACGGACAAACAAACAAACACATACACTTTCCCATTTATAATATTAGTATATGGATGATATGGCCTACCATTTGTCATTACGAGTAAATTAACACTTTTAAATGCAAAATACGCGACAATCCGAATTTTGCCCATATATGTATTCAATTCAAAACTGTTATTTTTTTACGCTTTTTCATTTGATTATAATTTCATTCGGGTCTACCGTACCCCTCTACGAAATTATTAATATACTAGCTGTGCCCGCGGCTCCGCCCGCGTTGAATTCGGTCTGTGTCAGTAAGCGGCTAATTCACCCCTAATTTCTCTCCCGCTACCCTGGAGGCGGAACTTGAAGTAAAGTTGACAGATGGATACGCTAGAGGACAGTAGTCCTAATAAAATATTTTACAATTACCACTAAATGAAACTACACTCATAAATGTATACTTTTTTTTATTATATTTATTTTTGGCATGATTTAAACGACATAGAGAGTAGTAGGTGTATATCGGACGATACAGGACGACTTTTGTATTTATACGTTCATGTCCACGGCAAATATCATCCAAATCGATCCTCCCGTCAAATCAGTTGGGGGGGGGTGTCACAAATGCAGAAATGATTTTTTTCTTTTTCTATTTTAGGTGCACTTGGAGGGGGGGGGGGGGTCCATGACCGTGTGGTGGCTACCCCCCCCCCCCCCCTTTTAGACGTTGAATTTTTATAGGCTACGTATAACCTGGCTGGGGATTTTCTAGAATTGGAATTAGTAATCATTAATTGGGTGATTTCCGGGATAACAATGAAAAAAAAACCGGCCAAGAGCATGTCGGGCGATGCTAAGTGTAGAGTTTCGTAGATGCTGCCCTGTTACAAAACATCCGTTCTAAAGGTCGTTTATTTGGCGGCGCTTACGTCAGTTTACTATTCGGCACTTCCTTTCACTATGCATTTTTGACTAATAATTCAAAAACGGCTGAACCGATTTTATTCAATATAGTTTTTATTGAAAGTTCTTATCAGGCCTCACCAAATTTCAGCTTTCTAGTGCGAACGGTAACTGAGCTAGACCGCGGACAGACGGACGGACATGGCGATGTAACTGTTACGTAATAAGGCCTAATTATGTACAGAAGCATACACTGCTTTACCTACACACATATTAAAAATCCATTGAAACCAGTAGAATGACCACCATTACACCGCCATGACCAACATTATTGCGCCGGCGGTCGGGGGGGCATGCCGGCGGTCGGGGGGGCGGATTTTCATTACGTTACCGTAGGTAATGAATTTTCATACGTTTTTACCACACTGTCACAGATAATACACTGATGTTACGTTATTGGTTGCAATAAAGTTGGTAATTAATTACATACGGTTCCGAACGCGGAATAGAGGATTTATGATATTGGTGTAGATCAAGATATTTATTCGTCAATGTAAGCACATTACAATGCACTAATGAACGTCAGAGAAAAATAAAATTCGTGAGTGTCGTGAAAAGTGTGTGAATCAAGTGCGATTGGAACGAAGTTATGTTATTTAATTTTATTTCATTTTTTACTTTTTCGTAAATTTTGTGGTTTTAATGTTTTTTGCATTTTTTTTTAAATTTTGGAAATTTTGGAAATTTTGGAAATTTTGGAAATTTTGGAAATTTTGGAAATTTTGGAAATTTTGGAAATTTTGGAAATTTTGGAAATTTTGGAGATTTTGGAAATATTGGAAATTTTGTAAATTTAGAAATTTTAAATTTTTTACATTTTCGTTGAGGTTCTCGACTTTTTTCACTTTTATCACTTTGCCACTTCTCAGTTTCACTACACTTCACTTCACTTTATTCTATTTTATATATTTTTTATTTCATTCCATTTTACATGTTTCTCAATCGTATATATGGGTGTCGCGTTTTCGTGACGTGACGCTTTTTCGTGACGGTCACGTGACTTTTTTTCGCCTAGGCCCCCATCCGCGAACCGTCCGATAAGGAACTTCGTTCCAAAACTCCACCGGTTCTAACCCTGTAGGTGTACCTCTGGCCCAAGAAGTATTATGACCGAAAAGAAATTCGACGCGACTTATTTTTTTCAAAACAGTAATACATTAGATCTTAAAGATACAAAATAATGCGTAGTTCTTCAAGAAGACATATCAAAACTGCTTGAGAGACAGATAATGTACCTATTGTTAAATTATAAAGAAAAATGAATCCTAATCTGACTGCTTCACAAAACGTTTGATATGTTTTCCTACCTAAACGGTGTCCTATAAATGTTAGATGATTTTGTAGTAGTTTTTTGGTTTGCTGCAATAACCCTTTGACATGAAATTCATCACATTTTCAAATATTTCTTAAGAGCGGGTAAAGGTAAATTTAAAGCATCGACGGGTAACATGTTATAAACATGAACACCTTGACCAACAAATTACAAATTATTTCAATACCAACTTTCAACATACAAACTTTCAACCCCCTTTTCACCCCTTCCAGGGTTGATTTTTGGGATAAAAACTGTTCATTGTCCTTTCCCGGGACTCAAACTATCTCTACACAAAATTTCATCATTATCCGTTCAGCCGTTAACTAATTAAAAATACTTGGAACGTGTTCTGTTATCTAACTATCTCCAGCCAACTTTTTTTCGAATATATTCCATGAACAGACTTTCGACCCTCTTCAGCTTTATTATATGCATAGATAGTTTTTATTGAAAATAACTTTCAGGCGTCACTTCCATTATTTTTTTCAAATTTTTTGGACCTACGGTTCTAAAGTAAGATGGGGGGAGGGGTTTGAAGAAGAAACTATCCTTTGTCATTTCTCGAGACCCATACTATCTCTATACCAATTTTCATCTAAATCAGTTCAGCGGTAAAAAAATCCTCATACCACCTTCCGACCCCCTTGTCACCCCCACAAGGGTTTGAAAACTATCCTATGACGTTTCTCGAGACTCAAATTATCTCCATACTCATTTCTATCTAAATCGTTTCAGCGGTTAAAAATTCTCCATACAAACTTTCAACCCCATTTTCACCCCCACCAGGGTTGATTTTCGGGATTAAAACTATATATTATCCTTTCCCAGGACTCAAACTGTATCTATCCAAAATTTCATCAAAATCCGTTCAGCCGTTTTCACGTGATGCGCGGTTAAATAAACAGACAAACAGATAAACAGATAAACAGACAAACAGATAAACAGACAAAAATTCTAAAAATTGTTGGAACGTGTTCTGTTATCGATTCTAAGTATCCCCAGACAACTTTTTTCGATTATCTTCCATGTACAGACTTTCGACCCTCTTCAGCTTTATTATATGTATAGATGTAGAAGATTTAGGTATTCGTTCAGGTCACGGGTCCGTCTTACGAATTTTCAACCTGAGAGTGTTGCACACTCCGCATTTCAATCAGTGCTAAAACTATACTGAAAAAAACCGGCCAAGAGCGTGTCGGGCCACGCTCACTGTAGGGTTCCGTAGTTTTCCGTCCGTCACAGTAAGTGTCCCCACTTAAGAGTTAAAATAACACCGCCATGTAGGATATGATATGAGCGTTCCACGTACAGCGACATCTATCGGCAAATTAAGTAAACTAGCGCGCGAGCATAAAGTATGGAAGATGATTTTTATGGGATAATTCTTTATTGCGTGAACCGATTTTCACCGTTTTTACTTTATTTGAAAGCACGTCATTTCATTGTAATTTTGTAGAAATTACAGGTACAATAAACACCTGCTTATACGGTTAAATTACAAACTTAGTTCAGAAATTATTTTGTATTTTTTTTTCAAAAACTATTCATCCTATCAAGTTCAAAATAATTTTCCTAGAAAGTTTTTATAAAGTTCTACTTTTCAGATTTTTTTCATATTTTTAAAACTTATGGTTCAAAAGTTAGAGGGGGGGGACGCATATTTTTTTACTTCTGGAGCGATTATTTCCGAAAATATTTACATTATCGAAAAATGATTTTAGGAAACCACTATTCATTTTTAAATACCTATCCAATAATATATCACACGTTAGGGTTGAAATGAAAGAAAAAATCACTCCCCACTTTACGTATAGGGGAGGTACCCTAATAAAAAAATAATTTCCATTTATTTTACCACTTTGTCGGCGTGATTGATATACATATTAGTACCAAATTTCAGCTTTCTAGTGCTAACGGTCACTGAGATTATCCGCGGACGGACGGACGGACGGACGGGCAGACATGGCGAAACTATAAGGGTTCCTAGTTGACTACGGAACCCTAAAAAGTGCTAAAATAGTGCTAAAACTTAAAAAATAATGCAAAAAAAAAGTGCTAAATAAAAAAAAGTTATCCATTCGAATGTGTTTATTATATCTTCCAATGAAGCGAGTCATATAATATCGATTGAACTTCACTTGCGAAGCTCGATTGATCTTATTTAATTTAATAGTACTACGTACAGAAGGCTAACTTCCCTAATACAACTGAAAATAGATGTCATATACTTCAGAAAAAGTGACCAAACCCTCCGGTGTCCGAGGCCAGATTTGAACTGGCGTCTTCAGCTTTCGCGGCTGACGTCCTGACCACTAGACCACCCGGTCACGGCGGAACTTGACAAATTTTGTCATGTATATGCAATCTCTGAATTTGAAACGGCTAGGCGCCGTTGACCATACTCTAAGGGCATGCGCAGTACGTCCTTGCACCTCCTATCCGAATCTCTTACGTGATTCTGGTATAGCGAGAGAGATGGTGCTGCCATCTATGAATCTTGAAGAAAATCAAATTATTTTGTTCAATATTTTTTGATGTGACCGGGTGGTCTAGTGGTCAGGACGTCAGCCGCGAAAGCTGAAGACGCCAGTTCAAATCTGGCCTCGGACACCGGAGGGTTTGGTCACTTTTTCTGAAGTATATGACATCTATTTTCAGTCTATATATAGTAGTGTAACTACATAAAATTGCAAATCAAAAAATATTGAACAAAATAATTTAATTTGCTTCAAGATTCATAGATGGCAGCACCATCTCTCTCGCTATACCAGAATCACGTAAGAGATTCGGATAGGAGGTGCAAGGACGTACTGCGCATGCCCTTAGAGTATGGTCAACGGCGCCTAGCCGTTTCAAATTCAGAGATTGCATATACATGACAAAATTTGTCAAGTTCCGCCGTGACCGGGTGGTCTAGTGGTCAGGACGTCAGCCGCGAAAGCTGAAGACGCCAGTTCAAATCTGGCTTCGGACACCGGAGGGTTTGGTCACTTTTTCTGAAGTATATGACATCTATTTTTAGTTTATATATAGTAGTGTAACTACTTAAACTGGCAAATCAAAAAATATTGAACAAAATAATTTGATTTGGTTCAAGATTCATAGATGGCAGCACCATCTCTCTCGCTATACCAGAATCACGTAAGAGATTCGGATAGGAGGTGCAAGCATGTACTGCGCATGCCCTTAGAGTATGGTCAACGGCGCCTAGCCGTTTCAAATTCAGAGATTGCATATACATGAGAAAATTTGTCAAGTTCCGCCGTGACCGGGTGGTCTAGTTGTCAGGACGTCAGCCGCGAAAGCTGAAGACGCCAGTTCAAATCTGGCCTCGGACACCGGAGGGTTTGGTCCCTTTTTCTGAAGTATATGACATCTATTTTCAGTTTATATATAGTAGTGTAACTACTTAAACTGGCAAATCAAAAAATTATGAACAAAATAATTTGATTTGGTTCAAGATTCATAGATGGCAGCACCATCTCTCTCGCTATACCAGAATCACGTAAGAGATTTGGATAGGAGGTGCAAGCATGTACTGCGCATGCCCTTAGAGTATGGTCAACGGCGCCTAGCCGTTTCAAATTCAGAGATTGCATATTCATGAGAAAATTTGTCAAGTTCCGCCGTGACCGGGTGGTCTAGTGGTCAGGACGTCAGCCGCGAAAGCTGAAGACGCCAGTTCAAATCTGGCCTCGGACACCGGAAGGTTTGGTCACTTTTTCTGAAGTATATGACATCTATTTTCAGTTTATATATAGTAGTGTAACTACTTAAACTGGCAAATCAAAAAATATTGAACAAAATAATTTGATTTGGTTCAAGATTCATAGATGGCAGCACCATCTCTCTCGCTATACCAGAATCACGTAAGAGATTCGGATAGGAGGTGCAAGCATGTACTGCGCATGCCCTTAGAGTATGGTCAACGGCGCCTAGCCGTTTCAAATTCAGAGATTGCATATACATGAGAAAATTTGTCAAGTTCCGCCGTGACCGGGTGGTCTAGTGGTCAGGACGTCAGCCGCGAAAGCAGAAGACGCCAGTTCAAATCTGGCCTCGGACACCGGAAGGTTTGGTCACTTTTTCTGAAGTATATGACATCTATTTTCAGTTTATATATAGTAGTGTAACTACTTAAACTGGCAAATCAAAAAATATTGAACAAAATAATTTGATTTGGTTCAAGATTCATAGATGGCAGCACCATCTCTCTCGCTATACCAGAATCACGTAAGAGATTTGGATAGGAGGTGCAAGCATGTACTGCGCATGCCCTTAGAGTATGGTCAACGGCGCCTAGCCGTTTCAAATTCAGAGATTGCATATTCATGAGAAAATTTGTCAAGTTCCGCCGTGACCGGGTGGTCTAGTGGTCAGGACGTCAGCCGCGAAAGCTGAAGACGCCAGTTCAAATCTGGCCTCGGACACCGGAGGGTTTGCTCACTTTTTCTGAAGTATATGACATCTATTTTCAGTTTATATATAGTAGTGTAACTACTTAAACTGGCAAATCAAAAAATATTGAACAAAATAATTTAATTTGGTTCAAGATTCATAGATGGCAGCACCATGTCTCTCGCTATACCAGAATCACGTAAGAGATTTGGATAGGAGGTGCAAGCATGTACTGCGCATGCCCTTAGAGTATGGTCAACGGCGCCTAGCCGTTTCAAATTCAGAGATTGCATATACATGAGAAAATTTGTCAAGTTCCACCGTGACCGGGTGGTCTAGTGGTCAGGACGTCAGCCGCGAAAGCTGAAGACGCCAGTTCAAATCTGGCCTCGGACACCGGAGGGTTTGCTCACTTTTTCTGAAGTATATGACATCTATTTTCAGTTTATATATAGTAGTGTAACTACTTAAACTGGCAAATCAAAAAATATTGAACAAAATAATTTGATTTGGTTCAAGATTCATAGATGGCAGCACCATCTCTCTCGCTATACCAGAATCACGTAAGAGATTCGGATAGGAGGTGCAAGCATGTACTGCGCATGCCCTTAGAGTATGGTCAACGGCGCCTAGCCGTTTCAAATTCAGAGATTGCATATTCATGAGAAAATTTGTCAAGTTCCGCCGTGACCGGGTGGTCTAGTGGTCAGGACGTCAGCCGCGAAAGCTGAAGACGCCAGTTCAAATCTGGCCTCGGACACCGGAGGGTTTGGTCACTTTTTCTGAAGTATGTGACATCTATTTTCAGTTTATATATAGTAGTGTAACTACTTAAACTGGCAAATCAAAAAATATTGAACAAAATAATTTGATTTGGTTCAAGATTCATAGATGGCAGCACCATCTCTCTCGCTATACCAGAATCACGTAAGAGATTCGGAAAGGAGGTGCAAGCATGTACTGCGCATGCCCTTAGAGTATGGTCAACGGCGCCTAGCCGTTTCAAATTCAGAGATTGCATATACATGAGAAAATTTGTCAAGTTCCACCGTGACCGGGTGGTCTAGTGGTCAGGACGTCAGCCGCGAAAGCTGAAGACGCCAGTTCAAATCTGGCCTCGGACACCGGAGGGTTTGCTCACTTTTTCTGAAGTATATGACATCTATTTTCAGTTTATATATAGTAGTGTAACTACTTAAACTGGCAAATCAAAAAATTATGAACAAAATAATTTGATTTGGTTCAAGATTCATAGATGGCAGCACCATCTCTCTCGCTATACCAGAATCACGTAAGAGATTCGGAAAGGAGGTACAAGCATGTACTGCGCATGCCCTTAGAGTATGGTCAACGGCGCCTAGCCGTTTCAAATTCAGAGATTGCATATACATGAGAAAATTTGTCAAGTTCCACCGTGACCGGGTGGTCTAGTGGTCAGGACGTCAGCCGCGAAAGCTGAAGACGCCAGTTCAAATCTGGCCTCGGACACCGGAGGGTTTGCTCACTTTTTCTGAAGTATATGACATCTATTTTCAGTTTATATATAGTAGTGTAACTACTTAAACTGGCAAATCAAAAAATATTGAACAAAATAATTTGATTTGGTTCAAGATTCATAGATGGCAGCACCATCTCTCTCGCTATACCAGAATCACGTAAGAGATTCGGATAGGAGGTGCAAGCATGTACTGCGCATGCCCTTAGAGTATGGTCAACGGCGCCTAGCCGTTTCAAATTCAGAGAATGCATATACATGAGAAAATTTGTCAAGTTCCACCGTGACCGGGTGGTCTAGTGGTCAGGACGTCAGCCGCGAAAGCTGAAGACGCCAGTTCAAATCTGGCCTCGGACACCGGAGGGTTTGCTCACTTTTTCTGAAGTATATGACATCTATTTTCAGTTTAATTTTAAGTAGTGTAACTACTTCTACTACTATAAAGTCGAAGGCAAAATTGTATGAAGACCGCATGTGTCACCGTTCATATTTCAAAGTTCTGTCAAACACTGATTTTATAGGGAAGATAAGCATCTTTATGTAATACTATTATATTATTCTGTGCTACTACTACTGACAATTTTGGTTTGACAGACTACAAATAAAATTTATCAACTTTTGGAAAATTATTTTTTATAAAATCGCAATTTCCAAAAAGTGCTAAAAATAGTGCTAAGTGCTAAATGCAAAAAAATTGGGCTAAGTCAGTCTAAATAGTGCTAAATTTAGCCCCAAAAATGCTAAATTGGCAACACTGAACCTCTCGAATCTGTCGGTCACGTAACTCTGTCGAATCTGTCGGTCACATGACCCTGTCGCGAGTTTAACATTTAGGAAAGAAGTTTTCACTTCAAAAAAATTATTATGGCTAGTTACTCAATGATTTTTTCACCCCACTACCTCAGAAAGGCGCTCTTTATCTCTTGAAGGAGAAAAACGCATTTTAACCAAAGGTAGGGAAAGTAATTTGGTGCAAGTTTGACCATGTTATAAGAAAACGAGGTATAGCCATTCCTACGTCTCAGATACCACTTTGATTCTCACACTTTAAACTTTGGGGTAATCTTAAATTGGATGAGGTCGCTTTGCAAAGCGCAGGACCACCTTGAGGGTCACCGTAGTTGCAGATGCAGAATATACAGAATCTACTAAGCCAAGTCCAATAATGTAAGTATAGTCTGGCAAACCATTTCTGTCAGTAGAAAAACGCGGCAAATTCAAAATACGTACATGTGGCAACCCTTTGTGATGAGACAGCGTATTTCGTGAGGAACATTTTCTATTCACAAAATTGTTTCTTGTGCATTTCACTCTCTCATCTTAAGTGCGAGTGAGATAGAACTCCTGCAACGTTCTAAATTAAATTTAAATTCGTTTTTAAGGCATATGTCAATTGCCTCAACCAGATTATCTGTTGCATTTGATGACAGATTAGACAAAATATATCCGTCTCCTTTTTACACACCGTAAATGTCACCTAATGAAGGGGCGGTCATACCAAATAAAATTAAAAACGTAGTATTTAATGATCATTGCTGCTTTTTTCACTGATTCTTAGTGTTGTCATACTTTTGTTCGCTGTACATTGCTACTGCGTTCGTTAGCTGGCCAGACTATTGTTATAATCACCCGAAAATTTGAAGTTTGAAATCAAAGTGGTATCTGTGACGTAGGGACAGCTATACATCGTTTCCTTTTACCATGGTTTTCACTTGTTTCTCCTCGTTATCTGACAGGATGGGCCTGTTTCACAATCTCCAGATAAACTTATCTGCCAGTTAAAATTATTGCTATCCTTTTCTCCAGTCATATACAAGAAAAAGACAGCAAACATTTATCTGACAGATATGCTTTAACTGGAGATTGTGAAACAGGCCATAACTTGCTATTATCCGGATATTATTCGAATATTTCGAATAATTTCCATACAAATTACTATTCGAAATATTCGGATTGCAAGCCCTAGACAAGATGGGCTTAAAATAGATGATTTTAAAAGCATTCATTTCGCTTCGACTTTTAATATGTTATATATTGTATTTTCTCGCGATTGTGTGGAGAATTTTGCATTGTATTAAACTCGGCAGCAAAGTTTGTTCAACCTCTTTTGCCTTCGGCCCTTCGCACGCTAAATATTCCATGTTTAAACCACTCATTACGCTAGTGTCTCGATTTTGGAATCTATTGATGTTAAATAAAAACTATTTAGTAGTAAAGAGAAAATACATACATGCAATCCGATTAAAAGTATTTTTTTAAACTCGTTTTTAATCAGTGATTATCTAATTATCCATACGAGTAAAACGATGTAATCCGCGAAATGAGGGGATCGAAGGTTATTGATCCCAATATATTTACAACAGCCATCCATGTTTATTTATAGTGTTATTAATAACGGTTCGTAACGCGAAACGTAAACGAAAATAAGTGAAGTGGGCTTACTGTTAAATATAAATAGCATATTAATGTGAAGCAATATATATTATTTTAAGCTAACATGGTCATTAACATCACAAATACTAAATATCGGAAACTCATAATAAGGACGTTGTCAGAAAAGTAGACAACTTTTCGACTGCATAAGTTTGTCCACGTACGGTCAGCATCAAAAGTAACTACGCAATCGAAGACGTCAAAAGCTCTTATTCCCTTTTAAAAAGGACTTTTGACGTCTTCGTTTACGTAGCTACTTCTGATGCTGACTGTATGTCAAAGAAAAAAAAAACGGTTTTATTAAATGATATGTCCTTTTTTTAGCGATTATTAAAATAAAAATATATTTGATATTCCATGATTTCTGTGAAAATAGGGAGGATTGTCTTAGAAGTTAGAAAATATATTCTGGACGACTGGTGCCAAATTAAAGGGGTGACCGTAAGTAAGCTTGTTTAAAAGTATAATATCAGCCTTGCAGGCAAACATACATTAATAAATAGGTTTTGTAGTGCTGTGACCTAAGATCTGTCAAGACCTGACCGAAAACGAGGGCCTTCTGACCCCAGAATTGCGGAACAGAGTCGTTCAAATGATCTATCGAAAATCGACTATGTCTCTCTATCCGAGAAGCGACTCGTAAAGCAAAAACTTCTATCGTCAAACATTCTTCATTCAGTGAAACAAGAAAATGTGCCACCTGAAGACATAAGAACAAACACAGCACTATCGTTGTGAAAAACTGGATGCTATTCGAAAATGCACCAGAAAACTGATTTCAAAACACTGCTCGAACCTTAGTTTTTTACCATCCCTGCTGGTAAAAAGGTTTCTTAAAAAGCTTTAGTGCTGAGAAACTCGATAAAAAGATATTAGTTTGGAATCTTTTTTCAAGACATGCAACTTAATGGCTGAACTATCGTGAAGAGTGCTTGAAAATAATACTGCTGCCTCTCATTAAAAAACACGGTCTGACTTGGTATCATGCCATTATTCGAAATTGACATAGGAATGGTACAAGCCCCACAAGGTGGATGTAGTCGAAAAACACAAAAAGGCTATTTTGAAGCGGAAGAAACTTCAATACAACTCCAATGCATTTACTACGCAATACAGCTAACGCCTAAACGTCTGAATCAGAAATATCAGAATTTGCTTGATAATTATTCCGATACAACTCCAATACAATGCTTAAAAAAATGGAAAAGTAGAAAAATCCACTGCCTCAGGCGAGACACGAACTCGCGACTCTGGGATACATGCCCATCGCTCTGACCAACTGAGCTACTGAGACACACCTGATGGCTGCGAATTTCTCCACTCGTACACTTCTCAACACAAGTCTTACACTTCTCAACCGGCCAGTGGATTTTTCTACTTTTCCATTTTTTCTAAGCATTGCGGTATCGTTAGCAGACGTTCTGCTTAATACAAAAAATTAACTCCAATACAACTTCAATATTGGTTGATTATTAGTTGTGTGTTGGAGTTATCTTTGAGATAGATTTTGTTTTTAATGTATTGTTTATGTATTATAAAGTTAAAATACAGCCCTCGGATTCCCGTCAATTTCCACACGCTTGATCTCTTTTGCTACAAAAATTTAACTTAACTAACTCAGGATTTCCTACAAATATTTTGAGTGCATGAACTGCCACTGTTAGGCAATAGTAACAGGGAAACGATGTCTTTAATATACCACGTATTTTCAGGAGTTAACGCCGAATTTATGTCAAACAAAAATTAGAAACTGCGCCTTAAGTAATTATTGTTATTATACTTAGAAAGCTTTTGATTAAGTAATTTTAACTGTAACCATACAAATAATAAAAACTGAAAGTCACCAGGTGCTACTGTCGTGCTTACAGCATAGAATAGCTTTAAATAATAACAAAAAAGCAGTTATCCGCTATGTGCGAAGTGTATGGTGGGGGTAACATGAACGATCGCAGTGCACAATGAGACATGATATTAAATTGCAATGGGAGATCACCTATGTCACCTTAACACGGTCAACTGTCAATATAGTAAATTAGCCAGAGACATTTCATATAAGCAAGGAGTACAAGTCATTCATAAAATAGAAAAAAAAGATTTAGCCCTGGCCCAAAACATAGCGCCACAATTCAAATCCTTTGTGCATTGAAACACTGCCCATATTAACTATTCTTACTGGATTTAATACGCCTAAAGAGTTACGGTAGCAATTCTAGAATCCATTTCGGAAACGCGAAAATTAGGTTAAGTTATTCGGGTGTTTTGCCAAGTCGCATCCGCTGCAGCCTGAATTATATACGATTTTATGTGCATTAAGTTATATTTGTAATGAGCCTAATAACGTTTTAAGCTTTGATTTGTGTTTAAAGAACCAGTCACTTTTCGGTTAACAAAAAACTTGAGGAATCCGAAACTTATCGTAATACGGCTTTTTTTCTTCTGGGTTGGAAGGTTATGTCACTTTAGTTATTAAAAGTCTCACAAGAACACAACGGAGATTTTTTTGGCATGTCAAAAATTTAACACTAGTTGAATTTAATTGAGGGTCCTACCTGAAGAGAAGTTACTTATCTAATATAGGTATTATACTTCGTTTTTTTTGAGATTAGAAAAACTTTGACAGAACGATGTACAGGGTTCTTTATTAGGCAAGATACATGTCACAACTGTCAAAGTGTCTACGCCGTCATTGAACATACTTAATTAAATTTGTATTGTATTGTAGCCATACTGTCGTATTTCTAAATGTTATATTGAGTATTTAACAATATTTTGATAATAGTTATAAGCACGAAATATTTTATTTTTATCATTGTTAATGTTCTTGTGAATGTTGCACCATAAAATACCTAGAGAAGAAGAGGTTCGAAACGAATGGATCGATTTTTAAATATTTTCTCGCGTCATCTGTCATTAGTATCTCTCAGCTGCACCTGGATAGTTTTTAATGTTTAAAGCTTATTGTGATTCTTATTTAAGTAAAGGTATTTATTTGCTTGCTCTATTATTGTGCGTTTGGTTGAAGAGTTATGGAGCAATCAGAGGCAGGCCCGAGTGGCAAACAACAACAAAAGCCACCTCGTAGTCCACCAAATCTTTTACCATCACCTAAGACAATTGTTTTATTATTTAGTATTATGTAATAAAACTATTAAATAACGTTTAGAAGCACTTTTATTTAAGAAAAAATATTAAAAAGTGCATGTTACGATTGTCAATTAAATAACATAAGTAAATACTGATAAAAAACTAGACGTTAAGTTTTCGTTTTAGAACGTACGTGCGTCCCTATCAGGTCAGTTTGTAATTTTTCACGTTTCTCTAACGTAATAATCAAGACGAAATTGTGTTTTTATTGTTGTGTTGTATTATTTAATCTGCAAATATTTATTAGTACATGGACATAATAAAAACAATTAATTAGAAACTAAACTAAATAAGAATTAAAATTACCTATGAACTTAAAACTAGCACTACAAAAACTAAAAGTCTAACTCTAAAATTGGCCCCTGTGGCATTGTGCCGAGGACGCTAGCAGCATTTCCCCGCTGTATAGCAACGCTTATGCGTTGAGCGAGGAAGCTGCCAGCTCTCTTGTCCCCAGAGACGTCGACCAACCGCTTGGCGAGGTCACGGAACAGCTCATGAGCCGCAGGGCCCCACGGACCAAGGGTCTCGACGCCAAAAGCAACAAAGTTGTAGTTGGCGTCGAGACCCCTGTACTTCCGTCTCTTAAGAGCCTCTGCTGCCTCTGCCGCCGCGCCGGCTGTAAATTGTTATTATTTATTCACAAACGTGAACTCTTAATCATATTAACTAATCGTTTGTTGATGTGCTTGCAGTGTGTTTAAATTGAACATTTAGAACAGGTTGGCAACTGCTGTTTACTCAATTCCTAATCTCAAAAAAAACGAAGTATATGTACCTACCTAAAAATTTTTAATGGGTTATTTTTTTTTAAATAGTAATGTAAAGAAGGATAGTACAGTCAACGTCAAAAATACTTATACTGTTTTTAAGCTTATTACAAAGGAGTAAAGTTCAAAAATCTAAACACGTTTTTGGTTTCGAATATACATGGTACAAGGTTGAGAGTAAGATAAATATTCTGATCAAGAGTCTGATAGAAGCTTAAGGGCGAAATTCACAATGTTTATTATCACACTAACGAAGCAAATTCAAGTAAGATGACGAAAAGTGAATAACTCCCTATAAAAACTATTACTATATAACTCCCGCTACGGTGCGTGGAATGCGAGTATAATGATACAATTATTACTATATATTTTTATTATTTGTAGAGCTAGTGATAATCTCATTTTTCCTATTTATACTGATATAATAAACTTACCTAAATATGTTAGCGTGCTTTAAAGTCGATTATTTTAAGTCCTGACAGCTTTACCACGGATAATAAAAGTTAGGCGAAACGCGAAGTTGCCTGCCAACTTATGTTTAGAACTAATCAGATGAAATTAAACTCTTTTCCAATAATATTACGAGTTGAATTAGATGACTTATATGTTGGTTGGCATGTATGCCTTATGGCGGTAACATCTGAGACGCATACACTTAAAGGAAATTGTGATTTAATTATAACGACTACCTGTTTAAGGCGTGGCCCGGGCTGATTTGTAATGTTTTTTGGGTTCCGTACCCAAAGGGTAAAAACGGAACCCTAGTACTAAGACCCCGCTGTATATATGTCTGTCTGTCTATCACCAGGCTGAGATGATGCATTTCTGTTGCCGCTATAACAACAAATACTAAAAAACAGAATAAAATAAATACTTAAGGGCTCCCATACTATAGACATGATTTTTTGCCGTTTTTATAGACAATGATACGGAACCCTCGTGCGCACTCAGCCGGTTTTTTTAAAAGGGAAAACCCCTACCCTAGGGAAAACCCTACAGAAAACAGAATTTATTTTTTCTACTCGTCAACTGTAATGCTTGAATTGAGATTGTGTAGACCGAACTACTAGCGCATACTTTCCGATAGAGCTTTTATGGTCGAATTTTGTAGCATCGCCAACGATGGTACAAAGGATTTTCATACAATATTGTAACACTGTTGTCCTCCTTCCCGACCGCCCGTGTCCTCCTTTCCGACCGCTGGCACAATCCACCAGGAGATAGAACTTACTCAATTGTATAGAGGCAGCAGGTCTTTTGTCGAACTCTATTCTTACCGGCTTGCCTACATTGAGCACTCGTAGAAAAAATATTGTATACAATAGTGGCATAATCAAGCTTTTCAATCTCGTACCTTACTTAGACCACTCAGCAAGCTTCGGTACTCGACTGAAAAGCTCTTAATTATGTCACGATTGTATAAAATACTATATCGTATGGCTACATGTCACTGGATATAGATATTAGGCATTTCTTATCTGCTAGCCTAATATGGTCGGATTTTAATCGCCTGTCACCATAGCTGTCACGTTCTAACAAGTGTGTAAGTGCCAAAGTGATGTATGACGTGATAGGCGAATAAAAAGACAACCATGATACGCGTTCTGGGGTAATAGTAGTGAGAAAGCTGAGATGATAAAGAAAATCCAGTGAGTACTGCGATGTCCAGATGGGACAGTGCAGCTGCCAAGTTTGTTACTCTTTTAGCACCACCCAAGAATTACGTGTAGGGTTGTCTAAGGTGTTCCGTAGGGAACAGAGTAACATTGATCCCCAGAGATCCTCAAGAGAAAACAGAAAATTGTTGTTTTGTGCCGTACCTGATTTGTTTATTCTCGGTTTTTGCGATGCTAGGGGCATCCTAGTGTCAATGTGGTTTGATACCTATTTACCATGAACTTACAAAGACATCCTAAAACGCCAATAATATGACAACCAAGCGTATCAAACACCGTACGTATTGTATGACACAAATAATAAAAACTGAAAGTCACCAGGTGCTACTGTCGTGCTTACAGCATAGAATAGCTTTAAATAATAACAAAAAAGCAGTTATCCGCTATGTGCGAAGTGTATGGTGGGGGTAACATGAACGATCGCATTGCACAATGAGACATGATATTAAATTGCAATGGGAGATCACCTATGTCACCTTAACACGGTCAACTGTCAATATAGTAAATTAGCCAGAGACATTTCATATAAGCAAGGAGTACAAGTCATTCATAAAATAGAAAAAAAAGATTTAGCCCTGGCCCAAAACATAGCGCCACAATTCAAATCCTTTGTGCATTGAATGACTGCCCATATTAACTATTCTTACTGGATTTAATACGCCTAAAGAGTTACGGTAGCAATTCTAGGATCCATTTCGGAAACGCGAAAATTAGGTTAAGTTATTCGGGTGTTTTGCCAAGTCGCGTCCGCTGCAGCCTGAATTATATACGATTTTATGTGCATTAAGTTATATTTGTAATGAGCCTAATAACGTTTTAAGCTTTGATTTGTGTTTAAAGAACCAGTCACTTTTCGGTTAACAAAAAACTTGAGGAATCCGAAACTTATCGTAATACGGCTTTTTTTCTTCTGGGTTGGAAGGTTATGTCACTTTAGTTATTAAAAGTCTCACAAGAACACAACGGAGATTTTTTTGGCATGTCAAAAATTTAACACTAGTTAAATTTAATTGAGGGTCCTACCTGAAGAGAAGTTACTTATCTAATATAGGTATTATACTTCGTTTTTTTTGAGATTAGAAAAACTTTGACAGAACGATGTACAGGGTTCTTTATTAGGCAGGATACATGTCACAACTGTCAAAGTGTCTACGCCGTCATTGAACATACTTAATTTTTGTATTTAGAGTAAAGCCATGCTTTCGTATTTCTAAATGTTATATTGAGTATTTAACAATATTTTGATAATAGTTATAAGCACGAAATATTTTATTTTTATCATTGTTAATGTTCTTGTGAATGTTGCACCATAAAATACGTAAAGAAGAAGAGGTTCGAAACGAATGGATCGATTTTTAAATATTTTCTCACGTCATCTGTCATTAGTATCTCTTAGCTACACCTAGATAGTTTTTAATGTTTAAAGCTTATTGTGATTCTTATTTAAGTAAAGGTATTTGCTTGCTCTATTATTGTGCGTTTGGTTGAAGAGTTATGGAGCAATAAGAGGCAGGCCCGAGTGGCAAACAACAACAAAAGCCACCTCGTAGTCTACCAAATCTTTTACCATCACCTAAGACAATTGTTTTATTATTTAGTATTATGTAATAAAACTATTAAATAACGTTTAGAAGCACTTTTATTTAAGAAACAATATTAAAAAGTGCATGTTACGATTGTCAATTAAATAACATAAGTAAATACTGATAAAAAACTAGACGTTAAGTTTTCGTTTTAGAACGTACGTGCGTCCCTATCAGGTCAGTTTGTAATTTTTCACGTGTCTCTAACGTGATAATCAAGACGAAATTGTGTTTTTATTGTTGTGTTGTATTATTTAATCTGCAAATATTTATTAGTACATGGACATAAAAAAACAATTAATTAGAAACTAAACTAAATAAGAATTAAAATTACCTATGAACTTAAAACTAGCACTACAAAAACTAAAAGTCTAACTCTAAAATTGGCCCCTGTGGCATTGTGCCGAGGACGCTGGCAGCATTTCCCCGCTGTATAGCAAGTATAGCAACGCTTATGCGTTGAGCGAGGAAGCTGCCAGCTCTCTTGTCCCCAGAGACGTCGACCAACCGCTTGGCGAGGTCACGGAACAGCTCATGAGCCGCAGGACCCCACGGACCTAGGGTCTCAACGCCAAAAGCAACAAAGTTGTAGTTGGCGTCGAGACCCCTGTACTTCCGTCTCTTAAGAGCCTCTGCTGCCTCTGCCGCCGCGCCGGCTGCAAATTGTTATTATTTATTCACAAATGTGAACTCTTAATCATATTAACTAATCGTTTGTTGATGTGCTTGCAGTGTGTTTAAATTGAGCATTTAGAACAGGTTGGCAACTGCTGTTTCTATGTTTACTCAATTCCTAATCTCAAAAAAAACGAAGTACATGTACCTACCTAAAATTTTTTAATGGGTTATTTTTTTTTAAATAGTAATGTAAAGAAGGATAGTACAGTCAACGTCAAAAATACTTATACTGTTTTTAAGCTTATTACAAAGAAGTAAAGTTCAAAAATCTAAACACGTTTTTGGTTTCGAATATACATGGTACAAGGTTGAGAGTAAGATAAATATTCTGATCAAGAGTCTGATAGAAGCTTAAGGGCGAAATTCACAATGTTTATTATCACACTAACGAAGCAAATTCAAGTAAGATGACGAAAAGTGAATAACTCCCTATAAAAACTATTACTATATAACTCCCGCTACGGTGCGTGGAATGCGAGTATAATGATACAATTATTACTATATATTTTTATTATTTGTAGAGCTAGTGATAATCTCATTTTTCCTATTTATACTGATATAATAAACTTACCTAAATATGTTAGCGTGCTTTAAAGTCGATTATTTTAAGTCCTGACAGCTTTACCACGGATAATAAAAGTTAGGCGAAACGCGAAGTTGCCTGCCAACTTATGTTTAGAACTAATCAGATGAAATTAAACTCTTTTCCAATAATATTACGAGTTGAATTAGATGACTTATATGTTGGTTGGCATGTATGCCTTATGGCGGTAACATCTGAGAAGCTTACACTTAAAGGAAATTGTGATTTAATTATAACGACTACCTGTTTAAGGCGTGGCCCGGGCTGATTTGTAATGTTTTTTGGGTTCCGTACCCAAAGGGTAAAAACGGAACCCTAGTACTAAGACCCCGCTGTATATCTGTCTGTCTGTCTATCACCAGGCTGAGATGATGCATTTCTGTTGCCGCTATAACAACAAATACTAAAAAACAGAATAAAATAAATACTTAAGGGCTCCCATACTATAGACATGATTTTTTGCCGTTTTTATAGACAATGATACGGTACCCTCGTGCGCACTCAGCCGGTTTTTTAAAAGGGAAAACCCCTACCCTAGGGAAAACCCTACAGAAAACAGAATTTATTTTTTCTACTCGTCGACTGTAATGCTTGAATTGAGATTGTGTAGACCGAACTACTAGCGCATACTTTCCGATAGAGCTTTTATGGTCGAATTTTGTAGCATCGCCAACGATGGTACAAAGGATTTTCATACAATATTGTAACACTGTTGTCCTCCTTCCCGACCGCCCGTGTCCTCCTTTCCGACCGCTGGCACAATCCACCAGGAGATAGAACTTACTCAATTGTAGAGAGGCAGCAGGTCTTTCGTCGAACTCTATTCTTACCGGCTTGCCTACATTGAGCACTCGTAGAAAAAATATTGTATACAATAGTGGCATAATCAAGCTTTTCAATCTCGTACCTTACTTAGACCACTCAGCAAGCTTCGGTACTCGACTGAAAAGCTCTTAATTATGTCACGATTGTATAATAGTATTTTGTGCAACAGGTACATAATAAGGGTTCTTAAGGGTTTAATTTTAAGAACTAATTATGTACCGTTGCACACGAAACTTTTTCTACGACAGTAGCAAAAACTTAATTAATAAATAATTTTAAAGTTGTTAAGTATCACGAGTACATAAATCAATTTTGTTTTAAGATTTTTTTTATCAACTAATAACTCTTACTTTTGTGCCGAAGTCTTCGGATATTCACTGTGAAGTTTTCTTGTCACTTATTTTATCAAAATTAACATAAACTTCTTGATATTAACATAATATACGAGTTTAAATACAAAAATTAAGCCGTACATTGTGTTGAAACTTTTTAAATATTAACTTTTTACTAAATGTCATAGACAGATCACGAGTTTGTTTTTAATTGCAAAAAAATATGGCTTCGTTCAAGTAACTCTCAATGCAAAAGTTTACATTAAAGTACTATTATGCTTTTCATAAATATGAAACTAAATAATTTAAGATATTAATACTTTAAAAAAGACATGATAATGTTTTTATCATAGTTTGTGCAAAAATAATTTCAAGTGTATATCAATTTGAAAATATAATTTATATTGTAAACAAGAACGAACCCTTTTTAGACATGGCACCTGGAAGTCAGTGTATTAAAAAAACAAAAACAGTTGCACAATATGTTTTGTGTGACTGCTAGCAGTTATAGAAAGTACCTATAGACAAATAGACTTTAGCGCCTTCACTTAAATGATGTAGTTTTAGATACCACTATCAGTCATTTAATTAGCATATAGAAGTGCTGGAGTAGAAAAAATACTATATCGTATGGCTACATGTCACTGGATATAGATAGGCATTTCTTATCTGCTAGCCTAATATGGTCGGATTTTAATCGCCTGTCACCATAGCTGTCACGTTCTAACAAGTATGTAAGTGCCAAAGTGATGCATGACGTGATAGGCGAATAAAAAGACAACCATAATACGCGTTCTGGGGTAGTAGTAGTGAGAAAGCTGAGATGATAAAGAAAATCCAGTGAGTACTGCGATGTCCAGATGGGACAGTGCAGCTGCCAAGTTTGTTACTCTTTTAGCACCACCCAAGAATTACGTGTAGGGTTGTCTAAGGTGTTCCGTAGGGAACAGAGTAACATTGATCCCCAGAGATCCTCAAGAGAAAACAGAAAATTGTTGTTTTGTGCCGCACCTGATTTGTTTATTCTCGGTTTTTGCGATGCTAGGGGCATCCTAGTGTCAATGTCGTTTTGATACCTATTTACCATGAACTTACAAAGACATACTAAAACGCCAATAATATGACAACCAAGCGTATCAAACACCGTACGTATTGTATGAAAGTATGTACTTTAGGTATCTAGTAAAATTTTCTGTTCTATGTTAAAAGCAAACTATTAACGAAATGCAGTAGTCCTTACCCCAAAATTTTCTAGTATATCCTAAATCAGTTTAAGGTAAGTGCGCTTTTGTTCGTGTTCGGCAGCTATCGCACTGCACGCGATACCCAGTTGTCTCAGTCGTTTTAGGTTCGGTTAGGCCTTAACTACGAAACTGATAAACAATGGTAGGTCAGGCTTAGCATGTTAACTCGTTTAACAGCTGGATATAGCTTTTTTTAAAATTGATTGATGTGATTTTAATGCATCTACTCGTAACAATGGATACCATACTACCTTCGAGCAACAATGTAAAGGAGATACAGATTCAAACTTATACTCTAACTCATTTAAGCGGCCAGTATTTTTCCGTAAAAAGACTGTCAGAGAAAGTACCGCACGAGTCGTTCTTGCGGTACTATTTTGGGGCCACTTTTTTGGCCGATTGTGTATCCCTAGTATTATATGCACCAGAACACAGATGATAAAATGTTCGTGGAGAGAACTTGTTAACTTTATAAAAATTAAGTTTCTCGAACAAGCAGTTTTAACTTATTATCTAACGTTGTATTATATTATATTATCTATAGTCCTCCTCATCGATTTCGATGACGGCGACCCTAATGCAATCCCTATGGAGGTTGACTATTGTGAGCCCTCATATGGCTAGCTAGGACGAACTCGGTCTTAAATACCCTATGTGGGGGCGAGGCCAAGATGACCTTTTTTCAGCGAGGTCCTCCCAACGCTCATAATAATATTATATTATACAGAGTGTAACAAAAATGCTGGTGAATCGTTTAAGGGCATAATTTGTATCGTATTCTAATTATGACAAAACTAAGAAAAATATTTTTTATGCGAAAAAAAAAGTTGGTTTTATATGGAGCGTCGGAGGGGCTGGGATGACGTGTCCCATACAAAAAAATATTTTATTGCGTCAAAAAATATTTTCTTTCATTTTTTCTCACTCGCAATACGATACCAATTATGCCTGTATGTATTTTATTATATTAGAAAGAATAAACGCTATCAATTTTCAATTAAGTCATTCTCAAATGTTATATCTGCAGTTGGATTAAACTCCTTCAAACTTTTTATTCTATTAATACGGAGCGAAGACGCAGATACAAATCGGACAGTCAAGTAATATGTGGGTTTCCTTTTTACGAGTAGGTAAGTTATGTAATTTGTTTTTAAATATCTCGTGTGTACTAATAAATTGTTCAATATTTTGCTTGTATTATTTATAAATATGTAGCGCTTGAGTTTATATTAAGGCCGCGCATTTTACCACTCTTTTGAATACCATTCCCATATCAAAAGGTGTGACATCAACATAATATCTCATTTCACATATATCCGCACACAAAAGTGTTATTCAAAATGTCACTACTACAACATTTCCTGACCCTACGTCATGTCGAAAACAAAGTTAAGGTCTGTGCCTATTATTCGGTTCAAACCATGACCGAGTCGAAAATTTAAGCAGTTTTATCTAGTAAACAATGACGACCAAACAGTATTATATTAGCAATATTTCTAGTTAGGCCTTCTGTTTGCTGGGATACAACCGCCTTATCGCAATGTTATGTTGACATTTATTCCCCAAGGCGGTCGTCACACTGCTCCGCAGCGACGTCCATTGATGCGTTTTTTAACTTTGTATGTAGAATCTTGATTTTGTATAGAAAAATCGCATGGTACGACACACTGGCTCCGCCTCGACGCGCGGAGGAGCGAGACGCACGACGACTCGCGCGCTCGGACGGAGACGCGGTGCGTGCCGCAGGGTATGTCACACTGAGCTCCGCAGTGCCGTACGGATTTTAGTGCAAGAAAGGACGTAGGCGCAATGGATATCGACGTCTATAAGTTTATTTTTGAAATTGAAAGTCGTTCGTTTAATCATAATCTAGGAATTCTTATAAAAGTATAATTGAAGATTGAAGTCGTAGATTATAATTTATAACTTACTTGAAAGTAAGCCAAGGCTTTTCTTCCGCTGTAATAGAACGTCGAAAATTTGTGTCCGCGCCAGTAATAATCACTCCAATTTTGCTTAGCAAATAATCAAATGACGCGGTTGACATACGGGTGCAATTTAAAAAAAAATCTTCGTATTGCCTTAAATCTTGGTGATTACCTTAGAGATTATCTTAGAGATTTCTAGCAAAAGACCCATTTATAGGTCTGGTTTGTAAATAGGGATGTACCCAGTGTCTTCTGCGTTTTATGACTCGATTGTACAAAAACCAAACTGAAAGTATCACCGCAGCGTTCTGAATAAGTTCCGTGTCCATTTTATCGACAAATAGGAACTATTTTTACCTTAACGTTCGAATGTGAAATGAACGCGAGACGGAAGTAACGCGGGACGTCGCGCATCGCAGCTCCGGACGGAGATGCGGAGAAAACTCGGACGTTGGTGCGTTGTCTTCGCATGCAAGTCCGTTGCTCCGCGTCTCGCAACGAGACGCGGCGGCAGTGTGACAACCGCCTAACTCTGACACTCAAATGTATATTTATAACTAGCTTTTGCCCGCGACTTCATAAATCAACAACTAACAGACTGACAATGTTCCGTTTTTTCCGTTTGAGGTATGGAACCTTAAAAAGTATCCCATGCCCCTTTTCAAGTTATATTTTACACGTGTTTTTTTTAATATACCACGACGGTGGCAAACAAGCACCCGCCTGACGGTAAGCAGTTAGCGTAGCCTATGGACGCTTGCAACCCCAGAGGATTCACATGCGCATTGCCTACCCTTTAAGAACCTATACACTCCTTTTTAGGGTTCCGTAGCCAGAATGGCAAAAACGGAACCCTTATAGTTTTGGTCATGTCCGTCTGTCCGTCCGTCCGTATGTCACAGCCATTTTACTCGGAAACTATAGGACGTATCTTAATAAAATTTTGACGTAAGGTGTAGTTTGAATGCCGCTATTTAGTTATGTAGTAAAATTGCAGAAAAAAATATTTTCAGGGGGGGCGCTCCATATATGTTACTAAAATTGTTTTACCAAATATCAACATGTTGCACGTCAATCGATATGTCTTTAAAAATAACATTGAGGTTTCTTTGAACATTTTGTGATTAAGTGAATAGTTTCAGAATTAATCGCTTCGAAAGTCGGAAAAATGGCGTCCCCCCTGTAACTTTTGAACTGTAAGTCCAAAAAATATGAAAAAAAATTGAGAAGATGCGCGTATCATATACTTTCTACGAAAATTGTTTTGAACATTATCGGTTTAGCCATTTTTGAGTTATTTCCAAAAAACTTCTTCCATAGGCATCAGATACGACCTTTAGGCATTAGTTAGGTTCTTATTCCATTGAAGCTACGGAACCATTTTTACACGGTTTTTATTTGAAGAACCTCATACTGTAACCCGCTGGGAAAACCTCGGTAGGGAGTTCATTCCACAGCCGCAGCGTTCGTAGGAGGAAATTCCTCTTAAACCGTACTGTGCGCGACCCTTTAGGCTCCAGGGTGTGAGGATGAACACCTTGCCGGCGGCGAGCGGTGTTAAATCCGTTCAGCCGGTTTTGCATTAAGGCGGAACATAACTACAAAATTTTGCGTCTTATATGATAAACAGGATAATGTTTTGATAGAGAGAAGTAATTAGATAATTCTCTTATAATTCCTGGACTCATTACTTATCGCATATTTAAAAATAAGTCATCAAGTCACGTGACTCCATTTCGACGTTTCCTGCTCGCAAACAACACACACCGCACTCTGCTCATTTCCGAACCACGGTGGCACCTGCCGAGGCGGAAATAAGAAAGCCTTTGCCCTTCCTATGACGGGAGCAGAAGGGGTGGGGCCACGAAAAGAGTGGAAGGCCTATTGAAGAATATAGTTACTCATACAATCCTTTTCCAATGGTTATCAATAGTTTATGTCTAATATATCCTCTAATAACAATAAATAAGAACAGAGTGGCTTCCCAGATAAAGAAAGAGGAAAAATCAAAGACCTAAACTAAGATTGAGATACGATCTGAAAAGTCATGACAGACACTGGTGGAGATCAGCACAAGGCAGAAAAAAATGGGAAAGTTTGGGAGAGGCCTTTGCGTGTAAAGCGCCATGCGATTAATTAACAACATGAGAATTAATTTATTAATAATTATTAATCATTCAATTTTGTCAAAATCTGTTATAATCAAAAAATGCTAGTAGAAAGCAATAATTGTAATATATTATTTGTGAAAATAGTTATAAATAAGTAAGTCTTAATATTTGCATGCAACTTGCTATGTAATTGAAATATTGTTCTCTTTTGCACGAAATAAAAGGCTATTATTATTATTATATCCTCTTAACGAAAATATTTGACGTCAATACCATGGAAAACAAGCTATCACTATCAATACATCACAGTCCACTTTCATTCTTAAACTTAAAATTTTGAAATGAAATGAAACGAAATGAAATAATTTATTTGCAAGAATACGGTGACATAAGGTCTTACATTAAATTTGTAATTTCATGCGTGCGTGTTTGATGTGATTTTAACTAAATTAGGAAATATGACTTAGTAGTCTCTGCATATTCTGCAACTCTGGTGAACCTAATCCTGGCCCTGCACTCCGCATGGAGGCCACATTTAAAATCAAAGAGGTTTTTGTGACGTAGTGATGGCGATACGTTGTTTTTTTCTACCATCGCCGATACCATACGTAAAATGTTTTAGTCACGATGGTTGTTTGAAATGTCACAACTTTTTGCGATGTTATTTTGAAGATGATATTGACAGCAAATCCATTACATATTAAGATCACAAACGTAGAATACCTTCCGGTCCGATCCGAACACGCTGAGAAATCGAGACTGAAGACGCGTAAGAGGTACAATAGAGGTAGGTATTTTTCACATTTCCATTTTTTTGTTGGTATTGAATGTGTATTCCACTACTGTTAGTTCTGATATAACATACTATTTAACATTTATTTGAGAGAATTTAGCGATAGGTCTGATAGCAGTTCGTAGGATCGATCAATCAATATTGTGCAAAAATCGTTTGAAATTTCAAACAATACGTCGTTCTTATATCATCTAACTTGTCTTAGTTTAGAGCCATCCTGCTTTTTAACTTAACGCTCTTTATTTGGTTGTAGCCTTATTCGCGAGCGGATTTCGGTGCCACACGTCAGCGGTGCACCAACTAAATGAAAATGACAGGCATTTCTTTGTGTGCACTCGGTCTTTTGTCTTTCTCTAACGCCTCGCCGATTTCACATTCTCTGGAAAAAGTCTTTGTGTTAACAAATAATATAATAAAAACATGCACATGCCAAAACATGCCATGATGGTGTCAACTTTAATAAGGAAACAAGATTAACTATTAATAATAATATGTTTGCTCAAATCTGTAGCAGAGCTCGACTGAGGAAGTACCTTCACGTTAGAGAAGACCATAGCCAAATAGCACTAGACTAATGGCAGAATACACCCATAGCATCTTGCTTATACTGTGCTAATAGTTCCTTATAATGTTTCTGTTGTTGAGTACGGTCGCCAGAGAGCTCAGAGGATGCAGTCGATAACAGACAGGGAACTCTTGTCCCGTTAGCCGTCAACACAATGAATCCTCCTTCATAGTTAAACGCACATGTGACGCCTCTGAAGTTGCAGGCTTTCATAGGCTATGGTTACCATCATATGGCTTAACATCAGGCGGGCCATATGCTTGATTGCCGCCGTCGTGGTAAAAAATATATTAACGTAAAAATCTTAAAATATGACTACTTAGTATAGTTAATGTATTCAATTATGTAGGTACAGTCAGCAGGAGAAGTAAGCTAAGTGGGTGAGGTGTTCAAAATGGTCTTCAAATGGCATTATTGTTAAGACAAGAGCGTGTCAAGGTTAATTTCAACATTTCTCTCAACTCTTCAAATATCACTAAAAGAAAACTTCACTAAGACTTTAGCTACATTTTAAAAATACTTAAAAATAAAACTCTTTGTTCGTTTTAAAACGCTCAATTTACGTAATATGCAGTAAGGTACATCTGGAGTAGGCGATAACCGCTTCCGTTGTGAAATAGGAATAACGGGTAAAAATACTAGATACGTTAGCGCAGCAGTTCCTTTGTTTCTTGTTACCAGGTGACACAAAAATACGCTTAGAGGATTGCAATTGTGTCGCAGGAGAAAACTACATTTTCAAAAACGGTCCAAGTTTGTTATTTCGTTTGATAATTTACTAGTCAATGTTTACAGGGCGAGAAGTGTATTTTAGTCATAGTCATTTATTTATAATATTTAAAATATTACATGTCAAATTACATTACATTGCTACTTATTTATTAATACATTATTTATATTTACCTAATTATTAAATTTACATTTTATGTTTGGTAATTGGGAAATATTGTTTTGGTTGAAAGTTGAACCATCGTAACAAAAATAATTGAAATATTTACTAGTAGTACGATGATGATGCACCTTTTACAAATTCGACAGCCTATATGCAACCCACGATTTTAAAATTTACTAATATCTTTATTGAAAAATATTTAACTCTTCTTACGAATGCTATAAAATTACTTAGACTATTCCAATAAACCGTACTTATCTTTATGGTCTAAGAGCTGGCCACGTCAGATATGACACAATAATGAGAGCAATGAAACCTGTCTAGTTATACCGCTTTACCATCCTTATTGCTAGATCCGGGCATCTGGCAGCTTTTAATGGGTGGAGGTCAGAGTGTCAGACCAACAAAGTTTTTAAGTTGGAAAAAAGTAATACCAAAATAGGTAAAAACTGCCAAAGTTGTGTTATTTATAGAGGACAGAACCTATATTTTAACATAAGATTAAAAACCATAGTCTATTATTGAGGAAACAAAAACAGTAGGCGACTTACTAAAAATTGCATTATACATCATTTGGCACTACTTTCCCCCATAGAAACTTCTGGGTATGACATAGTCTAATTAATTACATAATTTACCATAATATTGCATGAAACCCAGAACTCTAGGATTGGTTTTCTTCGAGTTATTTGCATTCTTTGACCTCCACCACTTTACAGCTGCCAGATGTTCGGATCTAGAAATAAGCATAGTATAGCAAACTAACTAGAGGGGTTTCGTTGCTCTCATTATTGTGTCATATCTGACGTGGCCAGCTCTCCGTCCATTAGTTTTTATTTATTACCAACTTTGATACAAACAAAAGAAAGTTAATAAATTCAGATACAACGTCAAGTCGTGAGATGCTCGTAACCTTGACTTTATGATTACTTCAACAATGTACAACTTTAAAAATCAAATTAAAACAAAACTCATACATTATGTCACAAAAAAAAAGAATACGTAGTTAGTATTGGATTCTGACAGAAGTTTACGCCATGTCAGTCCCAATTCTACACCCATTTCCCGCCAGTTAACGGTTCAAAGATCGAACGCTAATTGAATGACGTTTGATGCTTCAATGTTTGCCCGTGTTTCAGATTTCAATGATCATGGTACGTGCATTTGAGGAATCAGGATTTTATTATCAAAATATTTCGTTCATTGATTCTTAAAAGGGTACAAGTAAACAGTAAAAAAAAGTTAGGTATCAAAAATTTTTTTATAGGTATCTGAACCTAAATGTTTTTTTTTCTATTTACAGTAAGCAGTTACCGTAGCCTATATAGCCTGCAACCCCAGAGGATTCACATGCGCGTTACCTACCCTTTAAGAACCTATACACTCCTTTTTTGAAGAACCTTATACTGTACCCCGCTGGGAAAACCTCGGCTCGGTTTTGTTTAATGCTAAACAATACTTGGCTTCACGTGACTTCCCGAAACTACTAAGAGTGAGAAACGGTATACTCGTACAATCTTTATCGTGTTATATTCACATAGTGTTTCAACTGGAACCTATTTCGACCAATAAACATTTCAAACCGACTACAATACTACTTTCAAGCAAATCGCCGACCGAATTTATATTGGTACCAACCAATGCAATAAACTCTTTAAAAACTGCATCGCTTCTGGAACTTGGCTATAACTCTCCGTGCGCAGCTCGGCCAAATTCATTTCTAATGGAGAGAGTACGCGGTGAGTGTGTGACAGGTTGTTTACGCGCCCCTATCGCGGCGATCGCCGACACCCGAGCGGTCCACTAGTGCATCATGTTTTATGGAGAAGCGATTGTTTTGACTTTTTTTTTAGGTGATGAAAATGTGAGCTAAAAAATCTAGGTGATGAAAATGATGATGATACCAAAGAGATTTAATCTATATAATTTTCATTTTGCACCTGATTTCCCGGTTGGTGGAAATGTTTGGAGTCACATTATTTCAAACCTAAATACTTTGTAACTATACTTAAATAATTAATTAACGTACATTTTGTACTAAAAATGGGAAATCTTGCTTAGTTTAATCGTGTAAACACATAGTGAATTAAAACGAAAAGTAAATTATAATCTGAAATAACGCTACAATCCGAACAGATGGCAGCATCGTGCCGTTTTTCTATTGGTCGAACCGACACAATTTTATGAGCCACGATTTTGTGAGCCACGGCCGTCTAAGTTGTATACATGTACACTATGTACAGGCCCCTCGCAAAACACTATGCAAATACAATCTTTATCTGCAAATCTGACAAATCATGGTTATTATGTAAAGCCTGATAAAGTAAAGCCTGACCAGAAATATATGATTATTGTCAAGAGGGCACTATTATTCTCATTTATATGGCAACAGTCATAGAGCGTATGATTCTCTATGGTATAGTGACATCTTGATTTGTTTACCTGTCAGCTCTGATGTTAATTATAAAATGTTTCACAGCGAAATAGTTTCATTTGCCGAGCGTATTATTTACAGCAGTTTATTATGTACACTATTTACAATGTTTCGCTCTTGAATATGGATAATTTTGGGATTTTTTTGTCGTTTATTATTTAATATTCAACACTATTACTATTCAAGTAAATCGCCTCGATGACACTTGACAACAATGACAGCCTATCCCTATCACATGCACTCACACATGCATATCATTCTGTCATTAAAATTATTGGCAGTGTAAGGAATTTCCAATAAGGAAGTTCCAATGAAATTCCGCAACATGGCGCATGATCATATATTTCTGGTCAGGCTTTAGTCAATATCGAAAAAAAAAGCCATTTTCAATAAAGTCAAATTTGCTATAACTGATATCAGCCCTTTAAACCTTGACGTTGGGTTTAGGGACACCTGTATATACGGGTTATATAATTGTAACAAAATAGCTGACGCGATTCTGAGAAATCTTTGTTAAATCGAGTAATTTAATTCTGATATTTACAGACATTTTGTTGCTCATTTTATTTATCTGAAATCTGAACCTTTCTGTATAATTTTCTTCTAAGAAGTTTATTTCAACAGTATTGATCTTTCGCGAGCATTGTTTTATTTATAGGAACGATATTATTGAGATCAGTTTATATTGAAATTGAGTTTGTTGCTACTTAAATTAATTCTAATACAGATCAACCTAGTCAAAAACTAACAAAGCTTATCATAGCTTGTATGTTTTAATTTTATTTATTTACCTACCCATATAAGTAAACAATATTGTTTGCACTAGCAAACCATATTGTTAGTGATCACTAACCCATAATACAAAATTTGCTCAGTTTTCGGGCTCAGTCGATCTAAGATTGTCCCCAATTTTTTTGTGTATGTAATCGGAAGTAAATGAAATGTACCATCGGGTTCATAATTGCATACCCAATTAATGAATGAATTCATTGATAAATTGGTTATGCAATTATGAACCCAATAGTACCTGCCTAATGGTAGGCATCATCGCAAAAACAATCAATCTATTTTCTAAAATTATAAATCAATAAAAAGGTTTATTTACAATGTAAATTACCTAATTTGCTACATTATAGTGCAACATTTGTAAATTGACAGTGTCCCGGAAGTGCACTCACCAGTAATCACATTGCCTCTCTGAAATAATGCTTTGTCCATGGAACATGTTCTCCGATATACATTTGACTACTTAATTTATATCGAAAACGGTTTGGCCTCTAGCTCTCGCTTGCTCTAAAGCATGGATACTCATCTGCAAGTGAAATAGACTGATAATAATTGTATTAGTTTTATTTTTGGGAATGGAGCCTTTAATCGGAATATTGTTATGCGCCGTAACAACTTCAATATAGTTATCCGTGTAAATGAGTTTGGCCATTGGGAACTATTAGGAATTACTCAATTGGCTTGTCTATTTATCTATTTATGATCTTTAGTCCTACGTCTCAACGATTTAGACTCCTTGTAAAATGAAGAAAATAGCAATAGGCAAAGATCTCAAAGAGGACCCAGTGTTTTGACGATGAGGGACCTTCTTGTTCCTTTAGCCATCAACACAGTGAATCCTCCTTTTTGTAAAGGGTCGACAACGCGCATGTGACTCCTTTGGGGTTGCAGGCGTCCATAGGTTACGGTAGCTGCTTACCATCAGGCGGGCTGTATGCTTGTTTGCCACCGTCGTGGTATAAAAAAAATATATAGGCTTTTAGTCTAAATAATAAATGGAAATACAAGAAATAAAGGTCTCAACGAGATACTAAATAATATCACGTATATTTACTGCTTGCGTCACTGTATTCCTGTATTGGGATTTATGACCACTATCTGGTCCATTCTATCTGGTCGATCGATTTTTTCCCCCATTAGAACCCGTTTCTTCTTCGCATGATCTCCACGGAAAGCATCATAACTCAAGTTAATTGAACTTACTTCTTTGCCCGCAGGTCTCGGTGGATTATCAGGCGTGACAAACGAAGCGCGCCCCGAGCGGCCTTACTTCGACGACGTGTCACCGCGTAACGTGACGGCGGTGGTTGGCCAGTCGGCCGTGCTGCGGTGCCGGGCGAAGCACATCGGGAACCGGACTGTGAGTACAGTATCATTCATATAAATGTTATACGTACTGAAGCAGCAATAGCTAGCCACGGATTTTTCCGGGGGATCTGTATTGCGGACATGATCGAAGGATCAATTTGTGACGGGAGTTAGGCACGAATGCGTCTTCAGATAGATCTAAACAGCACTTTAAATTGTCGGATTTGTCCTTCAAACATGTCCACCAGACAGATTGGCCGGACAAATCCGTGCCTAATATGGCTAGCTATTAAAGCAAAAAAGCCTGAACCTAACGGTAACACGTATAGGTGAGACGGACGAGGTCTTCCAAATCTACATAGATAATTTACGTTTTTTCTTTTTAAAATAAAAAACTTTCTCTTTAATTTCCTAGTTCCTATTTTTGTGACGTTTAAATTTTTCCGGTAATATTTAGTTGCCAGTTACCGTTTTGTTCTCTATTTACCCTTATTACGACATCAGTGTAAAACAAACGGCAAAAAACAAATATGGTACCTACATAAAAGTGGTTATTTGTAATAGGATCGGATCTCTGACATACAGAGCAAGCACAGGCCATGCGGCAATAGAAGGCTGCGGGCGGCGCCCACGAGCTTGACCACCTAACAGTTATGACATGTATGTAGGACAATGGAGTGCTCCATTACTCGCTGTATGAGTAACTAATTACAAGACTATACCGCTTTCACACAAAATTCACTTTATTATCGAGTAATATACCCAAGATATTGTAATTTGTAATCGTAACAGTGGCGAAGCACCCATAGAGCTTGATTTACAACGGCTTGACAAATTATCATCCAGGTAAGATATTTTAACACGGCGGTTCTTTACAAAAAGGAAAGACAAAGTAGCTCCGGCTCCCCTACACGTCTTTTTGATGCTATGCTACTGAATCGGTAAAGTATTTGCTAGAAGGGTCTTCCGAGAAACACATTGGGACAGTTCTTCTTGTGTGTACTTTACGATAGTTCATAGATGATACTTATCATGGTTTTGATGACGATGCTTAAAATCTCTTCGCTAAATTTAAAATAGGTTCATGTTATTTTCTTAATGGCCTCGCCCTCGGTATGAATTTATACGTATACATTTTGGACATAAACGTAGTAAGCTAGGGTTTCTAAACTAGTCAAGTACATAACGAATAATAAAACAAATTAGAACATGTTCACCATGTTCACCTAAATCACTCCATCAACTTAAGCCCTGAAAAGCCTTTCATAAAAAAATGACACGGATAATACCCGCCCTCGCCATATATTATAATGCATCGCGGGACATGTCGAGGGGCGATATATTCCCCAAGTGTGCGCCATTTATATGCCACTCGCTGGACCGTGCCTGAGGAGGGCTATCGGAGGCCTTCGACATTGAAAAATCGTGTCATACTGCTAAGTGATGGATGGAGTGTGCTTTTTGAAGTGTTTCATGTGAATTTAAAAGGGAATGTATGATTGATTATAAATATACGTGATGTTTTAGTGGATAGCTGGGAATGTTGACAGTACTAGCTATTTTTGATTATATACAGTTTTTAAATACTAAGCTCCACAAATTAATTTGCATTTTTATTAACTTCAGCTTATTAAGCTACCGGCTAGCAGCGCTCTTTGATCACCATTATCGCATATTTGGTCAGAAAAAAGCGCTGGTAGCCTGGCGGTATGGACGTCCGATTTTCAATCCGGAGGTCTTTTGTTCAAACCCCGGCTCGTATCACTGAGTTTTTCGGGACTTATATACTGAATATCATTTGATATTTACAGTCGCTTTTCGGTGAAAGAAAACATCTTGAGGAAACCGGACCTAATTCCGATATGGCCTAGTTTCCCCTCTGGGTTGGAAGGTCAGATTGCAGTCGCTTTCGTAAAATCTAGTCCCTATACCAATTCATGGTATTAGTTGTCAAGGACCCCAAGCAGGGACAAACGCTAGAAGAAAGAAGAAGAAGCTAAATAGGTCAGAATAATTTTCGCAACGTGTCCACAAAATCGACCACTCACGGAGCGTGATTGTAACGCGCATTACTTCTAAACACGCATTACCGTTGTTCTATCAAAACATTGTTTCTTATTTAAAGTCCTCAAACTCCACACCAATACTAAATCTCATCCCATGCCAACAGCACTAACTAATTATTTGAAGTGTGGAACCGTGATGCCTTGCGCCTGCCAAGCAACGTTCTACATATCCACAAACTTACCAGTTCCGGCGCTCGCGAGCTACTGTCATACAGTTGTCGGAAACTTTGTATGTGATGAAGTTAGTTGTTGATTTGGCCGCTCGCATGGATACGTTTTGGCGGCTGCGAGCCAAATTGTCTTTATTGTACAGTCATTGTTTTTGAATGGCTGTCACTTTAATTTTGAATAAAATGCAAAAGATGTCACTCATTCACTATTCGTCTTGCGTTACATTTTGTCGGGAAAAATAGATGCAAATAAATAAGTACGATCTATACAGGATGTAATAAAAACACTGGTGATTTAAGGGCATAATTGGTATTGTATTGTGAGTAAGAAAAAGTAGAAGAGAAATAGTAAGACGCGAAAAATTTTTTTTTGTTGTATGGGACTCGTCGTCCCGACCTGCCAACCTTCCATACAAAAAAAAATTTTTTTCGTGAGATTTTTTTTCTAACTATATATACATGAGGCAATAAGACCGAGTAGGTACTTATCAAATTCTAATGCTGCTAAACATCGAAATACGCCCACGATGTCAAGCGTCACGCTCATAGAGCAGGGACGCGTCGAGCGTTATTTTAGCGTACACGTCCAAAATTTCTATACAATTGTTTGAAACGTTCATAAAACATACCGCCTTATACCGGGTGTGGCCTGTAATAAGAGCAAAAAATTAAAACGTAGATTCTACTCCTCAAACTAGACAACGTTTGTTCAACAACTTTGAAAAATAACTTGTAGTATTTATGAATTTTATTACAGTTTAAAGTTTATTCGAACACGCAATGTATTACGACATTGATTAATATCTGTAGGGTGACAAGACTTACAGGCGATGTCATTTAGGCGGAACTTGATGTACATTGAAAATACTATTTAGTTTGTTTGAAAAAGAGACAACCTAAAATCTACATAATTTTCAAAAGTCGTTGAACAAACATTGTCTAGTTTGAGGAGTAGAATCTACGTTTTAATTTTTTGCTCATATTACAGACCACACCCGGTATTATGATAGGTAATAGTCAAAATATTAAAAACTCATTATGAAACATCCTTTCTTGTATTTGTAAACAGACAAGCAACCCTTCATTTCTTCAAATATTTTCATTAGACCGCATAGCGATTCCTTTGTGCCCTTTGAGAGTGAGACAATAAGCGTTTGAATTATTTTTTTTAGTACGAGGGTTACAGAAATTAAAAAATAAATTCTCCTTTGTCGGGCTTTTGTTTTTAGACGTAATTAGTGTGAGCCGTTGCGAGCCGCGTAAGCCCACGTAATTAAGCAAGACGAAGCGTCCGCAGTTTCTTGGGGCCTCTAAAATAATAAAATGGAGTAGCGGTCGGCATTTTTTGGACGCTCTCAAATTAGTTAGGTTCTGGGGGTGCTAATTTTATGCCATCCTAATCGTTAAAACTACTCGTAGATACAGCGGGCTTAATAACTAAATTAGTAATGGAGACCCCCATGATTGTGTATATTTAGCATAATAATAGCTTCCTTCTCACGGACATTGGAAACGGGTTGCTTCGTTCTTCTTTTTATGTTTTAACATAGCCAGGCCGCGGTGTAAAAAGCCCTGTAAACATCTAGTTTTTTTTTCGAAAATTTCTGCTAGCATAAATAATATGATCTTAAAACCCAAAAAGTTAATTAAACTTTATTTAATAATTGTTTGGTTAAGTATTTAAGTGGGCAACTTAGTTTAAGCCACCGACCAGGTTATGACTGTGGGAGTACCTACCTGACCTGGTTGGTCTGTAGTCTTGTTGAGGTAAAAATTTTAAATTTAATACATTTAAGTCCACATATGGTTAGACTTTAGGTAAGTATAGAATATCGTCTGGAATCAAAATAATCTGATCAGCTTACTTTAGCTGTACAAACATAAACATCATCTCAAGTAAAGTTTCTAATCTAATTTTAATGAAAGATAATTCGAGTTAAGGAGCTTTAAATAATTGCACTAAGTAAAATGTATCGAAAAGTGTCGCAGACTTTATTTTTTCTGTATCGATATAAATTGACGAGGTCCATTTAACTTCGACCCGACTAATCCCGGCGACTCGATTAAAATCCTCATTCAGAGGTGAATTAAAATTCTCTTTAGGTATTTGAAAAATTCTAAGTACACGAATGATATTAAACTGGTACTCTTTTTATTAAAATACATACTGTTATGTATCGCTAGGGTAATTGAAATAACGGTCACCAATGCACTTAACATTATTTATTTAATAACTAGACTTAATCTTATTCTACGTATCTAATTAAACTAATCTTAATATAAATAGTTGGGCGCCAGGTGAAATCTCGTCAGATGGTCGACGGGGAAACATCCAAACACTTCTAGCTCAGTCTTTTATTCTTATTGTAATTAAGTTATGGCTGTACTTCAAGGGCGTTTCGGTAGGCTAAAAAGAAATGTCCATAAATTAACACTGATAGCCCATTAAAAGTAGTTATATAGTTAACTGAATTTAGTATCTTATACCTAACACTTACCCCTTTTGTAGTCATAGCAATTTAAATAAATTTTAATGAAATAGTCACTGCCACTGACGGAATGTCCAGAATTTAACAACGTATAGATTTCGGTAATTACATTTTAAATTCCTAAATCACCAGATACAGTGCAGGACGGGTCTGCTTCCATGGCCGTTGCCAGCTCAAGTGTCTTGTTTTTATTGTTTGTCCTGCCCGCAACAAGATTATAAATATGAAATTCTAAAAACAGAAAAAGATTGTCCAAGCCGGGATTCGAACCTCAGATCTTCGCGGATCCGTAGTCATAGCAGAGTCCGCTGGGCTACGGGAGCAGTTATCTAGTTGATCCAAATAGTCGACAACAACTTCGACGTTCGAGATACAACTTTACCCTAACTGCATCTGTATCTTAACCGCCAGAGCGTACGGTCTATTTTATAAATGCCCGAAAATTGCCTTAACATAATAATACATATGTATAGGTGTTTTATAAGTTTAACTAGCTTATTCCTGCGGCTTCGCCCGCGTACTAAAAGTACTAAAACAGGAGGTTCTCAGTTAGACTCGTATGTTTGTATGTAGGAATGTATGTTTGTCCGCGATCATCTTGCGTTTCGCTGAACTGATTTAGAAGCGGTTTTCGGAAAAGTATTCGTTACATTCTGGAGGTTTCGGTATACCACGCTTTGAAGACGGCGGTTCCCTCATTTTTTATTTTAAAGAAATTATTGCAATAATTGTTTAATTGTTACGCCATCTACGACTTACTACTGAGAGATTATGATTAATACAGATTTCTACTCTTGAATAGAAGCTTTTCCCCGCGACTTCATTTGCGTGGAATTAGTAATCCACCCTCCTTTTTACCCGCTTAAGGAATTACTTCTGGGATAACAACTATTATATATCCTTCCCCAGAACGCAAAATATCTCCATACCAAATCATCTAAATAGGTTCAACGGTTATTAATTTCCCATACAAACTTTCAACCCCCGTTTCACCCCCTAGAGGGTTGATTTTCGAGATAAAAACTATCCTATATTGTTTACCGCGACTCAATCTATATAATATGTACCAAGTTTCATTTCAATCGTCTGTTCAGCGGTTAATAATTCGCCATACAAACTACCAACATGATTTCTACCCCTCTAAGATTGATTTTCGGCTTAAAAAATATTCTATATTGTTTCCTGGGACTCAAACTATATCCACAACAAAATTATCTAAATCGGTTCGCGGTAAAAAAATCTCCATACAAACCCCATTTCACCCCCTTAAAGATTTATTTTCGAGATAAAAACTGTCCCATGTCGTTTTCCGGTACACTAACTATCTCTATACCAAGTTTCATCTAAATTGGTTCAACGTTTAAACATTCCCCATACAAACTATGAACCCCCATTTTACCCCCTTAAGTGTTGATTTCGTAATCAGCGACCCGATAAACCATAGAAACAAAACCCATGTTGATATTTAAATTTTGTCACCACATTTCCCCCTTATGGGTTGAATTCTCAAAAAAAGCTGAAACACTTGTTTTCTCATTTATCGTTAGGAATACTCCTGTAAAGTTTCGAATAAAATAGTTGAACTAATCTCGCTTCCCATACAAACTTTGAACCCCATTTCCCCCCTTAGGAGGTAAATTTTTAAAAATTATTTCTAAGTGCATCCTTATGCCTTATAAGGAGCCTACGTACCACATTTGGAATCTCTAGAACCAGCGGTTTGGGCTGTGCGTTGATATGTCAGTCAGTTTCTTCTTTTATATATTTAGAAGAAGATTGCAATTGGCACACATACTTTCAAGAATTTTCATGTCCACAATATTAAATTTCAAAATCGATGCCATTTTCTTAATTGGGTACTTTCCTGGGTAAAAAGAATATAATTATATTTAGTCCGTCAGTTAGATTATCAAAAAATATTGGACACGTATTTTTTATTTTGTCAATCAAACAAAAATTGGTGAAGATATAGCCCGTTAAAGTTCCGCGTGACGTCACATTATACTAAAAATTGTACTGAAATGTGACGTCACGCGGAACTTTAACGGGCTATATCTTCACCAATTTTTGTTTGATTGACAAAATAAAAAATACGTATCTAATATTTTTTGATAATCTAACTGACGGACTAAATATATTTTTTTAGGAAAGTAGCCAATTAACGTCCCAAAAAATCACAAAATCGACACCCATATGGATATTTAGACATTTAAACCCCATTGTACCCTAACAGGGGAGATGGTATTTCACGTCCGCCACGTCGGATTTTAAAATCGTTGTTGTTTTCGTAATCAACGACCCGATAAACCATAGAAACAATACCCATGTTGATTTTCAGACTTTTTGACCACATTTCCCCCTTTTAGGGGTTGAATTCTAAAAAAAACCTGCAATACGTATTTACTCATTTATTGTTAGGAATACTTCTGTGAAGTTTAGAATAAAATAGACTAACTAATCTTGTTTCCCCATACAAACTTTGGACCCCCATTTCACCCCCTTAGGGGATGAATTTTGAAAAATCCTTTCTTAGCGCACCCCTAGACCTTATAAAGAACCTACGTGCTAAATTTGGAATCTCTAGAACCAGCGGTTTGGACTGTGCGTTGATAGATCACTATGTCAGTCAGTCATCTTTGAGTTATTTATATAGATCTAATCGCAGCTGCCCAACACACACACACACATACTCTTACTCAAACAGTAAGTAAGTAGTGGCACATACACACACATTTTCCAAATTGGATTTTTATTGTTTGAAAGGTGACTGCTGGCAGCCGTTCATGTGGTATCCTGTTTTTTTGACAGGGTTTGGGTTCATTCATGGTCACAGTTCTAACCTAACGATAAAGTTGACAGTTTTAACCTTTTTTACTTTACGGCCAACAGTTTGGTTTTGTTGATGATCACAATTCTAACCTAGCCTAACCTAATTACTTTACTGGCAGCCGTTCGGGGTGGTTAGGGCTCACAATTGTATCGTAACTTTTTTGCCACTTTCGTAGTAGGTACCACATAGTATATAAAAATTGCCCTGGTGCCGTGTTCTTATTTTAAAATACATATTAAACAAAACGTTTAAAACACAATCCATCTCAAACATAACTCCAACACACAACAAACAATCAACTAATAATATTGAAGTTGTATTGGCGTTGCATCGGAATAATTTTCTAGCAAATTCTGATATTTTTGATTCGGATGTAGGGTATCCTAATTTTAGAATACATAAACAATACGTTAAAAACACAATCTATTTCCAAAATAACTCCAACACAACAAATTATCAACCAATATTGGAGTTGTATTGCAGTTGCATCGGAATAATTTTCAAGAAAATTCTGATATCTCTGATTCGGACTTTTAGGCGTTAGCTGTATTGCTTAGTTAATGCATTGGACTTATATTGGATTGTGTCTTAACGTGTTTTAAAGTTAGAATACCAGGGGCCGTATTAACTAAACGTACTCGTATTGATTACATCTGATTAACTTCTAAAGTAATTAATACTGGACCATTTAAAAACAAAAAACACATTTTAACAGTTGAATGTGCAGCGTGGCTCATAAATAATGCATGAAGTGGGGGAGTGGGAACACGCGAGTGTTACAAAATGCACATTTTTATGACGTTTTATTACATACTGGTGTTTAAACACACTAATGCCGTTGAAATGTTTACGTAATTTCGTATAAAATATTATAGTAAGCAGTTAAAATACGAGCAAAAAAACAGTCATCAGTTAGATTAACAATGTGCGAATACTCAGCTTAAATCTCAAACTGAATTGTTAGGTTTTTTGTAATTGATAAACAAGACTTGTTTAGGTATTGATATTAAGCAAAATGTATTTAATGTTTTTTGTCAACCCATTTGGACTATGAGACAAACTATTTAAAAAAAATGCAGAAGCAGCGACCGCGAAATCACTCCTAAAGTTTTGTTTTCTAACCAGCATAGAGACTTTTGAGCATCAAACTTGAACTTTAGTAGGTTGACCATTCTGTGCGAAATTAAGTGTTAAGCAAGTTTAAAGTCTGCAAAAGATTTTTGAAGTCTAATAAATCGTGTAAGGAATGGTGAAAGACATAATGAAGTTTTAAGTATGAAAGTGATTGTCATAACGATTCTGATTTTAGAATTCTTTTTTTTTGGAAATTTGGATTTCGGAAATGATTCTGGCAACGCTATATTAGAAGCGAGTTGGCGCTATATGTGTCTACTTGCTAACTACACTGTTGACTGCCTGCTAAAACCAACTTACCTATCTGCCTATTCAGTCGAAAGTCGTTAAGCTGGACGTCTCACTAGGGGCCGTATTCTAACTTTAAAACACGTATAACTACGCCAAAAAGAAAGGTATGGGCACTGCGAATGGCATCACGCTAAGTGTGGTAGGGCACGTTCAGCGAATGTCATCTCGCTCAAATCTGGAGCAGAGCCCGACTGGGGAAGTATCTCCACCTTACAGAAAACCACAGCCAAATAGCACTAGACCCTACTCATAGTGTTGTGTTCCTGCTGGTGAGTAAGGTTGCCAAAGAGCTCAAAGAGCCCGTCTCGTGTGTTGACAATGAGGGACCTTCTTGTTCCTTTAGCCGTCAACACAGTGAATCCTCCTTTTTGTAAAGGGTCGGCAACGCGCATGTGACTCCTTTCAAACTCAAACTCAACTCAAACATTTATTCAGTAAGTAGGCCACAAGGACACTTTTACTCGTCAAAGTAAAAGAGAGAAAAAAAAATCAAACTACACCGGTTCTAACCCTACACCTCTGACCCGAGAAGAATTATGTCCGGCAAGAAACTCGGCGGGACTTATTTTTTCAAAGCAACAGTACATCAAAACTAAACAATACATATAAGTGCGTTGTTCTATAAGAAAACATATCAAACCAAGTTAGATTAACCAACAATAGGTATAGTTTAGGAAAAATACCAAAGAAAATAGATGAGTCCAAATCTGACTATTTGAAAATGAATTACATACAAGTTTGATATACTTTCTTACCTGAACTGTGTCTTCTACATAAATTTCCAAATTATAATAATCCATCATCAACAGTTAGAAACAAATTTTGAATTTAAATAAAAAAAAGTAAGTGATTCTAAGTAGTATACAATAAACATACTATTTCCAATTATCCTTAGAGATGTATAAGGTCTCCAAGTGTCTTGATCTATATATTCTATATAATAAAAAAATATGGATAATCAAGCACCGAATGTTGTGTCTAAAGCCAATTAAACTAAAATTAAATATGATTAATAAAAAGTTACGTAATTGTGTGGCCCCAGTTAGCCTAAACAGACCGGTCTCCACAAACAGCACCCGTTCACGAGTATGACACATATCTCAGCCATCGCCTCCCTCAACCTTTCTTCGGGAAAGTGGCGACCCGATCAACGACGCCACCATAAGCAGAGCCTTTTAAGCGAGCATGACATGTTAGCATTTGGAGCATTTGGAGTTGCATACGTCCATAGATTACGGTAGCTGCTTGTTTGCCACCGTCGTGGTATAAAAAAAACGTATAGATCCGATGCGACTTCAATACAACTCCAATGCATTAACAACGCAATACAGCTACGGCATAAACATCTGAAATAGAAATATCAGAATTTGCAACAAATAATATATAGGAAATACTCCAACGCAACTCCAATACAACTTCAATATTGGTTGAATGTTTGTTGTGTGTTGGAGTTATGTTTGAAATAGGTTGTATTTTATTGTATTGTTAAAGTATTTTTAGATTAGAATTCGGCTCTATCTCTGGCTGTCTGTACATGTGTGTGTATAAGTGATTCGCGGCATAGCGTTCTCGCTTTGTCTTTAATGCCCTACCGGCACGTCACTTTGATTTTTTAATCTTTCCTCAGGTATCCTGGATGCGCAAACGCGACCTCCACATCCTCACATCACACATCTTCACGTACACCGGCGACGCGCGGTTCAGCGTTCTGCACCCGGAGCCGTCAGACGACTGGGACCTCAAGGTTGACTACGTACAGCCAAGAGACGCTGGCGTCTACGAGTGCCAGATTAACACGGAGCCGAAGATCAATATGGCGGTGTTCCTGACTGTTGAAGGTAAATAGAAAAATGGATTGATTTACCAAAGCTGATGCGTATTTTGTGTGTAGTTAGCAGTGCAGTACAATCTCGTGCCAGCTTACGTGAATGAATTTACCTGCAGTTTTTTACAGACTTTATACAAACTTCATTTATTATTATTGTTTAGCTTTATCTAAAATCAAACCGTTTCCGTTTTATAAATATAAAAGAAGACGAAAGTATAGATTCATCCATTAAATTGACTCATTCGTTTTGAACTAACACAACAGGAACTACAACTTCCAGACAATTTTGTAGAAATTAGTAAAAACATATAAAAATAAATTAAGTTAGTCTATAAATAATTACACAAACAATAGCACACTACAAGTTCCAGCTAAAGTAAAATACAATATAACAATTAACCTAACAAAGACATATTTAGAACAGGGTCACAAATTATTCGAAAAATTATTTATTTAATTTCTGACATGCTTGGCATGAGGTTTTTATAACAGTTACTGCTTTACAAAATGAGTTTCATATTTTTCATGTTATCCCGCATATATTATGTCAACACAATAGAAAATAATGCTATTACAGGAGTTTCTCGTTACCTAGCTACTAACAAAATTGCTGATGAAGCTTGAAATTTAAAGTTAACAAATACCGCAATGCCTTCATGACATGCAAGGCAGCTGTTTGTCGAAAATGGTTCACACAGAGTATAATCTATTGTCCTTACTAACGCAAAATACTGCAGCGTGGTGTCAGAATAACGCATCTTTTACATTTTACCACCCATATTAATGTAACTGTTACCATCATCCGTGTTACACAGATGTAGCAGTTTTTTTTTTTCAAAAATAATAACCATAATGTATAAAATATGCACTAAGGTGCAAGACGTGGGATACGTCATTAACAAACTTAAATGGAGTTGGGCAGGACACGTTGCCAGGCGGAGTGATGGCAGGTGGACTAAAATGTTGACGGAGTGGTGGCCGCTTTTAGATGAAAGAAGCCCCTGGCGTCCGTTGGCTCGTTGGGTAGACGACATTCGGAAGGTCGCGGGGCACTTCTGGATGAGATTAGCACGCATAAGACCGGGACAAGTGGCGTACACGAAGAGAGGCCTATGCTCAGCAGTGGGCGATAAAGGGCTGATGATGATAAAATATGATGATGTACAACAATGAAGATAATAATATAAACCGTTTTTATGACTATTCGAAATCGGTTTTGACAACGGAAGGGTACATTTTTGTAATACAAATAATTTATTGAGAAAATTATAGTACAGTATTTGCTCTTACGGACTAAGATTTGTTTAACGACAAGAGGTTAACAAATGCCTGAACTAGGATTCCCTGTGTTTCAGGCAGCGAAGGACAATATTAATTAATTTTTAATTATTCACTTAATTATAAACTATAAGTATTACACAATAAAAGTCGTATCACCTTAACAAAATAAGTAGATTCTTAAGTATTAAATATCAAATATTAAAAGGACAGTAGTCATGTCATAGTCATAATGAATATGATGCAATGAATTTGACGAGCTTTATTTCTTGAAGCGCTGTTTTAATGATAATTATTGGTTACAGATTTGTATGAGAGTTGTGGGATATTTTATCAATCTGGCAATGTTATTTATGTACATCAGTACATGTACATCAGCAGCAGAAGTAGGTAAGCGGGCGAGTACCCAAAAAGAGCTTGACACGACTTTATTCTAAAGAAAATAAGAGCGTGTCCAGATCATTCTGAACACCTCACCCGCTTACCTACTTCTGCTGCTGACTGTACTAATGCCCATCAAAGTAATCACTGACAGTTCCTTTAATAGTAGCTTTTGTTCTCGTGAATTAGAACAATAGTCTGAATGCTTAAAAATAATTAAACAAAGCGAACATATTTTTTGTGCAACAAGTACACAATTTGTCTGGCGAACTCGTAAATAACAATTTGGACACAAACGCGAAACACGTAAAGTCAGGCTTAGCTTTAAACACGAGGATATATTTTAGCGTTAAAGCTTTTATTAAGCACGCTTTTAGTATAACTACGTAAAATTGTTAGGAACTCTTTTAAAATACAAAACAACGGTTTAACTGTAAAAACTTTCGTGAGACTCTAACATATTAAAAATATTTATAACGGGTTACTCAGTTACTCAGGTAAGGCCGCTCGTGAGAATGATCATCGTAAATTGATCGAAACATGTCGAGCAAAAATCGACTTAAATTTCTTGAGTAACCCGTTATGAATATTTTTTTAAATATAAAACTGCGGCTGGAAGTAATAAAACAGTTTAATAATTGCGTTATTCAGATTTTGAATGTCGAATATGTTTCAAAAGTCGTGAACATTGATGAAGGCGGTCTGAAGTAAGCTGCTGATATGAACTCGTCTTTGAGGCTAATAGTGGTAGCCGTACAAGCCCAATTTCAAAGAAAAACCGCAAATCGATGTACAGTTTAGCCGTTTGGCACAAGCATACCAAAGGTCAAAACACATTTTTTGACCCGCAGTTCTTAAAAAAAAATCCCTTAGGAGGGGAGTGCCGAGACATTTTTTTATATGTATGGAAAAACATTTTTTTTTTTCAGAAACCTATCGTGTGTGGTTACCCCCTTATTCATAAACGTCCCCAGGCCTCAACTAATTAATTTATGTTCTGTCCTTATCTATCACTTTGACAGTTGTGTTTGATAGAAACAGACAAAACATAAATTAACTAATTGAGCCCTGAGAGGGAAGAATCGAGGTCCTGACATGCTAGATTATCGAGCGCGCGGAGCGTAAGCCAAGCAAGTTCTTACAAACAACTTCTGGGTACTGGGACGTCTCGGCATTTCGATGGCTTTTTGATTTTGAGAGTTTGTTGCGCGATAACTTTAGTATCGCGATCTTTCTGATCGTCATGTTTGTTGGGGTTGTAGCAAAGATACATATAATTTGAGAGTTCGTATATGAGCAGGATCGTCCTAGGGGTGATGGAGCTAGAAGGCGCGAAAAAATCATCATAAGGATCTTGTTATATTGGTCATCTCGTTTGCAAGGAAATCGCGAGTTCTGACTTCGAGGCGGACTTAGTAGGAAGCGTATTAGTTATTTTGTAATCGTAATAGTAACTAATTGAAATTCCGATTATTTATATTCATTTCAACCTGCACGTTTCCCATTTTAAGGCTTCCAAACTAAATGTTAAAAATATTTTGCGTAAAATATTTTATGATGGAACGTTAAGGGATTATAATAATTTTAAATAAAAAAGAACCGACTTCACTTAGCATCCACCTTTCCAACTGCTCGAGCTGCTGTAAAAATACTCCAATCCACTATAGGTTATAATGGTTGAAGAGTTCCCTCGATTTATCCAGGATCCCATCATGGCTACAATGGGACCAACTGTGAAGTATACTCTTTCCAACAAAAAAATAATTTTGTCTTCGAATAATCGGTGAACAAACATAAAAAAAATTGCAAAAAAAAAACGAAGATCCCGACGAATTCATAACCTCCTCCTTCGAAATCTTGAAGTCGGTTAAAAAAGGTATTTTATTTGAAGCTTTAAGTTAATATGTATTTTTATTCGAATAAAAACCCTCTCGTTAGTGCCATTTACTAGCAACGTCGGTCACAAGGTTCACTCTGATTCCGCCAAACCATCCCAAATATAAAAAAAAAACTGTACTAAAAATAAAATAGAATAAAAGCCGTGTCATTTCTCAATTCCGGGTATACATAAGGATCCACTTTGTCCCCAGCTGCCATCCAATGCGAAAACTGACGAAGATATAATCTCACATTCATCTCTTGTCATATTAAGGGGCTAATGCCCGTATACAAAGTGGGGCGAATCATTCCTTGTTAAGCACGTGAAACTCTGCTATGGTATACATTTGATTTTCTTGCTTATGACTTGGCGTTTTTGAGAAAGGATTACCTACCTAATGCACAACTACAGCAAATTGCGTGTGATTGAACTAAAAATAAATAAAAAATAAATATTTGGGGACAATCTTACACAAATCAACCTAGTCCCAAACTAAGCAAAGCTTGTACTATGGGTACTAGGCGACGATACACATACTTATATAGATAAATATATACTTAGATACATAGAAAACAACCATAACTCAGGAACAAATATTCGTGATTAACACACAAATAAATGCCCATACCAGGATTTGAACCCGGGACCTCCTGCTTCGTAGGCAGGGTCACTACCGACTGGGCTAGGAGGCCGTTAAAACCGTTAAGGCCGTTAAACTAATTAATATTTAGTATAAACTAATCCATATGTGCCGTTTTCTTAGTCTTAAGTTATGTTATAAGCTAACTCCTCCTATATATCCAAAATATTTAAATGAGTAGGAGCGAGTAGAAAAATGATCTAAACATATGCTACTTATTGTTATTCCATTAAAAGGAACGAGTAGGTGCTTCTTTAATAATACTTTTGGAATTAAAATATCACCTTTCCGAAACATTTAAGCCTTTGTTTGACCATTTCCTACACAAATGACATTAAATGAAAAGTAAATTGATACTTGACAATTCTTACTGAAAACAGATCATTGGAATCTCAGAGCTTTGATTAAAAAGCCTAAATACACTCCGCACTCCATTGCCATCAAAGGCGGAATTTTGCATTTAATATTTCAAGTATACTGATTTAGGGTATTGAGCATTGGACCGTATTTTATTAAAATTAGATTTAATATAATGTAAATTGACTCATTTTAATATGACATAATTTTTAATAAAAGTACGAGTTATATTTAAAAAGCGTTTTCCGGGTTTTTTCGTATTCCATTTCCACACAGAACTCCTGTTTGGGTAACTGGGTCAAGCTTTATTTTTGTTAATTCAAAAATTGCTTATAAAATGCCAATTTATTTTCATGCGCAATGATTTTCTGCTAGAAATAATTATCTTAATATGTAGGTAATTATTGTGGTCTTAAAATGCATTTAGCTCTTTCTTAAATTCAATATGGTATTTATCCACGTCGGAGCCCTTTTTACTACTTTGGAATCTTAAATCAATTATTAGTCAATTTAAAATTAGTGTTCATTTAGAATTTATTTGACTAACTTTAACTATCACGATAGATATTATTTTAAATATTAAGGTCATATTAAGAAAAAAAAACCGTTATTTTTCTTGAACGAATGAAAATTAAATATTCTTGCATGATTTTATAAATTATTATCCGGTTTAAGCATCGCTGATGAATCTGTCCAGCGTTTTAGGATAAATTAAATTATTCAGAACCTTCAACGCCGTCTTTGATCGTTTATTAGTGGCGGCCATTTTGGATCAACCGGGTGTCAAATGGTGCTATGAATTTGTAAACAGACTTTGCGAAACCGTAAAGCAATCTAAAATTAATACGAAGAACACTGTTATCTGAATCTCAAGTGTCTGATTATTTTATAAGGTCCTTATTAAGTGCCCAAACAACAACTAGTGACAATGAAAAGTAAAACTTCTATGTAGGTAAATTCTCTGCCATACAAAAAACTGATTTTAGTTGAGCCAGAGCGCATCTTAGCAAGAAGTATTTTAAAGCTTTACTAATTGTTGATATTGGAATATTTAAAGAACATATCCGCGTCCGCGAGGAATAGCCTGAGTGTGTAAATTTCATGATTCAAGATATTTATTCATGACGTACACAATATTAATACAAATTTCCTTACAATAATACCAACGTCAATGATTGGGGCGGATCCCTGCCCCTATTAAACAATAGCAAAAACCTAAACAAACGCTAGGAGAATGATGGTTATATGCTAAAAACATAAAGATACTGGCGATTCTACAATATTTAATCTGCGTTGCACCTTGTTGATACCTCCATACGTCAAGCTTCATATTTCGCATCGCTCAATTACACAGCTTGTTATATCTGAAAAATCTACACAATCTGTTCTGAATATTTTCCCACAAAATGACTTCTTTATTTCTGCAATTTGTTTGTGTCCGTTTTTAAGTGGTGATTTTTGAAGGTTTGCTTGCCAAATTCGTTTGAGCGGGCGTAGGTTTTGGAAAAGGCGACTAGGTGCAAATATTAAATGTTAATACATCATTATTTGTAAACAATGCAATCCCAAACTAATCAAAGCTTGTACAGTCGGTTCCCTTATACAGGGTGGTCCAAACCTTGACGTCAAAAAAATTTTTTTAGATACCTCTCGTCGTGGGCTATCAGAATATACCCCATGTATGTTAGCCGATTTTTCGTAGTTTTCGAGTTATGAATTTTTTATTTTTTAACTTTGGTTAAGAAGTTCCGGGTGAAGCAATTAATTTATTAAAAAAAAACTATTGAACTTTTTGGATTTTTTCTTTTTGTAGCACAATTCTTAATAAGCGGCGCAGTTGCAAAAAAAAATCAGCATCCTCACTTGGCTGCGAGTTGGAAAAAAAAAGACAAAACTGAAAGTTTTGTTCAAGCATGTCAAGCTTAGATTTTGCGCTTAAATAAAAAAAAATACAAACGATTTCAAGGACGTTTGGTTATTTTAGAAACTACTAGACCCTAAGTTTTTTAAAGGTTAAAAAAAGTGACACTTAATAGTCATAATTGGACAGAGTCGTCGGTTAATTTAAATGATGCTTGGTCAATTACATGTCACAACATTGAATTCTCTTAGTAATTTCTGTGGTTGTTTAACGTTAGGAATAATAATAAAAAAGATTTTTTTAAATTATTTACTTATTTGGGAATTTTCCACCTCAGTTCCTTTGACCGGCGACTCTGTCCAATTATGACTATCAAGTATATTTTTTTTTACCTTTAAAAAAACTTAGGTTCTAGCAGTTTCTAAAATAACCAAAAGTCCTTGAAATCGTTTGTATTTTTTTTATTTAAGCGCAAAATCTAAGCTTGACCAGCTTGGTCGTAAAACTTTCACTTTTTTTTTTCTAACGCTCAGCCAAGTGAGGATGCTGATTTTTTGCAACTACGCCGCTTATTAAGGATTGTGCTACAAAAAGAAAAAATCAAAAAAGTTCAATATTTTTTTTTTTATAAATTAATTGCTTCACCCGGAACTTCTTAACAAAAGTTAAAAATTAAAAAATTAATAACTCGAAAACTACGAAATATCGGCTAACATACATGGGGTATATTCTGATAGCACACAACGAGAGGTATCTAAAAAAAAAATTTTGACGTCAAGGTTTGGACCAGCCTGTATAAGTAAGTAGTGGATACTTACTTAATTATATTAGGGAACCGACTCCTATACAGCTTGTACGGCAACGTAGGTACAGTAACGGTATCGGAGCAGCTAAGGTGGTCAGATATATCTGTACAACGCCTCTATTGTCAAGGCGATAAAGTGCATGTTAAGATATTTTTGAGTACCTTGGTAGTAGTAGTATTTAAGTTGGGGCACTGACCGTACGATGGGCACTAGATGACAATATACATACCTACTTACTTATGCAGAAAATTCTTACTTAGATATGCTTACAGTTTTTCAAATATCCAAATGGCAGGAAGAGCTATAGTAATAATCGGAAAACAGCCATAACCTGAAACAAATATTTGTTACAAGCGTAGAAATAAATTCCCTTACCGGGATTAGAACCCAGCGCCACCAGCTCCGTTTGCTTACGGCGGCTTTCACACTGCTGCGGTTTCCGCATGCGGTGCCGGTGCGCGAGCGAGATAGCGCTCTGCATGTGTATAGCACTGTCACGCTTTCACACCGTCGCCACACCCGGTTGCGGCGCCAGTGTGATAATCGCCTACGTTAGTATCATTACCGGCTACGCTACATAGGTTATAAATATATTATTTAACATTGTTTTTGATTTGCCAGTATTAAACTAAATCAGATTACAAAATGTGTGTTATATTATTATGTACAGCAACACAATAAAATAAGGTAACTTTATCTACACTCGCATTGTAGTCCTCTAAAACGTGTTCAAAAACGGTAGGCAATGGCTAGCATTACCAAAACCGACCCGGACCCGGGCTATGTATGTTTTTGGACCCGGGGTATGTCCTTAAACTACGTCCGGACTCGGGTATGTCCTTAAACTACACTGGACCCGGGGTATGTCCTTAAACTACGTCCGGACTTGGATATGTCCTTAAACTACGCCAAAAAGAGAGGTATGGGCACTGCGAATGACATCTTGCTAAGTGTGGTAGGGCACGTTCAGCGAATGTCATCTCGCTTAAACCTGGAGCAGAGCCCGACGGGGAAGTACCTCCACCTTACAGAAAACACAGCCAAATAGCACTAGACCCTACTCATAGTGTTGTGTTCCTGCCGGTGAGTAAGGTCGCCAGTGAGCTCTAAGAGGATGCAGTGTGTCGACGACGGCAAGGGATCCAACCGATAATACGACCGTTGGTCTCTGTGGGCGCAGAGTGCAGGTGCGGCTATCAGGGAGACCCGGTGAAACGGCTGTCCGCTGGCCGCCCGCAGGTCAGTAGGGTTCCCGAACCCAGGGGACACTTAATCTCCACCCTGGGAGGCTGAACCGCCAACCTGCGAAAAATCCCTGGTAGTAGTCGTGCCGGTGTAGGAGACTGGAGTGGACCCGGCTACTGCAACAGGGGGGGACCGGGGGCCCTTCCGTACGCCGCGCCTGCAAACTGCACCTCCCACATCGTTCCTCGGTCGGTTTGTTTCGTCTTCTTGTCCTGTCTGCTGTCGACACAGTGGATCCTCCTTTATTTCCTATACACACTTCTAAAACAACATGGCGAGAAAAAAAAAAGGAACAGTTCTTCAGCGGAGTCCCCTTCCACAAAAGTGGACTACTGCAACATCAGGGGACTGCATTCAAATCTAAACGCAGTACATCACCACCTTGAGTCTGCGCAGCCGACCCTTCTGTTCCTGACGGAAACACAGATATACTGCCCGGCCGATACATCATACCTGTTATACCCCGGTTATATGCTCGAACACAGGTTTGTGAGGCGCGCCGGAGTATATATGTACGCTCGGCAGGATGTCTGTTGTCGCCGCCTCCATGCTTATGAAGGACCTGTCAGTACTGTGGGTGCGTGTGGACTTCGGCGGCCACACCCGCGTCTAAGCGTGCCTTTACAGGTCTCACAGCGGTGACACGGACACAAAACGGCTCTTCGAGCACCTACAAGTGACGACCGACAGAGTTCTCGAGCAGTACCCATCCGCTGAATTGGTAATTTTGGGGGATTTTAATGACCACCACATTGAGTGGCTAGATTCTCGGTCCACCGATTATGCGGGGAGGTCTGCTTACGAATTTTCTCTGGCCTATGGTCTCTCGCAATTGGTACGTTTTCCCACGAGAATACCAGATATCGAGGACCATACAAGCTCTTTACTTGACATCCTGCTGACCACACGTCCGGGCGGATATTCCGTCTCAGTGAATGAACCTCTCGGCTCGTCCGATCACTGCCTCGTCCGGACGCTGGCACCTTGCGCGCGGCCTGATCCACCGCGGCCAACTAGTTCACGACGCGTGTGGCAGTATACGTCAGCAGATTGGGATGGATTGCGTGAATTCTACGCGTCATACCCGTGGAGGCAGCTCTGTTTCACATCGGATGATCCTGTCGCCTGTACAGCCGAAGTCACCGAGACTATACTGGCGGGAATGGATTGCTTCATTCCCAACTTGGTAATAGCTGCAGGAGCAAAGAAACGACCTTGGTTTAATCGGTCCTGTAGAGAAGCTACAATTCGCAAGCAGGCTGCTTACAGGACTTGGACCAAGGCCGTTACTGATAAGGATCCCAACGTATCTGATGTGAAACGCAAATTAAACGCTGCCTCGAGGTCCAGTAAAACAACCATTGCCAGAGCCAAATTCGATTTCGTCGGCAGAATTGGTGAGAAGCTAGCGGGCTACCCCACCTGGAGTCGTGCCTTCTGATCACTTGCTAAAGCTGCCGAGGGAAACTTTTGTCGGTCGTCTTTACCACCACTGCGAACTGCTGCTGTAATCTAGCCCATAGTCCATCTAGCAAAAGAGAAAGCCGATCTTCTTGGTACTCTCTTCGCCTCGAACTCGACACCCTGAACGATGATGGCAGCACCGTACCGCCTTCCATCCCGTGGTGCGCGTCCTTCGATGCCGGAAATTACCATCAAGCAAAGTGATGTCCGGCGGGAGCTGCTATCATTAAACGTTCACAAGTCGAGCGGGCCAGACGGCATACCAGCAGTTGTGCTCAAACGGTGTGCTCCTGAGTTGTGTCCCGTGCTAACGCGCCTTTTCACACTCTCTTACCACAAACGGCAAGTGCCGTCTTCATGGAAGACTGCCCTCGTGCACCCTGTGCCTAAAAAGGGCGACAGTTCGGACCCGTCGAATTACAGGCTATAACCTCCCTTCTCTCTATGGTTATGGAGCGCATAATCAATGCAAAGCTCCTGGGATACCTAGAAGAGCACGACCTGGTCAGTGATCGCCAGTATGGCTTTCGCCACGGTCGCTCGTCTGGAGACCTTCTAGTGTATCTCACTCACCGCTGGGCTTCAGCCATAGAGAGTCAGGGAGAGGCATTGGCAGTCAGCCTTGATATAGCTAAGGCGTTCGATCGGGTCTGGCATCGAGGTCTTCTGTCGAAGTTGCCAGCTTACCCGCTTACCAGTTTTTTTTCCCGCGCCTTTACCGTGAACGCACGTACACACAAACTCTCACAAAATATATTATAACTTTCGAACAAACATGGCCAAAGTTACCTTACAAGCCATCGAAAAATTAATCCAAAAGGCTGTAGAACCACTGCAAATAAAAATATTCGAATGCCACTTTAAAATAGACGCGATATTAGCCAAATTAGAGTCTGTGAATTCGACGGATCAAGAAAATAACGGCAAAGATGGCGACAATGCAGTACAACAGGAAGATGCAGTGCCATTGCCGAAGACGGACGAACCGGGCCCGAAGCCAGCACGAGGAAGCCGACCAGCAGGTACGTCACCAGCAACGACCGCGACAACATCAGCGCGCACAGCGCGTGCGAATGCAAGGACACTACAGACGCAAGCTACCACATCTGCTCCCCGGAAGTCTCTCTCGCACTCAGCACCTCCTAATGCGGCATCCATCGCTGTCACACCTGCGAGTAAGCCTACAACTGCACCTACACCAAACCCGTTGCCGAAAGTTCCCGAAAGCCGGCCGCCGAACAACAGTGACAGCGGAGATAACGCGCCGACGTCTGAGGCCACGAAATCCGAGGTTCAACCCAAGCAACTGGACACGGTGCCTACTGTGCTACCTCATAATGTCGACCCCAAACCCGAAACTCGGAATTCCCAAAATCAACGCAATAAAAACAAAATAATAATAGGTACAGGCGCAAACAATAACAACATCCAAGGGGTGGAACGACTGAAATATATTCAGGCCTGGTCATTTAGGCCTGAGACGACCGCCGAAAATATATTAAGTTTCTTAAAAGAAAAGGCGACGTCAGATGACTATCTTGTCGAGAAAAGAAACATTAAAACAAATAGACATGCCTCATTTCTAATCGGCATCCCGGACAACTTATTTAACATATTTAACTCGCCTACTGTGTGGCCCGCGCGCGTGAGGTTCACTGAGTGGTTTCGACCCCGCCCCCGCGCCGCGCGGGGTCACGAACGTCATCACTCCGACGCATGATCACCGGCCGCTGCCGCCGCCGATCGCCACGAATCCACCCTCAACTAGCGTTTCCGTCACAGTGAGAAATAAAAATAAAGACGACCTAATTTTATGTCACCAGAACATTCGATGTATAACAAATAAAACTAAAAAATTAGAGGTACTATTAACAAAGGAGCTATCCTGCGATGTCCTCATAATGACCGAACACTGGCTCCAGAGCCACGAGCTAGTGTCCGTAACTCTTAATAATTTCGGCTTAATATCATACTTTTGTAGATCAACGATCGGCCACGGTGGAAGCTGCATCTACGTTAAAAACGGCATTAAAGTAATTAACAAACAAGATTATTGCAACTTATCTGTCGAACAATTGTTTGACGTGTGCGCCGTACAGCTTGTAGTCGAAAATATTTTAGTGGTCGCAATATATCACTCTAACCAAACCGATGATGTTGCGTATCTAAAATTATTCGACAAATTACTAACTAAAATCTGTGATGAAGGACTGGACGCCATTATAATGGGCGACATAAATATAAATTTGCTTAATAACGCAAAATCACAAAAGGAATTGGTTGATATTTTATCGGGGCACAATTTTAGCCAATTAGTCGATTTCGCAACAAGGGTGGAGGGTACTAAGGCGACACTAATAGATCATGTGTACTGTAACCTCCCCTCGAAGTGCGTCACAAGCGTTACCAGCGTCGCGGCGCATCTCAGCGACCACGACGCCCAGCGCGTACACGTCTCGCGTGCCTCCGCGCCGCTACCGCGGTGCGTCGCGCGACGGTCAATAACAAACGCGAATAGAAATCACTTTGCGAACGCCCTCGAGTCGATCGATTGGTCTGCGATAGTGGAGCGATCGGGGTACGATTGTAATGCGCTCGCGCAAACTCTTTTAAATATTATAATTGACAAATTTAACATTTGTTTTCCCATACGTAAACAACCATACCATATGAAAAATAATTGCTGGATTGACAGTGACATTCAAAACTTTAAAAAATTATTATTTGATATTCTGCATCTGACAAAAATGTTCCCAGATAACGTGGATCTCCTAAATAGAGCCGAAAACTACTCAGCTAAATATAACGCCATGCTAAAAGAGAAACGAACTAACTATTACTCTAAAACAATTAGCGAGCACCCAAATAAGGTTAAATGTATGTGGAATATAATAAACACAGAACTCGGCCGACGGAATCACGATAGGGTCGACTATACTGATGTTCTACTAAACGCAAATGGGGTAGGTTTTAACACTAAACAACAACTGGTTGATGCATTAAACACAGAATTCACTACAGCTGCTAGTAGATGCGGGGCACCGCTGGCCGACGTGGTGCGCGCACACGCCGCAGTGCGCGCCGCCACGCCGGCCAGCGACTCGTCACTGCGGTTGACTCGGTTCACACCTGACGAAATAATAATAATACTCAACAAGCACATAGCTCCGAAACATAGTACTGACCTATACGGAATGTCACCAAGCCTACTCCGATCAATCATCCAACCAATCGCGCCGATCGTAGCCTATCTATTCAATGCGTGCATTAGGGAGGGTGTATATCCCAAACCTTTAAAAAAAGTCAAAATATCTCCCCTTTATAAAGGAAAAGGCAAAAAGTCGGACATGAAATCTTATAGGCCGATATCGTTAGTTCCCGCTGTCAGTAAGGTATTCGAGGTAGGTTTAAACAAAAGGATTCTGTCTTATATAGAAAGACTTAGCATTGTTACGGAAAGGCAGTATGCTTATAGATCTGGGCGCTCTACCACCGACCTGGTGCGTGAAGTGGTGTGGCGCGTGCTGAGCGCGCGCGAGGCGAGTCAGCCCGTCGCACTGCTATGCTGCGACCTCTCGCGCGCTTTCGACACCGCCGATCACCAACTCATCGCCGACAAATTAAACGTTTACGGCATACGCGGTCCCGTCTTGTCCTTGCTAACGTCGTTTATGTCTGACCGTTCCCAAACCGTTGTCGGTGATAAAAATCGGATTAAATCAACAGAAATGATAAATACGATGGGCGTTCCGCAGGGCTCGTGTTTATCAAATACCCTTTTCAGCTTGCTGCTGAACGATCTACCCAGTGCCATAAGCGAAGCAGAGATATACATGTACGCCGACGACGTAGCTGCTGTAGTCACAGCGCCTACGTCACTTGAGCTGGAGCAGAAACTTAACTACACAGTTCAAAGGCTCGAGTGGTGGTTCCGACTAAATGGCTTAGCCTTAAACAGGGAAAAAACTATGTTTATAGTATTTCAGCTAAATGGCACATCGCCACCACCCTGCCTGGTCACTGCCGACGATCATATCGCCCTGAAGATTGTCCAAACGACGAAGCTGCTGGGCTTTCATATCGATAGTGCCCTCACATGGGGCTGCCATATTGACGAGCTCTGCTCCAAACTGGGCCGCGCATACTTCGCGATCCGTCGCCTGGCTAGCACGGCGTCTCGCAGCGTGGTATTATCATGTTATTTTGCGACCTTTCACAGCCTCCTCACCTACGGCGTGGAGCTGTGGGCGGGAGCCGCAGACGCCGTGCGGGCCTTCAGAAAGCAGAGGAAGGTAGTACGTGTCATTGCCGGAGTGCCTGACGATGCGCCGTGCAGAGAGCTATTTAAGGAACTAAATATTATGCCTCTTCCCTGCGAACTCATCTACCAGGTAGCTCTCTTCACACACAAGAACTTAGATGCGTTTCGTCAGCGAGGTGTAAACCCGTACCGCGCCATGCGCAGCAATAAGCTTGCCCACCTTCTCCGAACACCAGAACACGACCTACGGAAGTCGGAGAAGTCGGTGTATGTGATGGGCCCGTCTGTATATAACAGACTGCCGGACACAATTAAAAAGGATGCGGCTTCCATAGTGGCCTTTAAGCTAAAACTACGTAGGTGGCTCCTTGACCATACGTTTTATTCAGTGGATGAATTGTATGAGCTTCCTACTCAATGAGTTTAATAACTTAGATTTGCTGTGTCGAATACTTATGTACCTGAACCTATTGTACAATCCGCAATACCTAATGTATTTCCTAGACCTAAGCCTGACCTGTAACTTGGCGTTATGAATAAATTATTTGTATTTGTATTTGTATTTTGTATTTGTACGGCCTGCCCGAGGGATTGTGCAGATGGGTTGCCAGCTTTTTGTCCGGCAGAAGCATACGAGCCGTAGTCGACGGAAGTTGCTCCGAAAGCATGGGCATTAACGCTGGTGTCCCACAAGGCCCCGTGCTATCCCCAACGCTGTTTTTGCTGCATATCAATGATATGTTGTCTATCGGTGACATTCATTGTTATGCGGACGACAATACTGGGGATGCTTGTTACACGGGCCGTGCCAATATCCCTCGATCCGTTGTGGTAGAGAGTCGTGAAAAACTTGTGTCCGATAACGAGAATACTCTTTCTGGAGTCTCGGTGTGGGGTCAGGACAACTTAGTCCGATTCAACCCCACAAAGACACAAGTTTGCGCGTTCACCGCTAAGAAAACCCCATTTACTGTGACCCTCAGTTCCAAGGCACAACCCTTACAATGTCAGGGAGTATTGGGATCCTCGGTGTCGACATTTCCAGTGACGTCCAATTCCGTAGTCACCTTGAAGCGAAGGCCAAGCTGGCATCCAAATAGCTCGGTGTGCTTAATAGAGCGAGGCGATACTTCACTCCGGGACAGAGACTGCTCCTATACAAGTCGCAAGTCAGACCCCACATGGAGTACGTTGTCACCTTTGGGCGGGAGCACCTGGATACCAGCTTGGGCCCTTTGACTCGGTACAAAGGCGCTCTGTGCGGATCGTCGACGATCCCAAACTCACGAGCGATATTGAACCTTTGAGTCTGAGGAGGGACTTTGCCTCCTTATGCGTGTTCAATCGCTTGTACAATGGGTTGTGCTCTGAAGAACTGTTTGATATGATGCCCACGGCATCAGGAAGTTCCTCCCACGAACGCTGCGGCTGTGGAATGAACTCCCTGCCGAGGTTTTCCCAGTGGGCTACAGTATGAGGTTCTTCAAAAAAGGAGTGTATAGGTTCCTAAAGGGTAGGCAACGCGCATGTAAATCCTCAGGGGTTGCAGGCGTCCATAGGCTACGGTAACTGCTTACCATCAGGCGGGCCGTATGCTTGTTTGCCACCGTCGTGGTATTAAAAAAAAAACGATTTTACTATAATAAGCTTTTTATCTGTGACAGTAACGTAATTTTAACTTTACATGCTCAAATCAATATACGTTATGAGTTTTGATAAAGTCTGACTATAGAAATATTACCCAAATAATTGGCGGGAAATTCAAAAAATCATGGGCTGGTCACACCTTGTGTAGCAGGAATAATAGTTTTGATACTATAAAATACTTTTGACTTCTGTGTACAGTAGGTAGGCAGGTTTAGGTAATCAGACAGAAGTCAACGAAGTAAACAAGCTTCACAGGGTGTTATAAAGATCTTTAACCGACTGCAATGCAACAAGAGAAATACATTCAGAAATTAAATTCTCCAACACATGCTCAGAAGCAAGTAAAAATAATCTAATAGCTATGTACTTGAGTTCCCTATTCACTTGTTTTAAGGGATGGGTTTAGTTGATTTACGTACAGTACTGTAAACATGTTTCGCGAAAATATTTTTATTTATATTTTTACATAAAATTACTACTGACCAGTCAGTCCACAGATTTCTCCTAAATTTTGGTTTTCAGTAAGTAACTTCTTACGTTCCAATGTTTTGATTGTTTTGATATTTTCCAGAACTTCTAGTTTATCCGTTTCTTTATACACTTGTCCTGTTTATGAGATTCAGGTATTAATAAATTCACGTAATCAAAGTTATAGGCAAATGTTAGAACTAGTACTTAAAGAATCAAAATATTAATAGAGCTCCAACCTACAAAATTGTTCACGACTTGTAAACATTGCAGTTTTTCGTTATACAACACGCTTCACGTTGACTTCGCACATCGTCGTAATTATTTACGAGCCTAAATAATAGTTTGCGGACCACTCGGTACAGTTATTTTTAATATTATTTAAAATAAACCCCTTATAAACCGTGAACAATTTGAAATAATGACATAAATTGACAACAGTCTTTTAGCTTTTTTTTAAATCATAGACATTTGGTGATACAACAAGGAAATATCTGTCAACAATATTTAGCTAGTCAGACTCTAACATAATATACACCTGCACGCGCCCGCGCGGCCGCCGACACGCTCCCTCCCGACCGCCGGCACGCTCTCTCCCGACCGCCGGCACAATCGAGTTGGCCATGGCGGTGCAATGGCGGCCATTCTATGGTTTCCGAACACGGCATTTAGTATAAATAATATGAGTGTAGATAAAGGAGTGTATGCAACTGTACGTAATTAGGCCTTAAAACACTCGTGTGATCTTATTATGAAACTCGTATTTTAAGGACCCTTATTACGAAACAGTTACATAAACTACTATTTAAAAACAGTGAATCATTAAGATAGTTTTTTTTTTTAAATTATAATTAGGTAGGTATTGCAATATAAACACCTAGGCCCTCAACAAAATCGGAACGACATAAATTTCAAAGCTAAAGAAATGGATAAGCACTATTATAAATAGTTAGGTATTGCAATATATACACTTAGGCCCTCAATAAAATCAAACGACATTTCAAAGCCAAAGAAATGGATACTTGTTCTAATTTACGTCATCATATAAATAAATTCCTTTTACTTTATTCGCTTCTTTATTTTAATGTCTTAACAGTTTTTATTCCCTTTAGTAATTGGCTTTGTTTAGAATTTAAAACATGACTCTCAAATTAGCTCAATATTAACTTAGATATAAAATTTGTAATAATTTCATCTGATTTCTTTACTTTCTGGAACTTGAGACTTTATATTTATGAGGCAATTATCATTTTTGTATGCATAGTTGATCTAATATTTAAGCACCGTACATACAAAATGTTAATCATATCTAAATGATATAAACGAAACATTCAAATTAATATTTCGAATATTTTTGATTTTGACTTTATTTCAAACATTATTATTAATGAAACACCAATCTTGAATAAACACACAATTTTTTTATCATTTAGAGCAAACCAAAAATTGTTACCGTGTCGGCACTTTCGAGGTTAAACCAAATCAAACTCCACACTTTCTTACTTTATTATTGAACTTATCGATGTTATAAAGATTTGAACACTAACAATTATATTCACATTTGTCTTTAAATTTCCACACTTAATATAACCGCTATAGCACGCCTTGCATTTTAATTTCACTGATCTAATATCCTGTCTTCACTCCCTTATTATGGTCGTCACTTTGTATTCCCTCCCTCCCTGATCTGTTGTCTTGTGCATTGCAGATGAGTCCTTAACCCCGGCGACCGAGGCCCCGTCCCGTTCCTCAGGTATCTCTAGAACCCTATTTATTCTTTATTTCTTCACGCTTTACTTCTCGGTAATGGATTATTTTCGCTTCTTGCTTGTTTTTGTTGTGACTTGGTACTTCTTTCTCATCATTCACTTAAGGGCAATAAAATGGGTCAGCTTTTATGGAAATTTCTATACAAAGTGACTCTTCTTTATTATCTTTCAGTATTTGTAGCTATCTATCATAAATCGGATTCACGTTATTTAAAAATATTTTTAGAACTATATTTACAAAAAAGTACAGAAACAAGGTTTTAGACTAATTGGGTTTTAGAATAGACTTATGAAAAACCTAAACGATATTAAATGCAAAACTTTCCTTAGACTCAAACATATCGAGCAATTTTCAACTAAAAGCGTTAGTTATGCGATTCAATATACTAAAATAACCTAGATTCATTATGAATGGCGCCAATATTTTCAATACGCACTTGCAATACTTTTGGAGCAAGTGCTTTTTATTTTTTATTGCATCAATTCCGGTAACATCTGTTAGAATTTTTGCCATCTCATCTAGTTAACTTAAATTCCTTGGAAATAAAGCCCCGGTGACACGTGTTACCAGTTTGATAAGTACCAAAGTGACGGTATGATAAGTATATCATACTGATACAGATCTCCACGCCGATTCGGTGTGAGAACGAGACAGTGCTATGCACTTGGTAATATAGCGATGTCCTGCTTGCCAAAAAATCGGCGACTTAAAATATGTTAAATCGCACTTCTCCTCTTGACTGATACACTCAAGGGGAATGAAAACCTGTTGGATTAAAAAAAACTGTTTTCGTTTGTCTAGATTGTAATTAACTAATTATTCTGTTCACATGACTTATTCAATTCAAACCTATCAAGTGAAGCCGTGTGAAACCGCTACCGATAGTTCTGAGACATTTGCCGCGCATAAATATCGGACACAATCTTATTTGTCGAGACGTGTGACATATTTTTGCGGCTTACGTTGTGCAATATATTATTGCAGGGACTTGTACAATCAGTAGCAAAAGTTGCTAAGCGGGTGATGTGTTCAAATGACCTCCACGCGCTCTTATTCTCTTAACAATAAAGTCGTGTCAAGGTCATTTTGAACACCTCACCCGCTTAGCTACCTCTGCTGTTGACTGTACCAGGTAAACTGGTGACTTTAGTATCATATATAATCATTTAGTGTGACGTAGTTGGTTATTAGACAGTAAATTGTTTTATAATATGTTTATTTTGTTTGATTGCATGTGTTGTAGAAACGGGATTGTTTTTGAACAAGCAAAGATACATAAGGTTATAACATAATATAATTAGGTAATAACAAAAGAACTACTTACCTAAAATACTCACACGTATTAAAACACACACATATCTGATAAGTTCATATTTCAATAGTTCAATCATACCACAAATTCAATACAAATGTTCATGAACCCACAATGCAGAGATTGTGGGTTATTCACAGTTATTTTTTTATTGCAATTGAAAAATGGACAAATCAAACAAGAAATAAACATAAACATATTTAAATAATAGTCGACATATATTTTGGTTATTCTTTGTATCTCATCGAGACCGTTAGATATCTGTCAGGTCAGGCGCCACCAGGTAAATTATGTATATTAGAATAAAATAGAATACAATTATTTTGTAGACACAATACACAAACAAAATACATTGAAAAATAAAAATAAAACATTAAAGTGCCACGAAATGGCCTCATTTCAGCATTCGCCAGCGCTGATCTTCCGATGATATTAATTAACCAGAAGTAGATTGAAATCCAGTAGGCATGCATATCTCTGACCATACAAGGTGTAACAAAAAAAAACATTCATTTCAGACCCATATCGATCCATAAATCTAAACATATAAAAGAAGAAGTCCTGATCTACCATCAACGCACAGCCGAAACTACTGGAACTAGAAACTTCAAATTTGGTCTAGAGCTTACTTTTATGACGTGTGCAAGGGATAAGATGGGATTTTTGGAAATCCAACCCCTAAGGGGATCAAATAGGTATGCAAAGTTTGTATGTATGTATGAGAAATTTTTTTTTTGAGCTGAAGACTTAAAGATTCGTAAAAAGGTTACGAATTTAAATCCAAAGAAAGTGTTTTCAGCGTTTTGCAAAATTCTAACCCTAAGAGGGTAAAATAGGGGTGCAAAGTTTGTATGGGAGAAACTTCTGTTTTAGAGTTAGAGACTTAATACTTTGTAAAAGGTGCAAAGTTCGTATTGGAGAAATTTTTATTTTGTGCTAGAGACTTTAAACTTTGTGTTTTTTGAAAAATTCCACAGCGACCTTTCCGTATCCCAACACTTATTCACTTATCAGGTTCACTACTTCCCAGTAGATGGCGATACTGGTCTCATCATAAATATGTTTTTGCCGTTGATTGTATTTCATTAAGTAGAGAAAATGAACGTATTTAAAACATTTACATTTAGATTACATATTGACCCTGTAGGATGTTAATTATTTTTCATCTTTTGGTATTAGTACCTACTAAGGTACCGTTCTATAATAATATGTGTTTGTTGAAATAGACTTTTTTTTACCATACATTGTTAGGAAGATGTTTTCCGTCCACGTAGATTTCTTTGTAAGCTGCTGGAATTTTACAAGAGTCAACCTCAGTAATATATTAATTATGTACATAATTTTTTTCCGTGTTCCGATAGTTCCGACACTTTTTCATTTATTAGGTACACTACTCCACATTGGATGGCGTTAGAGGTTCTGCTGAAATTTAAAAATTATAGCCGTACCTTTTGACTTTTGCTGTAGTCGGGTAAAAAGGTGTATTTACTAAATTAAATAAGACCCGTTCATCCTGAACTACTTTATAAGCAGACAACACAACATATAAAAACAAATCCATCAATAGATGGCGCTGTGCCATGAAGATAAATGGCGCTATGAAGATTTTGTCTGAGTTAGTTGGGTTAAAGAGAAATTATTCTAAATGCGTCTTTCGTCTTTCTGAATTTCGTGTTGTTTGAGTCTTGAGTCATTTGTTAGGTTGTTTCTAAAAATAAATATTGATTGGTTGTTCTGTCTGGTCTGGTCTTAAAATTTTATGAAAAAATATGGAATACATAAAGCAGCAAAAAAAAATTATAAGCAAAGTACCTATCTTAAAGTTCTTTACGATTGTCTTAGTCGAGTTGTAATTTATAATTGCATTAGCATAGCGTTAAAAATGATTTGCGAAGTTAAACATACATGGCAACAAGGTGCCACACACGGTGGTTCTAATTGTAGGAGACGGAGCTTGCCTATTTCGTTCAATAGCGTATATCATATATGGCACTCAGGCGATGGCTAGGGAGATTCGTGAAGAGATTGTGGACTATGTAGTACCAAATTAGAATGAGTTTCATTTTATGACCCATGCCCCGAATGGTGATAATTATATGAGTGCCAAGTCCTATTACTCTGAAATGATCCAGCGACATACTTTTGGTAGTTATTGCGAAATAGTTGCCGCCAGTAAGGTATTTAATTACATTTTCTAAGTATATAGGAATGGTGAACTTTATTTAAGCTCTGGTCAGGAAGGTAACCCAGTCGGTAGCTACGTTCCTCAGATGATTTGTCAAGCGGACATTTTGACGTGTTTGTATCATATACTGAAAAAAGTGATAATTTGGTACCGACGTACACTGATCCCAATATCTTATCGCAAGCATACACAACGCCGAATTACATTGTAGACAAAGTAATGAATGCAAATAGTATTATTTCTTTACCAACACTTGCAACTCTGAGACCTATACAATTTCTGATGTATCTCATACGAATGATAGTATACAGAACTCAAACATCTGCTGTGACTTTAAACTCACAGAACTTACACCAAGCGAGAAAATGACGAATTAGATTAACAGGAGCAACAAGAAAAAAGCAAATGAAAAACGCTGCAGAAAGATATGCCCAAAATCACCCAGAACTTCGTCGTTCCTCATGGTCCAATTATTGTGCACAAGGCGAAATAGTTTTTATTCCGAGGATACCCATTATTCCATCAGACTATCCGTTTGAGTTTAAAAGGATTCAGTTTCCTTTCAAATTGTGCTTTGCCATGACAATTAATAAATCTCAAGGCCAGTCATTAAAAATGGCAGGCATTGACTTGAGAGAGAACTGTTTCTCTCACGGGCTATTTTACGTTGCATGTTCCAGAGTAAGCTGTAAGAGTATCCTGGTTATTTTATCGCCAAGTAAAACTGCCACTAATATTGTATAAAAAGAAGTGTTACGCAAATAATAGGGTACATTTGTTTATTAGATGCATAAAACTTTTTTGTAAGTACATCAAACTTTTTTATGTCTATGTGTAGTGCTATAATCGATAAAAAGTTTGAGACCCGGGATGACAAATGATAGTTGTTAAACAAAAAATAACTTTTTAAGAACATGCTATTGGGAGCCAGACCCTTTATAAAAACCGTATTATACGCGGACGAAGTCGCGGGCGGAAAGCTAGTCACACTCAAAACAACAACAAAAATGCTGGTAATCCGTTTAAGGGAATAATTGGTATCGTGTTCTAAATATGGAAAAGTAAGAAAAAAATGTTTCACCCAAAAAAAAATGGTTTTGTATGGAGGGTCAGCCGGCTGGTACGAGTCCCATACAAAAAAGGTTTTTTTAATACAATTGCTCAAAAAGTTTACTTTATGTAGCTGCAAATCGTGCGTAAAGCTTGATTTTATGCACTAGTGCTAAAAAGTAATCTGATCTGCAAATCGTGCGTAAAGTTTGATTTTACGCACGATTTGCAGATATATTGCATTTTAAATTGACCAATCAGAACACTTCACTATATTAAATCCACCAATCACAACACATATCGGAGTTAATCGGAACGCTAGATACTTTTTTGATGCGTATACTGTGTAAATAATTTAAGTCCTTAAAAAAAACATTGTATTTAATATCAACCAATCAGAATACAGCAATGTTAAAATCGACCAATCAGGAAACGCAATTCATTTCTCAAAACATGAGGTGTTTTTTAGTTCCTACTTCACAATCATTAAAAAAGATTTATTTTTTTGGGAAACGCTTTAAAGTGTGTTTAAACTGTTAAAACAGCTATTAGACATGGCAATTTGTAGGGCCCAACCTGTTGTGCTGGGAGGTGTAATAGGAGGTTGGGCCCGTAGGGAACTGAAGGAGGGTGTGGGAGAGGCAGGGTACACAACAGGTTGGGCCCTACAAATGGCCATGTCTAATAGCAGTTTTAAAGAGCTAATTATACCGTCGTCTGTGGCATTTATTCGCGGTATTGATATTTTGTATCTATGTCAAGGAAGTTAAAAAAATTAAAAGACCGTCAAGTTATACCATAATTTCACCTTAGTTTAGTTATTGTGCGTAAATAATAAGTATTTTTATGATATTTTCTCGCAATCGAAGTGAAACATTGTATGCATTACTCTGGTCTAAAAGCCATATTACCACTCGAACAATTTTCCCTCACTTCGGTCGGGAAAATAACCACCTGGTGGTAATATGGCCTACTTTAGACCCTTGTCAAACAATCTACTATTATTTCATTATAGTTTTTTCGCAATTGTATTAAAAAATGTTGTTCGACACACGTGCAGAAGTGTCATTTTCACTCGTCCCGAGTCTTGACCCTCGCCTCTCGGCTCGGGCCAAGTAACCTCGGTACTCGTGCAAAATGACATACTTCTCGCACTTGTATCGAAAACTACTATTTTTCGCTACTTTCCCTTAGTCGCAATACGACACCCATTATGCCCTTAAACGGATCACCACTAGTTTTGTTACAGCGTGTATTGCGCTTTGTATTAAAACAACATCAACTAGCTCTAGCGTGTCTCCGTAATGACGTTAGCATAGCTCATTACACTAATGTGATCTCGTACCTAACTAGGTGCAAGGCAAACAATATACCAGTGCATAGTGCTGCCTCCCACATAATTTAGAACTAGCATAATGGAAACTTTACTTAGCTGTCGTTCACCAATACGTATTTTAATTTTAAAATACATATAAACAAAGCTTTAAAAACACAATCTATCTCAAATATACTACAAATAATCAACAAATACTGAAGTTGTATTGGGGTTGCATCGGAATAATTTTCAAGGAAATTCTGACATTTGTGATTCAGACGGTTTAGCTGTTTTTTTTTTGGGAAATTTTACACAGATCATTTACAGAGTCAGCAAATCTTGTGATGTGACGATATACATGTTATTATACAGATAAACGCGTACAAAAATTCAAAATAAATATTAGTGATAAACAAAAATAACTGCCCTTGCTAGGACTCGAATCCAGAACCTTCGTAAAATAATACTAGTGCACTACTAAGTTTCATCTGATTACCAGAAATGGTAGGCAAATAATGTACTGCCAAACGAGGCGGCTTTAAAAAATCTAAGTTCAAGACCGTTTGAAATTAATCAATTTGGGCCCAAAATTTTTAATAGTTTTTACGGTACTACAAACTTAAGTTTGTTAATTTGACTATGAATGGTTTTGATTTAATTAAACCAAAGTTGTATTGTTTTCTAAGTTGGGAGCTTAAAAGAGCCATATGTGTATTTTATTTACAAATTTAATTTACAACTGTATTTGCATACGTTTAAATATGTTCTATTGCAAATAAATTATTTGGCTTTGACTTTGAGCTGACCATAAACGTGACTTAAATGCACTCCTTTCACTTTGACTATAATTGCAGTTCTATCTGAAGCACATGTCATAAATAAATATTATAGGACAATCTTACACAAACCGACCTAGTCCCACAGTAAGCTCAATAAGGCTTGTGTTGTGGGTACTAGACGACGATATATATAATAGATAGATATTGATAAATACTTAAATACATAGAAAACATCCATAACTCAGGTACAAATATCTGTGATAAACACACAAATAAATGCCCTTACCAGGATTCGAACCCGGGACCTCCTGCTTCGTAGGCAGTGTCACTACCGACTGGGCTAGGAGGCCGTTGTCATGGTACAATCAGTGTGGATACATAGGATACACGTAGTTTTTAGAGTTCCGTAGCCAAAATAGCAAACACGGAACCCTTATAGTTACGTCATGTCCGTCCGTCCGTATGTCATAGCCATTTTACTCGGAAACTATAAGACGTATCTTAATATTATTATAACATAATGTGTAACCCCCCTGTAACTTTTGAACCTGAGATCTAAAATATATGAAAAAAATTGATATGATACATCATTGTACATTCTTCCAACGAAAATAATTTTGAACATTATCGGTTCAGGAGTTTTTGAGTTAACTTCAAAAAACTTCTTTCATAGGCAAGTACGATCTTTTGATATTAGTTTTAACGATAGTAGGTACGGAACCCTTTATTATGCGAGGTCCGTATTTGGCCGGTTTTTTTAACTATGTCCATTTCAACCTCTGTCATGCATAACTTAATCCAAAGAATATCAATATCTTGCAGCGTTTGAGCCTTATCAGCATTCGTATCAGGGCACCACGGCCCATGAATATCAAGTGGAACTTCTTACAACCAACCAATAAAAATACACGTATAAAATCTGAGTTGATGCAAAAACTCACAAGCGCACAATATTTTTCGAGTAGGGATATACAAGCTCAATCATGAGAAAAAATTAGTTTTTGATATTTTAATAGACGCGTTTTACCTGAAATAAAACGCATATTAAAATACTTACCTCACTGGAAGCTTTATAATTGAGATAGCATATCTGTTTCCGTCGAATTATCACCAGCAAAGTGCTTTATTTGACTTTTGATTCCAACGACAGTGGCGATACCTGGCGGATCGCGCCATTTTACACAGGTAAAAAATGTCCGGTGATCGCTTTGTCATTGGCTCAATTACACCAGGCAGAAATGAAATGAAAGCTTCCAGTGAGGTAAGTATTTTAATATGCGTTTTATTTCAGGTAAAACGCGTCTATTAAATTACTTGACCGTCACAGGAAGCTTTATAATTGAGACATGTTTGTTATCGCCCGGTGCCGCCACTGCTAAGGTTGATACTCAAAAAACTAATGTAATGTAACGCCAATGTGATGGATTAGTATCTGGATCTACTAGTAATAAATTAAAATAAAGAAATAGTAATTTCAACGAGTTAATTATTTTACCAATTAAAATTTGTAATAACATAATATATTGACTTTGCTTATAATAAAAAGTTCACCGTTGCGTAAGTAATAACATTGAATACAACGCAAGTGCTTTAGTACAAATCAGATTTACAAGCCTATATTATTTATTATAAATCACTAATCACTATACAGGATTAAATAAATGTGTGACATTTGTATTAGAAGTACTTGGTATTGCTACTTCTCTCCTATAAAATCGCTGGAAAGTGTTGGCTGATTGAAAATTTCCACGCGCCATAATTTCATCGAGGGAATGATTTTCTCACCAATTTTAAGAGGCCACAGCTGATCGGATGCTACCTGGGGCAACTGTTATGTTTGCTTCTTTAAACAATGTTTTAATCCAGTTAGCTATAACCGTCCGCGAGGCCGGTTGCGGTCTACAGAGTTACAAATAAAAAACAATTCTTTTATAAAAAAAGAAGACACAATCGGAGAAAAGCCGCGGGTCGTTATTAGTCTAGATTCACACACTATAGTCCCGTTTACTTTTCGGTTAGGTACTCTCGCCTGGAATTGCCGTCGGTGGTGTGCGCGGGCGCTGGAACTGTGGCCGACTGTATTTATGGCTGCCCGGTGTTTTTAAGGAAAAAGGATGACTTCCGACCGGCGAGAGTAGCGTTGGTGCTAGATGTAGCTGCGGTGGATCTTCCACGTCCTTCAGCAGCCCGAACTTTGGACCCTGGAACGCGCCATCAGAAATTCCATTAAAAAACAGTCCGGCATCGATTTGTGAGCATCCCGGCAAACGGCGGTGAAACAAAAGCACCTAAAATGTAGTAGTGATGCCGTGGATGTTCACAATCAGAAACGGAGATTACAATTTGGAAAGATGATGCAATCATTTAGGATTTCAAATAAAGGGTAGATTCAACTTCTGATGCAATACCGTTACGACAGCATGATTGTGCAACTCGAATAACATTTAATTGTGAAATGATTGAGATGAACTAAGATAAAAGCACTAAATTAATCCTAATATCTAATTAGCAACTAATTTCTACATTTGCGTTAATAAATGTACCACTTACCCAATTTGGGGTTTGTATCACACTCACGATTAGTATGTAATAATTAATAATATCACTTGAGGAACGTACAGGGACGACACGATATTTAAATTCGGTTACGAAATTACATTTTTTAAATGTCCACGTATGAGAGACCGAGAGGATATGTGACGTGCGTTCTTGCTCAAAGAAAGATCGGGAGTGTCGGAAGGGCGATGCGCCAATGCAACTGACCGTATGGCAAACAATAGAACTCGTTATCGCGAGCGCTAAAATGTTGCATGTGAAATCGATTCGGAGCGCTAAGATGGCGCCGATGAATACATGTTGCATTATTTATGTTTTTATATACTTTTTAATGTAAATATATTGTAAATAGTAGTTTGTAGAATTGGATTTAAGTGGTATTTATATTTATTATTATTGTTTTCTTAATAACAATAGACTTGTGTAACGTATAACGTTACATATACCCGCCTCGTCTCGGGAAGGGTTTTGTTCTTTAACAAAACCCGTCTTTCATTCCTAACATTTACAATTTCATTCCATCAACTTCCATACATTCTTTCAAAATTTCCTAACATTAAAACAGCAACAACTTTCACAACCGCTGTTGATGCACACATTCATAAATTTGAGGCAATAGCTGGCATAGCTTATGACTCATGCTAGAAACTGGGTGTTATGGAGAGCGCGTCTGACCTATCTATTATATAGTTTAAAATCTTTTATATGCCAGGCTCCAATGTTCTTGCCTGCCATATCTTCCAAGATATAGACTAACGGTGAGCGTTTTTCAACAACTCTGCATTGTAAGTACTTAGGTGCTAATTTCTTACTAAAATATATCCTTATCGCTAAGAACGTAAGTTCGCTTAAATACTATATCTCCTACATTATACTCTGCTGGCTTCCTACGCAAGTTGTAATGCATGGTATTCTTTACATGTGCATTCCATAATGAGGCTTGCACATCATTAAATACCGAAGCAAGATATCCCAGGTTCTCAGCATAAATATCGCGCGGCAAGAACAGAACTTCGTCACCTAAGTCTGTGTCAGTGTAATGCGATCCACAAGTGACCAGCTCCCTACCGTGTACTAGGAAAGACGGAGAGTAATTAGTTACCTCGTTTACGGAATCGTTCATCGCAAATTGTATCTTTGGGATAAAAGTGTCCCAAGATCTATGGTCATTACCTACAAACGTGGACAGACAAGTAACAAGAGTCTTGTTAAAACGTTCTACTAGGTTTATTTGTGGACAGTACTTTGGTGTGAAGTTGACGTTTGGTACTTTATATTTTTTAAATAACGCGTCTGTGACGGAGCTAACAAACTGACTACCATTATCGAGAAAAATCGTTTGTGGTATACCGTGTACTAGAAAAATTGAATCTTCTAACACTTTAACGACTGCGTCAGCAGTAGCGCGACGAAGTGGAAATATGTTACAATATTTTGTAAAACAGCAAGTCACGACAAGTATATAACTATTCTGTTTGCGAGTGACTGGAAGTGGACCTACAAAATCAATCGAGATCATTTGATGGGGGCGACTGCACTGCTTGGGACGACCCATTTCTCTTAATGTAGTGTGATTTTGTGACTTATATGCCAGACAAACGGAACATGAATTAACAAATTGAACGACATCGTGATGCATCCCGGGCCAGTAATATGACAATGCCAGACGCTTGTACGTTTTGAATATGCCCAGATGACCAGCGGTCGGTTCAGAGTGATTTTCAGTTATGACTTTATCACGAAATTCGCTGGGAACAACCTCCTTCCAAGCGAACTCTGTGGTGAGCTGCGATATATTTTTGGAAATCCTACACAAAGAGTTGTTTTTTATAACAAAATTTGAGAAATTTGTTGGAGAGTTAAGACAGCCGTTATACATTTTAATAAACCATTCGTCTTTAGTATTGGTTACCGCATTTGCAAGTGAGATTGCAGAAACGGGGACAGCGCGTGACAGAGCATCTGGAATCACGTTGTCAACGCCACGTCGATGCTTGATTTCAAAATTAAACGAACTGAGTCGGACTCCCCAGCGCGCAAGTCTGCCAGTTGGATTCTCCAGGGACAAGAACCATTTTAACGCAGAATGGTCGGTATATAGCGTAAACTTTTGGCCATTCTCTAAATAACAACGCCAGTGCTCGAGCGCTACTATCGCACTGAGTGTTTCCCTCTCAGTGATGCTGTAATTTTTCTCGGCACCGGTGAGAGCTCGGCTCATATATGCTACTGGATGTTCCTTTCCATTCAGGGTCTGCGTCAGCATAGCTCCAAGACCGTAATTGCTAGCGTCTACGTGTACTTCAAAAGGTTTAGAATAGTCCGGGCAAGCGAGGACTGGCGCGGAAACCAAACAATCTTTCAGAGCGTTAAAAGCCGCTTCAGCTTCGGGTGTCCACTGGAAAGGCGGTGCTTTCTTACCATTCGAGGTCAAACTATTGAGCGGACCGGCCACGGTGCTGAAGTTTGGAACAAAACGTCGGTACCAAGTTGCTGTACCGAGAAAGCGTTTCAATTCCGTTTTGCTTGTCGGAGCAGGAAAATTCAAAATTGCATCTACCTTATTTGGGTCCGTACGCAAACCACGAGAATCGACTACGTAGCCTAAATATTTTAATTCGCTACGGAAGAATTGACACTTTTCGAAATTCACTGTTAAGTTAGCCTGCTTTAGCTTGTCTAGTACGCGTAAAAGACGAGACACGTGTTCTTCAAAGGACGAGCTAATAATGATGATATCGTCTAGGTACGCAAAAGTTTTAAGCTCCATGTCGCCAAACAACAAATCTACGAGACGCTGCTGTGTCGCAGGCGCGTTTGTTAGACCAAAAGCAGTGGTTTTAAACCTTAGACTGCCACGACCTGGTACGTAGAATTCGGTTTTATCGCGATCCGAAGGCTCTATGGTGATCTGCCAAAACGCTTTAGAAAGGTCAATGCTGGATAGGTACTTTGCGTCTCGAAGATTATCGAGGATTTCAGAGACGTATGGCAAATTGTACGCGTCACGCTTAGTCACGGCGTTGAGCTTCCGACTATCGTTAGTACCGGAGAAGACCACTCGCTCTCGCATGGTTCTACAACATCTAGTGCCAGCATTTCATCTACTTGCTCCACTAAAATACGGTGTTTTTTCGGGCGACATCCTGTAATAGCGTTGCCTAATGGGTTGTGCATCACCGGTATCTATTTTGTGCGTGATGAGGTTCGTCCTACCTAAACCCTTCTCTTCCATAGATATGGATTTGAATTGAGCTATAACATTATCAGCTATGGACTTCTGAGAGTCGATTAAGTTTTCATAAGAGTTAATGAAAGACTCAGGGTTGGCTACTTTCAATTCATCTAAAGGCCTGTCAGACAATTTTATGCTGCCTACATATTTGGGACAGATATTAAATGCACGCCAAAAGTCAACTCCTAGTATGATAGACGTAGGATCCTCAGGGACAACATAAGCCTTAATGACATGGAACTGGCCTTCAAAAGTGATGGGTAAATTCATGTACCCGATGCAGTTTAAGCTGTGATTGCCCGCTGATGTTAAAGGAGTATGGGCGCCCTGTTGCAAATTGCAGTCTATTAAATGAAGATGAGCATTGTTACCAACTATAGTTACTGCAGCTGCAGCACCAGAGTCAAGTAAAGCACAGGCGTCTATGTCGTTTATTTTAATATTTACATAAGGCCTTGAATCAAAGAGAGATTTATCCTGCAGAATTGTAGATATTTTATAAGAGCTGGAGAAAGTTTTGATAAAGGTAAGCCAAGAATCCCAATCTTGTTTATCGAAATAACTACAAATCTGCTCACTTAGTTTTTTGAACTTTTATCTTTTTTACAAACAGGACAATCGGGTGTTTTCACATCTTTCATACCGCATTTGAAGCAAAACACGTCCCTACTGGCTTGACATTGCCGAATATGGTGTGTGTTACTACGACACCTTGGGCAGTATGGTTGTTGTTTATTGTTTTCAGCTGTATTAGATACCGAATGTATATAGTTTTGCTGTTGTGACTTGTTTTGATTTTGATTGTGATTATAATTTGTGTTTTTAGAATATTGTTGACCTTTATTGTAGCTATTACTGAATGTATGATTTTGTTTATTATATGTATTATTGTTAAATTTGTTTGTAATTTTATTTGATTCCCTAGTGTACGCAAATTCGGGTGCAACAGTGTCAGAAGTCGCTCTCGGCGGCTCCTGATAATGTGAGAGACGAGAATGATAAGTCTCGTAATTACGACACAATGAGCGTATGGAATCTATAGTTTTAATTTCAGTAGATGATGCCGCAAGTGTGCTGGCATAACAAGGCTTAATATTGTGGAGTAAGATTTCGAGTTGCTCCGCTTCGCTTGGAGGTGTGGAAAGACGAGTGAACATACCACTCATAATCGAAAGGTAAACTGTTATGTTCTCATGTTCACCCTGAGTGCGAGAGCGAACTTCAGTAGTGAGTCGGTAATCATAATTCGATTGATCAAAGTCTTCTTTCAATTTAGCAGCGAGTTCAGGCCAGGATGAAATTTTGTCCCGTACCGAGCGGAACCAATGAAGAGCATTGTCTTGAAAAATTTCCGTGGCAAAAGCTAAGACTTTTGTTGATGTGATGTTCCGTGCAACAATGAATTCATCGACGTGCTGTATGAATGAGCGGACACAAGTTTTCCCGTTAAATTTTAATTTACTCAGGTCAGCTACAGTGCGATCGCATGTCACCGAAATCAAGTTTTGAACGTCTGGGACTGACGACGTGGTCCCGCTAGAAGTACCCGCGCCTAAGCTGGAAGAAGTGCTTGCTACATGTGCAGGCCTCTTAGCTTGAAGAGCTGCGAGCCTTTTAGAAGCAGCTTTATAACCATCTAGGATATCTTTATATTCCTGTTTGTCATCACCGCACGTTATCCTCGCTAAGCGATTGTAAAGATGATTCAGCATATTTTGTGTACGCATAATAGTTGGTACATTAGGATCGGAAATATCAAGATTTAATTGTATTTTTGTTAGAACTTCTACGCAACCCCTAAGATCCTGTCGAACATCCAGCGGTGACTCTAATATGTGGTCGGCCGGGTGTTCTGCGGCTAATTTTACAATTTGTTTACGCAATTCCTCCACTGAAGAACCGACAGTAGCACCTCGGATCTGAACCTCATATTCTAGCTCCGATTTTTGGAGAGAAAGATATTTGACAGGCAGCATTGTGTTTTTTTTTTATTTATGAGAGGGTAAGTGGTAACAAGCCTAATCTACAATACTTAATACTAAAACAAATTCTCCGATCTGTTACAAAATATTTGATCAATGATGAACGTTTGGTTTTCCTCAATTAGTAAAAATAAAAATAAAACAGGTTAGTTGCAAATAAAAAGAAGAAAAAAGCGTGCTACTAATGTGTACTTTCCACGATTATAATATCAGAATTTTTTTTAAAGATTTCGTCTATTTTGTTTAACAAAGCACTATTTCAAACGGCAAAACAAGATAAATTTACAAATATGAAATTCAGTAAAATGTGGGTAGAAATAAAATTCCAATAATAGCTACAAAATTAACAAAGGATATCCACTATAGTACAACTTAGTAGCAAATAAAAACCAAAAATAAAATAAAACATTTCACAAAAAAAAAACCACAACATACACCAACTACAAAAGCCGAGAAATAAACGGGATATGTGTGAATCTAACCACGTTATTGGGCGCCAGTGTCACGGTTAGGATCTGGACTACTATCTAGTGAGAGATAAATGAATAATCACAGATACGTGCAAATATTTTTTATTTAAAATTTAAACAATTCTTTTATAAAAAAAGAAGACACAATCGGAGAAAAGCCGCGGGTCGTTATTAGTCTAGATTCACACACTATAGTCCCGTTTACTTTGCGGTTAGGTACTCTCGCCTGGAATTGCCGTCGGTGGTGTGCGCGGGCGCTGGAACTGTGGCCGACTGTATTTATGGCTGCCCGGTGTTTTTAAGGAAAAAGGATGACTTCCGACCGGCGAGAGTAGCGTTGGTGCTAGATGTAGCTGCGGTGGATCTTCCACGTCCTTCAGCAGCCCGAACTTTGGACCCTGGAACGCGCCATCAGAAATTCCATTAAAAAACAGTCCGGCATCGATTTGTGAGCATCCCGGCAAACGGCGGTGAAAGAAAGCACCTAAAATGTAGTAGTGATGCCGTGGATGTTCACAATCAGAATCGGAGATTACAATTTGGAAAGATGATGCAATCATTTAGGATTTCAAATAAAGGGTAGATTCAACTTCTGATGCAATACCGTTACGACAGCATGATTGTGCAACTCGAATAACATTTAATTGTGAAATGATTGAGATGAACTAAGATAAAAGCACTAAATTAATCCTAATATCTAATTAGCAACTAATTTCTACATTTGCGTTAATAAATGTACCACTTACCCAATTTGGGGTTTGTATCACACTCACGATTAGTATGTAATAATTAATAATATTCTTAATCACTTGAGGAACGTACAGGGACGACACGATATTTAAATTCGGTTACGAAATTACATTTTTTAAATGTCCACGTATGAGAGACCGAGAGGATATGTGACGTGCGTTCTTGCTCAAAGAAAGATCGGGAGTGTCGGAAGGGCGATGCGCCAATGCAACTGACCGTATGGCAAACAATAGAACTCGTTATCGCGAGCGCTAAAATGCTGCATGTGAAATCGATTCGGAGCGCTAAGATGGCGCCGATGAATACATGTTGCATTATTTATGTTTTTATATACTTTTTAATGTAAATATATTGTAAATAGTAGTTTGTAGAATTGGATTTAAGTGGTATTTATATTTATTATTATTGTTTTCTCAATAACAATAGACTTGTGTAACGTATAACGTTACAACCTATCATGCCCACGGTAAATATCATCCAAATCGATCCTCCAGTCAAATCAGTCTAAGCATTAAAAGGCAAGAACAGGCTCGGTTGTAGCCTGAAATTTGGGGGGGGGGGGTCACTATGAAATTTGGGGGTGGGAGTAATGCAGAAATGATTTTTTGAGGGGGTCAGTAATGACTTCTTCTATTTGACGAGTACGATTTGGGGGGGGGGGTCATGTCCCATGTATCCGTTCAAAAGATCGTTTACTTTGCGGCGCTTACGTCATTTTACTATCTGGCACTTACGTCCTTTCACTATGCGTTTTTGACTGATAACGCCTCAATTCCATTTTTTTTTTTTCAAATTTTAAAAGTAAAAGGGGGGGGGGGCATTTTTTGAACTTTTAGAGCTAATATTTGCGAAACTATTATCTTCATCCAAAAAATGTTTTAGAAGATCTCTATTCTTTTCAAAAAACCTAAAAAATTATACACAACACAATAGGATTGGAGCGAAAAAAAATCCCCCCCCTGACTTTAAGTGTACGGGAGTAGGGAACCCTAATAAAAAATAATTTTCCAGTTTTTATTCTACCACTTTGTCGGCGTGAGTAATGTACATACTGATACCAAATTTCAGCTTTGTAGTGCGAACGGCCACTGAGCTAGACCGCGGACAGACGGACGGACATGGCGAAACTATAAGGGTTCCTAGTTGACTACAGAACCCTAAAAAGAGATAAAATATATTTATTTTTCAATGCACTTATAAACGTCAGAGTAAAAAAAATTACCACCACCGGTTTTAACCCTCCACCTCTGACCCGAGAAGTATTATGACCGAAAAGAAACTCGGCGAGACTTATTTTTTCAAAACAGTAATACATTGTGATGTCGTCCCGCGCGTCGGAACGGGCGAGACGGCTCACAACTCCGTCGGTCCGTACGGGACCTCGGGTTTTCTCAAACTAGCTCAGGGATGAGAGGGACACAGGGGAAAGTAGAGAAACACTGATTAACAATGGTAAATACAGCGGGCTTTTATGCCGGTTTATTTATCTTAACTAAGAGTACTTAAGCTAACCTATGCTACAGAGCGCGGGACGGGATTCCCAGTTAGGGATGTATAAACGGGCGCGAGGTCCTAGTCTACTCGCGACAACCACGCGGGGTTGTTTGACCCTCGGTACGGAGATCAGGGTCGGTCGGGCGGCGGACGGTAAGGGTGACGGATGAACGGGAAACGGTAGGTACTATAGCGTGCAATTGCTCCTATACGAACACCGCGACTACTATAGACCAGGATACGGGAATCGGGATGGACGGTAGGTACTACAGCGTGCAATTGCTCCTATACGAACACCGCGACTACTATAGACCAGGATACGGAGGAACAGGCGAGGGGGAAGGGATCAGGACTATGGCGTGCTATTGCTCCTGTACGAACACCGCGACTGCCATAGCCTGGGTACAGCAATCCTAGCAGCCGAGCGGCGGCTGCGAGAATCACTGCCACGATGCTCGGCGCGCGCGCCTTATATACGGATCGGAGCGCGGGGTCGCGCGGGGGGGCGGTCGGCTTCAGTCGGCCGGCGGCCACGATGCGGTGCGCTCGCTGCGGCGTTCCGTCGCAGCGTGCGTAGCTCATTTGTGTGCGCGCTCATGGCGCTGCATCACAGTCCCGTCTCGGCTCTGGAGATTTTTACCTGTGGGGAAAAATCACCTGTATAAACACGGTTATAAAAAAATGTCCCCTCTGTCCATGTGTGACGTTTTGGGGATCCGTGTTTCCCTTGATATGTTTTTTTACACTTTTAAGACTATTATCTATTTTCTTGGTTCTTATGACCGTGTTATTAATATTTATCTACGGTTTTTTTTTTATTAAAAATATTTTGTTAGGTTGGGTTATCAACATTTTTCGGGATAGCTTGGTTTAACGCGTGTTAGTTGCTATTTTGGTTTTGAATAATTTTTCGGGATAAATTTGTGTTTAGACCTTATGTGGTCTGCTTTAGGTTCATTTTTGTGTAATTTGCTTATGTTTGAAAGTGAACCTTATTTGTAATAACAATTTTGTTGGTTTTCGGTTGCGTTCACGTCTGGCTTGCACTTTGTTGTTTATGTTCCGTTTTATTTTAAGTTATTTTGACTTGCCTTCCTGGATTCGGGTTGGATTTTGTGTTTTATTTCAATTATTATACGGTATCAAATCTTTTATGTGTGGTGTTATAATTTTGCGTTTGTAGTTTTTCTTGTAGTAGGTATATAACTGGTGATTTTTTTTTTTTTAATAATGTATGGTGCTTGGGGCTAATTTCGCGCAATAACTTTTCTCTGCGTTTGATAATGTGAAATTTCTTTTTAATACGTGGTCTCTCATTTTGGGGTTCCACGGTCCTTTATTTTTGTCGTTATAAGTTTTTTGTATCTTTGAAGCCATTTCTTGGTTTTTTTTTTTCGCACAATTTCATATATTTCTTGTAGTTTCTTGAATTCTTGTATGTGTGTTGTCGGGAATGAATTTTGGTCGTTAGGGTTCCGTAGTTTTCTTCCATATAGTAGGACTGCCGGGGTATATTTAGTTAATTGTTGGACCGATGTGTCGAGTGCGAAATTGAATTCTCGTTCTACATTTACATTTGTGAAGTCAGCCCTTGTCAGGATAGGGTCTGTTGCTATTTTTCCTTTGAGTTTTTCGAAGGCAGTTTCTTGTTGCGTGTCCCATACGATTATCTCTCCTTTTTTCAAAAAATTGACTAGTGGTGCGGTTATGTCGGCGTGGTTGGGTATAACTTTCCTATACCAGGATGCCATGCTTATGAATGTGCGTGTTTGTTTTATGTTTTCTGGCGCTTTTAGTTCTGTTATTGCTTTTATCTTTTCTGCGTTCATTTTGATTCCCTCTCTTGTCGTGTGTCCCGGGTATTCTACCTCGGCCTTTGCGAACTTACATTTTTCCATGTTGATGCGTAGTCTTGCTTCTCTGATTCGTTGGAATACCTCTTTCATGTGTATAATGTGTTCTTCGAACGTGGGGCTACACACTATAATGTCGTCGAGGTAAACGTATGCGTGAGGTTCGAGTTCCGGTCCGATTACCATGTCCAATAGTCTTTGGAAGGTGGCTCCACTAGAGTGGAAGTAGCTGTAGACGTAGCCGTTCTTTAGGTCGAACTTGGAGAAGAATTGGGCTTGTCTTAACTTTTCTAAAATATCATCTATTTGTGATAGTGGGTATGTATCTTTTTCGGAGATTTCGTTTAGTTTCCGGAAATCTATACACAAACGGTATTGTCCGGATGGTTTTTTCACCAATACTACGGTTGAGCTGTACGGGTTGTGCGACTTCTCGATTACTCCTTGCTGCAGCATGTCGTTGACGTGTGTGTCGATAATTTGTTGCTGTTTGGGGTTCCGCGGATAATACTTTTGTTTTACTGGTTCTGTGTGTTTGAGTCTAATCTTGTGTTCTATCCACGTGTTTCCTTTTGGACTCTTCTCACATAGTTCGAATTCTCGCTGTAGAACTTCTTGTACTTTTTTGTTTTGTATTTCCGAGAGTGTTACCCCCAGCGTCGGGTCAGTCTTAACATGCTGTGTATGCTCTGGGCTTTCCTTTGCGTCGGTTTCTGGTTCCATTTGTTCGGATTTGTTTGCTGGCTGTCGTTCGGTGTCTGTCGCCTGGTTCATTTCGGATTGTTGCTGCTCTGTTGTTTGACTGTTTTCTTTTTCTTGTTCGGGTGGTTGTGTCTCGTCGTCGGTGTTAGTTGTTTGGTCTTGTGGCCACTGTATGGTCACTCCCAGCCTTCTTAACACATCCATTCCGATTATTATATCGGTTGCTTTCGGTAACACTCGTAGACAGTGATTTATTTTTATGTTTTTCACTTGTAGTTCCACTAGAATGCTTTTTGTTGACTCGGTTCTATTTCCGTTTGCTAGTATTATCGGTCTTGTTGTTTCTCTTTCTAGTAAGGCTTGTTTCTTGCACTCATCGTATGTTTCTTGATTAATATATGTGTTTGTTGATCCGGTATCGATCAATCCACGGTACTTTTGTCCCATTATATATATTTCTGCGTATGGGCGGTTTTCCTCTCTTGGACTGTTTGATGCACCTAGAGCTTCGCTTTTTCCCCAGGTTGGTTTTCTACAGCAGTTCTTGCTGAGTACACCTAACTTTCCACACCTACTACAGAACACCTGTCGCTTGCCCCTGCATGCCTCCGCGTCATGTCCGGGCTTTCCGCACGACCAGCAACAAATCTTTGAATCGTATTTGGGGTGTATCTTGCGGTTCTCATCGGAGCTTTGTGTTCTTTGTCCGCTCGGCTCTTCCGGTCTGTTTCTGCCTGCGGTATATGTCGTGTGTGTGTTTCCTTCCGGGTTTGCCGTTCTCCAGTGTGTGTCTCCATATCTCCCTGGTGTAGTGTCTTGTAGTGCAAAGCTCTCATATTCTGTAGCTAATTTTAATAATCCGGCGATATCCTTGAAGTCCTGCTTTTTAATGTATATCTTGTAATTCTTTAGCATGTTCTCATGGATGCGGTGCAACTGCTCTGCTTCGTTAAGGTTTCCATACCTCCTTATAAGTGTTTGCAGGTCTGTTATGTAGTGCGCAAACTTTTCTCGGAATTGTTGCTTTCTTGCCACTATTTTGACGAGTAAGTCTTCTTCGTAATTGCTCGGAAAGAAATAAAGTTTGAAGAGATTTACGAACTCTTCCCAGGTTTTCCATTGCTTTGCGTTGTTTCTGTGCCACAGGAGTGCTTTTCCTTGCAGGATGCGTGGTAGTGCTGGTAGTATTTCATCTATCTCGATGTCACTTGCTGCTACCAGTTCTTCTAACCTTTCTACGAAATCTACCGCGCAATCGGTGATTTTGAAGTTTAAGTTCCATTCTCTGATGAGTTTGGTGATCGTTTTCGCGTTGTTTTCGGACATGGTATTTAAATTTTCTTCTTTCAGGTTCCGGGAAGTGGCTTCTTCTTTCAGGATCTCGACTAATCCTTTGCGGATTTCTTCGACTGTTAACCCTTCTGTCGGTATGCCTCGCTCTGTTGCTACTTCTATCAATTCCGGTTTCTTTAATCGGTATATCCAGGCCGTTGGCATTTAGCGCTGCTGTGATATCTTGACGAGAGTCTTGTATTGCTTTTTTTTTTTTTTTTTTTTTTTTTTTTTTTTTTTTTTTTTTTTTTTTTTTTTTTTTTTTTTTTTTTTTTTTGAGCCTGACTTGGGCTTTATGCTTCTGGAGTGGGGGGGGATCGAGCTAATGGGGGTTTTGTCGCTGGTTCGCTACTCTAGCTGAGAGACTAGCCTAGCTGAGAAGACTCCAGCAAGAAACTCAGCTAGGCCCGACGACTGTCGGGGTGACTCTATCCGGTATGAGGCGGTACCGGGTGGATAAGGGACTGAACGTGTCGATGTGGTCGCGACTGTTCCGAGGTGGGCGTCCCCGCCGGCGGGGGCGCCGCAGTGTACATGTGGGGGAGGGCGCACGCACAGCGTTCCATTTCTCATGAATGGCCGCTGTGAGTGCGTCGTCCTGGTCCGTGACGTAGTGTCTAGGCCGCCGAACCGAGCGGCCCCCAATCAGTGACTTCCGTGTTAAGAGTCCGATGGGGGGAGGGTTGGGAATGTAGTTCGCAGCCTTCCTAACTAGCGGATTACTACTGTGCGGAGCGTTGTCAAAATAACGCCGGGCAGTCTGCTTAAAGAAACCATAAAGGGAGTCAAGCCCCGCGTCATGGTGCAAACTGAGGGTCGTCTGGTACCACGGGGCCCCAGTCGCCCTACGGAGGAAACGATTCTGAACGACCTGAAGCGGCTCGAGACTTGACATACCCACGTGGGTAAAAACCACACTTGAGTATGCCATGATTGGACGAACACAAGTCTTGTAGAGTGTCAGCTTATTTCTAAGTGACATTTTACTAAACTTGTTAATCATCGGCCCTAGCCTTCCTAATACGAACAGCGCTCTGTTGCGTACCCTACGGATGTGGCTTTTGAAAGTCATACGACGGTCGAGAGTGACGCCTAGATATTTGACCTCGTTAACCCACGGAATGGGCTGGTCAAAAAGCCGGACCGGAGCCACCTTCCTGCCTGTCGGACCTATGGCAGTAGGGTGGAAGATAATCGCTGCGCTCTTGTCCGGATTGACTTCAATACGCCAAAGACGAAACCATTGACCTAAGCCATTGATTGCCTCTTGGAGGTATTTCCGAACAAGAATGTAGCGATTGTGCGTCGTAAAGAGCGCGGTGTCGTCCGCGAACAACCCTAGTTCGACACGCGGGTGCCTAGGAATATCGTTCGTGAACAACGAATAGAGTGTAGGCGAGAGGACGGAGCCTTGCGGGACTCCTGCCCTAATAGGATGTGGAGGTGAAAGCGTTCCCTCCAGTCGGTAGCAAAAGCTTCTGTCCGTAAGGAAATCTCGTATTATGAGTACGAGTCTGTCCGGCATACCAATCTGATATAACTTGTATATCAACCCGTTATGCCAGACCTTGTCGAAGGCTTTCGCCACGTCAAGAAAGATCGCTCCCGTCTTCAACCCTGTTCGACGCGAGAAGCCGTCCAGCACGTGCTCCGTGATGCGGTGCACCTGTTGGACGCACGAGTGTCCGGCACGAAAGCCGAACTGCTCGTCCGTGATAATTGAATTCTCAGTCGTGAACCTGAGAATCCGAGCGAGGATGATTCGCTCATACAGCTTAGCAAGCGAGCTGAGTAAGCTGATGGGCCTGTAAGAGGCTGGCGAGGCCCGGGGTTTGCCGGGCTTCGCTATTCCGATGACCGTGGCACGTTTCCACGCGGCTGGAAAGTGACTATTGGACAGGGCGGCATTGAAGATGCCGACCAGAATGAGTAAGAGATGTTCGGGCAGAAGTCTCAGCATGCGGTTGGAGATGCCATCCGCACCCGGGGACCTCCTTACTCGAAGATACCTTACTCGATCGTGGACTTCCTTAACCGACACCGGTACGAGAGGTGAAGTTACGGGGAGACGCGATCTCCTGTCCACCTCAGAATTTACCCTCTCGACATGGGCTTCATCGGCAGGCAGGAGGCTGGGCGAACATTGAGACTCTAAACTATTGGCGAGACATTCTGCTTTCTCGTCGTCCTCGAGTGCGCGGGTTGGACTACCGGGGCGTTCCAAAGGGGGGATAGTCCAGACGGTATCTGATTTGAGAGATCTAGCTAGTTTCCAGTAAGCCTGGTGACTAGGCTTTATATCCCCCATCAGATCCCTAAAAGAGTTCTCCCGAAATTCGGCAATTCGCTGTTTGGACTCGTGACACAAGCCCCTCAGGATTTGACGATTTTCGGGGGAAGGCCAGTTAGAGTAGGTCCTAATGGCGCGATTTTTCCTAGTCAGCAACTCTCTCAGTTCCCTAGGCAGGGGGCGGCGTTGGATTTCCTCGGCCGACACCTCCCTAGAGGCTTCGCTTTTGACAGCGTTGAGGTAGTTGGTGAATAGGTCGATCGCTTGGTCAGTCTGTTGAGTTGTGGTAATAATGTCAGGTATGTCTCTAAGTATGGGGGCGTCTGTCTTTAGGAGACCTTGTTGCACCTTGTCCCAGTCCACGAGTGTCCTGGTAGGAGGGGCTTGATCGGAGTGAATGCCACGATGCTCGGCGCGCGCGCCTTATATACGGATCGGAGCGCGGGGTCGCGCGGGGGGGCGGTCGGCTTCAGTCGGCCGGCGGCCACGATGCGGTGCGCTCGCTGCGGCGTTCCGTCGCAGCGTGCGTAGCTCATTTGTGTGCGCGCTCATGGCGCTGCATCACAACATTATTAGACCTTACAGATACACAATAATGCGTAGTTCTTCAAGAAGAGATATCAAAACAGCTTGACAGACATATAATGTATCTATTGTTTAATTATAAAGAAAAAAAATCCTAATCTGACTGCTTCACAAAACGTTTAATATGCTTTCCTACCTGAACTGTGTCATCTAAATGTTTGATGATTTTGTAGTAGTTTCATCTAAATACGTACAGCGGTTATTGGTTATTTATTTCCCATGTAAACTTCCACCCCTTTTGCATCCTCTTAAGGGATGATTTCTGAGATAAAACTATTTTAAATCCTTTTCCAGAGCTCAAATTATCTCCATACCAATGTGTATCTAAATCGATTCTGCGGTTAATAATTCCCCATATAAATTTACAACCCTCTTTTCACCCCTTTAGGGTTGATTTTCGGGATGAAAACTATCCTTTGTCCTTTCTCGAGGCCCATACTATCTCTATACCAAATTTCATCTAAATCAGTTCAGCGGTACAAAAATCCTCATACCAACTTCCAACCCCCTTTTCACCGCCACAAGGGTTTGAAAACTATCCTATAACGTTTCTCGGGACTCAAATTATCTGCATACAAATTTTTATCTAAATCATTTCAGCAGTTAAAAATTCTCCATACAAACTTTCAACCCTTTTTACCCCCTCCTAGGTTGATTTTCGACATTAAAACTATCTATTATCCTTTCCCGGGACTTAAGCTCTCTCTATACTAAATTTCATCAAAATCCGTTCAGCCGTTTTGACGTGATGCGCGGTCAAATAAACAGACAAACAGATAAACAGACAAAAATTCTAAAAATTATTGGAACGTGTTCTGTTATCTATTCTTAGTATCCCCAGCCAACTTTTTTTCGATTATCTTCCATGTACAGACTCTCGACCCTCTTCAGCTTTATTATATGTATAGATACGAATAGTTAAATTAAGATAAACCTTTTAAAAGAAAAAATATAAATTCAACAATTTACGAAAATATATCACTCATTGAATGACGTCGCTTCGAAGCAGCGAAACTACTGGCTCGAACAATGCTTAAGCTGTCACCTATGACAGACACGTCAAAACATAGCGGATGGGCCAGAGGCCAAATATTAACAAATTGTTTTAATTCCAATTGAAAATGGTCTTGAACATCAAGTGAAAGTATATAAAGAGTGTGTGTATTATACGACAAACACGATGTACACCTCGCATCCGTGATTATAGGAGCGAGTACAGCAAATGACCTGTACTTCAACGTAAGTACTTGCGATCTTTCACGTCTTTAGGCTTTCGATCCACAACATATTCAATGTAGATGGTCAATACCTATCTATAAACAAACAACTTACCACTACAAATACCAACTGTCCGCTGGAAATCTCTTAGTTCCCAACATATACAAACACCATCTTACTGACATGTACAAACCTACAAATTGACACCCTCAAAGTGTTACAGTTCATCTTTAGTTGGGTTAAAAAAAAATTAAATAAATTTTAATTTTTTTTGTGCAGTCAAAACTCCGTATATTGGGAATACAACTACTAACTAACGACCATAAAGAACCGTGACAAAACGTGCGACACGCCAATCGATTCTAACAAAATTCCTATCAACTAGTTATGATAAAATATACGACTTAACTCCTGAAAGACAAAACCTAAATACTAACCTGGTGGATCGGCCGCGTCTATCCAAGAATCTTAAATCCTAGACTTGGATAAACCAAAACAACCTTATTATTACGTTTATGTGACTATAGGGATCCCATTACAGCTAAGAAAAATCTACGACCTAAAGAAGGCAAGACGGCTTTGACTTTATTAAAGATATGCCTGGCTATTTACAACCGAGGTAGTATTGGAAAAGCTATTCTCATTAGCGAAATCACAACTACTAGATCTCGAGGGATTGCTTGTCAAAGACAAGACTGGGCTGGCAAAAAGCTTCTACGATATACTTCTTTCAGCAAGAACCTCCATTCGCAGAGAAGACTCAACCGACAGGGAAAAGTTTGCTCCAGGAAGAAACAACGACAAAAATAATTGTGTTGCAAGTATTTGAATATTTAGTGTTATATCTTTATTAGGATACAATCAAAGTTCAACTTGGGTTAAGTTTATATCCGTATTACAAAGCATTCCTCTATATATATATCTTTATTAGGACATAATAGGGACTAAAGGTTGTTCCGTATGCATCCGGTACCAAAAGTAAGGTAAATATAATATTTAAGATTATATTCCTTAACGGAAAATAAAATATGTCACGAGGGCGTAAGGCGGTTCCATTACGATGATGGTTCGACTTCGCCAGGTCGGACAATATCTTTTATATGAAAGTTACCTAGAAATTTTCCTTCTAAGGATTTTAAAGCATATACCAGAGGTCCTAACTTTTTGTGAATGACACATTTGTCATAACGGGGAGCTAGCTTTGCAGAAAAATCCTTAGCCGCATTGGACAATGGAAAACATCTTTTATAGACGATTTGCGCCTCTTATAGTTCTACGTGATGCTTCCTCATGTTCTAATAACGAGCATTACGTTCATGGGAGTTACGTACTTTCTGAAATACAGATTTGAGCTCTTTAAGCAGAAAAAGCACCACTGGTATCCAGTTGTAGAGCGCTTTGATCTATGGGACCTTCGTCATTATAAAGAGAACCTTCTAGAATCATTTGACGACCATGTGTTAAGAAGTACAGTGTGTTTTTAGTGACTTCGTGTCTGGCGGTATTGAGAGCGCATTGGATCTCCGCTATGTTCTTATCCCAGTTACGGTGATCAGAACGTACGTATGATGCAATGGTTCTTACCAGTTCGCGGTTCACGCGTTCCGTTTGGTTAGTCTGAGGATGATATCTAGGGTTATAGAAAATTTAACCATTAGGTCTCGAAAGTCTTTTGAAGTAAATTGCGCACCATTGTCGCAGAAAATATATTTGGGTACCCCGTTTACCAGAAAAATTCCTTTTTCCATACACTTAACTATTGCCTTTGCAGTTATAGTGCGCAGAGGAAATAAAGTCACATATTTAGTGAAATAATCAGTACACACAAAGAGGTACTGATTTCTCAAGTAAGAAGGAGGGAATGGACCTAAAATGTCACAAGAAATTGCTTCGCCTGGTGACGATACACATCTGGGAGAACCCATAAGACCAGGTCGAGCTAAATTTACAGGCTTATAAGTCCTGCATATTTCACAAGAATCTACATATTCTTTTACATCTTGGAAAATATTGGGCCAATAATAAATATCAGCTATTTTAGAATTAGTCTTAGTCCCAAAGTGTCCAGCGGTAAGATCATCATGGTACTTGTTCAGAACCTCTTTCCGCTCCTCGTAAGGTAATACCAACTTCCAGTCAAATTGAGCTGTCAGGCGATATTTATTCTTAGAGTAACGGTATAGGGATTTTCTGAGACCTTCTTATATAGATCAACATACCACGGATCTTGGGAGATTGAAACATCAATAGCTTCGAGCTGAATGCGGGAAAGACAGTCAGGTATGACATGTTCTTTACCCTTTCTATGAATAATTTCAAAATTGAATTGACGTAGTCTGCAAGCCCACCGGTTTAAACGACCAGTTGGATTTTTCAAATTAGAGGAAAACGTTCCATTATATTATAAAGCTTCGCTTTCAACAGTTGGACCACCTCGGATTCCTGTTGACAACGCGCAAGACGGCACAAAAGAAATTTGCACCCAAGAAAGAGAAAATTAAGAAAATCCATGTTAACTATTTATGCGTAGTGTCAGAATAAGACAAAAGTGAAATTAAGATTTTATAAGATCTTAAATTGTAACTTGTTTATCCGGAAAATATCTCCTTAAAAAATAATATAAGTAAAAGTTTTATGTTTAGGCTAAATTTATAAGTTTAACCGTCATTGTTTAAGTTTTACATACACGAAGTTCAAACATCACTATGCATTTCTTTAAAAGAAAACTTAAATTTAAAAATATTATTTTAATTGTTATTTGAAAATGTCATACTCCAAAAGGCCCCAAGCTGGGCGCCACTGTAATCCTTGGTACTGTGATGACTGAGGGTGCAACGTGAGTTTAAATAATAAAAATTGGTTGGTAAATTAATTTACCACAAACCTCAGAAAAATGGGCAAGAACCCCCAATTATCACCTACTGCCAAAAATATTAACAAATGCTCACGGCTAAAATGAAACTCTAACAAGGTCGCAGGTAGGCCTCCCTTGGAGCATGGCGTCTAGGTCCAGTATTTAAATTAGGACGTCCTAAATCCTAGACCCTCGACAATCGTATGACACGTTCAAATAAAAACACAAATCATCACACAACTTATTTTTATTTATCATACGTACACAGTATGTGACATTGTCCTTACGGATCTATACATTTATAAAAAAAAAAACATTTTATGTTCCTGGGCTTTAACCAGAATGGACAACGGATACGTCAGTGTCTCGAAATTTAAGTTAAAAGAAAAAAAATTACATCATTTACAACATTACGAGTCAACGCTCCTCCCATCTTCTTAGTAAAACATATTCCTTATTATTAACATGACGGGGAGGCCGGTGTTGCCTCAACTACCTAACCATACCTATTTAAATTATCCGAGTCACCTTTAACACAGTGTCCTCGAAAGAAAACCTAGCATTTAAACAAAGACGGTGAGTTTATAATGGAACAAAATCGACTTACAGTCTTCTAGTTAGCAAGCGATGATTAATTTAAATTCCGGATACCGCTACTGTTCGAGGAACCAGGATGTTCCCGAAAGGATGGGGGGCGTCCCGCCATCAGAGTGTGATCCGCTATGGGCCGATTCCGGAACCGAAATAAATAAAAAAACCCTGGAATTAAAATATTCCAGTTAAATCAAATCTTCTAAACATTAATTAATTTTTGTAAAATTTGTAATCCATTTACCAGAATTAACTGGGTTTTGTTACAATGACCCCCGTGAAACGCCATGAGGTGTGACCCGTAGAGGTTAGATCTCACCGACCACGACCTGGCCCGAGATTTCTGTATATGAGAAAAAAGATATTTCAGGTTATGAAAATATGAAGAAAACCACTCCCTACACAATCCTTTACTTGTAAATCCCGAAAATAACTTACCAACATAGTTTTTATGACCTCCTGTGGTCCGACATTATCCGGGGAGCAAATTGTAACAACGCCTTACGAGGCTAAAAACAACGAAACAAAATATGATTATTCATTGATCCGACTATGGAAATACAACGTTTCATAACCCAAAGTCCTTACCATTATATTAAATCTCATTTAATCGTATGGCAAAAAACATGTCAAGAACAAGTAGATGAACATAAATTATAAAAAAACAAAATGTCAACTTAAAACTACCTTACACAAACTTATATTAAATTATCTCCTTTCACATAATTAACGTGATGACATTATCTCAACGACGATGGAGAAATCAATGGCGTCCCGGCGAATGAGATATCCCAGCGAATGTAAGATTTTGAATGAAACACACACTTGAACTATGTGCTCATAAATTCTCTTATTAAAAAATACGAATAGTTAAATTAAGATAAACCTTTTAAAAGAAAAACTATAAATTCAACAATTTACGAAAATATATAACTCATTGAATGACGTCGCTTCGAAGCAGCGAAACTACTGGCTCGAACAGCGCTTAAGCTGTCACCTATGACAGACACGTCAAAACATAGCGGATGGGCCAGAGGTCAAATATTAACAAATTGTTTTAATTCCAGTTGAAAATGGTCTTAAACATCAAGTGAAAGTATATAAAGAGTGTGTGTATTATACGACAAACACGATGTACACCTCGCATCCGTGATTATAGGAGCGAGTACATGCAAAACAATGGAATTTCAAATACAGCAAACGACCTGAACTTCAACGTAAGTACTTGCGATCTTTCACGTCTTTAGGCCTTCGATCCACAACATATTCAATGTAGATGGTCAATACCTATCTATAAACAAACAACTTACCACTACAAATACCAACTGTCCGCTGGAAATCTCTTAGTTCCCAACATATACAAACACCATCGAACTTACATGTATAAACCTACAAATTGACACCCTCAAAGTGTTACAAGTGTAACCCTGAAAGACATGAAGCAATGAAGATTCTGTTCTTCTCGTGACCAAGACCCCGAGAGAGCTAGGTCGTTCAACTGTGCCCTCCCAACCTTGATCCGACGCATCTGTCACTAGAAAATTGGTGGGGGGAGGATGATGCAGGGTCGTTGATGCCTTACCCACCAATTTAGTTCGTTCAATATGCTTTGCGGTATCGGAAAAGGTTTGGTTGAGGGATCTTAGAAACAGGGAGTTTAGAAACATTATGAGTCGTCGATAGTTGAGCCGACCCCGCGGGACAAAGAAACTGGCGAAATACAGGGACTAGTCTTGCTTTTCAAGGTCAGTTTTAGTTGTTGGATAGTTGTTGTTTGGACAGTAGTTTTGACATGATCTTGGAGGACTCGTGCATTTTGATGCAAAATTAAAAAGTCGTCCAAGTAGTCCAAATTCTGACATTGCACTGTTGTCGCAAGATTTGAGCTACCCAATTTGTCAGCATTGAGAACGTTTTCGGAGCCGTGCTTAACCCAAACGGGAGACAGGACATTTTTAGCAATTCGCCGTTGTAAACTAGGCGCTTGTGTATCTCGACTACTTTCACATGGAAGTACGCTTGGGATATGTCGACTTTGCACATCCAGTCGTTTGGTTGTAGGAAGTCGGGAATTCGATGCATGTTTATGATGTGAAAAGGTTCGGTCAGTACGTGATCGTTTAGCGCTTTCAAGTTGAAAATTGGTCGAGCAGATCCGTCTGGTTTTGGCACAAGGAAAAGAGGAGAGATGAAGCTCGGTGACGGCTGTGCTACCTTTAAAACACCTTGAGCTTTCACTGTGTGCACTATTGCAGACATCTCTTTTGACACAGGGGTGTGAAAGGAGCCCGAATTCACATCGGGAAACACCAGTGTGGGCTTTGAAAGGAATGGTATGCGATACCCTCTGATTATTTTTAATGTTATTTCTGGTGCTCCCAATGGAAGACCATTGCGTGTGGAAGTGCGCTAACTGGCTTGCTTGAAACGGTTCTGAGTCATGGTTTTTGCCGTTTTTGGTTATCTTTGTAACCTCTAGCGGCATTTCCTCGTCCTCTATTACCTCCACGATCGGACCGCGAGCCTCGACCATGAAATGACCCTCTTCCACTTATGTGGTAACGGGCTGATTGTTTGGAGGTTGATTTACCCATGGGTAATTTGGTTGTTGACAATTAGGGCAATGACATACACCCCGCGAGGGTACATTGTGACAAGTTTGCATATGCGCGTTTTGCATGGGAAAGTACCCTGAGCTAGCATTGCATAGAATTTCACGCGATGGAATTGTAGGTTTTCTAAGGCCTTGCCCCCGCGAGGGGCGGCTATTAGGCTGAGTTGCCTTATCAAAGGTATTTTGTTTAAGAGGCCAAATTTGGTTGTTGACAATTAGGGCAATGACATACACCCCGCGAGGGTGCATTGTGCCAAGTTTGCATATGCGTGTTTTGCATGGGAAAGTACCCTGAGCTAGCATTACGTAGAATTCCACGCGATGGAATTGTAAGTTTCCTTATGCCTTGCCCCCGCAAGGGGCGGCTGTTAGGCTGAGTTACCAAAAAGCTTTTCGAACTCCCCCTGCTTTTTCAAGAGCTGATGTAAAAGGATTGGGATCAAAAATATTAGCTGTGGAAGGTGGAATCTTATTTAACAATGCCTTGACAAGTGGTTCTTTAATTTGGCTTGTAATTGCGTTTATACGCATTTCATTAGCTTCGGCGTGGTGACCACCAACTATTAGTAAAAGATCAGAGGAAATCTTTTGTAGGTCGCCTTTTTGAAAAATCTCATCGACCTTAGTGTTTAATTCATCATAAGAAAAATTCATACTCTTTTCCCATGATAAAAGACTACGAATACTATCTTGTACCGCTATATATGATTTATCAGCATAAGCTAGATGACGTAAGGTATCATACATTGTTACCTCTTCGTTTGTTTCCAGGTCTACGAAACCTGGGGTATGATTGTATAGTTTTTGTGTATATATAACCTCAGATCATGCTGCGCTTCCCAAGCGCTGAACGTCAAGAAGCATTTTCAGAAATTTTTTTTTTTGAAGATTAGGGACAGATGGCTCTTTTATCTTCGTATCAATATCAAAAGTGGAAGGCAAATTTGAATTTGCGTCTTGACTTTCAGTGTTAGGGCACGGAGCATCACTAACAACATTACCATCATACAATTCACCACTAACCTCTGACAAAATTGACAAATTATCAGGGCAAGAAAGATTTTCATGTGAATTTACATGGCAAGTTCTATTTTCATAACAATTATTGTGGTCAGTAGTATTATCACACTTATCATTGCATACCACTTGGGTCAGGCTGCGGCTCTGCCGAGACCTTTTGATTATTATCCATTTCTGAAATAGAAATAGTATTAATCAAAGTTCAAAATGGCACCTGATTGTATTTTTGTAACGAATTTTTGACAAAAATACAATCGGAAGGTTCTACCTACAAATAAAACTTTATAGACTGGTTTTATGCACAAAAAACGTATTACGTAATGGTCCGAACAGAAAAACTGTTAAAATGTATGACCACCTAAATATTTTAGTAATCGGGTACTTACATGTTTGATAAAACACTTTAACACCGAATATATTTCAAATAACATCTATTTTCCACCATTTTAGAATTGTAACGGTCAGGGGACCTGATTTGCTGTGCACGTGTTGCTTCGACGGGAAACTGATCGCCAATGACAAAGCGATCACCGGACTTTTTTACCTGTGTAAAATGGCGCGATCCGCCAGGTGTCGCCACTGTCGTTGGAATCAAAAGTCAAATAAAGCACTTTGCTGGTGATAATTCGACGGAAACAGATATGCTATCTCAATTATAAAGCTTCCAGTGACGGTCAAGTAATTTAATACACACCTATACATAGACGACAAAAAAATAAAATGATGATAAAGTTAGGTAACTTATACAGAACTTTCCCTAGAATTCTAACTTTAAACTCCATTTTAGTATAAATAAAAACCGGCCAAGTGCATGTCGGACCACGCATAATGGAGAGCTCCGTACCTTCAACGCAATAAGAAAAAAATATTATTAATAAGTCGTGTCTGCCTATTGAAGTTTTTTTGGAGATAACTCGAAGACGTAATAATGTTGAAAACGATTTTCATTCAAATTACATCTGATATGTGTCTTCTCAATTATTTTCATATTTATTTGATTTCCGATTCAAAAGTTAAAGGGGTGGGGTACAATGTTTTAGACTTTCGGGGTGATTATTTCTGAAAATATTCACTAAATAAAAAAAACAAATGTTATTTTGAAAGACCTATCGATTGATGTGCAACTTGCTGATATTTGGCAAAATAAATTATGCTACTTGTATGGAGTGCCCCACCCCCCTAATTTTTTTTTTTTGCAATTTTACTACAAAACTAAGAAACGGCATATAAAATACACCTAATATTTAAATTTAATTACGATACGTCTTATACTTTCCGAGTAAAACGGCTGTGATATACGGACGGATGGACGGACGGACGGACCGACGGACAGAGGACATGACGAAGGCTCTAATTGATGAATATAATTTATAGTTCATAATTCGGTGGAGTAATCTAGCTTTGCACTTGACAACCGCTCGCTCTGTATGCCAGGAACTGTGAAATTAATCCGCTGAATTATGAATTCTACCTTAGAGGTTTGACTTTCTTATTTTATAGAACAGGATTGAACCGGTCAGAAGTTACGTTTTCATCAGATCATTCGTTTCTTGTTTCCTAGTTCGTGTCTGCTTACCTAATTCGTGTCAAATAATTATCAAATAAACATCGCTTAGCGTCAAACCTTTTAATTAGATTGGAACGTTGTCAGAATTACAATTAGTTGAGATGCCAGTTTGATGAGAAAAAAATGATTAGGTATGATAAAAAAATCCGTGTGGCTCTTTGCCTACCCAAAAACTGTTGATTAGTGAACTACCCTCAGAAATACAAAGATCACATATTTGGTCTAATTGAAGGTTTACTTGTTACCAACTTAAATTAAGTGAGGCGCCGTTTAAACCCGTATAACCACGAATTATCCGCAAACTTCCTCGGGAGTTGCTTGCGTGCTATTTATCAACTGCAATGTTCTTGGTGTTGGGAAACTGCTGAAAACATTATTCTCAACGTTCTTATGCAACAGGTTCTTATGCATCGTATTTTAATTTCAGAATACATGAACAATACATTAAAAACATAACCTATTTCCAATATAACTCCAACACACAACAAATAATCAACAACAATATTGAAGTAGTATTGCAGTTGCATCGGAATAATTTTCAAGCAAATTCTGATATTTCTGATTCCGACTTTTAGTTGGAGTTGGATTGTGTTTTAAAGTTATAATATGGCCCTAATTGAAACTTCGATGCACCATCTTTTAATTACTCATTTATTTCAAAGGCTGAAATTCTACAAATAAAACTTAAAAATTGTTAAAATGTCATTTTAAAAGCACTCGAATCGAATCTTAGGATAGGGATGCAAATATGTGCTTTGAAAAATGGGATGACAGTATACCTATTTTCAACCCCCGCCCCGATGCAAAGAGGGGTGTTATAAGTTTGACCGCAATGTGTGTCTGTATGTGTATCTGTTTGTGGCATCGTAGTTCCAAAAAGGTTAAACCGATTAAATGTTTTTTTTTAATATTTGAAAGCAGATTTTCTAGCAAGTGACTTTATATGTATATGTTTTATTAAAATCAGTTCAACGGTTTTGGAGGTTTTACTAAATTTATAATAGTTACATATAAAATCTTATGTCACTTCCACTATGTAGACTAAACTAGGCACCTGATGTTTGTTGAATTCACGTATTTTTTCTACCTATTGGTATAAAATTATTCATAAATAAGGGATATTTACAAAAGTTTGTACGCAGGGCCTTGCGAAGATGTACGAGGCCGAAACAAGGCCATAGTTACTTTTAGTTTTCTTTTAGTTTGGTTAGTTTGGTAGCTCAGTTGGTAAAGCAGTAGTGAGTTCTTCAGTTTTTCCTTTATTTCTACATTTTGGTATCACTAGCAGACGTCTAATAATATTAGAAGATAAACTAGTTAAACCCATCTTACGTACACGCTATCTCTAAACCGGTGGCTTAACTGTGAAACTCATAACCAATCTATTCACATAAAGCTTCATAACCGCCACAAACCCACATACAAAATCTGGGACAGAGATTTCAACTCGAACGGTTGCAAAGTATCCATAGATTACATCAAACACCACTCAATTTTGTGGACCATAAAGTGCATTTTACGTTGCAGCATTACTCTGTATCTTGTCATGTCATGCTAAATTAGACTGAGACTAGTGAGAAATAAGGTTGGTTTTCCATTGTTTCAGCGGCCGCTGCCTCCATCTGGGGTTCTCAGGACGTGTATGTGAAGAAAGGAAGCACAATATCTCTGACTTGTTCTGTGAACGTGCACTCTTCGCCACCGTCGAGCGCGTCCGTGCTTTGGTAAGATATCATTTGTAACTGTTCACGGAAAATAAATTCTTATTTTGTGTACTTAACGTCGCTATTCATTTGAACGAGTAACATTATATGGTTGCGTAACGTGTAGGGGATGGAGGGACTTATCGGGTGTCGATTTTAGATTCAGACACTTAATGTGTTTGCGTTGACCTTGCTGGTCGGATTTATGTAATACTGGGATATAATTTTCTCTTTGAAATAATACGTAGTTTGAAGTTATAGTATTTATCAGGTAATTATGGTTACTTTGAGTTGTAAATATGGTCGATAGAATGCTTGAACATTGTAAAGTTTGTCCTTTTAACGATTAGTTATAATTCTTCATAATATTTCAGGACACTTATCTAGAGTATTTGTTCAACTAAACATATTTTTGCCTTTTATCAGTTAGCGACACTGGCTACTCATGATTCTCCCTGGGTACCTAAGTACCTAGTTCTATTATGGTGCTATACTAGTTCTGATTATTTAATTTCAAAAGGTAGCCTTACTTCTAATCTAAGAAAAGCCTCAGTTCTGTGCACCAAACTGTCAGGCCTGCGATATACCAATTCGCCCTTTTTTTTTTATACTACGACGGTGGCAAACAAGCATACGGCCTGCTTGATGGTAAGCAGCTACCGTAACCTATGGACGCCTGTAACTCGACAGGAGTCACATGCGCGTTGCCGACCCTTTACGAAAAGGAGGATTCACTGTGTTGACGGCTAAAGGAACAAGAGGGTCCCTCATCGTCAACACACTGGGTCCTCTTTGAGCTCTTTGGCAACCTTACTCACCAGCAGGAACACAACACTATGAGTAGGGTCTAGTGCTATTTGGCTGTGGTTTTCTGTAAGGTGGAGGTACTTCCCCAGTCGGGCTCTGCTCCAGATTTGAGCGAGATGACATTCACTGAACGTGCCCTACCACACTAAGCGAGATGCCATTCGCAGTGCCCATACCTCTCTTTTTGGCATAGTTTAAGGACATACCCAAGTCCGGACGTAGTTTAAGGACATACCCCGGGTCCAAAGCCCTCGCATCGGTCTATTTATTCAGCCACCAAACGCTGTCTCCCGAATGTTACACCATAAATCACTAACCTAACCCAACATCCCAGGTACCACGGCACCTCCGTGGTCGACTTCGACTCGCCCCGTGGAGGCATAAGCCTCGAGACGGAGAAGACGGAAGGCGGCACCACCAGCAAGCTGCTGGTGACTAAAGCGGCCCTCACTGACTCGGGGAACTACACGTGCGTGCCCAACAATGCGCATCCCGCCTCCGTGTCAGTGCACGTGCTCAATGGTAAGTTTTCTAGCCTCTCAGTCTCTCAGCCTTTCCAGACGCTTCGAACTTTCAGGCTCTCAGCCTCTCAGCTCTTCCAGAGACTTAGAATTTTCAGGCTCTCAGCCTCTCAGCGTCTCATCCTCTCAGCCTCTCAGCCTTTCAGCCCTTCCATAGATCCTAGACCTTTTCAGGCTCTCAGGCTCTCAGCCTCTAACCGTCTCAGCCTCTCAGCCGTTCCAGAGACTTGGAATTTTCAGGCTCTCAGCCTCACACTCAGCTAGGGCATGCAATACTGTTCGTGTCGAGGTTAAGGGCCAGTTGCACTAACCACTTTTGATGGACTCAACAGCGCCACCCGGCAGGGAACTAAGAAACTTTCCATACGATAATTTTATCGCTATATTTATAGCGAGAGGTTAGAGTACAGACGGTTTGGTGCAACCGACCTAAAAGTTATGGCATGGCATGGATGCCCGGGAAGCAGCGGTGTTGACAACTTTGACCACAGTATCCCTTAGGTCAAGTTTCAAGTGGGCATGAGGAGCATGCATTGTTTGCGGTGCTGTATTACAAGCATATTTACTAGAATAAATAGCCACGAAGTAGTATTTTCTTGTGGCATAAGGCAAACGAGTAGTCTAGATAGTTGGTTTCGTCAGCTAGAATCTTATAATTGCACGGGAGAAGAACACAGCATCTGGTGGTAAGTAGGATTCTGTAACTTAGAGAGGCCTATTTTTGAGACTCAAACTCAAACCTTAAATTCTACCGGTGAAAGAATCGTTGACGAAGTAGGTCAGCTAGTGATACTTAGTAATCTTCTAGGTATAGGTGCCACTTGCAACATTTACACCCTATAAGTATTGTTTCTTAAAAAACCTGCAAAAATCATTCAAGCTTAATTGATGTATTTTCTTTGGAAAACAAACTGCGTATTTTACAATTCGTGCAATTTTTTCAAAACATTATTCAATTTTTTTTTCTTAGGTGAGCACCCCGCCGCGATGCAAACCAGTAACAGGGCGTCGTCCTACCTCACTGCGCAGCTGAGCTGCGCGGCAGTCACCTATCTGCTCTCTTCTATGGCTTGCAGATGATCGGTTTAACCGATGCGTTAGAAAAGGATGGAGCTTCCTCCACGGTTTTGATTGTGGGAACCGTTAAATTTGAAATTAATTTAATTCATATTGGCAATTCGAACATTGACGTAATGATTTGTTACCTATTAGCAATTTCATTATTTATTTTGATGAGGAATGTGATATGACGAACGTGTTTGTATTATTTACTTACATTTAATTTTACTTTGCTACTGAAAAATGCATAAAGTAAGTATTATATCCGTGAGGTAAAAAGCTCCGCTCATGTGAAAACTTTAAAGTTGTTAATATAGACATATTTAAAACTAGATAATAATCAAGCCGTTAGGAAATTGTTATAAAATACGTAATTTTAAGAATAATTTAAGGAAGGAGGAAAGCAGTATTTGATAATTGCATAAGAACATACGTTTATTGATGTAAGTTAGATGTTATTTCATGAACACAATCTTCGAACAATTGTCTTAGACTAAATTGCAAACATCCTTTAATACTATAGTGGGGTGATTGTGCTAGTTTCCCGTCCAGGTCCAGGTTACTGTCCACTTGATTAAAGTCCTACAAATATATCGGGAAAAATTAAAAAGGTCAACAAATTCTCTATTTATAGTTTATTTTTTAGTAGATTCATTTAATTTTAAGCTTTCATTTTGGTAAAAACTTGAATATAAATATATAAACAATTGGACGGAAAACTGACATATGTGGACGAAAACTAGCACAATCATCCTACATCATATTTTAAAAAGACGATAATTTGATTTTTTTTTTGTTTGATGTGAATTAATTAATTACGTGATTTTGTGCCCCCTTAAGGTTCTGTTTAATTAACCTTTTTTTGTAAAGATGCTGCGAACAGCGGACCACAGAAATATTGATTAAATTCCAAATTATTTAATTCATAAAATTTACTTAGAAGTACGTTCAAGAAATATTTTCTTTAGAATGACGCAGTTTGGAATCTTAGTATTAAGGATAATTAAAATTTATCAAATAAATTGACTTCGAAAAAACAGGAAATCATTTTAATGTTAAGACTCGAGATTGATAATCGATAATAAACAATGCAAATCCATTTATCCTCAACGGAAATTACAAAACCGTTTAAAACATTTTAAAATTCTCACCAAGTGTCTGCCACTTGCAGAAAAAGTATGGCTGAAGTAAATTAATTCGTTAAATCCATCCTTAATGCATTCTCAATTTAAAAGGGTTGTCAAAACAATTATCCTTTTAAAATCCATTTCCGAACCGATCGTTTCCTGCTTGATCTCATTAGTATATTGAAAAATGCTGCAAAAATACGTCGATTTAAACTTTTGAAAGCAATGGAAATAAATTGAGATAATCCACAGTAAAAAGGGATGATGTGTGCTTTTACGTGAGGAGTTTGTGTTTATGTCTGTATATGTTTTAGCACCTGGGAGAAAAAATACATATACATACGTTGGTACTTATGTTGATAAGTACAGATGTATTATAAAATTCACGCAGATCACACTGTAATGGTAATCATTTATTACACCCAACAATTTTTTAACCAGAGCTCAGAGACGATAACCGACAATATTCCTCTCTACCGCTTTTGCATTTTCCACAAATATATCATATTCGTCTCTTGGTCCGGTTATATTATAATGAAATGGTTCATGGTACCAAGCCAAAACTAACTTTTCTCTGATTATTACAACCTGAGTAACGTACAGGGCCTCGGTTCGACATGGCATAACTGACAGTCGCTTGCGAAACAACTATGATATCACACTTTTGTGAAAGTTGAAATCGGGGTGGAATCACTCAAGAGTGATATCTAAAACGGCCACCGTTTTAGATAGCCATAGACAAAACGCTCTAGCGAGACCTACTGACAGCTTGACAGTTAGGCGTGGACACGTGTGGACAGGATGGATATCACTCTATCCACTAGCGATACAAGTGTGACATCCACGTCACACAGTTTGGCATTGAAATCGGGGTGGAATCACTCAAGAGTGATATCTAAAACGGCCACCGTTTTAGATAGCCATAGACAAAACGCTCTAGCGAGACCTACTGACAGCTTGACAGTTAGGTGTGGACACGTGTGGACAGGATGAATATCACTCTATCCACTAGCGATACAAGTGTGACATCCACGTCACACAGTTTGGCATGTCGAACCGAGGCCCAATACTCGTATCGAGGCCCAATACTCGTATCGAGGCCCAATACTCGTATCGAGGCCCAATACTCGTATCGAGGCCCAATACTCGTATCGAGGCCCAATACTCGTATCGAGGCCCAATACTCGTATCGAGGCCCAATACTCGTATCGAGGCCCAATACTCGTATCGAGGCCCAATACTCGTATCGAGGCCCAATACTCGTATCGAGGCCCAATACTCGTATCGAGGCCCAATACTCGTATCTGATTCATGTGAATATTTACCAGTTAGCATAAATGGTATTTTTCCCAAGTGTTTTTTTACCTAACATACGATTTCATACATCTATTATTTTATGCTTAACTTGGGTGCATCATTTTTGCATTATAGTAACAATAAACTGTGAATATATTTTATTTAGTTGTAGAATAATTCACTGTGTAAATTTTGTTGTACATAAGGCTAGGGCAATTTAGAATAAAGGTTTATATCATCGCATTGTAAATATTTTGATTCGTTGTAAATAAAGAGAAGTGAGTAGTTGTTTTTACCATTCTTGTGGTAATAAATTTTATTATTTTTGTTCCTAGAACAATTTGTAATGAAAATGAAATGTCTGTTTTGGTTTCGTTTAGAAATGTATAGTTTTACGTACCTATAATGTATCAAATAGGTATATTTATTTCAACAAAACAACACATAACAGTAAACATATAATAAACTCTAAACTACTTAAAACTAGAGATAAAAAAATTGGCCCAGATCGCTGTCAACGGGCAGGGTGCCCAGAAGGCTGGCCGTATTGCCACGTTGAATGGCGATAGCTATACGTTGTGCAAAATAGTAGCCAGCCCTCTGGTCACCAGAGGCTTCTATTAGGCGCGCCGATAGATCTTTGTATAGTAGGCGCGCGCTTGGCCCCCACGGCTCCAAATTTTCAACCCCAAACGCCGCAAATATGTAGCTACTTCCTAAAGCAACATACTTGCGGTGCTTGAGGTGAGGGACGGTGCCAAGGTATCAACGCAAGTAGCGTCCCAAACTAGCGGCCGTCCCATACTCCAAGGCACCAGTGTCATGCCGTCGGGCCTCTTGCCATCGTCCCTGGCCAAACCGCTAGGTTCCAGGACTGCCGGCAGTTTGGCGCTGACAAGGGCCCTTCGGATGACGTCGTTAATGCTGTCGTGACGGGGGATCCTCCCAGCACTTCGGACGCAAGAAAGACCGTGGTGGCCTAGACTGTCCACCATGACGCCGCATTGACAGCTATGAGATCAAATTGTATTTCATTTTTTAATTAAGTACCCACAATTTATGAAAAATAGAATAAATTAATTAAAACTCTTTCTGAGTGTATTAACAATCATGGACAGATATTCGCGAAAAAATATACCGTGAGTAACTACATATTTTCAACATACCGTAGCTGGTAATATTTGATGTCGAGTATTTTGAGAAGGTGCCCTCAAATATCACTATATGTATATACCAATATATCGCAACTAAAACCATTTAACCAGATTAAAAACCCACAGGAGTTCTGTTATAACAGTATTTTCGTTCGAGTAGGGCCCAAAAGGTGCTCTCCGCTAGCCCAAAAATCAGCTACGCCCAAAAATTATGCTGTGGATGATGAAAGACGAAACTTTTGTTGACACGCAAATATCAAACGTACAGCCAACAATGGATATGGAACCCAATTAAATTAACTTTCGTTCTTTTCACACAATACACGCGTATGCCTAACATGCCATTGTTGTCCTGAGTGATAATTTCAAAGTCTATTTTAAGACTTCCAGCATAGTAACAAGTTAAATTAATGTCATTCCCAATAAAAATAAGTGCGAGTATTTGATCAATAGGTCTTCGGGGCACTGACAGGTTATATTCTGGTTAGACCGTATTGAAATGTGAATTATTTCAAAGTTGCTATTGTCAAGGTTAAAGGTGGAAATATTGTGTTATCATAATCCAGGAATAAACATGGTAGCAAGATGACGAAGTTCTTGTTTTTTAATCAATATGAAAAGCAGAGGAAATATACAAACGCCTGCGAAATGTGACATGCAACTTACACTCCACTCGTCACATCTGTTGATAGTGTTTCCGCACCTCAAATGTGTGTTCATTAAACACATGGCAGAAACTATATCTGAACGATGGAACCGATCACTAAGCACCATTCTGGGCTGGCTGAGAGGCAGAATCAGTATCGCCATTATACACGCCACCAGCATTTGCATTCGCGGCACACGCCACCGTCTTAAGTCAGCTACTAGGTAGCTTCGATTTGATGATGGTGCCGCCCTTCCGCATGTCGACTAATCTTGCAACACTAAAATCCTATAATTTTCACTTTGTGTGTAGATTAATATTCTGTTGTATTCATATTGTTATTTTCTTTCAATATTCATTTTATTTATTTTAATATTCATGCAGTCCGCGTTTATACTGTGCTTTCGTGGGCTGAGGAAGTGGAAGGTTAGGCGCTGTGGTCGGATCCGTCATAATTTGTGGGTTAGCGATGAATGTTTTTTACTCGGTAGGTATTCATGCGCAACTGTATTACCGTAAAACCAAAACAGACATCTCATCATATTTATTAGGAAATAACGACAAATAATATGAATGATTATAAATCTATCGACTGTTTTAAATAGAAAAACTTTTTTATGATACGCGTTTCAAATAATACTTATTATGTGTTTAATTTCTCTGTTAACCTTGGTTAATGCTTTTACGATTTACGCTGTCAACTGGTTCTTTTTCTTCCATACCTGAACGTGATTGCGAAGGTATTATATTTCTGCTCCCGTGGGATTTGGCTTAATATCATTTTCAAAAACATAAATGTAATATTCTAGAGAATCCATCCCCTCTAAACTTTGCAGTGAGAAAGTATGGACTTTTAAGTGTCGTTTTTTATATAAATTTGACGTTTACGGCTTTCAAAAATGTTCCACTTGCAAAATCAAACATGGTCCGACTATATAATATGTCCACATAAACTACTTTAGTTAGCACTGCAAACGTTAGTTCAGAATAAGCATATCCAGCGTGCTAAAAGTTTTTATAAGGTAATTTTAATTGTATCACAATTAAAGAAAACATTAAAAACATACAGAAAACGTAATAAAAACAACTTCAAACCAAATCTCATTGGGCTTCGGTCCCCGGGCACAACACCTGTCTGAAGAGAGTTTTTCACTTGTTTCTTTAATGCTAAAATAATATACATATTTATTTAAAAATAGGCATACAATTTGGTGCTTAGTTTTTTTTTGCTGTGTGTGCTTACGTAATTGGCATTGAAAAAGACGTTCAGCTTAGATTTGCGATGATAGCAAAATTTTCCGTGCTATTGTACGTTTTACTGAGAAACTTTAGGAAAAATCGCCTTTAGACGAGCATGGTGGAAATATTGTAAGCAATATACGTTAACATAGATAGCGACGCGTTGTCAACAAGCTTAATTACTAATTTGTGAGTCATGTTGACAGGCGTAAATCTTTGAAGTGTTAATCAAGGACTGCCACTGAACTGTTGACTCTTCAACCTCTTGTATACTTGTAAAGTAGTTAACTAATATGGTAGCTGAATTAAACTTAGCTATTCTTAAATATTGTAGTACGATGTTATATGTACTTCGAAGTAATTTGTACGAAGTTTTGTTGGTTCACCGTTTAAAATTTTCGCGGATTTAATTTTTTGTATTTTGTAAATAAATTGTATGGGAGAAAGGGAGTACTAATAAATATTACGAAAATTGTGTGTGTGTTTTTATTGAAACAAACTGCCTGCTCTGCGATTTAAAATTCATGGCATGGCATTACAAATTGAGCCCTGCTGCCTACGCAACGGTGCGCGATTTTTGTATTAATTTTACATGGTGAGTTCTGTGAAAAAAAGGTGACATTGTGTTTACCAGCACCATAATTATTCAATTTTTTTTTATTCAATCTATGTTACTCTGCGTCCGTAGGAAACACCTTAGACAACCCTACACGTGATCCCTGGGTGGTGCTAAAAGAGTAACAAACTTGGCAGCTGCACTGTCCCATCTTGACCTCGCAGCACTCACTGGATTTTCTTCATCATCTATTTTCCCACTACTACTAGGTACCCCAGGGAAGAAATGCCTGTAGCCAGTAGCTCCAGTGACATGTAGCCATACGATAAAAAAAATTCAAAATAACGGTTCATCTTCATCATCTCAGCCATAAGACGTCCACTGATGAACATAGGCCTCCCCCTTGGATCTCCACACGTACCGATTGGAAGCAACCCGCATCCAGCGTCTTCCGACGACCTTAATAAAATCGTCTGTCCATCTTGTGGGTGGACGTCCTACGCTGCGCTTGCTAGTCCGTGGTCTCCACTCGAGCACTTTTCGACCCGATCGGGGTCGGGGTTAAATGTTGGTTAGTATAACAAAAATCTCAGCAGAATAGGATCGTTAGAAAGTCATTATAGTCATCATCATCATGAACAACTCGGACGCAAAGCGACTTCTGTTGCTGACTGTACTGTACATAAAGGTGTGTGTTACGAAGTGTAAATTGTAAACCTAAACGTAAGTACGGGAAGTATTTGAACAAATTCGTAAAACTAACCAGCGACGAAGAATCATTCTTCATCATGACAATGCCAGCTGTCATACGTCACGCGAAACAACTCTATTTTTGGAGGGTCAAAATGTGGAATTAACGGGTCATCCGCCGTACAGCCCTGACTTGGCACCCAACGATTTTTATTTATTTCCAAATATAAAGAATAAATTACGCGGTCAACGATTTTCGACCGCTGAAGATGCTGTCGACGCATTCAAACAACACGTTATGGAGGTACCTCAGGCGAAGTGGCAGAAGTGCTTTAAAAATTGGTTCACGCGAATGCAAAAGTGCATAGATCATCAAGGGGAATACTTTGAAAAACAATAAAACCATTTTCAGCCGTGTACGTTTGTTTGTTTTTTTGTTTCCGGATATATAAGTAGCAACCTATGTATAAGCTCGATCGAAGCATGAGCGTGAAGCTACCGTGAGCCTATGTCAAAATATTGAATAATATTGCTAAAAAAATATTGAATAGCTAACCTAAAGTGTAGATAATAATATTATAAATGGGAAAGTGTGTGTGTTTGTTTGTTTGTCCGTCTTTCACGGCAAAACGGGGCGACGAATTGACGTGATTTTTTAAGTGGAGATAGTTGAAGGGATGGAGAGTGACATAGGCTACTTTTTGTCTCTTTCTAACCCTCCACTTCCCTAAAATGGGGGGTGGAAGTTTGTATGGAGCATTACGGGGGGCAAAAGGGAAACGTGTTACCCCGAATTTAACGCGAGCGAAGCCGCGGGCAAAAGCTAGTAGTTATATATTTTGTATGGATTCCTAGTTGCCTGATAATACTTATAGTTCATTATTGCAGAGGACGAGAAAGATAAATTCGTGGACGAGCGATTTTTTCACACGAAGCGCAGATGAGTGTGTTGCAAACTATGACACAGAACGAGACAACCATGGCTTTTGATCTCTCTATCTCGCTCTATTCTATAGTTTAAAGGGGTTGCCGTGCAGATGGCTTAGATAGGGCTTAAGTATTTGGCTGTTTGAAATGATATTTCTTAGTCGAATAATAAATAATAATAAAATAAATAAAGATTATGGGACAATTTTACACAAATCAACCTAGTCCCACAGTAAGCTCAATAAGGCTTATGTTGTGAGTACGTACTAGACGATGATATATATAATAGATATATATAGATAAATACTTAGATACATAGAAAACATCCATAACTCAGGAACAAATATCTGTGATAAACACACAAATAAATGCCCTGACCTGGATTCGAACCCGGGACCTCCTGCTTCATAGGCAGGGTCACTACCAACTAGGCTAGGAGGCCGTTAAATGGAGGAATGAAATGTTTAAAAGGTAAAAAACAATACAGTAATGGATTTTAGTACAACTTCTCGTCCGCTAAAACAGGACAATAATGTTTTTTTTTGATAAATAATGAAAAACTTCACGTACTAACTATGCTACAGTAAGGTTAACATTTCCGAGTACTAATGTACCCTTCGTACAAAGCTAAAGCATTTAGCACAAAATGGTTTTGAAAGGAAATAACTTTTTCTCATAGTACATTATGATACAAGTGTGCTAAGTTGATCATTACATACGAAGCGATATTGTGCGCACGAACGCATGTGAGTGCGCATAAGGAAGCTGAGCTTATGTAATTATCAAGCACACGCGTTTCATACGACATTTTTCAACACACTTGCGAGGAAATAACAGAATAGTATAATTAATAACTTTAGATAAATACATTAATAGTCAGAATGTTTACAGGATAGAGGTACTTACGAACCTAGGATAATTAAATTTAACTTACCTTTTTTGTGATGTTATTGAGTATCTGGAACTCTTTTTCAAATAATTTCATAAAATTAAAGACTTCACATTTATTGTGCAATAAATTATAGTATTTTTTTCTTTTATGGTGACATTTTACTAGTATGTATCACCATTTTGAAATATATCCAGAGGTTAAATTAACGCTAAAGTTGTCTTCTTATTCATTAAAAATATTATTTGTTTAAATTAATAAAACACGACGAGAAAAATCTAACAACTAAACAATGATTTGAGGTTAACTTAGAAATGGCGCGCAATTTTCTTTTTTGGATGTGCGTGCAGCTTGAGGCAAAGGCGCGGACGTATAATGCCAAACAGCCAATATTAAAACAGACAATTCGTGTTTTAAACACGAATTATTGTGTATTATACGAGTAATATAATAAATTGAAATTATTCTTATTCACAATCAGGATTGTATAATTTATATTATATCGTAAATGTGTATATTTTTAATATATTTACCTTTTTAATCGACTTCAAGATTTCAAAAGAGGAGGTTCTCAATTCGGCGTGTTTTTTTTTTTTTGTTTTTTTTTTTTATGTTTGTTACTCCATAACTCCGTCATGTCTTAACCGATTTTGAAAATTCTTTTTTTGATTGTAAGTATATATATACAGATTGGTCCCGTTTTTGTCAAAACGCAGTTCTGATGATGGGATCCATGAGGAATCGAGGGAACTCCTCAAATCTTAAAGGCATACATATAGTGATTTTTATATTTTTATCAACAAATCTATCATTTTCATTCAAAACAGTGACATTTGATGAAGTAGAACTGCTGATGATGATCAGAACGGAACTCTTCAACGACGCATAGTTCACGTTTGGCGATTTGTCCTCTTCGCTGTATTTGTTTAGCAAGTTTATTTGTCAGGACAAATTTTCGTCAAGCTCAAGTTCTGATGATGGGATCCATGAAGAATCGAGGGAACTCCTCAAATCTTAAGGGCTTACACATAGTGATTTTTGTATTTTTATCAACAAGTCAAGCATTTTCATTCAAAAGAGTGACATTTGATGAAGTGGAACTGCTGATGATGATCAGAACGGAACTCTTCAACAACGCATAGTTCACGTTTGGCGATTCGTCCCCTTCGCTGTGTTTGTTAAGCAAGTTAGATTGTCAGGACCAATTTTCGTCAAGCTCAAGTTCTGACGATGAGTTCCATGAGGAATCGAGGGAATTCCTCATGGAACTCATCGTCAGTAAAGGCATACATATAGTGATTTTTATATTTTTATCAACAAATCCATCATTTTCATTCAAAACAGTGACATTTGATGAAGTAGAACTGCTGATGATGATCAGAACGGAACTCTTCAATGACGCATAGTTCACGTTTGGCGATTTGTCCTCTTCGCTGTGTTTGTTTAGTAAGTTAAATTGTCAGGACAAATTTTCGCCAAGCTCAAGTTCTGATGATGGGATCCATGAAGAATCGAGGGAACTCCTCAAATCTTAAGGGCTTACACATAGTGATTTTTGTATTTTTATCAACAAGTTAAGCATTTTCATTCAAAAGAGTGACATTTGATGAAGTGGAACTGCTGATGATGATCAGAACGGAACTCTTCAACGACGCATAGTTCACGTTTGGCGATTTGTCCTCTCCGCTGCGTTTGTTAAGCAAGTTTTTTCATTGTATGGAATCTAAGTGCACCATCTACAATAATGCTTCACCGGCTACCCCCATGGAAGTCGGTTTTTTTTTTTTTTAAATTATTTAGAATGTAAACTCATAAAGAGTAAAAAAAAGTAAAGGTAATACCCGACTAAATTACAACGATTCGTCTGCGTACGTACAACTTGGTACTAGAGTACAAACGTCACTTGATCGGATTATGAAATTATTCCATTAGTTGGATAATTATTGTGAAATGCACGCGTGTTTAATATCTAGGATTATGAGCATAAAAGCGGTGGAATAAGAACCTCGTTACGAGCAGGTGTGTTGAAAACCCTATAACTAACTGTTGCTACGCTGTCCGTCTATCTTTCACATAATGTTCTATCTCAAAGTTTTTCACTCCTCGTTTATTCAAACATCAAACTTATGTAATAAAGAAAAACACTGTACAGTCGAGTTTCCCAATATCTATAAAGATTATTTAAACAAAAATATGTGTATAGTATGATTGTTTTAAGCTGTCAGAATTGTAGGCAGAACTCTTTAGTAAGATTCATACTACCTTACACGACCATAAGAACGTACAAAGAAGGTTTGTGTTCATATATTTTTGTACAATTAATCGTATAGATATTGGAGAACTCAACTGTACAGTAAATAACAAATAAAAAACTTACCAAGCGTAAGTCCGTCTTAATAAAATAAAAAAACAGGCCAAGTGCGTGTCGGACCACACATAGGAGGGTTCCGTACCTTCAATAGAATAAGAATCAAACTGATACCAAAAGGTCGTATCTGATGCCTATGAAAGAAGTTTTTTGGAGATAACAGAACATGTTTAAAACAATTTTCGTAGAAAGTATATGATAAGGCGCATCTCCTCAAATTTTTTCATATTTTTTGGACTTAAGGTTCAAAAGTTATAGGGGGGAGACTCAATTTTCCTGACTTTCAAAGCGATTATTTCAGAAAATATTCACTTAATCACAAAATGGTCAAATAAATCTCAATGTTATTTTTAAAGACCTATCGATTAATGTGTCACATGTTGATATTTCGTTTAAAAAATTTTTTTGAAATTTAGTTACATGTATGGAGCGCCCCCCCTAAATTTATTTGTTTTCAAATTTAACTACATACCTACCTAAGTAGCGGCATACAAAATACACCTTATGTGTAAATTTTATTTTGATACGTCTTATAGTTTCCGAGTAAAATGGCTGTGACATACTGATGGACAGACAGACAGACATGACGAATCCATAAGGGTTCCGTTTTTTGCCATTTGGCTACGGAACCCTAAAAACGAGTAGGTACTCTTGTATTGTATAGTACTCTTGGAGTGCATCGCATTCGGCTCGTCTATTTAAAGTCGAAAAGCAAATAATGAGCACGCTTTAATCATTAAGCTACATAAGTTCCGCGTTTGGTGATATAATCCCAATCAACTATACTATCTGAACACACCACAGAACAACTACAACCTTCTCAAAATGTGCCCCGCTTTTCAAATCTCACCCTTTCAGCTTTGCAAGCTGTCAATGCAACTCAAAGTCTGGCGACGTCGGACCGGCGGAAAGAATAGGGCTGTCCTACTGCCAGACAGCTCGACGTGAATGCAAGTTGGCAACCCTATGTGTAGGGTTGCCACACGTGTGTGACAGCTTTCCAAACAATAGGGATCAATGTGGGGCTCTTGGGAGAAGTATTGTCAACTGGCAACGGATTGAGAGGTTCTTTGTTGTGTTTATGCAGACTTGCGGTTAGATTTAAAGTGTTTTCTTTTGTTTCGATGACAAATATAGATCCTTTTATTAAATAACGTACAAACATATGTGTAGTTATAAAACGCCTTAATGTACGAAACGTCTAAAATTTCACACATGAATACAAAAACTAAAAGTTAGCCTCGTGGGCCGAAGTTGTCAAAGTCTAATGGCACGTAAATATGGCCACAATAAATAATTTTATTTATCGTATGGCTACATGTCACTGGATATAGCTAGGAATTTCTTCCCTGGGGTAGTAGTAGTGGGAAAGCAGATGATGAAGAAAATCTAGTGCGTGCTGCGAGGTCCAGAGGGGACAGTGGAGCTGCCAAGTTACTCTTTTAGCACCACCCAGGGATCACGTGTAGGGTTGTCTAAGGTGTTTCCTACGGACGCAGAGTAACATTGATCCCCACGATGAACTATAAATAATGAGTAATGTTTTACAGGTTCACAGTCCCGAAGCCTTCCAGCCTTCTTTCGCCACGTCCCCATAATATCACACCTATTTTATCAAGCATTTCAAATTTTGTTCGAAATGAAATTTTGTTCGAATTCGAAATGTAGTTAATGAATACATATATATGTCGGCGGCCGATCGTAAAATCCGCCAGATCACGATATTCCTAGGCATATCATGAAACGCCGCCATTTCATGATATGCCTAAAAGTTGGCCAGGCATATCACGATGTGCCTGATTAACAATACGGCAGATCGATTAGAGCAACGCATTCGTCGATATTCCTAGCTCTATAGCGGGCACATCGTAAAATAGTTTATTTCTTGGCCACTGGTGGCGCTGCGTAAGCGAAGGCGGCCATGTTTGTTTACCGCGTTCATGATTTTTGTACCGAAAATAGTGATTGCATTCAAAATAGAAGTGCAAAAGAAGCTTTTGAACACCATTCTTTTTATGTGAATCACACGGATTCTGTGCACAACGTGAAAAAACTATGGACGTCTGCGCGTATTTTAGAGGTTAGTATTTTGTTGATAAATAAAGTATTCATTCAATTATTGATTGATTAATTAGGGAAGGACTGTACAATATGTGACATCGAGTTCAGGCTTCATATTTTTTTTTTGTAGCTTCTACTCGCCAAAAGACAACTCCTCACCAAATTTTAAGTTGCGGAAACGCTTGGTTTGCGAGATAAAAAATAATCAAAAGTTCCATATAAAATCCCAATTTTACACCACAAGGCGGGGGGAGAGGAGAGGGGGGAGTGTGATAGTGTTAGGTTCAGGCGCTTCGCCGGCCGCTGCCGCGGCACGCTCGCTTCGCTCGCTCGGCTCGCGCGCTGTAGGGTCGCAGTTCTACCTAACACTCCTCCTCGCTTCGCTCGTCGTCGTACCTACACCGACCTGCCTTAGAGTCTGTCTGAAACTACTTTGAACTAACCTAAAATGTTCCTACATATGCCTAATATATATGCCTAGGAATTTCATGATTTGCCTAAACGTCACTGGCGGGTGTTACTTGGCCAAATCATGAAATGGCGGCGTTTCATGATATGCCTAGGAAGTTCATGATCTGCCTAAACGTCACGAGGCAAATCGTTAAATGGTGAATTTTGAACGATATGGCGGATGTCACTCAGCCAAATCATGAAATGGCGGCGTTTCCTGATATGCCTAGGAATATCGTGATCTGGCGGATTTTACGATTATAATATAATACGTAATTTATCGAAAGAAAAACTGCATTATCTACATCACTGGCCATGAGGCACATGTGCCTCATCGGACTGTGAACCTGTTAGAGAAAAAAACTTTTTACAAATAAAAGATAAACCGACTTCAAAAAGGATAAAATAAATTATTATATTATTTATATGCGTTACAAACTGATATGTTTGAAGTCGGTGCCAAGCCAAAAAGTTACAATACCGGTCAAATCAGCTTCAAGTCTGAAAATCACAAAGCAGTTAATACGAACGAGGCGTATGTGTTCAGTGAATTATTCTTCATACTATAGAACTAATTCTGGTATTGACTGTACGTAGGTTTTCATTCTAGTACAGAAAGAAAATATAATCATGCGTCTTATGATGTTTGTTAATAAACTTGTTTACTAGTTGTCGGACTAACCATATCTTGAACGGAGCCCGTGCTTCGGTTTGAATTATTTATTCTACTTCATCTAAGGTGTTTTATCGAAGTGTAAAAGAATTCAATGGCTAGATTGATTTTTCTATAGTCAGACACACTGGGTGTGTGGGTCACACCTTTTCAGTAGAAAAAGGCACGATATTTAAATTTTCTATTGTTGACCATACGTGTTTTTTATTTTTATTTGCCGCCTTTTTCTGATTATTGACAAAGTAGACGTGTATCAGAGAATATATACATAGGTACCACATATCATCAAAATTGTATTAGTGGTTTAGACGTGAAAATGTAACAGATAGATTCACATTCACCTTTTCAATATAAGTAGGTATCGATATGTTTTGTGATTTTCAGACTTGAAGCTGATTTGATCGGTATTGTAACTTTTTGGCTTGGCACCGACTTCAAACATATCAGTTTGTAACGCATATAAATAATATAGTAATTTATTTTATCCTTTTTGAAGTCGGTTTATCTTTTTTTTGTAAAAAGTTTTTATTTATCCATTTTTAATGGTTATATAATTATCATAATCGGACAACGGATCTCGCAATAATCGGTGAAGATATATAAGAAAAAGTTCATATTACGTAACTCAATGTAAGGAAAGTTCCACTTATCATATGTGGTCTTCATCATTAGGTCCACTCCATCAAATTAGTGGTTTTCGAGAGGAAATGCTTGAGTTGCTTAAAAAAACAACCAATTCACCATACATGTGCCTTTAAAAATTGAGGAGTTCCCTTAATTCGTCATGGATCCCATCATCAGAACAGCACCAGATTAATGTGGAACCATCTCAGAGGTAGTTACTTTCAGACAAAAAATAATTCCTGAAATCGGATCACGGGTCTCGGAGTAATCGCTGAACATCCCACATTTAAAAAAATCATCATCATTATCATCAAAACAATTATCATCATGACGTTCACATCATCAAATTGGTGGTTTCCGAGAGAAAACCCTCGAGTTGCTTAAGAACACACCCAAATCACCATACATATGCCTTTATAAATTGAGGAGTTCCCTCAATTCCTCATAGTTTCCATCATCAGAACAGCACCAGATTAATTTGGGACCACCTTAGAAGTACATCCTTTCAAACATAAAAAGAATTATCCAAATCGGACCACGGGTCTCGGAGTAATCGCTGAACATCCTACATTTAAAAAAATCATCATTATCATCAAAACAATCATCATTATCAGGTCCACTTCATCAAATTGGTGGTTTTCGAGAGAAAACTCTCGAGTTGCTTAAGAAAACACCCAAATCACCGTACATGTGCCTTTAAAAATTGAGGAGTTCCCTCAATTCCTCATGGATTCCATCATCAGAACAGCACCAGATTAATTTGGGACTACCTTGGAAGTACATCCTTTCAAACATAAAAAGAATTATTCAAATCGGACCACGGGTCTCGGAGTAATCGCTGAACATCCTAAATTAAAAAAAATCATCATCATTATCATAAAAACAATCATCATTATCTGGTCCACATCATCAAATTGGTGGTTTCCGAGAGAAAACCCTCGAGTTGCTTAAGAAAACACCCAAATCGCCATACATATGCCTTTCAAAATTGAGGAGTTCCCTCAATTCCTCATAGATTCCATCATCAGAACAGCACCAGATTAATATGGGACCACCTTGGAAGTAGACCCTTTCAAACAAAAAAAAAACTATTCAAATCGGACCACGCGTCTCAGAGTAATCGGTGAACATACATAAAAAAAAAGCCCAAACCGAATACAGAACCTCCTCCTTCTATGAAATTGAAGTCGGTTAAAAACGTCGCTATATAAGTTTTAATGGAAGTTATGTTCTGAAGGAGTTAACAAAGTCAAAAATCAAAGTCAAAAATTTATTTATTTAAGCAGGTATAGATAGCAACAAGCACTTTCGAATGCTTAGTTACAAATATTATATTAGCTAATTTATAATTTTGAGCAATTTATTGATACAACTGTAATAAAAAAAATTGTTTATATAAATATATAAATAAATTTTATTAATATTATAGGACAATTTACAAAATACAAACAAAATATAAAATATACGGTATATATACAGGCTGATTCAGGAGACGGGAGCGGGAACAACCCTACACACTTAGTTAATAATAATGAATCGGCCGCCATCATATTTAAGTGAAACAACAACGCGTTTCAATTTTTTTTTCATGTGTTTGTTACTTAACATTTTTTGTAATCATGGTCACCCTACATAAACAAAGCAATAAAGATAAAACCTCTTTGAAAATTATGACATCACTTTGATTATGAAAAAAATAATTGTCAAATTAAGTGAGATACGATGATTCCAAAGTAACCAGACATCAATTTAACACATCGGAGAGTATCAGTACTCGATGGAGTGTTCTAATCGTAGAGTGACCATGAGTGTCGTAAATAAATTAACACTTTTAATTTTTTATTTTAATTTGTTTTTAGCGCTAATCACACTAATACTGGTATCAAACAATAGCTTGTGATTAACTGAATCCGTAGTTTTAACCCTGCTCAAGTCTACTGAATCACCCTGTATATATTTCGTAGAAGGGACGAGCGGCAGGGCGCGGGTAAGACTATGAAACGGATCACACGGGTATAGTGGTAATTTCTTAAGATGTCGGAATCTTACTAAATAGTTCTACCGACAATTCCGACATCTTAAAAAAGTCGTACTATAAAAAAATACATTCTAATCAGTAATTACAAAATGATCTTAAACACTTTAACTACGAAAAAGCATTGACTGATTTTATAAGGCATCAGGAAAGCCAGGAGAGTTCCCAGCTTGCGTCCGTGCGCTACTCAAAATACCACTCGTTACTATATGACCGAACCGACCCGACCCGTCTACATGAGAACATCATGAGAACGACTACGATAGTGACTGCTCGGCTGCCAAAATTATAAAGAGAGACCCATACATGGAGCATCGTTTTTATATGGTTACCGTGGGTAAATCTAAACGCGAGTTTTAATGAGTACCGGCGCATTTTTTACTTTTACAGTGGGTAAATCGAAACGTCACTTTTAATTACTACCTGCACGGAACAAACTAAGACCACTCCAGAGCAAAACAATGCTCTTCGTTTTCCCAACTTGTTAGTAATTCAAGAAAGGTAACTTATTGCAACAAAATACCATAATTCTATCCGTTAGGATACTTATAGCGTAGCTCTGCGATAAGCCTTCTCGCTCCGAAACGGCCATCTTGACCTTCACCCGACCTCGGGTGCATTATCTGTGGACAAAATAATAGCGGAAACTATTTCACTCGGCTAACCTGACATCAAACTAAATCGATGTCAACACAATCATCCTATTTGTTAATTCCTATAATCCTATTGTTGTACATGACAAAATTAATGATAATGATTTCACAATAAGATCGTCATAACTTAAAAATAAAATTTAAATGAAAAAAGAAAAATATGAATAACAATTTTTTTTTATAAACCGATAGCACATTGTTAGCGGTTGCAATTTAATCCCACGGTATTTTATCCTACGGTGTAAATATCCTCCTGTAATGAGCATAATATTAAATCTGTTAGTTGTAAGAATTGTGGTAAAATATTTGATAAATAATAAAATAAATATGAATATTATAGGACAACCTTACACAAATCGACCTAGGCTCACATTAAGCTCAATGAGGCTTGTGTTATGGGTACTAGACGACGATATATATAATAGATAAATATGGATAAATACTTAAATACATAGAAAACATCCATAACTCAGGAACAAATATATGTGATAAACACACAAATAAATGCCCTAACCAAGATTCGAAACCGGGACCTCCTGCTTCGTAGGCAGGGTCACTACCGACTAGGCCAGGAGGTTAACCTCCTTCAATCTTAAGATTGACTTAATACGGACGTCAAATGAAGAACAAGTCAAATTGTTTTAATAAATATTTAGATTTATTTATTTTAAGTACTATATAAACTATAAACTTATATAGATGTCATATCATATACAAAGGAAATGTGACCTAGGCCTCCGGTGCCCAGGGCCCCGATTCGAGATGCCAAACTGCGAGACGTGGCTCTCACAGTTGTTTCGCTAGGTGATAGAGTGATACACCTAACTGTCAAGCTGTCAGTAGGTCTCGCTAGAGCGTTTTATCTATGGCTATGGCCACCATTTTAGATATGTTAACAGGACATTGGGAATCCCATGGCAGAGAGTTTGGTGTTTTTTTTTAGTAGGTATACGTAGGTATCGAACCATGGATGTATATGAAGTGGATCTCATTCTTCGGTCACAATGTGAGGCCGACAGAGAAGCGTATCTAAGGGAGTGTCTAGTTTTGACTAAGGAGGTAATGACGTCATCAGACATGTGAATATGTGTCAAATGTGACAATTTTGTAACGAGTGCGAGTGAGGCACCGCCCCCCACTATTATGCTCTCTATCGGACCGTTTTTAGTACTTTTAAGGGTTCCGTAGCCAAAATGGCATAAACGGTACCCTTATAGTTTCGTCATGTCCGTCTGTCTGTCCGTCAGTCCGTCTGTCCGTATGTCACAGCCATTTTACTCGGAAACTATAAGACGAATAAAAAAAAATTTAGACATAAGATGTATTTTTCATGCCGCTATTCAATTATAGTCTGGCAAACCATTTTTTCAGTAGAAAAGCGCGGCAAATTCAAAAATACGTATATGTGCCAACCCTTTGTGATGAGACACCGTGTTCGTGACGAACATTTCAATTCACATTTCTTTTACATTGAATTTGTTTCTAGTGCATTTCACTCTCTCGTCTTAAGCGCGAGTGAGATAGAACTCCTGCAACGTTCTACATTGAATTTAAATTCGTTTTTATGGCATATGTCAATTGCCTCAACCAGATTATTTGTTACAGTTAATGACAGATCAGACGAAATATATCCGTCTCCTTTTTACACACCGTGAATGTCACGTAATGAAAGGGGTGGAAATACCAATTAAAATTAAAAACATAGAATTTGATGATCATTGCTGCTTTTTTCACTGATTCTTAGTGTTATCATACTTTTGGTCGCTGTACATTGCTACTGCGTTCGTTGGCTGGCCAGACTATATGTAGTTAAATTGAAGGAGAAAATATTTTTATGGGGGGCGCTCCATATAACTAAATGCTTTCAATGTTCATCCTTATATTTTTTTATTTATGAAAAAAAAAATGGTTCTCTATATTTATATGACGTTCTAAATAAAACAATTTTTTTTAACGTCGTAGAACGCAATTTTTTTATGGAAGTTAGAAAAACTATTTAAAACGGGGTATTTACCTTGGGTTTTTTTTTGTCGAGGTTCCGATATATATTATATGTATCGACATGTTAGAAACTAACAAACGAGGATGGTGGCAGCATTTCTCCGCTGTATCGCAAAACTTATGAGTTGAGCGAGGAAGCTGTCAGATCTTTGGTCAGCAATTGAGTCGACGAGCCTCTTTTTGCGTTATTTAAAAAGTTACTGAGCACTGGGTCTCCACGCGCCAAGGGTCTCGACTACGAAAGGTATAAAAATGTTTTATGGGTCTTCAGTTTTTCAGCTTCTTTGGCCACCGCACCAGCTTCTTTATTGGTTCCGGTGAAGCGTGAAGCCGCCAGTGTGTCTACGCATATAGCATCTCACAGGCACACATGTGGCATTTACTTAAGTACCGCAAGAACACCTGTGTGGAGCACAAACACGGACTCAAAGCCGGAATCAGATTTCAATCAATCAGGTTTAAGACATTTATTTCTCAAAAAGATTTACATAAATCACTTACTGAGAAAACAATATTTATCTTAAAGCTAAATGGGAGAGGGTAGAATGCAAAAACTGGTGGACGAGTTAAGAACAAAGGCGCTCGGTAACACCAAGCGCAATGCAACAATGTAATGTTGTGCATAGGGACCAGTTAAACCGAACTACCCGGTGCGTTCACTGGTTAACTTACATATAATTTGTGTGTATTCATTAAGTGCATATTTTGTGGAAAAGCCTTAGAAGACATTTTTATTTTAGTTTTTAACTTTTTTATGTTATACATTTTTGTACATTTATATATTTTTTCTTTTTCTTTTTTTAAAAAGTATTTTAATTATTTAATGTTATTATTATTTGACTTATTTCTATCCAGTAATAATGTCAATATTTCTGTACCCATCCTTTTCTATATATATGAATGAAGGATGAGCAAGATGAGTAGAGAAATAATATCATTATTACTGACAGTGTCTGGAAAAGCTGTCCACCCGTCACCAAACCTCCTGTTTGGTGACGGGTAAGCCGGTAGCCAGTGCTGCGGCTTAGGAGTGAGTGACTCATAAGAAATTTGGCACAATACGTCGTCCCAGCTCCAATGGCAATTTGGATGGGTAAAAACATCCTGACCCGCCAACCAGTTCACCAAGCTTTTTTGGCCTCCTCTAAGCTCACAGTTCCATGGTTTGGGGGTGGGGGTCCTGTAAGATTTTAGTGACTTTACCTACGAGGCTGGCTGAGCTGTAGACGGAGGAGTGTCTTACAGTTGATGTCATGAAGCCGACTATTTCTTAAAATGGTCTTAAATCCTTATGCGCCCACCGGTATGGTCTTAAATTTGGTATTTTCTTACTAAACGGGTCTTATAGCTTCTCTAAAACTTTCGAACAATAAGCTCAAAAATAAATTAAGGCTCAAGAAATTTCGATTTCAACTGGAAAACCTTATACGCCCACCGTAATGGCCTTAAATTTGGTAAGTATGTAGATTTTGTGGGTGGTTAAGTAAGTGGGCTTCGCCGTGTGTAAAACCTTATACGCCCACCGTAATGGCCTTAAATTTGGTAAGTATGTAGATTTTGTGGGTGGTTAAGTAAGTGGGCTTCGCCGTGTGTCAAAATTTAAGCGTAACGATAAATTAACGTATTTTTTTGTATTTTCAACTTGACGCCACACATACTAGCGCCCATTTACGATCTTTAAGACTTATGTTTTCAATATCTCCGTGATGGGCTCTGCAACGCTGTCAACGCTATATGGAAGCCGACCGGTAATTTTAGATTTTTGATAAATTTACAGTATAGCCGGCGCCAATATCTATAATGTTAATGTTTAAGTAGTGAAGTATCAGATGTCAAACAATCCTTTAAGGCACTGACTACCAGGCTACCGATAGTAATGATGGAGGCGACCTCTAGTAATTGCCCCCACGAAACTTTTGCGCGAAGTTGATTTCTGACTATTCAAACTAGGTAAGATAACTACTAGAAGTAATTATAAAATTGATATGATTTCAAGACATTTTCACTGAGAGCACATTAATATTTATAATTTTTATGATTTTGAATTGTAGGTATTTATTAAAAATATATAACTGTTAAAATATAATATTATTGGAATTACTTATTTAACCTAAAGTTCAATTAACATGCCATAAAAGAAATGTCGATATCTGGCCGAGGAGCGAATGGATAAACATCAAAAAGTGCGATGAGTTGTAGGTGTTCTTCCACCCTGCTGTTGGGAATATCTCTACAGTACCCTGCATTCACTGTGCTCTGCATTATTTTGTGTAATTTGGATGCTATGTTAGAGTAGATTTCCTCAGATTAAGCAAGCCACTAGTGATAAATCTCCTACAACGCCTTGACTGTATGCGGCTGTATAGCCATTCCTCATGTACATGTGCATGTGGGATACTACATGCGTAGACACACTGGCGGCTTCTCACCTCACCGGATCCAATAAACATACAGATGCGGTGGCGAAAGCAGCTGAAAAACTGAACACCCTTAAAAAAAATCATGTTTAAAGAAACAAGTATGTATAGTTTAAAGTGCCATGTGTAACCATATCAATACATTATATAAGAAATATAATATGATATAATATTGGAATATAACTTACACGTAAGTCAGTCAGATACACAATTACATTAACTTGCAGTAAACGTCAACTTCTTTTTTGAAATGAAGACCCATTGGTTTTCATATCCCGAGTCTCCTAAATAGTAATTCAAAACTTGGGTCTTGTTAGTGGCAATTAGTTATAATCATGAGGATTATGACTAGTACTACTGTGGACTGTATTTATTTACCTGATATGTTAATATTTCCATAACATCCTCAACTCTCGGGATTAGGAATACCTTTGTAATATAAGAGTCTTACATTAGATTAGAATCTATGAAGAATATGTGTAAAATTGTTCGAAGTGTCTAAAACCTTAGATAAGTTAGGAGGCAGTAGTAGGAGCCAAGTTTGAACCCGCGATCCTTAGAGCGTAAGTCGGGCGTCTGGCCGCCAGGCTACCAGAGTTTGTTTTGATAATTACTATACTGTTGCTCCATTTTTCTACTATGTTTATCTGCGTGAAGTATCAAATGTCAAACAATCCTTTAAGGCACTGACTACCAGGCTACCGATAGAAATAACGGCCTCCTAGCCCAGTCGGTAGTGACCCTGCCTACGAAGCAGGAGGTCCCGGGTTCGAATCCTGGTCAGGGAATTTGTTTGTGTGTTTATCTCAGATATTTGTTCCTGAGTTATGGATGTTTTCTATGTATTTAAGTATTTGTCCATATTTATCTTATATATATATATACTCGTCGTCTAGTACCCATAACACAAGCCTTAATGAGCTTACTGTGGGCCTAGTTCGATTTGTGTAAGATTGTCCTATAATATTCATTTATTTCTCGAATTTAATTTCTTTTCTGATGTTTTTGAAATGCTTCAAACTTTCGATAGACGTTGACGTAACAAAGACTGCAGCACTATAAGTAGGTATTAAAACAGACAGAAACATTCCAAAATTAAATAATTATATTATTAGTAGTTAGGTTTTCTTATTAAAAATATTTTCTTGTGTATGAATGCTTTTTCACCACATCAGCACCACCGCCTATCTTGATTTTTTTAAAGCGTCAGTAAAATTGTTTTTTTTTTCACAAGGGAGAACAGTAATTACTTTACGTTATAGAACGATGATTTTGAACCATAAATATTTGGCAGAATTAATTTGTTTTGTTTTATGTATTTACCTAAGCTTGTATTTTTTTGCCGTGGCGTGGTGAAAATTGTTGTAATACTCTCGGCAGCAGTTTGTTTGCTTCTAGTGCCCTCCGCAACGCTCAAGATACCACTTTTTTAACCATACACTCGTTATAATTTTGTAATCTTTCACTTTTTCGGGTCTCGATATAAACACGTGAGATTGTAACATGGTTATTTTAATTCTCTTAAAGTTAGTTAAATTATAAAAGTAAATTTATCAAAGAGTAGTGATTAATGATAACGCCATCTCTGAGCGCGGTGAGAAACTAGGAGGCATATCCAATAAGTCAATTCACTCACGTTATCAGTTAGCGAGGTAGGAAAATAGTTCCGGACTTGACCGCCACCATAGTTAGGGCGCTTCAAGGAAAGATCCTTCTTTTTGGTATCGGACTGCCACGAGGAAGACGCTCTCAAAGATAAATCTCGGAAAATGGATTTGTGCCAGATTCCGCAGCCAAGCTGGCGTACTAAAATGAAGCCACGTAGGGTCAGGGAGGGAACAGTCGCTAGGATTTTTTCAACAGGCTGTTGCATGAAAAATATAAATTCCTGAACTAATTGTTGCAAGCACAGAGCACCGTGCATTATTAAACTTTCATATGTAGCAAATATATTTGCTGTTACTTTCACCAAAAAAGATATATCCATTATTTTTTACAAATTGGGAATCGAGCCACGGTGTACCGGTTGCTGTACACAGTGACTAGGATCGCTAGTACACAGTGGTTCTAACAGTACACAGTGGCTCGAGTCACTGTGTACTACGCCCTGTACACAGTGGTTCTAACAGTACACAATGGCTAGGTACGTAGGAATCGAACCTAAATTATATAACAAATAACATTTTTGTTGAATAAAACGGTAATTAGAATTGGTAAGCACAACCCCCGGAATAATCGTTCCTGATTTCATTCTTGATTTAAAATAGGTACCTACCTAAATGTCGCATGATTTATTCACTTTCATTTTATTTAAAAAAAAGAGTGCAAGAATTATTTTAAATATTCACAGAATTTTTATTCTTATTCATATTCAAGTAAATTTTAGCTCAACTCTGTAAGGTCCACAGTGGTTCGCGAGCCACCGTGTACTTTTCCAAAACGAACGACTGTGGACCTTGGCGTCATTTTGTATTTTAGTTCAAATTAAAAACACATACAAACACCTAGGGCCTTGAATTATCAGCCAATACTAAGTAGATTAGACACACTCTTCGATAATAACATAAGTAATTGAAAATCTCGTACGAGTTAAGAAAAAAGAGGAGTGAAACTTATCTGGAAATGTAATTTTGATAGCATTAAACACAAAAACGCACCAAAACACATTCGCATGGCGCCGGAGCGCCTCACTAACTAGTTCGTACATGGTCGGGTACGGAACGGTTCCGATTGATGTAGAGGACAGACATAAAGCTCTTTCCGTTTCTCGCACAGCACATTCGAGCCACTGTTCCCACCGAGCGACTGTACCCTCCCTGACCCTACATAATAGATAAGAAAAAGTAAAAACAATGGAGAAAGTTGTCGCTTAAATGAACTCTTAACATCCCGAAATGTAAGTACTGTCAATAACCTCAAATACCTAGCACGTGTTAGCTTTGCAAGATTTCTTTGGTTCTACAGCTGGGTTTGCCTTGTTGTAGGGGTTCTTAGTTTGACTTTAACGTCTGAAGAAGAACGAGTCACTGGCGGTGCCATGAGCACCGATCTGCATCTGGGGTTCGTGCTGCGCTGACAGCCCACGCCACTACTTGACCAGGAATTGCTTCCTGAAGGCATCTGCGTCTGCGTGTAGGATCCAGTATGCGTAAGAATGTGTAACCGCGAGTGATTTGTGACAAATAAGGTTAGTTACCTCGTTAATGTGAACTTTAATTTAACGTCGATGGACCTGAAGTGAAGGAACTGTGTGTTACAGTTAATAAAGACTTTCTCCAGCGATCGTGAATATATTTATTTTCATCACAACCCAGTATAAGGCGCCCTGAGGTAATTTTGATCGCACGAGTTTCATGCCAGCGCTGAGTGACCCGGTGAGTACCAGAGGAAACAATTTCCACTGTTACAAAGTGGCGCCCAACGTGGGGCTTCAAAAAAAAATACTGGTTTGTGATGTTAAATGAGTAATTATTATAGACTCAAGTGTTAAAATAACGAGTGTAAGAATTAATATACTTTAATGTTAGCTAAGTTCCACTCAAGGGAACCTTTCCTTAGACTGTAACAAGGAACGACTGTTCTATAGTATAAAAAATATAGTAATAAATAATAGCCACAGGTATGTAAAGTTGTTTTTCTCTAGATTTCTTAACGATTTAAATACTTAACTTATATTTAACTTTAATCTCATTACATACCTGTGACTAAAATCCCTGAAACTGTTAAATAAATTTAAAACACATATACTGTATATGTAAGCTAATGTTAATTTCGAACAAGATGTCTGTACATAAGTATATTGACTGTTTGCATAAAGATGAACTGCTATATGAACTTAGTATTATTGGTGTATCCGCAGATAGTGAGGCGAACGTGGATGCCTTGAGGAAGCAGATCGGCCACGTCTTCAAACTGGCCAGAAGGGGAAGTATGAAAGCAGAACCAGCCGGAACGCCAGATACAGCGTCGGAGCTCAAACTCTGTACCCCGAAGATCACTCGTTTAGAATCAGAGCTTCCGGATCCCAGCAAGGTAGGTGACCGAAGACTTTTTGTAAAGCTCTCACGATGTGCTAATTATCTCATAGATAGGTTGGCTAGGATATCGGTTAGTAGTACCGAATTAGACAGCTTGCGGAGCCGGTTAGTGAAATTATAAGCTCTCAATTTAGGCAATTGCTACACCGTTACGAGATTCCAAATATATATGCGAATCCTAGGTATCATGCCCAAGTAAACGCCGCCGAAAGAGCGATAAGGAATGTGGTATGTGGAATCGCGTGCTATGTAGGTAACGATCACCGAAGGTTGGATGAAAATATAACTAAGTTACAATGTGCAATTAATACTGCGTCAAGCGAGACCACTAAACACACACCTTATTTTCTCGTTCACGGCAGACAATACATTAGCAAAGGGAATTTACACCACTTAAATAATGAACAGCCCATCCTAAGGTCAGAAGTTACTATGGGAGATCCTGATGCATATGGTAAAAAATTGAATGAACTAGAAATTATATTAAAAAAGGTGTAGAAGTACATGCATGAATCCCATGTCAAAAATGATAAACATTATAACCTTAGAAAACGTCATGTGGAATATAAAATAGGTCAAATTGTCTATAAACGTACCTACTATCTATCGAATGCATCAAAAAACTTTACTTCTAAATTAGCGCCTAAATTTCAAAAATGTGTAATTACTGCAAAGCTATCGCCACTAGTATACACTTTAAAAACACTGGATGGTATAAATCTGGGAAATTATCATGTAAAAGATATACTGAAACAGGACGATATTTCATAATTAGAGTATGATAACAGGTAAAGAATGAAAGATAGAATGTATGAATGTATTTTTCTAAATTAATCACATGTGAACCCTTTGGTTAGTAATAAGCTGTGACAGAGATAAGAATGGAATGCGACTTGTTATTGTAGAAAAATAATACTGATCCAGGTGATTTAAGACATAAACATGCCACATCTGTGCGTGTACTAGGTTTGCTTAATTATGTCAAATAATAAACTTAAATGTAGGTCACATGATTTACAAAGCGATTGCGTAATAGTACCGAGAATGAAGTAGGTAGGTACTTTACGATGGATCTGGACTTAGAGAGTAGGTATCTAAAGGAATGGTTACTGAATCTTACTTAATTAAAAATACGTATTTTACTTAGCTAAACGACTTAAATTGTTGGATCCAACTGAAAAAAAACTTATTTCATCACTTAAAAAATTAGATTAGTCATGGTATATACATACACACTTTGATAGGGTGTGTACGTAGCAAGCCAGCCGTAGATTGTAGTTTCATGCACAATTAATTAGTGCACGAAATTGGTTTACACGAGTCCAACCACTCAGAATGGGTTGGTACTCATCATAAGTACATAGTAGATAAATAGGTAGTTAATAATGTTAGTACATTAAAATAGGTACTTCCACTTATTGTGTATTTAACGAATAGGTTTAACGTTTAGGCGGATGGCATAGCATGTTCACTGTCTGCCAAACATATCATAGGATTATATCAAACTTATAGTGATAATTTTAGAAAATAAATAGTATAGTAGTTTGAACAAAATATTTACCTATAGTGAAAAAGTTTATTCATTATGAAAAACTTTTTAACCCAAGTGGAACGGATGTGTAACATGGTTATTTTAATTCTCTTAAAGTTAGTTAAATTATAAACGTAAATTTATTAAAGAGTAGTGATTAATGATAACGCCATCTCTGAGCGCGGTGAGGAACTAGGAGGCATATCCAATACAATAAGTCAATTCACTCACGTTATCAGTTAGCGAGGTAGGAAAATAGTTCCGGACTTGACCGCCACCATAGTTAGGGCGCTTCAAGGAAAGATCCTTCTTTTTGGTATCGGACTGCCACGAGGAAGACGCTCTCAAAGATAAATCTCGGAAAATGGATTTGTGCCAGAATCCGCAGCCAAGCTGGAGTACTAAAATGAAGCCACGTACATAATAGATAAGAAAAAGCACCTAGATGTCTAGTAGTTAGCACCTAGATGTCGCTTACGGCTGCTATAAAGTCGATGTAAAAATAAATGCAAAAAGATGATTGAAGGCATTGAGAATTTCGTCAACTCAGTAACTGAACCCATAGCTTAATTGGTAAAGCGATCGAGCCCCGGTTAGGCGTATCGATGCGAGGTTCAAATCCTGCTGGGTTGATTATTTTTTCAATGTTTTCAGTGTTTGTATTTGATTGAAAAACAGATAAGAAAAAGTAAAAACAATGGAGAAAGTCGTCGCTTAAATGAACTCTTAACATCCCGAAATGTAAGTACTGTCAATAACCTCAAATACCTAGCACGTGTTAGCTTTGCAAGATTTCTTTGGTTCTACAGCTGGGTTTGCCTTGTTGTAGGGGTTCTTAGTTTGACTTTAACGTCTGAAGAAGAACGAGTCACTGGCGGTGCCATGAGCACCGATCTGCATCTGGGGTTCGTGCTGCGCTGACAGCCCACGCCACTACTTGACCAGGGATTGCTTCCTGAAGGCATCTGCGTCTGCGTGTAGGATCCAGTATGCGTTAGAATGTGTAACCGCGAGTGATTTGTGACAAATAAGGTTAGTTACCTCATTAATGTGAACTTTAATTTAACGTCGATGGACCTGAAGTGAAGGAACTGTGTGTTACAGTTAATAAAGACTTTCTCCAGCAATCGTGAATCTATTTATTTTCATCACAACCCAGTATAAGGCGCCCTGAGGTAATTTTGATAGCACGAGTTTCATGCCAGCGCTGAGTGACCCGGTGAGTACCAGAGGAAACAATTTCCACTGTTAGATATCAAGGTTGTATTCTTGATATTATAATTTATTTACACTAACCCTTTTCTACATAATATTGGATCTACGTGGTCGGTTTACAAGTCAATGTATTGTTTTATTTCTTGTGACAATAAACATTTATTTGTTACAAGAAATCTTAAAATCATTCATACCAGTCATTTTTATACAATATGTAATATTTGTCACATATCTTTTACCCAAAGCACAGGTTTCGTCATAGTTGCTACACCCAAAAATGCATCGTCAAATCTAAAAAAATGCTTGTGAGCCGTCTATGTAGACTAACCTAGTTCTAGCCTAGTATTCTAGCACGAAAATACACTTATGATTTACACACATACTCACACACGTATTTAGTTTCAGAAGACATTCAGAGATGTCGCTTTCAAATGAGTTTTCATAAAATGCTTCAAGGCTCTCTTTACCTACTAGAGGTAAATAAATGCCTTACGTGGGATTCCCATAATTTACTGACGTCAACGTCAAAACAATAAGATGGCGCCCATGCCAATGGAGAAATTCCTCTAGCGAGACCTGTTGATTTTGACGTAGGTGGTTAGGTGAATCAACTGTCACAAAAGTGTGATCTCATAGTTGTCTCGCTACCTACTGTAAGTTATGCCATGTCGAATAGACTCCCAGGGCTTATAATACGGACGTGTTAGTAATGCTAGGTTAGACAAATGACTACTACAAAATTATAAGATTCTGAACAATTTAGTGAATAACACACACCTACAATACTTATATAGTACATTACCTGACAAATAACCGCAATAAAACCTCATTTCCAAGCGAAATTGTACTAATCAATGTACAATATTCAACACAGTGTCACAAAACACGTAACAAAATCAAATTAGAGCCGGCAACGAGATATTTTGCGTACAAAGCGATTGCGACTTACTTATCACATTATACAAGCACCCAAAACGAATTTGAGACGAAAAAATGGCTTTGAAGGCAAACCAATCTCGGAAATTATGTTTCCTTATAATCCTCTAAGTACAATATTTTCTTTTCGGAATGAAATCTGAATTTATTTGCAGCGCGGGCTGTCGTTCAAATATTGGTGTTTAAAATTGGAATGGTACGACTGATGATAATGGTAACCATTTAACTCTGAATTGCATGTATATATAATACTCGTACAGACAAAATGTTTGCAGAGAGACTTCCTGCGTCCATTATCTAAGTCAAGAAAGTGCGACTTACAGCTAGGTATCTAGCAGTAAAATAGTCACTGAAATATCATTTGGTCAGATAGATATCTTCAACGTCTCCATATTGCAAGAACTTAAAATCTTCTCGCGGCTATCATCCGAGTGTTTACGCAGAGCCCTAGAATACTTCGGTCACGTTGCAAGAAATGATGGTGACAACCTGGAGAAGCTCATCCTGACTGACAAAGTTGATGTAAAAAGACCTCGTGGACGCAGCCCAATACTGTGGTCCGACCAGATGCGCACCACTCTGGACTGTACTTTTCACAACGCCCTCCACACCGCCAGAGACAGAAACAGGTGAAGAAAGCTCGCACGATAGAAAGTGATGCAGAAAGGAGATCACGACCCTCAATACTGAGGAACACGACAGAAATACAAGTGGAGATATCTTCAAAATTGCAAAGCATTAAACGGTTAAGAACGAGAGAGAGAGAGATCTTTATTTGCAATCAAGTACATGACATAGGCACTTGGATCGCGATAGGGTAAAGCAATATTTATTTATAAGTTTAAGTTGTTCTGTGTCTGGTACGTAACACTACATCTGGTCTCATAGGTACGTAACACTACAGTTTTATATATTTTGACGTAAGCACACAGAAAATTTTGTGGGTGGAAGTCCTACACTGCGCTTGCTAGTCCGTGGTCTCCACTCGAGCACTTTTCGGCCCCATCGGCTATCTTCTCTACGTGTAATGTGGGCTGCCCAATGCCACAAGATGGACAGACGATCTTATTAAGGTCGCTAGAAGACGCTGGATGCGGGTCGCTTCCAACCGGTACGGAGGTCCAAGGGGGAGGCATATGTTCAGCAGTGGACGACTTATGAATGATGATGACACAGAAAATTATATATCATTACAATTACGTGTGAGTATATATTATAACAATTAATCACGGCTATCCCACTGAGTTTTACAACCGTAAGTAACTTTGGGAACCCAGTCTTTAATTGGAATTAGATGTGGAGCATGTGATAATATCATGGTTATAGACAGATATGTCAGCAATGCTTTTTTTTCTAGATTTGATTCTATATAGGAACAGCCTTCTTTCCGATTACTAAGGTACGAGTCACCGGTAATAGTATGTTCCTACACGAAGGCTGCCAAAGTATGTCACAGGCTCTTATGGCCCTACAAATAAGAGCGTGTCATATATTTTTGCGGCCTTCATGTAGGAAGATACTATTTCCGGTGACTGTACCTATTTTTATATAAAAACCAAACAAAGGGTACGGTGCTCCAACTTCTGCTCAATTGTCTTCCACGTTACGTTTAACAAACCTTTCAAAACCATTTCGCATATTCAAAAAGCGTCGTAACCATCATTAATCAAGGAATAAAAACGACTGCTCATTAATTACGATAAATTACAAACAATTGCGTTCACTTTAGACAAAATCTCTCGGACGACAATTCGAGCAATAACAAAGTTACTAAAGTTTAATCTCTTATTCTTAACCACTTCAATATTGAACTTTAAGTCAAAACACCTAAAGCTGAGATTAGAAATAATAAACACGATTATATAGGAGGTAGGGAGAGTTTACAGTCGATTAGAAGTACAAATCGCTGGATAGAGAGGCTTATCTAGTGTATTCTGCCTCGCCGAACTCAGGATTCTAACATGAGGTATTGTGCGGTCTGTTGAATGTTGGATTGTCTTTGTATTTAATTTAAGCGGAATTGCAATGCATTTGAATGTGCCAACATTATTCCACAGTTTGTCGTTATTATGCATTTGTTGTATTTTATTGGCATGCAATGAGAGGTTGTGATCATATTAATTTCCATACAAAACATTTCGCCGCTTGGTATATGCCGACGTTGAAAACTTTATTTTACCAATATCAAATAAAACTTATTTGTATTTCTTGATTTTTTATTATTTGTTTCTTAATTGCAATTCAGATTTATTCAAGACATGAAAGTATCGAAAAAAAAAAATTCATCTAGCAATTCAGACTCAATGCCATTTTATCTCTGTTATCATCATCATCATCATCGTCATCATTTTAAGAGCCTGGCTCTTGTCGGAGATAGGGCAGGGTCCATAGCGGAGAACAGAAAAGAATGGCGATTACTCCATAGTAATCGCCATTCTTTTCTGTTCTCCGCCAATTCTTTTAGCTCTTGATACGTCATGACGTTCGCTTTTTCTTTGTTATCAAATATGCAATAATGAAAAATAATTAATTAAACGAAATCTTATATTCACATTTGTACCTACAGTCACATTATGAATGACATTCGAGTTAGGTTTTCAATTAGCTAAATATGCCAAACCGACACTTATCAACATTAAAAATGTTAAAAATTAATAAGTAATAACTCACAAAAACAAAACGAAGCAACAAATATGTTAAAAGAAATTAACTAAGCAGATGTCTATGTCAAGTTACTAGACAATCAATTTCGCTAGATTATTTTTTAGAAAGTTGTTTATTGTAAGAAACCAATTTTCCAAAACAGCTTAAACGTTTTATCGCTTAGCCGAGTGTAAATATGGCGATCTGAATTCGATATCGTCTGGAATCATCAACACATTATGGGTGAGAAATCCGTTTTGGAAACTGTTTGCTTATCTAGCGAGATAAAATGGTTGACGCATCTTAAAACCAGGTACTAGCGCGACACTTAAGGTGACGGGTATCGCGGTTGACGACTGCATTTTGCGTTTTTATAATCGCAGCTTCCGCTTCTGCCATCTAGTATACTTGAGATGAACTATGACAATTCAATGTTGACATGTTTAAATAGTCAAGCAATCGCGGTCTTTTACAGTAAGATGGCGCTTTGATAATGATTCCATTTTATGTGTACTTACTTAATTAAAGTTACTATTGTATGTAGGTAATCAATGACGAAATAATTAAAGTGACCTATAATATAAAACTACTTGACCAACGCACGCCATTACCTACAGTATCATAATCGCACAATTATAATGTTTTATTCTAAATATCCAAAATAAGCATTCATCATGGCGGTTATATTTCTATGTGTCAAGTACGTGTCAAGTCTTTCAAAATAAAAGTTCAAATAAAATGTACTTAACTGAAGATAATATTATTTGTAACTAATTTGTTTTATGTCCTCTTCTGCTCTGAAAAATCCAGGTTTTTAGTATCTATAACGAAATTAGAGATGGTCAAAATCGCTTTCAATGAGGACGGTAAAGTGCGTTGGGATAAGACCGCATCGGGAGAACATCGGATAATTCAATTACCTATCTGGAAAATTATCCTTTAGTTGCAAATACAAACCACACATCCTCCAACACTATTGTGTACCTGTACCTAGTTGCATTTTGATATAATGGCGATGCCGCTTTTTTCAGGTACATTAACATTTTACTTAAATGTTTCTTCCGGTAGGTATGCTTAATAAAAACGACTGTTGTTTAAGTGAAAAGTTTAAAAAACCGGCCAAGTGCGTGTCGGACCACACATAGGAGGGTTCCGTACCTTCAATGGAATAAGAACCAAACTAATAGCAAAAGGTCGTATCTGATGCCCATGGAAGAAGTTTTTTGGAAATGGCTCAAAAATGGCTAAACCGATAATGTTCAAAACAATTTTCGTAGCAAGTATATAATAAGGCGCATCTTCTCAAATTTTTTCATATTTTTTGGACTTACGGTTCAAAAGTTACAGGGGGGGCTACAAAATTTTTCTGACTTTCGAAGCGATTATATCAAAAAATATTTACTTAATCACAAAATGATCAAAAAAACTTCAATATTATTTTTAAAGACCTATCGATTGATGTATCACATGTTGATATATGGTAAAAACAATTTTTTTGAAATTTAGATACATGTATGGAGCGCCCCCCCTTAAATTTTTTTTTTTTAAATTTAAATACATAAGTAAGTAGCGGCATACAGAATACACCTTATGTGTAAATTTTATTCAGATACGTCGTATAGTTTCCGAGTAAAATGGCTGTGACATACGGACGGGCAGACATACAGACAGACGTGACGAATCCATAAGGGTTCCGTTTTTTGCCATTTGGCTACGGAACCATAAAAATCACTTATTCTTTATTTGACGATCTCCTAGCCCTGTCGGTAGTGACCCTGCCTACGAAGCAGGAGGTCCCGGGTTCGAATCCTGGTCAGGGCATTTATTTGTGTGTTGATCGCAGATATTTGTTCCTGAGTTATGGATGTTTTCTTTGTATTTAAGTATTTATCCATATTTATCTATTATATATATCGTCGTCTAGTACCCATAACACAAGCCTTATTGAGCTTACTGTGGGCCTAGGTCGATTTGTGTAAGATTGTCGTATAATATTTATTTATTATTTATAGTAAATGTATGGAAAATATTTAATTTGTGGCTTTTTAGTACAATACCTAATAATAGGAAACTATTAGAAACGATAGGAATGGAATCGATTGGCATAAAAAAGCAGCATGTGAAAAATAAAAAAAACAATTTTCATAAAGTATGGGAAAAGTTTTTCTCAATTTGTGGCTTTTCTAGCCGCAAATTATTTTTGATCCCATACAAGAATGGGATCGATTGGCATCAAAAAGAAGTTTACCAAATGTGACCTCATCTCGCATCCTGTATGTTTTTTTCCAAAATCCGTAGAAGACCTTCCCTCAATTTCAAATTAATGAAGATTGATTAATTTGAAATTGAGGGAAGGTCTTCTAAGACCATTTTCGCGTTGCAGCGAGGGATCTGGTAGCTGCCCCCACTGACCCAAAAAGAAATTGAACTTGTATATTATTTCAAATTATCGAAGTTACAAGTAAAAGTAGTTAAGATAAAAGTAATTGCAATTACAAATTATATGTAATCGGGAATACTACTGACATGTAATCTCAATTACAAGCAATTTCAATTACTTAATATAATTGATTTTCATGTAATTTAATTAGCAATTTAATTCATTACAAAAGTAGGTACCATCTAATAAATTACGCCCAACACTGAATAAACATCAGGTTCAAGAGGGTAGTATGGAGGATGTATGCTATCTGCTGCCGAAGTCGCGCATACATGTGATCTTTATAGACAAAAAAGTTTCGTTCTATAAATTCAATTGTTTGTCACAAAAAATGGTTTGATTTGTTTTTGCGTGGAATTTAAGACTGGATCCAATTAATTGTTGCTGTGAACATTTTTTAAATTGGTACCTAGTTGATTACTAGGAACAGGTTTAGACACGGGTATGTTATGTCCAAAAGGGAGGTATGGGCACTCCGAATGTTATCTCGCTAACTGTGGTAAGGCACAGTTCAGCGAATGTTATCACGCTCAAATCTGGACCTGGCTCAGAGCTCGACTGGGGAAGTACCTTACAGAAAACCATAGCTAAAAAGCAAATAACTTAATTCAACCTAAAGTTTAAGATTAATTTTTTAACATGTTTTAACCATTTTCATTTATATACCATAAGTGTTTTTTACTAAAAATATTGACAAATATAAAAGCGTTTGTCGTCTCACATAAGAATTATAAATTGAAATTACACAAAAGATTTAAAAACACGAAAAGTCAGCACAAGTAAGTTAATAACATATAAAAGCTTTTGCCCGCAGCTTCGCTCGCGTTAAATTCGGGGTAACAAACCATACAAACTTTCACCCCCCATTTTAGGGAAGTGGGGGGTTAAAAAGAGACAAAAAGTAGCCTATGTCACTCTCCATCCCTTCAACTATCTCCATTTAAAAAATCACTTTAATTCGTCGCCCCGTTTTGCCGTGAAAGACGGACAAACAAAGAAACAAACACACACATAAACTTTCCCATTTATAATATTAGTATGGATTAGTTGTATCGTGTCGTGTATAGGGTCGTCACGGTTTTTTGGGTACATTTTTGGGTTAGTTTTGGTTAATTGCCATCTATTTCAAAAGTTTTATCATATCAAAATCCATTACAATATTAAAATACTAGCTTTTACCCGCGACTTCGTCTGCGCGAAATTAACATGAGCCATATGGAATTACATAATAAAACGCAAAATAAAAGTTACTAGTTAGTAAAATCTAAGAGCAAATATAAAAACCGGCCAAGAGCGTGTCGGGCCACGCTCAGTGTAGGGTTCCGTAGTTTTCCGTTCGTCACAGTAAGTGTTCCCACTTAAGAGTTAAAATAACACCGCCATGTAGGATATGATATGAGCGTTCCACGTACAGACAGCGACATTTATCGGCAAATTAAGTAAACTATTGCGCGCGAGCTTAAAGTATGGAAGATGATTTTTATGGGATAATTCTTTATTGCGTGAACCGATTTTCACCGTTTTTACTTTATTTGAAAGCACGTCATTTCATTGTGATTTTGTAGAAATTAGAGGTACAATAAACAGCTGCTTATACGGTTAAATTATAAACTTATTTCAGAAATTATTTTGTATTTTTTTTTCAAAAACTATTCAACTTATCAAGTTCAAAATAATTTTCCTAGAAATTTTTTATAAAGTTCTAGTTGTGAGATTTTTTTCATATTTTTAAAACTTATGGTTCAAAAGTTAGAGGGGGGGGACACACATTTTTTTTTACTTCTGGAGCGATTATTTCCGAAAATATTTACATTTAGTAAACCCCTATTCATTTTTAAATACCTATCCGACAATATATCACACGTTAGGGTTGAAATGAAAAAAAAAATCACTCCCCACTTTACGTATAGGGGAGGTACCCTAATAAAACATTTTTTTCCACTTTTTATTTTACCACTTTGTCGGCGTGATTAATATACATAATAATACCAAATTTCAGCTTTCTAGTGCTAACGGTCACTGAGATTATCCGCGGACGGACGGACGGACGGACGGGCAGACATGGCGAAACTATAAGGGTTCCTAGTTGACTACGGAACCCTAAAAACTAGCACGTATGCTATTTCAAGTCAACAGGGAGCAACAATTCCGTATAAACTTCCATTCCGTTTTCATCCCCTTATACATACCAAATTTCATCTAAATCAGTTGAGCGGTTTAAGCGTGAAGAGTTAACAGACAGACACACTATAATATTAGTATGGATACGTATTATATCTCTTCAAGTAGGCTGGGGGAAAAAAAAGAATTATAGCCAAAAGCGTTTTTTAAAATTTTTAAATTTTGAAACATCTTGCTTCAAAGGTTTGAAACATCTTGTCTTTCCACTCTCAATATTTTTAACTCACTCGTTTTTGAAAAGTTTGAGAAAATGCTGAAAGGTTGACATTAACATAATAAAGGCGGCTTATAATTATATCTATTATTTGAAACCGTGCATAGGGTGGTTATGCTAGTTTCCCGTCCGGGTTGCCGTCCACCTGATTAAACTGCTACAAATTTATTGGACTAAGAGCTGGCCACGTCAGATATGACACAATAATGAGAGCAATAAAACCTGACTATTGTGTCATATCTGACGTGGCCAGCTCTCCGTCTACATGGAAAAAACTTTTTGAGGTCAAATTTGCCATTGATAATAATTATTTATTCTTTAATTGATATTTTAATTATAAGCTTTTATTTCAAAAACTTGAATATCAATATATCAATAAGTATGGACGGAAAACTGACACATACTCCACTTTTACAAAAAATGTTTTATTATAAAAAAACCTTTCGAGTATGATTTATTCTCGTATAATATTAATCTAAACAAGACCATATAAGCTCTAGAACGATAAGTAAGGGCACTTCAAAATGTATTATTGCATTACAAAGCTGGCAAAATCGATAAGTGGAAGAAAACTAGCACCTAAAAACTTACTAAGAGTATTTATTTACTAGTTTATTTATGCAGACATTTGAATCTCACAGGAATTAAAATCACATGACATAGGCAAGCCAATTCATGGGATTTAGCAGGTAGCCGAGTGGACCCTGGCTCAACTAAGCAGTGGCAAAAAACCGGGATAAATAGTAGGAGGACGATATTTATTATAAATTGTTTTATATAATGTGCAATTAATCATACATTTTAAGTATATAAAATAATAAAATACAAGAAACAGCATAGCGTTTACCATGTTTTAGAAGTCAGTAAGAGTGATCCACAGTGATGTTGCGATTCCGAGAGCCGGCTTAGGCGAGAGGGGATTTCGTTTGTTGATGGGCTAGTCGATAAATTGAAATATGCTATTTGAGGCCTAAATATTCTACCTACTCAATTACAGACTTAAACAGGCATTATGATACTGATAGTTAATAAAAAATAAGTTAGAATAAAAAGTTTGATAATTAAATATGAAACAAATGAGTTAGAATCTTTATTATTTGTAAATCCGCGTAAGTTAAAGTGAAAGGGATTTTTCTTTCTTTCATTATTTTGCACAATTGCAAAGCTATTTATATATTTTTTGCGCATTTACGTCTCTTAATAGTACATAATGTATTATGAGATAAATTAACAGATATTAATATTAAACACCATGAACGTTAAAATATATAATATTTTTATTGTAATAATTTTGCCCGTTTATAATTATAAATTTTATGGTGTTTTTGCAATTAATCATAACCTATTTAACATCTTCTTTCGGTTTTGTTTATCATTTAAACATAATTCGATTTTAATTATCAAAGCAGAGCTGTCTGTACAGGTATAAAGTAATTTACTTTATTCGCTGTTTACATTTATCACAAAAAGCTTTACTCCATATAAAATGCGTACCCAATCTTTTACCATCACGCACGGTAATTATTTCACGTTAATTTTAATGATACATTACCCAGAAGCCCAAGCAAACAAAAAAGCTACACAAAAGTTTCGCCGGATACGGTGGCTTCCAAAAAATTCTGGGCCGACATTAAATTGTGGGATTTAGAAAATGAAAAGGGAAATTCAAAAAATGTGTAACGAAAAGTTGGTGAGAGAGGAAGCGGTTGCCGGAGCCCTGAGAATGGACACTAGATTGACTCCTTGGGGAGCCAGTGGTTTGAAGCCAAGTATGGCGGCGAGGATAATGCTTAATGATGTAATATGAGCATTCTGAGCCGTAAAAATGTTTTTAAATTTATTGAATATACGAATGCATTTTAAAAACTTACTCCGGTTTTTTTGGTCGATTTAAAGATACGAGTATGTTTACAACACACTTTTGTTCTCTTGCATGATATTTATCTAAATATATAAAAGAAGAAACTGACTGACTGACCGACCGACCGACCGACCGACCGACCGACCGACCGACCGCTGGTTTTAGAGATTCCAAATTTGTATTTACTGAATTATTATAAATTAAGGCTAAGTAAGGCGCTATGACGTCTATGATATGACTGATGACTACAACTGATGTACCCTATAAGTCTTCTGTTTTCTTTAAATTCAGAGATTTGAATATGTTTAAATTTTTTTCTGAATCTACAAGGTCAAATTCAAATATCATCTGACATTTCTTAATATTAGTGCAAAGTAAGGAATGAGCTTGAAACGAAGATGATTTTAGACATTTTGTGGTATTTAATGCTATGTTAGAAAAATAATCTTTGAATGCCGAGGCAATATCGTCATTTCACAAGACCTGCTGTTCCTCTGAGACAATGTTGACTTGACAATCGCATGATTTACATTTACCAGCTTCCTTATTTATAATATTCCATACTGTTTTCACCTTGTTGTCCGAAATTTTGATTTTTGCACTAGTATAGTTCGCCTTCGCAGCCAAACACACTTACTTGAAATTTTTTGAATAGTTCTTAACATAGTCCAGAAAATCTGCATTTTTGTTCAGTTCTATCTCTCCATAAAGTTCATAAAGCCTCTTTCTACTTTTATGAATGCCTACGGTAGCCCATTCGCTAAACTTTGATTTAGATTTAGTCTTTGAACCACTAATAGTTCTCAATTTGAAATGTTTGTTAAATTGACAAAGAATCATACCAAACAAATCTTCATACAAATTATTTGAGTCATAAAAATGTGAATAAGGCAGTGTTGACAGATGATTTTGAATTTCTTTTTTGAATAATTCCAAACGATAACCATTAATGGGTCTATATGTTACAGTTTGTGGAGTTTCCTGAATTGGCTTTATAAAAGATGCCCTTTGACCGCTGTGATCAGAATTAAAACAGTTAAATATTTGCTTATCCAGACATTCACAGTTACAAAAAATATTATCTAGGCATGTTGCACTAGTGACGCCCACCCGGGTAGGTTCAAAGAACAAATTAAACATATTAAACGATTCAAGCAAGTTAACATTAAAATCTCCACATACTATAACATGCTTTCGGCAGTTTCGGCTATTAGTCACTAATTTCAGCACATTTTCCATGGTATTTTCAAATTTGTTGAAATCAGCTGCTGCCGCTGTTGGTGGCCTATATACACAAATAACAATATAACTTTCTAATTCTACACAAGAAATTTCTGCAATCCTCTCTATGGAACATTTTACAACATCCTTCCGTTCTTTAGATCTTAGACCATTTTTAACAATAATAAGGGAACCACCATGAAAGGCAGATGTTCTCGCATAGTAACTGACTAATTTAAAGTTAACAAAGTCAAATATTAAATGTTCTTCTTTAAGCCAATGTTCTGTAATACACATAACTTGTACATCATTATTATCTAAGAATAAACCTATCTCTAACTCCTTGCTGGAAAAACCCTGAATATTCTGGTGAACAACATTCATATTAAGATGTTTTTCCGCTGTCTGACAATCTAGTTTAAATGTGACAAGGTGGTGCTGTGGGTCTGCCGAGATCCTCTTATAACACTATTATTTCTATTTGGCTCAATATTAAAGGCCAATAAATCAGAAATACTCATAGTACATTTCTTTGGCAAAAAAATCTTCCCCGGGGTTAGCCAAAAGCGCTCAATGAATTTATTTAAGTCAAAGAAATGATACTTATTATTGAGAGATATGGCGTTGCACATTAAAGAGTTGTAGCGTGATATTTTACTATTGTAGTCATAAGGCATATTCTCTGAATATGGCAATGCACATAAAATAATTTTGCCCACGCCAGATCTTTCAATATCATTTAAAGTTGACATCAGCTTATCTATACTTGGCTTATCAACATTAAGACTATTTCCCATTAAAATTACCAATGTAGTGCTTTTATCATAACATCCCTTTGAAATAAGGTCACATAAATGAGACAAAGTTATGTTGCGGTAACAGTAATTTGACACTGACTTACAGTACGCGGGCGACGCCGCGAGAAAAGGCTAGTTTGAAATAAAGTGAAAAATTTAGCTTGTTTTACCTTCCTACCTACTTTGTTATCAAAGGATATTCCCCACAGCAGTATACCGTATGATATTATTGAGTGTACATAGACATAATACGTCTGTTTTAAGCTATCCTTAGATAAAACTTTTTTTTTATTATTTGAAACACAATGCAGTAAACTACAATAAAAAGGATATAGCGAAGTGAAAGTTATTAATGTAGGTCGCCGATCATTACTTAGGGTTAAAAACGCCCATAATGACTGGAGGACCAGGAGGCAGCGGGCGTAACCAAGATGACAATTATTGGTTTATCGAGAACGCCTATCGAAAAGTAAAAAGTACCGGAATTATGTAATGTATACCGTATGTAAACCTACCAGAATCATTTATTTAAACCAGTTGATCTGCACGTCGAGTATAGTAGTACTATACAATGCTTTTTATTAGTAGATTATTTTTAATGTAATTGTTATTTTGAAATTATAAAATCTTACCTTTTTCTAAGTCGGTAAATCCTATCCTGTAAGTATCATCCTGGGATTATGTTTACGTTGTGAGTGACAGATAAATGCAACCCCATTGTTAACTAGAACATCCACAATTTCCATGCATTCATTTTGAAGACTTCTTTAATTACCGTTTTAGGGCTTTTTCAAGTTGATAAATGAAAGTTGTAGCCAAATTATGTTCAATTTACCACGTAAACGTAAACAATACCATCCACTTCATTTTACTTTCCTCGGTGACACTTCATTGTCAAATTATTATTTTTGATAATTAGTAAGCGCCACAAAAGAGTTTAGCTAGCAATCAAATGACAAGTTAATTTTCAATGTCAACATGTCTCATTCAAACAATACCTATAAATAAAATTATCCATAATGCCATTGAATGTTAGTGCTGACGAGATAGATTCTTATCCACGGGGAATGCAGGAATAATGGTGCGGCAGTTCTTCGGCTGTATGCCGAGAGATTTCCGCAAAGGAGACAGCCGACTGACTCGCGTGTAATTATAAAGGCGATTACAAGACTGCGAGATAATGATAGACGTACCAGTAAGTACTGGTGGGCGACGTCCTCGTATTGACGTCAGAACTGAAGAACGGATCTTAAACCATTTTGCAGAAAAGCCTGGCTCAAACGTTAGGAAAGCAGGGAGGTTGTATGATATTAGTCATACAGCTGTCCATGCAATTTTAAAACGGAACCAACAGCACCCATTGTTTGTGGTTAAGGTACATGCTTTAAACCAAGATGATTTCTTACGGTGAGTGGCCTACACGAATAGGGCATAAAGAAAAAAACGGACGCTGTGCTACCTCGTATTTAAATGATAAGTATGTTCACAGCTTTATTTCAAGTGAAATATCATGTGATGAAGTTGACCTGGCTTGACAAATATTTGACAAAAGATAAAATTGTAAACAAATAATACAGGTTGTTATAGAAGTATGATTTAATATTATTTTAGTTTAGATTTTTTACCATGAGTAATAAAAAGTGTCTGTAGTTAAATAATTTACATGCCACGACCTTATTTGTCGCCTAAACAAATCTGGTTTGAATAGATGTTATTGGTAAGTTTACATACTGTATTTTTATATGAACGAAAAGTCATGTGACCATTTCTACTAACCTAATCTAGGTTGGTATGTAAGACTTTTTATCATAGTTAGAAACAGGATCGATTAGCAACAAAAAGTAAGTTTTTGGAATAAATGCGTTTTTCTCGCTGACTGCACATTTTTTTCAAAAACCTGTACCTAAATGTCAATAGTCATCAGTTAAAGTTAGGAAAGGGTTCCTAAGACCATTTTTGCGTAGAATCATGGGATCTGCGGCCCGTTTCTCAAAAGCTTGTAACTTGTAATACAAACGGATGTCACTTTTCGACATCTTTTGCTAGAAAGGGACTTCCGCTTGTATTACAAGTTACAAGCTTTTGAGAAATGGGCCCCTGGTAGTTGTATTCACTGACCCATTCGGAAATTCCTGTATATCAATTAAGTACATATGGCAACACAACTGTACAGTACCCTTCGCTTATAGTGGGACATTTGTCGCAACTCCTTAAAAAGTCGTAAATTATCAAAGATCAAACTGAAAGTTCAACATCGATTTACAAAAAGACGGCAGTAACCCAAACTTCCGAACAAAAGGCAACTCCGATATTTAAAAAGATACAATTCTTTTAAAATAGTGACGTCAGGGTTGATTGTTCGGAGAACTTTTTTCCAAGTTGCGAAGTGGCTATTAGGGACTATAAAAAGTTGGACATATCTCTCCGGGACACTATTACGAGTTGGACGCTGTGTGATGACTGTTTCAGTTGAGGTCTGCCCGGCAAATATACTTTTTTATGTACTAGACCGGATACAAACGGCCCTAGTTAAGCGGTTAGCATTATAGCGCCCGGACGCTTGAAACTCGTTGAGATGTCAAAAGCACGTGTCTTGTCAACTCTTATGATAAATAAATGTGTTTTTGGGTAAAAAACACTTGAAAAATAAAATTAAACCTAACAATAAATTACAGCTGACAAATGTTAAAAATAAACTATAATATTATGGGACTAAGTTACATAACTCAAAAATCTGGAACATTAAACTTACAAATAAATAAATAGTCTCCAAATCAGAAGAGAAGCAGTTATCGTAGACAGTGAAGGAAAGCCTAAAATCGTGTATCATTTATGATTGATATCGAAGTATTATTTCGAAAGTATACCAAATTATAAAACAGTATACATTCCTTCACTCCGGTCCACGAAAATAATACGTTCTCTTATATTGATTAGATGACAACACAAAAACATGCCTGTAAGTAAGAAATAATAATGCTGATCACAATTTTTAAATTGAACTACGAGTAACTCAATGATTTTAACTCGATGCTTTTAACTCTAAGTTACTACAGATTTAACGCAAAAGGAAAGCAAACACACCGGTAAAAATCTTCAAAACATAAAAAATAAACTTTTTTCAATATTATAAAATTAGAATAAGATCAAAGTCAAAGGGCGCCGCAGCGAAGTTGGCGGGAAAGTTAAATTGACACATTTTTAACAAGTTTCGGCTTGTCTCTGGCCTTCTGGGTGCAAGTGACGGTTCACCGCGTTATTGTTCTTTAAGGTGAAACAAACAACAAATAACTGAGTTGAACAAGTAGGCCGGAAAGACTTCTTTTTTTAACGGTTCAGCAAAAAAATACTGCGACAATTTTTTTGTATTTTCGCAGGGTAAGTAATATAATGTGGAAAATCAGGAACCATAAAGTAAATTATTATAAGGAGCCGAGTTTCTGATTAAGTACCTATCGCTTAATTGTACCTATTTATAACAAAAAAAATCATTAAACTAGTATTTATTTATTTTTTGCTAATTTTGAGCCAGTTCGAATCCGGCCACTTATAATATGTCATAGTCAATCCTTTACTATATATGTATGTAAACAAAATTACTTAAGAAGTGTACGAGTACCTACTTTTATAGATATGATTAATTGGATAGATATTAATTAATTAATTTAGTTTTTGCTTGTAATATTTTCGTATCCGGAACACCACACTGCGCTCCAAAACACAAATTGTCGACGTAGCTCAGAAAGCGGCCAAGCTGAAGTGGGACTGGGTTGGTCACATGCCGAGCGAGCTGTGGGCCAAGATCGCCACTGAGTGGCAGCCCAGATCAAAACGAAAATCTAGTAGACCTCGATTAAAGGAATGGTCGGACGCTGCTCAGAATCGGGAGAATTGGAAAGCCGGGGGGAGGCCTTTGCCCAGCAGTGTTCAGTAACAGATTTTTCTTTGTTAAACAGTCCTTTCGCTACATACCCCCCTTTAGAACAGTTTATAAGAACACTATTAAATTATCTTAAAGAAAACCGCAGTCTTTTGACTTACACCACAACACCCGAGAGTTTTTGCAAGTTTTATAATCAAAGTATGATATTCCTTTCGCCCCGATGTTGTGGGATATTTGCATAATCCTAGTTCCTTTGTTTCCCATCAGGCACCTATGGACTTTGAAATTCTTTGACTACCAACTTTAAGGCTTACGAATTACAAGTAGGTACGTACTGGCTTGTGCCCTGCGATTTTGTCTGCATAATATATTTTTTATTCAATTATTTGTATAAATTTTGGCAAATGTAGATGGTGATGTGTGACCTCACACAATTCTTTCTACAGTTCTCTGTGTCAAAAGGGTAAGGGATTTTGATTTGACTGATTTTAAATTTGGTTTGCATAGTTTTTTTATAAAAAATAAGCGTCTGGTCGTATCAGGCTGTCAAGGAGAAAGCAGAGGACAGACATGCATGGAAATTGCTTCACCGCCAAGAACCTACCTCTAAATAAATTAGGGTGATGAGTTTATCTGGTTTACACTGTTCATTAATGATTGGTAGGGCACTCTTAAAAATAAAATAAATAAAAAATATTTATTTCGCACAATAAAACTCCATAACTATTTAAACTTATAATATAACTCTTAAACCCATATAACATAAAAAAGTAAATATCATACTCATAAAGCCTTAAGACTTTTCTATATTGCTTGTATCCTGATTGGTTGCTCATTTTTTATATTTATGGGAGCTGCAAGATAATATCCAATAATAGATACTATTTATTATTATAATATATATTGCACATTATACGTGATTACTCGCAGTGGCCAAATAATCTGTGATGGCGTTATTAACATAAGTAATGGCGGCGATCACCGAGCCAGTTATCTTCTATTCTAGAAAACATATTGTGGCAGTTGGAAAAGTACCAGGTTACCTATGTGTTTTGTAATAACCACTGCTGCCTTAAAAATATCAGTTTTAAAGCAACTTTGGTCCGGTAGTTTATTTTGAACTTAGGTATAAAATATATTCGTTGTCATTTTCACGTTAAAAAGACTAAATTAAAATTTGGTCTCTAAACCACTACCAAAAAACCCCCTTGTAGTCATTGATTTATGCCAGTGGTGGGCAAAGTACGGCCCGCGGGCCAACTCCGGCCCGCGTAACCATTTTATCCGGCCCGCCGCGGATATATTCAAATCATTTGTATATGGCCCGCGATGATTATATTTTGAGGATTCACCCGTTATGAAATAAAATAATTGAATAAGTACATATAGATAGATAGATGAATAAGTATAAATAAATAAATAATAAATAAATAAATATTATGGGACAATCTTACACAAATCAACCTAGTCCCACGGTAAGCTCAATAAGGCTTGTGTTGTGGGTACTAGGCGACGATATATATAATAGATAAATACTTAAATACATAGAAAACATCCATAACTCAGGAACAAATATCCGTGATAAACACACAAATAAATGCCCTGACCAGGATTCGAACCCGGGACCTCCTGCTTCAAAGGCAGGGTCACTACCAACTAAGCTAGGAGGCCGTTAAAGTATAAAAATCAGTTTACCCGCGTTCATATATGTATTTTGTCGAGGGCGGATCGTGGGGAGCGGAGAGGGTAGCGCAGTGAGAGGCACCAGTGAGTGAGAACTAACTGAAACATTTCAGTCAGCAGTTGCAGAAACTTCACGCACAATTTGAAACTAGGTTTCAAGATTTTAAGAACATACAGTCATCGCTAGTTGTTTTTTCGATGCCGTTTAACGTAGATCCCGAGAACGTCTCTGCAGAGTTGCAATTAGAAATTATCGAAATGCAGTGTAGCTCCCATTTAAAACAACTGTTCTTAAATACAACTAAGCTAGTTTTTTATAGGACACTGCCGAAAGCTCAATACCCGAAGATGATTGCTCACGCCCAGAAAATTATGGCTATGTTTGGGTCATCGTATGTGTGCGAAGACATTTTCCACCATGAAATTGCGAAAAAACTCAATCAGAAACCGACTTACTGATGAAAACCTTTTCTCACTGCTGAAAATTACTTCGTCACAACTCGATCCTGCATTCGACAATATGGCCTTCAAATAAATAAAAATCTAAATTTCCGGAAGTGTATAATTTTGATTCTTACTTGTGATTAATTTGAAATATATATACAGGATGATTCATGAGACGTGAGCAGGAACAACCCTACACACTTAGTTAACGATAATGAATCGACCGCCATCATGTTTAAGTGAAACAATAACGCCTTTCAATTTTTTTTAACCTTTTTGTTTCATAGAAATTTTATTCTCTGTAATCATGGTCACCCCACATAAACAAATCAATAAAGATAAAACCTCTTTGACAATCATGACAGCACTTTGATCATGAAAAATAAAAAATAAAAATTAAGTGAGATACGATGTTTCAAAAGTAACCAGACATCAATTTGACACATATCACAGAAAAACAAGAGAATATCAGTACTCGACGGAGTATTCTAATTGTAGAGTGACCATGCGTGTCGTAAATAATTTCAAACATTTTATTTTTATTAAAAAAAATTTTTTGCGCTTATCACACTAATACTGATATCAAACAATAGCTTATTTTTAACTGAATCCGTAGTATTAAGCCTGCTCACGTCTCATGAATCACCCTGTATACTTATATATATTTATATTTTTGTTTTTTTTTTTACTGTAAAAAAAGCTTGAGAAGTTTCAAGAGAAAGGCCGGAATTGCAGCATAATTGCATTTTTATATAAAACCGTAAAATTTAAAATTTCCAGTTTTGCTGCAATTCTGGCCCTCCTCCGAAATTTCTCAAACTTTCTGGCCCCCTATGAAAAAAGTTTGCCCACCACTGATTTATACAAACAGGGAGATATGGTACCAGGCGCTTGATTGTGTGCCATCAAATATAGGTTCCGGGACCTATATTGAATTAGTCGTGTGGCAAAGTCTCTCAGTTACATTTTGTGCAATGCGCAAAATATGGAAGTCTCTCTTGCATACCCGTGTTAACCATATAGGTTTATCTCTTTTGCCCATGATACACATACATTATAGCGGTGTATAGCGTTTTACAAGTTTGTGGGTGCTGGAACACATTTCAGTTTTAGTTACTATGAACGTCACTCATCTTCCTTTTGACGTGACAACATCTTATAATTCGATGGAGCCGGCTGCACGCACGAAAAAACATGACTCATGCGGCGTTACCTCGCTCTGAGACGTTCCATTTAAGGCTTGAAGTGCAAGCGAGAGCACGGAACGAGCGACAAAGAGACACAATCGGCCTTCGCGTTCGGCAGCGTTCGGCATCTGTCTCTCTCCTACTTGAGTGAGCGATGCGTCCGCGTGGACAGCTGCTATACAATAATACATTTACATGTTTTTGTCAAGTATGATGTGCAGTGAAATTAAAATTTTCTTTTGAAAAATGCAACCATTCCATCAGTATTTTCTTATGACGTTGTCACGTTCAACTATCGTCAGTAAACCGACTTTACAGACAACCGATTTTTTGTTTATGTCCATGCTTTTAGTGCAAAAAAATTGTAACTTACTTGGTGTTGCTAATAAATCATCTTCATCATCATCATTTCAGCCGAAAGACGTCCACTGCAGGACAAAAGCCTCCCCCGAAGATCTCCACAACGAACGGTCATTCGCCGCCCTTAACCAATGATTTAATTGCTAATAAATACTAACAATAATTTTTGCTTAATTTAAAGGTGCTATAAGAGCCTTTGAACTAAGGTCATTGAAACAAAGCACTCGAAAACACTTGGATCGAGCCTTTGTGCTTTGATTGCCGTTCGTACCGGCAATGCAATCCGATTAACGGAATTGCCTTTACACTCAATGCCTTCTCGGGTTCAGAGAATAATGAGTATTTACTGTGTAGCAAGTTTTTGGGTAAAAATACCAAACACTATTTTAAGTACATGATTTAGTATTATTGAAATACATTTAAGAACAAAATGGAGACACTAATATATAGGTAGTTCTAAACAGAGATATCTGAAAAAGGGCGCGGTTGACGCGCCGTACTCTAATGACAGTTGACAAGCGACGCTGCTAGTGAAGAGTCTTACCGATACCAACCGCTGTCATTAGTGCGGTGCTATGGGAAGTATTCCTAGCCTTTTTAGTAAGTTTTACCAAAAAAGTGTTAATTTAACATAAGCCTAGACTAATGAGGAGATACACAGAAAAAATAAATAAAATCTGAAAGAAAGTCATCTTTAAAGTAATTTTTATTTGATATTTCTTCAAAAAATCTGAAAACAATCACCAAACAATAGATGATGATTTTTGACCTAAAAAAATGTAAAACACATTAAAAAAGTAAGTGAAACTGTTTTGGCTTTTCAAGAATGTCGTATGTTAATATTTCTTGTAAAAAGACCCCTGGAAATGTTAACCCACGTCTCACCGTGTCGTTAATACCCACATGTTTATCGATATACCTACAGCCTTGGCCAGAAGTGTTGAGCATAGCTGTTATTTCTTTACAATTTTGATGTTAAGTATTAATTCCATATCATAACAATGTACGATGACGTAAAATGTTATATTCTATTGATATATCTAGAATACTCCACTTAATAACACTTTCAAGGGAAAGTGGAGGTCACAAAAATGCGAATTTAAGTCGGTGCGACAAATTTCAAATATTTTATGCAGTTACTACTAACTTCAACAAAACATGCCTGTTAAGTTTGAATTAATTGATAAAATAACTTCAAAAAAGATAGAAACTTTCGAGTTTTGTATGAAAATCGCGAGGGTGCTCAACACTTCTGGCCAAGGCTGAATATCATAACTAGTGATGGGCCGGGGGAACGTGCCTCATTCCCGGGAGCATGCCCCGCGGGCATGTTCCCGGGAATTCCCCACTTTCCCGGGCACGTTCCCCAAACAGGGGAAAGTTGCATACAAGGTAAAATATTCCATAAGTGAAAATTAAAAATGTTATAGATGAAAAGCATATATACAGAGTACATTATACAATGTACACCCTTGTGTACCCTAAGTTGCAATAAAAATTGTTTATTATTGTTATTGTTATTATTGTAGACAAAATAAGATAAATATTTATAATTTCTTATATGTATTTCAATAATATTATTTTATCAGAAAAATAAATTATTTATTTCAAAAGTAGTAGTAGAAAAAACTAAAAATTCAAAAATGTCATTAATAGTCATTATTGAATTTGAAAATAAATAATTTAAAAACAATAAATTCAATTACTAATAGAAATACCATTATTTCTTTGTATTTTACAGTATAAATATTTAAAAAAATATTTATGGGGAAAAATAAGAATATTTTATAAATATTTTTTAAATATAATATTCCCTGGCGTAAATCTGATGATGGCTGTACGATTTTTACTTCATTTCATTTGATTGTTTTAGCGTTGACAAATCTTTAATTTTATAAAAGTATGTGATTATTAAAGATGCGGTTCTATGATGATTGTTTATATTTATTTAAGTAATGGTAAATAACATATTTTTTGAATGTTACCTTTTTTAAAGTACTCAATTACCTAAGTCTGATTGCTGTAGGATTTTGATTACATTTCATTAGATTTTTTTTTATTTTGAGTTGTCTAAAAGTTTAATTTTACTAAAATATGTGAAAAAATAAACAAAATGATTCGCTGAAGTTTTTGTAAGTTTTTATCACATTTATTTAAGTGATGATAATATGTGATTTTTTCAATATTACCTTTTCAAACTACTAAATTACATAAGTATGATGTTTATTGTACAGTTTTTACAAAAGTTTACTAGATTAGGTTATACATTGACATTTTATTGTGAGACTTGTTTGTTAGAATGTTTTTTTCGTAAAAGTGTAATAATATCTAATATAAATAATAAAGAGTTTAAAAGTTTAAAAACATATTTTTCCTAACAAATCGTATGGACGTTTTAAATTACTAACCGCAAATAGCGTATTCAAAAAATCAATGTGTTTTAAATACTCTTTGTAACGATTAGATGAAAAAAATACGTGAGTGTCGTGGGATACTCGGTCGGAATGAAGTTATGTTATTGAATTTTTTACTTTTTTGACTTTTAAGACTTTTTTGACTTTTCACTTTGTCACTTTTCATTTCACTTCACTTCACTTTATTCTATTTTATTTCATTTCATTTAACATGTTTCTCAATCTTATGGCTTTGTGTCGCGTTTTCGTGACGGTCACGTGACTTTTTTTCGCCTAGCCCCCCATCCGCGAACCGTCCGATAAGGAACTTCGTTCCAAAATCTGTAATAATGCATTAATATAAGTTTCTTTATGATTAAATAAACTTATATTGCTTATATATATTTATGCGTCGCTTCCCCGGTACAATGGGGAATTGCCGGAAACATTGGGGCACGTTCCCGGGAAAGTTGGGGAACGTTCCCATCTTTCCCGGGAATACGGGGGAATTTGGAAAAGAAATACGTTATATATTGTCATGCTAAATATTGTTATTATTCCTTTTATAATGGATACCATTCAAAAAAATAATGTAGCTATACACATATTCAACTTTCCCCAGTATTACCCACGATGGGGCACGTTCCCGGGCACGTTTCCGGGAAAGTTGGGGAATGGGGAACGTGCCCGGGAACGGCCCATCACTAATCATAACATACCTATGTTTGAATTAAAAACTAGTCTTCCTAGGTACCGTATTCTATATATAGATAGAATTCTTCTTAACTATATAATACATTAACAATGGGTAAAAATAATATCTACCCATTGTTAATGTATTATATAGTTAGAATTCGGTTTCAGTTGTACAACTCCGACACAATACAAATTGGAGTTGTATTGGAGTTGCATCGGAATATTTAATAGACGTGTAGGCGTTAAATTTGTTGCATAGTTAATGCATTGGAGTTGGATCGCGTCTAAACCTGGTTTAAAGTTAGAGTACAGTTTAGAGTTAGAGTACAGTTTAGAGTTAGAGTACACAAAACTCACCCAGTTTATTAAGTCGCTGCTATTGCTTAGTAGTAAATAATGTAGTTCGTACACAACAACTCACAGCTCGCTGTCTATTGCTTCATTCTCGATAGCGCAAAGTTTTAAACAGTCGAGTTGTCAGTTTATTTAGTACTAGCTCGGGGCGGATAGCGCAGCCTAAACACTTTGCCAAAAACTGACTGATTCGAATATTATGACAGATATTATCCTAACACTTGAATGATAAATTGTACCTTTTTAATAGCTGTTTATAACCTAAATAACCCAATAATCAGCGGCGTGCTTTCATGGGAATGAAACAAATCCCAAGGCATCCTTGGCATGTGATTTTACCAGCACCAAAGGCCGGAAAATTAAATAATTTAATCCTGCCAGAAAATAACATTGCCAGAAATTACCTATTTAGAAGGTTTACGCCTACTATTTAAAATATTTTTTTGAGGAATCGTATGACAATGTGAGGGAAAATCTATTAAGATGTAACTGACTAGTTCACTAAATTTTCAGTTTAGTTTTTGATAACAAAATTCACGTCCCTGATGTGATACAACTGTTTAGGCGCATCAGATACTTGAATTCAGCGCGGTATTCAGCTATTATAGACAAAAAAGCGGAAAAATCTAATTTTAGACTTAATTTTGTCTATGGGCTCCATACAGAAATTCAGCCATGATAAACAAATTTCCACTTCCCGGTTGATTTTTTTTTATGATAGCTTTCAGTGATTTCAGCACAAGTGTTTTTGCGCCACGGCATAGGCATCAATCATCGATCTTCACAACAACTTGATCGTGTATTGCCCACATTCATGCGAACTGACCCTGCAGTTTTAGCCAAATCAAATGTCCGCCTCATAAGATATGTTCTCTGACTTAATACCTCAGCAGTCGCAACTTAAAAGTTTTCTGCTTCAGGCCGTATAGTCATCATGTAGAAGATTATTTTTACACCAGGACGGTGGCAAATAAGCATACGGCCCGCCTGATCGTAAGCAGTTACCGTAGCCTATGGAAACCTGCAACTCTTATCCCTGAATCCCATACTGTAATCCCTTAAAAAAACCTCAGAAAGGAGTTAATTCCACAGTCGGAGCGTCCGCGGAAATTGTTCGCTTTTGGTTCCAGCATGTGAAAACAAGCGCCCTGCCCTACCCTTTAAGAACGCCTTTACCCTTTAAAAACCGAGGGTTTCAGATTGAAGTTTACAAAGTGTACATTTGCATCAGATTTAGTAAAATATTTGGGACATATAATTCAAAACAACTCTGTCAAACCAGTGAAAGATAACTTAATCTCAATAAGGAACTTCCCTGTTCCGAAAACGCAGAAGAACGTAAGACAATTCTTAGGAAAAATAAACTTTTATCACGAATATATTCCAAAAAGTGCAATAATACTAGATCCACTGCATAATCTATTAAGAAAGAACCAGAAATTTGTGTGGTCTGCTGAATGCCAAAACGCATTCGATAGAATAAAAAATCTATTATGTTCCCAACCAGTTTTGGAAATTTTTGATGAACATCTACCAATAAATATTTATACAGATGCATCATTAGAAGGCGTCGGGGCAATTTTAAATCAGGTACAGCCTGATGGCAAAGAAAAACCTGTAGCCTATTTTTCGAAGAAGCTAAATGGATCTCAAAAAAAGAAAAAAGCAATATATTTGGAATGTTTAGCCATTAAAGAAGCCGTTACAGTATATTCGGACCACAAACCTCTGGAAAACATGAATTTGAAGTCAAGGACAGATGAAGAGTTGGGTGATCTAACGTATTACCTATCACAGTATGAGTTTAAAATAAAATATGCTCCGGGAAAACAAAATTTGGAAGCGGACTGCTTAAGCAGGAACCCCGTATTAGAACCTTATGAAAACACAGATGAACAATTAAAAATAGTAAATTTAATTAGACTGGAAGACATTGTAAAGGATCAGGAGACAAAACACGCCTTTTTTGAAGAACTTCATACTGTGCCCCTTTGGAAATTTAGCCCCTTGGGAAACCTCCCGTTTTCTATATTGTGGATATGCGGTTTCCTCTGGCCACAGCGGCGATCCGGGGGGTAAGTTGGTATTGTCACTGCGTCTGCCGGAATTGGCGCGGGCGGGCGATAAGGAAACTTTTTGCGCCCGTTAAAACCTGTCCTATTGAGAGGGCTCTACAAATTGGCGATTTTTCTGTGAATCTGTTTTATAAAATGGTATTTTATGTTGCATTTTCACATTTAATTTATACAGACTGTAACAAAAATGCTGGTGATCCGTTTAAGGGCATAATTGGTACCGTATTCTAGTTGCGAAAAAATAAAAAAAACAATTTTTCCGCAAAAATAACAAAAACAATTTCTCACTCGAAAGAAAAAATGGTTTTGTATGAAGCCGACCGGCTGGAATGACGTGTCCTATACAAAAAAAAAATTTTTTTTTCGCGTCCAAAAATTTTTTCTCTTACTTTTTCTTAGTCGCAATACGATACAAATTATGCCCTTAAACGGATCACCACTGTTTTTGTTACAACCTGTATGTGGAGTTTGGATATTAAAGTATTGACTGATCGTCTATTTGGTATTTCTTATATCTTGATAATATCTTCAAAACATGAGGAAATTGTGTAACAAAAAGGCTGGGAGCTTTTTTTCTTTGTTTGGTTTTCCGAAACTACTTTACCGATAAATGTATTCATAATAAGATAAGTAAGTAATCATCAAAACTACATGTCAAAACTTAGAATTAAAAAGGCACAAAAAAAACAAATTTAACATAAAGCTAACAGTCACAAAAATCTACTCCTAAATAAAACTACGCTGAACACAAGAAACAAAAAAAAAACCGATAAATTAAAATAGCGTATTTTATAGTTGACAGGAGTTGGTGATAGTGACAAGATACTCGGTTTGTTGAAATATAATGTTTACATGTTTAGATGAATCTTCTTCTTCTTCATGTGCCTTTTCTATCCCGGAGGTTGGCGACCTTATGCCTATGCCATTATATCTTAAGTCATGCGAATTAGTTTCTCTGTACTGTCCAAGTTTAACCAGACTCTTACGATCCTTATCCATGATATTATATTATACTAGCCTTTTCCCGCGGCTTCGCCCGCGTACTATAAGTACTCAAAAAGGATACGATACCCATGTTGATTTTCAGACTTTGTGACCACATTTGCCCCTTTTAGGGGTTGAATTTTCAAAAAACCTGAAACACGTGTTTACTCATTTATTGTTAGGAATACTCCTGTGAAGTTTCGAATAAAATAGTCTAACAAATCTTGATTTGCCATACAAATTCTGGACCCCCATTTTACCCCCTTAGGGGGTGAAATTTGAAAAATCCTTTCTTAGTGCATCCCTAGATCCTATAAGAAACCTACGCGCCAAAAACCAGCGGTTTGAGCTGTGCGTTGATATGTCAGTCAGTCAGTCGATCAGTTTCTTCATTTATATATTTAGATTTAGATTAATGAAAAGTCAAACAACATATTTATAAACAATATATTTAACGCCCTCCTAGCCCAGTCGGTAGTGACCCTGCCTATGAAGCAGGAGGTCCCGGGTTCGAATCCTGGTCAGGGCATTTATTTGTGTGTTTATCACACAAATAAATATATTTGTTCCTGAGTTATGGATGTTTTCTATGTATTTTAAGTATTTATCCATATTTATCTACTAGCTATGATACCCGGCTTCGCTCGGGAGTTGATATGAGATTACGTGGTAGATGAAATAAAAAAACATACTATGACGTAAAAAGTAAAAAATATATTTTGAAAACATTTTCTATATTTACATGTATTTACATTTTCTCATTATTTACACTACTTGTTTATAAACAACATTTTTCATTTTATTGTCCGGGGTATTTATATATACATTTTTCGAACTTCCTACTCTTGAGCAAGCTACATATAGCTGACCGTGAGAAAAGCAGGATTCTTTGAGGTTGATGCCACAATATTTCAAAGTTTGCCCTTGCGCTTTGTTAATTGTAAAACTAAAGGCTAATTTAATTGGAAACTGCAATCTTTTAAATTGAAATGGCAATTTTTTTTTTTTTTATACCACGACGGTGGCAAACAAGCATACGGCCCGCCTGATGGTAAGCAGCTACCGTAACCTATGGACGCCTGCAACTCCAAAGTAGTCACATGCGCGTTGCCGACCCTTTACAAAAAGGAGGATTCACTGTGTTGACGACAATCAATTCAGAAGAGATCAGTGGTATTCTAGGTATAAATACTGTGTGTCTTTTGTTCTTTCCAGAAATAAGTTCAGCTTCAATGACATTATTCGATAGCTGTTTTACGATCATCCTCGTTCCATTACATAGTTTTGGGGAGTTGAGATTTCTGAGTAGTATGATTGGAGATCCAATTTTCAGACGAAGGCAGTGTAATGGCATTCCTGGTACTTGTAAAGAGTTTAGAAATTCAGTAGGAAAGTTGACACTTTCTTCAATGGATACCATCGTCTCGATCGATTTATATACTTTCTCTTCACCAGGTATTTTCTTTAGAATATTAAAATTGATATCGTCAACAATATTATTTTTAGTGGCCAAAATTGCTCTTTGAAATAACCACTATAGCGTATAGTTCTGAATAATATTTGGATACATTTTGTCGATTAGTTCGTTTTCAGTAGTGGCTATGTTACAGAAATCACTATTGAGTTCAATGAGGCCGGTCGTTTGGTCAGTAGGATATGTACCTTCGCCTATTTGTAAAAGTATTTTAGCAAAATGTGCTGTTGTTTCATCTTTTGATAATTCAACCCTCATGTTTTTTGTTAATTGCAGTATTTGTACTTGCGGCCAGAGATGTGACTTTTTTAAGCATGCATTGATCTCGTCTGCTGGTGTTGATTTGGGAATAACTGGAAGTGTTTGTCGAAAATCTCCTGAGAGTATGAGTAGAGCTCCTCCCATCATTTCAGAGTTTTTTCGCAATTCTTGTAATGTTCTGTCCATGGCTTCTAGTGATTTTTTATGGGCCATGGTGCATTCATCCCAGAAGATAATTTTAGCATGTTTTAGAAGTTGACCCCGTCCAGATGTTCCTGAGATTTTACATACCGGGAATTGTTGTTCGGCTATATTCAACGGTAGTTGTAAGGCAGAATGGGCAGTTCGTCCTCCTTCCATAAGTGTGGCTGCAATGCCGGATGATGCTAGTGCCAGTGCGATGTGTTTTTCAGCACGTATTTCCGCCAGTATTAGATTTATTAGAAACGTTTTACCGGTGCCTCCTGGTGCGTCCAAGTAAATAATTCCACCAGTGTTGTTATTTATTCGGTTCATTATAACGTTGTAAATTTTTTTTTGATTGTCATTGAGGAGTGGTTTGTTGTGAGCAATGTATTCAAGTAGTTCATTGACGTTGTAGCTTTTTTCCTTTGTAATTTCGTAGTTTAGCACACTGAAAGTATTTCTTTGTGGTGCTGGCATTCCAATTTCTACTAAGGTCTGGTTATTTATTGCTAAACATTTATCTTCTAAGCGAATGAGTGTTTCATTGAAGATGTCGTCATTGAATTCTATAGTCAGTTCTGGATTAGCTTGTCGGATTTGGTACAATATATCATCACTCATATTCCTTTTGAAAGAGTCCCATAGCTGTTTTGGGTTTGATGGGTTACATGTTGTTAGAATTATGGCGAATAACTCTCGAATTTGTTCAGCTGAAGCTGTGAGTGTGGCTTCTTGTAGTGTTAATTCCCAGTGGTTATCGTTTTCCAATAATCCTAAACGTTGACATGCTTCTCTGTAAGTCTGGCATATGTAGCCGTCAATAGTCCTGAGATCTGTGAAACTTGTTGGTCCCCGTATTTCGTGTAACAACATTCGGAGATACAAACATTCGGCATTGTTTGGATGTACAGTGTATACTCGACCTATTGCGTTAGTTTTCATTATTTCTGGATGACCCTCTTCTGGCATTCCTTGTTTTCGTCGTTGAAAAATTTTCCTTGTTTTGTCCCACGTATAATAAATAGGGACGTCGACATACAGTAACGTCTTTGCGAATGGATCCGTTTGGCAAAGTTGGAAAAAAGCTGTTAATGTTGTGTTCTGAGGTGGTTCGCTTGCAATTTTGTGAGTCTTTTGTGAAGTAAACTCTCTGTTCATTCTCCAAATGTACTGCTAGATGTTGCACAGCTGGTTCGCGTTCGTGTATGGGAAAACTAAAAATCCTCCACGCTGCTTCGTTACTGTTGATGTATCTTCCCATTTGGTACATGAGGATTTCATCATTTCTATTATTTTGTTCGCTATTTTGGACTATTTGAAATACTGCCATATCACTACCTTTGTTTACGTACTTACATGTATATTTAATAGATTTTACTGAATTGCAATATTCAACGTTTATGTGTGCTTGGAACATTTTGGAAAGTAGTGGGTTATATGGTACTACCCATTGATTATCTATTTCTAGTTCGTCTCTGCCTTGTATTCGTATTTTTGCTGTGAAGCCACCGTTTTTCGGTGATCGTCTTCTATATTTGGGATAGCCGTCATCTTCAGTTTTTGTATCGTCCAAGTATGGTTTTGGATATTTTTTTGTACATTTTCCATCACTCATGCATGGCGCATTGAAGTTTAATGGTCCACATGGTCCGTGAATCATGTTTTTCACTACTATGTTGTATAGTTCCGGATCATTTTGTGGATTGGGAAATTCAGCTTGGATGATTTTGTCGATATCCGTGGGATAAATTTTATCGTGTAGACATATGAGATTATGTGAGTGAGGTAATCCTCGTTTTTGCCACTCGATTGTATACATCCAGCATCTAACGGTTCCAAAGATGTGGTGTTTTGTGATGACTTCAATAAATCTTATTTGTTTTTGTCGAAAAACTCGGGCTATCATGTCGTGTCGATCCATGGAGGTTTGTCCGTATTTTAGTTGTTCTTTGATTTCTGGCCATGATGAGTTGCATGTAAATGTTATAAAGAGATCAGGTCGTCCATATTTTCTTACATAGGTCATGGCATCTTGAGTATATTCGTGCATATGTCTTGGACTTCCTATGTATGATGAGGGTAAGATTACCATTGTTCCAATATCGTCAATATTGCCGTCATTTATGATCGCATCTCGAAGGTGGATGTATTCTTCTGTGCGTAGTTTCTTCTGATTTAGTCTTATGTAAAGCATCCGTTCTGCTTCTATTTTTGCGTACATATCTACCAGAAATTGTTGGAATAAACGGCGAGTGTTGAGAATGTGATTGTATATTTCATTGTCTCTGATCATTAAGCGGTAAGCATAGAACTCCTTGGAAGTGACTTTTTTGTTTGTTTCTATGCCTGTTTTAGGATGAATTTGTTTTATATTGAAATGATAACCATCCTCTCCGTGCAGAAATATTAACGGATATTGAAGAGCATCATATGAACGGTGTGTCTCTGCAATGCGTTGTAGTCCTTTTCTTCTTCGTTGTACAATTATGTCACGGCTTGTATTTTCATTGTCCACAATTACGATGGCGACTTCATCTATCTGAGGTGCATTAAATCTACGTTCGTGTTCTCCACGTGGTCTTTTATCGGCTCGAATTACAAATTTATAGTCATCAGAAATCATGCGGTCTAGTGTTGTTTTGAATATGTAAATCAGTTGATTGTATTTGTGTAAGATCCTCTGTACATCTTGGATTATTTCGCGTTTCAATCCAATAAAATTTGTACATCGTTGATCAATTTCGTTTTCTTCACTTCCGATGAAATATACTTGCAGAAATTTATAGTCATCGTTAGGCATTGGTAGTAACGATCCAATTTTGTGATAAATTTGCCCTTGAATTGAAAATACATATTCAAATTTGTCTCTATTAGTGTCAGTCGAAGTAACACCGAAAGAAGTCATTTGAAAGCAGGAGTTGTATGATCTTATATTTTGAAGAAAGTGTTTTGATTCTGGTGTTTCCCCGGTCATGTAATGTAGAAATTCCTGTGGAGGTGCTTCCAGTGGTGGTAATCGAATTTTTCCATTCATGCAACAGAGACCTGGTGTTTCTTTACTGAATTTTTTCGCGTGGCAAAATTGGCAAATGTTATTCATTTTTCCGATCACATATTCATGATCGTAATATTTCTTCGTCGGTTCGTAGTGAAATGCTTCCTTTGTTAGATTATCTTTTAAAATGCTCGATTCTTCAATACTTTTATTTTCTTTCCTTTCTTCGCTTTTTCCGCTTCTCAGGGTGCTCATTCTGGCTCGTTGATTTTGTAAACGTGCTTCGCGCTCTTCTTCCGTTTCATTTCTTCGATTTTCTTTTTGTTTCCGCCGTTTCGCTGCAGAACTGGCAAGATCTCCACCTCTTTTACGTCTAGGCATTGTATTCTGTAAAATATAAATTAAATGAATATTTTATAGACAAATATATTGTTACGTAAACGTGGAGCACGTTGAGACAAAGAAAAAAAAAATTTAATCTTCAAGCGGTCGCGCGATATTTTGTTTACGGCCAAAGTATATAGAAGGCATCGATTCAATGCCGCGCGACTACTTGAAAGTTAAGGAAATTACAATTAAAAGAAAAAAAAAAACCATTAGAATTAATTAAATACACTATTAAAAATACTCACATTTGATATTTCACAATAAAGGCTCACAGATAACTTTTTTCTTCTTCGCTTCGAAATCGAGAATTAATTAAACACACTATTAAAAATACTCACACGTGATACTTCAAAATAAAGGCTCACACACAGATAATTTCTTTCTTTTTCGTTTCGAAATCGCTTGTTTCGCTGTTCAAATCAAACTAACTCTGGCGGGTGACACCGGGCTCTTATATATTCAGAAAGCTAGGCTCTAGGATATTCGAGAAAGTTGGCGCTGGGATATTCGAGAAAGTTTGGGAATAATCGTTCGTTTAAGTCCATATTGTGTACAATGAATGAAATTCAACTATTCGACAACAGATGGTGCCACTTTGGACAATGAATGAAGTTCAACTACTCGACAACAGATGGCGCCACTACACTTACTTTCCGAGTTGAAGGGTTGGAAAAGCCCTTATATCTTTAAAGACACACCCTTTAGGTTAAAACGGGAACTTTCTTGTTCGAGGGGGAATAAAGGGCTATCACACTATATTAGTCCCTTTATCGTGCTGGGACTCCTTTTTAAGTTTTATCGGCACGCATATTTTCTCAACTTAGTTTTATTATATATAATGATAATGATTATATATATCGTCGCCTAGTACCCATAACACAAGCCTTATTGAGCTCACTGTGGGACTAAGTCGATTTATGTAAGAATGTCATAATAATATTTATTTATTATTTAATATATTTTATAAATGTTTTCCTCAAAAATTTCATTTTTGAGGAAAACATTTATAAAATTTTCAAATTTCAAAACAAACACCCGATTTATATTTAAAGAAAAAAACAAGTTATTTTCTAAATATAATAGGTATTCTAAGAGGACTTACATTAATAGGAAAACCTCAAATCACGTCATCTGCGTTATCTGTCTTATTATTCAAGTTCACTCTAAAATGTATTCCATGTTTTTCAGTACCGATGTATTGTGATATTTGTGATAGATTGATGGGCTTATCAAATAAAAAGCTATGACATAACAGAACACAATAGTGATGTATTGAACCATAAAAACAATGTTTGTCTATTTAGCTCAGAGATTGAAATAAAAAACAATAATATAAAATTATACGGTTACTGTCACTGACTGTTACATCAGATCTAGCAGACCGCTAACGCTTCAATTTAGCTGAAGTGTGCAAATAAAAGGCAATCACGTTTATAAACATTTCATTAGTGAGAAAGAGATAGACCTTAAATCCAAATGTTTGGAACATTTGGTCTTTGATAAAATCACGTATACCCGCTTGATAGTCCCAAAATATAGAGTTATTGTGCTAAAAATGTCGAAAAACTGCATTAGTATGGTCATGTATTGGTTTTGTAATTTAATGTTACAAAAGGAAATAATTTATGCAATTACATAATTAATTTTGATTTCAGAACTTCAAATTACACTTGACACAATCACGTCTATGGTCACGCTTCTAATTCTTCTAGTTCTGTAAGTACTGCGTAAGTTGGATCGGAGATTGAAGAGATATATGAGTTGTAGTTATAACTAAATAACTCAAGGTTAGACCCACAATAATCGAATTATTGCCAAATCAATTATTTATCAAACACAATAATAAAAGTATACCGGATTGGTTATACGATGTCCAGTGATACAATATAGATCATAAAGCAGTCGGCGCGCGAGTGATAAAAACTTTTATGGCTCTGCAATGTACAACTTTTCGCCTCTCTTTGCTGGCTGACAATTATTGGTCAAAGAAATTGAACATCGAAGTATGAGTATTTCAACTAAAAGTCGTAAGTGCCCTGGAATAATTTGTGTTTATACTTACATTAAATCCCAGGTACCTATTGAATTTTACGCTAATTATATACTAACTACGAGTACGCAGAGCAAAATAGACTGATGATAGAATAGTAAACGGTTGCGTTTTTTATTTTATTTTATGTACACCGATATCATGACTTCCCTATAATATGTTCTAACGATGATCTAACGGCCTATATTAAGAAACCTGTATCCGTGGTGTATCGTAAAATTTACTTTACAATATCGATGACCTATACTTGAAATACATTAAAATTAGAACGTCTTCTGGTATACCGATTCCAGAAGATGTTCGAAATTTATACTTATGAAAATCTAGTTGAAACCTTGTTGATTTGAAACCTAGTTGACCATTAAGGTGCAATGGCGGTCATTCTAATGAATCTCAACAAGTTATTGAGGAGTTATAATATGTGCGTAGAAAAAGTAATGTATGTACTAGTAACTGTTGTTAATTAGGTATTTAAACATTCGTGTGATATTGTTATAAAACTCACTTCGTTTTATAAAACCATATTCGTATTTGAATGCCCCTGATTATGTAGCAGTTACATAAAATATTATTAGATTCTATGTTATTTTGAGTTACCTGTGTATCTATTGGCCCTTACTTGCAAAAATAATTTAAATAGTTACTGCTGTGTGTCTAAGTTTGCGTCTATTAAAAATCACGTAAAGCGCAGCTTCTTCATAATCACTCCCTTATTTACTACATTTATGTTCATAGGTAGCATCATAACTAGCGACTCCAGATGTACTAAGGATATCATCACACGTATAGCTATGGCCAAAAAAGCTTTTAACTCCAAAAAACACATATTTAAAGCAAAGATATCACGTAACATCAGAAAACGATTTATAAAGACCTACGTCTGGAGTATAGCGTTATACGGCTGCGAGACATGGACATTAACCCAGCGTGATAGGGAAAGATTAGGCGCATTTGAAATGTGGATATGGAGAAGAATGGAAGGAATAAGCTGGAGAGAGAGAAGAACGAACGAAGAAGTACTGAATTTGGTAGGAGAGAACAGATGCCTGCTTAAAACGATTGAAAACAGAAGAGGAAATATGTTGGGGCACCTGATACGTCATGACGATTACATAAAAACTATTATTGAAGGGAGAATACCGAAACGAAGAGACCGAGGAAGACCAAGACGTGCGTTTCTAGATCAGGCCAAAGAAAAAGCCAACGTCATGACGTATCAAGAGCTAAAAGAATTAGCGGAGAACAGAAAGGAATGGCGATTACTCCACCGACAAGAGCCAGGCTCTTAAAATTATGATGATGATGATGATGATGATGTTCATAATATTAATAAATTATACTTCAATACGAGTGGTAATAAAATTTTACGAATAGTACAACCGAACAAGCGAAGATTTGGCCGGCGCCTGTCTCAAGAACTCCAGCAATATAAATATTTAATATCATTGTTTTTACAGCCCGAGAGCCGATAAAGGAATAATGGCTGCATTACGCCACTTGATATGGCATATTATGCTTTATGTCCTACACGTTACGGACGCTTACTGGTTTAGTGTTATTGCTACCGTGATTACCAGAAATTGGGGAAGTGGATGATGTTTTTATGGGGATTTAAAGGTTTTTATTGGTGATCGCGCGATATACTGTTTAAGCGTTAATGCGTAATAAACGGACATGCTGAGATACATTATGATGAATAAATACATTGACTTCTGGATTAGATACATGAACTAATGAAAATTTTACCTTTATGTGTACCTACAATATAGATAAGACTGATATGCATTCATTACCCAAGGAACAAAACTGTATGAACACCCCCCAGGATGCCTACCGAGAAACACTTCGTTCGTCGTTCCCCTCTCTATCGTTCGTATAAGCAAGAGCGATGGAGACGCAGGTAGTCAATTTTCGAATTTCGATATGTGCGGTTATTTTATTTATCGTATGGCTACATGTCACTGGATATAGATAGGCATTTCTTCCCTGATGAGGTAGTAGTGGGGAAGCAGATGATAAAGAAAATCCAGTGAGTGCTGCGAGGTCCAGATGGGACAGTGCAGCTGCCAAGTTTGTTACTCTTTTAGCACCACCCAGGGGTCACGTGTCGGGTTGTCTATGGTATTTCCTACGGACGCAAAGTGACATTGATCCCCATTGATGATATTTTCGGTAGTCTCTCTGGTTACAAAGGTACCATCGCCAACACTGTTAACCGGTCATTTGTATTCCCTATTGCAACGGCATAAGGTCTACCGATGGCCGGTTAAGCGTGTCGCTGTTTGTACTATGAGAGCTATATATGCATACATGTTCGCATGATAGTAAGCAACTACCGTAATATATGGACGCCTGCAACTCCAGAAGTGTCACATGCGCGTTGCTGACTTTTTAGAAATCTGAACACTCCTTTTTTTAAAACTCCATGTAAAGAGTTCCACAGTCGGAGCGTTCGCGACAACTGTTCCGCGAGTTTAGATTCCGACATGTGTGGATGAATGTGCTGACGGCGAGCGGTGCGGTGTTAAAAAGTGGCCGTTGGCTGATCGTCTAAAAACATATCTTCACGGCACAATCCATTGTAATACACATAAAGCGGCAAAGTTTCTCCGTAAGTAAGTAAGATTCAAAAATAAGTCAAGGGGCAATTCAAAATTCGATTCCATTACCTTCGGTTTGAAAGTCGCCGACAGCTCTCTTACGGCTCAATGCTTCCGTATCACTCAGCGAACCCACAATTTTCGAACTAACTTAAAAAACCGTCGATCATTCCACCCCATGTTTAAAGCAGCGAATGAGACGTTCACTCCATCACCACAGCTAATGACAGCCGGCACTAGCTACCACCAATATAACTGCAAACTGGCATTGTCTTAACCCCTTCAACATAAAGTGTTTTTTTCTTTGACCCGCGACAAGAGTAACTTGGTAAGAATGTAGTTTAACACGCGATACGGCCATCTGTCTCTGGCCACTTTGAGGAAAAGGAAAAGCGGAGATATTCTTGTAAAACGCATCGGAGGTTAGCTAGCAGGGCATTAAGTACGAAAACTCTGTGAGTCTATTCTGGCATGAGCATTTAACATGGTTTTATCGTTATGTTGCTAAGAAAACCCACCCATAATACTTATGATTAGGAAGGTTCGATGTAGAATTTGACCTAATATTAATTAGGAATTCTCGGTTGAAAACCGGTTGTACCTACTTTATTTCTTAAAGTAACTGTTCCATTCCGTTATAATAGATAAACTAAATATTGTTAGTCCTATTTTATTAGCAATTCGACAATTGAGAACAGCTTTGAATACAATTCGACAAATAGACAATTGAGAACGTACGAACGACAGCAGAGTACTATCTGAATAATACGGATCATTGCATATTTACGGAATGGTCAAATGGGACCAGGAGTCGGAAGGTTGAAAAATGCGAGTATTGTCTACAATAACCCAAGTGGGAAATTATAAAATAAAAATAAGAATCTCTAAGTCAATCCAAGTAAATCTAAGTGTTTTTCCGACCGTCACAGTAAGTGTCCCCGCTTAAGAGTTAAAAACTTAGTTCAGAAATTATTTTGTAATTTTTTTCAAAACTTTATTTGAAAGCACGTTATTTCATTGTGATTTTGTAGAAATTACAGGTACAATAAACACCTGCTTATACGGTTAAATTACAAACTTCAGAAATTATTTTGTATTTTTTTTCAAAAACTATTCAACCTATCAAGTTCAGAATAATTTTCCTAGAAAGTTTTTATAAAGTTCTACTTTTGAATTTTTTTCATATTTTTAAAACTTATGGTTCAAAAGTTAGAGGGGGGGGACACATTTTTTTAACTTCTGGAGCGATTATTTCCGAAAATATTTACATGATCAAAAAATGATTTTACTAAACCCCTATTCATTTTTAAATATCTATCCAACAATATATCACACGTTAGGGTTGAAATGAAAAAAAAAAAAACACTCCCCGCTTTACTTATAGGGGAGGTACCCTAATAAAACATTTTTTCCCACTTTTTATTTTACCACTTTGTCGGCGTGTTTGATATACATATTAGTACCAAATTTCAGCTTTCTAGTGCTAACGGTCACTGAGATTATCCGCGGACGGACTGACGGACGGACAGACATGGCGAAACTATAAGGGTTCCTAGTTGACTACGGAACCCTAAAAACGGAATCATTATACTAGGATCACTCATGCACTCATTTGCCCATCAGTCCTAGCCAATTTGCTCCGAAACTACTTGGACCTATTGAAATGAACTGACGCAAAGGTTTTGTATATTGTGTGAAAAATAAAATAAAAGGGCTCGTTACGCGAATGTAAAACATATATATATATGTATTTAATTCTACGATACATCGTTTTGAAGTGAAATATCATAATAAAATGCTAAAATTGACCATTCCTCCCCAAATACGTAAAATTTGAAAAAAAAAAACAAGAGCATAATTTGTACATAAGAAAAATAAACATTGTAAAAATAGTGTGATGTAGGTTCGGAATGCGAGACCAACTAGCAATAGCGCTATTATAAGATTAGTTTATTTGTAAATATTTGCATGCCTACCGTAAAATGGGGTGAGTAGGGTGAAAACTGACATTCAAACCTCTTTAACATTTTATTTTTATACAAAGATTTCATACAAAGGTGATTTTAGAACATCGTTGGATCGATTTTTTTTCTTATGAATATCACTATAGCTCCATTTGTAATACGAATACATTATTTAGGTAGCAGTAGCCTTTAAAAGCCATTTCACCCCCCTGGCATCCCTTCTCTCCTCATTCATAACCCAACTGTCCACGCAATACCTTCTCACCCCATTTTACGGTACTTCTATAAGGTAACAAGCATAACGCTACTACTACATTTACCTTATGTTTAGGAAATAAATGATTCATATTCTTACCCGGTATTTGTTTTAATCCAGATTAGTTCAACGGGCAAACATGACTTAATAAACGGAAAGCTAGCCACGTCAGATATGACACAATAATGAGAGCATTGACACCCCTGCAGTCAGTTTGCTATACTATGCTTATTTCTAGATCTGGACAACTCTGGCAGCTGTAAAGTGGTTAAGGTCAAACAATGCAAACCACTTCAAGAAATCCCAATCCTAGAATTCTGGGTTTGATGCAACATTATGAGAAATTTTATAAATAATTAGATTATATCATTGCCAAAAGTTTCTGTTGGTGGAAAGTAGTGCCAAACAATGTATAATGTAATTCATAGTTTGTCGCGTACTATTTTGGTTTCCGTAAAAATACGCAATGTTTTTTGTTGTAATGTGAAAACATAGGCTCTGTCCTTTATGACTGAGAAAACTTCGGCAGTTTTTACCTATTTTAGTGTTACTATTTTCCAATTCAACATTTTTGCTAGACTTTCACTCTGACCTCCACCCATTAAAAGCTGCCAGATGCCCGGATCTAGCAATAAGGATAGTATAGCAATCTAACCAGACGGGTTTTGTTGCTCTCATTATTGTGTCATATCTGACGTGGCTAGCTCTTAGTCTATAAATAAAAATCTCATTAAGTCTGAATTACCTTGATAAATGATAATTAAGAAATGAAGTATAGTGAAATAACGGAAATGGATCTAAGTATTGTACTATGTACAGTCATTGAGACTAAATTGAATAGTCTAATTTCCTTGATAATCGCCAGATGAGAGATAATCCGTATTGATTAGTTAATTGAAACCGTAATTTGATTGATCCGATTTAGCCCTAAACTATAATTACCGGAAGATTATTATTTCTATTTTGATCAGCAATGGAATAGGGTGATTGTGCTAGTTTTCGTCCGTATATTTAAATTTCCCGTCTAAACTTATACATACATTTTAGCAGAAAAGCTTAAAATAATAAAAAAATTACTACAGAATAAACTATAAAAAAAAAAATTTTAACGACAAAACTTTCCTCGTATATTTGTAGCGGTTTAATCAAGTGGACGGTAAACTGGACCTGGACGGGAAATTAGCGCAATCACCCTACCGTAGACAAAGTTTAGATATTGATCACCCCGATAATAAAAAATAATAAAAATATTTATTCAATAGCACAAAAAATGTTACAGTTTTCAGGTTGGTGCCTCTTTTTAAGTATAAAAATACCTGTGTCAAGAGACACCGCTCTTCCTTAGAGATTAACAACATCATAATATGGGTATGCTTTAATTTTACTTACGTACTAGAGAAACGTGCATTTTCTGGAGGTGTTTGCTAGAGTTATGTATACAACATTTATTTACGAAAACTACGCGAAATATACAATATAAGGCAAAATTTAAGCAGAACAAAACTAAAATTAAAAATAGAACAAAAATACAATTTAAAAATTAACCAAAATAATACAATCCTATTGAAGGAGCCACCGTAAATATGTGTATGTGTATGTGCGCGTGTTTTAGTGTGCGTGTGTGTGTGTGTGTGTGTGTGTGTGTGTGTGTGTGTGTGTGTGTGTGTGTGTGTGTGTGTGTGTGTGTGTGTGTGTGTGTATGTGTGCGTGTGTGCGTATGTGTGTTTGAAAGTGTAAATGAAGATAATTTTATGTATAAGCCCACTCATTATTTTAAAAGATTTTCCAGATCATAATAATATTTTGTTTTAATCCAGTCCAGAATTTTCTTTTTACATTCTCTGAAGGTTGTAGGATATATGTCTTGATCTTTTTCAAGAATGTTATATAAATTTGCCGACTGTGTTAGATATTGCTTTTCCGCAAATACGTGCTTTGTTTGTGGGATAGTGATTACGTTAGGTTTTAATCTCGTTTCTTTTTTTGTGATCCCACTAAAACGGGTGCCTTTATGTCTTCGTAAGATAGTGTGTAAGACGTATAATTTTCTTACCGATAAAAGCCCACATAAGTCGTACAAGTCGCTGGTAGGAAATCTGAATGGCTTGAAGTACATAACTTTTAGTAAATCTCTCTGGGCCCTTTCCAGTTGCAAGAACTTCGTTTTTGTAGCACCACCCCAGACAGGGATGCAGTAAGACAAGACTGATTGTGCTAAAGAGATATAAATCTGATTTAATAATTTAGAATCTGCAACATGTCTCAAGTGTTTAAATGTCCATATAAGTTTACGGGTTCGGGACATCATCAGTTCGGTGTGCATATGCCATGTCAATCTTTGATCAATTATTACTCCTAGATATTTGAAGGTTTCCACTTTAGTTATAGCAGGGCAGGAGCAGTTAGGTTGAGAATTTTCTTTGCAGTTATGTATCTGAATTTTAAAAGAAGAGTCAGGTTGCGTTTTGGTAGTCATTGTAAAACAGATGTAGTTGGTTTTATCAGTATTTAAGGTTAGAAGATTTTCTTGTAACCAGAAAGCGATTTTACGTAGGCCTTTCTCAGTCGATTTGCGTACATCCTCCCAAGTATTTCCATAGAAAACAACGGCAGTATCGTCAGCGTAAGCAAAAATGGAAGCGTTGTCAATGTGCATTTTGCATAGTTGGTTCATGTAAATTAAAAAAAGTGTGGGGCCTAGGACACTTCCTTGGGGAACTCCGTAATCAATGTCGCATTCATCACTAGTGTAATTCCCCACTCTTACCCTCTGTTTGCGGTTTCTAAGGTAATCGCTGAGTAACGAGAGAGGGATTCCTCTAAAACCCATATGTTCAAGCGTGTTTATAAGAGTGGGAACAGAAACTGTATCAAACGCCTTTTTTAGGTCGAGAAATACAGTCAGACATTTTTTATTCTTATCTACTTTTTGGATTATCAATGAAGTAAGAGATTGGACTGCATCTTCGGTAGAGAGACCTTTTCTGAAGCCAAATTGATTTGGAGATAGAATATCAAATTTAGTTAGGTAATTGACTAAGCGGATGTTTATTAGTTTTTCTAATATTTTAGATAAAACAGGAAGAACAGATATAGGTCTGTAATTTGAAACTAGATTTCTGTTTCCACTCTTATACACTGGAGTAACAATAGCCAGTTTAAGAGAGTCAGGAAATATAGTGATGATGAGTAATAAATAATAACTCATTAAATACCTTTGGAAAACGGCACATAATAGATACTCATAATCATAACTTCTATTACATGCGTAATGAGTGATCATTTTAACCGCTTATCTATTTCAATTGCCCACTTTGTATCCATGAATAGTCAATAGCAAGGACCATAATTTAATACCTGAACTACAATGTCTATACAGAATTGATTTCCTATAATTTAGGCACCTACCGCGTTACTAATGTATCACGTTTAAGTTTCAAACATTTATTTTGTTCGGCGATCTGACCTTATTAAAGTAATTTATGCATGTGTGTATATATTATAATAATCGTACTATGTAGTTAATTGTATTGTAAGATTATGCCGAAAGGTACATCATAGTTGGTACTTTTTAAATAACCTGTCACGTATTATTATTATTTCTCTTTATTTATTTTCCTTCTTAGGATTAGGTTTTTACAATATTTTTATAAAAGTAAAATATAAAAATACATCTAAAACATAGAAAAACATTAAAAACATTGTAAAAAACCTATCCTAGGGTGCCGCTGGCAAAGGAGCAAGGCCCAGGCTGCCGATGGTCAGGGCCGCAGAGAGAGGAACCTTCGGACTATGCGCGCCGTGTCCAGGATAACCGCCTTCTGAATCTGACCCTTGATCCAACCAGAACCCCGTAGCGAAAGTCTCTCTAGGTGTTGGTCGAGACTCTTCGCTATGAGACCGTTCGCAGAAACAACTATCGGCACAATGATCGCCGAATCAACCTCCCACATGGCGGTTACCTCGTGAGCCAAGTCTAGGTACTTGCTGGACTTGTCCTTCTCGGCCTTCACGAGGTTCTCGTCACGTGGGACGGTGATGTCGACGAGCATGGCCCCGCGTTGCGTTATTATTATTATTATTAATTTCTTTAATCAGACAGATATCCATTACTAAAACTAACATATTTACATGACAATCAAATTAAATTACAATTACAAACAATTACAATTACCTATACGTAATATATTGTATCCCTATAATGACGAAATAAAAATGAATGATTGATTTACATTCGAGTAGATGTCGCTGCCGCAGCTAATATCACAAATAGACGTATAGCTAGCCTGAAAAGTGAAAACATATACATATGAGTTATCATTTAGAAACTTGGAAAACTTTTACACCTCCAACTATTATTAGGCTTTTTATTTTGTATGGCATTTGGGTCTTAAACCCCCTGTAAAATATCATTAACTTTGGAGATTATGCATCTCTGTTACATTGCAGTTGTAATTTATTTTTTCTTGCTGTTGTTGTATTTATGTATATTTTAAATGTACTTTCATGTGACTCAACAAAATGTATCCTTTAATGCTTTTATTATTGACATGTGACCGCGATTTTGTATCAGCATCAGTCCACTATTATCTGGTCCATGCTCAATAGTAAATTATCAGAAATGGAGATAATTTGTTTCTGAAAAATGTTATTTTGTATTTACACTTAACGCCGCTATCACCAGGAAATACTCGATGACTCAAAATAAAATCTCACGTCTGAGTTAAACAGAAAGTACTTGTTATCAGAATTGCATATTAAGTGTGGCATATCACGCCCGTGTAGCGTGAATTTAAGTAGTTTTTACTTCCCTGGGGAGTTATGAACTTTTACATATGCACTTTTTGTCCAAATACTTGTTTTTTGTGAAGAACGTGTGTTTTGGAGGCTTTCCTATTCTCATGCTCAAGTCATACAGAGTTTTCGCCATTAGGCTTCTATTAAACTCTAGTGTGTAATATTTATCTCAACCCGCACGGTACACAACATAATTTTACTATAATGTTTTCGAGACTTTTACTACAATATTTTCGAGAATCAGTAAATTAGTGATTTTTTTTGTTTTCAGGCCCGCAAATTACTGAGAAGAATGGCGGTAATGCTTACTACTCATTATATGACTGATTTTACTACTTTGTCAATATTAGCTTTGTCAATGATAGCATCATATTTTATATCCATGAGATGCTTGCAATAAACTACATCAAACACTTGAGTTGCAATACAAATAGATCTTTAGATAAACGACCGTATCTTCGTTATCTTTTTGCGGTGTGTACCTACTTATACAATGCTCCTCCACATCACGCATTTATACACTGGAAAGAAACATTGATTTTGGAATTTATTACACTAGAATAAGATATATACCTAACTAGAATAAGAGCTCAAAGAGGACCCAATGTATTGACGATGAGGGACCTTCTTATTCCTTTAGTCGTCAACACAGTGAATCCTCCTTTTTGTAAAGGGTCGGCAACGCGCATGTGACTCCTATGTAGTTGCAGGCGTCCATAGGTTACGGTAGCTGCTTACCATCAGGCGGGCCGTATGCTTGTTTGCCACCGTCGTGGTATAAAAAATATATATATATTTGAATGGTTCTCGATGGCCCTTACGGCTTTTTTTGTGCTAAAACCCTACACAGTTCTTTGTCACGTTATCAGTCGAGCTCTTTACCCGAAAAGGAGTGAATTAAAAACCTCGAAATACATAGATATTTTCTACCTAAATATAAGATATGATAAATTTTATTGGTAATATACACGTCACGTACACGTCAGGTACAATTTTGTGATAAGATTGTAATAATAATTTAAAAATAATTGTATATTTTTTTATTCAATAACAATAAGTACGTACCGTAAAATGGGCTGGGTAGGGATTGCGTGGAGAGTTGGGTTATGAATGGGGAGAGAAGGGGGCGAGATGGTTTTTAAAGGCTACTGCTACCTAAATAATGTATTCGTATTACAAATGGAGCTATAGTTATATTCATAACAAAAAAAACGATCCAACAATGTTCCAAAATCACCTTTGTATGAAATCCCATCAAACCCCAACTACCCAACTACGAGGTACAGTCGCCATCAGATATATCGGAGCGGCCAAGGTGGTCACAAATATCTGAACAACGCCTCTATTGTCTACGCGATAAAGTGCATGCTCCGATATTTTTGAGTACCACGGCCGCTCCGATATGACGACTGTACTATGGGGTGAGGAGCGATTTTGTGTTTATCGGTAAAGTTAGGAAATGGAACTAGCCAAAATCATACAAAACTAAAATACAAACGTTCGGAACATTTATCATTTAGTTTATATAACTATGTAAAAATACAATTTTAACGAGGTTTGAATATCAGTTTTCTCCCTACTCGCCCCATTTTAAGGTAGTGCTATATATTTTTCACATAGTTGTAGTTTAATAATTTAACTATAACACTATTTTGTTTTGTAAGTAGCCACGATTCTAACTTACTTTTATATTGGTATCAATGTTACTCTGCGTCCGTAGGAAACACCTTAGACAACCCTACACGGGATCCCTGGGTGGTGATAAAAAAAAACTTGGCAGCTGCACTGTCCCATCTGGACCTCGCAGCACGCACTGGATTTTCATTGTCTGCTTTCCCATTACTACTTACTACCCCAGGGAAGAAATGCCTATCTATATCCAGTGACATGTAGCCATACGATAAATAAATAAAATGTTGTTAAGCATTGATATGATTTCAGTTTTAATCAACTTTCAAAAAAGATAAAAAAAGTTGGTACTGAACGAAATACCGAAACCTAAACACACAGCCGAATAGCGTGTCACTTTGTCTTGTGTGGAACAAGCAAAAATAAAATTATGTTCTATTTTAATTCGTTACACTATTACACTATAACAGAAGACCATAGTCTGAAACTAATTACTTAAAAGAAATTTAAATCGAAGATCTACCTGCTTATAACAAAGTCATTTAATATACATTTTGCGCTAGTGACCAATCTGATACATTAAATTAGTATATACAGAGTGGATTATTTTATGAATTTATGAATCAGGTTATTTGGCAATCTCTGGGTCGAATTACGTAGTGAGCCGAATCCCAACTCGGACTTGGCCAGATTTTTTTCTTTTTAGGGATCCGTAGCCAAAATGCCAAAAACGGAACCCTTATAGTTTCGTCATGTCCGTCTGTCCGTACGTCCGTCCGTATGTCACAGCCATTTTACTCGGGAACTATAAGACGTATCTTAATAAAAATTTGACATGAGGTGTATTTTGTATGCCGTTATTTAGTTATGTATTGAAATTGCAGAAAATAAAAATCAGGGGGGGGGGGGGGCTCCATACATCTAACTAAAGGAGATCGTCAATTTTTGTTAGGTGTTCTGGCCCAGATTATTTAGGACCGTTTAGGAATGGTTCTTACCTTTGAAGAATCGTCATAATTTATAGATCAAGATGGTGGTAAAAATATTGCGAAATCTAATGGGAAAATTGAAAAATCGTGCATTTAAAACTTGAATCTGACAAGGACAATATTTGAAAGCGTGCTTTCCTATGATTTATATATTAATGTAAAAAAAGGACCGATTTTTTAAAGATAATGTACAAAAGCGGACTTGAAAACAAAACGGGAATCATGATGAAATAATAAAAAGTCATATTTTGATCGTATTTATAGTTCCTGTATTTCGATAAACAAAGACGGCTGTCAAACCTTCTTTGATACTATTAACTCAACATTCCTAACACCTATTGCGAAGGGATAAGGTTTACCACCGTTAAGTGCGATAGCACTAGTATCTGACATTGCAAAATTAAAAAAAAGATGCGTTTCGTTATCGAAGGAGCATGATATTATGCCATTATGAAACCCACTTTTAATATTCAAACTCCGATCAAAAATGCAAAAATACGCATTTTCAATCTTTAGGCGTTTTAATACAGTCGATTCTTATTTTAAACTTTCGTATTCATAGGCTTAGATACTATTTTAATATTACGATGTTCTAACTAACCGAATAGTATCAAAACGCAGATTATGTAACGGTATACATTGACAGTGTCAAACCAAAAAACAATCCCGTATCAGGCCAGAGTGAAGTTAAACTTTATGTCAATGCCATACGGACGTTAACTACTTGTCTTGCTGTATTTTAATCGCGGAAAAATCAACATAATGTTTATTTATTTAGTATTTCTAATTCCCGTTTCATTTTTTTGCAATATTTTGTCTACTTTAGTAATAAAATGAGTATTTATTTTACATTGCAGCACAAACTGTATACGGTTTATATCAGGTGGCCCATAATTGACGATCTCCTTTCAGAATTTTTTTTTACCAAATATCAACATGTTGCACATTAACCGATAGATCTTTAAAAATAACATTGAAGTTTCTTTGAACATTTTGTGATTAAGTAAATATTTTCAGAAATAATCGCTTCGAAAGTCGGAAAAATAGCGTCCCCCCCACTGTAACTTTTGAACCGTAAGTCCAGCAAATATGAAAAAAATTGAAAAGATGCGCGTCATTATATACTTTCTAAAAAAATTGTTTTTAATATTATCGGTATAGCCATTTTAGAGTAATTTCCAAAAAACTTCTTCCGTAGGCATCAGATACGACTTTTTGGCATTAGTTTGGTTCTTATTCCATTGAAGCTACGCTATGCATGGTCCGACACGCACTTGGCCGGTTTTTTGACTTCAATATTTTAAGCAAAACAATAAAACTTCTAACATTGAACATGTTATACCGATACCGATTAAAATTTTGTTTTTTTTAAATTATGCCACTAAGGGCCAGTTCCACCAACCCCTTTCGATGGACTCATCAGCGGGGACTATAAAAATTCCATACAAAAGAATTTAGCGAACAATTTAGCGGTCACAGACGGTTTGGTGCAACCGACCTCAAGTCAAAACTTAGTATTATTAAAAAAAACATTTACTTTTCAATAAATAAATAATGCGATACTTAAGTACGAAATAATAATTAATTATTATTAAATTCACTGTATGCAACAATTAATTACTAGCCGTATCGCGTAATATCCGACATTATTCAGTTACAGATACGTAGGAATAATTGAAGCGTTGTGAAATTAAATGCACTACCTATCTATACACATGGGTACAGTCAGCAGCAAAAGTACAGTCTGGCAAAAGAAGTTTTGAAGTAACGGTAGAAGAAAAAAACTATACTCCTCGTCAAAAAACCTATACACATCCCATTTTAGTGGTGGTGAAAATAGTGGTAAAAAACATCTCGGCAGGGAGTTCATTACACAGCCGGACCTTCGTGTTTTTTTATATAAAGGGGTTAAGTATTAAGAGCTTAATTATTTTATTGATACAATATCTATTCAATCACCATGTACTTGAAAATTAAAATGAAAAATGAAAAATGTTTATTGGGCTAAATAGTATACATTCTTAATACAATTCGACTTGGGTCCTCCTTGTAAGTAAACATATACCTGTATCAGGAGAACCCGCTCTTCTTTAATATGGGTACTTGTAATCTACTTATATCCATTTAACCTAAACAAGTAACTATTAAGACTATTATTATTATTATTTAATTATTAATGTATTTAGACATTCAAGGGATAAAGTAATATAAAATAAGTGAGTATTTGAGTGTGTGTGTCTCTGTGTGTGTGTATGTGTGTGTGTGTGTGTGTGTGTGTGTGCGTGTATGTTAATAAAGTTCAGTATATAAGTATTTCTACATCATTGTATTCAAGAGATTTCAGCCACTTTGTTATAGATATTTTGCATTTAAACAGAGGTAGATGATAAATGGAAAGTATGTTATTTATGGTATTGGTACTTGGTGACATAAAAAAAATATTCAGGTAAATTATACTACAATGCAACACAGGGCTTCAGAAACGGACAGTTAGTGGCGCAGTCTGGTAGGATGATAAATCAATGTACAACTGAGACAAGGGTAATGGCCGGTGGACGAGCCATACAGTCTGCAACCGAAGTTAATCGAATACTCATACTGATACGCACGCAACTTTGTCGCCCAAAGAATAAGGCTTTTGAACGACTTGTGTATACTACTTTATGGGTTTGACTGTATTTCCGTGAGCTATTATGGCTATCATTCGTCAAATCTGAATGTTATAAGGAGTTTATGGTTCACAATTAATTTGTCGTTCAATTACGATATACGAATAGGAACTATACCCAAATAATACCATTCAATGAGGGCATTTAATATAACACAAATATATTATCACCAGGAATCAAACCCAAGACGACCATTTTCGTAATCAGGGCCACTACTAACTAGGCCTCAAGGCCAAGGGCTCCGCGCGCTGGTTATTGATATTTGACGAGGTTTGAGTTGATATTGCTACAACGATATATCGATTATCAGTTCAATGTTTTATCTTCAGTATCAAAAGACGGATCTTGTATAAAAATACGTATAACATTGTTTCATGATTTTTAAACGTGGTTCGGATGATTCAAATGTTGTTGATAGGCATTTACATTTATTAAATCTAGGAACATAATGCTGTTCATTATGTTATTTTTTTATTTATTTTTTTGAAAGTGGATTTGTCGTATGATTTACTTATACAACGTGTTACACGCAAGACTAAAAACCTGAAAAGTGTTTGTTCAGAATTTAGAGTAGAATCGATTGCAGACTCGAACTTACAATGGCATCCACATATAGCTACCCTAGCTGGGAAACTTAGCTCTGCAGCCTATGCCGTGAGGCGAATCAGCCATCTAACAAACAGTGAAACTGCCAGGCTGGTATACTTCAGTTACTTTCACAGTGTTATGTCGTATGGAATTCTGTTGTGGGGTAAAGCAGCTGATATTGGGACCATATTTGTGCTACAAAAACGAGCTGTACGTGGCATTTATAAAATGCGCGGTCGAGCATCCGTAAGAGGAAAATTTGAAGAGGCAAATATTCTTACCGTAGCATCTCAATACGTACTTGAAAACATTATGTATGTGCGGAAAAACATCCATAAATTCAAGCTCAACAGTGATATCCATAACTATAACACTAGAAATAAAGATAAGATTGCTGAGCCTGGCCACCGCCTCGGTAAGGTTCGTACGTCTTTTGCTGGGAACTGTACACGTTTTTATAACAAAGTCCCCGCTGATGTAGTGAATTTGCCACTAAATAAATTCAAGTCTTATGTTAAGCGCTATTTGTTGAGGAGAGAGTACTATACTTTAAAGGAATTCATTGAGGATAACGATGCCTTTAAGCCTGTAGCTTGATATAGTTAGTACAATACAAATTGAGAAATTATTAGGTACATTACTCTATGAAGCAGCTTTACTAGTGTCCAGTATTACCTGTTTTTCATTTTTGTTTTATTTTGTTTTTATTTAGTATTTGGACACTTAGAGACGTTATACATCTCTAAGTCTTGCATTCGCAAATATTTATATGTATAGATATATATTTAATGATCCTGACGCTTAGAGACATGTACATCTCTATGTCACTTTTATATTGTAATTTAGTTCACGCATGTAAAATACGAGCACAGAATATTGTTTCTCACCAGACTAAACATGGCTAGTTTTTATTATTTATTAAAGCCCGCCAGCTTGAACATGTCATGCTCGCTTAAAAGGCTCTACTTATGGTGGCGTCGTTGATCGGATCGCCACTTTCCCGAAGAAAGGTTGAGGGAGGCGATGGCTGAGATATGCGTCATACTCGTGAATGGGTGCTGTTTGTGGAGACCGGTCTGTTTAGGCTAACTGGGGTAATACATTTACGTAACTTTTTATTAATCATATTTAATTTTAGTTTAATTGGCTTTAGACACAACATTCGGTGCTTGATTATCCATATTTTTTTATTATATAGAATATATAGATCAAGACACTTGGAGACCTTATACATCTCTAAGTATAATTTAGAAATAGTATGTTTATTGTATACTAGAATCACTTAAGTACTTTTTTTTATATTATTTAAATTCAAAGTTTGTTTCTAACTGTTGATGATGGATTATTATAATTTGGAAATTTATGTAGACACAGTTCAGGTAAGAAAGTATATCAAACTTGTATGTAATTTATTTTCAATAGTCAGATTTGGACTCATCTTTTTTCTTTGGTATTTTTCTTAAACTATAACCTATTGTTGGTTAATCTAACCTTGGTTTGATATGTTTTCTTATAGAACAACGCACTTATATGTATTGTTTAGTTTTGATGTACTGTTGTTTTGAAAAAATAAGTCCCGCCGAGTTTCTTGCCGGACATAATTCTTCTCGGGTCAGAGGTGTAGGGTTAGAACCGGTGTAGTTTGATTTTTTTTCTCTCTCTTTTACTTTGACGTGTAAAAGTGCCCTTGTGGCCTACTTACTGAATAAATGTTTGAGTTTTGAGTTTTTGAGTTTTGAGTATATAACATGCAGCAGATTGCAGTAACATGGGTATACTTTTTCTTTAATTTTCCATTTTTTTACGTGTCGAGTCTAAAAGTTTCGAATACTACAGTTTACCATTCTCTTGAGAGGTTAGCAGATAGAGGTTGAATATTTAATAATGGCTGACAAGTGTCATGTACGAGTAGGTTGTCAAAGTATGGCATCTTATGTCATGTCATACAAATTGACAAAGTAGGTTGATAGGTTGACATGGCATGACACATGTAGAGATGTGACGACAACGAGTGTAGAGTTAACAATTGAATAGAATTGCAAGAAAAACTAAACATACGAATCTTTCGAAATAATTAACCGATTGAAAAGTAAATACTCTAGATTAATTAACAATAATAAAAATCGTTTGGGGTGTTTAGTGGCTCAAGTAACAGTTGTATACCTACTTTGATATTTTATTACAAAATATATTACTATCGAGATAAAAACTAACGAGATAGGTACTTAGTTTGATTTTAACCATGGCTGCATGATGGTTTTTTGGCCAAAATTGCCCAAGATTGATTCCATACATCTCGAACATAATGCATTTTAATGCTAACATACTTTTTAATTTAAGACCACTACCTGTGGTTAATACGATGAGCCGTGAAAACACTATAAAACTCTGTATTTGAATCGAAGGTCATTGGAGATATCATGGAGCCCTATAATTAAAACTTGAATACAAATTGAAAATTTGAGCGTCAGTTATGGACTAAGAGCTGGCGACGTATGACATAATAATGAGAGCAACAAAACCCGTCTAGTAAGATTGCAATACTATCCTTTTTGCGGGCATCTGGCAGCTATTGATGGGTGGAGGTTAGAGTGACAGACAAGCAAAATTTTTCAGTTGGAAAAAAGTATAATCAAAATAGGTAAAAACTGCCGAAGTTGTCTTGTTTATAGAGGATGGAGCCTATATTATAACATTAGAATAAAAAACATTGCGTAAACGGAATCAGTCAGCGACAAACTATGAATTACAGTATACGTTGTTTTAAACTACTTTTTCTACTCGCCGACTGTAATGTTTGAATTGAGATTGTGTAGACCGAACTACTAGCGCATACTCTCCGATAGAGCTTTTATGGTCGCATTTTGTAGCATCGCCAACGATGGTACAAGGGATTTTCATACAATATTGTAACACTGTTGCACGAGCCCGCGCGGCCACGCCGCCGTCGCCGGGGGCTCGGGCAACTTACTTAACTGTATAGAGGCAGCAGGTCTTTCGTCGAAGTCTATTCTAACCGGCTTGCCTATATTGAGTACTCGTAGAAAAAGTATTTTATACAATACTGACATAATCAAACTTTTCAATCTCGTACCTTACTTAGGCCACTCAGCAAGCTTCGTGACCTAAACACGGTACTCGACTGAAAAGCTCTTAATTATAACATAACATAACATAATGCAGTAAAACACTTCTATAATTGCATAACCACGTTTAATTTTGAAGACAAAGTAAAAATATTTAAGATTAGCAAAAATAGTCAATTATTTAAAATTTAGCATTTCACGTAAAAATCACAATAACGGTATCTATATAAGGATATTTCACATTCAATAACTTCCCTAGTGGTCAGAATGCAATTAAATTACAATAATAAAAATATTTAAAATTAGCACTTCACTTAAAAATGAAGACAACTGTACCTATTTCACACTCACATTCAACAACCTCCCTAGTGGCCAGAATGTAATTAAATTACAATAATAAAAATATTTAATATTAGCACTTCACTTAAAAATGAAGACAACTGTACCTATATAAGGATATTTCACATTCAATAGTTAGCAAAACTGGTAAGTAAAAATAAAGACTCGGCTGGTAATAATTTGGCTGCAGGAAAATAATGGGTTAATGAGGCGGGTGATATGGATGGTGACAGATGATTCGCTGGCTGAACGTAGCCTAAATTAAAGAGCCAGGTCTTTATACGCCCGTCAAACGAGGCAATTGGAATTTGGAGAAATTTAGCAAAACAACAAAAAAAACTATTATGGCACAAAAATACTGGATACAAAGAAAAGGAATCGGATTTATAACGTTTTTAAAAAAAATGTAAATAATTTGATATTCTCGAAAGCAGGATGGCTAAAGCTGTTGTTTTAAATTAAAAAGAGTTCGTGGGCAAGTGTCCGCTTTGATTTAGGCGGACCCAATAGCTCGCTGAACTCCCTTTCTCACTTGGAGAGCCCGCTGGATGCGGACTCTAATTCTCCGATGAATGGTGAAGAAACCCGCGGAAAACGCGGCAGTTGCAGACCGTCTCGCCGGTCCGGCACCCACAAGTGCCTTCCGGAATCCTTCCGGCTCAGGCGGTCCCTCTGGTTGCCTTTTTGTCCGGCGACGTATTTGGTTTTTAAAAATTTGTATTTAATAATGTATTAGCACTTGCTATATAATGTTTGAGCGCAAAGATCTACAGAAATAGATCGCACTTCAACTCGATGCAACTAAGCAAATTACAGCAAAACTCTCAGACAAAACCAGAATATCTGTTTTTCTTTAAAAATCTCCCGTCGCTCTGACACACTCAATCAAAAAAAAAATCAACTTTTTTCTTTTTGACAATCTGGAATACCTCAAAAATTCACATTCAAAATTAGCGCGAGTATTATCTAAATTTTATAACTGCCAGACGTATTACAAAATGCGGACTGATATAAGCGCCATCTACCTGTAATGCCGTGAATCACAATGTACGCTTTTTATACAGGGTGTTTGGTAACCGGATGCAAAGCCGAAAGTAGGAGATAGTCTAGGTCATGTAGAACATTTTTAGCCATACTTGTCTTAGACAAATGTTATTAGTTTTTTTTTAATTTAAATTTTAAGATTTGTCGGAGAAAACTGCAAAACTTCAGACTAAATCGATAATTAGTACTTTTTTTACTGCAGGTAGATTTTTTTTTGTTTTATTTCTTATTGTGCAATGTCTATCAAACACTAGAAAAGTGATTTCAAACATCTGTGTCTAAAGAAAACAAGTTGACAGCGATTTAAAATTTTAGTTACATGAAAATGTAAACGATTTAAGTGATTTCAAAGTACGATAAAAAAAAAACTAAAATAGCCACGAATTTTCAAACCATTTTAAAAACATGCTTGGCTTTTACCCTTTTATTTAAGCTATCAAACACGACTGTAGCTACTGTATCCTTGAAAATAAGCCACCTAAACCAACTGGGTAGCTAAAATGTTTCACTCTACTTGTGATACTTGTGGTAGTTGTGGTGACGAATCTCATTATGATTTTACAATAAAACATTGGTTCTGAATACTAAGTTGGCGTTGACTTGACATTTGACTTGTTTTAAAAGGGTTAAGTGTACTGGACAAAACTACCACATGCAATTTTAACAAACAAAGGCTTGCGGCGGTGAGAGACAAAAGAGACTGATAGCGGCAGGCGGTGAGCGGCGTTAAACAAAGATGATCGGTTTTGTGCTTTATTGACAAAGATAAACTGATTAGCTACATGAGTATTTGTGCAAAAACTAGTAATTTAGTCTAGTTACAACTTCAGTTGCGATTAGACGTTCATTGTGGTTTAATTTCCCGCTCTCATCTCAATTTACCGTGTCAAGTTGTAGCTGCCGTAGGCGCTCCTTCACGTGTAATTACGACTTCTTCATTGTAAACATGGAGTTTACGAACGAAGAATACGCCGACATTATCTACATGTACTGCAAAGCTGACAGTAATGGAGCGATGGCCCGACGGATGTACCAAGAGCGTTTTCCAAACCGGAGATTGCCTAATGTGAGAGTGTTTTACAATTCATTCCGAAGGCTACGTGAGAATGGTATTGCTGTGCAACATGGAGGGAATCCAGGACGTAATCGCCCTGAAGTGGAGGAAGACGTTCTACAGGCATTTGCAGAGGATCCGAATACGAGCATCAGAGTGGTAGCTCGTAATCTGAACTTGTCCACATGGAAAGTATGGGCCACAATGAATCGTGAGGGAAAATATCCTTTTCGCGGCATCGGAGTTCAAGGTTTGGACGAAGGAGATCCTGCACGCCGAGTGGACTTCTGCCGATTTTTACTCAATGCGGATATCGAAGACCGACGTTTTTTGCGAAGCATTCTTTGGACCGATGAATCGAAATTTTCCCGGGAGGGGATCACAAATTTCCATAACCTACACCAATGGGCTGACAAAAACAACAATCCACATTGGAAAAAGCAAGTGTCCTTCCAAAGAAGGTTTTCCGTCAATGTGTGGGCTGGAATCATCGGCAGAGTCCTTATTGGGCCACATTTTTTGCCAAATAATTTAAATGGGGCAAATTATTTGGAATTTTTACAAAACGATTTGCCCAGGCTTATTGACGAAGACCAGCTGCCCGGTGCAGTGACATTTCAACACGACGGTTGTCCCGCCCATTACTCTCTGGCTGTAAGGGAGCATCTGGATAACTGTTTCCCGGACGGTTGGATCGGCAGAGGCGGACGAATCCCTTGGCCCGCTCGGTCACCTGATTTGACACCATTGGATTTTTTCGTTTGGGGCCGAGCTAAGGAGCTAGTCTACACACAAGAGGTCATTAATACCGTAGAAGAGCTGAGGGAGAGGATAGAAGCGGCGTTCGAAAGGATGAGGGAAGAAATGATATTCGGAACAACCACCACAGAAGTAAGAAGACGGGCTCGTGCTTGTATTCGAAACGGCGGGTCACATTTTGAAAACGAGCGATGATGTGTAATTTTAATGTGTTGATCGTAAAAATAAATAACTTATCTTTTATGCTTTTGTTTTAATTTACCCTAAACATTCCCTCTTATTAGTACAGGTAGCCTATTTTCAAAGATAAAATGGCTTGAGACATGATTGTCTTATCGCCCGCCGCCTGCCGCTATCAGTCCCTTTTTTCTCTCACCGCCGCAAGCCTTTGTTTGTTAAAATTGCATGTGGTAGTTTTGTCCAGTACACTTAACCCTTTTAAAACAAGTCAAATGTCAAGTCAACGCCAACTTAGTATTCAGAACCAATGTTTTATTGTAAAATCATAATGAGATTCGTCACCACAACTACCACAAGTATCACAAGTAGAGTGAAACATTTTAGCTACCCAGTTGGTTTAGGTGGCTTATTTTCAAGGATACAGTAGCTACAGTCGTGTTTGATAGCTTAAATAAAAGGGTAAAAGCCAAGCATGTTTTTAAAATGGTTTGAAAATTCGTGGCTATTTTAGTTTTTTTTTTCGTACTTTGAAATCACTTAAATCGTTTACATTTTCATGTAACTAAAATTTTAAATCGCTGTCAACTTGTTTTCTTTAGACACAGATGTTTGAAATCACTTTTCTAGTGTTTGATAGACATTGCACAATACGAAATAAAACAAAAAAAAATCTACCTGCGGTAAAAAAGTACTAATTATCGATTTAGTCTGAAGTTTTGCAGTTTTCTCCGACAAATTTTTAAATTTAAATTAAAAAAAAAACTAATAACATTTGTCTAAGACAAGTATGGCTAAAAATGTTCTACATGACCTAGGCTATCTCCTACTTTCGGCTTTGCATCCGGTTACCAAACACCCTGTATATCAACCGTGACCTAGCCTTAGACCTCCCTTAGACACAGAAGTTCAGAAGTTCTAAAGAAAGTCGACAGATGTCGTACGATACGTAGCGTCATGCTACAGCATCTCCCTACCAAACAAAGAAACAAACGAACAACAACACAAGAAAACACAAGAAAACTAACCCCAAGCAACAAAAAAAACACAACTTAATGCTAAGGCCAAAAAAGGTACAACAAGAGAACCCTAAACGAATTCCAAAGAAACAAAACTAACCAGTTATTAACATTACCCCTAAAGACTAACCTAATAGATTAACAAGATGACAAAACGCCAACCAACGCGTCACGCGGTCCAAGACGTGACGGCCGGGATAGGACAGAAACTGCACCTGGCCACAGATCTTAATCCCTCACATCGAGTCATCAAATTATACAACCAGGCTATCATAGACCGGGAAAGATAAACGAAGCCTTAAGCACCAACGGTAAAATAAAGTCAAATCTGGAAAAAGGAGCAAGGAAATGCTCAAACGAAAACAAAAAAAACGATAAGAAACGAATCAAGCAAAGATTACCGATAAGGGAATGGCGGACTAAAGCGCATTTTAGAATTTTGAGAAAACTGAACGGGCCGAAAGAAGAAACTATTTCAAGATATCTTTAATATGATAGGTACCGACGTGCTCGGAATCGGTATCAGCCAGTACATATACCTGTGGAGACACCCGTCTAACCACACGGCACCGAACGAAACGTGGAGCGAATTTACCGCCTCGAAAAGGGTCAGCGGATCCACGCTGGAAATTCCGGCGCCAAACGGTCACCAACGATTCTTGGCGAAGAACGGTTCGTGTTGAACTTGGCGGCGTTACGATGAAAGGCGAAAGCCATCGAATCAGAAACTTTATCGTACACCTCACGAAGCGTCTGAAGATTCGAAGCGCGTTCCATCCGGCTGAGTCCCACATCTTGGTCCACAACCTGATTCTCAACACGTTCACGAATCATTGACAACTCGCGGCCGTACATCAAAAAATTCGGTGTATAAGCAGTAGCCAAATTTATACAAGAGTTTAAATAAAGAGCGACCCGATGTAATGACCCGACCAACTGCGTTGGTCATTTTCAACTAAAATGCTCAAAGTAGTAATCACGACCTGGTTATATCTCTCCACAACGTTCGCTTGTGGCGAATAATATGGGGTATAACACGGACCTGGAATATTATAGCTCGCCAGGAAATCCAGAAATTGACGACTATGAAAAACTGTAGCGTTGTCACAGAGAATGTTATTAGGAACACCGTACCGCAAAATAACCTCCGACTCTAATGCCATCGATATTGACCTCGCATTCACCAACTTCAAAGGGACCAACCAAACAAATTTGGTAAAAACGTCAACCAAAGTCAAAATATAACGACACCCATTACGGCTAACCGGTAAAGGACCAATTAAGTCAATGGAAAGAAGATCCATTGGAGCCGCAACACGACGAGGAAATAAGCGAAGTCCACGAGGTTGTGAATTTGCAATTTTATAAGACTTGCAAATCTGACATTCGGAAAGGAACCTTGTAACATCACGGTACATATTCGGCCAATAGTATAAGTCACGAGCTTTTAAATACGTTTTCATAACACCAGGATAAACGTTGGGAAATCCATTATGAATTTCAGCAACCGCCTCTCTAGTCCTTGAAGCAGGAAGAACTATACGCCATGGATTAGGTGCTAAAGGGTTTTCGGTAGATACCCTGCGCATTAAGACACCATCCCGAAGAGCAAATGCAGTAAACATTTGAGGATTGTCCAAAACTCCCTGGTAAATTCGTTCATACCAAGGATCTCCAGAAGGATCCATGCCACGCGCGAATGAGATAAGCCCAACTTGAGCGCGGGACAAGGCGTCAGGAACAACATTAAGGACACCTTTTTTATGTTCAATCTCAAAGTTATATTGGGAAATCAAAGTTGCCCAACGAGCCAAGCGCCCGGTAGGATTATCAAGGGTGATCAACCATTTAAGAGCAATATGGTCAGTAATGATCTTAAACCTCATTCCATCGAGATATCCGCGGAAATGCTTTATGGAATCAACAACGGCGAGAAGCTCATGTTCGGTTGTCCCGTATCCACGTTCAGCTTTAGTGAATAAACGAGAATAATAAGCAATTGGATGTTCAACGCCGTCAAACTCTTGAGCCAGGACCGAGCCTAAGCCAACCTGGCTAGCGTCACATTGAAGGATAAAAGGTTTCGAAAAATCCGGGCAAGCCATCAACGGAGCGCTCATCAAGGCATCCTTCAATTTAGAAAAAGCTTCACTAGCACTATCGTTCCAATCGATGGGATCACGTCCCTTTCTCTTACCGATAAGTGCCGTCAGAGGAGCAATAATCGAAGAAAAACCATCCACGAAACGGCGATAATACGAACACATACCAATGAAAGCACGTAGAGACTTGGCAGAAGAAGGGGTAGGGTAATCCCTAATAGCTTCTAATTTCTTCGGATCAGTTTGAAGACCACGCTCATTGACGATGTAGCCGAGATACTTCAATTCATACTTACAAAACTCGCACTTATCTAAATTAACCGTAAGACCAGCTTCTTTCAACCTATCACGAACCTTACGAATAAGCCGCATATGACTGTCAAAATCACGAGACACCAAAATCAAATCATCAACATAGCCGAAGATAAAATCCTCAGACTCAGGGGTATATTCAAAATTGACAATCATGTCAGTAAGCCTCTGCATCTCGGACGCAGCGTTGGTTAAACCAAAAGGGAGACGAACGAACTCAAAGAGGCCCCTTTGGGGTACAATAAAGGCCGTTTTCTCACAACTGGCCTTATCAGCTAAGGGGATTTGCCAAAAGGCGCTCCTAAAATCCAACGAAGTTAGATATTTGGCACCTCGTAGGTTATCAAGATCTGATGTCCTGGACGCGCGGGAGAGGGTATGAATCCCTGATGGTAACGCTGTTCAACTTCCTACTGTCCACGCAAAACCTGACACTACCATCTTTCTTGGTAACCATCACCACTGGGGAAGCCCAGGGTGATCGTGAGGGACGAATAACGCCTGACTCTAACATCTTGTCGATCTCTTCGTTGAGAATCTTGAGTTTGACTGAAGATAAGGGATAGTAACGTTGGCGGATGGGCGAACCAACAGTCTCAATCTTATGCGAAAGCCACGAAGTACAACCTAATCCAGCTTTATCAGAAGAAATCTCCTCAAACTCGTCAATGACACATTGGAGTTTTGATTCTTGCAGTGGTGCAAGCACCGTACGAGGGTGGACATAGCGAACCTCACCTACTCGTGGGACTGCGACAGGAACATGATGTGAAGCGACGTAAAGCTTACCTGACAAACCATCACGGAATGCCTTCTTTAAAATGTCAATGAGACCAACAGCATTCCAAAACTCAATTCCTAAAATAAATGCAGTAGGAAGATTACTGCTCACTAGACAGGGGTGCAGAACGCGAATGCCACTAAATAGAATGGGGACGTCCAAACCGCCTAGAATTTCAATAGGAGAATTGTCGGCGGAGACAACACAAGGCCGGATATCCTCGTGATATGTTATACCGAGCTCCGATAAGAGGGATATATCAATTAGTGAAACCTGAGCACCAGAGTCTAAAAGAGCTCTTACCGAAGAGCCAGCAACTGAAACATCAATAAAAAGTCTATTATCCGGGGAATTATTCATATAAACGGGCGACACCGATGGACCTCTCAGTGCGCCACTTATTCGTTTTTTGACGGACCAGAATTACAACTAGGACAATCGCGTGTGATTGCACCAACACGCTTACACTTGAAGCACACTGCCCCTGAAACGTTAGGACAATTACGATAGTTGTGACCAGTTGCATCACACTTCATACACACTATAGAACTGGGTTGACCTACAACTTGAGCACTAATCGGTGCAATAGCCAAACGTGCTGGTCGTGAACCTTGAAAGGCTTCAAAATTTTTCGCAACTTCTAACAAACCATCAATATCCCTAACCACGTTAGTTGCAAGACAAGGATGATATCTAGGATTCATTCCATATTTAATAATGTTAAACAGGTTGTCTTCGAAAACCGGTGTACGAAGCTTTGCGTTTAGATCGCGCGCCTGAATAACAAAATCAACCACTGACTGGTTGTCCTTCTGTGATAAAGCGCGAAGTTGGCTCTCAAGCTTGAAATCGAAATCGGCTACGTCGAAGGTTTTAACGAATTCAGACTTTAATTCCGCGTAAGTAAGACCCGGATATCTGATTGCCCTAAAATGTTTCAAGGCACTATCTGACAACAATTCATGGAAACGTCTGACAACATTTCATGGAAACGTCTGACAACATATGAAGGATTGACGTTACGCGCCATACCTTCTTCCTCGATTCGAAAGAAAAATTCGCGAACACAAGTGTCCCCGGAAAAGTTCAAGTTCCATTTCGTAAGTGAATAATCTTTGAAAGGAAAAGGCGGGGGAAGTCCGGACATATGCATCACCTGGGGTCGTGGTTCAGAATCAAAAAACTGTTCTTCATCGTCTGCCATTGGATCTAAAATCCTCGGATCGTACGAGTTTAAAGATGAGTGCGCATGAGGTGTCTCAGCAATTGATCCTTCATTACTTAAGTGCGACGGCGAAAAGTCGAAAGTTGTCTTGCGTTGCAAGTTCAAACAAAAATAAAGTTAATCGGAATCAAAATTAAAATCTGAAGTTCGAGTATATCAGTGGTCTAAACCAAGCGCTTCAGACAAAGAAAGAAAATAGCACTCGAAGTCTAGATGCTAAGTTAGAGTTCGAATTCAAAAAAAAAAAAACAAGTTCAGTTTCTGAAAAAAAAAACAAAACGCAAATCATACATTCTATGTCTGACTTACCTGCGAATTCCCTAACGTCTACGGGCTCTAACTACAGGACTCAAACTATGAAATAAGGTATTCGGGATATGTTACGGGTAATTGAGAAAAAGGCATAAGTAAAGGTCAACAGATAAATTCGTTTTTTTTTTTTAACATAAATAAAAGCAATATTTCAATATAACGGAATTCGGGTTAATGATGGGACGTAAGGAGGCAGTAGGCTGAAACAAACCAAAATCAAGGTTAATAGAACCGCGACCGGTCTACGGTCACCGTCTCACAAATCCAAAAAAAAATATTTAATTACAATTATTAAAAGTAAATCCAGAGTTCTTTACCTTATCGGGCGCCATTTTGCAGTAAAACACTTCTATAATTGCATTAACACGTTTAATTTTGAAGACAAAGTAAAAATATTTAAGATTAGCAAAAATAGTCAATTATTTAAAATTTAGCATTTCCCGTAAAAATCACAATAACGGCATCTATATAAGGATATTTCACATTCAATAACTTCCCTAGTGGTCAGAATGCAATTAAATTACAATAATAAAAATATTTAAAATTAGCACTTCACTTAAAAATGAAGACAACTGTACCTATTTCACACTCACATTCAACAACCTCCCTAGTGGCCAGAATGTAATTAAATTACAATAATAAAAATATTTAATATTAGCACTTCACTTAAAAATGAAGACAACTGTACCTATATAAGGATATTTCACATTCAATAGTTAGCAAAACTGGTAAGTAAAAATAAAGACTCGGCTGGTAATAATTTGGCTGCAGGAAAATAATGGGTTAATGAGGCGGGTGATATGGATGGTGACAGATGATTCGCTGGCTGAACGTAGCCTAAATTAAAGAGCCAGGTCTTTATACGCCCGTCAAACGAGGCAATTGGAATTTGGGGAAATTTAGCAAAACAACAAAAAAAACTATTATGGCACAAAAATACTGGATACAAAGAAAAGGAATCGGATTTATAACGTTTTTAAAAAAAATGTAAATAATTTGATATTCTCGAAAGCAGGATGGCTAAAGCTGTTGTTTTAAATTAAAAAGAGTTCGTGGGCAAGTGTCCGCTTTGATTTAGGCGGACCCAATAGCTCGCTGAACTCCCTTTCTCACTTGGAGAGCCCGCTGGATGCGGACTCTAATTCTCCGATGAATGGTGAAGAAACCCGCGGAAAACGCGGCAGTTGCAGACCGTCTCGCCGGTCCGGCACCCACAAGTGCCTTCCGGAATCCTTCCGGCTCAGGCGGTCCCTCTGGTTGCCTTTTTGTCCGGCGACGTATTTGGTTTTTAAAAATTTGTATTTAATAATGTATTAGCACTTGCTATATAATGTTTGAGCGCAAAGATCTACAGAAATAGATCGCACTTCAACTCGATGCAACTAAGCAAATTACAGCAAAACTCTCAGACAAAACCAGAATATCTGTTTTTCTTGAAAAATCTCCCGTCGCTCTGACACACTCAATCAAAAAAAAATCAACTTTTTTCTTTTTGACAATCTGGAATACCTCAAAAATTCACATTCAAAATTAGCGCGAGTATTATCTAAATTTTATAACTGCCAGACGTATTACAAAATGCGGACTGATATATAGACTGATATCTACCTGTAATGCCGTGAATCACAATGTACGCTTTTTATATATCAACCGTGACCTAGCCTTAGACCTCTCTTAGACACAGAAGTTCAGAAGTTCTAAAGAAAGTCGACAGATGTCGTACGATACGTAGCGTCATGCTACAATAAATACTCTTTATTGCACACCTCAAATAATAGACACAAAGTATACACAAGACACAAACAAAAAAGCAGAGGCAAAACAATTGGCGGTCTTATCGCTAAAGAGCGATCTCTTCCAGACAACCTTTGGGAAGCGGAAACCTTTGTAAATTAACAAAACAAAAAAAGTAGGTGTTGCAAAGCAAATAAACCAAACATTAATAAACTTACACATATAAAAGAAAGAAAATATATATTAATAAAAAATAAATAAACTAACATAGCTCATAAATACATACATATATATTTAATAAATATAATAAAATAAGAAAATATAAACTAGGACCACACACACTACATGCCACAGGTTGTTAAAACGGTTAATGGAGTTGCAGGGTATCTATACGGATCATGGGAGAGACAGATAATGTTCTTTAAGTTGTTTCTTAAACACAGCAAGAGATTTAGCACGCCTTAAGTCTAATGGTAAATTGTTCCAGAGCCTTACAACCTGAATAGTGAAAGAACTGTTATAAAATTTAGAAGAAGAAGACGGTACATTAAGTAGCAATTTTTGAGCAGATCTGGCCGAAAGCAAGTAACTAAAACGTTCTTTGAGGTAACAGGGAGTTTCGGGGTGAAAAAGAATGGTGTATAAAAGAGATAGAGTGTGGGAGTCACGACGAAGACGTATAGGAAGCCAGTTGAGCTGAGAGCGGAAAATGGAAACGCGATCATACTTGCGTAACCCAAATATGAAACGGATGCATAGATTTAGAATGCGCTCAAGTTTATTCAGCTGATCTTCAGTGAGATCGATGTACGAAATATCGGCGTAGTCCAAAATAGGGAGAAGTAAAGTCTGAGCGAGCGCAATCTTGGTGGGTATGGGAAGAAAATTCCGGAGTCTTTGTAAAGAACCAACAGCAGCAAACATCCTCCTACTGACTTCGCCCACTTGAGGAACCCAAGATAATGTCCGGTCCATAATAATGCCCAGGTTCCTTACTTGATGAGAATATGGAATATGGACACCATCAAAGTAGATAGGGGCCAGATTTTCAAAGTCAATCCTTGAGATAAGTATTGAACTGCCAATAATAATTGGCTGGGTTTTTGCCGGATTAACAATAAGTCCAAAACTTCGGCTCCAGTGTAGTATGCCCACCAGGTCATTGTTTACCGTATTAATTACAGATGGAAGATTGGCAATTTCGCCCTGTGAATATATCTCGTCGGCATAAAGGTGATAGCGAGAAGTAAGTTTATGAGTAATAGAATTAATAAATATTGAAAACAACAAAGAAGATAACACGCCACCCTGTGGAACACCGGCCAGCGTGTAACACCAATCAGAATAGGAATCATCCACCTTTATACGCTGCCGTCACTAAGATAACTACGAAACCATTCAATTACCGTTGGAGATACGTTAAGAGAGCGCAGTGTGCCAAGTAGAATGAAAATCAACAGTGTTGAAAGCATTGCTAAAGTCTAGCAATGTCAACACTGTTAACTTTCGATCATTCATTCCCGCCCGGATGTCATCAGTAATCTTAGTGAGTGCGGTAGCCGTACTATGACCCGAACGGAAGCCGGATTGGAACGGGTTAAAAAGATCATTTTTGTTTAGATATGAAGTCAACTGCTGGTGTACAAGCCGTTCGAGTACTTTGGAAAGGAAAGGAAGGATAGAGATAGGTCGATAATCAGAAAACTAGTTAAGTTTAGACTTTTTTGGAAGTGGGATAATATGGGCGTCTTTCCAAATTGAAGGATAGGTACAGGATGAAACATAATAATTAAGGATAGAGGAAATGATAGGGATGAGCAAGTCGAGGAGAGGGAGGATCATATTACGGCTAACGCAATCATTACCAACGGCATTGGATGTTATGGATAGTACGCTCCTTCTAACGTCTTAATCAGTAAAAGAAACAAGAGAAAAAGGAGAACAGTCTGGAGTTGAAAGTGAGGAAAGATACTTAAGGGTCTCAACCTTAGCATGACCACCAAAAGTAGCAGAAGTGGAGAAATGTAGATTCAATTTATTGAAATCTACGTCCTTAGGGCAAGAGTTTTGCTGAGACTTGCCACCAACTCCAAATGACTTTAAAAACTTCCATACTTTAGCAGGATTCCCATTCGCTACAGACTCATGAATGTGGCGCCTTTGAGCGTCACGACATAAGGTGCTGCAACGATTACGTAGCGTGTGGTAGCGAGCTTTGTTTGCATCCGAAGGATTAACTTTGTATCTAGCCTTGACAGAGTTCTTTTTATCGAGTAATACCTTGATTTCCTTAGTCAGCCAAGGAGCAGGAAGATGCCTGAGCTTAACAGAGCGGACTGGGGCGTGAACGTCATATAGCTGGACAAGTAGCGAAATGAAGATGGATACTTGCTCATCTACAGAATTAGCACCGGAAATGACACCCCAATTTATTTTAGATGCATCCTCACGAAGTTTATCCACATCCATCCGACCGAAATTGCGCTGAAGGAGAATTTTTGGCTTCGGTTTTGGGGGTTTAATTTTATAAGACAAGTAAATAAGATCATGATATGAAAAAGCATCTGCGGGAAATTGGCCATACTTAGCAACATGCGGAATAGAAGAAGTGAGAGCGAGGTCTAAAAGTGAGGCAATGCAATTAGGGAAGTGATGTGTTGCATTGGTAGGGAGAATATTTAGTCGGCAAGCATGCATCAATGACTTTAAAGTCCGCGCGCGGTAGTCATCTTTTAAAAGGCACGTATTAAAATCACCCATAATTAGGTGGTGATCAAAGATGGGTAGATAATCTTCCAAGAGTTTTTCAAGAGATGCGAAATAATTGACATGCAATGAAGGAGAGTAAAAAACGCCGAGCAGGAGTTTAGTGTGAGAAAGGGAGATATTAAGAAATAGATATTCGGCGATATCAGACAAAGGAGACTGGCCCGACATGCAAACAATAGAATAGGGTATGTGAGAGCGAAGGTAAATAGCAACTCCACCGCCACCTCTTCCGATACGATCGTTACGGATTAAATGGAAACCAGGCAGAGAATAGGAAGAAGAAGGTAAACATGGCTTAAACCAAGATTCTGATACGAGAATCGCGTGAACATTGCGTAAATCAAATGTAGCCACGAAATCATTATAGTGAGCTGGGATACTCTGCGCATTAATGTGCACTATATTAAAATGTTTACTTAGATTATCAAATTCAGCATTAAGTAAGTCATGAAGTGATGGCGGTAAACTCCTGAAGCTGTCATCAGAAACACTTTTCGAAGAAAAGGATACGAAATGATCACTTTCTAAATTACTACTGTGGCTGGACAAATTCATTATATAATATATAAATATGTAAATAAAATAAAATATATATTAAACCAAAACTAATATATACTTGTATTCTAACTTTAGTCACTAAAGGTACAGTCACGTCTGAAAATATGGATACATGTAATGTGACATAAATATGTAGCCACGATTCTATTACCAAGGCGTAAGGTCTTGGATACATGTTTTTGTCACATTAAATGTATCCATATTTTCAGACATGACCGTACCTTATCTACCCGCCAGCATTATCTGGATGGAACAAAATTATAAACAGAATAGAAATAATCAATATACAAGAAGAAACGGAACGCACTAATTTACAAGTGACAACACTGAACTGTGTTTATGTCAAGTTGTTGACAGTTGACAAGTTGATGTAAGGCATAAAACAAATGTCATTACGAAAACTAAGATAAACAAATTAATAAAAAAGTTAAAGGGTAGACACAGATAAGTGCTGCGCGACTAAATTGAGAAGTAAATTATAAGATTGTAACACGGTAATAAGAAAGCACTGCACAGCGAACACAAACAAAGTCCTTTACGATCGAGTTTTCGACTTCACCATTTCCCTCTTGGCACGCTGCTGCCTAGCTTGCGTAGCCTGGGGGGCTGGCCGAGTTTTTGGCTCCGATGCAGCGGCGGCAGCAGGCTCCGCGACGGCATCAGCAGGCTCCGCGACGGCATCAGCGGGCGTCGCTTGCGCAACCGGCAGAGCTTTCACATCGGCGACGCTGTTTGTACGGCGGCGCACGCCGTCCTTTCCTAGCACAAGCACGTCGCCGTTCCAGGTCCAGCAGTTGCGCACTCCAAATCGCTCACGAGCCTCCATAAAGGCATTGTGGCGGGGCTTTGTGAGAAACTCTCCAAGTGTGACGCCTGAACCCTTGAGTGCCACTTTGCCAAACCATACATCATCCCTGATGGCTATATCCTTGAACTTGACAAGAATGGCTCTAGGCTTTTTGCCGCGTCCTCCACGACCACCCAACCGATGACTGCGCTCAATATCTGCTGTAGAAAGATCTTCTAGCACGGCCTGCAGTTTGTTAACCGCAAGATTTGTTGTGTCCTCAGAATCAGATTCATCTATACCATGTACCAACAACATCTTGCGGCGAGAGCGCGTCTCAATGTGGTCCACCTGGCGAGTAACTAGCTCCACCTGCTTCTGCAAGGCATCGAGAGACTTTATGACAAAGTCCTTGAAAAAGTCAAATTTTGAAGATACAGCGGCAACTGTCGGATTAGTGGAGCCCGCGTTGTCCAGATCCTTCTGGAACTGAGCCATTGTCTTCTTGAATGTCTCGGACAATTCCTCAATTGAATTTTTAACTGCACTGGTGTCAGACATTTTGTGAGAGTGAAGTGACTGATACAAATCTAAGTTAAATCGTGGAGAAAAGTGCAATGGAAATGCTGGTAGGTTATAAAGGTTATTTAAGCATCAATATTATTTAGTTAAATTGTCCAAAAAGTAATTATAAATATTTTTTTAACAATAAATTTAGTGCACAAGATGTGACTCGCTTTTCTTCACCTACCCGAAAAAATTATGTCACGATTTTGTAAAATACTATTCCCCCATCGGAAAGTTTTGGCAATGATATAATTTACACAATTTCTTGTAATACTGCATCAAAACCTGAACTCTAGGCTTTGTATCATTAGAGTGGTTCTTTGACCTCCACCACTTTACAGCTGCCAGATGTCCGGATCTAGAAATAAGCATGGTATCGAAAACTAACGAAAGGGGTTTCGTCGCTCTCATTGTTGTGTCATATCTGACGTGGCTAGCTCTCCATCTATTAGTACAGTCTGCAGCAGGTATTATGTACATATTTTAGTACAGGCAGGTTTCCGCAACTCGACGACTAGCGCCTATTTTGCGTGAAGCAGCATTATGCCATATTTATTTTTAGCATTAGACCTTTTAAGGATAAGGAAAATGGTGGCATACTGGTTTGTAAACATCTTTGGTCGCTCATATCATGTAAAAAACGGGCGTCCATGCGTCACCATATCTTGTCAATATCAAAAAAACTTAATATCACAAAACAATATCCTAATAAATAAATAAATAAATAAATAACCATATTAAGATACAATACACTTAAACAAAATAAATATATAAATATATATACATATATAGTGCCGGCTGTAAAGAGAAAGTGTCACGGACGATATCAATAAATGACACTATTTCGACGCAGATATCGTTTGCAACTTTGATACATTTCCGTCTAGACAGGTGCAATCGATAGGTGAAATGCCGCAATGTATCGAAAATCCTACTTAAGTGATTTGTTGCAAGGTCGAACGAGGCCTAGGAATAGCTAATACACATGCATGTTTATAAATACAGTGAAATTTTCCTTTAAAAAAATAATCCAAAAAACATTTGACATTATTGGTAAAGTATCCGCAACTTGCATATCTATAGTTCTAACGCATTCCCTTTTTAAGCGGTTTTCGTTCCACAAATATTGAACGAATATTTTAATAAAATTTTAAAAGTAATTTATAAACCTAAGTTAAGTACCTCAACGAAATGTAACAATCAATTATACTTTGACTACGCTCGGCGTAAACATGCCTCTTCCAGTTGTAACCTTTCCGTGTACCTATGTATTACTAAACTTGTTTTTGCATGGATACTTGTCTTGCTCGTTATCGCTGCCCGCGTTGCGCGCGGCCAAATAATAAGCAAAATTGTAAAACTACCTTTAAGTTATTATTATAAAATACTTAAGTAAGTATTTATATGTAGTTAATTAAGTTGCTTTGTGCGCTCAAAACTAACGAGTTTTATAAACTGTATTTGTATTTATCTCGTGTAAGTGAATTGTATAATTCTTAGAGAATAAATTATCTTAAATGCGAGCCCTCCAGTGTGAAAGCTTAAACAAATTAATTTATAAATAATTAATAAAGGTGTATGAGAAATACAACATTAATATTTATTAAAATAAAAGTATATTTTTAAAACTTACATCGTAAGCCTTACATACAAGGCAATGGAGTCGACTTTAAAATACTTTTGAAACTTACTATGATTTTTGAACTGATATAGAATTATAAATTATGAGTTAGGTACTTATAAACCTAAATAAACTAAAGAATTTAAACATTGCGTTAATGTGTCAACTTCCCTTATCTGTTGTATGGTTATTATATAATAATTATTTTATAGATTGATAGTTGAGCAGTTAAATTCGATAACACTGTAAAAAATTAATTGTAATAAATTATAATTCTAATTTCATATAATTATTTTACATGTTTTTTTTTTTTAAAGTGGGTATTCCACTCATACATTAGTATGTTATTCAATCAAATACAAACATTGATTGATTGATTGATTTAATCTAATTTCATAACCTATTTGTTATATATATAACCGTATATGGTGAGACGAAGTTGATAAGTCGAGACGAAAACTTGAAGAAAATCGAACTTAATATTGAAATACATAAGGTTAAAATTTCTTCAATTTTATAATATCTCAAATTATCTACTTCTTCCCGCTGTGTACGGAATTAATACCTACTCGCATTATATAAATTTCGCAGTAAAACAATACTACTTATTATAATATAATTTAATATTTAGTCTTATCACAGAACAAAAATAGAACTTAGATGATAAAGTAGATAATTAAAAGGTAAAAATACACTTGAGTGGAATCCAGAGCGGAATTCAGAAATCAAAGACAAAAATAAACCAAGAAGCAGAAATTGGTCTATGGTGGCTGTATTTTTGTATGGAGCCCATAGACCAAACTTTAGGTGGTAGTTGGATTTTGCCGCTTTCCGGCAGATTTTTGTCTATGCTAGCTGAATTTTTCTTAGTTGTGTGTTGCGCCAATAAGAAAATCAAATACCAGCTAAAAAAATCTAAATATATAAAAGAAGAAACTGACTGACTGACTGACTGACTGACTGATTGACTGACTGACTGACTGACTGACTGACATATCAACGCACAGCCCAAACCGCTGGTTCTAGAGATTTCAAATTTGGCACGTAGGTTCCTTATAAGGTCTAGGGGTGCACTAAGAAAGGATTTTTCAAAATTCACCCCCTAATGGGGTAAAATGGGGGTCCAAAGTTTGTATGGCGAAACAAGATTTGTTAGACTATTTTATTCGAAACTTCACAGGAGTATTCCTAACGATAAATGAGTAAACACGTATTTCAGGTTTTTGAAAATTCAACCCCTAAAAGGGGAAAATGTGGTACATACAAATATCATACCCAGTCTAACTGAGAACCTCCTTTTTGAGTATTTATAGTACGCGGGCGAAGCCGCGGGAAAAATCTAGTAATAAAATAAGATGTTCTTAATACCCAGAGGCTTAATAAAGCACTGTTATTGTAAATAATTAAGAAATTTGATAAAAAATTGTAACTCCTAATTAAGCGCTAAAATACCCGATTTTTTTTCCATGAGTTACTCAAATTAATTAAACATTATTTGGGTTATCGTCCATACTTTAAACGCATCGAATACACTGATGGTTAAAAAATATGATCATTTCTAAATCTTACAAACCTACGTACATAAATTAAATTATTAATTACAGCTTGAGTATCGGAAGCACCTTTTCAGCTAACTGGCTGTACGTAGGTAAAAACACTTTTAGATAAAAACTTCTGAAATAGTCCTAAATTATAAATACCTAGTTGTTTTATTCACTTTCTTTCTTCAAATATTAAAGGCAGGCCATTTTTAATACTTTGTACAATGCCTGACTTAGGCTCGACTTTGGGCTTGCGGAGAGTCTCTGGTGCTGGAGATACTGTGAACTTTGAGAGGATAGCAGCCAGTCCCGCCAGCGACTGCATCAGGCCAAGTCTTTCACCTGAAAGTACAGGAAAATTAATCGTTTCAACAATATACACAATATATAACACAGATACCTGATATCATGCCAGTATAGTTGATATACGCCGGATTCTAATTTTAAAATACATTAACAATACAATAACAACACAACCTATCTCAAACATAACTCCAACACACAACAAACAATCAACCAATATTGAAGTTGTATTGGAGTTGCGTTGGAATATTTCTCAAGCAAATTCTGATGTTTCTGATTCAGATGTTTATGCTGTAGCTGTATTGCGTTGTTAATGCATTGGGTTGTATTGAAGTTAGATCGCGTCTATACGTGTTTTAAAGTTAGAATACGGCCCCAGATATTAGATTATATGTTTAAAGATGACATGTACTGGGACAGAGACGAGCACTCAGCAACTTAAAAAATACTATAAGTAAGAAAACATACACATATGAAAATAATTAATTTGCTCCCTAATATAGATCTTAACAATCTAACCTAACCTAACAATCCTACAAAAACAGTTATCCTACATACAAGTCTTCTTGTATGGAAAATATACAGGAAGACGCATGTGTGTGTGACCTTGGAAGAATAATAATAAGTAAGGAAGCGTAATCACCGCTCAAAACCTGCACCAAAACCGTGGTGCCATTTTTAATAAAGTTTTACTACATGAAGGCGAAATCAGGTTTTAAAAATGTGGCATTAATCTGATACTACGTTGCGTCATCAACAGACTCCAAAATTTCGAAGGAGGAGGAAAATGACAATATTTCTTATAATCGGTAAGTAATTTACACATAAATATTCGTATATTGCTAACTTGTCAAACTTGGGCGTATTTGTTAGACGTTAACTTGACATTGCAGTTTTTTGAATTTGAGTTTCTACTGCCCAATAAAACCTTCATTGTCGATCAATCGAATCGATTTTGACCACTCACAACACGGCAACTTTTCTTATTGCGGTGAAATGGCCTTTGCGGTATTAAGGTTAACATAAAAAAAAATCTTAAAGAATAGATAACTACTTGATATGTTTAGTTAACAAGACATAAGACATTTTAGTTTTGTAAACGTGAAAATGGGTCGTGTTTTCACATGAGTTTTACTTAAATGTACCCGTTTTTAGGGTTCTGTAGTCAACTAGGAACCCTTATAGTTTCGCCATGTCTGCCCGTCCGTCCGTCCGTCCGTCCGCGGATAATCTCAGTGACCGTTAGCACTAGAAAGCTGAAATTTGGTACTAATATGTATATCAATCACGCCGACAAAGTGGTAAAATAAAAAGTGGAAAAAAATGTTTTATTGGGGTACCTCCCCTATACGTAAAGTGGGGAGTGATTTTTTTTTTCATTTCAACCCTAACGTGTGATATATTAATAATAATAATAATAATAACAAATACTCTTTATTGCACACCTCATACAGTTACAAGCACAAATTTTACAATTAGATAAATTTAGGTAGAGGTAACAACAGGCGGTCTTATCGCTAATGAGCGATTTCTTCCAGACAACCTTTGGGTAGTGGAGACTAGAGAAAAACAATAAGCAGTAGGTGGTGCATAGACACAAAAAAGACGAAATAGATAACACAGCACATTCATATGAATATACATACTTAAATAAATACAAAATAAACATACATATACGTACAATATACATATATAATACACACAGTAAGAAACAACAGTGTCAACTTAAAACCCTAAGGAAGAGATAAATAGTATTCCTTAAGTTGCGATTTAAAGCTACCAATAGATTGCGCGCGTTTTATGTTGAGAGGGAGAGAATTCCACAAACGAACGGCCTGGAACGTAAATGAGCAATTATAAAATTTGGAAGATGAAGATGGCACTTTTAGGAGCAATTTTTGAGAGGATCTAATAGAATTAAGATAAGAGAAACGCTCTTTGAGGTAGCGGGGAGTTGCAGGGTTAAAAAGTATAGAAAAGAGTAAAGAAAGTATGTGAGAGTTACGGCGGTGACGGATAGGGAGCCATTTGAGTTGAGAACGAAAACTAGAAACATGGTCGAATTTGCGTAATCCGAAAATGAACCGAATGCAGGCATTTTGAATACGCTCAAGCTTATTAAGTTGCTCCTCGGTTAGGTCTAAATAGGAGATATCTGCATAATCAAGAATGGGGAGAAGTAACGACTGAGCAAGCGCAATTTTAGTAGCAATTGGCAGGAAATTCCGGAGCCGTCTGAGAGACCCTATGGCAGCAAACATCTTCCTGCTCACTTCACTCACCTGAGGCACCCATGATAGACAATGATCCATGATTACGCCAAGATTTTTCACTTGGTTGGAAAAAGGAATTTGGATACCATCGAAGACTATCGGAGGGAGCCTGAGAAAGTCAATTTTGGAGATTTGTTTAGCGCTACCCATCACAATTACCTGTGACTTTAGGGGGTTTACTTTTAAACCGTAATTTTGACTCCAATTTGATATGCGGAGCAGATCAAGATTCGTGGCTTCTATAACTGAATTGAGATCGCTATGCATACCCTGCGAATATATTTGAAGGTCGTCGGCATAGAGGTGATACGAAGAGGAGAGATCAAGAGTTATGGAATTAATGAAGATAGAAAATAAAAGAGGAGACAGCACACCACCCTGTGGAACACCAGCTGATGTGCTGCACCAGGAAGAACACGAAGAATCTAGTTTTATTCTTTGCCGACGACCAACCAAATAGCTGCGGAACCAGTCAATCGCTGCAGCCGATATGTTAAGAGACTGTAAGAATGCGAGCAAATGTCAAAATCGACCGTGTTAAAGGCATTACTGAAATCTAGAAGTGCAATAACTGTAAGCTTCTGGTCATTCATACCCAAACGGATGTCATCGGTAACCTTGACAAGAGCCGAGGTAGTACTGTGGCCCGGACGAAAACCAGATTGAAATGGGTTTAGGAGGTCATTTCTATTCAGGAAGGAAGTTAGTTGCTGATGCACTAGCCGTTCGAGGACTTTGGATAGGAAAGGAAGAATGGAGATGAGGCGATAGTCAGAGAAGGAACTGGGGTTGGATTTTTTGGGTAAAGGAATAATATTGGCATCCTTCCACAAACTGGGAAAAGTACTTGATGAAATGGAAAAATTCAGAATACTGGTGATAATAGGAACAAACAAATCAAGGAGAGGGAGTATCATATTTCGGCTAACACAGTCAACACCAACGGCGTTAGAAGTGATATTCAATATACCCTTCCTAACATCACTCTCACAGAAATGGCTAAAATAGAAAGAAGAGAAATCTAAGGCAGGAAGTGATGAAAGATGATGAAGTGAGTTAGATTTCTTAGGACCACTGAAACAGGTGGACGATGAAAAATGCTGGTTAAGCTGGTCAACGCTAATATTGTTTAAATTGGTTGCCTGTTGAGATTTGCCAACTCCGAGACCTTTCAAAAATTTCCACACTTTGGCTGGATTTCCATCTTCAACAGAACTGTGAATATGACGCCTCTGAGCATCTCGACATATAGTGTTACAGCGATTGCGCAGGGTATGATATTTAAGTTTATTTTTCTCAGAGTTGTTAGCCTTATACTTAGATTTAGATTGATTCTTCCTCTCTATAAGGGCTTTAATATCCTCAGTGAGCCAAGGAGCAGGGAGATGCTTGACTTGTACTGTTGGATAGGTATTTAAAAATAAATAGGGGTTTAGTGAAATCATTTTTTGATAATGTAAATATTTTCGGAAATAATCGCTCCAGAAGTAAAAACAAATGTGTCCCCCCCCCCCTCTAACTTTTGAACCATAAGTTTTAAAAATATGAAAAAAATCTCTAAAGTAGAACTTTATAAAAACTTTCTAGGAAAATTATTTTGAACTTGATAGGTTTAATAGTTTTTGATAAAAATTTACAAAATAATTTCTGAACTAAGTTTGTAATTTAACCATATAAGCAGGTGTTTATTGTACTTGTAATTTCTACAAAATCACAATGAAATGACGCGCTTTCAAATAAAGTAAAAACGGTGAAAATCGGTTCACGCAATAAAGAATTATCACATAAAAATCATCTTCCATACTTTAAGCTCGCGCACAATAGTTTACTTAATTTGCCGATAGATGTTGCTGTAGGTGGAACGCTCATATCATATTCTACATGGCGGTGTTATTTTAACTCTTAAGTGACGAAACACTTTCTGTGACGGACGGAAAACTACGGAACCCTACACTGAGCGTGGCCCGACACGCTTTTATATTAAATTTCGATGATAGTGACATTTTTTTTACTTTGGGTATTCATTAGATTCACAGCTTTCGGCTAACAGTGAGTCTTGTTTTAGTGTCCAGTATTGTAAACTTAATATATCTCACCTTTATCTTGCCACCTACTTACTATATAGGATCTTTGTCAAATGTGAAAGATATGTAAACAAACTAAATTACTTGGATTGGTCATTTGGCCAATCAGGTATTTCACCTTTAGAATCTATGAAATAATATTATTGGCCGACCGACTGGTTGAGTCCAATGTTTTTTGATTTAAGTACATTATTTTCAAAGCACAGTAGAAAAAACTCACCTATGCATGCGCGAGGACCAACCCCAAACGGGAAATATATACTCTTCTGGATTGAATTAAATTCTTCAGGACTAAACCTCTCTGGCCTGAACTCTTCAGGATTTTCAAAGTACTGAGGGTCCATATGCAAAGCCTGTAAGGGCACCACTATTCGAACTCCTTCGTCTATGGTCACGTCAATCTCCGGAATAGTATATTTACGGGAACACTCTCTTATTAAAAACCCAAGCGATGGGAACATCCTCAGCCCTTCTTTGAATGTCCAATCTAGATAAGTCATATCTTTTACAGCATCGTAACTGAGCTTATTATTGTGCTCAGCAAGGACCCTGTCAATTTCCTTTTGTACCTTTGTCTGTACATCAGGGTTGTAAGCCAGTTGATGTAGCGTGTAGCTTGTCGCTGAAGAAGAAGTCTCAAAACCGGCAGCGAAGAATATAAAAACTTGAGCAGCCATTAACTCCTCGTCCATTTCTAGACTTACAATATCTGGAGTTCCATCAGGTTTCGTATGTTCTATTGATTCTCCAGTCATTAAGCCTTTCTTCTTGCTTTCTATCAGAAGATCGATAAAATCATGTCTACTTGACGGTTCATAATTTCTTTCCTTGAGAATGGCACCAACTAGCGCTTTTATGCCCTTCTCTACTTCACCCAATGGTTTTAAAGGGTAAAACAGTATGGGCATAGCCTGTTTTAATATCCCAGCTACGAACCGCATGGTAGTAATTTTGAAGATACTAGCACCTAATTTGCGGAAAGCTGAGTCCTCCTCATTGAGCGAGTCGGCATCGATGCCGAAACCGCAGGCGCCAATAAAATCAGTTGTGTAACGCGCCATTAGGTCGCGGGCGTCGATGGTGCGACCGTCAGCTGCAGCAGCAAGTGCGCGTTCTTGAAGCCTCTCAGCGCGCTCCACGATCAGCGGGAACATCGCCTTTAGCTTTCCGCTCGTAAAGGCCGGTGTCATGCGCTGCCTCAACAACCGCCACAGGTCCCCGTCCGCGAAGAACAAATTCCGCATAATCGGATCAATATAATTTCTATTACTAAGAAGGCCACGCGGATAAAAGTGATAAAAGTCACCAACTAACAAATGCTTAATAATCTCTGGATCCCTTACTACCAGCTCTGGTTTAGTCGATCTAAAGAATCCGACGATCTTTTCTTTAGGATATTTCCAATACATTTCGACAGCTTTTTCTGTGACGCTTTTACGCATAAGATAGTTGTCGGCGTTATTGCCGAAAAGTAGCACTGGTTTGTCATGTTTGACGCCTCTTTTCTCCCAGTAGTCGAAAGTTCTAACGTTGTAGTAGTATAGTGCGACGAGCACTATTAGGACTATAGCAATCGTGATCATTGCATCGACCTATCGTGCACGCAACGCGAGTAAGACTGGTGCGAGGCAGGATGTTGAGCTACTTATAATAACCGGTTGTTAGCGTAGGCCAGATGCTGATACCGCTATTGTGACTACAATTCCTATGTAATTGTGTGAATATTTATAGACGTTGCGTCATCACAACAATATTTTGACATAGATAAAAAATATTAAATAGGCTTTTTAATCAGTTTTATATAATAAGTTGTTATGCCTTAGTATGGTGTTTAGAAACAAAGTAAAATACAGTTATGCATACGATTATTAATGAGCATTGTTAAACCTAAAAAAATAGTTACTTAATCGTTTATATACGTAATAATAATAATATAATGAGGGCTACATGTTGAGTATAAGAGGGCAAAGTATATCATTAAGAGCATTGTGCCATTCAGGCTGATAAGTTGATAACATATTATTATTTCGTTTCTATAATGAGTTCTTCATTACATAATTAAATATTACATAATAATTATACAATTAGTTAAGGTTTTGAGGAATTTAACCATGTCCTAATGAAGTTCAAAAGACAGGTAAATTAAAATATATGATCAGGATTACCTATTAAGTTAAGAGTACAAGATAATTTTACGAATGTAATTAATTTTATGATGAACTAGAGTATCTATGGAAGAGGTGCAATGATTAAGACAAATAATACATTAATTTACTACCAGCAACTCAATGAGGGCAGCAGATATCGTGTGTTGAAGCGTTACATAGGCCGGTATAAAATGACAATTGTCGGTTTTTTATCATTTTAATAATATTTTTTAATAAATTTGCCACGTTATTCACGTGAAAATGTGTCATTCATGTTTATAAAATCCGTCATCAGTTATTTGAAAAACTAAAATGAAACCTCTAGATTTCGTTTTGTTATATTATTGGAAGTATTTAAGTAATGTCCCATTGTTGTACATCAAAACATTATTATGCACGGTGAAACTGAGTAACCTGACAGATTTTAACAATAAATTCCTGATCATAATTGGAGACTATTATGGCGTATAAACTTTTCTGGAATTGGCCTAGTTTCAGAGTTACTACTTACCAATCAAATAAAAAAACATTTTTTATTGTGACTCAGTGCCAAACGCTTTTTTGATGGCGATTTCACCCTTTATGGGGTCTAGTCTAGACATTCTTATTGACAGATATCAAAGTGCCAAGTGCCAACTTTACGTAAACTATTTTTTACGAAAGAAATGTACTAATTTATTTCAATCGACAGTTTTACCAGTAACATTTATGTTTTTATGTTCAAAAGCATTAAAAAAACTGAAAAAAAGCAAAAAAAAAATTTTTTTTTTGGAATTTATGGTTAAAACCTGTCGGGTTACTCAGATTCACCGTGTATATTTAATACAATTTTTTCTGTCCATTCGTCAACATACCCACTTTAAATTGTTACGTAGTATTGTGTAGTTCGAGATTCGCATGAAAATCATTACTAGCAGAAAACAGTCTTCAAAACCGAAATGTTCTAAACTTTCTTTACCGCTGTTAGTGGTAGCCGTACAAGCCCAATTTCAAAGAAACACCGCAAATCTATCTACAGTTTAGCCGTTTGGCACACGCATACTAGAGGTCAAAACACATTTTTTGATCCGCAGTTCTTAAAAAAACATCCCTTAGGAGTGGAGGCCGAGACATTTTTTTATTTGTATGGAAAAAAAAAATTCTGAAACCTATCGTGTGTGGTATCTTATGAAAGGGCATTTTGAGGCAATTCTAAAAATATACCACATCATTACATTTCAGCCATTTTTTTTTTTATTAACACAAAAATAATTTTTGAAACATACCAAGTTTGGGCTCCTCCAGATACGATATGGCTGGTTTTTTTTGTACAATATACCACAAATGATACGTGATATCCTCATATCTAACCTCAAGAAAGCAATTTTGAAAATAATTTCATTAGGTATTTTTTTTTTAATTTTCAATATTACTAAGTGGCACAGTTCTACTTCAATATCTATTTTACGAGACGTATAGAACTGTACTGCAGATACGGTACATATTAATCATAAAATGATACGTAGTATCCAACGGAAAATACCTCTTTAACCATTTAACTGCGTCTTTTCATCAGTGGGTATAGTTTTTGTGGTAGATACTGACTTAAAAATGACTGAAAGTTGAATTAAAGATGTTTATTCCGGTTGTTTTTTTATCTTATAATTATAATACACATACTATTAATCTTGCTTTTTACATTTTTTTAATATATTTTTCTATCTTTATATTTCTTCCTCTCCGTCTTCTATATACGTTTTGCTGCAAATAAAAAAGCGGTTTGTATAGATGACTTCACTTATTTACGTAAAAGCACAGATTATATAATAGTTCTTACGAACAGATATGAATCACTCATAGAAAAAGCAAATACCTACGGTTTACGTACCTACGCAATAATACAATGGAACGGCCTTCAACGCGCGGCACCCCGCACCTCCCGCGCACCCACACAATCGCTAGGGTTGCATATGCTTGGAAATGTTTTATAGTTAAGGAAATAGGTATTTTGCATTGATTCAGTGTTTAAGTGGTTCGCATGGGGCATAACAATTATAGTTACATGAGTAATATTGATTGATATTTTGTTGCCGCGATGAGAGTATGATTAATCTTGACAGATTTGCCACACACTGTCAAAATTAATATGGATTGACAGCTATCTCAATCTTATTCTAATCGCCTTTTAGCAAAATCATCATAGTTATTTGAGAGATTTGTATTTCGTTAATAGTCTAAGATAAGATAAGCTATTTGTATCTTCATCTGTTATTTTTATTAGCTTTGCTATTTTTTACATCCATCCACATCGCTATAAATAATTTTTTTTCGTGATGATATTGTTCCGAGTTCCGAGTAGCGTCGCGCGCGGTCCGACGTGCGTTCAGTGAGCGCGTTGGTAACCCACTGACTTTAGCTTCGCCGGCGGAGGCGCAAAACGTAGGTATATAACTCGCTCGCGCGGGCATGATTCATAGGCCTGGTAACATTCGCATGCTTTGCACTCTCTTTTCAGTTCTTAATGACCCACATTCCCCCGGATACCTTAAGTCTTTCTTTCAATATTATGGCGTGTCTCGCGACCGTCAACTCCGTTCTTCTGGCAATTTGTCTCTCTCAATTCCTCTGCACCACACCGGTTTTATGTCAAACTCATTTTCTGTTCGGGCGGCGCGCCTGTGGAATACACTTCCCCGTAATATTAAGAATGCTCCCAGCAAGTTTGCTTTTAAAAAAGCCGTTCGTGCCTTTTTCGCTAGTGGAATGAAAGATTAGTGTTTTCGGTTGATGATTTTCGTCTATATAATATATATGTATATATATATATGTATGTATATATAATAATATATGTATGTATGTATATTTTTGTTATATATCGTATATTATGTATATATTGTATTGTATATTGTTTTATTCATTGTTTACTTGTAGTTAACTCTTCACCTTTTGTTCTCGTAAGCACCGCCCACAACTTCTCTGCTTTGCCTTAAGGTTGACTGGTAGAGAATGCCTACTGGCATTAAGTCCGCCTTTTATACATCAAGTTTTTCTTTTGTGCAATAAAGTTTAAATAAATAAATAAATAAATAAATAAAAGGCGTAAATTGAGAAAATAATATCGCACCTCGCGTTATGGCAATCACCGTGGCAAATTTTGCAGGCTGGGGTGCAAGGGAGGCTCCTTAACTGCATGCCATATACAGTCTAATTCAGTCCAATTAGGCTCTAATGAAAAGTCAGGTCTTCTCTTCCATCCCCACTGTTCTGGAGATGGTCGGGTTGCTACGTGACTTTCTAGTGCACGCCCCCATATTTCTCCAGCCTGATATTTTGCCCTTTTCATATGCTGAAGGAGGGCAGTGGCAGTAGGAGGTATTAAAGAGAGGGTCTTATCTCCGGTCACAAACATTTGGCGTCGAGCTTCATTCACGTGTGTCAAATCGCACTGAGGATTGTACATTTTGTTGGTGAAGATCTCCAGTGATATGATATGTTCGTCGGTAATCTCTTTAACACTGGGTGGGAGAGCTAAGCATGTAAACCATTGTGAACTATTACGATAGATGGGGTCTCAAATGTAACGTAGATAAGACAGAGTGTATCCTATTTACAAAAAAAAAATATTTTAAGTCGACTGTTAAAATAAAAAATCAGACGTTCGCATACAAAAAGGAAATAAAATATCTAGGAGTCATTTTCGACAAAGCCCTTAAAATGAACCCACACACCGACAAAGTCATAAAAAAGCTTAAGCAGGTTAGAGGTGCTCTAGGACCCATTATCGGCTTTCACGCCAAAACGGATCTCGAGGTCAAACTAGTCATCATCTAAGCATGCATCCTTCCTATCATGGACTATGGAGTGGTACAGCTACTGTCCAGATATAGTAACTCGAACCTCCAAAAAATTGAAAGGCAATATAGAATGACGCTGAAAAGTGCGGGCCAGTTCTCAAGACGGCTACCCACCGAGACGCTCTGGGAAATGACAGACCTTGAAGCGTGGCACCTTCGAGCCGCTGACCTGAATCGCAGAATGCTGGATAAATTCGCAGCACTGGGTATAGAAGACCTTGATACACCTGGGGACGCTTACCTAGCGCACGGCGAATTTAACCCACTACTAATAAATTATAGAATAGGAGAAATAGCGTATACTCCGGACAAAGACATGAGACGCTGGCCCCGAGGAGCGGCGGCTCCCCGCCCTCTTAGAATTAAGTAAACTTTAATAAGTGTAACATTGTATCACAACTATTAACATCTTTACTCATTACTTGTAACCTAACACCTTCAGCTTACACAGATCTTTCCCTAGACATAAGTTAGCTGACACAATCCTGCGGGAACCGAAATATGTAAACATTAATAGGCAATAAACGATTTCTCATTCTCATTCTCATGTAAACGCTGCAGTGAATGCAGGGTCCTTCCACGCAGACTTTGTCGTTTTTGATCGTTATTATCAATTAGATAATACTAATAATAAACAGGACAGCACAGTTCAATACAATTCCAGTAGAACTGTGTCACTTTGTAATATTGAAAAATTATACACATAAAAAATACTAAATGAAATTATTTTCTTAGGGTAGGGTAGACATCAAGATATAATGTATCATTGTTGATATACTGTACAAAAAAAAAGTTGCGTATATCGTATCTGAAGGAGTCTAACCTTGATGTTTTGTGTCAAAAACTAAATAAACTATACCAGCTTATGAAAAGGCGCAGTTAAAGGGTTAAAGAGGTATTTTCCGTTGGATATATGGATACTACGTATCATTTTATGATTAATATGTACTGTATCTGTACTAAAGTTCCATAAGTCACGCCAAATAGGTATTGAAGTAGAACTGTGTCACTTTGTAATATTGAAAAATTAAAAAAAAAAACTTAATGAATTTATTTTCAAAATTGCTTCTTTGAGGTTAGATATGAGGATATTACGTATCATTTGTGGTATATTGTATTTTTTTAAAAATCAGCCATATCGTGCCTGGAGGAGCCCAAACTTTGTATGTTTCGAAAATTATTTTTGTGTTAATAAAAAAAAAATGGCTGAAATGTAATGATGTGGTATATTTGTAGAATCGCCTCAAAATGCCCTTTCATAAGATACCACACACGATAGGTTTCTGAAAAAAAACTTTTTTTTCCATACAATAAAAAAAATGTCTCGGCACTCCCCTCCTAAGGGATTTTTTTTTAAGAACTGCGGGTCAAAAAATGTGTTTGGACCTCTAGTATGCGTGTGCCAAACGGCTAAACTGTAGATCGATTTGCGGTGCGGACGGCTACCACTATGTCATATTAAGTCCCTCTCTAGGCACTGGTCCCACCGCGAGCGAGTAAGCTATGAGCAATCGGCTATATAGTTACTCGCCCGCGGTGGGACCAGTGCCATAAACGTAACCTATTAGTTGTCAGGATGATTGGGTGAGAAATTCCATATAGCAGTCAGACGAGACAATTTTACCTTGTGGACTTTCCTCTTTACTCATTTGAGCGGTAGTATAGTAAGAGTGTGCTAAACCTGCTCGCATAAAAAAACAAGGTTGATAGTGGACTCTGTACCCACCGGAGTTCGTAATCTTGCTGTTGTTTACCACGAACAGCACTGGCTCACTACTCGTTGGAGCCGTAACGTAAGAGCCATTGAAAATTACTATAACTATGTACCGTGTTACCATGCCTTAAGTTCCAAAATCAAGCGATTGTTCAGTTACCTTGTATTAATGTATACTTAGGGTATTAGCTATTACTTGTAATAATAATTTTTGGGATATTCAATGGGGACTTTTGTCCTATTACGTTGTTCTAGACGCATCACTGTGCGGCCGCCATTTTCTGTTGTCAACTTGTCAGTTGTTTGTCGAAACATTTTTAATTGCGAAAATGTTAATGTTTACTATTAACTATATTACAATAAATAAATATAGTTTCCCTATCAGTTCTAATTTATTTCTTTTTATTAATCTTACACCTGTGGGTATGTTTCAGCACTTGTATCTACCTAGTAATGCAGGTCATTTGCCTTCGGCTTCTGAGCCCACTTTTTATACAACGACGGTGGCAAACAAGCATACGGCCCGCCTGATGGTAAGCAGCTACCGTAGCCTATGGGCGCCTGCAACTCCAGAGGAGTCACATACGCGTTGCCGACCCTTTACAAAAAGGAGGATTCACTATTTTGACGGCTAAAGGAACAAGAGTGTCCCTCATCAATCATCATCAACACACTGGGTCCTCTTTGAGCTCTTTGGCAACCTTACTCACCAGCAGGAACACAACACTATGAGTAGAGTCTAATGCTATTTGGCTGTGGTTTTCTGTAAGGTGGAGGTACTTCCCTAGTCGGGCTCTGCTCCAGATTTGAGCGAGATGACATTCGCCGTACCCATACCTCTCTTTTGGACGTAGTTTATGGACATACCCGGGATCTTTGAGTACTTGTAATATGTGTGTAGATAAAGTAATGTATGCAACTGTACATATTTAGGCCTTAAAACACTCGTGTGATCCCATAATGAAACTCGCTGCGCTCATTAAACCCCACTCGTGTTTTAAGGCCCCTCATTATGTATCAGTTGCAGAAACTACTATTATATTGTCAATTTCACAAATTATATAATAATAATAATAATAAATAATTTCTTTATTCAGACAACCAATGGTCCACAGTTGTGTTAATCAATTATAATTAAACTTATAAACTAATAGGTTAGTTATACTAAAAAATAAAATCAAAATTTAGTTTACATGATAAATAACCCCAGAATGAGGGTTTATTACTGCCGACATCCAGTGTCTTTGCAAAAGACTGTCCGGTCTGTCCGCTAACGTGTTTATGAGGCTGTTGGGACCACCCTGGATTCTGCATCTGATCGACACTATTTTTTTTCGCATTACTGCATGAAACCCATCTACGTCGGCGTCGGCGAACATGCCAGACGCGCTGCAGAACCTAGGGAGTCCCATCAGAATCCTAAACACGTTATTATAGAGGACCCGTAAGGAGTTGAGTGCTCTCTGAGTGTAACTAACCCACAGGCCGCTAGTGCAAAACGATTGACAGAAGGACTTGAACAAGGTTCTTTTTACCTCTCCTGTGCAATTTGCGAACCTGCGAGCCAGCATATTCCCGCGAACCGCGAACGCCCTACGTTCCCTCTCTATATCACAATTATCTTTTAGGTCACTTGTGATAATGTGACCTAGATATTTGAAGCTGTCAACCACCTCCAGCTCATTTCCATTCAGTTTAATGGGTGGCACATAACGTGGGGATATGCCACGCACAGCGAAAACCATTACTTGAGTTTTAAGACAGTTGTACCTTAAACCATGAGCTTTAGCATAGTTCTCACATGTGCGAAACAAATCCCTAAGCGCGCAGACGGACGGACTCAGCAACATCATATCATCTGCGTAACTAATGTTGTTGATCATCTGACCGTCTATAGAACATCCCGCATGCATGTTGCTGAGTTCGGCAATCAGCTCGTCCACATACAGACTGAAAAGCTTAGGAGACGTAAGCTCGCCCTGTCTCACTCCACATTCCGGCCTGTACGTGTCGGAGACCGCTCCCGCCCACCTTACATAGTTTTCTTGTTGCTCGTACCAGTGGCTGAACAAATCGACTAGTTCATCAGGCATCAGGCATCCCAGTGGCCCGCAACTTACCCCACAGTAACCGATAGGAAACCATATCGAAGGCTTTAGATAAATCCATAAAACATCCGTACACTGGTGTCTTTCTTTGTGTGTAGTACCTGACGGTCTCTTTTAATGTGAAGATGGCGCTCTCCGTCGAGAGGCCGGCTCGAAACCCGAATTGAGCGTCTTGAAGCTGTAAATATTTATCAAGTTGTTTATTAATAAGACCTTTTCCGTCACCGTAGCCAGCGATATACAGTGTGGAAAGATAAGTCGGGCCCTGGAGGGAAACTACCTTAAAACGTTGAGATAGCTCAATTCACTGAAAGGAAACATTCTTTAATTTTTTTAAAGGGACATAACTGCATTTACAATTTTTTGGAAAAGAGTACAGTTTACAAAAAAACTATTTATTTTGTAATTTTTGCCATAAATATTTTTTATGACAATTGATGCCAATCGATCCTATTTCCAACAAGGATAACAACTTCTTAATACCAACCAAGTTTAGGGTACAAGAGAACCCATAAATAATAATAAAAATATTTTTCATACAATTAGTATGGAAAAAAGTAAAAATTAAGAAAAAATCTGTGAATGCAGTTTTAGTTTTTATGAAAAATAAAAGAATGTTTCCTTTCAGCGAATTGAGCTATCCCAACGTTTTAAGGTAGTTTCCCTCTAGGGCCCGACTTATCTTTCCACACTGTATACCTAAAACAAAAAATGTTAGAACTCCTTTAAAACATTCAGCACTAGGAAACACTAGAGTCATAAGTTAACTTTTATGAGCCGCGCCCGCAGCGGAGCAAAAGACGCTTTATTTAGACATTTGTCTGGAATAAATCGCAATTTGCGAAGAAGCACGGCCGTTGCCAGGGAACAGAGAAACTCGAGTGCGTTGTGAGGGGAAAACCGTACGGCTACAAATTGCAGGCGTTTCCGCTCGAAACACATGTAGGGTGTAACAAAAATTTAAGGGCATAATATAATTGGTATCGTAAAGGTATTGCGACTAACAAAAAGTATGACAAACATTTTTTGGACGCAAATATTGTTTTTTTAGGGTTCCGTACCTCGAAAGGAAAAAACGGAACCCTTATAGGATCACTTTGTTGTCCGTCTGTCTGTCTGTCTGTCTGTCTGTCAAGACCATTTTTCTCAGGAACGCGTGAAGGTATCAAGCTGAAATTTATATCAAATACTCAGGTCTATTGTCCCTTGGAGCTGTGAAAAAATCAAACTTAAAAGCCAACGCAATCAAAAGATACAGTCGTTTATGCTGCAAATATTAGAGTTTTTCGGCACTCGCAAAACCTACGGGGTACTTCCCGTGAACTCAGAAACTTGAAATTTTGCACGAAGCAACGTCATATAGCATAGACAACGAAAGAATTACAAAAAGTAGAAATTTTTAGTAAAATCATACAAAAAAATATTTTTTTAAATTTTAAACTTACTACCTTTTTCCTCGTAAACGTGTGGAGGTAATAAATTGAAATTCATGTCAAATACTCAGGGCTATAGGACCTTTCAGATGTAGCAAAACCAAACTTTTATGTCAACGCAATCAAAAGAAATAGCAATTTAAGTTGCATATTTTGAAACTGAGTACTTGCAAGAAACTCAAAACCTAAAGGGTACTTCCCGTAAACTCAGAAACTTGAAACTTGGCACGAAGAAATGTCATATAGCACAGACAAAGGAAAAATTACGAAAAGTAGACATTTTTAGTAAAATCATACAAAAAATATTTTTTAAAATTTTAAACTTACTACCTTTTTCCTCGTAAACGCGTAGAGGTATTAAATTGAAATTCATGTCAAATACTCAGGGCTATAGGACCTTTCAGATGTAGCAAAACCAAACTTTTATGTCAACGCAATCAAAAGAAATATCAATTTAAGTTGAAATTCATATTAAATACTCAGGTCTATAATACCTTTCAGCTGTAGCAAAATCAAACTTCTACGTCAACTTTTACTTATATACCTACAGGTTTGTACGTAACCCTCGGTGCGCGAGTCCGACTCGCACTTGGCCGGTTTTTTTTGTATGGGATACGTTCTCCCAGCCCACATTACCCTGCATACAAAACCATCTTTTTTTTTTTGTAATTAGACTACGATACCATTTTATGCCCTTGAACAGATTACCAGCATTTTTGTTACACATTGTAGGTAAGTATTATTTTTCAAGGGAACTGATATTAATTTTTATGTTTATTGTCGAAAACTGCTGTGCAAATCGAAAATGAAAATGTTGAACCAACTTTCACAACATTCAGAAAAAACTCACCAAGAGTTTTGTGTGGTGTGGAATAAATCGCAATTTGCGAAGAAGCGCGGCCGTTGCCAGGGAACAGTCTCGAGTGGGTTAGGGGTAACCATACAGCTACAAATTCCAGGCTTGTCTGCTCGAATCAAGGGTACTGATTATCTCAATATCTATTTTTTTCCACGACAACACACCAATAAAAATATTTATTCATAAAAAACTTAAATAACATAATTATTATTAAGAATATCAAACTAAAACTACTATTAATTGTATTTCAGCATTCAGTTAGGGTAGGAACTAACTACCTTAGTAGAGGTACTGTTTCAAACAAGATTTACCGCAAATATGGCTCGTGAAAGTTTGTAACCGGCTAGTCCGGATTTGGGACCGTAATAAGACTGTCAGAGAAACTGCTGTACGAGTCGCTCTTACAGCACTATTGTGGAACCATTTTTTTGGGCTCATTGTGTATCCCGTTCTTTATTACATATCGGTGTATTTCAGTTTCGTTTAAAACTGCTATCACAATGAGATTAGTAATATTACTGTCACGCGTTTTAGTAAACATAATTTTGATGACAAAAGTTCATATTTATAACAGATCAATCAATCAATCAATATTTATTTGCAAAATGTAGTATTACAATAAGTTCTTATAAGCAAAAAGGTGCGTACATCCTGCTTGAATAAGCATGCAAATTTTACTTACGGGCTACTTAATTAAAACTATGGTAATACCTTATGCTAAAAGTTAGTCAACAGAACAAAATTATAATCACTAAGTAACTACTACAAGAGAATAGATTAATAGTTAGACATTAAATTTTTATTTTATTTACACAGTGCATAAGATTATTATCATAATACGGTAATCAATAATAAATTTAAATTTTGTAAATAAATCTTTCATTTCATTTCATTTTAAAGTATAAATACGGTTCCAGTGGTCGCTGCGCCTCAACGCGACGGCAAAGAGCATTGCCGCATCAATTCTAAAGGCGTCCTAACACGCAACGTGTTCCCATATGTCTCCTAACCTGGCTCAGTACTCTGCCAATGTTGATATGACCTCTATACTCCCCGAATTTACATAACCTGCTTTATGATACTTTCTGCTTTGTCTGCTATATAAACTCAATTTCACAATATTTGCATAGAGTATTCCTTGTGTGTTTAAGGAATACATTATTGGGTAGGTGTGTACAGATTTGTAAACTTGAGTTTAGTTTGTGTTACTTTGTTGACATTTGAATAATTCTACACGTAAGAGCAAAGTAAACGCAAGGGTAACTCGGTGAGAATGTTTGTCTTTCTGTCTGTTACCTTTTTACGTAAATATAAACTTTTACATCAATTTTGATGAATCTGCTCACATTGCCGATAAGAAACGTTGTTTTATTTTAATCGTCTATTTCGGCAAAGCTAGATTTAGCCCATTTACCTATCTATACATACACGGTGTAAAATGAGGAAACCGAATAATTTTAACAGCGTATTCCTGATCATAATAGTCTATAGTCTTTACCATGAATATAAAATGTCCTCGCCCCCTATCTGTTCACTGTATCCCTAAATATAATTTTCAAAAGGCAGATTACTCTATCATATCTGATAAACTAAATCAAATAAATTGGCAAACTGAATTAGGTCACTTACAACCAAACCAGGCAGTGGAACGATTCTACAACTTGCTATTCGAGGTTATAGATAAACTTATCCCACTTAAATATTCAAAAAACCCGAAGTACCCGAAATGGTTTTCTCCGGCACTCATTAGCACTTTGAATAGTAAAATTAAAGTTTGGCGTAAATGGAAGGCCTATCAGTCCCTAGCCGATTACCAAGAATACTCACTTCTTCGCACGCACTGTAAAGTTCTAATGCTAGAATGTTTTAATACCTATACAGATAGCACAGAGAAGTCCATTAAAAGTAATATCAAGGCATTTTGGTCCTACGTAGCTAGCCTGAAGAAAAACTCGTCTAGTTACCCTGAAACTATGCATCACTTAGGTGAATCCGCATCTACACCTAAACAAATAATAGACTTGTTCTCAAAATTCTTTCTTTCTGTATTTGAGCCTAAAGGTAATATAAGCTATGACGATCTCAAAAACCTACCACAGCATGCAGGGTCATCTAACTTATTAAATATATATATTAAAAAAACTGATTTGGTTAAGGAGCTGTCAAATATTGATACAAATAAGGGGATCGGACCTGACAAAATAAGCCTCATACTTATTAAAAACACAGCTAAATCTCTTACTAGTCCGTTGTACATTATATTTAACAAATGTTTAAGTTTAGGTGTCTTTCCTGAACAGTGGAATACATCTTATGTTACACCAATTCACAAAACTGGCTCACGAGCAGACGTTACTGACTATCGGCCGATATCGGTACAATCCTGTATCCCTAAAATATTTGAGAGTCTAGTACACGATCAATTATACCCCACGTTTGTCAATACTATAGTACCCGAACAGCACGGTTTCATGAAAGGTAAATCTACAAGCACGAACCTTACGCTTTACACAAATTACTTATTTGAATCTATGGATAAACAAAGACAGGTCGATGTGATATTCACAGACTTCAGAAAAGCCTTCGATAGGCTTAGCACGCACTGCGGTTTTAAAAAAGCGGTTCCGCAACCGCAAAAAAGGTAACGTACGGCTGAAAAAAACCGCAAGTGCGTGCGCTTATAGAGAATGCCGTACGTTACATTTTTTGCGGTTGCGGAACCGCTTTTTAAAAACCGCAGTGCGTGCTAAGCCGACCATTTACTGCTTCTAAAAAAGTTAGCTTACAACAGTATTCAGGGTAATCTCTTACGCTGGTTTATCTCTTATCTCTCAAACAGAAACCAAGTCATAGCTGTGAATGGTTTTATGTCTGATCTCACAAATGTTTCTTCTGGCGTAATTCAAGGATCTATATTGGGCCCCTTACTATATATTATATTTATAAATGATATAAAAGAGTGTTTTAAAAACTGTAGTTTTCTTATGTTTGCAGATGATTTAAAAATATATAAATCTGTTATATCTCTTAATGATATCACCCTGATTCAAGATGACATTAACAACTTCACCGCGTACTGTCATACAAATAAACTCCAGTTAGCGAGCGATAAATGTCTACATATATGTTTTACTAAAAATAAGAAAAATGTGTATGACTCACAATATAGGATAGGCAATACAGCTATTACAAAAGTATCCTCTGTACGATACTTGGGTATATTATTTGACAACAAATTAGATTTCTCTTGCCATGTCGAACAAATCATTTCTAAAGCATATCAAATGTTAGGTTTCGTATTAAGAACTGCAAAAGTTTTCAAAAAGTCATCGACTTACCTTCTCTTATATAAAGCTCTCGTTCGACATCATCTAGATTACGCATCAGTTGTTTGGAACCCATTTTATTCGAAGTATTCTAATGCTATTGAAATGATCCAAAAAAAGTATTCTAATTATTTATTATAAATTTAAAAGTATTATATTTATTCGAAGTATTCTAATGCTATTGAAATGATCCAAAAAAAGTTCCTGCGAGCAACACATAGACGCTTAACAGGTAAATATTTACCCTATGACGACTTATTAAAGCATTACAAGCTAACCTCCCTCAACTTAAGATGCAAATGCTCTGATATGATGTTTCTTTACAATATATGCAGAGATAATTACGACTGCACAGAGTTGCTGGAGAACATTCGGTTTAGTTAGAGTCCCCCGTTGTACCTCACGCTCGGCCGCCTTGTTCGCCGTCCCGATTAGTTCGACTAATGCTGGTCATCGTGCACCGTTACGCCGCCTTTGCAATACTTACAACAAGTTGTTTACATCCATAGATATCTATAACACAAGCAGACCACGTTTCCAAAAAGACATACTTGATGTCCTAGCTGAGGCAACTTGAAATTTTCATTTTATTATTTTATAATGTCGCTTTATTGTTAGTATCTAGCTTAGTGTGTAAGTTTGGCTTAGTTTACCATAGCATTTCTATATGTACTGAAGTTAAAATCTCTCAGTGAGAACATTTAAGGAAGTAGGTATACACCTAATGTACTACATACTATTTAAACTGTATTTTATTATGTACTTACCTCTGTTGTTTCTCCAATAAAGAAAATAAATAAATCATTGGAGACTAAAATGTCGTATAAACTTTTCTGGAATTCGCCTAGTTTCAGAGTTACTACCACTTAAATAAAAAAACATTTTTTAATGTGACTCAGTGCAAAACGCTTTTTTGGTGGCAATTTCACCCTTTATAGGGTCTAGTCTAGACATTCTTATTGACAGATATCAAAGTGCCAAGAAATACTTTACGTAAACTATTTTTTTCGAAAAAAAATGTACTAATTTATTTTAATAATAATATTTACCAAGAACATTTATGTTTTTATGTTCAAAAGCATTTAAAAAATCGAAAAAAAGGCAAAAAAATAATTTTTTTTTTGGCGAAATCCAGAAAAGTTTATACATTTTAGTCTCCAATTATGATCAGGAATACGCTTTTAAAATTATTCGGTTTCCTCATGTACACCGTGTATCTTCCTTATTGCAAATATCTGTTTCAATCTCGCGGCATTTAGACAGCTTTTACACTAGTGCGGTTTCCGCATGCGACACCGGTGCGCGAGCGAGATAGCGCTCTGCTGGTGTATAGCGCTGTCACGCTTGCACACCGTCACCGCATCCGGTTGCGGCGCCAGTGTGATAATCGCCTTAAAAATAACGTTGATTTATCACGTAGATAACCACGTCCATCATCCCTATGAGTGGTTGCGACGTTCCAGAATTATGTATATATATACTTAATCGTAAATCTAATCAAAATCCATTAGTATCCCCACCACTGAAGACAAGTTGACTCAATTTCAGTCTGTTTAAAAATACACCTTAAGACATCACATTCATTCACCCAATTCGGTTTAAGCTTCATTCACTAGCTTTGTCTTATCTCACCGAAACGTTTTTCCAAACTGAACACTACCTTATTGCAACGTGCTAAGGCCTAATTCAGCGAATCACCGTATCTGATGTTACCAATGCAATCGTTTATTCAAAGCCATAAGAAGGGCCCTCGTTTAAATTCTTCGGGGGTATTATCACACTTGGCGCTTTCGGTTATCACGGCTTAATGTGATATATTCTGGGGGTAATCTGAAACTGAGAGCGGCTCTTGGAAACATTTACTGGAAAATGAGAAAGCAAAGATGAGGAATTGACTTGATGAGTTCGAGAGCTTCGGATTTACGCCAGAGTACAGAGGAAATTATAGTACTAAGTGCAGAAGGTTCACAATGATGTTCAATTGATGCGTCTATATAAATAGTCCGAAATTGATCTAGAAGCAACCGGACCGTTATTGCGAGCCACCGGCATCGGCCGTAGAGAATTAAACCAACCGGAGTCGCCATTAACAAGCATTCCCCTCTGCCGAAAACATATGATCAGTGGTCAATGATTATGGCTCCATGAGGCCTTGACGAGTGTATGGACTGACGTTTATGTGTCGCGGCTATTTGTACGTTACGTACGAATAGCCATACATTTGACGTTCCCCTCCCCGGCAAAAATCGTCATTTTTTGTATAGTAAATGACAGACATGGCTACTCCGGGTTGAAACCTCTACTACATCGGCAAATAAACAAACTGTCAGCCTTCATCTACAAAGCCCATTAACGTTTTGACCAAGCAAACAACAAAATTGAAACAACCTTCTAGCCCAGTCGGTAGTGACCCTGCCTACGACGCAGGAGGTCCCGGTTTCGAATCCTGGTCAGGGCATTTATTTGTGTGTTTATCACAGATTTGTACGTATCCCTATTGCAACATAACTCAGGTGAGTTATGTATTTAAGTATTTATCTATAGTTATCTATTATATGTATGTACATCGTCGTCTAGTACCCACAACACAAGCCCTATTGAGCTTACTTTGAGACTAGGTCGGTTTGTGTAAGATTGTCTTATAATATTTATTTTTATTTTATCTATACATATAATAAAGCTGAAGAGGGTCGAAAGTCTGTACATGGAAGATAATCGAAAAAAAGTTGGCTGGGGATACTTAGAATCGATAACATTGTTGGAACGTGTTCTACGTTCCAACAATTTTTAGAATTTTTGTCTGTTTGTCTGTTTATCTGTTTATCTGTTTATCTGTTTGTCTGTTTATTTGACCGCGCATCACGTGAAAACGGCTGAACGGATTTTGACGAAATTTTGTATAGAGATAGTTTGAGTCCCGGGTAAGGACAATATATAGTTTTAATCCCGAAAATCAACCCTGGTGGGGGTGAAAATGGGGTTGAAAGTTTGTATGGAGAATTTTTAACCGCTGAAACGATTTAGATAGAAATGAGTATGAAGATAATTTGAGTCTCGAGAAACGTCATAGGTTAGTTTTCAAACCCTTGTGGGGGTGAAAAGGGGGTTGGAAATTGGTATGAGGAATTTTATACCGCTGAACTGATTTAGATGGAAATGTGTATAGAGATATTTAGTATGGGTCTCGAGAAAGGACAAAGGATAGTTTTTACCCCAAAATCAACCCTAAAGGGGTGAAAAGGGAGTTGTAAAATTTGTATAGGGAATTATTAACCGCAGAATCGATTTAGATAAAATTTGGTATGGAGATAATTTGAGCTCTAGAAAAGGAAATTAAATAGTTTTATCTTGGAAATTATCCCTTAAGCGGATGCAAAAAGTTTACATGGGGAAGAAACAACCAATAACCGCTGTACGTATTTAGATGAAATTTGGTATTGAAATAATTTGTAATTTTTTGGTCAAGGTGTTCATATTTTTAACATGTTACCCGTCGATGCTTTAAATTTACCTTTACCCGCTCTTACGAAATATTTGAAAATGTCATGAATGTCAAAGGGTTATTCCAGGTTCGAGGACTATATTGACAGACAAAGATGCATGGCCCAAACCAAAAAACTACTACAAAATCATCTAACATTTATAGGACACCGTTTAGGTAGGAAAACATATCAAACGTTTTGTGAAGCAGTCAGATTAGGATTTATTTTTCTTTATAATTAAACAATGGGTACATTATCTGTCTCTCAAGCTGTTTTGATATGTCTTCTTGAAGAACTACGCATTATTTTGTATCTTTAAGATCTAATAATGTATTACTTACTGTTTTGAAAAAAATAAGTCCCGTCGAGTTTCTTTTCGGTCATAAATGTCATAATACTTCTTGGGCCAGAGGTGTATGTAGGGTTAGAACCGGTGGTAGTTTTGGAACGAAGTTCCTTATCGGACGGTTCGCGGATGGGAGGCTAGGCGAAAAAAAGTCACGAAAAAGCGTCACGTCACGAAAACGCGACACCCATACGACTGAGAAACATGTAAAATGGAATGAAATAAAAAATATATAAAATAGAATAAAGTGAAGTGAATTGAAGTGTAGTGAAAAGTTAAAGTGAGAAGTGAAAAAACTGTAAAAAGTCGGGAACCTAAAAGTAAACAATGGCAAAATTTTCAAAAAATTTCATGAATTTAAAAAATTTCAAAAACTTCAAAACTTCAAAAATTTTAAAAAATTCAAAAATATCAAAAATTTCAAAAATTTCAAAAATTTCAAAAATTCCCAAAATTTCAAAAATTTTAAAAATTTCAAATAATTTCCAAAATTTTAAAAATTTCAATACTTTTAGAAATTTCAACAATTTCAACTATTTCCAATTCCAAAAAAGAATTAAAATTAAATAACATAACTTCGTTCCAATCGCGTGTTCCACGACACTCACGTATTTTATTTTTCTCTGACGGTTAATTAGTGCAGTGTAATGTGCTTACATTGATAAATAAATATTTTGTTTTATCTGTGACAGTGTGGTAAAAACGTATGAAAATTCATTACCCCCGACCGCCGGCACGCCCGCCCCCCCTAGATTTTTAATATGTGTGTACGTAAAGCAGTGTATGCTTCTGTACATAATTAGGCCTTATTACGTAACAGTTACATAACTACTATTTATCTCTTTTTAGGGTACCGTAGTCTACCCCTACTAGGAACCCATATAGTTTCGCCATGTCCGTCCGTCTGTCCGCGGTCTAGCTCAGTTACTGTTCGCACTAGAACGCTGAAATTTGGTGAGGCCTGATAAGAACTCTCAATAAAAACTATCAATACATATACATATAATAAAGCTGAAGAGGGTCGAAAGTCTGTACATGGAAGATAATCGAAAAATAGTTGGCTGGGGATACTAAGAATCGATAACAGAACACGTTACAACAATTTTTAGAATTTTTGTCTGTTTGTCTGTTTATCTGTTTGTCTGTTTATTTGACCGCGCATCACGTGAAAACGGCTGAACGGATTTTGATGAAATTTTGTATAGAGATAGTTTTAGTTCCGGGTAAGCGCCTGTTCTTACCTTTCATGCTTAGACTGATTTGACGGGGGGATCGATTTGGATGATATTTGCCGTGGACATGAACGTATAAATACAAAAGTGGTCCTGTATCGTCCGATATACACCTACTACTCTATGTCGTTTAAATCATGCCAAAAAAAATAATATGATAAAAAAAGTATTCATTTTTGAGTGTACTTTCATTTAGTGGTAATTGTAAAATATTTTATTAGGACTACTGTCCTCTAGCGTCATCTGTCAACTTTACTTCAAGTTCCGCCTCCAGGATAGCGGGAGAGAAATTAGGGGTGAATTAGCCGCTTACTGACACAGACCGAATTCCACGCGGGCGGAGCCGCGGGCACAGCTAGTTTTAAATAATAACCGTGTTCGGGATTCCTTAAGGATTCAATCTTACCATAATATTAGTTAATGTAACGGTTGTAACTCGAGTGTAACCCCAATGTAACCCAAATGTAACTCGGACCTGTTTTGTACGCATTAACTTGTAATTGCCCCGCGCTTACTTTCGACATGTCTCATGGGAGCTTGGAATTTAACGCATCGCTTAGTTGCACGCCTGGTACCTACCGAGAAAATCCAAAATCAAGTATTCGTTTTCTGTGTCTCTTTCATTCGTATTCTCAAGTGCGATCGAGAGGGAGATAACGAAATTTAGATTATCGACGAGAACGTATATAGCAACGTTGCAGAATATACGAGCCCTATTCGAAGAATAATCTGTTTCATTTTAATTTGAAATTGAACAGGATTGGACTTTCAAAAGTTTTGAAACGGCTTACTCAGATAATCCCTATAAAATTCATGTCAAATATATGTCAAAAAGAGGTCGGTTAATGTCAATACTATAATAATAAAAATTCCAACTGTTTGATAGTCCAACTTGGCTGGCTGACTTGCTCATAGAGCAAGCTGTGGCTGGTTGACTTGCTCAAAGAGGCCTCACCTCGGACATTTGAATTCAACACCGACAGGACAAATAAATGGCAAACCAGTACGTATTTGGCATGCTAAAAGCAGACGCTGTGACACTTACTTGATTAGGAAAATCCATATACAAAAGTCTATGGGAAAATCCGACATATCTTAATTAACGGCCTCCTAGCCCAGTCGGTAGTGACCCTGCCTATGAAGCAGGAGGTCCCGGGTTCAAATCCTGGTAAGGGCATTTATTTGTGTGTTTATCACGAATATTTGTTCCTGAGTTATGGGTGTTTCCTATGTATCTAAGTATATATTTATCTATATAAGTATGTATATCGTCGCCTAGTACCCATAGTACAAGCTTTGCTTAGTTTGGGACTAGGTTGATTTGTGTAAGATTGTCCCCAAATATTTATTTATTTATTTATTTAATGAATAGACAATCGTCATAAACTATGTATAATAATAATTTACATATACGTATAATAACGAGGAATTTGTTTGTTCGCAAACTACGCTAAAACTACTGCTCAGAATTTTATGAAATTTTATAATGTAACGGTTTTTGCCCTTTAGCAACATTTAGAGAAGTTTAGTAAAATAAATTCACCAACTATTTAAGCAGAACGTCTGCCAACGATACCACAACGTTTATAATATAAATAAAGGTAAAGTAGAAATATCCACTGCCTCAGGCGAGACTCGAACACGCGACTCTGGGATACATGCCCAGACCAACCACTTATATATGTTCAAATAATTTACGAATAAAATTACGAATTTTTCGTGTCAAGGACCAAGTTCATAACCAAGATTAGGAAAGGTGCTCCTTAAAATATTGACATTTAGATCCCAGATTATGTATACTTATTTTAACAAAACCAGATCTCATGAGTTTTGATATAGAACGGTTGGTATTGGAAATTTAAAAAATGAAAGCTCAATTTTCCATGCTGCTGGCTTTATTTAAAATCGTAAAACGGACAGCTATTGACGTAATCCGTTGAATTTTATGGATTTTGAAGGCGATAAAGGTGAATGCATTGTTATTTTCCGCTCAAGACCTGCAATGCGGTTAAATTTACCGGTAGAATAACCAATTTTCAACTTACCTTCTAAAAATTATATTCTTGAATATTGCAAGAACTAAACTAAAACAATATAAATTTAGGTAGCGGTGTCAAAAGATAAGATCGTCATTGGACTCTAAAATCTAAGTATTCTAATGGGATTTGCCTTCTTATAATGTGTTCTAAAGTTAAATGCGTTGCACAAAATATTTTGATATGATGTGGGTATTGTGGGTTGTGAATTGCCTATCATCCGTCATCTCAAATCACGGCATACACATCTCTGCGAAAACAACACCCGTTGGTACTGATGTCAATATGATACTTTTTTTTCTGAGTTAACCTGTTTTTCCTCGGTTTTCCTTATTTTTTGGTGCTGTTGTATAGTACAGTATTTTTTTTTGGAATATTTTGCTGAATTGAGCAATTCTTTTAAATAAGTTAGTTGCCTAATTAAACTAAGTATTTCAGTTCCTAAAGTTTTAGCAATTCTATTTTAGGACCTAATTATACAACCTGTCTTTTCAATAACTAGCCACATTGCGCGAGATGATTTGGTAGGCTATACTAAACAACTTTTACTATAAGTACACCGAACTCACAAAAAAACTTTTGTCTGTTTCATACATTTCGGCCGATGAGACGTCGATATTTTCTATGGGGTGGCCAAATTTTTTTTTTGGATTTAAGAAAGGGAGAAAAAATCAGTATGACTTACATAATCACCTCTGACAATATGGCTAGTTATTGAAAAAACAGACTGTATTCTTTTCCGTCGCAAAATACTAAATACAAGCATAATAACAAGAGTTCAAACCAATAACATACACACTAAGTAATGATCCTTGAATCTTACCTATGACGTAACAGGAGGTACTGGTATTGTAAATGTATTGTTTGTTGTTGTGATTACTGCTGGAGGCCATCGCGAGCGCGGGCTCTTGGCCGAAGGGTGTAGTGTGTCGTCGTTTCCGGGGGACGCTGCCAAACATTCACCGGAGCAGGTGGCGCAGCAGAAAACCGTCGTGTTCACAAAATAATTGTTTTAGTTTATAATTTATTATGTATGCTAGTTTTAAGGGCCCACTAGATCCCTGAACATAAACGTTTTTCATTCATTTAATAACTTCTAACTCCTGTCTCCTTTTCATTCCCTTAAGACATGATTTCTGTAAAAAAAAAATATCAAACTCTTTCCCTACCTAATTTTATCGAAATCTGTGAAGAGGATTACGTTAAGCGTAAAAATACAGAGTTACATTTGCATTATAATGTTAGTAAGGATTTTTAATCACATTTCTCGGTATGCATTCACTCTCTAATTTATAAATACTACGTGCCAGAATGTTAGAGAAGTGTTGGATCTAGACCTAGCAAATGCACCGCGAGTGCGCAAAATATGTTCGAGTCATAAGTGAAGCATTGGTAGCCTGGTGGTAAAACGTCTTTTAATCCGAGGGTTCGGGGTCCAAACGCGCGGCTAGTACCAGTATTTTTTTTTATAATCGTATGGCTATATGTCACTAGATATAAATAGGCATTTTTTCCCTGGGGTAGTAGTAGTGAGAAAGCAGATTATGAAGAAAATCCTGCTGTGCTGCGAGGTCCAGATGGGATAATGCAGCTGCCAAGTTTGTTACTCTTTTAGCACTACCCCGGGATCACGAGTAGGGTTGTCTAAAGTGTTTCCTACGGACGCAGAGTAACATTGATCCCCGCCTCGTACCGTCGCCAACACTGTTAACTGACCATTTGTAATCCCAATTCCTAACAGCATAAGGTCTATCGATGTTCGGTTAAGTGTGTTGCTGTTTGTACCTGTATTTCGAAATATCATATATTGAGCGCAGCGGAGCGAAGTTCCTACACACAACTTCGGACACAATTCAGCTGGATACTAGAAAGTCCGTGCATTCTGATGGCTTTTCGATTTTGAAGGTTTGTTTCGCAATAAAGAGTAAGATTTTCTGATGTTAATTAAGGAGCTGACGACAGCTAAATTCCCTCCCTATCTTATTCAGCGCGAGTGAAAGAGAAACACTGTGTTAGGATTAGTATGGAAACTCATTGCAAGTTTTACAAAATGAATTAAAAAAAAACGACGCATTAATTGAGAAATATAAGGCAACGAAGTTTTTAGTATTAGTGTGGTGGAATTTTGTCCTTAGTTACAGACGTCTAAGTCAAGAAACTAAAGACATACAACTGTTTAAAGCTAATTTTAAGATGTAACTTTGGAATTATTTTCTATCGAGCCGATTTCATCCAATCGCGAAGTTCTTCCAAATATAACAAATATTAACATACATTTTTTTTACTTGCTCAAAACAAGTAGTTATAGCTGAAACACTGTTTAAGTAAAGTCAATTTGAAGGTCATCGGGTGTTGTCAGCCTCTTAATGTTCCGGGATTGAAGCAGAGATAAATATAATTTGAGAGTTTGTATATCTGCTGGATTTTATATATACCCCCTGGTTCTGGAACCAGAAGGACTAAAATATTTTTGCTAAGAGGTCTTGTTATATGGGTCAACTCGTTTGCAGGAATCGCGAGTTCTTAGTTCGAGGCAGACTACTGAGTATTAATCTAAGCACTTGTTATTTGTACCACTATCACGAGGTTAACAATATTAATCACTATGCAACACACGGCCCGACCGGTCGTGAGCATAGACAGTGGCAGTTCGTCGGGATATAATATTGCATATTATGTCTTGACAGCGATCGCAATTTTAATAACAGCTTGTATTTAGACTAGGAAACTAGTTGTGCACTTAGATGATATGTGCCATAGGCATAGCGGAAGCGATAATTTGGTAAGTAAGTGGCTGTATTTCTTCATTTAAAAATTAAATAAATAACTGGTGGAACAAATCAAATCAAATATTTATATGTTTATTTTTACCTCACAAAGGATAAATTTACAGTTATATATAACATATGAAACAGAGTAAGTTAGAATAGAAGTTATACCCTTTGTGAGAGACTGGAGTCTGAACTAGGTAAAACCTGTATTACAGATCTCCAGGACCCCGGAACAAGTAGAATGCGGTTTACTCTAATTAATGATGTAATGTCAATTGACATTATCTACTGAGTCAACCATAATAGGGACTAAACTAAACAACTAAACTAGAACACATCATAAACAGGAATAAAAAGTAAAGTCAGAATATATTCATTTGGATCTATTGCTAACTAATATTGTGTATAGCTTTTGTATTAAATAGGTACTCAACAAAAATCATTGAAACATTAAGATAATCGCTAATAAAATTAGATTTTTAAATGGATTTTGACTTGAACGATTATGTACCTTTTGAGTTAGGCATCCATGTCACAGTATTCTGCATTAATCAATAAACAAATATTGAATCTTTTATTAATTACTTTTCTCAACACCTTATTGTGCAAGATTAAAAATATTATTCAATTCAATGGGTACTATAGATTATTTAATTATTGCTCATGATTATTTGTACTTACTCTCTATCAAAATCATTTATTTCGGAAGCAAGTCCATATTTGTTAGTATGATACATAACATAAGTCTAAAACATCTTAAGTGATAATGTTAGTAAAAGTATTGTGTAGTTTTATATCTATTAGTAAATGTTTTCGTAATTATTGTACCTACATTATTAATTAGAGCAATGTTGCGCAGTTACAGTGTCCGCGAGGCAACTAAAAGGCTCACGGTATTTGAGCTCCCGACGTGTTGTGGAACCGCCGGTATAGTATTGGAACGTCCCGTTTGTTTTTTGTCAATTTCCTTAATTCGTCCTATTCTGATTTCGTCACCCATTCTTCATTCGTCACTTTCGTCCGTAGTCTTTGTCATATTTGTTGTTTGTCGTTTTCTTTTTCTGACTCATTACCGCGTTCGTCATCATCTCCTTTGGGCATGTTCGATGTGATTCTATCTCTTTTTTGATCTCGTTCGTCATTCGTAAAAAAAGAGATAGACTAACCATAGAACATGCCCAAAGAAGATGATGATGAATACCGAAATGAGACCGTCTCATGCGCTATGGGTTGCCTCTCGGATACCGTAACTATGTGCCATTGCTTTAACTATAGGTATGAAAGATTACACTTACTTAACATAAGTTTACACACTTGGGATCAGTTTCTCCTATTTTCCTAAATAACTTTAAAACATACTTCCCTAAAGTGGCCCCCATGTATAAAATTCATTTAGAGGCTGACAACACCCGCTGACCTCCAAATTGACTTTACTCAAACAGTTTTTTAGCTATAACTACTTGTTTTGAAAAGTAAAAAAAATACATATGTTAATATTCGTTATATTTGGAAGAACTTCGTTAATTCCGATACACGATTGGACGAAATCGGCTCGATAGAAAATAATTCCAAAGTTAAGGTCATAGACATATAAAATAAGAAGACGTAGCGCCGTGAAGACAAAACTGTGATTCCATAATAAGCCGAGTTCTTCGTGTTTACGCGCGACACGCACACATATACAACTCGTGGACGAGCGGTGATTGGTTCAAACGTCAAAAGTGAGTGTGTGTGCACGAGATCGCGGCTTATTATGGAATCACAGTTTTATCTTCGTGGGATTCCGTCTTCTTATTTTATATGTCTATGGTTAAGGTACGATTTTTTTAAGATGTCGAAATTGTCAGTAGAACTCCTTAGTAGGATTCCGACATCTTAAAAAATTACTACCATCTTAAAATTAGCTTTAAACAATTGTATGTCTTTAGTTTCTTGACTTACGTCTGTAACTAAGTACAAAATTCCACCACACTAATACTAAAAAATAATACTAATATTTCTCAATTGATGCGTAGTTTTTTTATCATCATTTTGCAAAATTTGCAATGAGTACTACTACTAATCGTAACACAGTGTTTCTCTTTCAGTCGCGCTGAAAAAGATAGGGAGGGAATTTAACTGTTATCAGCCCCTTAATTTACGTTATACGTTCGTCTTTGGGTCACCGACTTACATATGTGTACCAAATTTCATTTCAATCGGTCCAGTTTCGGCGTAAATTGGCTGTGACAGACGGACAGACCGACACTTGAGTGATCCTATAACGGTTCCGTGTTTCCATTTAAGGTACGGAACCCTAAAAAATCATCTATACTCAAATAACTTTAATTCATATCATAGAATCGCCACGCCGCCGCTCCGGGCTTCGAAGTCGAAGTACAGTGCAATTTTAAACTTTTTAAATCGAAAATCATTCGAGAACTTTCCACGGAACGCTCGGCGCTTGTTATTTTATTTTGCCCTGGAATTTATGATTTCAGATTTATACACGGTAACTGAATTTGAATTTTTCATTTAGTCTTGAGATGCAGTGCGACCGGAACTTTATTTGCGACTTCGGAGTTTGAAGATTATGAATAAGCGCGGAAGCTGGCTCGAAGTTCGTTAGGATTTGGTTGCAATTTTCACCGTTTGCTCAGAAGTAACTTCTCGGGTTGATATTGAGCGTGTACAGTACCCACTTAAATAAGCAGTATTATATATTATTATAAATAGTACTTTTTTTATTCTTCGTACATATTTACCTATTTGTACTAACGGGACATAACCGCGTATATAATTTTAAAATTACCTACGTTTCGAGGACGACATTGTCCCCGTGGTCCCGAAGATTATATACGCGGTTAAGTCCCGTTAGTACATATAGATATGTATAAAACCGTGAAAGTTTAAATCAGTGTTTCGTTCATATTGTTTGTGTTAAGTATAACTTAATTTTCTATTTTTGGTTTTCAGTTTGTTTTATCTGTCGTGGCATCACCAAGTGGGCCCTACGGAAGACCAGCGCTAGCTTACATACTAGCTAGCATTTTGCTGAACAGGGTCCATTTCGTGGTGCTACCAATAACGTCTTTGTTTTGATTGTCTGTAAATTTGTATGTAATATTGTGTACGTCATGAATAAATATCTTGTATCTTGTTGTATATATTATACATGTTTTGATACAATGTTGGTACATTTACGTTCATTTATATTGCAAATGATTTTTTTGGATGCCGAAAAGTCCTAAAACGCTCTTCCTAGTAAAATAGTATGGACATTAAGAATCCCACTTATATTAACTACTATTTTCCACATTTAATTGACCATTCCGTTCTCTAATATTGCTTCGAGATTTTAAGGACTTCCTTTCCAATTTAAAGATTTTATTAATATAACTATGTACTACTAACATAGATACCAAGTGTAAAACTATTTGAATACCAAGTAGAGAACAGTAGAAGCAGTCCAAAATTAAATAAACGTTGGAGCATACGGCACTCCGGTTAAGCATACATCGACATATGAATAGCATTAGCATTGCTAATTGTCGAACGTCTCTGGACATCCTGTTTACAATTCAAACGCCGCATTTACATTAAAAACACGTACACTTACGACGTTTTGAGTAGGAAGACGTATTTTAGTTCCCAGAACGGAAACGTCGTAAGCGCACTTCAGCAATAACTATGTTTACGCTTTTTCTGTTACGGATTGAGAATGTATCTATTGTCGCAAAACAGCTTAAGTGACTAAAGATTATAATAAGACTTATGATGTTTTCCATTAATCGCCTGAAGCGTTTCGAGCGTCGACGGTTTAATTTGCAATGCACAACAGTTTATTGGCTGAGTGTGGCTTTATTGATCTCAAGAGGCGTTTGTTGCTAATTTGTTTAGGATTTACGATAAACAGACGTGTTGTAATAAGCTTTGTCATGTTTTATGAGTGATAGGCATTTTGGGGATGATAGCTAGAAGTATATATTTATTAATATGTTATGTGTTGCGTAAGCAACATCATTTAATAATCGAATATTCTAGAACTCAATATACTTAGTATGCCAGGGCCGCGATTCGAAAAATAAACACACACACTGGACAGACACAGCTCCAACCCAACTCATCCCAACTCAATTCAACGCTATAACGACATTGGCATTTGCTATTCGAACAGATTTTCATTCAACATTGGTCTCACATTGGTCACACATTAGTCTCACATTGGTCTCACATTGGTACAACATTGGTACAACATTGGTACAACATTGGTACAATGTGTCACCAATGTGAGACCAATGTTGAATGAAAATCTGTTCGAATAGCAAATGTCAATGTCGTTATAGCGTTGAGTTGAGTTGGGTTGGAGCTGTGTCTGTCCAGTGTGTCTGTTTATTTTTCGAATCGCGGCCCTGTTCGTTCTACTCCTTTATTAAAGGCATACTTGTTAAGGTACTAAACTAAACAAAAATACATACACACGAAATTACAGGCATAAACTCCTACTTTGTAGGTCGTTTAATACGAAATCTCTAATTTAAAACTGACGGAGCACGAATTACAATATGAACTTGTAACATATAATACCAACCTATTATTGTGTTCTACGAGTAAGACCGTTTTTACACTGTCCTATCCGAGATCGGATGTCGGCTGACCAAAGTATAAAAAACAGCTGCTAGAGAGTTCCCTATAACCTTAAATCCATCTTTTTGCGTTAGTGCTCTCTCTCGCGCATTGGACATTTGGTATAAGTTTTAAGAAAAAATATAGAGATGTACATATTTTATACCGGATGTTTCCTGTAATAGGGGCAATAAATTAAACCGTAGATTCTACTCCTCAAACTGGACAATATTAGTTCAGCGACTTTTTAAAAATAACTTATAATTTGATTTTTATTTCACTTTAAAGTTTATTCGACACACACTGTATTGTACATATTACACGCAATGTATTGCGAAATTGATTATTTCTGCTGGGGTGACAAGAGTGACAAGCAATGTCAATTAGACGGATTTTAACGTACATTGAAAATACTATTTAGTATGTATGAAAAAGAGACAATATAAAAACTTCATTTTTTTTTTAAATTGTAGAACAAACGTTTCATTGTTTGAGGAGTAGAATCTACGTTTTAATTTATTGCTCTTATTACAGGAAACAACCTGTATGTGACATCTTCTTGGTCCTATCCGACATCCGATATCGGATCAAATAAAGTTCAATTTATTTTTTTATAAAATAAAGATTTCTTTAATTAATTCATTCTTATAAAAAGTAATGATTGTTTTTTTAATATTGAATGAAACCAAACAATGGAAATTTCTATCCAATTCTTTTACCACTTATATATTTCGTCACATCACATAATACCTATCCTGTATCAATATAGGAATATAAGTTACATAAAATCACTCTAATTCTCAAGCTTATACTCTCTCGATTTCGTTTCCATAACGACGCCCCAAGAAAACGCTACACTTGTATCAATAATGTAACGGCCTCCTAGCCTAGTCGGTAGTAACACTGCCTACGAAGCAGGAGGTCCCGGGTTCGAATCCTGGTCAGGGCATTTATTTGTGTGTTTATCACAGATATTTGTTCCTGAGTTATGGATGTTTTCTATGTATTTAAGTATTTATCCATATTTATCTATTATATATATCGTCGTCTAGTACCCATAACACAAGCCTTATTGAGCTTACCGTGGGCCTAGGTCGATTTGTGTAAGATTGTCCCATAATATTTATTTATTATTTATTTATTTAATGTAAAGCTCCTTCCAATATCATAAGCGGGAGTTATAAAACGGGGCTGCGTGTATCTGATCTATATAGTTGTCAGAATCCATTCGGATGAAATCGCAGTCGATTTGCAACAGTAGGTATCTACTGAAATCGTGCCGTATTCTAATTTTAAAATACAGCGTGTAAATTTTATACGGGCGTATACGTTATCCACCTATAGTATCCAGCAATAGGACTCATATACAGGGTGGAAAGATAAGTCGGGCCCTGGAGGGAAACTACCTTTAAACCTTGAGATAGCTCAATTCGCTCAAAGGAAACATTCTTTTATTTTTCCTAAAAACTAAAACTGCATTCACAGTTTTTTTCTTAATTTTCACTTTATTCCATACTAATTGTATGAAAAATATTATTATTATTATTTATGGGTTCTCTTGTGCCCTAAACTTGGTTGGTATTTAGAAGATTTTATCCTCGTTGGAAACAGGATCGATTGGCATCAATTGCCATAAAAAATATTTATGGCAAAAATTACAAGATAAATACTTTATTTGAAAACTTTACTCTTTTCCAAAAAAATGTAAATGCAGTTATGTCCCTTTAATGAAATTAAAGAATGTTTCCTTTCAGTGAATTGAGCTATCTCAACGTTTTAAGGTAGTTTTCCTCCAGGGCCCGACTTATCTTTCCACCCTGTATAATAGTATAATCATTTTGTTAAATAGTGTTATTAATGATGTGTAACGATTTTTTAAAGTCCTACCAGGCACCAATGTACGCTATCCAACTGATTTTAAACTGACATAACTGACATGACGCATCGGTAAGTTAATTGTCATGGATGCAATACATTGCGGGCTGAAATATTATGTATGAAAAAAAAAATCCTTATTTTCATAAAGAAATAAATGGAAATAGGTTCCAAGGTTCCAAGTAAGGTCCAATACTAATCGCCAGTACAATATACGCCCGTATAAAATTTACAAACTGTATATAAACAATGCATTCAAACACAATCTATCTTCAATATAACTTCTACACACAACAAATAATCAACCGATATTGAAGTTGTATTGGAGTTGCGTCGGGATAATTTTCAAGCAAGTTCTGATATTTCTGATTCAGAAGTTTAGTCGCTAGCTGTATTACGTAGTTAATGACGTAGTTAAGAAGGGCAACCTACGAAACCTAAGAGATAGGAAACGAGGAATACTAGCAACGACTAGTTGCAGACTAACCAAGTCTACCAAAATAACTTATGTAATCGGACCAAAATTGTATAATGCCATCCCAACGTATATACAAACCCTAGAAAATAATAACTCATTTTTTAAGGAATTGAAAACATGGCTAATTGAAAATGCTTTCTTTGACCTTAGTGAATTATGTGACATAAAATTAACTTAATTATAATTGTGTTGCTCTATATTGTAATCAGAATTGACATCGTTTGACTTTTGTTATAAATTGCAAATTAGTATTATATAATAGCTCACTAGTATTAATTTTAGTATTAATTTTAGTTTTATTTTTTCTTTTGACGTGTATTGTATCTGTGCATTTACGAAATAAATGAATATGAATATGAATATGAATATGAATATGAATAATGCGTTGGGGTTGTATTGAAGTTAGATCGTGTCTAAACGTGTTTAAAAGTTAGAATAAGGCCCAGGGTACAAATCGTTATTGCGGTATTATATGTTATAAAGGTGCAACCACACCGCTGCTTAAAATACGGTGGCGCTACGGAATCGCAGTAACGCATCATATCCGTACCGTTTTTATCGCATGCCCTCCACACCGCTGCTCAAAATACTGTGACGCTACGGAATCGCATTGACACATCGTATCCGTACCATTTTTATCGCATGCCCTCCACACCGCTGCTCAAAATATGGTTTGGAATATTCGCGTCAAAAATATTTCGTATGGGGCACGTCACTGCGTACACGTTGCGTCTGCGTATTTTGAGCAGCGGTGTAGATAGTCCCGTCTCGTTGGCAATATTTTGAGGGTTAAGTTTCGAAAATTCTAAAGTCACTTATTATTGAAGTTGGAAATACAGTGTGTACATGAGAATCTTTCAGTGCGTTTTGTGTCATATTCAATTGGTGCTTTTTTTGTAATTCAATCATTTGAGGTTAACTTTTTTAGCTTGCCATAACTGGAGTAAAAGAATATTAGAGTTAGAAAATATAACTGTTATGTATTTATAACAGTTTTATTGTTGTACAAAACTAGTTTGTGTCATTTACGTCGAGTGCAATTTTATATAGTATGACAACGCTAAAAAACTACGTATAAAAAATTAGAGTTCATAAAATAAGGATTAACTATATCATCACCTCAAAATATGTCAATAAAATCAATATGTGTCAAATTAAGCAATGAAAATTCAAGTTTCTTGGTAATTTCGTATTTTTAGGCTGTTATCGTTTTAATAAATTATTAAAGTCATCAGAGTTCACATTCTAATCATCAAAAAGGGATTTTAAAGTAGATATTTCAATTTGTGTCACTTTCATCAATGATACTTCGTCTAAAATTAAACAGAAACAATGTTTGCGTTCAGAGGAAATCTTCTTAACTATAGCGCGTGACCTTGATGGTACGCCTGTTCGGCTTACATCTGTAATGACCACTAGAAGTAGACCCCCGGCTCGCTTCTTAACAAGCTAATCCATGGGTCAACCAGGCGCTGGCATCTTAGCTGTTACGATGTAGGTACTTGCTCACGGAGGTGCGCGCGGGGTGATAAAGCTGACATACTCGACAAAGGAACTGAGCGGAGGAGCGAGTCGCGGGAAGTCGGCGAGTAGGGCAATGAACTCGTGCGTGTCTCGCCAATACGTAACTTTTTGAGCGGTAGCCGCTTTGTTGGTGTTTTGACTAGACTGTTGAGTACATTTTCGAAGATTTCAAGCATCGTGAATTATGGGTAGAAAACGCAACGTAATATTTTTATTTAGTGCTGTTTTATTGGAACGAAGTTCCTTATCGGACGGTTCGCGGATGGGGGGCTAGGCGAAAAAAAGTCACGTGACCGTCACGAAACAGCATTGAAAAACATGTGAAATGGAATGAAATAAAAAAAATGAAAAATAGAATAAAGTGAATAGAAGCGACAGTGAAAGTGAGAAGTGACAAAGTGAAAAAAGTTAAGTTAAAAAATTTCTATAATATCAAAAATTTCAAAACTCACAAAAATCACAAAAATCTTAAAGATCTCAAAGATTTCAAAAATCTCAAAAATCTCAAAAATCTCAAAAATCTCAAAAATTTCAAAAATCTCAAAAATCTCAAAAATTCAAAAACGACAAAAACGACAAAAATTACGAAAAAGTCAAAAATTAAATAATATTACTTCGTTCTAACGGAGTGTTCCACGACAATAACGTATTTTTTTTTACTTTTGTTTTTTCTTTTCGTCTGTATTTTGTTTTTATTTTGTCATTTTGTATTGATTCTGTTCCGTTTATTCCGTTTATTTTGTTTAATTTTATTCTTATTTTACTCTTTTTTTTTATACCACAACGTGGCAAACAAGCATACGGCCCGCCAGATGGTAAATAGTAGCATATGGATGCCTGGAACACCAGAGGTGTCACATGCGCATTGCCGACCCTTTACAAAAAGGAGGAACAAGTTCAGAGTTCATTACCTCAGCCATTTTTAGGGTTCCGTACCTCGAAAGGAAAAAACGGAACCCTTATAGGATCACTTTGTTGTGCGTCTGTCTGTCTGTCTGTCAAGACCATTTTTCTCAGGAACGCGTGGAGGTATCAAGCTGAAATTTATATCAAATATTGAGGTCTATTGTCCCTTGGAGCTGTGAAAAATTCAAACTTATAAGCTAACGCAATCAAAAGATAACTAACAAATTGTGATTGTGTTTATGCTGCAAATTTTATAGTCTTTCGGCACTCGTAAAACCTACGGGGTACTTCCCGTTAACTCAAAAACTTGAAATTTGGCACAAAGCAACGTCATATAGACAATGGAAAAATTACAAAAAGTAGACATTTTTAGTAAAATCATACAAAAACATATTTTTTTTAATTTTAAACTTACTACCTATTTTCTCGTAAATGCGTAGAGGTATTAAATTGAAATTCATGTCAAATACTCACGGCTATAGGACCTTTCAGATGTAGCAAAACCAAACTATTATGTCATCCTAATCAAACGAAATAGCAATTTAAGTCACATATTTTGAAACTGAGTACTAGCAAGAAACTCAAAACCTAAAGGGTACTTCGCGTAAACTCAGAAACTTGAAACTTGGCACGAAGAAACTACATATAGCACAGATAGAGGAAAAATTACGAAAAGTAGACATTTTTAGTAAAATCACACAAAAGATTTTTTTTTAATTTTAAACTTACTAACTTTTTCCTCGTAAACGCGTAGAAGTATTAAATTGAAATTAGTAATGAACATACTACAACTTTTGCTTGTTATAGGTTTGTACGGAACCCTCGGTGCGCGAGTCCGACTCGCACTTGGCCGGTTTTTTTATTTTAGAGCAAAGTTTTTTAAATAATGACGTCCCGTCGATGGTTTTTTTCGAAATCCAAATAATATACAAGTTCAAAGTCCATTATTTCGGCCATTTTTGATTTTAGAGAAAAGTTTCTTAAGTAAAACACGCTTATTTCAGCGTATTCATAACGGAAAAATCATAAAATGTACACGTTATAATGACGTCTCGATATACAAGTTCAAAGTCCATTATCTCGGCCATTTATGATTATAAAGAAAAGTTTTTCAAATAAACCACACTTATTTTAGCATACTTTATACGGAATAATCATAAAAAGTACACGTTTTAATGAAGTTCCGTCGATGATTTTTTTCGAAGTCCAAATTATATACAAGTTCAGAGACAATTATCTCGGCCATTTTTGATTTTAGAGAAAAGTTTCGTAAGTAAAACACGCTTATTTTAGCGTATTCTGTACAGAATAATCATAAAAAGTACACGTTATAATAACGTCCCGTCGATGGTTTTATTTTTAAGTCCAAAATATATACAAGTTCAAAGTCCATTTATCTCGGCCATTTTTGATTTTAGAGAAAAGTTTGTCGAATGAAACACGCTTTTACATATATATAAGTTCAAAGTCCATTATCTCGGCCATTTTTTATTTTAGAGAAAAGTTTCTCAAATTAAACAAGCTTATTTTAGCGTATTCTATACGACAAAATCATAAAAAGTACACGTTATAATGACGTCCCGTCGACGGTTTTTTTTTGAAGTCCAAATGATATACAAGTTTCATGTCCAATCGGCCATTTTTTATTTTGGTGAAAAGTTTGTCAAATAAAACATGCTTATTTTAGCGTATTCTATACGGTAACATCATAAAAAATATGCTATATAATGATACCCCATCGCTGGTTGTTTTTTAGAAATCAAAATTATATACAAGTTCAGAGTCCATTATCTCGGCCATTTTTGATTTTAGAGAAAAGTTACTTGAGTAAAACACGCTTTTTTTAGCGTATTCTATACGAAAAAATCATAAAAAGTACACGTTATAATGACGTTTCGATATGCAAGTTCAAAGTCCATTATCTCGGCCATTTTTGATTATGAAGAAAAGTTTTAAAATAAAACACGCTTATTTTAGCATATTCTATACGGAATAATCATAAAAAGTACACGTTATAATGAAGTCCCGTCGATGGTTTTTTTTTCGAAGTCCATATTATATACAAGTTCGCAGTCCATTATCTCGGCAATTTTTGATTTTAGAGAATAGTTTTTCAAATAAAACACGCTTATTTTAGCGTATTCTATACAGAATAATCATAAAAAGTACTTGTTATAATAACGTCCCGTCAATGGTATTTTTTTTGAAGTCCAAATTATATACAAGTTCAAAGTCCATTGTCTCGGCCATTTTTGATTTTAGAGAAAATTTTCTCAAGTAAAACACGCTTATTTTAGCGTATTCTATACGGCAAAATCATAAAATGTACACGTTATAATGACGTCCCGTCGATGATTTTTTTTCGAGGTCCAAATTATGTACAAGTTCAAAGTCCATTATCTCGGCCATTTTTGATTTTAGGGAAAAGTTTTTCAAATAAAAGACGCTTATTTTAGCGTATTCTATACGGAACAAATCATTAAAAGTACACGTTATAATGATACCCCGTCGCCATTTTATTTTTTAAGTCCAAATTAGTCCATGTAGTCAATCTTTAAAGTCCGGTAACTTCGATGTTTTTGGGTAAAAATGTTTCTCATAAAACTTGCTTATTTTAACACATTCTACAAAATAAAGTATGTGTCATAATGACACCATTCCAACCAAATAGTCCAAATTGTACTTAACCTTCAGGGCCCCATAACTTCGAAATTATTGAGTTAAAAAAAATGTGTTAAAGAAAAGTTGCTTATTTTTATGTGTTATATACGATAAGTTAATAAAAACAGCCTTATTATGACATCACACTGATGAAAAATTTATTAAGTCCAGCCCGACCCTTTGCTAGTCCAACCGAGAGGCAGATAACGATATTTCGATTTTCGCGTTTCACGATAGCCACTCTGTAAACAAACCGCCTTGATGCATAAATTACATATTTATTAGTTACAAATTATCTGTGACAATTTGCCAAAATACTGTTTAAATGGTAAACTAGGTTTACCGTGGCACACAGATCCGCCGTTGCAGTCCCTTATGGACTACGTTTACATTAATTATCCTTAACTTACTTAAGTTTTATATTATTGCTTTCTTTACTATGAAAAATAAAGAAGAGCGACTGAAAAATCGCTGTTTGTCTTTGTCGCACTTATTACTACTATTACTATATGTATGCATAGAGTAATAATAGAAAACAAACAAGCCGCTAGGCAGCCTGGTCGGCACATGAACCCCGCCCGCGCCTTACCCTTCCCCGCGTATGCCCTTTACGCAAAACAAGTTTTCATTCTGAAAAATAAAAATAATCCATTGATTATAATGACACAAATTTCAAACATTGTTGCGATACGCTTTTATAAAAATATTGATGCAAACTTTAATAACTTTAATATTTTATTGTACTGTTAACAGGGGTCATACAAGAAAAAAAATTAAAGTAAATAAATATCATTGATTAATATGGCACAAATTTATTCAAATAATAGATACCGATATATTAGAAAGCACAGTACCTAATCGATCAACTCTAATTTTATATAGGCTTGTAAAAGTCCACATATATGTGCTGATTGAACGTCAGTATTTCCATTGACGAAAGTGACACAAAACGCGTCCGTGTGTCAGTAACAACTTTGCTGTTACAGTGAAAAAACAATTTTGATCTCTAATTTTCTATTTAACGAATAATGTTAAAAAAAAAGAAATGTCTAAGTTTCTACCTACGCAACAACCTAGGATGACAAAAATTATTATTATTAGCTAAGTTGGATGGCCTGAACTCTGTATGCGAATAATAAGCATCTTTAATATTATCGAAACTTCATAATTTATCGGTACGGGTCTAAGAGGGCATGCGATAAAAACGGCGCGGATACGATGCGTCACTGCGATTCCGTAACGTCGCCGTATTTTAAGCAGTGGTGTGGTCGCACCTTAATATGTGTATCAGCTGTGAGACTGAGGCATTACCGGAGCTTCAGAAAATGTGAAAAAGGTTTATCTGCATAGATAGTTTTTTTTTATTCAGACTCTCCGATCTAGGGACTATTATTAAATTATTTTTAAATGTCATGCTGTAGTAAACGCTTCAGTTGAACTTACTATAAAAATATATAATATTTATTTACAATATTTTTATTTATTATTTGTTTCACTTATTTACTCACATGTCGCGAACCCCCTTATTCATAAACGTCTCTCAGGCCTCAGTTAGTTAATTTATGTTTTATCTTAATATTCCTTATCTGTCAATTTGACAGTCGTGTTTTTTAGAAACAGACAAAACAGAAATTGACTAATTTAGGTAACGTTTGTGAATAAGGGGTTTTTTTCAATTTGTTTTCCAAAACTAATAAAATAAATGGGAATTTCCATAAATCTAAATGTAAACTGACGATTCGGGCTGTATTCTAACTTTAAAACACGTTTAGCTAGACACGATCCGACTTCAATACAACTCCAATGCATTAGCTACGTAATACAGTACGTTTACATAACGCATAAGATTTTGCTTGAAAATTATTCCAATGAAACTCCAATACAACTTCAATATTGGTTGATTATTTCTTGTGTTGGAGTTATGTTTGAGATAGGTTGTGTTTTTAATGTATTGTTTATGTATTTTGGAATACGGCACTTTTTCATTTTAATTGATACCAAAATTAGAAACGTGGATCGTGCACGCCTCCAACATTACAAATAATATAGACTCAATGTAACTTCATCCGAAATGTGATATACACGCCGACTTTTCACCGGAAAAGGGATAATTTTCCAATATATTTACAACAACACTAAATTATTTACGCGTAACCTTAGCTGAACCTTAACCTTTAAAAGATTACGCTTTATTTCTGTATGACAGACCTCATTTAAATATTTTCCCTCCCTTCGTTGATAATTATGATTATGAGGCATTTATTAGTCTATTATTACACTCTCTACTTACCTAGTATTTTCGTCTCTCACTTTAGCAGAGGCTACGCGTCTTGGATAAGATTAATTTGGAAGGATTAAAGACATGCCTGTCTTTGTCTAAAATTCGCATAATTTATTAACATGTTGTACATCTGATTTCGTCACATTTGATTGTTATATTAAAGAAGAAAGATACACAACGAACATATTTTTTTTTGTTACATATATGGAAAACCAACATGTAATAGGTACATAATCACCCAACAACAGCCGACTCAGCTGACTCACAGCCCACCCAAGGCGAATAGAAAATTAAATAAAAAACAACGTTCATTTTCCTAATGTAATATGATACGCTGCAACCAAATACGGAATATTATAAAAATCATTTTCTATTTTCTGTGACCTCGGCCTTGATCAGTGTATTAACCTAAACTGAGAACAAAGGATTGCATACCTATATAAAGCGATCTATTTTCCAAGATTAAACAGTGATTATCCACACGTTAAGCGTTTCACTATCCTAACAATTGGCCCATTACTATATGGCGACCCTTCCAGTCGGGCTGCTCAAGGCAGCCTCGGTTTAAATACGAACCAGCTCAGCAAGCTCCATGAACCAGCCCCGCTCGACCCTCCGAAGCCCCGCTTAGCCGAACTCAGACGCTGCCGCCCCAGCAAGCTCATCAGCCACCGCCAACGTTCAGCGAACAGAAAAAAGCAAGACACATGACACGATGGCTCAGCCCCGCTCCACTGCGACAACCAACAAAGGCACCAACGCACCAGTCAGCCGGCCAGAGTCAGCTAAAACCATGGCCATGATTACCATAACGGTAACGTTCACGGAACAGAGGACCCCAACCAGAACGGTCCGATGTCAGTCCGATGGACGCCACGTTACCACCATCAGCCCCAACAACCCGCACCAACGGGTAACCCAAGCCAAATCACAATCGCCACCAGCAACCAGCGAAGCGGAGCGGAGCATCTAGAACCAGCACGTCAAGCACAGCAGAACGTGTAGCAGCCACCAGCCGTCACAAGCCCTGCCGCACCCAAGTCACCAGCCCCGCCCCGCCACACCCCATCGCCAGCGCCCAGCACCGACCATCCATCGCAAGTACAATTCTAAGACAGTTTAATCGTAATTACTTAAATAACACTGATAAACAGTGGCGTGCACTTCATAAAGACAAAAAGACACTGCCTACCCTACTATAATTCCGATACCCATCCTTTTAAACGAATTAATTTAATTTACACCCGATCGTACTATCAGTAATCCATATAACTTAAAACATTCTAAAATTTTATAAGCGCTCCATCTACCGGTTACACATTGTTATCAATAGTCATCATCTATATAGTATCGCGACGAAGTTTACACCACGCGGCACTAGCGCCGCTGCATGGTAAAGACATAAAACATTTCCTTCTACACCTTTCTATGTGTGCGTCTCCGTGAGTCGTAGTTACGCGGTTACAGTGTAGTGGGCGTTCCTATAAATACGAGCACACAATGATACAAGTAACGCACACAATTACACGCAGAAAGGCAGTGTCTATCGTGCCACTTGACTCCTAAACGATGACGGCCGAAGGTTTCCGTATAGTTCCGATTCCGATGGTTACGTGACTATTTCAAAAAGTTGCATTGTTTATGATAATTTAGTGCAAATGCGAGACAATTCTTTTTATTCGTTTGATTCGGCTTTTGCATTTCTTATTAGGCCGCCATTTTTTGTTTGTTTTGGTGAGATAACACGATAATAGTTGCCGGTAAATTGTGATTAGTGAAAAAAATTGATATTTTAAATTGTGAAAGTTGTACGGTGGGTGTGGGTGTGCAGACTATTATAAATGATGTTTTTTCAAAGCCTTCTTTTAGCAAAAAAAAGAAGTGATTGAAAAGGGCCGGTGTACACAAATGTTTATTGTTTTCAAACATTAAAACAGTATCCTTCCCAACTTTTACGACTCCGTCATTATTAACTGACTTGACCTTGACAACGAAATGAAAACCATCACGCAATTTTTTTGGTAAGTTACTAGCTCTTTTTTTTGCCTACCCAGTCTCAAATCTCTGTGCACGCTACTGGTGATAAATATAAGCCCTTAATTCTAAATGTAACAATAACAATAACTCACATTACGCGTATAGTATGACCCACATTATAAAAATATATAAAACAAGTTAAAAGCATTGCAAACAAATATTCGAAAATTAGTTCAAAAACACCGTAAACAGACAATCGGTCAAAACAAAATCAAATTAGCCCACTGTCACTGAAGAATACAGCCCAAAAAAAAAAACAGACATCCGTACGACAAAGCGAAGTAATTTAATCTAACCTCACAACAATAAAAGACGACTAAAGTAAAATCTTATCAACATACAACCAAGACAAAAAAAACAGACCAAACATAAATTAATTAACCAAAAAACGGCAGTAGCATTGCTACCAGCCATGGACGGATCCGAGACCGTCATCAAACAGTTAGACATCATAGAATTATACGCGATAATGATTAAAATCAATGACATAAAATTGCTAATAAATTTCGTAATTAAAAAACCCATTTAACCAAACACGCCAAACTTAAAACATCCAGCAAACACATCAGTAAAATCAGCGACCGCGATCCAAAACAAACTATTCAACACAAAACAGGGAAATCGGCCTACCAAACGTTACGAAAAAAAAAACTTAAAATGTAAACCATAAGACATATTTTACATAATATGTCGATAATAAAGTAGCTACACTATACCAATAAAATAAAGAAATAAATTCAAGCTTACGCACGTATTACACTCAAGATATTTAATAACGCATTATAGTGTATTGACGTATACCTACACCGATAAATTAAAGGTAAAAAAATATATTAATAATATCTATACAGATATTACTTTAGTGTTTTTATACATTGATATTTAAAAAAACTACATGATGATAGTATACGCAACAAAATTTAACTATGGCAAAATACAATTAAACAAGTTAATATATTTGACAGGCACTAAATCCTTGATACATAATGATAGTGTTGAAATACCAATTCGTGAAGGTCCTTGGACACAATACGTTTATTGAAATAAACTAGTGTTAAAAGAACTGCCTCAAAAGTATAATAACTACATAATAAAATATCATAATGACAAAAATAAAACAACACACTAAATCTGATGCAGCAAAAATCCACAAAAATCACCATTGTCAAAGTAAAAAAAAAAATTTTCAAAAATATCAAAGGCCAGATCAACCGCCTGCGCCAGCCAAACCAAAAGTACACTAAAACTCATAGCCACATAAACACAGTTCAATTCACAATAAACGCCACAACGTACTTATATTTTATCGACACCAGAGCCAGCCAAAGTACAATAACACGCGACACGACATTGAAAACCCAAGGTCGCATGCAAGATGACCTATATACACGGAATAGGAGGAACGATTGCGTCATAATATACAATTACGCTACGCTTAGAGAGTGATAGCCACGCCTACCACAATAAATCGACATTGCGAGATACCATAATAATTATTCAAGAATTTTTTTTTTATTCATTATGACTGCAACATGACACGACATAAATAGGGATATTATTACGTTAAGAATAATAAGAAATATATGTAATATCTTAAATATTACAAATGACTGACTATGACTATGACTATGACTATAACTGTGACTGTGACTATGACTATAGTGTGCAGAAAGCTAAAACAGATAAGTGTCGCAACCAACAATTAGCCTGATCACCTAAAAATTGTTGTGACCCTTATATGCTTTAAGTTTACAAAGTAAAGGGTTTCCTTGCATTCCTCTTTACTTCACGCAATACCAGGTAGCCCATAAGAGAATTAAAAGTAAGCTGAGTACACCAGGATACAAAGCAGACGCTAACCCTTGGAACCAAACAAATTCGAGCGAGTTCTCAATTGACCAGGTCCTTGGGCGCACGGAATGTTCTAAGTCTTCCGATGCGTTAAAACACTGTCTGATAGAACATAATAATAATATGTACTAGCGCGCAATAATAAATATTTCCCTGTATCCTTAAATCGAAAAACTAAAAATAAAATAGTATGCAATACGGTCGGCCGACCCGATGCGCTAAAATGCGCCATGTACTCATTAAAAGAAAGTGACAAGTATCACAAAGAAGCTTACATAAGGACAAAACGCAGACATTGCAAAATGGCTCATTTATTGTTCTACACTGTGTGTCGAACCAAGTACTCGGCCGTGTCCGAAACGAGCTTTCCTTGCGAGAGAACTAGGTCACATATGAAAGGCACAACAGATACAAGAAGAATACATACAAAGAAAAAAAACAACCAAAGAAGGAAAGAGCTACCAAAGTGTATAAAACACACATGACAGACGATCCGTACGACGACTAATTATTATAGAAAAAGTCAAGAAAATCACAGACAAAGATGACAGATGTGTCACATATAACTTATTACCCACCAGCGGACACAGTCATAAGAATAATGACCAATAACGTTAAAAGTTATTACTACTGACTAGGAATAGATAACGACATTATGAAATTCATAAAAGCAAAAAACAGTCATAAATAAATCAAAGCAGACAGAGACAGCAAATTCATCTCCACAACTATGCGAGAGATTTGTAACATATTAGGTATAAAACAATTACAGTCAACCGCTTACCACCATGAAAGCCTAGGATCCTTAGAAAATTCGCATAAAGCACTAGAAGCATTTTTGAGGATACAAACAGACAACCAGACACACCAGTGGTCTGACTTTTTACAATATTGGACCTTTTCATATAACACAACGGTCCATTCGGCAACTAAATACACGCCATATGAACTAGTATTCGGCAAACTATGCCGCGTACCCAGGAGTACATTACTCATCAAACATACCCATTATATATATAGAACTTCAATTCCTATCCCATAAAATTTAAACATAGGTTACAAAAGTCCCAAGCGGACGCCAGAAATAATTTAACTAAAACAAACACAAACAAAAAACGTAACACATCAACACATTTCATAAAACAAAAAAAAAACTACTTACGATTTAAAAATTCAACCCCATACGCTATATATCTATCTATATATATAAACCGGAGAACCACTATAAATCAGAAAATAAGACAGAAATAAAATAAATACAGTATATCAGTGACCATTTACCATCATAAAGAATCAAAATCCAGAACGTAAAAAAACAAAAAAAAAATAGTTTTAGACAAAGAGTACATTCTCCATACAAAAAAAAACCCACAATAAATAAAAACAACAAAAAAAAATATATATGTTACAACTATTTTGGACTGGGACTATATTTAAAAGAAACTAGAAAATATCTTTGAGTCGTTTATTACCCAAACTACACTTTTACAAATTTCCACCGGCTAGCGTTTACAAAATTAAGCTACTATAGGGTTTTTTTTTTTTAATTACTTCTAACAAGTTATATTTTATTAACTACAGTTCGCTTAATAATAACAGGGTTATAGAGCAAATTGGTGGGTCAGCGAACTAAATATATATATATACTGCTTGGTTGGAAACCACTGCCGCTTTAACACTTCAACTTAATTTACATTCTTAAGGGCGCCAGCTCGAATTACATTCAAGCAAATAAATGAGTTAAAGGAACAGGAACCTCTGACCTTAAAGTTAAATAGGGACCCCGGGAATCCTCCCTAAACGTGTAGGGTAGCAGCCGGCGCAAGCCCCAAGCCGCCTCAGCGTCAACTCTCGCCGACCCCGCTACACCAGCAGACTGCGACAATCCACCGTGACCGACGGGGCGGAGAATCAACGGCCAGGACGTAGCCCCGTCTCAAAAAACCCTAAAAACACAAGTACAATCTATAAGCCTGAATTCACCCATGTCTCAGACAGGTTGAAAACGTTTTTAATAACGCTATTTTAGCTTACCCGGCGTAGAAAAGTGGCCCACATTATAGTCGTTGCGACATATCAATACGCCGGGGTCTTCCTTCACAAATAATCTAATTTACGAGATTCATCGATTTGCCGGGACTGAAAATAAACGCGACACTGATTAGTATGACATCTACCAACAATAACCCAATAACAAAATCACTGAAATAACTCACTCAAGGGGTCGATAAAACCCGCCGATACAAAATAAGGCACCACGTCGTGGGCCTGCAATCAATCGAAATCAAAATCTCCGGACCTCCATTCTCGAGCCGAGGGACCGCAGTGACAGTAACAGAATGTTGCCAACGCAACAACCCGTAACCAGAAACGCTTAACAATTAACTAATGATAGTTCGCAATTTAGTCCAATTTATTTTCGAAACAATATTATTTAATCTAGGAATTCCGGATTTAGTCCGTTTGTGAAGAATTAAAAATTAACCAACTCTGAATGACATTAAAAAGTCTATAGCGATACCGAGTTATTTGAGCTAGCAACTGCATACCACAGATAGCGGAGCAGAGGGCGTTTTTAATTACTCATTCCGACAATTAAGGTAAAGAACGGAAAACTATTTAGTTTATGTTATTAATGAATCAAAACCCTGCTTTCCTTGAAATAAATTAACTAAATAGAACAAAACCAAAACGATGCGAATGGTCTTACTAGCGCCATCTAGTCTCAACTTGGGACAACTCGTGACTTCAGAGGACCGTATCAAGATAACTATTTGCGAGGAATGTCGATACGATCGCCTGGACGAATCGATAGGTGGCGCTATGCACCCTAAATTATAACATTAACGAATACTACCTAATCTTTACGAACCTACAAGGGGGAGGCAATTTTATCTACGTAACAATATATATAAATTTAATTCACAACAAAAACCCATAAAACAAAAAAAAACACGCTCACACACGACACTACACTAGAACAGCAAACTAAACGTTTCCATGTCAATGATCATATCTCATTCCAAATACGGAAGTACTATCTCCACACTGAAATGATATCAATTAACAAATAAACATCAGGTCAATAATTTACAAAACACAAACACATAGCCATACAAGGATCGAAACAAATAAACAGACCGCAGCATATAACTTAGCAACAAACTCACCGCTATTTTAAACAAAACACAACTTAGACAGAAACCAACACATGCATAACCATAAACTTTGATCATTTTCCATGTATAACCAAGGTGATTAAGTAACCATATTTAATCCTTATTCAAAATTTTATCAATAGTGTAACTAAACTATAACCTAATTAAGACAAAAATGTAATCATATTTTTAAGTGCATCAACAAAAAAAAAGAAAAGACAAAAATGTAATCATATTTTTAAGTGCATCAACAAAAAAAAACCCTAGCCGTAAGATTAAAATATTTTTTTTTTATATTAAATATAAATTAATTAAGAAACAGAATGTAAACAATAGAAGTAAGCAGCCATGTTTTTTTGTATAACACTTTTAATAGTGCTAAGATTTATTTTATATTCAGAATTACCTTTTAAGAAACAAATTTATACTTATTAATGTAAAGACAAAAAACAGTTTAAACCTGTTTTTCTGTCTCAAAAAAACCGACGGACGTGTAATAGATACATAATCACCCAACAACAGCTGACTCAGCTGACTCACAGCCCACCCAAGGCGAATAGAAAATTAAATAAAAAACAACGTTCATTTTCCTAATGTAATATGATACGCTGCAACCAAATACGGAATATTATAAAAATCATTTTCTATTTTCTGTGACCTCGGCCTTGATCAATGTATTAACCTAAACTGAGAACAAAGGATTGTGTACCTATATAAAGCGATCTATTTTCCAAGATTAAACAGTGATTATCCACACGTTAAGCGTTTCACTTTCCTAACAATCGGCCCATTACTATAAACAGCATAATACATTACTATAAACCAGACTAGAATTACAAAGCCAATTACAGGTTCTCACTTATAAACAAATATATACTAAGAAGCCCAAGTAAGTTGTTGGCAAATCATTGTAGTTCTACTGTCGCCAACATTACTGCGCCAGGGGTCAGCAATGCCTCCAAATGTTTCCCACTCGTGTATCCGATTTGAATAAAAGAACCCGATACATTATTACCGAGTGCTCCCTGAGTAAATCTCGGGCTCCATGTAAATGTTTCCACCCACTAGCATGATATAAGGATGCATAAGTGGCAATTTTATGAAGGTTATTGGTTTTGTTACTCTTTGATACACAAGATTGAGGTTATATGAAAATATTACTGGCAAGGTTACTTATTTGAGGTGCTAAGAGATTACCTTGAGAAGAGAATATTATTTGTTTCAGTGTTTTGCTATTAGGTATTTACTCATTTACTTATATAATGTGCGACCAAGGTCTGTAGATAAGACGTTAGCGAAATAATATTTTTGAGCCCTTTCTTAGAGTAGGGGAGCCCATGATGATAAATTTGCAGTCACTCGAGCGTCGTCAGGACCTAGACCATTTTAAAGGCTACATCGTAAAAAGAAAACAGTTTACGTAATGTATATACTTTTATCGGTGGGGGTAGCTTCTATAGGATTTCAAAGATTTTAAATAAACAAATGATCACTTGTTAGTACATGTGACCTTTTGTGACATCTTGTGAGATGTTGAAACTGGAGGCATCTGACGACTCTCTCTCTTTCGACTATGCAACCGTGACTTCACTATTGCATATCATTTTGTTAGGAGCGTTTTGAGAAACAAAAGCGACTGTTAAAATTTGAATCTCATTTCTGACTTTTGTGTTGCTTCCTCAAAAATCGTCTCTTGGCAGGGGACTACCAAGGCTACCAATACCAATTAACTCATATTTCTCAATGATAATTAGTACCAGTATCAGTTGATACTTAGTATCAGTTGTAAATATCATCATATAGGCGAACATTTGATTGACCATGATGACAACAATGACGCTACTTATGTTGTGTTCCTGCTGGTGAGTAAGGTTGCCAAAGAGCTCAAAGAGGATGCAGTATGTTGACGACGAGGGATCCTCTTGTCACTTAGCCGTCAACAAAGTGAATTCTCCTTCGATCGACACAGGATCGGCAACGTCCATGAGACACCTTTGGAGTTGCAGGTCCATAGGATACGGTAGCTACTTACCATCAGGCATGAAATGAAATGAAAAATATTTATTTGGTGCAAAGCGAATAGAAACATAACATGGAATATACAAATAATTCTAATTTACACCATAATGGTTGCCACTCAGCATGAGTCATGGCAGTGTAGCCACAACGCTGATTTTCAGGGCAACCAGAACTTAAGACTATACTTAATCTAACTAGTGACAACAATATTTCCAGATGACAATTATGTCACTACTGGCAACCCCACTTGACCGGTTTGAAATTTTAAGTTAAACAAATAAAATAAAAAATAAAAAAGCTAGAGGAAAAATTACAATTACTTACTAACAACAACAATTTGTTATTGTGAAAAATGGCGGTAGTCGAAATAATAGTGCCGAGATTTTTTAACTAACTGACACATACAGTTGGAATAAGTAATTAGTATCCACGACAGAGAAAATTACATTCTAAAGACTAAAGACATGTACAGACAAAGATTAAATGAGGAAAGCTAAAAAAACAGCAATGAGAAAGTAAGCCCGACATTTATTTTTAAAAGTGTAAATAGATTTCAGTGCACGGATCGGCGGCGGAATTAAGTTTCAGCATTTCGTGGCAGCATACCTAAAACTACCACGAAACGCTGCTGATTGGTGTGAAGGACCAATGGGTATAGGTCCAAAGGGTAGGTAAAGTACAGTCAGAGCCAAAAAGTCTTACCCAACCCAATGAATTTTCCCATCTCTAATTCATACGACAAGGATTTTTAACTAATGAAAATCAATTCAAGTTTCATATTATATAAAAAGTGCATTTGGAAATGGAGAGATTTATTTAACCAGCCGATACCTACTTCATATCCTTCACTTTTAATTATTGTATTCCTAACACCTGTGCTGATAATTTATATAATACAAACAGTTATTTTCCTTGTTCATGACCCTTATCGCTAACGTCCGTGGCTTGCCAGTCATCACGTATGTATCCACCGTGTAATTATGAGCGCACCATATTGGGCTTTTTTCATTTGGGCCGACCCGGCTATTCATATTGGAGATTAGATATCGAGAGCATTGTGAAAATACCCGTATTTTCCGGAGAAACGTGCCCTGAACGCAGTGAAAATATAGAAGAACGTGTTGTGTTTTGGGCGTTTACGTGAAACTATACTTCTTTAAGTTGGTATGTATGACTGTTTGTACAAGAAAGTCAAAATGAAAACTATCTTTAACAATTGAATGTACAACGTTCAATGTTTTTAGAGATTTTAGTTTCAGCTAATTTCCGCGTCTGGTTTAGTGCACTGAGCATCTATAGATATGTTCTGCCCGACTACTGTCCAAGTGTTTGAATGAGAAAGCATGTAGGTTGGAACACCCGTTTAAATTTGGAATGTATTGTGCGAGAATATAATAAACAAATTAACGAGCTTTCCAATGGGGTAGTTGATTTTTTATTCAAATCTGTCATAGTAAAAACCAAAGTAATATGAGTGTCAAATTAACATATATAACTTAGTACTATTTCAATTTAAACGACGTAACTGCGTAGCTCTGTTGCGTAGGATGTGACGTAGGATTCGGTAGATTGCCTCGCAATCGCTGAAACACGATAACTTTTGGCCCGAAGTCTCACTCGCGATGTCTGCGACACGCGCACAACAAAAGAGCTGAAGTGCACTAAGTGTCAGAACTGCAGTTGGTGCACTGTCAACTAGAAGCCAGTCTTCCGGCGAACGTACTCCAACACATCGCCGGCCACGGTGGAGTAATGCAGGCGCGACATGTAGATCTCCCTAATCAGTATCACAATCCGAATACCAGAATTACCCCGTTCGGGAGTGCCACACAGAGTATTTCCGCCTGTGTGAATCCCTCTGTAGTCAAATCGATGAGAGAGGATATTTCCTTTTCAGAATCCAGTACTACGCATCCCTTAATAGGCACGGTAATAGGCAGGGTTGTTAGTCCGTTTTTGATATTTCTGTAAACATTACTCGTGTACCTACTTAACCTAATATTTACAAGACCGTCCAAGTCTCCAAAGCCGTAGAAAATGTGGTTGCAAGGCAAATAAACCTAACAGTTTTGAATTTCGGCATCCCATTCTAGCGACCATAAATATCTTGCGACACGATATTACAGCTACTCACATATTTTATCTTTCCATTTCCCCGTAATACATTCAAAAACGCCCCCTGTGACGTACGGCGCGTTTCATAGACCGAAAAGCGTAACTTTAGGTTCGTAAGTGTATCATGTTGGCGACCTAGATTTGAGGCTTCGTAACGCGTAAATGTATGCACAATGCAGCTTTTGCTGCAAGGATGTTAAAAGTTTTACGATTTGACTACGGGTAGGTTGCAACAAACTGTCTGTCACTGTTAAAGCGTTTGCTAAATTTTATTGTATGGAATTTTTCATAGTACCCTACCGGAACGCGCTGATTAGTCCGTTAAAAGTGGTTGGTGCAACCAGCCCAAAGTCATTGGATGAAACTTGATACATAGATATTTTGTAATTGAATTAACATTCAAAAATAAAAGCTCGCCATAGCCATTCAAAGGGGTATTGTAACTAACATGTTGTGAAAAGTGCCCCGTGTTTTAGGTTTTACTATTTTAGGATATGCAGCTGTCATATAACTTATCCACCCTGTTCTATTTCAATAAAAAAGTAATGTATTTTTTTTTGGAAATTATTTCCTAGGTGGATGAAACTTAAGGTAAGCAGTTTGTATAACTGTATGATAACGAAATTGACGAAAACTATCACTTACCTACTAATTTAGTAATGTCTGTTTGCAATAAATATTTATCATTGCAGCATTTTAATTATAAATTGAAATATTATATATATTATTTGAAACGGGATATTTACCATGTAGGTATATTTGTGTTTACGAGCACCCGATATTTCGGCGCGGTGCTCATAAACACAAATATACATGGTAAATATTCCGTTTCAAATAATATTTATAATGTGTATGACCATGTGAGCTTGTATTAAAATATTTCAATTTATATGAAAAATTGAAATATTTTGATACTAGCCAGTATTATTAAGTATAAAGTTCAAAAATATAATCACAGATAAAATGTAATGTGAGGTATTCATTTACCTATATTTTTATTGATTATTCCCAGAAATTAATTTATTAAGAAATATTGAATTTGAAGGTTATTTTATCACGTGATTTTTACTTTTATATTCGAATGTATATTTTAAGCACATAATTAACCTAACAAACATAAAATATTTTGTATTTTTGTTTTGTGTTTTGTATTTTATTATATCAGTGTTTATTCTAGGTATACAAAGCCCACGCTTAAATAATCTCCTGTTTACAACTTTTTTAGATGTAATAGCTCCAGGATCTTTCAGTTACAAGGTAAAAATAGCAAAAAAATTATGTTACGTCGTATATTGTCATATTTACTTACTTTTCTTATCCTCCATTTATGAAAGGACGCTCATTGTTTTCCTTGTGTTGTTTCTTATTTATTTTCTGAATCCACCGTCCACTATCACAGAATCATTTTTATTTCAGGTTTCCCAAAAAAACGTGAATAGGAAAATATCAAATCATTCAATCTCAAGGTATATCACTGGTAAATTAACGGTATATTTAACCAAGATAAATCTTGCCTACGAAGCTGATTTATTAAATGATTTTTATGGGACAACCTTACTCAAATCGCTTTTTAGTCCCACCAGTAAGGTCGATAAGGGTTGTTTTGTGGGTACTAGACGACATTATACATATATGAATCAATGAATGAATGAATGCTTTATTGCATTATTCAAAAATAACAATAAGGTAGAAAATACAATATGATTAACATAAAAAGAGGCAAACAATAGGCGGTCTTATCGCTAATAAGCAGTGATCGGCAAACATAGTGCCACACCGCGGAATTCCAGTTTTTTTATTTTTTTATTTTAATATAGACATGAATTTATAGTCTATCAAATTTCAATTGAATATTTTTTCGGACGGGGTTGCGGGATTCAATTTTAATAATATTTTCCATATATAAATAATTTTAAAAAATCTGCACCGTGATAAATACTTAAATAGATAGAAATTGCTTCTGCTTCATAGGCAGGATCACTATCGACAAGGCTAGAATCCTTTTATTTGTTTATCACAACATTTTGTCGCCGAGTTATGGAGCAAGTGAAACGAGCAAAGCGTTTAAATTTCAGCTTATTCCGAAATCCGTCTGGTTGATGTTCAGCTGTTCAACTCTACAAGTCGTATTTTTCAATCAATTCCCGTGAAATATTGTATGAAGATTCAATAATTTTATAGATTTTTTTTAAATATTGGATATTTTTCAAGCAAAAGAAATGGGTAAAATGGTCCTTATAATAGAAGTCTGAAGAGAGCCGATAAGTAGCCAGAGATTTTAGGTACACGCGCCTCAGAACAAATGTCGGATACCTATTATGTCGAGCTAATTTGCTTATTGATACATTTTGTCTGAATTAAAGCTCACAGTTTATTTCAGTCATGAGGAAACAAGCACTCTTAGTCAGCTAAGAGTGCTTGTTTCCTCATGGTTGAGTCACGCGTTACCACATATAGTCCCGTCCCACTGGCAATATTTTGAGGGTTAAGTTTCGAAAATTCTAAAGTCACTTATTATTGAAGTTGGAAATACAGTGTGTACATGAGAATCTTTCAGTGCGTTTTGTGTCATATTCAATTTGTGCTTTTTTGTAATTCAATAATTTGAGGTTAACTTTTTTAGCTTGCCATAACTTGAGTAAAATAATATTAGAGTTAAAAAATATAACTGTTTCGCATTTAGAACAGTTTTATTGTTGTACAAAACCAGTTTGTGTCATTTACGTCGAGTGCAATTGATATAGTATGACAACGCTAAAAACTACGTATAAAAAATTTGAGTTAATAAAATAAGGATTAACTATACCATCACCTTAAAATATGTCAATGAAATCAATATGTGTCAAATTAAGCAATGAAAATTTAAGTTTCTTGGTAAATTCGTTTTTTTAGGCTGTGATCGTTTTAATAAATTATTAAAGTCACCAGAGTTCACATTATAATAATCAAAAACGGATTTTAAAGTAGATATTTCAATTTGTGTCACTTTCATCAATGATATTTCGACAAAAATTAAACGGAAACAATATTTGCGTTCAGAAGTAATATTCCTTCCTAACTATAGCGCGTTACCTTGATGGTAAGCCTTTTCGGCGTGCTTCTGTAGTGACCACTAGAAGTAGACCCCAGGCTCGCTTCTTAACAAGCTAAACCATGGGTCAACCAGGCGCTGGCATCTTAGCAGTTACGATGTAGGTACTTGCTCACTGAGGCGCGCGCGGGGTGATAAAGCTGACATACTCGACAAAGGAACTGAGCGGAGGAGCGGGGCGCGGGTAGCCGGCGAGTGGGTCAATGAACTCGTGCGTGTCTCGCCCATGCGTACCTATTAAGCGGCAGCTTACCGATTGGTTCTGTTTTGACTAGACTGTTGAGTACATTTTCGAAGATTTCAAGCATCGTGAATTATGGGTAGAAAACGCAACGTATAATTATTGTTTTAATTTCGTTGTATTTTTATCTTACTTTGGTTTTATTTTTGTTTATATTTGTTTTTATTTTGTCTTTATTTTGTTTCCATTTTGTTTCCATTCTGTTTTTATTTTGTTATATTTTATTCTTTTTTTTATACCACGACGGTGGCAAACAAGCATACGGCCTGCCAGATAGTAAGCCGTAGCCTATGGATGTCTGCAACTCCAGAGATGTCACATGTGTGTTGCCGACCCTTTACAAAAAGGAGGAGAATATCTCGGCCATTTTTGATTTTAGAGAAAAGTTTTTCAAATAAAACACGCTTATTTTAGCGTTTTCTATACGGGAAAATCATAAAAAGTACATGTTATAATGACGTCCCGTCGATGGTTTTTTTTCGAAAACCAAATTATACAGGATGACTGGTAATTCGACCTATTCCTTGAAAGGGGTTATTCTAGAGGTTATTTACAATGTTTTTAGCCCAGTCAACCAGGGGTCTAAATTCAGTGGTTTTCGAGTTATTCGAGTTTTTTGTGTTTTTCAATAAAACGCCATCTTCCGGCCTTAAAATGGCATTAGTATAAAAACTACATGAATCAGGATGGTTAATTATTTATTTCCTAGTAGCCAGTGAACAAAAGGTTACTCCAAACAAAAAAATCGTGTCAAAAAAACTAAGACTTAGAAATAAAAGGTAATAAATCACAAGCCATCGTACGTTTTTTATTTTTTTTTCAAAATCAAAGACGATATTACACTAACAAAAAGTGTATGACACTTCGCGTAAAAATTACAGAAATGGATTCCTCAATTCATAACCTTTCCGAAAAGGTACAAATGTTGACATGATTTATTAAATTATTGAAAATAATAATAATAATAACAGTGCTGGTAGCGGGTGTACTGGAAGCGTACCAGACTCGAAAGCGGTTTGTTTGTGTCACTTTTGTTTCTCTTTGTGTGCTTGGTTTACCTTATCTTTCATCTTATCTTGACTTTTATCTTTTGAGGGTCCAGGTCATAACAGGTTGCCATTGGGAAGTATTCTGACATGTTTATGTGTTGTGAAAGATGATGAATGATGATGAACGACGTGACGTGACGTGTTTCGAGACAAGCGTTTTTTGACACTTACTAGCATTTACATTTTAGAGCTAAGTCTGCTTGTAAAAAACCAACCTAAATATTTTAAAAAGCGACCATGCAAAGTAAATGTTCGATCACAATACAAGCATGATATGGAGCTTCCTAGAATTCACACCTCCATATTTGGAAATAGTGCATTCGTATCAGCCATATATATTTTAATAATCTTCGTACCAAAATTAAATGCCTAGAAGGAAACGCTTTTAAAAGATCCCTAAAAATTTGTTTGATAAACAAAGCCTTCTACAGCTTAACTGAATTCTATACTTATGCAAATATTCAAAAATTAAACTAATTATTAAACGTTTCTCAATATGTATATTTTAGGCTAAGATATAAATTATATGCCCGAAAAAGGTGGAACTGTTGATACCTCTTATATGTACCTAGTTATATCTCCTTGTACCTACGCAGTTTATGCAATAAATATTTCTGATTCTGATTCTGAAAGCAACACAAATAAAGCTAACCAGAAACCAGTTTGTTTGTGTCACTTTTGTTTCCCTGAGTCCTTTGTTTGCCTCCAGTAACCTATCTTATCTTTTGAAGGTCAAGGTCAGGACAGGTTGCCTTCGGTGAGTATTCGGACGTGTTCGTATGTTATGGTATTATTAATCAATGAAAGTAGTAATAATAAAGAATTCCTAACCAAAAACCGGTTTTTGTGTGTGTTTCATGACTTAAATTATGGATTTCTTGTTGGTAGAGAGATTAAAGAAAGTAAAATAACCATTTTCTGAGTAAAATTAAATTTTAAAATAAATCATAATAAAATCTTAATAAAATCAGTCACAAAATTTTACTTAAAATTAATCTTAATAATAACAATGAACAACAAACTAAAATATACATAATAATAATTAACAAATATTGTTCAAATTGCCTGCCCTCGTTTCGTATGCAAGCACGAAGCCTTTTGCGTACATCGGTGATTGTTACTCGCGGCGACATGCCTTCTTTCATGTTTTCGGCGACGGCTAAAATTCTTCCTCTCAAGTCTTCTACACATTGTATTGGCCTGTCGTACACTAATTACCTTCATGTGATCCCAAATGTAAAAGTCACATGGAGTCAAATCTGGACTCCTTGCTGGCCAAGGGATCGGGCCTCCTCGACCAATCCATCTCTCTGGATAGTTAATGTCCATCCACTGTCGCACACACTGATACTAGTGAGCTGGGCAGCCATCGTGTTGGTAAATCATGGCCATCCTTGTACCAAGCGGCACATCCTCCAGCAGCACGGTTATTCTTATTATTATTTTCAATAATTTAGTAAATCATGTCAACATTTATACCTTTTCGGAAAGGTTATGACTTGAGGAATCTATTGCTGTTATTTTTACGCGAAGTGTCATACACATTTTTTAGGGTAATTGGCTTTGATTTTTTTTTTTTAAAGTACGATATCTATTGATTTATTAGCTGTTATTTCTAAACCTCTTACCTGTTATTTTTTGACATGATTTTTTTGTTTGAAGTAACCTTCTGTTCACTGACGACCAGTAAACAAATAATTAACCATCCTTATTTATGTAGTTTTTTTACATTTGCCATTTTAAGGCCGGAAGATGGCGTTTTTTTGAAAAACACTAAAAACTCGAATAACTCCAAAACCACTGAATTTAGACCCCTGGTTGACTGTGCTAAAAACATTGTAAATAACCTCTAGAACAAACCCTTTCAAGGAATAGCTCGAATTACCAGTCACCCTGTATACAAGTTCAGAGTCCATTATCTCGGCCATTTTTGATTTTAGAGAAAAGTTTTTCGAATAAAACACGCTTATTTTAGCGTATTCTATACGGAAAAATCATAAAAAGTACATGTTATAATGACGTCCCATCGATGGTTTTTTCTTCGAAATCCAAATTATATACAAGTTCAAAGGCCATTATATCGGCCATTTTTGATTTTAGAGAAAAGTTTTTTTAAAAAACACGCTTATTTTAGCGTATTCTATACGAAAAAATAAAAAAATATATATGAAATAAAACAATTAAAAACGGATTTTATCGCGTGTATTGAGTGTATTGAGACTCAATACACGCGATAAAATCCGTTTTTAATTGTTTTATTTCATGAATAACTATCGCGGCAACCGAAGACAATATTAAAAAAATATATACTTTATAATGATACCCCATCGCTGGTTTTTTTTCGAAATCCAAATTATATACAAGTTCAGAGTCCATTATCTCGGCCATTTTTGATTTTTAGAGAAAAGTTTGTCAAATAAAACACGCTTATTTTAGCGTATTCTATACGGAAAAATCATAAAAAGTACACGTTAAAATGATACCCGTCGCCATTTTATTATTTAAGTCCAAATTTTACTCCATGTAGTCAATCTTCAAAGTACGGTAACTTCGAAGTTTTTGAGTAAAAAAAATGTTTCTAATAAAACTTGCTTATTTGAGCACATTCTACATAATATGACAAAAAAAAGTATGTGTCATAATGACACCATTTCAACCAAAATAATCCAAATTGTACTCAAAATTCAGGGCCCCATAACTTCAAAACTATTGAGTTAAAAAAAATGTATAAAAAAAGTTGCTTATTTTTATGTGTTTTATACGATAAGTTAATAAAAATATAGCGTTATTATGACATCACACTGATGAAAAATTTATCAAGTCCAGCCCGGCCCTTTGCTAGTCCAACCGAGAGGCAGATAACGAAATTTCGATTTTCGCGTTTCACGATTGGCACTCTGTAAACAAACCGCCTTGCATAAATTACATATTTATTAGTTACAAATTATCTGTGACAATTTGTCAAAATACTGTTATATGGTAAACTAGGTTAACCGTGGCACACAGATCCGCCGTTGCAGTCCCTTACGGACTACGGTGTTGTCATACGTTATATCACCATTAATTACTTAAGTTTTATATTACTGCTTTTTTATTATGAAAAATAAAGAAGAGCGACTAAAAACTAGCTGTTTGTCTTTGGCGCACTTATTACTCTATGTATGTATAGAGTAATAATGTATGGAAAACAAACGAGCTGCTAGGCAGCCTGGCCGGTACATGCACCCCGCCCGCGCGTTACCTTTCCCCGCGCATGCCCTTTACGCAAAACAAGTTTTCGTTTTGAAAAATAAAAATAATCCATTGATTATAACGACACAAAGGAGATCGTCAATTTTTGTTAGGTGATCTGGCCCAGATTATTTAGGACCGTTTAGGAATGGTTCTTACCTTTGAAGAATCGTCATAGTTTCTAGATCAGGATGGTGGTAAAAATATTGCGAAATCTAATGGGAAAATTAAAAAATCATTCATTTAAAACTTGAATCTGACAAGGACAATATTTGAAAGCGTGCTTGCCTATGATTTATATATTAATGTAAAAAAGTACCGATTTTTTAAAGATAATGTACAAAAGCGGACTTTAAAACAAAACGGGAATCATGATGAAATAATAAAAAGTCATATTTTGATCGTATTTATAGTTCCTGTATTTCGGTAAACAAAGACGGCTGTCAAACCATCGTTGATACTATTAACTGAACATTCCTAACACCTATTGCGAAGGGATAAGGTTTACCACCGTTAAGTGCGATAGCACTAGTATCTGTCATTGCAAAATTGAAAAAAAGATGCGTTTCGTTATCGAAGGTGCATGATATTATGCCATTATGAAACCCACTTTTAATATTCAAACTCCGATCAAAAATGCAAAAATATGCATTTTCAATCTTAAGGCGTTTTAATACAGTCGATGTCTAATTTAAACTTTCGTATTCGTAGGCTTAGATACTATTTTAATATTACAATGTTCTAACTTACCGAACAGTATCAAAACGCAGATTATGTAACGGTATACTTTGACAGTGTCAAACCAAAAACAATCACGTTTCAGGCCAGGGTGAAGTTAAACTTTATGTCAATGCCATAAGGCCGTTAACGACTTGTCCTGCTGTATTTTAATGGCGGAAAAATCATCATAATGTTTATTTATTTAGTATTTCTAATTCCCGTTTCATTTTTTTGCAATATTTTGTCTACTTTAGTAATAAAATGAGTATTTATTTTACATTGCAGTACAAACTGTATAGGGTTTATATGAGGTGGCCCAGAATTGACCATCTCCTTTCAAACATTGTTTCGATACGCTTTTATAAAAATATTGACGCAAACTTTAATAACTTTAATATTTTATTGTACAGTTAACAGGGTCATACAAGAAAAAAAATTAAAATAAATAAATATCATTGATTAATATGGCACAAATTTATTCAAATAATAGATACCGATATTTTAGAAAGCACAGTACCTAATCGATCAATTCTAATTTTATATAGGCTTATAAAAGTCCACATGTTTGTGCTGATTGAATGTCAGTATTCCCATTGACGAAAGTGACACAAAACGCGTGCGTGCGTCAGTAACAACTTTGCTGTTACAGTGAAAAAACAATTTTGATCTCTAATTTTATATTTACCGAATAATGTTTAAAAACAGAAATGTCTAAGTTTCTACCTAAGCAACAACCTAGGATGACACAAATTATTATTATTAGCTAAGTTGGATGGCCTGAACTCTGTATGTGAAAAATAAGCATCTTTAATATTATCGAAACTTCATAACTTTTCGGTACGGGTCTAATACACTGTAAAGGGAGATAGAGAGAGATATTTAGAGTAATGGCGCTTAGTTTCAGTGCCCACGAGGCAACCGGATGGCTCGCAGTATTTAAGCTCCCCACGTGTCCGTATGTGATGAAGAACGAGCATGCAAATTGTCATTCACACTGGCTGGTCAGTTATCAATCCGTTAGAGTTGGAAGCTGGAACAAAATCAAGGAGGGGTGGAGGATGCAACATGGGTCAGTACGGGTTGCACAGGGTGGTTCTGTGGAACCACCCCTGTGGAACACGTAGGGAACTTAAATACCGCGAGCCATCCGTTTGCCTCTCGGACACTCCCACTGTAACTATGTGCCATTGCTTTAACTAAGATACCCCAATTTAATTCAAGATAAAGCCCAATTTTATTAACCAGATAAAAAATAGATACGCGTCTATTATTTTTTATACATTAGAGGTTAAAGTATCAAAAAGAGTCAAAAACTAAATCCACAATTCAAAAACGTCACAGCGTACCGCAGTAAAATCAATCAAAATCCGCACGAATAGTGACACCGGGGCTACGCCACAATATCGGCGGCCGCTCACAAAGCTCGTTAATGAAATAAAGACATAATAGCCCGTGAATCTACGTTTAACTATTAATCAGGCTTTCGGTTAAATTTCGTTAAATCGGCGATCAATCAACTCGCATTGTGTGTCACCGGCCGTGATGAAGGGGTAAAATTACGCGATATTTCGCTCGCCGCGGGATTTACGTTGTACTGTCGATGGAAAAAACTTCCCCGTTCCGTAACAGCCGGTGCTGTTTCGAATACTTTACGGCTGGACATACTCGTAATTTCTATTGCCATTTGTTTTGTCGAGCAAAGCTTTGACTGTTAGATAGAATGAACGACTACGACTAAGCTATTATACGCATATAGTATGGTTTTCTCTTAGTCCAAAAATGAAAAAAATTGTGCGCATCGAGAAAAAGTTGTGAACTTTTTACCATGGATAGTGTCCCACGATGATTATTTTTAGTTTTAGAGGTCCGTAAAATTTTTGGATCTTCACGTCAAAATCAGGGGTCCCATGCAATATGTTATTACTCTGTATAGACGGAGAGCTGGCCACGTCAGATATGACACAATAATGAGAGCAACGAAACCCATGTAGTTAGTTTGCTATACTATGCTTATTTCTAGATCCGGACATCTGGCAGCTGTAAAGTGGTGAAGTCAAAGAATGCAAATAACTTGAAGAAAACAAATCCTAGAGTTCTGGGTTTAATGAAATATTATGGGAAATTATGTAATTAATTAGGTTATATCATATCCAGAAGGTTTTGTTGGGGGAAAGTAGTGCCAAATGATGTAAAATGCAATTTTTAGTTAGTCGCCTACTGTTTTTGTTTCCGCAATATACAATGGTTTTTAATCTAATGTTAAAATATAGGCCCTGTCCTCTATAAATTACATAACTTTGGCATTGTTTACCTATTTTGGTATTACTTTTTTCCAACTTAAAAACTTTGTTGGTCTGTCACTCTGACATCTACCCATTAAAAGCTGCCAGATGCCCGGTTCTAGCAATAAGGTTGGTAAAGCAGTCTAACTAGACAGGTTTCATTGCTCTCATTATTGTGTAACATCTGACGTGGCCAGCTCTTTGACCAGTAGTTAAGGCTGCTAGGGGTTGTGTGGTATCATTTCCGTATACAAAAGACATGCAGAATTCATTTTTGATATTAAAAATATAGAAATCCATATTAAAAACAAAAGTTCTGTGGAGAGAAAAAACACTTAATAAATATTATTTTATAAACGTTATATAACTAATAAATATCGTTTATTTTTTAATAAAAAAAATATCATAAGGTTGCATATTTAATGCAGTTTTTAAATGTCATCTCGTTATTTATGGTAAGGCACAGCACAGCGGATGTCATCTCGCTCAAATCTAGAGCAGTGCCCGACTGGGGAAGTACCTCCACCTTACATACAACCACCACTACCAAATAGCATTAGAATAGCTACTTCATAGCCTTGTGTTCCTGCTGGTGAGTAAGGAGGTGTTCGCGATGAGAGACCCTGTTGTTCATTTAGTCGTCAACACAGTGAATCCTCCTTTTTGTAAGGAGTCGGCAACGCGCATGTGACACCTCTGGAGGTCCAGGCATCCACAGGCTACGGTAGCTGCTTACCATCAGGCGGGCCGTAAGCTTGTTTGCCACCGTAGTGGTATTCAAAAAAAAAGTATTTCAGACGTCGTAAATACTCAGGCACTGTTTCAAAGCGTCCACTACCCGATGCAAAAATGTGTTATTCGTTCATTTCGATTTTGCGAAGCTGTCGTGCGCTGGCTTAATGCCATTTAGTCGTATGTCGTGTTTATTTCGAGGTGAAGTATGGCATAGGTAATAAGAAGTACGTCTTTTTAGGGTTCCGTAGTCAACTAGGAACCCATGTTTCGAAATGTCCATTTGTCCACGGTCTAGCTCAGTGATTGTTAATAATGGAAAGCTGAAATTTGGAATGAGTATGTGTATTAATCACGCCGACAAAGTGGTAAAACAAAATCTGACGAAATATTATTTTTCAGGGTAGCTCTCGTACACGTGAAGTGGGAGGTGGTTTTTTTTTCGCTTCAACCCCATCTTGTGGGGTGCCATGAGTTAGTTCTTTCAAAAATAATAAGGGTCTTTTAAAACTATTGTTGGATAACAGTAATAGTTTCGTAAATAATTTAACTTTTGAACAGTGGGTCCAAAAATTCATGGAAGTGAGACCTTATGAAACTGCAACCTGTGTTCAATGAAAACTGTATTGAATAAAATCGGTTGAGCCGTTTTTTAGTTACATATAATTCAAAAACGCATAGAATAAAAACTTTTTACAAAAAAAAGATAAACCGACTTCAAAAAGGATAAAATAAACTATTATATTATTTATATGCGTTACAAACTGATATGTTTGAAGTCGGTGCCAAGCCAAAAAGTTACAATACCGGCAAATCAGCTTCAAGTCTGAAAATCACAAAACAGTTAATACGAACGAGGCGTATGTGTTCAGTGAATTGTTCTTCATACTATAGAACTATTCTAATACGGTATTGACTGCACGTAGGTTTTCATTCAAGTACAGAGAGAAAGTATAATAACGCGTCTTATGATGTTTGTTAATAAACTTTTTTACTAGTTTTCGGACTAACCATATCTCGAACGGAGCCCGTGCTTCGGTTTGAATTATTTATCCTACTTCATCTAAGGTGTAATATCGAAGTGTAAAGGAATTCAATGGCAAGATTGATCTTTTTATACTCAGACACACTGGGTGTGTGGGGCCCACCTTTTCAGTAGAAAAAGGCGCGATATTTAAAGTTTCTATGGAAGGAATACGTGTTTATATATTTTTTTAATTTGCCGCCTTTTTCTTATTATTGACAAAGTAGACGTGTATCAGAGTATATATACATGGGTACCTCTTTTCATCAAAATTGGATTAGTAGTTTAGACGTCAAAATGTAACAGATAGATTCATAATCACCTTTGCAATATAAGTAGGAATCGAAATGTTATGTGATTTTCAGACTTGAAGCTGATTTGCCGGTATTGTTAATTTTATGGCTTGGCACCGACTTCAAACATATCAGTTTGTAACGCATATAAATAATATAATAGTTTATTTTATCCTTTTTGAAGTCGGTTTATCTTTTTTTTGTAAAAAGTTTTTATTTTTCCATTTTTAGTGGTTATAAAATTATCATAATCGGACAACGGATTTCGCAATAATCGGTGAAGATATATAAGAAAAAGTTCATGATACGTACTCAATGTAAGGAAAGTTCCATATATCATATGTGGTCTTCATCATTAGGTCCACTCCATCAAATTAGTGGTTTTGGAGAGGAAATGCTTGAGTTGCTTAAAAAACAACCAAATCACCATACATGTGCCATTAAAAATTGAGGAGTTCCCTCAATTCCTCATGGATCCCATCATCAGAACAGCACCAGATTAATGTGGAACTATCTCAAAGGTAGTTCCTTTCAAACAAAAAAAATCTTTTTTTTGTCCGATTTTCGGAATTCTCCTGAAATCGGACCATATGGGTCTCGGAGTAATCGCTGTACACCCTACATTAAAAAAAATCATGATCATTATCATCAAAACAAACATCATCATGAGGTTCACTTCATCAAATTGGTGGATTTCGAGAGAAAATCCTCGCGTTGCTTAAGAAAACACCTAAATCACCATACATGTGCCTTTAAAAATTGAGGAGTTCTCTCGATTCCTCATGGATCCCATCATCAGAACAGCACCAGATTAATGTGGAACCATCTTAAAGGTAGTTACTTTCAAACAAAAGAAGAATTCCTCAAATTGGACCACGGGCCTCGGAGTAATCGCTCAACATCCTACATTTAAAAAAAATCATCATCATTATCATCAAAACAACCATCAAGAGGTCCACTTCATCAAATTGGTGGTTTTCGAGAGAAAATCCTCGAGTTGCTTAAGAAAACACCCAAATCACCATACGTATGCCTTTAAAAATTGAGGAGTTCCCTCAATTCCTCATAGATCCCATCATCAGAACAGCACCAGATTAATATGGGACCACCTTGGAAGTAGACCCTTTCAAACAAAAAAAATAATTATTCAAATCGGACCACGCGTCTCGGAGTAATCAGTGAACATACATAAAAAAAAAAGCCCAAACCGAATACAGAACCTCCTCCTTCTATGAAATTGGAGTCGGTTAAAAAGGACGTAAGTATCGCATAGTAAAATGAAGGAAGCGCCGCAAAATGTCCCTTAATAAATGATATTTTGAAAGGCTATATGGTAACAGGCCGGCAACTACGGAGCCCTAAACTGAGCATGGCCCGACATGCTCTTCGCTGGTTTTTTATCAATTTTTTAAAGAACTTTTATCTATGTGACATTACCGCTCCGTTACGCCTCTACATTACAAGGTTTGTGTAACTAAACATCAAAAAAACTGTATACTAATTTCACTGTTTTGGACAGGGGTTCCGCCAATATCGACTAGAATACCCTAAAGTCAGTTAACGCATAACTACATGCAGTGTTGCGCGTCCTCGACAGAGTAGCAAACTTCGCAATTCGGCGACTCTGCTGTCTTCATCAGATGTGCACACTTATTCAATGGAATGTGACCGGACGGAAGCCTGTGTGCACGTACAATTTCACCTCGTTCCAATTTACCCACTTTTCACCAGGTGCCGTATTCAAATTTTAAAATACATAAACAATACATTAAAATCACAACCTATCTTGAGCATAATAACACACAATAAAATTAATAATCAAGCAATATTGAACTTGTACTGGTGCCGGATTCTAATTTTAAAATACATTAACAATACAATAAAAACACAACCTATTTCAAACATAACTCCAACACGCAACAAACAATCAACCAATATTGAAGTTGTATTGGAGTTGCGTCGGAATAATTTTCAAGCAAATTCTGAAATTTCTGATTCAGACGTTTGGGCGCTAGCTGTATTGCGTAGTTGATGTATTGGAATTACGTGTTTTAAAGTTAGAATACGGCCAGAGTATCCCAGGACGCTGGCACTGTATAAGTATAATAATTACGTTAGTTTTTGATTAAAACAGAAAAAAAAATATTAAAGGTCTCGTGTTTTCACATCGGAATTACTAAAAGTCTCGTGTTTTCACATCGGAATTACTAAAAGTCTACAATTTTTACAAATATACAATGTGTCTCTGACCAGACACATTGTATAATTAATTAATATGATTATTTTAATTCATGACCTATCCTTTCTTATAAAGTTGTGCATGTCGTGTTTTCCTGTTAGTTATTTATTTCTGTAATAGGGTCTCAAGCAGACATGACATAAAACAATAGTGTTAGATCATGTTTATCAATAATATTAAGTATTTAGTAAGAATTTATTAGGCTCGGAAGAAAATAAGTAAAAAGTATTAGGCTTGGAAAAAGAAAATAGTTTTTTTACGGAAAGGAAACATTCTGAGAAAGGTTAGGTTTTTTTCAGCCTGTATACATATTTCACCTGTTGGAAAACCTTAAAAAGTTAAATAAAGAACAAGTAAAGAGAGTGCCATAACAATGTACAGCACAAATTAGCGTACATCCTCAAGGTAATGACTCGGAAGAAATGCCTAAACAATTATTCTGAATTTAATTATCTACGCGCTACGCTTACATATTACCAATTTCATCTAAGCTCATATAAAACATTTGACACCCGAAAACCCCTCAAAACAAGAGGAGTCAGAAAACCATTAGGAACAGTCAAAACGGGCTTTGGCGTGTATTGCATGCCATTCCTGACTATCCAAGCTCGAAAAAGCCTAAGCGACAGCTTATTTCTACTGAATTGTACCCGTTGTTCATTGTGAGCTGATTCTAATAGACGATGGAACGGTTCGCCGCAAACACCTGCCGAAATCAATTTTCTGCTCCGAGGCGCGCGTTATACTTGTGTCTTTATTTTTTAAGGTTCAGTGTTGTGAGCTCCAACCACCAGGGGCCCGTTTCTCAAACGCTTGTAACTGGTAATACAAGCGGATGTCACTTTTCGACATCTTTTGCTAGAAAGGGACTTCCGCTTGTATTACAAGTTACAAGCTTTCGAAAAATGGGCCCCAGGGCCGCAATTCGAAAAATAAACACACACACTGGACAGACACAGCTCCAACCCAACTCAACTCAACGCTATAACGACATTGACATTTGGTATTCGAACAGATTTTCATTCAACATTGGTCTCACATTGGTCACAATGAAAAAATTAAAATCTACAAATTATACAATCATCGTGTGCGTCAAATCCGGTAGATCAGGGGTTTTCAAAGTGGGGGGCGCGGCGCCTCGGGAAATTTGAACAGGGCTAGCTTCAGTTTCCATGCATCGAAGCGAGGGGGCGTGGGAATTTCATTTTAGGCAGCAGGGGGGCGTGACCAAAAAAAGTTTGGGAACCCCTGCGGTAGATATTATGTTTTGCAGACTTGTTTGTGATGTTGGCCCAATAAATAATCCAAGTTTGTGACCTCGAGCGCCGAACGCAACTTTGTCAAAAAACGAAAAAACATTTTTTTTTTTCACATTTTCGCGATTTTATAATACTAACTTTAAAAGTATAATAAAATATGTTTGCGATGATTGCAAACAACATAGAGTAGTCGTACAAGTACCGATAGGGCCCGGAAATACGTGGGGCACTAGGAAAGTTTTGAGATACTTCAAATTTAAAAAAGGAACGGCACTGGTTTATACTTTTTTTTAAAGATTATTTGTTCAGCATTCAAACATAGACAACCATTTGATGAATAATTTCCAAATTTAAAAAATACGGTTATTTTTTAATTCAATTCCGCGGTAATTTTTCGTCAACCATGGATTTTTCGCGAGAACATTTCCGTGCGATGATTTTGTACGATTATAAGTTTGGGTTAAATGAAAGTGAGTGCAGAGAGCGTTTAGTTTCAGCATTTGAGGACTGTGCACCGTCGCGTGCAACAGTTTTCAGATGGTTTACCCAATTCAAACGTGGAGACTTCTCCTTGAATGGCGATGAAAGAAGTGGTCGTCCAGCTACTATAGTTACAGAATAAAACATCTTAGCTGTAAAAACAATTATAAAGGAAGATCCAAAAGTGACTTATAAACAAATAGAAGAGGTTCTGAAGATTTCATCGCCGGCCATTAATGTTATTTTACACAACCGGCTTGGTGTCAGGAAACTATGTTCACGATGGGTGGCTCACGCATGAAGAACTCACGAATGAAGAACAAAAAGGAGCTCGCGTCACCTGGTGCAAATATATGCTCAAAAAAATTAACCAGGGTGAGGGACTGACCATCTTTAATATTATTACTGGAGATGAGAGTTGGTTTTACCAATACGATCCACCAACTAAGCGGCAATCGACAGTTTGGGTGTTTCCTGACGATGAACCTCCAACAAAGTTGAAACGCGGGCGAAGTGTCGGAAAAAAATGGTGGCCACATTTTTTTCCGCAAGTGGTCATGTAGCTAAAATTTCTTTGGATGACCAAAAGACTGTGAATGCTCAGTGGTATACTGAAGTGTGCTTACCGGCTGTGTTTAAAAATTTGACTGAAAAACGACCTAAATCTGGTTTGAGGGGGCTATTTCTGCATCATGACAATGCGTCGCCACACAAGGCCATTCTCACCAAAGACTTTTTGAAGCGTACGGATATCGAAGAGTTGTGTCATCCTCCATATAGCCCCGATTTAGCTCCTTGCGATTTCTTTCTCTTCCCGAAAATCAAACTCGGACTTCGTGACACGCGATTCAATAGTCCTGAGGATGCTCGGAATGCCTACTTGCAGGCCGTAGAAGACCTTCCTAAAGAAGAGTACCGGGAATGCTACAAATCATGGTTTAGGCGGATGAACCGTTGCTTAGAAGCTAACGGAGAGTATTTTGAGAAACTGTAATAAAAAATATTTCAATAGCTTTAGTAGTTATTTTGTATCTCAAAACTTTCGTAGTGACCTAAGGTATAAACAATGCTGCTGTGTGTAAAACTCTTACTTTTGCGTCCATAATTAGCAGGTACCTGCCATAGCCCATTAGTTCGATAAGTAATTAAATCCAACATCTTTGGTATTTTTAGTTTTAACTTCATTTATGGAAATATTTTTACTGTGAACTGTGTAATTCAAGTTATCTGTAGCCACACACAAACGGAAATTCTTCGGATTAGTTTAGAACTATTATGTAGTTAAATAGGTGGTTATACGGTACGGTACGGATTGGATGATTGGCAACAGGTGGGGACTCAACCCAAAAATCACTCTCTGGCTCTACAAGACGATAATTCGGCCTCTATTTTGCTACGGGGCGCTGGTCTGGTGGCCAAGGACGAACCTCGCCACCGTACGAAACAAGCTGCAGAAACTACAGAGGCTCGCATGTGTGGCTACCACAGGATGCTGGAGGAGCACTCCGACCGCCGCCTTGGAAGTTATGCTAAACCTTCCACCGCTACACCTCCACATACAGCAGGAGGCTGCCCTGTCAGCGGTAAGGTTGCGAACTCTCAACGTATGGTCTAACTTGAACACTCTGCACACAATATGCCTGGAGAGGGCATACGAAGAACTTCCAGTGCTCAGGGCAGGCACGGATCGGATTCACAAACGTGCTGTCTTCGACAAAAGGTACAAAATACAGTTACATGAGGACGAAAATCAGGAAGGACTCAACCTCCGGGAATTGAGAATCTTCACTGATGGATCTAAAACAGACATGGGGTCAGGCTGCGGTACATTCTCAGAAGACCTGAACATGTCTATAATCACACCGCTGGGCGCTCACAACTCAGTATTCCAAGCTGAGTGCATGGGCATCATCAATGCGGCTGCCGCCATCACTGCAAGGAAAGTAACAGGAGCCTCCATCCGTATACTCTCTGACAGTAGGGCAGTACTGATGGCTCTAGGAAGTCACATTACATCTGGACTAATACATGAATGTCATGAACGACGAATGGAGGTATGTCAAAATAACAATATTGTCCTTCAATGGATTAAAGGTCACAGCGGATCCCGGGGGAATGACGCAGCAGATGAGCTGGCTAGGCAGGGGTCAGGTGCTGGGTCGGTTGGTCCGGAACCCATTCTTCTGACGCCTTTCAGCAAGGTACGCTCGACGTTGCTGGAACGAACCGGGAGACTGCACATAGCACTTTGGCAAAGTCAAGAGGGATGCAGACAGGCTAAACAAGCCATGCCTAGCATTAACAATAGACTCACCAAAACACTTCTCCGTCTCGGCAAAATCCGGTTAAGGATGGTAACTAGTGTGATAACAGGTCATGGACCATTTAACAAACATCTCTTTAACTTAGGTGTTACAGACAGTCCCCTGTGCCGTGGGTGCATGAAGACTGAAGAAACGGCCTCTCACGTGGTACTGGAGTGCAACGGAGTCGCCCCATACAGGGCAAAACACCTCAGGTCCCCGGGTGATCTCCCCGAGGTCCTACTCAACACCAAAGGTTTGATAGGATTCCTCGAGGAGCTGGGCTGGCTGGACTAGCCGTCCTTCCTTCACGCAAAATAGGCGCCAGACGTCGAGTTGCGGAAACCTGCCCGTACTACAATACAATACAATACAATACGGTACGGTATTATTTTTGATACAATACGACGGGTTGAGAACCTCGGGAGACTTAGCAAAGAGGCCATCGAGTATCTAGGCTAATCTCAATTTGTACCTTAAGCCTTGTATTTTGATATGTATAGATACAATCCAGTGACTCATAAATGCCATATGATAAATAAATAAATACACTGGGTTGCATTCTGTTGACTACTATCTACTTTGTCTACCAAGATCATGAAATCAGAGTTTTACCTAAATACACAGAAACACCATTACTTTTCGCCATCTCGGAAACGGATTTAGATGATTGATGGACCTACTGAATAGAGACCAGCCTAGATTGTATCGACATTCATAAATCACGAATATGTAAGACATTTTATGATATTTCTTACTGTGTGTCATATCCAATTGTAGCGTAAGTATAACAGTGCGTATTTTCTTAATTCAAATTCAATTCATCAATCATTTATTTCGACCAACTAGGATCATAGTTAAGGTTAGTTACAATATCTTAGCCTAAAGTTAGTAAACATTATCTTCTATACATATAATAAAGCTGAAGAGGGTCGAAAGTCTGTACATGGAAGATAATTGAAAAGAAGTTGGCTGGGGATACTTAGAATCGATAACAGAACACGTTCCAACAATTTTTAGAATTTTTGTCTGTTTGTCTGTTTATCTGTTAATCTGTTTGTCTGTTTATTTGACCACGCATCACGTGAAAACGGCTGAATGGATTTTGATTAAATTTTGTGTAGGGATAGTTTGAGTCCCGCGAAAGGACAAAGAATAGTTTTCATCCCGAAAATCAACCCTGGAGGGGGTGAAAAGGGGGTTGAAAGTTTGTATGGAGAATTTTTAATAGAAATTAGTATGGAGATAATTTGAGTTTCGAGAAACGACATAATAGTCTTCATCCCGAAAATAAAGCCTTGTGGGGTTAAAGGGGGTTGGAAGTTGGTATGAGGATTTTTTTACCGCTGAACTGATAAAGATGAAATTTGGTATAGTATGGGTCTCAAGAAAGGACAAGGGATAGTTTTCACTAAATCTACATATTATACTGACAATAACGTTTTTAAATGAATGTATTTACGATTAATCATTTGGAAGAGCGAGGCCTTCTGACACAGGTACACCATACCCACTAGAAGGTCTCAACCCCTCTACATGTTGTACATCTTCAGGTTTAATGAAATAAACTTTATTTTCACCCCGAAAATCAACCGGTTTAAAAAAATGAGTTGGAAATTTGTATAGTTAATCATTAACCGCAGAATCGATTTAGAAAAATTTGGTATGGAGAAAATTTGAGCTCTGGAAAAGGAAATAAAATAGTTTTATCTCGGAAATTATCCCTTAAGCGGATGCAAAAGGGGTGGAAGTTACATGGGGAAGTAACAACCAATAACCGCTGTACATATTAAGATGAAATTTGGTATTGAAATAATTTGTAATTTTTTGGTCAAGGTGTTCATATTTATAACATGTTACACGTCGATGCTTTAAATTTACATTTACCCGCTCTTAAGAAATATTTGAAAATGTCATGAATGTCAAACGGTTATTGCAGGTTCGAGGACTATATATGACGGACAAAGATGCATGGCCCAAACCAAAAAACTACTACAAAATCATCTAACATTTATAGGACACCGTTAAGGTAGGAAAGCATATCAAACGTTTTGTGAAGCAGTCAGATTAGGATTTATTTTTCTTTATAATTAAACAATAGGTACATTATCTGTCTCTCAAGCTATGATATGTCTTCTTGAAGAACTACGCATTATTTTGTATTTTTAAGATCTAATAATGTATAACTGTTTTGAAAAAATAAGTCCCGTAGAGTTTCTTTTCGGTCGTAATACTTCTTGGGCCAGAGGTGTAGGGTTAGAACCGGTGGTAGTTTTGGAACGAAGTTCCTTATCGGACGGTTCGCGGATGGGGGGCTAGGCGAAAAAAAGTCACGTGACCGTCACAAAAAAGCGTCACGTCACGAAAACGCGACACCCATACGATTGAGAAACATGTAAAATGGAATGAAATAAAAAATATATAAAATAGAATAAAGTGAAGTGTAGTGAAAAGTGAAAGTGAGAAGTGACAAAGTGATAAACGTGAAAAAATTCGAGAACCTAAAAGTAAAAAATGTCGAAAATGTCAAAAATGGCAAAATTTCCAAATTTATAAATTTCAAAAATTTCAACTGAATTCAAAAATTACAAAAATTTCTAAAATGTCAAAAAAATTAAAACCACAAAATTTACGACAAAGTCAAAAATAAAATAAAATTAAATAACATAACTTCGTTCCAACCGAGTGTTCCACGACACTCACGTGATTTATTTTTCTCTGACGTTCATTAGTGCATTGTAATGTGCTTACATTGAAGAATAAATATCTTGATCTACACCAATATCATAAATCCTCTATTTCGCGTTCGGAACCGTATGTAATTACCCCCATTATTGCAACCAGTAACGTAACATCAGTGTACCAGTAACGTATTATCTGTGACAGCGTGGTAAAAACATATGAAAATTCGTTACCTACGGTAACGTAATGAAAATCCGCCCCCCGACCGCCGGCACGACCGCCGGCGCAATAAGGTTGGTCATGGCGGTGTAATGGCGGTCATTCTAATGGTTTCAATGGATTTTTAATATGTGTGTAGGTAAAGCAGTGTATGCTTCTGTACATAATTAGGCCTTATTACGTAACGGTTACAGAAACTACTATGTATCTCTTTTTAGGTTTCCGTAGTCAACTAGGAACCCTTATAGTTTCGCCATGTCCGTCCGTCTGTCCGCGGTCTAGCTCAGTTACCGTTCGCACTAGAAAGCTGACTGAAACTTGGTGAGGCCTGATATGAACTTTCAATAAAAACTATATTTAATAAAATCGGTTGAGCCGTTTTTGAATTATCAGTCAAAAACGCATAGTGAAAGGAAGTGCCGGATAGTAAAATGACGTAAGCGCCGCCAATTATACCTTAATAAACGACCTTTTGAACGGACGTTTTGTAACAGGACGGCATCTACGAAACTCTACACTGAGCATCGCCCGACATGCTCTTGGCCGGTTTTTTTTTCAATTGTTATCCCGGAAATCACCCCTGAAGGATTACTAATTCCAATTCAAGAAAATCCCCAGCCAGGTTATACGTAGTCTATAAAAATTCAACGTCTAAAAGGGGAAGGTAGCCACTACACTCGATTGAGTTAAATTTGCATGGGTCATGGACCCCCCCTCCAAGTGCACCTCGAATAGAAAAAAAACATTTCTGCATTTGTGACACCCCTCCCCCCCCCCCCCCAATTTCAACCGCGCCTGTTCTTACCTTTCATGCGTAGACTGATGTGACGGGAGGATCGATTTGGATGATATTTGCCGTGGACATGAACGTATAAATACAAAAGTGGTCCTGTATCGTCCGATATACACCTACTGCTCTATGTCGTTTAAATCATGCCAAAAAAAATTTTTTTATTAATTTTTAAGGACTCAGGAAGGTTTATGTCAGTACATAGGTCAGATGACAGTTATTAACGGCAAAAGCATTTAACTATGATTATACCTTTTTTTTCTAGTTTAAATCAAGATTGGAAAGAAAACCTTCTGGACTGTAGGCCAGGAACAGATTTCATGACCAATTGCGTCCCAGACGATTAACTTATGAAGTGGTGGTACTAGTGATTAAATCTATGTTTAAAAAGTTGTTGAATGATGTCACTTTAAAACACACATTTTAACCGACCAAACTCTAAATCTTCTAAAGTATTGACCACCTCCAAACAAATTTGTTTAAACATAATTATATGAGCCTAAACTTCAGCTACTGATAAGTTGCAAAACCTTCATGTCTTTTTGGCACTGTAAAATAAGCGTGATAGTACCTAACGAAATGATCTTATTTTCATCCGGATGTAAATACATATCACACACATAGGTTATGTACAAGTAGTAGATATGTTATAATTATATAATAAGTAATCATAAACAATAAGTAGAAAAGTTTTTCAAAGGGATTTCAAAGAATAGCTGTGAATTTAAAGCCCCAACTTCACTAATATTATGTTCGCTCACTCTACGAACCGTGGGTTGAAAAGCATTGTCATTTCCACGTAACTAATCCAATTGTTACGTGGCCAGCGCGGGTCCGGGCGACAAACTGTGTCGCGCTCAATATTCGGTAAGCCAGTTACAAGAATTAGTGTCACTCACCACCACACCAATTCAATTGGGGACGGATGAACTTCGTCTCCAACAGAATATGTATTTTTATAACAATTTCGATAGTACTAGTGTTAAGTGAACAAATATGGGCACTTCAAACAGCGATTCAAACCTTCGACAATTTTCCATAGATACAGTCACGAACCCGGATTGTTGAGCCACTTAATTGCCATTGTTCGTAATTTAGCCGTGTTATGAATGTCCGATCTTACCGACTAGCTGTCAACAGTCAGTTACATCGGTCATTTATTACACGGCTAAATTACGAACAATAGCAAGTGGCTAAACAATACGGGTTCGTGACTGTACTTACAATAATTACATTCCATTTATAAATACTAACATAAAACGCTTTTCTCTTCCCTTACCTTATTCGCTATGTGCGGATTGCATGGTGGGGGTAACGTGAACGATCACAGTGCAAAATGTGACAAGAAATGAAACTGCAAAGGGACACCACCGATGTCACCTCAACTCGGTCAACTGTCAAAATAGTGAATCAGCCAGAGATATTTCATATAAACAAGGAGTACAAAAATCACTTGGTTATTTTGTAAGCGGAAGTGAAAACTTAACTCATGCACAGAACTAGGTAGGACATTTTCATATCCAACAACAAATACGATAAATTAAACAGAATCTCTCGATGTCCTGCGTTGTACTAATTTGATGAAGCTTGCACTGCAGCCTCGGTTTTTCACAATGACCCAAGGAACTTACAAAGGAAGTTCATTATTCGATTCCGAGTTCATTTGGACGCAAAAACTTACACTCCCGAACTTAACCGAAGTTGGTCCGGATCAGATCGCGCGCCAAAAGTCGTAAACAAAGGCAAGTTTCGCGGGTGATAAAGCACGGGAGCCAATTTGGCGCTGCGCCCGAGGGCTAATAATGCTTTCTTAACACTAAACCGGTGACGCTGGTCGCGATTAAGAAGTCCTTGGGCGAAGATATTTACAAGCATAGTTTTATGGTAAGTTACCTACTCTTTCGGACCGTCCCATATTGCGACAACCCTATCCATGGACATAAAAAATGTAGGGACGTAATTCCGCGAAGATACACTTGTGAGTGCATGATAAACCGTGGTGCACACACATCCACTAGTAGAGTTTGAAACTCGTCCATGAGTTGTATTATGTACGCGTGTTGCGTGTAAACACGAGGAAATTGGCGTATAATGGAATCAGTTTTATCTTCACGGGCCGCAATTCGAAAAATAAATACACACACTGGACAGACACAGCTCCAACCCAACTCAACTCAACGCTATAACGACATTGACATTTGCTATTCGAACAGATTTTCATTCAACATTGGTCTCACATTGGTACAACATTGGTCACACATTGTACCAATGTTGTACCAATGTGAGACCAATGTGTGACCAATGTGAGACCAATGTTGAATGAAAATATGTTCGAATAGCAAATGTCAATGTCGTTATAGCGTTGAGTTGAGTTGGGTTGGAGCTGTGTCTGTCCAGTGTGTGTTTATTTTTCGAATCGCGGCCACGGGATTGCGTCCGTATATTTTCGAGGTTCTTGACCTTATCACTAATTCTGCGTCGCATTTCTTGTTGTAACTTCAAAGTGTACGTGTAAATGCGACGCAGAATATGGCAATTGGTCGAATGTTTTACATCATGTTTTTTTTTTTAATTGAGTGAACTGTGAAGTCAAAATCGTGGTCAAAAGTTTTGCACACTTCAAAGGTTGTAGAAAAGGCAAAACTATATTTTGTTTTTACATAGTCGTGTGAGTCGCGACGTTAGGCAAATAAAAAGCGCAATTTTACAATCATGTCGTACAAAGTGCGTACTACAATTGACACTACCTACGTGTCGAATGATACTTCAGTTGCTTGTGATTAAGAAAAACTTCGAGTGACACCGCGGGTCATTGTCCGATGCCACATAATCTAGAAAGCAGCAGAATTTCTAGATTTCATTAATAACAGAAGGCTGAAAGCAATTAGAGTAACAGTGCGATTAGCATAGCGTTAACATAAACCGTCGGCTCGCCTCGTGGGTCCGGCGCCTTGCGATTCAAATGAGACCATCCGTCAGCCCCGATCGCGCGATTGCGGAGCACCCATTTATTTATTGTCGTTTCACCCAATTTATTGGCGATGGTTACGTACGTAATTACGTTAAAATATTATCGAGAGTTGCGTTTTCAAGTACTATACACCCATAGTTTATAGTACGGTCAACTGCAGAGAAAAAGGCCCACGCTGCTGACGCTGCATACAAAGTTTGTACATGAAACCCAAACTGGTGTCCGTGAAACTTCTTATTCACGCTTGAATACGGCCCGTGATGGTAAAACAGGTACCTAGTAAGTAATATGAGCCCGATTCATCCGTTTTGGTTTGTGAAATAGTTCATATGCTTTTCAATATCACGTTGTGCGAGAAATAAACTAAGTACCTATCTGTCTTTTTCTAATGATAAGTGATATAATAATTTTAAAGAAAACAGAACCGACTTCACTTAGGCTACACCTTACCAAGAGAAAATGCTCGAGCTTCTGTAAAAAACGTGCGTGTTGGATCACGCATAATTGAGGGATCCGCATCTAATCTACTATAAAAAAAAACTAAAATCAAAAAGGTCTTATCTGTCTATGAAATAACTTTTTTGCAGAAAACTCGAAAACGCCTAAAACGATAATGTTAAAAATAAATTTCGTTGAAAGAACACACATTGTCAATTGTGTCTTCTTAATTGTTTTCATATATTTTGGATCCCCGGTTCAAAAGTTACAGGGGCACCATTTTTTCGGGGTGAATATTTCTGAAAATATACACTAAATCAAAAAATAATTAAACAAACCTCAATATTATTTTTAAAGTCCTATCGATGGATGTGCAACATAATGATATTTGGTAAAAAGAAAATTACACATTTTTTACAGCAATTTTACTACAAAACTAAATAGCGGCACACAAAATACACCTTATGTTAACATTTTATTGAGATACGTCTTATAGTTTCCGAGTAAAATGGCTGTGACATACGGATGGATGGATGGACGGACGGAAGGACGGACAGACGGACATGACGATGATTATAAGGGTTACATATTTGCCATTTTGGCTACGGAGACGGCTAAACATACTCAAATCACTATAGGTGTGCCTATAATATATGAAAAACTAGCTTTTGTCCGCGGCTTCGCTCGCGTTAAATTCGTGGTAACAAACCATACAAACTTCCACCCCCCATTTTAGGGTAGTGGGGGGTTAGAAAGAGACAAAAGTAGCCTATGTCACTCTCCATCCCTTCAACTATCTTCACTTAAAAAATCACGTCAATTCGTCGCCCCGTTTTACCGTGAAAGACGGACAAACAAACAAACAAGCACACACATACACTTTCCCATTTATAATATTAGTATGGATTCCATCGCTTTCTCCAGGATCGCATCATAAGACTTTTTATAATCTCATAATGTTAATAGCTTGCTTCAGATAGGACAAAGTGAATGAAAATCAAAATTCATAATTATCAAAGTGTTTATTTAAATTACTCCTAAATATAATAGTATGTATAAAATGATCGCGTGTAGTAAGTGAAATACTACTAAATGGTTATGAAAATATGACTGACGGCAGATTTATTGGAAAATAACAAATGATTAGTTTATTATAGATATTAGTTAATTAATTAGCAAAAATAATTAATATAATGCAAAACTAATTCCTTCAAACGTGTACTGATTTAAACTCACATGATTTTCACTCATTATTTTGATTCTTACTTTTGTTATTTTCATGACCTTTCGAGCATTCTGTGACGCTCGTCTGCTCGTCGTCGGAGTCTGGCTGTGACCATGAGCGTTACGGCACGCTCGAAACGTCAGGAAAATAATAAAAGTAAGTGTACGCGATTAAGTCCCGTTTATATCAAAATAATACTTCACATGGCAGCTTCCTCGCTCAACGAATTAATATTACGATACAGCGGGGAAATGCTGCCAGCATCTTCGGCACCATACCAAAGGGGCCCATTTTTTTGATATTTTTAGATTTAATTTAGCTTTATTTTAAAAGGGTATGTTTTATTTGTATACTACAAATAAAGTCTTCATATTACAAATCACGTTCATATTTCCGGCAGTATCAGATCCAAATAAATATCGCATTCATCGGCTTTCTCGTGCATCTTGCGTAGATTATCGTACACATCTTTTTCGAAGATGTGGAAGTTTTTGAGGAGATGTTGAAACTCGGAGTTTACGTCATCAGATTTAATGTCTCGGAATTGGCTTTCGTATTCTGTTATTTTTCTCATGGTAGGATCGTCAAATTCACGTTGTTGTTCATCTATTTCTGTAAAATATTTTAAACCGATTTTTAGAACATTCATGTCAATGTCACGTTAATTCTTTTGGGAGGTATTAATTTTGCCCTAATATATTGCATACGGTATGTCATTGCCCTTTCTTATTTTTTACAAAAAGTCATGTTATAATAGCGAAACTCTGATGACGCATACATACATATGTAATTCGTCCCCATAAAAAGTTTAGAGTTAAATATAAGATAGATAGGATTTATATATGGAGGAATTAGATAAGATTTTTATGAATAGGGGACTTAAAGGTTACATTCATTTTTTTATTACTTATTTTTATTTTTATTCTTTGCCGCTTTGTACGGTATGTATGTCTACCAGTTTGAATTCTCCCTCAACTACTCAAAGGTTAACTGGAAGATAAGTTCACCTTTGTACAAATATTAGGTTTTTTTATTGTTGTACAATAAAGTATTTCACTACTACTACCAAATATGCTCGTTTACTAAAAATACGTACAGTATAAAAACAGGAATATTTAAGACAACATTGACTTCACGTTACCTTGTACACAAGTTGTGGATATGTTGAAAGTACCATCATTAAGACAAGGGATGGAAACAGTGACGGGAGCAGAGTTTGTATTTTGACGACGGGACACTCTGACTTCAGATCCCACTGGAACATATTCTCCACATAAATTATTGTTTTCATTGTTGTCCGGACATTGGTAGTTGAATTTTGATTTCATTTCAAGCTTGCAAGCAGCTGGAAGAAGTTTTTACTATTAACAAATATCGTTTTTAGCGATCTTTCTCGTAATCGTCTCAAAAAACATAAACATCCTCGCAGAAACATTATCGGAGAAGGAAAACTGTCCTAAACTTATTTTTGTAAACATGAGTGAGTTCCATCAGTTATTAGAGATTTCTTATTTAAATATTAATATTTCACTTGATACAAATTTATATTTAAAAAAGTTATAACGATCATTTTTATATTATATCTAAGACCCAAGGAATTACAATACACACACAGTATCATCAATCTTACCAGAGCAACGCGGAAAATCGTCTTGCCAAGTACCATTGACGCATTCGGGGCTAGCTGTGCCAACCAAGGCGAAACCAGGATTGCATTCGTATTCGAGACCTTTGACCACCTTCATGAGCAGACCAGAACGCAGCCATTTGTTTGACATCGCTACATTGTATCGTCCGTTCTCTGGGTGTTGTGGCAATTTGCAACTTTGCGTGGTTTCTTCTTGATAAACTATATAGGCTCTACAATTTAAAAAAAAAATATGTTGCTTGTTTATAACATGTGACCCTGGCAGATGCTGTCTCTGGATTCGTCCCATCACACGGGCAGAAGCAGCATCCGCTGGGTGTGTCCCTTAATTAGGGATCAGTAAGTTTTCAAAAGGGCTACACGTTGACTTAGGACCATAAGTATATGTAACTGCTTCTACAGATATTTTAGCTACATAGAAATATAGATCGGTCAATAGTTCAAAATGATAGTACCTAATCATAATTATTTCCGTTAAGTCTCCTACAACAATTCTAAAGTCTTTATAAATATTATGAGGATTGCGCTATTCAATTCAATTCAAAACATTTATTTCAAGCCGTTACAGCTCATATCCGTGTAATTCTCAGCCATGTCCGTGTAATTATAACAAATGCAGATAAGGAAAACGATATTATATTGATAAGGGTAACTTTAATTCTATCAAAATATCATGGTTATATTTTTAATTAAAATCTAAAAACTTTATTTATGTTCTTAACTTTGTTTGTGTTCTTCTTCTTCTAACTATTTTTATTCCGGCTATTGTTAGGGTCCGCTTTCCTGTCTGCTTTTCACTACTTTGCTAAGTAGTTAATAGTTCTTATTTTATTTTATACCACGACGGTGGCAAACAAGCATATGGCCCGCCTCATGGTAAGCAGCTACCGTAACCTATGGACGCGTGCAACTCCAAAGGAGTCACATGCTCGTTGCCGACCCTTTACAAAAAGAGGATTCACTGTGTTGATGGCTAAAGGAACGAGAAGGTCCCTTATCGTCAACACACTGGGTCCTCTTTGAGCTCTTTGGCAACCTTACTCACCAGCAGGAACACAACACTATAAGGTCTAGTGCCATTTGGCTGTGGTTTTCTGTAAGGTGGAGGTACTTCCCCAGTCGGACTCTGCTCCAGATTTGAGCGAGATGACATTCACTGAACGTGCCCTACCACACTTAGCGAGATGCCATTCGCACTATTCGCAGTGCAGTGTCTCTTTTTGGCGTAGTTTAAGGACGTACGGGGTCCAAAAATTTACACATAAAATAATTACGATAATTATTTAAACTAGGCCCGTATTCTAATTTTAAAACACGTATAGTTAGACACGATCCAACTTCAATACAACGACAACGCATTAACTACGCAATACAGCTAGCGTCTAAACGTTTGAATCATAAAAATCAGAATTTGTTTGAAAAATAGTCCGATGCAACTCTAATACAACTTCAAAATTGGTTGATTATTTGATGTGTGTTGGAGTTATGTTGAAGATAGATTGTGTTTTTAATATATTTTTTTATGTATTTTAAAACTAGAATACCGCACCGAGACTTACGAAAGTACATTCATATAAATGTCGCATTCAGCTATTTTTTGATGCATTTCGTTGAGCTTTGCTTTCATTTGATGTTGGAAGTAGTTAAAGTTTGGTGCCATTTGTTCCAACTTGGGATTTGCAGGATTCAGTGTGTCAAAAGGATTTTTGATTTTCGGCATGGAGAGCTCATCAAATTCATTTTGCAGCTTCTTGATTTCTGTAATAATTCAGCATATTATAATTACTTAGTTGTGGAAGCCGGAATTTAGTTTTTGAAAACATTCAAATATTTTGTGCATAATTTTAAACATTAAGTACTTACTTAGTTTTTATATTACTAATATAACTTTTTACGGGAAATATGTGAAACCAACTGTGTATCTACATTTGAATATATACATATAACTATAAAACAAAGCCTAATTTAAAGAATAATTGATTTAACAAATTACTTTCAGGAACATAAATGTTCCACGATACCAAATTGCCTTACCTGATACCTCCTGACAGAATAACACTCTAAGAGATTTAATTAAGATTTAAAATGTAAATGTGATAAGTATTTCGACTGCAATCATGTTAATAAACTTATAACAGACAAGTAATTTGTTTATGAACAAACAAAACTACCTTAATGATATATGTTTTAAATCTGCTTAACCACCAATAAAGGCTGTATTCAAAAAAATGTTTTTTATACAATGGAATGAATTTTTCAATGTCACGGCATTTATATGTAATACAGGGTCTGAGAATATGGAATATATATATTATAATTTTATAATTGCTCATTTACGTTCCAGGCCGTTCGTTTGTGGAATTCTCTCCCTCTCAACATAAAACGCGCGCAATCTATTGGTAGCTTTAAATCGCAACTTAAGGAATACTATTTATCTCTTCCTTAGGTTTTTAAGTTGACACTGTTGTTTCTTACTGTGTGTATTATATATGTATATATGTACGTATATGTATGTTTATTTTGTATTTATTTAAGTATGTATATTCATATGAATGTGCTGTGTTATCTATTTCGTCTCTTTTGTTTCTATGCACCACCTACTGCTTATTGTTTTTCTCTAGTCTCCGCTACCCAAAGGTTGTCTGGAAGAAATCGCTCATTAGCGATAAGACCGCCTGTTGTTACCTCTACCTAAATTTATCTAATTGTAAAATTTGTGCTTGTAACTGTATGAGGTGTGCAATAAAGAGTATTTATTATTAATATTTATTATGGTTAAATAAAATGTTCGTTATCAATAGATGAAAACTATACCTTCAACGCATTCAAGACTGATGTTGAAAATGCCCTCTTTGGTGCACGGAAATTGGACACTAACAGTGGTATCTGTGTCGCCGTCAATACCATGGCCGGTTACTTTAACGCTGGTATTCACGGTCACATAATCATCGCAGTCGCCGTAATCGTCGTTTTTAGTTTGACACTGGTACGTAAATTGGGGTAGTTTCTTCAGTTGGCATCCTGAAATTTTAAAATTACTTGCATGGACACTACTCGTAGTTGGCTCGCTCGGGTTACAAAGGTGAAACAAAAATAATTCAATCCGGACACTACAGATTTCTTTCTATCTTAATTACGACGCTCATGCATATACAAATACTTACTTATAACGGCCTCCTAGCCTAGTCGGTAGTGACCCTGCCTACGAAGCAAGAGGTCCCGGGTTCGAATCCTGGTCAGGGCATTTATTTGTGTGGTTATCACAGATATTTGTTCCTGAGTTATGGATGTTTCTATGTATTTAAGTATTTATATGTATATATCTATTATATATATCGTCTCCTAGTACCCACAACACAAGCCTTATTGAGCTTACCGTGGATCTAGGTTGATTTGTGTAAGATTGTTCCATAATATTTATTATTTATTACTTATTGATCTTTATAACAAGTTCCCCTTCGGAGCATTAAATTTACCCTTTCCCGCTCGTCAAAGTTACTGAATAAACACTTTAATGTCCAAAAGGTTGTTACAGACTAGTTATTTAACAGACAACGATACATGACCCTAACCAGAAACCAAAATAATCATCCCGCATTATCATCTTAGAAGTCTAAGGAAGGAGGTGTAGAGGATACAGTTTTGGATGTATTTTATGAGGTAAATATTATTTTTCTTAAACTGTGTTGATGTGTTTTCTGGTAGGTACGTATTATCATGTACTTTTAAGATTTAATGTATTTCTGTTTTAAAAATACAATGAAGTCTTTACGAGTTTCTTGCTGGCATGGCACTTGGTCATCATAATCATAACTGGGTCGGTTTTCTCGGGTCAGAGGAGTAGAGTTAGAACCGCTGTTTTTTTTTGACGTATCTACGTCATACATCTGTATTGTAATGTGCCAAAACTTAAAAATAAAGATCTTATACTTTTTTATCTTATTTATCAAACTTATATTACTCGATATGTAAGTTACAAACGAATTGATAGTCGTACGCCTTACCGCAAGGCTTCAAAGCTTCACCATATTTATTCTAAAAATGGTTTACGATAAAATAGAAAGCGACAATTAAATAAATCAAGTATAGGTAGATAAATCGATAAATAGGTCGAAAAACTCAATCATCCAAGCGTATATGAATGCACGAGATTAAAAGTAATTAAGCTTAAATTAAAACGTGACGTTTAATAAATACATAATAGCAGTTCAATACCTGTCTTATCACAACGAGGACAGTGAGGAACACCAGATCCTGCCGCAGAGAAGATAACTGCAATAAATTATATTTTAATTAAATTTATATATATAACTTATATTAAGATTGTGAAGATGTACCTAACTTCAGATTTTTTCTATCGGCTTATTTTATCCAATGTTCGATTGAATAGCGCAACAATCACTTAAGTAAATTAAATATTATTATTTAATAGATTTTTTTTAGTTAAAGGACTTACCGCCCACACAAATTAAACTTATAATAAACATTTCAAAACTTCCTTCTGAATTCGTCGAAAAATAAGTGAATACTGATATTAATAATTTATACAGGGAGTTTTATATGTTTTTGATTAGCTAAGGAAAATTTAAACATTTAAAGGGAAATATGCGCGGTTATTTGGTGCCAATATGTAATGAGGTTGGGTTAATTTAATTATATTAATTACATTTACAATTAAATGCATATTTTATTACAAATTATCACTATTAAAACATATTATTACTATGCACAGCATTCGTAAGTATCTGCAAAGTACATAAGTATAGGAATAGTAACTACTAGCATGCAATAGGTAAATATTTAATAAGTTGTTAAGAGGAAATGTGAAACGTTCCGTTTATATATTTTTTGAAATATCAACAGCCAAAAGCCAGGAGGAAACACACATAGCTCTTTTTGCAGCAATAAGGATGTATTTTCCAAAAAAAGTAGTCGATGTCCTTACTTAAGGTGTTGTTTTCTATAAGAACCACACATTAAAATAGTTATATTGGATACTTTTGGATTTGCAAACTATTTCATTTTATTAGATATTGTCCATCAAAGAGTAAACGTTGTGTCGTATCAGGCTGTCAAAGAGAAGGCAAAAGACAGTCATAAATGGACATTGCTCCAGCGATAAGAGCCCTGCTCTTAAATTCAATTCAATTCACATTATTTATTTCGAATCAATGATACATAGTTGCTTAGTAAATACAGTAAAAAACAAAGCAACATTAAGGTTAGACATACAATTATAAATAAAAACAAAAAAATAAATTAAATAACATTTATAGGGATTTTAGATGCACCTTTTCTCAACACTTGTGGCCTATTTAATAAAGCTACAAGTGTCAATTTACAAGCGGAAGTCTCTTTCTAACGCCATGTGTTAGAAAGGGGCTACCACTTGTAAATTATCACTTGAAACTATATTAAAATAGGCCAGTGATGATGACGACGATGATTGTTTATCACGTTATTAAATATTATTTTTTTGTTAAAACTTTACTTTTTTACTTGAAGTTTTATTCATTTCGTTAAATATGGATATTCAATACATATTTATACACGATTGCCGAAAAATACAGTCACTATGTATTATTTCAACAAACTTCTGTCTTTTTATTGCTCGAAAGTAATTTTTGTTTCTCCTCTTAATGAGTTTATCTCAGAGTTAAAAAAATCTATAAATCCTCCCCACCCTTCCCTATAGTGTTAATCGAAAATCTAAGCTACTATGTATACGCCAATGACAGGTGTTATCCCCAACCACAGATAACCTCAACCACTAGATAGATCATACATACAACTCAAGGTCACCACACAAAGGCGCTCCCGTACTATAGTTCAAAATCTGTAAGAATGAACTTTTGACACTTCAGCATTGACGTCATTAGTGATGGGGCTAAGACGTATCGTTTGTCAAATTTAGCGATTATTTATGAATTGTTCGAATCGATTTTACTACAACCGATATTTTCTTGTTATATGCCTACATATTTTGTATCACAAATCTTAACTGCATTTACAAAATTTTGGGAGAAAGTACAGTTCAATAAAAATGGCTAAACCGAATTTTTTCATATTTTTTGGACTTACGGTTCAAAAGTTACAGGGGGGGGGACCCAATTTTTCTGACTTTCGAAGCGATTATTTCTGAAAATATTTACTTAATCACAAAATGTTCAAAGAAACCTCGATGTTATTTTTAAAGACCTATCGATTGATGTGCAACATGTTGATATATTTTGGTTATTTTTTATTTAGTTTAGCCATTTTTGAGTTATTTCTAAAAAACTTCTTCCATAGGCATCAGATACGACCTTTTGGTATTAGTTTGGTTCTTATTCCATTGAAGGTACGAAATCCTCCATTATCCGTGGTCCGACATGCACTTAGCCGGTTTTTATGGAATTGGACTCGTACACCGTCCACTAACTACCTAATAATACAGGTAATCAAAATACGACAAAGCTCAAAATATCTCGAACAGTTCTGAAATTTGGTACGTAGGTTAAATAGATGTATCTGATGCTACGACCTTTTGGCATTAGTCTGGTTCTTATTCCATTGAAGCTACGGAACCCTCCATTATGCGTGGTCCGACACGCGCTTGGCCGGTTTTTTCAAATCGTACTTCATTTTATTTTCGTTTTGTTTTGGTTTTTATTAATATATATTGTCTATTGATTACATAATCGATTTTATCGACTTACGGAAATGTTATATGACTCAGAACAGCAGATATGGTCACAACACTAAATTAAAAAAAAAGGAGGCGTAGACCGTAACTATTTGCATGCTAAATTGTTATTGTAAAATATTCAATAACTAAGATATGAAAAAATGTAACATTAATTAAGTTATGTTTATTAAAAGTGAAATATTGTGTTTACGTACATGACAAGCTGTAAAATCGTTATGGGATTTTGTTTATAATTTCAAAGTGTCTTGCGCGTTTATGTTCTACGGGCGTTGCGATGTGTCAAAAGTTCATTCTTACAGATTTTGAACTATAATTTATCTTCAGAGCGCGACCGCTTATTTCAGTTGAGTTAACGTTCTTAATCATTACCTACTCATGTAAATTAAAAATATCCACGAAAATCAAGTTAAATGCGTGAACCTGGATTGTTATACTACAAAATGGCGTAGAATACTGTTGAGATGTGCTGCTCGAATCGTAGAAATTTACGAATAAAATTGAGCTTATGTTTGGTGACCTCGTGCTTCTTGTAAAAGCTTAAAGATGAGTAGTCTGTGTCCCCAACAGTTCACGGCCACACATACCGGCTATAATAGTGCAATCCACCGTGCCTACTCTGTACTCTGTAGGTAGGTGTTGCATAAACGGTACATTATAAAGTGTGCCTTATTCCTGCTGTGTTACCGCCTGTTAATCCCCATATCATGTTCAACTACTTAATACCATTACTTATTATAATAACAGTTCAGAGCGCGGCGGAAATTGCGTCTGATGTCAGAAATGGAATGACGCCTTTACCAATCCATTAAATGCTGATGCAGTCTAAACTTTACTCCCTAACCATTTGCATTTCTGGTTCTCCAAACTTGCCTATTATGGTGATTAAAGCGAATTGAATAGCCCTCGGGTCTGGTTAAATAATTATCACGCAACCGTCCGATCCTCTTTGCGGCCGTTGTCCAGCCCTAAGATAATATAGAACTGTCCAGTACCATGGATGACGTAGTCAACAGACCGCTGTGGAACCTTACTACGACGAGATAAGGATTAATGATGATCAAATAAGTGTGTTGTAATGTACATTTATTACTGTTGAAGCTAATTGCAACCTTGCTGTAATGCAACTAGGACGTTATTTTCTATAAATGGTCGTGATGTCGCGGGGTACAGTCAGCATCAGAAGTAGCTACGCAAACGAACACGTCAAAAGTCCTTTTTAAAAGGGAATAAGAGCTTTTGACGTGACGTACATCTGCCGAACGTTCCGACTTTGTGTGAACTACGATCTAGAATAATTGAAATGGACATGGAAGTCGTAGTTACGCTGGTTGTTTTATGCATGTGCCGTATTCTAATTTTAAAATATTTAAGCAATACATTATAAATACAATCTATCTCAAACATAACTTCAACGCACAACAAATGATCAACCAATAATATTGAAGTTAGTATTGGAGTTGTATCAGAATAATTTTCAAGCAAATTCCGATATTTTTCAGACATTTAGCTAGCATATATAATCGAATAGTATCCATCAATATAGTATTTATAAATATATAGTAGTATATTTATCTATATATATTCCTAATATTTTATTTGTGTATTTTGATGTACCTAGTTTATTACCTTCTTTTTTTAGCTACATAAGTTTCCAATGATTTTAATTGACTATTCTCTTACTTTTATGTGCACATTTTTGTCATGTTTCTGTTGAGCCCAATGGTTGACTGGTAGAGAATGCATTTCGGCATTAAATACGCCATTTGTATATTTTTCTGTTGTGTGCAACAAAGTTTAAATAAATAAATAAATAAATATAAGTATATAGCTGGACAAAGTCAACAAATAGTTTTAGTGAAAATAGATGTCATATACTTCAGAAAAAGTGACCAAACCCTCCGCATGCTCTTAGAGTATGGTCAACGGTGCCTAGCCGTTTCAAATTCAGAGATTGCATATACATGAGAAAATTTGTCAAGTTCCGCCGTGACCGGGTGGTCTAGTGGTCAGGACGTCAGTCGCGAAAGCTGAAGACGCCAGTTCAAATCTGGCCTCGGACACCGGAGGGCTTGGTCACTTTTTCTGAAGTATATGACATCTATTTTCAGTTTATATATAGTAGTATAACTACTTAAAAATTGCAAATCAAAAAAATATTGAAAAAATAATTTGATTTGCTTAAAGATTAATTGTTTTAGGTCATAAACTTTTAATAAATACACCTGTTTTTGAGTATTTTTGTTTACATTACCTCAAGCTCTGTTAATAATTTTCCCTATAAATTCCGTCACCCTTGTGGTAGGTTATCAAAATCTGTTTCCTGTTTTTGTCAATATTACCTTACTGTATGTTTTGGTAATTAAAAGTATAATTTAATTACATGATCAAGCCGCTTTTACAATACTTTAAACAAAAATATTAAATTTTATTAATATCTATTGTATCCGCACATTATGGTATCGCTGTCGTAGTGCAAAGATATTACTGGTATAAAAATAATATTATATAATGGTAAAATATTATTTTCAACTCTCGAAGTACGTATGCTTCATCTTCTTTCATTTATAATTAAAAGGCAAATTTTTAAAAGTGAGAGTTCTGATTTATATTCTAAATATCTTGACGAGAACGCCACCTCCTAAGTTCAAATTACATATTTCATATACTTACCTCTACTAAATCAACTGTAGGCTATAATGGCTACCTTGAAGAGAAATAAAGGAAGTACTGGCCTATCTTCATCAAAAAAAGATTGGTGCATTTCATGCATGTTATGGTAGATTAATGTTTCGTCATATTTACAAAATTTGCAAGGAAGTTGGGATTTATCATAACCATTAGCCACTCGTTTAAAATTCGCGATGATATTGCATTTATTCAAATTTCTTTAAACAGGATACATGATACAACCGGGAGCAAGACATGACTCATTTCACTACAATTCCAGATCTGTTTACAAAGACTATCTTTCTACCACACAATCAGTATTACTCGCGCCGCGCCGGCAACTGGTCGGCACACTCAAGGTTACAATGATAATAGCGGCTCTCATATTAGTAGCGTTAGCCGCGCTGTATTATTACAATACAAGGACATTCAATTACTGGAAAGACAGAGGCGTAAAACATGACAAACCATTGCTCCTGTTCGGCAACAATCTCAAAAACTATCTTCAGAAAAAAAGCGTCACACAAATTGCAACGGAGATGTACTTCAAGTACCCTAATGAAAAGATTGTCGGGTTCTTCAGATCTACACGCCCAGAGCTCGTAATCCGAGATCCACACATTATGAAGAAGATCCTGACGGTTGACTTCAATCATTTCTATCCGCGAGGTTTGAATCCGCATCAAACAATCATAGAACCAATGATGCGTAACTTGTTCTTTGCGGATGGTGACATGTGGCGGTTATTGAGGCAGCGCATGACACCGGCGTTTACGAGCGGCAAGCTAAAAGCGATGTTCCCGCTGATCGTAGAGCGTGCCGAGCGACTTCAGGAGCGTGCACTCGCCGCTGCCGCCGACGGCCGCACCATCGATGCTCGAGATCTCATGGCCCGCTACACTACCGACTTTATCGGCGCCTGCGGTTTTGGGCTCGATGCCGACTCCATAAATAACGAGACCTCTGCTTTCAGAAAATTAGGGCATCAAATATTTGATGTAACTATGAAGGACGCTATTGTAGCGATGCTTAAAGAAATTTTCCCGCAAGCATGTGCTCGTTTGAAATATATGGGGAAAATGGAGCAAGATTTGATAGACCTTGTCAATGAAATACAAAGGCAAAGAAATTACGAACCATCTGGACGTAACGATTTCATCGACTTGCTGTTGGAAGTCAAAAAGAAGGGCACGATGGTTGGCGAATCCATAGAGAAGTTTAAACCTGACGGAACCCCAGAGCAAGCCACTTTAGAGCTGGATGAAATTCTGATGGCCGCTCAAGTGTTTGTATTTTTTGCTGCAGGTTTTGAGACCTCATCTTCAGCCACTAGCTACACACTTCATCAATTAGCTTTTAATCCTGACGTTCAAAAGAAAGTGCAAAGTGAAATAGATAGTGTACTTGCAAAACATAACAATAAACTGAGTTATGAAGCGATTAAAGATATGACTTACTTAGAGTTGTGTTTCAAGGAGGCTATGAGAATGTTTCCATCGCTTGGGTTCTTAATTAGAGAATGTGCCCGAAAGTATACAATTCAAGAAGTAGATGTAACAATTGACGAACGTGTTGGTATAATAATTCCACTACAGGCGCTGCACAATGACCCTACATTCTGGGATAAACCTGAAGAGTTTCGGCCCGAGAGGTTCCATCCAGATGAATTCAATTCGCTCCAAAAACAAATTTACTTACCTTTTGGCGAGGGACCTCGTGTTTGTATAGGTAAGCAAGATGTTTTGATATATTCCTTAATTCTGCAATTAGCAAATCGCAAGGGATAAGGTGCATTTTGTAATGCCCTTACTGTGTGATATTCCGGCTGGCCGCCAAGGACCAATGGGATCATTAAGAGCAGCGGCATAAACATTGAACATTTACACTTTGCTCGTACGTTTTGACAACACGAGTATACCAGTAGGGCTAGTATATCTTACGTTGTCGCCTGTCACTTCATACTTCGAGTCGCGTTTGAAGTATGAACTCGCGCGTCACACGTCAAAATATGCTAGGCGTGCTATAGTGGCAATGGAAGTGGTAGTGGTTGATGAGCAAAGTACTTATACGTAAACGTCTAGAATTTAAATCATTTTATGCAGATACTACGTATAAAGGCAAAGCATTCCTTAGGTTTATCAAGGCCTAAAGGTTTAATATGCTGTAGCTATACGTGTGATCATGTAATTGGATTTCCATCTCTTATTAATTAGGGCTATTTTTAATTATTTTACATTTTTTAAAGTGGGTATTCCACTCATACATTAGTATGTTATTCAATCAAATACAAACATTGAAAACATTGAAAAAATAATCAACCCAGTTGGACTTGAACCAACATCGATACGCCTTACCGGGGCTCGATATCGCTTTACCAATTAAGCTATGGGTTCAGTTACCGAGCTGACGAAATTCTCAATGCCTTCAATCATCTTTTTGCATTTATTTTTACATCGACTTTATAGCAGCCGTAAGCGACATCTAGGTGCCAACCACTAGAGTTAGATTTTTTTTTTTTCAATGTTTTCAATGTTTGTATTTGATTGAATAACATACTAGGGCTATTTTGTTTTAATCGTTGTTGGAACTCCGTAACGTAAATAAATATATAAATATCGCTTGTGAGTTATAGAACGTCAATGATTCATAAAGATTCAAAGGGTATCGCTGTGCTTCTATCCAAGGTTGACAGCATTATATACTCCATATGAGGCCTGACTACTTTTCATAATAACCGTATTAACTCCGTACTCGAATAGTAAAAGAAATTGTAAAAGAATCTTCTCGCTCTATTGAGCTTTTTGAATGTCAACCCAGCCCTTTCAGAATTTTGACGTTTTAGGTATGTTGACACTGAAGATTCCAAAACTTTCTGATACGAATAAGGCTGTCTTGGAACTGTCGGAGCTACAGTTTTGAGAGTCGCAATTTTGTGCAGACATTGTCAGTCCTCTTCTTTAATTAGTTGATAAATCTACGTAGACGAAGTCACCTAAACGATTAATGCTTAATTCAATTAAACACGATGACGCAAATGCGATGACGATAAAATGTAGCATCCGCAGTGCAAAGATATCACACTGATAAAATACAAATTTATTCAATATATTTTTATGATAAGCATTGATATAAAATTAAGGTGACATTTCGTAAGACTAGTGCCTACGCCAATCTATCTATCTATACATATAATAAAGCTGAACAGGGTCGAAAGTCTGTTAATGGAATATATTCGAAAAAAAGTTGGCTGGGGATACTTAGAATCGGTAACAGAACACATTCCATCAATTTTTAGAATTTTTGTCTGTTTATCTGTTTGTCTTTTTATTTGACCGCGCATCACGTGAAAACGGCTAAACGAATTTTGATGAAATTTTGTGTAGAGATAATTTGAGTCCCGGGAAAGGACAAAGAATAGTTTTCATCTCGAAAATCAACCCGGGAGGGGGTGAAAAGGGGGTTGAAGGTTTGTATGGAGAATTTTTAATAAAAATTAGTATGGAGATAATTTGAGTTCCGAGAAACGACAAAATAGTTTTCATCCCGAAAATAAACACTTGTGGGGGTGAAAAGGGGGTTGGAAGTTGGTATGAGGATTTTCCGCTGAACTGATAAAGATGATATTTGGTATAGAGATAGCATGGGTCTCGAGAAAGGACAAAGAATAGTTTTCACCCCCAAAATCAACCCTAAAGGTGTGAAAAGGGAGTTGGAAATGTGTATAGGGAATTATTAACCGCAGGATCGATTTAGATAAAATTTGGTATGGAGATAATTTGAGCTCTGGAAAAGGAAATAAAATAGTTATATCTCGGAAATTATCCCTTAAGCGGATGCAAAAGGGGTGGAAGTTTACATGGGGAAAAAACAACCAATAACCACTGTACGTATTTAGATGAAATTTGGTATTGAAATTTTTTGTTCAAGGTGTTCATATTTTTAACATGTTACCCGTCGATGCTTTAAATTTACCTTTACCCGCTCTTCAGAAATATTTGAAAATGTCATGAATGTCAAAGGGTCATTGCAGGTTCGAGGACTATATATGACGGACAAAGATGCATGGCCCAAACCAAAAAACTACTACAAAATCATCTAACATTTATAGGACACCGTTTAGGTAGGAAAACATATCAAACGTTTTGTGAAGCAGTCAGATTAGGATTTATTTTTCTTTATAATTAAACAATGGGTACATTATCGGTCTTCTCGGGGGAGCCTCACCCCTAGAGAACGCGTCCCCAGGTGGCGGATCGGGGAACTGCTCGCCAGATATGGAGGGTAGGGGCGAAATAAAATAGCTCCCGCGGACCAACAGGCCGGAGATGGAAACTCCGTTAACAAACCCCTGTCCTGAGCTTACTCAACGTATTTAAGTGTGTCGAGGTCTGGTCAGTGCTGTGAGTTTGGGCTGGAGCTCACAGAAGGGATGGCGGCGGATGAACCCACAGAGTCAACGGCGGCGCCCACATTTTGGAATAAATGAAGGCCTTGGCGTCAGGTGGCAACCGGCCGTAAAACTATATAGCCAAAACAAAAACTTCTCGTACATGAACCAAGGAAAAAGAAAGTGCAAGTCTAATACCAGGGCGTCCCCCGTAAGCGACGACGAGGCGAATTACACGAAGCAAGATAATGCTAGGGCGTACCCCCGAAGCGACGATAAGGACAAAAACTCATGTTCGCTATCTAACATGACACAGCTAAGACTTGCAACATGGAATCTCGGCACAATGACCGGGCGCAGCTACGAACTCAGCGAAATTCTTAAAGCCCGACAAATTGACGTCTGCTGCGTCCAGGAAACTAAGTGGAAAGGGTCGAAGTCCAGGGACATTGGGAATGACTACCAACTTGTCTACCATGGCACTAGTACCCAAAGAAATGGAGTAGGCGTCATCCTGAACAAGTATCTGAAGGAGCGTATTATTAACATTGAGAGAAAAAGTGACAGGCTTATTGCTATTAAACTAGCAATGGACAACCAACAGCCGTTTAACATTATCTCTGTCTACGCACCACAAACAGGTTGTTCAAATCAGGAAAAGCTAAATTTCTGGGAGGACTTCGATGAGACCATGCAAAATATACCATCTAACGAATACATCCATATAGCAGGAGACCTAAACGGCCACGTAGGAGAAACTGCACGAACATACGGTGCTGCCCACGGAGGGTATGGACATGGAGTTGCGAACCAACAAGGTATTACTATCATGAACTTTGCAATCAATCATTGTCTAAAAATTGTCAACACTTGTTACAAAAAGAAGACAGAACACCTCATCACTTATAAATCTGCCCAGCACAGCACACAGATCGACTACATATTGACAAATAACAGCATGATCAAACAATACAAAGATTGCAAAGTAATTCCTGGAAATGCACTCACATCACAGCACAGACTACTTGTATCTGTTATGCAGCTGCCCAGACCTCTAAGGATACACGTAGATCGGAGTGAACGCATAAAATGGAAAGAGCTACATGGTCCTAAGAAAACAAAATTCTTCGAGGATATTCTTACGTATATAGACAGTGACGTAAGAACGACAAAGTCTGCAAACCAGATGTGGTCGGACTTTGAGGAATTCTGCCAGAAAACAGCCAGGCTTACCCTAGGAGTATCACGGGGAGACATAAGGTCGAAAAAGGTTACGTCTTGGTGGAATGATAATATCAAGCAACTCATACAAGCTAAGAGGGAAGCCTTTAAGAAGTGGCAACAAACTGACTTGAATGAAGACCATGCTGAATACAAAAGTCTGAAAAAGATTGTCAGAGCGGCAGTGGCCCAGACTAAGGCAGCCTCAAACGAAAACTTCTACCAGAGAATTGAGAAAGCTGAAAATGAGAGGGATATGTACAAAATATCCAAGCAGAGACACAAAGCTACTTTGGATGTCAAGTCTAGTAAATATATAAAAGATAATCACGGCCAGCTGCTTACATCGCATAAGGAAATAAGCAAGAGATGGAAGGAATATTATGAACAGCTGATGAACGAGGAGTTCCCAAGCGAAGACCTACCATGTATGCCTTCTATTGCTGGACCTATAAATTGTATATCCCCCGAAGGAACAAAGAAAGCCCTTATAAGTATGAAATATCACAAGGCTACTGGACCAGATCAGATACCAGCAGACATTTGGAAAATGATGAGCAACGCCGCACTACCTTGGTTAACCCTGCTTTTCAACCGAATCCTAGTTGGGGGTGAAATCCCAAACTCCTGGCGTAACAGCATCTTGTGCCCAGTATATAAAAATAAAGGTGATATAGCAGAATGTAATAACTACAGGGGAATAAAACTGACTTCACACACCCTAAAGATCTGGGAAAGAATTGTCGCTAACCGTCTGAAAGCTATATCCACTGTCTCGGAAAATCAATTTGGCTTCACGTCTGGGAAATCCACCACTGATGCCATCCAGATACTCAGAACATCCATGGAGAAACACCGAGCGAATAAAGAAAACCTCTTCCTACTCTTTATCGACCTTGAGAAGGCATTCGATCGTGTCCCAAGAAAGTTGGTGTGGCAATCCATGAGAGCCCAGATGATCCCAGAGAGCTATATATCGATTGTGCAGGATATGTACAGAGACACAAACACTCGCGTCAAAACCCCATCAGGAATGAGTGGCCCATTTTCCGTCAATGTTGGAGTGCACCAGGGATCTGCCCTAAGCCCACTTTTATTTAACCTGGCGATGGAATATATAACACGAGACATACAGGAGCCAGTGCCATGGTGCATGCTGTATGCGGACGACATAGCGCTTATGGGAAATAGTACAGCCGAATTGCAGAAGAGCCTTGATAAATGGGTGACCAACATAGAAAGCAGAGGACTTCGCATCAGTCGCAGCAAAACCGAGTACATGGAGTGTTATTACCGAGATACACCTAATGCTAACCACTGTAGTATCCGTATTGATAACAAACCCATAGCGAAGGTTGAGCACTTCAAGTACTTAGGCTCCATTGTAACTCCTGATGCAAATGTCGACAAAGATGTCACACATCGTATCAACACCGCCTTGATGAAATGGCGCTCATTGTCTGGCGTGTTATGTGACCCCAAAATGCCTATAAAAATAAAAGGCAAAGTGTATAAAACCGTAGTCAGACCAGCTATGACATACGGGACGGAGTGTTGGACTATTAAAAAGACACACGAACAACAACTACACGTTAACGAGATGAAGATGCTGAGGTGGGCAGGAGGAATAACACGTCTCGATAGGGTTCGAAACGAGTATGTCCGGGGGTCCTTTAAGGTAGCCCCTATTGAAACCAAGGTAAAAGAAGGACGATTACGTTGGTACGGCCACATTATGAGACGTAAAGAGAACCATCCCATAAAACGCGTCCTTAACCTCCCAGAACAGCCTAAGGGAAGAGGTAGGGCACCTTCTACTTGGTGGTCCAATGTGCAAAAAGAGATCCAGAAGCAAAATATCGACCCACAGACAACCCAAAATAGATATCTTTGGCGCAAATGTACGGGAAGACCCGACCCCAGATAAACTGGGAAAAGGGTAGGACAAAGAAGAGAGGGTACAGTATCTGTCTGCAAGCACGAAAACGCGACACCCATACGAAACATGTAAAATGGAATGAAAAAAAATATATATAAAATAGAATAAAGTGAAGTGAAGTGAAGTGTAGTGAAATGTGAAACTGAGAAGTGACAAAGTGATAAAAGTGAAAAAAGTCGAGAAACTTTCAAAAATTTCAAAAATTTCAAAAATTTCAAAAATTTCACAAATTTCAAAAATTTCAAAAATTTCAAAAATTTCAAAAATTTCAAAAATTTCAAAAATTTCAATAATTTCAAAAATTTCAAAAATTTCAAAAATTTCAAAAATTTCAAAAATTTCAAAAATTTCAAAATGTTCAAAAATTTACAAAATACCAAAATCACCAAAATTTCTAAATTTCAAAAATTTCCAAAATTTCTAAATTTTTCAAAATTTCCAAAATACCAAAATTACCAAAATTTCTAAATTTTAAAATTTCCAATTTTCCAAAATACAAAAAAAATTAAAACCAATTTGCGAAAAAATCTAAAATAAAATAAAATTAAATAACATAACTTCGTTCCAGGCGAGTGTTCCACGACACTCACGTATTTTATTTTTCTCTGACTATCATTAGTGCATTGTAATGTGCTTATTACATTGAAGAATAAATACACCAATATCATAAATCCTCTTTTCCGCGTTCGGAACCGTATGTAATTAGAATTACCACCATTATTGCAACCAGTAACGTAACATCAGTGTATTATCTGTGACAGTGTGGTAAAAACATATGAAAGTTCATTACCTCAGGTAACGTAATGAAAATCCGCCCCCCCGACCGCCTGCGCAATAAGGTTGATCATGGCGGGGTAATGGCGGTCATTCTAATAGTTTCAATGGATTTTTAATATGTGTGTAGGTAAAGCATTGTGTGCTTCTGTACATAATTAGGCCTTATTACGTAACAGTTACATAAACTATTATTTATCTCTTTTTAGGGTTCCGTAGTCAACTAGGAACCCTTATAGTTTCGCCATGTCCGTCCGTCTGTCCGCGGTCTAGCTCAGTTACCGTTCGCACTAGAAAGCTGAAATTTGGTGAGGCCTGATAAGAACTTTCAATAAAAACTATATTGAATAAAATCGGTTCAGCCGTTTTTGAATTATCAGTCAAAAACGCATAGTGAAAGGAAGTGCCGAATAGTAAAATGACGTAAGCGCCACCAAATATCCCGTAATAAACTACCTTTTGAACGGATGTTTTATTTATAACAGATTTTATAACAGGGCGGCATCTACGAAACTCTACACTGAGCATCGCCCGACTTGCTCTTGGCCGGTTTTTTTTGCATTGTTATCCCGGAAATCACCCCTTAAGGATTACTAATCCCCACCCAGGTTATACGTAGCGTAAAACTTCAACGTCTAAAAGGGGGGGGGGGGTAGCCACTACACTCGATTGAGTTAAATTTGCATGCCCCCCTCTAAGTGCACCTCAAATAGAAAAAAATCATCCCCCCCATCCCCATTTCAACCGGGCCTGTTCTTACCTTTCATGCTTAGACTGATTTGACGGGAGAATCGATTTAGATGATATTTGCCGTGGACAATAACGTATAAATACAAAAGTGGTCCTGTATCGTCCGATATACATCTACTACTCTATGTCGTTTAAATCATGCCAAAAAAATTAATGTGATAATAAAAAGTATTAATTTTTGAGTGTCGTTTCATTTAGTGGTAATTGTAAAATATTTTTATCCATCTGTCAACATTACTTCAAGTTCCGCCTCCAGGGTAGCGGGAGAGAAATTAGGGGTGAATTAGCCGCTTACTGACATAGACAGAATTCCACGCGGGCGGAGCCGCGGGCACAGCTAGTACATATAATAAAGCTGAAGAGGGTCGAAAGTCTGTACATGGAAGATAATCGAAAAAAAGTTGGCTGGAGATACTTAGAATCGATAACAGAAAAAGGTTCCAACAATTTTTAGAATTTTTGTCTGTTTATCTGTTTGTCTGTTTATCTGTTTGTCTGTTTATTTGACCGCGCATCACGTTAAAACGGCTGAACGGATTTTGAAGAAATTTTGTATAGAGATAGTTTGAGTCCCGGGAAAGGATAATATATAGTTTTAATCCCGAAAATCAACCCTGGTGGGAGTAAAACTGGGGTTGAAAGTTTGTATGGAGAATTTTTAACCGCTGACACGATTTAGATAGAAATGAGTATGGAGATAATTTGAGTCTCGAGAAACGTCATAGGATAGTTTTCAAACCCTTGTGGGGGTGAAAAGGGGATTGGATGCTGGTATGAGGAATTTTTTACCGCTGAACTGATTTAGATGAAAATTGGTATAGAGATAGTATGGGTGGGTCTCGAGAAAGGACAAAGGATAGTTTCATCTTCAAAAATGGGCGCCCCCCCCCCCCATCTTACTTTTAAACCGTAGGTCCAAAAAAATAGAAAAAAATAATGGAAGTGAAGCCTGAAAGGTACTTTCAATAAAAACTATCTATATCTATACATATAATAAAGCTGAAGAGGTTGGAACGTCTGTTCATGGAATATATTCAAAAAAAGTTGGCTGGGGATGCTTAGAATCGATAACAGAACACGTTCCAACAATTTTTAGAATTTTTGTCTGTTTGTCTGTTTATCTGTTTGTCTGTTTATTTGACCGCGCATCACGTGAAAACGGCTGAACGGATTTTGATGAAATTTTGTGTAGAGATATCTTGAGTCCCGGGAAAGGACTAAGAATAGTTCTCATCCCGAAAATCAACCCTGGAGGGGGTGGAAAGGGGGTCGAAAGTTTGTATGGAGAATTTTTAATAGAAATTAGTATGGAGATAATTTGAGTCCCGAAAAACGACAGAATAGTTTTCATCCCGAAAATAAACCCTTGATAGATAGAGATATAGATCGTTTATTGGTAAAAAATGATATTTTACATGTCAAAAGTCTTGTGGAGGTGAAAAGGGGGTTGGAAGTTGGTATGAGGATTTTTTAACCGCTGAACTGATAAAGATGAAATTTGGTATAGTATGGGTCTCAAGAAAGGACAAAGGATTGTTTTTACCCCGAAAATCAACCCTAAAGGGGTGAAAAGGGAGTTGGAAATTTGCATAGGGAATTATTAACCGCAGAATCGATTTAGATAAAATTTGGTATGGAGATAATTTGAGCTCTGGAAAAGGAAATAAAATAGTTTTATCTCAGAAATTATCCTTTAAGCGGATGCAAAAGGGGTGGAAGTTTACATGGAGAAGAAACAACCAATAACCGCTGTACGTATTCAGATGAAATTTGGTACTAAAATAATTTGTATTTTTTTGGTCAAGGTGTTCATATTTATGACATGTTACCTGTCGATGCTTTAAATTTACCTTTACGCGCTCTTAAGAAACATTTGAAAATGCCATGAATGTCAAAGGGTTATTGCAGGTTCGAGGACTATACCGTATGTAAACCTACCAGAACCATTTATTTAAACCAGTTGATCTGCACGTCGAGTATAATACTATACCATGCTTTTTGTTAGTATTAGTAGATTATTTTTAATGTAATTGTTATTTTGAAATTATAAAATCTTACCTTTTTCTAAGTCGGTAAATCCTATAAGTATCATCCTGTAAGTATCATGTTTACGTTGTGAGTGACAGATAAATACAACCCCATTGTTAATTAGAACATTCACAATTATCATGCATTCATTTTGAAGACTTCTTTAATAACCGTTTTAGGGCTTTTTTCAAGTTGATAAATGAAAGTTGAAGCCAAATTATGTTACATTTATCACGTAAACGTAAACAATACAATCCACTTCATTTTACTTTCCTCGGTGACACTTCATTGTCAAATTATTATTTTTCATAATTAGTAAGCGCCACAAAAGAGTTTAGCAAGCAATCAAATGACAAGTTAATTTTCAATGTCAACGTGTCTCATTCAAACAATACCTACATAAAATTGCCATTGAATTTTAGTGCTGACGAGATAGTTGATATGATTATCATCTACGGGGAATGCAGGAATAATGGTGCGGCAGCTCTTCGGCTGTATGCCGAGAGATTTCCGCAAAGGAGACAGCTGACTGACTCACGTGTAATTATAAAGGCGATTACAAGACTGCGAGATAATGATAGACGTAAGTACCAGTAGTACTGGTGGGCGACGTCCTCGTATTGACGTCAGAACTGAAGAACGGATCTTAAACCATTTTGCAGAAAAGCCTGGCTCAAGCGTTAGGAAAGCAGGGAGGTTGTATGATACTAGTCATACAGCTGTCCATACAATTTTAAAACGGAACCAACAGTACCCATTGTTTGTGGTTAAGGTACATGCTTTAAACCAAGGTGATTTCTTACGTCGAGTAGACTACGCGAATAGGGCATAAAGAAAAAACGGACGCTGTGCTACCTCGTATTTAAATGATAAGTATGTTCACAGCTTTATTTCAAGTGAAATGTCATGACCTTGACTTGACAAATATTTGACAAAAGATAAAATTGTAAACAAATAATGCAGGGTGTTATAGAAGTATGATTTAATATTATTTTAGTTTTGATTTTTTTACCATGAGTTATAAAAAGTGTCTGTAATTAAATAATTTACGTGCCACGACCTTATTTGTCGCCTAAACAAACCTAGGTTTGAATAGATGTTACTGGTAAGTTTACATACTGTATATGACGGACAAAGATGCATGGCCCAAATCAAAAAACTACTACAAAATCATCTAACATTTATAGGACACCGTTTAGGTAGGAAAACATATCAAACGTTTTGTGAAGCAGTCAGATTAGGATTTATTTTTCTTTATAATTAAACAATAGGTACATTATCTGTCTCTCAAGCTGTTTTGATATGTCTTCTTGAAGAACTACGCATTATTTTGTATCTTTAAGATCTAATAATGTATTACTGTTTTGAAAAAAATAAGTCCCGTCGAGTTTCTTTTCGGTCATAATACTTCTTGGGCCAGAGGTGTAGGGTTAGAATCGGTGGTAGTTGTGAAACGAAGTTCATTATCGGACGGATCGCGGATGGGGGGCTAGGCGAAAAAAGTCACGTGACCGTCACGAAAAAGCGTCACGTCACGAAAACGCGACACCCGTACGATAGAGAAACGTGTAAAATGGAATGAAATAAAAAATATATAAAATAGAATAAAGTGAAGTGAAGTGTAGTGAAAAGTGAAAGTGAGAAGTGACAAAGTGATAAAAGTGAAAAAAGTCGAGAACCTAAAAGTTAAAAAATTCAAAAGTTTCAAAATTTTTTTAAAATTTCAAAATTTTAAAAATAAAAAAAAATAAAATTAAAACCTCAAAATTTACGAAAAAGTCAAGAATAAAATAAAATTAAATAACATAACTTCGTTCCAACCGAGTGTTCCACGACACTCGCGTATTTTATTTTTCTCAGACGTTCATTAGTGCATTGTAATGTGCTAACATTGAAGAATATATATCTTTATCTACACCAATATCATAAGTCCTCTATTCCGCGTTCGGAACCGTATGTAATTACCACCATTATTGCAACCAGTAACGTAACATCAGTGTATTATCTGTGACCGTGTGGTAAAAACGTATGAAAATTTATTACCTACGGTAACGTAATGTAAATCTGCCCCCCCCCCCGACCGCCCCGGCACGACCCCCCCCCCCCCACGACCGCCGGCGCAATAAGGTTGGTCATGGCGGTGTAATGGCGGTCATTCTAATGGTTTCAATGAATTTTTAATATGTGTGTAGGTAAAGCAGTGTATGCTTCTGTACATAATTAGGCCTTATTACGAAACAGTTACATAAACTACAATTTATCTCTTTTTAGGGTTCCGTAGTCAACTAGGAACCCTTATAGTTTCGCCATGTCCGTCCGTCTGTCCGCGGTCTAGCTCAGTTACCGTTCACACTAGAAAGCTGAAATTTGATGAGACCTGATAAGAACTTTCAATAAAAACTATATTGAATAAAATCGGTTCAGCCGTTTTTGAATTATCAGTCAAAACGCATAGTGAAAGCAAGTGCCGGATAGTAAAATGACGTAAGCGCCGCCAAATATCCCGACCTTTTGAACGGATGTTTTGTAACAGGGCAGCATCTACGAAACTCTAAAAGGGGGGGGAGGGTAGCCACTACACTCGATTGAGTTTAATTTGCATGGGTCATGGACCCCCCTCCAAGTGCACCTCAAATAGAACAAAATCATTTCTGCATTTTTGACCCCCCTCCCACCCCAATTTCAACCGCGCCTGTTCTTAGTTTTCATACTTAGACTGATTTGACGGGAGGATCGATTTAGATGATATTTGTCGTGGACATGAACGTATAAATACAAAAGTGGTCCTGTATCGTCCGATATACACCTACTACTCTATGTCGTTTAAATCATGCCAAAAAAAATTACTAGGATAAAAAAAAGTATTCATTTTTGAGTGTAGGTTTCATTTAGTGGTAATTGTAAAATATTTTTTTAGGACTACTGTCCTCTAGCGTATCCATCTGTCAATCTATTCGGAAGAGAAATTAGGGGTGAATTGGCCGCTTACTGACACAGACCGAATTCCACGCGGGCGTAGCCGCGGGCACAGCTCGTTTAACGAGCGTGCTGTCGAGTTTCTTGCCAGGTATTTTTGACCGTGAAAAGTGCATTGCATTTAATTGTTTTCAATTAAAATCGAAGAAAATTGACCTTTTTGCGGGATCTTAGGGTTAGACACATTTTCCAGTTCCTACTTTTATCTTATTCTTTTTTGTCGATTCATACTGCTACTGTGATAAAACTACTATATTTTATTATATTTGTTACAGGTGAACGCTTAGGTCTCATGCAGTCCATGGCAGGGTTGGCCGCCATCTTGTCGAAGTTCACTATAGAGCCCGCACTTGAAACTATAAGGATGCCAAGAGTGGAACCAAAGTCCTCTATCGTACAGGGTATCCGAGGGGGTTTGCCTCTTTTGTTCAAAGAAAGAAAGACTCTGTAACTGATTAATTTCTTACGTAGATTAATCTAGTGTAGTTGCTGTAAAATATACCTAATTCGCACGCAAGAGTGATTAAACTATTAGTGACTTAGAAGTGGGCTAGCTAGAGTAGAGAGATAATGGTCTAAGATTTCTATTCTGCAGCGTATTTTTTTCAACAATTAGTCATATTGTACGAGAAGATTAAGTAGGTCAGACTAACCAACTTTTTCTATGGGACCAACCCCTAAATCCCAGAAAAAAATTTGACCTCCCCATAGAAAATGTCGACATCGGATCGGCCAAAATCAATCAAATCAGCCAACTTTTTTTTGTGATTTCGGAGTTGGTCCCATAGAAAAAGCTGTTCAGTATGGTCTACCTTATTAAAATTATTATGGATAATTGATAAAAAACCTCCTGTATCTATCAATAATATTGCACACCCACACTTGAAGTTCATATGTGACTTTAATGATGATGATATTTCGATGTAATTTCGAAGGAAGATGCACTAATAAAATCAAGAAAGTAAAGCTAAGCGCACATCACACACATAGAAAATGGAAGTTTCGACTATATCTATGTCTGATCCGTATACTAGGTGCCGGATTCTAATTTAAAAATACATTAACAATACAATAAAAATACAACCTATCTCAAACATAACTCCAACACACAAAAAACATTCAACCAATATTGAAGTTGTATTGTATTGGAGTTGCGTTGGAATATTTCTCAAGCAAATTTTGATATTTCTGATTCAGATATTTATGCTGTATTGCGTTGTTAATGCATTGGAGTTGTATTGAAGTTGGATCGTGTCTGCACGTGTTTTAAAGTTAGAATACGGCCCCTGCTGTATTGCGTAGTTAATGCATTGGAGTTATATTGAAATTGAATCATGCCTAAACGTGTTTTAAAGTAAGTTAAAGTTACTATTTACTAGGTACATTCATAATTTTAGTTTTAAATAATGTCAAAGAGAATTAAGTAAGCTTATAGTGTTTTCTCCTTACAAGGTTAAATTGGTAAGTATTTCATTTTAACAATGTTACAATAAAATGTTTTAATATGCATTAAATTTTATTATTTGGAATTTTTGCATTAAACAAGCATAATTATAGGTACTCGTATGCAATAAAACTGCATTCCAGACATGATGCATTCACAACACTTGTGCGTCATCGCCTGTCTAAAACCGGTTATTAAAAACTTATCCTGCTTTGCTTTATTTCTTAAAAAGTTTATTGATATAGCCTGTTTATCTTGCTTTAGAAAGGCCTGACAAAATGATGTCTTATTATAGCTACTACTTCTTTGAATAGGCCTCTATAGAGATGTGAGTAAATAAACCTTATTAGTTTATCGTTAAACAATCATTTTCACTTAAAAATAGAGCATAAAGATAATGATTTTATACGCTGGATTAGCTGTAACACATTTATAATCCATTTTAAGATGAATAGGCTATTAACGACATTTGTTTGTGCATGTTTGACCTTGCTGTTATCTATAGATTTATATGTATACTAGCTTTTGCCCGCGACTTCGTCTGCGTGAAATTAGTAATCCTTAAGGGGGTGACTTCTGGGATAACAACGTTAATTATTTCAATACCAAATCTCATCTAAATACGTACAGCATCTATGGCATCCTACTTAAAACTATACAACCGAAAGTAACTCTGTCTGTCTGTCTCTTACCTCTCCACGCTTAACCAGCTAAGTTAATTTAGATGAAACTATGTAAGGACATAGTTTACATACATTTGATAGATTTCATCACCCTAAAGATTCCATAAGGGGATAAAAAGAGGGGCCCTATTTTATGTGCTTTAATTACATTTATGCTGAATATTACATTTTATTTAAGCGCGTACGAAATCGCGGGCTATATTATATATAGGGCTATAACATTAAACAGTCGGGACCCATTATAGGGAACGTTTGCACCAATCTAGCTTCCATATGGGTCCCGACTGATTAATGTTCCTATGTTTCATATTAGAATATAATATATGTTATGTGAGTATCGATTAAGGAACATTTTCTTTCAATGATGTAGATTTTTAATATAGTTTCAAATACGTGTATTAAACACGAGAGACAAATTAGTCAAAGGTGTATACAGCAAGACAAAGGTATGAAAAAATATTTGAATTCTATGCGAGGTAGAGCTTCTCTGACGTTAATTTCAAGGGAAAGTTTTACAATATGAAATAACAAATTTGTAGCGCATTGGCCTTGTTTTTATCTTTTTAGTTTTTTATTGGCTTTTAGTTTTTTACGCAGTCGCGTTTTTTTAATTTTTTAATTTAGTTTATTTTTTTTTCCAGTTTTTAGAATCCCTGTAGCAGATAATGTGGCAAAAAATTAAAACTGCTCAAATCTCATTATAAAACAGAATACTAACAGTTAGAAAAATAAACTATTGCAAAATTATAGCACTAAGATGTTCAGGCATTGTCATGTTTAGTGTGTAAGTTAGTGTTTAAGACTGGGTCTCTATCGGTTCCCATAAATTTTTACTTCCGTTTTTTTCAGTCCATAACGTTTTCCATCATAATTTTTATTAATCATATTGTCAATAGTCATAAAATTTAACAATTTAACAATTGCTGGTCCGATTTTTGCAGGTCATCATTATTGTTAGTCATAAAATCTGTTACTCATAATATTCAAAGTCCAGATGGTACCTATTACATAATGTTGTAGGCAATAAACTTGCTTATAATATTTTTTTTAAGTTCTTTAATCGCAGATTATAATGATAACTAGGGGTGTATATTGGTTTCCACAAATTTTAAGTTCCGATTTTTTATAGTCAATAAGCGTTGCGTCGAGGACACGATACTTGGTAATTTGAACAGAGGTCTTTTATTTAGTAGTTGACTTATTTCAATAAAATTCATGTCATGGCTTTTCATTTCGGGTTTTTTTATTTCATTTTTTTTACATCTAATAATATCTATTTTGAATATAATTATTTTTCTTAGGGGTCGCAGTTCTAACCTAACCTAACCCACTTCTGGCAACAGTTCAATTTCTTGGGGGACGCAGGTCTAACCTAACCTAACCCACTTCTGGAAACAGTTCGTTTTCTTGGGGGTCGCAGTTCTAACCTAACCTAACCCACTTCTGACAACAGTTCGTTTTCTTGGGGGTCGCAGTTCTAACCTAACCTAACCCACTTCTGGCAATAGTTCGTTTTCTTGGGGGTCGCAGTTCTAACCTAACCTAAGCCACTTCTGGCAACAGTTCGTTTTCTTGAGGGTCGCATTAAAAAAAGTTATACTTGAAAAAAATTATGACTATTGATGTTTATGTCCATAAATCATAATGGATATCATTTTATGACTATCGAAATTCGAAACAATAAGTTTATAGGAAACAAAGGGATGACATTAAAACGATATGATTAACGACTATTAGTCCGATAAAATATATGCCTTAAAATATTTCTGAATAATTATTGATAGACCTTCGAATGTTATACTCATCAATTTTATGCCTTTTGCGATTATAGTGTTTAATATTATAGATCTTTATTATTAGAACTATTAAACGTTATGCTTTACCAAAATTATGACTATTGATGTTTATGCCCATAAATTATATGGATATCAATTTCTGACTATCGAAATTCGAAACAATAAGTTTATGGGAAACAAAGGGATCCCTTTAAGACTATATGTAGCTTATATTCCATTATAGCATACCTCAACATTTTTTTAACTTAGGTACTTAACAGTAGTTAATATGGGCGCGGTCTCGCCAACAAACTGTTATCGCAGTTTGGCGAGTAACATAAAATTGTTAAATGTTTTGTACTTTTGATAAATAAATAAAAAAAATATTAATGGGTCGTGGACCGGACATAACTCAGGCCCGAGAGTGAGCGGCACTCGGTGTAAAGGCCAAAGGCGCGGAGCATCATAGCGAGAAGTACTTCAGCAGCAGCATTGCAGGGACCGTACAGAACTCAATATGCAAGCGAAAAACATGTAAAACTGAAGGCCGAAGGCCCGAGAGTAAGTTGCAATTTTCTCGTGTAGGCCAAAGAAGCGGAGCATTATGGCGAGAAGTTCTTCAGCAGCAGGGACCGGACATTGCTGTGTGGTCAAGTGACATATAAGCGAACCCGAGAGCCCCAGGGCCGGGGCTGAGCTAAAACAACCGTGAATAACCCAGGAGGAGACTTTGATCGCAACTTTCAGCCTTCAGCCTTCACAGATATTGTCACTACCCTCGGTCTCGGGCGTTCGTGTTTGCCTGAATGATTAAAGACCACTGAGTTCTGTCTGGTACAAGCTCGAGGCTCGGTCGGCTCGCCTCGGTCCTTCGCGGATAATTGGGTATTCTAACTTTTATAATATTTTAAACTTTTTACTTAGGGTTATAAGCTGGTAAACTTCGCAATCTTGTCATTTCGTCGAGGGAGTTCTTATCGTGGGGGTTATTGAGAAGCTTGCGATGGTCTAAACTACTTATTATAGTTATTATTAATCCATCTAGAGACCTAACCCGGCTTAAGGCTACATACGCTTGACCTTTCGCAAAAATACGCAAACTTAAATCGACCACGGCTTGGTCCAAAGTTTTTCCCTGTAATTTATGTACGGTAATACACCAGCACAATATGAGTGGCAACATTTTCCGCTCTATTTTGCCCTGTCCACGAAGGGCATCAAACTCTGTCGTCGATGTTTGGATTCTAACACCAGCACCAGGGACGTTGTTTCTAATAGCCTTGTCATCAAATTCGACATAAACAGCTTGTGGTAATTCTTCGGGTTCCAACTGGTTTCTCCGAAGAGCTGGCCATTCTATTTTTCTTTTAACTCCCATTGCATTTTGACTAGACCATGATTAACATTTAAGTTTCTTCTTAACATTATTCGAGAGAAACCCAATCGTCAAATATTTAACGATTCCTCCCGTTTTGTTAGGATCATCAGAAACATACGCATCTTTTGGTTTTTGACCATATGTCTTCGTTTCTAATGAAACATCTTGAGCATATATTTTAAACAGTTTGGTAGTTTTTTTCTTATTCACGTGTCATCTTTATATTATGTTCATCAACCTGTCTAGTGGTTAGAAAAATACGAATAATGTCGTTAAGTTCGTTCACCTATACGGCTCGTCGGTACTCGTCGGCTATCAGTCGGCGTCAGTCCGACTCTAAGATTATTTGTAGTAGTATAATACTTTATTGTACAACAAAGAAACATACAACAGAAATAATATATAATATTTGTACAAAGGCGGACTTATCCCTTAAGGGATCTCTTCCAGTCAACCTTTGAGCAGTTGAGGGACAATTAGAACTAGTAGATTTTTTAATACGTCCACAAATGTATTCGCTTTAAAACAACGTGGGTTCACTCGCTAGTCAGACTACAACACTGAATCGCTTAGACCACTTTTAATTCTCTCCGATGTTTATCGCTTGCAATCGAAGCTGACTTGATTATGCTATCAGTCTCGTTTTATATACGAGCAATAGGTTTTCTACAAGGATGATTAAGACATGGATGGACAATGCCTATACAAAATCGCGTTCCTCGAACCTTCAGGCTATACGTCTGTTTTCGGTACTGAGTGCTACAGCGCCATCTGTTGAGTCTGGAGTCGAGTTATTCTGTCAGCGTTAATCGCCGAACAAAAATTTAGAAACTAGAATTTATTTATTTAATCTTAATTGCACAAAATAAGATGGTACAAATAGCGGATGGATAGAGAATGCCTTATGGCATTAAATAATGCCATAAGGCATTCTCTACCAGTCAACCAATGGGCTTAACAGAAAGGTTAAGTAGGAATTTAGTGTTTGTGGTGACCGATAGAAGACGCTAATGCTTTAGCCTTAAATAAGGGAACGCGATTTTGTATAGGCATTCAATGTCTTAATCATCCTTGGTTTTCTAGAACGTTCAAAGTAGGTATGCGGTTTGGTAAACAGTAGGTTCGAGATAATGCTGGGCCGCACTCGAACCAGGGGGCCGATTTTTGACTTTCGAGCGCTCGAGTTCAAAGAAATTAACCACGAAAATAATCGCACAGAAGAGTTTGTCGCCATTATTTTTGCATGAAATTAATAGATTAAATAAGCGTGAGTTTAAATTTCTATCGCTGTTATTATTAAAACATCATTTCATCATTTTATTCAGAGTTTAAAAATGTCAGATTCGAGCGCTCGAATCTCAAAAATCGCCCCCCTGGCCCTCTCTGTCTAACGCGCGTATAGCGATGCCTCTCACACATTTTTCGATTGTTCCAGAGACATGATCGGTTAGTGTCATCGCCTTCGCGCATGTAGACCGTCTCTTTTACTTTCTTCTGGAATGTTCCGGGGACACTTTCGAGTCTGTTCAAGTATAATCGTCTCTCTCGCTTCCACGCACAGGCTGTCCTGCTTACACACCTTCTGGAATGTTCCGGAGACAAGAGGGATGTAACTAGGCCTGAAACAGCCTGAAAATGGGTTTTCAGGAAATAGTGCTATATGATTGTTAATAGTCTGAAACGCCCTGAAACATATTTCAGACGCCTGAAAACGGTGATAACTGCGAGCAATTTCTGATTCTTTGATATGTGTTAGGCCTTCCCCTGAAAGGGCCTGAAAACATGTTTCAGGCGCTGGAAATGGTGGTAACGAAGCAATTTCCGATTCTCTGATATGGGTTAGGCCTTCCCCTGAAACGGCCTGAAAACATGTTTCAGGCGCCTGCAAATGGTGGTAACTGAGAGCAATTTCCAATTCTCTGATATGTGTTGTTAGGCTTTCCCCTGAAACGGTCTGAAAATGTGTTTCAGCCTGCTGAAAACGGTGGTAACTGGGAGGAATTCCCGATTCCTGGATATGTGTAAGGACTTCCCCTGAAACGACCTGAAAATGTGTTTCAGCCTGCTGAAAACGGCGGTAACTGGGAGCATTTTCTGATTCTGGGATATGTGTTAGGCCTTCCTCTGAAACGGTCTGAAAACATGATTCAGGCGCCTGAAAACGGTGGTAACGGTGGGAGCAGTTCATTGGCCTACTTTACAAATATAGACGTGTTTTGAGACGACTAAGACTTCGACGACTACTTTTTTATTCTTATTCTGCATATTTTTCGCTGGTTCGCTGAATTACAAACTTTTAGTAATCATAGATCCTAAACGTTAATTATAAATAAAAAAACGAGTGGCACTCCGGGACTACCGGCAGAAGTGAAAACTTGAATATTAACTTTGTGCATTTTTGATATTTTGGAATGGTTAGGGAATAATTTTGCACGAATTGCTTTAATTATCAGTATAAAAATTTTATGTGGTAAAATACAATATTCATTTATTGCACTATCGTACACAAACATGATACTTTATATTACATTAAAAATGTAACACTTTAGAACTATTACAATTATTTAACATTAAAAAGTTTATCTCTCAGAAATATCAACTTCCATCCATAATTTCAACGACTCTTACACCATCATCATTACTAAACTTGAATTTCTAATTATAAAAAGTGACTTATGACTGACAGTTAAAATGTTGCCTGGAATATCTAAAATAAAATAGTCATGGGTATAAGTCGATAAAAAGTATCGAAGAGTGTAATGTTGTACTAAACACTACCAATACGATTCCATTTTAAGGATCCATTAACGTTAGGAAATTAAATTATCATGTAACAGCCTGAAATGCTACAATATTCAAATCAGACAAAAGTTTTGAGATACGTTGCCGCTGATAAATCGTATAGTTATGTTATACAACATATCATATCTTTTTCTATCTCGTCGAACGAGCGGAGCCTAAGCGAAGTGAAGTTATAGACAGCTTCGGATGAAACGGAAACGGAACTGTCGGCTGGCTACCTGAACATCGCTGCATTTCGAAGGCTTTTTGATTTTGAATAGTTGTTCTGTGGTAACTGTAGTAACGTTTTTTCTAATATAATCTTTATGAAATTTATTGGGGTTGTACCAGAAATCAATATAATTTGAGAGTTCGAATATGAGCAAGATCGATCAATGGGTTTTTTTTTAGTTTTTTTTTCACAATAACAATAGAAACTATAATGTATAGTTTCCCAATGCGACAGTGTAGTAAATTTTACCTTATGGAGCAAGAAGGCGCAAAACAATCATCATATCATAAGAGTCTTGTTATATTGGTCAATGTATTTACAAGGAAATCGCGAGTTCTCAGTTCGAGGCGGGCTACTATTATATAGTTTCTATAAATCTGAGCTCTTCATTATGGAGGCGACGTTTTGGAAGAACATTGTTCTGGTTCTAATTCTTGCACGGCCACAAGAATCCGTAATCCGAGGCAACATCACTTAATAATTTAATTCAACACTTCTACGAGTAATAATAACAAAACGTAACTGAAGTCCGAAGACGATATTTCTAAAAATACCTACTTAACTACTTCTAAAATAGACGAAAATATACTTGGATAATAAAGATACCTAAAACAAACCTTGGCTTCTTGGCAGGGTGCCCATCACGCAGGCAGCATTCCCGCGTTGTATCGCGATGGCAAGCCTTTGTGCGAGAAAGCTGCCCGCGCGAGGGTCCCCCGTTGCTTCCCGCAGCCGCTTGCTGAGCTCCTTGTGGAGCCCACGCGCACCCCTGCCCCACGGACCTAGTGTCTCGACACCAAAAGCTACAAATTCGTAGTTGGTGCCGAGACAGCTATATTTGTTAACTTTATAGCGCTCTCGGGTGTCGGCCGCCGCCCCGGCATTCCTGCTGGTCGCCGATATATAGGACGCTGCCAGCGTATCAGTGCAGGTAGCGTCCCATACCAGCGCATGGCCCATCCGCTAGGGGATCAACGACATCCCGTCGGGGCGCTTGCCATCGTCCCGCACGATCTGGGGCTCCAGAGCTGCGGGTATGTTGGCGCTGATGAGCGCCCTTCTCAAGATGTCGTTAAGTGCCGCATGACGGGATAGGCGGCCGGCGCCCGAAGAGCAGGAAAGTCCGTGGTGACCTAGGCGATCTACGGTGGTCCCACAAGAGGCGCATCTGTGGTCAAAACAAACATCAGCCCCCACTCGGAGACCGATGGCAATTCGAAGAGTCCCCGGATCAATAAATGTGCCTGTGTTTGGTGATGGGTAGGCATGTAGCCACTGTCCAGACTCTGGTCGGGTTACCGCAAGGAGCCTTGCGCGGTCCTTACCCGAGGACGTGTGGATAAGAGTTTTTAGGACAACGTCCGAAGCTATGTTGTCCCAAGCTCTCTGCCCCTTAGGTCTAGTTGGTATATTTAGGTTCATCTTAGTTAACCAGACATTCTTGGCCTCCTCCAGGCACGTGATCTCGCAGTTTGTTGCCGGTAGGGCTTTAAGGATTTTACCTGCGAGATCAGACGTGCTATGGATGGAGGACAAAAATGCTGGCAGAGCGACACTTGATATTTTACGTGTTCCTAAACCGCCAAACCTAATGGGCAAAGAAGCCTGGATCCATGCCTGTTCATTGAAGCGGACATTTAAAATAGACTCCAGTTGTGATCTAAGAAAACTATCGATAGGTTGAACTAAACTAGCGAATTTCCAGATAGGGCAGCAACGGAGCAAGTAAGTAAATTTAGGAACCATCAAACAAAATTTTAAAATAAATAAGGCCGAATGACTACTAATTTTAATTAAGCGATCTGAATTAGCACGAAATTTAGAAACAGACTTAGCCAAAACACCCGGAATGGCTTCATCAAAAATGGGGGAGCCGAGAAGGTGGAGATTATCCTTGGATAAGATTTTAATGTTTGGGGCTAAACTGGAAAAACTTCTTAGTACAGTCACGGTGATTAATCGATGAGCTACTTGCCGCTGTCCGTATTTTAGCCGTATAATACATATTTCATCCTCACCATGGCGACGTTTTAACGTATCCATAGTAACTCTAGAGATTGATACCAACATATAGAACAAAATAATGACATCCATCACATTGTCCCATACATAACTGTTGCAAATATTTGAATATGCATGGTAATCCCGCCATTTTGAAACGAAGTTATTTTAAATATTTTTATGTTTTGCTATATATGTCAGCTATTGTCAGTGTAATTTTTATATACTACTTAAAAGTAAATAGGGGCCACTAAGTATTTTGATCTTTACGTAAAACATATTTTTTTACAGTATTATATTTCTTTCTAGTTATTAGACAGCATGAAAGAGATTGGATACTGACGGATATGAGGCATCATTAATCAGCCACTTATCACTTATCAATTAGTTGATGGCCCAGAATTATCAATTAAACAGAAATATATAGACTTTGTTTTGAGTAGTATACATCGTCTAATAAAAAGTCAACCTTTAGCAAAAACATATTTATTTTTAAATTTAATATTTAGAATAAGCTCCATGGCTGTCCGATACAGCTTGTAGTCGTGTTCGCATAGAGGCGACTAATTTTGTTCCAATATCAGTTCCTCGCATACTTTCCCAGATGTCTTGGCAATGTTGAGCCAAAACATCAGCCCTGCGTTCGTTACGGTGATCCCATCGCTGCACCATTAAACCCCATAGATTTTCTATGGGATTCAGGTCCGGAGATTTAGATGGCCACGGAATTACCGTAATGGCTGGGTGTGCATCGAACCAGGCGTTAACGACTCTTGCACGGTGTATCGAGCAGTTATCATGCACGAAATTGATGTTAGGCATATCGTGCTGTGGATAGACCGTTCTTACGGAAGGGAGCATGACTTCTTCCAAAATGCTAATATAGTCCAGGGCATTTGCACGCGGTGGCATTTGGACGAGTTCGCCAACATCTTCGGAGCTCATCCAACCCCACATATTAACACCTATTCTGCCCGATTCCCTATTTGGTATGACATGATCTATGTCATACCGTGTTGCGTTATACCGCCACATTTGTAGGCGACCGTGTTCGCTTGATTGAAATGTTTTCTCGTCAGTGAAAATTGTTGAAGTCCAATCAAAATCTACGAATCGGTTGGCGAAATTTTCGCGGGCGATTTTATGATTTTCCGTCAAATCAACCTTATAAGCCGGAACTCTGTGATGCAAATTCATTGAATGCAGATGCCTTCGGATAGTTCTGGGATCCACATCAAACCGTTCTGCATATAGTTCTGTCGTAAACCTCGGGAACACGGCGGCGCATGTATATATGTAAAAGACTCGCTAAGAGCCGTCGAAATTACCGAGTTAACTGATATGTCGGTAGAAAGATACTGCGAGATCGCAGCTATATTAATCCAAAACTTCAATATATTAGTCGTTTGTATGTATAGAACAAATCTGGTAAAATCTGTAGAATTCTTGGACATGTTGGACCGACTGCTCAACAAAATCAACGAACTAGGCTACGACTGCATAATAGTTGGTGATACCAACATTGACTGCTTAACTATGTCAAACGATCACAAACATTTGCTCGACACCCTTACATCACACAACTTTAGGAATATAGTTAATTTCCCAACACGGGAAACTAGTACTACATCTACTTCTCTTGATCACGTATATACAAACAGACATAGCGATCGCTTTGTTAGTGCATCTGCAGTGGTGACAAATATAAGTGATCACTACGGAGTCCGCACTGTAATTAATTGCGAACGCAAGTCCGCACCGTCCCCGCGCACCCGCCGCGTCCGCGACTACACTGCCGCTTCGAGAGCCGCCTTCGCGCGAGCCGTGGACAGTGTAGATTGGAACGATTTACATAGCAGAAAAAAAACAGTTGATGACCTCGCCCTTGCAATAATTAACGTCATCGTTAATAAAATAGAAATCTGCTTTCCGTTCAAGGTTAAACCAAACGTTCGTAGATGTACCACATGGATTACAGAGGAAGTTTATAATATGAAGCGTTTGTTATTTGACCTTGTTCAGCTTCAAAACAAGTTTCCTGAGGAAACGGAAATAGATATGAAAATTTCAGACCTTAATAGTAGGTATGAGAAAATTACGCGTACGACTAAATCAAACTTTTATGCTACTAAAATAAATAGCAGCGATAATAAAATTAAAGTCATGTGGAATGTTGTCAACAAGGAAACAAATAAAAATAAACCTTCTGCCGCTGACTATACAGATATCATTAAAAAACCAGATGGTTCAGAATATCCCAGTAAATTGATTTTATTAAATACTATGAACGAGCAGTTCGCGTACGCCGCGATGAAGTGCGGAGCCCCGCCTGCGCAGCTCGCGCGTGCCCTCACGTCGCTCTCGCACGTATGTGCTGCGGCCGATCGCTCAATACGATTTAAACACTTTTCTCCGGCAGAGGTGCATAACATTATAATAAAGCATATTGCAAATAAACCCACCCAAGATCTGTACGGCATTTCAGTAGAAGTTTTGAGACTTTCGGCCAACTCGCTCACTCATCCACTGACTATACTTTTTAATGAATGCTTGAGAACAGGAAAATACCCAAAACCCCTTAAAGAAATAAAAGTCACTCCGTTATACAAAGGAAAAGGGAAGCAAGACGACTCAAGTTGTTATCGTCCCATATGTATCATACCAGCAGTAGCAAAGGTCTTCGAGAACGGGCTAACAACCCGTCTATCGCAGTTTCTTATCAGTAACAACTGCTTATCAGATCGCCAGTATGCATACAGACCAGGACGATCAACCACAATGATGGCACGTGAGGTGGTGCGACTTATACTTATGGCGCGTGAACGCAAGCTTGAGGTCGCGGTCCTTTTCTGTGACCTCTCGAAAGCCTTTGACGTGGTGGACCATAAATTACTCAGTGCTAAGCTTCACCATTATGGCGTTCGAGGACCGGCGCAGGCTCTTATGTCTGACTTCATGAACGGACGAACGCAATACGTAACGGGGCAAAGAGGCAATTTGAGCTCGCACGGGCTTTCGGCCGCCATTGGCGTTCCCCAGGGATCGTCCCTGTCTAACGTGGCCTTCTCCCTCTTACTCAATGACTTGCCGATGGCAGTTAGCGAGGGCGAAGTGTACATGTACGCAGATGACGTTGCTGCAGTCGTAACCGCCCCAAGCCTTGATCAATTGGAGTTAAAGTTAAACACGGCGGCAAGACAACTGTCGAACTGGTTCGAACGAAATGGTCTTATCCTAAACCTAACCAAAACTAACTTCATCCAGTTTGATTTGTGCGGTCGCAAGCGCCGTCCGCTGCAAGTAGGACTCGTCAGCGGCAGTATTGAGCAGGTACAAAGTACCATCTTCTTGGGCTTTCATATTGACCAAGGCTTAACGTGGGAGAGCCATATCAATTCCCTGTGCGGCAAATTAGCAAGAGCTTGTTTCGCCCTTGGCAGGTTGATGACCGTTCTTCCGTTGCAAGCAGTCCGCAGCTGCTATTACTCCAGCATTCAGTCCCTCGTTCAATATGGAATTGAGCTGTGGGGACGCGCAGCCGATCGGCAGCGTGTGTTTCGGCTCCAAAGGCGAGCTATAAGAACTATGGCTAAAATACCATGGCACGCGTGTCCAAGGCCATACTTTGCCCCCTTACGTATCATCACGCTACCGGGTCTATTGATTCTACAAGTAGCCGTGTACGTGCGAGAGAATCTAGATAATTATGCCAGACGGGGTGAAAATAGTGACCGTGTTACACGCTATGGACACAAACTAGAGGGAGTTTTCCGCAGACTAGCAAAAACGGCTAAAAGTATAAACGTTATGGGCCCCACTGTGTATAACAACCTACCAGCATCAATTACAGACGCGCCTAGTCTCGTAAGCTTTAAAACCAGACTCAAAACGTGGCTTGTTGAGCGGTCGTTCTTTAGTGTCGAAGAATTTGTGACAAATAAATATGTATAGTAAAATAATTTTAATTTAACAATCATATATTTTACCTAGTCGTAACTATGTCGCAACTATTGACATCTATTGTTATTTATTTCTAGTTTTAAGCTCTGACCTGTAATTTTATATTACCAATAAAGTATGAATATGAATATGAATATAGTTTAGTGGGTGTGAATCCATTTAGTTCGTAACCTTGGAGCATTTCTGTTCGCTGCATTTGGCTTAAAGCAGCAGGACGATGATTGTTTTGGCGACGATCGGCAATAATCCCTTCCTCAGCATATCGTCCCACCCATAACGCAACGGTGTTTCGCTAAAAATACAAACTTGAAGTTAGTGATTTTTTTACTTTATTTTAATTCTGGAGACATATCAGACAGAGCAAACTTACCGACAAGAGCAGATCCCTCGAAATTGCACGAATACTAAGACCAGTGGTGCATTGTCACAATTCTATGACGAATCTCATCGTTAATAGTGGGTGGCATTTTCGCTTAAATTGAATTGACTACGGTTATTATTACCAATTTTTTTATTATTTCTTGACACCTGACTTTCCAGTTGTCAATATTTTCTAAAATAATATGCGTAATTGCAACTACGAGTTTTATTTCAAAAAAGGTCTGATATAATTATCTTATGAATCATCATAAGTTGGATTTAGATTTGCCTCGGACATTTCGCTACCGCAATGTTTTAGCACAGATTCGCTGCATTCGTGCGAACGGCGTAATTTATGCAAAATTCAATCGATTCATTATTGATATGATAACTTCATTAGCTAACCTTTAACCTCTATGGTTAAGACATATTTCCTAGTAGTAGTAAGTTGTTAATGTTTTTGATTCTGACCTCTTTTGAATTAAAACGCAATGTCAGTTGAATGTTATGTCAAAGACGACAATTATAAATTATGCATTTAGTGAATCGTAGCTAAAATAATATTAAAGTGTTTACACGATAATGCCAATCACAATTTCCGATTAATTCTCCGAAGAATCGTGTCAATGTGTCATCAGGGTCTTGAGTATTCGGCCAGCCTCAAGAGAATCCTCGAGACGGAAAGCTTATTCCATAATGTTGTTAAAACATTTAATTGTCTAATACTTATTGCATAGAACCATAAGCTCGAAAGATTTAAAAAACACGTTGCGTTTTGGGTAAGACGATACCTATGCCGAAAAAGTTAAACTATCATCGTCAGAACAACCAGCGCCCCGATGCATTTAGCGAAGAGGAATGCTCCGGAACACGAAGTTGACAGATTTAGACCTACGAAGTTCGCAGCTCTATGGAACGATTTGATAATTATGAATACATTTAATAAATTTAAACTTTAAATATTGTTATTATTTATTAATATGATCTATTCGATAGTTAATAGCTACAACTTAGCTACTTTCATACCAAAACAGGCATTCAAATTCTTAGTTAATTTTTCTAATGATGGCGGCCGTCAAATTGTTAGTTATCAATTATGATAACCTGATTTCATCCGAATACTAATTCGGAAAAAATCGGGCTTTTCGTTTCTCCTGTGTCGAAATGCCAATGCCAATCACAATGTCTCCGTTACTATCGCTAGGTACGCTGTAACAATTGTTACTAAGTTACGGTTGCTAAATCTGGAATTGGTTAACTTTTCGAAGTGACAAGTGACTCTGTCAATCTGGTAGCTCTGAAGTTAGCCAACCTTAACATTCGGACCTTAGTGACGGTTGATAAACACACAATGATAAAGATAGAAATATAATTGTGCTCTTTTATTATACGAAGACTTGTTAGGAATTAATACGAGTAAAAACCCGATTTGTATTACACTGCTAAAATACGTACAGCGGCAAGTGGCTCATCGATTAATGACCGTGACTGTACCTGAGGAGCTAAAGAGGGTTCTAAGTTTTCGGAAAGGTACAATTCACATTTGTCGAAGTTAAGTTTTAGGCCAATCTCACTAAATTTCTGTAATATTATGGATAAGTCTGCCAGAACCGTTTGTGAGTCTCCGCCGATGGTGCCGTCGTCTAGGTACCACACATTCAGCTTGGACGTAAGACTGTGAATAGCTGAATTAATTGCCAGACTGAATATGGCGGGACCTAGAGGATCGCCCCGCTGGCAACCTACGGCGGAGATAATTTCGCTACCCTTGTGAACTAGTTTAGAAGGACTATGATAGCATTGGAGTAAGAAGTTATTAATTTCTGGCACAGGAATTTTGATTACATTAAGCAGGGTATCTCTGTTAACAGAGTTGAATGCGTTTTGGACATCAATTTTTAAGAGAATCTCACAAGAATCGGTTTGGGAAAAGGTGCGTACTGCATGGACTGCGGCCTCGCAGCCCCCGCGACCAACCTGCACGGGTTCGAAGAGTTTTTGTAGCTTAGCTCGTGTATGACGCACACACACTTTGGCTGCTAACCACCGGATTGTAGAACCAACAGCAAATGGGCGCACGCCACCATCCTTCTTCGAAAGGGCTATGAGGTTAGCTCCGTAAATAATGGCAGTCACGTCTTGACGGACATCCCCTAGATAAGATTTTTCAGATTTGTTATACTTTTAGTTAGTTGGTCCCCAGCTACTCCGGTACTGTGACTAGTGAGGTCTATAAGGTGTTGGGCGGAGATACCATCCAAGCCTGACGCTGACCCTTTTGGGAAGGATGCGAGAGCTGAAGTTACGTCTTCTGTAGAGGCATGCAGACAAGCTAGAGGATCTGATGGAGTGTCGGCAAAAATAGGGGTGGAAGTGCCTGGAGGGTGCTTAGCTTGTAACGCAGCTGCCGTTTCTGGAGTGTCGGGAGTGAGTGAATCATTTGAAAAAAGGAGGCGCGCTCCTCCTTTAAGGTCGCCCTCATGAACTTTTTCCTCGACTTTTTTGTATAAATTGTAATTGTTACTCCGATCTCGGGGTGATCGTGAGGCTGAGGGCAAGTTAGGCGCACGGATATTATTTTTAATTTTCTGAGTGAGGCTAGTTTTATCATTATTATCGGATACATGTAAAATTTTGAACGAAAATGTTATTGTCTTTCAAACAATTGTTTATTGTAGCTGTTAGTGCTTCAGCCACTGCGGACCTGGCACCACGCTGTATTCGCTTTATTAAAGGCGTTGACAGTTTAAGCTTGCCGAGAAGAGTTTGGAGTGGAATTTCTGTCTGAGGTGGTGATGTTGAAGGACAGTGGGTGTCTTGGGGATTCGGTGCGGGTGAAACAAGGCACACGCGAGCGTGGTGGATGCGGGACTGATGTATGTGCAGGCCTTTTGGTGTCGTGAACGTCTTTTTGCACACGCAGCATTCCATTGATTAGCGGTCAGTTCGGGCAAGGTGTTGGATTGCGGTTATGTACAAATACTTAAGAAATAAGATACTTACTAAAACAATAACTAATGTTAACTTAATATCACTTAAAAAATAGAGAGAAATAAATAAAATTAACAATAAAAGCACTTTCAAAGTCAAATCATGACACAATATAAGACGTTGTCACAGTTGAGGGGCGCAGTATAGGCGCAGTCCTTACGCGTATAGAAACCTTCTTTCTTGAGGTATCAGCCCGGCGGACGTTGTTGTTTGTAAATTCTAATGGTAAATTCGATGACGTTCGAATATTATATTCTTTGCGATCGTTTAGGTAGGTATTTTAAGGGTATCTTCGATCCGTTGATATGGTTCCGTCAAATTGTGTTTTGATTGCGGAATAACGTTTTTAAATTTTAGTCCGAACTGGGGAACTTTTCTTTATATTTATATAATATAGAAGCGGACCTGAGGTTTTCAGCACAAAATGTCGCAAAAATGTTAATCATTTCTAATATTTACAAATAAATATATTTTCTTCGAGAAAATTTTTGACTTGACGTGACATTGACGAATTATTATTTTTTATTATTTTTTCTAGTTAGGTTTAGTTTTAGTAGTTTTAATTTATAAGTAACTTCAATTGTTATACCTACTTGTTTATCTGAATAAATCAATTTTCTTGGATAATTATTCGTTCGCATAGAATTCGGCTATCGTGTGGCCCTCTGAAAAAGTTTTTTTTCGGGATAAAAAGTAGTAAAGTATCCTCTGTCCTATTCCTTACTCTAAGCTACCTCTGGCGCCATTTTAGACACGTGCGTTCAGCAAGATATTCACTCAAAAACTGAACGGCAGGCATGTGTGTAGAGAAATCCCAATATTGGCCCGACCGCCGTGCGCTTGGAGAATTTAACTAATTTGAGCGGCCATTGACAGGCTTTTCCCTCTGCCGAAAACATATGACCAGTAGTCATGTTTATTATATGGACTGACGTTTATCTGAGGTGGCTATTTGAACGTTACGTACGAAATTCATTTGACGTTCCCCTCCCCCGCAAAAATCGGCAGACTTTTTTGTATACCCGGTATTAACCGGGCGCATGGCTTAGTTAGAGAATTCAACCAACCTAAGCGGCCATGTCTGTCATTTTCTATACAAAAAAGGGTTAATACCCTGCGGCAGTTGTGTGAGTAGCCGCCTTTAGAAATTATTATTATCTCCTTTAGAAGTCATTCCGTAAAAGTAACGTATTTTCCACATCATTTTGCAGCATTCTTCAGCCTTTAAACCTTAATCAAGTTGCAACGATAATATCGCAACCAATAAGTCGCGGCGTTTGTAGAACTCTTAATAAATAAATAAAAATATCGATAAGAACAGCACTGGCCGAATTGTGGCAACATTTGTGTTTGTTGACTTGTCAAGTCAATCCGTACAAATTAGAAATTCTAGTTAAGAACCATTATCGCCAGTCTCTAAAACTGATACGATAGGTTTATTGTAGCTGAAATAAGAAACGGACAATTTTGATTCTAACCTATTTAAATGTCTAATAAATACCGCATCAATAGTAGTTTTGTATTTCGTAGTGCTAAGATTACGATTTCGAACGAAACAGCAGGCGCAGGCATACATTTTCGCCGCGCGGTAGAAAGAGAGGGGAATACTTCCTCTCCTACGCCGCGCCGGCGGTCTATTGGCTTCAATGGCATTGTAACCATTTTTCGATCAGGTCACGTGTCCGTCTTACAAATTTTCATGAATTTTATGTTATTTACATTTAGTTTTAGTAAAAATATATTTTTTTACAGTAAAGTGTTGAATATTAAATAATACAAGACAAAAATATCCCAAAATTATTCATTGTCAAGAGCGAAACATTGTAAATAGTGTATGTAATAAATAGCTGTAAATAATACGCTCGGGAAATGGAACTATTTCGCTGTGAAACATTTTCAAATCAGAGCTGACAGGTAAACAAATCAAGATGTCACTATACCATAGAGAAATAATACGCTCTATGGCTATACTGAACTGTTGCCATATAAATGAGAATAATAGCGCCCTCTTGACAATAATCATATATTTCTGGTCAGGCTTTACCTATATTTCAGTGAAAAGAAAACTAATTTCTGTAATAATATATCTCATCAAAAACATTCTGTAAAAAACTAGCCAAGTCTCGATGTAGCTGCTTGTTTATCCCTAAAAAGTAATGAAATCTAGACAAAGTCGTGCCAAGTCTAAGGTTCGTTACTGCGATTTCTTTATTATTATAGTTAATGTTGTGTGACTTGGCCGTTGAAGGGTACACAAGGGTACCCAGGTGCTCCATGACACCATTGCACCAATCTGTCGCCAGAACCGCTAACCATTGACGATGGAAAATTTCCACTTGGGAAACGTTGATTCAATAACTGGTTATTGAATCTGGTGTCTGCTGGACCACCTGGTTTTGTACCCTTGTGAACCCTTCAACGGCCAAGTCACACAACATTAACTATAATAATAAAGAAATCGCAGTAAGGAACCTTAGACTTGGCACGACTTTTCCTAGATTTCATTACTATTTAGAGATAAACAAGCAGCTCCATCGAGACTTGGCTAGTTTTTTACAGAATGTTTTTGGTGGGATTTCACTTCTTTTTGTAGAAACGTGGGCTTATTGATTTATTTAGACGACAGCGACAGTCAGCGCCATCTAGCGACGTGTGCGGGTATCACCGCCACACTTAGTCCAATGCATTATATTTTGACCAAATTTTGTTTTCTAATCAGGGTCACCAGGTACTCCAGATCTTCGATTATCCTAGTTTTTATAGTTTTCCCTTTATGTGGCCATTAAACCCTAACTCTGTACCAAATTTCAGCTCTCTGACTTTATAGGAAGTACTAGTTCTATTTTGATGATCATGAGTAGGGCCCGGAATTTTGCGTGCGGTTTGTGAAACGTCACAGGGAGAGACCACTAATGTTTATCGATATATCGATAAATCGGAAGTTTTTTTATTAATGTCTTTAAAAAATAATACCTCAAACTTTCAAATAGCTCTCTGAGTTTATGGGAAGTACTAGTTCCATTTTTATGATCATGAGTGAGTGAGTGTCATAAATGCGAAACTTTGCTTTCGCTTAACTTCGGAACTAAATGACCTACAGACTTGAAATTTTGGATTTTAAGTATGTGATTATAGCTTACTGGATGACGAAAATTTCTGCGTTCTGGTCTTATCCAAAGGTTCTCAAATAGGGGCCTGAAAATGTGGCGAAATGGTTCCAGTAAAGGATGGTACGGCAGTGTTTGCTTCGCGCTCGACTTGGCGGGGGCACTGCCGTGCCCCCAGATATTGTCGTGTGTCAAATGCTTTTCTTGCCTTGTCAGTCAGCCGGGTTTTCTTAATTTATTTACTTTCGTCATTCATTTGACCAACTAACCTGTCAAATATGCCGGACGTAAACATAGTTCACAATTTCCGAACGCACCCCTCACTGTCAAGTTGTCAACCACTAAAATATGTAATATGGCCCACCATTTGTCATTAAATTATCACTTTTAAATGCAAAATACGCGACAATCCGAATTTTGCCCATATATGTCTTCAATTCAAAACTGTTATTTTTTTACGCTTTTTCATTTGAGTATAGTTTCATTCGGGTCTACCGTACCCCTCGACGGAATTATTAATATAGAAGATTTAGGTATTCGATCAGGTCACGTGTCCGTCTTACGAATTTTCAACCTGAGAGTGTTGCCAACTCCGCATTTCAATCAGTGCTAAAACTATACTGAAAAAAGTGCTAAAATAGTGCTAAAACTTAAAAAATTATGCAAAAAAAAGTGCTAAATAAAAAAAGTTATCCATTCGGATGTGTTTATTATATCTTCCAATGAAGCGAGTCATATAACATCGATTGAACTTCACTGGCGAAGCTCGATTGATCTTATCGAACGAGCGAAGTGAGTTCTTACAAACAACTTCTGGCTAGTGGGACGTCTCAGCATTTCGATGGCTTTTTGATTTTGAGAGTTTGTTCCGCGATAACTTTAGTAACGCTTTTCTGATCTTCATGAAATTTGTTGGGGTTATAGCAGAGATACATATAATTTGACAGTTCGTATATGAGCAGGATCGACCAAGGGGTCATGGAGCTAGAAGACGCGAAAAAAACATCATATGGGTCTTGTTATATTGGTCATCTCATTTGCAAGAAAATCGCGAGTTCTGAGTTCGAGGCGGACTACTAGTTTAATTTAATAGTACTACGTACAGAAGGCTAACTTCCCTACAAAATCAATGTTTGACAGCATTTTCACAGATGAACGATGACACATGACGTCTCCATAAAATTTTGCCTTTCGACTTCTAGGGTTGACAAGTACGCGATTAGTTTGATTGCTAGATCTACCCCAATCTACCTAGACACCGCCCCTTATATTATGCTCTCTATCGGACCGTTTTTTCTAGTCACCTATGAACGACTGTTTTGCTCGGTAATTAGGTTCAACTGTGGTTAGGGAAATAGAGCAAAAGTAATGTCCCGTTCTCTACTGGTCCGTGTGTACAACTCCACTCCACGAAGTGACAGCTATGGCCTTGGTTAGTGATCGGATACTTTTCGAGGTTGTCAAAATCCCCTTCGTTTATTTGCAGATAAGATAAAATATTTAAGTCGTTTCTAGTAGTAGTTTTGTTTGTACTAAAATTACAGTTAAATTGGGCAAATGAGGTAATATATCAGACATTTATTTAGTTTTGTATTAAAACTACTGATAGCTTAGGTAGATTGAGGCAGATTGGAGCAGGTCTAGCAATCAAACTAATTCCATACTTGACTTGTCAACCCTATAAAGTCGAAGGCAAAATTGTATGAAGACCGCATGTGTCGCCGTTCATATTTCAAAGTTCTGTCAAACACTGATTTTATAGGGAAGGTAAGCATCTTTATGTAATACTATTATATTATTCTGTGCTACTACTACTGACAATTTTGGTTGACAAACTACAAATAAAATTTATCTACTTTTGGAAAATTATTTTTTATAAAATCGCAATTTCCAAAAAGTGCTAAAAATAGTGCTAAGTGCTAAATGCAAAAAAATAGGGCTAAGTCTGTTTAATACTGTTGCTACGTTACCAAAATCTGTATTCGATATTGCTCAATACATGTAAAGAATCTATAAAACACAACCGTTAGCTAGTTTACGTATGTAACAACGCCATCTTTAGGGAAATTGGAACAACAACCTAAACATACTCCCGCCTTAAATGACGAAGTCATTTGAAAAGAATATAATAATATCTGATTCACATTGATTATGTCTAAATTAAACTCAAATTAAAGTAATCGTTGGTTACGAACGCAAACTAGTTTTCTATATCGCATATTAAGGGACATAATTTGGAAATTGAGCGTTGCAAAACTCCTGATGATGTACGTATGTCGTAAGTTCTCGTAAGTTGGTCTCTCCCAGGGTACTTCTTTATAACACGTCCCATAGGCCAACGACCAGGAGAAAGCCTTTGGTCTTTTATCAAAACTAGATTTCCTTCTTGGAATTCTTGACTAGACTGTCTCCATTTAGGTCTCTGTTGCATTCTGCTCAAATATTCTGATTGCCATCTTCTCCAAAAGTCCTGAACCATTCTGGTTGTCAACTGCCATCGATCAAGTCTGTTTATTTTAACTTCTTTCAAATCTTCAGATGGTATGACAATTGTGGGTTCTCCTATAAGTAGATGGCCAGGTGTTAAGGGGTCTAAATCATCTGGATGGTCACTAATGGGTGAAAGAGGACGAGAATTGAGACAAGCTTCAATTTCCGCCAGAACTGTACTCAATTCTTCAAACGTCAGTGTAGTATCTCCAACTATGCGTTTCACGTGGTATTTTGTCGACTTGACGCCTGCTTCCCACAGACCGCCAAAGTTAGGAGCGCCGGGAGGGATATATTTCCATTTCGTTCCTTCTTTGTCTAGCATGGAAGTAAACTCGTTAGGTACACTCGCTTTTCCTTGCTTCCACATCTCCAATAACTCTTTCTCAGCACCAATGAATGAGGTTCCATGATCACTCCACATTTCTGCCACATAACCTCGTCTTGACACGAATCTCTTAAATGCTGCTAGAAATGCTTGAGTTGTCATGTCACTTACTAGCTCGATATGTAGTGCTTTCGTGCACATACATACAAATAAGCATATGTAGGCCTTATAAGACTTCGCACGTCTGCCTTTGCTCATTCTGACATTTATTGGTCCAGCAAAATCTGTTCCCGTAATCAGGAATGGTCGACCTGGTTTAACTCTGGAGTCGGGTAAATCTCCCATCTTCTGCTCTCTATTCTTCGCATTTTGTCTTAAACATGTAACGCACTCCCGCACTAAACGTTTAACGCTGTTCGCTGCGTTTATCAACCAATATTTGCCTCGCAAATATGTAATCATCATTTGTGGAGGACCGTGCAGTGTTTTAGCGTGAGCTTCTCTTAATATCAATGGTAATAGTACGTTGTTCTTTGAAATGATGATCGGGTGTTTGCGTACAAATTCCATATCAGCGTGCTTCAATCGACCACCAACTCTTAGAATATTTTTATCATCGAGGAACGGGGATAGAGCTAATAGGTTACTCTTATTCTTTAATTTTTTATCTTTTTTCAGGTCTTCAATTTCCTCGGAGAATTCTATTTCTTGTGACATTCTTAAACAGGTCATGAGCGCATCGTTTCTTTCTTCATACGTCAGGTAAGAAGGTAAGTCTTTCTTTTCTTTATCTATTACTTTTAGCCAGCGCCTGCAGTATGCTATAACACGTGTAAGTTTCGCCAGCGACGAAAACTTCTTTAGTAAGGTAAGTTCCTCTTCATTGTCATTTGTGACTAAAACTGTTACTATATTCTTCTTCTTTTCTAATGCTGTATCTAGTGGAGTTCCTTTTTCTAATCTAAGTTCTTGTTCTGTCAGCATTTCAGGTCCATTCCACCATATCTCTGTGGACATAAGCTTGGTAGGCATCATTCCTCTTGAAGCAGGATCGGCAGGATTTTGCTTTGTGTTTACGTAGAACCAGTGGTTAGCGTCAAGTATATCTGTTATTTCTACGACTCGATTCATCACAAAAGGTTTCCATCTCATTGGATCTCCGTGTATCCACGCCAAAGTCACTTGACTATCTGAGTAAGCGTAGACGTTGTTTAAGTGCACATCTAGTGTATTAGCTACTTGTTTCAGAAGTTTGCTCAATAATGTAGCAGCCAGTAACTCCAAACGAGGAAGGGATACTGTCTTGATCGGAGAAACCTTCGTTTTTGCTGTCACTAGGGATACCTGGATTTCCTTATCTGCGCTCACAACTCTCGCGTATATAACTGCTGCATAAGCTGATGCTGAAGCGTCGGCAAACCCATGAAGTTCTAGCGTTGATTGTCTCGTGGTGTGCATCCAACGATCTAAGTTCACATCTTTTAAGGCTGGCAGTTCTCTCTTATACTGCAACCACTCTTTCTGTAGTTCATTTGGAAGTTCCTGATTCCACGAAATGCCTGTCTTCCACAAAACTTGCATGAAAATCTTCGCTAGTATGACGCTTGGTGCGATCCATCCCATTGGGTCGAATATTGATGCTATCTCAGATAAAACGCTTCTTTTAGTAATTGGTGTGTTGTCGTCTACATCTTTGATGTGATTAGGTATCAATAACTTGTCTGTCTTAACTTCCCATGTTATACCTAAAGTCTTCACGCTCTCTTTGCGGTTTATCTCAACTGTCTGTGCTTCTTCTCTCTTCTCTTGCTGATCTAATGCTTTCATAAACTCTTCACTATTTGAGCACCATTTCTTTAACGGGAATCCTCCGGCACCTAAAATATTAGTAACTTGTCTCTGGATTTCTATAGCTTTTTCTTCATTTTCTGTGCCGGACAGCAGATCATCCATATAGAAGTCTCGAAGTATCATTTTCTGAGCTTCTGGGTAATCAGATCCTTCATCTATCGCTGTCTGTCTTAGTGTTTTTATTGCTAAATATGGTGCGCAAGATGTTCCAAATGTGACTGTTAAGAGTTTGAAGTCTTCTACAGGTCCCTTTGGGTCTGGTTTCCATACGATTCTCTGGTAATTCGCATGTTCATCTTTTACTCGTATCTGTCTATACATCTTCTCTACGTCGGCAACAAAGGCTATCTTATATGTTCTCCATCTAATGAGAATGGCTCGTAGGTCTTCTAATAATGGGGGTCCGATTAGTAACTCGTCATTCAATGATACCCCGTTACTTCCTTTGCATGAAGCATTATAGACCACTCTTACTTTGCTCGTTTCTCGCTCCATTTTGATCACAGCATGATAAGGTAGCCACACGCCATTTTCTTCGTCTTTGTTTTCTATCTTCTTCATGTGGTTTAGCGTCACGTACTCTTTTAGAACTTTGTTGTACTCTTCTAATAGTTCTGGTTTATTCTTAAGTCTGTTCTCTGTAGACTTCCAGCAACTCAGTGCTATCTCTCGGCTGTTAGATGGTAGAACTGGTGGCTCGTGTCTCATTGGCAGCTCTACTATGTAACGCCCGTCTTCGTCTCTAGTGGTAGTTTTCTCGTAAAGTTCTTCTACTCTGATCTCTTCGGCTGTTAGCTTATGTTTCTCTTTTTCTATGTTCTCTAGCTCCCAGAACTTCTTTAGCATGTGGTTCAGCTCGATATTTAGATGCATGCTAATGAATGGTTTCTCTTGTTGCTCTTGCTCTGTCTCGACTGTGATTTTTCCCGATATTAACCACCCCAGATCTGTTTGTATGGCTGTGGGAGAGCCCGGAACGCCTTTAATTAGACCAGGCTGTAACATCTCGTTGTAAACCTCTACTCCCAACAGAATATCTATAGGACTTGGCTGGTAATAAGTCGGGTCAGCTAGTTGTAAATCTCTCAGGTGTATCCAATTCTGGATGATAAGCTTCTCTGATGGCATGATGTTTGTAACTCTCTTTACTATGTAGGTTGTTATGTTCATTCTCTTTTTAGGGTTTAATCGTGATGAAGTTTCGATATCTGCGGCAAATCTGATGACTGAATTCATCTCGTCAAGACCAGTTACATTTCCAGGCACGTAATATCTTTTAAGTCCCATAGTTTGAGCTGCGGACTCGGTTATGAACGACTCTTCAGAACAGGGATCCAACAAGGCTCTTAGTTTGAACTCTTTTCCTTGATCATTCATCACATTTATCTGTGCTGTAGATAACAATCCTGTCTTGCTTGCTGTAGTAAGATGAGTTACTATCTCTCTCTTGTTTCTCGTCTCTTGCTTGGATTCTTGTTTAGTTTCTCTCTCTCGCTTGGAATCTTTGTTATCTCTCTCTTGTTTTGCTTCTTCTTTGTGCTCTTTCTCTTTGGATTGGTACGTATTGTTGTGCAACAGTGTGTGATGTCTTCTTCCGCATTTTTGGCATGAGAATTTGTTCTTGCAGAATCTGACAGCATGACCAGGGATAAGGCAGTTGAAGCAAAGTTGATGGTTTTGAATAAAGTCTGTTTTCTCTTCTAGTGCTAGCTCTTGAAACTCTTTGCATTGATTCAATGGATGAGACTGCTTGCAAAATCCACACTTGATGACTGGTGATACGTGAAATGACTTTGATTCGACAGTGAAGATAGGTTTCTGGTTATTCGTGTAGATATTTGTCGGCTCGTAAGGTTTTGTCGTCTCTAGCATCGGTGTTAGGTTGAAAATACTCAAGGTCCTCTCATCCTCTTCCCACTCTTTATGTGTTTCTGTATCTAACTTGTCAACAATAATATGAATGATTATCGTATCCCATGAACTCGTATTGATACTTTGTACATTCAGCTTGTTTAGGCACTCCATAGTTGTATCTAATATCTCTCGAATAGCTTTTGCTGTGCTTGTTTGAATTTTCTTTTGATTAATCAACTTATTAAGGATTGAATTTACAATTACTCTTTTGTTATTGTACCTGTTTTGCAGAGTGAGCCATGCCAACTCGTAGTTATTTTCAGTGACAGCTAGATGATCCAACAGCTGGGCAGGTTCGCCAGACAAGTAGCTCTTCAAGTAATGCATCTTTTGAACGCTGCTCAAGTTTGGTTTGTTATGGATGAGTGAAGTAAACATGTCGTAGAACGAAGTCCAATCTTGGTAGTTTCCCGTAAACTTCGCTATGTCTATCTTCGGGAGCTTCACGTCATCCCTGGTGCTTATTGTTGGATTAATGCTCATTCTGCCCGTACACGGTGTAGAACCTTCTAGCATGTCCGTCATATCTGCCTTAAAGTCGATGAACGTATCTTCACACGCGTAATACACATCTTCCTTGAAATAATCAAAATTGACCTTATCTTCCGCTTTTGCTATCTTATTCAATCTCCGGTTATTCGCTGCAAACTAATTCCAGTAATCTTCCAATGATTCTTTTCGAGTTTGAATGTATCCTCTTGTTAGTCTAGCTTTAGGGGATTTCTTGAAGTTTATTTGCGCTTTTAGTATCATTGCGCAAATATTCTCTTGCTCGGCTATTAATTCTGTTAGTTCTTCAGACATTTTGAAAGATTATTGTAGGAAACTTGAAAAAATTCCAGCGGAAAATTCTTTGACGTGAAAAAAATTTGACGTATCTCTATATTCAAATTAATATTTTTCCAAGTCTTTAAAACCGAATCTTGTAAATAGTACTGGTGAAAAGCGGAGATTTTTTGAATTATACTCGTAGGTTTGAAATATCATGAACGTATTTAAATATCTTGAAATCAATAATTTTAATTTTGAAGTAAGTGCACTGATAGTTTTTTTTTATTTGAACTCTAACTATATGGGTTTAAGATTCACTTTTCTACTTCACTGTTAATGTCGCTTAAGTCACTTTACTACTCAACTCGAAGGACCACTTTGTTTAATACTGTTGCTACGTTACCAAAATCTGTATTCGATATTGCTCAATACATGTAAAGAATCTATAAAACACAACCGTTAGCTAGTTTACGTATGTAACAACGCCATCTTTAGGGAAATTGGAACAACAACCTAAACAAAGTCAGTCTAAATAGTGCTAAATTTAGCCCCAAAAGTGCTAAATCGGCAACACTGAACCTGTCGAATCTGTCGGTCACGTGACCCTGACGAATCTGTCGGTCACGTGACCCTAACGCGAGTTTAAATTTTTTCCCCATCACAAAAAGTGCACAGCGCCGCTAAAGAAGTTTTCACTTCAAAAAAGATGTTAAAAACCAAATAGTTATTTTTAAATCTCTATCGAATGATACCCCACTCGCCATGATACGTCTATTTTAATTTTTTAATTTTTTACAATATGGCGTCTGATTGCCGCCATTTTGGATTTTGAGTGCTGAAATATATTCAGTGACACTCACGCAATCAAGACGAATCCATTGACGTAAGAATCATGTAAATCGGCCAACGCGTTTTGCCTCTAGAGTGCCACAAAGGAACAAACATACATACTGTAGCATGCCGAAAGAACGCCAGCTACATCTCGCGGCGTCCCTTGGGACTATCCGCGCGGTTAGTTTGTTTACCGGCCAAGTTGCGCGAGTCAGGGTAGATTAGATCGTGGTTCGTCTACTTATAGATAGGTGGCGCCGATATCAAAATATGATCACCATATCATGTGTCCTTTTTTATTTAGAAAGAAGCAGACGACTAAGAAAAGAGGATATTCGCATCAATTTTAAATTTTGTAGGAGTTTGGAATAGTGTTAGTTTTAGTCGAGAAGACAGATAGATTGTGAACCTCGAGCTGTGCAGTTGTCATAATCCATTTTCGACATCCCATTTTTCCTATTTTAATCTGAGTTTGATTTTTTTTTGGGCGTAATTGGAATTAGTATTTTGTGATATCCAACGCCAAGTGCGTGCGTGTACCGCGTCGGAGGGGGGTCAAGCGTTTGCGACCGGACCCGCGATACTGTCCAACGCAGATATTGGATATCGCCTGTCGCGGTTAGGATACAGCCGCCAGCCGCTTCTAAAGGGCTTGAGCCCGCATTTCGTGTGGCTCACCAGGTGAAACCGGCGTATCGCCCTGGAATACGGCCGCCAGTCGCCTCCGAAGGACTTGAGCCCGCATTTCACGTGGTTCACCAGGTGAAAGCGACGTGTCGCTCCGTGAAGTATTCTAGAGTTTAATTGGGGACTTCGCATTTTATTTGCCGTGTTTTAGTTCTATATTGTTGTTACCATTCTTACATATCTGCGATTCGCATTTTTATATTAACCCTAAATCACCAAAATTCTAATTGCCTCATTTGACGGGCGTACAAAGACCTGGCTCTTGAATTTAGGCTACTTTTAGTCAGCGAATCATCTGTCACCATCCATATCACTCGCCTCATTAATCCATTACTTTCCCCGCAGCCAAATTACCAGCCGAGTCTTTATTTGTACTTACTAGTTTTGCTAGTACTCCCTCGTTTTTATTTTCCTTTCGTGCGGAAAGTAGACGTTTACAATACTAAGGTAATTATTGAATGTTAAATATCTTTATATCTATATCATTATCGTCATGTTTATGCGAAGTGCTAATTTTAAATAATCTGATTATTATTCTTAATTACATTCTATCCGGGTCTACGATACTAAGGAAATTATTGAATGTTAAATATCTTTATATCTATATCATTATCGTCATTTTTATGTGAAGTGCTAATTTTAAATAATTTGATTATCATACTTAATTACATTCTATCCGGGTCTACGACACTAAGGAAATTATTGAATGTGAAATATCTTTATATCGATATCGTTATCGACATTTTTATGTGAAGTGCTAATTTTAAATAATCTGATTATTGTTCTTAATTAAATTCTATCCGGCTCGAAGGACCAAATTGCTAATTTTAAATAATCTACTTAATCTGCAAAATTAAACGTGTTAATGCAAATTACGCTGTGTTTTACTGCAATACATACATACATAGATTGGTAAACACATTACCCTCCTTTGCGTCGCGCAGTCAGGTAAAAATAATTTCATGTTTTGTAATCTCCTAATTCACCGAAAATTTAAGAAGTTTGTACAATTTTCATATGTATTTACATGGAACTACGTCTTATAAATAAATATTTATTAAAGAAAAAAAAATGTCATATGTTTTGGAATAAAAATAACGATAAAGACATTGAACTTCCGATGCTCTTGAAATTACACACAGCATTGTATGATTCGTTGATACCATCAGGAAAAAAATTGCCGGCTTGTAAATACCCTATTATTTACGTGATGATGATGACTTACCATTTATACCGACATTAAATGACATTGCAAAGCGTAATCAGCTTTAAAAAGTAATCTTTATGATAAACCACGTCTACATTAATGTCGTGTGACGCAAAAATGTCTGTTAACAACATTACAATTTTCAGAAAAAAAAACCGGCCGAGTGCGTGTCGGACCACGCATAATGGAGGGTTCCGTACCTTCAATGGAATAAGAACCAAACTAATACTAAAAGGTCATATTTGATGTCTATGAAAGAAGTTTTTTTGAACTCAAAACTAGCTGAACCGATAAGGTTCAAAATAATTTTCGTAGAAAGTATATAATAAGGCGCATCTTTTCAAATTTTTTCATATTTTTTGGACTTACGGTTCAAAGGTTACAGGGGGGACACAATTTTTCTGACTTTCGAAGCGATTATTTCTGAAAATATTCACTTAATCAAAAAATGTTAAAGAGACGTCGATGTTACTTTGAGCTATCGATTGATGTGCAACATGTTAGTATTAGGTATTTTTTTTATTTTTATTTAGTTACTTGTATAGAGCGCCCCCCGTATTTTTTTCTGCATATTAACTACATAACTAAATAGCGGCATGCAAAATACATCTTATATGTCAAAATTTTATTTGGATACGTCTTACAGTCTTCGAGTAAAATGGCTGTGACATACGGACGGACGGATGGACAATTGGACATGACGAAACTATAAGCGTTCCGTTTTTGCTACGGAACCCTAAAACACTGCTACATCCCGTATCCTTAAGACGTATTTATCTCAGAGTCGCGAGTCCGTATCTTGCTCGACGCAGTGCACATTTCTATTTTACCTTTATTTCTAAGAATTTACGTTTAATACACCTCCAAATGTAAGTAAGTGTATTTTATTTTTTATGTTTTGGTTAATCTTAAAAATTTATAAACGACAAGTGCGTATATTTTTTGTCACTTTGCATTGTTACCTATGTAGCAAAATTTTAATAAAACGTAAAATTTACAATAAAGTAATTTAATCCATCTGAGAAAATAAAAGACACGCAGTTCAGGAAATCCTCAAATTGATAGTTGTCATTAATCAGGATTAAAAAGTTCTCGCGCATTTAGGTGTGACAAACTAACACGATTTAAATTCAGAAGGTTCTGTATAGTCGCCATCAGATATATCAGAGCGGCCGAGGTGGTCACAAATATTTGAACAACGCCTCTATTTCTAAGGCGATAGAGTGCATGTTCATTTTTGAGCACCTCGGCCGTACGCTTGTACAATGTTAATAAATGAAACCCAACAACGCGTTTCTGATAATATGATCTATTGAAATGGTACACTTTGCCTTACATCAAATTAGGTATGGCTGATTTTTTTACATGTTAATAGCGATGAAATACTTATACTAAACACGAGATTCCGACCTCAAAATCACATCGGCTCAAATTCAAATTCTTAAAAAAGTGTCCTTAGGAACTTTCGCCATAACACACATACGTGCTTTATGAGAAAAAATGTTATAAATCAAAAATAAAACAACATTTTTTTTTGTTTTTTAAGAATTTGACATTGAACCGGTGTGATTCTGAGGTCGGAAATTCTTGTTTGACATAAATATTTCATTCCTATTAACATATTATAACATATAAAAATATATATTTAAAGGCTAGTATTTAATAGACACAGGATATAGTAGCTGCTCTACCCCTGTATACAGGATGATTCATGAGACGTGAGCAGGAACAACCCTACACACTTAGTTAACGATAATGAATCGACCGCCATCATGTTTAAGTGAAACAATAATGCCTTTCAATTTTTTTTAACCTTTTTGTTTTGTAGAATTTTTATTCTCTGTAATCATGGTCACCCCACATAAACAAATCAATAAAGATAAAACCTCTTTGACAATCATGACAGCACTTTGATTATGAAAAATTAAAAAAAAATTAAGTGAGATACGATGTTTCAAAAGTAACCAGACATCGATTTGACACATATCACAGAAAAACAAGAGAATATCAGTACTCGACGGAGTATTCTAATTGTAGAGTGACCATGCGTGTCGTAAATAATTTCAAACGTTTTATTTTTATTTAAAAAATTTTTTTTGCGCTTATCACACTAATACTAATATCAAACAATAGATTTTTTTAACTGAATCCGTAGTATTAAGCCTGCTCACGTCTCATGAATCACCCTGTATATCTAATTGTGATATACAGGAGAAAACCATTAAACTAACCTTAAACCTGACTATAAATATGTCCCTTCAGATCATGCCACATCCAAGCTCCCAAGTACTTTGATTTCATCACAAAACTTGCACAAAAACACCTCAATTTTATATGTTTGCGTGTCCCGTCACCTTAATTATAATTGAATACTTATAATATTATTATTTAATGAGTAACGGATATTTTAAATCAAACATGTTTTAACGGCGAGATGAACTGGATTCTCTCTAGATAGGTAATTGGATCGAGAGGTTAACATGCGTGGCTTTCCTGAAAGTAATCCTGGCAGCAGTCAAATCTAAATCTGGTAAATATATAATAATATGTAATTTGACAATCAGTACAAAAAAAATAAGGGCACTTACTTTGTGTTCTTAGCAGCTTCGCAATTCTGCTATATATAAAAATGTGTTAAATAAAATAAAAAATAAAATAAATATTATAGGACAGTAAGCTCAATAAGGCTTGTGTTATGGATGGGTACTAGACGACCAAGGATGATTAAGATATGGATTAACAATGCCTATACAAAATCGCGTTCCTTGAACCTTCAGGCTATACGTCTGTTTTCGGTACTAAGTGCCACAGCGCCATCTGTTGAGTCTGGAATCAAGTTACTCTGTCAGTGTTAATCGCCGAACAAAATTATTAGAAACAAGAATTGATTTATTTAATTTAAATTGCACAAAATAAGATGGCACTAATGGCGCACATAATGCCATAAGGCATTCTCTACCAGTCAACCAATGGGCTTAACAGAAAGGTTAAGTAGGAATTTAGTGTTTGTGGTGACCGATAGATGACGCTAGTGCTTTAGCCTGAAATAAGCGACCGCGATTTTGTATAGGTATTGTCACACCATGTCTTAATCATCCTTGTAGATGACGATATATATCATTATCATTATATATAATAAAACTAAGTTGAGAAAATGAACGTGCCGATAAAACTTAAAAAGGAGTCCCAGCACGATAAAGGGACTTATATAGTGTGATAGCCCTTTATTCCCCCTCGAACAAGAAAGTTCCCGTTTTAACCTAAAGGGTGTGTCTTTAAAGATATAAGGGCTTTTCCAACCCTTCAACTCGGAAAGTAAGTGTAGTGGCGCCATCTGTTGTCGAGTAGTTGAACTTCATTCATTGTCCAAAGTGGCGCCATCTGTTGTCGAATAGTTGAATTTCATTCATTGTACACAATATGGACTTTAACGAACGATTATTCCCAAACTTTCTCGAATATCCTAGCGCCAACTTTCTCGAATATCCTAGAGCCTAGCTTTCTGAATATATAAGAGCCCGGTGTCACCCGCCAGAGTTAGTTTGATTTGAACAGCGAAACAAGCGATTTCGAAACGAAAAAGAAAGAAATTATCTGTGTGTGAGCCTTTATTTTGAAGTATCATGTGTGAGTATTTTTAATAGTGTGTTTAATTAATTCTCGATTTCGAAGCGAAGAAGAAAAAGTTATCTGTGAGCCTTTATTGTGAAATATCAAATGTGAGTATTTTTAATAGTGTATTTAATTAATTCTAATGGTTTTTTTTTTCTTTTAATTGTAATTTCCTTAACTTTCAAGTAGTCGCGCGGCGTTGAATCGATGCCTTCTATATACTTTGGCCGTAAACAAAATATCGCGCGACCGCTTGAAGATTAAATAATTTTTTTTTCTTTGTCTCAACGTGCTCCACGTTTACGTAACAATATATTTGTCTATAAAATGTTCATTTAATTTATATTTTACAGAATACAATGCCTAGACGTAAAAGAGGTGGAGTTCTGCAGCGAAACGGCGGAAACAAAAATAAAATCGAAGAAATGAAACGGAAGAAGAGCGCGAATCACGTTTACAAAATCAACGAACCAGAATGAGCACCCTGAGAAGCGTAAAAAGCGAAGAAAGAAAAGAAAATAAAAGTATTGAAGAATCGAGCATTTTAAAAGATAATCTAACAAAGAAAGCATTCCACTACGAACCGACGAAGAAATATTACGATCATAAATATGTTGTGATCGGAAAAATGAATAACATTTGCCAATTTTGCCACGCGAAAAAATTCAGTAAAGAAACACCAGGTCTCTGTTGCATGAATGGAAAAATTCGATTACCACCACTGGAAGCACCTCCACAGGAATTTCTACATTACATGACCGGGGAAACACCAGAATCAAAACACTTTCTTCAAAATATAAGATCATACAACTCCTGCTTTCAAATGACTTCTTTCGGTGTTACTTCGACTGACACTAATAGAGACAAATTTGAATATGTATTTTCAATTCAAGGGCAAATTTATCACAAAATTGGATCGCTACTACCAATGCCTAACGATGACTATAAATTTCTGCAAGTATATTTCATCGGAAATGAAGAAAACGAAATTGATCAACGATGTACAAATTTTATTGGATTGAAACGCGAAATAATCCAAGATGTACAGAGGATCTTACACAAATACAATCAACTGATTTACATATTCAAAACAACACTAGACCGCATGATTTCTGATGACTATAAAATTGTAATTCGAGCCGATAAAAGACCACGTGGAGAACACGAACGTAGATTTAATGCACCTCAGATAGATGAAGTCGCCATCGTAATTGTGGACAATGAAAATACAAGCCGTGACATAATTGTACAACGAAGAAGAAAAGGACTACAACGCATTGCAGAGACACACCGTTCATATGATGCTCTTCAATATCCGTTAATATTTCTGCACGGAGAGGATGGTTATCATTTCAATATAAAACAAATTCATCCTAAAACAGGCATAAAAACAAACAAAAAAGTCACTTCCAAGGAGTTCTATGCTTACCGCTTAATGATCAGAGACAATGAAATATACAATCACATTCTCAACACTCGCCGTTTATTCCAACAATTTCTGGTAGATATGTACGCAAAAATAGAAGCAGAACGGATGCTTTACATAAGACTAAATCAGAAGAAACTACGCACAGAAGAATACATCCACCTTCGAGATGCGATCATAAATGACGGCAATATTGACGATATTGGAACAATGGTAATCTTACCCTCATCATACATAGGAAGTCCAAGACATATGCACGAATATACTCAAGATGCCATGACCTACGTAAGAAAATATGGACGACCTGATCTCTTCATAACATTTACATGCAACTCATCATGGCCAGAAATCAAAGAACAACTAAAATACGGACAAACCTCCATGGATCGACACGACATGATAGCCCGAGTTTTTCGACAAAAACAAATAAGATTTATTGAAGTCATCATAAAATACCACATCTTTGGAACCGTTAGATGCTGGATGTATACAATCGAGTGGCAAAAACGAGGATTACCTCACTCACACAATCTCATATGGCTACACGATAAAATTTATCCCACGGATATCGACAAAATCATCCAAGCTGAATTTCCCAATCCACAAAATGATCCGGAACTATACAACATAGTAGTGAAAAACATGATTCACGGACCATGTGGACCATTAAACTTCAATGCGCCATGCATGAGTGATGGAAAATGTACAAAAAAATATCCAAAAACAGCCAAAATAACATTTATTACAATGTTTTTATTTGATTTAATAACAATCTATTGTATGAGTGGAATGCCCCACTTTAAAAAACATGCAAAATTAATTATGAGTTGATAGCAGCGCCCTCTATATTTCCGTTGTGACACTTGCGATAGTGTCGGCGGGAAGGGTATCTAACTCTTATAGTTAGTGCCTAGATGTCGCTTACGGCTGCTGTAAAGCCGAAGTAGATCAAAGATGATTGAAGGCATTGAGAATTTCGTCAACTTAGTAACTTGACCCATAGCTTAATTGGTAAAGCGATCGAGCCCCGGCAAGGCGTATCGATGCAGGTTCAAGTCCTGCTGGGTTGATTATTTTTTCAATGTTTTCAATGTTTGTATTTGATTTAATAACAATCTATTGTATGAGTGGAATGCCCCACTTTAAAAAACATGCAAAATTAATTATGAGTTGATAGCAGCGCCCTCTATATTTCCGTTGTGACACTTGCGATAGTGTCGGCGGGAAGGGTATCTAACTCTTATAGTTAGTACCTAGATGTCGCTTACGGCTGCTGTAAAGCCGAAGTAGATCAAAGATGATTGAAGGCATTGAGAATTTCTTCAACTTAGTAACTTGACCCATAGCTTAATTGGTAAAGCGATCGAGCCCCGGCAAGGCGTATCGATGCAGGTTCAAGTCCTGCTGGGTTGATTATTTTTTCAATGTTTTCAATGTTTGTATTTGATTTAATAACAATCTATTGTATAAGTGGAATGCCCCACTTTAAAAAACATGCAAAATTAATTAGGGTCACTACTGATTGGGCTAGGAGGCCGTTAAATTTATTTTAATTATATTGATTTATATGAAGTGGATCTAATTCTTACACTTTTTCCCTAACCACAGCTTAACCTTATAAGTCTTATTAGTATCACCGAGTGAAACAGTTCATAGGTGACTAGTAAAAAGTAGTAAAAACTATCCGATAGAGAGTATTTTGTAGCGGACGGTGTCTCACTCGCACTCGTGACAAAATTGTCACATTTGACACATATTGACATTTTCATTGTTTGATGACGCCATTACCTCCTTAGTTAAAACGAGGCACAGTCCCTAGATAGCCTTCTCTTTCGGCCTCACTTTGTGACCGAAGAATTAGATCCACTTCATATAAATCCATGGTAAATTATAGGTTGTGACATTAAAAAGTTTTTGCAGCGTTTACACAGCTTCGTGCGTGTGCCATTAAATTGTATAAGGAGCCATTTATTTGGTAGTCTGCTCCTGCGTAGTGTTTTTCTGCTCCTGCGGCAAGGTAAGCGCTGAGATTATTGGACGAAAGAGTTATAGTTATAAATGTGTTTTGAGTGTAAACTCTTTATCTAAATATATAAAAGAAGAAACTGACTGACTGACTAACTGACTGACTGATTGACTGACTGACTGACTGACTGACTGACTGACTGACATATCAACGTTCTAGAGATTCCAAATTTGGCACGTAGGTTTCTTATAAGGTCTAGGGGTGCACTAAGAAAGGATTTTTCAAAATTCACCCCCTAAGGGGGTAAAATGGGGGTCCAAAGTTTGTATGGCGAAACATGATTTGTTAGACTATTTTATTCGAAACTTCACAGGAGTATTCCTGACGGTAATGAGTAAACACGTGTTTCAGGTTTTTTGAAAATTCAACCCCTAAAAAGGGAAAATGTGGTACATACAAACATACCAGTCTAACTGAGAACCTCCTTTTTGAGTACTATAGTACGCGGGCGAAGCCGCGGGAAAAAGCTAGTCACAATATAATTATATTATGTTATATTATTTATAACGCCCATTTCTGATAACCTCAACATATCACAGTTCATTTATAATTATAAATAAGAGCATCATTAGAGATAGGTACTAACCACAATGTAACTTGCGGTTCCGTGTAGTTAGCTACACATTTAGATGTGTGTGTATGAATGTTGTTTGCCTCTACATATTTATGTAATAAATTAAGTTTATCTACACTCATACTGTAAGTACTCTAAAATGCGTTCAAAAACCGTAGACAATGACAAGCATTAGAACAAACGATTTAACTATGATAAGTTTCTTACAGTAAGTTTCTGGCAGTAACGTAATTTTAACGTTGCATGCTCAAATATTGTTAAGCAATGTGTTTCAAATTTGGAACATCGAATTTGATAACATAATGTTACCGCCATGGCCAACTCGATTGGTCCCGCGCGAGCGCCGGCACAATCGAGTTGGCCATGACGGTACAATGGCGGTCATTCTATGGTTTCCGAACACTTAATTTAATATATATAATATGAGTGTAGATAAAGCAGTGTATGCAACTGTACGTAATTAGGCCTTATTACGTAACAGTTACATAAACTACTATTATTCTGACTGAGGTGTGCAATAAAGACGCTTTTATTAACTTACTTAAACTGGAATAATGGAAATTATTTTAGTTCAATACTTGAATACAATATTCTTTATTATACTTATAGTAAGTATGGTAGACAAAAGCCGGTCTTATCGCTAAAGATCTCTTCCAGACAACTTTTGGGTGCTGGACGCAATGCTCAAAAATAAACAGAAATAAAGTTGAATAAGAGTTCACGTGAGCCAAGTTTGGTACGCACCTCTAGAAAACCGGCCAAGTGCGAGTCCGACTCGCATACTATGATCTATAAAAACGGCAAAAAAACATGTCTGTTGTATGAGAGCCCCCTTAAATATTTATTTTATTCTGTTTTTTTAGTATTTTTTGTTATAGCAGCATCAGAAATACATCATCTGTGGAAATACTAACTGTGTAACTGTCACGGTTCATGGGTTACAGCCTGGTGTGACAGACGGACAGTAGAGTCTTAGTAATAGGTCCCGTTTTTACTCTTTGGCTATGGAACCCTAGAAACTACGATGGGTATCTTAACTTAATTACCTTTTATCTTACCCAATCTATATTCTAAACCTTTTCTCATCAAACCACAATAGGCACTTACTTTTGTTTTTAAGAAAGTCGCATAGAATACGAGTCCTTTATAACTCCACTCCACGGTACCCTAATAAAACTATGCACTACTAAATACATGTAGGGATTCCAAGACTTAGTAATTGGAGAGTTTGCCCTCGTCTGGCCTGAGTTTCATATGTTGACGCAGAAACTATAGCAGCCAGTTAGTATAGAGGCGATGAAAGCGTTTAGTTGAAGCCAGATGATTTAGGTGATTCTTAGCAAAATCGTACTTATATAATAAGACTGTCACTGTGTCACGTTCTCGTTTTTATCTGGGACCAAAATTGGCTGGAGCACCTAACTAAATATATGAATAAATAAATATCGAGTGACAGAAATAAATCCCTGTAAAAAGTTGACGGTCACTCGCAACTCACAACAGCGTATGTAGGAAGCTGATCTTGATTTCGATTGGCGTTATCAGTTAATTACATGTACAAACTGTAACAAAATACTGGTGATCCTTTTAAAGGCATAATTAGTTTCGTATTGCGACCAAGAAAAAATAGGAAAAAAATGTTTTTGTATGGGACACGTCGTCTCAGCCGATTTTTCGCGCAAAAGATTTTTTTTTCTTCCTCATCATCATCATCATATCAGCCGAAAGACGTCCACTGCTGAACATAGGCCTCCCCCAAAGGGTGCCACAATGACCGGTCCTGCGCCACCCGCATCCAGCGGACTCCCGCGACCTTCACCAGGTCATCAGTCCACCTTGCGGGGGGTCTACCCACGCTGCGCCTTCCGGTTCGTGGTCGCCACTCGAGAACCTTTCCGCCCCAACGGCCATCGGTTCTACGTGCAATGTGCCCCGCCCACTGCCACTTTAGTTTAGCGATTCGGAGGGCTATATCGGTTACTTTGGTTCTGCTGCGGATGGCCTCATTTCTGATGCGATCACGCAGAGAGACTCCAACCATAGCCCTCTCCATTGCCCTTTGGGTGACTTTTTCTTCTTAGTTTTTCATAATTAGAATACGATACCACCAGACGGATCACCAGTATATTTGTTACGCCTGGTATTGGTGCGCAGCGCATAAAATGTGCTAATAATATTTTTAAAAAAATTTAAAGGACCGCTCCTTTAAATTTTTTTCCTCAATCCTGTACTGATTGTCATGTAATCATAAGCTAAAACGTCTGAATTCGGCTCCAGCAGTAACCATTACGCGACGTGCTCTGATTGCCGTACAAGATGACTGTCATAAGCGCACTAATTTCAACCAATACGGTCGATCCATCTCCGGGAATATTCCCAGCGCTTAACTGAAACAGGCGAATCGTAAAAGCTGCAGAAGAAACGTGCCAGTTTTGAGGATTGGGAGCCAGTAGGAGATCTGCACAATCCAATCTTGAAACTCCTAAAACGATTGCTATTACCGCTACCGCTAGTGCGTGTAATACCCAAAGCATCATCCGCCATCTACCTCTGCCTCAGATGAAAGGTAGCCTATTGGTTGATCCCGCACCTCCCCGCTCCGCCTCAATGGAAAATATACACTCTATACAATATAACTCACGTCTGTTAAGTAGTGACTCGCGATATATTACGGAGAGCTTAGGTCTCCATCTTCAAGCACTAAGAGTGCTACCCGAACTGGTTCGTTCGTCGCTGCTCTGACACGTTTCGTAAATATTCATCATCTAAAACTTCAAGGTACCTGTGCCGCCTACCGACATGAACGACGGCCAAGAAGCACAGTGCTAGTGGCAAACTCAGGAGATATAGTTGGCTGAAAGTAGGCGACCTAGACCCTAGCCAAGATCCTAAAAAGAAAGAAGAAGGAGAGCGATCACAACCACTCAAGGGAGAAAAAAATATTTTAACACCCACTGGACAACTTTACTACTTAATTTTTTTGTACCTATAATAAAAATGCATGTCAAGTTTTATACTTTGTTCCAGGTGAGATCAGATTTGATCCGTACTATTTGACAGATTAGATTAGATTTATTTATTTCATAAAAAAAGACATAGTATTTTACACTTGATAAAACAAAATGCTTTCAGTTAAAATATCGTCATATAAGAACTATTTACAATACAATTGTATGAAAGAATGTCACGATCTTACAAATAAAAAATATAAATGTAATTTTCTTATAGACAACTAGGATAAACCTAGGTATTTGCAAGTTACTGTCATAAACTAAAGCTAAAATTACAAAAGTATTTGCATTAATATACGTACGTCAAATTTATTAAAGTCTAGTATTTTAATATGAAATAATAAGTTATTTTAAAACAATAAATAATGTGATTAATTATTTAGCACGTGGTTTATCACTATATTCTTTTACTGAATATAGCGACATTGACATTAGAAGTTCTTTTAGCCGTTGTTCAAACTTGTCATTTGAAGTTTCGTTTCTGTGATCCCCGCCAGGTTAGTCGTTCATAACGGACCGATCACTCGCGGAGACAGATAGCATAGCAAAAGTTAAACGTTTAAAAAAAATAACACAGAAAGATCTGGAAAAGAAAAATCTTCCAAATAAATGTTATACAAAAAGAGTGAATTCTTATTACATTATCTTAGAGTTGGATTCACCTGCGCTCGTTTAGCGATTGTAATAAAATTCAGTAAGAGCCTCGGATGGGGCATTAGAAGCGGCTGCCGCGCAATCGACGCTAAGTGCGATACAATAGCACGCATCGCGCAGTCTTCTAACAGCTGCAGAGACATAGGGGTTCTGGAAGGTACCCATCAAATCGCCTCATAAAATTTCACCAAATGGCTTCAGAAAACCTCATCAAATGGCCTCCTAGCCCAGTCGGTAGTGACCCTGCCTACGAAGCAGGAGGTCCCTGGTTCGAATCCTGGTTAGGGCATTTATTTGTGTGTTTATCACAGATATTTGTTCCTGAGTTATGGATGTTTTCTATGTATTAAGTATTTATCCATATTTATCTATTATATATATCGTCGTCTAGTACCCATAACACAAGCCTTATTGAGCTTACTGTGGGCCTCGGTCGATTTGTGTAAGATTATCCTATAATATTTATTAATTTATTATTAGATCTCACCAACTGGTCTCAATACGAGTATCACCAAATTTCATCAATAGATCACTAAACGGACCTAATGGACATCACCAAATGGCCTCAATAGACCTCACCGAATGGCTTCAAAAGACCTCACCAAATGGCCTCATTGAAAAATCAGCGCTGGCAAATAGGCCAGTAATATGCTGAATTGGGGATTGGGGACAATTTTGTAGCATTTTTCTATATTGTCACCCCCCCCCCCTTGTTTACCTATGAACTGTCATAAATAAAAAAATATCTAGTTATGAAAACGACAGCTTTTTCCATAATCGGCGAGTCACCTGATTATACGGCAACCATGTATAATTTGAATAGGACATTAAAAAAAACTGTTCTTACTTATTTTAATTTTAAGGAATTTTAAGTTTAACTTAAGTTAACGTTACAAATGTTAAGTAACAACCAAAGGGTGCGGTGTCTCTTGACACAAATGTCAGTGTGTACGCTTAAAAAGAGACACCTGTCCAATTTTACACAATAAATAACATCCGACTGGAAAGAGTTAAACTAATAAGACTAATAAGAGAATTAGAGCCTGTTTTACAATGTCCAAGTAAAGTCCTGAATAAGCTACTTGCCACTTATCTGACGAATAAAGTCATCGTTGGCGTTTCACAATCTTCAAATAAGCTTAACTGGTAAATAAAGTGCTAAGTTTTGCAGGTAGTTTTATCTGGCAGTTAATTTATTTGTTAATTATCCAATACTTTACTTGGACATTTTGAAACAGGCCCTTAGGAGTTTTTTTTTAATTTATTTATTAAACAGTAATTACACAATATATTTATTAACATAAATTTTCGCCAAACTGCACAACAGTTTGTTGGCAAACAGCAGCAATTTGATAGTATAATGTTGATGTCGGATCATATCGATAATATAATATGTGCTAAGTTCAATCTTTTTTTAATATTATTAACTAGTTTACCTCCTGAGTTTAAATTATAGACAGCAGTGGCTTTCGTAGTAACCAGTACCGGCACCAATTCTTACCAGCACTCAGGCTCATTAAGATACTGTAACCGGAAATCGCTACTAAGATAAACGGGACTATTAAAAATATTTTTGGACTCAAACGTGCATATATTTTATACCCAGTGTCTGAAACGATATAATATACCTTGACTGGACTTAAGCTGCACCTATAAATTCTTACGAAGCCTGGCCTGGCTTATAATGCATAGGGTAGGCCAAGGTGAAGCGAATCGTACGACTAAACGAATCAAGTAAAGCATTTTTGTCATGCCATGGCAGCCAACACCGTGGCGGGCGGGAAAGTCAAAATCAACGCGGGGCACTGATTGTCTGTCCGTGTCTCCCCGCGATGAACGAATATGCGGTTGAATTTGATTCAAGTGCTTGAACTTGATCTATTTTACCCTACCATACAATTCGCCTGGGTCTACCCTACCCACGGCATTTTATCTAGGTCTAATGCGTGCCCTGTTAATCTGAAAAATAAGACCAAAAAGCATTTCTTTCTCAACCTGTCTCGTCTTGGCCGTGAGGTCGGTTATATAAACATTTTAATTTCATGTTTCAAATTTTGTTTCGCTAATACACTAAGAGGGCTTCAAGTATTCATTTATTAGAAAAAGGACGCTAGAAATATTAAATAACTTAATCCCTTCATTACAAATTTACAACTAATAAAGTACATAATTTATGCCTGTGAAACTTTACTCCACTCAAAATTAATTAAATTAACTTCTTATGAAGGTTCTTAAGATTTCTTTCGGAAAATATCTGAAAGACTAGTACGAGTAATAAAAGGCTCGTGTTCTAATAAAATATAAATCATCAGCTGTTAGTTACATTGAAAAAAAAAACTATATAAAATTATGATGATTAGCCCGTTACAGTTTTGTGTGACGTCACGAGTAGGTATAGTCCAATTTTTAGGGTTCCGTACCTCGAAAGGAAAAAACGGAACCCTTATAGGATCACTTTGTTGTCCGTCTGTCTGTCTGTCTGTCAAGACCATTTTTCTCAGGAACGCGTGGAGGTATCAAGCTGAAATTTATATCAAATACGCAAGTCTATTGTCCCTTGTAGCTATGAAAAAATCAAACTTAAAAGCCAATGCAATCAAAAGATACAGCCGTTTATGCCGCAAAATCCGCAAATTTTCGAAACTCGCAAGGGAATCAAAACCTATAGGGTACTTCCCGTGAACTCATAATCTTGAAATTTGGTACGAAGTAACGTCTTATAGCGCAGATAAAGGAAAAATTGCGAAAACCGTAAATTTTTAGTTACATCATAAAATAAAAATATATTTAATAATTCAAAAGTTACTACCCTTATACCTACAGGTTTGTACGGAACCCTCGGTGCGCGAGTCCGACACGCACTTGGCCGGTGGTTTTATAATGTAACTGACGGACAAATGAATTAATTATACAGGATGTAACAAAAATATTGGTGATCCGTTTAAGGGCATAATTGGTATCGTATTGAGAATAAGAAAACATGGACAAAAAAATATTGACGCAAAAAAATATTTTTTTTTGTATGGGTCGCGTCGTTCCAGCCGGCCAACTTAGTTCATAAGCCTATTGAATGAATTTTCTTTTATTGTTAACATAATTATGCCCAAAACGCATGCACTAGAGGTGCACACTATTAAATAACAATATTATTATCCTTAAATGTTCTCTTACCACATCTAGTTAATGCAAAATCCTTGAGTAAATGCGACATCCGCAACAGCCGCGACTGATTTCCACGGAGTCGAACCTGCGATAAGGCGTAATGGATGCCAAACGTGGCCAAACTACCACATAGATGATATAGGGTCGTCAGTGCAGGTATTAGATGGGTATGGCATTTCTTTAAAATGTAAAGGCAATAAAATGGAACAAATAATAATTTGATATCAATGAGAGTGATGAGGAAAAGTAAGTACCATCGATTTATCATACAAAATATTTTAGACAGCGACACAACGTACATTTAATTGGTATATATATGGTGATAGACTGAGTCTACCTAAGCTGATAGAGTGATATTAATAATTATTTATTAATGTCAGGGTAATTAATATTCTTTTTGTTATTTTCAACAGGAAAATGGGTATATCAAAATTATAATAAAATTATCTGTGTTCGAATTATCGTAAGGGCATTTATTTGTGAGTTTATCACGGATATTTTGTCTATCGGATGCGGATACGGATATGTTTTCTATGAAAATATTTAAGCATTCATCTATACCTGTCTATATGTATAAGTATATCGTCGCCTAGAACCCACAACACAAGCTTTAATAAGTGTAAGCTATCGTGGGACTAGCTAGGTTTGTGTAAGATTGTCCCATAATTTTTATTTATTTGTTTATTTAATTATATCATTTTGACAATTATATACTCGTATTAACAAAATTATATAATTTTTACATAAATTGGTAAGTGCCTCACAGTGCTTGCATTTACGTTATTAGCATCAAATATCTAATAATAATTATTTGATATATTTGTAATATTGAAGAGTATCTACTAGAGATGCAACGGATATCCGGCCACTATCCGGTATCCAGCCATAATTTTACTATTCGTCCGAATACCGTACTATCCGGCTGGATACCGTATAGTAAAATGACACATAAGGCCGTATTCTAACTTTAGAACACGTTTAGAAAAGATCCAACTTCAATACAACTCTAATGAATTAACTACGCAATACAGCTAGCGCCCAAACGTCTGAATCAGAAATATCAGAATTTGCTTGAAAATTATTTCGACGCAACTCCAATACAAACTCAATATTGGTTCATTATTTGTTGTGTGTTGGAGTTATGTTGGGGTTAAATTGTGTTTTTAATATATAGTTTACGTATATTAATGTTGAAATAACACGAGTTTTGAGACAATAAAAAATGAATATATTATAAAAACACTTTTACAAAAATTGTATGACACGTTGCTAGACAAGTATATAGGGCAAGAAGAAACCTGCAAGATGAGCACGTCAATCACGCGCTTCATCGCGTTGCTGTCACATGCAGATCAGGCGCTTATAGTTTGTGGTCAAATCCCAATGTGTGTGTGTGTGTGTGTGAGTGAAGTATGAATACATAATAAACCACAAAATCATTTACTTATCAATTATTAATATAGTTTATTACGTCACGTGATTCTTCGATCCAATAATGGGCATAACTTTAGGTAGCTTACAATTTCCTGAACAAGTTGCAACCTGCATTGAGTGCCACCCGCGTGCTCGAATTAGCCTAACTGTAGTTAAAACCTCTGACCTAATATCCGGCTATCCGGCCAAGGTGTCTGTCGGCCAAACAACTATACGTTGGATCTCTAGCACCGACCTCATGGGCTATTGGCATTTTATCCTAACGTAGTATGGAGTGACGAATGAAAAAAAATCTATTTTAATTTTAAAGTCGCGTAACAAAGAAGAGGCCTATATCTACTCAGCAGTGGGTGGATACGGGCTGAATAGATAGATAGATAGAAAGCAATAAGAGGAGGGAACTTCATTTTGAATACCTAACCCGCTCAATTACTTCTGATGCTGACCGTACAGTCAGGTATGAAAATATTATAAGGAGGGAAGTTGAGAGGCGTGTTGATACAACCAGATTCTAAATGACTACACTTTAATAAATAAATAAATATTATAGGACAATCTTACACAAATCGATCTAAGCCCACAGTAAGCTCAATAAGGCTTGTGTTATGGGTACTAGACGACGATATATATAATAGATAAATATGAATAAATACTTAAATACATAGAAAACACCCATAACTCAAGGAACAAATATCTGTGATAAACACACAAATAAATGCCCTGACCAGGATTCGAACCGGGACCTCCTGTTTCGTAGGCTGGGTCACTAACGACTGGGCTAGGAGGCCGTTAAATTTCATAATAATGAAATGATCATATATCATGGGAATACACGTACATAGTTTTATGCACTCCCGCCTCGTGACAAAAATATGTAGCCACGACTCTCTTAGCAGGCATAAAGTCCTGAATACATGTTTTTGTCACATTAAATGTACTCATATTATGTTTTTAGTTACTTTTGTAATCATTTTTCGTTGGGCAACTTTCGTTGCTGACTGTACTTAATTGGGTAAAAAATAGACACGTTTAAGTATTCTTAATACTTATGTAATTTTTCAAAATTATCCTAATTAACCTTAGTGACTGTACAGGACCAGTATGAACTTAACAAGGCGAATTTCTTCCATTTCCCACGCCTTAAACAATGAGGCGCGCAAAGCACAATAGTGACGCGTCAGTGATGCTTTTGAGGGTTTTTGCTCAACTTTTTCATACTAGTTTGCAGTAGTTACTATGTATACGTATTTTGAAAGTTTTTTAAAAAGGTGTATAATGATCGGTATAAGAACTATTAATGTACGAGTATTTCTACTGCATATCAACATTTGACATAACTACATTCCGTATAACATAGGGTAGATATAACGGACATTCGGTATAGCAATTACCCAGTATACATTTTTATTTATTTATAACACAAAACAGTCTTAATTATAAACAACATATGTCGTACACAATGTACAAGAACAAAGAGAGGGTATAAATAGACCCGGAGGTTCATTGATTTAGGTACAAAATGTTAACAAAATATGGTAGGTAGAAATAAACAACAAAAGTAGGTAGACTAGGTAGTTACAAAGAATAGTAACATCAAGACTATACTTACAAAAATAATTTAGCTGCTATAAGTACTGAACTAAAAGAGTTTACATTTAACTTGTCTTTTTAAACTAGACATTGAATTATGAAACGGATCAATATCAAACAAAAGTTTATTATGCAAACGGGGGACTCGTCTGAAAAAGGTATGCTTAGAATATTTCTTTCGAGAAAAGCTAATATAGAATAAAGATCTAATAATGCATGTATAACATAACATAACTAAATAAATACATATTATGGGACAATCTTACACAAATCAACCGAGTCCCACAGTAAGCTCAATAAGGCTTGTGCTGTGGCTACTAGGCGACGATATAAATAATAGATAGATATAGATAAATACATAGAAAACATCCATAACCAATTATACATCAAAAGTTGTTATATAGAGTGAAGGGCATTCTTTTTAAACTGTATAAGTGGAACACTTTCTTGATTTGATGTTTTATTTATAAATAAACAGCTGTTTCGCGATTTTTGCTTGGAGAGGTGAACAAAGTAAGATTTTTTGATTATATGACGTTTCGTTATATTAAATATATATCGCCTTTAACCATTTTACGAAGTTTTGCCTGGGGTGGTCATTGAAATCTGTTGCTAGCTCGCGGTCTATAATGATTAATTAGGTAGGCAGGTACATTAAGAGACTGGAAGAGATCCCTTAAAGGGATAAGTTCGTCTTTGTACACACTCACTATATTTTTGTTGGTCATGTACTTGTTTTGTGCAATAAAGTGTTTCACCACTGCTACTACTACATTATTTAAACTTTATTGCACAGTATAAAATATACAGTTACAAAAGGCGGACTTAATGCCGTAAGGCATTCTCTACCAGTCAACCTTTAGGCCAAACAGAGAAGCATCATTGGTGCAGGGTATGTAAAGAACACGGAACTAATAACTAGAAATAGCAAGAACGTTATCTAATATAAAAAAGCATTTAAATAAATATATATGCATAAATAAATATATTTATATAAATAAATTACCTGCTACTGAATTTACTATGAAGAATTATCAAAAAGATACTTGCGGAGCTTGCGCTTGAACGTGAATTTTGTTTGAGCTTGACGTATGCTGAGGGGAAGAGCATTCCAAAGGCGGATGGCATGTATGGTAAACGAATTGGACATGGAAGTGGAATTGTGATCGGGCACAGAGAGGAGTAGCTTACGAGTGGTGCGAAGTTCGCAGCCAGGACGGGCAGTTACAAACCTAAATTTGGATCGCAAGTACTGGGGCGCAGCTGAGTCGTTTAAAATGGAGAACAGTGTACACAAAATTTTAAGACTTCTGCGCTCTCGAATGCGAAGCCAGTGGAGCTTTCGTCGGAAGACAGATACGTGGTCATATTTTCGAAGGCCAAATATAAACCGAATACAATTATTTAGAAGCCGATCTAATCTATCCAGAAGTCCCTCCGCCGAATTGGTACAGCACACATCACAATAATCAATTACGGGCAGCACTAGAGCTTGAATGAGGAGTGTTTTTGTGGAAATCGGTAAAAAGTGCTTAAATCTGTACAGTGAGCGCAGAGTATTAGTAACTCGTCGACAAACATCAGAAACCTGGGGTTCCCAGGTCAAACCACAGTCAATCAACAGCCCCAGGTCTTTTACTTCTGAGGAGAATGGTATAACACTATTATCCAAGAGAATCGGAGTCACTTGAGTAACATTGGTAATTGACTTTGAGCGTGGATTCCCTACAATAACAGCCTGACACTTAGAAGGGTTTACGGCTATTCCAAAATCTCTAGACCATAATGCGATACGATCCAAATCTTCGTTAAGCCTTGAGATTGCCCCATTAACCTCATTAGATCTTGCCTGGGTGTAAAGTTGCAGGTCATCGGCATATAGGTGGTAGGAACACTTGATTCTAGGTGTAATTAGGTTAATAAATACCGAGAAAAGAAGTGGAGATAGGATCCCTCCTTGAGGAACGCCAGAAGTGAGATCGCACCAGTCTGAGAGCGACTGATCAGCGCGAATTGCCTGTCGGCGACCTTCTAAATAAGATAAAAACCACTCAGCCACTGATGAGGAGATATTTAAGTGATTAAGTGCGGCAAGGAGGAGGTCATGATTTACTACGTTAAATGCATTGGAGAAGTCAATCAGGACTATGATAGTAACAAGAGACGATTCCATGCCTTGCCTCACATCCTCTACTACTTTAAGCAGCGCGGTAGTGGTACTGTGGCCACGGCGAAAACCTGACTGAAGCGGTGAAAGGAGATGGTTAGAGAAGATGTGGGCAGACAACTGTTTGTGTACGATAGCTTCGAGAACTTTAGATAGGACGAACTTGAAATGGGACGGAAGTCTTTAAATAATGTAGGATTGGGAACTTTAGGGAGAGGAATAACAAAAGCATCACGTCAGAGATAGGGGAAACAACCGGAAAATATGGAGAGGTTAACGATATGCCTGATAATAGGTAAAATACACTCCAATATGCACATTATCATTGCCCTACTTACGCCATCATGACCAATCGCATTTGACTTTATTGACAAAATTACCTTTCGTATCTCATCATCAGTAGCTGGGGTAAAAGAAAACATGGTGCTAGAAGTGGATGGCAACGTACTAATGTAAGAAAAGCTTAAAGATTTGGTAGAGGGGTCTAAAGTGGGGGTTTTTGAAAAATGGTCATTTAAATCGTTTAAGGAAAATTTCGAGAACGTGTTTTCTTTACAGTGGGATTTAGTCACGCCAATAGATTTTAAAAATTTCCAGGTGTCTGCCGGCGAAGAAACTATCACATTATCGTGTATATGCTTACGTTTCGCTGCTCGTACCATCCTGTTACACCGATTCCTGGCAACTTTGTAAGCATTCCAGTTTTCTTCGCAACGATTCCTTTTATACTTTCGGAACGCTCGATCCCGTCTCGTCATTGCAATACGGACCATACGGGTAATCCACGGAGCGGGCGCTCGCCTAAGTTTGACATTTCGAACGGGCGCGTGAGAGTCAAACAATTTTAAAACCGCCGTATTTAAAGCAACTACCGCCTCGTTAACTGTAGATGCCGTAAGCGTGGGAGTCCAGTCGATCGAACATGCGTCCCGTTTTAAAGCATCAATATCAAGCCTCGCAAAACTACGTAGCATAATTGAAATTGACTGTGACTTCGGAGGCCGAATCTTATAACAAAGAAAAACAAGGTCGTGTCGCGAAAACCCAGGCGCCGAGAACTGGCCTACCTTGGCTACATGGTCAACTGAGGAAGTCAAAATAAGGTCTAGCCAGGAGTCTGATGTGTCAAGATTATGGTGAGTAGGACTCAACGGTAACACAGAAAGAGCAGCAGACTCGATAATAGACAAAAGCATGCGAGAACGAGTATTGTTTTTTAATAGATCTGTGTTAAAATCACCCATGATTATGTGATGTGTGCCCTCCGTTATAAAAGATGCAAACATAGATTCGAGTGATGAATAGTAGTCAACTGTAGGCGGACAATACACGACTCCCAGGACAACCTTTGACCCCTTGATGGTAGCCTCGATGACTAGGTGCTCCATGGAATTCGAGTATTGAGAGGGTGACGAGGATAAAAAACTGAAGGGGATATCGCTTCGCAAGTATATGGCGACACCGCCTCCACCCTTGCCCGTGCGGTCGTTGCGCAGCAATATGTACCCAGGAAGCCCGTACGAGGTGGATGCAAGATTTGGTTTCAACCAGGTTTCAGAAACAAGAATGGCATGAGCACAGGAAGTAGAGAAGGTATCATAGAGGTCGCTGTAGTGACTTGGAATGCTCTGGGCGTTTAAGTGGCATATGTTGAGAAGTTTATTAGAATTTTGAAATTCGCGGCTTAAAAGATTACCAAGGGTTTCGGGCTCAGACAACGTCGAGTTATTGAGAGAGTGAAAAGAAGAGGTCAAGTCGCAAGCTGAATAAAATGATTCATCATCTGTCATAATACACTAGTGCAGGTATGTATAAAATATTAATATATATATATATGTATATAAATAAATAATTACTATTCTAGATACTAATAATAATAGATAAAAATAATTATTTCTAAGGAATGATAACCAGAGGGCGCTGTTATAGCCCGCCGGTTGACCGTTTGACATTAGCCCAAAAACAAAATAAACCTTAAATAAATCTTTAACACGAGCATAAATACAATTATACAAAAGCAACAACTTAATTAGCAATCGTACAAAAGAGAAGTAAAAAAATAAATGATTACCAAAACATGGAACAAACAAGTTGCAGATTTCTGAACGCAACCATTTTGACAGTTGTTAACAATAGACATTGACAGTGACAGATTACGTCTTTTATTTACAAAATCAAACCACAGCAAAAAGGGTATACATAATCAAACATCACTTTAAAAACTGAAAGAGACGGTAGCTGTTCAATAATAAACCAACTCTTCAAACCGCTTTGAAAATGAAGCCTCCAGCTTCCTTTGTGCTTCGTCTCCAGTGATGACATATTGTGACTTTTGTGATTAGACTTATCCAGGTCTACAGTGAAGTTAGGGTCCAAAGGTCAACCGGCAGGTGTGAATAATTAATTACTTAAATGTGCATAAGATCCAGCACACTCCAAGGTATGTAATAATAACTATCAAAATCTCTGTTTATATGCAAAAAAAAATTACTATTACTTTGTTTATATTAAATTAATTAATTAAAGTTCTCAAATGACATGTGTTCACTTTTCACACCTACCCCAAATTCCCTGAACTGAACATTATGATTTTCTTGCGGTAAATGCACTAATGTTTCTATATTTGGTGTTACAACAGTCGACATCAGCATGAAGTAGTTATGCATTATTATAAACACAACAGAACTTAACCTTATATCAACGGAATAACGCTGAAACGGTATTTAACTAAACGTATATCGGGTTTTCGGAGCGGGAACGATTTGAGAAAGAGTAAATATAAACAGATAGGTTAGTCTGAAAAAATATCATATTATGCCTAATGAATAACTACCTCTCTGTGAATAGTATACACACTAAGATACGAGTATTTTTTTCTTGGAAGCATGTTTGTATTGACTATTCTGTATTATGTTAAAAATGCAATTGCATACTTTGCAATTTTTTGCTTTTGTATATGACATATATATAAGTTTAATGCAATTGTGCATATGATCAATTTATGCACCAGATAATTAACTAACAAAAAGTCACGGTATGACATTAAGTGTCAAATATTCATCTGGACGTCCGATATTTATGAACTATTTGTTTATAAATGATTAGGGACTTAACTGAAGAGTAATAATCACTGACTATTATATATATTGTATGATTTTTTCAAGTATTTTTTTTTAAATTAGTTATTCATTAGGCAGAAACCATTAGAGTACATTCTGTTTTTTAAGTCAATACCTAATCTTTGGCTAATGTCAAACATTCCCGCACCGAAAACCCCGATGTATGATTATAATAGTATATAATATATATATAATATTATAATAGACCCTCCTTTATCCAGCTGCGCCTTGTCCTTGCTCACTTCTTTCTTTTTGCATGGATCCTTAGTTTTGCAGGGATCATTGCTTGAACCATTATTCCATGATATGTTTGTAACGCGGAGTGAACGTTTAAAAACATGGGCTATTGTATTTTTAACTGACGAAGATAAAATTCTATTCATTTTTATATTCGTGACAACTGAATTTGACAATTTCGAGCTTCGAGTGAAACTGACGTATAGGTAAAGGCGGTTTTCTTTCTCCATTCAAAAAAGGAGTGTATAGGTTCCTAAAGGGTAGGCAACGCGCATGTAAATCCTCTGGGGTTGCAGGCGTCCATAGGCTACGGTAACTGCTTACCACCAGGCGGGCCGTATGCTTGTTTGCCACCGTCGTGGTATAAAAAAAAAAAAAAAAAATCTACGTTTTGCATATTTTCCCGTAAATATAAGCGGTAACAAATTGCATTATGGTATTTTTCTTTATATAAAGTCCCTTATCGTTTTAATGTCCGCTGTAATATTTGCATTCGAAAGGTTTTTCCATATGTACAAATGTGTCAGGTACGTGTCTAAATGGGTTTTATATAGATTTAAGGTTCTAATGGGTTTATTGGCGCTTACGTCTATATTGAAATAAACTATGCAGACATTCCTTGTTACCATTAAAAAGGTGGGTTCCCAGAAAATGCCCGCCTGGAATGCAACTGAGCAGCAAACCACTTCATTAGGGGGCGGTGGGCAGCGCAAGGGAACCATTTAGGTTCTGTATAACCTTTGTAAACCTATAGGTGTAAATTTTATTTATTTTCAAATGTATACAATTTTCATATAAAAAAGGGGGGGAGATAAACAAGAAATTTAGTCGAAAAGCCCACCCCGAGTCATTCCTGGTCCAAAGGTGCCCATCACACTGGCTGCGTTGCCGCGTTGGACCGCGATAGACAGCCTTTGCAACAAGAAGGACCCGGAGCGGGGGTCGAGACCTCTCTCCTGTAGCCGGCGCCCCACTTCCCTTAAAAATATTAGGGCCTCCTTGCACCAGCATCCCGAAGTTTCCACCGCAAGCGGTGCAAATAAATAGTTTGATAAAGCTAAATATTTGTCCCGCTTGCGGAGTGCCGCTAACTCAGCAGCTGCACCTCCAGACCTGACGGTTCGACCAAGGTGAGTGGCGGCGAAAGTGCTGACGCAGGTTGCGTCCCATACCAGGCACTTTCCGTACTTCCACGGCACCAAGGTCAGGCCGTCGGGTCTTTTGCCATCTGAGCGGCTCAGGCCTGGCGGTTCAAGGATGCAGGGGACATTTGCGGAGACGAGTGCCCTCCTAACGATTTCATTGAGGGCGTGGTGGCGTGGGAACCTTCCTGCACAACGTTGACAGCTCAACGCGTGATGACCGTTGCTCTCCACACGTGAGCCGCAGATGCATATGTGAGGTTCGCAAACATCGCAGCCCAGGCGGAGAGCAACTGCCACACGAATTGAATCGTTGTCCAGGAATGTTCCCAAGTGGGGTGAGGGCAGTGCGTGCAGCCAAGCTCCTGACTCCGGCCTTGACACTGCTTTAAGTCTGGCCTTGTCCACGCCCTCAGCGTTCTCTAAAAGTCCGTCGAAGATACGCTTGACCCCTACGTCATCCCATAGCCGTTGGCATTCCGGTTTTTTGGGAACTGTGGCACCGGGGTTCAGTGCCGTCCAGACCGACAAGGCCTCGGATGAGTAGGGTATGGAAGCCTTGGCACCTTCTAGTGAGAAAATATCAGTGACAAGGTCCACAACCCCACTCGCCGAAGCCAGGAAGGCCGGAAGGCTGACGTCCCGTGCTCGACGAATTCCCACTGCTCTGGGTTGAGTGCGACATTGAGCAGGCACTCTACTGATTCCTTTAATGAGTAGTCGAAGGAGTCAACGAGTGCTGGGAAAAGCCAGGTAGGTACGGTGCGTAAAAAATAGGTGATTTTGGGTACCGCAAAGCAGACACGCATTAGGAGAATTGCTACGTGAGCGGAGATGTTTTCTAGTTTTTCCTTTGCGTTAAGGAGGAGCTGTCTCCTTACCTCAAATGCTAGTGGTATGGCAGAGGGGAAAATGGGTGAGCCTAAAAGATTAAAATTTTGTTCAGTTAATACTTTGAGACCGGGGAGTAATTGGTTAAAAACTGGAAACGAAACACGAGAATTTGGACAGCAGGAGAATAGTTCGCATTTGTTTGTGTTTACCTCTAGTCCCAATTCCCGGAGGCGGGGGAGGAGGACGACCAGGTCTTCTTGAACTATATCAGGCTTTCCCCCCAGCGTACCGTCATCCAGGTACCAAATGTTGAGAGGGGACTTGAGGCATGATATAGCAGTTTGTATGGCGAGACTGAAGACTAGGGGCCCAAGTGGATCACCTTGCTGTGCCCCAACTTGGGCGAGTATTTGCGATTCATTGTAAAATAAGTTGGAGGGGGTAGAGTAGACCTGAAATAAAAAAAGGTAAAGAGAGGGGACACGTTTTTTCACTTCAGTAAGCAATACGTCACGTTCTACTGAGTTGAAGGCATTTTTTAAATCAAGTTTTATTACGACACAGTCGCCGTTTGACGGATTCAATGAGAATGATCGAGTTGCATGAATAGCAGCTTCGCATCCGAGCTTAATGCCAAATCCCAGTTGGCGAGGTTGCAGATAGGAGGCCATTTCCTCCCTCACGACACTGCATCCTAGTTTAGCGGTCAAGCGGCGAAAAGTGCTGCCGATGGCAATTGGTCTTAGACCTCCGTCCTTTTTCGACAGGGCGCACAGAGACGCTCCATAAAGGAATGGACAAACCTCGGAGTTGAGTTGGCCGCTCAGGAGAAAATTGCATAGCTTGGTCAGGCAATCCAACAGACGAGGACCATTTTCTCCAGCGGAACCGGAAATAAGTTCTTTTAAGTGTGCTGGACGGATCCCGTCCAACCCAGCAGCAGAACTATTGTTAAAAGAGTTGAGGGCTTGTGCTACTTCCGCTGGGGTAACATGACATGCTGATGTGGAGCTATTTGGCTCCTCTGGTAGCACAAGAGGTCGAGAAGGGGCAGGGTGTTTTGATTGTAAGGTGGCAAGGACCTCTGGGCTAGGCGATGCTACTCTGTCATCAGACATAAGTACTCGTACCGCTCCTCTTAGATCACCTTCGAAAACTTTCCCTTCTATAATTCTAAGGACTGAGGGGGCCCTCGAAGTTAATGGCTCTGCCTCTACGAATAGTGAATCTACTACTCTATCACATAAAATGTTTTGTTTAACTTTGGTAGTAAGATTACCTGTACCTGTCTTCTCGGGTGATTTTAGAGCGGAGTAGGCGAACGAAAGGAGAGCAGACCAGTTAGTTACGTCATTGTTATTAATACAAGAGATGATGAGATCGCTTAATTTACCTGCAGCCAAGTGACGTGCTCCTTTGGGTATGTGACGCAGCACACGAACCGACTGCTTAAGGTTAGCCAGGTCATCGAGGCCTAAGCCACTATGGTTATTAGCTACTGCTCGCGGCTGCGATGGCAGATCTGAGTGACTAGGAGCGATCGTGTGCGGGACACTTTTGTGCATGCGTCCTATATGTATTTTTAGGCCATGAGATGAGAAAGTGCGACTTGAGTTTGGGCAGTGGGGGCAAGAGACAGAAGAAAGGTCGTGCAAAGTTGACATGGTGAATACTTACAAAGGTAAAAGTATAAAAATATTCCGAGTATCACTATTTACAAACATTAATAAACTAAATTGACACAGAAACACAAAAGTCACACAAGAAAATATAAATATAAACAATAATTTGACGTGACGCGTGGTAGAGCGCAGACTTTTGATGGGTGTTGTCACGGAGGTGCTTCTTTTGAGCCAATCACTGACTTGTATAATATTTTTATATTTCAGAGGAGCCAATGGCGAGGCAATTGGTTAACGTGAACGAGGTAACCAAGGCAACATGAAGGCAACTATTGAGTGGCAGTCAAATGGTGTTCTGTCGAATCCGTTCTTGTAAAAACAAAGTTAATATGTAACAAGCGGCTACGTGCGATCGAGACACGCCAACACGTGTATAGCTGATTCACAAACTTGACGGTCGAATGCGAGCTAAATAGAGGGGCGTATTGCCCGGGTTCAATTTTAAGCAATTTTTGAAAAATTTGTCCATTTCATTGACATATGTTTTGACAATAAGTCAAGGTTCTAATTATCTTTTTTAATACAGGGAATTTGTAAGTTAAATAAACTAAACAATATCCAGTATTGAAATCGTCTCGTACTTTACGTAGGCCACTCAGCATGCTTCGTAGCCTAAACAAGGCACTCGAATGAATACCTTAATAATTATGTCACTATTGTATACAATACATTTTCTTCGAGTGCTCAATATAGGCCATCGGACTACATCTTTTGTCTTTTGAAACAATATTTGGATAAAACCAATAGTTTAGTTACTTAGTTAGGTACCTACTTACCTATCCCTTTGTCTATTTCAAACAAAGTTTTAAATGAGTAAAATTAACGTTCTATCTATCTATCTATTCAGCCCGTATCCACCCACTGCTGAGTATAGGCCTCTTCTTTATTACGCCACTCTCCTCGGTCCCGTGCCAGAAGATGTGTTGTATTATTGTCGGTATCCAATATATAAGAGAAGTAACAAAACTAAACATACCTTATTTATATGTTATTATTGCTTACATGCTATTTTATTCAACCAGTGACCGGGTGGTCTAGTGGTCAGGACGTCAGCCGCGAAAGCTGAAGACGCCAGTTCAAATCTGGCCTCGGACACCGGAGGGTTTGGTCACTTTTTCTGAAGTATATGACATCTATTTTCAGTTTATATATAGTAGTGTAACTACTTAAAAAAAAAAAAAAAAAAAAAAAAAAAAAATTGCAAATCAAAAAAAAAAAAAAAAAAAAAAAAAAAAAAAAAAAAAAAAAAAAAAAAAAAAAAAAAAAAAAAAAAATTTGCAAATCAAAAAATATTGAACAAAATAATTTGATTTGCTTCAAGATTCAAAAATAAGGTATGTTTAGTTTTGTTACTTCTCTTATATATTGGATACCGACAATAATACAACACATCTTCGATAATGACTGGTTTTACTTAAATACTCCATTTCGACCCTCCAACTATCAACATATCTCATCAACAAGGGAGTGCTTCATAAAATGAGCGTGGCTCAAAGAGCCATGGAGCGAGCCATGTTAGGCATCACCCTTGTTGACCGAGTACGGAATAGCGAAATACGGCGCCGAACGAAAGTATCGGACATTGGCAAACGCATCACACAATTAAAGTGGAGGTGGGCAGGACACTTGGCGAGAAGGAATGATGGAAGGTAGACGAGACGGGTTACTGAATGGTGGCTAAAATGGGCCAAAAGGTCAGCGTGGAGACCATCAACCAGATGGTCAGACGATATCTGCCGAACAGTGGGTGTGCAATGGATGGGACTGGCACGGGACCGAGGAGAGTGGCGTAATAAAGAAGAGGCCTATACTCAGCAGTGGGTGGATACGGGCTGAATAGATAGATAGATAGAACGTTAATTTTACTCATTTAAAACTTTGTTTGAAATAGACAAAGGGATAGGTAAGTAGGTACCTAACTAAGTAACTAAACTATTGGTTTTATCCAAATATTGTTTCAAAAGACAAAAGATGTAGTCCGATGGCCTATATTGAGCACTCGAAGAAAATGTATTGTATACAATAGTGACATAATTATTAAGGTATTCATTCGAGTGCCTTGTTTAGGCTACGAAGCATGCTGAGTGGCCTACGTAAAGTACGAGACGATTTCAATACTGGATATTGTTTAGTTTATTTAACTTACAAATTCCCTGTATTAAAAAAGATAATTAGAACCTTGACCTTGACTATTAAGGGAGTTTGTGGAGATTTAGTTTCGGAAGGATATATTTGTTTAGACTTAAACTTTAACGGATTCATTTGCGAAGGAAAGTTTCATGTTTTTAAAAATATGCAATGCGCAGCTCAAGTAATTTTAGGTGAAAATTTTTTCTTGCGTTATAATGCAACTATAAGCTATAAAAACAATGCACTGACATTAGAGGACAGAGGTCAGTCTGTTTCGATACCTATGAAGGTTCATTCTAGGAATAATTATGTCCATACTATCCCACCGCGCTGCGAAATTGTGACTCATATTGCGTCACAGTTAAGTGATGACTGTGTAGTGCTAGCGGAAGAAATGCAGGAAGGCGTTTTCGTAGCAGGTGTCATTTCAAGACCGGAGAAAGGTCAAATACCAGTACGAATATTAAATACGACTGATAAACCAGTTAGTTTAGATTTATCAAGTTTAAAAGTAAACAGGTTATGTAATTTTGATATTTGCAACTTTGACTCAGGGAAAATTAGTGTCAATAGAGTAACTACGTTATTAGATCTTTTAAATTTACATACTTACTTAAACAAAGAGGAACAATTGAGTATAGAACAAATTTGCGCAAAATACGCAGATGTATTTCATCTGCCCGGCGACAAGCTAACTACAACCAATTTATTAGAGCACAAAATTAAGTTAAAAGAAAATGCAAGCCCGGTATATGTAAAGCCTTACAGGATACCACACGCTTTACGTAAGGAACTTCAAACTCAGATTCAAGATATGTTAGATAACGATATAATTGAAGAGACCACTTCTGAGTGGTCCAGCCCAGTTTTGCTTATCCCTAAGAAATCAGATAAGTTAGGAGAAAAGAAATGGAGATTAGTTGTTGACTATAGACAGCTAAATAATATTATACAGTATGATAAGTTCCCGTTGCCTAACATTACTGAAATATTAGATTCCCTAGCAGGTAGCATATATTTCTCAAAGCTTGATCTTTCCCAAGGTTATTACCAATTAGCTTTGGACAAAGAATCCCGAAAATACACCGCGTTTACAACCGATAAAATATATAGGATGAAAAGATGTCCAATGGGATTACGGACATCGCCTAGTGGTTTCTCTAGACTAATGACCATAGCCATGTCTGGATTAAATTATAAACAATGTTTTATATACTTAGACGATTGTATTGTCATAGGAAATTCCATGACGTCACATAACCATAACCTCCTTCGAGTGTTAGAACGATTGAGAAGCACTAATCTTAAACTAAATCCATTAAAATGTGAATTTTTACGTAAAGACATAATGTACTTAGGGCATAAAATTACTTCAAAGGGAGTAGAGCCTGACCCAGCAAAAGTGGACGCATTAAAGAAATACCCACAGCCAACGAATACAGATGAGGTCAAAAGATTCGTTGCATTTGCCAATTATTACAGATGGTTTATTCCTAATTTCGCGAACATAGCTTATCCATTGAACCAACTTTTCAAGAAAAACGCAGTTTTCAATTGGACCCCAGAGTGTGAAACAGCATTTTTAAAATTAAAAAATATACTTACAAGTCCACAAGTCTCAGATTATCCAGATTTTTCAGAAAATAATACTTTTATCTTACATACGGATGCATTAAAAATAGGATTAGGTGCCGTATTGTCAAATTCTAACGGAAAAGTAGTCGCATATGCAAGTCGAAACCTTAAGCCAGCTGAAACTCGATACCCAATCATTGACTTGGAGCTATTGGCCATAGTGTGGTCGACACGGCACTTCGTATCTCTATGGGAAAAAGTTCAAAATTGTCACCGACCATAAACCTTTAATTGATCTCTTTGGAATGACTGATCCTTCGAGTAGGTTAACCAAATTTAGGTTGTATTTAGAAGAATTTAATTTTGATATTGAATATATTCCGGGACGAAACAATGCAGCTGCAGACGCATTGAGTCGTTTACCGATGAACAGTGAAGATTTAAAAAATATCAGGACAAACGTTGTATCAGTCATGACCAGAGCTCAATCACGGAGATTACGCGCGCAACAAACTTGCAATCAAGGTGACGTAGTAACAGATGTTCCCGCAAACGATAGGCTTGATCAACCTAGAGTTGTGGAAATCATCAAATCACCTAAGGACTGCATTGAACTCGTATTAGGTTCAAATTATAAGTTAAATACGACATGTCGAAATAATATAATGAGTAATAAAATAAATTTTGTGTACGTACCAAGCAAATCATGCATATATCTAACAACCCGATCGTTATCTACCGTAGGCGTGTTAGCGAGGGAATTAGAAGTATTATGCAAGGAGCAAAGCATAAGTGAAGTTATTATAATAAAAAATAATCAAAATGCACAAGAAGTAAATGCATTTTTAGCTAGCTATACATGTGATATTCCTAGGATCCTAGTAACAAAAGGTGTTACAAAAGTATATGATAAAGACCACATAAGATTAATTTTAAACGATTTTCATCTATTACCCACAAGTGGCCACGCGGGGGTTAATAGAATGCTTAATAATATTAAACGTCACTACTTCTGTCCAAGAATGAGCCACGATGTATACGAATATGTTAAGAAATGTGCACATTGTCAGTGCAACAAACACACTAATAAATACATTAAGGAAACAATGGTGATAACTTCGACACCAAGCTCATCTTTCGAAAGAGTTTCTTTAGATATTCTTGGACCCTTAGAATTAGATAATTATAACTTTAAGTATGTATTAACAATTCAGTGTGAACTCACAAAGTTCGTGTAGAGGCATACCCTTTAGAAAGAAAAGATACTGAATCTGTAAGTAAGGCATTTGTAAATTATTTTATTTTAAGATATGGAGTACCAAGCGACGTCATAACGGATCAAGGTACCGAATTTATGCCCAGCGTATTTAGCGATATTTGTAAATTATTAGGTGTCAATAAGCTACACTCGACCGCTTATCACCACGAAACCATAGGTGCACTAGAAAACACGCACAAAAACCTAGGAGCTTATCTTAGGATTCAATGTAGTAACAACATCACCGACTGGAGTAGCTGGTTAAGTTATTGGTGTTTTTCGTATAATACCACCGTGCATTCGGAGACGCAATATACGCCATACGAGTTAGTATTCGGCAAACACTGTCGATTGCCAAATAATTTAATTTCTTCTGTCGACCCTCTCTATAATTATGATGATTATCCTAAAGAATTTAAGTATAGGTTACAAAGAGCACAGTCAGACGCTAGAAATAATTTGTTGTCAAGTAAATATAGTAGAAAATTTATGTATGATAAGAAAATGAATCCTGTACAATATAAACCAGGAGATTTAGTACTTTTAAAAAACCAAGTAGGTAATAAATTAGCTTGTGTATATAATGGGCCTTATGAAGTAATAGAGGATATGTCACCTAATGTTAAGATTTCTAAGAATAATCAGATTTATATAACTCACAAGAATAACACTAAGCTGTACTTTAAAAATTATTAATCTTTAGCAATTATTATATAGTATAACATAGTATTAAAAAAAAAGTAAATGCAACTGCGTATGTCACATTGTTTTTTCTTCCTTTGTGGGGGTGAAGGGTAACTTTCCGGGGGAGATGTAGTATATCCCTAATTAACATATTAACAGTAACTTCACGTTACTGTCTGCGACATAATGTGACACACGTGGTTGAATAAAATAGCATGTAAGCAATAATAACAAAAATAAGGTATGAACTGAAAATAGATGTCATATACTTCAGAAAAAGTGACCAAACCCTCCGGTGTCCGAGGCCAGATTTGAACTGGCGTCTTCAGCTTTCGCGGCTGACGTCCTGACCACTAGACCACCCGGTCTTAATTTGTTTCTAGAGTTTTGGTCGTCATCTTCTTGCTTCTTTATTTATTTTCGGGAATATTTGCTTCAATAGTTCACATTCATCTTGTTCTTTCTTCTTAATCTTCTTGAAAATTTGTTCATATTTTTCTTTCTTCTTTATCTTCTATCTTGAATGGTTCTTCAATTCCGATGTTCATTAGGATATTCTTGCATTGATTTGTGTTCATTTTCGTACACGATGCTCCGTGGTTTTCTTCATCCTGGCAGGGTCGCCATGAGATATGTTGATAGTTGCAGGGTCGAAATGGAGTATTTAAGTAAAACCAGTCATTATCGAAAATGTGTTGTATTGTCGGTATCCAATATATAAGAGAAGTAACAAAACTAAACATTCCTTATTTATATGTTATTATTGTCACGTGTGTCACATTATGTCGCAGACAGTAACGTGAAGTTACTGTTAATATGTTAATTAGGGATATACTACATCTCCCCCGGAAAGTTACCCTTCACCCCCACAAAGGAAGAAAAAACAATGTGACATACGCAGTTGCATTTACTTTTTTTTTTAATACTATGTTATACTATATAATAATTGCTAAAGATTAATAATTTTTAAAGTACAGCTTAGTGTTATTCTTGTGAGTTATATAAATCTGATTATTCTTAGAAATCTTAACATTAGGTGACATATCCTCTATTACTTCATAAGGTCCATTATATACACAAGCTAATTTATTACCTACTTGGTTTTTTAAAAGTACTAAATCTCCTGGTTTATATTGTACAGGATTCATTTTCTTATCATACATAAATTTTCTACTATATTTACTTGACAACAAATTATTTCTAGCGTCTGACTGTGCTCTTTGTAACCTATACTTGAATTCTTTAGGATAATCATCATAATTATAGAGAGGGTCGACAGAAGAAATTAAATTATTTGGCAATCGACAGTGTTTGCCGAATACTAACTCGTATGGCGTATATTGCGTCTCCGAATGCACGGTGGTATTATACGAAAAACACCAATAACTTAACCAGCTACTCCAGTCGGTGATGTTGTTACTACATTGAATCCTAAGATAAGCTCCTAGGTTTTTGTGCGTGTTTTCTAGTGCACCTATGGTTTCGTGGTGATAAGCGGTCGAGTGTAGCTTATTGACACCTAATAATTTACAAATATCGCTAAATACGCTGGGCATAAATTCGGTACCTTGATCCGTTATGACGTCGCTTGGTACTCCATATCTTAAAATAAAATAATTTACAAATGCCTTACTTACAGATTCAGTATCTTTTCTTTCTAAAGGGTATGCCTCTACACGAACTTTGTGAGTTCACACTGAATTGTTAATACATACTTATAGTTATAATTATCTAATTCTAAGGGTCCAAGAATATCTAAAGAAACTCTTTCGAAAGATGAGCTTGGTGTCGAAGTTATCACCATTGTTTCCTTAATGTATTTATTAGTGTGTTTGTTGCACTGACAATGTGCACATTTCTTAACATATTCGTATACATCGTGGCTCATTCTTGGACAGAAGTAGTGACGTTTAATATTATTAAGCATTCTATTAACCCCCGCGTGGCCACTTGTGGGTAATAGATGAAAATCGTTTAAAATTAATCTTATGTGGTCTTTATCATATACTTTTGTAACACCTTTTGTTACTAGGATCCTAGGAATATCACATGTATAGCTAGCTAAAAATGCATTTACTTCTTGTGCATTTTGATTATTTTTTATTATAATAACTTCACTTATGCTTTGCTCCTTGCATAATACTTCTAATTCCCTCGCTAACACGCCTACGGTAGATAACGATCGGGTTGTTAGATATATGCATGATTTGCTTGGTACGTACACAAAATTTATTTTATTACTCATTATATTATTTCGACATGTCGTATTTAACTTATAATTTGAACCTAATACGAGTTCAATGCAGTCCTTAGGTGATTTGATGATTCCACAACTCTAGGTTGATCAAGCCTATCGTTTGCGGGAACATCTGTTACTACGTCACCTTGATTGCAAGTTTGTTGCGCGCGTAATCTCCGTGATTGAGCTCTGGTCATGACTGATACAACGTTTGTCCTGATATTTTTTAAATCTTCACTGTTTATCGGTAAACGACTCAATGCGTCTGCAGCTGCATTGTTTCGTCCCGGAATATATTCAATATCAAAATTAAATTCTTCTAAATACAACCTAAATTTGGTTAACCTACTCGAAGGATCAGTCATTCCAAAGAGATCAATTAAAGGTTTATGGTCGGTGACAATTTTGAACTTTTTCCCATAGAGATACGAAGTGCCGTGTCGACCACACTATGGCCAATAGCTCCAAGTCAATGATTGGGTATCGAGTTTCAGCTGGCTTAAGGTTTCGACTTGCATATGCGACTACTTTTCCGTTAGAATTTGACAATACGGCACCTAATCCTATTTTTAATGCATCCGTATGTAAGATAAAAGTATTATTTTCTGAAAAATCTGGATAATCTAAGACTTGTGGACTTGTAAGTATATTTTTTAATTTTAAAAATGCTGTTTCACACTCTGGGGTCCAATTGAAAACTGCGTTTTTCTTGAAAAGTTGGTTCAATGGATAAGCTATGTTCGCGAAATTAGGAATAAACCATCTGTAATAATTGGCAAATGCAACGAATCTTTTGACCCCATCTGTATTCGTTGGCTGTGGGTATTTCTTTAATGCGTCCACTTTTGCTGGGTCAGGCTCTACTCCCTTTGAAGTAATTTTATGCCCTAAGTACATTATGTCTTTACGTAAAAATTCACATTTTAATGGATTTAGTTTAAGATTAGTGCTTCTCAATCGTTCTAACACTCGAAGGAGGTTATGGTTATGTGACGTCATGGAATTTCCTATGACAATACAATCGTCTAAGTATATAAAACATTGTTTATAATTTAATCCAGACATGGCTATGGTCATTAGTCTAGAGAAACCACTAGGCGATGTCCGTAATCCCATTGGACATCTTTTCATCCTATATATTTTATCGGTTGTAAACGCGGTGTATTTTCGGGATTCTTTGTCCAAAGCTAATTGGTAATAACCTTGGGAAAGATCAAGCTTTGAGAAATATATGCTACCTGCTAGGGAATCTAATATTTCAGTAATGTTAGGCAACGGGAACTTATCATACTGTATAATATTATTTAGCTGTCTATAGTCAACAACTAATCTCCATTTCTTTTCTCCTAACTTATCTGATTTCTTAGGGATAAGCAAAACTGGGCTGGACCACTCAGAAGTGGTCTCTTCAATTATATCGTTATCTAACATATCTTGAATCTGAGTTTGAAGTTCCTTACGTAAAGCGTGTGGTATCCTGTAAGGCTTTACATATACCGGGCTTGCATTTTCTTTTAACTTAATTTTGTGCTCTAATAAATTGGTTGTAGTTAGCTTGTCGCCGGGCAGATGAAATACATCTGCGTATTTTGCGCAAATTTGTTCTATACTCAATTGTTCCTCTTTGTTTAAGTAAGTATGTAAATTTAAAAGATCTAATAACGTAGTTACTCTATTGACACTAATTTTCCCTGAGTCAAAGTTGCAAATATCAAAATTACATAACCTGTTTACTTTTAAACTTGATAAATCTAAACTAACTGGTTTATCAGTCGTATTTAATATTCGTACTGGTATTTGACCTTTCTCCGGTCTTGAAATGACACCTGCTACGAAAACGCCTTCCTGCATTTCTTCCGCTAGCACTACACAGTCATCACTTAACTGTGACGCAATATGAGTCACAATTTCGCAGCGCGGTGGGATAGTATGGACATAGTTATTCCTAGAATGAACCTTCATAGGTATCGAAACAGACTGACCTCTGTCCTCTAATGTCAGTGCATTGTTTTTATAGCTTATAGTTGCATTATAACGCAAGAAAAAATTTTCACCTAAAATTACTTGAGCTGCGCATTGCATATTTTTAAAAACATGAAACTTTCCTTCGCAAATGAATCCGTTAAAGTTTAAGTCTAAACAAATATATCCTTCCGAAACTAAATCTCCACAAACTCCCTTAATAGTAATACTATGTCCTTGAACTTGTCTAAGAAGGTCAGGTTTGTTTTTCAAATATTCATACTTAGTAGCACACAGACCTGCTCCGCTATCGGCTAGTATTTTTAATTTATGTGCATTACCTACACTACAGGTTACTGTACTATAATTATCTTTGTTATAACTAAATATCGCATTATTCATGTTGGTCACGAAAAAACTGCATGTTTGATTTTTCGTCAGCATTTGTTGTACGTGCACGTGTCGCGTGCACGAGTCGTCGAACGCTGGCCGTGCTGTGGTCAGCAAAATGCTGAGGTCGCGCAACTTTATTGTGTGGAATGTTATTATTAGAATAATACCGTGTTGAAAATGCATTTTTTTCCTGCATTAAAACTTTTACCTTTATTATAACGAACAAAGTTACTATTTCTGTTTCCGTAATTTTTACGAGAATGACTGCGTCCGTAATGTAGGACCTGATCGTCCCGTGGTGATGAACTATGCTCATCAATTGCTGTCCTAATAGCTTCGGGCAACGATTTAAACTGCCTAGCCGATATTATAGTGCTCAATTTTGGGTCTGATAGACCGTCAGCGAACCGCTTAATAGCTGACTTTTCGTTCAGTGGACGAAGTATGTCGTACCTACTATTGTCACCATCGGCTTGGGATATAGTCAAATTGACAAAAAGATCCTCGATCTCTGCTCCGAAAGCTTCTATAGATCGCCTACCTTGCCTAGCTCTATACAGCTGTGCCTGAATCGACTCGGACGATTTTTTAGGTAACAAGAACGTACGCATATCAGCGACGAGAGATTCTACGCTACTGTATGACGTCTTTAACCTGAGTTTAGCGCTAGACGAAAGTCTTTTTTTTTCAATACAAATTCTATCAAAATTTGTTGAGTCTCGCTACTTATTATAGAACTATACATTAGAATACCATATATCAACTGCTTAGTAGAGTCCTCTTGCCCCGTCATGACGGGCAACAAGGCGATGGCTGTTTTGACATCGAAACTAGGTTTAGCCATGTTGTCTTCGGTCTGGGATTCCATATCAAAGTGTGATAATAATATCTTAATCCTACCGTAAGTCTCACTAATTTCAACTGTAAGTGTATTACCTAAGTCTATTTCCGAAGTACTTAAAGTTTGTCTGTCCTTCTTTTAACAGAGACACAATATCCGCAGCGCGGTTATATAATTCATTTGACTTTTCTAATTTCTTTCTGTCGCCTCTCTGGACCTAACTTCACAATATCATTTTTCAATTTAATTAATTGGTCGCGTAACGACTCTAATTCAAGTAACATAATGTATCCATAAACTTAATAAAATGGCTTAAATAAGATGCCTATCAATCGCTAAATATTATGACAAAATATTAAAACATAACAATATAATTATAATTAACTTACATTAGTAGCGGCAATGTAAGTAGGTCATGTTGACGCTGCATTCTGCGCTGGCTCGGGCGGCAGGCGGCGGTCGCGTGACGCTGGCTGCAAGCTGACACCTCCACGTGGCGCTCGCTGTCTGCTCCCGATGACGATGATGGGCCGGGATAACCCTGGACACCTCTTGAATTGCGAGCCGGGAAACCCTGGACAACGCTCTTCTTTCTTCTTTCTTGGCACTCTTCTTAATTTGTTTCTAGAGTTTTGGTCGTCATCTTCTTGCTTCTTTATTTATTTTCGGGAATATTTGCTTCAATAGTTCACATTCATCTTGTTCTTTCTTCTTAATCTTCTTGAAAATTTGTTCATATTTTTCTTTCTTCTTTATCTTCTATCTTGAATGGTTCTTCAGTTCCGATGTTCATTAGGATATTCTTGCATTGATTTGTGTTCATTTTCGTACACGATGCTCCGTGGTTTTCTTCATCCTGGCAGGGTCGCCATGAGATATGTTGATAGTTGGAGGGTCGAAATGGAGTATTTAAGTAAAACCAGTCATTATCGAAAATGTGTTGTATTGTCGGTATCCAATATATAAGAGAAGTAACAAAACTAAACATACCTTATTTATATGTTATTATTGCTTACATGCTATTTTATTCAACCACGTGTGTCACATTATGTCGCAGACAGTAACGTGAAGTTACTGTTAATATGTTAATTAGGGATATACTACATTGAGAGCCCACGTTTCTGATCCATAAGTGAGCGTAGACAAGACACATTGATTATATACCTTCGTCTTAAGGCATTGCGGGATCTTGGACTTAAGGACATCCGCCAGGTTACTGAATGCAGCCCATCCTAACTGGATTCGTCTAGCGACGTCTTTCTCCTGAGTCCCTTGGCCAAAAGATAAACAATGTCCAAGATAGACTTATTCATCCAAAACCTCAACTTGGGAACTACCAACAATTATGTTTGGTGCTTTGCGCGGATGGTTAGTCATTATCTTGGTCTTGGACATGTTCATCTTAAGGCCAACCTACAGAGATGCTAATCGAAGTTTTTCGCTCCACTTCAAAGTCCTCATCATGTCTTCCAAGACACTTGTGAAGAGCTTGGGCGAAAGGGTATCTCCTTGACGCACACCCCGTTTCAACGGCACAGGGTTGGTGAGTTCGTGCATTCGCACTTGCATGGTCGCGCATCTGTACAGCTCCCGGAGGATATTAACATATCTGCTGTCTATGCCACAGTGATGGAGAGAATGAAACACAGCCCAATGTAAGCCTGCTGTCGAAAGCCTTCTCGTAATCGACGAAGGCAAAACATAAGGGTAGGTCTTATATTCTTTACATTTCTCCATCAACTGCCTAACCGTGTGAATATGGTCAATCGTTGAATATCCGCTCCGGAAGCCGGCCTGTTCAACAGGTTGATTCTCATCCAGCTGCCGGGACAATCGATTACACAGGACTTTAGCGAACAGCTTATAAATTTGAGGTAACAGACTGATTGGCCGGTAGTTCCCTAACAAGGCTTTATCCCCTTTTTTATGTAGGATTGTGATGGTAGCATTATGCTACGCTTTAGGTGTAAAGCCGTTGCACAGAACCGCCTGATTCCCCTTCCCTCCCGAAATTAACGTTATCATTTCATTACCATTATTGTGTAGGCACATATCGTGGCGATTTAACATTAGTCGAAATGTTTCATACCATAGTTTTCCTTCCCGGTTGTTCCCTATCTTAACTGTATAATTATTATAACACTAGTGCTGGTCAGTTCTACACATCAACTATGTCTTTGCAGTGTTTTATTATAATATTAAGCGGTAAGATTATCTTAACTTATTGAATTGTGTTTAAAATGCTCTAATTTTAACGGTAATGTTTTTTTTTTTTGTTTTTGCTCAACTTTTCGATACTATTTTGCAGTAACCAACAAAACTTTTATCAATTTGCATATATATTCTGAAAGATCGTTTTATTTTGTATTGTGTGTTTAATATAAATAATTCACCGTAATATAACAGCTGTTTCACGATTTTTACTTGGAGAGGTGAAAAAATTAAGATTGTTATTGATTAAAATTACGTTAAACTAGTAAGTAAAATATATAAATACGTTGGAAAATGAGTCGTCTGAGGAATAAGTGGAACAGTTTTTTTTTCATGTATATTTTTTTAAGCAAGAGTATGTTTAGCTAAAGCAATTTTATGAAAAAATTCCGAAGTTTAGGTGATAATTTCGGAAATCTATTAAAATATTTCACAATAATAATAATAAAACCGCGGGGGCAGCTTGTGGCGAGCTGACGGTGAGTGGCGACACCGCGGACCCCTATTCCAGAGGGCCCTTTCCATTTGGCCCTCGCCTCTGTGCTTGCCTTAACTGGCCGGCCAGAGTGGAGTCGTAAGAGCGGGACCTATGCTCCAGGTTGGAAGTGTAAAATGTCATAACGCCGGCGGCCTGCTGGACGGATTACCGGGATCTGGCTACCGCAGACTCACATCTCGACAACCTCACAGCCCACGCACCGGTATTGCCCTTGAGCCATCTTTGATGTCGCTTTTTACTGGGGCCCATCTTGCGGCGGGCGAGTCACCGTCTGCCGGAAATAAAATTGGATACCGTTTTACCGGACGGCCTCCTAGCCCAGTTGATAGTGACCCTGCCTACGAAGCAGGAGGTCCCGGGTTCGAATCCTGGTCAGGGCATTTATTTGTGTGTTTATCACAGGTATTTGTTCATGAGTTATGGGTGTTTTCTAAGTATTTAAGTATTTATCCATATTTATCTATTATATATATCGTCGTCTAGTACCCATAACAACAAGCCTTATTGAGCTTACTGTGGGCCTAGGTCGATTTGTATAAGATTGTCCTATAATATTTATTTATTATCTTTATTAATTTTTTGTCTCAGGTTAGTTTTTATAATATTTTTACAAAATAAAATATAAAAATACATCTAAAACATACAAAAACAATAAAAACATTATAAAAACCTAACCTAGGGTGCCGCCGGCAGCGGAGCAAGGCCCAGGCTGCCGGTGGTTAGGGCCACAGAGTGAGGAACCTTCGGACTATGCGCGCCGTGTCCAAGATTACCGCCTTCTGAATCTGACCCTTGATCCAACCACAACCTCGTAGCGAAAGTCTCTCAAGATGTTGGTCGAGACTCTTCGCTATGAGACCGTTCGCAGAGACAACTATCGGTACAATGATCGCCGAATCAACCTCCCACATGGCGGTTACCTCGTGAGCCAAGTCTAGGTACTTGCTGGACTTGTCCTTCTCGGCCTTCACGAGGTTGTCGTCACATGGGACGGTAATGTCGATGAGCATGGCCCGGCGTTGCGGTCGATCTATTACCGCGATATCAGGCTTATTGGCTACAATAGTCCTGTCCGTGATAATAGATCGATCCCAATAGAGCGTGGCACGACCATTTTCGAGAACTGGCGCAGGTGTGTACTTGTAGTACGGCACTTCGTGGTCCACAAGACCGTATAGGAGAGCAAGTTGCTGATGTATAATCCTGGCTACGAGGTTATGTCTGTGCAAGTACTCGCCGTTAGCAAGATGAGAACAACCGGAGATGATATGCCTGAGTGACTCTCCGGGACGGCGGCATGCCCGACAAATGTCGACCGTACCGTCCTTCAGGATATATCTCCGGTAGTTATTCGTCATGATAACTTCGTCCGCAATTGCACAGGCAAAACCTTCGGTTTCTCCGAAGAGGTCCCCGAATCGTAACCAGTTCACCGACGCGAGCAGGTCTACGTCGGGTCCCGTGAGGGCCCTGTAGAACCGCCCGTGTAGCTCCTTGCTCTTCCATACCGCCCTGCGATCCTCAGTACTTAGCACCACAGGTTTGCGCCAGTTCTCGTTTGCCAAGGAGAGCGGCGTGAGACCCTTATCAACTGCCGCCACATCACGATGCATCCCACACTCGTTGTTAAGGAAATAATTCCTGAGATTGTACACCTCACGGTTGTGGAGATTTTTGGCGTTTAAAAAGCCGCGACCTCCACACTTCCGTGGGATGTACAATCTCATAACAGAGGAGCGTGGGTGAAGCATACGTTGTGTGGTGAGCAATAGACGGACTCTCCGATCCAGGGCATCCAGCTCGGTCTGTGTCCACCTTAGTATGCCAAAGGAGTATGTGAGTAGGGGCATCACCCAGGCATTCAAGGCGCGCACCTTGTTGCCACCTGACAGAAGACTATTAAGTACTTTTGTCAGCCGACCGAAGAAGCGCTCCTTCAACGCATGTTTAATACCCGCATCCTCAATGCCCAAAGACTGTGACATACCAAGGTATTTGTAGGTTTCTGATTCAGAGATAGATCTGAACGTCATTGTCTCAGAAAGCTGTAGATTTGTTGAATTTACTACTTTCCCCCGCTGTACATGCATAACCGCACATTTATCAACACCAAACTCCATCTTGATGGAACTACTGAACACTTCAGTGGTCTTCAGTAGTTCCAACAAGTCTCGGTTATTTGGTGCAAATAATTTGAGATCGTCCATGTACAGAAGGTGAGATATGACTTCACCCTCTCTCCGAAGCCGGCAACCTAGCCCCGAATCCTTCAGCAGATTGCTGAGCGGATTTAGAGCTAGGCAGAACCACAGGGGACTCAGACTGTCGCCCTGAAATATTCCTCGCTCGATCCTTATAAAGTCCCGCTGGCCAGGGGGGTCATCCCCGCCTCCTGGTTGACGAAGGACTGTGGTCCACTGCCTCATACACGCGCCAAGGAAGGATCTTAAAGCTGCATCAATTTTATACAGCTCTAAGACCCTCTCCAGCCATGAATGAGGCACCGAATGATAGGCCTTCTTGTAGTCAATCCAAGCGGCCGAGAGGGCCCCCCTGTTCCGCCGGACTCGTTGGCAAATGGTCATATCTATGAGGAGGAGCTCTTTAGTACCACGGGACCCAACCCTACATCCATTTTGAGCGGAAGCCAAAATATTGTTTGCGACCATGTGCGCGTTTATTTTTGCCCTCAAAATGGATGTAAGAAGCTTGTAAAGCGTAGGCAAGCACGTGATGGGTCTGTAGTTCTTCGCTTCCGTAGTACTACCGGACTTATAGAGCGGGAAGGTTACACCAGTTGTTAAGGAAGGCGGGAGGGAGCCACCTTCAAGGGCTTGTTGAAATTGTGTTGCCAACCGCGAGTGCGTCCATCGAAACCATTTTAGCCAGAAGTTATGCAACCCATCCGGGCCAGGACTTTTCCAGTTCTGGGCCGTACGGATCGCACAACTTACGTCGTCGGGGCTGATGGTGATAGCCCCCATTGGTTCGATGGACTCGCACCCACGTTCAACAACACTCATCCACTCGCCCTCCGTGTGTTCAACGGGCGCCGACCAGATGCTACGCCAGAAATCAGTCATGGCAGTAGCAACCGGCAGTCGCACGTCGGACACACGGGGGTCGGTTCCCTCCCACCTTCGGTATACCTTCCTTTGGTCACTTTGGAAAAGACGATTCTGCTTGAATCGGTCCACACGCTCTCTGTAACGGCGAATACGGCTTGCCCATGCATAAACTTTCTGCTTCAGAAAGTCGATGCGCTCTATGACGTTGGCCATGTAGTCGCGGGGCTCGATATCCGTCCCCGCGAACGCCTGGTGCACAAAGCGCATTACTCGGGGGCGGTTATTGCCCCCCCTGAAGCAGATCAGCTTTGCAATGAGAGTCCTAAATGAGTTGATACGACGCTCGATCCGCACCTGCCATGCGGGGACACCCCCGGCGGTCCTAGGTGCACGTTCAGCGTCCGGAAACTTGACTCGAGCAACACGGCACGCCGCGATGGCTCCGCAGTACATAATGGAGTGCGTATCATCTAAGTCTTTACTAGTCCGCAGGAATGGATCTAGCAAATCATTTAGGGCTCCCATTAACGCTAGATTGCGTCTATTCATAGGCAAGCGTGGTAATCGTGGCCTAGGGATGTTTGTGGATCGATACTGCGTAATTGCCTCTTCCAAAGTCCTCCTCAGTTGCTCATTGGCTGAACTACTCACACTCTGATTCGCGATCCCCTCCTCATCGGCGCTGGGATCAACCCGCGGTGCCCCCGATGCCAGGTCGGGTGCAGGCATCGGATCCGGCGACGTGGCGAGCGGATCCCGCGCCGAGGTGGTGGTCGCGCGAACAGAGAGAGTCTCCCGCCGCGTCATCCAACCGCTTTAGCCGCTGAATGACGCGCACCTGATCCGATAACCGCTGCGCAGTCGTGTCAATGGTTGGGTCAAGGGCCTGAAACAGAAGAAGTATCCGGTCACGATACGCGCACAGATTAGTTCCCCCCTCTGTAGCCCCATAGTAGGCGCGCATGACATTCTCGTTCATACTCTGAGACCATCTCATGCGACGCACTACACCACCGGCAGCGGGAGCTGTGGGCGGGGCGGAATGCCCCGCAAGCCCCAAGCGTGCCGGCAGCAGTGGCCGTCCGCGTCGCGCAGGTGTTTGTGGCGGCGGTGGCGGCGGCCCGCTTTTGTCACTGGATTCGTCTGTGTCGGGCGCTGTTTCGATGTCGCCGCCCGGCGACGAAGTGACGAAGAAGATGACGAGGCGGGCGAGGGTGGTGGTCGTGCGTGGGTAGTACCCGCTCTTGTTTTACTCCTTGTTATCATGCTTTGAAATGTACGTGTTTCGCCCAAATTTATTTGAGCACTAGCTGTCAACTGTCTATTTGTGATTGTGACCCGTCGTTATATTTACAGGCAATAACTGTAGCAACCTTCATATTTCCTTTGATTTTTGGGTTCACTTCGTGGTAAATAAGACCAAATAGAGGCAAAAACACGTATAAAAATAAATATTTAGCAAAATAAATTAACAAGGCGTGTGTCAGTGTCAGCGGTATTTTTTTTTTTTGACGATTTGATATTTATTATTATTATTATTATATTATTAGGCAGGCGTCCGGTTCTTCATCCAATAGCCCAGTAGTTAGTCCATACTTTTCACCCAATAGCCTAGTACATTTTAGACTCCATTAACTCTCAATAGTCTAACACCATGGCGGGTGCTGTCTCTGCGTGTGTCCCATGACACGGGTAGGGGCAGCATCCGCTTAGTGTACCCCTCACTTTTCATTAAATTGTCGAAAGGGCCTCTGCGCGTTAGCTTCGGCTCCGCATATGCCTCCCAAAGGTCCGGAACACAATTGTTCCGTGGTCGGGAAAGACATACAAAAAAAAAAAATAATAATAGGAAAAAATCAAGCGACAAGATTGTTCGAATCAATGTCCTCACTAATCAAGCTCTGTAAGAATTGAGATTTCGGCCACCGATCAAATAATACTAAGGATACATAAACAGCCCAAAAGATGGACCCCACAATAGTACCGCAAGAACGACTCGCGCGGTACTTTCTTTGGCAGTCTTATTACGGTATAAGACTGGCCGGTTGCAAATTTTTAGAAGCCATATTTGCCAGAGAGTTCTAAACCAGGAGAGGCCTTAGGTATCATGTCCCCTCTGTCAAAAGTATTGGCAGGAAAATCTAGTACATCTATAAAAACTATTTCAATAATCGATGTCACGCACTTTCGTCATCGCTGTCGATGGATAACAAGCTCCGTGAAAATGCCCTTATGCGCTGTTTTTGGATGTAAACAATGTTATATTTCGTCTAGTTTACAAAAAGATGAAATACCATTTCAGATGTAAGTAAAATTTTACTTTACTTATCATTAATTTCGTAATAAAAGATTTAACCTAAATCGAAAATCAAGCTTCGTTTACAGAATCGATTCAAAGACAATCGTTTTCTTTCTGACGGGCAGTAACTATTTGACGTTTGACATTTTTCCATATTTAACGCGCTTAAGGATTGCTGTCTTCTATATTTTGTTTGAAAATACAATCAAAAATGATCTTTGACTTTTTTGTTTGACATTTGCAAAGACTGCATCCAATAATGAACCATATGTTAACGTATGTACAGTCGACTATCTATTGCTCCATTTAGTGTTATGAAGTATAAAAAGAATACGTCAAATATGTTTGGTGTTTTCAAGTCAAAGGTACATCTTTGTCGGTTGTCAATAAAGCGTTGCTGCCATAAAAAATCATTTAGAAATAAACTGTATTGACAACCGACAATGATGTACCTTTGACTAGAAAACATCACATGCGTGCTACCTCGCCCCCCTCAGATTTTGGCAGACTTTTTTTGTTTGGAAAGATGAGGCGAAGCGTACTCCATTTATAGAGCTTTATGATATTTGCAGTAAATCTGGCTTGAAACTGTACCTCTTTTACGTTAACATTGTATAACAATTGCTCGAATAATCATTGTATAACATTGCATATTCGAGCAACAATGTAAAGGAGGTGTAGTGATTCAAACAAGCTTTACTGAAAAAATGTATCGTGAAAATTTGTAACCGGACAGTCTTATAATGTAATAAGACTCTCAGAGAAACCGCTGCACGAATCGTTCTTGCGGCACTATTGTGGGGCCATTTTTTGGGCTAATTGTGTATCCCTAGTATTATTTGATCGGTGCATTGCATATATTTCGATACTTAATAGTAAGTTTTAAATCATTGGTATGGTCTTAGATAGTGTTTTCATAGAATTGTTTGTAATCTGCAGTATGTTTATACGGAACGACGGGACAGACGACTGAACATTTTGGGGCTATTACCTTAGAAGATGAGATTTTTACCACGGAGTCAACTAACGGGACGGACATGAATGTAACTCGAATTTGCAGGTATCGTTTATTACAAGTTTATTTTAACCTCCATTTAGTTAGGGATATACTCAGAGATATCTGCCCGACAAATGTCTGCCAGATATGCCCGCTAGACAGATCCGTCAATGTATGTCGCTATTCAGATCTGTCTGCAGACACATCTGCTCCCCATTTATTTATTTATTTAAACTTTATTGCACATAAGGAAACTTAACGTACAAAAGGCGGACTTAATGCCATAAGGCATTCTTTACCAGTCAACCTTTAGGGCAAAACAGAAAAGATTGTAGGCGGTGCATCTAATGAAATTAATAACGAAAAGTTAAACTAGAATATATAAAATACATACATATAAAACTACTACATATATTATAATATACATACAAACAAATACTTATACATATATGTAATTTTATCTCGCCAAGAAAAGCACTTTGGGAGAAGATACAGAAAATTTTACTTTGAGCTACCAGCAAAGAAAGCTCGCACAGACCTTTTAAAAACTTAGCTCGACGGAGCTTTTCTAATTTCATACCCATTCCCGCCATACTTTCAGAGACAGATCCAGTGAGCAGTGTATCCTATGCTTTTGATACTTCAAACCTGATGATTATATGCAATAGAGACACACAGTTGTTGAAATGAAAATATCATAATATTATCCATTTCTAATTGCCAGGGGTTCAAATTCTGAGAACTGTAGATCCAAAAGGAATGAAGATAACATTTTTATAAGAATTTTGGCTTCCGATGACTGGGAATCAAAATAGGGGTGTAGACAATGTTTTTATTTAAGTACATATACATATATATAAAATACCTACAAAATATATTTAAAAATTATAGCCCACGTATATTAATTAAAATGCCTTAAAATAAATTTAATTTTAAATTTTGCCGCTAAAACGCTAACGTCTGTCAAGGCGTCACGATCCTCCAAACAACGACATCATTCTATGTATACGGACGAGGTTAAATATAGCAAATGACAATGTCATAATTTTGTTAATAGGAACAATAGGTCACGCGCTGTGTGGTGTCTTTCACGTGATAACGTGGATGAAATGTTTATTTTTTGTAATGAATTTAAAAGATATTATAAATAGGCATGTATTTAACCAGGCTGCTAAATAATTGAATTTGGGTAGCTATAAAAAATAAAAATGGGTACCAAAATTAATAGGTTGGCGACTAATTTGGGGCCGTACATTGGGCCATATGGGCTGTTTTTTATGGCGCTAGGCGCTGATTGTGGCCGAAAACTGTTACTTTCTAAGGGATATATCTCAATGACGTCTCATTCAAAAATTTTTAAAAAAAATATATGTTATTTACCATTTCATGTACAACATTGTCAACGTTTGAATAACTCGTGTAACGTATAGTTTCTCGGTTATGTAAATGTAACGAAATGTCATTTTACGGTTAATTTTGCTTATATCTACTGAACGGCTCATTCTATTTAAAATATTGTTGAACTAAAAAATATGTACTACAGAAAACTACAAACTCAATGTAGGATATTTAAATTGATTAAATTTTCTTAAACAACTTGATCATAATTCCACATTTCGTGCGTTATTAGCTCGAAAACGGCGTTGCTGGCAGTAGTGAGCTAGCTTTGAGACGAGAAGGCTGTATCGCTCGTCGCTCCGTGCTTCCCTTGTATCACATATACTTGTGCTTGGCCCGTGAGCAATAATATCGGACTTACTGTGCCTAAAGACTAAATAACTGCAGAGGGTTCATGCGGTGCGGATATAACGTGTCTTCCCGGAATCAATAATGTATAGACGTTTTATCTTTTAAGATAATGTACTCGTATGCATGTTTATGTACGTTCTTATAAAAAGTGTATTTTATTTAGATTATAATACAAGTAAAAAACAAATGAAATAAAAATGGAGAAAACACGAAAATCATGAATCCCATATTGCTCTGAAAACAAATTTGGTCATGTAAGTAAACTAAAATTATTATGTTTTAGTAGACGCATGCATCACACAAAATAGGCCTTAGTCGTTGAGTTGCGGAAATATGCTAGTACTGCAATACTAATAATTAATTTGCCGAGGGCAATGGCTAGTGTGTTGCATCCCCTTTTCACAGACATCTGGGAAACGGGTCAAGTACCCGAATGTTGGAAAGAGGGGATAATCATCAAGCTACCTAAACAGAAAGGAGACCTGTCCCAGTGCTCCAACTGGCGCGGAATAAACCTGCTGCCTGTCTGCTCCAAGGTTTTGTGCAAGGTTCTGCTAAACAGAATGTCGGCTGCTGTCGATTGCAGGCTCAGGGATGAGCAAAGTGGATTCAGAGCGGGACGATCGTGTACGGATCAGATTAACGTCCTGCGCATGATCTTAGAACAGTGTCATGAGATGAAAAGCGAGCTCCATGTTCTTTTCGTGGACTTCGAAAAGGCTTTCGACAGGGTGAAATGGACAAGCATATGGCGAATACTGAAGCAAAGGGGAATACCAGTCAAGGTCATAGAAATAATCAAGTGCCTTTATGAGGGATCCACTTGCCGAGTAATGCACAAGGGCCAATTGTCAGATCCGATACCCGTCACTGCTGGAGTTAAACAGGGCTGCTTGCTGTCGCCATTGCTGTTCCTGATTGTCTTGGACGACGTGATGCGCAGAGTTACCAGTCAAGAGGAAAGGGGGCTGTCTTGGGTCAATGGAAAAACCCTTGAAGACATTGACTTCGCTGATGACCTGTGCTTACTCGCCACGACACGAGACCACCTGCAATCGAAGACAGATGACCTGGCCGATCTCGCAGTAAGAGAAGGATTGCGTATCAACTGTGCTAAAACGAAAGCTATGCGCCTAAACACCACGAATGTAGCGCCAATCCTAGTAAACGGGGAGCCAGTTGCGCAAGTGGCAAACTTCACATACCTGGGAAGCGTGGTGGACCCACAGGGAAGCGCAGAAGCTGATGTTGAAGCTCGCATCAATAAAGCCCGCGCCGCATATGCACAGTTGAAACCCGTATGGACCTCCACAGTCATCACTCGCCGCACCAAGCTAAGGGTTTTCAACTCTAATGTTAAGTCGGTCCTCCTGTATGGGTGCGAAACATGGCCTGTCAAACAAGACATAACAAATAGACTCCAGGTGTTTGTAAACAAATGTTCGCGGCGGATCGTAGGAGTCTACTGGCTACAGACCATCTCGAACACACGACTATGGGAGTTGACCGGCCAAAACCCTTTAGCCAAGGAGATTATTTTGCGGAAGTGGCGCTGGATTGGCCATGTTTTGCGAAGGCCAAATAGCCACCTACCCAAGCAAGGGCTGACTTGGCAAGTCCCTGGAAAAAGGGGGCAAGGTCGTCCTCGTACCACCTGGAGGCGCACAGTTGAGAAGGAGGCTGCATCAACTGGCCTTGGATGGGCGGAGTTGGAGGAGGCCGCACAGGACCGTGACCAATGGAAATCCCTTCTGAGAGCCCTATGTCCCTGATGAGGGACAACAGGATATCATCATCATCATCAATAATGAATTTAATAAAAAACCGAATTTATTTAAACATATTTATTTAAGAATACCGTGTACTAAACGAATGTAATATGCGTTTTATTTTAAGATTAAACACAATCTTTAATGTTATACTTTATACTCATTTATCAAATCTAGAAATTGCGAAGTAAACTGCAAAGGATTGCAGATAAACCGGCCAAGAGAATATCGGGCTATGCTCAGTGTAGGGAGCCGTAGTTGCCGGCCTGTTACAATACATCCATTCAAAAGGTAGTCTATAAAGAAATATTTTGTGGCACTTACGTTATTTTACTATAGGCATAACTCAAAAACGGCTCAACCGATTTTATTCCATATAGTTTTTATTGAAAATACGTGATAAGTATTTCAATGGCCTCACTTCCAGGAATTTTCCCAATTTTTTTGGACCCACGGTTCAAAAATCAAAGAGCATTTTAACTTTCGAAGCTATTATTTACGAAAGTATTCGTTTTATCCAAAAGTTGTTTAAGGCATATTCTTCTTTAAAGATCTATCCAACAATGGGTTTCAGATACTTATTGTTTTATCACTTTGTAGGCGTAATTAAAACACATAATTACTCATACCAAATTTCAGTCTACTAAATATCACTGAGCAAAGCCTGATTGAGAATCTGATAAAAAATTGCTGATATTTAAGAGTTCAATGTATGTAAGAATAAAGGAAAAAAAGCTTTTTTTTATACCACGACGCTGGCAAACAAGCATACGACCCGCCTGATTGAAAGCAGTTATAATGCCTATGGACGCCTGCAACCCCAGAAGATTCACATGCGCGTTGACTACCCTAAAAAAAACTTTACTAGGTATGTCGGTGAAATGCAAATAAATACATATTTTATATTAATTATCAACACAAGTGAATAAATAAATTACTACTAAGGGTTAATACTACCTATCAAATATCTTTAAAAAACCGGCCAAGTTTGTATCGGACCATGTATAATGTAGGGTTCCGTAGAAAGTAGTTTCTTGGAGATAACTCAAAAACGGATGGACCGATAATATGTGAAATAGTTTTCGTAGAAAATTAAGTACTAAGCCTTCTTGGTATTTTTTCATATTTTTTAGACTTACGGATTAAAAGTTAGATGGGGGCTATTATATTTAGACTTTCGAAGCAATTATTTCTGAAAATATTGACTCAATAAAAAAGTTTTAAAAATACTCCATATATATATATATATAAGATATTTTTAAAGCCGTATCGTACAACATGTTCATATTTACAAAAAAAATATTTTTGACATTTAGTTTGGCATATGTATGTATGGAGTGCCTCACCTAAAAGATTTTTTTAGCAATTTAGCCAGAAAACTAAGTAGCGGCACATGAAACACACCTCTAGATAAAATTTCAGTAATATATGTTTTATAATAAAAATGGCTGTGACATACGGACGGACAGACGGACATGTTTCAAAAAACTTTTAAGGGTTCCGTTTTGTTCGGCTATGGAACCCTAAGAAGTGTTTGCGCTGTGTTATATTTTAAAGATCTAAATTTAATGGGCTTACAGCTCTCATTTGTATGACGATTTCGTGCACAAATACCGCTCCTTACATGTGCATTTTTACTATTCGCAACTCGCAACAGGCTTAGTTTTGTTAATTTATCGTAATTAAGTGAATTTTTACGGTTAATATTTAAAATCGCAACAAAAAAATAACCATCTATTAAGTTGACTCGGTGCGGCAGCTCATCAAAATTTGTGAGGGATACGCCGAGCAGCATGGTCTAAGATATAACACAGCCAAGAGTGAGGTGCTAATACTCAAAGCTCGTAAGTATAATCCGACTACTGAGCCTAGGATCATGCTGTGCGGTATACCCCTAAAGGTGGTAGATCGCTTCAAGTATCTGGGACATATGCTCACAGAAGACTTGAGTGACGATCTGGACGTGGAGAGGGAGAGAAGATCGATGGCAGTGAGAGGCAATATGATCGCCCGCAGGTTTGCACGCTGTAATAAATCAGTAAAATTGACGCTCTTTAGAGCCTACTGTCAGACGTTCTACACGTGCAGCCTGTGGGTGAGGTTTACACAACGGGCCTATAATGCATTACGCGTTCAATATAATAACATCCTGAGGATGCTGTTGCGGCTGCCGAAACACTGCAGTGCGTCTGGAATGTTTGCTTAGGCACGAGTAGACGATTTCTTTGCCATAAGGCGAAAAAGAGTCTGCTCTATGCTGTGGCGAGTGCGCGGCAGCAGCAACGGTCTTCTTAGGGTGTTGGCCGAGAGACTCGACTGCCAGATTACGAAGGTGTGGGTGGAAGTGGCTATTGGCAGAGCTAAGTAGCTACGTGCTACATGCTTGGTCTGACAATAGCCAATGCCTTCTAATATATTTATTATTTTATTTTTAATGTTAATTCAAATTTTATGTTTAATTTTAATTCAAATGTAGTATTAATAATTTTATTTTAATGTATGGATCAATATGGGTCTGAAATAAATGAATTTTATTTTATTTTTAAGCTCACTTGCACAGCAAAAAATATCCAAATTCACATGAAAACACCGCTTTGATGTGCATTCAGTTATTTTTGCTGTACTAGTCAGTATTTTTTTATTTATTTCTGAGATGCGGAATATTTTTAACCATATTTCGTAAATTCATAAATATTTTGCCGCTCACTGTACTTCAAATTCAAAATCTATGTTTTCATTTTTTTACATAAAAATCTACTAATCGAGATCGTTATTACTTATCTTATTTAGTAGCATTCCTAAAAAATGTCATCGTAGTACTTAATCACAGTATTCAAATCACAAAACATCCACAAAAGGATTAGGTATGATTATTATAAATCTGCCCGCGCGCCTCTGAGTAAAGTCATATTCTTTGAACATTATTGCGGTGCATCGCGGCGGATTTACGCACGATCGCAATGAGAAGGGTACGCGGGTGGCGCGGGTAGCGAGCGCCCAAACGCTCAAGGACACTCCGGCGACAATCGTCTTAACTATAGGTAGGTATCAAATAATTATATTGAAATCTGAATTTATAACTGGGAAGCATTTTAAGAAGCTTTTTTTTAATCGAAAACGATTACATATTAAATTAAAAATAAGGTACTTTTAAAATATTTAGGAAGCAATTAAAGTGAATTATATATTCAATATTAGTACAACGGGCAACTTTACACGAGCTTTAATTGTAAGATAAAATGGATTCTTAAAAAGTTACTAGGGTCTAGAATATTGGTAGGTAAGTATCTATAGTCAGATATCTAGAACCAAAATTCATATGCCACATATGATTTAGAAAAAATGAAAGGTGCCTTTTGTACAGTATTACCAAAATACCAACCTAGTTAATAGAGCATAATGAATGGTGCCTTTTGTGTAGGTATTACCTAAATACCTACCTACCTAGTTAATGGAAAATATGAAGGGTGCGTTTTGTGTAGGTATTACCTAAATACCTACCTATACTCCTTAGATTGTTATTAAATAAAAAACAAACATTGAAAACATTGAAAAAAGAATCAACCCAGCAGACCTATACTTCCTTTTTTAGGGTTCCGTAGTCAACTAGGAACCCTTATAGTTTCGCCATGTCTGCCCGTCCGTCCGTCCGTCCGTCCGTCCGCGGATAATCTCAGTGACCGTTAGCACTAGAAAGCTGAAATTTGGTACTAGTATGTATATCAATCACGCCGACAAAATGGTAAAATAAAAAGTGGAAAAAAATGTTTTATTAGGGTACCTCCCCTATACGTAAAGTGGGGAGTGATTTTTTTTTTCATTTCAACCCTAACGTGTGAAATATTGTTGGATAGGTATTTAAAAATGAATAGGGGTTTACTAAAATCATTTTTTGATAATGTAAATATTTTCGGAAATAATCGCTCCAGAAGTAAAAAAAAATGTGTCCCCCCCCCCTCTAACTTTTGAACCATAAGTTTTAAAAATATGAAAAAAATCTCAAAAGTAGAACTTTATAAAAACTTTCTAGGAAAATTATTTTGAACTTGATAGGTTGAATAGTTTTTGAAAAAAAATTACAAAATCATTTCTGAACTAACTTTGTAATTTAACCGTAAAAGTAGGTGTTTATTGTACCTGTAATTTCTACAAAATCACAATGAAATGACGTGCTTTCAAATAAAGTAAAAACGGTGAAAATCGGTTCACGCAATAAAGAATTATCCCATAAAAATTATCTTCCATACTTTAAGCTCGCGCGCAATAGTTTACTTAATTTGCCGATAGATGTCGCTGTACGTGGAACGCTCATATCATATCCTACATGGCGGTGTTATTTTAACTCTTAAGTGGGGACACTTACTGTGACGGACGGAAAACTACGGAACCCTACACTGAGCGTGGCCCGACACGCTCTTGGCCGGTTTTTTTGGATTAGAAAAATCGTGCGATTGTCGTAGTTTTCCCTCATAGGTCTGAAAAAAAAGACGTAGGCGAAATGGATCATTAATTTTCAATTGTGAAAAAAAAGGAGGTATAGTCGCCTACCATACTTCTACACAGTCCACACCTTCTTAAGTTTTAAAGGAAAAGAAAAAAAAACATATTGCAGTTTATAATAATCATTACTTGTTACTATAAAATATAACGGTTACACTCACGTCACTTTAGTCACTTCGCGCGACATGCTTCATGTTTTTATGGAAGACAGATTGTAAACTGAAATTTGGAGCATTAACTGAAAAACAGAATCTGTCATGTGAGTTGCAAGCATGTTTTTGTCATGCAATGTGTAAACATTTAAATGTAAAGGTATTTTTTAACCGACTTCAATTTCATAGAAGGAGGAGGTTCTGTATTCGGTTTGGGCTTTTTTTTTATGTATGTTCACCGATTACTCTGAGACGCGTAGTCCGATTTGAATAGTTCTTTTTTTGTTTGAAAGGGTCTACTTCCAAGGTGGTCCCATATTAATCTGGTGCTGTTCTGATGATGGGATCTATGAGGAATTGAGGGAACTCCTCAATTTTTAAAGGCATATGTATGGTGATTTGGGTGTTTTCTTAAGCAACTCGAGGGTTTTCTCTCGGAAACCACCAATTTGATGATGTGAACGTCATGATGATAATTGTTTTGATGATAATGATGATGATTTTTTTAAATGTGGGATGTTCAGCGATTACTCCGAGACCCGTGATCCGATTTCAGGAATTCTTTTTTTGTCTGAAAGTAACTACCTCTGAGATGGTTCCACATTAATCTGGTGCTGTTTTGATGATGGGATCCATGACGAATTAAGGGAACTCCTCAATTTTTAAAGGCACATGTATGGTGATTTGGTTTGTTTTTTTAAGCAACTCGAGCATTTCCTCTCGAAAATCACTAATTTGATGGAGTGGACCTAATGATGAAGACCACATATGATAAGTGGAACTTTCCTTACATTGAGTTACGTATTATGAACTTTTTCTTATATATCTTCACCGATTATTGCGAGATCCGTTGTCCGATTATGATAATTATATAACCACTAAAAATGGTAAAATAAAAACTTTTTACAAAGAAAGATAAACCGACTTCAAAAAGGATAAAATAAATTATTATATTATTTATATGCGTTACAAACTGATATGTTTGAAGTCGGTGCCAAGCCAAAAAGTTACAATACCGGTCAAATCAGCTTCAAGTCTGAAAATCACAAAACATATCGATACCTACTTATATTGAAAAGGTGAATGTGAATCTATCTGTTACATTTTCACGTCTAAACTACTAATACAATTTTGATGAAATGTGGTACCTATGTATATATTCTCTGATACACGTCTACTTTGTCAATAATCAGAAAAAGGCGGCAAATAAAAATAAAAAACACGTATGGTCAACCATAGAAAATTTAAATAACGTGCCTTTTTCTACTGAAAAGGTGTGACCCACACACCCAGTGTGTCTGACTATAGAAAAATCAATCTAGCCATTGAATTCTTTTACACTTCGATAAAACACCTTAGATGAAGTAGAATAAATAATTCAAACCGAAGCACGGGCTCCGTTCAAGATATGGTTAGTCCGACAACTAGTAAACAAGTTTATTAACAAACATCATAAGACGCATGATTATATTTTCTTTATGTACTAGAATAAAAAACCTACGTACAGTCAATACCAGAATTAGTTCTATAGTATGAAGAACAATTCACTGAACACATACGCCTCGTTCGTATTAACTGTTTTGTGATTTTCAGACTTGAAGCTGATTTGACCGGTATTTTACCTTTTAGGCTTGGCACCGACTTCAAACATATCAGTTTGTAACGCATATAAATAATATAATAATTTATTTTATCCTTTTTGAAGTCGGTTTATCTTTTTTTGTAAAAAGTTTTTTGTAACACTCAACTGTAAAGGTATTTTTGACCTCGACTGTTCCTTTGCTCGTCTTCGCACCTAAATCTTCCTAGGCTTATTTAATAGTAGATTGTTAACCAAGGGTTGAAATGAAAGTGACCCATTTTACCTGAGATATAGTTCGAGGGTGAAATGGGTAATTTCACCCGAGTTAAACACTCTGCTTTTCATTTCGACAGTGAGGAAAGGACAATACTACACGCACATTTTATAAAACAGGTATATAAAGAATAATCTATAAAAATGTTAAGTAAAATTTGAACAATTTGAAAAAGACAAATTCAATGTTTTGCCTGTGGTCTAAGAGGAGAGCATCCGGATGGGCACCGGCTCAATCCACAACTAACACAGCTAATTACTTTCCACCCTAGGCATGAACAAACAATTTTCCACCCGGCTATCTACCCAGGAAAATAGAACTTTCCGAGCAGGAGAGATGAAAAACTACAAATTACTCAGATTTTTTTTAAATATATTTATTGCCATGGAAGATTCATGTGGAAAACGACCATTACCTAACCAATATGCATACCAGTCGCGCAGACAATTTTTTTTATACCACGACGGTGGCAAACAAGCATACGGCCCGCCTGATGGCAACTAACAATGACCCTATGGTTTGCAAAACATTCTATTTAATTTTCTTAACTACCCCCTTAAAGCACCTTTCGCAGCAGCAATTTCAGAGCAAATAGACATTGTGACAAGACAGAGTAGTACATGCTTCCTTTTAAACCATTTTGGTATGGAACCTTAAAAATATTCCAGTTTCCTGAAATTTTAGTGCTTCTGTAATTAAAATGATACCAGCAATTGATACCCAAAAAATGTTTAATTAGGTAGAAACAAATAGCTGGCAACAAATATTTAAACCAAGCCTGCTTTGAATAATAGATGCCAAGTTAATATTTTTGTTGCCAACCTATTATTTCAAGTTCCCAGTTAATTTTTTGGTCAGCTATATATTGCTTCCGTTTTTCATTAATATGATGCCACATGTTTGAGGCTTATAAAAAAATATTGTCGCTAAAATATTAATTCACGGCCAATTTATATTATTATATGCCTTAGAAAAGTTGTCGACTCATGTTTTAGATACCCGGAAAATTATAAGCCTTATAAATATAATAAGCATAAAAGTGTGATTATCGATAATTGTTAGCGACACTACCAAACATAACACGGACGAGACTCCAGCCCATACGACGGAGCGAGACATCACCGAGGGAACGAGAAGGACGACGAGCGGCGAGCGACTATCCCCGCGTCCTGAAAGCTTGCGACCGTCCTGAAGGCTGACGACCGTCACTGAAGACTTATTGTGATATGTGATTTGTTATGTTATGTAAATATGGTTAAGTTTGTATTCGAAATAAAGAGATTTAATTTAAGTAGGTAGAGTCAAACTTAGAATGTAAACTATTATGATTTGAAATATTTAAGTGAAATACGTGTATTAGATTTAACTTGGATAGTTTAAGATTTGAAATTGTAAGTTTGTATGGATGAATGGATAGGAATTCCCCAATAAACCCCTTAACTAGAGAGCGGATAGATAGGTAGGAATTGTTGGCAGGCATAGATAATTGAAGTACATTATCTAACAATAAACTTTAACCTTACGCCCTGAGTCCCTACAGTAGGTAAAAGATGGGGTAAAGGTATAATAAAACAATAATGTATGCTCGGAGATTAAAGAGCTCTTTATTGAGGTAACCGTAGGGCCTATCGCTAAACGCGTAGACTACGTAGGTAACTGTTCGGACTCACGACGTAATGGCAGTCATAGAAACTCTGAAAGAAAGAAAAATTTTAAAAACATAGTGAAAATCTAGCTTACGAAAATACATTTTGGAATAGGGTCGGCCAATCAGAGCACCGATTAAAAAGCCAATTAGGTCCTAGAAGGGATAGGGCAATTAGAAAGAGAGGACATGAGAAAAGCACTCTGATTGGACGAAATTCCAATAAGAATCCAGGCAGGTATATCCGCTCACTAGTAAATCAAATCGTGCTATAAACATCCATACAAACCGGTGGAAATCATTCAGTAATTCGGACAAGCAGCAACAAGAAAAATAAATAGAAGAAACCAACTGGACTTTGGATCACCGCTCCCCTCCTTCAACAGGAAGATTTTCTACGGGCTACTCATCGAGCGTCGGCTGGCAGTGCGGCGTGTCGTCTGTTCGTGCCAGAGCCCTCGAGACTCTGTCACGTGGTCCTACATCTACTTACGGAGCTTTCGTCGACGGGGTACTTCGCTGAATCAGCTCCGCGCGGGTAACGGCTGAGTTAGGATCGGCAACCGTGGATATACAACATAAGCTATCGAAGGAAAATACCATATTACAGGCTGCGGTCTGTAATATTTTGGTCCATTCTCACCGGGATAGCTGTTACTACGTGCGGAATTCAGTGAAGATCGACGGAGGCTCCGTGTTCGTCGTCGACGGGAAAGGATCGACGGCGCCGTGGAAGATTGTTTGGAGCATTCGCGGGTAAAGGCGTCGTGAATTGGTACGACGCCGCGATGCACAAGCGCAAGGCGGGAGCAACTACGCGATCAGTCACATCTACAATGGACGATGAAGAGCGGCGACGTTTCCTCGAGGCCGGAGCAGCGGCCGCGGAAGAGGCGCGACGTGCTGCGGAACAAAACCAGAATCTGAATCAAAGCAAGGACAGGACAGCGACGGGGAACGAGACGTCCCCGCCCCTACCTGCCAACGAGTCGGAACATGGCCTGGACAACGAGGCGTCGCGGAACCGTGTCGCGCCGAGCGGAGAGCTGCCGCCGGCCGACAGCAACGTCTACGCCAGGGACTCACCACTATCGCCTTCGACGGAGACACAAGGCACCAACAACGAAGAGGCTAGAACGCGAGCAACGGAGCGACTAGCTAAACCACAACAACAGAAGCAACCGGAACCAAGCCCGAGTCGAGTTTCATTCGCCAAGCCGAAGCCCGTGCAACGCGCGCCGCGCCGACCGCGGTCAACGTCGAGCAGCCGCGCCGCGACATTACGAAAAGATGCCGAGCTACAAGCGCAAGAGGAATTGGCGGAGCTACAACGACAAGAAATTCGTCTCAACCGGGAGCTAGTGAACAAGCGTCTGGAGACACGCTTATCACACATCGACGCACAGTCAGCGAGGGACAGCGCTTCGGAACATTCGGGTGACGGCTACGTGAAGGACTGGCTGGAATCTTCCCAAGCGACGGGCGACCGACAACGAGACGGTCCCCACCGTGACTACGAGCCTGCGTCGCGAGTTCCTGAACGAGGAGGAGCTAACCCGCCGAGGCACGAGTCACACCGTACGGCGCGTTATCGACCGCCGGACGACGAAGCGCCTAGGCCATCGCCGGAACACACGGAACCTAGGACGCAGTATACGACGTACACACGAGACACGGCCGCCGAGAGTGCAGCGGCAAGCATGATGCAGGTTTTCGAGAAAATGCAGATGGCAGCGAGACCCGCACCGAAAGAAATATACGAGTTACCTCCGTTCTACGGCAATGTGAGTGAATGGAGAAGTTTCTACAACACGTATCGAGAGACATCGACGCGCTACAAGTTTACTGAGTACGAGAACGTAGCGCGCTTACGCGTAGCACTGAAAGGCGAAGCGAAGCAGTGCGTACAACACATACTAGCGACGGCAACGCGACCGGACCTTATTATGAAGATACTTAAGAAACAATTCGGACGTAGTGAAGTACTACTGGATCAAGCTTTGGAAGACTTACGTCGAATGGCACCGGTAGGGCCGAGTGCACACGACCTTAATAACTTCGCGATCAAGATTATGAACATCGTATCGACAGTTATGGACTTGGATCATCGTCACTACGCAGATAATCCAATGTTAATTAGGGAAATCACGGATCGATTGAGCCCTCATCTACGTAGTCGTTGGTGTGAATACGCGAAGAACCATCGACACAATATGGACCCGGAAATAATGCAGCTGGCAGACTTTCTAATGCAGGAAAGTGAACAAGAGCTCCTGTACTCACATGCGCGTGCGCCGACTGCGAGTCGTCGAGCTATGGTGACGACCGCCGCCGGGCGCGCCCGATATCCAACAGATAGACAGCCCGCGACGAGCGCCGCGAGAACATATACGGTCGGAGGTCAACCGCGCCGCGCTCCCGTGACACCGTTATCAAATAGAGTGACCTATGTGACGCAACAAGATAAGAACGTGAAGTTGACGTGTCTATTCTGCGGAGGCGCTCACAATACTACGGATTGCCGCAAGCTGTCATCTCTAACGATTGGAGCGCGCTGGGATTGGGCGCGACAGAACAGGATGTGCTTCAGGTGCATGGATGCAAAACATATGCAGTTTCAATGCAAGGCGAAAGGGTGCGACAAGGACGGATGTTCGCAGAGCCATCACAGATTATTACATGAAGACAGAAAAGTGGAGGGCGCCGCGGACGAGGCGCCGATACTTACAACGCGGGAGACAGCCCCGCCGCCCGTACCTCGAGAAGTTACTAGGAACGGGACAATGGAACAGGAAGCGAGTGAAGAAGTCGTGGCGAAGACTTATACAACTACTAGTTCGTCGAATGTGCTGTTGAAAGTATTGCCGGTCGTCGTGGAGGGCCCACGGGGAACGGCTCACATTTTTGCGATGCTGGACGACGCATCTACTTTATCCGTGGTGGAGGCCGATATCGCGGATCAAATTGGACTTACCGGACCAGAGTCACCGCTATGTGTACGAGGACTAGGAAACATAGCGCACCAATCGCAGACGCGGACCGTGAAGGCGAACGTACGGCCGCACAAAGGAGCCGGAAGTTACGAAGTGATACTACGGACTGTGTACGGTATTGGATTACGCAGTCAAACATTGAACAAACAACGCATGATGCAGTACGAGCACCTCAAGGACCTAAGTGAAGAATGTTACACAACGGGGGTGCCGCAAATGCTCATCGGCGCTGATCACTGGCACCTGCTGCTACCTCAAGAGATCCGGATGCGACGAGCGGACGAGCCGGCAGCCCTAAGATGTGCCCTAGGCTGGGTGTTTTTTGGAGCGATGCCCCGCAATCTAAGAAATGAAGAAGTTATCAATTATCATTGCTATTTAGACGACGAGATAAGAAATAGCACGGACGACGATCAATCGGACACGTTGTCGATAACGTCACAACAATATCGCGAGCTTTCCGAAGAAATTGACATCCTGGAACGCGAAGAAAACATAGCGCAGAGGCAACGGCGCAAACGGAGTCCATCGCCGCGATATTTTGAAATTCATCACCCGGTGTCCCGGGCGCCTGAGCAGTCGGAACGGATCGAGCCACGGGCGCCGGAAACCCGTGATCATACAACAAATAAAAACAGTGCAAGTCGCCTACGAAGACAGCCGAACAACTCGGAGCCCCGAGCATCAGCGCGAGCGGAGTACGAGAATCTTCCGACGCCGGGGCAGCGCGAGTCAGCAACACGAAGAAATCGCGAGACTCGCCCGAGATATCAACGAGTGTTAAGATCGCCTACACCGATGCCAGCCCCACTCGAGTCATGGAATTCACCGGTCCCGACTACTAGAACGAGGGTCGAGCCGCGGACGGATACGGGCGCGATTAGACGCGAGCCGCGAACGAGGGCGGCTCACGAAATATCGCCTAGGAACGAACGACGGTATCAACCAACACCGGAGGCGATGTGGACGACGCCCCGAGGCGAACCGCGGCAGAGAGGAGCCCGGCGCCGACGGACACCTCAACGGGCCGGACAGGCCGCGCCACGGCGAGCAGGCGCGCCCTGGCCACTTGTCACTCACCTTACTCAACCTATGTTCCGGAGGAAAGGAACAAACCCGCCGACTGAAGAGAGAAGTCACTTTGCAGAGACAGCACGTGCCTACGAAGAAGAAAACATAGAAAATAGGAGGCCGTCTATAACTCAAACAACAAGTACAACATGGACGTACAACGATCAACGAAGAGAGTTCGACGTGGCGTTACGGGCGAACAACAATCGACGTTATAATAAATGGACAGACACTACGGGTAATAACTTGAACCGGAGCGACGCGCAACGGGAACGAGAAGTACGCGCGCCGTTATCAAGAGTCTACTACAACTCGCAAGAAAGACGCAACGAAAATCACGAACGAGTCGAGAATCGTGATTCACAAGATCGACGTAGGACGAGCCATGGAAAGGATAAAACAACGAGTGCCGCGCAGTCGACGGCTACGAGTCAACTGCGAGCCCCGCCGAGCGGACGCTGGTCGCCCCGCCGGCAAAGGTCAACGAACGAGGCATCGCGTGACCTACCTCAACGGGTCAACGCCCCACAATGTGTACGAGATAATCTCGCTTTCAAGACTTCAATGTCTTTCCAACGTCAAACCCACGAACTACGTCGCAAGTTACAAGCACTTTCCACTTCTGCTAATTATAATAGCAATTCTTATCCCTCTAAACACCGGTACGAGTCAAACCGCGGACAAGAGACGAGGCAACGCGAGCGACGTTACGAGCAAACAAGAAGAGGGCCCCAGTACGAGTCATCCGAGCCCCGCATACCGAGGACGCAGAGCTGTATTGAAATTACAAGTGAAGTAACAAGAAGCGAACGAGAAGAAGGTCGCCGGTCGAGCAGCACGGCGACACGTAGACCGGCCAGCAAAGTCACCGTCCCTACGATACAGGGACCGTGGCCCCTCCGTCGGTCCTAAACGAACCCGAGACAGTGACGAAGCCTTCAACCAGCAGTGATAGTGTCGCAGCCCTTGCACCAGGTAGTTTTTGTCAAAACTAGGGGGCGCGATGTTAGCGACACTACCAAACATAACACGGACGAGACTCCAGCCCATACGACGGAGCGAGACATCACCGAGGGAACGAGAAGGACGACGAGCGGCGAGCGACTATCCCCGCGTCCTGAAAGCTTGCGACCGTCCTGAAGGCTGACGACCGTCACTGAAGACTTATTGTGATATGTGATTTGTTATGTTATGTAAATATGGTTAAGTTTGTATTCGAAATAAAGAGATTTAATTTAAGTAGGTAGAGTCAAACTTAGAATGTAAACTATTATGATTTGAAATATTTAAGTGAAATACGTGTATTAGATTTAACTTGGATAGTTTAAGATTTGAAATTGTAAGTTTGTATGGATGAATGGATAGGAATTCCCCAATAAACCCCTTAACTAGAGAGCGGATAGATAGGTAGGAATTGTTGGCAGGCATAGATAATTGAAGTACATTATCTAACAATAAACTTTAACCTTACGCCCTGAGTCCCTACAGTAGGTAAAAGATGAGGTAAAGGTATAATAAAACAATAATGTATGCTCGGAGATTAAAGAGCTCTTTATTGAGGTAACCGTAGGGCCTATCGCTAAACGCGTAGACTACGTAGGTAACTGTTCGGACTCACGACGTAATGGCAGTCATAGAAACTCTGAAAGAAAGAAAAATTTTAAAAACATAGTGAAAATCTAGCTTACGAAAATACATTTTGGAATAGGGTCGGCCAATCAGAGCACCGATTAAAAAGCCAATTAGGTCCTAGAAGGGATAGGGCAATTAGAAAGAGAGGACATGAGAAAAGCACTCTGATTGGACGAAATTCCAATAAGAATCCAGGCAGGTATATCCGCTCACTAGTAAATCAAATCGTGCTATAAACATCCATACAAACCGGTGGAAATCATTCAGTAATTCGGACAAGCAGCAACAAGAAAAATAAATAGAAGAAACCAACTGGACTTTGGATCACCGCTCCCCTCCTTCAACAGGAAGATTTTCTACGGGCTACTCATCGAGCGTCGGCTGGCAGTGCGGCGTGTCGTCTGTTCGTGCCAGAGCCCTCGAGACTCTGTCACGTGGTCCTACATCTACTTACGGAGCTTTCGTCGACGGGGTACTTCGCTGAATCAGCTCCGCGCGGGTAACGGCTGAGTTAGGATCGGCAACCGTGGATATACAACATAAGCTATCGAAGGAAAATACCATATTACAGGCTGCGGTCTGTAATAATAATTGTATATTAAACACTACCAGGAAAAAAATTATACGTATTTATTTACGTTTAGTGTCTTCACCCCTTTTGACAGAATCCAAAGCCCTGAGGCTTGTTACTATGCTGCATAACGCATAACGTACATATAACTGCCATCAGAAAACTCATTACAACTAGAGAACAAACCTTTATTGCATATACATGGGAAAATTCGACCGGTGCGGCTGTGACCCGGGTAGTCTAGGGGATATTAGGGCGTCGGCCGCAAATGCAGAAGACTATGGTTGGATTCCAGCCCTGGGCAACGGGGGCCTTGATTACTTTTTCTTTATCTATGACATCTATTTAGTTAATATTTAGTTTAGAAAACTCGTTTCACTTATAACCGTATTCCTTTTTTTTTTTTTTTTTTTTTATACCACGACGGGTGGCAAACAAGCATACGGCCCGCCTGATGGTAAGCAGCTACCGTAACCTATGGACGCCTGCAACTCCAAAGGAGTCACATGCGCGTTGCCGACCCTTTACAAAAAGGAGGATTCACTGTGTTGACGACTAAAGGAACAAGAAGGCATGCATGATAAATTACAATTTCGTCGGGGTTTCCCAATGACATATGGTTCTAAGGCGAGGCGGCTATCACACTGTTTCGGTTTCCACATGCGACGCGTTGTGCGAGCGAGATACCGCGTAAGTAAGAGCGGGAAGCTGGTCAGGATGCTAAGTCGATGTAACATTTTATTCCTGTTATTGTAGCGATGGCGAGTGGCAGTGCAAGAAGGATGGTGGGTGCATCCCCAACAACACGTTGTGCAACGGGTTGATCGACTGCAAGGATGCATCCGACGAGTATCGGGATATGTGTAACAATACGTTAGTATCAGTTTACAGTAGCATACTCATACCTACTCGTACGTATACAACTTAACACAGTGTTTTTCACAAAAAAATGCGGCAAAATTCAATGTGTTTTTTATGCTTAGCTTTATTAATGGCTAAACAGCAGCTGAGCCATTGAAGATAAGCATTGAAAACACATTGAATTTTGCCCTAATTTTTTTTAACAAAGTTTAAATTCAAACTCATTGTCCAATCGCAACGAAACGTATGCAGCGACACCGACAGTGTGCGAGCGATGGCTAGATAGCGCTATGCATGTCTCGCTCGCACGCCATAAAAGAGTAAGAAAGTAAGCGTTTGGACTGTGTTAAAGTAAGTGTGGGAGGATCACATACAGTGTGTCCTTAGCCAATTGGACAAAGCCATAAATCCCACATAGGGTTACTTCTCAGGAATGCTCTAACGCAATTTTTTTTAGATTAGAACGAAAGATAAGGATAATAGTTTTATAACCAACGTTATTTCCAATATCCGTCAACAAAAGGAAACATACTGTATTAGTCATTGGCAGTATTTTTCACAATAGTATCATAGTGACACGTCGCACAACGCAATGTGTTTGTATGTGACATTTGTCACATAAGACATATGTAATTAGTGTCATTCGTAAAAAATATGATATAATCTTTGATAATTAAACCAACCGGATGCGAGACGCGCACTAATTTCTATCAGAAAAAGTCTGCCAATTTCGGCGCGGGGGACGAGGAAACGCACACAAATACTGTTAACACTAATGCATTTTCCAATGACGTCGCTACACACGCACACGATAAAATTATCAAACACTAGCATAAAATATACTCACACAAGTACAAACACAGACAGAGACAACCTGTCCGTGAACGAGATAATGTCATCTTTAAGTAAACGTACTAGTGCGAGGAACGCGTCGATAGTAATATACTTAAGTATCGATATTTGTGACTTTTCAAGTCAAAGGTAAATCATTGTCGGTTGTTAATAGAGTTAATTTCTAAATGATTTTTTTATGGTAACGCCTTATTGACAACCGATAATGATGTACCATCGGGTTGGAATTGAAAAGGTCACATTTTATCGTAGATTAATTTATCGTATGCCTACATGTCACTGGATATAGATAGGCATTTCTTCCCTAGGGTAGTGGGAAAGCAGATGATGAAGAAAATCCAGTAAGTGCTGCGAGGTCCAGGTAGGACAGTAGAGCTGCCAAGTTTGTAACTCTTTTAGCACCACCCAGGGATCACGTGTAGGGTTGTCTAAGGTATTTCCTACGGACGCACAGAAACATTGATCGTAAGTTAGTTATATATTTTTGTTTCTTTACCAAGTATAAGGTTTAGCTATTGATAAAATTATAATGTTAAGTTGTAATTAAATATCAAGTTTTTCGACCAGAAAATTACTTACAATGTTAGTATTCTACGTAAGTTACTTTGTCTATTTGTTCAGGACAAATCTTGCAAGCTGATTTAGAATAACTTTTATATTATTAATTTAATATTTTGATGTGTATTTGCTTTTATATTTAGTGGAAAATACTACAAATTGGAAACAAATAACTATTACAATGAAACAATGAACTGCAAAGAACTCTGGAACATCACGGGATTCGAACCCACGTGTTTAGATTACCGTTCCAATGTGCTTCCAATTACACTAGACGTTCCTCTATCCACCTCAGTGAATTTTTCACTGTAATTAACAATGATGAATCAGTCACTAGCGACATCGTAATGTTCCAGAGTCCTTCGCAGTTGATATTTTGATTGTAATGGGCATCTGTTTCCAATTTGTGTTTCTATTTCTATTTCTTCATTTTCTATTATAAATAAAAAGTATAACATACCGCTAATGTTAATATCGACATTTATTTTTGTGCTGTCCCATCACTAAAACTTACCTGTTATGTACAGTGATACCAGAGTCAGAAATTAAAAGTGCCTATTTAAGGGGATAAGTGTGTATAACGTACCTTATTATAAATAAAATATAATCCATACAAAATTAAAATGCTACATAAAATGTATGGTGAAAATAAAGGAACGAATTAATTTCTAAACGGGAATATCGTTATTTCAAGCATCTACAAGTATATTTCACTTAAGGGGCGCCACACATTAGAGCGAAATTCAGTGCGGAATTCATTACACTAGCTGAAATTTGTCTATTAAAACGAAAATTTGTTTATGGTAGCTGTATTTTTGAGACCATAGACAAATTTCAGCTATTGTGCCGTACAGCACACATACGCTGAGTTTCTTACGCTGGTTCTTCTCATTTGGGGCTCCTTTCCGAACCAGTAGTAGTTTATTGCCCTTCCCATAATACGGTTTTAAAAAGATTTGAATTCAATACAGTTGTTAAACCAGTGTTTATGTTTTATTCCTCGACATCATTTAAAAAGCTATGCGTGTGAATGAGTTTTACCTTTGAAGTACTGACGTTAATCTTTTCATTTTTTCAATATGTAATTTGAATAATTTAAAAGTCGATTGAAATATGTTTAGAAACAAACTAATAACAACACACACACAGAGACACACTGCTTTTTTAACAGAGCAATGCTTTACAATTCTGGCTGTATGCCGAATGGGTTTCTGCCTAACCCACGGAGTATCTTTTAAGTGTATTTCCTAACCTGTCATAACAATGACAATGAATGACATAATGGCGGACGTATTTCTGCCGCACTGGAGTCGATTACTCTTGTTTGCAATATTTCACTTACCTCCCTCGATGTAATCGTGTTCATAATTGCATACCCAATTTATAAATGAATTCATTGGTACATTGGGTATGCAATTATGAACCCGATGGTACAATGTACTATGAAGAGTCAAGTTTAAAAATAACCCTAAAGCAGATGTAGTACCATTAAGTGGCAACACTTTTTGATTGACAATATTTTTTAGATTTTTCCTAATTTCGTACACTATTTGATGCTATTTAGACGTAATTATACTTACAGATGAAAAGAAACGTTATACTTCTGTAAACTAAATAATTCAGATCTTTTCTTACTTGAAAACACGCAGCAATTCAGCATTTTTACCTCAGATCGTTCCGCGCTGACTGACATTCATTGAATGGCGTTCACAGACTACTTAGTAGATACTACGTATGGCGTTTGACGCGCGACAACTAGTTTTATATAACCGCTACGACCAGTGGTCTTTAGCCCTGTACCGCTGGCAATATTTTGAGGGTTAAGTTTCGAAAATTCTAAAGTCACTTATTATTGAAGTTGGAAATACAGTGTGTACATGAGAATCTTTCAGTGCGTTTTGTGTCATATTCAATTGGTGCTTTTTTTGTAATTCAATAATTTGAGGTTAACTTTTTTAGCTTGCCATAACTTGAGTAATAGAATATTAGAGTTAAAAAATATAACTGTTTTGTATTAAGAACAGTTTTATTGTTGTACAAAACCAGTTTGTGTCATTTACGTCGAGTGCAATTTGATATAGTATGACAACGCTAAAAAACTACGTATAAAAAATTAGGGTTCATAAATTAAGGATTAACTATATCATCACCTTAAAATACGTCAATAAAATCAATATGTGTCAAATTAACCTCCTGGATCCTGGAGGTATCGATTCTGGCAAAACTGATATTTTTTTCATAAAATCGATTAAGTAATTATTTTTACATGATTTTTAAAGTGGGGCACTCCACTCATACAATAGTATGTTATTCAATCAAATACAAACACTGAAAACATTGAAAAAATAATCAACCCAGCCATCCTGAACCCATAGCTTAATTGGTAAAGCGATCGAGCCCCGGTAAGGCGTATCGATGCCAGGTTCAAGTCCGGCTGGGTTGATTATTTTTTCAATGTTTTCAGTGTTTGTATTTGATTGAATAACATACTATCGATTAAGTATGTAACCCATAATGTCGGAAAATTTGTAAAAAAAATCATGGCATTTTCCCCTCGATTTTTCCTTATGTTCTCAGGCGAGTACATGGGGACTTTGTCCTCACTCGAGGTACCAGTATCACATAAACAAAAAACTACAATAATCAAATTAACTTGCATGTAAGCTTACAAAAACTTCTTATTTGAACTTATTACTTATAGTACTAGCATTAATTAATTCAGTCTCAAATAAACCGAAATCCTATACCTAATAAATCAACCTATTTTGCATAGATAAACTTATAAAAAAAAATATTTGTACTTAACACAGGCTAACAAATGAAAGTCAGTAAACAATAAACTCTTCTGAAATAAACTATTGTACGTGTACAAATGTAACAATGGTACGTAAGTTGCATATTAAGTTAATTACCTTACTGTAATCTACTAACTAGAAATCACAGTTACAATTTTGTCTTAAGTCTGACATTTCTTAGGTCATTTTTATCCTACCATATAGTTTAGTTTTTAATTCAGTAACTTAAATCTTGATTCTTACATTAGATAATTTTTATCTTACTTTTAATATTAGTTTTTAGTTCAGTCGTTACGAAAATCAGTCAGTAAATCAGTAAATATTTTAAAAGTGACACAAATCTCTTCTCAAAAATAATCATCTTAATTAACAAAATAAAATAATAATCTCAAATTCTTTTATATTGTTAAGTAATTAAGCTGATTATTTTTCAGAACAGATTTGGCAATATTCTTGTTGTGATGTGTACATGTGTCTAACTATTCAGAGAAACTGTTTCTCTTGTCCTTCTGCTGTCGAAGAACCTACATTTGGTGGTGGAAAAGATGGGAACATCTTCGTTTTTAAAATCGTATGACAAATTTGGACTAATTCTCAGTCCTTTAAGCCTGAAAATCGGTAATATAACATTGTTTACCTTCATGTGAAATCAAAAAAACTTACAGTATTGAGACCGGTTGTACTCGTACGAGAACATAAATTACTTGTTTAAGTCCACGCGTACTCGCACGAGTACATAAACTTCAGAGCTATATAAAGCTAAAGTTTTTTAATTTTACCGAGGAAATCTACTTACTAACATATGAAATACATCATATATTTACTAATGAAAACCAAACAAAAATATATAATTAGACATTCATTGGGATACATTTGGATTTACTTACCGCGGGGCATGGTGTGGCCGGTAGTGTCAGATGTCTAAGCCGTACTGATCGCTGATTGGCCATCTGTGACTCGGTGTTTATTTTATTAGGTTTCGTTCGACAGTTTCGTTCGGAAACGTTCTATGTGTGCAAACTTGGTAAGCAGGTTTGACATTTGACAGGAGATTTTTAAAAATCTTATGTCCTCAAGTGAGGACCAGGGGATCCAGGAGGTTAAGCAATGAAAATTTAAGTTTCTTGGTAATTTCGTTTTTTTAGGCTGTTATCGTTCTAATAAATTATTAAAGTCACCAGAGTTCACATTATAATAATCAAAAAGGGACTTTAAAGTAAATATTTCAATTTGTGTCACTTTCATCAATGATATTTCGTCAAAAATTAAACAGAAACAATATTTGCGTTCAGATGAAATCTTCCTTCCTAACTATAGCGCGTGACCTTGATGGCACGCCTGTTCGGCGTGCTTTTGTAGTGACTACTAGAAGTAGACCCCCGACTCGCTTTTTAACAAGCTAAACCATGGGTCAACCAGGCGCTGGCATCTTAGCAGTTACGATGTAGGTACTTACTCACGGAGGCGCGCGCGGGATGATAAAGCTGACATACTTGACAAAGGAACTGAGCGGGAAGCCGGCGTCGGGGCAATGAACTCGTGCGTGTCTCGCCCATACGTATCTTTTAAGCGGTAGCTTACCGCGTGGTTTGTGACTAGACTGTTGAGTACATTTTCAAGCATCGTGAATTATGGGTAGAAAACGCAACGTATAAGTTTCGTTTTATTTTTGTTTTACTTTTGTTTTCTTTTTGTTTTTGGAACGAAGTTCCTTATCGGACGGTTCGCGGATGGGGGCTAAACGAAAAAAAGTCACATGACTGTCACGAAAAAGCGTCACGTCACGGAAACGCGAAACAAAGCCATACGATTGAGAAACATGTAAAATGGAATAAAGTAAAAAAAAATTAAAAATAGAATAAAGTGAAGTGAAGTGTAGTGAAAAGTGAAAAGTCAATAAAAGAAAAAAAGTCCTAAAAGTAAAAAAAGTCAAAAATGCCGTAAATTTCAAATATTTCAAAAATTTCAAAAACTTCCAAAATTTTAAATTACGAAAAAGTCAAAATTTAAACAACAACTTCGTTCCAACCGAGTGTTCCATGACACTTTTTTTAGTTTTTATTTCGTTTTCATTTTGTATTTATTCTGTTTTTATTTTGTATTATTTTATTTTTGTTTTATTCTTATTTTCTTCTTTTTTTATACCACGACGGTGGCAAACAAGCATACGACCTGCCAGATAGTAAGCCGTAGCCTATGGATGCCTGCAACTCCAGAGGTGTCACATGCGCGTTGCTGACCCTTTACAAAAACACTCATTTCTCAGTTTCTATACGAAAAATCTTAAAATTTACATGTTATATTGACGTCCCGTCGATGGTTTTTTTCGAAGTCCAAATGATATAAAAGTTCCATGTCCATTATCTCGGCCATTTTTGATTTTCGAGAAAAGTTTTTCAAATAAAACACGCTTATTTTAGCCTATTCTAGACGGAATAATCATAAAAAGTACATGTTAAATATAATGAAGTCCCGTCGATGGTTTTTTTTTCGAAGTCCAAATTATATACAAGTTATAAGTCCATTATCTCGGCCATTTTGATTTTAGAGAAATGCTTTTCAAATAAAAGTACTGCACCAAGAAGAACGACGAGCAGCTTCCACTTTTATTATTTGTCGACGGTCAGTCAAATAACTAGAAAACCACTCAATCGCCGTAGGGCACATGTGGAGAGAACGCAAGATATCAAAATCGACAGTATGAAAAGCGTTACTAAAGTCCAAGAGTTAACACAGTTAGCTTTCTGTCATTCATGCCAAAACCAATATCATCTGTGATTTATCCAGACTGATATTGGTTATAAAGATCGTTCCTAGTTAGGAATGAAGTCAGCCGTTGATGTATTAGCTGTTCCAAGACTTTGGATAGAATGGGAAGAATGTAAATTGGGCTATAGTCAGAAAAGGAACTAGGGTTACACTTTTAGGTATTATAATAATATCGGCATCCTTCCACTGGATAGAAAAGTCCAAATTGTATACAAGTTCAAAGTCCATTATCTCGGCCATTTTGATTTTAGAGAAATGCTTTTCAAATAAAACACGCTTATTTTAGCGTCTTCTAGACGGAAAAATCATAAAAGGTATACGTTATAATGATACCCCGTCGCCATTTTATTTTCTAAGTCCAGATTTTACTCCATGTAGTCAATCTTCAAAGTCGTAAATGAACGTATTTCGTCTCTATCCGAAATAACAGAAAATCAGTTTGGCTTCAGAGCATCCAGATCAACTAATGATGCTATACAGGGCGTTAGAATCCTGATGGAAAAGTACAGGCTAAATAAAAAAGACCTGCACCTGGCTTTTATAGATTTAGAAAAAGCTTTCGACCGTGTGCCTCGAAAACTAGTTTGGCAAGCCCTTCGAGCCCAAAATATACCCGAACACTACGTTGACCTGGTCCAAGACATGTAAAACAATGTTACAACGAGGGTCAGAAGCCTAGCTGGTTTAAGCCAAGCGTTCGAAGTCAAAGTAGGGGTACACCAAGGTTCCGCACTAAGCCCGCTTCTTTTTAATCTGGTGATGAATTATCTAACAAAGGATATACAGGCACCACTACCCTGGACTCTACTCTACGCCGACGATATTGTGTTCGTGGCCGATACCGCACAACACCTGCAGGAAATGTTGAAAACGTGTACACTCTCATTAGGGAAGTACGGTTTAAGAATTAGCCGAAGTAAAACCGAGTATTTAAAATGCCCATTTAGTGGAAGTTCAGCACCTGAACCTATTTATATAGGGTCGAGGCCTGTAACGGAAGTGCAAAATTTAAATACTTGGGCTCCGTATTGTCGGCAGATGCCAATATAGACGCAGACGTCAACCACAGGGTAAATGTCGCTTGGCAAAAATGGAGATCGCTGACGGGCGTACTTTGTGATCCACGTGTACCTATAAAAACTAAGGGCAAAGTTTATAAGACGGCAGTTCGCCCAGCACTAATGTATGGATCCGAATGCTGGACAGTCAAGAAGTCACACGAGCAAAAGTGCCACGTAAATGAAATGAAAATGTTGAGATGGGAGGGAGGCGTGACTCGAATAGATAAGAGTCCGGAACGAGTATATACGGGCAAGCTTTAAAGTCGCACCAATCACCGAAAAACTCACTGAAAATCGTCTTAGGTGGTACGGACACGTAAACAGGCGCGGTGATTATTATGTTGTCAAAGTCGCTTTAAGTATACCAGAAATGAAGAGAGGCCCAGGCTGTCGACCATTAACCTGGTGGTCAAACATAGAAAGGGACCTCAATCGATCTCAGATGTCAAAAGAGACAACCCAAGACAGAGTAACTTGGCGCCGAAGAGTGAGGAGACCCGACCCCAAATAAAGGGAACAGGGAATGAAAAAGAAGAAGAAGAAGTAGTCAAATCTTCAAACTCCGGTAACTTCGAAGTTTTTGAGTAAAAAAAATGTTTCTAATAAAACTTGCTTATTTTAACACATTCTACACAATAAGACAAAAAAATGTGTCATAATGACACCATTTCAACCAAAATAGTCCAAACTGTACTCAACCTTCAGGGCCCTATAACTTCAAAACTATTGAGTTAAAAAAATGTGTTAAAGAAAAGTTGCTTATTTTTATGTGTTTTATTCGATAAGTTACTAAAAACATAGCCTTATTATGACATCACACTGATGAAAAATTTATTAAGTCCAGCCCGGCCCTTTGCTAGTCCAACCGAGAGGCAGATAACGAAATTTCGGTTTTCACGTTTCACGATTGGCACACTGTAAACAAACCGCCTTGGTGCATAAATTACATATTTATTAGTAACAAATTATCTGCGACAATTTGTCAAAATACTGTTTATATGGTAAACTAGGTTTAGCGTGGCACACGGATCCGCCGTTGCAGTGCCTTACGGACTACGGTGTAGATGACTACACCGTAATATAACGTATGAACGTTATATCACTTATATCACCATCAATTATCATTTACTTACTTAAGTTTTATATTACTGCTTTCTTTACTATGAACAATAAAGAAGTGAGACTAAAAAGTCGCTGTTTGTCTTAGTCGCACTTACTATTATATGTATGTATAGAAAACAAACGAGCTGCTAGGCACCCTGGCCGGCACATGCACCCCGCCCGCGCCTTACCCTTCACCGCGCATGCCCTTTACGCAAAACAAGTTTTTGTTTTGAAAAATAAAAATAATCCATTGATAATAACGACACAAATTTCAAACATTGTTTCGATACGCTTTTATAAAAATATTGACGCAAACTTTAATAATTTTAATATTTTATTGTACTGTTAACAGGGTCATACAAGAAAAAAAATTTAAATAAATAAATATCATTGATTAATATGACACAAATTTATTCAAATAATAGATACCGATATTTTAGAAAGCACAGTACCTAATCGATCAACTCTATATTTATATAGGCTTATAAAAGTGTACATATATGTGCTGATTGAATGTCAGTCTTCCCGTTGACGAAAGTGACACAAAACGCGTGCGTGCGTCAGTAACTACTTTGCTGTTACAGTGAAAAAACAATTTTGATCTCTAATTTTCTATTCACCGAATAATGTTTAAAAAAAGAAATGTCTAAGTTTCTACCTAAGCAACAACCTAGGATGACACAAATTATTATTATTAGCTAAGTTGGATGGCCTGAACTCTGTATGTGAAAAATAAGCATCTTTAATATTATCGAAACTTCATAATTTATCGGTACGGGTCTATTTGTACTTTTGGCAGAGGGGGGCGCCTGACAATTACCACTCCATTGGTTTATTTCTCTGAGGATAAAATAGAATAAAGGTGATTTCATAATAGTATAAAGTAATAGTACGTATGTATTGAATAGTCAATGAGGGTGTATTTTCTCAGGACCTGGCTCAGGTCAGGCTACTCTTATTATTTAAAAAGGAGATTACATTATTCTTTATTTATTTATAATTGGGAGTCACGAGGTCAACAGCTCACCGAGGCACAGTTTTATATTTTACAGCTGTTTATTATTGTCAACAGGAGACCCTTGTTCGGACTGTTTCTTCACTGCTCAACGTTTTGGTCTGACTATCATAACGACTTATGCCATCCAGTCTGCCGAAATTCGTCTGAGTTCTGCTACTATGCTCTTTTGGCAAACAACAATGAAAAGTAAGACATTTAAGAATTTTTTCCCATTAACGAATTTCTACAGGTATTTGGAACTAAAGTAATTTGTGTCTTACTTACATAAATCAACTTAATTGCCCCGTAATATGTAAACATCGAAATCAATCCTATTGCAAACTCGCTAAATCAAGTTTTATTTAGTAAACATTTGGGTTCATCATTGATTATTTGGAGCAGTAACTCATAATGAATCATCGAAACGATTTGTTAAGAAATTAAGGGCCGGTTGCACCAAACCGTCTGTTAAAGTCAACGTCGTCGTTAAAAAAATCTTGTATGAAAAGTTTGACAGTATAAAATAAATAAATAAATATTATGGGACATTCTTACACAAATCAACCTAGTCCCTCAGTAAGCTCAATAAGGTTTGGTTTGTGGGTACTAGGCGACGATATATATATATAATAGATAGATATAGATAAATACTGAAATACATAGAAAACATCCATAACTCAGGAACAAATATCCGTGATGAACACACAAATAAATGCCCTGACCAGGATTCGAACCCGGGACCTCCTGCTTCATAGGGAGGGTCTCTACCGACTAGGCTAGGAGGCCGGTATTCTATGAGATGACAGCTCCGCCGCCATATTTAACGTTGATCAGTTCGTTAGTTGTGCGTGGTGCATTCCACCCTAAGTGTCAATGGAAAAATTATACTGTGATGTACATATGACGACTTATAAGCGCAAAAACATATTTGCTTATGGCATTTCCTGCGTAGGTATTTTCTAATTTAATTTTTGTGACTGCTATAAAACGTTTAATTTTATCTGCAATTAACTAGCCTTTTACCTATAAGAAATTACATCTGTTTAAATATATAATCGATATATTATTCTTGCCCGTTTCTAAAAATACAAGCGGATGTCACTTTTCGACATCTTTTGCTAGAAAGGGACTTTCACTTGTATTACAAGTTACAAGCTTTTGAGAAATGGGCCCCTAAACCTATAAAACTTAAAACTAAAACTAACATTGAATCAACGCGCTTTTGTAACTCACAGATAATAAAAATGACAATTTTTTTTTTTTTATTCATTCTAAACAATAGATATTGTGTTGAACATAGTAACATGTGAAATAACATAACAAGGAAAAAGCTTATATTACAATCGAAACAAACCGCAGATGTAGAACTAAATAAATAAAAATTAAAATCAATGTATTAGTGTTATGTCAACTTAATTAAAATAACAAATGTTAATGTAATTATAAATCCTAAGATAGAATAGTAAAATATCGTCAATTTAGTACTACATGTCCCTTAATTAGCAAAAAAATGATACATTATTTTATTGCTTGCATCTTGATGTCAAGAAATATAAATAGAATTATTATTTACAACTATCAGCTACAAAGTCGGTTATGGAATAATACGACTTTTTTAAAAGAAAAGTCTTGAGTCTAGCATTGAAAATTTTACTACTTGTAATTGTTTTGAATTCTGTCGGTAATTTGTTATAGAGAAACTCAGCCTGATAACTCGCGGAGTGCTTCACAATGTTGAGCCTCGGGACATCAAGTGTGTATTTAATGTCCTTACGTCTGGTTGACAGCCTGCTATCCCTCTCACTCCTACGTTCGCACTTGTTTAGGTGCTTTACGAAGTCTGTTAAGAGTAACAGCAAATAGAAACAAGGAGCGGTAAGAATAATGAGATTTTTGAAATGCTCTACACGCGAGGTTATTTGAGGAACGCGAACGATTGTCCTGACTGCCTTTTTTGAATTATAAAAGCAGCATTAACATTGTAATTATAGCTGTTACCCCATAATTTAATACTATAGCGCAACTTTGACTCTACTAGAGCATGGTATACCATTTTTAACTGAGATACATTAATTAGGTCTCGCAGACAACGTAGGGCATAACAAGATGAACTAATAGCATTTCTCAGTGCTTGCAATTCATGCTTCCAGTTAAGTTGTGCATCGATGTAGACCCCTAGGAATTTTACAGCCTCAGCTTGCTCAATCCTATTGTCATTCAGACTAATGTCTAACACTTCTGAGTTTTTCGCTGTCGCTGAAAACAGTAGAAGATTGGTTTTGTTGCTGTTTAGTTTCAAATTATTAACTGTAAACCACTTATCAAATGCCAGTAGGGCGGCATTTCCTTTATCGTTTAACTGCGATATATTTTCAGCTGTGATTACAGCGTTCGTGTCATCCGCGAAAACAACCAGCTTTATATGAGGTTGTGTGTTCATTATATATGGTATGAGATCATTTATAAATAATACAAAAAATAGTGGGCCAAGTATCGAGCCTTGTGGAACTCCGCGTCTAATCGTGGTAGTTTTTGACTTAAACACTTGTTCTGTATTGCCTACCAACGTTTTAAGTTCAACATACTGCTTCCTGTTGCAAAGATAGGACTCAAAAATCTTAATAACATCTCCTCTGACACCGTAGTGCTCGAGTTTATCTAGCAAGATTTTATGGATATACACTCACTTGCCAGAATTTCATTTACCATAATAGTCAACAGCCATTATATTGTTTCCCATAATTACATATGCAATACTTATTGTTTACTATATTAGTCACGTGCCAGAAACTTTGTTTCCCATAAAATCAATTTCAATAATATCATTTGTCATGATCATTGTAAGCCATAAATCACTAGCCATAATATCATTTGCCATCCAAATTGCTTCCCAGAAAGTAGGTCAGGTTAGGTTAGAACTGTGACCTCCTACAAAATAAAACGGCTACCAGAAAGTAGGTTAGGTTAGGTTAGAACTGTGACCTCCTACAAAATAAAACGGCTACCAGAAAGTAGGTTAGGTTAGAATTGTGACCTCCTACAAAATAAAACGGCTACCAGAAAGTAGGTTAGGTTAGGTTAAAACTGTGATCCCCAAAAAGTGAACGGCTACCAGAAAGTTGGTTAGGTTAGAACTGTGATCCCCCAAAAAGCGAACGGCTACCAGAATGTAGGTTAGATTAGGTTAGAACTGTGATCTCCTTCAAAATAAAACGGCTACCAGAAAGTAGGTTAGGTTAGAACTATGATCCGCGAAAAAGCGAACGGCTACCAGAAAGTTGGTTAGGTTAGGTTAGAACTGTGATCACCTACAAAATAAAACGGCTACCAGAAAGTAGGTTAGGTTAGAACTGTGATCCCCCAAAAAGCGAACGGCCACCAGAAAGTAGGTTAGGTTAGGTTAGAACTGTGATCTACAAAATAAAACGGCCCCTACATAACAATATGACTAACTAAATATTTTTAGAGCGCCTACAGGAATATAGTAAGCAAATGCATTGTTTGTATGCATGGATTTGGAAAACTATTATTTAGTATGGCGTTTAAATATTCTATTAAATAGTATTATTACAATTAATAATATGGACAACAATACGTATGGCACTCGTACGTTCTGAAATATAATAATCGAGTAAACAAAGAGTATGTCACATCATTTTTATGGTAAACAAACCATTCGGGCAAATGAAAATCGGGCAAATAAAATTCGGGCATATGAGTATTATTTTATATAATTTTCGGGCAAACAATAGACAACCGATTTTATGATCTACAGTGTCAAAAGCGGAGCTTAGGTCTAGGAAGAGACCAGCTACCTTCAGTTTATTATTCAAACCTGTTACTACGTCCTGGACCAGAGTATCTATGGCTTCACTAGTTCCAATGCATTTTTGGTACCCAAACTGTCTACTATTTATGACTTTATGCAGTAGAAGATGCCTTTGCAACCTTTCTTTTATTATCTTCTCAAATATTTTAGATAGCGTTGGTAATAAGGATATCAGTCTATAATTTTTGGGATCATTTCGACTACCTTTCTTGTATATGGGCAGTACTTTCGCAATTTTTAATTGATCTGGGAAAACACCTAATACAAAGCATGTGTTGTAAAAATCAGCAAGAGGTTCCGACAACACATCTACATTATCTTTGAAAACGGTTATAGGAATTCCATCATGACCCGCGGACGGTTTGCTTTCCATATTCTTCACAATCTGAAGAATTTCCTGCGGGGTAACACTCTCACAACTCATGGACTGTTCAACCCTTTCTGAATTCTCCCTTAGGATTTGCAGAGCAGAAGTAATGTCAGTAGTTGAAATGCCAGTAGTATGATCAAATGTATTGGAAAAAATATCGGCCTGCTCTTGCGGGTCTACAATGACCTTATCAGTTTTAAGTTTAAGAACTAGTTTTGAATCTGAGTTGGCAGGCTACTTATTACTGTGCCTATTTACAATTTTCCATATTTTTTTATTAGAGTTATTTGCCCTACTTATTTCACTTACTCACTGCCCTACTTACTGCATTTAGCTTCGCAAACCTAGTTAGGTTTGCGAAGCTCTTCTATAGATAGTGAAATACTTTTTGCGGTATAAATCTAAGGATTCATTACTATTATCTTTAATATTATTTAAGAAGCGTTTCATTTTACTTGAAACTTTTATGCCTGTCGTGATTCATGAGATAACAGTCTTGTTTTTTATCACACGTTGCCTCCTTTTTTTGAAAGAAGAGTTAAACAGAGCACTAAATTTACTAAGAAAGTCATTGATACCGATTTTCTTCCAATTCTGTTGGGATAGCCCTTGCCTAAAAGCTAACTTACTCTTTTCGCTTAGTACGCGACGTTCAGCGTAAATAATCGATTCGTCTCTCTTATCACCAGAACATTCAAGGATCGTTTCACAACACAACAATAGTAGGCATGATGATTTTTTTTCATGTATGGTATCAATCAATTCGTTTTGTTGTGAGAATCAAATGTCTATATGGGGCCAATTGTGTTAAAGCAACACAAAAGTTAATGAAACTTAAAGTCTGAGATTTTCATTTGTTTCTCAAAACGCTCCAAAAAATATGACGTCATAACCACTAATTTTATTTTTTTTATTTTTACTTTATTTGGATATTTTGATCTTTTCGCATCCTATAAACTAAATTTTATGGCATAAATCAATATGTGTCATCATCCCTAATGCATCTGATATCCCTGTTTTGGCGTGCCTTAATAATAATGACGCTATATTATTATTCCATTATTTAACATATATTTAGTATCAATTTATCCTTAACTCTTTATCCTTAACGTTAACGACTCACTTGCTTCCACTGCAGTGGATCGATATCGATATTAATAAGTATTTATTTTCTTCCTTAAGCGCTAAAGTACCTAATGATTATTATATGGTTAGAATTCAAAGCTTTAGTTAGTTAGGTATTGAACTGTAAGTACTACACTCCATTTTTATCTTGCCAAATGAAACACAATTAGTAATTACTACATCAAAATCATCCGGTAACGATTTTAAATCGAAAATCGCGAATAATGAAATAACCCAAATGAATTGCATTTGATAAGATAGTTTCAAGTCTTTTTATTTCAAAAATAGTAGTTTATGTAACAGTTACGTAATAAGGGTCCTTAAAACATGAGTGTGGTTTTATGAAATGAGCCGCAGGCGAATTTCATAATAAGATCACACGAGTGTTTTAAGGCCTAATTACGTACAGTTGCATACACTGCTTTATCTACACTCATATTATTTATTCTAAATGCCGTATTCGGAAACCATAGAATGGCCGCCATTGCACCGCTATGGCCAACTCGATTGTGCCGGCGGTCGGGGGGAGCGTGTCGGGCTATCGGCGGATGCGCGGGAGGGTGCAGGTGTACATTATGTTACCAAAACTCATATCACATCAATAGTTGAGCATGTAAAGTTAAAATTACGTTACTGCCACAGATAAAAAGCTTATCATAGTAAAATCGGTCATGGTAATGCTAGCCATTGCCTACCGTTTTCGAACACGTTTTAGAGAACTTACAATATGAGTGTAGATAAAATACTTTTTGTACTCATTTATTATTATTTAATACCCAAAAACTCAAATCTTGCAGAGCTTGTTTATAGTTCAAAATCTGTAAGAATGAACTTTTGACACATCGCAACGCCCGTAGAACGTAAACGCGCAATATACTTTGAAATTATATACTAAATCCCATAACGATTTTACAGCTTGTCATGTACGTAAACACAAAATTTCACTTTTAATAAACATTACTTAATTAATGTTAAATTTTTTCATATCTTAGTTATTGAATATTTTACGATAACAATTTAGCATGCAAACAGTTACAATCTACGCCTCCTTTTTTTTAAATTTAGTGTTGTGACCATGTCTGCTGTTCCGATTTATATAACATTTCCGTAAGTCGATAAAATCGATTATGTAATCAATAGGCAATATATAATAATAAAAACCAAAACAAAACGAAAATAAAATGAAGTATGATACGAAAAAAGGTCATTACTGTAATTGTATCGGTTTTTTGAGTAATACTTCAGTGTTGAATAATTAATAATATAATAAATGACAAAAACGCTCAAAACTTAAACTGTTTCCATATACATGGTGGAAAAAATAATGGGCCCTGGAGGGGAACTACCTTAAAACGTTGAGATAGCTCAATTCACTGAAAGGAAACATTCTTTTATTTTTCCCAAAAAGTAAAACTACATTCACAGTTTTTTTCTTAATTTTCACTTTCTTCCATACTAATTGTATGAACAGTCTTTTTAGGGTTCCGTAGTCAACTAGAACCCTTATAGTTTCGCCATGTCTGCCCGTCCGTCCGTCCGCGGATAATCTCAGTGACCGTTAGCACTAGAAAGCTGAAATTTGGTACTAATATGTATATCAATCACGCTGACAAAGTGGTAAAATAAAAAGTGGCAAAAAATGTTTTATTAGGGTACCTCCCCTATACGTAAAGTGGGGAGCGTTTTTTTTTTCATTTCAACCCTAACTTGTGATATATTGTTGGATAGGTATTTAAAAATGAATAGGGGTTTACTAAAATCATTTTTTGATAATGTAAATATTTTCGGAAATAATCGCTCTCTAACTTTTGAACCATAAGTTTTAAAAATATGAAAAAAATCTCAAAAGTAGAACTTTATAAAAACTTTCTAGGAAAATTATTTTGAACTTGATAGGTAGAATAGTTTTTGAAAAAAAATTACAAAATAATTTCTGAACTAAGTTTGTAATTTAACCGTATAAGCAGGTGTTTATTGTACCTGTAATTTCTACAAAATCACAATAAAATGACATGCTTTCAAATAAAGTAAAAACTGTGAAAATCGGTTCACGTAATAAAGAATTATCCCATAAAAATCATCTTCCATACTTTAAGCTCGCGCGCAATAGTTTACTTAATTTGCCGATAGATGTCGCTGTACGTGGAACGCTCATATCATATCCTACATGGCGGTGTTATTTTAACTCTTGAGTGGGGACACTTACTGTTACGGACGGAAAACTACGGAACCCTACACTGAGCGTGGCCCGACACGCTCGTGGCCGGTTTTTATTATTATTATTTATGGCTTCTCTTGTGTCCTAAACTTGGTTGGTATTAAGAATTTCTTATCCTTGTTGAAAATAGGATCGATTGGCATCGATTGGGTACTTTCCTGGGTAAAAAAAATATAATTCTATTAAGTCCGTCTGTTAGATTATTAAAAAATATTGGACACGTATTTTTTATTTTGTCAATCAAACAAAAATTGGTGAAGATATAGCCCGTTAAAGTTCCGCGTGACGTCACATTATACTAAAAAGAGTATTAAAATGTGACGTCACGCGGAACCGGGCTATATCTTGACCAATTTTTGTTAGATTGACAAAATAAAAAATGCGTGTCAAATATTTTTTGATAATCTAACTGACGGACTAAATAATTTTTTTTAGGAAAGTAGCCAATTTTTGGCAAAAATTACAAATAAATAGTTTTATATTGAACTGTACTTTCTCCCAAAAATGTTTAAATGCAATTAAGTCCCTTCAAAAAAATTAAAGAATGTTTCCTTTCAGTGAATTGAGCCATATCAACTTTTTAAGATAGTTCCCCTCCAGGGCCCATGATTTTGTTCCGCTCTGTATATGAGAATAACAGAACCATTGTGACAATGATTATAATTATATTCCTGATCAGGCTTTACAAATTACCAAAGACCGTAATTCATAACTGAGCATAATTATGGAGCATCATAAGACTTTCTTATCATATTGCATTAATTATGGAAATATTATAATGCCATACATAATTAGTAGATTACAATTATTAAATGATCTTTTCCTAAATCATTTTATTTTAGCTTTGTTATAGTTATGTTTTCCTTTTAAATTTATTTTTGTATATTAGGCACAACTGCATACAACTCATCTCAACTCATATTCTCGGTGGAAACACTGACTTCCGAGTCAGAGGAGGACAGAGGCTTAGGTCCGGTGAAACTGTTTCAAATCTAATACATAACATAAGTCTCTCTTAAACTATTAGCGTACCTACTGTGCAAATATTACTAATACTTGTATTAGGTTTAAGTCAATAAAAGATTATTCTTATTCTCTTAATCTTATTCTTATCATTTGAGAAGATTTGTGATACTAAATATATAGGCATATAACAAGAAAAAATTCGGTCGAAGTAAAATCGATTCGAACAATTCATATATAATCGCTAAATTTGACAAACAATACGTCTTAGCCCCATCACTAATTACGTCCATACTGAAGTGTCAAAAGTTCATTCTTACAGATTTTGAACTATAGTAAGGACGTTGATTCGTGCAAACTTGACGCTTGATTTTTTATTATTATTTGTCATGCCCTCCCATATATTTTATATTATCTGATAAAAGCATAAAGCGAAGTTTATTTCTACATTTAAAGTTTTATGAAATACTTTAATACATTCCCAAAAATACCACCTATTACTTCGGAATTTGTTCTTAAAATTGCTGTAGGTAAACGTACTCTTGCTTAAAAAATATGTATGAAAATGAAAAAAAACTCTTCCACTTATTCCTCAAACGACAAATTTTCCAGCGTATCTATATTTTACATACTAGTTTAACATCATTTTAATCAATAAATATCTTACGCTTTTCACCTCTCCAAGCAAAAATCGCGAAACAGTTTTTAAATTAAGGTTAATAATTTAAAAATGGAACAAAATCAAAAATTTTTAAACTACATGTAGTAACATGACCCATAGCTTAATTGGTAAAGCGATCGAGCCCCGGTAAGGCGTATCGATGCAAGTTCAAGTCTTGCTGGGTTGATTATTTTTTCTATTTTTTCAATGTTTGTATTTGATTGAATAACATATGACGTCGCATTTCCAAATAAATGAATATCGATGGTTATGGTTTGGAAATGTCAAATCCCAATCTCTAGACCTAAACGTCAACATCACTAATGGTTCCACAATGTCGATCAAAAAACACCATTTATAATCTGTGGGTTTTCATCTTCAGAATTCAGCAGGTTTTAACTAAATTTTAAACAAATTCTTTTGTAGATGTGGACAAAAGGCAACAGGCATTTGAAAATCCAACTATGACTAAAATGACCACGTTCGAGACAGAATTCAACAATTTCAAAACCAACGAGAGTTCCATCGAATTCTCAGAACTGAAACGTCAGTTTGAAGAATTTAAAACTAAGGTTAAGCAAGAATTGCGAGATATGCACGAAATGGCCGAGAAATGTGACATTTCACTCGACTTGTTGTTGTGGCACCTTCAAAGCAAAAAAGATGCAGAAGCTGCGAGAAAAGCAGGCGAAGAATAGATATGTAATTATGATAAATAACTTTGATAGTCTGGCTTAGTTATCTTAAAACTACAATCCTTGGGACTGGTAGCCAACAGCGAAACATCCGAAAGAGTTAAGTTTTGATTCGCACTTGATAATATGGTGCAATGTATCTTAGCCAATAAGTTTGGAGTTTGGACGTTTGGAGTTTGACTTGGTTTGGTTTGATTTGTTTGTAAGTTTGGAGTTTGGAGACCTTTTAGTGTACAGCGGCAACATACATTTCCGCAACTAAAATTAATTAATTAAACAGTGGTTATATATATATATTTTACGGAAAAACTGGAAAAATTATAAATTCAAAAGAGTGAATCCATTTTGAAATTATAAATTAAAATATTATATGTTGCGAAATAGTGCAGTTTTCTATTTGTAGAGAAGTCTATCCCTGGTCCAGACTCTCGTCTTTATTTTTTTGTTTCTACCTGTAAGTTGTAAAATTATTAAATGTATACTAGCTGTACGTGGGTACAGCTAGTAACGATTTTAAATCGCCCGCTTCGCCCGCGTGCGTTTGGGAGGTTTTGATATTTTCATTTACTTTACCCAACTTAGGCTTTCTACATGTCAATGTCCATCATATTGGTTATTTATTTTTTATTTATTAGCCTGTTGTTTCCCACTGCTGGGCAAAGGCCTCCATCTCTTTCTTCCACGTGTCTCTGTCTATGGCAATCCACTGGTTACTGATTCAAAATAGATTAGTTCATCAGTGTTAAGCTCTTACCCTAGAGACTTAAAGGCAAGCGTCGAGACTTGCTAATGCTAATGGCTGAGTTCCTACAGTAGCATATGCTTCGAGCGACGGAAGCGAGAAATGCTTCACCAGCAGGTTCACAGGGACCCAAAGTCAGGTGTCTTCAAGGGCTGAAGGGCCGAGAGTGACCGAGTACTACGTAGAACTCTGGACTCAGGGAGCATTACAGCTAGAATTGCTTTAGTAGCAGCAGTATGATAGGGACCGGACAAAACTCAAGGGCTAAAATTATCTTTATTATTAAATTTGCTTCTCTCCGTACCGTCATCCTCTTCAAAATTCTATAATAGCTCCTTTACTTTTCAAGCGGTTCGCCTTTGGAACTCACTGCCCGTGGGCATAAGGTGCGCACAGTCTCCCACTTCATTTGAAAAAAATCTTAAATTTCATTATCTTTCTCCGTCGTGATACTTTTGTCTGAGTCCTTTTCTCCATGGTCTAACACTGTTATTTATATATATGTAAGAGTATGTATATATAAGTATGTTTAAGTAGATATGTTTATTTGATTATAATTATGTGTAAATTGTGTAATATGTATATGTTTATTTTAATGGATTATTTATATAAGTAGATATAGATATTTTGCCATAATTACTATGTGTATGATAAATTAAGATCTTGTCATGATTTTCAACACCTACTGACATTAATGATTTAACCAATCTCCGCTACCTTAAGGTTGTCTGGAAGAGATCGCTTCTTAGCGATAAGACCGCCTGTTGTTTACCTTAAGTTTTGTAATTTTTCTGTCTCAGTTTCTTTTATTGAGGTGTACAATAAAGAGTATTTTATTATTTATTATTATTAATAATATTATTATCTGAAAAAGCGAACCCAAGGGCCGAAAGCCCGGGGTAGCGTGAGAATTAGTGTAAAAGCCAAAGGCCGAGTACCGCGTTGGACTCAAGCCCGGAGCGTCGCAGCGAGAATTGCTTCAGTAGCAGCAGTATGACAGGGACCGGACAAACCCAAAGGGATTGGGAAGGGAAAGGGGAAACCCATTGGCCGAAGGCTGAGAGTGAGCGGCAATGTATGCACAGGCCAAAGGCCGAGTACCGTGTAGGACTCAGGCACGGAGTGTCGCAGCAAGAATTGCTTCAGTAGCAGCAGTATGACAGGGACCGGACAAAACTCAAAGGGTAATTATTTATCTGAAAAGCGAACCCAAGGGCCGAAGACCCGAGAGTGAGCGGTAATGTATGAGAAGGCCAAAGGCCGCCGAGTACCATGTAGGGCCCAGGCTCGGAATGTTGCAGCGAGAATTACATCAGCAGCAGCAGCATGACAGGGACCGGACAAAACTCAAGGGCTAAGTATCTTAAAAGTAAATCCGAGGGCTGAGGGCCCAATATGGTGAGCGGCAATATCTCCGAAAGCCAAAGGCCGATACGACGTAGGGCGTAAGCCCGGAGCGTCGCAGCGAAAATTGCTTCAACAGCAGCAACATGAAAGGGACCGAACAAAACTCTTGAGGTTGTATGCGAAGGTAAAAGGCCGAGTACCGCGCCCAGGCCCGGAACGTTGTAGCGAGAATTGATTCAGCAGCAGCTTGATAGGGACCGGGCAATAGTCAATATCAAGTGTCTTAGCGATCCCGAGGGCTGAAGGCCCGAGGGTGAGCGGGCATTGTATGCGAAAGCTTAGGCCGAGCACTGCGTTGGGTCGGCCGCAGCGTGAATGGCTTCAGCAGCAGCATGACAGAACCGGACAAAACTCAATGGTCAAGTGTCTTAAAAAAAGAATAAAATTGATTGCTTATGGATTCATGACTATCCTTTTTATTGTATTGGGTTGATAAAGCGAGATAAAACATGTTGCTCTCGCGCTCGGTCTGATTATTATTTTATGCTGTTGGGTCAACCCATTTATCAGTTTTTAAGTATATTGTAAGTAGGTTTCATGTACGCATAGATTTTGTTTCACCCCCATTTTATTTCAAGTATAATGATGACGAATATAGGTGTATAGATAAATAATGTATGGTGAGAATAAAAAATCTCGTAAAGTGGAAGTATTTAATGGATCACAATATCCAGATACTTACAACAAACGAAATTAACACGTTTAATACTCGTAATTTAAACCTCGGAAGACCACAACAGAACAAATCGCTTTGTTTGTATTCTAAAAAAAAATCCTCTTCTTCTTCTTCCTGGACCTTGTCCTATTACTTGGGGAACGTCTTTAAAGAATATTTGTACGATCACGTCTGAAAATATGGCTACATAATGGAATGGATATTTAATGTGACAACAACATGTATCCAAGACTAGTGTAGTAATAGTGTTGTGGCTACATATTTTTGACACATTCAATGTAAATAATAAATAAATAAATAAATACTCTTTATTGCACACCTCATACAGTTACAAGCACAAATTTTACAATTAGATAAATTTAGGTAGAGGTAACAACAGGCGGTCTTATCGCTAATGAGCGATTTCTTCCAGACAACCTTTGGGTAGTGGAGACTAGAGAAAAACAATAAGCAGTAGGTGGTGCATAGACACAAAAGAGACGAAATAGATAACACAGCACATTCATATGAATATACATACTTAAATAAATACAAAATAAACATACATATACGTACATATATACATATATAATACACACAGTAAGAAACAACAGTGTCAACTTAAAACCCTAAGGAAGAGATAAATAGTATTCCTTAAGTTGCGATTTAAAGCTACCAATAGATTGCGCGCGTTTTATGTTGAGAGGGAGAGAATTCCACAAACGAACGGCCTGGAACGTAAATGAGCAATTATAAAATTTGGAAGATGAAGATGGCACTTTTAGGAGCAATTTTTGAGAGGATCTAATAGAATTAAGATAAGAGAAATGCTCTTTGAGGTAGCGGGGAGTTGCAGGGTTAAAAAGTATAGAAAAGAGTAAAGAAAGTATGTGAGAGTTACGGCGGTGACGGATAGGGAGCCATTTGAGTTGAGAACGAAAACTAGAAACATGGTCGAATTTGCGTAATCCGAAAATGAACCGAATGCAGGCATTTTGAATACGCTCAAGCTTATTAAGTTGCTCCTCGGTTACGTCTAAATAGGAGATATCTGCATAATCAAGAATGGGGAGAAGTAACGACTGAGCAAGCGCAATTTTAGTAGCAATTGGCAGGAAATTCCGGAGCCGTCTGAGAGACCCTATGGCAGCAAACATCTTCCTGCTCACTTCACTCACCTGAGGCACCCATGATAGACAACGATCCACGATTACGCCAAGATTTTTCACTTGGTTGGAAAAAGGAATTTGGATACCATCGAAGACTATCGGAGGGAGCCTGAGAAAGTCAATTTTGGAGATTTGTTTAGCGCTACCCATCACAATTACCTGTGACTTTAGGGGGTTTACTTTTAAACCGTAATTTTGACTCCAATTTGATATGCGGAGCAGATCAAGATTCGTGGCTTCTATAACTGAATTGAAATCGCTATGCATACCCTGCGAATATATTTGAAGGTCGTCGGCATAGAGGTGATACGAAGAGGAGAGATCAAGAGTTATGGAATTAATGAAGATAGAAAATAAAAGAGGAGACAGCACACCACCCTGTGGAACACCAGCTGATGTGCTGCACCAGGAAGAACACGAAGAATCTAGTTTTATTCTTTGCCGACGACCAACCAAATAGCTGCGGAACCAGTAAATGTATCCATATTTTCAGACGTGACTGCACATTAAATGGATTCGGATCGTGTTGTTTAGGTACCTACGTCCTACCCATACACAGTATACATACAGGCGCCATCTGTTATCACTTTGAAAAACTAAATATATATTAAAACCTTGTTTTTAAATAAGCAGGATAATAACTACCTTAAATGTTGCTCCGAGGTATAAACTGCTACTGTACAAAATTTCATAAAATTCTGTGCAGTAGTTTTGGCGTAGTGCGCGGACAAATTCACAGATAGACAGACAAGAATTCCAAAAATCGTTGAAATGTATTTAGTTAACGTTTCTAAGACCCCCTGAATTGGTTTTTTACAAATATCTTCAATGTACATTTGTTTTTCTCCTTACGCGTTTATTATATGTATAGATTATGAAAATATCAGTTGTTTATCAGTAACAAATCAGATACCTACTTATATAATGTCTATTGGGTCAGATAGCATTTCGTAAGCGTCCCATGCTGCGATTGAAGGGCTGAACGAAACGCAATATGATCGCATTTAATATAGTCGAGTCGAGAGCACATGGCAGGAACTTGATGTGGAGCGTAACGGGTAGAGAGGTACCATCGCGAAGGACGGCGAAACTCACGACAACGCCTGGTTCCAAGACTAGGCCCATAAACGCGCCAAATGGCATAATCGTCGAGAGCTTGCCAACGACCCAACCTTTCATTATACATGCCACAAATGCGGGCGCAAATTTCTTTTCCACATTGACCTATTCAGTCACGAGAAACTATGGTATTTCGTTCGCTGGCTCCCATCTACAAGATGAGAGACGTCATTAAATGACACACACAAATTTTGTGTGCTGAGTGTACTACAAAGGTCGTTATAACGCGACTGTCGGATCGCTTAAGCCGGGTTTCAATTACGAGGAACTTGTCCGAAGGGTAATTAATGTTCTTGATTAAAACTTACTGTTCGCGCCTGCGCGGACCGCTTACAACTAATACACTGAATATTGGATAGTGTCTTAGTTGTTGAAACTCTTGATTTAATAGTAGGAAGTATCTATTTTAATTGTGCGACGCTTAGGAGGTTCTCAAGAAAATCGGGTAAGTTTTGAGTAGAATGTATCCGAATAATAATTGAAACTACCTTAATCCTGACTCTTAGACGCTCCTATAAACAACCAGAGCGTGGACAGGTCATAGCAAAATAATTACAGCACAGAAATATGAAGAAGGATATCGAGTAAGTACTCACCATGAATATGAACATATAGTATTATTTTATTTAACATACTTTTTTACCTGAGCACCTATGCAGAATGTCCTTATCCATTCGAAAAAACCGAAACGTACATATACGTAGGGGTATTTAGAACCAGTATATAAAGTAGGCTGTGGTTATGAAGAAATTAACAAAATACGATTATTTAGTTTGTTTAATTAAAAGACGTAATATAACAGTGTACATTCAGAACTAGTTGCTAACTTTGCAACGATAAAGGATGGTGATAAACTACCGTTTTCCTTGTTATTTGTACTAATTAATGTGAAAAAATTGGTATACGTTATTTTGATTACTGTACTTAATAACCCATATTTTTTTATACCACCAAGCGGCCACTGTAACCTTAAGAATCGAACCCTAACTCTCTTGAGGTTCCACAATATGGACATTGGGCATTGAGCGACTCGTGTAGAAAACACCGAAGCCGCAGTCGTCAAATTAAGCCGTAAGCCGTTACTTACTGGCACCAGTACGTAACAATTGCTTAAGATTTTATACAGCATAAATAAATATAATTATTATAGGACAATCTCACACAAATCGACCGAGGCCCACAGTAAGCTCAATAAGGCTCGTGTTATGGGTACTAGACGACGATATATATAACAGATAAATATGAATAAAAACTAAAATACATAGAAAACACCCATAACTCAGGAACAAATATCTGTGATAAACCCGGGACCCCCTGCTTCGTAGGCAGGGTCACTACCGACTGGGCTAGGAGGCCGTTAAGCATACCTTTGTTAAAATGATTTCGGTGGCATTTACGCTTCTAAATTCTCAGATTTCGGTGGCACATTTACTCCACTTGGGAAGAAAGTGTATCTTTCCTCACTAATAAAAAACAAATTGAACTGTGTACCTATGCACAAGCCAATAGCAATTTTTTTTTTTTACTTTATATCTTGTGTCATTTTGATTGATTTTTTTGCTATTATAAAAAATAGGAGCTAGGTTTTGGCGTACATCTTATGATGCTGCTGCCACTGATAAAGCCAAGCATTTGGGCTTGCAACACTGCATTATCGTGTAGCCCGATGCCTTCCCTGCTTCGAGGTACAAAGAAACCTTGGGAGTCGTGTTCCCCCATTAACGACGTCACCAATTATATATATATATATATATATATATATATATCATCTCGGGAGTCTTATCGAACTAAATTTAGTGTCATGGGCTCTTCTACTAAAGATGTTCAAAACAATTTAAACTTGCTCTTGGCGCCTTAAAAACCGTGCTAACTAAGTAAAATATGACATTAAATTAAAATGTGGTTTTCCTTCCCGCTTGTTCCCTATAGTAACAATGTATATTATATCACAAGTGCTAGTCAGTGCTACACATCAACCATGTATTTCCAGTGTTTTATTATATTATTACGTGGTAAAATTATTTTAAGTTATTGAAATGCGTTTAAAATGGTCTACATTTTGACGGTTAATGCTTTAAGACTTGTTTTAAAATGGTTTTCAACAAAACCGATAAGTATAGTTTGGTCAGCCACGCTATTGCGATTTGTCGATAACAGTTTACCAATTATTTATTTTTCATCGTGTTTTTGTCAATTAAAATGACTGACCATATCAGAATTTTAAGATGTCTTACCTACACTCGTATTTCAAGTCTCGCGGAAGGAATGTAAACAAACTTAGTACGCGTTTTCTTTAAAATCCATCCATGACAGTTTGACAATATTAGGATTCCAATACAAATCTTGTAATGTGTCACTCTAGTTATTATACAATTAATTTTAGTACATATCTACTACATATTTCGTTAGATACGTGACCGATGCGTTATGCAAAGCATAACATTGCATATATATATTTCGATACTAAATGTTGCGGCTTCAACCATCGGTGTGGTCTTAGATAGTGTTTTCATAAAATAATTTATAATCTGCAGTATATTTGCACGGAACGACGGGTCAGACCACGACTGAATATTTTGGGACTATGACCGTAGGAGATGAGCTTTTTACCACGGAGTCCAACGGGACGGACATGAATGTCACTCCAATTCCTTGCAGGTATCGTTTTTGACAATTTTACGCTCAATTTAACCTAGGGATATACATACAGATATCCCCGCCAGACAGATGCGTCAATGCATGGCGCTTTTCAGATCTGTCCGCAGACACATCTGCTGCCCATTCCCGCCGTACTTTCACAGACAGATCCAGTAAGCAGTGTATCCGAGGCTTTTGATACTTCATACCTGCTAGCCTACTATGGTCGGATTTTTATCGTCTGTCACCATAGCTGTCACGTTCTAACAAGTAAGTAAGTGGCGAAAGTGATGCATGACGTGATAGGTGCTAAAATGACAACCATGATATGGATATATGCTACAGAAACAAAAGCAATAGGGACACACGGTTATTGAAATAAAAATAGCATTATTTTGGACTGACACGATTTTCACTCATTATTTTCACAAAAACGGGACTTAATCGCGTACCCTTATGGTAAGTACCCTTACTATTATTTTTTGCAGATGTTTCGAGCGTTTCGTAACGCTCGCATAATATTCTTTAAATACCAGGTTCGAATTCTGTCAGAACTGTAGATCTTAAATGAATTAAGAAAGCATTAACTCGTTACCTTTCTGTTTGTAAAACGCACCTTGTCTTTATGAGCAATACAAAAATCAACCCCCTTTTCTCCAACATTCCACAATTATTATAATATATAAGAATGTTGCCTCCCAAATTAGGCATCAAAATTGGATAGTTTAATTTTAACTTTGTTCAATTGACAGAATCTAAATCTAAATGAGGCCTGTCACTAATTATGCTGCATAACATATAACTGCCATCAGAAAACTCATTACAACTAGAGAACAAACCAACCAGAGACCAACCCCTTTCTTTTATTTGTGCGTTAGCATTTACAATGATTGCATATACCTGGGGAAATTTGATAGGTACCGCTGTAACCCGAGTAGCCTAGGTTACAGAAGACGATGGTGTTGGAATTGTAACACTGACCATCTTTAAAAGACAACTTTGAATTTCGTTCTAATTGTCACTCTATTATTTTTCCATGTAAACATGGCATGTCAATTTGATATAATTATACATAAATATTTAAATTAAGTTTTCCCACTGCGTATCATCACTCAATTCTACATACGTTTAATAGTCAAATGGTTCCATTCCAGCCCTGGGCAAGGGGGCCTTGATCACTTTTCCTTTTTATATGACATCTATTTAGTTATTATTGAGTTTAGAAAACTCATTTCACTTATTATCCTATTCCTGCATAATAAATTACAATTTCTGGGTTATCCCATGACACACGGTTCTAAGGCGGGAACACACTGCTGGGGTTTCCGCATGCGGCGATGGTATGGAAGCGAGAATGCGCTCTAGGCTGCGATTCGAAAAATAAACACACACACTGGACAGACACAGCTCCAACCCAACTCAACTCAACGCTATAACGACATTGACATTTGCTATTCGAACAGATTTTCATTCAACATTGGTCTCACATTGGTCTGACATTGGTCACACCATGGTCTCACATTGGTACAACATTGGTACAATGTGTGACTAATGTCAGAGCAAATGTCAATGTCGTTATAGCGTTGAGTTGAGTTGGGTTGGAGCTGTGTCTGTCCAGTGTGTGTGTTTATTTTTCGAATCGCGGCCCTGCATGTGTATAGCGCTGTCTTGTACCCCGGTTGTGGCGCCAGTGTGATAACCGCGCGTAAGTATTGTGGGGCAGTTAAGTATGAGCAAGACGCTAAGTAGCTTAGTAGTAGAGGATGCTAAGTAGATTTAACATTTATTCCTGTTATTGTAGCGATGGCGAGTGGCAGTGCGAGAAGGATGGTGGATGCATCCCCAACAACACGTTGTGCAACGGGTTGATCGACTGCAAGGACGCATCTGACGAATATCGGCATTTGTGTAACAATACGTTAGTATCCGTTTATAGTAACATAGGTACCTACATGTACAACTTACCATAGTGCTGCTGTCTTAGAGAATTCAACCAACCGGAGTCGCCATTGACAGGCGTTCCCCTCTGCCGAAAACATATGACCGGTGTTACATACGAATAGCCACACATTTGACGTTCCCCTCCCCCGCAAAAATCGGCAGACATTTTTGGTATAGAAAATGACAGATATGGCTACTCTGGGTTGAATTCTCTAAGGCTGCTGTTGAGCCATAGAAGCTAAGCATTGAAAATACAAGTTTAATAAATTAATTTTGTACTAAGCAGAAACGTCTGCAAGCGAAATTTCAATTTTATAATTGAAAGAAAATGGAAAAATTCATCGCGTTGAGCAAGATTCGAACTTGCGACCTTTCGGAACACCGGTCCGACCGCTCTGACCAACTGAGACACTAATGCTTACTCAACCGCGGTAAATCTTTCCATCAATTCCTTCATTGCTTACGTCAGACGGTGACGTGTAGCGACATCTACCGTAAGTGTATTCTTGACTTACGACGTCAAGTAGAACAAGTGACGTGGGGTCTATTTAATCTGAGAGTTTAAAGCCTTTTGACGGACACTTTTGGAACAGAGATTGACATCCTCCTTATACCATCCATAGATTGTAATACTTGTAATAGTTAAAACTGAAAAACGGTGTTCATGAGTGGTGAAATTTCAGCACCCCTAGAAAACGAAAACGCAGTGCCACTTCGGAGAACGCCTGAGTGGAATAAATAAATGTGTATTCGGCGGCTGCCCCTACACTGATCTACATTATGTTCCCATAATACTAAAGCTAAGGCTCTTGCTGAAATACAATTTGTACATTTCACCTATGACGCAAGTGTGTGTATTTCATTTGGGGAAAACTACGGAAGATTGGGAAGAAATAGCAAACGCTGAAGACAATTTGGTCGATTTTAACGCGTGATATAATTAATATCTTTAAACATATCTTGGACCTCATTAGTTTTACCGTGTCCGCTGTTATAAAATAAATTCAGTTACAAATGAAGCACGTTTTTCAATTTAAACAAAATGTATTCAGTTTACTTAACATTGCATTATACCACGACTATGCTAAACCTAGACCTTACCACATTACCTACACTCATCGCGGTTTATCTTGAGGTTTCGAAAGAAGATTTAACATTCCGTATTCGGTAGGAGTTTCTAAAACAGACTTTGCTTTCTTTTTAGGAAACCCAGTTTCAAAAAAAATCCGTTTTCTCTATTGGTTTCCAAAATTTGGTTTCGAAAGTGGCCGAAAGGAGCCAGACTATTATATTTTAGAGCTATATATTATTGTCAACAGGAGACCCTTGTTCGGACTGTTTCTTCACTGTTCTACGTTTTGGTCTGACTATCATAACGACTTATGCCACCCAGTCTGCCGAAATTCGTCTGAGTTCTGCTACTATGCTCTTTTGGCGGACAACAATGAAAAGTAAGACATAAAAACCTAGTTAATTATTTAATTATATAGGTATTTGGAAATGAAGTGTTTTGTGTCTTATTTACACAAATCATCTTATATATTTGTCCCGGGCCGCAATTCGAAAAATAAACACACATACTGGACAGACACAGCTCCAACCCAACTCAGCGCTATAACGACATTGACATTTGCTATTAGAACCGATTTTCATTCAAAAAACAAAACTTGTAAAAAAAAACAAGTCTCGCAACTCAGTCAGCGCGTTTTTGCAATCGCACAAAACAATCTTATTTACTATAATATGAATTGCTTGTGAGCTACATTGTGTTTTCCTGCGAGCCAAGTCAATCTATTTTAATTAAACATAAAAGATTTTTAATATTAATGTGGTCACTATAAGATGTTGTTAGATTAGCTAATTACGTAATAACTTAAGACAGAAAGTCCCTTAAGTAGGGACCAATGTTGAATAAAAATCGGTTCTAATAGCAAATGTCAATGTCGTTATAGCGTTGAGTTGAGTTGGGTTGAGTTGGGTTGGAGCTATGTCTGTCCAGTGTGTGTGTTTATTTTTCGAATCGCGGCCCCGTAATGTCGAAATAAAATATAATAATAAAATATATAATAAAATCTTTTGTGACCTGGCCTAATCCATTTTTTATGTAAATTGGGATTCGTCATTGGGGCAAGAAACGAGCTGTTCTACGTATTATGGATGGTTCACGCTGTAATGTTCCGCATCCTACACGACACACCCGATACTTAATTTTCTATGGAAAGCCTCACGTGATCCTCGGAGGTCACGTGCGGTTCTCTACCGGGTATAACAAAGATACTGGTGATAATTTTAAGGACATAATCGGTATGGTATTGCGACTTAGAAAAAGTAGGAAAAAATTTTTTTGGACGCGAAATTCCCAGCGGGCCAACCCTCTATGCAAAACATTATTAGAATACGATACCAAATACGCCCTTAAACAGATCACCAACATGTTTGTAACACCTTGTATTATCACTTTACACAAGCACCTATGAAGCTGAAAACTATAATATTCTATAACCAATATTGAAACGACGCGTTTTTGTAGCTAACCAATACTTGCCATGGCCGCGATTCTAAAAATAAACACACACACTGGACAGACACAGATCCAACCCAACTCAACCCAACTCAACTCAACGCTATAACGACATTGACATTTGCTATTCGAACAGATTTTCATTCAACATTGGTCTCACATTGGCCTCACATTGGTCACACATTGGTCACACATTGTACCAATGTTGTACCAATATGAGACCAATGTGTGACCGATGTGGAATGAAAATTTTTAGAATCGCGGCCCATGACTCTGATATCCTTGTTTTGCCGTGCTTTATAATAATGATGATACCATAATTTAACATGTTAGTATCAATTTATCCTTAACGGCTCAGATGTTTCATTCAACTGCATTGGATCGACATCGACATTAAAGAGTATTTTTTCCTTATGCGCAAAAGTAATGATTATATTTGGTTGTGTAATGTATAGTTGAAGCTTAATATTCGAAAAAGGCTTCTAAACGCTTACTAAAGCTTACTAGAACCTACTAAGCTTACTTACCTCAAGCTTTAGCCTGAAAATTTCTGTAAATATAAATACCTACATAAAGGAACTTACTACAGGGAAAGAAAATCAAACAAAAGATTGAAGGTTAAAAAGAAAATTATTTATTTAAGTTTTAATTTTAGATTTTTGTTATTGAAAAGCGAAACACTGACTAATTACCCCTAATGCTGCCTTTGCAGACGTCATTAGGTGTTAGTTTCCGATTCCTAGGCTTTGCGAAGGTAAAAACGAAACTAACGAAGCAAAAAACCTTCGCGCCGTATTACAGTAAAATAAGTAACGTAATTATAATATCAAATACATTAATTAATAAACTATCTATACAGTAGCTTGCTCTGATACGCAGTTTGGCCGAGATGATCGTGAAAGCTAGTGGATACCCAACGTTGTGTGTGTAGTTACCGCAAGTCCTTTTCGATAAGGTGAGAAATAATCGCAATATTTAAAATACACGTAATTCCTAACTTAAATCTAACGGAATATAAATACAATAGACAATGGTAGGTTAGCATATTAACTGTTGACGTTAAAAATAAAATAATAAGATTCTGAAAATATGTCCTAATTAATAGAATAATAAATAGTAATATTGAATATTAAAATTACACTAGAATTATAATGATTGATTAAATAGGTATTTCGTTGTTTGTTAAATAGTTGTATTTACAACAAAATATATATAAGGAGGTTTGCTGGACTCCCAACGTGGTGATTGTTGGCGAAGTACGCCAGTACAAAATATGTGGCATGTCAGTTTTGACAGTTCCGTCTTCCAACGGTGGAACCACGACCAGTGGTCTACGGTTCGAAGCTTAATGGATCTGGTAATATATGTCGTCCACGGCCAGTGGCCTTACAGACTGATGAGTGTTTGTGCGTTCTGAGCATTTGTAATGATTCAAGTGTGCGACCGGGCCAGTAGCCTACAGTCTCGCTTCATACATCAATGTATAATTGACAGATAACCGCCAATTCCTCCTCACCACATATGCAAATAACGACTGGTACATTTAATAATTTAAGTAAGCAAATACCAACCACCGTTTATGACGAATGGTATATAAATTTAGGAAGTAAATAGCAAGTACCTACCATCGTTAATAAGCAAACCTGAGTTATCTTGACGTGTAAGACCCTCACCGTACCGTCATCACTGCACGAGACCGGATATTACTAAGAACACCTAGTACGCTAATGGCGTACTTACATGGGAATAAACTCTGTAAGTACATGCTGTAATGCGCGTCATATGTTCAAGTGAACCATGGGTGATACAGTGCGCGTTGGGCTTCACATAATAGTGTTCCCCGTTGCCACCAAGATAACACCAGATAAGCATTCTACATGGAATAAATCTCTATGCTAGAAATCCAGCATCTTATCCCTTATATAATGACTAAAGTGTTACATGGAAGTACATACATATTACGCGACATCGTTTAACCATGGCCAATAGTTAACCGACATCGACAATTAATATTTAAAAGATCGAACCTATCTTAAACGTTGCATTAAAATTATATATTTATATTTATAAGGTAGTAGAAAGAAATAGTTAACAGATAGAACGTAGTTCCCGAAAAACTGTATTAAAATCTACTTAAATAAAATATGGCTTGGTACTCTCAAACTAAAACCTATTCGACACGTCAACAGTATATATATATATACTACTGAATAGTTAGGTATTGTAAAAATAAAATACGCACAGTCATATATACTAAAATGTAAAAGGTTCAATGTTAAAATAAACCACAAACACAGACCATTGAAGAACCTGGTTCGAATATAAGCTATCAGCCTATATAGTAGAATAGAAATAAATAGAATATCTTTAAATTGTTAAATGGTTTCCTCACGAAAACGAGTTCCACAGAAATGCAAAATACTATTATTTATTTGCTGTGTTAATGCGTTTGAAAACCAAGTCAAATAATACCCTACATCAACCTATAACTCAACTATGTTGAAACGTCCATACGATTTAAGAATCGTTTATAGAAGAAGACGAAGATTGTATTTAAATTTCACACTCAATAAATAATTAAAATATTTAAGTACTTATTTAGACATACTCTAAGCACAGCGGAATAGTGCTTCGCTTCGCTCACTCAGCAATAGTTGAAATAGTACCTAATATACTTAAACGCAGATCGCTACTTCATTGTAAACCCAAACTCAGCTAAAATATTTACAAATGTGGATTAATAATAAATCCCTCATTATTCTAACGCTCACTGCAGGTAAATAAGCGTAACGCCTGTAATATTAGTCCCCAAATAACCCAATTAATAAAAGAAAGGTATTGACCGTTATTATAATATTCGTACGCTTCACTAGTAAAGATATTGTAAAATGCTAGTACACGACAATCAATTAAGATAAAAGTGAATATTTAAAAGGACTTACATAAAGTTGTAGACCTCGACCTTGGCTGAGAGATGCTGATGTCTTGAAATCTCGTTCCGACTAAGTTAAGTTCGAACCTTACCACCCGCTTTTATAATTTCCGTACCCTGTCTCCCGCAATCACCTACATTCCCCTTTGTAGCTTTAATCCAAACACCTCTTTAAAAATCTTACCGATTACTCATCCGATTCCGCTATTGAACCTAGTTATCTAAATAATAAGGTTGATGATCCAACCTGTAGATACTAAAACCAAATAAATGTCTAACAGACAAGGTTCAAATTCGTATGAACTCCTCACTCGTCGTCTGCACACCGCTTCTCGATCGCCTGCGAAAATCTAAGCAAATATGCGGGTGGGTTAAGATTAACCTCGCGCGCTGCAAGATTATTCCTACCCGCATTTGTTTAAAATTATTAATTTATAATTACAATTTCAGGATTTTCTGGTAAATTGCTGAATAAAACTTAGAAACTACCTTTTGATAAATATGCTAATAATATAGGGAATATATATATGATAATGAAATATACATACAATAGTGTTTCTACAGGAAACGAAAGCAAATTCAATGTAACCGCATGGTCAATTTTCACCAATAATTATTAATACGCATATATTTCTAACAAATATCAATAGGAATGCTAAGAGGACTATATTGTTTATCGAATGAAAATATTTATTTGTACTCGGAAGTAAATAATCACGTGTTTATGACACAATACTGTTCTTAACCAAATCTTCCAAAATAACTATTATTTTTATTCAATCTCACAAGAAACATTGTTACTTTTAATGCGTATTTAGATCAAGGAATTAGATTTTACGTTTTCATTTGTTTTCTGCTACATACACTAACATCTATAAATCCGAGGTTAGGTTTTTTAGGAACCAAAATTTATTAGAAAATACTATTATCTGTATTCCAAATGAATTACCATCTTAATATCTAACCGAAAATGTATATTATTTAGAAAAGCCACTTGTAATAAAGCTAGTTTTCAGTATTTATTTCAACACTAAATTCTCCTTCCCGAACTGCACCAAAGCTATGAAGATTAAGACATAACTACTAATTGATTTTATGATACTCCATATTTTTCAGGTGAGTTGTAATTCGAACTTTAATATTACAGTATAATTTTTCATTAAAGCTTAATCGTAAAGTCGTAAATTTTCCTGAAACTGAAAAATGAAATTAACTCCTACATAACGTTAATAGCAATGTCACAATATCGAACAATTTTACCGTCCATTGAAATAGGCATTATATGGATCCCTTGGATTCATTACATTTCTGCTCCCCAATAATACGCAGTGCAGAAATTTACGATTTCGAACGTAGTATTTATTGTTTTAGGAAAACTTCAAATTAATCTTACAACACATAATAATGGCATTTAACCTGTGACAGCGTTCCTGTCCCGAACAATCGAGAAATCATACTCATTCCTTCAACCTCCCCTTATCTCACATTCATCAACTCACACTCACACATCTCTAAAAAGTCATTGTCAATGGTCACACCCTAAGTCATTTCTCGGGCCCGAGCGTTAGTTATGTTATTCCTGATTAGTCATGTCATCTCTGTTACTTAGTCATGAACCACACTCTATTCATCACCCTCTCTCATAGTTTCACAATTTTTCAAGACCAACAATACAGTCACAAGTAATAAATATAAGATAATTTAACAATTCAAACAGAATTTGATAATCAAATTCTAAGACAAGTTAAAATAATATTGATCTAAATTAACCAAACTGAAGTACTCGTATTAACGTAAATTATAATAAGCGTCTTTCTTAATTAATTTATTATCTGAACCGTAAAAATTGTTTACACTACCCTAACAGGTATCCGTATATTTTTATTTATCTATGTATTAGTTGAGAATTTTGAAATCCAACACTAACAATCAAGATCGCTTTAAGTTATAATTCAATAGTTTCCTAAACGTGTATTATTTGTGTTTAATTCATCTTTTTTTTATATACCACAACGGTGGCAAACAAGCATACGGCCCGCCTGGTGGTAAGCACCTACCGTAACCTATGGACGCCTGCAACTCCAAAGGAATCACATGCGCGTTGCCGACCCTTTACAAAAAGGAGGATTCACTGTGTTGACGGCTAAAGGAACCAGAAAGTCCCTCATCGTCAACACACTGGGTCCTCTTTGAGCTCTGTAGAAGTACCGTACTAACGAAGGCTGAAAGATATTTATCTTTAATCCCTATAAAGACAGTAACTATAGTGTATAACTACTCTCAGATATTGTTGAAACATTTCAGTTACAAAACTTAGAATGTCTTATTTGAGTATAATTTGTACTTAACTATGATGATGATGATGATGATTTTGAACCACTATTAAGAACCGTTATGTTTAATAATGATTATTACGACGCGTTAAAAGAACTTTATTTTTATTGACGTACGCTACCTTTGAATTCTCCTTCGTATAACAATATGTTATCTACCTACTTATTGTATGAACGCACCCTTTAATGAAATATACTTGTCTAACTGAATCACCCAAACAATTAAATCCAAATATATCCGTAAGGTATAGTGTTTTTATCATTTCCTTTTACTTCTCAATTACTTCGCTCTATTAATTTTGCATTTATAACGAGATATGACGAGAGTATGAATAAGTCCAAGATATACAAAGTGTAACTGCTATAAGAGCTAAATTATGTCATCACATTATTTTGTATAAGTACCTACAACAAAAGTCAGTAGAACATTTTTTTTTTTTAAGGATAACATCAATGAGGAAACTGTAGTATTAATGACGCACTTTCCATGTATATCGTGTCTGTAAGAAAACTATTTACGGTGAAATTTTATCAATTCATAAATTGTACATCATTGTTACAATTTCATAAAATACTATCCTACCTACTTTTAAAATAATGCTCATAAATTGTAAATTCATAATCCGTCAAGAAACATTTCACTAATATTTTACTCAAATGTGTTGACAACAAAACCATTGCCGTTGTTAATGCATCTTAACCTCTTCATCAACGAATGTATTTATATCCAGAAGTAAAGTCAAGCTGGATTCGAACCAACCTTTAGTTTTCGATTACGATCCTATAATAACCTTTACCATAAATTAATTTTCACTGCACTGGACTCTAATCAGCAGATATTTAGTTGTAAATTGATTAGTTGACATATCACTAGTATATGAGTATTAATTACGAACCATCTTGATACTGTAACAGACTGGTGTTGGACCCGCGTTTAGTTTCGATGCCTACATTACTTTCCTATAATTTAGATTTAATCGTGAATGGATTAGCACTAGAATTGAACCAGTAGTTTAATAATGACAGAATCTAGAGTAACTTAAAATTTTAAACATCTTGGAATTTAATTAGACTGAAATTTGAACCAGTACTGACCTAAACATGTTAGCAAATGCTATTTAAATAAACATCCAGTAATTTTACTACAACCGGAGTTGAACCAATCATCCACCTTATTTGTTTGTATTCATTCCTAATGAACGTCTAAACTTACTTATGAGCTACTATTACCATGGCACACACTTGTAGTAAGTTCTAAAAATTGGATACTAAATCATTTACTGAAAAATTTAAAAATCCGAACTTGTAATCTGTATTTTAGTTTGAAATTTGGCAAATATAAACCACCATCAGTAATTAAATAGGTACTTAAATGATTCAAGTATTTATGTATATCAAGTCATATAGAAAAGCCTATATGTTTCTCATATTGTAAGATTTTTAAATAAGATTTATTAAACTATGTCCAAAATAAACTCGATTAAACTGTACTATCCTAAACTAAACCAAACGAATTGGACCTGAAGTAACTTAAACTGAACTTAAATAATTTGAAATAACCTGATGTTAGACTAAATTACTCTATTATGTACAACGAAATGAAAAATACAACTAAACCAACATTAGGCATATTATAAAGCTAAATAAGTGATCACAGTTTGACTAATCCGAATTCGTAAATAGGTAACATTGTAAAGTGAAATCAAATTTATTTAGATATTTAAAACAACTTGAAACTAAAATTTATAACCGAAACAATATAACTGTGAATGACACGTTTCCATTCTTTAAAGTGTACGAGAATATACCACTAACAAACCTTAAATAAAATTACGAAAAATGTAGGTAGATAAAAAATTCCAAACCGCAATGTTTTGAACATTGAATTGTACCGACATATAATATTGTTGCATCAGTTTTTTAACATTACGTTGTTAAGAATTTAGAGTTAGCACAATTTTGGAACGAGCGTAGCGTATGCGAAGCGAAGTTCTTACAACCAACTTCGGACACAATTGTCACCTGGCTACTGGGACGTCTCGGTATTTAGATTGCTTTTGATTTTGAGCGTTTGTCCCGCGATAAGTATAACTTTAGTAACATTGATGATGATGGTGATGATGATATGCGCAGGATCGATCAAGGGATTATGGAGCTATATTTAAGACGCGTAACAATTATCATAAGGGTCTTGTTATATTGGTCAACACGTTTGCAAGGAAATCGCGAGTACTTAGTTCGAGGCGGACCACTAGCGTTACAATTAATAAAAATATTTATTACATATAATAAACTCGTGTGGCTATAACGCCGCAGACACCTTACCTTACTTTACCCTATGATATATAATAATGACAGGCGGGTTATGCATACTCAAGAGTGAAGCTCTTAAAATGAGTGAATTCAAACAATTTGGACCAGTTCCTATCACCCGCGCGAGAAAGAGACTGTAATTTTTTTTTTTAACGTTGTTAAACGAAATTAAAAGAATGACAAAGATGTAATGGTCGTCAATATATTTAGATGAATATAACTTAATCTGTAGGTAGGTTATGAAATAATTTTGTGTTCATTATGAGTGTGAGTATCAATCCATGGTAAAAGTCATTGGCCTTACCCTAATCTATACTTTACCACGAAATGTTTTATTACTATCGCCTACACAAACTTAGCCTAAAATTTGACCAGTATAAACCTGATCAATTATTACGTACAACTTCTATGACTCACGGGGTCAAGTTACACTAGCTACGAATTGCAATGAAATCAGTTGGTGATTAGGGAATTGATTTTAAACGGTCGATAGAATAAAAGGTCGTAAGTGACACTAATTTTATATGTACTTCCGACATTCCGTATTTAAGTCACTAAACAAAGATAACAGGTAGATCAATAGGAAGTAACTTCGTAGCCTATGAACGTTCGCAGATTCCGCGTCGCTACACGTGGCAAGAAACAATGTTACTTTATATAATTATATGTATGTTTTCTCAACGAAATAAATATCCTAAAGGTTTCATATATAATCAACTTAATATATATTTTTTTCTCTTAATTTTTTTTTTGAAATAAATTTAAAAGTGATAATGTAAAGCTGGTATCTAACATAAAATGATATTACATACTATGGAATACGAGACTTTGACGGTATTAAGACAGATTTAGGAATAAACTTTTAAACATAAATTAAACCGGTCAAGTGAGAGTCGGACACGAACCTTCAGAGTTCCGTTTTTTATTCTTTTTAGATATGAGACTCTAAAAATAAATCCAGACGATAGTCTGCTCCCCACATTTTGAACTTTTAACCGGTCTATCGTGTTAGTTAAATTAAGAAAATAGGTACTCATAGTTATTAACAACCTACAGTTACAAATTGAAACCTCACGTACCACCGATAGTTAAATAACGTTTAAATCTAAGTTTAACTGGCCTCTAGTTATTGACTGCACAGTTCATGTCGTTACGAGGCGACTCGTTAGTAGTCGCTAACTGTTTTGCATGCTACCCTCTCTTACATAGTTTTAAGCAAATTATGAAATTATGTTTTTCCCTGTAAGTTATTCATATATCATGTAAATATTTTGAGAAAATAAATATCATAACACATGAAAGTTTCTTAAGAAATTTAAATATAAAAGTTAAGATAAATATCCTACGATTTTTGTTACATGTTGATATTAGATCACAAATGAAAAATACATTTACTAATGGCGCTGCTCCCCGCATATAGACCTCTTAGCACTACTTTGACGCAAAAGATAATAAAACGCATTTTTGAAATTTCTCACCTTTCTATCCATTTACGGCAACAAATTGTGGGTCTGACGACCCACTAAAACGCAAGTTACCTACATAAGCTATTTTGACCGACAGAACAAGCTACTATTGAAAACGTATTTGAAACCTAAATCAGAGCAAGCTACTATGTGTTAAATTAAAATCTAGTTTTAAATCTTATCCTGGTCACGGCACCAAATTGTAATGTATAGTTTAAGCTTAATATTCGAAAAATGCTTCTAAACGCTTAATAAAGCTTACTAGAACCTACTAAGCTTACTTACCTCAAGCTTTAGCCTGAAAATTTCTGTAAATATAAATACCTACATAAAGGAACATACTACAGGGAAAGAAAATCAAACAAAAGATTGAAGGTTAAAAAGAAAATTATTTATTTAAGTTTTAATTTTAGATTTTTGTTATTGAAAAGCGAAACACTGACTAATTACCCCTAATGCTGCCTTTGCAGACGTCATTAGGTGTTAGTTTCCAATTCCTAGGCTTTGCGAAGGTAAAAACGAAACTAACGAAGCAAAAAACCTTCGCGCCGTATTACAGTAAAATAAGTAACGTAATTATAATATCAAATACATTAATTAATAAACTATCTATACAGTAGCTTGCTCTGATACGCAGTTTGGCCGAGATGATCGTGAAAGCTAGTGGAGACCCAACGTTGTGTGTGTAGTTACCGCAAGTCCTTTTCGATAAGGTGAGAAATAATCGCAATATTTAAAATACACGTAATTCCTAACTTAAATCTAACGGAATATAAATACAATAGACAATGGTAGGTTAGCATATTAACTGTTGACGTTAAAAATAAAATAATAAGATTCTGAAAATATGTCCTAATTAATAGAATAATAAATAGTAATATTGAATATTAAAATTACACTAGAATTATAATGATTGATTAAATAGGTATTTCGTTGTTTGTTAAATAGTTGTATTAACAACAAAACATATATAAGGAGGTTTGCTGGACTCCCAACGTGGTGATTGTTGGCGAAGTACGCCAGTACAAAATATGTGGCATGTCAGTTTTGACAGTTCCGTCTTCCAACGGTGGAACCACGACCAGTGGTCTACGGTTCGAAGCTTAATGGATCTGGTAATATATGTCGTCCACGGCCAGTGGCCTTACAGACTGATGAGTGTTTGTGCGGTTTGAGCATTTGTAATGATTCAAGTGTGCGACCGGGCCAGTAGCCTACAGTCTCGCTTCATACATCAATGTATATTGTCCACGGCCAGTGTCCTACAGACCTGTTGGTTTAACGTTCTGAGCATTTGTAATGATCCAAGTGTGCGACCGGGCCAGTAGCCTACAGTCTCGCTTCATACATCAATGTATAATTGACAGATAACCGCCAATTCCTCCACACCACATATGCAAATAACGACTGGTACATTTAATAATTTAAGTAAGCAAATACCAACCACCGTTTATGACGAATGGTATATAAATTTAGGAAGTAAATAGCAAGTACCTACCATCGTTAATAAGCAAACCTGAGTTATCTTGACGTGTAAGACCCTCACCGTACCGTCATCACTGCACGAGACCGGATATTACTAAGAACACCTAGTACGCTAATGGCGTACTTACATGGGAATAAACTCTGTAAGTACATGCTGTAATGCGCGTCATATGTTCAAGTGAACCATGGGTGATACAGTGCGCGTTGGGCTTCACATAATAGTGTTCCCCGTTGCCACCAAGATAACACCAGATAAGCATTCTACATGGAATAAATCTCTATGCTAGAAATCCAGCATCTTATCCCTTATATAATGACTAAAGTGTTACATGGAAGTACATACATATTACGCGACATCGTTTAACCATGGCCAATAGTTAACCGACATCGACAATTAACATTTAAAAGATCGAACCTATCTTAAACGTTGCATTAAAATTATACATTTATATTTATAAGGTAGTAGAAAGAAATAGTTAACAGATAGAACGTAGTTCCCGAAAAACTGTATTAAAATCTACTTAAATAAAATATGGCTTGGTACTCTCAAACTAAAACCTATTCGACACGTCAACAGTATATATATATATACTACTGAATAGTTAGGTATTGTAAAAATAAAATACGCACGCATAAATACACACAGTCATATATACTAAAATGTAAAAGGTTCAATGTTAAAATAAACCACAAACACAGACCATTGAAGAACCTGGTTCGAATATAAGCTATCAGCCTATATAGTAGAATAGAAATAAATAGAATATCTTTAAATTGTTAAATGGTTTCCTCACGAAAACGAGTTCCACAGAAATGCAAAATACTATTATTTATTTGCTGTGTTAATGCGTTTGAAAACCAAGTCAAATAATACCCTACATCAACCTATAACTCAACTATGTTGAAACGTCCATACGATTTAAGAATCGTTTATAGAAGAAGACGAAGATTGTATTTAAATTTCACACTCAATAAATAATTAAAATATTTAAGTACTTATTTAGACATACAGGCGGCTCTAGGCACAGCGGAATAGTGCTTCGCTTCGCTCACTCAGCAATAGTTGAAATAGTACCTAATATACTTAAACGCAGATCCCTACTTCATTGTAAACCCAAACTCAGCTAAAATATTTACAAATGTGGATTAATAATAAATCCCTCATTATTCTAACGCTCACTGCAGGTAAATAAGCGTAACGCCTGTAATATTAGTCCCCAAATAACCCAATTAATAAAAGAAAGGTATTGACCGTTATTATAATATTCGTACGCTTCACTAGTAAAGATTAAGATAAAAGTGAATATTTAAAAGGACTAACATAAAGTTGTAGACCTCGACCTTGGCTGAGAGATGCTGATGTCTTGAAATCTCGTTCCGACTAAGTTAAGTTCGAACCTTACCACCCGCTTTTATAATTTCCGTACCCTGTCTCCCGCAATCACCTACATTCCCCTTTGTAGCTTTAATCCAAACACCTCTTTAAAAATCTTACCGATTACTCATCCGATTCCGCTATTGAACCTAGTTATCTAAATAATAAGGTTGATGATCCAACCTATAGATACTAAAACCAAATAAATGTCTAACAGACAAGGTTCAAATTCGTATGAACACCTCACTCGTCGTCTGCACACCGCTTCTCGATCGCCTGCGAAAATCTAAGCAAATATGCGGGTGGGTTAAGATTAACCTCGCGCGCTGCAAGATTATTCCTACCCGCATTTGTTTAAAATTATTAATTTATAATTACAATTTCAGGATTTTCTGGTAAATTGCTGAATAAAACTTAGAAACTACCTTTTGATAAATATGCTAATAATATAGGGAATATATATATGATAATGAAATATACATACAATAGTGTTTCTACAGGAAACGAAAGCAAATTCAATGTAACCGCATGGTCAATTTTCACCAATAATTATTAATACGCATATATTTCTAACAAATATTAATAGGAATGCTAAGAGGACTATATTGTTTATCGAATGAAAATATTTATTTGTACTCGGAAGTAAATAATCACGTGTTTATGACACAATACTGTTCTTAACCAAATCTTCCTAAATAACTATTATTTTTATTCAATCTCACAAGAAACATTGTTACTTTTAATGCCTATTTAGATCAAGGAATTAGATTTTACGTTTTCATTTGTTTTCTGCTACATACACTAACATCTATAAATCCGAGGTTAGGTTTTTTAGGAACCAAAATTTATTAGAAAATACTATTATCTGTATTCCAAATGAATTACCATCTTAATATCTAACCGAAAATGTATATTATTTAGAAAAGCCACTTGTAATAAAGCTAGTTTTCAGTATTTATTTCAACACTAAATTCTCCTTCCCTAACTGCACCAAAGCTATGAAAATTAAGACATAACTACTAATTGATTTTATGATACTCCATATTTTCCAGGTGAGTTGTAATTCGAACTTTAATATTACAGTATAATTTTTCATTAAAGCTTAATCGTAAAGTCGTAAATTTTCCTGAAACTGAAAAATGAAATTAACTCCTACATAACGTTAATAGCAATGTCACAATATCGAACAATTTTACCGTCCATTGAAATAGGCATTATATGGATCCCTTGGATTCATTACAGTTGGAATTTTAAGCTTCAGTACCTAACTAACTAAACTACATAATATTATAACTAAGTAGTGAAGTAAAGTAGAACTCCGGTACCTATTGAAAAAATGTTTATTAGATTAGATAACATATATTTATTCTTCAATTTAGGCACATTACAATGCACTTATGAATGTCGGAGAAAAAAATCACCGGTTCTAATGCTACACCTCTGCCCCGTGAATTAGATTAGATCTTAAAGATACACAATAATGCGTAGTTCTTCAAAAATATATATCCAAACAGCTTGAGAGACAGAGAATGTACCTCTTGTTTAATTATAGAGAGAAAACAACATCCAAATCTGACTGTTTCACAAAATGTTTGATATGCTTTCCTACCTGAACTGTGTCCTTTAAATGTTAGATGATTTTGTATTGATGTAGTTCCTGGTTTCTCTAACGCAATCCCTCTATTTTTATCTTGCCAAATTAACCACATCAAAATGAGTCATGCAGGTTTTTAAACTATGCCAAGAACGCCTTCTGTGATCAGGGAATGAGGATTAGACTTCTCCTCATTCCCCTCCGTTTTATTTCGTTTAAATTTCTCTTTCTTTTTTCCAAAGCCGTGGAATAGTATGAGTAACTATTCTCGATAACTTTCAGGGACCAAGCTCTATGCATTTTGCCGGAATTTCCGGAAAACGGCTGGTACCAAATCAAAACAAACAAGAACGCAACATCGGACCCTGAAGCACCGAAGGATTTTTGGTTAGACTACAACTGCGAAGAACCGTACGTGATAGTAGAGGAACAAAGGCAGGAGTGTAATAACGGCACCTGGTATAATGAAGATGACAATCGTTATTGCTCAGGTATTGTAAACCAAGTTTAATATACGGAGAGAATCTCCACCGATGAGCAGCTGCCAGACGCTCGTAGTAATTAAAAGTAAAGGCAAAATGTTATACTATTTCTTGGCACTATAAGCTGGCCTCGGCCAAGGGCGTCGCCAAGGAGGGTCAAGGAGGGGCAGCTGCTCCCCCCCCCCTAGATATAAAAAAATAGGCAAATGTTGTACCCACAATTCATATTTTCTTCACCCTGGCTGGCGACGCTCTTGGCCACGGCAGATGTGACACGATAGTGACAACTACGAAATTCATATAGGTACTTAGTTAGATTGCTAAACTATTGATATTACTTTATCTAGACGGAGAGCTAGCCACGTTAGATATGACACAATAATGAGAGCAACGAAACCCCTCTCTCAATCTGGCAATCTCAGCTTTTCACTAAGCATTCACAGTGTGGCAGGTCAGAAAAGTGGTTCATAATAACGAAAAATACACAATTAGTAGAGTTCTGGCAGTTCTGGAGTATTTTTAATATAGTAGAGTTCTGGCTTATAGTACCGTGGCCTGTGCTTTAAATAATATATAAGGTATTTATTTTGAAACCAGTTCATGGCACAAAAAAAAATACATTATCTTGTAAAATAGCTGTAAGTACCAGTTGGTACATATTTAAAAGCTAACCATATTTTTTACGATTTCAGAGGCTTGCAAATTACTTAAGAATGACAACTTTACCTATTCCTGCCCATTGGATTTAAATGACAGTAATGACTGCAAAAACTACGTTGCCATTTATACCAATGTCACCGTATCAAGAGCACCTCAGACAGCTGAAGAAGAGAAAGCCAACGAAAATGTAAAAAACGTCACTGTGGAGATATTGTGCTCGCCTGACAAGGAATTCCATATATCGACGGAATGTGTAGACGGTATGTATTTCACGTTTAACACTACTGTTTGCTAGTCTACCCCAGGGATCGGAAACCGGTTCTATTTTCAAAACGTTCTCGGTTCAATAACCTAGACCGTTCTCTGAAGCGTTCTCGTTCTCGGTTACCGGTTAGAACAATGTTTTTAGGAACGAACATTTCCCGAACGAACAGTTCCCAAAAGAACGATATAAAACGTTCTTTCAATAGCGCTCTTTGTTCTGGTTACCGGTATTTACAATGGTTTTGGGAACGAACATTTGTAAGCTCGTATCGTTCTCAAGGAACGTAAAAAGAACCGTTCTTTCGATAGCGTTCGACTTTGGAACAAACATTCGCTGTATCGTTCCCAAGGAACAATATTAACCCGTTCTTTTGAATTCAACACAAATGAAATAAGTCGTCATCGCCAACCAATGAGCGTTAGTTATTTCAGTGTATGCCTCAAGTTAAGTACCTACGAGTATTTTCGTTTTACTAGGCAGCGACGTCCATTATTAGTTCGAACTTAGACGTGAACTAGCGTGGAGGTTGGTTTGGTTGAGATAATTTTATTGGCTGATTGCTTTTATATTGGTTGTGAAATACAAACTGCGTAAGAACTTTTTGTGCTGCTGCACTGCGTCGAGAAACCTGGTCCATGTGAAGTAAGTAGGTATTTATATCAAAATAAATTTTATACTTTCATAAAATATCCGAGAAGTGAGTAGGTTTATGTGCGTACGAAGACACTTTATACGTCCCTGGTCGCTCCAAGTTCAATTATATTTTTGTGTAGGTATTTATGGCGGTGGGTACTTGCTATTCCATAGTAAGCTATAAGTATCTGTTAGTAAGAAGTTAAGAACTATTAAGTATATTATTATAATCAGTGGCTGAGCGTTGATTAACTCAAACCCGATATCCATAATCCGAGAAGTGAGTGAGTAGGTAAGTACGAGTATGTGTGCGTGCAAAGCGGCTAGTGGCTTTTGCCGGAATCACAACAGGGTTGTTTCCACCTACAAAAGTTAGGGTTGAATTGTATCACATTAAGAGTATTAAGACGCGTGCCTACCTCGATAACCTTGAGCATCCGGCGTTTGCGCACCGGGGCCCCGCTTCACCGCAGGTATATTTCGCGATTCACCGCTGCGAGTTATAAGTACGGGCGTTATAGTCCAAGCGTCTGTCGCGGTTCGATCTCCTCTGTATGTTACTCGAATGAAATAAAAATACTAATCATATAATAGGGATACATATCACGCATGTTTAGAACTTTAGGTAAAGCAATGTGAATTCTGTTAATAATCATCATAATCAATTTTTTTACAATAAAAATTGAATAAAAATGAAATAAAAATGAAATAAAAATGAAATAAAAATGAAATAAAAATGAAATAAAAATGAAATAAAAATGAAATAAAAATGAAATAAAAATGAAATAAAAATGAAATAAAAATGAAATAAAAATGAAATAAAAATGAAATAAAAATGAAATAAAAATGAAATAAAAATGAAATAAAAATGAAATAAAAATGAAATAAAAATGAAATAAAAATGAAATAAAAATGAAATAAAAATGAAATAAAAATGAAATAAAAATGAAATAAAAATGAAATAAAAATGAAATAAAAATGAAATAAAAATGAAATAAAAATGAAATAAAAATGAAATAAAAATGAAATAAAAATGAAATAAAAATTAAATAAAAATGAAATAAAAATGAAATAAAAATGAAATAAAAATGAAATAAAAATGAAATAAAAATGAAATAAAAATGAAATAAAAATGAAATAAAAATGAAATAAAAATGAAATAAAAATGAAATAAAAATGAAATAAAAATGAAATAAAAATGAAATAAAAATGAAATAAAAATGAAATAAAAATGAAATAAAAATGAAATAAAAATGAAATAAAAATGAAATAAAAATGAAATAAAAATGAAATAAAAATGAAATAATTATGAAATAAAAATGAAATAATTATGAAATAAAAATGAAATAAAAATGAAATAAAAATGAAATAAAAATGAAATAAAAATGAAATAAAAATGAAATAAAAATGAAATAAAAATGAAATAAAAATGAAATAAAAATGAAATAAAAATGAAATAAAAATGAAATAAAAATGAAATAAAAATGAAATAAAAATGAAATAAAAATGAAATAAAAATGAAATAAAAATGAAATAAAAATGAAATAAAAATGAAATAAAAATGAAATAAAAATGAAATAAAAATGAAATAAAAATGAAATAAAAATGAAATAAAAATGAAATAAAAATGAAATAAAAATGAAATAAAAATGAAATAAAAATGAAATAAAAATGAAATAAAAATGAAATAAAAATGAAATAAAAATGAAATAAAAATGAAATAAAAATGAAATAAAAATGAAATAAAAATGAAATAAAAATGAAATAAAAATGAAATAAAAATGAAATAAAAATGAAATAAAAATGAAATAAAAATGAAATAAAAATGAAATAAAAATGAAATAAAAATGAAATAAAAATGAAATAAAAATGAAATAAAAATGAAATAAAAATGAAATAAAAATGAAACAATGAAATAAAAATGAAACAATGAAATAAAAATGAAATAAAAAGGAAATAAAAATGAAATAAAAACGAAAATAAAAAGGAAAATAAAATATGAATAAAATAAAAATAAAATAAGAATATTTGCTTAAAATGAAAATAAGTATTTGCTTAAAATAAAAAATTCACACTGAAAATGTAGAATGTGAATTAAAATAAGTTTAACCCTTTACCGGGCAAGACTGCCGACTAGCCGACTAGTCGGCAGTCAGGTGGCCGACTAAGTCGGCTAGCCGACTATGGTCTTCGCCTAAGTTCGGGAGTAATCGGGAACGTTCGGGTCGCCTAATACGCTGCGGCACGTGGTGGCGTTCAGGTTTTGACTAGTTTTGTTTACCTTTCCGAGATTTACTTGTTGCTCCGGTAAAAAATAGGAAACAAATCGTAATTGTAAATAATTAAATAAACAAGTAGTGATCTTTATGAACATTATGTTTAAAATAAAGAAATTTGATTAAATGATGGTAGTTTTTTTTATATCCTTATTTTTTTGGAAGATCTAGGCAGCCGACTATTCGGCTCATTTTGCCGACTAGTCGCCGACTATAAATGTGGCCAGATAGTCGGCTTTCCCGACTAGTCGGCGACTAGTCGGCACATCTCTACTTACTACTAATAGGTTTTTTGAAATGGCATTCCATGCTTTCTTATTATTCTATGGCCCACACCATCTCGTTTACCTTGCTGTATCGCTTCATATATGTATAGGTCGTATATTGCTGGCCTAATATTACAGGGTTCTATGTTAGATTTTGAGGATAGTTAAATTTAGACTTTCAATAGAGGTTCAAATTTCAATTCGATTATAGTAAAACATGCAACCCTGTAATATTGGGCAAACGACATTAAAGCACGCTTGACATACGGAGTTATACACTATACATACAGCAAGTAGGTCTAAAGTGTTATAAAAATAATAATTCACTTATCATGATGTTTATTTTCACTCCACTTTGACATCTAATAATATATAATGATAACATTGGCACGTGTCTAAGACTTAAAAAAAAAGCGCCGTGACGATGCGCTCGAGTCGCTCGACCCAGGCAAAGTAACAAACAGCCATCACAGCATTTTGCCATTGAAAATTGAACCGTATTTCATCTACAGCGGCTTCGATCATTTCGAAGCGCGCGAATATCGAGCGCGAGGATTCGGAGGAATGTGTGCTTTATGAACAAGGTAGACGATTTAAATTAGCACGCAGTATGCTATAAGGGAAGCCCTTATATAAGGCTTATATAAGACTTATAAGCGATATGTAAGGTTTGGTGAGCGGATGATAAGGGTTTCGTAAGGGTATTGGGATAGCGCTGCTAGCCTTTATATAAGGGCTTTAAAAGCAATATGAAAGGGTATCGTCGGGGAAAGGGTATGGTTAGTTAAGCCTTATGCAAAACCCATACAAAACCCTTTATGAGGAGTAGCGGGCCGGTCCCTGGTATATATACATATAAAGGGTATTCCGCTAATATTACAAAGCACACATTGTCGTGCAACATGCTCTAGTTTATAAGCAGGGATGGGCATTATTGGAATATTTTTTTATTTAAATAATCATTCGAATAAACAAATTATTCGTCGTGAAATTATTCGCGAATAATTTATTCACGAATAAATCATTCGTCTGCCCTTTCGAATAATAAATGATTTATTCGTTATTTTATTCGAATAAATAACACGAATAATATTTTATTACACTTTTAGATTTGATATTAAACTGCAACTCTAACTTATTTTTGGGTCAAGGAAATGTATCGCAGGTAGCCAGCCTGAAAGTGACGGATATATGAAAGAGCGAGTAAATCACATAACTAAACTTTCTTATCAATTTTGTACCAGTTTACTCATATTTATTTCGTAGTTATTAGTCTTTTGCATAGTTCGGTCTAAACTAGTCGCATCATAAATAATCTCTATTACTTTTATGAAAACGAATTTTGCTAATGATTATGACGATAATTTTCAGTGCAGTAGATACTATACGATATATACGGACTTGAGTGAAAAAAGTGATGCAGTACTAGAAAATAACATGAAATTATAATTAACTATAATTATACTAAGTGACAATTTCTTAAAAAATATTTCTATAATTTAAACGAAAAAAGTGTTGTAGCGACCTATGTTGTTGGTTGGTTACCTAAAACTGCCAAAATAAAAGGACTATCTCAGCGTGGCACTTGGCTCATCACAGGTGTGACCCCACAGGCTACACTAACCGCTTACCATCGGGCGGGCTGTATGCTTGTTGGCCACTAACATGATATTTTTTAAAAAAAATTAACGTATTTTTATTATACACTCAATACATAGGTACTAGTTTAGTGAAGAGCTCATGACAATTGTCAAAAAAAAACGATAATCCAAGAATTGTCGATATTTTTCGACAAAAGATTAGGCTTGTGTTGTAGTTTCGGGACAATTGTCGTGATCTTCGAGACATATGTCAAAACCACTTAGTACTAAAGAAGTAGTTTTAGTGATAATAAATGAAGCCATTCTTTAAATATCGTGCTGGTGGCAAAGAAGCATGCCGCCCGCCCAATGGTAAGTGGTTTCAATAGCCTGTGGACGCCTATGAAGTCAGTAAAACATGACATATGTCACGTATGTCAGCGTGGTGAATTAGAAGTCAGGTCGCCTATGGTTAGTAACTACTAAGATAAAACATTATCTAGTTGGAAAATAATATTTGGGATAAAAAACCGCCAAATAGTTATTTTAACTGCCCTACCACATGAATACTTTATTCGCCGCCGCCGAAAGTTTATTTTTAAATTATTCGAATACGAAAAATTCATTCAGATGAATTATTCGAATAAAAAAATATTCGAATGAATTATTCATGGAATAATTTATTCGACGAATAAATACTGTCGAATGATTATTCGAAATTTTAATTCGTCATTCGCGAATAAAATAATCCCACCAAAAACATAAATGTAAAAAAGGAGAGCCAAGTTCAATACAAAAATTATGCTTGGCTGTGGGCTTCGCCGCAAAAAGAATGGAGATCTAATTGAGTGCCAAGTTCTATGCAAAATCCAAATATGTATTTATAGGAACAAAATAACATTATGAACAAGTATTAAACTCTATTTCTTTGCTTTATTGGATACCTATAACAATTGCTGTTATTTAAAAATGTGAGATCTTAAAGTAGGTTAGATTTGACTTGGCCAGTTTTTATCAGAATAAAAAAAAAAAATATATATATATATATGTTGAATAACTTTATAAAATGACTGATGTAATTATTCGTTTTTTGTATTCGAATAATTTTTGACCATCTCTAAATTAGAACTATACATTTAAAAGAACCGGCTTAGTGCGTGTCGGACCACGTATAATGGAGGGTTCCGTTCCTTCAACGATATAAGGAAAGATAATTATCAAAAAGTCGTATCTTCCTACGGAAGAAGTTTTTTTAGAAATAGCTCGAAAACGCCTCAACCGATAATATTAAAAACAATTTTAATTGAAAGATGTATTTTCTCTTTTATTTTTTGCATATCCAGTTCAAAAGATACACAAGTGTCCATAAGATTATGTCTGAAAATATTGGCTAAATCAAAAAATCTTCTGACAATCTTCAACGTTATTTTTACTACAAAACTAGATATCGGCATGCAAAATACGTCTTATGGTTTCCGTCTAGGGTTTGCTCCCGGTACTCGTTTTCTATACAAATCCAGTACCGGAACCGGGAATTCCCGGTTCTCGCCATACAAAATCAGAACCAGGAGCATTTCCTATTTCCGTCGTTTCCGAGTACAATGGCTGTGACATACGGACGGACGGACATGACGATAATAAGGGTTCCGTTTTTGCCATTTTGGCTACGAAACCCTAAAAATGCCATTAACATAGCAATTATATGCACACATCAAAGAGGTTGAAATAAGAACGGCGAAACTCGTCTAGGGGAGTCGGCGTAACAGCTAATTTGGTTGTGTTGACCGGGCACAAAGCGCAAGAGGACTGACAGTAGCTCTTTGGCCGTTGTAGAGAAATAAGTGTAAAAAAATAGCATAAGAATTGCAAGACCAATAGTGAAGTGACAAACTATTTGGCGCGTTATCGATAGTGAATATTTGCCTTCCTATAGCTTTAGGAGGAGTTTGGTTTACGTCACAGATCAGCAATGCCCATGTGCGAGCGGTAGGACTAGATATGGTGTTTGACCTAAGATGCTTGTATATCACTCTTTAGCGCCAGTGTCAATTTGAGATTTGTGGAGTTAACATTATCATAAAATGAGTTTGTAACATCATTTTGTGCCATAAATTGGTGCAATAATTAAGAAAATACGGAATGGTAACATATACGAGCGTATTATACCAAAAATAACAAACTAGAATAATATTAAGAATTATTCGCCAATGCAGTACAAAGAGGGCAATAGTGATGTAACATATTGATTGGCGGCATGTCGATATGAAATGTACTTTTCAGAGGCGAATTCTATGAAACTCGTGTCATGTTTCTAGGTCCTATTTTCGATTTAAGCTGAGGGTGATCTGTCAGTTTTTAAGTAACAGAATAATTTTATATAAATGGATGAAGTAGGTATATCATGAATTCATGACAATAGTTCCAAAAATACTCATTAATTATACAAACCTTTGTTACAGTTAGTTCCTACGTAATTCTAATTGATTATAATGATTATTCAGATTCTCTAATCAAAGTATCTATGAAAGTATCGACCTGCACCCCAACGCTATTAGCACAGATATCTGACAGGTAAGACATTTATTTGTCAAATATACTGACACGAGTGGTTTTCATATATAATGACGTTTATTTCCAGTCTATAAGGACCAGAGACAAGCTAAAACCACTTTAGTCTTTGGTTATATCATTTCTATGGATACGCGAACATAAAAAAGACAAGGTCCTAAATACAACACGTGCAACAGACGTCACACCCACACAAGCGCTAACACACACCTTGCTGATATTCATAAGCTGTAAGCATTTTCAAAATATAAGAACCCTTTTGGCGGTTGTTTATTAAATATTTCTAACAATTCGAACGATTAAACGTTGTAATATTTCATATCTTTACACAGTCATAGCGAGGTGATATAATATGATAAGATAACGATATATATTATTTTTACATATTTTAAATTATTATCTGACTCTGTAAATATCGATATGAGTTACTCATATCCCATCACTTTTATTAGCCATTTCTGTCACTTTAGACAACAACATATCAAACGTACTGACACGGTCGATTCCTATAGAAACCATAGACAAGGACGCCTCTATCCTAAGATCGACTAACGCACTAAAGAGGCTGGTTCTCTGTGTTACATACTATTATTGCCTTTATACTTTGCCGTGGACGTTCAAGATATAATGATGCGTTCATATTCATAATCATAATAAATGAGACAGGTGCATGCAGTACTGAAGATCGAGTAGATGGTAACCACGGCGAATTATAAAACGACATATTGGTCTCTGCTCTAGTACTCCCACACAAGCGCTGATACTGATACACACCTTGCTGATATTCATAAGCCCTTTAAGCATTTTAAAAATATAACAAGACCCTTTGGCGGTTGTTTATTTAATATTTTGAACAATTCTATAAACGTTGTAATATTTCAGATGTCTGTAAAATACATAGCGGGATGATACGATAAGATAATGATGTAAATTATCTGCCCATATTTTTAATTATTATATTTTAGAAATATGGATATGAGTTACTCATATTCCACCACTATTAATATGGATGGTATAGGAAGGATGGAACTCTCTTCTAGGAAAACGGTCGAAAAAGTGTCCAGCGGTAAGCACTAAACAATAGTTCCAAATATCTTCGGGTGGCGCTAGGTATAGTTCAGCATTTGAAATGAATTACCGATATTTAATACTTATATGACTTCGTAAATAAAATTAATATTCACTGTTTTTCATCTCCGCAAATAATTATTTTGGATTTTTTTTTTTTAATTTCAAATTAATTTAATCAAATTTAATATAATTGTGGCGCTATCAGTTTATCGCCTTTTGACGGACACTTTTTCAAGCAATAGGAGAACACAATTAATAAGACATGCATTTTTTGAGCAACATATTATTTGCTGACGCTGCAATGCAAAGGACACTTGGATTTACGTGTTTCACGCGTGGGTACTGCCTATTTAACTGTCTCTTCTGTGTCTGTTACTCAATAACAAAAATGTTTTTGAGAAATTTTGATAAAAAAATAATGGTTACGTATTTAAAACAGTAATTAGGAATGGAAAGTGGTACCGTCCCGCTTTGATTTTAAGTTTTGAACTATTAGAGCACTGAGAAACTGCAGAAACTGGCATGATTTTAATTTTAACAATCGAGCTCTCAGTTAAACAGGTTATATTTTGGACGTAATATCACGTGCAGGCGCTGAGGGCACGACTTTCCGTGCGCGTGATTTGACGTCTTTGGCGGTCAAAGGGTTAAGGTATTTTCGTTGATATTCTCGAAAGATCTTGTCAGTATTAACGCTTCGGCGGCCATCAAACGACTGATTCAATATAGGTCCTGGAACCTATATTGAAGGCACAAGATCGTGTGCCTGGTACCATATCTATATGGACTGTAAGCCAGTAAAAAATTTAACAAAAATAAATAAATTAAAAACATGTCGAAATTACCTCCAAATTACAAATAGACTTATTGTTAGTTTCCTTAGGTAACTCGGATTTACTTTATAGACTTACCATTAAAAATAAAACTACATATAAACTAGACTAATACTAAAATCTAAAACATACTTCCAAATAAAAAATGGGCTCCAAGTCGGATCCGAGCGGTAGGGTGCCCAGAAGGCTGGCGGCATTGCCGCGTTGGACGGCAATACCGATGCGCTGGGTAAAGTATGCCCCAGTATAGTTAGTTATACACACATAGGCAAATTTTTTTTTTGTTTAAAGCGACTTATAGGATTTTAGCTCTGGGTTTTTGTAACAGACATTTTTTTCGAAATCTACACCCCGAATTAATTGAAAACCACTACCATGGCGTTTTTTATGAAAAATGTGTATTACCGCCATCTTGAATTTCTAAACAGACATTGTTTTCGGAATTTACACACCCGAGTTAGTTGAAAATGACTACCAAGACGATTTTGACAAAAAATTTCCATATCCGCCATCTTGGATTTTTAGGACTTTATTCTCGAAATCTACATCCCCGAATTAATCAAAAACTGCTACTATAGCGATATTGACGAAAAAAGTGTATGACCGCCATCTTGGATTTCATAACAGACATTATTTTCGAAAACCACATACCCGAATTAGTCGAAAAGTACTACCATGACGATTTTGACAAAAGTTCTCCATTTCCGCCATCATGTATTTTAAAACAGACTTTATTTTCGAAATCAACACACCCGAATTAGTTGAAAATGACTACCGTAACGATTTTTACAAAAAAGTGCAACGAATTGGAAATATAAACCATCTTCGTGTGAAAAAGAGACAGTGCGAGGCGGTGTCGATATCCATGCGTTGGCGCCTACAAAAGAATACGGTGGCCTTGGCAAGGCCGACCTGCGATCGAGACGGGTGCGCGGCTAAGAACGTTTAATAAAGTTCTTGAGAACGTTTTACATTCCGTTCCTGAATGATTTTGTTCTTTGGGAACGTTTAAAATTCCGTTCTTTAAAAGATTTTGTTCTTTGGGAACGTTTCAAATTCCGTCCATAAAAGATTTTGTTCTTTGGGAACGTTTCAAATTTTGTTCTTCAATATCGGTAACCGAAATGATTTTGTTCTTTCGGAACGTTTTTAAATCTGTTCTTCTTGAGTACCGGTAACCGAAATGATTTTGTTCTTTTAGAGAACGTTCCCGTAATAAACCGATATATAGTATGAACGAAATAAAGATCGGGTTCCGAACGATAATGAACGGTATTTTGGGAACCGTTCCCGATCCCTGGTCTACCCCACTTTAGCGATTCCATCGGTGTCGGGCTGAAAGTAGGAACTAAGGAAGAAAGTGATTAAAAAACCTGCAAAAATAAATTTAGAAATGTTAGAACGTGTCACCAAACTTTCTGTTCACCGTTAAAACGTTCGCTTAATGTTTTTTAGAATACGCTTGCATGATATTTTGTGTATTTATTTATTATTATACTCGGCGCATATACTACCTACATAGTTTTTAACGCTGTTATATTGACAGATTGCATTTATCGAATTTAACAAAAACTTGTTAATTTCGAGTCAAAAAGTCTATTTCGAAAAATTAAACATTATTATATCATAACGTTAATCTAAAAGATTTAATATTCAATGAGCATAAACGCGCAATAACATACGCAGATTGCGTCGCAATCGCAGAGTTTCACGTGTCTGCCGCATGGATTTATATGAAGTGGGTCTAATTCTTCGGTCACAAAGCTAAGTGGGTCACCGTCCCCTACTATTATGCTCTCCATCTGATTGTTTTTACTACTTTTTACTAGTCACCTATGAAAGTCATGATTCAGCTGTTTTAAACTAACATTTAAATCATTCTTTGGCAGCTGTGGACAAAAGGCAACATGAATTTGAAAATCCAACTATGGCTCAAATGACCACGTACGAGACAGAATTCAATAAGTTCAAAACCAACGAGACGTCCAGCGAATTTCTTAAACTGGTAGGCGAGTTTCATGATTTTGAAGAAAAGGTTACAAAAGATTTGCAAGATATGCACGAAATGGCCGAGAAATGTGACATTTTACTCGATTTATTGTTGTGGCACCTTCAAAGCAAAAAAGCTGAAGAAACTGCGAGAAAAGAACGCGAATATTAGATATGTGATAATGATAAATAACTTTGATAGTCTGGCACAGTTATCTTAAAACTACAACCCTTGGGGACTGGTAGCCGACAGCGAAACAGCCCAAAGAGTAAAGTTTTGATTCGCACTTGATAATACGGTGCAATGTCTCTTAGGCAATAAGTTTGCAAGTCTAGTTTAGCCTGTTAGCAATTCTTGTGTCAACAATTTTCGCAAGTAAACTTGATTAATTAAACAGTGCTACATATATATTTTACGAAAAAATCGAAAGAGTGAATCCATTTTGAAAGGCTTTCCATAGTAAATCGGCCCTTACATATAAATTGACTCTGGATATTTTTATGAATACCTCTTATAATGACGCTTATTTATGCCGAGGATCCTCCTAACTGTGACCGATTATGAGTTGCAATTTTTTTGTCATTTTTTTAAAGTGTTTACTATACGAGATTCATTCAAGCGATATGGTTCAAAGTTTAAAATTATGTTTTTTATTTAGATTTGCATCACCAAATAAACTAATACTGGTTAATTAAAAAAAATGCAAGTTTTTATTGTAATCATTGCGCAGAGGTTTTAAGATGTATCATTTTTGGAAAAAACCCTAATTTTCCTTTAAAAAAATATTAGTCATTTTGTGCCGGTTCAAAATGTCGTATCTGCCTATGAAAGAAGTTTTTTGGAGATAACTCGAAAACCGCGTGGAGACCGCGACTCGGCAAACGTAGTGTAAATAGGATGGCCAGGTGGGATGACGATCTGCGAAAGACTGCAGGCAGAGCTGGATGCGGCAAGCTGAAGACAGGGCGCTATGGCGCTCATTAGGGGAGACCTATGTCCAGCAGTGGACTAATATAGGTTGATAATTATGATGAACTCGAAAACGTCTAAACCAATAATGTTGAAAACAATTTTTGTTGAAAGAATATACAATGATTGATTTTTTTTTTTTCATATTTCATATCTCCGGTTCAAAAGTTATAGGGGGGAGACACAATTTTTTTGACTTTCGGGGTGAGTATTTCTGAAAATATTAACTAAAAAAAAATTTCAAACAAACATCAATTCAAAGACTTATCGATTGATTTACAACACGTTGATAAATGAATACTTTTATTGCACACCTCAAAAAATTACAACACAGTAGAGTAAATACACGATGAACATAAAAAGAAGCAAACAACAGGCGGTCTTATCCATTTCCAGACTTTCTTGATATTTGCTGAAATTTTTTTTTTTCACATTTAGATTATACATGAAACTAAATGTCAAAAAATGGCTCCACAAAAATTATTTCTTCATCAATTTTACCACAACACTAAGTAGCGGAAATACACCTTCTGTGAAAATTTCAATACAGTACGTCGCACAGTTTTCAAGTAAAATGGCTGTGAGATATGGACGGACGGGATGGACGGACATGACGAAACTATTTTTTGCTATTTTGGCTACAGCACCCTAAAAAAGGAGAATATAAAACAGAATTTTTTTATGTCGTTGTAAAGTATGGACACCGCTATATTTTTTTTCTCAGAATTGACCATACATTGGCCTACGACTGGCCTAAATATTAAAATTTTCCAGGCGGTACTTCCTATCAAAAATCAACAATTTTATAAGCAGTAAATATAAGTTCGTCTAATTTTTTTTTTTATGAAAGTATTAGTTTTTTTGGTGATGATGCAAATCTAAATACAGAACATAATTTCAAAATTTGAACCAAATCATAAATCGCGGAAAAGGAGATCGTAATTTTTTGTTAGGCGATTTGCCCCAGCTCATAAAGGTGCATATGATTATGAAATAGGTATAAAAACATTCGCCTTAATTTCTAGATCAGGGCGGTCATAAAATAATCATGAAATCTAACGGGAAAATTCAGAAATGTGATAAGGACAATATTTAAAAGCGTACATGTTTATGATTTACAGTATAACACAAATAACTACTGGTTTTTTAAAGAATATCTACAAAATCTGACATGATATTGAAACGAAAATCATAATAAAATAATAAAAAGTCATATTTTGATCCTGCCGCTGATTTCTTGTATTTGGGTAAACAAAGATAATGGCGGTAGTACTATTAGTTATTCTGTGATAATGGCTATCAAACCATCATTGCTACTATTAACTAAACAATCGTAGCACTTATTACAAAGAGATAAAGTTTAGCACTGTTAGTGCGCTACTACTAGTATCCATGAAGTTATAATTTTAAACTGGAGTATACTCTTGGACCACAAAGTGAGGCCCAAAGAGAGAGTAATATAGGGAGCTGCGTATCGTTTTGACTTAGGGAGTTATGACGTCATTAGACAATAATGCCAGCATGACAACAAGTCAAAATGTCAATGTGTGTCAATCATTTTCATGAAATATTTAGTCTAGTTTCGTAATAAAATGGGTATTTGCTTAAAATTGCAGAACAAACATTGTACGAGACCATATCGCAAGTGGGCCTGGAATTTACGTTCTCCTTTATACTTACAAAAAAAATTGTAAAAAAATCAAAAGCTGTCACAGTTAGGATGTTAATACTCAGCATAAATAAGCTTAAATATAAGAGGTATTCACAAAAAAATATTCCAGAGATCATTTAATGTAAGGGCAGATTTACTATGGAAAGCCGGCAATAGCCTTTTAAATTAAAATATTATTTGTTGCGAATGACAGTGCAGTTTTCTATTTGTAGAGTCTATCCCTTCTCCATACTCGTCTTTGTTTTTTTAAATAAATAAATGAATAAATAAATATTATAGACAATCTTACACAAATCGATCTAGGCCCACAGTAAGCTCAATAAGGCTTGTGTTATGGGTAGACGACGATATATATAATAGATAAATATGAATAAATACTTAAATACATAGAAAACACCCATAACTCAGGAACAAATATCAGTGAAATGGGAATGTACCTACCTATAACATTATTAAATGTATATTATGAAAATATCAGTTGTTTTTCAGTAACAAATTACCTACTTGTCTATTGTTACCTATTTACTTGTGTATTATAATGTCTATTGGGTCAGATTGCATTTCGTAAGCGTCGAGTAGGGCGATATGATCGCATTTAATATAGTCGAGAGCGCATGTCAGGAGCTTGCTGTCGATTGTAATGGGTAGATAGTTACCGTCGCCATCAAATATATCGGAGCAGCCAAGGTGGTCACAAATACATGAACAACGCTTCCATTGTCAAGGCGACAAAGTGCGTGTTCAGATAGTATTGAGCCCCTTGGCCGCTCCGATTTGATGGTGACTGTACTATCGCGAAGGACGGCGAAACCCACGACAACTCCTGGTTCCAGGATTTGACCCATAAGTGCGCCAAAAGGCATAATCGTCAAGAGCTTGCCAATGACACAACATTTCATTTTACATGCCACAAATGCGGGCGCAAATGTCGTTCCCACATTGACCTGGGCACGTAGCCAACATTCCAATCGTTAAAGCTCCGTAGCGTATCGTAGTCAGTAGTCACCTTTCCCTATTACTCTTCCATGGCCGCGATTCGAAAAATAAACACACACACTGGACAGACACAGCTCCAACTCAACTCAAACCAACTCAACTCAACGCTATAACGACATTGACATTTGCTATTCGAACAGATTTTCATTCAACATTGGTCTCACATTGGTCTCACATTGGTCACACATTGGTCACACATTGGACCAACATTGGACCAACATTGGAAGAAACGATGTTTTTTCGTTCGCTGGCTCTTGAAGGTCATTTGTGTGCTAACTGTACTATAGAAGTGGTACAAAGATCGTTATAACGCGACTGTCAGATCGCTTAAGCCGGGTTTCAATTACGAGGAACTTGTCCGAGGGGTAATTAATGTTCTTGATTAAAACTTACTGTTCGCGCCTGCGCGGACCGCTTATACAACTAATACACTGAATATTGGATAGTGTCTTAGTTGCTGAAACTCTTGATTTAATAGTAGGAAGTATCTATTTTAATTGTTTGTAGAAGGTACTTAAGCAAATCAGGTAAGTTTTGAGTAGAATGTATCCGAATAATAATTGAAACTACATTAATTCTGACTCTTAGTCACTTATAAATACAACTAGAGCGCAGTCGTATCAAAATAACTACAATACGTATGAATAAGAATAATACGTATAGAAATATGATTTTCAGAAAAGGGTTAAGTTATAATGTTAATTTAATTTGTCAAAAGACTGCTTCATTATCATTATTGTAAAAATGTTTTAAACGAATCCAAAATACGTGTTCTTGTTTATAAAAGCTATGTTTTAACGTTTGAGACGAAGAACTTAATAAATTGTTCAAACTATCCATGAAGCGATGGGTAAAGTTTGGACACATTTTCTCCACTTGGAAAGAAAGTGTGTCTTTCCACACTAATAAAAATAAATTGAACTGTGTATCTATGCATAACCCAAAGGCATGTTTAAGATACGTTGTATATAACTACACATATATGTACGAGATTATATTTCTCACTGCCATAACTATATTTTTAAATTGTAATACAAATGAAGTAAATACAAATTGTAATAAGTGTAACAAAAAACGTAATAAACACAATCCCTACCCTAATAATTTAACCTACTTAAAATTACAGATAAAAAATTTGACCCAGATCGCTGTCAACGGGCAAGGTGCCCAGAAGGCTGGCCGTGTTACCACGCTGAATGGCGATGGCTATTCGTTGAGCAAAATAGTAGCCAGCCCTCTGGTCACCAGAAGCCTCTATTAGGCGCGCCGACGGATCTTTGTATAGTCGGCGCGCGCTTGGCCCCCACGGCCCTAAAGTTTCAACGCCAAACGCCGCAAATATGTAGCTGCTTTCTAAAGGTCTTGTTTAAGATTATTTTCACTGTAAGGTCAATGTGGCTAATTTCGTTATAAGGCCTATTCCGTCCACGAGCGTATATTTCTTTGATTTTTAATCCTATGAAAAAAAAACATTTGCTTTTGATTGCTGAAACTAAAAGCAATCGCTACTTTGTCGATGAAATTATCAATTTTGTTCGTTGTACGAGAAAAACGCTAATTGACGGAATAGCCTTTATGACGGAATTAGCCATTAATTTTGTGTAAATATTGTAAAATTGGTGCCAAATGTAAAGAAGTATCTTAAAGAAGCAAATAAGATATCCTCTTCCTAATCCTAGATAATATTTTATTAAGTTCTTGAAGTGATAGTTAAACTCAAGTTTATTTCCACTCTTGTCCTAAATTGATAGAAAACATCCATATAAAATGAATCGAGTTAAAGAGCGAGATGTTCAAATTAACCTGAACACAATCTTGACATCTTACAGAAATAATATTTGTAACTGACGATTCGAAAATGCTTGTTACCATAAAGAAAATGTTGACTTTGACGTTGAAAACCGATATAAGTCAGTAAAATATAATATTAAATTAAAACGTTTCAATTTCTCTAAAGGAATATCAATGAAACACTGAACAGATTAATCACAAAACGAGCAAATTCTACTTTTCCTTCATAAATTACTATCACAATAAATTATTTTCACTTCATTTTCCATCGAGACAACTACACTAATGTATTTAGAATCCGTTAATGTATATTTCGAACCAGAGTTCACTTCTGGCTCACATAGATATACAAAAATGAACTTTATCTTATTAATATAAAGTGTAAAATAGGTTGTTAGTGGTGTTTCTAGTTAGATTGGAAGGCGTGTAGTGTCGTGAACAAGACAATTTGAACTAATACCTAGATTTAGGTCAGATTTATCGTTTTGCTTCTGTGCTCGGTGCTCCTAATACGAACCGTTAGAAGTTGCTGAGAATTTAAACATGTACGGTCGCCATCAGATATATCGGAGCGACCAAGGTGGTCACAAATATCGGAACAACACCTCTATTGTCAAGGCGATAAAGAGCATTTTTGAGTACCTTGACCGCTCCTACATATTTGATGGCGACTGTACAAGTAAATCTTGTTGTCCAAAGTTTAAACAATTTTTTTCTTGAGGTAGTCGTCCGAGTTCTCGCACTCTCCCAGTAACGTATCATCTTTAAATTTCTTCATTTGCAAGAAAGGTGACAATAGGGTGTCAACTACTGGGCATTAGGGTGATATTTTATTTTGTACTGGCAGATATCGTAACTCAGAAATAGGCCGGCCGCATGATGTTTCACCCCGTTTGTAAAGTTATAAGGAAGAAATGGAACACGAGAGACTTCCACTCAATGTGAAATGTATTCAAAACAAGTTATAGTAAACACAAAGCTTGTTAGCGTAGTGGTACAGTCAGCGACAGAAGCAGCTTAATCAATCCAAGTATATAAAAATAAGTAAGCATAGTGTGTTCACTTCACACAACTGGTTATTATTCATATTCTTTTTTTTTGTATATTAGACATATATTGTCAAATTACATGAGATCGATGTCAATATTTACATGGATAGAAATTCAACAATAATACTTACATTCAGCAAATTATAGTAATTTTACAACACAACTAACATACATTTTTAAAGGTCTTCAATAAGAAATTCAGTTACAGAATAATAGGCCTTTTGGATTAAGAAAGATTTTAGTTTCAAAATAAACCCACGAGAGGAGCGAGTGGTTTTTATATTTAAGGGAATTTTATTTGTAAATTGTTGGTCCCAAGACGTGTAATGAGTGGTCAGTTTTTGTTAACGTGTGCGTTGGCGTTGGTATTAGCCTGAAAGCTTGACATATGAAGGTTACTGGTAGCCTGGTGAGAGCGCTGGTAGCGTGGCGGTAAGACGGCCGACTTTCAATCCAGAGGTCTCGGGTTCAAACCCCGGCTCGTACCACAGACTTTTTCGGAACTTATGTACGGAATATCATTTTATATTTACCAGTCGCTTTTCGGTGAAGGAAAACATCGTGAGGAAACCGGACCTAATCCCGATAAGGCCTAGTTTCCCCTCTGGGTTGGAAGTTCAGGCGGCAGTCGCTTTCGTAAAAACTCGGGCCTACGCCAATTCATGGGATTAGGTTGTCAAGCGGACCCCAAGCCGGGACCAGTGCTAGGAGGAAGAGGAGACTAGCGGGCCTACCCGCACGCCTCCTAAGACGTGAATACGGCGTCCGTTGTAATTCTTGTTATTCACGCCCCCTGCCCGCTCCTCCCTCAGTCCCCTTAGTCGTCTAGCTATCATAAAGTGGAGCTTTTGAGCTGTTTACCAGTTGTATGAAGTAAACACTATATCTCTATGGTCGAGGTGCTCGAAGTTATGACACGCCTTTGTTTGTAGGGTTCCGTACCCAAAGGGCAAAAACGGGACCCTATTACTAAGACTCCGATGTCCGTCTGTCACCAGGCTGTATCTCATGAACCGTGCTAGTTAGACAGTTGAAATTTTCACAGATGATGTCTGTTGCCGCTATAACATCAAATACTAAAATGCAGAATAAGTTAATATTTAAGGGGGCTCCCATACAACAGACATGATTTTTTGCCGCTTTTATAGATAATAGTACGGAACCCTTCGTGAGTCCGAATCGCACTTAGCCGGTTTTTTAACAATAAAATTGTCTCAAGCTCATTTAACACATCACCCGCTGCGCTACTTCTGCTATAATTTATAGTTGTTAAAGTACAAGGCAGATATTACACAGGAACAAGGAAGTAATGTCTAAAAAGCCGGATCCACACATCCGCTATAAAGCCAACATTTCCACCCCGCGTACGTAACGTAACTAATAAATCGCCCGTAGAATGTAACGCCTCCTTAGATAAGGCGGCAAAACACTGATAGCGCTCGCCTCGATTGATCGTCAATGAGTAGAAATTCATTTATCTACTCCAACTTAAGTATGCTCTTTAACTTTACGATTTGAGCTCTAAATTAAGCTGAGGAAGGTTGAGAATTGATTGAGACGAAACAGGAAAGCGTAGGCTTAAGGGTTGTTCTCAATGGCGATATTTACTTGAAGATTATTGGCACCACGCGAGTTTTGAGTAAACATAAAAGGGGGGAATGGCTTAGTGTTTTATTTTATTGGTGCTGTTCACGGATTGACGAAATGCATGTTATTTTCATGGATGTCGATCCAAATACATCCAAAATGTACGTCACATTTTGGATGTATTTGGATCAATCACATTTCACTTTTATTTACATTCTACGTTCGTTCGTTCACAATTTTTAAAGTAAAAGTTTTATCTAACTGATGTGAATGACTTTAGATCAGAGAAAGTTTTCGATTTTGTTTGCTATATTGATTGCATCGCTAAAGGCTAATTTAAACAAGTTGTGGCTTTCAAACGAATCCTAACAGTAAGATAGATGCGGTAATAATTTTTATATTATTTATTTTATTTTATGTAGGTAGTATGTATTTATAGTATGTACGATCTAGCTATCGTACATCGCATAGCATTAAGTATAGCGTCGCCTTATCTACAAATCTGTTGACATGCGTAACCTACATTATGGAATTAGAATAATTCAGTGCATTAAAGACACTCATTAGCACCGCACGAGTGTTAGTTATTTTGACATTATTCCTGACAATCCTGCATCATCTGACATAGGTTTGACCTACATATGACATATTGACAGTGCGAACAGACCGGTTCGTACATTTGGTCCTTCGAACCGGATATATACTATACATACTATACATCGTCCATTAAATACAAAAGCGACACAACTAAAAAAAATTCTCAATTTATTTTATTGCAAAAACGACATTATAAACACTAACATTATCACGTGGCACAAATACACCTGTTGATTTGTCGTTAGAAGTTACCAAAATATGCAGGTGCCTTTTTTGCACTATGGCACCTTCGTAACTAACTTCAGTGCTATACCGCCATTATGTGAGTTGCGACTCGACCGTCGACCCGAACGCACGGCAGTTTTGTGAAAAAGGGCCATAAAACAAAAAAAAGTGGTTTCATTTAGAAATATAATAAGCAAAAGTGCCATATTTGTACATGTGGCTGTTTTGAATTAAAATAAGTATGTAAGTATTGTATTTCTTTATACACAAAGGAGTTGTAATACGGAATGTGGCAGTTTTTATTTTAAAATGTACACTTAAATTGGGATTTTCCAAAAACTAAACGGCCGTTTTTGAATTTGCAACCGTTTTGCTTTAAAATATATTTGAATCGATCAATCAAAAGTGCCATATTTGTACATGTGGCCGTTTTGATTAAAAATAAATATGTATGTGTTATATTTCTTTATACACAAAGGAGTCGTAATACGGTATGTGGCAGTTTTGATTTAAAAGTGTGCACTTAAATTGGGCTTATCCAAAAACAAAATGGCCGTTTTTGAATTTGCACCCGTTTTGCATTAAAAATATATTTAAATCGATCAATCAAAAGTGCCATATTTATACATGTGGTCGTGTTGATTAAAAATAAATATGTATATGTTATATTTATTTATACACAAAGGAGTCGTAATACGGTATGTGGCAGTTTTGATTTTAAAATGTGCACTTAAATTGGGCTAATCCAAAAACAAAATGGCCGTTTTTGAATTTGCAACCGTTTTGCATTAAAAATATATTTGAATCGATCAATCAAAAGTGCCATTTTTGTACATGTGGCCGTTGTGATTAAAAATAAACACGTATGTGTTATATTTCTTTACACACAAAGGAGCCGTAATACGGAATATGGCAGGTTTGATTTTAAAATGTGTACTTAAATTGGATATTTCCGAAAACAAAACTACCGTATTTGCATTTGCAAACATTTTGAATTCAGAATATATTTAAATCCATCAATCAAAAATGTTATATTCTTGAATAAGTTTGTTTTTCATTATTTTTTTGTTAAAATTTATAAAATAATTATTAAAAAAAACGTGTCACTTTGTATTGTGTTAATTTTGCTTAAAATATAGTAGAAAATAACCAAAAATTTTAAATGCTATAATGAAATTTCTACTTTGGTGTTTTTTTTTTCAAATCTGTATTAAATGTTTTAATCATGTAAATTTACAAATTTACTCAATAACGGTTTAATTTTTATACGCTTTAATGAGCTTTACGTGAAACTAAGGTAGTTTGTATGTACCTAATTGACAATGCAGAAGAAGAAAGTTAGAAGTTCATTTTAAACTACTTGTAAATGAAGCTTGGCATGTATTATTTAGTTCCCGTGACAGTACAATAATTTAGAATCTTGGAGCTGATGATGGAGATAGATACTGGCCATTGGAACTCCTAAATATAAAAGAAATATACTTCGATAGAATAATATCAACAGTTCACTCTCGTGTAAGAAAATATAGTTTTTTTTAAATATAAATCTTAATTTTTTGTTTTGAACAGGATAAACAACAGAGCAAAAAAAAATAGGAATGGTGATCAACATAAACCATAATGACACCAGACCTATCGTAAGCAATGGTTTAGATGAACAGTTAAATTCTTCTGAAACAAACTCTATACCAGAGAGTGAACCTGCTTTTGATATAATATGTCCCGGAACAATACATTACTGCTCTAATTAAAACCGCAAAAAAACAAGGTGATTCTTACAATTTGTTTGAATTAACCCATGAAGATTTCTAGAACATTAAAGCTTTAAGCTGATGGTAAATATACGGTTACTGAGGATGGAGAAAAGATAACATGGGCTGACATTAAGGTAATGAAAACTATTCGTGACGAAAAGTACAAGATTTTTATAAAAACGTTAGGAGAATCGGCACAAACGCTGGGTGGTTCAGATAAAACACTAGGTGGCTCAGCATCGACGCTCGAAGGAGCTGAGTGAATGAGAATGAGAATGAGACATTTATTGATAAAAAATTTCAACAATTTTTACACGTCAGTTACAATTAAGTACTTATAAATTATATTTACATCATATTTTCATGCTTATTTTATAGCAATTTGTTTTTAAATACGTTTTTAAAGGTATACGTATGTCCATTATAATTCAATATTTAAATACACTCATTTTGTTAGTCGTTATTGTAATTGTGTCATTTATTAGCATGTCCTTGAAATAAATTCATTGATATTGTAACAGCACAGGTCAATTAGCATTTTTTTAAGTTTGGCTAAGAATGAAAATAGATGTCATATACTTCAGAAAAAGTGACCAAACCCTCCGGTGTCCGAGGCCAGATCACCGATCTGGCCTCAGTTTATATATAGTAGTGTAACTACTTAAAAATTGCAAATCAAAAAATATTGAACAAAATAATTTGATTTGCTTCAAGATTTGGCTAAGAACATTTTTTCACTCGCCGAATCAACAATGTCACTAGGAAGAGTATTGTATATCCTAACGCCAAGGACAGGGCGTGACTTCCGAGCTTTATCGTGTCTACGATACGGGATTAGTAGCAGGTGCGCTCCGCGGGTGTTCCTGCCGTGGCACTGCCCGCGGGGTCATGTACTGTTGTAGGTTCGACCTCACGTGCTGGCAAGCTGTTAAAATGTAGATAGATGGCAAAGTGAGGAGTAAATGTTAAGTGGCTGGGTGTGAGCAGCAGCGGATTCATTTTGAACATTAAGATACTGACTGGTAACGAATGGTTTATCAGAGGCAGGTGGCTCGAACAAAACATTGGTTTGCGATGAACGTGACAGGCTGCGATCATTTGGTTTTCTTGGCTTCTTGGCATACTGCAAACCAGAGCATCCAGGCTTTGGTGACGCATATCCAGCAGAATCTGAATCTGCTGCATATTGATTAAGAGATTGACTGGTAACGAACGGCTTATCAGAGGCAGGTGGCTCGAACAAAACATTGGTTTGCGATGAACGTGACAGGCTGCGATCATTTGGTTTTCTTGGCTTCTTGGCATACTGCAAACCAGAGCATCCAGGCTTTGGTGACACATTTCCATCAGAATCTGAATGTGAAATGTTGCATATTGGTAATCACGTTCCTTTGCACTATCATCTAAAGAATAATCGTATTCTGAATTTTCTGAACTACCGGAGCTCGTGGTTGCATTTCTATTGCTGTCGGAATCATGATCACTTTCTGGAACTACAATATTTTGTCCTATTGCTTGTCGGTTGTTATTTAGAAAAGTTTCACCACTCTCCTCAAGGAATGACATAATAATATCAAAAGCAGGTTCACTCTGGTATAGAGTTTGTGTCAGAAGAATTTAACTGTTCATCTAAACCATTGCTTACGATAGGTCTGGTGTCATTATGATTTATGTTGATCCCCATTCCTATCATATTTTTTTGCTCTGCTGTTCATCCTGTTCAAAACAAAACATTATGATTTTTATTTAAAAACAACAATATTTTCTTACACTAGAGTGAACTGTTCATATAATTATATCGAAGTATATTTCTTTTATATTTAGGAGTTCCAATGGCCAGTATCTATCTCCATCATCAGCTCCAAGATTCTAAATTATTGTTTTGCCAGGTGAACTAAATAATACATGCCAAGCTTAATTTACAAGTAGTTTAAAATGTACTTCTAAAATTTGGTTTCATTGTCAATCGGTCAACCAATTCGTTACCAGTCAGTCTCTTAATGGTCAAACTGAATCCGCTGCTGCTCACACCCAGCCACTTGCCATTTACTCAGCTCCTTCCAGCGTCGATGCTGAACCACCTAGTGTTTTAAGTGAACCACCCAGCGTTTGTGCCGATTCTCCTAACGTTGATGCTCCGTCACGCGGTAGAAAGAGAAAAGCAAATAGAGATGAGTGGAAAATAAATAAATTAAAATTGTTAAAAAATAGCGGCCAAGCTTATACATATTATTTGTTATCATACAAGTAAAATAAATATAGATCTCACCTGTTGATTTGTAATTTTTATATTTAAAGATTTATAATTTTCATAGAGACTATCTCGCATATCCATGTTCTGACATGAATTATATGTAAAGAAAGAAGTTTTGTTTGGTTTATTTTTGTTAAAAATAATATTTCTATGTCTAAGACATGATTTTTGTATGTTTTTTATTTAATAAATGCTTATCTTTTTGTATTTGTGGCCTTTGATTTTATAAAAATTATCAGAGTTTATGTTATTTTTTTATGCAAAACGGACGTTTACGCTGATAAAAGTTTCTATGACACAATTTACTTTCTAATGACCAAACACATCAAAAGAGGGTAAAAATACCTACAATTTGATATATGACACATATAATATTAATGTACTAAATAAAATTTCAATAACAAAAAACCAATATAAAATCTTTAAACTGCTCTCCTGTAAAAAAGTACATTTTTGACTGGTGTCGCTTTTGTATTTAATGGACGACATATATTTTGTATACATATACTATACATATATTTTGTATTTATGTAAGAAGTTTATTTATATTTATGTATGATACCGAACTGAGTATCTACCTAATTATTTAGATTGTAAATTATAATACAAGTCATCTTACCGTATCGTACAGTACCTAAGTCTGCCTAGCACTTCCAACTTTCTCTCTCAATTGCTCAAAGGTTAACTGGAAGAAATCCCTTAAAGGGATAAGTTCGCCTTTGAATGTATATGTTGTGTTATATGTATTTCGTTGTGTTTTCTTGTACAATAAAGTGTTTTACTACTACTACTACTACTTACGTCCATGTAGTCAAAATAACAAACACAATACTCGCTTTATATGGGTAATTTCAAATAATATTATCATAAAACAAATATTTCCCTATTTAAGCCCGGTTTCGGATCCACATAGTATTGTAAAGTCCAAGTGTATTTATTTCAAGTATTTTTTCTTTTTTATAGTAAGCACTTATCGTAGCCTATGGACGCCTGTAACTCTAAAGGATTCAGATGCGCGTTGCCTACCCTTTAAGAACATATACACTCCTTGTTTGAAGAAACTTATACTGTAGCCCTCTAGGAAAACATCGTCAGGGAAATTCCTCTTAAAACGCACAGTGCCGCGACCCTTTAGGCTCCAGGGTGTGAAGATGAACACCCTGCCGACGGCGAGCAGTGCGATGATAAAAAGCGACCGTGAGCATTATCAAACAGCTCTTCAGAGCACTACCCATTGTACAAGCGATAGTACACACATAGGCCTCCCTATGTCTCTCCTTAGATTTAAAGGTTCAATATCGCTCGTGAATATGCAGCATTTTGACCTAGCTTTGTTCCTCAGTAAGGTGGACTGTAAAAACAATCGAAACCAACTCGCGTTAATCGGTTTCGTTCTATGAGATCGATTCGTCCAGCTTACCAAACGTGGCCATACATTTGAACGCACCAGAATAACGTAACGATAATTTGCCGTCAACGGTAAAGTATTAGAGCGACCAATGCATTGGCGATTAACGCAAGTTGGTTTCGATGGTTTTTACAGTCCACTTAACTGGGGAACAAAGCTAGGTCAAAATGCTGCATATTCACGAGCGATATTGAACCTTTAAATCTAAAAAGAGACAGGGTTGTCTATCGCTTGTACAATGGGTTGTGCTCTGAAGAACTGTTTGACATGATGCCCACGGCCGATTTTTATCACCGCACAAAGTATAAAAGCGACCATTCGCGGTTCGCATGTTCGCGGCAACGAAACCTTACCCTAAACCGAAGGAAGCACATAATTTGTGTCCGCTATCGACACGTAGATAAAACTGTTCGATTCGGCGAGACTTTAATTTCTTTCCGACAATAAATGCTCTTGCCCGCTCCTTGTCTCCCCAACTGAGACAGAGCGAGCAGGAAGACCATTGTACGTCAAGAGTAATAGCTTGTGTTCAAGTATTGAGGCGCAGGAAGAAGTACTGACTTCGGAATTGGAATTCGGATCGGAGATGTAAGCGGAGTGAAAAATTATTGGTTCCGAGACGATGCAGTCGTGTTTATAAAGAAATGTTAAAGGTGGACTCACATAAAACATTATTATGAAACGCAAAAATACATACAGGATGATTTCATAGTCATAGTCATAGTCATTTATTGCAATCATGATTACACAAATATACACGATAACATAGCATAAAACATGAACCCATGTGGGTGTCGCAAATACAGAAGCATATTTAGTTATAATTCGGATACAGACACTGTCAAGTTATATTTACCACGTAAGAGATTCGGATAGGAGGTGCAAGCACGTACTGCGCATGAGAGTATGGTCAACGGCGCCTAGCCGTTTCAAATTCAGAGATTGCATATACATGAGAAAATTTGTCAAGTTCCGCCGTGACCGGGTGGTCTAGTGGTCATGACGTCAGCCGCGAAAGCTGAAGACGCCAGTTCAAATCTGGCCTCGGACACCGGAGGGTTTGGTCACTTTTTCTGAAGTATATGACATCTATTTTCAAGTTATATTTAGATAAAAAACGAAGTCAAAAATAAAAGGTAGAATATCAATCAAATGTCTAAGACTAGAGTACAATGTCAGATTAGTAAATAGAATCATAGTTTTTAAATATGTCATCAATATTGTAGTAACATCTTTTTAACAGAAATACTTTAAGATTTTTTTTAAAGATATGGTGCTTACGTAATGTTTTCAACTCATTTGGTAGCCTATTGTATAAAGATGCTGCCTGGCAACGCACAGAGTGTTTAGTCACTTGGAATTTTGGAAGAAAACTGTTACAAACGTTTTTCTTTCTTGTCGCTAACCGAATTTTACTCTGCTCTTCAATTTCACGCAGATTCTTAAAAAAAGATGTGAGTAGTACATGCACATACAAACTAGGTAGCGTGAGAATCTGAAGTTTGCCAAAATTTTCACTACAAGAGGAGATTGAAGCATACGTGTCATTATTTTGATAGCTCGTTTTTGCAGAATAAAAGCTCTATTTATATTGTACTTGATTCAGGAGACGTGAGCAAGAACAACCCTACACACTTAGTTAACGGTAATGAATCGGCCGCCATTATGTTTAAGTACTATTTTTATACCTTTTTATCACGTAGAAATGTTATTCTCTGTAATCATGGTCACCCTACAAAAACAGATCAATAGATAAATCCTTTTTAACCATTATGACAGCACTTTGATTATGACAAAAAAATATTGTCAAATTAAGTGAGATACGATGCTTCCAAAGTAACTAGACATCAATTTGACACATGTCACAGAAAAACAAGAGAGTATCAGTACTCGACGGAGTGTTCTAATTGTAGGGTGACCATGCGTGTCGTAAATAATTTAAAACATTTTATTTTTTACTTTTTTTAGCACTAATTATGCTAATACTGGTATCAAATAATAGCTTGGTATTAACTGAATCCGTAGTGTTAATGGGATGTTGTGGGATTTAAGGCTTTGTCCAATTGCTAAAGACACACTGTATATCTACTAATTTCATCGGTGTAACTGCACATATCTAATTCATGAGTCACAATACATACGCATTACTGTTTTGCACATTAATACTGGCCAGTCATTATCTACGGCAGACCATGGCCATGATATGATCATCGAATGAGCAGCAATAATGGACACGTGAATTGGAGCATCAACAGTAATTGATACTAGATTGGACTATCTCGGAGAGGATTAAAGCCAGCAGGTATACCTTGCTGCCACTCACACCGACATGTAAGCACAGAGATGTACACTAGGTGCATACAGTGTAAATCTAATACGAGCAATAAATTAAACGAGACAAAGGATTTAATAGAATAATCTTTAATTAAGAAGTTTTTTAAGTTACAAGTTAATTAAGACCTAGTTTTTTTTTAACAAACCGAGCAGCAATGTACTGCAAACATGATTGAAGCAAGGTAAGTAACTGTCAATGTCAACGAGCATTCAACTTGTGTGTGTTGCATTTACATTGCGTGCCGAATTATTTTATATGGTTAAAATGTTTTTTATTTTTTTTATTTACTAAGCAGGCAGGCAGTTATGACAACTAGTATTGCCTGTATCCAGTAATCATTACGACAGTTAAAGTTAACGAATAGATGTTCGTCGTAATTCTAAGCAAAAGTTATCTAAATATATTTCCAATGTCCTATGCTAATCACAGTTTAAAGACTTTAAAGATTCGCCCGAATTGGACTTACACACTGTATAATTCTCACTGTATGAGTACATAACAAAACCCAAATTTGAAAAAATCACTATGACCGGCATGTTAGAGGGGTAGGCTTTAACGCATTTACTGTCCCTCTCTAACGCATAGTATACCTACGTGTGTTAAGACATGCAATTCCTCTCAAAAGCTATTTAAAAATGTTAGTTTGTATGAAAAAAGTCCACAAGGTTGGTAATCTTAAAGCATTTGGAATAATTTTTGGATATTTGCTTACTAAACGGGCCCATTATACGCCCGCTGGATACCATAAAGCTGTTTTTTTTAGTATACAAGATGTAACAAACATACTGCTGATCCGTTTAAGGGCATAATACGTATTTCAAAAATGAAAAGAAAGAAAAATTTTTTTTTTGTATAGTGATTTGGCCGGCTGGTACGCCGTGTCCCATACAAAAAATCTCCTAGTTTTTTAAATCGCAATACGATACCCTTAAACGGATCACCAGTATTTTTGTTCCATTCTGTATACCCCTTAAGCCATATGAATAATTATGTTTGTCTCTGTGTGACTGGCGGCCATCTTTACCCTGGCGGAGCACAATCACAGCCATTCCTTAGCGTCACTCCAGATGTAATCAGGAGCGCGCTCGGGCTGGCCGCGCTTTGTTTAATGCTCACTTCGGCTGATGGGACAGCAGATTGGCTACTTTAAACTGAGTGTGTATACGAATAATTATGTTTGTCTCTGTGTGACTGGCGGCCATCTTAACCCTGGCGGAGCACAGCCACAGCCATTCCTTAGCGTCACTCCAGATGTAATCAGGAGCGCGCTCGGGCTGACCGCGCTTTGTTTAATGCTCACTTCGGCTGATGGGACAGCAGATTAGCTACTTTAAACTGAGTGTGTATATGAATAATTATGTTTGTCGCTGTGTGACTGGCGGCCGTCTTAACCCTGGCGGAGCACAGCCACAGCCATTCCTTAGCGTCACTCCAGATGTAATCAGGAGCGCGCTCGGGCTGACCGCGCTTTGTTTAATGCTCACTTCGGCTGATGGGACAGCAGATTGGCTACTTTAAACTAAGTGTGTGACACTTTGAAGTACACAACACTTGAAAGTAGAAACCGGCAAATCTAGAGACCCTGCTCCCGCATTCATGGTATTGTTTATAAATAAATAAATATTTGGGGACAATCTTACATAAATGACATAAATCAACCTAGTCCTAAACTAAGCAAAGCTTATACTATGGGTCCTAGGTGACAATATACATACTTATATAGATAAATATATACTTAGAGCTTGGAAGAATAATAAGTAAGGAAGCGTAATCAACGCTCAAAATCTGCTCCACTTTACTGGTGCCAAAGTGGGCGGAGCTTGTGACAGCGGTGCCCTTATGTCATGTCAAACATTTTGAAATTGTCATGTCGTCAAAATATTGGTTTTATCGGTCCATGAAATTTCGGTAATATATCGGTATTAAAATGCCGGCTTGTGCCGTGCATTGGTGCAGGAGGCACACAGGCGCCAACGATGGTGATATTTCTTTTCATCGGTAAGTAAATCACGCATAGATATTCTCATACATTACGGACTCGGTCGATGTTATGCAATATAAGTTTTGGAAAAGTAAACATAACTCATTTGAGGAAAAGTATAATGAATGTTCATTTATAAGTATTACCTAGTAGTAATAGCAGTTAGGTTTCCGTTGTTAACAAATAATCTTCTCAGTTTGTTTTTTTCGATATACAGTATGGGTCCTTGGAATAAATCTTTATCAATATTAAGTATACTACTTTGATAATATCGAAATGTCTCCCTTGTACTCATATATGAGATACGTACTTAATAAACAATCTGAATATGCCACCTCAGTCGGTTTTACTTACATACTAAATATAATTTTAATTCTGTTATAATTATGAATTCAACAGTATATGTATGTTTAAAGTTTCGACAAAACAAAACCCTTCGAATTAGTACCTACTATACTTACTCTGGCAAAATCATACCATTCTGGCCGTGCCATTTCTAGTACAACTGACTAATAGGTATGACTCTTATTTTTCATTAATAATGAATGCTATAACTTCATAGCATAGTATTTAATTATCAAATCTAGAGCAGGACCCGACTGGGGAACTACCTCTACCTTACAGAAAACCACAGCCAATTAGCACTAGACCCTACTCATAGTGTTGTGTTCCTGCCGGTGAGTAAGGTTGCCAGAGAGCTCAGAGGATGCAGTGTGTTGACGACGGGGGATCCTCTTGTCCCTTTAGCTGTCAACACAGTGAATCCTCTTTTATATGAAAGCGTCGGCAACGCACATGAGACACCTCTGGAGTTACAGGCGTCCATAGACTACGGTAGTTGCTTACAATATGATACAAAATGTAAATTTATTTCCCTAAGCCTGATAAAATAAATAGTACACATAAACGAACTCATCCTTTATTTTTTTAGTTCCAAAATCGCGGAAGTAAACAGAATTTAAACTATTTATATTGAAGGTATGCTATTATTTTCTAGTCTGGTCATAAATAAAGTTAAAAAATAATCTTTTTTTTTGCCATATTCAACCTTAATTGCACATTATGTTGCTTGAGACCAAGAGGGTCTCTCGAATGTAACGGATTTATAAAATTGTAAATAAGTTCAAAATCTTTACTATTTTATGTTAATTTATGCTGGTTTTTTAGTATGTAATTCTCTATATTGTAAATAAGCACTTTTATTAAATAAATGAAAGATGAATAGAAGGCTTTCATATTATTCCTTATTCCAAGAACGATTAAATTTACGTCTATTACATAAGTAATGAAAAATGCACTAAAAAATAAATTGTTTATTGATTGCATTATTATTTTTTACGTGAACCCATCCACGTCAAACTTAGGCGTATTTATTATACGTTAACTTGACATTTCAGTTATTTCATTTGAGTATCTCCTGTCCAATTAAACTTCATTGTCAAATTGATTTTGACCACTCACAACACGGCAACTTTTCTTATTGGTGAAATGGCATGAAACCTTTGCGGAATTAAGGTTAACACAAAAAAATATGCTTAAAGAATGAGTACTTGATTGGTTAATAAGACATAAGACATTTTAGTTTTGTAAACGTGAAAATGGGTCGTGTTTTCACATGAACTTTGCTTGCCTTTACTCGTCTTGATATTATATGTCGATGACTTAGAGACATAGAAAACACCCATAACTCAGAAACAAATATTCGTGATATGCACCCAAATAAATGCCCTCACCAGGATTTGAACCCGGGACCTCCTGCTTCGTAGGCAGGGTTATTACCGACTGGGCTAGGAGGACGTTATATTAAAGTTCTTTCTTAGACACCTTCCAGTTTCAAAAGGATGCAGTGTACTCGTACTACTCGTATTGACGACGGGAGACCCTATTGTTTTCTTAGCCGTCAACTCAGTAAATCCTCTTTTCTAAAAGGTTGGTAACGCGCATGTGGCAACTCTAGAGCTGCAGGCATCCATGGGCTCCGGTAGCTGCTTACCATCAGGAGAGCCGTATGCTTATTTACCACTGCCGTATTATATAAAACAGACTATCCAACAAAACTATTCAACATGTAGATATTTGTACAGAAGTCGGAAGTACCTATTAAAAAAGTGTTTTTTTTTCAAGTTTCCGTATTACTGTTTCGTAAAGTAGCAGATAGTGGGCCTGGCGAACACAGACAGACACCTACTAAATGGATGTATTGAAACAATAACCATGCGTTTCTTTAATCTAAACACAATTACATATACAGGGTGGAAAGATAAGTCGGGCCCTGGAGGAAAACTACCTTAAAACGTTGAGATAGCTAAATTCACTGAAAGGAAACATTCTTTAATTTCTTTAAAGGGACATAACTGCATTTACAAATTTTTGGAAAAGAGTACAGTTTTCAAAAAAAGTATTTATTTTGTAATTTTTGCCATAAATAATTTTTATGACAATTGATGCCAATCGATCCTGTTTCCAACGAGGATAAAAACTTCTGAATACCAACCAAGTTTAGGGCACAAGAGAACCCATAAATAATAATAATAATAAAAATTTTCCTACAATTAGTATGGAAAAAAGTGGAAATCCAGAAAAAAACTGTGAATGCAGTTTTAGTTTTTAGGAAAAATAAAAAAATGTTTCCTTTGAGCGAATTGAGCTATCTCAAGGTTTTAAGGTAGTTTCCCTCCAGGGCCCGACTTATCTTTCCACCCTGTATACATACTTAATGGGATGACAACAGCTAAATTCCATCCCTATCGTTTTCGGCGCGAGTGAAAGAGAAACACTGTGTTACGATTAGTATAGGAGCTCATTGCAAATTTTGCAAAATAATGAATTTAAAAAAAAACTACGCATTCATTGAGAAATATAAAACATTGAAGTTTTTAGTACTAGTGTGGTGGAACTTTGTTCTTCATTACAGACGTATAAGTCAAGAAACTAAAGACATACAACTGTTTAAAGCTAATATTAAGAAGTTATTTTTAGAATTATTTTCTATCGAGCTGATTTCGTCCAAGCGGGTATCGGAATTAACAAAGTTCTTCCAAATATAATGAATATTAATATATATATTTTTTTTACTTTCCTGAAACAAGTAGTTATAGCTAAATAACTGTTTAAGTCAATCCTCTTTGGTTTAAGTAAAGTCAATTTGAAGGTCATCGGGTGTTGTCAGCCACTTAAAACTTATCGAATTAAAATGTAAACTTTCACGACTTCACACATTATACCAAAACAGTTCTAAACATTGCCTATAACGTAAGAATGGAATACGCTTGCATGGCCACAGGGAGTAATTTATAAAGTACAAGCTAGCTTTTAATTACATTCACTGTTTTAAGTCAGCGGATGGCATAATTAAAGAGACAATTTATAGTAGTTTATGTAACTGTTACGTAATAAGGGTCCTTAAAACATGAGTGTGGTTTTATGAAATGAGCCGCAGGCGAATTTTAGAAAATATTCACTTAATCACAAAATTGTCAAAGAAACCTCAATGTTATTTTGAAAGACCTATCGATTGATGTGTCACATATTGATATTTGTTTTTTTTTTGTTACCTGTATGGACCGCCCACCTAAAAATTTTTTTTTTTTCGAATTTAACTACATAACTAAGTAGCTGCATACAAAATACACCTTATGTGTAAATTTTATTCAGATACGTCGTATAGTTTCCGAGTAAAATGCCTGTGACATACGGACGGACAGACAGACAGACATGACGAATCCATAAGGGTTCCGTTTTTAGGGTTCCGTAGTCAACTAGGAACCCTTATAGTTTCGCCATGTCTGCCCGTCCGTCCGTCCATCCGCGGATAATATCAGTGACCGTTAGCACTAGAAAGCTGAAATTTGGTACTAATATGTATATCAATCACGCCGACAAAGTGGTGAAATAAAAAGTGGGAAAAAATGTTTTATTAGGGTACCTCCCCTATACGTAAAGTGGGGAGTGATTTTTTTTTTTCATTTCAACCCTAACGTGTGATATATTGTTGGATAGGTATTTAAAAATGAATAGGGGTTTACTAAAATCATTTTTTGATAATGTAAATATTTTCGGAAATAATCGCTCCAGAAGTAAAAAAAAATGTGTCCCCCCCCCCTCTAACTTTTGAACCATAAGTTTTAAAAATATGAAAAAAATCTCAAAAGTAGAACTTTATAAAAACTTTCTAGGAAAATTATTTTTTACTTGATAGGTTGAATAGTTTTTGAAAAAAAAATTACATAATGTTTCTGAAATAAGTTTGTAATTTAACCGTATAAGCACGTGTTTATTGTACATGTAATTTTTACAAAATCACAATGAAATGACGTGCTTTCCAATAAAGTGAAAACGGTGAAAATCGGTTCACGAAATAAAGAATTATCCCATAAAAATCATCTTCCATACTTTAAGCTCGCGCGCAATACTTTACTTAATTTGCCGATAGATGTCGCTGTACGTGGAACGCTCATATCATATCCTACATGGCGGTGTTATTTTAACTCTTAAGTGGGGACACTTACTGTGACGGACGGAAAACTACGGAACCCTAACACTGAGCATGGCCCGACACGCTCTTGGCCAGTTTTTTGCCATTTGGCTACGGAACCCTAAAAACGATTAGACACGATCCAACTTTAATACAACTCTAATGCATTAACTACGTAATACATCTAGCGCCTAAACGTCAAATATATATCAAAAATTTCTTGAAAAATATTCCGATGCAACTCCAATATAACTTCAATATTTGTTGTGTGTTTGAGTTATGTTTGAGATATATTAAGTTTTTAATGTATTTTAAAATTATAATACAGCATCCTGTTTAGGTATCTCAAACATACCTTAAGATGACTCTTACTAAAGATTAATTGAATCGTCCTTCTTTTTTTCCAACAGTAAAACAACATACCTATTCTTGATCTGGCTAATGGCGATAAACGCAACTTGCTATTATATATTAGCTACTAAATATGAAAGTGAGGTTCACTAGAGCGAATGCTCGCTTACACTCGATAAGCGATAAATATACGCAATTCTAAAGCTCTATATCACTTCTTCTTCTTCTTAACAGCCATGTAAATAAAATAAAAGACCTTGTTTTTTCAACCAACACGAGGAAATGCGTTGCGATAAAGAGAAACAATTACTGCTTCTGTTTAAAGGTATTCTTGTAAAGTATTCAAGTGTCTAAATGTCACGCCAAATAATTATTTATAGCTTACATTAGATATTTAAGAAGAAATAATAAATATTTTTGCTTATGACGATAAGGATGGGTATATACTTATGTCATCCACATATCATATCAACATATATATCGATATATAGCCAATTTTAGTTGATATGAGTCGGGACCATTTCGTGGCAACCATATTCATACGTTAATTATAATTACCTAGTATTATTCTTGATTAAGTATGTTTGTTTGCATGTTGTTGTTGTCGCGAATAAATGTTTTCTATTTCTATTTCTATAATAACTAATTAATGCCATCAAAAACCAATATTATGTACAAAAATGCTAGTCTCGCAACGCAACTGCAAGAAGTAATCCAAGCTAGTTTCCAGAGACATCAATCCCCACTGGAGTTTACTAACAACATGTCATTGTGACCCTTTGATTATAACATGTCTATATTTTTTTAATAAATAGAATGATAATTATTATTGTAACGTCTCGTCTGTTGTATTAAGCACTTGTGTTTTCATATAATTTATTATTGATTGATTCATTGAAGTATTCCCTATATATTTATGTACTTATTATGTAGTATTTATTAATTTTGGGGATCAATGTTACTCTGTGTAACACCTTAGACAACTCTACACGTGATCCCGGGGTGGTGCTAAAAGAGTAACAAACTTGGCAGGTGCATTGTCCCATCTGGACCTCACAGCACTCACTGGGTTTTCTTTATATCATCTGCTTTCCCAATACTACTACTACCCCAGGGAAGAAATGCCTATCTATATCCAGTGACATGAGCTAAAAAAATTAAATAAAAATAATGTTGCAAATAAAGCACAGCTAAAAGGAAATACAACTTTATAATCGGCATGTAAACAGAATATTAAAGTCGTTGAAGCCAAGAATATTATAATAAAATTACCCTTTAAACGTTTGAAATGTAAGCGAAGCGAGCAACAAATTGCGCCGGGCCCACCATTACCGCTAATTCTATCATTTTCTTCAAAGTAATTAAACTCTGGCCCTAAATCAAATTATGAGTCCGGAACGGCGCGGAGATTACAGTTATTATCAAGGTGACATTCAGGAGAGGCCCAGAGAATAGCAAAGAAGTGAATGATTACAAAAGCTAGTGATACTTGACGATCTTTTCAAGTGGTTTTGGGAGAAGGGCTTAACAGTACGTCATATCTATCGAATATGCAACAGTGAATAAGTTGAATCGAAATTTATTTTATTCAAGTAGACCTACTAATAAGTACTTTCGAATCTACAGCACTTATACAAATGAGTAGTGTACTAGTCAAATTAGCTACTTTTTATGTAGTTAGTATTAGTACGAAACGAGCTTAGAAGTAATAAAATCAGCAGTTGAATCTGCCAACTATACCCATTTTTCCTTTCTTGTAATGTCATAATGAGGTACTTAGCAAACAACGTAGGTAAAAAAACAGTGCTCTTTTACGGCAAGTATATTTATTTCAACTAGAGAACAAATCAAATTCTTCCAATAAATATTTTAATTTGTTTGTTTTTAAATATACAATACAATACAATACAAATACTCTTTATTGAACACCTCAAAAATAAAACCAGTACAGAAAATGCATAAAGTCACAATAGAGGTAAACAACAGGCGGCCTTATCGCTAAAAAGCGATTTCTCCCAGACAACCTTTATATCGGTATATGACATGTATACAACGTGCCCGTGAGCATTGCGAGAGACTTTAACAGTGTATTCATGATCATATTTAGAGAACAAAATGTCCTTTAAACTTTTCCGAAATTCGCCATAGTTTCAGAGTAAATACTACTTACAAAAAATTGCATTTTAAATTGTTTCTCAGTGTAAAATGATTTTTTGATGGCGATCTCACCGGTATGGGGCATAGTCTAGACATCTCTTATTGACTGATATCAAAGACCTAAGAAACACTTTTCATGGACTAGTTTTTACGAGAAAAAATGTAGCAATTTACTTTTTCCGTTACTTTTTTCTAATGACATTTACTTTTTATGTAGAACAGCATTCCAAAAAACTGAAAAAAAAAAAAAAAAAAAAATTTTTTTTGGCGTTTTACAACAAAAGTCATATAATGTTTTTTCATTCTTTTGACCTCAGAAATGCGTGGTTAAAATCTCTCGCAATGCTCATGGGCACCGTGTATATTTAAGTTCATACTTATCTCAACTAGAAATACCTATGAATAATACGAACATTTCAATATCAAAAACAAAACATTGATTTATCGAAGCAATAACAACTTAACAAGCCCGCACCAACATAATTCTTCAGATTGCAATAGTTTTAACTTTATAAAATTGAGAGAGATCGCTGTAGCTTGTTATAGCATTTGCGACGTGTAATACACTCTGAAATTGTATATAAAGGTGTGAATCGCGTGTCTGGGTTAGAGAGAACTGCAATTTGAGCTTCCGCAAACTTCGACTAGCATTTTGCATGGAATAGGGTCAGATAAACTGGAGGCATGACGTATCGCGGTAAAGCCGGTATTTGGATACCGTCCTGCCCCTGTGTTCCTGTAGCAAACTAAACTCGTGCCTCGAATCGACCACTATAAAATGTATGTTCTTACACGTTATTGACACCCCCGTATTCATTAACGTCTCGCAGGCTTAAATTATTTAATTTATGTTTTGTCTGTTTCTAACAGACACAACTGTCGAAGTGACAGATAAGGAGAAACGAATATTAGTATATTTACGTATCAGAGACGTTCATGAATTAGGGGGTTGGGTTCGTCTGCTGCTGCTCATTGGACATAAATACTAAGACAATGAAACCGGGCCATTCGAGGTTCATATAGAAACGTCCATACAATGTGATCCCTTTTCAATGCCCTTGAGTGTAGTAACTGAGCACACTACAGACTGCAGTTATCGATTGATAAGAAGATTCTTGTTGTGTTGTGGCGATGAAACAGTGAATTTAGGCAGTGAGTCAAGATAATGACAAGAAATTCATGGAAATCACCTTTCATTTTGTCCAGCAGAGTATATGTATCTTAAAGATTGTTATGGTGAACAGTGCTTAATCGAGTCATATGCATGAATCTGGAGTGTCAAAAACCTGATGATTGATCGTTTGATTAGGTGAAAGCATTATATTCGATTGTGATTCTCGAGGGAGACCTATGTCTACAACTGAAGGACAAATCAAATTATTTTAATTAATATTTTGATTGAACAAATCGGCCGGGGCAGAGGCAGACCAAAAAGGAGATGGCGGGACGATCTGGACGCATTTTTTTGTAGCAACTGGCGAGAGCATGCACTAGGCCGTGACGAGTGGCGGAAGCGAGGGGAGGCCTTTGCCCGGCAGTGGGATACAATATAGGCTACGGAAAAATATATATATATATATATATTTTGATTTGTTTATTTTAAGTAGACACACTACTAAATATATAAATTATAAACTTATATACAGGTCATATACAAAGGAAATAGTGACCTAGGCCTCCGGTGCCCCGGACTGGGATCGAACCAGCGTCTTCTGCATTCGCGGCAGATTCTTCGCGGCACCGGAGCGGTGGGTTAGGTCACTTTTTCCTTTGTATATGACATATATATAAGGTGAGGTATGAACTACATATTGTCTAAACTTCTAGATATGATCTGATCGGCTGAAGCCGCGAAAGCTAAAGACGCCAGATCAAATCTGGCCTCGGACACCGGAGGGTTTGGTCACTTTTTCTGAAGTATATGAGATCTATTCTCAGTTTATATACAACGTGCCCGTGAGCATTGCGAGAGAATTTAACCACGCATTTCTGAGGTCAAAAGAATGAAAAAACATTATATGACTTTTGTTGTAAAACGCCAAAAAAAATTTTTTTTTTTTTTTTTTTTTTCAGTTTTTTGGAATGATGTTCTACATAAAAAGTAAATGTCATTAGAAAAAAGTAACGGAAAAAGTAAATTGCTACATTTTTTCTCGTAAAAACTAGTCCATGAAAAGTGTTTCTTAGGTCTTTGATATCAGTCAATAAGAGATGTCTAGACTATGCCCCATACCGGTGAGATCGCCATCAAAAAATCATTTTACACTGAGAAACAATTCAAAATGCAATTTTTTGTAAGTAGTATTTACTCTGAAACTATGGCGAACTTCGGAAAAGTTTAAAGGACATTTTGTTCTCTAAATATGATCATGAATACACTGTTAAAGTCTCTCGCAATGCTCACGGGCACCGTGTATAGTAGTGTAACTACTTAAAAATTGCAAATCAAAAAAATATATTGAACAAAATAATTTGATCTGCTTCAAGATTCATAGATGGCAGCACCATCTCTCTCGCTATACCAGAATCGCGTAAGTGATTCGGATAGGAGGTGCAAGCACGTACTGCGCATGCCCTTAGAGTATGGTCAACGGCGCCTAGCCGTTTCAAATTCAGAGATTGCATATACATGAGAAAATTTGTCAAGTTCCGCCGTGACCGGGTGGTCTAGTGGTCAGGACGTCAGCCGTGAAAGCTGAAGACGCCAGTTCAAATCTGGCCTCGGACACCGGAGGGTTTGGTCTATTTTTCTGAAGTATATGACATCTATTTTCAGTTTATATATAGTAGTGTAACTACTTAAAAATTGCAAATCAAAAAAATATTGAACAAAATAATTTGATCTGCTTCAAGATTCTAGATATGATGCTTATTGAACTATAGTTTTGACATCGAACTACACTTTCTTGAAACTTGTGACTGGACGATGGGAACAATGCCTGCATGTAAAGGCGGAATTCGCCTCGACTCGTACATGCTGGGATTCTTTGCTCGGTATTTAATGTAGCCGGATCGCCGGGAACATAATAATGTTTATGTTGGAAATATGCGGCCATGGATCCGCTATAGTTGTATTAGGTTGCCAGTAAAAAAGCAGGAGGGATACTATTTCATAACTGGGAGAAAATTGCAAATGTTTAGAAATTTTTAACGAACATAGGTATATACTCGTACAATATTCTGGAAAACCTAGGAGTTTTATTGAAATATCACGATAACTAATTTCAGAAGTAAAGTACTGAAAACTACAGCCAAATAGCACTAGACCCTACTCATAGTGTTGTGTTCCTGCTAGTGAGTAAGGTTGCCAAAGAGCTCAAAGAGGACCCAGCGTGTTGACTATGAGGGACCCTCTTGTTCCTTTAGCCGTCAACCCAGTGAATCCTCCTTTTTGTAAAGGATCGGCGGCGCGCATGTGACACCTGTGGCGTTGCAGGCGTCCATAGTCTACGGTAGCTGCTTACCATCATACGGGCCGTATGCTTGTTTGCCACCGCCGTGGTATTAAAAAAAATAGTTCAGTTTAAGTTCATGTGGGTATGTTTTAGATCTAATCATATTCATTCTTTGTTTGTTCTTTATTGTTATTTGTTAAGCTATCTACTTTTAAAATCATGCTTTTGTTTCTAAACGAGCGGGAGCAGATTCCATTTAATTATGTAAACACCTGCCTACTAATATAATCAATATAGAGTACTTTTTTTTCACTGCTTTATTTAGCACACTCATAATTATAATCATAAACATTTATTGATAATATGTGTGTATATGTAAGAATAGCCATCTATTTAAATTTTCTCAAATTATAATTATGGTGTTTAATGATGTTAAAAGTCTCACGGAAGGTTACACACCTGTATTTTCAAAAGCCTGGTATTTAATAGCATAACAAAAAGTAAACATAATCTAACTACAATACCGATTACAAAGCAATAAATGCGTAATCGACCAATGTAACATCTGTTTTGCTGTACAACTGTGCACTTGTCTGAACCGATCAAAACCGATGTTAGATTGGTCGTTAGCTCGATGTTAGATTGATCGGTATTATAGTTGCATTTTTTGCTGTGCAATTAGTATATTTTTTGGTGTGCTTTTCGTATTTTTTTGCTAAGTGACTTAAAAATATCCCTTTTCAAAGTATTGCAATGTTACAAGTGCTAATGAAACAGCTCAAATTGGCCTTCTAAATATTTGATTAACAAGTATCTATTTATCATACTACAATCTCCCTATTTACCAACCAGCGTAGGTATACAACGTGTTACTTCCAAGACTAAAAACCTGAAAACTGTTTATTGAGAATCAAGAGTAGAATCGATTGCAGTATATCTTAACATGGGTATACTTTTTCTTTAATTTTCCAATTTTTTACGTGTCGAGTCTAAAAGTTTTGAACACTACAGTTTATCATTCTATCAAGAGGTTAGGAGATAGAGGTTGAATATTTAATAATGGCTGGTAGCTTTGACAAATTTGTTTATTCCCTGTCAAAGTATGTCATCTTATGTCATGTCATACAAATTGACAAAGTAGGTTGATATGACATGACACATGTAGAGATGTGACAACAACGCAACAAATGTAAAGTTAAGAATTGAATAGAATTGCAAGGAAAAATAAACATACGAATATCTTTCGAAATAATTAACCGATTGAAAAATAAATACTCTAGATTAATTAGCAATAATAAAAATCATTTGGGGTGTCTGGGGTTTTTAGTGGCTCAAGTAACACGTTGTATAGCGGGTTTGATCCCAGGAGGCCTACATTTGTATGCGGGCGCCGTATGGGTTTGAATGTTTGATTTATTGACGGTGTTTCTAGTTTTTAGTTCGAAAAAATAATATTATGAATTTTTTCACTTGGAAAAAAACTGTTTGGGAAATAGAATTGAAAATAGGCAAAAAGCTATGGCAAATTGAAACGTCTAATGCGAGTTTTAGAATGAAGGAAGTGATAAAAGTCATAAGTAATTATTAAAGTGAGGGATATAGCTATACATGCACCAAAATATGAAAAAAAATGTAATGATATCTTAAATGAGACATATTCGAAGAATATAATTTGTCATTGATTTGATTTTTATTTGATATTAAACAAGGTTGGATCGGTCAAGAGTAACATTTGTCTTATTGAATTTAAACTTTCATGCGATACCTTACAGCATTCAACCTGCAGTAGCCATGTCTGTCATTTTCTATTTAAAAAAAGTCTACGGTATAGGTTACGGTAGCTGCTTACCATCAGGCGGGCCGTATGCTTGTTTGCCACCGTCGTGGTATAAAAAAAGTCTGCCGATTTTTTCCGGGGAGGGGAACGTCAAATTAACATACAAATAGCCACGTCAGATAAACGTCAGTCCGTACAATAAATGACGTAATGTATGACCGCCGGTCATATGCTTTCGGCAGAGGGGAACGCCTGGCAATGGCGACTCCGGTTGGTTGAATGCTCTAAGTGAAATACAGTGATACCAACTAAAACTTTACAGTTTAACTCAAGTTACACATACTACACATTCGTAAACATGCACGTAACACGTAAGTTAAAGAGTAAACTTACAAAGTTTGACTTATTCAGATTATCCTGTTCTCGGTTATGAACTTTAAGTCAAATATGTATCAAAATGAGATTTGGTTAACGTCAATACACGTATAAATAGGTATCATCTTCGTCTTTGATTTTACGAATGCTTGGCTTAAATACCTTTAGGACAACATAAGCTTTTGGCAAACTACTTAATTGACTCAACAAGCTTTAGACGAAACAATGATATGACAAATCAAGCATGCGACGAAATTAAGGATTTGATGAAACTAGAAAATAAGGCAAAACAAGCATAAGACAGAACAAGTTTTTTACCAAACACGAACTTGACCATTCAATGACTTGACGAACCAAAGGATTGGGCAACAAGCATGATTCATTGAACAAGCCTTTGTCGAAACAAGGATTTGATAACCGCCTGCGTATCACCAGCGATCGTAGATTTTTCAGCAAAACCGGTGCAATGACCTTTTTGTGTGAAATTGTTATTTAATTACCAACAATATCTACATTATTACTTAGTTCTAAATGGCTTTGATATTATTTGATTCTTGGTTCAAACATTTAATAGCCTCAAAATAATAAAATCTACGATCACTGACTATCACATATACGTCGTCTGTCATATTGATTATCAGAATCACAATAGATTATATGTCATGAAAAAAGTAGATCATATTGATAGCATTCTTAGCAAATTACGATTTTGAAGTTTGAATACTACTCAAGGATGCAGAGTCTACCCAGCCAGACAGTGAATTCTTCTCGGTTATGAACTTTAAGTCAAATATGTATCAAAATGAAATTTGGTTAACGTCAATACACGTATAAATAGGTATCATCTTCGTCTTTGATTTTACGAATGCTTGGCTTAAATACCTTTAGGACAACATAAGCTTTTGGCAAACTACTTAATTGACTCAACAAGCTTTAGACGAAACAATGATATGACAAATCAAGCATGCGACGAAATTAAGGATTTGATGAAACTAGAAAATAAGGCAAAACAAGCATAAGACAGAACAAGTTTTTTACCAAACACGAACTTGACCATTCAATGACTTGACGAACCAAAGGATTGGGCAACAAGCATGATTCATTGAACAAGCCTTTGTCGAAACAAGGATTTGATAACCGCCTGCGTATCACCAGCAATCGTAGATTTTTCAGCAAAACCGGTGCAATGACCGTTTTGTGTGAAATTGTTATTTAATTACCAACAATATCTACATTATTACTTAGTTCTAAATGGCTTTGATATTATTTGATTCTTGGTTCAAACATTTAATAGCCTCAAAATAATAAAATCTACGATCACTGACTATCACATATACGTCGTCTGTCATATTGATTATCAGAATCACAATAGATTATATGTCATGAAAAAAGTAGATCATATTGATAGCATTCTTAGCAAATTACGATTTTGAAGTTTGAATACTACTCAAGGATGCAGAGTCTACCCAGCCAGACAGTGAATTCTCCTTTATATTAAAGGGTCGGCAACACGTGTGTGACATCTATGGAGTTGAAGGTGCCCATAAGCTACGGTAGCCGCTTACCATCAGGTGGGCCATATGTTTGTGCTTGCCACTATCATAGTATAAAATTAAAATAAAAAGTCCCGAGTAAATACAGTATAAAAAATTAAAACGTAGATTCTACTCCTCAAACTATAAAACTTTTGTTCAACAACTTTTAAAAAATATGGAGTCTTTAGATTATCTCTTTTTCATACAAACTAAATAGTATTATCAATGTACGTTAAAATCCGTCCAATTGACATTGCTTGTCAGTCTTGTAACCCTACAGACATAATCAATTCCGCAATTCATTGCGTATTCGAATAAACTTTAAAGTCTACTAAAAATCAAACCACAAGTTAATTTTTAAAATCGCTGAACAAACGTAGTCTAGTTTGAGGAGTAGAATCTACGATTTAATTTTTTTGCTCTTGTTACATTCACTAAAATAAGTACCTACATCATTCAACGTCACCGTCATCAAGCAGACGTTAAATTATGTCACACCGAACGTCAAAATCTTACAAAAAGTCTGACAAATAAACAGGCCCTTCGGAATGTGCGTCACCGCCCGATCGCACCATCAATCAACCTCTCGTTATATTTAATTTGAAAACATTCGCTTAATTATATTAGCTTTTTGATCGATGATCAACTACGTCAACAGGCATCGGAGTTATTCATAAAATTTACCAACCACTTCGCTACGATGACCAAAGAGCCTACCACGAATTTCAAAATTCGGAAATTGACTATCCGCCTCTTTATTGTTACACTAGCTGTGCCCGCGGCTCTGCCCGCGTGGAATTCGGTCTTTGTCAGTAAGAGGCTAATTCACCCCTAATTTCTCTCCCTCCCCCTGGAGGCAGAACTTGAAGGTCTTGAAGTTAAGTTGACAGATGGATACGCTAGAGGACAGTAGTCCAGATAAATTATTTTACAATTAGCACTAAATAAAACTACACTCCAGAATCAATAGATTACATTCGTCCTTATTAAAAATGTTGACATGATTTAAACGACATAGAATAGTGGGTGTATATCGACGATACAGTACCACTTTTGTATTTATACGTCCTTGAATGTACCTATTCATATCATGTCCATGGCAAATATCATCCAAATCGATCCTCCAGTCAAATCAGTCTAAGAATGAAAAAGTAAGAACAGGCGCGGTTGCAGCCTAAAATTTGGGGGGTAACTATGAAATTGGGGGGTCACTAATGCAGAAATGATTTTTTGAGGGGGTCAGTAATGAATGTTTCTATTTGACATGTACGATTTGGGGGGGGGGTCATGTCCCATGTAACCCCCTCCACCCCATCGGAACGATCGGACCGCGGCTGGGTAAGAAATATACACATAAAAATGCATACTTGTCTTCATATCGTAACCTAACAACTTATTAACGAAAATATACTAACAACGAATTTAGGTCTAATATTAGTTAGAAGACTAATTAGTAAGATTAGAGAAAAGGAGAATAGATATCAAAATCGTGAGGCTGAGTATTTACATGCGCCGTGCAATGTGTGGCAGTTCATTTATTATCGTTTAATTTTGTTGTACTATTATCCAATAATTCATTTAAATTTGTTGATATCCGTACCCCCACTTCTAAACTTAGAGTTAATTTGGCAAAATCCTTCCTTAGTGGATTATTCATGGCACAACGTATTAATTTTAGCGCCATCTGTTAGTTATGCACGGTACTCATTAGTCTTAGGATATATTCGGAAAAAAACTTTGCACCTCCTTCCTAAGTAGCGAGATTCAGGTGCATAATTAACTCAATCCACTGTAGTGGCTACCCCCCTTTTAGACCTAGACGGGGATTTTCTTGAAAATTGGAATTAGTAATCCTTAAGGGGTGACTTCTGGGATAATAATGCAAAAAAACCGGCCAAGAGCATGTCGGGCCATGTTCAGTGTAGGGTTCCGTAATTGCCGCCCTGTTAAAAAACATCCGTTCAAAAGTTCGTTCATTAAGGGATATTTGGCGACGCTTCCGTCATAAACTAATAATTGCATGGTGGGTCAATTGTTTGGCTTTGTAATTCTACTATCCGGCACTTACGTCCTTTCACTATGCGTTTTTGACTGACAACTCAAAAACAGCTAAACCGATTTTATTCAATATAGTTTTTATTGAAAGTACCTTTCAAGCTTCACTTCCATTTTTTTTTTTTGGACTTACGGTTTAAAACTAAGATGGGAGGCGCCCTTTTTTGAACATGAAACTATCCTTTGTCCTTTCTCGAGACCCATACTATCTCTATACCAAATTTCATCTAATCAGCATACGTCAAGCTCAAACAAAATTCACGTTCAAGCGCAAGCTCCGCAAGTATCTTTTTGATAACTCTTCATAGTAAATTCAGTAGCAGGTAATTTATTTATATAAATATATTTATTTATGCATATATATTTATTTATTACGTATATGTCATACTATCTTTGTATATTTTATATTTTATTCATATATATTTATTTAAATGCTTATTTATAATAGATAACGTTCTTGCTATATTTAGTTACTAGCTGTGCCCGCGGCTCCGCCCACGTGGAATTCGGTCTGTGTCAGTAAGCGGCTAATTCACCCCTAATTTCTCTCCCGCTACCCTGGAGGCGGAACTTGAAGTAAAGTTGACAGATGGATACGCTAGAGGACAGTAGTCCTAGTAATATATTTTACAATTACCACTAAATCAAACTACACTCAAAAATGAATACTTTTTTTATCCTATTAATTTTTATTGGCATGATTTAAACGACATAGAATAGTAGGTGTATATCGGACGATACAGGACCACTTTTGTATTTATACGTTCATGTCCACGGGAAATATCATCCAAATCGATCCTCCCGTCAAATCAGTCTAAGCATGAAAGGTAAGAACAGGCGCGGTTGAAATGGGGGGGGGGGGGTATCACAGCTGCAGAAATGATTTTTTTCTATTTGAGGCATTAGTAATTCTTAAGGGGTGATTTCCGGGATAACAATGCAAACAAAACCGGCCAAGAGCATGTCGGGCAATGCTAAGTCAGTGTAGAGTTTCGTAGATGACGCCCTGTTACGAAACATCCGTTCAAACGGTCGTTTATTAATGGATATTTGGCGGCGCTTACGTCAGTGTACTATCTTTCTTTATTTACTTTCACTATGCGATTTTGACTGATAATTCAAAAACGGCTGAACCGATTTTATTCAATATAGTTTTTATTGAAAGTTCTTATCAGGCCTCACCAAATTTCAGCTTTCTAGTGCGAACAGTAACTGAGCTAGACCGTGGACAGACGGACGGACATGGCGAAACTATAAGGGTTCCTAGTTGACTACGGAACCCTAAAAAGAGATAAATAGTAGTTTATGTAAGTGTTACGTAATAAAGCCTAATTATGTACAGAAGCATACACTGCTTTACCTACACACATATTAAAAATCCACTGAAACTATGCGTGCCGGCGGACGGGGGGGGGAGGGGCGGATTTTCATTACGTTACCAGATAATACACTGATGTTACGTTACTGGTTGCAATAATTGTGGATACTTCAAGGTAAGCACATTACAATGCACTGTTAATGAACGTCAAAGAAAAATAAAATACGTGAGTGTCGTGGAACACTCTGTTGGAACGAAGTTATGTTATTTTATTTTTGACTTTTTCGTAAATTCTATGGTTTTAATTTTCTTTGTATTTTTTTTGAAATTTTTGATTTTCTTGAAATTTTTAAAATTTTTGAATTTTTTGAAATTTTTGAATTTTTTGAAATTTTTGAATTTTTTGAAATTTTTGAAACATTTGAAATATTTGAAATTTTTGAAAGTTTTGAAATTTTTGAAATTTTTGTAATTTTTGAAATTTTTTAATTTTTTTACTTTTTGGTTCTCTTTTATTTCATTCTATTTTATGTTTCTCAATCGTATGGGTTTCGCGTTTTCGTGACGTAACGCTTTTTCGTGACGGTCACGTGACTTTTTTTCACCTAGTCCCCCATCCGCGAACCGTCCAATAAGGAACTTCGTTCCAAAACTACCACCGGTTCTAACCCTACACCTCTGGCCCAAGAAGTATTATGACCGAAAAGATACTCGACGGGAATTTTTTTTTTTCAAAACAGTAATACATTATTAGATCTTAAAGATACAAAATAATGTAGTTTATGTAACTGTTACGTAATAAGGCCCAATTATGTACAGAAGCATACACTGCTTTACCTTCACACATATTAAAAATCCACTGAAACCATGTGTGCCGGCGGTCGGGGGGGGGGGGGGGGGGAGTATACAAATTATATAAATACCAAATTTCATCTAAATACGTACAGCGGTTATTGGTTGTTTCTTCCCCATGTAAACTTTCACGGATACAAAAGGGTTTGTATCCGCTTAAAGGATAATTTCCGAGATAAAACTATTTTATTTCCTTTTTTAGTTAATTATCTCCATACCAAATTTTATCTAAATCGATTCTGCGGTTAATAATTCCCTATACAAATTTCCAACTCTCTTTTCACCCCTTTAGGGTTGATTTTCGGAGTGAAAACTATCATTTGTCCTTTCTTGAGACCCATACTATACCAAAATTTCATCTTTATCAGTTCAGCGGTTAAAAAATCGTCATACCAACTTCCAACCCCCTTTTCGGGCTGAAAGGGTTTATTTTCGGGATGAAAACTATTCTGTCGTTTCTCGGGACTCAAATTATCTGCATACTAATTTCTATTAAAAATCTCCATACAAACTTTCAACCCCCTTTTCACCCCCTCCAGGGTTGATTTTCGGGATGAAAACTATTCTTTGTCCTTTCCCGGGGCTCAATCTCTACACAAAATTTCATCAAAATCCGTTCAACCGTTTTCACGTGATAGATGTATAGATAGATAGTTTTATTGAAAGTACCTTTCAGGCTTCACTTCCATTATTTTTTTTAATTTTTTGGACGTAAAGTAAGATGGGGGGGGGGGCTTTTTTCAAGATGAAACTATCCTTTGTCCTTTCTCGAGACCCATACTATCTCTATACCAATTTTCATCTAAATCTGTTCAGCGGTAAAAAAATCCTCATACCAACTTCCAACCCCCTTGTCACCCCTACAAGGGTTTGAAAACTATCCTATGACGTTTCTCAAGACTCACATTATCTCCATACTCATTTCTATCTAAATCGTTTCAGCGGTTAAAAATTCTCCATACAAACTTTCAACCCCATTTTCACCCCCAGCAGGGTTGATTTTTGGGATTAAAACTATATATTATCCTTTCCCGGGACTCAAACTATCACTATACAAAATTTCATCGAAATCCGTTCAGCCGTTTTCACGTGATGCGCGGTCAAATAAACAGACAAACATATAAACAGATAAACAGATAAACAGACAATCAGATAAACAGACAAAAATTCTAAAAATTGTTGGAACGTGTTCTGTTATCGATTCTAAGTATCCCCAGCCAACTTTTTTTCGATTATCTTCCATGTACAGACTTTCGACCCTCTTCAGCTTTATTATATGTATAGATTAGTTCTGTGTTCTTTACATACCCTGCACCAATGATGCTTCTCTGTTTGGCCTAAAGGTTGACTGGTAGAGAATGCTTTATGGCATTAAGTTCGCCTTTTGTAACTGTACATTTTATACTGTGCAATAAAGTTTAAATAAATAAATAAATAAATAAGTTCAGCAGTAAAAAATTCCCCATACCAACTTCCAACCCCCTTTTCACCCCCACAAAGATTTGAAAACTATCCTCTGACGTTTCTCGGGACTCAAATTATCTCCATACTAATTTCTATCTAAATCGTTTCAGCGGTTAAAAATTCTTCATACAAACTTTCAACCCCCTTTTCACCCCCACCAGGGTTGATTTTTGGGATTAAAACTATATATTATCCTTTCCCGGGTTTCAAACTATCTCTATACAAAAATTCATCAAAATCCGTTCAGCCATTTTCACGTGATGCTCGGTTAAATAAACAGACAAACAGATAAACAGACAAAAATTCTAAAAAATTGTTGGAACGTGTTCTGTTATCGATTCTAATTATCCCTAGTCCCTAGCCAACTTTTTTTCGATTATCTTCCATGTACAGACTTTCTACCCTCTTCAGCTTTATTATATGTAATAGATAGATAGAAGATAGACAAAGTGTAATATGTTTTAAAGCCAAACTTAAAATATTCACACTTAGACATCAGCGGCAACAGGAGGCAGTAAGGCATGACACGAGTTGCTTTTGACATAGTGTATATATTAATAGTTATGTTCTATGAATAGGCAAGTCAATAATAATATTCACCTGTTTTTATTTCCTTTCCTCACTGTGTATCCAATGTATAAAATTGTTTTATTTCATGTAATCTATATTTCATTCTTTTCTGCTGTTACGAGTATGTATCACTGCTGCGCGTGAAGTAGTATTTTATGTAATTCATTTCTTTGTTTTTTTCCTCATTGTACTGTATAAACGTGTAACAATGAAAAGCCAAGCATATTCCATAGTCAGTTGTTGTAGAAACTCTCACTTAGGCAAAGCTAACGTATAATTTTATGTAACTGTGTAAGCTTAAACCACCTAAGTAGTATTCTTTATTTATCTTGTATGATTTATCTATACATATAATAAAGCTGAAGAGGGTCGAAAGTCTGTACATGGAAGATAATCGAAAAAAAGTTGGCTGGGGATACTTAGAATCGATAACAGAATACGTTCCAACAATTTTTAGAATTTTTGTCTGTTTATCTGTTTGTCTGTTTATCTGTTTATCTGTTTGTCTACGTGAAAACGGCTGAACGGATTTCGATGAAATTTTGTATAGAGATAGTTTGAGTCCCGGGAAAGGATAATATATAGTTTTAATCCCGAAAATCAAGTTTGTATGGAGAATTTTTAATCGCTGAAACGATTTAGATAGAAATGAGTATGGAGATAATTTGACTCTCGAGAAACGTCATAGGATAGTTTTCAAACTCTTGTGGGGGTGAAAAGGGGGTTGGAAGTTGGTATGAGATTTTTTTTTACCGCTGAACTGATTTAGATGAAAATTGGTATAGAGATAGTATGGGTCTCGAGAAAGGACAAAGGATAGTTTTCAACCCGAAAATCAACCATTAAGGGGTGAAAAGGGAGTTGGAAATTTGTATAGGGAATTATTAACCGCAGAATCGATTTAGATAAAATTTGGTATGGAGATAATTTGAGCTCTGGAAAAGGAAATAAAATAGTTTTATCTCGGAAATTATCCCTTAAGCGGATGCAAAAGGGGTGGAAGTTTACATGGGGAAGAAACAAAAAATAACCGCTGTACGTATTTAGATGAAATTTGGTATTGAAATAATTTGTAATTTTTTGGTCAAGGTGTTCATATTTCAAATTCAAATTCAAATTCAAAAATATTTATTTCAGACAACATGGTCCATTTTGTTAGTATACATTCTAAGTTGTTAGTAAGTTATCATATTAACATACTTAAAATAAAACATAAAACATCTAAAACTTATATCCTAAATTGGACTTTATCAGTTTGATCAACCCGTAGACTATCGGGCAATCAAATCTACCGGCAATCATCGTCAGAATGTTGTTGCTACTGCATATTTATAACATGTTACCCGTCGATGCTTTAAATTTACCTTTACCCGCTCTTAAGAAATATTTGAAAATGTCATGAATGTCAAAGGGTTATTGCAGGTTCGAGGACTATATATGACGGACAAAGTTGCATGGCCCAAACCAATAAACTACTACAAAATCATCTAACATTTATAGGACACCGTTTAGGTAGGAAAACATATCAAACGTTTTGTGAAGCAGTCAGATTAGGATTTATTTTTATTTATAATTAAACAATGGGTACATTATCTGTCTCTCAAGATGTTTTGACATGCCTTCTTGAAAAACTACGCACTATTTTGTATCTTTAATAATGTATTACTGTTTTGAAAAAAATAAGTCCCGTCGAGTTTCTTTTCGGTCATAATACTTCTTGGGCTCAGGTGTAGGGTTAGAACCGGTGGTAGTTTTGGAACGAAGTTCCTTATCGGACGGTTCGCGGATGGGGGGCTAGGCGAAAAAAAGTCACGTGACCGTCACGAAAAAGCGTCACGTCACGAAAACGCAACACCCATACGATTGAGAAACATGTAAAATGGAATGAAATAAAAAATATATAAAATAGAATAAAGTGAAGTGAAGTGAAGTGTAGTTAAAAGTTAAAGTGAGAAGTGATAAAGTGATAAAAGTCGAGAACCTAAAAGTAAAAAATATCGAAAATGTCAAAAATGGCAAAATTTCTAAATTTCCAAAATTTCCAAAATTTCCAAAATTTCCAAAATTTCCAAAATTTTCAAATTTAAAAAAAAATCATAAATAAATTACCACAATTTCAAAACTTTCCAAAATTTCAAAATAATTAAAACCACAAAATTTACGAAAAAGTCAATAATGATATAAAATAAAATAACATAACTTCGTTCCAATCGCGTGTTTCACGACACTCATGTATTTTATTTTTCTCTGACGTTCATTAGTGCATTGTAATGTGCTTACATTGAAGAATAAATATCTTGATCTATACCAATATCATAAATCCTCTATCGGAACCGTATGTAATTACCACCATTATTGCAACCAGTAACGTAACATCAGTGTATTATCTGTGACAGTGTGGTAAAAACGTATGAAAATTCATTACCTACGGTAACGTAATGAATACTAATGAATCCGCCCCCCGACCGCCGGCGCAATAAGGTTTGTCATGGCGGTGTAACGGCGGTCATTCTAATGTTTTCAATGGATATGAGTGTAGGTAAAGCGGTGTATGCTTCTGTACATAATTAGGCCTTATTACGTAACAGTTACATAAACTACTATTTATCTCTTTTTAGGGTTCCGTAGTCAACTAGGAACCCTTATAGTTTCGCCATGTCTGTCCGCGGTCTAGCTCAGTTACCGTTCGCACTAGAAAGCTGAAATTTGGTGAGGCCTGATAAGAAGGTTCAATATAAACTATATTGAATAAAATCGGTTCAGCCGTTTTTGAATTATCAGTCAAAAAAGCATATTGAAAGGAAGTGCCGAATAGTAAAATGACGTAAGCGCCGCCGAATATCCCGTAATAAACGACATTTTGAACGGATGCTTTGTAACAGGGCGGCATCTACGAAACTCTACACTGAGTATCGCCCGACATGCTCTTGGCCGGTTTGTTTGCATTGTTATCCCGAAAATCACCCCTTAAAGATTACTAATTCCAATTCAAGATAATCCCCAGCCAGGTTATACGTAGCCTATGTAGTAGGTAGCCACTACACTCGATTGAGTTTAATTTGCATGGGTCACGGACCCCCCCCCCCCCTCCAAGTGCACCAGAAATAGACAAAAAAACATTTCTGCATTTGTGACCCCCCCTACCCCAATTTCAACCGCACCTGTTCTTACCTTTCATGCTTAGACTGATTTGACGGGAGGATCGATTTGGATGACATTTGCCGTGGACATGAACGTATAAATACAAAAGTGGTCCTGTATCGTCCGATATACACCTACTACTCTATGTCGTTTAAATCATGCCAAAAAAATATATAAAAAAAGTATTAATTTTTGAGGGTAGTTTCATTTAGTGGTAATTGTAAAATATTTTATTAGGACTACTGTCCTCTAGCGTATCCATCTGTCAACTTTACTTCAAGTTCCGCCTCCAGGGAAGCGGGAGAGAAATTAGGGGTGAATTACCCGTTTACTGACACAGACCGAATTCCACGCGGGCGAAGCCGCGGGCACAGCTAGTTCTTAATATTTTAATGTTTATTCCACATATTTTGCCCTTATATTAACGTTGTAAAAGTATTAACATTGAAAATGTTTTTTTTTGAGACATCTGTATAGGCCCGATTTTCAGCCAGAGTGCGACATCGCTCTGGTGTCATAGATATTAGAGCTACGTTAATGATTGAGATGTCAAAAGACGCGTCTTGGTAACAGCTATGAGCTGGAAAAAAAAATTCAAAAATCACAAAAATTTTTTTTGAAAATCGCAAAAAGGTGAAAAATGCGATGGTATTTCGCCCGGTTTCCGCGAGAAAAAAAATCATATCTCAAAAACGAAACCCGATATCGAAAAAATGAAAAACACACCTAGAGATATGACTTTGGGCTAGATAAAAAAAAATATAACAGGTACGTAACATTAAAGGATAATTCTGTAGCTTAACCTTTATGACGCGAAGTTTGCACGGAGCGTGTGAGCGCAGTAGTGTAGGTACATCAACACTAATGGTCTGAAAGACAAATGTTTGTATACAGCTATTTTTTTGAGTTATAAATGTAAACAAAAAGATTTTCTTATTATAAAAAAATCGGATAATACAAGTGTTTTTAAAGAAAAACAAAATTATAGTTTTAATTTATTAATTCTTATTTATTTTTCATATAAGGCGCATCGCAGTAACAGAATGATTAAGCTTCGTAATGCTATTCCAGACTGTATCGAAATATATATGTATCATTGCAATCTAACTTCACTATGTGCCATAAAGTAGACATAAATACTGTTAGATAGCCGTACGGAGATGTGTGATGAAATATAACGATTAACGACAAATACGGAAAAGAGCAAATGTTCTGCCTGGTCGCGTTTTATTGCCAACCAAATATCAATGGACAAAAATTAATGGACCATCAAGGACGAAGCTATGTGGAGGTTCACGAGAGGTGCCATGCAATTGATGCAATTGCAGTCGTGCAGACGGGGAGATTTGTACTGGTGTCCCAACGGACTGGTGGACATAACACCAACGTGTTATGTGGTGATTTCAATTACAATTTTAGAGACGACCCTCACGCCGGAGTTGTTGGATTATTTTAAAAATACACATATGTTAAAATACGCGAGTAAAACTATGGGAGTGTCGACGCGTAATGGTACTACAATCGACGCCGTATTCACAAAATGGACGCCGTTAGAGTTGATGTACTATATTATCTATTTCAGTATGCGTTGAGGCATTCTAATGACTACTAGGCAGTCTATGAAACGAAAGAAACAACACGACGGCAGTGGTAATTAATCGCTAAACGCTGGTCTGTGACAGGAAACAGCGATGCATTAACACACACAAGACTAGTATAAGTATTAAAATTTAATACTATTTTATGTTTAAGAATTATAGTATTTAAGAATTAATTATGTACTTTTTTACTTGTGATTATGTATATTATATTATGTTTTATTTATTTGCAGTTTTGTATATATTATTATTAAAGCAATTAATAGTTAACACAATGTTCGTACTCTTGTATTTCATAAGATGATCCAAATATTTCAACATCGCGGTGGTTATAAATAAAAAATAAAAAAAAATCTCAAGCGTAATGTTTTATTAAATTCCATCTGAACTTGAATATCTTTTTCTTTTGTTAGTGTTAAATTATGTATAATTTCTCTTGAAGCTCTCAGTTGTATCATTAGTTTATAGGTCATAATGCAAATAACTGTCACTTAATTGTAATTAAAATTCGCATAAGTTTAAGTAAAAAATCTATTATTCTCCAATTGTTCTTTTTTGAAACGTTCAGTCATTCCATTCAATTAGTTGGTTTTGTTGTAATCACAGTGTTTATTTTTTTGTAACTTGTCAATATTATTCATTGTGTTAATTTAATCGGACCTGTGTATATAGCATAACGTTTTTTTTTATCAAAGTCTGTCGACGCGCAGGCGATATTATAATTAAATTTAAATAATATAGACCTTATTAAAACTCCTTAAAAATAAATAAATTGCAAAGTAACATGAAAAATATTGTTTACACATTTATTATAAAAAATAGACGACGACCCATCGGCTAAGGGCCGCAATAAACATGTCAAATGAAATGACAAGTGGATACTTAGAGATCAGCCCAGCGTCAGGTTTGTTTTTATAACGCCAATATGTTCTACTGTGCCGTTTATGTTAATGAATACTATTTGAATTAATTTTAATATTTGGCCCAAGCCTATTTCGTAGTTTTATGTTTGAACCACAAAAAAATTTTACCGCACGGGATTCAAGTAGTTGGACCCGGGGTATGTCCTTGGACCCGGGGTATGTCCTTAAACTACGTCCGGACCTGGGTATGTCCTTAAACTACGCCAAAAAGAGAGGTATGGGCACTGCGAATGGCATCTCGCTGAGTGTGGTAGGGCACGTTCAGCGAATGTCATCGCTCAAATCTGGAGCAGAGAACTGCTCCAGATTTGACTGCTGACTGCTGATTTTGCTGACTGGGGAAGTATCTCCACCTTACAGAAAACCACAGCCAAATAGCACTAGACCCTACTCATAGTGTTGTGTTCCTGCTGGTGAGTAAGGTTGCCAAAGAGCTCAAAGAGGACCCAGTGTGTTGACGATGAGGGACCTTCTTGTTCCTTTAGTCGTCAACACAGTGAATCCTCCTATTTGTAAAGGGTCGGCAACGCGCATGTGACTTCTTTGGAGTTGCAGGCGTCCATAGGTTGCGGTAGCTGCTTACCATCAGGCGGGCCGTATGCTTGTTTGCCACCGTCGTGGTATAAAAAAAAAAAAAAAAAAAAGTTGTACTATCGCCGACAGCCTCGCTTCCACAATTTCTCAACTGAATCATTTACAGCCGAAATTTAAGGCCTTTTCCTTTTCCTTAGGCAATTTAACCGACTTCAAGATTTCAAAAGAAGAGTTCTGATTATGGGATCCATGAGGAATCGATCGAGGGAACTCTCAAATCTTAAAGGCATACATATACTTAGTGATTTTTATATTTTTATCAACAAATCCATCATTTTCATTCAAAACAGTGACATTTGATGAAGTAGAACTGCTGATGATCAGAACGGAACTCTTCAACTACGCATAGTTCACGTTTGACGATTTGTCCTCTTTGCTGTGTTTGTTAAGTAATTTCATTGTATGGAGTCTAGATTGCACGATCTACAATAATCCTTCACCGGCTTCCCACATTGAAGTCGGTTTTTTTTCTTAAAAATTATATCACAACCAATTAGAGTTAAGCAATAAGTATATTATGTAGCGTCGGTATTGTTTTAAGTTTAGGCCTGACCAGTCAAAACATCTGTTGATCATTGTTGTCGATCTATTAGTTGCATTTTAAACGACTGCAAGGAAAGTAATTTTGGTCATCACAATGCAAACTTTTAGTAAGTGTGCTAGCCAGATTATATATATATATATACCCTATACCTACTTATGGAGTACATGAAAAAATTGGGATTTTATTGTTCATTGGTTGCGCTTACGAGTAATATTACACAAAAAAATTGACAGGGAAAAGGCTTGAAATGACGGCATGTGAGAAAGCTTCTCACGTGTCTCAGTTACGCAAGTGTTATATTTTCTTACTCTTATGCATTCTAATGGCGACTAGGCAGACTAAGAAACGAAAGAAACAATATTATACTACATCGACGGAGGCGGCAGTCACAATTCATCGCCAAATGTCCACAGGAAACAGCCAAGACCAATCTTCTCGCCATGTGATACTTGAAAAATCCCTTAACCTTATTGAATACACTTTTTAAATAGCGAGACGCGCAAGGCTCCGCATTTCAGTTCGCTGCGAACGGTCCTGTGTGAACACATACATTTGCTTTATATTTATAAATAAAAAATATTTGACTTTACATAATGGATAGCGCAAGTGAATCAGTTGATAGCAAGTCGAATAAATTGAAACAAGGCGCATAGGCGTCTAAATCAAAGACTAAACAAAGGCAAGGAGTGTCGACGTCGTCTGCCAAGACTAGTAAATTCAACGAGCCAGTGATTTTCGTAGCAGCCTGCGATCACTTTGACGACGATGATAACAATATTCCGGCGAGGAAGACTAAGAGCGGTCGTGCGATGTTAGCGGTTTCATCGGATTCCTCGGACGACGAAGGAACTTGCGGTCAAAATGTAACGTCAGTTTATGAGGCCTGACCAATTCGTGGAATATTTAGTGACGAAGAAAGGAAATGGAATTCAATAAAATGTTTTTATTGTTCCTGAATTCATTTTCAATGTACCCGAAGGTCGTGGTTGATACGAGATCTGTGAATTTTTTTTCCCAATAATGTATCTTTATCTGATATCTGGTTGTACGGCATGGCCTCTTGCGTCAATGTCAGACGATATCATATTCGCAGACTAGATGGCGCTAGTCGCTGTCTGCGCTCAGCAAAGTGGCTGCGTTCAACTTTATAGTAAGGCCGTGTCGTACAGCTGCGATCGTGGCCCACAAATAGTCCCGCCGGAAGATCAGCGCTGGCTTTCGGGTCAGCATAAAGCTGAGGCGGGTCCATTTCGTGGTAAACTGTGTATTATGTTCTAGATTTCTATTGTTTTTATTTTTTTAATACTTTTATATGCAATTTTTATCACGAATAAAACGATTGATTCTGATTCTGAGATAGATAGATAGATAGATATTTGAGCGACAAAGATAGATGAACGAACAAGCGAAGTGGGTCTTAGTACAGTCAGCAGCAGAAGTAGCTAAGCGGGTGAGACGTACAAAATGACGTCCACGCGCTCTTATTCTTTTAACAATAAAGTCGTGTCAAGCTCATTTAAAACACCTGACCCGCATAGCTACTTCGGCTGTTGACAGTCGTACAGTGTGTATAGTCGTGGCCCGATAATTAGGAACAGGATTTTTTTTTTCATTGAAATGCAAATGTCTTCAGTATGATGAAAGTTGAAAATATGCTTGATCAATTCTATTTTTAAAATTACGATGTATTCGTTTTTAAACGAGGTTTAACATGTTTCATATAAAGCTTCTAAAATAAGTACTTTGAAAAATTCCATGAACTTTTAAAAAGTTTTGATTTGACCGGGCGTATTTTTTAATGTTCATGTTTTACAGAAGCTTTACATGAACTATGAGTACATTAAAATCTCGTTTAAGCATAAGTAGAAGCATAAGTATAAAACACACAATTTTTCTTCCACTTACGTAAAGCCAATCACACCTACATTATCCAATAAATAATGCATGTTGGGCTTTTTTATAAGCAGGAGATCAATTCTATGAGTTTTCACACGTAAATTGTATATGATTTTGGCTGAGCTTAAAGTCGAGTACAGAACCGTTTGTGAATAGGTTGTTATTCAGTGGAATATAGTTGTAGGTATATTTAATATTTTCGTGACATTATCAATTAGAAATTGGAGATTATTTAGGTGCCTACTACAATTCTAAAAATAGAGTCTTAGTCTTAATGTTTTAAAAACTCACTCAGAAAATATTAAATTACATTCAGAATTTCTGAAGTGCGTCACTCCTTTAAATCTATTATATTACACAAAAAACTGAATTGTTTTTATTCGAAAATAAAATTTAATTAAAATGCTAAAACTGAATTTAAAGTCACTTAGTTTAAGTCTTTTCATAACTTTTTTTAAAGCATCTTTGTCTGCAGATTGATATCTTAAAAAAGTTTTTGAGGTTACAAAATTAAGGCTATTCAATCAAATATTGAAATCAAACATTGATAAATTATGGATAGAATGGAAAGTTGGGAGTTTCACGTAACGAACCAATTTGTTTTCGATTGATTGCCGAAACATTAACTCGATCAAGAATTGTGTCGGAATTTGAGTCGTCATAATTTGAAATTATGTGGCACTATTCGTTTTGTACTTTGCTATCGATATCCGCCCTAACATTCGTCATAATAATATCTCTCAGAATTTTATTGAGTCGGAAATTAACTCGTCATAATTTAAAATGTTGTGGCACCAATTCGTGGTTTGATATCGGTATTCGCCCTAACATTCGTCAAATCAGGCGCGGCCCGTGACCCCCCCCCCCCCCCCCCCAAATAGTACACTTCAAATTGAAAAATTGAGTACTGACCCGCTCAAAAAATAATTTCTGCATTAGTGACAAATGTGTGTGTGTAATATAATATCTATTCTGTGTGCATTATTTTTTATATAACGGATACCTGTTATTAGCCATATATTACGTAGGTTCTTCAAAAAAGGAGTGTATAGGTTCCTAAAGGGTAGGTAACGCGCATGTGAATCCTCTGGGATTGCAGGCGTCCATAGGCTACGGTAACTACTTACCATCAGGCGGGCCGTATGCTTGTTTGCCACCGTCGTGGTATAAAATAAAATAAAATGTTAGTTTGTAAAAATGAAGCATACGAAACTGCTATTATCTTCTGGCCAATACAAAAAAGAGCAATTTTATTATAAATCTACTTACAAAATAAAAATAGGTAAGTAAGCACTTGAAACTGCTGGTGGTCATATTATTCTATACACATTTTCAATTTTATTTCAAAGACATTTCGTATATACTTATTTTCCCGAAGCTTATTTCATAAAAAATATCTGTAAATATACTAGTTTTCGTATCCATCACATAACTAAAACTGCAAGCTCAACGTTTTCTAAACAACCTACAACTAAAGAGCAAACAACATTTAAATCTGCCTCGAAGGTTGATCTTCAGTCTATAAGAGTTACCCTTTATCTCATCTCATCTTATCTTCGTTCCACAAATACTTATCGTACAATTCTTTCCGATCTTTTGTATATTTGCTTCTTTGTTGCACCGATTCAAAGCTTTCTCAAATTTCTTATCAGCCTAACCTAAGCGTGCTTGACGTATCTGCCAAATAAAATGTGTTCTATCGTGTTTTATTAATGTAATCTTTATTGTCAAAATAAAGTCACTTGCAATACTGTCCACACGTCTTGGAGAGCATAGCTCCGAGTAGTAGAAATTAGGAATGCTTAGGACGCCTGCATGGTTCGTGATTGGAATGACGCCTGTTATTTTTTTTTGAGCATAAATTCAACTGAGTTTTTAAGGCATTTAGAGCATCCAAGTAGTAGTTAGAATTTGTATTTAAAAATGGGTCGTGGTTTACATGGGACCTAATACATTCTACAAAACTTTTTTGTCACCATCGTGGTTCAACAAACAAAACAAAACGCAAGAGTTTGAACCCTAAAGTACTATTTTAAAACCAGTAAAATAATTTGACAGCACTTTATATGACTCCACTTGTCACGTAGCGCCGTCTAGTATAGTCTAAACAATTTGAACTGAGCTCATCCACTTAGTGTCTTATCTTTTGTGTGTAAACCGCAGGCGCACGTGCCACTATGAAAAAAAGGGTTTGGCTACCTGTTAGCGTTTATTGAATATCTGCTATATGGACCACGGAATAAGATTCAATATCAACTAATACGAAAAAACCTCTAAGTTCTATACGGTTGCACCCAGTACAAGCGATTCAAATGCTCTAGAACCAGCGTAACTCGACACCGAGATCCGAAACAAAAGTGCGTAATTGGAGATCGCGCTTGCACTGGTATTCCGAGCGCACGGCTAGTTAGCGATTAGGAAGCAATTGTAATTTTCCCGAACGGGCAGGTATAAGAGCCGGTGGAACTATGTGATTAATTATTTTATTTTATGATAGTATTAATTTCTAATTATTAAAGAACATTTTATTTCGATAGTATGTAAAATAAAATAATTATATTATTATTATACTAGCTTTTGCCCGCGGCTTCGCTCGCGTTAAATTCGGGGTAACACGGTTCCCCTTTGCCCTCCGTAATGCTCCATACAAACGTCCACCCCCCATTTTAGGGAAGTGGGGGGTTAAAAAGAGACAAAAAGTAGCCTATGTCACTCTCCATCCCTTCAACTATCTCCACTTAAAAAATCACGTCAATTCGTCGCCCCGTTTTGCCGTGAAAGACGGACAAACAAACAAACAAACACACACACTTTCCCATTTATAATATTAGTATGGATAGGACAAAATCTCGTTCCGTTTTATTGTGTATTAAAACCTACATGTTTAGTTTGAAGCTAACTGGCAACAACGGTTAGGAGCAAAAATATTCGAAATTCAAATAACTAAAAAAAGAAAATGGGAAAAAGAAAAGAAGATGGATACAAGAGAAAAACGTAAACTGGCTTCTATCAAATATATTAGAAAATAAATACATTTTGGATCTTTAATGATTTACTTAAGCTATTAAGCTTGTGCTGCACATCGCTGCTGTTTGTTTCGGCTGATTTTTCAAGCCAGTTAAGAAAATGGTTTTCCTTTGCGGGAAGTCTTTGTAAAAGGAAGAATCGGTCCCCGAGCGGGGCAAGGTTTTTTTGGATGACTTCTCTAACGGAGATTCGAGGCCTGGAAGGTCTTCGCTACGAGTTCCAAATGCTTAGTGTATGTTGCTACTGATTTTCCCGTAAGTATTACTGCGGGTTAGCTTATGGTGTTTAAGATTATCATACGCTGTTGTGCAAAAGCTAGATGATCATTATATCCTATTGTTTTCAGGTCATTCGCCTCAAAAGACTGGGGGAAATGCAGTTGAAATTTATGTTTTGTCTTCAGTGACAGGTACGTGTTGGCCCTTAAGTTTGCAACAAAAGATGAGGTCTGATGGACAGTTTTGTTTGACATATTTAATGCACAGGTTCTAATACATATTATTTAATATCTTCAAATAAACTTAATTTAATTTAACAATGATGGTGGTTTATCCTATAACGTAAAACTGCATTATACTGGCAAACAAGACTCTTTTTCTAGGTGACTTACTATATTGTAGATCTGTAGACAGGGCCTACACCGTAGAAAACTAAACTTGTGTATATAGAAACCAATTGTTGTCAATGAATGTCTTTATTATTCTATGTACAGGATAAAGTAATATTTTTTTTGTAAAGGTATTTTGGTGAGATAAAAATTTCTTGGTAGGTATATGCTATGCTTGTGCACCGCTGCACAAATTTCATTTAAATATTGTGATCTCATCTGTGTTTAGTATAAAATCTGACTGAAATCTGTAAATGCAACAAAGTGAATGTTGAAATTGCATTGAAGTATAATTCATACAGACAAATAATATATTTTGTGAAGTTTAAACCACCAATTTTACAAATAGTCAATAATATAACCGTTCTTTCCTATTCCTTATGTCCTTGGTAAGATCAGCTTGAGTAAAATAATACTGGAATTATTGCTTTACTAGCATTAAATAATAAACATAATTAGTGGTGTACAGTTACGTAAACTTTTCAATATGGATAAGAGGGAAATTTCAGTAAATACTTTGTCCAAGGAGGAACTCATTTATGAAGTTGAAATTAGGTCCGAATCTCCAGAAGTTAAAGTGGATTTGCTTAAAAAACAACTAAAAAGCTTGTTAAAAGACTGTCCATCCGATTCTATAGTAGAAACAGAACTTGACCCGGCAAGTGAATCTAAAATAATTGCAGCTAAATTATTAGATTTGGATAAATTATGGAAAAAATTTGAACAAACAAAAGAAAATTACACTTTTATTAAAGCAAAAGCTTTGGCTTATCACTTATTTCACAGAATTTCTAGGGTCCGGTCAGAGGATACTGGTACACAAACACAAATAACGGCAAGTAAACAAACACTCGACGGTTTCTTGACAAAGCTTGATAATATAAGCAAGGCGTCTTCTTTGTTAAAAACAGGTGAAGGTTGTTCTGGTAATTTTGTGGAGGGGTTGGTTGTGTCAGAGTCGGATCGCGGTCACAAAAGTATTTTGAAATGGAATCTCAAGTTCAATGGACACAGATCCGAAGACATTTTTGGAACAAGTTGATGATTTTCAGCGGGCTGACGGAGTTTTAGATTCCAAGCTTTTAAACTCTGCAGCCAGGTTGTTCTCGGATCAGGCTTTAATATGGTTCCGTGCAAATAGGAACAAGGTGTCATCTTGGCAGGAGCTTGTGGCTTTATTGTTGAGTGATTTTCAGGATCCAGAATATTATTATAAGTCGTCAAATGAGATTCGTGTCCGTACCCAAGGAGAAGATGAGCCTATTCATCTTTATTTTGCTATAATGGCGACAATGTTTAATAGGTTAAGTAGTCCTTTATCTGAAAAAGAAAAATTAGATATATTACAAAGATATATACGTCCGTTTTATACACAACAGTTGGCTATGGTGGATATCAAATCTATCGAGGAATTGCAAGAGAAGTGCAGAGTTGTTGAAGTCTCTCGACAACGCTGCTTAAATTTTAAGGAGCCCAACAAGAATAATTATTCGGTAATCTCGCCTGAATTCTTGTATAAGCCACAAAAGAAATCTCAGCCTGTAGCTTCGGTAGTTACTTCTTTTAATCACCCAGGTTCATCAAATAGTAATAATGAATCTAATAAAAAGGAATTTGTACAAAAACAAACGTCAAATAAAACATTGAATGAACCACAAACAATGACGTCTAGCGGAGGTGAGGTGCGTTCCAAAACAAAGAAAGTTTGTTATAAGTGTGGAAAATCCAATCATAATTTTAAGAAATATATTCAAAGTGACCATTTTAAAGCGGATTGTCCTGAAATAAAGATCAAGGACCAAAAAAACTAGTGAACGACTGTGACAAAACTACCCAAAACAAGCAGGTTTTGGACGCGATTAAAAAATATCATAGCTATGGATCAATTGCCACAGTCTTATTTGCTACAAATGGGGAAGATATTAGGCCTATCTTCAAGTTGGTGTGAGGAAACTTAAAATAATAGCATTATTAGATTCCGGAGCTTGCATTTCTCTGCTTGGAAATTCTTCTCACACTTACTTTGAAAAACTCGGATTTACCTTGGTTACAGAAAATCAAGTTTCTTGCACAGTTGCAGATGGATTTAAGCTAGATTTATTAGGAGTGATGTATTTACCGGTCACCTTTAATAATATAACTCACATAATTAAGTTTCATGTTGTACCATCAATCGTGTCGGATGTAATTTTAGGTTGTGACTTTTGGAAAGCGTTTAGGCTAGGGCCTGAAATTTTTAATAACATTGATTACAGGAATGCCCCTGACACATTCTACAGTTTTCAAATTAATGAAAAACAAATTCATACATTAACATCATTTGATAATTTAATGCCATTTGAAAGGGAATTAGCATTGTCAGTAATTGACAGGTTTGAGGACATCTCCACAGATCGAAAGGGTTTAGGTAGGACAACTTTAATTGAACACGTGATAGACACAGGCGATGCGTTACCAATTAAGGTCAAGCAGTATCCTCTTTCATCGGAAAATAAAGTAGCATTAAATAAAGAATTGGATCGTATGCTTGAGCTTGATGTTGTAACTCCTAGTGAAAGTCCTTGCAATAATCCGGTCATTTTAGTTAAGAAATCAAACGGTGATTGGAGATTTTGTTTGGATTCTCGGAAATTAAACTGATTCATATGCTATTCCGTATATACCACAAATTTTAGATAGCCTTAAGGAAGCAAGATTCTTGACATCTTTAGATTTATCAGCAAGTTTTTGGCAGATACCGTTGAATAAGGATTCGCAAGACAAAACTACTTTTAATGTTATTGGGAAAAGGCATGACCTTAAATTTGAAGGCTCCCCTCAAATTTAAGGTCATGCCTTTTGGAGCGGAGCGACTGCTAGGCAGCAACGATTAATGGATATGCTGTTTCATCAAAACTTCTGTTCAGACGTAGAAAATGGCATGGTATTTTGTTACATTGATGATATCATAATTTGTTCATCAGATTTTAACACTCATTTGTTACTTTTAAATAGAGTTCTTGAAAAATTAAAGTCAGCTAATTTAACTATAAATAGTAAGAAATGTATTTTTTTTCGAAGCTCATTGAGATATTTAGGTTACGTGATCGACGAACATGGGTTGCGGACCGATCCTGATAAGGTGGCATCTATCTTGAACTTTCGTACTCCGACTTCAGCTCATGATGTTAGTCTTTCTCGGCACTTGCTCGTGGTACAGACGGTTTATCCGAAACTTTTCGACATTGCTGCCCCATTGAACAGATTAACGGTTAAAAAGGAAAAACATGAGCCTAAATTTAGTTGGTCGGAAGAAGCGGAGCAATCGTTCAATTTGTTGAAGGATGCACTTGTATCGGCTCAATATTAGCCGTGTCGGACTTTGAAAAACAATTTGCAGTGCATTGTGATGCATCAGCTTATGGCCTTGGTGGAATGTTATCGCAAGAAATCGAGGGTAAAGATCACCCTATAGCTTATTTCAGCAGGTCATTAAATAAAGCTGAGAGAAACTATAGCGCGACAGAAAGAGAAGCGTTAGCGGTGATTTTTGCAGTAGAGAAATTTCAGGCATATTTAGGCACAAGAATATTTAAGGTGATCACGGATCATGCATCTTTAAAGTGGTTTCTGAAATTAGAAAATCCGTCAGGCAGATTAGCACGGTGGGGATGTAGATTGTCTCAATTTAACTTTGAGATAGAACATAGGAAGGGCACTGACAATGTAGTCCCCGATGCATTGTCAAGACTCTTGCCGGTTGATGTTATTAACACGATTCCACAGGAGACAGTGGAGGATGAGTGGTATGACAAAATATTTAAAACAGGTCAAGAACATCCGGCGAATGTACCAAATTTTCAAATCAGACAGCAAAAATTGTACCGATACAGCAAAAGTAAATATAGCTTAACATCAGAGTTCGATTGGAAAGAAGTGGTAAGAAAAGAACACAGACGGAAAATAATCGAAGAATTTCATTCTATGCCAACCGCAGGACACCTAGGTGTATTTAAAACCCATAGAAGGATATGCTTACGGTTTTATTGGCCAAGAATGTTTAACGAAATTTAAGAATATATCAAGGACTGTACTACTTGCTCGGCTTATCAGCACTCCGCTAAACGGACTATAGGGTTAATGGGGAAACTAAAAGTTTGTGGTAGACCTTTTCAGGTAGTTTCGGTTGATTTGGTTGTGCAATCTGGATATACGTTTCTACTTGTAGTGACATGTTGCTTTTCAAAGTTCACACTCTTGTGTCCTTTGAGACGTGCTACGAGTGCGATTGTCGCCAGGAACTTTGAAAATCACGTTATTCGTATGACTTTATTCCTGTTATTAAATTACAATTCTGTGAATAGATACAAAAGTATTAAAGTTTAATATCTAGATTAAGTAGCCAATCCCTTGCTTCCGGTGTTAGTGCTAATAAGTCTTGCATGCCTCCCGCAAAACGTCTTCTGGGGCATATTTCTACAATGTGTTGCACAGTTTGTATTGGCTCCCCACAGTCACATGCTGCTGTTGGTGACAGGCCCCATCTGTGTAAGTGGTAGTTACAACGTCCTACTCCCGTCCGGATGCGGTTTATGGTAACCCAAATCTTGCGTTGCTCCTTAAAGCCAGGTGGCTGTTTAGTGGGATCCATGTCAGAGGCACCATCCTGCTCTTGCCACTGCTTTTTCCACTCCGCAAAGACGTTGAATGGTAGTTGCCCCTGTAGTTGACAGTCAGACCAGATAGGTTTACGCGACTGTAGACGCGGTTGGGGTAGATGGTCCAGAGTCTCTCTGATTGGTAACGGTCGCGTTGTCGCCTTAATCCACTCCCGCGCAGCAGCCTGAGTTCGTCTGATATCCGGTGGGGCTATATTTGATAAAGCGGGAAGCCATCTCGTAGGGGTAGGCAGCAAGCTGCCAGATATGGTTCGCATGGCGCGGTTCAGTTGTACGTCCACTCTGCCGGTATGGGCGCTCCTATACCACACTGGAGCACAATATTCTGCGGGAGAATATACGAGAGCCATGGAAGAAGTTCGCAGCACGTCAGCTCGACCACCCCACGAAGTTCCAGCCAGCTTATTTATGAGGTTCACCCGGGTCTTTACTTTTTGGGCTAAGTTTTCTATGTGGGTCTTATATGTAAGTGACCGATCTAACGTGACACCCAGATATTTAGGGGTAGGATTATGGCGGATTTTCTGACCGCAAAAAGTAACGTCCACCTCTCTGTTTGCTAGGCTGTTTGTTAGGTGGAAGGCGGTTACCTCCGTTTTTGATGGATTCGGACAAAGTCTCCATTTGACGTAGTACCGATTTAAGGCATCAAGATCTCTCATAAGCACGGCTTCGCCAGCCTCAAAACTCTTACTCTGAATTGTGAGCGCAATATCATCAGCGTACAGAAATTTATGGCATGCAGTAGAAGGCATGTCGCTGGTATATATGTTGAATAGAAGTGGGGCCAGGACTGAGCCCTGCGGAAGCTTTAGCAATCTGTATTTGCTGGATTTATCATCCAACATTACTGTGATCTTTCGTGGCCCCATCATGTTCCCGAGGAGACGAAGGATTTTTGCAGACGGAATTATCTTGCCTACCTTATAAATTAGGCCGCTAATCCAGACAGTGTCATACGCTGCTCTCAGGTCTACGAAGGCAGCCAGAGTTTTTTGGCCTCGCTGGAATCCGGCTTCAATATGGCTGCTAAGTGCTAAAACCTGATCACAGCAACTTCTACCGGCCCGAAAGCCTGCCTGCTCAGAGGGGATATTGTTGTCCACGACATCCTTAAGTCTGTTGTATAACAAGCGCTCCAGTAGTTTGAACGTGACACATAGCAGGGATATGGGCCTAAAATTTGCTGGATCATCCGGAGTTTTCCCAGGTTTGAGTATGGCTATCACCTTGGATTTCATAAATACGGCGGGTAGAATGCCAGTTTCAAGGATGTTGTTGAAGAAGTCTGTTAACCATCGCACCGCCCTTTTTCCCAGATGGACGAGGAATTCCGGGTACATGTCATCCAGCCCGGCAGCTTTCCCACACTTAATGTGCCTCAGAGCCCAGCAAACTTCATCCATGCTGAAAGGTGAATCAAAAGCTGGGCATCGGTTGTGAGAATCGAGTTGAGCTTTATTTTCGCATCTGATAAATTTGGCAAAAACTTTGTCGGTGTTGGCGCTCTTCGTGATGTTTTTAAGGCGATCCGCAATTTCGTCAGGGTGAATAGCAGCCGGTCTCCTGTCAGTTGTTGTTCCACCACCCAATTTTCTTAGTAGGTCCCAGCTTTTTCTGCTCGAGTGCGTAAAATTCATGCCCTCGACGCTATCCATCCACTTCTGTTGACGTGCCTCCCCCAGGGCGGCCAGTAGATCATTAGCAGTGTAGGCCTCATTTGTTTCGAGGTAGTCTCGGTAAATCTCCTCAATTTCTGGAGACCAACCAGGAATATATTCTTTCCGGAAGCCTCTAGGTATGCATCTTTTGGCCGCGCCTATGGCTATGCCGCAGAATCTGTCGTAGTTGGATGCTTCCGGTTTGAGCCATCTTATATTAGCATCCATTTGATGTTTATATGCTTCCCAGTCCGCCTTCATCATATTCCATCGTGGTTTTTGTAAAGAGTTAACAATCGGGACTTCCAATCCTATCTTTATAAGAGCAGGACGGTGCTGGCTACGGGGGAAGTCATTAAGGATTAATCGGGTGGCAGGTAGTATGTTTCCCTGTCCATCTTCGGACACAAAACATAGATCTGGATTTGTGTCACGCTGCCACCTTGCCGACCGGAAAGAGCCTCGCTGTTTTGCGTCGAAGACAAGGTGGAGGTTTTCTTGCAAACACCAATCGTTCAGGATTTCGCCGTTAGGATTGTTGGATGGGTATCCCCAGGATGAGTGTCGACTATTGAAGTCCCCTATATATATTGCTGGATGGGGGAATGTTTTAAATGGGGGGTTTGAAAAGACGTTGTTAGGAGGCTTGTACACAGATGTTACTGTGATATTGCATATGCTTAGAGTAATAACTTCCAAGTTATTATGATCGGACACTTCCACAGTTTGTGCATTCGTGATGGTGGATTTTATATAGACAGCTGAACCATAAATAGGTGAAAGGGTAAAGGCTACTAAGTTAAAACCCGGGATATTTCCACGGTTGTCAAATTTACTAATATTATCTATGTGATGTTCCTGGACGGTTATCACGTCGACATGGTTATCATGAGTAAACATCGGTATCAACGTTCAAATTTCGTGGCACTTGGTAAGGGTCGCAAAAAAAGAAATACATAGGTATCATTGTTTTATTTATTAGTAATAAATAACATTTAATTTATTTTTATTCTTTATCGTACTTTGGTAAACTGTACATATATTTAAAGAGGTTTATATTCATAATTATTTTACTTGTTTTTTTTTTTTTTTTTTTTTTTTTTTAAAGTGGGTATTCCACTCATACATTAGTATGTTATTTAATCAAATACAAACATTGAAACATTGAAAAAATAATCAACCCAGTTTGACTTGAACAAACATCGATACGCCTTACCGGGGCTCGATATCGCTTTACCAATTAAGCTATGGGTTCAGTTACTGAGCTGACGAAATTCTCAATGCCTTCAATCATCTTTTTGCATTTATTTTTACATCGACTTTATAGCAGCCGTAAGCGACATCTAGGTGCCAACTACTACAGTTAGCTACCCTTCCCGCCGACTCTTTTACAAGTGTCACAACGGAAATAACAGATGGCGCCTGCTATCAACTCATAATTATTTTACTTGTTTTTTTTTTTTTTTTTAAAGTGGGTATTCCACTCATACATTAGTATGTTATTTAATCAAATACAAACATTGAAACATTGAAAAAAAAAAAAAAAAAAAAAAAAAAAAAAAAAAAAAAAAAAAAAAAACAAGTAAAATAATTATGAGTTGATAGCAGGCGCCATCTGTTATTTCCGTTGTGACACTTGTAAAAGAGTCGGCGGGAAGGGTAGCTAACTGTAGTAGTTGGCACCTAGATGTCGCTTACGGCTGCTATAAAGTCGATGTAAAAATAAATGCAAAAAGATGATTGAAGGCATTGAGAATTTCGTCAGCTCAGTAACTGAACCCATAGCTTAATTGGTAAAGCGATATCGAGCCCCGGTAAGGCGTATCGATGTTTGTTCAAGTCAAACTGGGTTGATTATTTTTTCAATGTTTCAATGTTTGTATTTGATTAAATAACATACTAATGTATGAGTGGAATACCCACTTTAAAAAAAAAACAAGTAAAATAATTATGAGTTGATAGCAGGCGCCATCTGTTATTTCCGTTGTGACACTTGTAAAAGAGTCGGCGGGAAGGGTAGCTAACTGTAGTAGTTGGCACCTAGATGTCGCTTACGGCTGCTATAAAGTCGATGTAAAAATAAATGCAAAAAGATGATTGAAGGCATTGAGAATTTCGTCAGCTCAGTAACTGAACCCATGGCTTAATTGGTAAAGCGATATCGAGCCCCGGTAAGGCGTATCGATGTTTGTTCAAGTCAAACTGGGTTGATTATTTTTTCAATGTTTCAATGTTTGTATTTGATTAAATAACATACTAATGAGGTTTATATTCTTAATACGTCATAGAACCTCAATACTCATTTCATTATCCATTTGTAAAAAAAATTCTAAATGCCAAATAGGCAACAAATGTCAATTTAATTGTCATGCAAAATAATATGTGGTAAAATCTTCAACGATAATAGTTCTTAAAAACACTTACAACTACAATTTAGCATTGATAAATCTTTACCCAACTCCCTATCAGACTTGAGAAAATGGATTTGACGCAGTATACTGATTTTATATTCACTAACGAAGGTGCTTGCTGTACTATTTGCGAAATGAATATAAAAAAGAAAAGGTACAATATAGAGAAACATTTGAAATCAAAATCTCATCAAGATAAATTATCTGATTCACGCTGCCATTTACAGGATATAATACGAGATAATGCTGATTTCGAAATTAAAGACGATATCGTATATTGCAAATTGTGTAATTCGAAATTATTTCCCTCTAAATCTAGTATCGACCGCCATTTAAAAACAGATTTACACAACAAAATTCATAAAAATAATGCACAAGAAAAATTTAATAAAGATTTAACAGAGTTTATGATTTGTTCGAATATACCGTGGTCAAAATTAGACAATCCTAAATTTAGAAATTTTGTAGAAAACCTTTTAAATCATAAATATGGAAACGATATTACTGTGCCGAGTGAAACAAAAATACGAGTAAAATGCTTACCTGAATTGTATGAAAAGAAAAAAATTGAATTGAAAGAGAAATTACAAAATAAAATGATTTACCTCAGTGTTGATGAAACATCAGATTCCGTGGGAAAAAAAGTGGCAAATATTTTGATCGGAGCTCTAGATGGAACTAGTACCCAGCCACATTTATTTGCTTCTAAGGTATTGGAGGCGACTAACCATTCGACAATAACCAAACTCGTTGAGGAAACCCTTGAAGATCTTTGGGGCGATGAATACAAAAAAAACATGGATAAATTATTATTTTTTATAACGGATGCCGGTTCCTACATGGTAAAAGCAGCTAAAAACCTTGTTCAGAAATATAAAAATATGACTCATGTAACATGCATAGCACATGGATGTAATCGAGTCGCAGAGATAATTAGAAGTCTTTACCCGACCATAAACAGTTTGATTGACTGTATCAAAAAAATATTTCGTAACGCTCCTTCAAGGACAAATTTATTTCATCAAATGTGTGTAAATATTCCTCTACCACCCCGACCCGTGATAACAAGATGGGGAACATGGTTAAATGCTGCCTCATATTATCACATGCATTATGATAAAATCAAATCTGTCATCGATGCCTTAAATCCGCGTGAAGCGAGTGCAATTTCTAAAGCAAAAAAAATTTTCCGTAACCGGAATTTAAAAACTGAGTTACTATTCGTCGATACACACTTTAGTATAATTGCTAAGTCAATAAAATTATTGGAGGATCCAAAACTGAGTCTAGCAGAATCATTAAACATTGTTCATGGTTTGCAAAAAAAAATATCAACGTTAAGGTTACATCAAAATGCCAGAAAAGTTTATTTTAAATTAAAAAGTGTATTAAAGAAAAATCCTGGTTATAAGACTGTACAAATAATTAACCAACTATCTAAAAACAACGAGGCTGAAATACCAGAAAGTGTAAATAAAAACTGTGTGCAAAATTTTCAATGCTTGACATACCTTCCTATTACCTCAGTCAGCGTGGAAAGATCTTTTAGTCATTTAAAATGGATATATTCTTACAGACGTCAAAGATTGACAGCAAAATCTATGGAACAAATTTTAGTGATCTATTCTAACTCGTAAAATATTGTATGCCACACCTGGACATAAAGTGGCTTTTTCCGCACGCTACGCGTACGGATAGAGCCGCTTTCTGGCCAAATGTGCACATATTTTTCCAACACGGGAGGTAATAAAGAAAGCCCTCGATCGCATAATTACGTCCCTCGCTTGCAGCTTGGGCCGCAACAATTGCGATTGCGCGGCCTTTCTTTGTTTTACCACCCTAATTAGGAAATGTACTATTTAGGGGCTTTTTTATTTACATATACAAAATAAAGGTTAAAAATACTAAGTGATTTGTTTGTATTTATTTTTCTGCCAACCGTACATTGCCACGAAATTTGAACGTTGATACCGATGTTTAATCATGAGCAAGTCGAGCTAGGTAGTCACATTTGGATTGTGACATACCTTCAATGTTAATCTGCAGTATAAGGACAGAAGGTCCTAAACTTTTTGTCAATGAGCCCACTAAAGGGCAAACTGTTGAGCGCATTGTGAATATTTTCGAGAGCTTAGAACACAGGAATAGCTGGGAGGCTCAGAAGGAGCAAATTTAGCTAGCCAGGAACAGTCGGAATCTTTTAGCCGTCTTCGGAGTGAAGCCGTTGCCCGGGGTGGACCGCGAGGAGGTAGATTCTGACCAATTACCACCCCACGTGAAAGTGAAAATCACGTTATATTGGCACATGGAGTCCCAGAAACCTTAATTGTGGATAATGGAACACAATTTAGGGGATCTGAGTTCCGGAAGCTTCTAGAACGTTACAATATTCCAAAACATCATTATACTCCTAGATACACACCACAAGTTAATGTTGTTGAAAGATACAACAAAACGATAATGACAGCAGTGGCGTCTTATGTTCAAGACAATCATCGTTCTTGGGATAAGCACTTGTTTGAAATACAATTTGCCATAAACAGTGCGGTGAATGAGTCAACTGGATTTTCACCATTTTTTCTGGTCCATGCAAGAGAACCTGTCATTAACGGGAATTTTTACAAGGATACTAAAGCAAATTATTTTCTTGACATACCAAGAGAGGAGTATGCTGGTGAATTTGGGTGTTTAAAAGATGTGTTTGAGGAGGTTAGAAAGCATTTATTAAATGCTCATGCAAAAAATGCTTCACATTATAACTTGAGGCGTAGACATGCTAGTTTTAAGGTGGGTGATATCGTCTGGAAAGCGAATTATACACAGAGTGACGCACAAAAGTTTAAAATGGCGAAGTTAGCTCCAAAGTATGTGCAGTGTAGAATCACCAAAGTTTACCTAAATAAGTAACCTTTGGTTTACGAGCTGGAGGCATTAGATGGTCATCCGCTTGGCTCATGGCATGTTAAAGATTTTAAGGCTTGAACTGTCAACAAACAATTTAATTCTCTCCTTGCGTTTGCATAGTATAAATATGTAACCACAAAAGTGAAAGTTGTTACAGTAATATTTAAAAGGAAATATTACTGTTAGTAAGAAATATGATTGTATGTAATAAGTGTAGTATAAAAGGATATATACATTGGCAGAATTTATAAATAAGTTGTGTTGAAACAGTTTGGCCTGGGATTAATCTAACCAATTTTTTTTTAATTTAGGTTGTTGGTTAGATATTTTGTTCTCATTAAAGAATAGTTAAAACTTCCATGTTTTACAATAAAAATTACTTATGGGTAAGTAGTTTGTCTTACTTTTAAGTAAAGCGATACAGAGATTTGGTTGTCATCAACCTTTGGTTGCACTTAGGTCTAAGTTTGTATAAGAGTAAGGTGAGGGTTCGGAGTTGAGTGGAAACGAGTGTTCAGCTTAAGTGATACTTTATTACTGGCATCAATACATGAGTAAATGGTTAATATATACATCCTATGAGCTAAGTACATAATTATATCTTGTATACACTACACCATTCATCGCAAGATTAAAAAAATAAACATAAGAATTATTTTATTATTTTTATTTACATTGCCTATATATAGGTACCTATAAAGCATTAAATTAAACTAATATTAATCTAAATTAACCTAATTTACACACATTAAGTAATAACAACAATATACATTCTTATGAAATACATGGCTTGGTGCGATTTTTGTGCACAACATCTTCCTTGCCATTTTTAAGTATTTTAACATTACATCCTAAATCCTCTAAAACTAAATAAGGTCCTAAATAAATGCTTTGCATCTTACTATCTGACGTATTTCGTAACCAGATGTAACTATCCTTACTATAGCTGACAGGCCTCGTATGGGAGTCATATTTCTCCTTCCTTTTAAGTTTGCTGTTTATTAAATGGTTACGAGCGTCTGCCTGTGCCAGCTGTAATCTATATTTTAATTCTAAAGGATAACTACCGTGATTATATAAGGGATTAACGTAACTATTTCTTAAATTACTAGGAAGCATGCATAACTTACCGAAAACTAATTCATGAGGCGTGTACTTCGTCTCCGTGTGCACCGTGTTGTTATACGTACAGCACCAGTAAGGCAACCAGTCGCTCCAAGAATTCGGTTTATTTTCGCATTGTATTCTTAAATAAGCTCCCATAGTTTTATGCGAATTCTCTAGGGCTCCGATTGACTCATGGTGATACGCTGTGGAGGACAAATGAGTAATTTATCACATACCTCTTTCATTATGCTGCTGATAAACTCAGTTCCTCGATCTGTTGCTATTTCGAGTGGAATTCCATATCGTAGTACAAAGTTCTCTACGAATGATCGAGCTACAGTGGCTGTATCTTTGGAACGTAGGGGATACGCTTCTACAAACATTGCCAGTTCACACTGTAGGGTCAGCACGTAACAATAACCATGTTCATCTTTTGGAAGAGGTCATACGGTATCTAAATAAATCTTTACCAAAGCGCAATTAGCAGTAGTTGTTATCCCCATAGTTTGTTTAGTTGGTGCACAATATTTTTGTTTTTGGTATTGAGTGCATTTTGACACAATATCACGTATGTCCTTTTCCATACTAGGCCAATAATAGTGCTTTTTTATATTATTAGACATTCTCCTAATCCCCGCGTGGCCACTTGTGGGAAGTAGGTGAAAGTCATTTATTATTACGCGTCTATCATGTAAATTATTTATTCTTTGTACATTACTTAACACACATATTCGCGGTCCGGACCAAATATCGTACCTATTTATTTCTTGTATTAAGCCCGCAATAAAATCTTTATTTACTTCGTTCCTTATTATGCATAATTCATTAACATTTATTTTCTTGCAAATTGAATCCAAATCTCTCGCTAATTCGGCTCGCGACAGTAGCGATTGAGATGTAGGATTAAAATAAACACACGATTTGCTGGGCACGTAACTAAAATACTTAGACGTCTCTTTCACGAAATTTTCTCTAACAACTTTTTTATAATCTCTACATGACGTAACACATAACTCAGTAAAATTTTCAGGTTTTTTAATGATATCCACAACTCTTGGGTGATCAAGCCTCGAATCAGTGGGCACATTAGTAACCGAAGAATTTGTACTGTCTGTACCTTGCATACTCTCGATCTTTCGTCTTTGCGCTCGTGTCATCACATTCATAACTTGCTCATTCATATGTTTCAAATCCTCTGACGTGACATTAATGCGAGACAGAGCGTCTGCCGCGGAGTTCTCAGAACCTTTCAAATACTCGACGGTAAAATCATACTCCTCTAATTGTAATCGGAACTTTAGTAACCTGCTGCTGGGATCTTTCATGTTAAACAAATACACTAGCGGTCGGTGGTCTGTCTGTATTTTAAACTGTCTGCCATACAAATAAGGTCTAAAATAGCGCACACTCCATACGATTGATAAAAGCTCCTTTTGAACTGTTGGGTAATTCAATTCAGCCTTGTTAAGACTTCGACTAGCGTATGCGACAGGGCGTCCATCGCCATTGCACAGTACTGAGCCTAAAGCTTTTCCTGAAGCATCACATTGTAAAAGGAACTGATTTTTCTCTGATAAATCTGGATATTGAAGTACCGGTGGTTCAACTAAAGCTGATTTTAAAGTTTGAAAAGATTGTTCGCATTCTTGGGACCATACAAATGGTACATTTTTGCAACATAACTTATTGAGTGGATACGCTTTATCTGCAAAATTGACAATAAATTTACGATAGTAACTAGCGAATGCCACAAACCGTTTAACTTCGTCGGCGTTTTGCGGAGTCGGATAATTATTAAGAACTTTGGTTTTCTCAGGATCCGATAAAATTCCATTTTCTGAAACTACATGTTTTTGTAAAAATTGGCATTTGGCAGGGTTAAGCTTCAAGTTTACCTTTCTTAATTAATTTATCACCCGGTAGGAAAACGACATCCGGATATTTTGCACATATATTCTCAATGGATTTCTGTTCTTCTACGTTTAATTTACTGAAATCTAGTGCAGAAAATAATGACTTAACTCTATCGGCATTCATAGTTGGTTTGTTAAATTCACAAATAAAGAAATCGCTCAATCTACTCTTATTAATTGTGAAACGGCTTAAATTTAGGTCACTATCTCGTGTATTTAAAATTTTAATGGGTATTTTACCCTGGATTGGTTTAACTATAGCACTTGCTACGTATACTCCCTCGCATAATTCCTGGCTATTTACCACGAAGTCCTCCGTAATACTAGTATCCGTATAATGTATGAACTCAATACGAGCAGGAATATTTAAATAACTATTCTTTGGGGCAGACGAACAACTAAACCCGATTTTAACCAGTTGTCCATCCTGTGTAACTAATCGTAAAATATTTGTTTCAAAGTCAATATTAGCTCTGTATTTTCTGAAAAAGTCTTGGCCTAAAATACCATCCGTGCTACACGATAAATTCTCAAATACAATAAAAGAATGCTCAAATTCATATCCATTGTTTAACGACCTCCTAGCCTAGTCGGTAGTGACCCTGCCTACGAAGCAGGAGGTCCCGGGTTCGAATCCTGGTCAGGGCATTTATTTGTGTGTTTATCACGGATATTTGTTCCTGAGTTATGGATGTTTTCTATATATTTAAGTATTTATATGTATATATCTATTATATATATCGTCGCCTAGTACCCACAACACAAGCCTTATTGAGCTTACTGTGGGACTAGGTTGATTTGTGTAAGATTGTCCCATAATATTTATTTATTTATTTATTGTAATTTCGTTTTAAAATAACATATCCATTTATTTTTGCATAGCCAAGAAGTTACTTGACCGCCTATACCTGTAACGTGTAACGTCTTTTTATGGAATGGGATGTTCCAATTTCGGATGATTTCATACTTTATCCCACATAGAGAAGCTCCCGTATCGATTAGCCAGCTGTAAGCGGTTGTGCCTATATTTATGGCCTCCCTATTTAAATTATTACACGTGTAAATAAAATCAGTCTCGAAAAAAATGATTCAGCGATTTCGTATTTGGTGCACTAGGGTGATGACCAGCCGCACCATTTAGGTCGTGCGATATCACGTGCATGTTGCCACGGGCACTGACCCCACGGCTGCGGGACCCGAAATACGAGCCACCCCGTGCTGGCCTGCCTCGTGACTTGTAACCACGGGCGCCTCCCCGCGAGTTGCCTTGTTGGGGCTGAGGATAGCGCCTATGAGAATACTGTCGCGGACCCCTGTGGAAACGATGACGATGACCTCTATATGAGTTGTGAGCAGACCCTCTGTAGTATCTGTTAAAAGAGTTTTGTGAGCGGTACATACCCATGACCTCCGGTTGGCTGGATGTTGACGGCCTCGGAATGTCCTCGTCCTGCGCAGCCTGGATCGCATCTTTCAGACTATTGAAGTTCCGCGCCGTAATGATGGTGCCAAGCCTTGGGTCCTTCAAGCCATCTGCGAACTTTTTAATGCACATCTTTTCGTTCAGCGGCTTTAATACGTCATAGCTCGCCGAATCACCTTCCGCCTGAGTGATAGTTAACTCAGAAAAAAGTTTTTCTATCTCGGACCCGTACTGATCTATGCTACGCCAACCCTGACTTATATTTTGAAGTCGGGAATGGATGGCTGTGAAAGATTTTTTAGGCAAAAGAGAGTTACGCAAATCCCTTATAGGTTGCTCTACGGTCGTATAAGTACCTAACATGCGCAATTTTGCACTTTCAGACAGTCTTCCTTTTAACACAAATACAATCAAAGATTTTTGTCCTGCCTCACTAAGCATGTCTGAATCACGGATCAGAAGACAATCCGGATAGTACTTTTACTATATTTCCCTAACCACAGTTGAACCTTATTACTGAGCAAAACAGTCGTTTATAGGTCACTAGTAAAAAGTAATAAAAACGGTCCGATAGAGAGCATAATGTAGGGGGCGGTGTCTCACTCGCACAATGCTGCCAACTTATGAAACTTACCAATGTGGTTTTATTTATCTACATTTATTTTAGTAACACACTAGAAGTTACTTCCTACTTATGATAATTTATTGCAAGATTTGAATTAATACTTTGTTTCCTTTTAGCTGCTTTGAATTTTTTTACGACGTAAATATTATTCATTCATTAAATTAAAGAATTGCAATTAATATTGCAGACGGTAAGTAGTAAGTTTTGTAATATTTAAAATACGGTCTGGTATCCCCATCCCATCAGTCCCATCACTGACATAATATGTCACTGATATTATTTCAAATGACGCCGCTCAGCTCAACAACATTTCGTAACAACATTTTTAAGTAAAAGTGGTCAAGATATGTTGCGTAAAAGGCTGCAGGGGTGAGACTTTACAATAAAGTAGACTTTCCTTCCACCGGTAATCCACAATCATTCAATTTTACGATTTAACAACAACTTAAGATTGTCAAACAATAGGGTGACTATGATGTCGGCAAGCTGCGGGTCGGTTTTGTTGTTTTTACAGAAATGTACATAAGTACATGGTCTGTTCCTAAGTATTACTTACACAGGACAGGAATGGCCCGCGGGTCTTTTTAGGCCCTTTCGAAAGGGTCCGAAAATGGCACAAGGCCATACAAAAAATTGTAGTCGTGGCAGTATAATAAATAAATATTAAATAAATATTATGGGACAATCTTACACAAATCAACCTAGTCCCATAGTAAGCTCATTAAGGCTTGTGTTGTGGGTACTAGACGACGATATGTATAATAGATATATACATATAAATACTTAAATACATAGAAAACATCCATAACTCAGGAACAAATATCCGTGATAAACACACAAATAAATGCCCTGACCAGGATTCGAACCCGGGACCTCCTTCATAGGCAGGGTCACTACCGACTAGGCTAGGAGGCCGTTAAAATATACTTTATTGTACAACATTTGTACAATAAAGAAAAATACAACAGGAACAGTATATACAATATTTGTACACGGAAGAGATATCTTCCAGTCAACCATTGAGCAGTTTGATGTTATTGATGTTTTCTTTATTTACCTTTAAGTATATTAAAGTCGGAGAACTGTCCACATCAGATATGACGCAATAGTGAGAGCCACGAACCCCCTCTACTTACTTAGTTTTAGTTTGCTACACTAACTATCCCCTATTTTAAGACGCGGGCATCAGGCAATTGTTCATCGGTGTTATGCAAACGAGTTGTAAGAAATAAATATCTTAAAGGTCTAGGTTTGATGCAGTGCAGTATCATGTAATTAATAAGATTATATCATTTTCAGGAGTTTCTGTTGGGTGAAAATAGTGCAAAATGACGTTACGTTAATGTATTGTTTGTCGCCTACCGACTGTTTTTTTTCCGTAGCGATACGCAATGTTTTTACTTTTTTGTTATTATATTAGCGATAGGCTTCGACAGTTTTTACCTATTAACTGAAATATTTTGCTGGTCTGTTCACTCTGACGTCCTCCGATAAATAGCTGCCAGATGCCTGGATCTAGCAATAAGTTTAAAATAGTAAACTAATTAGAGGGGTTCTTTGCTCTCATTATTGCGTCAACGTATCTGAAGTGGCCAGCTCCTTAAGTCAGTAGAATGTATAAGTTTCCATATGAACTATGAGACTTCTCTTTCTGGACAATACTTACTAGACGACAAGCATATTTAATTTTATATTTATCTTCATACTATCCCAATCCCACATACATCATAGTACATATGGTCACTACTTAGAATGAGATGCAGCCCCCTACATTACCCTCTCTTTCGGCCTCACTTTGTGGTCGAAGTATGACCTCCAGATTGTATTTAACTTCATGGTCTGAATACATATCTACAGCATCAATTAACCTCTTTGTTGTCTCCTCGGTATCGTCCATAAGGGGTATAAGGCTACACGCCGATTTTAAGTCGAACTCCATGGTGTCAATTTCAAAATATTTACTGTCACTAGTGTCACTACTTGTATTTTCCTCTACCTCAGGCTTTGAACATAACTTTAAAATATCATCATGTAAACAAGTAATTTTAGCATACAAATTATTGGTCTCCTCAATAATTTCAGATTTTATGCCCGTAAGTAAAGAAAATTGAGTAATAAATTGGTTGCACCTAACTATAATATCATTAACTTTTGAAAGTTGATTCTTTGTTACGTTACCTTCAAACCTCGATTTTCCTTTTTTAACTAAATATTTTCTTATGTAGAATAATTCCTCGTAACATTCCAATAATTCATCTGCCATTACAAAATAATATAAGATTAATACCTACTTATTTTAACTTACGTTTGCCATTCACATTAACTGTTCATTATTTTCTTCTTTTAAAAGTTTGTTCACCAACACCGTTAGTAGTCTATTTTCCAGTACGTAATTACACTACCACCAGAAACCGATATACGCCACTAACACCACACTCAGACACTTATGGGCGCTGCACGAGCAGCACGCTGCAGCTCACAGAGAGCGACCTCCTGACGCATCCATTTCTTCTGGGTTTTCTTACACCTTCTGTACAAGGCGTAGCCTCCTCCAATGACGAATATGACGAGCATTATTCCCAGGATAACATTAGTGGTACTTGCGTGGAATCGAAGATCGTCGGTGCTCGCAGAAGCCTTATTGTCACCTCCGGCCGCAGTTTGAGCGATGATAACCTCTTCTTTTGATTTTGTGGCGCCCATGATAAAATTCTTGATTAGCCACAATTAATTAATTGTCTACTTGCACTATGTTTACATTATAATTAATTGTGCTCTCAATATCACCCGGTGACTGACCGCACGGTGACACCGTATATGGCAGGGTCACCATGTAAGGTGAGGGTTCGGAGTTGAGTGGAAACGAGTGTTCAGCTTAAGTGATACTTTATTACTGGCATCAATACATGAGTAAATGGTTCATATATACATCCTATGAGCTAAGTACATAATTATATCTAGTATACACTACATAAGATTCCACTTGGTAGTTGATAGATAGATTTAGTTTTTGTTTATTTTTAACTACTGTCAATTTGTATTGTTAATTAAGTTGTTTATTTAATTGGTACGTCGATGATGGAGTTTGCCCAGCAATTTTTTTTAGTACGACGGGTTTTCTTAATTGAATGTTGTTGACTATATTGGGTGAAGGTTTTGCTTGATTTTGTCGTTGCAGGTTTCGATTTTTTTTCAAATTAGTCATCAGCGTATACATTGGTAGGAATTAGGTTGACTTATCGTTAGTTTTAAGATTTATCGTGCCTGAGGACAGGCAAGTTCACTAATATATGTTGATATATATCAGTGAACCTTCTTGTTGGAAGGGGGGTATTGTCACGTAGCGCCGTCTAGTAAGAGCCGGTGGAAGTATGTGATTAATTATTTTATTTTATGATAGTATTAATATGTAATTATTAAAGAACATTTTATTTCGATAGCATGTAAAATAAAATAATTATATTATTATTATATAATACAAAATCTCGTTCCGTTTTATTGTGTAATAAAACCTACATGTTTAGTTTGAAGCTAACTGGCAACAACGGTTAGGAGCAAAAATATTCGAAATTCAAATGACTAAAAAAAGAAAATGGGAAAAAGAAAAGAAGATGGATACAAGAGAAAAACCTAAACTGGATTCTATCAAATATATTAGAAAATAAATACATTTTGGATCTTTAATGATTTACTTAAGCTATTAAGCTTGTGCTGCACATCGCTGCTGTTTGTTTCGGCTGATTTGTCAAGCCAGTTAAGAAAATGGTTTTCCTTTGCGGGAAGTCTTTGTAAAAGGAAGAATCGGTCCCCGAGCGGGGCAAGGTTTTTTTGGATGACTTCTCTAACGGAGATTCGAGGCCTGGAAGGTCTTCGCTACGAGTTCCAAATGCTTAGTGTATGTTGCTACTGATTTTCCCGTAAGTATTACTGCGGGTTAGCTTATGGTATTTAAGATTATCATACGCTGTTGTGCAAAAGCTAGATGATCATTATATCCTATTGTTTTCAGGTCATTCGCCTCAAAAGACTGGGGGAAATGCAGTTGAAATTTATGTTTTGTCTTCAGTGACAGGTACGTGTTGGCCCTTAAGTTTGCAGTAGTCTTGGACCTGTAGGTATCTTTTTAACGTTACCATTGCTTTTTAAAATGATTTGAATATCATAACAAAAGATGAGGTCTGATGGACAGTTTTGTTTGACATATTTGATGCACAGGTTCTAATACATATTATTTAATATCTTCAAATAAACTTAATTTAATTTAACAATGATGGTGGTTTATCCTATAATGTATAACTAGACATTAACGAACCAATAGCTCTCCGGGTAACAGCTGAGCTAGTTGTTAGTATATTTTTGGGTGTATTAGCAGACTGAAAGAAGTAATAAATAATTACCAAGTGGAGACTGTGTTTCTTTCATTTATTTATACCCCTTAGAATTATGTAACCAGACGGGATCATTCTTAGCTGTCAGATTATCTCACTCAATAAAAGTAATACTTTAGCTATACGAAAGAGAGCCTGCTATTCGTCATAGACATGTCATAGGGCATCAACATTTCTGACCCTATATTACTACTAATAACGATTTTCATTGACTGTGGGGGGATACATTAGAGAGAAGACAATCCTGACAATATTATTATGAAGTCATAACAATGCAGGAAGACTAATTAATTGGCTGAATCCTGGAACTCGCTTCAATGAGATTAACTCAGCACGTTATAATTTACGGAGAAACTGCTTTGTTGCAGGAAATACTAAGACGATACTGAATTGCTCATAAATTAAATACATTAATCGTTTTAATTTATTTCAAGGTTGTAAAAATGTTTTCAGATGAAGTTAACCAAGATTACATAGACAATGATTTCGTTTAACAATGAAACATTATTTGAAGTTCTACAGGTTCACTTTGTTATATTCAAACTAAACCTGAGAATGCTAAACTGAAAGTCATAATATTCATAACGTTTTAATTAGGTATCGCTTTTTGTTTCATTAAGGAATAATTATGTTAGCAAAATCTAGAGAAGCTGTTATTTAAAGCTCGAATTCATAGCTCCAACTGTTACAAGTCTACGACGGAACCCTTATAAAATTTTATAAATTAAGCTCCTTATAGCATTACTCCCAATTACTTATCGCACTGATGCAAAATATCAGCGAGTCATCAGATGTCAAAGCGAGTTCAAAAAGAGTTAATAAATTTGATCTCTATGTTCGAATAGACCTCTAACTCCACTGTCTATGTTAGCGCTATATACAAAATATATCTATACTACGCTTAGCGCGATCTTTCTTTGAAACCTAAGCTGCCAAAAAGAAGGAGCGCGGGTGGGGAACTCGCAATGCTAGACAGGGAACGCGCGATTCTTCCGTGGGGCGTAAGAGAGAGTCAGACATTAATGATTGCCATAGAGACGTACTATATTTACTGCCACTTCCAATATAGACTGAAAATACTTCGAGTGTGGCAGCGGTGGTCGCCCGGCTATGCGGGGTCTTTGGTTAATTAGTCTATGGTTAGCGCTTAATAGGAATTAAGCTGACAGTTCAGCTCAGCCGTGCATGAATCATGAAGTTAAATACAATCTGGAGATCATACTTCGACCACAAAGTGCGGCCGAAAGAGAGGGTAATGTGGGGGGCTGCATCTCATTCTAAGTAGGGTGACCATATGTACTATGATGTATGTGGGATTGGGCTAGTATGAAGATAAATATAAAATATGCTTGTCGTCTAGTAAGTATTGTCCAGAAAGAGAAGTTTCATAGTTCATATGGGAACTTATACATTCTACTGACTTAAGGAGCTGGCCACTTCATATACGTTGGTGCGATGGTGGGAGCTGCAGGGAACCCCTCTAATTACTTCACTATTTTAAACTTATTGCTAGATCCAGGCATCTGGCAGCTATTTATCGGAGGATGTCAGAGTGACAGACCAGCAAAACATTTCAGTTAATAGGTAAAAACTGTCGAAGCCTATCGCTAATATAATAACAAAAAAGTAAAAACATTGCGTATCGCTACGGAAAAAAAACAGTAGGTAGGCGACAAACAATACATTAACGTAACGTCATTTTGCACTATTTTCCCCAACAGAAACTCCTGAAAATGATATAATCTTATTAATTACATGATACTGCACTGCATCAAACCTAGAACTGTAAGAAATTTATTTCTTACAACTCATTGCATAACACCGATGAACAATTGCCAGATGTCCTCGTCTTAAAATAGGGGATAGTTAGTGTAGCAAACTAAAACTAAGTAAGTACAGGGGGTTCGTGGCTCTCACTATTGCGTCATATCTGAGGTGGACAGTTCTCCGACTTCAATATACTTAAAGGTAAATAAAGAAAACATCAATACATCAAACTGCTCAATGGTTGACTGGAGGAGATCTCTTCCATGTAAAAATATTGTATATTCTTCCTGTTGTATTTTTCTTTGTTGTACAAATGTTGTACTATAAAGTCTATTTTAACGGCCTCCTAGCCTAGTCGGTAGTGACCCTGCCTATGAAGCAGGAGGTCCCGGGTTCGAATCCTGGTCAGGGCATTTATTTGTGTGTTTATCACGGATATTTGTTCCTGAGTTATGGATGTTTTCTATGTATTTAAGTATTTATATGTATATATCTATTACATATATCGTCGTCTAGTACCCACAACACAAGCCTTATTGAGCTTACTGTGGGACTAGGTTGATTTGTGTAAGATTGTCCCATAATATTTATTTAATATTTATTGATTTATTTATTATACTGCCACTACTTCAATTTTTTGTAAGGACCCTTTCGAAAGGGCCTAAAAAGACCCGCGGGCCACTCCTGTCCTGTGTAAGTAATACTTAGGAACAGACGTAATACTTAGGAACAGACCATGTCCTTATGTACATTTCTGTAAAAACAGCAAAACCGACCCGCAGTTTGCCGACATCATAGTCATCCTATTGTTTGACAATCTTAACTTGTTGTTAAATCGTAAAATTGAATGATTGTGGATTACCGGTGAAAGGAAAGTCTACTTTATTGTAAAGTCTCACCCCTGCACCCTTTTACACAACATATCTTGACCATTTCTACTTAAAAATGTTGTTACGAAATGTTGTTGAGCTGAGCGGCGTCATTTGAAATAATATCAGTGACATATTATGTCAGTGATGGGACTGATGGGATGGGGATACCAGACCGTATTTTAAATATTACAAAACTTACTACTGTCTGCAATATTAATGGCAATTCTTTAATTTAATGAATGAATAATATTTGTTCGTAAAAACAATCAAAGCAGCTAAAAGGGAACAAAGTATTAATTCAAAATCTTGCAATAAATTATTATAAGTAGGAAGTAACTTCTAGTGTGTTACTAAAATAAATGTATATAAATAAAACCACATTGGTAAGTTTCATAAGTTGGCAGCATTGTGCGAGTGAAACACCGCCCCCTACATTATGCTCTCTATCGGACCGTTTTTATTACTTTTTACTAGTGACCTATGAACGACTGTTTTGCTCGGTAATAAGGTTCAACTGTGGTTAGGAGAATATAGTAAAAGTACTATCCGGATTGTATTCTGATCCGAAGATTTTGAAGGAGAAGGTTCTCTCTCGTTGGGATCTTTGTTTTGGCAATTTTTTTTCAATGTACGCTCACCTCACCGATTATTCGAAGATGGCTAGACCGGTTTTTAGGGTTCCGTACCTCGAAAGGAAAAAACGGAACCCTTATAAGGATCACTTTGTTGTCCGTCTGTTTGTCTGTCTGTCTGTCAAGACCATTCTTCTAAGGAACGCGTGGAGGTATCAAGCTGAAATTTATATCAAATACTCAAGTTTATTGTCCCTTGGAGCTGTAAAAAAATCAAACTTAAAAGCCAACGCAATCAAAAGATACAGTCGTTTGTCGTTTATGCTGCATTTTTTTGAGTTTTTCGGCACTCGCAAAACCTACGGGGTACTTCCCGTGAACTCAGAAACTTGAAATTTGGCACGAAGCAACGTCATGTAGCATAGACAATAGAAAAATTACAAAAAGTAGACATTTTTAGTAAAATCATACAAAAAAATATTTCATTAAATTTTAAACTTACTACCTTTTTCCTCCTAAACGCGTGGAGGTATTAAATTTAAATTCATGTCAAATACTTAGGGCTATACGACCTTTCAGATGTAGCAAAACCAAACTTTTATGTCAACGCAACCAAAAGAAATAGCAATTTAAGTCGCATATTTTGAAACCGAGTACTCGCAAGAAACTCAAAACCTAAAGGGTACTTCCCGTAAACCCAGAAACTTGAAACTTGGCACGAAGAAACTTCATATAGCATAAACAAAGGAAAAATTACGAAAAGTAGACATTTTTAGTAAAATCATACAAAAAATTTTTTTTTTAATTTGTAACTTACTACCTTTTTCCTCGTAAACGCGTAGAGGTATTAAATTGAAATTAGTAATAAACATACTACAACTTTTGCTTGTTATAGGTTTATACGGAACCCTCGGTGCGCGAGTCCGACTCGCACTTGGCCGGTTTTTTTATTGTATGTTCACCGATTATTGAATGCTCGGTCACCAAATTCAACGGACGGGTTGAGGACTTCGCGAGACTTAGCGAAAAATCGCGTTTATCGAGGCTCAAGAAGACTAATCTCAATCTATAGCTTAAACCATATACTTTTAATATGTATAATGTAGCATGACGCTACGTATCGTACGACATCTGTCGACTTTCTTTAGAACTTCTGAACTTCTGTGTCTAAGGCTAGGTCACGGTTGATATATAAAAAAAGCGTACATTGTGATTCACGGCATTACAGGTAGATGGCGCTTATATCAGTCCGTATTTTGAAATACGTCTGGCAGTTATAAAATTGAGATAATACTCGCGCTAATTTTGAATGTGAATTTTTGAGGTATTCCAGATTGTCAAAAAAGAAAAAAGTTGATTTTTGATTGAGTCTGTCAGAGCGCCGTGAGATTTTGGAAAGAAAAAGAGATAATCTGGATTTGGTCTGGGGTTTTTGCTATAATTTGCTTAGTTGCATCGTGGTGAAGTGCGATTTATTTCAAACATTATATAGCAAGCTATTAATACATTATTGGAGCAAAAATAAAACTAAAACCATTGCTGGGCAAAAAGGGCCATATAAATTATATAGCAAGTGCTATACACTGGAACCGCCTGATCCGGAAGGATTCCGGAAGGCGCTTGTGGGTGCCGGGCCGGCGGGACGGTCTGCAGCTGCCGCGATTTCCGCGGGTTTCTTCGCCACATCATCGGAGAGTTAGAGTCCGCATCCAGCGGGCTCTCCAAGTGAGAAAAGGAGTTCAGCGAGCTATTGGGTCCGCCTAAATCAAAGCGGACACTTGCCCACGAACTCTTTTTAATTTAAAGCAACAGCTTTAGCCATCCTGCTTTCGAGAGTATCAAATTATTTACATTTTTGTTAAAAACGTTATAAATCGGATTCCTTTTCTTTGTATCCAGTATTTTTGTGCCATAATAGTTTTTTTTGTTGTTTTGCTAAATTCTCCAAATTCCAATTGCCTCGTTTGACGGGCGTATAAAGACCTGGCTCTTTAATTTAGGCTACGTTCAGCCAGCGAATCATCTGTCACCATCCATATCACCCGCCTCATTAACCCATTATTTTCCTGCAGCCAAATTATTACTAGCCGAGTCTTTATTTTTACTTACCGGTTTTGCTAACTATTGAATGTGTAATGTCCTTGTTTAGGTACAGTTGTCTTCATTTTTAAGTGAAGTGCTAATATTAAATATTTTTAATTATTGTAATTTAATTACATTCTGGCCACTAGGGAGTTTGTTGAATGTGAAAGTGAAATAGGTACAGTTGTCTTCATTTTTAAGTGAAGTGCTAAATTTAAATATTTTTGTTATTGTAATTTAATTGCATTCTGACCACTAGGGAACTTATTGAATGTGAAATACCCTTATTTAGATGCCGTTATTGTGATTTTTACGTGAAATGCTAAATTTTAAATAATTGATTATTTTTGCTAATATTAAATATTTTTACTTTGTCGTCAAAATTAAACGTGATAATGCAATTAAGAAGTGTTTTACTGCAAAATGAAAATATTTAATATTAGCAAAAATAATCAATTATTTAAAATTTAGCATTTCATGTAAAAATCACAATAACGGCATCTAAATAAGGGTATTTCACATTCAATAAGTTATTGAATGTGAAATACCCTTATTTAGATGCCGTTATTGTGATTTTTACGTGAAATGCTAAATTTTTAAATAATTGATTATTTTTGCTAATATTAAATATTTTTACTTTGTCGTCAAAATTAAACGTGTTAATGCAATTAAGAAGTGTTTTACTGCAAAATGTCGCCCGAACAGGGACAAGAACTCTGGATTTACTTTTAATAATTGTAATTAAATATTTTTCTTGGATTTGTGAGACGGTGACCGTAGACCGGTCGCGGTTCTATTAACCTTGATTTTGGTTTGTTTCAGCCTGCTGCCTCCTTATGTCCCATCACTAACCCGAATTCCGTCATATTAAAAAAATTGCTTTTATTTATGTTAAAAAAAAAACTAATTTATCTGTTGCCCTTTACTTATGCCTTTTTCTCAATTACCCGTAACATATCCCGAATACCTTATTTCATAGTCTGAGTCCTGTAGTTAGAGCCCGTAGACGTTAGGGAATTCGCAGGTAAGTCAGACATAGAATGTATGATTTGCGTTTTGTTATTTTTTTCAGAAACTGAACTTGTTTTTTTTTAATTCGAACTCTAAATTGGCATTTAGACTTCGAGTGTTATTTTCTTTCTTTGACTTAAGCGCTTGGTTTAGACCACGGATATACTCGAACTTCGGATTTTATTTTTTAGGTAGATTAACTTTATTTTTTGTTTGAACTTGCAACGCAAGACAACATTCGACTTTTCGCCATGTCGCACTTAAGTAATGAAGCATCAATTGCTGAGACACCTCATGCGCACTCATCTTTAAACTCGTACGATCCGAGGATTTTAGATCCAATGGCAGACGATGAAGAACAGTTTTTTGATTCTGAACCACGACCCCAGGCGATGCATATGTCCGGACTTCCCCCGCCTTTTCCTTTCAAAGATTCACTTACGAAATGGAACTTGAACTTTTCCGGGGACACTTGTGTTCGCGAATTTTTCTTTCGAATCGAGGAAGAAGGTATGGCGCGTAACGTCAATCCTTCATATGTTGTCAGACGTTTCCATGAATTGTTGTCAGATAGTGCCTTGAAACATTTTAGGGCAATCAGATATCCGGGTCTTACTTACGCGGAATTAAAGTCTGAATTCGTTAAAACCTTCGACGTAGCCGATTTCGATTTCAAGCTTGAGAGCCAACTTCGCGCTTTATCACAGAAGGACAACCAGTCAGTGGTTGATTTTGTTATTCAGGCGCGCGATCTAAACGCAAAGCTTCGTACACCGGTTTCCGAAGACAACCTGTTTAACATTATTAAATATGGAATGAATCCTAGATATCATCCCTGTCTTGCAACTAACGTGGTCAGGGATATTGATGGTTTGTTAGAAGTCGCGAAAAATTTTGAAGCCTTTCAAGGTTCACGTCCAGCACGTTTGGCTATTGCACCGATCAGTGCTCAAGTTGTAGGTCAACCCAGTTCTATAGTGTGTATGAAGTGTGATGCAACTGGTCACAACTATCGTAATTGTCCTAACGTTTCAGGGGCAGTGTGCTTCAAGTGTAAGCGTGTTGGTGCAATCACACGCGATTGTCCTAGTTGTAATTCTGGTCCGTCAAAAAACGAATAAGTGGCGCACTGAGAGGTCCATCGGTGTCGCCCGTTTATATGAATAATTCCCCGGATAATAGACTTTTTATTGATGTTTTAGTTGCTGGCTCTTCGGTAAGAGCTCTTTTAGACTCTGGTGCTCAGGTTTCACTAATTGATATATCCCTCTTATCGGAGCTCGGTATAACATATCACGAGGATATCCGGCCTTATGTTGTCTCCGCCGACAATTCTCCTATTGAAATTCTAGGCGGTTTGGACGTCCCCATTCTTTTTAGTGGCATTCGCGTTCTGCACCCCTGTCTAGTAAGCAGTAATCTTCCTACTGCATTTATTTTAGGAATTGAGTTTTGGAATGCTGTTGGTTTCATTGACATTTTAAAGAAGGCATTCCGTGATGGTTTGTCAGGTAAGCTTTACGTCGCTTCACATCATGTTCCTGTCGCAGTCCCACGAGTAGGTGAGGTTCGCTATGTCCACCCTCGTACGGTGCTTGCACCACTGCAGGAATCAAAACTCCAATGTGTTATTGACGAGTTTGAGGAGATTTCTTCTGATAAAGCTGGATTAGGTTGTACTTCGTGGCTTTCGCATAAGATTGAGACTGTTGGTTCGCCCATCCGTCAACGTTACTATCCCTTATCTCCAGTCAAACTCAAGATTCTCAACGAAGAGATCGACAAGATGTTAGAGTCAGGCGTTATTCGTCCCTCACGATCACCCTGGGCTTTCCCAGTGGTGATGGTTACCAAGAAAGATGGTAGTGTCAGGTTTTGCGTGGACAGTAGGAAGTTGAACAGCGTTACCATCAGGGATTCATACCCTCTCCCGCGCGTCCAGGACATCCTTGATAACCTACGAGGTGCCAAATATCTAACTTCGTTGGATTTTAGGAGCGCCTTTTGGCAAATCCCCTTAGCTGATAAGGCCAGTTGTGAGAAAACGGCCTTTATTGTACCCCAAAGGGGCCTCTTTGAGTTCGTTCGTCTCCCTTTTGGTTTAACCAACGCTGCGTCCGAGATGCAGAGGCTTACTGACCTGATTGTCAGTTTTGAATATACCCCTGAGTCTGAGGATTTTATCTTCGGCTATGTTGATGATTTGATTTTGGTGTCTCGTGATTTTGACAGTCATATGCGGCTTATTCGTAAGGTTCGTGATAGGTTGAAAGAAGCTGGTCTTACGGTTAATTTAGATAAGTGCGAGTTTTGTAAGTCTGAATTGAAGTATCTCGGCTACATCGTCAATGAGCGTGGTCTTCAAACTGATCCAAAGAAATTAGAAGCTATTAGGGATTACCCTACCCCTGACTTTTTTTTACCGTTGGTGCTTAAGGCTTCGTTTATCTTTCCCGGTCTATGATAGCCTGGTTGTATAATTTGATGACTCGATGTGAGGGATTAAGATCTGTGGCCAGGTGCAGTTTCTGTCCTATCCCGGCCGTCACGTCTTGGACCGCGTGACGAGTTGGTTGGCGTTATGTCATCTTCTTAATCTATTAGATTAGTCTTTAGGGGTAATGTTAATAACTGGTTGGTTTTGTTTTTTTTGTAATTCGTTTAGGGTTCTCTTGTTGTACCTTTTTTAGCCTTAGAATTAAGTTGTGTTTTTTTGTTGCTTGGGGTTAGTTTTCTTGTGTTTTCTTGTGTTGTTGTTTGTTTGTTTCTTTGTTTGGTAGGGAGATGCTGTAGCATGACGCTACGTATCGTACGACATCTGTCGACTTTCTTTAGAATTTCTGAACTTCTGTGTCTAAGGCTAGGTCACGGTTGATATATAAAAAAAGCGTACATTGTGATTCACGGCATTACAGGTAGATGGCGCTTATATCAGTCCGTATTTTGTAATACGTCTGGCAGTTATAAAATTGAGATAATACTCGCGCTAATTTTGAATGTGAATTTTTGAGGTATTCCAGATTGTCAAAAAAGAAAAAAGTTGATTTTTGATTGAGTCTGTCAGAGCGCCATGAGATTTTGGAAAGAAAAAGAGATAATCTGGATTTGGTCTGGGGTTTTTGCTATAATTTGCTTAGTTGCATCGTGGTGAAGTGCGATTTATTTCAAACATTATATAGCAAGTGCTATTAATACATTATTGGAGCAAAAATAAAACTAAAACCATTGCCGGGCAAAAGGGCCATATAAATTATATAGCAAGTGCTATACACTGGAACCGCCTGATCCGGAAGGATTCCGGAAGGCGCTTGTGGGTGCCGGGCCGGCGGGACGGTCTGCAGCTGCCGCGATTTCCGCGGGTTTCTTCGCCACATCATCGGAGAGTTAGAGTCCGCATCCAGCGGGCTCTCCAAGTGAGAAAAGGAGTTCAGCGAGCTATTGGGTCCGCCTAAATCAAAGCGGACACTTGCCCACGAACTCTTTTTAATTTAAAGCAACAGCTTTAGCCATCCTGCTTTCGAGAGTATCAAATTATTTACATTTTTGTTAAAAACGTTATAAATCGGATTCCTTTTCTTTGTATCCAGTATTTTTGTGCCATAATAGTTTTTTTTGTCGTTTTGCTAAATTCCCCAAATTCCAATTGCCTCGTTTGACGGGCGTATAAAGACCTGGCTCTTTAATTTAGGCTACGTTCAGCCAGCGAATCATCTGTCACCATCCATATCACCCGCCTCATTAACCCATTATTTTCCTGCAGCCAAATTATTACTAGCCGAGTCTTTATTTTTACTTACCGGTTTTGCTAACTATTGAATGTGTAATGTCCTTGTTTAGGTACAGTTGTCTTCATTTTTGAGTGAAGTGCTAATATTAAATATTTTTAATTATTGTAATTTAATTACATTCTGGCCACTAGGGAGGTTGTTGAATGTGAAAGTGAAATAGGTACAGTTGTCTTCATTTTTAAGTGAAGTGCTAAATTTAAATATTTTTGTTATTGTAATTTAATTGCATTCTGACCACTAGGAAACTTATTGAATGTGAAATACCCTTATTTAGATGCCGTTATTGTGATTTTTACGTGAAATGCTAAATTTTAAATAATTGATTATTTTTGCTGATATTAAATATTTTTACTTTGTCGTCAAAATTAAACGTGTTAATGCAATTAAGAAGTGTTTTACTGCAATAATTAATATAATCCAGTGACTCGTAATGCCATACGATAAATAAATAATTAACCGATTATTCGAAGATGGCTGGACCGCTTTTTTCTAAGAGTATACTTCACAGTTAGTCCCATAACATTGTAACCAGGTAAGGATCTGATGATGGGATCCTGGAGAAATCGCTGATTTCTCGGGCATTTTCTTTCGGAAAGGTGGAGTGTAAGTAAAGTCGGTTCTTTTTGGTTTAAAATTATTAAATAGTAAACAAGCAATGGATTCCTTATCTGACCTTGTTCTGTTCATAAAAGCTTTTGTCTTTGATTTCGTAATAATAAACAATTATAGGTTCTCCGTCTTACGTCTTAAAAAAAAAAAAAAAAAAATACTGTGCGTATGTGCGTGGAGGGTTCCGTACCTAAACGAAAACAAACCTAAATGTCATTTTTAAAGATCTATCGATTGATGAACAACATGTTGATATTTAAAAAAAATGTTTTGCCAATTAGTTACATGCATGGAGTGTCCCCCTAAAAATATATTTTCGGCAGTTTTCCTACAAAACTAAGTACCGGAATACAGAATGCACCCGTTAAAATTAAGGTATCTTACTGTTTCTGAATAAAATGACTGTGACATACGGACGAACGGACGAACAGAGGGACATGACGAAACTATGAGAGTTCCGTTTTAGCTATTTTGGCTACGGAACCCCAAAAATGAAATGCATATTGCAGTTCTGCAGTAAGGTAAACAAAAAGTGATCAATTTTTTATTTGAGTTTTTTGACACTGCCGGGATTAAAATAGCAATTATTATTCAAAGAATACCTAGGTAGGTATTCTACTAGGTTAGTATCAAAAATTCATCAGATAAAATGTCGTGCTGATAGATCTCCTCACTTTATAAAATGAAATGAAAAATGAAAATGAAAATGCACGTAGATAAATATATTATAACTATCATACATATTTAGCATTTAATTATGAATACAAGTATCATATAATAAACAAAACAGTTACGAAATCCTCCAAGTTGCGTTACGTGGAGTCTTAAAGTTAGGCATGTCGCCGAGGGAGGTGGGTGAAATCTCATTTAGTAATTAGCCCCCCCGGCTTCAAACTGTTTCTGTGTTATCCGCTTCCTACTGATAAAAGATGAATGATAAAAAGTACATTACATTAGCAATATTATAATATTAATTATAAAGTTTTTACGCTCTTACACAGATAGATCCAGATGCTTTATTCGTAAATTAATTTATTTACAGGTCATGATCATGATAGACCGTAAGCCACGAACAAATTTGATGATGATGACCAATCGCGTCCCGTTCGATAACTCGTATAATGATTAAGGGTGACTAGTGATGGAGCCTCGTGAGCGTCAGCCGCCGCTCCGTCGGTGGGTTGAGGAACGGCAGCCACCCAAACACGTAAAAAAATTAAATAAATTCAGTCATCGCGTCCCGCTTGCAACTTTGTCAGATGATAGATTATAAGCTATTTAAAGCATAAAAAATCGTCAACCGGCGGTATCGCGGTGGAAAGACCGTCAGCTGGTCACGTGAACATGTAAAAAAAAAATTTTTTTTCAGTCATCGCGTCCCATGTATAACTTTGTCAGATGGTAGTTCATATGCTATTATGAAGATATAAAATCGTCAGCCGGCTGTATCGCGGTGGAAAGACCGTCAGCTGATGCCCTGAAGGCCGTAACGCTGGAGCCACACAGTAGCATATATCACCTATTAAAATGCACCAGCTCTCCATTACATCACAAAAGTGATTAAAGGTGATATATAATAAAGCCATGTAACCGTCAGCTACCGCTCCGTTGGGGGGTTGAGGAGTGACAGCCAACCAAACACGTAAAAAAATGAAATAAATTTAGTCATCGCGTCCCGGTTGAAATTTTGTCAGACGATAGATTATATAAGCTATTTAAAGCATAAAAAATCGTCAGCCGTATCGCAGTGGAAAGACCGTATGCTGGTCACGTGAACATGTAAAAAAAAAATTTTTTTCAGTCATCGCGTCCCATGTATAACTTTATCAGATGGTAGTTCATATGCCCTGCCATATGCAGGATGCCCTGAAGGCCGTGACGCTGGAGCCACTCGGTAGCATAAAAAGCACCAGTTCTCCATTTCATCACTAAAGTGATTAAAGATGATATATAATGAAGCCATGTAACCGTCACCTACCGCTCCGTTGTGGAGTTGAGGAGCGACAGACAACCAAACGCGTAAAAAAAATATGATACTGCTGACGATTTGTTTTATTCACAGTGGCATATTAACTATTATCAGAGAAATTTTCCATTTAAATCTTCAGATATGATTCAGATGTATGAACATTCATGTTGATTTTATTTTTACGCGTGTGGGTGGCTGCCATTCCTTGACGGTCACAAGGCTTCATTGTAAATCAGCCTTAGCCACTTATGTGATCAAATGGATAGCTGGTGCCTTTGAATTTGCGACATATACTGCCGCATGGCTCCAGGCGTTACGGCATTCAGGGCATCAGCTGACGATCTTTCCACCGTGATACAGCCAGCTGACGGTTTGATATCTTCATAATATCATATGAACTACCATCTGGCAAAGTTATACATAGGACGCGATGACTGAAAAAAAATTTTTTTTTACATGTTCACGTGACCAGCTGACGGTCTTTCCACCGCTATACAGCCGGCTGACGATTTTTCATGCTTTTTATAGCTTTTAATCTATCGACTGACAAAATATCAACCGGGACGCGATGACTAAAATTATTTAATATTTTTACGTGTTTGGTTGGCTGTCGCTCCTCAACCCCCCAACGGAGCGGTAGCTGACGGTTACATGGCTTCATTATATATCACCTTTAATCACTTTTGTGATGAAATGGAGAGCTGGTGCATTTTAATAGGCGATATATGCTACTGTGTGGCTCCAGCGTTACGGCCTTCAGGGCATCAGCTGACGGTCTTTCCACCGCGATACAGCTGGCTGACGATTTTATATCTTCATAATAGCATATGAACTACCATCTGACAAAGTTATACATGGGACGCGATGACTGAAAAAAAAAATTTTTTTACATGTTCACGTGACCAGCTGACGGTCTTTCCACCGCGATACGGGCTGACGATTTTTTATGCTTTAAATAGCTTATAATCTATCGTCTGACAAAGTTTCAAGCGGGACGCGATGACTGAATTTATTTAATTTTTTTACGTGTTTGGGTGGCTGCCGTTCCTCAACCCACCGACGGATCGGCAGCTGACGCTCACGAGGCTCCATAACACGTCGCCCTTAATCATTATACGAGTTATCTAACGGGACGCGATGACTGATGGTATTTGCGTCTGGTTTACGGTCCATGAGTATAAACTTGTATATTTTACCAGTAGTATGATTACATTTTAATTAAAATAAGCATACAAGAGCATACTTATAAAAATCTGATTTATTAGTTTAGATATTACAAAATTAGTAAATATATAATAATTTAAAGCATCGTTAATATCAGGATCGTTAGCGGTATTACTAAAAATCAAAATAGCGGCCGAATTTCGCAATATTTACGTGATATTATGAAATGTAATTTGGTTAGACGTAATAAATTATCAGATTATCCGAGAAATATTCTACAATATCAATTAACAACCGAGATACCAAAATGGAATACCGGTTAATTTGTATGAAAATAATACCGGTATTCGATCCCTGGTTAATATACTTGATAACTACGTGGTCTTACCGACCACTTAATCTTTTAATGGCTTACAATTTTGTCTGCCTACTTGCGTAAACTGGTCCAAGCTGTAGGTAGCATACTTTTAGAATTAGCATCGTTTTAAGTTATCTAAAAAATGCAGTGTCATTTTCAGCACATTTTATGTCAGATAGAAAAGCGTTATAGATATTTTGAAACATTTTTGTTAGTTCCATACAAATATCTCCAAATACATTTGACTAAAAGCGAAGTTACTTTTACAATCCATAATATTTACGATGACGTTTCCCTGAGTGATCTCGTCCCCAACAGCCGGTGTAAATGTTATTCTGAAGGTAAATACATTAGAGTACAGTAGATTAGTTTACACAAAACATGCCTTATTGAGCTCCCATATCTAATGTGTATTAGTCTGTTGAGTCAACATGATAATCAAAACGCGTAATCAGCTATAACCAATAACAGTCTTGCGATTAATAACCCTTTCACAGATTTCCACAAACTGAGCGGTAGGCAGTGCCGGTTTCAAACTAAAATTCGAGGATTTAAATAAACTTTTCGATATTTACAAAACGGGTAAGAAATAGGAATAATTTGTTATTTATTAGTGAAGGAAGCTACTGGTAAAACATATAATATTAATGTCCAATCCGCTTGAGACTTCTCAACGACAACGAAGCAACGGCAGGTCAACGAACTTTCAGAAAAATTGCTAGCCTAAAAATCTGTAAAATCACCATTTCCTGGAGTTTCAAGTACCTATTAATAGGATTATATAAGAACTTCTAATATTTTTTTAGGAAACTAGGAGTACCGCATTTGCACTCCAAAAGAGCCGCATGAGGCTTAAGAAGTGCGATTTGCCGATCTTTGAACTAGCGTGAGGACTGTGGCCTAAACCCTCATGACTAAGGCACAAGTATAAGTAAGGATACATTTCAAAATAGTTTCAACCGCTCGATTCAATTGTGTTACGAAGTTATGGCATAAAAGTTGCGAATAATTAATAATGTTTAAAAAAAAACATTGTTTAACATATACTGCAGATACATAGATATTTTTATTTTTTATATTCAATATTTATTAAAAGAAATTGTAAGAGTTTGTGTGTTGGTGTGTAATTTTCTCTTACCATAAATTCTTTGCACTACCTGTTATCTTAAATTAATTCTCCATTTCCTACTACCCCAAGATTGTCTGGGAGAGATCGCTTTTTAGCGATAAGACCGCCTGTTGATACCTTATTTTAAGTTTATTGTAAAAAAACTATTTTTATTATTCTTGTATTTTGGTGCAATAATAGTAGATTGTACACCAAGGGGATAAAGCACTGTTTTATGTCACGGGCGTGATATTGAATCCCGAACGGAACGAAGGACTCCAGACTTTACTCCCGAGCGCAGCGAGGGGGTTATGAGTTAATTCCCGAGCGTAGCGAGGGAATTAAGACTGAGCCCTGAGTGCAGTGAGGGGTTTAAGCGCGCCCGTGACAAAAACAGCTTTATCCCCGAGGAGTATACTCTACTTTTCTCACCTCTTGTGAGACAATAAAATAGTTAAGGCTACTATTAGAAACGGATTTTTATTAGGGTCCCGTAGCCAAATGGCAAAAAACGGAACCCTTATGTATTTGTCATGTCTGTCTGTCCGTCCGTATGTCACAGCCATTTTACTTGGAAACTATACGACGTATATGAATAAAATTTACACATAAGGTGTATTTTGTATGCCGCTACTTAGTTATGTAGTTAAATTTCAAAAAAAAACAAATATTTTAGGGGGGGCTCCATACATGTAACTAAATAAAAAATGAAAAAAAATTAACCAAATATCAACATGGTTGGCCACTTGATGCGGCACGACAGATTCTTTTTAAACATCCTGGAGGGCAAGATTGAGGGGAAAAGAGGCAGAGGAAGGCCCAGGCTCACATATCTCTGCCAAATAAAAGAAAAAGTTTCTGTCGTGTCGTACGAGGGAGTTAAAAGGCTGGCCCAGCAAAAAGAAGAGTGGCGATTACTCCACCGACAAGAGCATAGCTCTTAAATACTGATGATGATGATCAACATGTGACACATCAATCGATAGGTCTTTAAAAATAACATTGACATTTCTTTGACCATTTTATGATTAAGTGAATATTTTCTGAAATAATCGCTTCGACAGTCAGAAAACTTTTGAACCGTAAGTCCAAAAAATATGAAGAAATTTGAGGAGATGCGCCTTATCATACTTTCTACGAAAATTGTTCGAAAAACGGTTCAGCCATTTTTGAGTTATCTCCAAGAAACTTCCCCCATAGGCATCAGATACGACCTTTTGGTATTAGTTTGGTTCTTATTCCATTGAATGTACGGAATCCTCCTATGCGTGGTCCGACACGTACTTGGCCGGTTTTTTAAAGTAAATCAAAAGTATAAATTGATTCTTGATACATTAGTCCATTTTATTCGAATTTTATCTTCTATTTTTGTAGAACCTGCAGTTTTACTCCCTATACTGCAGCTCATATGACACTCGCGGCATTTGTTTTTGGTATTTAAAATTGAGGTGGCCAGCGCGAGTTTCAAATCAGTACGACGACGCGGCGGCGCGGGCCCGTGCACCGTGCGGACTTTACGAAATTAGACTTTAAGCACATAACAATAAGAACTATGGGAAGTGAAATCACATTATTAACCAGCGGGTTATAATGAGATTTAGTACAACATTATAACCCGGCTAAAGCCAAGGGCTATAATGATTTGCTTTCGGTCAGGTTTGCATGATATATAATTTAGCATTGTCGAGCAGGTGGTGTGAAAAGAATATTAATTTATGTTACTTTACTTATTTACTAACTCAACCCGGAAACTGAAGACGATCTTACAGCGACAGATTTATTAAATCCACCTGCCTGTCAGCAGGCGGTTTATTATAAAAAGTAAACCGTCGTGAAGCTCCACCAACAATCCAATTTCACACACCAATACTTTCTCAGAGGGCCCAATCTTTCGAGTAATTCGTTAAAATTTCCTCCGTACCCGGGATCCGACATAAAATACAGTATAATTCCCAGTCATTATTCACAGTTTTCCCCGGATTTCGGCCGTGGGTAATGACTTTATTTGAATTGAAATTTTCCAAGAATTCGCTGGAGGATTCTTTACTGCGCTGAGTCCCGGACTGATGCTATACTGCTGGGAATCCCGTTGTACGGAATTAGGTATCAGACGTCATAAATGATGCTTATTTTAAAATTAGATTTACCCAGGGTTTTTCCTTTGGTATTAGTCTTTTGTATACGCGGATATCCTTAATTGGAGAGGTTTCCAGAGTGCTGAAGTTTGTTATATGAACTAGCGGCAAAAAAGTCGATGCATTGCGTTGCATTGTAAAGAATATACGAGCACTTTTAAAATGTTATGTTCTCATTGTACCTTCCTCCCGCGCATCTGTTACGGAAAAATCGTTCAATTGTTCAATTGTTCAAGTGTTCAACATTTAAAGTGGTTCTCCAATGTAAATACTTCTGGCTCTTGTACCTAATTATGTAGTTTTCTGACTGTTACAGAGGACAGGAAAGTTCAATATTACGTTTCAAAGTTGACGTATTGAATGACGAAATGAAACAACTGTCTAACTATCATGGTTCATGAGATACAGCCTGGTGACAGACGGATAGACAGACAGACGGACAGCGGAGTCATAGTAATAGGGTCCCGCTTTTACCCTTTGGTTACAAAACCCTAAAAATAAATACAAAGGCACTTGTGCTAGGTACTTTTTATTACTGGTGCTTTTAATACCACCATTTAATGTAAAACTTATTTCAAGAACTTAACGAATAACTCTGTTTGCGAACTATTGTCTATGTCTACATTCCGACAACAACCTCGAGGTATTTTCAAATCGAAAAGAAATAAAACGAAACTTGCGCCATTTCCGAGATATTTAAATGCATTTCCATATTTCTTGTTTCTGAAGTTGCCAGATGTTGAAATTTAATTTTATACCATCGTTTTGATTTTTATATGCAAGCACATTACATGCAACCTGTCTGATAGTAACGGAATACCATAAAAAACGTGAAGTTTGTATATATTTGGATGAATACAACGAACTAGGGATGATTGGAATTTCCATGGCATCCATGGCATGGCATGGCATGGCATGGCATAGCTTTCTAATGAGCTGTACTTAGACGTACAGGTTTTTCTTAACTATTTAGTTACATAATGTAATATTTGCACATAGTTAATAGAAATAATCATAATCAAACTAGCTTAAGTAAACATAGGTACATAGTTTCGTTTTATTTATTTTTTTACTTTGAGAGTTCTAGTTATTGTAATGACGATCCTTATTGGGAGATTTTAAGTTTAAATGATGATAGTGTGTCGTTATTGACAATCCTTATCAGGAACACGATTTGCATTTTATTTTATTTTCGTATTTTAAATTATTAAATCGACTTTATGTACCTACATGTAATGAATTTTTAAGTATTTCCATACTTGATTTTTGATTTTTATTGCTTTTAATTGTATTTTGACGATCCTTATTGGGAGATACTAATAAGATTATTGTACATATTGCTATTATTTTTATAATTTTATATAATATGACGATCATGTAACACGTATAAAACTGCTTATGGACTATAAAAGTATTTAATACAAACAGCAACACTCTTAACTGTACATCGTTAGACCTTATTACAAAAGGCATAAGATCCACCGATGGTCAATTAACAGTGTGGGCAATACCTACTCTGTCTAATTTCGTCTCAGAAAAATAAGTTATACGTACGTACTATTGTATGGATATTCGGTTGAAGAATAGGTAAACGTTAGATAGATAAGTTAACCAGGTCGGCATCGGGTTTGGTATTTCTATGCTGGCAGCGTTTCCCAACGGGTGTGTGTTGCGGGCTTTACGGCTGCCACTAAACGGCATGGCGAGAGCGCCGTTGGGGCCACGAGCATAGCGGTTTGTTGCAATGACAGCTTCAAATGCCTTTCTGTGTGGTAGAAGCAAGGTATGTGACCGCCAGACCCGTTTGACTAATAGACGGAGAGCTAGCCACGTCAGATATGACATATAACACAATAATGAGAGCAATGAAACCCCTCTAGTCAGTTTGCTATACTATGCTTATTTCTAGATCTGCACATCTGGCAGCTGTAAAGAGGTGGAGGTCAAAAAATCCAAACCCTTTCAAGAAAACAAATCCTAGAGTTCTGGGTTGGATGCAATATTATGAGAAATTATATAAATAATTAGATTATATCATTGCCAAAAATTTCTGTTGGAAACGTAATTCATAGTTTGTCGCCTACTGTTTTTGTTTTCGTAATAATACCCAATGTTTTTGTTCTAATGTTAAAATATATACTCTATCCTTTATAACTGAGACAACTTCGGCAGTTTTTACTTATTTTGGCATTACTATTTTCCAATTCCAAAATTTTGCTAGTCTGTGACTCTGACCTCCACCCATTAGAAGCTGCCAGATGCACGGATCTAGAAATAAGGATAGTATAGCAATCTAACCAGACGGGTTTCGTTGCTCTCATTATTGTGTCATACCTGACGTGGCCAGCTCTTAGTCCATAATATGTGTGCGTATGCAACCTGTTGGCGGTCGCACGCAGCAAGAACGGCCTCCTAGCCCAGTCGGTAGTGATACTGCCTACGAAGCAGGAGGTACCGGGATCGAATCCTGGTAAGGGCATTTATTTGTGTGTGTTATCACGGATTATGTGTTCCTGAGTTATGGATGTTTTCTTTGTACATATAAGTATTTATTAATATCTATCTATTATATATACCGTCGTCTAGTACTCATAACACAAGCCTTATTGAGCTTACTGTGGGACTAGGTCGATTTGTGTAAGGATGTCCCATAATATTTATGTATTTATTTAAGAACGATTGCCAGTAAACGATATGGTTCGGGCGCCAGTAATAATGCCATGATCACTGAGGTACATTCACATGGCGGTTACCTACGACAATCGTACCTTTAGCTGCCTTCTTGGGGAATTAGTTCAGCTCCACAATTCAAAAGTCATCCACGGAACGTCTTCGTAATAGCATAAAAGTACGAGAGACTATTAAAATGAGGAAGTATAGGAATTTCAACCAGAACGAGGGACGGGGGATTTCGTTTTCGTGAAATCCATTGATCAGTAAAAGTAAGTGTGAAATTACTTGTAATTCCAAACAATCAGATGTCGTGAGTATTGTGTGTAGACAAAGTGACAACCCTAGCGTAAAATTGGATAATCAAGGAAGTGATAAGTCCCGTTTTTATCAAAATAAAGACTGAAATATTTCTCCTTATTTTCCGCCTATTTCGCGCCCCTCCATCTCCAACATCTAATCCTCCTTTGATTGACGTAAAAGGTCATTGAAAGGCTGCGAGGGTTATCAAAGGGCTTTGTCAAAAGTAAACGCGTTAGCGGAATATAGTTAGTATTCGTTCCCTTTACGTGCTCAATACAAATTAGGGCCAACCTGATTATGCAGGCCCGTACGATGTTGATTCTGTTAGGGTTGAGATAAATGCTTGAACGGGACGGGAGTTAACAATGATTACAAGCTTTATGACACAATAAAGGCTTGTGGAAGCTCGCAATAGTAAATTATGCTTTAACTATTACATTTTTACACAGAAAATAGATATTTGTACAACAAGAGAAGAAAGTTCATATTTACTTCGAGTGCTAATTTTGAGTCCTGAGCAAGCGAAAGATTATATACTAGAATCACGAGCGTAGCGAGTGATTCTAATTTAGAATCTTGAGCGTAGAGAGGGACTCAAAAGCACAAGATGTAAATAACTTTATTCTCATGTTGAACATACTATTTTTCACCTCAGCAGTGAGAAGACATGGAAAAATACAACCTGGGTGATGCTTAATCCTTCTTTGTCACTTTTTTCACTTGTATTTATTATAATATTCTTACATTTGAGTTCAAAAACCTCAATTATAAGTTAATAACACAAAAAATAATCAAAATTAATTAAATATTTTTAAAATATCTACACCGCCATTTTGACTTTTGTCAACTTTTTTTTATCTGCGTTCCGAACGTACAATACGAAAGATTGTTGTAAGTAATAATATTTTTCACATGATAATCTTGTAATTTTTCCGTTTATACTTATTTGATCTTGAAATAAAGAACGTAAATTATTTTAGGTGTTGTATGGTTAAACATTTCAAAATCAAAATTTGTTTAAATTATATTTACAAATTAGTACTTCTGCGCATTTCGGAACGTTTCGTTCTGACTCTGTTTCAGGGGTCTAATCGAAAGTTTAGAATACGAATTAAATAAAATTTAATTGAATGACGTTTAAAATATTTCTGTCTCTCTCTATTTACTAATGACGTGAAAAAGACAACACGAATAGCTTCCGAGTATTTCGAATTTGTATTAGACCTCGCGCGCGGATTGACATCGTAATTCCAAGGTCAACAAGGTCATTTTGTCTCACGCTCGCAGCAAAATTGAGTTTTGCTCACTGTTTTTAGGTATCAAAGAACCCTCGTTCCTGCTGCTGAGGTGAAAATGAACTTTGTGCTATGATTGTACGAAAAGTGTGTAAAATTTCTACAGAAGGTGAAGTGTCTTTGTTTATATAGGTATTAAGATTGGAGGAGGAGAGCTGAAGAGAGAGTTAAATGGCGTGCCATGGGAAAGGCTTACGCCCAGCAGTGGACTGATACAAGTTGATGATGATGACACATGGACTTTTAAAATTAGTAGTGACGAGGCTATGTTGTGATTCTATACATTTAAACGGCGCTTATTTGTGCTCCATATATTTTAAGCGTCAGTGTAGTCGATTCCTTACCTATTTGTTAGTTCTTAAACTAGAAAGTCAGGTAAATAACGATTGAATTAAATAAAAATATAGGAATCTAACTTCTTTTAACTTGATTGTTGGATTCCTACAAAACAAAAAAATATCAACGCCATTTACCAGAGGCGAAAAGTCATCTCCAATCGCCGCTTTTTCATCTCGCCTACAAAAGAGTTGTCTTTGAGAACGTTGAATAGACTACATCCATTCACTCATTTCGTATTCGTTCAATGAAAAGAAACAATGAACGAATTGCTCCGGCGAACGATGACAAAAGAAGGCTGGAGTGTCGCGAATTTACTCTAGGATTAAGTTTGCAATTTAACTGGAAGTATTTAAAGTTAAAGAGTGCAATAGGTAAGAATATTACAATGCAAAAGAAGAAATTATTAGTACACGCAATTTAGTCAGTTTAAATTTTAATTAGTTTTTTGAATGAATGTTGAAGATAACAATGGGAGTCTGTTTCACTATTTTGTGCCACGATGGCTCGTTGTCATGTCATACCATGCAAACGCAACATCCGATGTCCAAAGCTGTCATCGAAACTTATGGACATTTGCAACTGTCGCGGCTTTTACAGACGTCTTCTCGTATGCGAACGACCGAACGTAAACTAGAATAACATATTAGTTTTATTTTATATGCGATCCTCTAGAAAATATAGCTGTTATAAATATAGATACTTCCTTAAGTTAGGCTCCATCTAATTACACAGATGGACCTATTCCGCTAGGATGAAGTAATCTGATGCTAAACAAAAAACTGGTCACATACGCATAAGATTATATAGTGCAGTGACATTGCCATATCATATGTAATACCTAAGTACGTAAAGAATATTACGTACCTCAAAGCTACCAGCTGCAACTTCGTTTATACAACTCACAAACATTAGAATCCTTACAGGAATACTTAGCTGCTTAGCAGTCAAAATGGGCGATACATTAGAAGCTGAAATACGAGCAACATTTCAGCGCTGACAGTCTAGAACTCTCTAGGACTCTCCAGAACGCGGGCCATGAATGCGGGTCGGTAAGCTATCGGCCGGCAATCAGTTAAAAGCATACGGACTGCGGCTTAGGGCCAGTGCATACAGTCAATATGAACTTGTTTGTCGGATTACTGTAGATGCAATTTCGGCACACGTTCGCTGTACCTATAATTTCCATAATAGTTCGGCACCGATACCTGATTATGTTGCAACAGCGTAATGTTCATTGCTGCTATCAGACAGATTCTTTGTAGACATAGTTCCCGCTCGTTTGTATTGCAAATCCTGGAACATAGCTTTACATTTAAGGATGGAAGATTTATAAAGTTATTTATGTTTAAGTCAGTGCATCAAACATTCGTAGAGAAGCCGCAGCTAATTTGGCTTTCATTTCCTTTATGAGCCGTAGTAAAACTACTTAACTATCTAAAAAATAGGCAAGTCGGTCAGATTTCACTTGACTACTTCTGTATAATACAGTAGACAATAAGGTACGAAAAACGTAGGAATGGTATTCGGTACGCACGTAAATGAGAGAAGACGATCCGGTACTACTAATTGACCTATATACCTACAAATGATATAAATAGTTCGTAAACCCACATATATAATAACTAGCTATTGCCCGCGACTCCTTCTGCGTGGAATTAGTAAACCACCCCCCTTTTTAACCCCCTAAGGAATCACTTCTGGGATAACAATCAACTATTCTATATCTCCCCAGAACTCAAACTATCTCCATACCAAATTTCATCTAAATAGGTTTAGTACAATAAAGATACGGTTGCGTCAGATATTAATTTACAATAGCCTGATTTTTTTATTTTTCATTCTTATGGAATATTTATAGATCATATGTGCAAAAATCCTACAAACTTTTAACCCGGAAGTAGTTAAATATGTACAAAAAAAGATATAAAAAATTTGTATATTTTTATTTACAATAATATCAATTATTTTTATTTGTAAATATGACGATATTTAAGTCTACTTTCTGTTCAAAGCGAAAAACAAGAAACCGTGTCCATGTAAAACCACATAAATTACAAAATGTACGGCGCTGGCGATATATATCCTAATTCGTTAGAAAAAAACAGTAATAATTGGTAGTTTGTTCTTACACATTTTAAAAGACTTAGAAACGATATATTCATTAAAATCCAACAAGAAAAACGCTAGTAATATGTGTGTACATATTTGTGGCGGTTAGCGAATAACGATATTTTGTAGGATTTCATAACGTAAATAATACTAGTATCATGATACATATATCCGTTACACTAAAAATATTAGCTATTATTAATTATTTCCAATTCCCCATACTAGCCGCCCGTAAAATGACTGTAGTAGTTAAGCGGTTATTGATTCCCCATACAAACTTCCGACCCCCTTTTCACCCCCTTCCATCCTATATTGTTTCACGGGACTCAAACTATGTATTTACCAAGTTTTATATAAATCGGTTCAGCTGTTAAAAATTGCCCATACAAACTTCCAACCCTCTTTTCACTCCCTTAAATGTTGATTTTCTCGATGCAAACTATCCTATTCCCTTTCCTGGGATTCAAAAATTCAAACTATTATCCATACCAAATTTCATCTAAATCGGTTCAGCGGTTTAAGCGTAAAGTGGTAACAGACAGACAGACACGCTTTCGCATTTATAATATTAGTATGGAAGTATGAATAGCAGTCTACTGTTTTATTTTATTATTAGGACCCGAATTTGACAGAGATCGATATGATTCTGAGAACATATGCGAATGAGCTTGATTGATTTGAGTTGTTAGAATAGTTAGCCAACAGAAGTTAGCTGGCTTCAAACCAAAGTTCACCATTTATATTAGAAGTTGTCTAAGTTTTGTTTGAAAAAGCTTTCGCGTTCACTCACGCCTTGCCTACGCAACCATCCGCAATAGAAGAAATGATTAGAACACGCAATTCAGTCAAAGGAAGCGATGCGCTGTAGGTTTTTTGGAATGAATGTTGAATTGTTGAAGATAACAATGGGAGTGTTTCACTATTCTGTACCACGATGGCTCGTTGTCATGTCATACCATGCAAACGCATGCAACGCCCGATGTCCAAAGCTATTCTTTATGGGGTGAAAAGGGGGTCGAAAGTTTGTATGGGGAATCAATAACCGCTAAGTATCCATCTTATGTTTGTAGCGTTAATTATATGACAACTGTATATCGACACTATTTGAAAAGTCAAAAATGTATAAAATGACAGATGCAAACGAAAAGTCACGGGATTATTTCCATCCGTTAGTATTTATGGTTTTGTTGATAACATACGTTTGTAACTCGTTAGTTATAGTTACGTCATTGTTTAAAAGGAGGTCGTCAATTTTTGTTAGGTGATCTGGCCCAGATTATTTAGGACCGTTTAGGAATGGTTCTTACCTTTAAAAAATCGTCACAATTACTAGATCAGGACGGTGGTAAAAATATTGCGAAATCTAATAGGAAAATTGAAAAATCATGCATTTAAAACTTGAATCTGATGTAAAAAGTACCGATTTTTAAAGATAATGTACAAAAGCGGACTTAAAAACAAAACGGGAATCATGATGAAATAATAAAAAGTCATATTTTGATCGTATTTATAGTTCCTGTATTTCGGTAAACAAAGACGGCTGTCAAACCATTGTTGATACTATTAACTGAACATTCCTAACACCTATTGCGAAGGGATCAGGTTTACCACCGTTAAGTGCCGATACCACTAGTATCTGACATTGCAAAATTGAAAAAAAAATGCGTTACGTTATCGTAGGAGCATGATATTATGTTATATGAAACCCACTTTTAATATTCAAACTCCGATCAAAAATGCAAAAATATGCATTATCAGTCTTTAGGCGTTTTAATACAGTCGATTTCTAATTTAAACTTCCGTATTCGTAGGCTTAGATACTATTTTAATATTACAACGTTCTAACTTACCGAACAGTATCAAAACACAGATTATGTAACGGTATACATTGACAGTGTCAAACCAAAAAACAATCCCGTTTCAGGCCAGGGTGAAGTTAAACTGTATGTCAATGCCATAAGGACGTTAACGACTTGTCTTGCTGTATTTTAATCGCGGAAAAATCAACATAATGTTTATTTATTTTGTATTTCTAATTCCCGTTTCATTTTTTTGCAATATTTTGTCTACTTTAGTAATAAAATGAGTATTTATTTTACATTGAAGTACAAACTGTATACGGCTTATATCAGGTGGCCCAGAATTGACGATCTCCTTTCGGCAGTCGCAGCATTTAGTTATCGGATTAACTCCTTGTAAGTGAAAACATGTGCGCATTTATGATCCCGAGTCTTCACAAAACATTACATTCTACTCGTATTTTAACGAAATAAATGCACGCTCATGCACCCAACCTTACGCGGAGACTTAGCTACTTTACAAAAAGCGTTTTAAGCGACAAAAATAGACTGCATTCCGAATGCGCCTTCCGAAAAGGAATTAAAAAGAACGAGACAGCTGTATAAACTTTAGTCGAGTTCATTTAAAACGAATAAGAGCTCCCTAAATGGAAGTAAAATAAGAAATGACGAACGTAAAAGTGCCTCAGGGACGTCTAATTTTTTATACTTTTTTTATACCTCTCGGTGACTAGCGCATATTCTTCCGAGGCTGTCTGAACTGAAATTTGGGGACCTCCTGGGATGAATATCGCTGGCCATTACTGGAATTTGGAAGTTGGATCGATGACTTGGCCTGGCTCGCGTATTTTAATAGATGTCATATACTAAAAAGGTTCAAAGACTATATTGTAAAAAAAACCGGCCAAGAGGATGTCGAGCCATGCTCAGTATAGGGTTCCGTTGTTGCCAGCCTGTTACAATACATCTGTTCAAAAGGTCGTTTATTAAGAGATATTTTGCTTCACTTACGTAATTTTACTCAAAAACCGATCTTTACCGATTTTATTCAAAATAGTTTTCATTTAAAGTACTTATCAGCCTCACTTCTAAGAATTTTCCCAACTTTTTTGCACCCACGGTTAAAAATGTAAGAGGGGAACGCACTTTTTTTAAACTCTCGCAGGTATTGTTTACGGAAGTATTAGATTTATCCAAAAATTATTTTGAGAATACCCTTATTCTTTTTGAAATGATCTATTCAACGATACCCCACACGATAGGGTTGAAGCGAAACTATAATGTTGATGTACCTGTACTGTAGGTACAGATGATCTATGATATGATACTATCATATGATACTAGATGATAAAGATTCAATTGGAAAATGTAATTGAGTAGGTACCTATGTAAATTTTGATGACATAGTTGTTAACAGTTTAACAACAATATTAGCTTAACACAATTGTCTATTTTAGTTCTAGTTCACTACTTCAGACGTATATAGTGTCTGTAAAAGACGAAGAAATAAAACTTTTAAGCGCTTCCATCAACCACTGAAACTACTGACACAGCGGTTTGACACCGATTTTCTCTCATCCTTTTAAAGTAAACGCTAATGGTAGAAACATAAATCAAACGAGTGAAAAATGTTGCTTCTTCGGTGCCGCAGTCAAAATACAGTAAAATAAAGCTAAAAGAGATTTCGCAAAGTTTACATGTTTACCAAACTTGAATGCAAGCCAAATGAGCCGTTCTGTGACACAGTTAAGGCCGCGGTGTACAGGGCTCGTGAAGTCTCTCTACCCCCGGAAATTAAGTTTTATTTTTGTCGGTGCAGGGAAATAGCTCCCACTTTATCGATATTAAGTAATTAGTAGTATCTAAAACAAAAACTCGCGGCAAACCTCGACGGCGATGGCGAGACGATCTTGACGCCTTAGATAGAAACTAGTGGGAGAAGGCTCAAGACCGGGACACGTGGATGGGAAGGAGGGAGGCCTTTGCCCAGCAGTGGGACACTCTTGGCTCCTATAAATGAATAAAAAATAAAAACAAAACAATATGGGCTGTCTATTAATAAAAGAATGAAATTTCTATGTGTACCAACAAAGTGGTAGGTACCTTTCATTAACTTGGTCACGTATTATTTTCGTTAGACTACAGCAAAGTAAGATACCTAAGGATATAGTAATAATAAATAGTTTTGGTTCAATAACAAGATGAACTGGGCACTGGGCAGTTTGTTCCGCTTCACGTGATGAGATGTGCTAAATAGAAGGCCTGACTGGAAATAAAACATTTTATGATTTTGACGAATGTTGATCCATCATTTATAACAATAACCGAAAAAAAAATCATATTAGTTTTCGTAAAAGTGAAATCGGTTTTTCAAGTAATGAATTTATCCGAGGACATAAGCATTGTGTAATACAATTACCTCAATTCGCTGGTTAATACAGTTAGGGAAACCTAATATGTAAAGTATTTAGCTGCATTGTAACCTTAATATAATGCTGTAGGATTTAGTATGGCCTTATAAAGCGGAACAAACGGTTTATGTTATGGACCAAGTTTTAGTAATTTCGGCACAACACCGCTTTAAAGTAAATTTTTGCGTTCTATTTTGAGGCCTGAAATTAAAAATTAAAGGAACAATAGTATATCTGAACGTGTGCATAAAAATACTGTTAAACTACTTGGTTAAAATATTTCAAACAGCTAAGCTAAGCTATTATTTTAGTTCGAGATGGTAGATTTAATATAATTATATTTATATATAAAGAGCTCAGGGAGGACTCAGTGTGTTGACGATGAGGGACCCCCTTGTTCCTTTAGCCGTCAACACAGTGAATCCTCCTTTTTGTAAAGGGTCGGCAACGCGCATGTGACACCTCTAGACTTGCAGGCATCCATAGGCTATGGTAACTGTACCATCAGGGGGGCCGTATGCTTGTGTGCCACCGTCGTTGTATAAACATTTTTTTACACAAACAACACAAGTTTAGTAAGCACAAACAATAACAACATATGAAGGGTACACGGAAAGAACATGTCTAGTCACATTGACAACATTTTGAGTTATAGCGCTTTTTTTTTTAATATTATAGGACAATCTTACACAAATCGACCTAGGCCAATAAAGCTCAATATAGGTAAGCTCAATAAAGCTTGTGTTATGGGTACTAGACGACGATATATATAATAGATAAAATATGAATAAATACTTTAATACATAGAAAACACCCATAACTCAGGAACAAATATCTGTGCTAAACGCACAAATAAATGCCCTGACCAGGATTCGAACCCGGGACCTCCTGCTTCGTAGGCAGGGTCACTACCGACTGGGCTAGGAGGCCGTTTTAAAATTTGGAACGTTTCAATTTACCATACTATTTTCGTAACTAGATGGTTTTTACGAGTTAAGAAGTGGATATACGTTAAAATTTACATCTGTAACAAAAGTTGTTACTAGTTCATTGCAAGCTCTACATTTTGATATAAAAATCTCATTTTACAAAAAAGTGACTAGACATGTTCTTTCCGTGTACCCTTCATATACTAAAAACTTGTATACCCAAAAATGCTGTCTTAGGTCTCAATCACTCGGTAGGGTAGAGAAAAAGCTAGCTGCATCTCTATATATTTTAATGATTTCTCTATTACGTTTTTTTAGAATGCGAGTAATCGCAAATGCTTGACAAAATTTTTAATTTTTTGTGGCAAAAGATCTAAAATCATATATTTTATTCACGCGGTGGCCGCCCGAGGAGTCGTAACTTGTAGAAATGAATTTTCCAGATATTGCAGGTACCATCTGTCTAGCTCCAAGTTAATTTTAGCAGAACGTCGACCGAGGTTCGCGCTCACGTAATCTAACTTCAAACGTATGTGGTTTCGATTTCACACAATTTTACAGGATTTTCTATTTATTTACGATTAGGTATCTATTTCTATTTCACACTGAAAAAACCAAGCGTGAGGGGAACTTAACTTAGTTGTCCTAAACAAAATATAATATTATTACATGCATTGATTTTGTTAGACTGTTATCAGCTTTTAATCCGAGGAAAGACATGATGCAACTTTAAGGGATGTAATTCATGAAGCCCATAAAATGTATCCCAGGGAGAAGAGTAAACTGTTCGAACAAAACGTGCAGTCGGAAAGAGACCATCAAAGTAGGGAGCGGCGTCTCACTCGCACTACAACATTGACATATTCGCATTATCTTCTTCTTCCTCATGTGCCATCTCGGTCCAGGAGGTCGGCGACCATATATCTCTCTATATGTCTCTCTATCGTCAGTCTTCGCATTATGTACATTACAATATTGGCATTATTTATGATTCCCACCAAACGGGCGGAGTCGACGCGCGTTTTAGTAGAACCAAAGGAAATTGAACCTTTCATGTAAGGAGTTAAGTACCATGTTTGAATGACAGCTTCGCGCCTCGCGACGTGCTCGCGCATGCTTGCGGCCATTACTGCTGCCATGAGAAAATGAAACGTAACCGCTGTATAGTATAGAAGGTTTTAATTCCTTTACTGCTAGTGTAAAGCGCACCGACTCCACCCGTTCGGTGCTGGGCATCGCAAATTATTGTATAACTAGTCGTCGTTAGCACCGAGTAAATAATAGTAATATACAGAGGTCTCACTGTGACGTCACGAATAATGTTGTCCCTTCTTAGCGCATGACAAGTTCTCTTTCTCACTTATGCAAACGTATCGGATACTAGTTGTCAAACTCAAATTTTTTGACAGAGATACACACCCTTGTCAATAGAGACTACTTAATTCAGTACTTATACAATAATGCCAATGAAGTTTTATTATTCCCTACATAACTCCTTCAATAACAAGATACAAACTCTTACTTTGACTTGTCTTTTGTCCTCACTTTTTGGTTAAAGTTACTACACATCCATGTTATTTCGAACGCACTATGCAAACAACCTAAAGCCACGCATTTTAAATCCGTAGCAGCTAAATTGATATGTTGTGTTGCGGATGCCGGCGCTGTGGTTGCGACTAATTAAGGATTTCGCACGCAGATTTGCTAGGCCAAAATTAACCTACGTTATATTAAATACTATAAAATTATGATACAAATCAAGTACGCGTATGTAATTAAATATTTTGATTTGTCTTGTTAAAGATATATTTTACAGGTAACTAATAACTATACTTAGAGGTGGGCTATGTGCGCTCTAAAATTGAACCACTCATTACGAGTCATTTGACTCGTCTCTCTCTAGTCGCGCACCAGCAAGCGTGAAATGCGGACGTAATTATAAGCTTCCGCCACCCGCATGAGAAATACGCAAACTTTAATTTCCTAACAACACGAGTGCCAAAGATGTATTCAACTTGTCCCAAAATTCAACGATAAGCCGGCACTAGAAGATGGACCTGCTCATGGACTACTCTAGAAAAAAAATGGTTAGTTGCGTCAACTTTCTAAAACACTTGTCATAGTAGTGACAGTACTTCTTATGTACACAAACGATGAGTGAAAGTGGACTAAAAGTTAAAATTGTAGGGAAAAAAGTACTTTGATTAATTTTTGTGTAAAAACTACATGTATTCTGGTATTTTAGGGGTGGATACCAGTGCTACGTGGGTTGCCGATACAAAAAAAAACAGAAATATTTGAAAAACTGTAGACATGGTCGTTAAAAATACCACTAGGGGTCGATTTTTTTTTTGGAATTCCATAATAAATTGCGATATTTTTTTTCTCCAGTAGTCACGAGCAGGTCCATCTTCTGGTGTCAGCTTATCGTCAAATTTTGGGATACGTGGTATAGATAACTAAAGAGAATTGTTGATAGGTTATGAAATTGAAGTAGATCGATTGTAAAAAATCTTTGTTTTCAAGTAGATTGTAGTTTTTTTTATCGATGTAGTAGGTTCTGTTCTTGTCTGTAGAGTATATAGTTACAGAATAAGTATGTCGGAATCATGAGATTTTCATGATAGGAACAAGACACTTTTTTTTTCTTCTAATAGACTTAAGAAGGTATTGCCTGTAACCAATGTCAAGTATTAAAAGGCGGGAAATTGAACGCTTGTACAAAAGTCAATTAATCTTTGGGTAAAATGATATTATATTTTGTCAAATAAATTATAGGCAATGTTGTTCGGTAGAGGCCTTGCTTTTTGTAGAGATAGCTGCTCCCTTCAATTAGCACGAGGAGGCCCGACCCCAGTGACTACAGCTGGTGTCGTTTAACTACACAATTGGTTACACGCGGTTAGAAACTAATTCTTCTTTAGCTGCACACTTGTTCGTTAGATCCCGGACCCGGTTATGTCCTTTGGACCCGGGTATGTCCTTAAACTACGTCCAAAAGAGAGGTATGGGTACTGCGAGTGTCATCTCGCTTTTTGAGGTAGGGCAAAGCACAGCGAATGACATCTCGCTCAAATCTAGAACAGAACCCGAATGGGGAAATACCTCCACCTTACAGAAAATCACAGCCAAATAGCACTAGACCCTACTTATAGTGTTGTATTCCTGCTGGTAAGTAAGGTTGCCAAAGAGCTCAAAGATGACCCAGTGTGTTGACGACGAGGGACCCTCTTGTTACTTTAGCTGTCAAAACAGTGAATCCTCCTTTTTGTAAAGGGTCGGCGACGCGCAAGTGATACCTATGGAGTTGTAAGCGTCCATAGGCTACGGTAGCTGCTTGCCATCAGGTAGGCCGTATGCTTGTTTGCCACCGTCGTCGTATAAAAAAAAAGATCCCCGCACAAGCTATCAATATCATATACAGAACTACGAAAAAGAACAAGAAACAGAAAACTATTCTCAAAGCGTCTCCGCCATAATGAGTCAACCTGCTGCCCAACAGCACACTTGAATCTTTCATTGTAAATAGATAATAAAAGAATTCAGTGAAAGACGACATCCAGCTAATAGTCTTTACATAGTACAACGTACGGATCGTTCTCCGAGTACCAAAACCACTCTTTAGGGATACAAAACATCTCTAAATACAAACAAATATGGAAATAGTCACAAAAATGTGTCATAGAAAATTCAAATCATGCAACAACTCGTTAACGCATCGCTCTGATTGTCCGTTTATTTGTTCCGTTTTTTATTTTCCATTTAGGTCTATTGTTCACCAAGTCCCGGAGGTGTTGAGTCTACACTTCTGTCATTTGTATGTAGTATACGATTACCCATGGGTTCACGTAGATACCGGATCCGGGTATGTCCTTAAACTAAAAAAGAGAGGTATGGGGTATGGGCACTACGCTCATGCTCGCTAAGTGTGGTAGGGCACGTTCAGCGAATGTCATCTCGCTCAAATCTGGAGCAAAGCATGACTGGGGAAGTACCTCCACCGTACAGAAAACCACCGCCAAATAGCACTAGACCCTACTTTACTCATGTTGTGTTCCTGCCGGTGAGTAAGAGTGCCAGAGAGCTCAAAGAGGATGCATTGTGTTGACGACGGTGGACCTTCTTATCCCTTTAGCCGTCAACACAGTGAATCTTCCTTTTTATGAAAGGGCGGCAACGCGCATGTGACACCTCTAGAGCTGCAGGCTACGGTAGCTGCTTACCATCAGGTAGGCCGTATGCTTGTTTGCGACCATCGTGGTACAAAAAAAACCGGCCAAGTGCGTGTCGGACCACGCATAGGAGGTAGGAGGGTTCCGTATAGGGTTTGCTCCCGGTACTCGTTTTCTATACAAATCCAGTACCGGAACCGGGAATTTCCGGGTGTGGCCATACAAAATCAGAACCGGGAGCATTCCCTAGTTCCGTACCTTCAATGGAATAAGAACCAAACTAATACCAAAAGGTCATATCTGATGCCTATGGTAGAAGTTTTTGGGAGATAACTCAAAAATGGCTGAACCGATAATGTTCAAAATAATTTTCGTAGAAAGTATATGATAAGGTGCATTTCCTCAAATTTTTTCATATTTTTTGGACTTACGGTTCAAAAGTTACAGGGGGGGATACAAATTTTCTGACTTTGGAAGAGATTATTTCAGAAAATATTCACTTAATCACAAAATGGTCAAAGAAACCTCAATGTTATTTTTAAAGACCTATCGATTGATGTGTCACGTGTTGATATTTGGTTAAAAAATATTTTTTGAAATTTAGTTACATGTATGGAGCTCCCCCTAAAAATATTGTTTTTTTTTTTCAAATTTAACTACATAACTAAGTAGCGCATATATAATACACATTATGTGTAAATTTTATTCAGATACGTCGTATGGTTTCCGAGTAAAATGACTGTGACATACAGACAGATAGACAGACAGACAGACATGACGAATCCATAAGGGTTCCGTTTTTTGCCATTTGGCTACGGAACCCTAAAAAGGGAACATTGACGAGTCTTAAATTAGGCAAAAACTGTATGAAGGAGCAAAGTTATGAAAAGAGTGATTTGTTTTGTTCGAATGTTTCTAAACGAATTAAGCATGGACTGTTTTATTTTTGATACTTAGCTAAACATAGTCTTTCTTACTTCGTATGTTTTTTACATGCTACAATTAACTATTTCAGTTCCACCTCTGATTCTGAGGCCAGACCCAACTGTTTGTGAATTGAACCACAGTAATCCGGCTATTTAAAAAGCACTGTTCGTTAATTAATTTTCAGAAATGTAATATCGGCGTCGAAATAATGTACAAGTTTTTTATAATTAAATAAGGTAAATAACGAAACTGGTTTTTGACGTTGACTTTGCTTTCAAAAAGAGATTATTCCCTTAGAAATAAAGTGAAAATTTCACCATTTGAAGTGAGTTTAAACGTCGAGTGTAATCTTCCGTAAGAGGCGTGTCAACATGAATGTATTATGCAGCAGAATCCAGTGCAGTCATGGGAGCAATACGTGTCTCGTACCCTGCCCTATATTTCAACACGTTGCTTCGCGTTTTGATATACCGTTTATTACCTTCATGATATTTTAAGGAGAACAAGACAAGTATAATACATTTAAAATTCATTAGAATCCTTGTCGTCTTAGAAGAAAATAGCTCAGGGTTTGAGCCTACCGTCTAAATTTAGCTTAAGTACTTACTTACTGCAGTGGCGCAGCGACCCAAAGTGGATCTTGGCCTCCGACACCAAAGATCGCCAGGCTTCTCGTAAGTACTCGTTTTAAACATCGATCAACATAATGAAAATGAAATTTCGTCTGAAAATGCCTAGTGCATTTCAGACGAAAATTCTATTGATGCTCAGGTACTGAAAAAGCCAAGATTTAGTCCCATGGTACCCGCAATGAAAGTCTTCCCCGAACTTCATATGGAGCCCTCGAATTTCAAACCACTCTTTTGGCAAAATTATGCCATCAAAAATAAGTAATATCATTCGCACAATTATGATAGCTCAAATGACTCAATGTTTGAATGAAACTGTTTGCACAAGTTATTTTTTTTTCATTCTCAATGTCTTTTCAAACACTAATGTATTTAAAATTATACCTAAGTATTTAATGACATAATTAACTTGAATGTGATCGCCCTTTAAACGTACATCAGCTAAACGTACATACTGACTAGTATTACATTTCATTCGTTATCGTCAAAAACAATGAAATTGTTTTTAATTTTCATATATTTCAATGTTTTGTTTAACTGTTGTTCTTGTAAACAATATAGGGCAAACTTCATCAGTGCTGGAACCTGTAAGAGCGTGCTTCCCTTCATAGATCCGATCCCATATTACCTCGATTTTGGTATATATCCTGGAACAAAAGGTTACAATCTAGGGAGATTAAATCTGACAGTGCAGAAAGATATACCAGGGCACGCCATGGAAGGATCTTTTCAGTTTGGTAAAAAGACTACTGCTGGTATCAAATGGGTCATGAAGTTACAGAATCTTACATGCACTAGTATTGCCACTAGAACCATATTTGAAATTACCAACTTTCCTTTTATTAAAAACTGTACGCTTAAGAAAGGAATATATTTTGTAAATGATATAGACTTCGATGCACTAGAGTCGGCATTCCCAGGAACAACAGTTCGGCCAAGCGGTATGTATGTTACGAAAGTGGTTGTGAGCTCTAAAACACACACGTATGGATGTTTCATCAATTTTTTTAAGATAGTACCAGCTGAGAAAAATAAGAAACAGTAATATTCCTATAACAATTAGACTTCAAATAAAAAGACAACATGCAATATTTAGGGGGGGGGGGGGAACACCTACTGGACGACCTGTTTCCACTTCTTTTTTTTTTCTTATTGTTAGAAGCTACACAGCAATTGGTCTCCTTCCAGGCTCGACAGGTCAAAGAGGTAACAAGACGTACTGAAAATGCCTGGAGGAGCTACTGGTCTATGAAGGAGTACATGAAGGGAAACCTTCCCTTAGCATTAAAACGCAAGCTCGTGGACATGTGCATTCTTCTGATCCTGACTTATGGCGCACAAACTTGGTTTTCACACAAATTCAGAAGTCTAACCTTAAGGTTTGCCAAAGAGCTATGGAACGTATTATTTTGGGCGTGAAAATAAGCGATCGCATTAGAAATACAATACTACGTTCCAAAACAAAGATAGCTGATGTAGCCCAAACAGCGGGAAAACTAAAATGGGACTGGGCTGGACACGTCTGCTGTATGCCGGAAGACTTATGGGCTAAAACAACCACCAAGTGGGTCCCACAAGACAGAACTCGGCGTCAGGGCAGACCAAGGAAACGTTGGAAAGCCGAACTTAATGCCTTTCGTACGGACTGGTGGGAGACTGCACAAGACCGGGATACGTGGAAAAAGGAGAGGCAGGCCTTTGCCCAGCAGTGGGACACTATTGGCTCTTAAATAAAGAAATAAATATAAGCTACGTGCATGCAAAGTTTCATACCTTCTTCTGGATGGGACCAGATATTATGAGTTAGACTCGGGGCCGTATTCTAACTTTATAACACGTATAAGCACGATCCTACTTCAATGCAACTCTAACGCAATAACTACGCAATACAGCGCGTGCCTAACCTCTGGCATCAGAAATACTAGAATTCACTTCAATATTGGTTGATTATTTATTTTGTGTTGGAGTTATGATTGAAAAAGATTGTGTTTATGTACTTTAAAAATTAGAATATGGCACTCAGATTATTTTGATAACATATAACTGATGTGGGGCATTGCATAACAATTTGAAGCTTACATTTTAATTATAATTTTCTACATACCTACTTAGTTTTCATTTCTAGTTTAATTTGTTAGCCTAGGTATAGTATATACTAGGTACTAGGTGTTAATATGTAAGGAAGTACTTGGATCTGTTTTGTACTCGTCCACTTTAATGCTTGAATACCTTGAATAAGACTGTAAACCGAACTACGAGCGTGTGAGACATACATTACAATAGAAATACGGTGATATAAATAACGGCCAAACGTACAGATCCACTTCCAGTGTCGAATACATGTCGAATATACTTCTAAACTAAAGTAATCCATAAGTTGGAATCCATAAGGTAGATTAAGATATCAAATAACACAACTACCTTTAATGTATAATTAAATGAAATGTTTTATTAATAACAAAGTTACAAGTCAGGAAAATACAATATATATTGTATAACAATATGTACAATTTTATATTACTATGTACAGTTTTTATGTGTAAATTATTAATAAATAATAATTAAAACATCATTATATAGTTTTTTATGTGACCGTGACTGCGCTAACCGGATGTGCTATATCCTTGGTCCACAATTATGATCTGGCGATAGTTAAACATACAAGTACATAGTTAATTTTATAAATTTTCTGTACTGGTTTTCTTTTTGAGGTGTTCCATAAAGAGTATTTGTATTGTATTGTACATATTTAGATAATTATAATTGAGCCTTTCCGAATTACTATTACGTTGTTTTAAATTATTTTTTTAAATACTTTTGTATTCTATTATTTTGATTTCCGGATGTACCGGAAACATCGTATTGTGCTTGCCCCGCCATGATAGTGTGGGAGGGAGAAGCAATATAAGAGATGCCTGGCAGTTGTAAGACACATTTTGATTGGAAAGCTAACTAACAAGAACCAAGTTAAGTGTAATTTTTATTATTAACCTCTAAATAATATCGCAAGTTAATTAAATAAAATGGATTGGTGTACCTTGTAATAGTGTATTTAAATATATTAATGATTAATATATATCCAGTTCTATGTTTGTATATGGTACAGTCACCATCAGATATATCGGAGCGGCCAAGGTGGTCACAAATATCTGAACAACGCATCTATTGTCAAGGCGATAAAGTGCATGTTCAGAAATTTTAGAGTACCTTGGCCGCTCCGATATATTTGATGACGATTGAACAGCGTTCACACCAACCTTATATTGGAAAAAATTAGCCTTTGTGATTATGAGATTCTAGACGTACGTACGTACGTAGACGTTCAACACTTGTAGAAGTGTTAAATATATTGTGTGCAGAATATTATGTTAATGGCCGATGCTTGTATTAAATGCATTAACTCGTTCTATAATAAAAATAAATTGGAAAGAGAGATTCGCTATTAGCCCCTAGATCTAGTAAAATCCCCTATCTAATATTAAAATGTTGAGGTAAAAACAGAATCGTTATCAACTAGACAAATTTAATTCCGATTTCTTTCCGATAGATTTCTAGGATCATCCGCTTATGTGGATTTAATAGACATAACCCGAAGCACGGTAACCCTCCCGAATAAGCTTCTTTAGTTAATAGGAACCACAAATTCACTTACATCACCCCACCTTAATCCTTACTGAACTAGGATTATGTAGCTAAGAACAAACTCCTTATTGCAAAGAGGTGGGTTTATAGGTTTTATAGCTATGCATAGACATACTAGCCATAGATCTAACATGGTAATAAAAATACCAAGATTGAACGAGATGGTCTTATTAAGCTTTCAACAGGTATGACAGAGAAGGCGCTATTACCGGTGGTCCTTGTCTTAATTTCGCATTGTGATTATTGGTTACTTCCAATAGGCCCTAAGTACAATATGCACGTTTGTTACCCTCCACCGCTCTTTGAAGGGGAACAAAGAAACCGACTAAATTATGTAGGCTAGTTACGGTATGCTATCAGCCATCTTGAAACGTGTTTTAAAATTAGTCACGTTGTGTGTATTCTGTCCTCTTTGGGTGAACGCGTGTTTCAAAGTAGGTAAGGTACTTTAAGGCAAGTAAAACTTCAATTTTATTTATATATATATATATATTTTTTTTTTTTTTTTTACCAGTAATTTCTGATAACTTACACGAGTGACTCCCCCAATCGCAGGCTGCCTTTCCACTGAGGTAGAGATGAAATGGAGATGAGAGAAGACGGGAATCAACCAACAGCATCATCGGACGCTCACCTCCGCCTTAGTAGTATGACTTGGACCTTTTCAAATCATGAGTAAATTTTATAAGAGGTAATCTTCGACCTTATCATCACTTACTCTCAGGCGGAACTATGGTCAAATGCTTAGGTAAGTACCCATTTTCGATTAAAGGCACTTTTACTGAGGTTTTTAGATTCTTTTGGAATTCCATAAAAACTTAGGTATATATCCAAAATTTCAATTTCGTAGTTTAAACAACCCCAGTTAGAATATCTCATTCACCGCCGCGCTCTGAAAACCCCATTACCATGAGTTACACTAGGTACCGTACACGTTCGAAGCACCTTATTCGGTATAAACCGCAAGATAACCACCCCGGGCATAATCCGATGTTTTAGGAGGAATCAATAGGGCACGTACGCGGAGATAAGGCCGGACCCTTGTCACACCACTCGATATTACTTACAATATTACCTACCCTCGCGCTGGGTATTTTATTTCACAGAGGCTTACCCACACTACCCACAGTTGTGTTCAAACAGTAGAACAACTTTTAAGCTCAAAGCAAGAATTTAACTAGAGACCGCACACGCGTACTACCGTAAGGGATAGACATAGATGACGATAAAGACACTTCTACAGCACAAAACAAAACAATTTACCATTGTTTTCCTTAGCCCTTAGAAAAATATCGGGTTTATTCTTGAATAAATCGCGAATTATATATGTTTGTGACCCTCCACTGCTATTAGTAATGGCGTGGGGGGTATCAAATAAAAGGTGAGACTATGACAAGGACCAACAATAATAGCATCTTCTCTGTCGTACCTATTGAAAGTATAATAGGACCATCCCGTTCGATCTTAGTATTTTTATTACCATGACAGGGCTATTGGCTTGTATGTCTATGCTTTTAAGCATACAAATCGATATTAATATGGTTACATGCAAAACTTACCTCTTTCTGGAATCGGATAAACCATAAAATGTCTTATTGTTAGTAGAAAGTTAATACTGCACAATTAATTGAGCGCAAACTGTGTGTAGGAAGACATTTCAAGTTATAAAGCCATACTTACAATTTTTATTTCACTAGGAGTAGTATTGACATGTATAGGTATTTTCTAGACAAAGACAAACTGAATAGATACCTAGTGTTATAACAAACAGAGTAGTATGTAGACAGTATGTAGACAAACAGAATAGATACCTAGAGTTAATGGGACCCTCGAGCCATTTCACTGGGAGACTTTGGGTCAAGACCGGCCAAAGTGTAGGGATACAGTGAGGAAAAAGTGCATGCCTTCGAAGATCAGAGACGAGTAGAACTCGACGCGAAGTGTGACGAGTTGAAGGCCCGACCACCTGCGGCCATAAACTATCATTTTGACGGAGGGGTGCTGACTTGCAGTGAATGTGGCCGTATATTTACTGATAAAATAGGCTACGTCAGTCACCTGAGAGCCCACGAACGTCGCTCTCATTAGCCAGCGCAAACCAGTCGCCATGGTCGAAATCGGTCGGGACAGGATGCTGATGATGATGTTATAACAAAATTTCTAATGTTTTCCTGATAAGTAACTCTGTACTTAGTGGATTTTAGTATTTTATCTGGAGAACGCGTCGTCCTTGGGTTTATATTTTAGATTTTGAATACATTAGCATCTTAGGTAGATGTCTTATACCTACCCTTCTGCCAGATATGTCCGCAATAAACAATTAAATATTCATATTAATATTTCATTTATAATAGAAAATTACAGATCAGAACTTACAAAACTAAGAAATAATTACCCAGTTCGCTACGTCCAGAAGCTATATTCTAACTTTAAAACACGTTTAGAAACGATCCAACTTCAATAAAACTCCAGTGAATTAACTACGCAATACAGCTAGCGCCTAAACGTCTGAATCAGAAATATCAGAATTTGCTTGATAAATATTGCGATACAACTCCAATACAACTTCAACATTGGTTGATTATTTGTTATGTGTTGGAGTTATGTTTGAGATACATTGTGTTTTTAATGTGTAGTTATGTATTTTAAAATCAGAGTACGGCACCAGTTCCCATACTGTTAAACAATCACTGTGCTTGCGGGTTAGCCGAAGTCATATCGGAGTCATAGATACAAAGGAGTGAAAATCGCCGCGAAAATGCGTCGATGCTCATTCCGGATACCGGGCTAATTTAAATTCAACACCCACACACGCACGAGTAATCTTTATGTGAATGGATCCGGCTTTGAATAGAGAGTTTGTTGTTTAAATAAGTTGTGGACAATTTCATTCGCGTGTCAACTTCTGGAGTAATTAATATCATCGACTGCAAAACTGATTACAGCAATCAAGGAACGGCGTTTGGTAGTATAAAAAAATAAATTGACATTACATACGTAAATTATGAAATACTAGCTTTTGCCCGCGGCTTCGCCCGCGTACTAAAAGTACTAAAAAAGAACGTAACGCATTGTAACGCACGAAAAGAACATGTCGCGGGGACTGTGCGTTGATAGATCACTATGTCAGTCAGTCAGTCAGTCACCTTTGAGTTATATATATATAGATTAGATTGTAATTTGGCACAAACACTTTCATGTCCACAATATTAAACTTCCAAATCGATGTCATTTTCGTAATTTACGTCCCAAAAAACCATAAAAACGACACCCATATTGATATTTAGACATTTCCACCCCATCGCACCCCAACAGGAGAGATGGTATTTCACGTCCGCCACGTTAGATTTTAAAATCGTTGTTGTTTTCGTAATCAGCGACCCGATAAACCATAGAAACAATACCCATGTTGATTTTTAGACTTTGTCACCACATTTCCCCCTTTTAGGGGTTGAATTCTCAAAAAACCTGCAACACGTATTTACTCATTTATTGTTAGGAATACTTCTGTGAAGTTTCGAATAAAATAGACTAACTAATCTTGTTTCCCCATACAAACTTTGGACCCCCATTTCACCCCCTTAGGGTTACCCCCCCCCCCCTTAATTTTGAAAAATCCTTTCTTAGTGCACCCCTAGACCTTATAAGGAACCTACGTGCCAAATTTGGAATCTCTAGAACCAGCGGTTTGGACTGTGCGTTGATAGATCACTATGTCAGTCAGTCAGTCACCTTTGAATTATATATATGTATATAGATAAAGATTATACACAATTAGAGAATTTAGTTTTCTTACTATATATTGAATAGTACTTGCAACACTTCTAGACGGGGAGCTAGCCACGTCAGATATATCACAATAATGAAAGGGACGAAACCCCTCTCGCTATTTTGCTAAAGGTACTATGCTTATTGCTAGATCCGGACATCTGGCAGCTGTAGAGTGGTGGAGATCAAAGAATGTAAACCACTTTAAGAATTCAAATCCCAGGGTTCTGGTTTTGATGATGTATTATGCGAAATTATATAAGTATTTAGATTATATCATTGCCAAAAGTTAATTTTGTCGCCTACTGTTTCTGTTTCAGAAATAATACGCAATGTTTTTTTTGTTTTTATGTTCAAATATAGGTCCCGCCCTCAATAATAAGACAACTTCGGCAGTTTTAACCTATTTTGATATTACTTTTTTCCAGCTGAAAAATTTTGACAGTCTGTCACTCTGACCTCCACCCATTATAAGCTGCCAGATGCCCGGATCTAGCAATGAGGATAGTATTGCAATTTTATAGGACGGGTTTCGTTACTCTCATTATTGTGTCATATCTGACGTGGCCAGCTTTTACGAGTAGTCAATTCTTTATTGCGCGTTTAGTTTAGGTATTTTAGTAAGGTTTGTTCCGATAGAAATGCTATTTTCAACCGACTTCAAGATTTCGAAGGAGGAGGTTATCAATTCGTCGGGATCTTTGTTTTTGCTATTTTTTTTATTATGTATGTTCACCGATTATTCGAAGACGGCTGGACCGATTTGGAAAATTATTTTTTTGTTTGGAAGAGTATACTTCACAGTTGGTCCCATTGTAACCAGGTCAGGATCTGATGATGGGATCCTGGAGAAATCGAGGGAACTCTTCAACTATTATAGGCACACCTATAGTGATTTGAGTATTTTTTACAGCAACTCGAGCATTTGCTTTGGAGGCTAAGTGAAGTCGGATCTTTTTTGCTTAAAATGATAATACAATTTGTGTGAATTCTCAATGGGATTTGTGGTGGGATATAAGCTACTTATTACTATTAATAAGAGTTTCTTCCCATGTTCTTTTTGCTTTGTTGAATTTGATAGCATTTCCGCATATTTGGTAAGCTCACATGTCAAGGGGCGATTCAGATTTTAATAATTTTAATTTTAAATTGTTATTGATACAAACTTGACTGTCTCTATGAACATGTCAAACCCATGATGTTTGACAGAGTCTGTTATTTCAAAACAAATGCAGTTGGAACTAATGAGGTTAAAAACTATAAACTGCCAAACTATACTTCATTCCTACTTGCCTTTAATTTTTATAACCACCGGTATGTAATAAAGAACGGGGTACACAATCAGTCCAAAAAAGGCCCCACAATAGTGCTGTAAGAACGACTCGTGCAGCAGTTTCTCTGACGGTCTTATTACGGTAGAAGACTGGCCGGTTACAAATTTTCACGAGCCATATTTTCGGTAAATCTTGTTTGAGACTGTACGTCTACTCAAAGTTTATAACCTTACATTAAGTTCAGATCATAGTGTGTAGGCACCGATCAAATAATAGTAGGGATACACAATCAGCCCAAAAAATGCCCCCACAATAGTACCGCAGAAACGACTCGGGCGGTACTTTCTTTACAGTTCTATTACGGTATAAGACTGGCCGGTTACAAATTTTTACGAGCCATATTTTCGGTAAATCTTGTTTGAGACTGTACCTTTACCATATACTTACTCGAAGTTTATAACCTGATCATAGTGTGTATATTTGATTTATCAATTTTTATTTTACAAAATTATTCAAATACATATCGACCTAGGCCCACATTAAGTTCAATTAGGCTTATGTTATGGGTACTAGACGGAGATATATATATACAATAGATAAATATGGATAAATATGTACATACTTAAATACATAGAAAACATTCATAACTCAGGAACAAATATCTGTGATAAACACACAAATAAATGCCTTAACCAGGATTCGAACCCAGGACCTCCTGCTTCGTAGGCAGGGTCACTACCGACTGGGCTAGCAGGCCGTTAAATAATAAATAAATATATGGGAATATATGGGAGTTCATATATTCTACGACACTTGTTCCGAACCCACACGGGTGTAGATATTTACTCTTAGATATACTTCGATATCTGAGAACGTGAAACCAACGATATTGGCCCACTATACCTAACACAAAGCAGATGTTATCTCACCACGTATCGAGCCGTTGATTAAATTCGCTGTCCGGCATTTCCTCCGGGAAGAGAAGGGGTCAATGAACCCACGTCGTTTGTCCATACCGATTAAGGGCCCTAGGGACCCTAACCAATATTGTATCGCTATAGTTTGGTTACTATCCAGGTAGGGTATAGAATAATTTCACATAGTCCTAATTCAGAGGCAATGGGGAAATTAGTAGTAGTAATAGTAGTTTATGTAACTGTTACGTAATAAGGCCTAATTACGTACAGTTGCATACTCTGCTTTATCTACACTCATATTATATATCCTAAATAAAGTGTTCTGAAACCATAGAATGACCGCCATTGCACCGCCATGGCCAACTCGATTGTGCCGGCGGTCGCGCGGGCGCGTGCCGTTGGTCAGGAAGGATTTACATTATGTTATCAAATTCGATGTTCGGAATTTTAAACTCATAACGTATCAATATATGAGCATGTAAAGTTAAAATTACGTTACTGCCACAGATAAAAAGCTTATCATAGTAAAATCGGTTGTGATAATGCTAGCCATTGCCTACCGTTTATGAACACGTTTTAGAGGACTTACAATGTGAGTGTAGATAAAACACTTTATTGCACAAAACAAGTACATGACCAACAGAAATATAGTGAGTATGTACAAAGGCGAACTTATCCCTTTAAGGGATCTTTTCCAGCTAACCTTTCAGCAACTGAGAGAAATCGGTCATACATGTAAACTAAATTACCTACATAGATGTAATAATAGATATAGATTGATAAAATCTTTATTCAACCACAACTTACATGTCACTTACAAGTAATAAATTTTAATTCCACCTTTTCCAAATAAAAGTGCTGATTTTGTATTTTAGATAAACTGGATTTTTAAATATTTACATAGGTTAATAGAATTATAACTAGGTGGGTTTTTTTTCTCTCATTTTCGTGACATATCTGACGTTTTTTTTTTTATACTACGACGGTGGCAAACAAGCATACGGCCTGCCTGATGGTAAGCAGCTACCGTAACCTATGGACGCCTGTAACTCCACAGGAGTCACATGCGCGTTGCCGACCCTTTACAAAAAGGAGGATTCACTGTGTTGACGGCTAAAGGAACAAGAGGGTCCCTCATCGTCAACACACTGGGTCCTCTTTGAGCTCTTTGGCAACCTTACTAACCAGCAGGAACACAACACTATGAGTAGGTTCTAGTGCTATTTGGCTGTGGTTTTCTGTAAGGTGGAGGTACTTCCCCAGTCGGGCTCTGCTCCAGATTTGAGCGAGATGACATTCACTGAACGTGCCCTACCACACTAAGCGAGATGCCATTCGCAGTGCCCATACCTTTTTTTTTGGTATAGTTTAAGGACATACCCAAGTCCGGACGTAGTTTAAGGACATACCCCGGGTCCAAAGTGACGCGGCCAGCTCTTAGTCTATATGGCGGTAGCGGGGACAAAAACGAATAACTTCTATGAAAACAACCTATTTTCATCTGTCCCCGGCGCCCGGATGGGAATACATCCATGAATTAAATTTGTTTATATGTCGAATTGAAATCAAAAGATCATTGTCATAACAAATCATGACTTTAGGTTTAGAATACTGTTCTAGAGCCTTTGCATAGTTTAAGGCAATAATATATTAACTGGAAGGTAAGTTTGCGGGTTACCTTCCAAGAGAATTCCATCGTTTCGGCAAGCATCCGCCGCCACAACCCAGCTACCGGAACCGGATACATTCCTGCTGTCGAGCCGTTTGCGAACAACAACAGTTTTATTGTAACTGAATTAACAATCGTGGAACCTCCCCCCAACCTCACTCCTTCTATTTTTCCTCCCTAGGCCGTAAACTTGCCCGTTATATTATAAAGTGACGTGTTTTTGTTTTGAAGGGACGGATTTATGTCGCGCGTAAATTTTGGGACAATATTTACTGTTTCTGTTGTGTTTTGAAAAGGGAAAAATATAATTCTGTATTACCAATTTAGTACGAAAATGTTAATTTTAATATTCAAGTACTATTGTACTAAGATTATCAAAATTTACACAAACAGAATAGAACCGATATTTAAAATAAGCACTTCAGTAGCCTAATTCTTAATGTCGACCTAATAACTATCAAACTAGTCTAATGGTCGGCTACAGCATTACGTGGGTACCTAATCGTTAGATTGTCAAAATTATCTTAAACGGAAATTTATTATCATTTCTACATGTGGGTAACAGCTGCAAGCGCCATATTAAAAGTCAATCAGTTAATCTATAGTGCTTGGCCTATCGCCTAACATTTAATTCCACAGAAAACTATAAAACTTAAAGCCAGTTGCACGTTGTAACGCCACTGAGTAACTTTGATCAATCCGTCAATTTTGGTCAGAGAGAATCTATAAATAGAGCAGAACAGTCTAAGAAATGTTGCAGCTCCAAGTTTGATAGCTTTACTAGATAGCGCTGTATACCCCATACATCATGCGGTAACTTTGAAGTGCCATATGAACCAGAGCAGACCACAGTTACCCTCAGCCGTGGGAATGAAAATGGAGAATTTCCGTCAACTGTGGCGAATCCCTCTCGGGGATGGGCTACCCCGGGCGGGATTCACCACAGATATTAGTAAGACAGCATTGTCAAATTACTAATATCTGTGGTGAATCCCGCCCGGGGATCCTAGTCATGTGATCAAATTTCAATCAAAAACACACAGATAAACTACTTTTAACTCTTTCTACCTTATGTATACGTGTTATGCATAAAGCAAGACAGCTCGCAAGAGGTATGCGCCACCACTGAGGGGCCGTAGAGTGCCATCTTGTAAGCTATCAAACTTGGAGCACAAACATTTCTTGGACTGTGCGCCTCTATTTATGCATTCTCTTTGGTAGAGGTAAAATACGTGACACATTTAAAGTAAAATTGTTAAAAAGTGGTGTTAAAGTTCCCCGAAAATATGCTTAAATTTTATATATGTTTCAATATTGAAATGTAAAATAGCGAGCCCCGGCCGCAAGCCAACCGTACCGCGCTACGGTCCGGTGCGGTTGACCGGACCGGCTTAGCTAGTGATGGACTACTAACTGTTTATTTTGACCGGGCAGCAATGCAATATTGCCGGCAAGTTTGCCAACTGTTTTTAACAAAAATAAATAAATGATTATGTTATGTTTTTTTTTATACCACGTCGGTGGCAAACAAACATATAGCCCGCCTGATGGTAAGCAGTTACCGTAGCCTATGGACGCCTGCAACCCCAGAGGATTCACATGCGCGTTGCATACCCTTTAAGAACCTATACACTCCTTTTTCGAAGAACCTCATACTGTATCCCGATGGGAAAACCTCAATCATCTGTAATCATTATTATACCTAATGCTATAATCGTATATTGAGAATATATAAGTTTGGGGAAACTATCTGTGATTTCACATCACAAAGCAAAAAGAAAGATTTTACCGGTGAGATTTTACTTCAAGTACTCGATATTTATCAGTTTTCTTATCACATTTAAAAATCATCACTCATATTTACTGAAATGGGGTATAGGTAATCACACAGTAAGCAGATGTCATCTTAAATAGTGTAGTAAGCAGACGGTTATTTCTATATAATTCATACACTAAAAACTTAAAAGGAGTGAAAATAATCTTTGTTTGAAGACTTTAATTGAAGAAGACATTTTTCGTGTCAAAACCACCACTCCCCAAAGTGGTTGCCAGCAATATTCATGGATGGGGCAAGATTCCCCGTACATGGCTCATCACTAGGCTTAACTCTTCCAGCCACCCGTATCGCACTTTCATCGTCCTTGCAGTCTGTTTCAAACTGGTCGTTTTACAAATCCATCAGGCCAATCTCTGGACGGGTATTGGTCTAATATTAGGTGTTCTGCCTTTTGGCCCAACATTTTTAAACCGTATTTCACTAGGCAACCAACTTTTCGCCAAAGATTTACTTTGACAACTAACTTGTCATATGATTCTAGCATTTCACATAGTAGAATTATGGTATTGTAATGACATATAATTTGGATTTTTTTTTGGGTGTCTTAATAATAAATAATAATAATAATTTATTGTGCAACTTAAAGTTTTTTACAGTAGCTGTGCTAGTACCTCTTTTTAAGTATTTTTGATACTTGTATCAAGAGATACTGCTCTTCCACAGGTGGTAGGTTACAATGATAATGTACTTAATATAAAACAGTTTCATGACTTGCAAAACTAAAACAATAGATAGAATAAATTAAATTAAATTAAATTTACTAATTCTAACATTCAAATTTGTATGCTAAATAAAACTAAAACTAAACAAATCCTTAGAATCTACAGGAGATTACAATATAAAGCTGAAGTACTTTCATCACAGCCCAAGGACTAATGTACGAAATAATTAATAAATAATAATAATTAACATTCGCAGATTATTTTGAAACAATTGAAAAAGTAGGTGTATGTGTGTGTGTGTGTGTGTGTGTGTGTGTGTGTGTGTATGTCTGTGTGTGTGCGTGTGTGTGTGTGTGTGTGGGTGTACTCGTAAAAACGTTGCGATTAAGTTTTTGATACTATTTTCTCTGTCATTATAACTTTTTGATTTTAACCATTCAATTACTTTACTTTTACATTCAAATTTTGTACAGGAATAAATATCAAGATCTTTATTTATGAAATTGTATAAATACGCAGATTGTGAGGCTTGTTGCCTCCTACCATATGCTGTTTTGACTATCCCAGTGCTAATGACCTCTGTCTTTTTCCTACGTGAGATTTTTGTGGTTGGTTTATAGATGTTGTTTTTATGTGTTTTAAGGATTAGGTGTAATATGTAGAGTTTTCTTACAGAGAGTTGATCGCAGGTGATATATAAATCGCTGGTGGGACAAGTGTATGGCTTAAACAACATAACCTTCAGCAAAGCTCTTTGAGCCCTTTCGAGTTCTAGGAACTTTACTTTTGTTGCACCCCCCCAGACGGAAATACAATAGGAGAGGACTGATTGAACCATTGATATATAGATCTGATTTAAAAGCGATGTCGTAGCTACATGTCTAAGATTTTTGAAAATCAAGATAAGTTTACGAGTTCTTGTCATGATGCTTTCCGTGTGTGCATGCCATGTTAAGCGTTGGTCAACCATAACACCCAGGTATTTGGTACATTCTACTTTCGTTATGGTTGGGCATGAGCATGTGGTTTGTGTTAGGAAGTGTGAATCCTGATCGAAAAATGGTTGTCTGGTTGTGTTCGAGTATAATTTGTGAATGTTATGTAATTAGTCTTTGACGTGTTAAGAGTGAGTAGGTTGTTATGTAGCCATCCTGCAATTTTAGTCAGTCCTAGTTCTGTGGATTTCCGTACCTCCTCCCATGTATTCCCTGAAAATACTATGGCAGTGTCATCAGCATATGTAAATATACTGCCTGCCTCAATATGCATGTCACACAACTGGTTAATATAAACTAGGAAGAGGGTAGGGCCCAACACACTACCCTGTGGCACACCGTATGTAATTAAAGATTCATCACTAAGGTAGTTCCCCAGTTTGACTCTTTGCTTTCTATTTTTAAGATAGCTGATCAGAAGAGACAGAGCAGTTCCCCTTATACCAGCTCTCTCCAACGTGCTTGTAAGAATGGGACCAGAGACAGTGTCAAACGCTTTTTTGAGATCTAGAAATACTGTTAAGCATTTTTTGTTTTTATCTACGTTACAACAATTAATGAAGAAAGCGCAGTAATGGCATCTTCAGTCGAAAGTCCCTGTCTAAACCCATGTTGGGATTTTGATAAAATATTAAATTTATTAAAGAAATTAATGAGCCTGACGTTAATGAGCTTTTCTAAAATTTTCGACAAACATGATAGCACTGATATAGGTCTGTAGTTTGACACGTCATCTCTGTTCCCGCCCTTATATACCGGAGTGACTATGGCTTGTTTCAGAACATCAGGAAAGACTCCTTGCTGAAAGCATAGATTTGTCAAGCGCGTTATTATTGGGACCACGATAGGACTTGCTAGCTTTAAAAACTCTAGTATAGTAGGTATATTATCCCATCCAGGGGCACTGTCCGATTTTAATTGCGATAGTATAATAAGAACCTCTCCAGGATCTGTCTCAAAAAGAACGAGAGAATTTACATTTGTTTTTGCTGTGTCACTAAGAATATTGATTCCAGCCCTGTCCTCTGCCAGAATAACTTCAGCTAGGGATTTGCCTACTTCAGAGAAATAATTATTTATGACATTTGCCGATTCAGTATGTGAATTACTGATGACTAGTAATTCATTGTTCTGATTTTTATCTGATTTTCGCCCTGTTATGTTGTTAATTGCCGTCCATAGCGTTTTTGGATTGCTTTTTGCCTTAATTAACTGGTCTTTTTGATATTTTCGTTTAAGTTTTTTGATCAATCCGTTACAATAATTACGGTATCTTTTATAAGTAATTTTTAAAATATTATCATCTGGGTTAGCCCTCACACTTTTCTGCATGTTATTACGGTTTCTAATACAACGTAGAATGCCTATAGTTATCCAAGGCTTAAGTATTCGATTTTGTTTAGGAACTAGAGTAATGATAGAGCTTTCTGTGAGACATCTTCTTATGATATTTACAAAGGTTTCGGTTAGAATGCTAGGATCACTAATATCGCATAATTGAGCAAGATTTTCCTTCGATAACTGACTGAGATCTTTACCAAAATCAATTTTCGTTTTGGTTTTATTCTCCAATTTTAATGTTTTTGTGCTGCCTAGCTTAAGTAATATCATTGCATGGTCAGTTATGGTTGTATCAAGTACTAAAATGTCAGCCTTCGAATTCTTCTCATTAAGTTTAAGCATGAAATGATCAAGGCACGTCTTTTGTCTCGTTGGCAACAAATGGCCAGGTAATAGACCATGTACAGCCATCATATTTAAATAGTTAAGCCTGTTCGTTTGTTCATAAGATTGTTCATTAGTTTTGTTTATTATATTAATGTTAATATCCCCAGTTAAAATTATTTTTTTGCTAGAACGAATAGAGTCCAAGTGTTTGCTTAGTGTAGATATAAACAGGTGACCGTTGGTGTTTGAGGGCGATCTATAAATTCCTAATATAATCAAATCTAAGGTTGATATTTCCAAGCATGAGGCATGACTGAGAATCACTTCACGGACTCTGACTTGGTAGGAATTTTTAATGTAGGCTACCACTCCATCATTTTGATTAATAATAATAATAATAATAAATACTCTTTATTGCACACCTCATACAGTTACAAGCACAAATTTTACAATTAGATAAATTTAGGTAGAGGTAACAACAGGCGGTCTTATCGCTAATGAGCGATTTCTTCCAGACAACCTTTGGGTAGTGGAGACTAGAGAAAAACAATAAGCAGTAGGTGGTGCATAGAAACAAAAGAGACGAAATAGATAACACAGCACATTCATATGAATATACATACTTAAATAAATACAAAATAAACATACATATACGTACATATATACATATATAATACACAGAGTAAGAAACAACAGTGTCAACTTAAAAACCTAAGGAAGAGATAAATAGTATTCCTTAAGTTGCGATTTAAAGCTACCAATAGATTGCGCGCGTTTTATGTTGAGAGGGAGAGAATTCCACAAACGAACGGCCTGGAACGTAAATGAGCAATTATAAAATTTGGAAGATGAAGATGGCACTTTTAGGAGCAATTTTTGAGAGGATCTAATAGAAACTCAAGATTCAGGATCTAATAGAATTAAGATAAGAGAAACGCTCTTTGAGGTAGCGGGGAGTTGCAGGGTTAAAAAGTATAGAAAAGAGTAAAGAAAGTATGTGAGAGTTACGGCGGTGACGGATAGGGAGCCATTTGAGTTGAGAACGAAAACTAGAAACATGGTCGAATTTGCGTAATCCGAAAATTAACCGAATGCAGGCATTTTGAATTAAGTTGGTTAGTAGTGAAAAAGTGTGTGTAATCATCTATAGATGGAACTGGTTTGTCTGGGTGCAGACGACATTCACTTAATATGATTACATCAATATCAACATTAAACTGATTTAACACGGCTAAGAGATTATCCATGTTACTGTAAACACTTCTTATATTTTGTGATATTACAATGAAGTCTGTTCGATTAAAACTTAGCTGCTGTGTTATGTTCTTAGTGTTGCACTCGGCTGAATGAGCAATATTTAATTCATCAATTAGATTTATGGTCGTAAGAGTGTCATCCATTATTTAAAAAATATATAAGGGCACAGGTCGATAGCAAAGAGGTGTATTTTATGTATAACCTCTCTTTTTCAGTAGTATAGAAATTGTGTTGCGTTTTCGTGTTATAAGTATAAGTGATCATATTGTTATGCTTAGCCACAGAAGTAGTCGATGACTTGAATTTACTATAGGGTCGATAAAATTTCAAACTGGATTTTTTGTGCATTGAGAATGAGTGTTGTATAAGGTTAAATTCATCACTGGGTTTTATGTATAATTTGTGTGCGTATTTGTGTTTATTTTGTGTGTAACAGATGTGTGCAGAGAATAAGTTATAAACAGAAGGTATATAAATTGAGCATGCTAAAGTAAATAATATTACTAGGTATAGTCACGTTTCCTGGAACAGTCTTTGTACTTGGGATTCACTTTTTATCTCGATGACTTTTGAGTTAGAAGTTTTTCTTACGTACACTTTTCCAAATAATGTCCAGCAGTAGACGTATCCTTTAGACTTGGCCAAGTCCCGTGCTAAAAACCGAAGGCGGGCGGCTGTAGGGGTAAGTTGTTCCGACACAAACACGGGGCAGGTTTCGTTTTTCTTAAATCCTAGATGTTTTGCACATAGCTTGTCATCCGGCTTGTTTACATTATGATGCTTGCATTTTTTCAACAGGTCCGTTTTTACGATAGTAGAGTCTAGCTGGACTATAACAGGAGAGTTTTGCTTGTCCGCTTGCTTGCTACGTACTCTGTAAATGTCCACTATGTCCGATGACCTAATATTGCATCCGACGGTCTCGGATAACTGCACTACTACGTTGGTCAGGTCCGTACTTGTTTCTTTTTCTATTTTTGGCACATTTTTTATTTCAATATTGCTCTTTCGACTGTCTCTCTGCAGGTTTTCGACTCTATCCTCTAATAAGCTGATGTAATCTCTGTCCGCTTTTTTGTCCGCTTCCAATTTCTCCACTTTTTGTTTTAGTTCTTCCGTTTGTGCTGAAAGAAAGGTTACGGAGTTCTCAATTTTGCTATTTGACTCCTTAATTTCTAACAGTGTAGCTTATAAACTTTGCAGTTCCTTCTCCTGAGGTTGTAACAGTTCTTTGAACATTTTCTTTATTTCTTCTTTAAAAATTTCTAAATCTATGTCTAATGTCTTGTTCATTTATTATACAGATCATTAGTATTGAAATAGTAGTTTATGTAACTGTTACGTAATAAGGCCTAATTACGTACAGTTGCATACACTGCTTTATCTACACTCATATTATTTATACTAAATGCCGTGTACGGAAACCATAGAACGGCCGCCATTGCACCGCCATGGCCAACTCGATTGTGCCGGCGGTCGGGAGGGAGCGCGTCGGCGGCGCGGGCGCGTGAAGGTGTATATTATGTTATCAAAACTCATAACGTATCAATATTTGAGCATGTAAAGTTAAAATTACGTTACTGTCACAGATAAAAAGCTTATCATAGTAAAATCGGTTGTGGTAATGCTAGCCATTGCCTACCGTTTTTGAACACGTTTTAGAGGACTTACAATGCGAGTGTAGATAAAAAATATGAATAAGACTTAAAAATTATTACCACAAGACACTGGGTGCGACGACGACTGAAGCAAGGATAGCGTGTTAGGTGAACTGCAACCACACACTAATAATTTAGAGATATTTAAGCGGAAAAGGGACTGGTAAAGAATAACAGTCGGGCATTTAGCATGATAACAATGTTGGTTGCTTGCAGGGGCGTATTTACCCTATAGGGCCAAGAGGGCCATGGCCCGGGGCGACAGGACGCCAGTGGCGGCGTCTGTCGCCCTACACGCTGGGTTCAGGGCGCCGGTCAGTCAAGTACCGGCCCATAAGGCCTTTATGGCCCGGGGCGCCCAATTTTAATATACGCCTCTGGTTGCTTGGCAACCTCATACAACAACCAATAAAAAGTTATCTAGATTTTATAAAATCATTGTGGACACAAGGAAGCCATCAACCTTTTTCATTCAACTTTTTTCATCTTCATTTTCTACTTTGCTAATTTGTTGCTAGCTGTACTTTTGGCGTTGTTTGAGAAAGTTTTGCTTTTCTTTAGGATCTTCATAAAAAGTTATCACTTTTAGAGACGTTTATCATAGGGGGCTGACTGGCACTGTTTAAATTACGTGTAAGGAAATTGTGTCTCATACACGTACGTAAACGTAGCTATGAGTAGGCACAATCAAGTTTTCCAATATTTTGTACACATGGATGCTAAAATATACCATGTACAGTCGTGTGCACATAAACCCATAAAAAAAGGTTTTAATCATACAGGATGTAACAAAAGTATTGGCGATACATTTAAAGGCATAATCGATATCGTATTGCGACTAAGAAAAAGTAGGAGAAAAGTTTTTTTAAGAAAAATTTTTTTTTGCATGGGGCACGTCGTGTCAGCCGGCCAATCCTCCATAGAATTTTTTTTTCGTCAATTTTTTTTCTTTGTTTTTCATAATAATAATCATCATATCAGCCGAAAGACGTCCACTGCTGGACATAGGCCTCCCCCAAAGAGTGCCACAATGACCGGTCCTGCGCCACCCGCATCCAGCGGACTCCCGCGACCTTCACCAGATCATCAGTCCACCTTGCGGGGGGTCTAGCCACGCTGCGCCTTCCGGTTCGTGGTCGCCACTCGAGAACCTTTCCGCCCCAACGGCCATCGGTTCTACGAGCAATGTGCCCCGCCCACTGCCACTTTAGTTTAGCGATTCGGAGGGCTATATCGGTTACTTTGGTTCTGCTGCGGATGGCCTCATTTCTGATGCGATCACGCAGAGAGACTCCAACCATAGCCCTCTCCATTGCCCTTTGGGTGACTTTGAGCTTTCTGATGAGGCCCATTGTAAGCGACCACGTTTCAGTACCATATGTCATCACTGGCAACATACACTGGTCAAAGACTTTCGTCTTGAGACACTGCGGAATATTGGACAAAAAGATGTGCCGTAGCTTCCCAAACGCTACCCAACCGAGTCGGATTCGTCGATTGACCTCTTTCTCGAAGTTGGATCTACCTAACTGGACAGTATGTCCTAAGTATATATAATCGTCTACAACTTCGAGAGTAAAGTATATAATAATACGATACCTAAAATGGCCTTAAACGGATCACCAGCATATTTGTTACACCTTGTATATTTTTGAACGTCCGACGAAACTACTGTACAGTCACCGGCAATAGTATCTTCCTACACGGAGGCCGCAAAAATATGTGACACGCTCTTATGGCCCTACAAATAAGAGCGTGTCACATATTTTTGCGGTCTTCGTGTAGGAATATACTATTGCCGGTGACTGTACATGGATTGTGCTGAGCTTTAATCATTGATTTGTGTTTCGAGTCAAATGGAGCAAGGAGTAGCAGAAGCTTGTGCTGCGTTAATGTTGGGACAATCTTTGTTTCCTGAACTTGAGTAATTAAGGAGATAATAATGCCAAACGTCTCGGCGCAGAATTTAATTAGATTGCAGCCGCATAGGGTTGTCACTTAATTATAAATTACAAAATGTACGGCGTCTCTAAAAAGATACCTATTTATTCTTTAATTTACGTACATTGCCATACACTTATGCGTGTCAGAAAAAAAACTAAAACCGGTTCTAACCATATACCTCTGACCCGAGAAGAATTATGACTGGCTAGAAACTCCGGGGCATATTTTTTCACAACAATAATACGTTAAATCTAAAAATACATGAAAATGCGTAATTATACAGTATTTATATTGTCTTCGAAACAAAGGCTTCTTTTTTTTTGTGTTTATTGCACTCAGATATAAAATATTTAACAAACAAAACTCTAAATCTATTTATTATTTAAATTTTTATTAAGTTAGGTGTATGAAAAACAATGCCTTACATTAACTTTATTTATTTTACTAGGCTTCATCTTAAATAGAAGTTTGGTTTGCGAGTATCTAACTCCAATTTTATAAGACTGTGACTAATTCAAACTCTCTACAACTAGGGCACACACATTGAGTTACTTTATTATTATGTTTAGACAAAGTCTCACCAATTTGGCAGCCCTACGATACGTCCGGAAAATCCGGGCTCAGACCTTCCCAAAACCCGGCTCCTGTTACGCAAATGTAGTCCTTAATGCGGAGGAAATATGGTAAGATTCGGCGTGCATATTAATTAGGAGTCTGGAAACAGTGTGAGATTATATCGCGTAGATGTGACACTTGTAGTGGGGCTGTTTTGTCGTTACATAAAGGAAAATGTTAAATGTGAAGCAGTTTGTTTAAGATTCAAGGCTTGCTACATACAATCACCGAATATTCCAAAAACATTGGGTATGATTTAACTGGTCTGCAAATAAATTATGTTTTGGTCAGCGGAAATTGCAGTTGGTAACCTTAACGACATCAAAATTTTTTGCCACCAAAATATGTTTTTTGGCTGAACATGTCATTATAATTCCCAAAATACATTTACCCTCCTACTATTATTAGCCTCCTACTAATTAACTTTCTATGATATTGATCAGATCACAGCGTTTGGTTGAAGACCAGCATAGAGTTAGAAATAGTTTATGTCTATTTGGGTGAATGCAGGTTATAAATGGTCAGGTACACATGATCAAAACAAAACATACACCTATATGTTATCTGCAATAATATTTTCCATAACAAAAGGCGCAAATATATAAAACGCCCTACTCTTACTCTTGTCCCTATAGTATAACACTTCTAGAGTTGCAAGCGTCCATAGACTACGGTAGCTGCTTACCATTAGACTGTTTGCCTCCGTTGTGGTATTTAAAAGAAATCGGTGGATTCTCAACGGCTCGCCTAGTTATCAGTCAATTAACTGCAGTTCATACAGAAGAGAAAAGCCAAGTTAGCTTCAGCTTTCCTACTAATATTTCTAACTAGTGACCCGCCCCGGCTTCGCACAGGAATTTTTTGTAGACCTTTTTACTGTAGTACATTATTTTGATCTATCTCGCTGGGTTCAGCCAGAGTTTGTTTGTAAGCGTTTATTTACGACATCACGTTAGAAACCTCTAAAATTATCAGTGTTTCTCTATTATATTATGTATGTATTATAATATAAACCTTCCTCTTGAATCACTCTACCTATTAAACAAAACCGCATCAAAATCCATTGCGTAGTTTTAAAGATCTAAGCATACATAGGGACAGACAGCGGAAAGCGACTTTGTTTTATACTATGTAGTGATGATGATAGGTCGCTAGTCGCTACTGAAAAATACCTATCTTTTTCCCGCGACACCAAAGTTTTATACCTACTTACAGAACTGCTCGCAATGCGCGCACTATGTAGTCGCACCCAGGCTACTCCAGTTAGTTCTACACTATCTGTTCTCTCTGATCTTAGCACTTGAAGGTATTGCGGGGATATAAAGTGCGGTCTACCCCCCTAAAGGGGGGCAGGTAAGACCGTGGTCACCGACGTGCGTGGCCCGGTGCAGTTGAGCACGACTTACAACTCCGGCTTAGAGTGTCGGATTGAAGCTTCAGTTAAATTATTGTCCGAGTTTGGGTAATTTAATGAATTAATGAATCTTTATTTTCAGGCAATAAACCCATTAAATAATCCATACTAATATTATAAATGGGAAAGTGTTTGTGTGTGTTTGTTTGTTTGTTCGTCTTTCACGGCAAAACGGGGCGACGAATTGACGTGATTTTTTAAGTGGAGATAGTTGAAGGGATGGAGAGTGATATAGGCTACTTTTTGTCTCTTTCTAACCGACCACTTCCCTAAAATGGGGGGTGGAAGTTTGTATGGAGCATTCCCGGGGGCAATCAGGAAAGGGGAACCGTGTTACCCCGAATTTAACGCGAGCGAAGCCGCGGGCAAAAGCTAGTATAATATATAAAGTACGGAATATAATGAAATAAAAATATACGGTGAAACTTAAAAAAAAATTAAATGAATGGGGGGTAACGTTGTTTACATGAAGAGTGGGTGTTTTAATTTTATTTTAATTGTGTTTGCATATTTCATGCTGTGCGTTGACATACGGGTGAACCTTGATCGATTGTAAACTAGTTGTAAACTTATAATAAATACCAAAGTAGTTTTGTTTTAGTCCCAAATATTTAAAATCACCGCGTAACTTCTTTACCAACTGCCTCAATAATTACCTATAACGATTCACTACACATGTAACATAACATAACATAATCTATACATATAATAAAGCTGAAGAGGGTCGAAAGTCTGTACATGGAAGATAATCGAAAAAAAGTTGGCTGGGGATACTTAGAATCGATAACAGAAAACGTTCCAACAATTTTTAGAATTTTTGTCTGTTTATCTGTTTGTCTGTTTATCTGTTTGTCTGTTTATTTGACCGTGCATCACGTGAAAACGGCTGAATTGATTATGATGAAATTTTGTATAGATATAGTTTGAGTCCTGGGAAAGGATAATATATAGTTTTAATCCCGAAAATCAACCCTGGTGGGGGTGAAAATGGGGTTGAAAGTTTGTATGGAGAATTTTTAACCGCAGAAACGATTTAGATAGAAATGAGTATGGAGATAATTTGAGTCTCGAGAAACGTCATAGGATAGTTTTCAAACCCTTGTGGGGGTGAAAAGGGGGTTGGAAGGTGGTATGAGGATTTTTTTACCGCTGAACTGATTTAGATGAAAATTGGTATAGAGATAGTATGGGTCTCGAGAAATGACAAAGGATAGTTTCTTCTTCAAACTCCCCCCCCATCATACTTTAGAACCGTAGGTCCAAAAAAAATAGAAAAAAATAATGGAAGTGACGCTTGAAAGGTACTTTCAATAAAAACTATCCATACATATAATAAAGCTGAATAGGGTCGAAAGTCTATTCATGGAATATACTTATTCGAAAAAAAGTTGGCTGGAGATACTTAGAATCGATAACAGAACACGTTCCAAGAATTTTTAATTAGTTAACGGCTGAACGGATAATGATGAAATTTTGTGTAGAGATAGTTTGAGTCCCGGTAAAGGACAAAGAATAGTTTTCATCCCGAAAATCAAACCTGGAAGGGGTGAAAAGGGGGTTGAAAGTTTATATGTTGAAAGTTGGTTTTGAAATAATTTGTAATTTTTTGGTCAAGGTGTTCATATTTATAACATGTTACCCGTCGATGCTTTAAATTTACCTTTACCCGCTCTTAAGAAATATTTAAAAATGTCATGAATGTCAAAGGGTTATTGCAGGTTCGAGGACTATATATGACGGACAAAGATGCATGGCCCAAACCAAAAAACTACTAAGTACAAAATCATCTAACATTTATAGGACACCGTTTAGGTAGGAAAACATATCAAACGTTTTGTGAAGGAGTCAGATTAGGATTTATTTTTCTTAATAATTAAACAATAGGTACATTATCTGTCTCTCAAGCTGTTTTGATATGTCTTCTTGAAGAACTACGCATTATTTTGTATCTTTAAGATCTAATAATGTATTACTGTTTTGAAAAAAATAAGTCCCGTCGAATTTCTTTTCGGTCATAATGCTTCTTGGGCCAGAGGTGTAGGGTTAGAAGCGGTGGTAGTTTTGGTACGCAGTTCCTTATCGGACGGTTCGCGGATGGGGGCCTAGGTGAAAAAAAGTCACGTGACCGTTACGAAAAAGCGTCACGTCACAAAAACGCGACACCCGTACGATTGAGAAACATGTAAAATGGAATGAAATAAAAAATATATAAAATAGAATAAAGTGAAGTGAAGTGTAGTGAAACTGAGAAGTGACAAAGTGATAAAAGTCGAGAATTTTAAAAATGTCGAAAATGTCAAAAATGTCCTAAATTTCGAAAATGTCAAAAATTGCAAAATTTCTAAATTTCCGAAATTTTCAAAATTTCTAAAAAATGCAAAAAAAGTTAAAACCACTAAATTTACGAAAAAGTCAAAAAATAAATAAAATTAAATAACATAAAATCGCATTCGATTCACACACTTTCCACGACACTCACGTATTTTATTTTTCTCTGACGTTCATTAGTGCATTGTAATGTGCTTACATTGACGAATAAATATCTTGATCTACACCAATATCACAAATCCTCTATTTCGCGTTCGGAACCGTATGTTATTAATTACCAACATTATTGCAACCAGTAACGTAACATCAGTGTATTATCTGTGACAGTGTGGTAAAAACGTATGAAAATTCATTACCTACGGTAACGTAATCAAAATCCGCCACCCCGACCGCCGGCTCCCCCCCCCCCCCCCCCCCCCGACCGCCGGCGCAATAATGTTGGTCATGGCGGTGTAATGGCGGTCATTCTAATGGTTTCAATGGATTTTTAATATGTGTGTAGGTAAAGCAGTGTATGCTTCTGTACATAATTAGGCCTTATTACCGAACAGTTACATCGCCATGTTCGTCCGTCTGTCCGCGATCTAGCTCAGTTACCGTTCGCACTAGAAAGCTGAAATTTGGTGAGGCCTGATAAGAACTTTCAATAAAAACTATATTGAATAAAATCGGTTCAGCCGTTTTTGAATTATTAGTCAAAAACGCATAGTGAAAGAAAGTGCCGAATAGTAAAATGACGTAAGCGCCGCGACCTTTTGAACGGATGTTTTGTAACAGGGCAGCATCTACGAAACTCTACACTGAGCATCGCCCGACATGCTCTTGGCCGGTTTTTTTGCATTGTTATCCCGGAAATCACCCCTTAAGGATTACTAATTCCAATTCCAGGCAGCATCTACGAAACTCTACACTGAGCATCGCCCGACATGCTCTTGGCCGGTTTTTTTTGCATTGGTATCCTGGAAATCACCCCTTAAGGATTACTAATTCCAATTCCAGAAAATCCCCAGCCAGGTTATACGTAGCCTATAAAAATTCAACGTCTAAAAGGGGGTAGCCACTACCCTCGATTGAGTTACATTTGCATGGGTCATGGACCCCCCCCCCGCTCCAAGTGCACATCTAATAGAAAAAAATAATTTTGCATTTGTGACCCCCCCCCCCCCCCATTTCAACCGCGCCTGTTCTTACCTTTCATTCTTTGACTGATTTGACGGGAGGATCGATTTGGATGATATTTGCCACGCCACACATGAACGTATAAATACAAAAGTGGTCCTGTATCGTCCGACTCTCTATATCGTTAAAATAGTGCCAAAAATAAAAATATAATAAAAATAAAGTATTCATTTATGAGTGTAGTTTCATTTAGTGGTAATTGTAAAATATTTTATTAGGACTACTGTCCTCTAGCGTATCCATCTGTCAACTTTACTTCAAGTTCCGCCTCCAGGGTAGCGGGAGAGAAATTAGGGGTGAATTAGCCGCTTACTGACACAGACCGAATTCCACGCGGGCGGAGCCGCGGGCACAGCTAGTATAACATATTCTTTATTGAGCACCTCAAAATAAATAAACACACAAAATACAAGTTACAAACAGTAAAAGCAGAGGTAAAACTATTGGCGGTCTTATCGCTAAAAAGCGATCTCTTCCAGACAACATTTGGGAAGCGGAAACTATTAAAAATAATCAGAAACACGTAGATAGGTGGTGTAGGTGTAAGTGTATGTATTGATTAACAAGCACAATACCAGAAACTATTACTTCGTCACACTGTAAATAATTCATATTTAAAGTAAGATAAGTAAAGGACTAGACTAGAGATAAATATGGAAAATAAATCTCAAATAATAATAATAAGTAAACTATGTTTTGGCATACATCTACAATCTTTTGATGCTGCTGCCACTGACAAGGCCAGACACAGGGTCTTACAGCACCGCATTGTCGTGTAGCCCTACCCCTCCCCTGCTTCGAGGAACAAAGAAAATCTAGGAGACTTATCATACTAGAAACCGGTTCATTTTTTTCTATTAAAATACGCCGCAACTTTTTTTGCATTGCGGCATCGCCATTTTGTGTTCCCCCCAGTAAAGACGTGACTAATTATATAATATATATATATATATATATCTCATCTAGGAGACTTATCGAACTAGGTTCAGTGTCGTGGGCTCTTGTACTATACGAAATATCATTTGATATTTACCAGTCGCTTTTCGGTGACGGAAAACATCGTGAGGAAACCGGATCTAATCCCAACAAGGTCTAGTTTCCCCTCTGGGTTGAAAGGTCAGATGGCTGTCGCTTTCGTAATAACTAGTGCCTACGCCAATTCCTGGGAATGAGTTGCCGAGTGGACCGCAGGCTCAATAGAGCAAAAAGCTGGGACAAACGCTAGGTGGAAGATTATTGTCATATCTGACGTAGCCAGCTCTTAGTCCATATTAAAATCATATTAAACTGTTAGTAACTCAATGCAATGCGCTGTGTATTTGTGAGGCCTAAGTTTATAAAACATGCGCAGATCATTACGAACACTCTATCAGCCTAGTTACTTCTTCTTACGTACTCTTAAAGCTACTACTTTGGAATCAATTTATTTACTTCAGCGACAATATTAATTTCAGCATCTAAGAACCTCGGACTGTAGAGTGTCGACGCTCCCCGGTTATTGGCCAATTATATGAGCCCCTCACCGACTTGCGGCATTAATCCAGGAACTTGGCTCCAAGTGCATTACAGTTGCCCGACTCCCCCCTAACTTAGCCGGAATGGCCCGAACTTACAACTTAGATTTGTTATGATTGCTCCTATGACTTAAGTTGGAGTGGGATCAAGAATGGCGCTAGGATGTAAGTTTATTATGCTCGTTGTTGTTAAGTGTATACGTGTTGTTTTTAAAGTGCTATAAACGTGAAACGGCTGTGAGTAGGATGTGCGAAGGTGGCCGTATAGGTAAATATAGTTTAGCCAGGGTTTGTTTCACTTCAAGCATAGACAGAGGGAATCATACTGTCCTTTTCTTACATAAGTACCCTCACCGCTAAAAAAGGGATGAGTATAGCTTATTACTTCTACTGTTATATAGTGTTTTACTAACTACTACTACTACAGTACGAGTAGTAGTAGTAAAACACTATTGTACCTACAAGAAAACAAAACGAGAGACATATAACTTAACATATAAGTCCAAGGCGAACTTATCCCTTTAAGGGATTTCTTCCAGTTTAGCTTCAAGTTTCTGATTAAATAATATTAGGTTAAAATAATATTTACTCACAATTTTTCCCTAAGTTGTAGTAAAGTAAGGTGCCTGTATGTTCATGAGGAAGGGCATATTATTATTATTATTTTTGTGCTATATCCTTACTTAAGATCACGGTCTGCGGTTGACGCTGAATGCAGCGAACAGCACCATGTTACATAGAAACCTTTGTATCCGTACAAATAGACGCTGTGCGTAAAATTGTGTGCGTCAGGCGTCAACCGAAGTAGAGTTTGTATTTCTCGAATAGATGTACTGTTTTTCTTGATTTCTGGATAATCCTGAATACGACCTATCTTTGCGACAAAAGTTGCAAAGATTTTTCCAGTTCGTGCCTAACTCTAGGAGAAATCGAAGGATCCACTTTGTAATAAAAATAAATCGAGATCTTCTCAACTGAATCACCATTGAAGATGAATTTGTTAGAAACGCCTTCTCCTATTTCCACCAAACAGCAAACCCGCTTGAGGCAATCGATCACAAAACGACGCAATAAAATCAAATGATTCTGGCGGCAGTTTCATAGGCTGCTAAAATCTTATATGTATTGGATTGCTAATGTTATGCTCGCTCCTCGAGCGTAAGCAAATTATGTAGAATGGAGTGAAATGCAACTAAGTATATGATTTGTCTCTTAGGTCTGGGAAATAATCTTTAACATCCGTTTCTTAACCGCGCGACGAATTTTTCGATCAACCCACAATAAAATCACAACATATTATAGGGTAGTGTGATGTGGAGGAGTACGTCTGCGGGAAGACTGGCTTCGTGCTGAGGGTACACCAGCTGCGGTCGCATTACGTGCACTTCAGCTTGTTAGTGGTGCGCGTGCGGCGGCCGCTGCGCTTTTGGACCCGGGGTATGTCCTTAAACTACGTCCGGACTTTGGTATGTCCTTAAACTATGCCAAAAAGAGAGGTATGGGCACTGCGAATGGCATCTCGCTTAGTGTGGTAGGGCACGTTCAGTGAATGTCATCTCGCTCAAATCTGGAGCAGAGCCCGACTGGGGAAGTACCTCCACCTTACAGAAAACCACAGCCAAATAGCACTAGACCCTACTCATAGTGTTGTGTTCCTGCTGGTGAGTAAGGTTGCCAAAGAGCTCAAAGAGGACCCAGTGTGTTGACGATGAGGGACCATCTTGTTCCTTTAGCCGTCAACACAGTGAATCCTTCCTTTTGTAATGGGTCGGCAACGCGCATGTGACTCCTGTGGAGTTACAGGCGTCCATAGGTTATGGTAGCTGCTTACCATCAGGCAGGCCGTATGCTTGTTTGCCACCGTCGTAGTATTAAAAAAAAAAAAAAATGGTGTCGCTATAGACGGAGAGCAAGCCACGTTACATATGACACAATAATGAGAGAGACGAAACCTCTCCCGTTAGTTTGCTATACTATGCTTATTTCTAGATCCAGATTCCTGGCAGCTGTAAAGTGGTGGAGGTGAAAGAATATAAACCACTTTAAGAATACAAATCCTAGAGTTCTGGTTTTGATGCAATATTATGAGAAATGATATAAATAATTAGATTATATCATTGCCAAACTTTCTGGTGGGGGAAAGTAGTCCAAAACGACGTATTATGTAATTTATAGTTTGTACTTTTTCTCTTTTCTAAATAATAAGCAATGTTTGTTTGTTCTTATGTTAAAATATAGCCCCCGTCGTCTATAAATAAGACAACTTCGGCAGTTTCTACCTATTTTGGTATTACTGTATTACTGGATCTAGCAATAAGGATAGTGTTGCAGTCTTACTAGACGGTTTTCGTTGCTCTCATTATTGTGTCATAATTGACGTGGCCAGCTCTTAGTCCACTAGTGCAGACTGCTGGCCGAAAGTATTTCTTGAGAGCTTAGCTTTAGAGCTTGGTATTTCTCTTAAACTATAACCTATTGTTGGTTAAACTAACCTTGGTTTGACATGTTTTCTTATAGAACAACGCATTTATATGTAAAAAAACACACAATGTCTAAAAATATAATAAAATTAAAAGTAAACGAAAACAAAAACTAGGAAAACACAAACATGAAACACTATCTCCACGCCTGGTAAGTACCCGGCGCAAACGTTCCAAAAACACTGGCCGCATTTCCGCGTTGAATGGCCAGTGATATACGCTGCACGAGGTACGAACCGGACCTAGGATTATATGTATGTATTTTTAAGTTTTGATGTACTGTTGTTTTGAAAAAATAAGTCCCGCCGAGTTCCTTGCCGGTCATAACTCTTCTCGGTTCAGAGGTGTAGTGACTTTATTGTATTCTGTAATTAATGCGAAGGTGTGTCTGTTACCTCTTCAAGCTTAAAGCTCTGAACCGATTTAGATGAAATTTAGATAGTTTTAGTCCCGGGGAAGGACCCTTTTTATCCAGAAATCATTATTTGCGGGGGTTAAAAAGCCAATGAAAGTTTGTATGAAAAATCACTAATTTCACTTGGACGAAGTCGCGAACAAAGCTATTCAAAAATAAAAATAAAAGGGTATATGCGAAGTAAAAAATATCAACTTGATTTGTTTTAATATCAAGGACAAATACATATACAAGGCAAAAAGTACTCCGTTTTGTCAATGAAATCCCTGAATCCCTAAGTGGAAAGGGTAATCTAGTGTTGGTCCGGATTTTGAAATAAAATATGCAAATGCAGGGAAACGGTGACAAACGCCAGAGCAATGGCGTCGCGGTCGGCTGCTTGCGCACGGTGGGCAATAGGGATGTGCATTTATAGTCCGTTTAAAATCGTATTTAGTTTTTATTAAAGAAAAAAGGGTTGTTCACAGTTGGAAATGTCACCCTTATTGTGACACATTAAAACAGAACAGCTTTTGATTACCTACGCTTAATGCCTATATTATATTAGCTGTCATAATCCACCAAATCATGTTTTTTTATCGGTGGATTTTGACAGCTGCTATCAAAAAGACGTTTCGCCACGGTGCTGCCATCTTTATTAAAAAAAAGGGTTTTTTCACAATTGAAAATGTCACCCTTATTGTGACACATTAGAAAAGAACTGCTTTTGATTACCCACGCTTAATGCCTATATTAACAATTTCATAAATCATTTTCGCGGTTTCTGATTGCGGGAATGCTAGAATTAAGTTAATTTGCCCTAAATCGTATAAATTACATTTGAATTTTTGTATGAAGTATCTCCTCTCGACCTCGTTTTGGACACGTTCTACCATAATATGAAACATATCTTCTGTTACTTCACATTCAGTACAATTTTGGTGACTGACTTTTACCCATAATATGTCCGAAACTATTTAAAGGTATATGTCCGGATTGCAGCTTGATGGCAGTGACAACATCCGATCTGGCCATATCTAACCCCACAAACCACGGGAGAGACAGAGAGTTACTTTCACATTTAAGTAAGGATTACTAGATTTTTTTTCTAGCGAATCTTTGTCACATCACTACAAACACCGCCTGAATAAATCAATGCAAAAACTCACTTGGCTCGACTCTGTAGTAAGACTAGAAGACTTTGAAAGTGTCTTATGACACTCGGGCGTGTTCCTGTTTCAGCCCAGCTTTAATTTACGGCATTTCTAGTGCCAATTCGGCACTGGCGCGATGTCAAAACTTGTCAGTTTTGAGGGAATAAACCTAGCTAGTTCTTGGAGGGGAAAATTAAGAAATATGAGATTCGGATGGAGGGTTTGCTTTGTATGTGTAATTTCTATGTATAATCAAAACTGGAACTACCAGTTAAATGAAAAAAAATCTGTATTTCTGAAGCCCGGAAGTTAAGATGTCCGACTTTCAATCCAGAGGTCTCGGATTCAAATCGCGTACCACTGGGTTTTTCGGAACTTATGTACTTATCATTTAATATTTACCTGTCGCGTTTCGGTGACGGAAAAGATAGTGAGGAAACCGGATCTAGATGAAAGGTCAGATGGCAGTTCTTTCATAAAAAACTAGTGCCTACGGTAATTCATGCGATTAGATTGCCACGCGGACCCCAGGTTCAATTGAGCCGTGGCAAAAGGCTGGGATAAACTCTAGGAGCAGGTTCTAATTCTTGTACGATCACGGACTTTAATTGTTGTGCCATTTAAAGTTCACTTCACAGTAGACATTTCACAGATTAAGTACTAAACAAAAGAAAATAGTGGGTGTGCTTAGCTCTAATGTTGTATGGAAACGTTGCATTTTGTGACTATGCGCTGGCACTTGCTACAGTAGGCCTAGCACATGAGTGTATCGACTGTATATCGCGGTCGAGATAGACATCTATCACTGTCTAACTGTATTCATCAGAAAGTGACAGATGTCTATCTCGACCGCGAGATACTGTGACACTCATGTGCTAGGCCTACAGTTGATCTTTAGGTAGTCTTCAGTGGATGAAGACCGAGAGGCCCCGAGAGGCGAGATGTATTTGGTGGGGGTAAGGGGGGCAGTTTGACTCCGCCGCGCTCCGATTGAAACCATTTATTTCCTACCCAGTGTGTTGACGCTGAGGAACCCTCTTGTTCCTTTAGTCGTCAACACAGTGAATCCTCCTTTTTGTAAAGGGTCGGCAACGCGCATGTGACACCTCTGGAGTTGCAGTCGTCGATAGGCTATGGTAGCTGCTTACCATCAGCCTGCCCGTATGCTTGTTTGCCACCGTCGTGGTATTAAAAAAAATTAAAGTCTGTAACTGTACTAAGTGTAAATTTTGTAAGCTACTTGGGTACCTATTTATTTCAGTTCCGTAGTCAACTAGGAATCCTTTTAGTCTATGTATATAGTTACTTACTTATAGTCTATCTAGTATGTCCGTCCGTCCGTTTGTCCGTCTGTCCGTCTGTCCGCGGTCTAGCTCACTGACCGTTCGCACTAGAAAGCTGAAAGGAGATCGTCAATTTTTGTTAGGTGATCAGGCCCAGATTATTTAGGACCGTTTAGGAATGATTCTGACATTTAAATAATCGTCATAATTTCTAAATCAGGATGGTGGTAAAAAAAGTGCGAAATCTAATGGGAAAATTGAAAAATCATGCATTTAAAACTTGAATCTGACAAGGCCAATATTTGAAAGCGTGCATGCCTATGATTTATATATTAATGTAAAAAAAGTACCGGTTTTTTAAAGAAAATGTACAAAAACGGACTTAAAAACAAAACGGGAATCATGATGAAATAGTAAAAAGTCATATTTTGATCGTTTTATAGTTCCTGTATTTCGATAAACAAAGACGGCTGTCAAACCATCGTTGATACTATTAACTGACCATTCCTAACACCTATTGCAAAGGGAGAAGGTTTACCACCGTTAAGTGCGATACCACTAGTGTCTGACACTGCAAAATTGAAAAAAAGATGCGTTTCGTTATCGAAAGAGTATTATATTATGCCATTATGAAACCCACTTTTAATATTCAAACTCCGATCAAAAATGCAAAAATACGCATTTTCAATCTTTAGGCGTTTTAATACAGTCTATTTCTAATTTAAACTTCCGTATTCGTAGGCATTGTTCTAACTTTCCGAACAGTATCAAAACGCAGATTATGTAACGGTAGACATTGACAGTGTCAAACCAAAAAACAAACCCGTTTCAGTCCAGGTGAAGTTAAACTTTATGCCAATGGCTTAAGGACGTTAACGACTTGTCTTGCTGTATTTTAATCGCGGAAATATCAACATAATGTTTATTTATTTAGTATTTCTAATTCCCGTTTCATTTTTTTGTAATATTTTGTCTACTTCAGTAATAAAATGAGTATTTATTTTACAATGAAGTACAAACTGTATACGGTTTATATCAGTTGGCCCAGAATTGACCATTTCCTTTGGTATCAATATGTGCATTAATCACGCCGACAAAGTGGTGGAATAAAAATTGGAAAAATGTTCCGTAGTCAACTAGGAATCCTTATAGTCTATGTATATAGTTACTTACTTATAGTCTATCTAGTATGTCCGTCCGTCTGTTTGTCCGTCTGTCCGTCTGTCCGCGGTCTAGCTCACTGACCGTTCGCACTAGAAAGCTGAAATTTGGTATCAATATGTGCATTAATCACGCCGACAAAGTGGTGGAATAAAAATTGGAAAAATATTTAGGGTGCCTACCGCACACATGAAGTGGGGGTGAATTTTTTTTTCGCTCCAACCCTATCGTGTTGGGTATCATTGGATAGGTCTTTCACAAAGAATAAAGGTCTTTTAAAACATTTTTTTGATAAAACTATCGGTTTTCGTTAATAATAGCTCTGAAAGTTAAAAAAAAGAACCCATCTAACCTGCTCTACCTTCAACGAAAACTATATTGAATAAAATTGGGTTTGAGTTATCACTCAAAAACGCATAGTGAAAGGATGTAAGTGCTGGATAGTAAAATGACGTAAGCGCCACCAAATATCTCTTAATAAACGACCTTTTGAACGGATGTATCGTAACAGGCCGGCAACTACGGAACCCTACACTGATCCCATGATCCGACATACTGTTGGTCAGTTTTTTTAGGTACACGCCAAGATACACCTACTCGTACAAGTATTATATTCAATTACATATTTGTATCATAACAAAAATGTTTTGCTACAATATTGTAACAATCTACAAATAGGTATATTCTTCTTCAGGCACATGTTTGACCATCGGTGATCAGACAAAAGTGAATAGCAATAAGTGAGTATCTTCAGCACGCGCTAGTATTAGGAAAAAAATCATACCGGCACACGTATGCACTTACGTTAAGACCCATTTACACATTGATTAGTGTTAAATGCGAGTTCATACATTTGTTACTAAACACAAGTGGAAAATGTATGGACTCGCACTTAACACTAATCAATGTGTAAATGGGCCCTTACGCTCCGTACACTAGGATAGCTTTTCGGTTGCTTTGAACTTCGTCTTATGACATTTAGAATATTTAAGTTCCCAGGCTTCATTACGCAATTCAGACCATTATATCCTATTACAGAGACCAAATTCTGCTATTCTCAAAGCTTGCAGACCATACCCGATAGTTCTCGGGTCACAGCCGGCTCATAGCATATCTCCGCGAATCGAATTACCTCACCCCACGGCGACAGGTTGACTGAAAATTGACTGAATGTAATCAAATGATAGAACTATCAAAATGCAATTGCAAATTTATTGTTCCATGTGTGGCCTGTAAATTTTAGGAAAATAATAGCTAATTTTCTTGTAACACATTACCAACGTTACGGCAAAATATTTTAAACTGACAGCCTTAAAGTACTTATAGACGGCGAGAGCTAGCCATGTCAGATATGACCAGACATAGAATTTAATGTGGCAAAAATGTCAATTAACTAGGGACTTCCTTCTAATATCAAATTTATCGATAACTTTCGAAGTGACATTTCATAATAAATATTAAGTTTAATGGGTAAAGTAAAAATTAACATGTATGCTGATAACTATTACCTATAGCTATTATGTGATGGTAATTCGTTATATATAAGCTCTAATTGGTTTTTTTTATTTCAACAAAATTGTTTTTACGACTAAAACAAAACGAATGAAAATATTTTTCCTAATCTATTTATAAATTAATGATGTATGCTCTATATTGTATAACTAGCTGTGCCCGCGGCTCCGCCCGCGTGGAATTCGGTCTTTGTCAGGAAGCGGCTAATTCACCCCTAATTTCTCTCCCTCCCCCTGGAGGCGGAACTTGAAGGTCTTGAAGTAAAGTTGCCAGATAAGTACGCTAGCTAGAGGACAGTAGTCAAGATAAAATATTTTACAATTACCACTCAATAAAACTACACTCCAAAATCAATAGTTTTTTTCGTCCTTATTAAATTTTTTTGTCACGATTTAAACGACATAGAATATTAGTAGATGTATATCGGACGATACAGTACCACTTTTGTATTTATACGTCCTCTACTGTACCTATTCATATTATGTCCATGGCAAATATCATCCAAATCATTATAAATATTATTTGAAACGGGATATTTACCATGTATATTTGTGTTTACGAGCACCCGATATTTCGGCGCAGTTTCATGCACCATCATCACGGAATAACTAACGTTGCGGCGAGTTTTAGTAGTCTACCCACACACCGTAGCGATCTACCCTCTTTCGAGTTCGCTTTTTTCGGGTGCTCGTAAACACAAAAATATACATGGTAAATATCCCGTTTCAAATTATATTTATAAAGTGGATGACAATGTGAGCTTGAAATCATATATCATCCAAATTGATCCTCCAGTCAAATCAGTCTAAAATGAAAAGGTAAGAACAGTTGCGGTTGCAGCCTAAAATGGGGGGGTGTAATTATGAAATTGGGGGGGTCACTAATGCAGAAATGATTTTTTGAGGGGTCAGTAATGATTTTTTTATTTGACGTGTACGATTTGGGGGGGGGGGTTACATGGGACATCGGACACCGCGCCTGGGTAAGAAATATACACATAAAAATTCATACTTCATATCATAACATTTAGGTCTAATATTAGTTAGAATACTTAACGTATGTTGTCGCCACGGCACTTTGGCAGCATCACGACGACGATTCCTAGCAACACCGCGCGTGACGTATATCCGGAGCTGTCAAACTGAACGTCATAAAAGCGCCAGCACGTGGCTGGAGCGACGACTTGCCTTCTAGCCGCCGCCAGCAACAGACCTTTAACTATATACTCAGTGTATCGGGGTTCTAAGTATACCTGTATAGTGTAATCTGTTATAATTATATTTCTCCTACCATCATTTGTGGTCGTATTAAGTATAATATGATTTAATTATTATACTTAATACGATCGGTTTGTTACCTCTGCTTGTAATTTGTGGAATAATAAATAAATGTGTTAATATTGCTTGGTGTTTATTTTACGTAAGATTAGAGAAAAGGAGAATAGATATCTAAATCGTGAGGCTGAGTATTTACATGCACTGTGCAATGTGTGGCAATTAATTTATTGTCGTTTAATTTTGTTTTACTATTGAGTCAATAATTCATTTAAATTTGTTGATATCCGTACCCCAGTTAATTTGGCAAAATCCTTCCTGAGTGGCTTATTCATGTCACAACGTATTAATTTCAGCGCCATCTGTTAGTTAAGCAGGGTACTCGTTAGTCTTAGGACATATTTGGAAAAAAAGTTTGCACCTCCTTCCTAAGTAGCGCCATAAGATTCAGGTGCAAAATTAACTCAAGCGAGTGTAGTGGCTACCCCCCTTTTAGAGGTTGAATTTTTATAGCCTACCTATGTATACCTGGCCGGGGATTTTTTTGACAATTGGAATTAGTAATCCTTAAGGGGTGACTTCCGGGATAAAAATGCAAAAAAAACCGGCCAAGAGCATGTTGGGCCATGTTCAGTGTAGGGTTCCGTAATTGCCACCCCGTTAAAAAACATCCGTTCAAAAGGTCGTTAAGGGATATTTGGCGGCGCTTACGTCATTTTACTATCCGGCACTTACGTCCTTTCACTATGCGTTTTTGACTGACAACTCAAAAACAGCTGAACCGATTTTATTCAATATAGTTTTTATTGAAACTACCTTTCAGGCTTCAGGCTTCCGTTATTTTTATCAATTTTTTTGGACCTACGGTTCAAAAGTAAGATTTTTAAGATAAAACTATCCTTTATTGTCCTTTCTCGAGACCCATACTTATCTCTATACCAAATTTCATCTAAATCAGTTCAGCAGTAAAAAAATCCTCATACCAACTTCCAACCCCCTTTTCACCCCCACAAGGGTTTGAAAACTATCCTAAGACGTTTCTCGGGACTCAAATTATCTCCATACTAATTTATATCTAAATCGTTTCAGCGGTTAAAAAATCTCCATACAAACTTTCAACCCCCTTTTCACCCCCACCACGGTTGATTTTCGGAATTAAAACTATCCATTAACCCTTCCCGGGACTCAAACTATCTCTATACAAAATTTCATCAAAATCCGTTCAGCCGTTTTCACGTGATGCGCGGTCAAATAAACAGACAAACAGATAAACAGACAAAAATTCTAAAAATTGTTGGAACGTGTTCTGTTATCGATTCTAAGTATCCCCAGCCAACTTTTTTTCGATTATCTTCGATGTACAGACTTTCGACCCTCTTTAGCTTTTTTATATGTATAGATATAGATAGATAGATAATATATGCAACTTACAAATTCATATTATATGTACATCCTAACTGTCATAAGGATATCGATAAATTTATATCGTTGGGAAGTCCCTGTGACATTTTTATTCCTGCCACAAAAACTTCTATGTCTGGATATGACACAATAATGAGAGCGACGAAACCCCTCTCGTTAGTTTGCTATACTATGCTTATTTATAGATCCGGTAAAGTACTTACATACATGTATATCGATGTGTGTTCAGATATACCGTGCACATTTACAATGAAATGGGAATTATAGTATGATCTGGCCACCCTGTGCCTTATGTTTATCAATTAACAGGTCTCGCACCCAACTACCCAGAGGAAGTAATATCTCAGATTAATAGTGGTCAGGAATTTTAGGTTATGTTTTTACCTAAAATTTACTAGATCATTTGAGGCGAAAATCCAGTAAGCATTGGGGAACGGTGGGACGCAGGTAGCCCTAAGGTTCGTTTATTGGCCATTCAACTAAGACTCGCCGTCGTACCGTAAGCACGATCTTTAAGCCCGACCTGAATACTGAAGATCTAATTAACGCGATCTAACGAGCACAAGTATATTGTTACAATATTTTTTTGAAGGTGAGTCCAACCGCTAATGTAGGTACTAGGACATTGCTAGCCCTTTATATAACTAATAATGATATACAACAGGAAATATCATGAAGCTAATATTAAACGTAAATATTAAATGTCCTTACAGATCATGCAACATCAACGCTTCCAAGTGCTTTGGTTTCATCAGAAAATTTGTACAAAAACACCTAAATTTTACGTGTTTGCGTATCATGTTACCTTAAGCCTAAATTATCATATTTTTTGACATGATACCTGCCAACTGCCCCTTAGCTGTCATGGCGATGCCAGTCATGGTCATGCTCACAATCGTCACAAATAAATTGTTCAGATTCCTTTAGTCTCCCGATAGCTTAAAGCATTGATGGTGAATTTTCGTTATCATTGTAGAAAAGCCCAATTTCATCAACAACTGGTCAAACCCCTGGATCGTCCTACGTTGAGGTTACAATCTTATAATCACGTGGTGTCGGTCACTTTTAGATACTAGAGAAATATAGCAGTTCCCGAGGTCTTTAATTATCAGCGTTGGGGCTACGGGTTGCCACGACTCATGCTGAGTGGCAACTAATTTACTCAAATTGTATTTTTTTTATTTTTGTTTTGTATTCTAGTTGTGTTTCTCTTTGCATCAAATAGACATTTTCATTCCAAACCATTTGTAATATCCTTCCATTTTTTAAGGTTTTTGGCTTCCTCCAGATTGAAATGGGAAGACCTGCAAAATTTTCCGTGACCTGCTCACCCATACCACACATAGCAGCCGTATTCAGCCATTTTATTTACCGTATTCCCAACATTCTTTAGTAGTAGTTCTCATACCACAACTAGCCTGTTTAAAAGCTTCTTTACAGTCCTTAACCTTGCAGTTATGGTGGATCAATTTGCCGAATAAATGGAAATAAAAATTTTTCGCGTCAAAAATTTTTTTCTTCTACTTTTTCTTAGTTGCAATACGCCCAATTATGCCCTTAAACGCTATCACCACTATTTTTGTTACATCCTGTATATATCTCGTCGAATATACACTGGTTAGTATGGACATTTGACTCGAGTGCGCTCGGTCGGTGAGAATATGTGGATAGCCGTCGATAGAAATGACCGCTACGCTTACTTTTATCTGGTGATTTGCTTTGATGAGGCGTGGGAGGAATTCAAGTTACGCATTATTGAAGGGAAGAGAGTTATAAATTTATAATAGAGCGCTAAAAAAATGTGGTGTTTGAATAAGTTTCAGAAGAATAAGTTTAGATGGCGTTCACAGCGTTGACGCAATTTATATAAAATACAAGGGTAATCAAAATAGTGGTGAACCTTTTCATAATCGTTATCGTATTCTGTAGGCCGATGATATATTTATCATGTCGCGTGGATAAAATTAAGGTGATCGTAATTATCGTATTAGCGATAAAAATGACGGCAACTGTCATTTTATACACTATCCACACTAATAGGGCTGGCATGATGTAGCTGTTGGTTAGATTCCTGATGAATATTTAGAATACTATACAAAAACCATGTGTTTTTGTTTTATTATAAAGCTACAAATAAACTAAAATGACCAGAAAAACCAAGATTCTAATCAAATTAAGTTCGAACAGAATTGTTTGTCTCCGAATAATAAACCCAGAAGGAATCGATGGCATTTACGGCCCCACGGCAGCCGCTGACCACAATTCAGCCCAAGCACAGCGAACTATAACATCCATTTAATTAAGGGACGGTTGCAAACACTGCTTGATGTCAGTGTTGGACGTAATCGATTACGTTTTGTAATTAATTATCAATTACTTGTAATTAGTAATTACATGTAATTTGTAATTGCAATATTTTTTTCTCAATTGCTTTTAACTGGAACTTCGATACATGTTAGAAAGAAGTTAATTTGACGTTTTGTAGGCACAAATTAGGCAATTTTGTGTAGTTTTTACAACTGAATTGAAAAACAATCAAATAATAGGAAAATATTTTTTGGTTAATTTTTTTTAATCCTGGAATAAATTCGTTTGACCATTCTGTTTGAATATATCGTTGAAAAGAGCGATTTTAGAAAACAGTTTATATCAGTCTTTGAGCTTCTTTTTAATCATTTTATACGACTGAATAAAAATAACATTAAAAAGTAAGAAAAAAATATTGAAACTTTTACATTTTATAATTCAATTACTTTTTGCCCAACACTGCTTAATGTAAGTACGTTCAAATTTATTGTGATGGACATTCAATCAACTACTCAACACCCACATCTTTCAACTATTTGAGAACTTTGTTTTGAGCTTTCCTAGCCTTGTCGGTAGTCACCCTGGTACCAGGTTCGAAACCTTTTTAAGGGCATTTGTTTGTGTGTTTCTGATTATCACAGATATTTGTTCCTGAGTATGGATGTTTTCTATACATTTAAGTATTTATCTATATATATCTATAATATATACCTATCGTCGTCTCGTACCCACAATTTAAGCCATTAAGCTTGCCGTGGGACTAGGTCGGTTTGTGGAAGATTGACCCATAATAAATATTTATTGTAGATTGCGAAAGTTCGACAAATCTCTTTATAAATTGCAGCTATTCTTATAGGCATAGTTATTAATCTTATTATCCATCAAAATGCTGCTCTCACACCCAGTCAAATAAGCAAAATTTCCGTGAAAATTCCCCTAATTTTCCTGTGAAAGAAATAGCTAGAAACTTTAGCATCTTTTGAGATTTATAGCTGAGCCCCGGCAGCATAACCACAATTGGGCACAAGAACACATCGACTTAACTAATGAACGGTTGCTCCAGAAACTACGTACATAATGTAGATACCTGAGTACATAGGGGGGTATCGAAATCTCTACATAACAGCTTTATTTTAAAATGTTTAAAGTATGTCATCGTGACCGGCAAAGTAGATGGAAAAAGACCTCGTGGACGCAGCCCTATACGTTGGTCTGACCAGATCCGCACCACTCTCAACTCGACCTTGCACCACGCCCTCCACACCGCCAGAGACAGAAACAGGTGGAGAAAGATCGTACGTCAAAAAGTGATGCAGAGGGGTGGTCACGACCCTCAGTACTGAGGAATACGACACAAGGAGGAGGGAAAATGTGTTCGAAGTTTGTTAGGTCTCTGTCAGGATACTGCTAATGATACTCTATTGATATAAAATATTACTTGTTAACACAAAATAGGGTGCTGTAATGAACTAAAGCCCAAAATTCACTAGAATATTAACTAACTACTCTGTGGCTGTGTGTGTTTCGATCGCTTTAATTAAACGCAGAGCCTGGACCCGAGTAAGTTTGCCCGCCCGTTACCGGACTCTCGGCCTTTGATGGAGTCCGACCAATATTTAATTGGTCCTTATTATAAAGCTAAACAGGATCTATGCTAACGGCGTTAATGAGGTGCGATTGGTGTGAGCGTGTGTGCCAGTGTCTCATCAGCGTTGATAGTCCTGCATGATAAAATGGTATGAGATATTGAAAATTCACTTTGATTTTTTAAATGCTTTTGGTTAATTTAGGGTATTTTTATTTTAAATATGTTGTCTTTAAGAGTTGAAAAAAAATTACTTTATTTTTAAATTAAGTATTTAAGGGACAAATAAAAAAATGGTTGTGCTTAATCCGGTCATCCATCTCTGTGCTGTTTTCAGTGTTTTGTGTTTGTGTTTCTGACCTTTGCCTAACAATAGTTCTGTAAGTTTTTTGTATGTACTAACACTTTTATGGGTTATGCCCGAAATAAATGATTATTTAATTTAATGATCTGTGAGAAGTGTGAGAGAGTATGTGAACAGATTGTAAATAACACTTATCCTTCGCATTTCTGGACTTCGGCATATACCATACACTATTTGTCGTATAAAATATATTTTCAAAATTCAAAATCATTTTTATTAAACTTCGCAGTTCGGTAGCTCAGCGGGGAGTAGATATGAATACATTTTTACTCAAAAAGGTTCGGTGATATCTTCTCTCTCTAAACGAAAGGACATTTTAACAAACTTATTAGGTTCCTTATTTAATGATACCTCGAAAATAGCAATGCGACTTAATTGGCGGACCGAACCAAGTGTGACTGCGGCTCTCTTTATAAATAAGTGAAAGGAATTTTTCCAAAAAAAGTTTGTTTATTTCATGGCACCGTCGAAATACGGCAGTCTTGTACCAGGCCAGGTGTGAGCCTCAATAACTCCCGCATTAGCATTACAATGGCACCGCCAGCCGCAACAATTCCTGCCCATTGAGTGGAGTTCGCTCGTTAAGGCGAATAAATAAAGTAGGGGAAGCCCTTGACGTCTGAACGACGCTGCTAACTTACATTTACACTTACAACAGCCAATTTACAATCTTAAGTTGATAGGGTTAAGGTTTCTGCGGGTGTTTAGTTATCATGGTGTTTGTGAATCTCGAGCGAGCCCGCGATCGTTGCGTAATTGCTTATAGTAGGCCTTTATATTTAGCTTTATTTGGGGGATTCCTTTGTGGTGCGTTGTTTGCTGAAGGCTCTATTACCAGGCTGGACCTGTATAAGTTATTCACGCGATTCATCGTTACATAGAAGCTTGTTACTATGAATGCGTGTTGTGAATGAGGTCGCGACACAGATAGGTCGGAAGCTGTGCGCTGGATTTAGGTGTTCTGTTTTTGTACCATATAAAACAAATTTACAAAGATGAGCTCTTTTTCTTGCGCGTTACATATTGTTGAAGAAACAATTTCGCTATTTGTCCGAGTATAGAAGCCAAATTTGATATAATATGATAGCATATTCACACATTACAAGTATATACTAGAATATGTTTTGAGGTTTTAAGATATTCATATCATATAATCTAAAAGATTTTAAGAAGGAATATAAAAACTGTACAACATTTTATTTTTTTTAATTCTTTTTTATTGACGATAGTTGAAAACACAATTTAAAATAACATTTATATAAATTTAAACTAATATTTACCTGAATTAAACATGTTGAACATGACTTAACCATGAGATAGGTACAAAATTTTCAATCAAAACGTAAAACGGCTACAGTTAAAACATCAAACCGTCACCTTCACGCCTTCCCTATTGTTCCATGAATGTTCCATAACGTTCAAGCCGTCAGCCACTGATCAAAGCGCCCTCCAACGTCACAGGGTGTCAAGTGGAGGGGGACGTTGACGGACGCTTTTAATTAAAACCACTCTTACATATTTACGAGCCGCGAATAAACACATAATAATATGCTACATACAGATGAGACGTGTGACCAACTTTTGTTGATGGAACTGCAATGAGCTATAGTCAAAACGCGTTAACTAGGTATTTTCCAATCTTTTCTTTACGGAGCTGAGACATGGACCCTGAAAATGCGAGACCGTCACAAAATCGACGCACTGGAAATGTGGTGCTGGAGACGCATGCTCAGAATCCCATGTACTGCGTACCGAACTAACATTTCGATCCTGAAAGAACTTAATATTAAAGAGAGATTATCGTCGACTGTGCAAATACGGATCCTCAAGTTCTTCGGGCACATCTCCCGCAATGAGGACTCTATGGAACGGCTGGTGGTGCAAGGGAAAGTCGAGGGCAAAAGATCTCGTGGGCGCTCTCCAACGCGATGGACAGACCTCATCAAGTCTGTCACACACTGCAGCATAAACGAGAATTCCCACTCCTCCAAACATAGAGCTACATGGCGTCGCATCACCAGGGAAGTGGTGGCGAAAGACTCAACCTAGACATGACCACGACCACTCTGCCAAGAGTGCACGACTAAGAAGAGAGGTATTTTCCTATCGACTTTGCAAGTAACTAATGCAGAGCCAGCAAAAACGTCAATTTTTTTTGTCATATTTTTCAATGTCTATTACCTATTACCTGTTCACGTGTTGAGACTAACGTTGGAGCTATAGTCACAACCCTCTTGTACAATGAGAGGAGACATATGCCAAGCAATGTCACTTATACAGCATGGCCAAAAAGAACTACATTCCCGTTGGCTGTAAGGTTTTGGGACCCAACCAATCCTCCCTAGATGGATTTGGAACCTCTCAGATTGATTAGATTTTTGGATATTTGGAAGGCGCCATTACCCACCGCCGCTCAATGGCCTTACAAAAATCCAAAAATCAAATCAATCTGAGAGGTTCCAAATCCATCTAGGGAGGATAAGTTGGGTCCCAAAACCTTACAGCCAACGGGAATATAGTTCTTTTTTGGCTAACCTATGTATGCCGGTGATGATAGTTAATTGGATTGTATAAAGTTGTTTGTAAATATTTTACACACCATCAAACCAAATGTTAACAATATCCCAATTAAGTTTGCACGAATGGAACAATAAGAGTACACTTAATAAGTGACACAAAGTTATTATCACACACGATTACACAATTTTCGCACTTGACATTCAAACCAAGGGTCGAAATTTGCATAAAAGGATAAGCAGTATTTCAGTAATGGCACTTATTATGGTGGCCATTATTAAAAAGAGACGATGCATCTGCGCATATAAAATTATGTTAAATATTTTTGAAAACCTATAAAACTCTCGTGAGTTTCTAATAGAATAGAAATATTTGTAACGATTTATGGATGATTCACGCTGTTCCGTTCCGCGTCCTACACAACACTTCCGACACTCCATTTTGTATAGAAAGCGTCACGTGATCCTTGGAGATCACGTGATGTTTTCTATACAAAATGAAGTGTCGTGTATGACGCGGAACGGAACTACGTGGATCATCCTTTATACCTACTCACGTCCCACACACACACACACATGGGTACATATGAAAGAAAATATCTTAAATTACGTGAGTAACCCTTTATTTGTAGTATTTTTAATATTTGAAAAGCTTTCAACTTTAAAAAAATTATATAGTGGAAATAAGTTTCTCGAAAAAAAAAAGTGAAACCAGTTGGTGGTGGTGGTTGTTCATCGTTAAAGAATGCATGAAGATGAAGTCGTCATGTAGCTATGAAAATTCGAAGGTAAGTATATGAGTGAAGTCCTCCACCGATTTGAGCAAGCTCTGGGACTATAGCACAAACTCTCTTGTACTAAAAGAAGAGAAGGGCCGTGTGCCCAGTAGAGGACCTTTATAAACGAAAAGTTGTCAAATCACTACTTAACTAGTAGATCACGTAGGCCGTCGTAGGTAACCGTACCTCATCGAGTAGCAGAATTCGGCTTATGTAGGGCAATGCACGGTAAAAAGGTATGTATCTTAGCTAAACTTGGAGCATTTTGTATAGTCAACAAAAAACATAATAAAATCTACCTCATCGACTAGCAAAGTGAACCTTATGTCATTCAAAAGTACTAATCAACCTGGTTAGAAAAAAATGGTAGCCGACCTTAAGCCTGGAACTTTTGTTATTCAGCCAAGTTTAACGTTTTAAGGTAAAAATCGACTAATGCAAGTACGACATGCAAATGAGTTCACGGAATGGTTTAAATGCAGTTTTACGCGCTAGGTCAGGAGTCGGCAAACTTTTTTGACAAAGAGCCTGATGGCGGAAAATATGGAATTTTTGGAAGCTCATAGAACCGCAGTTTTCTGTTTTTCACTGTAATATTTGTTTTTATTTTTATTTTGGGGCTCTTCAAAGAGCCGCATGCGGCTCGCGACACTGCTTGTTAACAAGTGCCAAAAAAGAAGAGGTTGCATTGCCAAAAACAGGCAACTTTATGATTCTACCTTATTAAAAACTATTGAAATAACTAGTAGTTCGCCTCGAACTGAGAATTTTTACAAGAACGCGATTTACTTGCAAACGATGATGTGACCAATATAACAAGAATTTTCTGAAGATTTTTTTCGCCTTCTAGCTCCACAACCCCTTGATCGTTGACATCCTACTAGCCAGAAGTGGTTTGTAAGAACTTGCTTTGCTTACGCTCCGCTCGCTCGACTGTACCGTTCGAAAGAACACAAACTTTCATAGAAAAAAAACCTAAAATGTCAGGTATGCGTGTTGCTACCACGTTTTTTGGCACTACTCGATGAGCCTTTCGAATGGGCCAGCTTGCTAGTAAATTTAGTCGTACAATAGGGTATTTTTTCTGACTGTACAAAATGCTCCAACTCTAGCTCAGGCTACCAGGTACTAAAAAAATAACATTTCACCGTGCATTGGCCTACATAAGCCGAATTCAACTACTCGATGAGGTAGGGTTGCCTACGGTCTGCTCTTGATCTAACTTATTCTATGGTGTGTGGCGTATTGCCAAATTTCGGTACATGGTCATGGTCTTGGTCATGGTAATTTTGGTACATCGAAAATCATGTATACATCCAGACCTAGCACAAACATCGAAAGTTATTTCACTTACTTACTTATTTGATAATCATAATGCCTACTCGTACCTTACCGAACTTAGACGCCGTGTGTCCCGACCAGGAGTGCGATTTTTGAATCTCACCAAGTGACTAATTCTCACCGATGTGAGTGATTTACTTTCGGAAATCACTCACATCGGTGAGAATTAGTCACTTGGTGAGATTCAAAAATCGCACTCCTGGTTAGTATGTAAGAAGAACACAAAATATAAACAAACCTAATGTATGGAAAGGGCTAAGTAGATCGGATGCCGCGGGCAAGTAATGTTTCAGCGAATTATATTTATACTTACAATTACATTAACGTACAATATCAAACCTTATTTTCCTATACATAAAAACCAAGACTGACTGACACTAACAAAGTGACTGGCCAAGAAAGTATCCAACCCTGGCTGTCGATTACAGAGTTCCGGGGCCGTATTCTAACTTTAAAATACGTATAAACACGATCCAACTTCAATACAACTCCAATTCATTAACAACGCAATACAGCCACAGAATAACTAATAGTACTTTAGTAGCTACGGCATAAACATCTGAATCAGAAATATCAGAATTTGCTAGAGAAATATTCCAACGCAACTCCAATACAATTTCAATATTGGTTGAATGTTTGTTAGGTGTTGGAGTTATGTTTGAGATAGGTTGTATTTTTATTGTATTGTTAATGTATTTTTTTTATTAGAATCTGGCACCCGGTAATCACAGTATTACAGTCACGGTCAAAAATATACAGGGGTCCAGTTTGTGCTGACCTCCCCACTAGGCAGTGCCTGTTCCGCGGAGAATCATCTATAGGGAAGTAGCGAATTATGAAATGTACTCCGTTTTAAAATAACATTGGTATAGAGCGGACAATACTGCCATAACCCGAATTTATGCCGCACCCGGCACATAATCATTATTTGATTGCGTTACCTTTGATTCAATGCGGTGGCGGTAAATTCGTTTCAATAGCGATGATTATTTCAAAACTGGGACGAATTTGTGTGTTAATTTTAGGATCAATGTTGGTTTATTCTTATCGCACTGATCGTATCATAAACAAATGTGTATCCGAGCGAGGGATGTCTACTGAAATCATATTAGTTTGGTACATTATAACAATGCCCTGTAAGGTACGAGCCTGACTGTAAGAGCCACAGAACAAAAACTACACTACTAACCCTAGAAAGAGCCCAGAGAGCGGTACTAAAGGTAGCTACTTCCCGCCCATTCTTATACCCTACTGACCTCCTTTATAAATCATGTGAAATATTAACTGTTCGTCAATTATATATATTAAGCACAACGCTAAAGCAGCACGCCAGAACTCCCTTTAACCCTGAATATAGAAATAGAAGACGCAAAGATATTGTAGGTATTAAAACAGTACAAAAAAAACACGTATTTTTATCTAGATTCTTTGTCTTTTCGGGCCCATTTTTATACAACAGGTTAAATGCAAAACTAGACATATCCACTTAGCTACGCCTGTTGTAAGAATACTCTACGACGCGCCCTTCAAAAAATGACGTACGATGATACAGAGAAATTACTATTAGTCGTAAAATGACCTTTATACCGTCCTTTGATATTTATTACTAAAAAACCTACTTATTTTGTTAAGGTGATAAGACTTTTATTGTGTAATACTTATAGTTTATAATTAAGTGAATAATTAAAAAATAACTAATATTGTCCTTCGCTGCCTGAAACACAGGGAATCCTAGTTCAGGCATTTGTTAACCACGTGTTGTTAAAAAATCTTAGTTCGTAAGGGCAAACACTGTAATATACTTTTCTCAATAAATTATTTGTAAATTAAAAAAAATATATTAAGGTAGAAGTAACTAGTTAGCGCCCTTATAGTATGAAACCACGCGTGCCGATTTTTTCATATTGATTAGATCCCATTTTAATAATAAAATTATAAAAAAACCGGTCAAGTCAGGTTCCGTACGTATCTATAAAAAACGGCAAAAAAATCATGTCTGTTGTATGGGAACCCCCTTAAATATATATTTTATTCTATTTTTAGCGTCAATAGAAATGCATCATCTGTGAAATTTTTTACTGTCTAACTATCATCAGATACAGCCTGGTGACAGACGGACAGCGGAGTCTTAGTAATAGGGTCCCGTTTTTACCCTTTGGGTACGGAACCCTACAAAACATAATTGTATTCTAACTAAAGATTGAATGTATTCTAACTAAAGATTGAATGTATTCTAACTAAACATTGAATGTATTCTTGCACTTACTTTGGCGTTTTCTAACATCTTTCTCTTTCTTAACATCTCGAGTAGATAGTTGATCGTTGGTCAACTAAATAACACGCACGCAATAAGTACGAGTATTTATTGCTTCTGGCCATCAAAATCTCATTCAATTGTTTTTCATGATCTAGCGGAGCCCAAATTCGAATGGGTACTTATTTAAATGGCTATGACGCGGATCCAGGATCTCGTTCAGGGGGGGCACTTTGCTTCACTAAAAATCTCGCGGTCCGCACGTATGGGCCCCGTAGTATACGAGGTTTGCTTTTCGGGCTAGGGGGGGGCAATTGCCCTTGTTGACTCCCCCCCCCCCCCCGGATCCTCGTCTGGCATGGTGGGACACTTACAAACAGAGGCAAAAACAGTGTTCGGTCTGCAAAGTCTCAATTCAAGCATTATAGTCGACGAAGAGAAAAAATATTATTATGGGTCAAATAACCAGAATCTCTAACTCTTTAACCTAGTTTTGTAGATATTGAAATTCAAAGAAACCTTTCTTCGGTGAACCTTCACGATATTTTAAGAATACCTTCACGTTCCAAAGTTTCATTTGAAGTTTTTATATTCAACAAGTTTGATTGTACAGTCACCGGCAATAGTATATTCCTACATGAAGGCCGCAAAAACATCTGTAGAGCCATAACAGCGTGTCACATAGTTTTGCGGCTTTCATCTAGGAAGATACTATTGCTGGTGACTGTACATTTTCTATTAGTACAGAACAGGCTATACCTATATACATAGATAGAGATGCAACTGAACTAATACACTTTTCTTTTCATCTGTATTTTTTCAGTTGTCACTTAATTTTATAAAAAAAGACACATTATTACAAAAAAAAAATAACTTTTTTTCAATATAAGGGTGTATAGGTATTTTATCCAATTCTATATTTCTGTAACCATGTGATAAAAATTTTGTCGCACTAATTTACAGCTATAAGTACACTGAATAGGTACCTACTACGTCCCAAATTAATAACAATACGTAAAACTGATATCAGTACGATTTACTGGTAATATTATCGTGCATGCCTCACATCACATCACTCACTACATCCTTTGTGTTACAGTTTCATAATTAAAATTTAATTATCAATTGTGTAACGTTGAAGGGCTGAAACAGCGATATTATTATGGCACTATCTATTATAAATACCTCGTCATAATTATTATGTTTGCAATGAAAAATATTTTGGAACACAATAATGTGAATTAAAGAATGAATACTTTATTGCACACCTCAAAAATTACAACACAGTAGAAAAAACATGATGAACATAAAAAGAGGCAAACACCAGGCGGTATTTTCGCTAATAAGCGATCTCTTCCAGACAACCTTAGGTAGCGGAGAAAATAAAGGAGAAAAATTCAATAGGGAGTGCAAAAAAACTTAATATGAAAACACGAACATTAAAATACTGATCAGGAAATAAATACGAACATGTATTATATTTCAGTAAATACATACAAATAGGGAGATCAAATTTAGCTTGTACAATTGAAGCCCAAATTGTATCAGGGACTGGTAATTAAAACTAACGTTAACTATATGATCGTGACGTCACTTTTGCACGTCATTTTGTTAGGAGCGTTTCGATAAACAAATGCAAATCTCAAACTTCAAGTCTAATTTCTGACTTTTGTGTTGCTTTAAGGCAATTGGCCGCATATAGACATTTGATCCTCACAACAAAACGAATCGATTGATTTCATACATGAAAAAATTTCACCATGCCTATTTAATTGGGGCAACCTTATACTTACGCTTCCACGTATCATGTAAGAAACTTCCAACCAGTCAAAGGCTTCAAACTTGTGCCACAACGATTTTTAACGGGATCTACCGTTAAGTCTGTCTGACATTTAACACACCGTGACGGCCCTAGAAGCTCAGGACAAGCGAGTCCCCATTTCCCAGGAATCCACTAGCAACTGCAACCCTCACTTCATGGTATTTTCTCATTTGAAGTTTGGCCTCTTCACCATTTAGCTTTCAGAGCGCTCCTTCCATTTGCTTGGCTCTCCGGCCAGCTCTGCATTTACTTCTATGAACGCAGGCGTAAATAAATTCCATGCGCGACAATAGTTTTCGTACACTAAGTAGTGCTTATGAGCCTTATTTCCATTACATATTTCCAGTGCCAAATGGAGCCAATATGGGCCAAAGCTAGAATTAGGGGTGCAGCGAGTAGATAGTGCTGGTAAAAATCGAGTCTCATGAGTAATGAGTATCTTTTTTGTTTCTTCAGAGCATAAGTTCGTGTGACGTATCGAAAGGATTTAACTTCTTTAATAAAGTTTCTTGCGTCAACATTGACGGATCTACCTATACAGGGTGAATTCGGTGTTGGTCCCACGGTAAAAATTGAAGAGATGTTTGCAAAAAGAACATATTATCAGGTTCGCTGGACATTTTTACTATTGGGTCGTGTTTAAGCGCCAACTTCCCCCGGTCCTGTGACGCTCCGTGCCTTCGGCCCTACGCGGAGCTCGGCCTTCGGCCTTCGCTCGATTAAGTAATATTTTTGTTGGATTTGTGTTTTGATGTCGTCATGTTCCAAAGGGGCGGCGAAAGGTAAAAAATGTTTGTCTAAAAACTATTGCGTGTGTCGAAAAATTGCCATTAAAATTTCCTGCATAGTAACATATCCTTAAAAAGTGACAATAAAACAGCGGAGTCAGATAAATAAATTTTATGGGACAATCTTACACAAATCAACCTAGTCCCACAGTAAGCTCAATAAGGCTTGTGTTGTGGGTACTAGGCGAGTTAAGAATCTATACATATAATAAAGCTGAAGAGGGTCGAAAGTCTGTACATGGAAGATAATCGAAAAAGAGTTGGCTGGGGATACTTAGAATCGATAACAGAACACGTTCCAACAATTTTTAGAATTTTTGTCTGTTTATCTGTTTGTCTGTTTATCTGTTTATCTGTTTATCTGTTTATCTGTTTTTCTGTTTATTTGACCGCGCATCACGTGAAAACGGCTGAACGGATTTTGATGAAATTTTGTATAGAGATAGTTTGAGTCCCGGGAAAGGATAATATATAGTTTTAATCCCGAAAATCAACCCTGGTGGGGGTGAAAATGGGGTTGAAAGTTTGTATGGAGATTTTTTTACCGCTGAAACGATTTAGATAGAAATGAGTATGGACATAATTTGAGTCTCGAGAAACGTCATAGGATAGTTTTCAAACCCTTGTGGGGGTGAAAAGGGGATTGGAAGTTGGTATGAGGAATTTTTTACCGCTGAACTGATTAGATGAAAATTTGTATAGAGATAGTATGGATGGGTCTCGAGAAAGGGCAAAGGATAGTTTCATTTTAAAAAAGCCCCCCCCCCCCCCTCATCTTACTTTATAACTGTAAAAATTTGAAAAAAATAATGGAAGTGAAGTCTGAAAGGTACTTTCAATAAAAACTATCTATACATATAATAAAGCTGAACAGGGTCGAAAGTCTGTTAATGGAATATATTCGAAAAAAGTTGGCTGGGGATACTTAGAATCGGTAACAGAACACATTCCATCAATTTTTAGAATTTTTGTCTGTTTATCTGTTTGTCTTTTTATTTGACCGCGCATCACGTGAAAACGGCTGAACGGATTTTGATGAAATTTTGTGTAGAGATAATTTGAGTCCCGGGAAAGGACAAAGAATAGTTTTCATCCCGAAAATCAACCCGGGAGGGGGTGAAAAGGGGGTTGAAGGTTTGTATGGAGAATTTTTATTAGAAATTAGTATGGAGATAATTTGAGTTCCGAGAAACGACAAAATCGTTTTCATCCCGAAAATAAACCCTTGTGGGGGCGTAAAAGGGGGTTGGAAGTTGGTATGAGGTTTTTTTTACCGCTGAACTGATAAAGATGATATTTGGTATAGAGATAGCATGGGTCTCGATAAAGGACAAAGAATAGTTTTCACCCCCAAAATCGAAATGTGTATAGGGAATTATTAACCGCAGAATCGATTTAGATAAAATTTGGTATGGAGATAATTTGAGCTCTGGAAAAGGAAATAAAATAGTTTTATCTCGGAAATTATCCCTTAAGCGGATGCAAAAGGGGTGGAAGTTTACATGGGGAAAAAACAACCAATAACCACTGTACGTATTTAGATGAAATTTGGTATTGAAATAATTTGTAATTTTTTGTTCAAGGTGTTCATATTTATAACATGTTACCCGTCGATGCTTTAAATTTACCTTTACCCGCTCTTAAGAAATATTTGAAAATGTCATGAATGTCAAAGGGTTATTGCAGGTTCGAGGACTATATATGACGGACAAAGATGCATAGCCCAAACCAAAAAACTACTACAAAATCATCTAACATTTATAGGACATCGTTTAGGTAGGAAAACATATCAAACGTTTTGTGAAGCAGTCAGATTAGGATTTATTTTTCTTTATAATTAAACAATGGGTACATTATCTTCCAAATGCTACTAAAATTGCGCTTGCTCAGTCGTTACTTCTCCCCATTCTTGATTATGCAGATATCTCCTATTTAGACCTAACCGAGGAGCAACTTAATAAGCTTGAGCGTATTCAAAATGCCTGCATTCGGTTCATTTTCGGATTACGCAAATTCGACCATGTTTCTAGTTTTCGTTCTCAACTCAAATGGCTCCCTATCCGTCACCGCCGTAACTCTCACATACTTTCTTTACTCTTTTCTATACTTTTTAACCCTGCAACTCCCCGCTACCTCAAAGAGCGTTTCTCTTATCTTAATTCTATTAGATCCTCTCAAAAATTGCTCCTAAAAGTGCCACCTTCATCTTCCAAATTTTATAATTGCTCATTTACGTTCCAGGCCGTTCGTTTGTGGAATTCTCTCCCTCTCAACATTAAACGCGCGCAATCTATTGGTAGCTTTAAATCGCAACTTAAGGAATACTATTTATCTCTTCCTTAGGTTTTTAAGTTGACACTGTTGTTTCTTATTGTGTGTATTATATATGTATATATGTACGTATATGTATGTTTATTTTGTATTTATTTGAGTATGTATATTCATATGAATGTGCTGTGTTATCTATTTCGTCTCTTTTGTTTCTATGCACCACCTACTGCTTATTGTTTTTCTCTAGTCTCCACTACCCAAAGGTTGTCTGGAAGAAATCGCTCATTAGCGATAAGACCGCCTGTTGTTACCTCTACCTAAATTTATCTAATTGTAAAATTTGTGCTTGTAACTGTATGAGGTGTGCAATAAAGAGTATTTATTATTATTATTAATATTATTATCTGTCTCTGAAGCTGTTTTGATATGTCTTCTTGAAGAACTACGCATTATTTTGTATCATTAAGATCTAATAATGAATTACTGTTTTGAAAAAAATAAGTCCCGTCGAGTTTCTTTTCGGTCATACTACTTCTTGGGCCAGAGGTGTAGGGTTAGAACCGGTGGTAGTTTTGGAACGAAGTTCCTTATCGGACGGTTCGCGGATGGGGGGCTAGGCGAAAAAAAGTCACGTGACCGTCACGTCACGAAAACGCGACACCCATACGATTGAGAAACGTGTAAAATGGAATGAAATAAAAAATATATAAAATAGAATAAAGTGAAGTGAAGTGAAGTGTAGTGAAAAGTGAAACTGAGAAGTGACAAAGTGATAAAAGTGAAAAAAGTCGAGAACCTAAAAGTAAAAAGTAAAAAGTCAAAAATTTCAAAAATTTCAAAAATTTCAAAAATTTCAAAAATTTCAAAAATTTCAAAAATTTCAAAAATTTCAAAAATTTCAAAAATTTCAAAAATTTCAAAAATTTCAAAAATTTCAAAAATTTCAAAAAATTCAAAAAATTCAAAAATTTCAAAAATTTCAAAAATTTCAAAAAAATTCAAAATTCCAAAATTACCAAAATTTCAGAAATTTGAAAAAATTTCCAAATTTTTCAAAATTTCCAAAATACCAAAATTTCTAAATTTTAAAATTTCGAATTTTCCAAATTACAAAAAAAATTAAAACCAATTTGCGAAAAAATCTAAAATAAAATAACATAACTTCGTTCCAAGCGAGTGTTCCACGACACTCACGTATTTTATTTTTCTCTGACTATCATTAGTGCATTGTAATGTGCTTATTACATTGAAGAATAAATACACCAATATCATAAATCCTCTTTTCCGCGTTCGGAACCGTATGTAATTAGAATTACCACCATTATTGCAACCAGTAACGTAACATCAGTGTATTATCTGTGACAGTGTGGTAAAAACGTATGAAAGTTCATTACCTCAGGTAACGTAATGAAAATCCGCCCCCCCGACCGCCTGCGCAATAAGGTTGATCATGGCGGTGTAATGGCGGTCATTCTAATGGTTTCAATGGATTTTTAATATGTGTGTAGGTAAAGCAGTGTATGCTTCTGTACATAATTAGGCCTTATTACGTAACAGTTACATAAACTACTATTTATCTCATTTTAGGGTTCCGTAGTCAACTAGGAACCCTTATAGTTTCGCCATGTCCGTCCTTCTGTCCGCGGTCTAGCTCAGTTACCGTTCGCACTAGAAAGCTGAAATTTGGTGAGGCCTGATAAGAACTTTCAATAAAAACTATATTGAATAAAATCGGTTCAGCCGTTTTTGAATTATCAGTCAAAAACGCGTAGTGAAAGGAAGTGCCGAATAGTAAAATGACGTAAGCGCCACCAAATATCCTGTAAAAAACTACCTTTTGAACGGATGTTTTATTTATAACAGATTTTATAACAGGGCGGCATCTACGAAACTCTACACTGAGCATCGCCCGACATGCTCTGGGCCGGTTTTTTTTGCATTGTTATCCCGGAAATCACCCCTTAAGGAGTACTAATCCCACCCAGGTTATACGTAGCGTAAAACTTCAACGTCTAAAAGTGGGGGGGGGGGTAGCCACTACACTCGATTGAGTTAAATTTGCATGCCCCCCTCTAAGTGCACCTCAAATAGAAAAAAATCATCCCCCCCATCCCAATTTCAACCGCGCCTGTTCTTACCTTTCATGCTTAGACTGATTTGACGGGAGAATCGATTTGGATGATATTTGCCGTGGACATGAACGTATAAATACAAAAGTGGTCCTGTATCGTCCGATATACACCTACTACTCTATGTCGTTTAAATCATGCCAAAAAAAAATAATGTGATAATAAAAAGTATTCATTTTTGAGTGTAGTTTCATTTAATGGTAATTGTAAAATATTTTTATCCATCTGTCAACTTTACTTCAAGTTCCGCCTCCAGGGTAGCGGGAGAGAAATTAGGGGTGAATTAGCCGCTTACTGACACAGACAGAATTCCACGCGGGCGGAGCCGCGGGCACAGCTAGTTAGAAAATAAAATATAATATAAATTAACATTAAAATAGAGAGATTTAGTAGATGTAACGAAAACTTTGGTAGTTTTAGTAGATGTAACGAAAATGAAATATTAGGACTCGAAAGACTGGAGACTTGACTATTTCCTAACACTAGCAGAGGGGCTAAGCTGTCCCAGAAGTTATGCAAGTGCCAATAACCGTGCTGGCGCGGGGAAAACCGCGCTTGAAAGTATATTTAGTGGGGATTAAGTTCAAACTGAGCGATGTACTTACTTCCCGAGACTTTGTAATTCAGCGTGGGATTTATATTTAATCTTTAGGTATTTCACAGGAGGAGAACTTATGACGCAAGCGATCTAAAAGTCGACCGTAAAATTATTACAGGAGAAAAATATTATTCAAGTAGTAAAGCAAATAGTTATACATATAGGCAAACTATGTTCCTATCTGTATGCGTACGCATTATGAATACAAAAATACAGACGGCGCCTTGGCTATTGAATAAATAGGCAACCGTATTTCGAGACAGAAGAAAATTGTAGGTGATATTAGGAACTAAAAGAGCAATATTCCTTGACTAAGCTAGAAGTCTACGGTATACCGGGTATACCCACTATACGCAGCTATAGCACGTGGTTGTTATCGTAGTTGCTATGCAGGAAGGCTTATTATGCTCATTATATTAGAAATAAGTACTTATGTGTGTGAGGCGTGGTTAGTTTTATTTTATTACCTATCGTATGTCAGATTACCGCCATCGCTTACCAATTGAGCATAGACCTTCCTAGTAGCCTTCCCCACAGTGTACGCCACTTGTCCCGGTCCTGAGCCAATTCCAACCAGTAGTGACCCGCCGTCTGTATGTCTACCCATCGAGCTACCCACCACTGCCAATGGCCACCACTCTGTCAAAATTTTAGTCCACCTGCCATCACTCTGCCTGGCAACATGTCCCGCCCAGCTCCATTTTAGTTTGATAATGACGTAGCCGTAACCCACGTCTTGCACCTTGGTGCGACGCCGGATCTCGACATTTCTCACTCGGTTCTGAAGCTTGATGCCTAGCATGGCGCGCTCCCGAGTATGGCAAATTATCTTATATTATCGATTATCAAGGTAAGCCAATTCTATTGATTTCTCGCAAATCAATAAGGTTCTCGAACTTATCCACATCATTGTCCGTTTTACGATTAAAATGCTACATGCCAAAAAACTAAAGTATAGCAGAGGATTAGAGTTGCTACTCTAAGATTCACTTAGCAACTAACAGAGATACGAAGCCAAACAAGACTAAAAATCCAGCAAACGTAGGTATCTATTTACCGTGGTACCGCCGGCTATAAATCAGACCACTTTATCGTCTTACATTTTTATGATATTTCGCCGCAAACAAAGCCAGTCCACATTTGTCTTCCCGCGTATCTGCTTGGCTGTTTCTCTTGAACAATGCCGGCTGAAATCAAATGGTAATTTTAAATTTGAGAGCGTAGATAAATCTCGACCATGAATCGTTGCGGGTGAAATATGGCAGTAGGTCTAATGAATGAATTTAATGCGCTTTTTTTAAGGATTGGGTGATTTGAAGTACTAATATAGCTAGTCAACTTAAGAAAGACCTCATTGGCGCGTTAGTGATTTGAATTAGGAACTCGCAACTTCTCTATCAAATTGAGGAATCTTCGATACAGTTCATTCAGGGAGAATCGGCGTCACCTTAAGTTCTAGGTATTAGTTTTGTTTTTGTTTATCACGTATGGGTTAAGCGCCCTCAGTTGATCTGGGTACCTTTGAAGTTGAAACACAGGGCCGCGATTCGACATGCCAAACTGAGAGACGTGGATGTCACACTTGAATCACTAGTGGATAGAGTAATATCCATCTGTCCACACCTAACTGTCAAGCTGTCAGTAGGTCTCGCTAGAGCGTTTTGTCTATGGCTATGGCCACCATTTTAGATATCACTCTTGAGTGATTCCACACAAAAGTGTGATATCATAGTTGTCTCGCAAGCGACTGTCAGTTATGCCGTGTCGAATCGTGGCCCAGGTATCTGGCCATATAATCTTCCCACATAATTAAATTTTCAACACACCTGCTCGTAACGAGGTTCTTATTCCACTGCATTTATGCTCATAATCCTATAGTTCGTTTTATTTGAGATTAGAAAAAAGTTGACAGAACGATGCACAGGGTTCTTTATCAGGCACGATACATGCCACAACTGTCAAAGTGCCTACGCCGTCATTAAACATACTTAAATATATTTGTATTTATAGTAAAGCCATGCCTACGTATTTGTAAATGTTATATTGAGTATTCAACAATATTTTCATAGTAGTTATATGCACGAAATATTTTATTTTTATCATTGTCAATGTTCTTGTGAATTTTGCACAATAAAATACCTAGAGAAGAAGAGATTCGAAACAGATGGTTCGATTTTTAAATATTTTCTCGAGTCATCTGTCATTAGCATCTCTCAACTATACCTGGATAGTTTTTAAAGTTTAAAGCTTATTGTGATTCTTATTTAAGTAAAGGTGTTTGCTTGCTCTAATATTGTGCGTTTGGTTGGAGGTTTATGGAGCAATCAGAGGCAGTCCCGAGTATAGCATACAACAAAAAAAGCCCCCTCGTAGTCCACCAAATCTTTCACCATCACCTAAGACACTTGTTTTATTATTTAGTATTATAAAATAAAACTATTAAATAACGTTTAGAAACACTTTTATTTACGAAAATGTTATAAGCATATTATGATTTGTCAATTAAATAATTTTCGTGAATACTGGCCTATAAAAAAACTGGACGTTCAGTTTCCGTGTTAGAATATACGTGCGTCACTGTCAGGTCAGTTTTTAAATTTTCACGTGTCTCTAACCTCATCAAAACGAAATTGTGTTTTCACCTCAGCCGCTCGAACAAGCCTACTTCCCTGCGAATACACAGTGACGACGATACGAAAGTGCGACTTTCATCACTCCAGGGAGTGAGACAAAGTAGTTTTTTAATTTAGTGAAGGCCATGAACTGCCACTTCATATTTCGGGGTCTATTACAAATTCCAAATACATATTTTTTACCTTTAATATGTTCTCACTACTGAGGTGAAAAGTTGTATGTGTCACACGAGAGCAAAGTTATTTTACATCTCGTGTTTTTAAGTCTTTCGCTTACTTGGGACTCAAAATCAACACTCGCAAGAAAAACCACCTTTCCTCTCTTGTTGCAGAAATAACTATTTTATTGTTGTGTTGGATTATTTAATCTACAAATTGTTATTATTTATTCACAAATGTGAACTCTAAATCATGTTAAGTAATCATTTTGGTGTGCTTGCAGTGTGTTTAAATTGAACATTTAGAACAGGTTGGCAACTACTGTTTCTATGTTTACTCAATTTCTAATCTCAAAAAAAAACGAAGTACCTATAGATATTAAACACGCGTACATTTCACAATAGTTATCGAACTAGTGCAATAATTTAATAATTACGCGGACTTTAGCAAGTTTTGGAAGAAAACAAATAAATTGAATCCCAAACCAGGTGTCCCCGCTGCGATTGACGGCTTGTGTGAACCGAGCGATATTGCAAATTTGTTCAGAGCTTCCTTCAAGACTGTACAACAGGTCCCTGAACGGGTGGGTCAGGTGCTCTCTACTGATGGTCGTTGCACCGATGGACTAGTAAGATTTTCTTATAGGGAAGTCGAACACACCATTAAGTCCATGACCAGAGGGAAGTCCCCGGGGCATGACGGTCTCAGTATAGAGCACCTGGTACATGCGGGTGCACACTTACCTCGGGTGCTTAAATTGTTTTTTAATTTGTGTATCAGCCATTGTCATCTTCCAGAAGATCTCATGAGAACCATTGTTGTCCCAATATCAAAAAACAAAACCGGCAACGCCTCCGATAGTTCCAATTATAGGCCGATATCCTTGGCAACTACGGTGGCCAAAGTGCTTGACGGACTGCTTGATAACTTACTGGCGAAACACATCCAAACTCAAGACGCGCAGTTTGGGTTCAAACCGGGTCTGTCAACAGAGAGTGCCATTCTTTGTTTCAAGCATACCGTTAAGTACTACATTGAAGGGAAAACACCCGTTGTTGCCTGCTTTTTGGACCTATCGAAGGCGTTCGATACGGTATCATATGACATACTATGGGATAAGATGGAAAAAGGCACGAGCACTCCGAGGGAGGTGATTAACCTGTTCCGTTACTGGTATGGGCATCAAACCAATCAGGTGAGATGGGCGGGAGCGCTCTCGGACGTGTACAGGTTGGACTGCGGGGTGCGGCAGGGTGGACTCACTTCACCGCGCTTGTTCAATCTGTACATGGACGAGCTTATTGCTGGACTCAGCAGCACGAATATCGGATGTTCGATTGATGGCACCACGATGAATAATATTAGTTACGCGGACGATATGGTGCTGCTGTGTCCATCAATCAGTGCGCTAGTTAAACTTTTAAAGGTGTGTGAAGAGTATGCGGTCGCCCACGGTCTGAGGTACAACACAAGTAAGAGTGAGCTGTTAGTCTTTAAAGCAGGTAACAAGGCTTTCGACTCATTACCACCGATCAGCTTGTGTGGTGCTCCTCTTAAAAGGGTGTCACGTTTTAAGTATCTCGGACACTGGGTGACCGATACTCTCCAGGACGACGCTGATATGGAGAGGGAGCGCAGGGCATTGGCGGTGCGCTGTAACATGTTGTCTCGCAGGTTTGCACGGTGTGGTAGGAATGTCAAAATAACGCTGTTTAAAGCCTTTTGCCAGACCTTTTACACGTGCAGCCTGTGGACAAATTATACAAAAAAGGCTTTCAATGCCCTGCGCGTCCAGTTCAACAATGGGTTCAGAATGCTGTTGGGACTGCCTCGTTTTTGCAGCGCGTCAGGTATGTTCGCGGAGGCGCGCACTGACGGTCTCAGTGCGATATTAAGAAAGAGAACGGCCTCCCTGATTCGTCGCGTGCGTGACAGTTCCAACAGCCTTCTGCGCCTAGTGTTAGAGTCGCCTGCTTGCGCCTTCTGGAAACATTGGGACTCTGTTCACATGTCTTCCAGAGGTTTAGTATATAATATAATATAGTATAGGTTTTACTAACATAGTTTTTAAGGGAATGTATACTAACACTATGGACATATGATCTGAAATAAATTATTTGAATTTGAATTTGAATTTGAATTTGAATACAGGCGTTGTTCAGATATTTGTGACCACCTTGGCCGCTTCGATATATCTGATGGCGACTGTACCAAGTTGTATGTATGCAGACGACGCGTTGTAACGCGAAAATAAAAAAAAATAAAAAATAAAAAGTAATTTAGTCGGGTATTTTACTTTTTTTTAACTCTTTAGGAGTTTTTATTCTAAAAAAGTAAGAAAAAAGTAAATATATTAAAAATATACACATTTACGATATAACACAAATTAAACAATCCTGATTGTGAAAAAGAATCATTTCAACTTATTATATGTATTATATTTCTCGTACACAATAAATTATGTTTAATAAGTATGCAACTGTACGTAATTAGGCCTTAAAACGTAACAGTTACATAAACTACTATTTAAACACGAATTGTCTGTTTTAATATTGGCTGTTTAGCATAATACGTCCGCGCCTTTGCCTCATGCTGTTTGCACTACCAAAAAAGAAAATTGCGCGCCATTTATAAGTTAACCTCAAATCATTGTTTATTTGTTAGATTTGTCTCGTTGTGTTTCATCAATTTAAACAAATTATATTTTAAGTGAATAAGAAGACAACTTTAGCGTTAATTTAACCTCTGGATATATTTCAAAATTGTGATACATACTAGTAAAATGTTATCATAAAAATCTAGTGAGCAATACGTAAGAAAAAAATACTATAATTTATTGCACAATAAATGTGAAGTCTTTAATTTTATGAAATGATTTGAAAAAGAGTTCCAGATAGTCAATAACATCACAAAAAGGTTAGTTAAATTTAATTATCTTAGGTTCGTAAGTACCTCTATCCTGTAAACATTCTGACAATTAATGTATTTATCAAAAGTTATTAATTACACTATTCTGTTATTTCCTCGCAAGTGTGTTGAAAAACGTCGTATGAAACGCGTGTGCTTGCTCATTACATAGCTCAGCTTCCTTAGCGCACTCACGTGCGTTCATGCACACAATATCGCTTCGTATGTAATGATCAACTTAGCACACTTATATCATAATGTATTAAAATACAACTAATTTGCACCAATTCGCCATACAAGTTGTTGGAGTAAATACTATAATAATAATATTATTATTGGTAAACTATATGTTGTCACCTCCTTATAGCAAACACTCACCTCTCAAAGTAGTTTTTTGTGTTTTTAGATTGTGCTGATCTCTCTCGTTTTATTATATGTATTACCTGGTACTTAGGTGTTCATTTGTTTTTTATTGTTTATTTCGCTTTACTGTCAATTAAAAGATATCTATAGGTATACCTAACCGATCAGGCATTCTACTGGCTTTGAATTCATACTACTTATTTCACAGACGCAAGTCGGGTCTTCTGGAGAACCAGCACATTTGTGCCCCGACATTATGTCACGCACGATATTTGAAAACTCTTTGTTGATTAGAAAAGAAAGGTTAAAAGATTATATCATTAATCGCCTTCTCTTAACAATTCAGTTATTCGTGATCATAAGAGTTGTTCATATTTTCTCCCACCATCTTACCAGTGCACATAGGGGTGAATCACAAATTTGGGCGGCCAAAATTATTTTATCAATACATTGTAATACAAATACGTTATGACCTATTTTTAAAGTAGCCTTACCTATATAAAAAGTCGGGTTGTTAAAAAAAACTTCAATTTGAGACATCAAATTGTATATTTATATACAAGTATAATTTAAAAAATCTGAAGCAATGTAATTAACATAAATAAATTTCCTAAATTAAAGAAACTAAATAAGTGTAACAACTTCCTCATTCTTCAGCTCCATCTGAAGATAACTCATTGGCGGAACCTTTCGTGTAGGCTCAGCAGGAATAAGCATCTCTAACGCCTGTTTGCATGGACCAATTTTGAGGTTTTGATCTTGTACTCGATATGAAGGGGTCTGAACTAAGCAATAACCTGTTCAATATATTCATATTGCACTCCTCTCTTGTAAACTTTCGGGCAAAATTTTGAGAAATACTTGATTTTTGCGTCATGATTTTCATTGGACCCAAAAGGGTCAATTCACGCCCATTCACACCTGTAACTAAAATAAATACCTAGTATAGATACTCTTCTTTATGAAAAAACTAAATTCAGTGTTTGGACGCGATTGGAAGTATAACAAAAACCTTTTGAAATACCTTACACGTGGTATTTTTAACGATTTCTCTAATTCTGTTTTCTAAATAAAAAAAATATTATTATTATTAAAAATATGTACATGCAACTGATTACAAAATATGCTTTCTTACCTGTAATGTCCAGATCCATCACGGTATTTATTTAAATATAAACACATAAAATGTCATTGAGCTCCAAACAAACTGCTTTTCCACGAATGCTGAGAATAATTAATGCACTTACGATGACAATGAAGTTCCGACTGACGTACTGATAAAAGTACTTAGATAAGGGGTATGAATAGAAAAGGGGGGGTTGGTTATGGTTCTAGGGTTATTCAACCTTATCAGCCAGGTATATTTTTTTATGTAGGATTAACTTTGGAAAATCGATTATTGGCTGCCTAAATTTGTGATTCACCCCTATGTGCAGTGTTCCTGTAATTATGGAAGTTCTCGGCTTCGCATCTCGCTTAAAGGAACTAGGTAAGATGACATATCATAACATAACATAACATAAATACTCATTATTGCACACCTCAAATTATAGACACAAAGTATACACAATTCACAAACAAAAAAGCAGAGGCAAATCAATTGGCGGTCTTATCGCTAAAGAGCGATAAAATGTTAATGAAAATTGTTCATTTTCGAATGTGGCTGCTTATCGCTCGACTCGGCTGCACTCAGTGAAGATAGCAATAGCTCTCGTCAATCTGCCCGCGCCGCAGGCATTTACTACATTCACGCCGCAACCCAGACGTAGTTCGACGAGTAAAACATTTATTTGTAATTCTGAGGCGAAACGTGTAGATTGATAAAGGTGACCTGGGAGAGAACATCGGGTTTCGAAAACTAACACTGGAATTTCTACTAGACTACGCTAAATTTACGTATATGGATTTAAACAAGATTTCTACTCAATATTGAAACTAAAAGGGATTTTATTTCGAGAAATTACTCATTGTTTTATTTGTATTCTTCTAGATGCAAATAATTGTCTTATTCAACAATAAAGAAGTGTCAGGGCCAGATTTTGACCGCCATATAGTTTTTCATCATTTGAAGATCTTCTGTTAACTCTTGAGTTGGTTCCTGTTTCAAAACTCCCTGCAAAGCTCAGTTAGTAAAGCATGGAATTCATAGTTCAGTTCAGGCCCCACATTGGACGCCACTTGTTATGATAACAGGCTGCACAGTTTGAGTTTTTAGCACAACGAGCGTATATTTTAAAAGTAAAAGTCCTAAAAACCAGCGTTAGCCATAAATCTCCAAATAACGAGCTAACATAATCAATTACTAGCAGAACTCGCTCGACGCCAATTTTCATGTTCTCGCCGCTGCACGTTTCCACCTGCGTGGACCCACGCCATCCATTTGCATTTGCACTAAACCTTAAACCAACTGACTTTGAACCTTCTGTGTTCCCAATAAAGTTCATTTTTATTTGCCGCTTTAAACTTTAGTAGTCTCTTCTTTTTGACTTTAGAAAGTCAATCGTGTGATCCTTGCGTTAAGGTGTATTTTTCGGCACAGATATGCTCGCGGTTTCTAATTAGCCAGCGACGCCGGTCCACGGTACTGTGGTGTCCCAGAGGTGTGACAGTAAAATGTACTAGGTCAGATAATTTAAAATGAAAATTCTTTTAATTCGGTTTCACTTTTCGTTCAAGTGTAAACGATTTTAAGAAATTCGAAGTTAGAATATATTGCAGTGATTTACAACTAACTACTAAAATATTTAACATTTTTGTTGGCAGCAAAAAGTCAAACACTTCCGTAACGTAAACATTGATGTAGAAGATAATATTAAGACCAACAGACTCAAACAATATTCACCGATGGTAGGGCATGGGCATGACGATTCAAATCATTCCGGTCAATTCAATTCTCAAAACCTGAGGTTTTTAGCGCGAGTACGTGATCTTGACTTCCATATTAATAACAATCACACTTATTCGATAGTTTAGAAGTGCTCGGAAAAGACTGATCTTTAGTGAATAGCAGTTGGCTTAGAACGATATCAGCTCTCTTTGGAAAAAGGCGTCGCGTACGCCTTTTACTCTACCACCTTTTTGTGTGCTGATTGTGATTCTCGGTATTATATGAGTTCAATGAACGGTTCAGATACGAAAAACAACATCAACTTTTATTAATATACCTATGGAATGTATGTACATTACATAGGTATATTAAGCCTAGCCTGCCTGTGAGCATGGTGAGGTCGCCGAGATGTTTCGAGAACATTTCACTGTCAAATCTCTCCTTACTGAAACGACTTTGGATCCGGCGACATTTCCTATGCAGGGTGCCATCGGAGACTTTCGTGACGTGCATTGTACCTCAAAAGATATTGCAACAGTTATTAGTAAAATGCAAAGAGGAAAATCTCCGGGTCACGATGGACTCAGTATAGAGCACTTTAAATATGCTGGCCCCCATTTACCACGACTGCTCTCCATGTTTCTGAATCTGTGTGTAGGTCACTCATACTTGCCTGCTGATTTTATGAAGACTGTAGTGGTTCCAGTAGCCAAAAATAAAACAGGCGACCTATCTGATGCATCAAATTATCGGCCAATCTCGCTTGCCACGACGTGTGCCAAGATACTCGACAGTATGCTGGACTCCCTACTTGAACGGCGACTGAATATTCACGACACCCAGTTTGGTTTTCGCGCGGGTCTTTCAACCGAAAGTGCCATTCTGAGTCTAAAGCATACAGTCGGATATTATACAGCTAGAAAAACACCCATCTATGCCTGCTTCCTAGATCTGTCAAAAGCCTTTGACAGAGTGAAATATGGGATCCTTTGGAAAAAACTCGGGGAGGCGGGCATAGCGAGTGACTGTATTAACATCTTGAAATGTTGGTATTAAAATTAGTCCCGGCAGCCGAATTGGTGCCGGCAGGGTGTTCATCCTCACACCCTGGAGCCTAATGGGTCGCGCACTGTACGGTTTAAGAGGAATTTCCTCCCACGAACGCTGCGACTGTGGAATGAACTCCCTGCCGAGGTTTTCCCAGCGGGCTACAGTATGAGGTTCTTCAAAAAAGGAGTGTATAGGTTCTTAAAGGGTAGGCAACGTGCATGTGAATCCTCTGGGGTTGCAGGCGTCCATAGGCTACGGTAACTGCTTACCATCAGGCGGGCCGTATGCTTGTTTGCCACCGTCGTGGTATAAAAAAAACAATGGGGTGCACTCCGGGAGTGCCGGCAGAAGTGAAAACTTCGATATTTTGGAATGGTTAGGAAATAAATTTGCACGAATTGCTTTAATTATCAGAATAAAAGTACTATAATTTATGTGGTAAAATACAATATTCATTTATTGCGCTATCGTACACAAACATGACAATTTATATTAATTAATTTAAAATTTTACACTTCAGAACTATTACAATTATTTATTCAGCCATTTCACTCGGAAACTGCTAAACGTATCTTAATAAAATTTGAACATTAGTTGTAGTTTGTATGCCATACTTAGTATTGTAATTGTTCAGAACGCATCCGAAGTGACGTCACGGACGGCCGTTCGCTTCCGAATTTTGAAGATCGGCAACGGATCGGGATAACCGCCGCCGACAGCCAGCAACGACAATCACTTCAAATCCATTGAACGACCAACACGTATACCAAGCTGTAAATTAGACCATAGTTCTAGCAATAAAAATTGTACATAAATTTAAATAACAAGTCTTCATTGAAGATCCACTTAGGCATCCCTGCATCAGCTACAATAGGAGCCTAGGCCTCAACATTGGTCCTTCACCCGTCGAAGAAGAGCGTCGAGTTCAACTTCGGTACCAGCGCCTGCGAAAAACACGTCCACAACGCAGCTTCATCCTGTTTTCCGGAGAGAGGAACTCCGCGAGGCGTCTACAGCATCCCACGAAAAGGACTGGGCGACTCAAGCAGGCGAAGAAGCGACGATTTCAACCGTCAACGGGTTTCATCAAGGGTATCTTCAGCAACTTTCATTCGTCGAAGAGTTGGAGAAGTCTGAAGAAAACTACAAGATCCCGATTTTCAGCGTCATATCGTCGTCGTCGTGCGCAGTGTCATACATCCACTTCAAGATCCCGCGAGAATCGCACAGCGGCAGATCTACAAGAACAGGTCGAATTACGGTTCAACACAAGTAAGGTCGTTTCAATATCCTTTCTTTCATTCCTAAAGAAGTAATTCTTCTTCCCTTCCAGTGGTTAATTACCACACAGCTTCAATATCGAATTGATATTGCTCATTTATAAAAATAATATTTAAATTTTATATTTTTTTAAATCTCAACGGTCAAAGTTAAATTTAAACATATCTTTAAAATTACCTAAACTAATTTGCAGTTATAATAATCAGCTGCGCGCAAACAAGTATATCATCGAGCGCATAACAGGTGATCGAATTCACTTTTAGAGGTCAAGGCAACGGTGCATTTAGTATATCCATAGTCACCGAGCGCATCGCATGTTTTCCTTATCGCTAATTAGTACCTACCTATTGTGACCGTGAATATCGAGCGTTAACTATTCATATCTTATTTATTGGTGTTTATTGGTGTTTACGGTAATTATCCTTTAGTGCATTTAAGTTAACGTGTTTTACACCGATTTCTAGTTCATTTAGTGCAAAAAATGTCGTTAGCGCAGTTAGTTAAGCAGCGGGGAACATTTAAATGTAAATTAACAATTTTTAAGACGTTCCTTACGCCATATTTATCTATTCCAACGTTAAGTGACGTACAAGCAAGTGAAGTTGAGTGCCGTCTTAGTAAGATCGAGGAAATGTATACGGCATTTGATGAATTACAGGAGCAGATTGAAGTAACTTCGGAGACCCCCAGTGAGCAATATGCTGAGCGTCAGGACTTCGAAAACCAATACTTTGCTATTTTGGCTGGCGCTCGGGAATTGCTGCGTAAACGTGGCAAGGTGGATGCCGAAAGTAAGGTTATGTCTGAGGCAGGTTCCAGTTCCTGTCAGCATAAGAATAATCTGGTAAGGCTTCCTAAGATTGATCTACCTCACTTTAACGGCAACTATCAATATTTTTTGGAATTTAGAGATACATTTTTGTCATTGATTCACACTAACGATTCTATAGACGACATTAACAAGTTCCATTACTTGCGTTCCTCCCTACAGGGAAGTGCGGCGTTAGTAATTAAAAGTCTTGATTTTAAAGCCGAGAATTATAAAACTGCTTGGGAGTTATTGTTAGCTAGGTACGACAATAAGAGGTTATTAGTTAACAATCACGTGAAAGCTTTGTTTAATGTCGAACAAATTCATAAAGAATCTCACCGGGCACTACGTCATCTTTTGGACATTACAAATAAGAATCTTAGGGCGCTTAACACTTTAGGTCAACCAACCTCTGAGTGGGATACCCTTGTTATTTTCATGATGTCTTCAAAGTTAGATTCAGTGACCAGCCGCGAGTGGGAAGAATTTAGAAACACGTTGGACAATCCTCCGACGTTAGAACAATTTACAACGTTTATTTCAAATAGGGCTGATTTATTAGAGACTCTAGAGGAGTCAAAATCGAGTTCATTTAAAGTTAACCGTAATTCGGATAAACAAAAGAATTTTCTCGTTCTTAATGAGACTAATAAAACAAATAAATCTAAATTCAGTTGTCCTATGTGTAGACAAAATCATTTTTTGTTTTCATGCGATTCATTTCGTAAACTGTCCGTTGACCTTCGTCAAAAGAAAGTCAATGAGTTAGGCATATGTCAACTGTGTTTAAGGCCAGGTCACCAGTTGTCCAATTGTCGTTTATCTACGTGTAAATATTGTAGTGAACGTCATAACACATTGCTTCATGCCGAAACTGATAAGGATACAGTAGAGTTAACTGCTGTAACCACTTACAAAAGTGATCCGACTCAACAATCCTCTGCACTGCTTTCCACAGCTTTGGTGAGAGTCAGCGACGCCAAGGGTGCTCTGCACGTCGTCAGAGTCATGCTGGACAATTGCAGCTCAACCAACCTCATCACCGAGAGTCTTCGCAGTAAGCTGCAACTTCCAATGTCTTCCACGAGCTCCACTATGACAGGTATTAACAAATCCTTATTAGCAAAAAGTAATCAGTCTTGCGACCTAACTATACAATCAATGGCGGGAGATTACGAGATGGAGCTTAGGTGTCGTGTGCTTCCTGAGATCATTGATTACTTACCTATGTCATACATAGATACTAAAAAATTGCAAATACCATCGCACATTCAGTTATGTGACCCCAAGTTTAATGTTCCGTCTGCCATAGACATGTTATTAGGTTCGGAAATATTCTGGGAAGTCCTAGGTACCACAAAAATCGATTTAGGTAAACGTCAACCTAAAATTTACAATTCAAAATTAGGTTGGTTAATTTCCGGTTCGGTCCTAGGTAATCAAAAACATCATATTGTCTGTCATGCTTCAGAATTACTTGACACTGACATTGATAATCAACTTACGCGCTTCTGGGAGCTAGATAGTGTCTCGCCGGTTCATAATTTGACCCCTGAAGAACGTAAATGTGAAGAACATTTTGAGAAAACTACAACGCGAACTGACGATGGGCGGTTCGTCGTTAGTATGCCTTTTAAAGAATCACCAAAGGTTCTAGGCGACTCATATGAGATGGCTAAGTGTCGTTTCCTATCTTTAAAAAAAAAATTAAAACATGATCACGAGTTTAGGAAGAATTACAACGCGTTCATGACTGAATATCTCGACTTAGGTCACATGTCTCTTTCCGCGCACAAGTCAGATGATAGCGAGGTAGAGTGCCTTTTGCCTCATCATGGGGTGATAAGGGAGGGTAGTCTCACGACAAAATTAAGGGTCGTTTTCGACGCATCTGCCCCCACCAAATCAGGCGTATGCTTGAACGGTATTCAAAGAATTGGTCCTACTGTTCAAGATGACCTAATTTCAATTTTACTAAGATATAGACAACATAAATATGTAATTTCCGGTGACATCGAAAAGATGTACCGCCAGATGCTAATTGCACCTGAACAAAGATGCCTTCAGCAGATTTTATGGCGTTTTAATCCAACTGATCGTCTTGAGTGTTACTCACTTAATACAATTACGTACGGCACAGCTTCGGCTCCTTATCTAGCCTGCCGCTGTTTAAAGCAGTTAGGATTAGAGTCGACAGAGCCAGTTATACAACAATCAATTATACATGACTTTTATGTGGATGATTACTTGAGTGGGAGTACGAGCATTGATGATGCTATACAGTTAGGAATAGGAGTAATTGACACATTAAAATCAGCTCAGTTAAATTTGCGAAAATTACGATCGAATGATGTTGAAATATTACAAGCGTTGGAAAATCATATTCAATCAAATAGTAAATTGCAAAATAGCACAGCAGACAATAAAAATGTTCAATGTTTAAGCATGTCGGCTCCAGCAAAAACTTTAGGGTTAAATTGGCAATGTGACACAGATACCTTATTTTTTAATATAAGCTTAAAAGGTTGTAATAACGTCACAAAACGTCACATACTTTCGTCAATCGCGCAAGTATTCGATCCGATAGGCTTAGTTGGACCTTGTGTCTTGGAAGCTAAAATATTGCTTCAGAAATTGTGGCAGGAAAAGTGCTCGTGGGATCAGGAGATACCCCCCACCCTTAAAGCACAGTGGAGTAAATTCGAAACCACTTTACCATTTCTCAATGAAATTAGAATTCCGCGTTGGGTTTTAGGGAACTCTAGTCAAGAGGTAGAATTAATTATATTCACAGACGCGTCTGAAGCCGCCTATGGTGCTTGCGCTTATGTGAAAACGAAGGATGGCACAGGTACAACTACGGTCCATCTTTTAGCCTCCAAGAACAAAGTGGCGCCAATTAAGGCAACCACGATACCCCGTTTGGAATTATCTGGGGCATTGTTAGGAGCAAGACTGTTTACTAAAATACTGAGCTCACTCACAATCAAATTTAATAAATGTACGTTCTATTGCGATTCAATGATAATTTTAGGGTGGTTAGCGTCATCCCCCGCCAATCTTAAACCTTTTGTACGCAACCGAGTGAGCGAGGTACAGGATGTTACTGCCGGTCATACGTGGCACTACGTGCCCTCAAAAGAGAACCCCGCTGATCTAGCGTCTCGAGGTTTAAATGCTAGGCTTCTTGCCACTTCAGACCTTTGGTGGAACGGTCCAGAGTTCCTAAAACAGGATTCAACTTCCTGGTCCAAATCACAACCCGAGTTGCCTGAAGATTTACCTGAAATGGTAACTTGTCTGGTGACAAACATTGAGGAATCTCCATTTTCTCTTCTCCTGGATCGAGTTTCAAAATTCTCTAAATTAGTTCGAGTCGTAGGATATGTCATGAGATTCATCAACAATTGTTCAAAAAACAAAACTAAAACAACGGGTTTCCTACAAAGTTCAGAATTAACTGTAGCCCGAAAAACAATTATATCTTTGTCTCAAAAAGAAATGTTTGAAGACGAATATGCTGTGTTGAAAGCAGGAAAATCCCTTCCTGCTAAAAATAGACTGCTTTCTCTCACTCCGTACATTGATACGGATCAGCTGTTAAGGGTAGGCGGGAGACTTGACAACACCTATTACAGTGATGACGTCAAGCATCCAGTCATACTATGTAGTAAGCATCGTCTCACAAAATTGATATTTGTTTATTTTCACTTACAATTTTTACACGCAGGTCCCCAGTTATTGCTCAATAGCGTCAAGCAGCTTTATTGGCCTCTAGGCGGCAGGAACTTGGCGCGAAAAACCGTGGATAGTTGTACCACATGTTGCAGGTTCAAAGGTCAAACAGTACAACCTATCATGGGTAAATTGCCTGCAACACGTGCTCAATTAGAACACCCGTTTTTGAACACGGGTACGGATTACGCAGGTCCAATATTGATAGCTGACCGTAAAGGTAGGGGCTGTAGATTAGTCAAAGCCTGGATATGCATATTCGTATGTTTTGCAGTAAAAGCCGTACATCTGGAACTTGTCTCAGACCTCACCAAAGACGCATTCATGGCTAGTCTAAACCGGTTTATTGCTCGCCGGGGTAAACCACAGAATATATACTGCGATAATGCCACTTATTATACGGGTACTTGTAATGAACTATACAAAGTACTTCAAAGGTCAAATATTGCATCAGATCTAGCTCAATCGGAAATCAACTTTGTTTTCTCACCCCCTTATTCACCGCATTTCGGCTCACTATGGGAAAGATGCGTGCGCTCAGTGAAGCACCATTTGCGACGTATTTTAAATTTAACGCATTTGACCTTCGAAGGGATGAGCTCCTGTCTGGCGGATATTGAAGCTACCCTGAACAGTAGACCTTTGACCCCAATGTCCAGTGATCCATCCGATTTAACCGCTCTCACCCCCTCCCACTTCCTTATTGGACGACCGCTTATGTTTGTTCCTAATTCACAGAACCCTGTGGCTGAGGAGAAGATCAACACACTGCAGCGGTATCGACGAGTGGAGCAGCTGAGGCTTCATTTTTGGAACCGATTTAAATTGGAATATGTATCTCAACTACAGCAAAAAACCAAATGGTTTTCATCACATGACAAGCTAGAGGACGGAGCCCTAGTTATTGTCAAGGAAAAAGGGGTACCCCCGTTAATGTGGCTACTCGGTCGCATAGTAAAACTTTATAAGGGCAAAGATGGAGTAGCCCGAGTAGCCGATATTAAAACGAAACGGGGAATAATAAAACGGGCGTTTAACAATATTTGTCCCCTGCCCGCTTCCATGTAACGTGCATGCAGCATTTGCACCATTTCTCACATCCTGCTCTGAATTATAGGTACCTTGAAGTACTTCAACGCCGGGAGCATGTTCAGAACGCATCCGAAGTGACGTCACGGACGGCCGTTCGCTTCCGAATTTTGAAGATCGGCAACGGATCGGGATAACCGCCGCCGACAGCCAGCAACGACAATCACTTCAAATCCATTGAGCGACCAACACGTATACCAAGCTGTAAATTAGACCATAGTTCTAGCAATAAAAATTGTACATAAATTTAAATAACAAGTCTTCATTGAAGATCCACTTAGGCATCCCTGCATCAGCTACAATAGGAGCCTAGGCCTCAACAGTAATAAAATTGCTGAAAAAATATTTAAGTTCATGTACTTATGCATGTAACTACTTGCCAAAAACATTTTTTTTACCAAAAATCAACATGTGGCACATCAGTCGATAGGTCTTCAGAAATAACATTAAGCTTTTTTAAACATATTTTATAATGAAGTAAATATTTTCAGAAATAATCATAGGGGGGGCTGTAACTTATGAATTAAATCATGCTCGAGTTATCTCCTAAAACCCTCTTCCGAAGGCAGATACAACCTTTTGATTATTTTTCCTTAATCTGTTGAAGGTACGGAACCCGCCTTTACGCGTGGTCCGACACGCACTTGGCCGCAACCGACGTCAACCAACCACGGCCTTACTGTTCAATTAGCACGTACTACGTATCATTTCGCGATGCGATCAGATCCACTGCCAAACTCAGTCGATTTTACGCGTCGCGAACCGATCGTTTGCACCAAATTACAACGTTACGCCAAAATAAATAAGAACCGAGATGTCCTACTTTCTTGAGATCTAACTAATAGGGTGCTATCCTTTGATTAAAGTAAAAAGAGGAAGATACCTGACGTTCATAGTACTACAGTCATTTTACGGGCGGCTAGTATGGGGAATTGGAAATAATTAATAATAGCTAATATTTTTAGTGTAACGGATATATCATGATACAAGTATTATTTACGCAATGAAATCCTACAAAATATCGTTATTCGCTAACCGCCATAAATATGTACACACATATTACAAGCGTTTTACTTGTAGGATTTTAATGAATATATCGTTTCTAAGTCATTTAAAATGTGTAAGAACAAACTACCAATTATTACTATTTGTTTCTAACGAATTAGGATATATATCGCCCGCGCCGTACATTTTGTTATTTATGTGGTTTTATATGGACACGGTTTCTTGTTTTTCGCTTTACATAGAAAGAAAACTTAAATATCGTCATATTTACAAATAAAAATAATTGATATTATTGTAAATAAAAATATACAAAGTTTAATATATTTTTTTTTACCTTTTTAACTACTTCCGGGTGAAAAGTTGGTAGGATTTTTCCATATATTATTTATAAATATTCCATAAGAATGAATAATAAAAAATCGGGCTATTATAAATTAATGTTTGACGCAACCGTATCTTTACTGTACTGTACTTTAGCTGACAAAACTGAAATGTGTTCCGGCACCCACACACTTGTAAATGCTTACACTGCTATAAATGCTATAATGTACATGTGCATCAGGGGTAAAAGAGATACACCAATATACTTAACACGGGCGTGTAAGCGAGACTTCCATATTTTGCGCATTGCACAAAGTGTGACAGAGACCAACTAATATAATTTACAGTAGTGTAGACAAGATCGTGATATTTATATAAAAAGAGGGTCATTTTGGTTTGAAAAAATTAAAATAATGAATTGATATTAATCGTAGTAAGTCCTTGTCGCATCAATATGAAAGCGGGCAAGATGGACCGAGATAGAAAATTAAATGTCGAGTCAATAGCATACTATATTTTTAAAATATGAATAAATATCTAGTTCTAAACTTCTGGTGCTCTAGTCGAATATTCCAGTGTTCAACGAAATAGGTAACGAACGATCGTCTCAAAAAACCAGTATAAAGGCATCAACGATTTCGCGTAGTTGTTACGGATCTAGAGGTTTCTCATTTTAATGCAATAATGGTTTGTCAAAAGAGACGTGTATGGTAAGCGACGGTTATATTGCACTACACAGAAACGGCGAATGATCCGTGTGGTCCTAGTACTTTAATTTCCATCGCCTACCACGCGCACGACTCAAAAAAACCAATGTAAAGGTGTGACCTCCAATTGTGCATAGTTATAATTGTAAAAAAGATTTACTTATCCTGAACGAATTGTAAGTCTCGGGAATCAGCGCTAGGTGCCTAATTTCGTAGGTAGGGTTAGGAAATAATACTTTTTAATACCACGACGGTGGCAAACAAGCATACGGCCCGCCTGATGGTAAGCAGCTACCCGTAGCCTATGGACGCCTGCAACTCCAGAGGTGTCACATGCGCGTTGCCGACCCTTTACAAAAAGGAGGATTCACTGTGTTCACGGCTAAATGAGCAAGAGCAAATAAAACTGTTAGAAATTTAAGTAATATACTTTCTACAAACGTTTTCAGTATCGGGTAATTCGGGTATTAAAGATAATTACTTACATTAATCGGGTAACACCCAAAACTCACTAATTACTGTAAGCATTATTATTGAGAAATACTTTAACTTGTAAGGATAACTACTTTTTATTTAGCATCATCTTAAAAGACTGTCAAATGACTGTTGCTCGTTCCCGCCATTTTGATGTTATAAAATGATGGGTATATAGCTGCGGCCGCCATTCGGATCTTGACCAGATTGTTGTAAGGACGTCTTGAAAATATTATTGTCACATAGTGTAATTTATTCATATTTAAACCTTGTAACAAACGAATACAAGTGTAAATACTGGTAAAGTACTGGTTGCTCGTAATCCTAGTGATATCCCCTACATCTCAGCAGTGGGATCTAACAAAACTCGACAGGATTTTTGCCTCGCCGCACAAAAACGTAAGGTTTTCATTTTTTATTATTTTAAATAATAAATTAGATTGATTGGTGAAACTATATTTTCCGTAACGGAGTAAGTCCGGAGGTTTATATGGTTAGTTTAACATGGTCATTTTGCCAAAGGTTACTCTTTTGGATATGCACATGTTGGATGGTATGTTTATTGATAATTGAAGGTAAACTGTATTTTCCGTAACGGAGTAATTCCGGAGGTTTATATGGTTAATCTTGCATGGACATTTTGCCAAAGGTTACTCTTTTAGATATGCACATGTTAGATGGTATGTTTATTGATAATTGAAGGTAAACTGTATTTTCCGTAACGGAGTAAGTCCGGAGGTTTATATGGTTAGTCTTACATGGACATTTTGCCAAAGGTTGCTCTTTTGGATATGCACATGTTAGATGGAGATGTTTGTTATGTTGTTACATAATCAATATAATTAATTATCAGAGAGAATAGTAAGTCGGATATTGTTGTCATCATTCCTAATAAAGATAACTTCACAATCCATAAAAACATGTCCTGTTATTTAAAATCAACTTTTATGACCTAACCTTCAATACAATAAGTATAGTTTGATATTCGCTTAAATTTTGAATAAAATAACGCTGGTATTATTATAACCGTATAATTTGCCTACAGTATGTCTCAATGGTATATATGTTTATATTTATATTTTGCAACGGCCTCCTAGCCTAGTTGGTAGTGACCCTGCCTATGAAGCAGGAGGTCCCGGGTTCGAATCCTGGTCAGGGCATTTATTTGTGTCTTTATCGCGGATATTTGTTCCTGAGTTATGGATGTTTTCTATGTATTTAAGTATTTATCTATTATATATATCGTCGCCTAGTACCCACAACACAAGCCTTATTGAGCTTACCGTGGGACTAGGTTGATTTGTGTAAGATTGTCCCATAATATTTATTTATTTTATTTTATTTATTTTATTTTATTTAATAGTCAAATTAATCTTTTAAAATACTACCCGGTAATTTATGTTCGAAGATCTGCGGGGAATAATTTTAAATTAATTATTTCATATGAAGGAAATTATTTTTTCGATATCTTACGATATTATTTAAAAATGCAATTATGAAGCCCTTTTTGGAAAGCGCATATTATTTGAAAACAATTTTACGAATATCATGCCATAAGCAGGCTGCATTCAAAATACTTTGTATCTCTTTCTAATAAGTAAATTTGTAAACAAGTTGAAAATAATAATAAATCTTAGGAAAAGGTAATTTAAATTCCTTTTCCATTAATAACACAAACAAATATAACATTATTTCGACAACGGAATATTCAGTAATGAAATGAATATGCTTTATGAATATGATTAAAATGAAACAATAATTTATTAGAAACTCCTTAATGCCTGTAGTGTGTACAATGTCTCTAAGTGGTTCACGCTTATGTATCACTTAATATTATTAAAATGTTTATAATTACTATTTCTTCTCGTGAACCATTATTGTCTTTGATTATTAAACCAACAGGATGCGAGACGCGTACTAATTTCTATCAGAAAAAGTCTGCCAATTTCGGCGCGGGGGACGAGGAAACGCACACAAATACTTTTAACACTAATGCATTTTTCATTGACGTCGCTACACACGCACACGATAAAATTATCAAACACTAGCATAAAATATACTCACACAAGTACAAACACAGACACAGACAACCTGTCCGTGAAAGAGATAATGTCATCTTTAAGTAAACGTACCCAGTGCGAGGACCGCGTCGATAATAATATACTTAAGTATCGATATTTGTGACGCTTTCAAGTCAATGGTACATCATTGTCGGTTCTTAATAGAGTTAATTTCTAAATGATTTTTTTATGGTAAGGCCTTATTGACAACCGATAATGATGTACCTTTGACTTGAAAAGGTCACATTTTATCGTAGATTTATTTATCGTATGCCTACATGTCACTGGATATAGATAGGCATTTCTTCCCTAGGGTAGTGGGAAAGCAGATGATGAAGAAAATTCAGTGAGTGCTGCGAGGTCCAGGTAGGACAGTAGGGCTGCCAAGTTTGTAACTCTTTTAGCACCACCCAGGGATCACATGTAGGGTTGTCTAAGGTGTTTCCTACGGACGCAGAGAAACATTGATCGTAGGTTAGTTATATATTTTTGCTTCTTTACCAAGTATAAGGTTTAGCTATTGATAAAATTATAATGTTAAGTTGTGATTAAATATCAAGTTTTTCTACCAGAATATTACTTACAATGTTAGTATTCTACGTAAGTTAGTTTGTCTATTTGTTCAGGACAAATCTTGCAAGCTGATTTAGAATAACTTTTATATTATCAATTTAATATTTTGATGTGTATTTGCTTTTATACAATACAATACAATATTTTTTATTTCAGAATATAGATTCCATTTGGTTAGTAAGTAACACACAAAAACAAAAACAAATAAAAAGATTATATTACTAATGTTAGTACTTACTTGCTAAAAACTTATCAACTAAATAATACAATCTACAACAACGGGGAGCGCGAAACGTGCAGCTGCGTCTATCTACGCAGCAACGCGGAGTCCCCGCGGAGGGTTTTATATTTAGTGGAAAATACTACAAATTGGAAACAAAGAACTATTACAATGAAACAATTAACTGCAAAGAACTCTGGAACATCACGGGATTCGAACCCACGTGTTTAGATTACCATTCCAATGTGCTTCCAATTACACTAGACGTTCCTCTATCCACCTCAGTGAATTTTTCACTGCAATGAACAATGATGAACCAGTCACTAGCGACATCGTGATATTCCAGAGTCCTTCGCAGTTGATATTTTGATTATAATGGGCATCTGTTTCCAATTTGTGTTTCTATTTCTATTATCTCTTCTTCATTTTCTATTATAAATAAAAAGTATAACATACTGCTAATGTTAATATCGACATTTATTTTTGTGCTGTCCCATCACTAAAACTTCCCTGATAGGTACAGTGATACCAGAGTCAGAAATAGAAAGTGCCTATTTAAGGGGATAAGTGTGTATAACGTACCTTATAATAAATAAAGTATAATCCATACAAAATTAAAATGCTACATAAAATGTATGGTGAAAATAAAGGAACGAATTAATTTCTAAACAGGAATATAACACATTCGAGCGGAATTCAGTGCGGAATTCATTACACTAGCTGAAATTTGTCTATTAAAACGGAAATTTGTTTATGGTAGCTGTATTTTTGAGACCATAGACAAATTTCAGCTATAGTGCCGTACAGCACACATACGCTGAGTTTCTTACGATGGTTCTTCTCATTTGGGGCTCCTTTCCGAACCAGTAGTAGTTTATTGCCCTTCCCATAATACGGTTTTAAAAAGATTTGAATTTAATACAGTTGTTAAACCAGTGTTTATGTTTTATTTCATTACCGTGCGTCCGTGCGTAATGTGCGCTAGGTTATCTTTATAGTGTCAGTTTTTCTGAGTTCCAAACCACCTTACTGCCCTGCCCTCGGCGGTCCTCGACGACATATATAATTTTAAAAGCTATGCGTGTGAATGAGTTTTACCTTTGAAGTACTGACGTTAATCTTTTCATTTTTTCAATATGTAATTTGAATAATTTAAAAGTCGATTAAAATATGTTTAGAAACAATTTAATTACAACACACACACAGAGACACACTGCTTTTTTAACAGAGCAATGCTTTACAATTATGGCTGTATGCCGAATGGGTCTCTGCCTAACCCACGGAGTATCTTTTAAGTGTATTGCCTAACCTGTCATAACAATGACAATGACTGAGATAATGGCGGACGTATTTCTGCCGCACTGGAGTCGATTACTCTTGTTTGCAATATTTCACTTACCTCCCTCGATGTAATCGTGTTCATAATTGCATACCCAATTTATGAATGAATTCATTGATAAATTGGGTATGCAATTATGAACCCGATGGTACAATGCACTATGAAGAGTCAAGTTAAAAAAATTACCCTAAAGCAGATGTAGTACCATTAAGTGGCAACACTTTTTGATTGATTTTTGATTTTGCACGTTCAGCGAATGTCATCGCTCAAATCTGGAGCAGAGCCCGACTGGGGAAGTACCTCCACCTTACAGAAAACCACAGCCAAATAGCACTAGACCCTACTCATAGTGTTGTGTTCCTGCTGGTGAGTAAGGTTGCCAAAGAGCTCAAAGAGGACCCAGTGTGTTAACGATGAGGGACCTTCTTGTTCCTTTAGTCGTCAACACAGTGAATCCTCCTTTTTGTAAAGGGTCGGCAACGCGCATGTGACTCCTTTGGAGTTGCAGGCGTCCATAGGTTACGGTAGCTGCTTACCATCAGGCGGGCCGTATGCTTGTTTGCCACCGTCGTGGTATAAAAAAAAAAAAAAAAAAAATTGACAATATTTTTTAGTTTTTTGCTAATTTCGTGCACTATTTGATGATATTTAGACGTAATTATACTTACAGATGAAAAGAAACGTTATCCTTCTGTAAACTAAATAATTCAGATCTTCTCTTACATAAAAACACGCAGCAATTCGGCATTTTTACCTCAGATCGTTCCGCGCTGACTGACATTCATTGAATGGCGTTTGACGCGCGACAACTAGTTTTATATAACCGCTACGACCAGTGGTCTTGTACGTTTGGCAGAGGGGGACGCCTGACAATTACCACTCCATTGGTTTATTTCTCTGAGATTATTGTCGTTAAAAATAATTATGGTTAAATGTCAATTAATACTAAGTGCGTTTGGATATACATAAAAGTGTAAAGTTTTCAAGTTAACGTGATCGTTCACGCCACAGCTAAGTAACAGCTTAAGACTGGTATTAACTTGGATTTAGTATAAATCAATTTCAGATAGATCATATGAACCAAGGTGATTAAATAAAGTGTGTAAAGAAAAGAAATTATAATTTACAATAATTAATAAATGGCCTGTATAGCTTTGTCTAAGTACAAGTTATATCCCGTACATATTTCGTCTTAATAAACGGTACTATAAAGTTCATAGAAATTACCTTTTATACTTATATAAGTCTGGGTGTGGTAACTGACCACGTATTTTTGAGTTCTCTACTTCCTTACTGTATTCAATCCAATAAATAAAGTTGATGATTAAATCACAATAGTTAAGTTAAATGGGTACATTGACTATTCAGATGTCTGTTTATATACAAAATAAAGTAACAAAATAAGAACAAGAGCCTAGTCGAGATTTGTTAATCTCGTGTATGTCGTCGGCATATTACCACGCATATAATCCCATGTGTGTATTCTGTTTTATCGAGGTATATGATCATAAGTAATATAATCACTTATAATGTCAATTGATCTCTATTTTTCGCCTGATAAAGGTTTAGATGGCAATTGACAAATTAAAGGGTATTACCGATTTTAATTACACAGGAAGTTGGTGGAAAATCGACGTGACATGATGATTTGACGATCTATTATAATTGTGTCCACTAATGACTAATGAGCAAAGTATTGCTTAGAAATTTACGAACTGAGCCCTTTTTACACAATATCAAAAGAAAGGAGAGTTATTATTTAATCATAGAGTGAGAAGAATACGCCAATGATAGTCAAAACGCGTATAAATGCCAATTACAGTCAAACGCGAATAAATAAAACTGAAGTTGCTTGAATATAATAACTATTATGTCGAGTATAATCGTTATAACATTTATTTTAGATAATTAATTTAAACGTTAATTCAAGCAATACCTGTATTTAACAGGTAGAGACACATGTAGAGTCGACATGTAGAGTCACATGTAGAGTCGACATGTAGAGTCAGATGTAGAGTCAGATGTAGAGTCAGATGTAGAGTCAGATGTAGAGTCTTATGTAAAGCCAAATGTTTGAGGTGACACGTATAAAGTGGACTACGCATATGGTGGGGTTAATGCAACAAACGTGAATGGACATGTCAGACCTTTTTTCAGGCCTACCTAAATAGATCTATTTACCTATATAACCTACTTATGTGAAGCACGTGAATGAACGTGCAGGACTTTTATTCAGACCTACCTTAATAATCTAGTACCTATGAAACGCACGTGGATGAACGTGCGGTACTTTGAATCAAACCTACTTGAATGTATCAAGTACCTGCGCAACGCATGTGAATAATGTGCGAAACTCTCATTCAGTTTTACCGTAATATAATACCTAGCAATATTTTAGGAAAGTAATCAATAAACTTTGAATTTCATACGATTATGAGAATGAACGATATACATCATCATATATTTAAGAGCTTGGCTCTTGTACCATCAGGTTCAAAATTGCATGGTCAATTTATCAATGAATTCATTCATAAATTGACCATGCAATTCTGAACCCGATAGTACGTGTACGTAAAACGCCAATACTTTCATCTGTAGTCATGTATAGTATGGACAACTCAAATGAAATAAATCACAGATAATCAAATCAAATAAGACGTCAAAAAAGTGGTTTCAGTGGTCTCTGATTACATTTACTATTTTATTATTAAAGCTCATCAATTATCATTGTAATATTTTGTATGTATGCCTAACAAATATCAGACGTTAATTGAATCGTTTATGCAGTTTGAGAATTTTAATTTAATGGAGTGCAATACCTATTTCTATGAATTACCTACCTACATTTAACCTAATAGTAAACGTTGACGACATTTAACATGAAAGCTGGGTAACAGGCAAATCCTTTTTACTAAATGGCTGAATGCATCTTAGAAAAGTCCATTGTATGAATCTTTTTGAATTTATTATACTGAGCTAAACGTACAGTTAGTTAAATGAATGTAGTAGCTATAATAAACATAAGAAGAGAAATTAGAGGAATTAAACAACATATTTAATATTATCTGTACAGTTAGTTAAAATAATATAGTAACAATAATAAACATAAGAAGAATAAGTAAAGGAATTAAACATTATAGTTAATATTATTCGTTATCATGTTATGTCCTGAGATCAGTGACAAAAGGGCAAAATTAGGTTTGTTAAATTCATGTATCCAGTTTTAACTTTCTGCGACTACTGCAGAGTGCAAATTGAGGTTCGTAAGGGACTTGCATAATAAAAACTTTGCAAAACCACATACTTATTACTGCTTATTTACATTAGTTAAATATTGGTGAAACTGGTTCAGTAATTATTTTATTTTTCAATTCATTGGTTAAGGCCCTGATTTCTCTAGTAAAAATAGGATAATGACGACACTATGTTTAGCTTGCTTTCATCGCTACTAAACTAGTTATTTATTATTATAATATAAGTATTTCACATATATATATATATATATATATATATATATATATATATATATATATATGGTCATAGTACCAGACCACTAAGACTGATTTATTATCACATTTTAGGAATCCAGCAATACGAGATCATTTTAATTAATTAATTGAAAATATATCAAAGTTCATAGTACCAGACCACTAAGACTGATTTATTATCACATTGGATAATGTTACGAATCCAGCAATACAAGATCATTTTAATCAATTAATTGAAACATCGATACAAATATGATAGTTAAATTATGATTAATGAACTTGTATAATAAAAATATCTTAGCGCGGCTAAATAATCGTGACAAAGTAAAATTAACGCAACATAAATTGCCTATATGTTTTAAAAATCAAAGTCAATAATATACTTACAAAAGAATAAGTTTGCGTTACATTAGCATTGCCTTATTGTACTTTTAGACAATTATCGGTAGATAACATTAAAACGTATATCACTATACTAACTAGGTAACTAACCACAGTGGAACACTTCGAAGTTCAACTTAACGGTAGATAACATTAAAACGTATATCACTATACTTATTAGATAACTAACCACAGTAGAACACTTCGAAGTTCAACTTAAAATAAATGAAACCAAATTAAAATAAATTAAAACAACTCCGCGCCTGAAAAAAATATATTTTAATCCAAAATGTTACTCTTTTCTTAACGCGTCAAGTTGTATATTAGCAAACGTTAATCAAACAAAACTTACTTACTTCATAATATAATCATTTATTTCTTGCAATACTTAATAGATAGTTAATAATATTTGATTCTTAAACTTATACTTTTAAACCGTAAATAAACAATTACGTAATTGTCATTATAATATTTAGGTAATCACATATGTTGAAAATAACAAGTCTAAATTATTCACGTTTCTAAAGAAAGTGTTGCAAGTTTCAGACTGACGACCCAGGAGCGTCCAGGTGAAAGGGCCAGGGTTTGGTATTTCTTTACAACCCAGGAGTGCCCTTTTAAACCGTAAATAAACAATTACGTAATTGTCATTATAATATTTAGGTAATCACATATGTTGAAAATAACAAGACTAAATTATTCACGTTTCTAAAGAAAGTGTTACAAGTTTCAGACTGACGACCCAGGAGCGTCCAGGTGAAAGGGCCAGGGTTTGGTATTTCTTTACAACCCAGGAGTGCCCAGGTGAGAGGGTCGGGGTGTAGAACACTTCCGACCCAGGAGCGCCAAAGTGAGATGGCTAGGGTTATGATATTCTTCTTCTTCAAAAAAGGCATCATCTTCACCTACGTCTTCTCTGACGCTACGCTCTCGAAAGAATGATAATGGTCGTCACGGCATGTGTAGTGGTGTGGTTCAGAACGCCACGCCACTCTGCACGACTCTCCGCTGTCGTTATGTATTCAACTACGTTGTGAGTGTTAATAAAATTGGTCTGTATCAATCATGTGGTTATACATGTGGTGTTGTGCGATATTCATGTGAAAGTGATAAGTATTATGTTATTTGTATCTATTTTATGTTACAAAGTTTCCTTCTAATTTGAATTTTAAAATGCATTAAACAATCTAATAATATTTTATTCAATAACGTAAACAATAATTGCGCTTACAAATTAACTACTGGTTTGATCTTTGCTGCTATATAGAAATGTATCAAACTTAATCACTATTGTTATTATTTAACCTTGATGATGAAGTCTTCTTAATTAAATATCATGTAAAATAACTATTGGTTTGATCTTTGTATATCAAACTCTATCATTATTCAATCATTTTAACGACTGTGTTACACCTTATTGGTATTACTTAAGCTTGATGATGAAGTCATGGTAATTGAATATTATGAAGAAGAATTATTATTTTGATCTTTGCTGTATTGATATATCAAACTCCATTACTATTCAATAATTTTAACTGTTATGATATATCTTATTCGTAATACTCAAACTTGATGATAAAGTCCTAATAATTATATATTATGAAGTCGATAAGCAATATATTATGAAGTTAAGAAGTCGGTAGGATAATCATTTATTTCCTTTGTTGTTTACACTGAATAAAATAAACTTGTACTACTTTTACAATGAGCACTTATGCACAAAGGCCAACTTAATCATAAAGATAATGAGTAATCAACTCTTTGTGAACTTCTTGTGAAGTTCTATATTTTATTATCGATGATAGTTCATTTTACATTGTATAATCATTTATAATAATATACTACAATGATGTGAAACTGATAGTCAAGGGTTAACATGACCATGAGTAAAATAAAAACATTATTTCATTAACTTATTACAAGAGAAAATGTATTAAATCCGATGTGTTAAGATTCAAAACTCTAATAATGTTATTAATATGGGTATTTAAACAGTTTGTATTTCTTACCTTTTATTGTCAGAATTGATCTGTTAATTATCTTATTTGAGCTATTATTATTATCTTTCTTATCGATCGTTCTATACTTTATTATCGATGATAATTCATTTTACACTGTATAATCATTTATAATAATATACTACAATGATGTGAAACTGACAGTCAAGTGTTGACATGTTCATGAGTAATATAAAAACATTATTTCATTAACTTATTACAAGAGAAAATGTATTAAATTCGATGTGTTAAGATCCTAAACTCTAATTATGTTATTAATATGGGTATTTAAACAGTTTGTATTCATTACCTTTTTATTGTCAGAATTAATCTGTAAATTATTTTATTTGAGCTATTATTTCATTAAGTTTTGGCGAAGGGTCTCGCCTCGATTAGGATGGCCGAGCTGTAAGCATTATTATTGATAAATACTTTAACTTGTAAGGATAACTACTTTTTATTTAGCATCATCTTAAAAGACTGTCAAATGACTGTTGCTCGTTCCCGCCATTTTGATGTTATAAAATGATGGGTATATAGCTGCGGCCGCCATTCGGATCTTGACCAGATTGTTGTAAAGACGTCTTGAAAATATTATTGTCACATAGTGTAATTTATTAATATTTAAACCTTGTAACAAACGAATATAAGTGTAAATACTGGTAAAGTACTGGTTTATTTTATAATCCTAGTGATATCCCCTACATCACTACCACAAGTTTAAAGCCGTAATGAACCATATTAGTAACAAAACAAGGTTGGTTTTAGTTTAATAAGATATTTTCTTAAACGTATTTATTCTCTAGTATCTGGTATTAAAGATAATTGCTTAAAAGGTTTTGACATGAAATAAAACAACTAAAAACGGATTATATCGCGTGTACTGAGCTTAAATTACATCCCGACGTTTCGAACACTTTTCAGCGTTCGTGGTCAACGGGTCGACTGAGGAAAAATATACAATTACCTCCGTTCAAAAACTATCACAATATGCAAACCTACCCACATATTAAATATCAAACAAATTTTCTCATTGCACATGCCATTTCACATTCCTTTGCCACATTCTTTATATTTTTTGTAACTTAAAATTATTTGACATTGAAAATTTGGTATTTGACATTATTAGCATTTATACATACATAATTTGTACATACGTTTAGCTTGGGTTACCAAGGTTTCAAGCACTAGGAGAACAGAATGAAATAAAAATGCATTTTTATCAGCATATTATTTGCTAACGCTACCCAAAGGGGCATGACACTCGGACATACGTGTTTCACGCGTGGGTACTGCCTATTTAGCTGTCTCGCTTACTCAATAACAAAAATGTTTTTGATAAAAAATTAAGTTTGCTTATTTAAAACAGTACTTACGGATGAAAAGTTATTCCGTGAGCTTTGTTTTTATGTTTTGAGCTATTAAAGCTTTAAAAAAGGCACAATTTGGCATGATTTACGGGTATTTTAGTCGTTATTCTTGAAAGCACGCTCTTCGGCGGCCATGACACGACTGTTTCAATATAGGCGCCGGAACCTATATTTGATGGCACACGATCGTGCGCCTGGTACCATATTTATTCCCTTTGTATTTATCAAAGATGTAACCTAAATTTAGCGCCTGAACTGCAACAAGATGTTACGTTATTAAAATGATTTTATATTTTAAAAGATCAGGCGCTTTGTTTTTTCATACATCTACAATCTTTTGATGCTGCTGCCACTGACAAGGCCACGCACGGGGGCTTGCAGCACCGCATTATCGTGTAGCCCTACCCCTCCCCTGCTTCGAGGAACAAAGGAAATCTAGGAGACTTATCGTACTAGAAACCGGGTTATTAATTTTTTTCAAAAAAAAATAAAAAAATACGCTACCATTTTTTTTGCATTGCAGCATCAGCATTTCGTGTTCCCCCATTAACGACGCGTCTAATTATATATATCCATGTCTCATATAGGAGACTTATCGAACTAGGTTCAGTGTCATGGGCTCTCCTACTATTAGTTGATAGGATGCAAAAATTATCAAATTATCCAAATGAACTCTTATTGTGCCATGCGACCCTAGTCTGTACAGTATTCATCACATTTGCGAACCTAGCTGGGCCGGTCAATCCTGCTTAGCACTGTGGTGATCGTATTACAAATCGACTACTAACGTCTTATGTGACCCTGGTAGTGTTAAGGATACTAGCGAATGAAATTATGAATAAAATTAGGGCTAAGTCAGTCTAAATAGTGCTAAATTTAGCCCCAAAAGTGCTAAATTGGCAACACTGAACCTGTCGAATCTGTCGGTCACGTGACCCTGTCGAATCTGTCGGTCACGTGACCCTGTCGCGAGTTTAACATTTTTTCCCCATCACAAAAAGTGCACAGCGCCGCTAAAGAAGTTTTCACTTCAAAAAAAATAGTCAAATCAGGTGAGATGGGCTGATGCTGTATCGGCTGAGTACAGGTTGGAATGTGGGGTGCGACAGGGTGGCCTTACATCACCAAGGATGTTCAATCTTTATATAAATGACCTGATAGTGGGACTCAATAGCATGCATGCAGGCTGTCACATCGAAGGTACTAGCCTGAACAACATTAGCTATGCCGATAACATGGTGCGCTTAGGCAGCTGGTGAAAAGATGTGAAGAGTATGCTGCAGAGCACGGTTTAATGTATAACTCGGCTAAGAGCGAGGTGAGAGCAGGGAGTCTTTTCGACATGGCATATCTGACAGTCGCATGCGAGACAACTATGATATCACACTTTTGTGACAGTTGATTCACCTAACCACCTACGTCAAAATCAACAGGTCTCGCTAGAGGAATTTCTCTATTGGCATGGGCGCCATCTTATTGTTTTGACGTTGACGTCAGTAAATTATGGGAATCCCACGTAAGGCATTTGTTTACCTCTAGTAGGTAAAGAGAGCCTTGAAGCATTTTATGAAAACTCATTTGAAAGCGACATCTCTGAATGTCTTCTGAAACTAAATACGTGTGTGAGTATGTGTGTAAATCATACGTGTATTTTCGTGCTACAATACTAGGCTAGAACTAGGGTAGTCTACATAGACGGCTTACACGCAATTTTTTAGATTTGACGATGCATTTTTGGGTGTAGCAACTATGACGAAACCTGTGCTTTGGGTAAAAGATATGTGACAAATATTACATATTGAATAAAAATGACTGGTATGAATGATTTTAAGATTTCTTGTAACCAATAAATGTTTTTTGTCCCAAGAAATAACACAATACATTGACTTGTAAACCGACCACGTAGATCCAATATTATGTAGAATAGGTTTAGTGTTAATAAATTATAATATCAAGAATACAACCTTGATATCTATCTCACGTGTTTATATCGATACCCGAAAAAGTGAAAGATTACAAAATTATAACTAGTGTATGGTTAAAAAAGTGGTATCTTGAGCGTTGCGGGGGGCACTAGAAGCAAACAAACTGCTGCCGAGAGTATTACAACATTTTTCACCACGCCACGGCAAAAAAATACAAGCTTAGGTAAATACATAAAATAAAACAAATTAATTCTGCCAAATATTTATGGTTCAAAATCATCGTTCTATAACGTAAAGTAATAACTGTTCTCCCTTGTAAAAAAAAAAACAATTTTACTGACGCTTTAAAAAAATCAAGAGAGGCGGTGGTGCTGATGTGGTGAAAAAGCATTCATACACAAGAAAATAATTTTAATAAGAAAACCTAAATACTAATAATATAAATATTTAATTTTGCAATGTTTCTGTCTGTTTTAATACCTACTTATAGAGCTGCAGTCTTTGTTACGTCAACGTCTATGGAAATTTGAGGCATTTCAAAAACATCAGAAAAGAAATTAAATTCGAGAAATAAATGAATCTTACACAAATCGAACTAGGCCCACAGTAAGCTCAGTAAGGCTTCTGTTATGGGTACTAGACGATATATATATATATTTTAGATAAATATGGATAAATACTTAAATACATAGAAAACATCCATAACTCAGGAACAAATATCTGTGATAAACACACAAACAAATTCCCTGACCAGGATTCGAACCCGGGACCTCCTGCTTCGTATGCAGGGTCACTACCGACTGGGCTAGGAGGCCGTTATTTCTATCGGTAGCCTGGTAGTAAGTGCCTTAAAGGATTGTTTGACATTTGATACTTCACGCAAATAAACATAGTAGAAAAATGGAGCAACAGTATAGTAATTATCAAAACAAACTCTGGTAGCCTGGCGGCCAGACGCCCGACTTACGCTCTATGGATCGCGGGTTCAAACTTGGCTCCTACTACTGCCTCCTAACTTAACTATGGTTTTAGACACTTCAAACAATTTTACACATATTCTTCATAGATTCTAATCTAATGTAAGACTCTTATATTACAAAGGTATTCCTAATCCTGAGAGTTGAGGATGTTATGGAAACATAAACATATCAGGTAAATAAATACAGTGCACAGTAGTACTAGTCATAATCCTCATGATTATAACTAATTGCCACTAACAAGACCCAAGTTTTGAATTTCTATTTAGGAGACTCGGGATATGAAACCAATGGGTCTTCATTTCAAAAAAGAAGTTGACGTTTACTGCAAGTAAATGTCATTGTGTATCTGACTGACTTACGTGTAAGTTATATTCCAATATTATATCATATTATATTTCTTATATAATGAATTGATATGGTTACACATGGCACTATAAACTATACATACTTGTTTCTTTAAACATCGATTTTTTTTTAAGGGTGTTCAGTTTTTCAGCTGCTTTCGCCACCGCATCTGTATGTTTATTGGATCCGGTGAGGTGAGAAGCCGCCAGTGTGTCTACACATGTACATGGGGAATGGCTATACAGCCGCATACAGTCAAGGCGTTGTAGGAGATTTATTGCTAGTGGCTTGCTTAATCTGAGGAAATCTACTCTAACATAGCATCCAAATTACACAAAATAATGCAGAGCACAGTGAATGCAGGGTACTGTAGAGATATTCCCAACAGCAGGGTGGAAGAACACCTACAACTCATCGCACTTTTTGATGTTTATCCATTCGCTCCTCGGGAAGATATCGACATTTCTTTTATGGCATGTTAATTGAACTTTAGGTTAAATAGGTAATGCCAATCATATTATATTTTAACAGTTATATATTTTTAGTAAATACCTACAATTAAAAATCATAAAAATTATAAATATTAATGTGCTCTCAGTGAAAATGTCTTAAAATCATATCAATTTTATAATTACTTCTAGTAGGTATCTTACCTAGTTTGAATAGTCAGAAATCAACTTCGCGCAAAAGTTTCGTGGGGGCAATTACTAGAGGTCGCCTCCATCATTACTATCGGTAGCCTGGTAGTCAGTACCTTAAAGGATTGTTTGACATCTGATACTTCACTACTTAAACATTATAGATACTGGTGCCGGCTATACTGTAAATTTATCAAAAATCTAAAATTACCGGCCGGCTTCCATATAGCGTTGACAGAGTTGTAGAGCCCATCACGGAGATATTGAAAACATAAGTCTTAAAGGTCGTAAATGGTCGCTAGTATGTGTGGCGTCAAGTTGAAAATACAAAAAAAACGTTAATTCATCGTTACGCTTAAATTTTGACACACGGCGAAGCCCACTTACTTAACTACCCACAAAATCTACATACTTACCAAATTTAAGGCCATTACGGTGGGCGTATAAGGTTTTAAGACCAGTTGAAATCGCAATTTGTTGAGCCTTAATTTATTTTTGAGCTTACTGCTCGAAATTTTTACAGAAGCTATAAGACCCGTTTAGTAACAAAATACCAAATTTTAGACCATACCGGTGGGCGCATAAGGATTTAAGACCATTTTAAGAAATAGTCGGCTTCATAACATCAACTCTAGGACACTCCTCCGTCTACAGCTCAGCCAGCCTCGTAGGTAAAGTCACTAAAATCTTACAGGACCCCCACCCCCAAACCATGGAACTGTGGGCTTAGAGGAGGCCAAAAAAGCTTGGTGAAGTGGTTGGCGGGTCAGGATGTTTTTACCCATCCAAATTGCCATTGGAGCTGGGACGACGTATTGTGCCAAATTTCTTATGAGTCACTCACTCCTAAGCCGCAGCACTGGCTACCGGCTTACCCGTCACCAAACAGGAGGTTTGGTGACGGGTGGACAGCTTTTCCAGACACTGTCAGTAATAATGACATTATTTCTCTACTCATCTTGCTCATCCTTCATTCATATACATAGAAAAGGATGGGTACAGAAATATTGACATTATTACTGGATAGAAATAAGTCAAATAATAATAACATTAAATAATTAAAATACTTAAAAAAAAAAAGAAAAAATATATAAATGTACAAAAATGTATAACATCAAAAAGTTAAAAACTAAAATAAAAACGTCTTCTAAGGCTTTTCCACAAAATATGCACTTAATGAATACACACAAATCATATGTAAGTTAACCAGTGAACGCACCGGGTAGTTCGGTTTAACTGGTTTACAAGTCAATGTATTGTGTTATTTCTTATACACACAACATTACATTGGTGCATTATGTTATAGGCACAACATTACATTGTTGCATTGCGCTTGGTGTTACCGAGCGCCTTTGTTCTTAACTCGTCCACCAGTTTTTGCATTCTACCCTCTCCCATTTAGCTTTAAGATAAATATTGTTTTCTCAGTAAGTGATTTATGTAAATCTTTTTGAGAAATAAATGTATTAAACCGTATAGTATCTGGACCGGCACCTGATTGATTGAAATCTGATTCCGGCTTTGAGTCCGTGTTTGTGCTCCACACAGGTGTTCTTGCGGTACTTAAGTAAATGCCACATGTGTGCCTGTGGGATGCTATATGCGTAGACACACTGGCGGCTTCTCACTTCACCGGAACCAATAAACAAGCAGGTGCGGTGGCCAAAGAAGCTGAAAAACTGAAGACCCATAAAACATTTTTATACCTTTCGTAGTCGAGACCCTTGGCGCGTGGGGACCCAGTGCTCAGTAACTTTTTAAAGAACGCAAAAAGAGGCTCGTCGACTCAATTGGTGACCAAAGAGCTGGCAGCGGAGAAATGCTGCCACCATCCTCGTTTGTTAGTTTCTAACATATCGATACATATAATATATATCGGAACCTCGACAAAACAAATACCCATGGTAAATACCATGGGTATTTGTTTTGTCGAGGCTCCACGGGGTATTTACCCCGTTTTAAATAGTTTTTGTAACTTCCGTAAAAAAAATTGCGTTCTACGACGTTAAAAAAAATTTGTTTTATTTAGAACGTCATATAAATATTGAATACCACTTTTTTTTTCAATAATAAAAAAATATAAGGATGAACATTGAAAGCATTCTTTTAGAAACATGAATGAATGAGTGAATGAATGAAAGATTTATTCATGACAATTACAAAAAACATAATAAACAATAACATATACAACCCGAAACATTAATTGCCACGAAATCGTCGCAACTCAGCGTTAAATGCCGGCAGGGCCAACGCTGGTCTTCCGTTGCAACCATTTGACGACACGGCGCATTGACGCCACGATCACATCCCCAAAGTAAGAATATCTTAATCAAAACAAGAGAAAAAAAAACAATAAAAAACAGCAAAAAAAAACCTATACCTGTTATACACTTTATACCGGCATGTTAAACTATAAGCCACTTAAACATGGATATCCAGTTATGGGTGTGCCAATTAAGTAAATATTTGAAACTATTTAAAGTATTTTTTTCAAAACTGTCCCGCAAGGTTAACTTTTACGGTTTAAAATAAGTTGGTGAAGTGCCTAGTTTATGGTCAAAAATTTTGGAGTGGTTAGCTCAAAAATAATACAAATGCAAAAATTGCGATTAGATTCGAATCTTAAAATAGGCATGATGACACATATTGATTTATGCAATAAAATTTAGTTGATAGGATGCAAAATGATCAATATATCCAACTAAAGTGAAAATTTATAAATTCTTTTGAAGTGGCTCAAAGATATCAACCTGCAAAATTTCTAAATTTTACGATTTTTTAAAGTGTGAATTGAAATGATTTTTAACATTGTACTGTAAAATAAATTGTATGGCAACCATACACATAAATGCAACATTTCACTGTAAAAATAGCAATTTCATATTTTTTCCATACTTTAAACAGGGCAACTATGTGATCGTGACGTCACTTTTGCACGTCATTTTGTTAGGAGCGTTTTGAGCAACAAATGCAAATCTCGGACTTTAAGTCTCATTTCTGACTTTTCTGTTGCTTTAACGCAATTGGCCCCATATAGACATTTGATCCTCACAACAAAACGAATCGATTGATACCATACATGAAAAAAATTCACCATGCCTATTGCATGCTCCCACCGGAATTTGGTATGTAGGTTATTTGAAGTAGACTTTACCGTGAGTACAAATTTGGAGCGGTAAAACCACTGATTAATTAACGTTATTTTCTTGTATTTTCAACTTGACGCCACATGATATGATATGATATTTATTCAAGAACAATTTACATCGTGTTATACTTACTAGCGCCCATTTAAGACCTAGTAAGACTTATTTTTTCATGATCTCGAAGATGGGCTCTATATCGCTATATGGAAGCCAACCGATAAGATTTTTGATAAATTTACAGTGGGGCGGGCTAACAAGGTGTAATCTGTGTTCGTATCACGGATTTATATAAAGTGGACTTTTTCTTAAACCTTGTCCCTAACCAAGGAAGTGCATTTCTGTCATTGAATTTGACAACTAGTATCCGATACGTTTGCCTAAGTGAGAAAGAGAACTTGCCATGCGTGAAGAAGGGACAACATGATTCGTAACGTCAAAGAGGGACCTCTGTATAGTATTATTGTTTACTCGGTGCCCTAGCCACAGTTGAAAATTATTACCGAGTAAAAGAGTCGTTCATAGGCGACTAGCATAAAACCGGCCAAGTGCGTGTCGGACCACGCATAATAGAGGGTTCCGTACCTTCAATGGAATAAGAACCAAACTAATACCAGAAGGTCGTATCTGATACCTATGGAAGAAGTTTTTTGGAGATAACTTAAAAATGGCTGAACTGATAATGTTCAAAACAAGTTTCGTAGAAAGTATGTAATAGAAAAATCAGATAATCTTCTCAAATTTATTCTGAAAATATTTACTATTATTATTTCTGAAAATATTCACTAAATCACAAAATGTTCAAAAAAAACCTCAATGTTATTTTTAAACACCTATCGATTGATGTGCAACATGTTGATATTAGGGGAAAAATTGTTTTTTGTAATTTAGTTACATGGAGCGCCCCCCATAAAAATATTTTCTCCTTCAATTTAACTACATATAGTCTGGCCAGCCAACGAACGCAGTAGCAATAGCGACCAAAAGTATGACAACACTAAGAATCAGTGAAAAAAGCAGCAATGATCATCAAATTCTATGTTTTTAATTTTAGTTGGTATTTCCACCCCTTTCATTACGTGACATTCACGGTGTGTAAAAAGGAGACGGATATATTTCGTCTGATCTGTCATCAACTGTAACAAATAATCTGGTTGAGGCAATTGACATATGCCATAAAAACGAATTTAAATTCAATGTAGAACAACAATGTAGTTGCAGGAGTTCTATCTCACTCGCGCTTAAGACGAGAGAGTGAAATGCACTAGAAACAAATTCAATGTAAAAGAAATGTGAATTGAAATGTTCGTCACGAACACGGTGTCTCATCACAAAGGGTTGGCACATGTACGTATTTTGAATTTGCCGCGCTTTTCTACTGAAAAAATGGTTTGCCAGACTATAATTAAATAGCGGCATGAAAAATACACCTTATGTCTAAATTTTATTATATTCGTCTTATAGTTTCCGAGTAAAATGGCTGTGGCACACGGACAGACGGACTGACGGACAGACAGACGGACATGACGAAACTATAAGGGTACCGTTTATGCCATTTTGGCTACGGAACCCTTAAAAGTACTAAAAACGGTCCGATAGAGAGCATAATAGTGGGGGGCGGTGCCTCACTCGCACTCGTTACAAAATTGTCACATTTTGATTGTCTGATGACGTCATTACCTCCTTAGTCAAAACGAGACACTCCCTTAGATAAGCTTCTCTGTCGGCCTCACATTGTGACCGAAGAATGAGATCCACTTCATATACTCGTACATCCATGGTTCGATACCTACGTATACCTACTAAAAAAAAACACCAAACTCTCTGCCATGGGATTCCCAATGTCGTGTCAAAATATCTAAAATGGTGGCCATAGCCATAGAAAAAACGCTCTAGCGAGACCTACTGACAGCTTGACAGTTAGGTGTATCACTCTATCACCTAGTGAGACAAGTGTGAGAGCAACGTCTCGCAGTTTGGCATCTCGAATCGGGGCCCAGGGCAGAGAGGTCAAGGCAGGTAACAATAAGCCTTATTATATACCTCCTGTCGCTCTTGGTGGGGTTGCCTTGAGCCTTGTTCATAAGTTTAAATATCTTGGGCACATAATCACAGACGACCTCTGTGACGACACACAGACTGCTTTCAGGCAATAATGCGTAAAAAAATCGCCTCACTGCTAGCACGTGTAAGAAAAAGCCAAAACAGCATCCTGGAAATGATTGCAGGCAGGTTTGGGTGTCCAATTCTTCACCATTGGATCGCGCAAATCAAAACGGCAATTAAGTATTTTAAATAAGACAAATTTATTTTTTATAAGCTTTTTTATTTTAATAACAATATCCAATTATTATTTTTTTGTGTATTTTCGCCTTAGTTTTTTAGTAATTTAATTTAAAAGATTGGTTGCCGTTTTAATGTTACTGCTTTTAATTTTTTATATGTACCTATAAATTCTCTTTGTGTTAATTTAATAATTTGAGTTAAATTAATTTCATTTTAATTTCATTTGATTTAATAATTTAGTTTTAATCTGTACATTTTTGTTTTGTTATTTTAAATTGTAAGTATTTACTGATATCGACATGCTGTCTGAAATAAAAATTTCATTTCATTTCATTCATTTCATTTCAATACTACCTTAAGCTATAAACTATTAGGAGACCGAAGTGCCCTAGTATACCTTTTATCTGAATAGCATTTTAGACGCCGTCAAGCACATCCATTAGAGGTGCTCTCTGTTCTAAGGTGATACGAGTATTGTAGTCAGTATGTATGGCGAATAGGTAGGTAATCTAGGACTCTGTAATCTGACCGGCTATTGTTAGCCGCGTCGTGTTTTCCCTTGAAACAGGTTCACTGAGAATACCTGTCTGTGTCACTAACGGGAAGCAAACAATATTGAACCCACAAATAGTTATATATCCAGGTGGCACAGCCAGTTGATCGCGTCAGATGTTAATTAGTGTAGAGGCACAGAATAAATAAAAGTATTTTATACAGAATAGACACGCTACGCCCCGCCCCGAACGGAATTACCTCACCCTGCGGCGGCTAATTGGTAGGGAACTAGTAGGCTAATCCGTCAGGTTGGCAGCGCACCGATAAAAAGCAAATTGTCGGTGTATTGTCAAATGTCATTTACGACAACGGAAACAGCGACCTAAGATACACGCACACATTGAAGCGTGTACAGTGCACACAAAGGCGCTCTATCGAGTTTTATAGTATGACGTGTCCGCCGTGTGGTAGAGGTCCTCCAGGTCGCTTTGATAACGTCGCTTTGGGCAGCACTACACTATACATATGCTGAGTGGTTTGGTCTTCAAACCCGCAGTCACACAGCGGACTTTTGCTCCATTCCCATTTGTGCAACATGTAATTCCACCTGCCGTGACCCGTTCGGATTCTGTTGAGGCGGCACCAGTATTTCACTTGAAGCCCTTCGACTATTTTTTATAAAACTGTACTGATTGACATATCATATTTAGCCCAGATTATTTTGCCCGGCCCGGCAACCTAGTCCGGCATCCAAATAATTCGCGTAGGCACTAGTTTTTACGAAAGCGGCCGCCATATGACCTTGTAACTCAAACTAGGCCTTATTGGGATAAGATCTGATTTCCTTAAAGCTGTAGCAAAGATTTATTGCACGAAAATTATATGAAATCTGAAAAAGGAAGCACCTGCCGCCATAAGGGTCCTTTCAATATGGCTGATTAGATTTAACTGATGAATAATTATGTGTTGGTTGTATTACTATTATTTGTACATTTAAAAATATGTCATGTAGATATTAATTCATGTACTTACCTATTTATTTTTAGATCGGGAATAGTTACCCACAGTATAGAATTAGGAGTATTGCAGGGTGTAATAAAAATGATGGTTATCCGTTTAAAGGCATAATTGGTATTGTATTGCGACTAAAAGAAAGCAAAAAAGCGCATATGACGCAATTTTTTTTTGTATGGGACACGTTATCCTAGCCGGCCGACCCTCCATACATTTTTTTTTCTTCTTCATATTTAGAATACGATACCCTTAAATGTATATAACTGTGTTTGGGTTAGGTTAGACTTGGCATTCTACAACTGCGAAATTGAACATCCGCCCGTAATAAAAGGCAACTTTGTTTTAAACTAACGCTTAATTTTAACGCAAAATGCTTCCTGTCGCGAGGACAGTTTTGTTGTCAGAACTAAAAAAAGTATCCAGGTCAGGACTGTGCCGCAAAAAAGTTAAATTAATCGGGGCCCGTTGTCGGTCTGAGTTGTCTGAAGTTTTAATCAAAATTGTGCTTTTTGGCCCAGAAATTTTCCGGAAGAGGAGGATTGGATTGAAAGTTGCCGATTGCGTGGTGTAGATTATTTACAATACATATTTTACAAAATATGATAACTTTTCGAGCAACATAACAGTCTCTTATCAATGGATGCCCTAGAATCATGGAAAGCTAGGTAATAGGGGACTAAACAGTGATTAGGAAACTGCAAGGAAAGCGTTTCGACGTTCGCATAGTAAATATTGAAGCTCTCTCTACGGCAACCTTACCTGGCAAAAAACAGCACAGCGACAGCCAATAAAAGCATCTACAATATAACCGAGCTACAGAAGACCTAAGAGCCTCGGTTACACCACTAGTAATCTCATGCAATGGAGCCTTGGGGACTGAATATAACAGTTTCTTGAAAAAAACACGTGAAATGGGGAAAAACATATTCTCATAATAATATTCTGGTTAAAAGTTAAAGTGCAAATTTCAGTAATAAGAGGTCTCCATAGGGTCAGAGGCACTAGAAGACACATCAGAGAAGACCCCCCCCCCCCCCCCCTCTTTCGTTAACCGGTTTTGCTTATGTATATAAATGTAATTTTTATACCTACTGTTTTACGTTTTAAATAAATATTTCTTAACATTTAATACATTACAATGGAACCCAACAGAGAATATATGTAGGCAATGTTGCACCATCTTTCGACCCAAGATATTCTTATGTGCGTAGGAAATGCACATAAAGGTCTGTCATCCGCGTAGAAAATAAGGGCACTTCTTTCTTTTGACTAAATTTATTTATTTTTTATTTCTATAATTGTTGGACATTAGACATTCTGTGTTAGGATATCATTGATTTCTTACGCCAAAGATCACATAACCTACAAAATAAGGTGATATTTATTCATAACGTTTCCTTTTTTCTTACTAGAAGGTACCTAAATAATAAAGCAATTACTTACTATGTTTTGAATATTTCCCTAAATCTCTCCAATTAGGTAATGGAATATTCCTTGAGAGGTATCCATCAAAACAACATTTAATATGAGCGCAACCCATCAAAAGGATAATCAAGCTTTACTCGACGGGGAAAAATTAAGCTTTACTTCGAGGGAGTAAATATTTACTTACAAGTCGTTCTTGATAAAAATCAAATTAGAAACCTCTACGTGTACTACGTGTAGTCGTAAACGTATAATTCGTAATAGTATTCATGCAGTCTTCTTCTTCTTTCGTGGCGAGATTCCTCATATAGTAGCTGTTCAGAAAGCAGCGATGTTGACAGCCCTGGCCGTTGCATGTGGGCAAGCCAATATGTGTGTCATTGTTTGCGGTGCTGTATTGATATATCTTCTGAATTTCTGATTATTTATAACGAACGGCACCTTATTTCGAAAACAGTAAAATGCCTTTCTAACCTAAACTCTAAAGTAGGTTACTATCTACTTCATCAATGTAGACACAAAGTAAGGTAAGGCACATAGTGATATAGCCAAATAGATGGCGCTTTTTATTGTTGTGGTTCTAGCGTAAGACAAAGATAGTCTGACTCCCATGCTATATTAAGTAGGAAATCTCATTACTATGAGCTTCCAAAATCGAAGTTAATGCATAAGATTTTTTTCTGAAACCGATTAAATATCTAGATAAACTAGTAGTCCACCTCGAACTGAGATCTCACGATTTACTTGCAAACGAATGACCAATATAACAAGACCCCTCTGAAGATTTTTGTTTCGCCTTCTAGATCCACAAACGCTTGATCGATCCTGCTCATATAAGAACTCTCAAATTATATGTATCTCTGCTACAACCCCAATAAATTTCATAAAGATCAGAAAAACGTTACTAAAGTTATCGCGGAACAAACTCTCAAAATCAAAAAGCCATCGAAATGCCGCTTACGCTCCGTTCGTTCGACTAATGAGAAAGTACACAAAAAAATAGAGGCAAAGTATTTATGATCAATTTCCAAATTAACTTTTGTAACAAGTTTATAGATTTGAGCGTGACTACTAATTTGGAATGGCTTAACACACGTAGACTGAGCTGGGCACGTCAGATATGACACAATAATGACAGCATCAAAACCCGTCTAGTTAGATTACTATACTATCCTTATTTGCTTGATCCGGACATCTGGCAGCTGTTACGGTCAGAATGACATACTAGCAAAACCTTTCAATTGGAAAATAGTCATACCAAAATAGATAAAAACTGCCAAAGTTGTCTCAGTTATAGAGGACAGGGCTTATATTTTTACATTATAACAAAAAAACATCGCGTCTTATCCCTGTAACAAAAACAGTAGGCGAATTATGAATTACATTGTACGTCGTTTGGCAATACTTTCCCCCAACAGAAACTTTTGGCAATGATATTAATTAATTATGTATATTCCTAACTGCTCGCAGTGATTTCCTTTACATCAATAACTCTGAGTTATCTGAGTATTTTATCTAATAAACCTTATTACTTTGACATATCAAATACGCGGCTCATAATATTGTATCAAACCCAGAACTCTAGGATTTATATTCTTGAAGTGGTTTGCATTCTTTGACCTCCACCACTTAATAACTGCCAGATGTCCAGATCTAGAAATAAACATAACTACATAGGAAAGCAAACTAACTAGAGGGGTTTAGTTGCTCTCATTATCGTGTCATGTCTGACATGCCCAGCTTTCCGTCTAACATGGCTTAGGATCAGTATGTGCTTTAGTGTTGACTATTTAAATATACATATGTCTGCACTAAGATAGGTATGTGTGTATGTATGTCAGCTACCATTTCAATACAGGGCAGTGCAAACACCCGGAGATATTGCTATCTTGGAGCGAGTCAATTAATACAACTTTAACAACGTTGGTAAACTCATATGCGGTTCAGAATCTGTTTGAAGTGGGAATATGTTATTATTAGGTTTATGTTTAGATATATGAGAATAATTCGATTTATATCTACACGGTGGTTTAAGACACGTGATCGGAAAGAACAAGAAGCGGGAGAATCTTAGTCAAGTTTGTGTGAAGTTTTCATTGTAGCTTGGTTAACATCATATGAACTTCTACATCACTTTAACAACATTTTGAGTTTTTAAAGCTTTAAATGTAGCTTGGTTAACATCATAATTCATATGAACTTCTACATCACTTTAACAACATTTTGAGTTTTTAAAGTTTTAAATGTAGCTTGGTTAACATCATAATTCATATGAACTTTTACATGATGTTAACTAAGCTACATTTAAAACTTTAAAAACTCTAAATGTTGTATTTTGAGTTTTCAAAGTTTTAAATGTAGCTTAGTTAACATCATACGAGTATGAACTTCTACATCACTTTGACAGTTTTAAAGTTTGAAACGATTCAATTTACCATACTAATTTCGTAACTAGATGGTTTTTATGAGTTGAAAAGTGGATTTACGTTACAATTTACAACTGTAATAGAAGTTGCTAGTTCATTGCAAGTTCTACATTCTGATATAAAAATCTCATTTTACAAATTAATTTCTACAACTGCTGCCATCAGTCTTTTACAAAAAAAGTAACTAGACATGTTATTTCCGTGTACCCTTCATATTACATTAACATTCTTTCAAGTTATAATTTAAGAAGTTATTTTATAACGTTTAGTTTCTTTGCTAATATATAAGTAGCCAAAAGTGGTTAAAGAGGTTTTAAATGCGTTTTATCTTAATCAATTTGAATCGAACTTGTATTGGATTAAAGTGATTTTTCTAGGACTGGTACACTTTTTGTAGTATACCTACATAATATAGCGCCTGTGTTTATATCGTACTATTTTGATTTTCTAGCCAAGCTACACGCGACCACGATAAATTCCAACCATATTAAAATTTGAACTCCAATAAAACCACTCGAGTTATCCAATACTTATATTAAAGTTTCGAAACACGCATTCTTTATACAGTGCAACTGTCGCGCGTCCAGCGCTACTCACTATCTGTACCAAAACGTGATATATCCACACAATTTTACAGTAAAATTAGTTCTTATGAACCAGGCGTTAGATATGAATTTGTCTTGAAAATTATGTGATTCATAAGGGTGTTTTTCGTGTAGCTTTCAAGTTGAAGCGGGGCCTTTAAAGAAGTTTTTCAATTATTTTGCGCTGTTTATTGGCTTCGATTCTTGGCTTACGACTGATTTGATTTCGTTGCACAAAGTCCAGTAAATGGAAAACTTCCAAGCTTTTTTGGGGGGTTTTCCTGTCAATTAAAACTCGACTGGAAAAGGAGGGAGGGGTATGTTTTAAGGATGTTTTGAGGGTTGTGCTTTTTTATCGTCGTTTAAATTAAACAGTATGACAGTATTTGTAGTCGTAAGTGTTGTTTTTCAGTAATAAGAGTGGCATATCAAAAAATATAAAGCAATCAATAAATCTTTAGTATTATCAAGTAAATTTATGCTATTAGAATATTTTTTCAACCGACTTCAAGATTTCGAAGGAGGAGGTTATCAGTTCGTCGGGATTTGTTTTTTTTTTGCTATTTTTCTTTTATGTATGTTCACCGATTATTCGAAGACGGCTGGACTGATTTGGAAAATTCTATTTTTGTTTGAAAGAGTATACTTCACAGTTGGTCCCATTGTAACCATGTCAGGATCTGATGATGGGATCCTGGAGAAATCGAGCGAACTCTTCAACTATTCTAGGCACACCTTTAGTGATTTGAGTATTTTTTTACAGCAGCTCGATCATTTGCTTTTGGAAAGGTGGATGCTAATGCTAGTGAAGTCGGTTCTTTTTTGTTTAAAATTATTTTTACATTATTTTAAAGCGATCGAGTTTCTTTTGTTAGTTCGAAATAACCCCTACCCCCATTACTATCCTTTACATTTATACTTGTAACTATCTGTTTTTTTTATAAAGATAATGTTACATTTTAGTAATGTCAACTAAAATGTAACATTATCTTTATTTTTCAAAAAGAAAATAAATATTTACAAGTAAAACAATTATGGATAGTAATGGGGGTAGGGGTATGGAGGGAGCGGTTAGGGGGTGATGTTGGGCGGAGGTGCCCTGCCTCTTCGTCGTTGAAGCCGAGAAAATGTTTTACAGATTTAAATGTGTGATATTTAAACACTTTTGGCTCTAAATCGTGGATATTATTATTTTTGACCTTAACCAACCCACTAGGAGCAGTATTCTAACTTTAAAACAGGCTAGGGTTAGATCCAACTTCAATACAACTGCAATGCATTAACTACGCTATACAGCTAGCGCCTAATTTTGCTTGAAATTTATTCCGATGCAACTCTAATACAACTTCAATATTGGTTTATGTTTGGGAGTGATAAGGGGCTGACAACAGCTAAATTCCCTCCCTATCGTATTCAGCGCGAGTGAAAGAGAAACACTGTGTTACGATTAGTATGGGAGCTCATTGCAAATTTTACAAAATAATGAATTAAAAGAAAACGACGCATTAATTGAGAAATATAAGGCAACGAAGTTTTTAGTATTAGTGTGGTGGAATTTTGTCCTTAGTTACAGACGTATAAGTCAAGAAACTAAAGACATACAACTGTTTAAAGCTAATTTTAAGATGTAACTTTGGAATTATTTTCTATCGAGACGATTTCGTCCAATCGTGTATCGGATGCAACGAAGTTCTTCCAAATATAACGAATATTAACATACATTTTTTTTACTTTCTCAAACCAAGTAGTTATAGCTGTAACACTGTTTGAGTAAAGTCAATTTGAAGGTCATCGGGTGTTGTCAGCCTCTTAATAAGTATTTTCAGGAGCAGCAGGCAGGACTCTTCAATGACTTCTTTTTATTTTGATTTTACAAAATTGTTGTTATTCTTACTTTAAACAAATGAATATTTAAACAATATATAGTTTAAGGGCGATTCTATAAAATTTGCATAGATCGCAAAAGCGGCTTGTGTGCCGTGCCGTGTACGGGAGGTAAAGTGAAGAGGCTATCGCCGCGCCCCCGCGCGGCCGTATTGGGAAACTCCTCCTCTTCGTGAGTGGTCTGGGAGATGGCGTTAGAGGCGCGAACAGTTGATTATTTATTGGGTGTTGGAGTTATGTTAGAGATAGATTGTTTTTTTAATGTATTGATTATGTATTTTAAAATTCGAATGCAGCACTAGGTACCTACACATAGGGGTTTGTTCCAGCGGCAGCGGTCGACAATAGCTTCACCAAGATATTTTTAAAGGTGGAAATTTGTGGAGCAAAGATAAATGAAACAAATATAAAAAATAAAAAAATACAACTACATAGAGACATCCGAACTCCTAAGTATATTTAGTTCATTACCCCAGGTTTATATAAGTTTAGGTTAATTAAATGTAAATTAGATCGGACGAGACCGTCACCCACCCACGGCTTAAGCGAGCATTCACAATAGCTTCAAAAAACTGTCCAGTATAAGCTGATCCAATATAATCAGCGAAATTTGGTAGCCTGCACGTAGCCCGGCAGTAAAGGATGGTTCACGCTGTAGCATGCCGCGTCCTACACGACACTTCCGACACATCCTCGGAGATCATGTGATGTTCTCTATACAAAAATAAGTGTCGGAAGTGTCCTACAGGACGCGGAACGCTACAGCGTGAATCATTCTTAAGACCTTCGACCACAGAAAATACATTATTTAAGCTACAAGCAACAAACGCTCGTACTCTGCGTGTCATGTATTTACATTTTAGTTGACCGATATCAACTATCCAAACGATGAACTTTTGACCTTCCGACTCACAGGCATTGATCACTAAAACACAAAAAAGTGTATTAACCGCACGAATTCATCCAAAAATAATGTCCAAGTAAAGGTTAGTGATTCCTGACCTTTTATTTTGCTATAAAATGTATATCAATATTCACAGCAATGACGCGTAGTCAGCGTGACCGCAAGGCAACCGGATGAGTAACCTGAAGTGATGAGTAACCGCCCTGTGCAACACGAACTGACCCATGTCCGTGAAGTTAGCATATCAAGTTTCAGCAGATCACTTTTTTATAAGTGTTCTATTAGCATGCACTATAGTTCTACAGTTCCTGATAGGTTTCATGAATAGTTCTGTCGTTTTTACCAAAAAAACATATACTATGGTTTTTTACAAAATTATATGCTAACTTCACACACCAGCATATCATTTACTACTAAATCAAACAAAAATTATACCATTGACTCGTCATACACTAATAAAGAGTTCCTGATACCTTAAACACGTTACTTCATGAAATATGCACAAAATTTTTTTTTTCCTTATTCCTTGATATGCTAATTTCACACCTGCTATGCTGGTGGACTTAGTTTTTATCTTAAATGAAAGCTGTTGCTCTGTATGCCTAGCACATGAGTGTAGCGACAGTATCTCGCGGTCGAGATAGACATCTGTCACTTTCTGATGAATACAATTAGACAGTGACAGATGTCTATCTCGACCGCGAGATACTGTCGATACACTCATGTGCTAGGCCTACAGTTATGTACAAAACCGTGGAGTTCTCGGCTCTGCACTGTCTTTGAAGTTAAGTAAAATAATTTACTCTGTAATTTAGATTTTCTCAAATTTCAGGTCTGATATGCTGATATATTTTCAGTAGTTCTAGGCTTGTTTTTGGTCTCAAATGATAGCTCATGCTTAGATTAGTACAAAACCGCGGAGTTCCCGTCTCTGTGCTGCCTTTTTTTTAACGAAAAAAATTAACTCTGAAATTTCGATTTTCTCAAATTTTAGATGTGATATGCTGATATATTTTCAGGAGTTATTGGCTTGCTATTGGTCTCAAATGAAAGCTCATGCTTAAATTAGTTCAAAACCGCGGAGTTCCCGTCTTTGTGCTGCCTTTTTTGTAAAGAAAAAAATTAACTCTGAAATTTCAATTTTCTCAAATTTTAGATGTGATATGCTGATATATTTTCAGGAGTTCTTGGCTTGCTATTGGTCTCAAATGATAGCTCAAGCTTAACTTAGTTCAAAACCGCGGAGTTCCCGTCTCTGTGCTGCCTTTTTTGTAAAGAAAAAAATTAACTCTGAAATTTCGATTTTCTCAAACTTTAGATGTGATATGCTGATATATTTTCAGGAGTTCTTGGCTTGCTATTGGTCTCAAATGAAAGCTCATGCTTAAATTAATTCAAAACCGCGGAGTTCCCGTCTCAGTGCTGCCTTTTTTGTAAAGAAAAAAATTAACTCTGAAATTTCGATTTTCTCAAACTTTAGGTGTGATATGCTGATATATTTTTAGGAGTTCTTGGCTTGTTATTGGTCTCAAATGATAGCTTAAGCTTAGTTTCGTACAAAACCGCGGAGTTCCCGTCTCTGTGCTGCCTTTTTGTAACGAAAAAAATTAACTCTAAAATTTGAATTTTCTCAAACTTCAGGTTTGATATGCTGATACTTTTTCAGGAGTTCTAGACTTGTTTTTGGTCTTAATTGATATGCTTATGTTCATACAAAGCTACGTCGTAGTCGGCTCTGTGCTGACTTTTATGATAAGAAAAAATTAACTCCGAAAATTCAATATTCTCAAATTTCAGGTGTGATATGCTAATATATTTTCAGGAGTTCTAGGCTTATTTTTGGTCTTAAACGATAGCTAATGCTCGGTTACGTACAAAACCACGCAGTTCCAGGCTCTGCGCTGCCTTTATTATTACGAAAAAATTTACTCTGAAATTTAGATTTTCTCAAATATCAGGTGTGATATGCTGATATATTTTCAAGAGTTCTAGGCTTATTTTTGGTCTTAAATGATAGCTCATGCTTAAATTAGTTCAAAACCGTGGAGTTCCCGTCTCTGTGCAGCCTTTTTTGTAACGAAAAAAATTAAATCTGAAATTTCGATTTTCTCAAACTTTAGGTGTGATATGCTGATATATTAACAGGAGTTCTTGGCTTGTGATTAGTCTCAAATGATAGCTCAAGCTTAGTTTCGTTCAAAACCGCGGAGTTCCCGTCTCTGTGCTGCCTTTTTTATTACGAAAAAATGTTCATCTGAAAATTTAAATTTTCTCAAATTTCAGGTGTGATATGCTGATATATTTTCAGGAGTTCTTGGCTTGTTATTGGTCTCAAATGATAGCTCAAGCTAGGTTTCGTACAAAACCGCGGAGTTCCCGTCTCTGTGCTGCCTTTTTTATTACGAAAAAATTTTACTCTGAATATTTAAATTTTCTCAAACTTCAGGTGCGATATGCTGATATATTTTCAGGAGTTCTAGGCTTGCTTTTAGTCTTAAATGATAGCTCATGCTTTGATTAGTTCAAAACCGCGGAGTGCCCGTCTCTGTGCTGCCTTTTTTGTAACGAAAAAAATTAACTCTGAAATTTCGATTTTCTCAAACTTTAGGTGTGATATGCTGATATATTTTCAGGAGTTCTTGGCTTGTCATTGGTCTCAAATGATAGCTCAAGCTTGGTTTCGTCCAAAACCGCGGAGTTCCCGTCTCTGTGCTGCCTTTATTATTACGAAAAATTTTATTCTGAAAATTTCAATTTTCTTAAATTTCAGGTGTGATATGCTGATATATTTTCAGGAGTTTATGGCTTGTTCTTAGTCTTAAATGATAGCTTATGCTTAGATTAGTTCAAAACCGCGGAGTTCCCGTCTCTGTGTTGCCTTTTTTGTAACGAAAAAAATTAACTCTGAAATTTCGATTTTCTCAAATTTTAGGTGTGATATGCTGATATATTTTCAGGAGTTCTTGGCTTGTTCTTGGTCTCAAATGATAGCACAAGCTTGGTTTCGTCGAAAACCGCGAAGTTCCCGTCTCTGTGCTGCCTTTTTTATTACCAAAAAATTTTTATTCTGAAAATTTAAGTTTTCTCAAATTTCAGGTGTGATATGCCGATACATTTTCAGGAGTTATTGGCTTGTTATTGGTCTCAAATGATAGCTTAAGCTTGGTTTTGTCCAAAACCGCGAAGTTCCTCGCTCTGAGTTTACTTATGTTCTGCGAAAAAATAAGTTTGAAATATCGATTTTCTCATATTTCAGGTGTGATATGCTGATATATTTTCAGGAGTTCTAGGCTTGCTTTTAGTCTCAAACGATAGCTTATGCTTGGTTACGTACAAAACCGCGTAGTTCCTGGCTCTGAGTGTACTTATGTTCTATGAAAAAAATAAGTCTGAAATTTCGATTTTCTCAAATTTAAGATGTGATATGCTGATATATTTTCAGGAGTTCTAGGCTTGTTTTTGGTCTTAAACGATAGCTAATGCTCGGTTACGTACAAAACCACGCAGTTCCAGGCTCTGCGCTGCCTTTTTTATTACGAAAAAAATTACTCTGAAATTTAGATTTTCTCAAATATCAGGTGTGATATGCTGATATATTTTCAAGAGTTCTAGGCTTATTTTTGGTCTTAAATGATAGCTCATGCTTAGCTTAGTGCAAAAACCCGGAGTTCACATCTCGGTGCTGCCTTTTTTATTACGAAAAAATTTTACTCTAAAAATTTCAATTTTCTCAAACTTCAAGTGTGATATGCTGAGATATTTTCAGGAGTTCTAGGATTGTTTTTAGTCTTAAATGATAGATCATGCTTAGATTAGTTCAAAACCGCAAAGTTCCCGTCTCTGTGCTGCCTTTTTTATTACGAAAAAAATTAACCCTAAAATTTGAATTTTCTCATACTTCAGGTTTGATATGCTGATACTTTTTCAGGAGTTCTAGACTTGTTTTTTGTCTTTATTGATATGCTTATGTTCATACAAAGCTACGTCGTAGTTGGTTCTGCGCTGACTTTTTTGATAAGAAAAAATTAACTCCGAAAATTCAATATTCTCAAATTTCAGGTGTGATATGCTAATATATTTTCAGGAGTTCTAGGCTTATTATTGGTCTTAAACGATAGCTAATGCTCGGCAACGTAAAAAACCACGCAGTTCCTGGCTCTGCGCTGCCTTTTTATTACGAAAAAATTTACTCTGAAATTTAGATTTTCTCAAATATCAGGTGTGATATGCTGATATATTTTCAAAAGTTCTAGGCTTATTTTTGGGCTTAAATGATAGCTCACGCTTAGTTCAGTGCAAAACCGCGGAGTTCCCATCTCTGTGCTGCCTTTTTTGTAACGAAAAAAATTTACTCTGAAATTTCGATTTTCTCAAATTTTAGGTGTGATATGCTGACATATTTTCAGGAGTTCTTGGCTTGCTATTGGTCTCAAATGATAGCTCATGCTTAGATTAATTCAAAACCGCGGAGTTCCCGTCGCTGTGCTGCCTTTTTTGTAAAGAAAAAAATTAACTCTGAAATTTCGATTTTCTCAAATTTTAGGTGTGATATGCTGATATATTTTCAGGAGTTCTTGGCTTGTTATTGGTCTCAAATGATAGCTCAAGCTTGGTTTCGTCCAAAACCGCGGAGTTTCCGTCTCTGTACTGCCTTTTTTATCACGAAAAATTTTTAATCTGAAAATTTCAATTTTCTCAAATTTAAGATGTGATATGCTGATATATTTTCAGGAATTTAGGGCTTGTTTTTAGTCTCATACGATAGCTTATGCTCATTTCCGTACAAAACCACGCAGTTCCTGGCTCTGCGCTGCCTTTTTTTATTACGAAAAAAGTTACTCTGTAATTTAGATTTTCTCAAATTTCAGGTGTGATATGCTGATATATTTTCAGGAGTTCTAGGCTTGTTTTTGGTCTAAAACGATAGCTAATGCTCGGTTTCGTACAAAACCATGCAGTTCCTGGCTCTGCGCTGCCTTTTTTATTACGAAAAAATTTACTCTGAAATTTAGATTTTCTCAAACATCAGGTGTGAGATGCTGATATATTTTCAAGAGTTCTAGGCTTATTTTTGGTCTTAAATGATAGATCATACTTAGATTAGTTAAAAACCGCGGAGTTCCCGTCTCTGTGCAGCCTTTTTTGTAACGAAAAAAATTAACTCTGAAATTTCGATTTTCTCAAATTTTAGGTGTGATATGCTGATATATTAACAGGAGTTCTTGTCTTGTGATCGGTCTCAAATGATAGCTCAAACTTGGTTTCGTCCAAAACCGCGGAGTTCCCGTCTCTGTGCTGCCTTTTTTATTACGAAAAAATTTTACTCTGAAAATTTAAATTTTCTCAAACTTCAGGTGCGATATGCTGATATATTTTCAGGAGTTCTAGGCTTGCTTTTAGTCTTAAATGATAGCTTATGCTTAGATTAGTTCAAAATCGCGGAGTTTCCGTCTCTGTGCTGCCTTTTTTGTAACGAAAAAAATTAACTCTGAAATTTCGATTTTCTCAAACTTTAGGTGTGATATGCTGATATATTTTCAGGAGTTCTAGGCTTATTTTTGGTCTTAAATGATAGCTCATACTTAGATTAGTACAAAACCGCGGAGTTTCCGTCTCTGTGCTGCCTTTTTTGCAACGAAAAAAATTAAATCTGAAATTTCGATTTTCTCAAACTTTAGGTGTGATATGCTGATATATTTTCAGGAGTTCTTGGCTTATTATTGGTCTGAAATGATAGCTCAAGTCTGGTTTCGTCCAAAACTGCGGAGTTCCCGTCTCTGTGCTGCCTTTTTTATTACGAAAAAATTTTACTCTGAAAATTTAAATTTTCTCAAACTTCAGGTGCGATATGCTGATATATTTTCAGGAGTTCTAGGCTTGCTTTTAGTCTTAAATGATAGCTCATGCTTAGATTAGTTCAAAACCGCGGAGTTTCCGTCTCTGTGCTGCCTTTTTTGTAACGAAAAAAATTGACTCTGAAATTTCGATTTTCTCAAATTTCAGGTGTGATATGCTAATATATTTTCAGGAGTTCTAGGCTTATTTTTGGTCTTAAACGATAGCTAATGCTCGGTTACGTACAAAACCACGCAGTTCCAGGCTCTGCGCTGCTTTATTATTACGAAAAAATTTACTCTGAAATTTAGATTTTCTCAAATATCAGGTGTGATATGCTGATATATTTTCAAGAGTTCTAGGCTTATTTTTGGTCTTAAATGATAGCTCATGCTTAAATTAGTTCAAAACCGTGGAGTTCCCGTCTCTGTGCAGCCTTTTTTGTAACGAAAAAAATTAAATCTGAAATTTCGATTTTCTCAAACTTTAGGTGTGATATGCTGATATATTAACAGGAGTTCTTGGCTTGTTATTGGTCTCAAATGATAGCTCAAGCTTGGTTTCGTACAAAACCGCGGAGTTCCCGTCTCTGTGCTGCCTTTTTTATTACGAAAAAATTTTACTCTGAATATTTAAATTTTCTCAAATTTCAGGTGCGATATGCTGATATATTTTCAGGAGTTCTAGGCTTGCTTTTAGTCTTAAATGATAGCTCATGCTTTGATTAGTTCAAAACCGCGGAGTTCCCGTCTCTGTGCTGCCTTTTTTGTAACGAAAAAAATTAACTCTGAAATTTCGATTTTCTCAAACTTTAGGTGTGATATGCTGATATATTTTCAGGAGTTCTTGGCTTGTTCTTGGTCTCAAATGATAGCACAAGCTTGGTTTCGTCGAAAACCGCGAAGTTCCCGTCTCTGTGCTGCCTTTTTTATTACCAAAAAATTTTTATTCTGAAAATTTAAGTTTTCTCAAATTTCAGGTGTGATATGCCGATACATTTTCAGGAGTTATTGGCTTGTTATTGGTCTCAAATGATAGCTTAAGCTTGGTTTTGTCCAAAACCGCGAAGTTCCTCGCTCTGAGTTTACTTATGTTCTGCGAAAAAATAAGTTTGAAATATCGATTTTCTCATATTTCAGGTGTGATATGCTGATATATTTTCAGGAGTTCTAGGCTTGCTTTTAGTCTCAAACGATAGCTTATGCTTGGTTACGTACAAAACCGCGTAGTTCCTGGCTCTGAGTGTACTTATGTTCTATGAAAAAAATAAGTCTGAAATTTCGATTTTCTCAAATTTAAGATGTGATATGCTGATATATTTTCAGGAGTTCTAGGCTTGTTTTTGGTCTTAAACGATAGCTAATGCTCGGTTACGTACAAAACCACGCAGTTCCAGGCTCTGCGCTGCCTTTTTTATTACGAAAAAAATTACTCTGAAATTTAGATTTTCTCAAATATCAGGTGTGATATGCTGATATATTTTCAAGAGTTCTAGGCTTATTTTTGGTCTTAAATGATAGCTCATGCTTAGCTTAGTGCAAAAACCCGGAGTTCACATCTCGGTGCTGCCTTTTTTATTACGAAAAAATTTTACTCTAAAAATTTCAATTTTCTCAAACTTCAAGTGTGATATGCTGAGATATTTTCAGGAGTTCTAGGATTGTTTTTAGTCTTAAATGATAGATCATGCTTAGATTAGTTCAAAACCGCGGAGTTCCCGTCTCTGTGCAGCCTTTTTTGTAACGAAAAAAATTAACTCTGAAATTTCGATTTTCTCAAATTTTAGGTGTGATATGCTGAAATATTAACAGGAGTTCTTGGCTTGTCATTGGTCTCAAATGATAGCTCAAGCTTGATTTCGTCCAAAACCGCGGAGTTCCCGTCTCTGTGCTGCCTTTTTTATTACGAAAAAAATTAAACCTAAAATTTGAATTTTCTCATACTTCAGGTTTGATATGCTGATACTTTTTCAGGAGTTCTAGACTTGTTTTTTGTCTTTATTGATATGCTTATGTTCATACAAAGCTACGTCGTAGTTGGTTCTGCGCTGACTTTTTTGATAAGAAAAAATTAACTCCGAAAATTCAATATTCTCAAATTTCAGGTGTGATATGCTAATATATTTTCAGGAGTTCTAGGCTTATTATTGGTCTTAAACGATAGCTAATGCTCGGCAACGTAAAAAACCACGCAGTTCCTGGCTCTGCGCTGCCTTTTTATTACGAAAAAATTTACTCTGAAATTTAGATTTTCTCAAATATCAGGTGTGATATGCTGATATATTTTCAAAAGTTCTAGGCTTATTTTTGGGCTTAAATGATAGCTCACGCTTAGTTCAGTGCAAAACCGCGGAGTTCCCATCTCTGTGCTGCCTTTTTTGTAACGAAAAAAATTTACTCTGAAATTTCGATTTTCTCAAATTTTAGGTGTGATATGCTGACATATTTTCAGGAGTTCTTGGCTTGCTATTGGTCTCAAATGATAGCTCATGCTTAGATTAATTCAAAACCGCGGAGTTCCCGTCGCTGTGCTGCCTTTTTTGTAAAGAAAAAAATTAACTCTGAAATTTCGATTTTCTCAAACTTTAGGTGTGATATGCTGATATATTTTCAGGAGTTCTTGGCTTGTTATTGGTCTCAAATGATAGCTCAAGCTTGGTTTCGTCCAAAACCGCGGAGTTTCCGTCTCTGTACTGCCTTTTTTATCACGAAAAATTTTTAATCTGAAAATTTCAATTTTCTCAAATTTAAGATGTTATATGCTGATATATTTTCAGGAATTTAGGGCTTGTTTTTAGTCTCATACGATAGCTTATGCTCATTTCCGTACAAAACCACGCAGTTCCTGGCTCTGCGCTGCCTTTTTTTATTACGAAAAAAGTTACTCTGTAATTTAGATTTTCTCAAATTTCAGGTGTGATATGCTGATATATTTTCAGGAGTTCTAGGCTTGTTTTTGGTCTTAAACGATAGCTAATGCTCGGTTTCGTACAAAACCATGCAGTTCCTGGCTCTGCGCTGCCTTTTTTATTACGAAAAAATTTACTCTGAAATTTAGATTTTCTCAAACATCAGGTGTGAGATGCTGATATATTTTCAAGAGTTCTAGGCTTATTTTTGGTCTTAAATGATAGATCATACTTAGATTAGTTCAAAACCGCGGAGTTTTCGTCTCTGTGCAGCCTTTTTTGTAACGAAAAAAATTAACTCTGAAATTTCGATTTTCTCAAACTTTAGGTGTGATATGCTGATATATTAACAGGAGTTCTTGTCTTGTGATCGGTCTCAAATGATAGCTCAAACTTGGTTTCGTCCAAAACCGCGGAGTTCCCGTCTCTGTGCTGCCTTTTTTATTACGAAAAAATTTTACTCTGAAAATTTAAATTTTCTCAAACTTCAGGTGCGATATGCTGATATATTTTCAGGAGTTCTAGGCTTGCTTTTAGTCTTAAATGATAGCTCATGCTTAGATTAGTTCAAAACCGCGGAGTTTCCGTCTCTGTGCTGCCTTTTTTGCAACGAAAAAAATTAACTCTGAAATTTCGATTTTCTCAAACTTTAGGTGTGATATGCTGATATATTTTCAGGAGTTCTTGGCTTATTATTGGTTTGAAATGATAGCTCAAGTCTGGTTTCGTCCAAAACTGCGGAGTTCCCGTCTCTGTGCTGCCTTTTTTATTACGAAAAAATTTTTATCTGAAAATTTAAATTTTCTCAAACTTCAAGTGTGATATGTTGATATATTTTCAGGAGTTCTTGGCTTGTTATTGGTGTCAAATGATAGCTCAAGCTTGGTTTCATACAAAACCGCGGAATTTCCGTCTCTGTGCTGCCTTTTTCATTACGAAAAAATTTTACTCTGAAAATTTAAATTTTCTCAAACTTCAGGTGCGATATGCTGATATATTTTCAGGAGTTCTAGGCTTGCTTTTAGTCTTAAATGATAGCTCATGCTTAGATTAGTTCAAAACCGCGGAGTTTCCGTCTCTGTGCTGCCTTTTTTGTAACGAAAAAAATTAACTCTGAAATTTCGATTTTCTCAAACTTTAGGTGTGATATGCTGATATATTTTCAGGAGTTCTAGGCTTATTTTTGGTCTTAAATGATAGCTCATACTTAGATTAGTACAAAACCGCGGAGTTCCCGACTCTGTGCTGCCTTTTTTGCAACGAAAAAAATTAACTCTGAAATTTCGATTTTCTCAAACTTTAGGTGTGATATGCTGATATATTTTCAGGAGTTCTTGGCTTATTATTGGTCCGAAATGATAGCTCAAGTCTGGTTTCGTCCAAAACTGCGGAGTTTCCGTCTCTGTGCTGCCTTTTTTATTACGAAAAAATTTTACTCTGAAAATTTCAATTTTCTCAAACTTCAGGTGTGATATGCTGATATATTTTCAGGAGTTCTTGGCTTGTTATTGTTCTCAAATGATAGTTCAAGCTTGGTTTCGTACAAAACAGCGGAGTTCCTGACTATAAACTGACTTTTTTGCTATGAAAAAAATTACTCGGAAATTTAGATTTTCTCAAATTTCAGGTGTGATATGCTGATATATTTTCAGAAGATCTAGGCTTGTTTTTGGTAGTAAACGATAATTGATGCTTAGATACGTACAAAACCAGGGAGTTCTCAGCTCTGCGCTGATGTTTTCGTAACGAAAAATAATTACATAGAAATTTTGATTTTCTAAAAATTCAGGTGTGATATGCTGGTATATTTTCAAGAGTTCTAGTCTTGTTATTGATCGAAAAAAGAAAGCTATATTTATCATTTTCGCTTAGCTTAATAAGTAAAGATAACTTAATTAAAAGAGTGCAGGATGATTGCAATAATTGTTGAATTGTTACGCCAGCAACAACTTACTACTACTAATAGATTATGATTTATGCTTTCTTATCTTTTATAGAAGATTAATCTTGAATAGAAGCTTTTCCCCGCGACTTCGTCTGCGTTGAATTAGTAATCCACCCTTCTTTTTATTCATTCCTTAAGCGGTTAAGGGATGACTTCTGAGATAACAACTATATATATCTTTTCCCAGAACACAAACTATCTCCTTGTCAACTCATCTAAATAGGTTCAGCGGTTATTAATTCCCCATACAAACTTTTAACCCCCTTTATACCCCTAAACGGTTGATTTGCTGGATAAAATGATCCTATATTGTTTTCCGGGACTCGAAACTACCTATGTATGTACCAAGCTTCATCTCAATCGTCGGTTTAGCGGTTAATAATTCGCCATACAAACTACCAACCCCTTTTCTATCCCTCTATGGTTGATTATCGGGATAAAACTATCCTAAATTGTTTCCCGGGACTCAAAATATATCCACAATAAATTTTATTTAAATCGGTTCCCGGTTAAAAATTCTCCATACAAAACTTCAACCCCCATTTCACCCCCACAAGGATTGATTTGCGGGATATAAACTATCCTATGTCGTTTCCCGGGACTCAAACTATCTCTATACCAACTTGCATCTAAATCGGTTCAGCTGTTAATCATTCTCCATAAAATTTTCAACCTCCTTTGCTTTGCATTAGCTTAAGGGTTGAATTTCAGAATAAAAACTATTTTGTCCCTTTCCGAAACACATCACAAGTTTCATCTAAATCAGTTCAACGTTTAAAAATTCCCCATACAATCTTTCAACCCCCATTTTACCCTCTTAAGTGTTGATTATAGGAATAAAACCATCGTTTATCTTTCCACCGGACTGAAAAATATCTCTATACTAAGTTTCATCAAAATCGGTTTAGCTGTTAAAAATTCCTGATACAAAACTCCATTCCCCATTTCACCCCTTAACCTTAAGGGTTGATTTTCGTGATAAAAACTATTTTATGTCCCTTCACGGGACTCAAACTATCTGTATACCAAGTTTCATCTAAATCGGTGCAGCGGCTTAAGCGTGAAAAGGTAACAGACAGATTAAATCTATGTAGCAAGTTTCCTCTGAAATGTCGGTTCAGCGATTAATAATTCGCCATACAATCTACCAACCCCTTTTCAACCCCTCTAGGATGGAGGGGTTGTATATAAAAATTTTATTACGTTAAATAATACAATATAATATAAAAAATAACAACATAAGAAGAAGAGGAATCTAGCGTTCTATGGTGGGTATTCCACAGCCGTCTTCGCATCCAAATGTTTATATTCTTCTTCTCGTTCCTCTAATTCTCATAGAGACCGCTCTGATGATTGATATTTGTATTTTGACTTTGATCCAGCTTATTATTTGTGAGTATGGTTTCGACCATTTTTCACTTAGCTTTAGACATGTTTTCTTTATAAAGGATTCGTATTCTATTCCAACAATGCCATCGCAGGAGACTACAAGGGGAGTAAATGAGGCTCTAAGATCTTCCGCAGCCAGATCGTATTTGCGATGTTTTTCACGAGCGTGTATTTGGGCGATTGTGGGCCATGTGAGTAGGCCATACGAAGCGGCGTCGGCATTTACGATGCGAATGTCAAAGAACGCCTTCCTCGCTGGCTCCCACACACTTTCCATTAGTAGGTCGCTTATTAGCCCTGGTTGATCTAGGGTCGCGGCTCGCATTATTGGCTCAGTGGTAGCAGAACCCCAGTTTTTGATGTCGTCTCTGTGTTGGTCGTGGCCTCTTTTTATAAGCCCTCCTCTCTTGCAATGAAGTGCGTGGTTGAGGATTGATTTTCGGAATAAAAACTATCCTATATTGTTTCCGGGACTCAAACTATATCGATAACAAATTTTATCTAAATCGGTTTCGAGGTTAACAATTCTCCATACAAATCTCCAACCCCTATTTCACCCCCTTAAGGATTGATTTTCGTAATTATAACTGTCCTATGTCGTTTGTCGGGACTCAAACTATCTCTATACCAAGTTTCATCTAAATCGGTTTAGCTGTTAATAATTCTCCATAAAACTTTCAACCTCCTTTGCTTTGCACCCTCTTAAGGGATGTTTTTCGGGATAAAAACTATCCTACCTATATTGTTTCCCGGGACTCAAACTATATCCATACCAAATTTTATCCAAATCGGTTACCGGTTAAAAATACTTCATACAAACCTTCAACCTCCATTTCACCCTATTAAGGGTTGATTTTCGCGATAGAAATTATTTTATGTTCTTTCCCGGGACTCAAACTATCTGTATCTAAATGAAACTACCTAATGTTATATTGAGCTATGTATTGATATGTCAGCCAGTTAGTAATGTTCTTCTTTTATAATATTAAGATTAGATTACAATTTGACACAAGTGCTTTCAAGAATTTTCATGTCGTCAATATTAAATTTCAAAATTGATGCCATTTTTAGGGTTCCGTAGGCAAAATGGCAAAAACGGAACCCTTATTGCTATGCATGAGTGTGGTGTCCGTGGTCCGGTGCTCAAGTGGTTCAGAAGCTACCTATCTAACAGGACCCTAACCACTGGTATTGACGGCAGGAGCGGCGAGGAAGCCAAGGTCATCTACGGTGTGCCAACCGCTTCCGTCTATGGTCCTGTCGGCTATATTATGCATGTGAACAGCATGAGTAATGTTGTCCAGAATTGTTCGACATATTATGTATGCTGACGACACATTCTATGTATGCCGATAAGGACATAAAAAATGTAGAAAAATGTGTACAGTCTGATTTTGTAAACATAATTACATGGTCGAATGAGCATGGCATTATTCTAAATTTAGAAAAGACCAAGTGCATGTTAATTAAATCACCCTATTTACAGGCACCGAGCGAAAGTATTAACATAATAGGGCATATTTACGACTGTTTACACAACGACCAAAAAGACTGTAAATGTTCTAGTATTGAATTTGTTGATAAATATTTAGGACTAGCTTTTGCCCGCGGCTTCGCCCGCGTACTAAAAGAACTAAAAAAGAGTGTTCTCAGTTTGACCCGTATGTTTGTCCGCTTTTATTTCGCGTTTGGCTGAACCGATTTAGATGCGGTTTTCGGAAAAATATTTGTTACATTCTGGAAGTTTCAGTATACCACGTTTTGGTGAAGTCGGTTCCCTTACTTTTTTAAAGAAATTATTGTAATCATTGTTGAATTGTTACGCCAGCAACGACTTAGTACTATTAAGAGATTATGATTAATGCAGATTTCTACTCTTGAATAGTAGCTTTTACCTGCGACTTCGTCTGCGTGGAATTAGTAATCCACCCTCCTTTTTACCCGCTTAAGACATAGCTTCTGGGATAACAACTATTATATATCCTTCCCAGGAACTCAAACTGTCTCCATACCAAATCATCTAAATAGGTTCAGCGGTTAATATAATAATTCGCCATGCAAACTACCAACCCCTGTTCTACTCCTCTAGGATTGATTTTCGGGACATAACTGTCCTTTATTGTTTGCCGGGACTCAAACTATATCTACAACAAATTTTATCTAAATCAGTTCGCGGTAAAAAATCTCCATACCGTCGCTGTGCGTGCGAAAGTCGCCATGTGTTTTTAACCTACTTTACAGGAGACACAAAAAACTAATTATTTCGATACTGCTTTCACATAAGTACATGAATATTTTTTTAGAAAAAATATGCACTCTTTTATATACTATACGTAATCTCCTGAAAAGATAAACGTGTTTAAATAAGTCAAAATAAATACATGTTATTAAATCTGTCACATAGCGATTTTTGTTTGAGTCATATAATAATCTCCTTGTGTCTTTCCATCACTTAGCTATATTAAATTATATAAGAGCGTATTAAATTTGTATGTGTTATTGTCACATAGTTATTTTATGAAGTGATATTAGGTATTAAATAAAACAAGAAAGGTATGATAAGTCAAATATAATGAAAAATCAATACGATCAATCTTCGGATTTTCTTGTTACTTTCCATTGAGTTAGAAAGGTCTCAAACAAGATTTACCGAAAATATGGCTTGTAAAAATTTGTAACCGGCCAGTCTTAGGTATACCGTAATAAGACTGTCAGAGAAACTGCTGTACGAGTCTTTCTTACAGCACTATGGCGCGGCCATTTTTTGGGCTGATTATTGTGTATGTGTAGCCCGTTCTTTATTACATATCGGTGTTACTTTCATTATCTTTTTGGATATAATCATAATTAGAATGAATCCATAGCTATAACATATTTTGTTTTATCTAATATTTCTAGAAACATCTCCTTCCAGACACGTATTTTTAGTCCATCCTGGCCTCGCGAATAACAATAAAATCCGAAATACTTTTAGTGTACACCCAGATTCAAAATTGCATGGAATTCATTCATAATATGTCCATGCAATTTTGAATCTCACTGTATACCTACGAAAGTATTTCTTGGCCGTAATATGGTTCGTACCTACTGTAATTACTCCATTGAAGTATGATTACGTAGTACCCCATGTTGACAAGGGTGCTTACCCCGAGGAAGAATATTCTTCTTCTTGCAACAGCATTATTCATCGCTTATACAAACGATCAACTCAAAGGAGAACTAACGTCACTTCCACTATGCCGACGACCTGGCCCGAACATCATAGGAAAAATATTCCGAGGAGGTAAAGAGTGGCTCGGCGAAAGGTCTGGCGTCCCGTTTCCACCCAGACCAAACTCAGCTTAGACACAGGCCTTTCACCTGAAATATATACAGGCAACTAGACAGCTAAACATTGTTTAGCATATCACACCAGCTGTAATTTAGATTTTCTCAAATTTCAGAAAATCTAAATTACACAGTAATTTTTTTCGTAATAAAAAAAGGCAGCGCAGAGCCAGGAACTGCGTGGTTTTGTACGTAACCGAGCATAAGCTATCGTTTTAGACCAAAAACAAGCCCCAAATTCCTGAAAACATATCAGCATATCACATCTAAAATTTGAGAAAATCGAAATAACAGACTTATTTTTTTCATAGAACATAAGTACACTCAGAGCCAGGAACTACGCGGTTTTGGACGGAACCAAGCTTGAGCTATCATTTGAGATCAATAACAAGCTAAGAACTCCTGAAAATATATCAGCATATTACACCTAAAGTTTGAGAAAATCGAAATTTCAGAGTTAATTTTTTTCTTTACAAAAAAGGCAGAACAGAGACGGGAACTCCGCGGTTTTGAACTAATCTAAGCATGAGCTATCATTTAAGACCAAAAACCAGCCTAGAACTCCTGAAAATATATCAGCATATCACACCTGAAATTTGAGAAAATCTAAATAACAGAGTAATTTTTTTCGTAATAATAAAACGCAGCGCAGATCCAGTAACTGCGTGGTTTTGTACGAAACCGAGCATAAGCTATCGTTTGAGACCAAAACCAAGCCCCAAATTCCTGAAAATATATCAGCATATCACATCTTATATCTGAGAAAACCGAAATTTCAGACTTATTTGTTTTCATAGAACATTTAAGTACACTCAGAGCCAGGAACTACGCGGTTTTGTACGTAACCAAGCATGAGCTATCGTTTGAGACCAAAAGCAAGCCTAGAACTCCTGAAAATATATCAGCATATCACACCTGAAATATGTGAAAATCGGAATTTCAGATTATTTTTTTCGCAGAATATAAGTAAACTCAGAGCCAGGAACTCCGCGGTTTTGGACGAAACGAAGCTTGAGCTATCATTTGAGACCAATAACAAGCCAAGAACTCCTGAAAATATATCAGCATATCACACCTGAAATTTGAGAAAATTTAAATTTTCAGATTAAAATTTTTTCGTAATAAAAAAGGCAGCACAGAGACGGGAACTCCGCGGTTTTGGACGAAAACAAGCTTGAGCTATCATTTGAGACCAATCACAAGACAAGAACTCCTGTTAACATATCAGCATACCACACCTAAAGTTTGAGAAAATCGAAATTTCAGAGTTAATTTTTTTCGTTACAAAAAGGGCTGCACAGAGACGGGAACTCCGCGGTTTTGAACTAATCTAAGCATGAGCTATCATTTAAGACTAAAAGCAAGCCTAGAACTCCTAAAAATATCTCAGCATATCACACCTGAAGTTTGAGAAAATTGAAATTTTCAGAGTAAAATTTTTTCGTAATAAAAAAGGCAGCACTGAGACGTGAACTCCAGGTTTTTGCACTAAGCTAAGCATGAGCTATCATTTAAGACCAAAAATAAGCCTAGAACTCTTGAAAATATATCAGCATATCACACCTGATGTTTGAGAAAATCTAAATTTCAGAGTAAATTGTTTCGTACAAAAAAGGCAGCGCAGAGCCAGGAACTGCGTGGTTTTGTACGAAACCAAGCAAAAGCTATCGTTTGAGACCAAAAACAAGCCCCAAATTCCTGAAAATATATCAGCATATCACATCTTATATTTGAGAAAATCGAAATTTCAGACTTATTTGTTTTCATAGAACATTTAAGTACACTCAGAGCCAGGAACTACGAGGTTTTGTACGTAACCAAGCATGAGCTATCGTTTGAGACCAAAAGCAAGCCTAGAACTCCTGAAAATATATCAGCATATCACACCTGAAATATGAGAAAATCGGAATTTCAGACTTATTTATTCGCAGAACATAAGTAAACTCAGAGCCAGGAACTCCGCGGTTTTGGACGAAACAAAGCTTGAGCTATCATTTGAGACCAATACCAAGCCAAGAACTCCTGAAAATATATCAGCATATCACACCTGAAATTTGAGAAAATTAAAATTTTCAGATTAAAATTTTTTCGTAATAAAAACGGCAGCACAGAGACGGGAACTCCGCGGTTTTAGACGAAACCAAGCTTGAGCTATCATTTGAGACCAATCACAAGACAAGAACTCCTGTTAATATATCAGCATACCACACCTAAAATTTGAGAAAATCGAAATTTCAGAGTTAATTTTTTTCGTTACAAAAAGGGCTGCACAGAGACGGGAACTCCGCGGTTTTGAACTAATCTAAGCATGAGCTATCATTTAAGACTAAAAGCAAGCCTAGAACTCCTGAAAATATCTCAGCATATCACACCTGAAGTTTGAGAAAATTTAAATTTTCAGAGTAAAATTTTTTCGTAATAAAAAAGGCAGCACTGAGACGTGAACTCCGGGTTTTTGCACTAAGCTAAGCATGAGCTATCATTTAAGACCAAAAGTAAGCCTAGAACTCTTGAAAATATATCATCATATCACACCTGAAATTTGAGAAAATCTAAATTACAGAGTAATTTTTTTCGTAATAAAAAAAGGCAGCGCAGGGCTAGGAACTGCGTGGTTTTGTACGTAACCGAGCATAAGCTATCGTTTGAGACTAAAAACAAGCCCTAAATTCCGAAAAATATATCAGCATACGAGTATCACATCTCAAATTTGAAAAAATCGAAATTTCAGACTTATTTTTTTCATAGAACATAAGTACACTCAGAGCCAGGAACTACGCGGTTTTGTACATAACCAAGCATGAGACCAAAAGCAAGCCTAGAACTCCTGAAATTATATCAGCATATCACACCTGAAATATGAGAAAATCGATATTTCAAACTTATTTTTTCGCAGAACATAAGTAAACTCACAGCCAGGAACTCCGCGGTTTTAGACGAAACCAAGGTTGAGGTATCATTTGAGACCAATAACAAGCCAAGAACTCCTGAAAATATATCAGCATATCACACCTGAAATTTGAGAAAACTTAAGAACTTAACTTTTGGACCCGGGTATGTCCTTAAACTACGTCCGGACCTGGGTATGTCCTTAAACTACGCCAAAAAGAGAGGTATGGGTACTGCGAATGACATCTCGCTAAGTGTGGTAGGGCACGTTCAGCGAATATCATCGCTCAAATCTGGAGCAGAGCCCGACTGGGGAAGTACCTCCACCTTACAGAAAACCACAGCCAAATAGCACTAGACCCTACTCATAGTGTTGTGTTCCTGCTGGTGAGTAAGGTTGCCAAAGAGCTCAAAGAGGACCCAGTGTGTTGACGATGAGGGACCTTCTTGTTCCTTTAGTCGTCAACACAGTGAATCCTCCTTTTTGTAAAAGGTCGGCAACGCGCATGTGACTCCTTTGGAGTTGCAGGCGTCCATAGGTTACGGTAGCTGCTTACCATCAGGCGGGCCGTATGCTTTTTTGCCACCGTCGTGGTATAAAAAAAAAAAAAAAATTTTCAGAGTAAAATTTTTTCGTAATAAAAACGGCAGCACAGAGACGGGAACTCCACGGTTTTGGACGAAACCAAGCTGGAGCTATCATTTGAGACCAATGACAAGCCAAGAACTCCTGAAAATATATCAGCATATCACACCTAAAATTTGAGAAAATCGAAATTTCAGATTTAATTTTTTTCGTTACAAAACAGGCAGCACAGAGATGGGAACTTCGCAGTTTTGCACTAAGCTAAGCATGAGCTATCATTTAAGCCCAAAAATAAGCCTAGAACTTTTGAAAATATATCAGCATATCACACCTGATATTTGAGAAAATCTAAATTTCAGAGTAAATATTTTCGTAATAAAAAAGGTAGCGCAGAGCCAGGAACTGCGCGGTTTTTTACGTTACCGTGCATTAGCTATCGTTTAAGACCAAAAATAAGCCTAGAACTCCTGAAAATATATTAGCATATCACACCTGAAATTTGAGAATATTGAATTTTCGGAGTTAATTTTTTCTTATCAAAAAAATCAGCGCAGAGCCGACTACGACGTAGCTTTGTATGAACATAAGCATATCAATTAAGACCAAAAACAAGTCTAGAACTCCTGAAAAAGTATCAGCGTATCAAACCTGAAGTTTGAGAAAATTCAAATTATAGAGTAAATTTTTTTCGTTACAAAAAGGCAGCACAGAGACGGGAACTCTGCGGTTTTGTACGAAACTAAGCTTGAGCTATCATATGAGACCAATAGCATGCCAAGAACTCCTGAAAATATGTCAGCATATCACACCTAAAGTTTGAAAAAATCGAAATTTCAGAGTTAATTTTTTTCGTTACAAAAAAGGCAGCACAGAGACGGGAAATCCGCAGTTTTGAACTAATCTAAGCATGAGCTATCATTAAAAACTAAAAGCAAGCCTAGAACTCCTGAAAATATATCAGCATATCGCACCTGAAGTTTGAGAAAATTTAAATTTTCAGAGTAAAATTTTTTCGTAATAAAAAAGGCAGTACAGAGACGGGAATTCCGCGGTTTTGTACGAAACCAAGCTTGAGCTATCATTTGACACCAATAGCAAGCCAAGAACTCCTGAAAATATATCAGCATATCACACTTGAAGTTTGAAAAAATTTTAATTTTCAGATTAAAATTTTTTCGTAATAAAAAAGGCAGCACAGAGACGGGAACTCCGCGGTTTTGGACGAAACCAAGCTTGAGCTATCATTTGAGACCAATCACAAGACAAGAACTCCTGTTAATATATCAGAATACCACACCTAAAGTTTGAGAAAATCGAAATTTCAGAGTTAATTTTTTTCGTTACAAAAAAGGCTGCACAGAGACGGGAACTCCGCGGTTTTGAACTAATCTAAGTATGATCTATCATTTAAGACTAAAAAAAATCCTAGAACTCCTGAAAATATCTCAGCATATCACACCTGAAGTTTAAGAAAATTGAAATTTTCAGAGTAAAATTTTTTCGTAATAAAAAAGGCAGCACCGAGACGTGAACTCCGGGTTTTTGCACTAAGCTAAGCATGAGCTATCATTTAAGACCAAAAATAAGCCTAGAACTCTTGAAAATATATCAGCATATCACACCTGATGTTTGAGAAAATCTAAATTTCAGAGTAAAATTTTTCGTAATGAAAAAGGTAGCGCAGAGCCAGGAACTGCGTGGTTTTGTACGTAACTGAGCATAAGCTATCGTATGAGACTAAATACAAGCCCTAAATTCCTGAAAATATATCAGCATATCACATCTTAAATTTGAGAAAATTGAAATTTTCAGATTAAAATTTTTTCGTAATAAAAAAGGCAGCACAGAGACGGAAACTCCGCGGTTTTGGACGAAACCAAGCTTGAGCTATCATTTGAGACCAATAACAAGCCAAGAACTCCTGAAAATATATCAGCATATCACACTTTAAGTTTGAGAAAATTTAAATTTTCAGATTAAAATTTTTTCGTAATAAAAAAGGCAGCACAGAGACGGGAACTCGACGGTTTTGGACGAAACCAAGCTTGAACTATCATTTGAGACCAATCACAAGACAAGAACTCCTGTTAATATATCAGCATACCACACCTAAAGTTTGAGAAAATCGAAATTTCAGAGTTAATTTTTTTCGTTACAAACAAGGCTGCACAGAGACGGGAACTCCACGGTTTTGAACTAACCTAAGTATGATTTATCATTTAAGACTAAAAAAAATCCTAGAACTCCTGAAAATATCTCAGCATATCACACCTGAAATTTGAGAAAATTGAAATTTTCAAAGTAAAATTTTTTCGTAATAAAAAAGGCAGCACCGAGATGTGAACTCCGGGTTTTTGCACTAAGCTAAGCATGAGCTATCATTTAAGATCAAAAATAAGCCTAGAACTCTTGAAAATATATCAGCATATCACACCTGATGTTTGAGAAAATCTAAATTTCAGAGTAAAATTTTTCGTAATGAAAAAGGCAGTGCAGAGCCAGGAACTGCGTGGTTTTGTACGTAACCGAGCATAAGCTATCGTATGAGACTAAAAACAAGCCCTAAATTCCTGAAAATATATCAGCATATCACATCTTAAATTTAAGAAAGTTGAAATTTTCAGATTAAAATTTTTTCGTAATAAAAAAGGCAGCACAGAGACGGGAACTCCGCGGTTTTGGACGAAACCAAGCTTGAGCTATCATTTGAGATCAATAACAAGCCAAGAACTCCTGAAAATATATCAGCATATCACACCAAAAATTTGAGAAAATCGAAATTTTAGAGTAAATTTTTTTCGTTACAAAAAAGGCAGCACAGAGATGGGACCTTCGCAGTTTTGCACTAAGCTAAGCATGAGCTATCATTTAAGCCCAAAAATAAGCCTAGAACTTTTGAAAATATATCAGCATATCACACCTGATATTTGAGAAAATCTAAATTTCAGAGTAAATTTTTTCGTAATAAAAAAGGCAGCGCAGAGCCAGGAACTGCGTGGTTTTTTACGTTACCATGCATTATCTATCGTTTAAGACCAAAAATAAGCCTAGAACTCCTGAAAATATATTAGCATATCACACCTGAAATTTGAGAATATTGAATTTTCGGAGTTAATTTTTTCTTATCAAAAAAATCAGCGCAGAGCCGACTACGACGTAGCTTTGTATGAACATAAGCATATCAATTAAGACCAAAAACAAGTCTAGAACTCCTGAAAAAGTATCAGCATAATAATAATAATAATAAAAGCCTTTATTTCCAGTAGAATTTTACAATATTCATGCGTTACAGACATTAATTTCTTAGGTTTTATACTATATTAACATTTACTTTTAAATAATTCAAAACTTGTGATTAATTTATGATAGTAAGTATTTGTTTTTCTTTTACTTATTTATATATCTACTGGGCTGTCCATCTTTGGACATAGGCCTCCTCCCTCCTGTTCCACTCGTTCCTGTCACCGGCTAGTCTAGTCCAGACGATGCCCGCCTCGGCGACGATGTCATCTCGCCAGCGTCGGCGCGGGCGGTGCGCGTGTCGCGTGGAGTCGCGCGGGCACCAGTGTAGAATTTTCTCGCTCCATCTTCCGTCGCTAGTCCGAGCTGTATGCCTAGCCCATCGCCATTTTAGTCGGCACGCCATTTCTGCAGCGTCAATTATTTTTGTGCGACGGCGGATATCAGCGCTGCGTACTCTGTCTCTCAGCTTAAGACCTAGCATGCTCCTCTCGGCTGCTCTTTGAAAGGCTTTGATTTTGTGTACAAGCTCTTTAGTTAGCGGCCACGTTTGGCATCCATATAATAATGTAGGTGTTACTACCGAGTCCATGACCCTTTACTTTAATTTGATGTCTAATTTAGACTTAAAAATGTATTTATATGACCAGTAAGACTGCCAGGCTTTTTTAATTCGTCTCTCGACTTCTTGTATGGGATCCCGATCAGTAATTGTAATATTCTGACCAAGGTATAGGTATTCCTTTACATATTCTACATTTCGGGATAAAATTGTTGTAGGTATAGCGACGCCGTTGGTCATGATACATGTCTTTTCGGGGTTCATGTCTAATCCACACTTTTTGCTTTCATGTTGTAGGCTTTTAAGCATGTAAACGAGCTCGTCGTGGTTGTTGGTCAGCAGAACAATATCATCTGCGAAACGTAGATGATGCAGCCGCTCTCCATTTAATTTAATGCCGCAGTGTTGCCAATTCAGTCTGCGAAATATGTACTCAAGCAGAGCTGTAAATAAGTTGGGCGAGATTGGGTCTCCTTGCCTGACTCCACGTTTTATTTCGAAGTAGTCCCCTTTTCTTTCTAATGTAATTAGAGACTTTCCTCTACTGTATATTTCTGATAGAACGTTTATGTAATTGATTTCGACGCTCTGTTCTTCGAGTGCCATCCATAGCTTTTGGTGCGATATTGTGTCAAAAGCTTTTGTATAGTCCACAAAAGCTATGTAGAGTCGCATATTGTATTCATCGCACTTCTCTATTACTTGTTGTAGAGTAAAAATGTGGTCGATTGTCGAATAGTTACGCCTGAATCCTGCTTGCTCTACGGGTTGTTCAAAATCGAGAGTTTTTCTCATTCTGTTAAGGATTACAGTCGTAAAGAGCTTGTAAGTCGATTGCAGCAAACTTATAGGGCGGTAGTTATTTATTTTAAATGGGTCTCCTTTTTTGAATATCAGTGTCGTAATAGATGTTTCCCATTCTTCGGGAATTTTTTCTTGAAGCATTATTTCATTGAATAGAGCTGTTAGGAGAGGAGTCAAGGGCTCTTGTATGGCTTTCAGGATGTCGTTAGTTATGCTGTCTTCCCCGGGGCTCTTCATGGTTTTTAATGAGTTAATAGCACTTAGTACTTCGCTTTCTAAAAACGGGGCTATGTTATTCGTTGCCGATTTTCGCTCTACCGAAATAGAGTCCTGGTTTTCAGAATAGAGGTTTCTGTAAAAGGCAGTTGCCAATTTAATAATGCTATTCCGGTTTGTCTGTTGTCGTCCTGTGTTATCGGTAAGCGAGGGTATCCAGGTTTTATGATCAATTAACCGTCTTCTTCCTCGTTTAGCGGATCCTCTTTTCGTAAGCTCCTCTTCTATAATTTTCATTCTTATATGGAGTTTATTCCTTTTTAATTTATTGCGTATTTTTGAGTATATTTGCTTAAGTTTCCGCTTTTCATAAGATGATTTAGGTTTTTGATTTTTCAGTTGTGTTCTTTCCGTTATTAGACTTTGTATATTTTCAGTTATTAAAGTAGCATTTTTAACTTGAGGGGCGGATTCAGTTGGTAGCTTTAAGGTACATCCTGTGATTTTATTTTTAATATTAGTGTAACATTCCTGGATGTTGTTATACGAGAGCGGTTCATTACATTCTTCATGAAAAATATTCTTTAAGGACTCTTTTTCTATTGGGCTAAATTCCTTCAGCTTCCGCCTAAAAGCACTTCTGGTTTTTTTTTCTGAAATCAGTAAATAGCAAGTAACCCTCACTAGCCTGTGGTCCGTTGGGTGTGTAGTATTTATAACTTCAATATTTTGTATATTTTTTATGTTTTGCTTAGGAGTTATAATAAAATCTATTTCATTAAGTGCCTTCTCGTTTGGCGACTTCCATGTCCACCGAAGCTTTGCATTTTTCTTGAAGTGGGTGTTCATTATGTATAGTTCATTTTCGAGGCAGAAGTCGAGTAGGGTTTTACCTCGGCAATTTCTTGTTCCGTAACCCCATGGTCCCATGGCTAAGCTATCGTCTGGAGTGGGCATCCCGACCTTCGCATTGAAATCTCCTATGATGAACAAATCTCTATGAGTACGCTCTAGGGCGTGGCGTACGTCATTGTAAAATGTCTCTATTTGTTCCTCGGGGGCTTTATTAGTAGGTGCGTAGGCCTGAATAATATTTATTTCACTATTATTTATCTTTAAGTCTAATCTTGCTACTCGGTCGGATATTGGTTTAAAATCAATGATATATTGTTTTATTTCTTTTTTTATCATAAATCCAACACCGTTTCTTCCGCTTATTTTCCCTGTATATAGTAGCATGTAGTCTCTATGTTCCTGTATATTAGTTCCTTTAATTTTTACTTCCGAGAGTCCAATTATATGCCAGTTAAAGTTCTTTAAAGCGTGTTCGAGTTCTTCCTGGCGGCCTATTCCGACTAGAGATCTCACGTTCAATGTACCAATATAGAGTTTTTCAGTAATGTGTTTATTTTTGTTATTATTCTTTACATCTAGGGTTGGAGTGGAGGGTAATGGTCTTACACTCCCGCGGGGACCAGCCGTATTGGGAGGTTGAGTGGTGTTCTTTATATTGTGTTTTTTTGTTGGTAGGGTGGGGGCCACTTTATATCATGCCGTTATGTTACTATCTGTCACTTCAATGGTTGTATCTTCAGAAGGTTTCATGTACTCTGTGATGAGGTTATTAACTTTGTATTTTTTAGTTGTTTTAAATGGTTCTCTTGCTTCATAGCCTTCGCCTTGTGCTTGCAACGGAGATGTCGATAGAGGTCTTTTGTTACCATTTTTTTTATTGTTTGATCTTATCACAAGCTTGTCGTAGCGTATAAAAGCCTCATTTCCTTTCTCCTTTTCAAGCTTTTGTTGTGACTTCAGCTCTTCCCTGATTTTCAAAATTTTTGCCGGATATTCGTGTTTGATATATACGCCGGATCCTTCTAATGTGTTTTTGTTCTTAAATATTTTAATTTTTGTTCCCAGGGTAGTCAAAGTAACGGATACTGGCCGAATTTTGTTTCCTTTTATTCCTATTCTTCTAACTGATTCGATTTCTGTTTCGAGTATATTTCATTTAATTTTATCATTTATAATTTTGTGGACTTTTTCTTGCAGTTCTAAATACGATTTTTCACCTTCTTTTATGCCGAAGAATACTAAGTTTTTTTGCACAGATTTCTTTTCGATTTCATCTAATCGCTTTTCTTGTACTTCTGTTTGAGTGCGTAACGAATCTAAATCGCATCGTAAAGTGCTAAATTCTTTATTCATATTGCTTATAATATTGGCCGTAATTTTCTCTTCCGACTTGGCAATGGAATTTTCAATGTTTGCGAATTTTTCCTTCATTTCATTTCGCATTTCCCTTAAAAGTTGCTCTAGGCCACTCATTTTTGCTTTGTTTAATGTTCACGCCGTCTAGCGGGATTAATAGGAATGCTTTGGTATTGATTTCAGTTAGCTGTCAGATAGGAGTTACTTATTGTTTGCTTGGTTGGCTACTGTTGCTGTTCCAGCATTAGTCGCTAGATGGCGCTAAAATCAAAAATCCAATGAAATTATCGATATAAACTCGATTTAAGGCCAATTATTGTATTCCACTTGTTTAAATCACTGTAATAATGTTCGTAAATAAATTGTCACTTGCTTTACTTTCACAGCCGGCACTTTTCCACAAATAGTTTGTCAAGTTTTTGGGTATTGCACATATGTAGGTAGGTTTTGTCCCATCCGTATTTATTTGGTTTTCACTATTTATTACGAATATTTATGAGGTGTCTATTTATTCTGATGATTAGTTGTCCTTTAATTGTTCGCACTTGCACATTTTTAACACTTATTATTAACGGGAAATATTTATTTTTTATCAAAATACGGAGAACTATGTAAACAGAGGCACAGTGGTGCCAAATCCCAGTTAATTTTTTTCGTTACAAAAAAGGCAGCACAGAGATGGGACCTTCGCAGTTTTGCACTAAGCTAAGCATGAGCTATCATTTAAGCCCAAAAATAAGCCTAGAACTTTTGAAAATATATCAGCGTATCACACCTGATATTTGAGAAAATCTAAATTTCAGAGTAAATTTTTTCGTAATAAAAAAGGCAGCGCAGAGCCAGGAACTGCGTGGTTTTTTACGTTACCATGCATTATCTATCGTTTAAGACCAAAAATAAGCCTAGAACTCCTGAAAATATATTAGCATATCACACCTGAAATTTGAGAATATTGAATTTTCGGAGTTAATTTTTTCTTATCAAAAAAATCAGCGCAGAGCCGACTACGACGTAGCTTTGTATGAACATAAGCATATCAATTAAGACCAAAAACAAGTCTAGAACTCCTGAAAAAGTATCAGCATATCAAACCTGAAGTTTAAGAAAATTCAAATTTTAGAGTAAATATTTTTCGTTACAAAAAGGCAGCACAGAGACGGGAACTCTGCGGTTTTGTACGAAACTAAGCTTGAGCTATCATATGAGACCAATAACAAGCCAAGAACTCCTGAAAATATATCAGCATATCACACCTAAAATTTGAGAAAATCAAAATTTCAGATTTAATTTTTTTCTTTACAAAAAAGACGGCACAGAGACAAGAACTCCGCGGTTTTGAACTAATCTAAGTATGAGCTATCAATTAAGACTAAAAACAAGCCTAAAAACTCCTGAAAATATATCAGCATATCACACCTGAAGTTTAAGAAAATTGAAATTTTCAGAGTAAATTTTTTTCGAAATAAAAAAGGCAGCACAAAGACGGGAACTCCGCGATTTTCGACGAAACCAAGCTTGAGCTATCATTTGAGACCAATAGCAAGCCAAGAACTCCTGAAAATATGTCAGCATATCACACCTAAAGTTTGAGAAAATCGGAATTTCAGAGTTAATTTTTTTCGTTACAAAAAAGGCAGCACAGAGACGGAAAATCCGCAGTTTTGAACTAATCTAAGCTTGAGCTATCATTTGAGACCAATAACAAGCCAAGAACTCCTGAAAATAAATCAGCATATCACACCTGAAATTTGAGAAAACTTAAATTTTCAGATTAAATTTTTTTCGTAATAAAAACGGCAGCACAGAGACGGGAACTCCACGGTTTTGGACGAAACCAAGCTGGAGCTATCATTTGAGACCAATAACAAGCCAAGAACTCCTGAAAATATATCAGCATATCACACCTAAAGTTTGAGAAAATCGAAATTTCAGAGTTAATTTTTTTCTTTACAAAAAAGGCAGCACAGAGACGGGAACTCCGCGGTTTTGAACTAATCTAAGCATGAGCTATCATTTAAGACTAAAAGCAAGCCTAGAACTCCTGAAAATATATCAGCATATCGCACCTGACGTTTGAGAAAATTTAAATTTTCAGATTAAAATTTTTTCGTAATAAAAAAGGCAGCACAGAGACGGGAACTCCGCGGTTTTGTACGAAACCAAGCTTTAGCTATTATTTGAGACCAATAACAAGCCAAGAACTCCTGAAAATATATCAGCATATCACACCTAAATTTTGAGAAAATCGAAATTTCAGTGTTAATTTTTTTCGTTACAAAAAAGGCAGCACAGAGACGGGAACTCCGCGGTTTTGAACTAATCTAAGCATGATCTATCATTTATGACTAAAAACAATCCTAGAACTCCTGAAAATATCTCAGCATATCACACCTGATTTTGAGAAAATTGAAATTTTTAGAGTAAATTTTTTTCGTAATAAAAAAGGCAGCACCGAGATGTGAACTCCGGGTTTTTGCACTAAGCTAAGCATGAGCTATCATTTAAGACCAAAAATAAGCCTAGAACTCTTGAAAATATATCAGCATATCACACCTGATGTTCGAGAAAATCTAAATTTCAGAGTAATTTTTTTCCTAATAAAAAGGCAGCGCAGAGCCTGGAACTGCGTGGTTTTGTACGTACCCAAGCATTAGCTATCGTTTAAGACCAAAAACAAGCCTAGAACTCCTGAAAATATATCAGCATATCACACCTGAAATTTGAGAAAATCTAAATTACAGATTAATTTTTTTCGTAATAAAAAAAGGCAGCGCTGAGCCAGAAACTGCAATGTTTTGTACGTAACCGAGCATAAGCTATCGTTTGAGACTAAAAACAAGCCCCAAATTCCTGAAAATATATCAGCATATCACATCTTAAATTTGAGAAAATCGAAATTTCAGACTTATTTTTTTCATAGAACATAAGTACACTGAGAGCCAGGAACTACGCGGTTTTGTACGTAACCAAGCATGATCTATCGTTTGAGACCAAAAGCAAGCTTAGAACTCCTCAAAATATATCAGCATATCACACCTGAAATATGAGAAAATCGATATTTCAAACTTATTTTTTCGCAGAACATAAGTAAACTCAGAGCCAGGAACTCCGCGGTTTTGGACGAAACCAAGCTTAAGCTATCATTTAAGACCAATACGATACCTCCTTAGTATACTGAGCCAAGTGCAAAACCACGATTTTACAGGAGGGCTGTTCAAAGGTACAAAGTTCCATAACTAACTCATACGTTGAAATAATTTCATGAAAATTTCAAATATGTATAATAAATATACTTTGCTTAAATCTACCTATTTACTTTTTCGAAATAAATAATAGTTTTTGAAAAAACGGTAGTTAGTCCAGTATACGTGAAATTTACGAGTACTAGGTCTTTGATAGACTGAGCCAACTACCACTTGATCCAGTATACGTAGTAAATTATGATTAGATGAATATGGTCATAATTTTATTAAACTAGATGTCTATTATGTGTCATGTACCATTAGATAACTAAACAAACTCAAAGCTCGTTCGCAGATAGATTATATCGGTTATTTTTCGTCTGATTTATCACTTGTACCAGTATACGCCTGAATGAATGCATTATGTACCAGTATACTGTTAAGATTATTTTGTTTGTTATGACCATTATAGGAAGTTTAGAAGTTTATTATATTTAGGATATTTAAGCAAGTTATGTTTGTAATACAAAAAAAAACAAATTAACACTAAAATTTTGTTTATTATAAAAATTAATTAATCACAGCCCGCATTTAGGGAATGGTGTTTTTGTCGTTGCCACACAGTGTTATTATCAACATAATACTGTTTTAATTCTAATTATGGATTAATCATCTCACAGTCTTCATTCCCATTACTTCGAGAACGAAGTAATGGGAATGAAGACTGGGATTCTACAAAATCACAAAAAGCACTTTCTTTTAACTTTAACAATAAAAATCAAAATGATTAAGTCTAAGTTAAGCACGTTATAAATATAACAACGCAGATCAGTTTTTACTAATACAAAATTAAAATAATATATTAACTCTCTCTGACACAAAAATTAAAATATAACTTCTTAAACATCAGGTTCTTCTTAAACACCTACTTATTTTAGGTTAAAATATATATATTTTTAAAACGATGGCACTTGCACGGGATCAATCATTAATCGCCTTCATTGACTATAATAGCTTCTAGTCATTGGCATAAAGAACACAACACAAATCAATTTAGTCTTAACATAAAAAACTTAATTCGGACAAACATCCTAGAACCCCAAAAACAAATGTGCTAACAAAATAGTTAACTTCTAAGAAATAATATTACTTATTTTAATTAGGCAAGTATTAATAATTACTTACTGATGGCACATGAAAATCAGCCAACAGGATGTTATTATAAGGTAATTAAAGTTTTGAAAAAGTCGTGGTATTGAGCTGGAATTATACTACTTTGACATAAATAATTAAGATCTTAACTTTTATCTTTGTCGATAGGTATTGGGCTATTATAGGCCAATTGAATGCTATTGAAGCCTTCCGTTAACTCATTTTGTCGGCTCCTAGTATTTTTATTTGCAGAACATTCAATTGACTGATAGTGATATGTACTTCAAAACTGTATTTTATTGTGAAAAGCTCCTCAGGTGAAACATGTACTTCACACAATTTACTCCACATTGCAGCTTGTCCGTTAGTGCCAGTTTTCCAATTATTAAAAAGAGGTAGGCATGCTTTAAAATCAAACACCGATTCTTGCAAATTTCTTGCACTTCATAGGGTTTATCAGTTTTTGCCATACGCATAGCCATGTACCATTGTTCAGGAGTATAAATGTTTATATTTTTTGTCTTTCTTTCCATTGACAACCAGAAAACATGCAGAAAACGATGTGTAATTATTATGTTATATTTCCAGCAAGCGTACATGAGAAATACGATCCGGTTCCTATTTTGTCCCTCACAGTTATCAGACCAAAACCTGAACTCTTTTACATCGTGTTGAAGCTTTAATTTAATTAAGTGTAATACATTGCTAGCAACTTCATCAGACCTTTTTTTAGCTAAATAGCTAATCAAATCAAATGATCATGCCAACAGAACAGTAGCCCTCTAGTGTTCCCAAATCAAATGCTGTGAAATTGTGCAAATTAAGTTTTCTTTTGTAATAAAACACGCTTATATTACCGTGCGATAACTAAATCATAACCAACAGAGCCTAATTTTATACGTAGTAGGTAGAAAAGACGTATGCCGTATCGACTATTGCTCGCGTATAGTGGGACAGCGTCCACCCGCAACGACGACGAGCGAGCATACTGAGCCAACTGCCACTTGCGCTGCGCCCGCGCCGCCCTTCCTCGATATGTGTCCCACGTATAGTGGTACAAGTGACTTAGCTCAGTATACGATGTTCTAATTCAAAAAACAGTGTTAGTTGGGTCAGTATATGTCACTTTATTTTGAAAACTAGCAGTAATTTCGCTACGAAATTTTTATAGCATGTAGATATAAGTATTTTGATTCTAAATATGCAAAAAAACGAAAATCGAAAAAATGTCAGTTGGCTCAGTATACGTAGGAGGTATCGAATAACAAGCCAATAACTCCTGAAAATATATCAGCATATCACACCTGAAATTTGAGAAAACTTAAATTTTCAGAATAAAAATTTTTTGGTAATAAAAAAGGCAGCATAGAGACGGGAACTCCAAGGTTTTGTACGAAACTAAGCTTGAGCTATCATTTGAGACCAATAACAAGCCAAGAACTCCTGAAAATATATCAGCATATCACACCTAAAATTTGAGAAAATCGAAATTTCAGAGTTAATTTTTTTCGTTACAAAAAAGGCAGCACAGAGACGGGAACTCCGCGGTTTTGAACTAATCTAAGCATGAGCTATCATTTAAGACTAAAAACAAGCCATAAACTCCTGAAAATATATCAGCATATCACACCTGAAATTTAAGAAAATTGAAATTTTCAGAATAAAAATTTTTCGTAATAAGAAAGGCAGCACAGAGACGGAAACTCCGCGGTTTTGGACGAAACCAAGCTCGAGCTATCATTTGAGACCAATGACAAGCCAAGAACTCCTGAAAATATATCAGCATATCACACCTAAAATTTGAGAAAATCGAAATTTCATAGTTAATTTTTTTCGTTACAAAAAAGGCAGCACAGAGACGGGAACTTCGCAGTTTTGCACTAAGCTAAGCATGAGCTATCATTTAAGCCCAAAAATAAGCCTAGAACTCTTGAAAATATATCAGCATATCACACCTGATATTTGAGAAAATCTAAATTTCAGAGTAAATTTTTTCGTAATAAAAAAGGCAGCGCAGAGCCAGGAACTGCGCGGTTTTGTACGTAACCGAGCATTAGCTATCGTTTAAGACCAAAAACAAGCCTAGAACTCCTGAAAATATATCAGCATATCACATCTTAAATTTGAGAAAATCGAAATTTCAGACTTATTTTTTTCATAGAACATAAAATAATATATTAACTCTCTCTGACACAAAAATTAAAATATAACTTCTTAAACATCAGGTTCTTCTTAAACACCTACTTATTTTAGGTTAAAATATATATATTTTTAAAACGATGGCACTTGCACGGGATCAATCATTAATCGCCTTCATTGACTATAATAGCTTCTAGTCATTGGCATAAAGAACACAACACAAATCAATTTAGTCTTAACATAAAAAACTTAATTCGGACAAACATCCTAGAACCCCAAAAACAAATGTGCTAACAAAATAGTTAACTTCTAAGAAATAATATTACTTATTTTAATTAGGCAAGTATTAATAATTACTTACTGATGGCACATGAAAATCAGCCAACAGGATGTTATTATAAGGTAATTAAAGTTTTGAAAAAGTCGTGGTATTGAGCTGGAATTATACTACTTTGACATAAATAATTAAGATCTTAACTTTTATCTTTGTCGATAGGTATTGGGCTATTATAGGCCAATTGAATGCTATTGAAGCCTTCCGTTAACTCATTTTGTCGGCTCCTAGTATTTTTATTTGCAGAACATTCAATTGACTGATAGTGATATGTACTTCAAAACTGTATTTTATTGTGAAAAGCTCCTCAGGTGAAACATGTACTTCACACAATTTACTCCACATTGCAGCTTGTCCGTTAGTGCCAGTTTTCCAATTATTAAAAAGAGGTAGGCATGCTTTAAAATCAAACACCGATTCTTGCAAATTTCTTGCACTTCATAGGGTTTATCAGTTTTTGCCATACGCATAGCCATGTACCATTGTTCAGGAGTATAAATGTTTATATTTTTTGTCTTTCTTTCCATTGACAACCAGAAAACATGCAGAAAACGATGTGTAATTATTATGTTATATTTCCAGCAAGCGTACATGAGAAATACGATCCGGTTCCTATTTTGTCCCTCACAGTTATCAGACCAAAACCTGAACTCTTTTACATCGTGTTGAAGCTTTAATTTAATTAAGTGTAATACATTGCTAGCAACTTCATCAGACCTTTTTTTAGCTAAATAGCTAATCAAATCAAATGATCATGCCAACAGAACAGTAGCCCTCTAGTGTTCCCAAATCAAATGCTGTGAAATTGTGCAAATTAAGTTTTCTTTTGTAATAAAACACGCTTATATTACCGTGCGATAACTAAATCATAACCAACAGAGCCTAATTTTATACGTAGTAGGTAGAAAAGACGTATGCCGTATCGACTATTGCTCGCGTATAGTGGGACAGCGTCCACCCGCAACGACGACGAGCGAGCATACTGAGCCAACTGCCACTTGCGCTGCGCCCGCGCCGCCCTTCCTCGATATGTGTCCCACGTATAGTGGTACAAGTGACTTAGCTCAGTATACGATGTTCTAATTCAAAAAACAGTGTTAGTTGGGTCAGTATATGTCACTTTATTTTGAAAACTAGCAGTAATTTCGCTACGAAATTTTTATAGCATGTAGATATAAGTATTTTGATTCTAAATATGCAAAAAAACGAAAATCGAAAAAATGTCAGTTGGCTCAGTATACGTAGGAGGTATCGAATAACAAGCCAATAACTCCTGAAAATATATCAGCATATCACACCTGAAATTTGAGAAAACTTAAATTTTCAGAATAAAAATTTTTTGGTAATAAAAAAGGCAGCATAGAGACGGGAACTCCAAGGTTTTGTACGAAACTAAGCTTGAGCTATCATTTGAGACCAATAACAAGCCAAGAACTCCTGAAAATATATCAGCATATCACACCTAAAATTTGAGAAAATCGAAATTTCAGAGTTAATTTTTTTCGTTACAAAAAAGGCAGCACAGAGACGGGAACTCCGCGGTTTTGAACTAATCTAAGCATGAGCTATCATTTAAGACTAAAAACAAGCCATAAACTCCTGAAAATATATCAGCATATCACACCTGAAATTTAAGAAAATTGAAATTTTCAGAATAAAAATTTTTCGTAATAAGAAAGGCAGCACAGAGACGGAAACTCCGCGGTTTTGGACGAAACCAAGCTCGAGCTATCATTTGAGACCAATGACAAGCCAAGAACTCCTGAAAATATATCAGCATATCACACCTAAAATTTGAGAAAATCGAAATTTCATAGTTAATTTTTTTCGTTACAAAAAAGGCAGCACAGAGACGGGAACTTCGCAGTTTTGCACTAAGCTAAGCATGAGCTATCATTTAAGCCCAAAAATAAGCCTAGAACTCTTGAAAATATATCAGCATATCACACCTGATATTTGAGAAAATCTAAATTTCAGAGTAAATTTTTTCGTAATAAAAAAGGCAGCGCAGAGCCAGGAACTGCGCGGTTTTTTTACGTTACTGAGCATTAGCTATCGTTTAAGACCAAAAATAAGCATAGAACTCCTGAAAATATATTAGCATATCACACCTGAAATTTGAGAATATTGAATTTTCGGAGTTAATTTTTTCTTATCAAAAAAGTCAGCGCAGAGCCGACTACGACGTAGCTTTGTATGAACATAAGCATATCAATTAAGACCAAAAACAAGTCTAGAACTCCTGAAAAAGTATCAGCATATCAAACCTGAAGTTTGAGAAAATTAAAATTTTAGAGTTAAGTTTTTTCGTTACAAAAAGGCAGCACAGAGACGGGAACTCCGCGGTTTTGTACGAAACTAAGCTTGAGCTATTATTTGAGACCAATAACAAGCCAAGCATGAGCTATCATTTGAGACCAATAGCAAGCCAAGAACTCCTGAAAATATATCAGCATATCAAATCTAAAGTTTGAGAAAATCGAAATTTCAGAGTTAATTTTTTTCTTTACAAAAAAGGCAGCACAGAGACGGGAACTCCGCGGTTTTGAACTAATTGAAGCATACGCTATCATTTGAGACTAATAGCAAGCCAAGAACTCCTGAAAATATATCAGCATATCACATCTAAAGTTTGAGAAAATCGAAATTTCAGAGTTAATTTTTTTCGTTACAAAAAAGGCAGCACAGAGACGGGAACTCCGCGGTTTTGTACTAATCTAAGCATGAGCTATCATTTGAGACCAAAAACAAGCCTAGAACTACTGAAAATATATCAGCATATCAGACCTGAAATTTGAGAAAATCTAAATTACAGAGTAAATTATTGTACTTAACTTCAAAGACAGTGCAGAGCCGAGAACTCCACGGTTTTGTACATAACAGAGCAACAGCTTTCATTTAAGATAAAAACTAACGGCCATATTCATAAAAAAACCTTAATCGGCGTCTGATAGTCGAACCCGTTGATACGCCGATTAGCCTTAATTGAGGTTTTCAAAAATGCTTGATTTATAAACACAAATTATCCTGCTCATATCTGATCCACCGCTTATTGAAAGATTAGACGCGTTATGTTGGCACTTTTGGCAAAATCATAGACAAAAACCCGGTTTCATCGCAATTTAAAAAAAAGTTTGACAGAACATGACACATGACAGCGGTAATAGCGGGAAATGCGTTAAATTTTATTACGTATTTTGCATGTTACTACGGTTTGGATAAATACTTTTGTAACTAATTTTAGATTAATGACTGTGTAATGTGTCGAGAAACATGAGTAAAATTAATGTACCTACCTATAGTGAAGAAGAGAGACAGTAAACAATTGAAATGTAATAGTAGGAATGTGTTGTTACCTACGATGAATCACTGGACTAGTAATCAAAATACGGTAAGAAAATCAATTAATTAATTGACTTATAACTAGGTTCGGACCATTTACAAAAGTATCTGCCCATGTCAGACATATTTCTCAGTATAAAACTTATAAACAAATGTTAATTGAGAACTTGAAGAACTGAATATTACTTAGCGTGCTTACCCATTTCTTACTGCTTACAGTGTCGATGTCATGCATACCGGCGTTCAGAGAATGGTTGTATAGCTCAAGAAACAGAAACGAGAAGAAATAAGAGTGGTCACTGATCAATTGAAGCCTGACAGCTGCTGCCACAAGTTGTAGTCTAGTAAAGGTAGGTAGTATTTGAAATTGATGCCTATTACAACATACCTGTACATTGGTTACCTATACATTATGTAAATATTTTAATAGTGCCAAAACCATAGTTTTATAAGTGCAAAATATACATTATTATTGTATGAAAGGCCTACAACTGCCTGTCAGAATAACCATAGTTGGGTCTTTAGCTCTGTCTACCAGCATTTAGATACAACCAGATTTAAATGTGGTTTTCAGATCTGCTCTTTTTCAATTTGTACAGCCTTATGAATATTGGTGTCGGTTAATACTCTCTATTTGCAAAGGTAGGTAAAAAGACAATGAACAAAATTATAATAACTTATATGGTCACCGCAGTACACTAAAATTAAATTACATAAAATATTTGAAAATATCTTTAATCAAAATTGTTATTTTATTTCCAGATTCTGAAAGGCCAAGTTACTCATGGACAAGCACCACCACCTTCCTTCAAGGAACTGTCACTATGGGCCAGCATGCCCCAGCAGCCAGCCTGACCACCTCAGCAATCACACTGAAACAAAAGGAAATGAGATAGAGAAACCCTTTGTGCTTTGTGTTTTCTTATTAAACGGGACATTTGATTTTACTGAATAAATTGTCTTATTTTATCTCAATACAAATTTTGTATTGATGTTTTATTCTCCTTTTACTGGAAACTTCAGCAGCTGTTTGTGATCATTGACATAAATTGTATATCAGAAATCAGAACATGTTATGACTATTCAGAGATCATGACTGTAACGTTGGTGTTAAAGATGTGTACAGTCAGCAGAATAATTAACTAAGCCGGTAAGGTGTTAGGTTTGAATTTAACCGATTACAATGAAATAGCAATGAAAGTGTTGACATATCTTATATGTACCATCGGGTTCATAATTGGATACCCAATTTATCAATGAATTCATTCATTATTTGGGTATGCAATTATGAACCCGATAGTACCTATACCTTTTTGTAAGACATGAAAAATGTATACAAATGCTGCGACAAAGTTCAATTTCATATATTGTTACTATTACATTTTTCACCATAGCTGCATTAGGTGCAAGCCAGGCAATCTTTGTTTGACACTTTGAGTGAGGTATGCTGTAGGTTTGAGTTGATCAGTTAGTGGAAATAGTTACCTTCCTTGTGAGTGGCGTTGGATAAAACCTTGAAGATGTGCATTGTTTACTGCGATGTTGACTAATGCTGCAACCACTTCTTCATCCGTCACTACTGCATAATCTTTTCAGCATCTGGATATAATAGTATAGTGTTGTACTGGGTTTTTTGCTATCAAGGGGTCTATGTCTGACCCAGATAGGTCACATTATTATTTTAGAATAAAGAAACTTATGTTTAGTTTTAAGGATTGAAAGTTAGTAAGTACCTACACATACATAGATACTGCAGGTGAGGTAGAGATCTACCCCTGAGGCCCTAAGACGGTGTGTAAAAAGTAATTAAGTATGATCATAATCTTATATTCAGACTGGTTCAATATGAGCTAATTCCCAAAAAATCACCATGCTACAATTATTTTATTTGATTCTCATTGCAATCTAAACATATGACTTGTCAAATGTTACTACAGTCTTTTACTTGGAATCAAGTACCTAAAGTTGTTTAATTGATTGCAATATTATGCAAAACTTTCATTTCGATAATAGTAGGTCACCTATATCTATTTCCCTCGTCTGGCCAAATATACTATTTAATATAATTTTAAACACGAAACTTTCGTGAGACTCAGATAAGTATATTAAATAATGGGTAACACAGGTTTTTTAAGTCGAATATTGCTCGACATGTTTTGCTCCATAACGAGAAGCTTATTCATGAGCCATTACACCAACTACATTTGACAATGATGCTGAAAATTAGTGTATTTCTCGCCTCCTCGGCCGCCGCGCCGAGCGCTCGGCCACGGAGGGCCACGCGAATGGCTCATGTCATGACACATGAATACGCTCTCGTTATGGAGCGAAACATGTCGAGCAATATTCGACTATTTAATGTGTGTGTGTATATGGTTATTAACACAAGTAGGTAAAAAAAATACGTAGGTAACCTAAGATAGGGTACCGCCTCGAACGATAAGTAGCTAACTAATATGCTTATAGGTAGGTACTTACTACTTTTATTGCAGCGCTTCTTCTACTTGATTTCTGTAAGTGACGAGGCCCTCATAGGATAGGGCAGATTATTTTAAGACACACGCACTGAAACTTGAAACTTCATTCGCCGGCGATTCACTTGTTTGATAGCCTGAATTACCTACTGACATTACTTGCATTTAATTACGATGTTTACTCGTCGAAAATCTAGATATTTGTTTCCTACCCATTTCCGATGTCGCTGTACTATTTATTGATATTACAATTATTTACTTAACAATTAAATCGAAACACAGAAACTTATAAACAGAAGTCTCCATCTGTTAGAAATCTCTCCGATTTCTGTACTGTGTAGCTCCTATCAAAATTCAAAATCAGCTGTTCAATGATGTGTCGGCCATCTTGTTTGTGACTTAATATGTGGATAAAGGAGGGTCCACGGGCTCGTAACTTTTGGCTTTTATAGGAGGTCGATCGGAGACAGATTAACGTTACTACGCGTTTATGCATCAAGAATTTTGGTACCTACCTCTGATCGACCGATCAGTGAGCTCCTAACTTTTTATGAATATGGCTGTAAGTCTATGACTTCATTATTTCCACCAGCATAGCAGGTGTGAAGTTAGCATATCAAGGAATAAGGAAAAAAAAATTTTTTGTGCATATTTCATGAAGTAACGTGTTTAAGGTATCAGGAACTCTTTATTAGTATATGACGAGTCAATGGTATAATTTTTGTTTGATTTAGTACTAAATGATATGCTGGTGTGTGAAGTTAGCATATCATTTTGTAAAAAACCATAGTATATGTTTTTTTGGTAAAAACGACAGAACTATTCATGAAACCTATCAAGAACTGTAGAACTATAGTGCATGCTAATAGAACACTTATAAAAAAGTGATCTGCTGAAACTTGATATGCTAACTTCACGGACATAACTGACCCTACGTACCTTTTGTTAAAACTAGTGCCTAAGCAAATGTTATTAGGTTATCAAACGGACCCCAAGCTCCATTGGCGAAAAGTCAGAGCAAACGCTAGGACGATGAGTAAGCCGAATCAACGATGATCGAGGTTTTTCACGCGATTTTTTTCCGCTTTCAGTGGCAATGTGTACAGTCAGCGATTATTTCTTCCACGCGGACCTTGGCCGCGATTCGAAAAATAGACACACACACTGGACAGACACAGCTCCAACCCAACCCAACCCAACTCAACTCAACGCTATAACGACATTGACTTTTGCTATTCGAACAGATTTTCATTCAACATTGGTCTCACATTGGTCTCACATTGGTTACACATTGTACCAATGTTTTACCAATGTGAGACCAATGTTGAATGAAAATATGTTCGAATAGCAAATGTCAATGTCGTTATAGCGTTGAGTTGAGTTGGGTTCGAGCTGTGTTTGTCCAGTGTGTGTGTTTATTTTTCGAATCGCGGCCCTTCTGAACTTCCGTGAATGAGGCCAAATCAGGCTTTTACAATTTAATCGAACGATCGAAGTGAACTTTCAAACAACTTCGGCTACCTAGACGTGCGTGCATTTCGATGCCTTTTTTATTTTGAATAATTGTCGCGCGATAACTTTAGTAAGGTTTTTCTGATTTATATGAATTTTGTTAGGGTCGTAGTAGAGCTCAATACAATTTGAGAGTTCGTTCATGAGCATGATCGATCAAGGGGTTATGGAGCTAGAAGGCTCGAAAAAAATCATCATTGGGATCTTGTTATATTGGTCACTCGTTTGCAAGAAAATCGCGAGTTCTCAGTTCGACGCGGACTACTAGTTATTCTGTTTTAACAATATGTTTTCTTCACCAAATAGCGATTGGTAAAAGTTATTTCGTACTTAAATTTCTAGAATCTCATTGGTACAAGCCGGAGTTGGAACCCACGTCATACGAGCTGGGAACCGTTAGCGCAACCATCGAGGCAAGTTTCCTACCAGTGGACCGATCAAGTAAGATAAACATGTTGCATAATAGTCCATTTTAAGGAACTCCATGGACAAAAGCCGATGGAGACGATTCTGGTGATAAGATAACCACGATCCCCCGTTATCAGGGAACAATCAGTGGTCTGCCTACGGAGATAGAGACCAGCGTTTCATATTAATTGCCAATCTAGGGGTTTTATTATACTAGCCAATGGTCTAAGAGCTGGCCACGTCAGATGTGACACAATAATGAGAGCAATGAAACCTGTCTAGTTAGACTGCTTTACCATCCTTATTACTAGATCCGGGCATCTGGCAGCTTTTAATGGGTGGATGTCAAAGTGAAAGACCAACAAAGTTTTTAAGTTGGAAAAAAGTAATACCAAAATAGGTAAAAAATGCCAAAGTTGTGTCATTTATAGAGGACAGGGCCTATATTTTAACATTAGATTAAAAACCATTGTCTATTATTACGGAAACAAAAACAGTAGGCGACTAACTAAAAAATGCATTTAACATCATTTGGCACTACTTTCCCCCAACAAAACCTTCTGGATATGATATAACCTAATTAATTACATAATTTCCCATTATATTTCATTAAACCCAGAACTCTCGGATCTGTTTTCTTCAAGTTATTTGCATTCTTTGACCTCCACCACTTTACAGCTGCCAGATGTCCGGATCTAGAAATAAGCATAGTATAGCAAACTAACTACATGGGTTTCGTTGCTCTCATTATTGTGTCATATCTGACGTGGCCAGCTCTCCGTCTACAAGCTCACAGTTGTGTAAAATGTGTTGGGAACAGACAAGAGGGGTGCTTGACCACTGCCATCATTCCTTGGAACGTCCGTCAAATCCCATCATTACTTTCCTGTGGCATATAGCCAATAAGTGTTGTCTGTGCTATGCGTATTACACTATACTAAAATGTCGCGTTATAGAAAACAAGCAAAATCAGTAATTCTTCAAATAAGTATAGAAATCTCACTTCTAATCTCACTTCGATAGATGGCGATAGATGGCGCTCGCCGTCACGTAAACAGTGAGCTCCGTGTTTTATATGTGATTAAAATGGATTTTTTAAAGAAAATAGACTAAAAATAGACTTAAAGTGTGATAAACTATGAGTTGCGACTGTGGATATATTATCTCAGTGCAGTATAACTTTAAAGTGTTAAAAAAATAAAACTTAAAAATTTAGGATACATTGACGTGAATAAGAGTAATGTAATGAAATAGTGATAGTGAACAAGGATCTGTACGTGTTTAAATACTGTGTATAGTGAACTTAACCATTAAAAATAGAGATTTGACAAAGAAATACGACAAAACAATAATACAGTGAGTTTCTTCGTTTAAAAATTACATGGACTTTGAACCCACGGCCAGTTGTCACATCTAGCACTAACCGTGTTGTTCCTTCCGAAGGTTGCCGAAATACCCCGATAGCAGACCCATATTAGCCGAAAGCAATCCGCAATTTCCCTCGGCTCAGCGCAAGTGGCCGTGGCAGTGCGAATTGTGTCGTGTCTGCTAAACACAGAGTCGTCAGGGTTCAAATCCGACGTGACGAAAAACATTTTGCATTTTTTAATTTTTTTTTTTTTTTTTTTTTATTATTATTATAAGATAATTTTTTTTTTTTTTTAAGTGTTATATTTAGAATAGAATTTGAGCAATATGGAATGTTTTAAATGCCAGAAGAGAAGAACATAAAAACTAAAGACTATTTTCTAAAATGTAAGAATTGCAAAAATTACTTCGACTTACAATAGTTACTAAAGCTAGATATAATTTGATAACGAATGACAACAAAAATAATTGGAAATACTCGTCCTGCGTTCGGCCAAAAAGCGCTTCCAGCACTCCGAAAACAACTTCTAGTTCAACCAGCGCGCCTAAAACATTATCGGAACTCAGTGCCTCAACAATGACGACGGAACAAAATAATACTACACTAGAACGGAACGTTACACATAGGAAACGACCCGATTGTACAGTCAAGGCATACCAGAAGATGACACATCCCAAGAAATGTATGAGATGCCTCTTAGATCCCCTTCGTGTGAAAATTTGTCTCAAATTCTAAATGATGATGGGGATAATATAAACTCTACACTGAAAGATAGCACGTTTCATAGTCCCAGTAGTCTCCCTAATATATCTACTATGGACAATTCATTAGTTGTAGCATTAAAAGTGCAAGTAGAGGAACTAAACACTGAGTTATCGTGCGCTCATGAAGAAGTTGCAAGGTTAAATATAGAGAATTGCGAACAACAACAACAAATAGATAAGCTAAATAAAAAAATTAGTATGTTATTTATTACTGTCAAACAAAGAACCTATAAGAAGTACAACACCAAAACAAAAATATCCTGGCCATAGCCCAATCACAAAAAATATACACACAGAGGAGAACATTCAAATTTATGAAAATAAAATTAAAAAATTAGAGGATGAAATATCTACACTAAATAATAAAATAAAGACACTCCAAATAAAGCTAAGCAAGGCTTTTACGTCAAATAATGTTTGCAAAGAATGTGAGAAATAATGTCAGAAGCATCAATAAACAGGGAAGTGACTCTCTCACGGATCCAACACTCTACCAAAGCACTGCAGAACACTGTAAAAAAACTAGAGCAACACATAAACAATACTATAGCTGAGAAAAGTAGTTTAGACTTGTCGGAAGACCTCTTTTACCTCGAGAATCTCATTCAATACAAGCGACGCCAGTTAAGAAACCGATAAAGCACAAAACTAATAACAAACCAAGGTTGTTGCTTATATCAGATTTTCATGGAGCTGATATTTTACTACCTTTATCGAAAATTCGCAAGAACGATTATGACTGTACGGCCGATATCATTCAATATGGAACAACCCAGCGTGTACTGCAAAACATAGAAGAAAAAATTAAAGACTTCAATAAAAGCGATTGCGTAGTAATTATGTGTGGTGGGAGTGATTATAATATTACCCAGTTAAATAAAATTATAAGTACTTTAGGATATACGGTCAAAAATTGTACTCATTCAAACGTAGTTATCTGTGATATCCTCCATAGCTTAAATAAGTATGATGAAGATTATAATTATTATGTTATGTTGTTATTATGCTTTAATGTTATGTTGCATAGAAAGTTGGTGAAATTTTCCCATGTATGGCTGGAAACACCCAATAGTGTCTATTTTGGTGTGCGAGACTACGATACCAAAGGTTACCAACTAAACTTTACAGGGAAATATAAACTAGCTCGCAGCTTGAATAATGTTCTGATCAATGTTAACAAAGCATTTTATAATCAGTTAAATTTTTTAGGTACAATAGACAATCAATTAGTAAATCGGTAAATAATGATCTTATGGTAAGTATACAGTCATATTAATATATTACGTCAGAACATCAATGGTCTTATAAATAAATCTGATTTGTTAAGTATACACATACACGAGCTTGTGGATAAGGAAACTCAAATTGATGTTATTTGTGTTACAGAGCACAATATGCAGTTAGGTGATGAAATATGTCTATTCCTAATTTTAAATTAGCCGCGTTTTACTCGAGGAAAAACCGAAATGGTGGATCTTGTATTCTAGTCAGGGGTATTCATAAATATAGCATGTTGAACGAATTAAATAGTATATCAATACCAAATGTAATGGAATGCGCTGGTGTAGAATTAACTGACCACAAATTAATTATAATTAGTATCTATAGAGTACCGAGGAACAATAGACATAGTTTTGATATATTTTTTCATAAATTGGATCTTACATTAAATAAATTATGTTTTAGTGGGAAGAAAGTAGTAATGTGTGGTGATTTTAATATCGATATGCTCAAGAGAACGCCACAGTCCGTAGAATTAAAAAACCTATCGTGGTCATATAATTTAAGAATGACAATATCTGAGCCAACTAGATTATCTAGCAACACACGTATTGACAATATTCTTCACAATGTGCGAGGCAGTAAAGCTGAAGTGATTGACTTTGCCCTCTCGGATCACACTGCCCAATTTATAAAATGCCCCGTTAAAAAACATGTGTTCTTGCTTACTGGTATAAGGAAAAGAGACATTACAGTCTATAAAATATTAATAAGTTTAGGGATCGTTTATTAGAGTTACAATTCAGTGAAGTTTATATGGCAAACAATCCTAATGAAGCATACAACTGTTTTACTGAACAATTCGAATTACTTTATAATTTGTGCTTCTGTATTAGAAAAATTAAAGATACTTCAGCTACAAACCCAAAATGGATTACCAAAGGGTTAAAGGCCTGTTGCAAGCGAAAACGTCAATTACTTTGGAAATATAGATTTTCTGATGATAAAGTTAGGGATAAAACAAATTTTCAAAGTTATTCAAAGGGATCCGGTCACCTATGGCCACATTTTTTGAGCGGCCACTTCCCGTGATCGGCCACCTCACCCATCGGCCACTTTTCGTGAACGGCCACCTTGTCTCTAGGTTCACCTATCGGCCACTTCTCGGGAACGGCCACTTGTCTCGGTTCACCCATCGGCCACTTCTCGGGAACGGCCACTTGCCTATATGCAGCGTGACGTCAAATTGAAGTCATCGGCACGACATGTTCGAGCCCTGAATTTATAGAGATACCGGTATTAGTGCCGAAAACAAAGCTGGACAACTTTGTACTGTGTTGCATTAAACTTCATGTTTGAACTGTCATTTGTATGGCAGATTTAAAACAAGTAAGACCAAGGTACCCAGATACTCAGTGTTCAGCTACTTAGAGGCCGACTGTGCCTATAAGTAGGAATTAGCGTGTGATGGATCCTGGCCCCACCACCCAACTAGCAATTTAGTCCTGGATTGCATCCTGTATAAGTCTATTTGCACTTATAAAGCTCTGATTATGGCATCAATATTCCTTATAGTCCTGGCAAAACGACGCTCTTGGGATGATTATAAGACAGTATTTTGCTAGTTGGGCACAGATGATAATTCAATTTAATTATGAGAATGAGGGGTGTGGTCGGGCTGGGATCCCGGGAGCCCAGCCCGACCACAATAGTAATCCCTATAGCTCGAAAACTATGCGGCACAAATTCATGGGATCAGGAGCACTAAATAGCACAAAAAAATGATGAATTTGTGCATGATTGCACAAATTCATCATTTTTTTGTGCTAATTTAATTATCATGCTGTGATCGGGCCAGGATCCATCACATGAATTTTATCAGCACAGTGGTCTTTCGGGGAAACGGCGGTAGTAGGACTTATCACAGTGGTCTTTCAGGGAAACGGCCGTAGTAGGAATTTGCACAGTGATTTTGCATTGTGGTCGTTCGGGGAAATGGCCGTAGTAGGATTTTGCACAGTGATTTTGCATTGTGGTCGTTCGGGGAAATGGCCGTAGTAGGAAAAGCCCGAACAAGGAAATGGACGATGTAGGAATTTACACGGTGGCCGTACAAGGAAGTGGCCGTACAAGGTAGTCAAAATTTTTAGCAGAAATTATAAAAACTGCCGTAAGTGATAACTCAAAGCGCGCCTGGGAAGAACTTTTGACTTTTTCGTTCAAAGTTCTCCATGTCAACGACGATGATAATACTAGAAGGTCCCTTGCTACTAAAATAAAAGAAAACTGTATTAACAATTCTCCTGTTTGTCTCACTACTCCCCAGCAATACACTACGAAACGAAACATCAGTAAAATAGTAGAAAATAAGGTAGCCGATGGGGACATTAGGGGTGCCGCCCGCATCATTTTTTCTAGCGACACAGTAGCTCCTGAAAACTCAAATACACTTTCGGCCCTTACTAATAAGCACCCACTTCCAGCAGCAAACTTCGTCCTGCCCGGCCCTCCACTAACCACTGACGCGCCGCTTAAGGCTACACCGGAAGATGTTTTGGGGGCCGTCATGTCGTTCCCAAACGGCTCAGCTGGCGGCTTAGATGGCCTTACACCACAACACCTCAAAGAGCTTTTAAGCAGCGACTGCAACGGAACGCGTGACGAGCTCCTAAAGCATCTAACCGCATTGGTGAACCTGATGCTGGCAGGTGAAGTACCCACAGACGTTATTGATATACTGTATGGCGCAAATTTATGCGCGCTAGTAAAAAAAGACGGCGGCATACGACCGATCGCCGTTGGCACCACGTTGCGTCGTCTCACGGCTAAAGTAGCCTGCCGAGCCGTCCGACAAAAATTAACCCAAGAATTTAGACCTCTCCAACTGGGCTTTGGCTCAAAAAGTGGCTGCGAAGCCGCCGTCCACGCTGTGCGTACATTTGTGGAACGTCAGGCTGGCGAGGTGCTGCTGAAAGTTGATGTGACGAATGCCTTCAACTCTGTAGATCGAGGCACCCTGTTGACCCAAATAAAAGAAAAGATCCCCGAAACCTATAATTTTTTATGGCAATGTTACAGTTCCCCGACAAAACTTGTATATAAATCGAACCTTTTGGCCTCCTCTGTTGGGTGTCAGCAGGGTGATCCCTAAGGCCCAGCCATCTTTAGCCTTGCCATCCATCCATTCATACAATCTCTAAATTCGAAATTAAATGTCTGGTACCTAGACGATGGTACACTAGGTGGTGACGCAGATACAGTCTTAGACGATCTACAAAAACTATCAGCTAATCTAAAGACTATTGGTTTATCTCTCAATTATTCTAAGTGCGAACTATTTGTTTCCGATTCTTCTACTGATAAAGACCGAATAATACAAAATTTCGAAAATATAGCCCCTGGAATAAAAATAGTCAGCGAAAACCTGCTTCACCTCCTTGGCTGCCCCATTTTGGACCAATCCTTCGACAAATACATCCACGATAAAATTCAAAATTTTAAATGTGTTTCCGACCGTCTATTAAACATCAACATGCATACCGCCTACACAATCATTCGACACTGTCTTTTCGTTCCTAAATTTACATATGTTCTTCGTGGTAGCCATCTCTGGAAACACCCGTCCCTACTCTTAAAACTAGATTCCCTTATTCAAGAAACTCTATCATCAGTCCTTAACATACCTTTTGACGAGAGATCCTGGACCCAGGCCACTTTACCTATTCGGCACGGTGGCCTGGGGATCCGCAAAATTTCCAGTGTTTCACTGCCTGCCTTCTTGGCGTCAGTGCATAGCGCCCAGAACCTAATAGAGAGTATCTTAAGCCCTTCTCTCAGGGCTATGGAAGCTGCTCATTGCACTGAGGCCAAGAATGTTTGGTCAGTAACCTGTCCCAACGCTGACCCGCCTGCCAATCCTTGTTCTCAGAGACAATGGGACGAGCCGCTCTGCCGACTAGTACGGAATAACCTAATTGACACGTCAACTGGTCCGGCAGATCGAGCTCGTCTCCTTGCCACTGTGGAGTGGGAGTCGGGTCTGTGGCTACAGGCTCTACCTTCACCATCTATAGGCACTCTCCTTGACAATTCCACTTTTAGACTGGCGACAAGTCTGCGAATTGGGGCATCAACAAACGCCCCACATCGGTGCCAATGCGGTGCGATGGTTGACAACCTGGGTCACCATGGCCTCTCCTGCAGTAGAAGTACTGGGCGCATACCCCGTCATGCCAGTATAAACGATGTCATCCGAAGGGCCCTTGTCAGTGTCAAAGTTCCAGCCACCTTGGAACCCGTTGGCTTGGCAAGGGACGACGGCAAGAGGCCCGACGGCATGACGCTGGTGCCTTGGAGAATGGGACGGCCTCTGGTCTGGGACGCTACATGTGTAGACACTCTTGCCCCGTCCCATCTTCCAGGTACCAGTAAAAATGCTGGCAATGCCGCGTCCGCAGCAGAAGACCTCAAACGCCGCAAATACGCCACCCTCGGTAGTGGTTATATATTTGAGGCGTTTGGGGTCGAAACGTTGGGGCCATGGGGGCCGAGCGCGCGCCGCATCTACAAAGACTTAGCGGCGCGTTTAATTGAAACGACGGGTGACCAGAGGGCTGGCCAATACTTTGCACAACGTATAAGCATCGCTATACAACGTGGCAATGCGGCCAGCCTTCTGGGCACCCTGCCCATTGGCAGCGATTTGGAGGACATTTTTTATTTGTAGGTAGTCTCTAGTTTATAGTTATTTATAATATTTTTTATTGTATTGTCACGTGTTATTTCCTTTTTGTTTTAAAATAAATTTATGACATTTCTTAAGTGTGAATGTCATATGTCATGTGAGATGAAATTTGCAGTCGTTTCTATCATTTTAAATGAGGTGGTATAGTTACTTCGTTCTAAGTTGTACATGCAGACCTACCTCTTTGTTGCTCGACTATGGCAAAGCTAAAATGAAAAGTTATTTTATTACTTATACAAGATGTCCGGTAATTAATGCACAACCTTCTAACCCACAGTAGGTCACCTTAGACTGGTCAAAAATATTGATTTTGAGCTCTAGTAAGTCTCCTGTTTTTCGAAATTTTCACACGTTTGTAAGTTTTTAAATTTTGACATTCACACTGATAGGTGTACCATCGAATAAAAAAAGAAAAAAATGTACTGAGGCAATACCTGTCATATACTCTAGTAAGACTCGATAGGTGTCGATAAAATAATATTTCAAGCACTGGCTAAATTACGCTAGTTTTGTTTTGCCGTGAAAAATCCGAGCTCTGGTAATAACAAATATGGACAAAGGAGTTCCGATATCAGCACTCTACATGGATATGTCGAAAGCCTTCGATTTTGTAGATCATAAAATATTGCTAGACAAATTATACAAATATGGAGTTAGAGGTAATGTACATAGTTTGATTAAGTCATACTTAGGAAATCGACTACAGTTCACTCAGATAAATAGACTATGCGTTAGAAAAAAAACCGAAGTCACTTATTCATCGGAAGTTCAACATGTTCATTACGGTGTACCTCAGGGAAGCGTTTTAGGCCCTCTATTATTTATTATTTATATCAATGATTTACCACGAGCTATCGAGTATCCCATTGTTCTTTTTGCTGATGATAGCACTATAATGTTTCCTTGTAAAGACCCAGAAACATATGAAACTGATATATGCAAAACATTAGAAACAGTAATTAACTGGTTAGCAAACAACAATTTAAAAATTAAATAATATGGAAAAAACTAAAATCATGACATTTAAACATAGACAAAATGGTACCCGTAATTTAAATATATCATATAAGGGTAAAAAAATTGAGGAAACAGATGTGACAAAATTTTTAGGAATAAGCATAGATCATAAGTTAACGTGGAATAATCAAATTGACAATATATGTAAGGAACTGAATCAATTTTCATACCTCCTACATAATCTAAGGAAAAATGTTGATGAACCGGTTATTTTAACGGCCTATCACGCTTATGTAACATCGACACTAAGGTATGGTATCATGTTCTGGGCAAACTCAGTTGATAGAGAAACTGCATTTAAAGCGCAAAAGAGATGCGTTAGATCTTGATGTGGAATTCAACTACCAGCTTCATGTGTACCACATTTTAAAAAGCTACGTATATTGACTCTACCTTGTTTGTATATTTATGAATTAGTTATTTTTGTTAAAGGCAACCTGCACTTATTTAAAAGATTTAAGAGTATTCGTTTAAGAAATAAAATAGCTTCAATGTCTTCTGACACAGCATTTTTAAAGAAAAGTATACTTGGTATGGCTCCAAAAATCTATAATAAAGTTCCGAAACAAATAAGAAGTATAGAAAATATTATAAGTTTCAAAAGAAAATTATTTGATATTTTAGTGGATAGTACATATTATACTGGTAAGGGTTTTTTGTCCGACTGCAATTAATATTAACATGTAGTTACAGATTTAAAGAAAAAACACTAAAATTTGTATGCCCTGTGGCCCGACATGGTGATGCTACACTATTTCTGTAAGACCTGTACCTCTGTTTGTACTTTATACCCATGTTGTACTGTAATAGGCACAGCGCCGGGTTGGGATGTAGAGGGGTTTTAGCACCAAACACACAGCTCGTCAGACTATAGTTTATGTCACTTCCAATCTCCAAACCCATCCCCCTATTCTTACAATACATCACTATATATACTACGACCCTACGTGCTTATGAGAGGAAATCCCTTCTCTTATGGAGAGGCGCTTTATCTGTTATTTGCTCTGTAAGCCGCTCTACTACGTGGTTTACGTGCATTACGCTTACTACGTGTAGATATGCGCATCTGCCTATCACAGTACAAATAAACTATTTGACTTTGACTTTGACTTTGACTTTGACTTTGAATTTATACATTTCTTGTTGTATTGTCACTCGCCTAATGACCAGAAATATGAAATTATTTCTGCAAATCTGGGGGCACGGCAGTGCCCCCGCCAAGTCGAGCAAAACAAATAACAAAGGCACGGCCGTACCATGTGATGCTTTGAATATTAGTTGTCTATATTTTTATAATAAATAGAATTTTTTTTTTTTTTTTTTTTTATACTACGACGGTGGCAAACAAGCATACGGCCTGCCTGATGGTAAGCAGCTACCGTAACCTATGGACGCCTGTAACTCCACAGGAGTCACATGCGCGTGGAGAATGACTTGTCAATCGCACAGGACAACAAATCATCTAATATATACTGCAGTAAAACACAGCGTAATTTGCATTAACACGTTTAATTTTGCAGATTAAGTAGATTATTTAAAATTAGCAATTTGGTCCTTCGAGCCGGATAGAATTTAATTAAGAACAATAATCAGATTATTTAAAATTAGCACTTTACATAAAAATGACGATAACGATATCGATATAAAGATATTTAACATTCAATAATTACCTTAGTATCGTAGACCCGGTTAGAATGTAATTAAGAATAATAATCAGATTATTTAAAATTAGCTTTCACATAAAAATAATAATAGTAATATAATATAATAATATTTTTTTATTCATAATATAAAAAAAAACAAAAAAGTTTACAGAATTACAATAGGTTCATAATTTATATTACATAGGTACAGTCATATATTAACAGTTATCGAACAATTGTAATAATAAAATCGTTGTAATGCAGAAAGACAAATCTAGTTCAAATTAAAATTTTACATCGAAATACCTAAACTAAGTAACTTAATACTTGTATCTTAGGCATTCAGTTTTGTAGGTCACTGAGTAAGTAGGTAAGTGCATACATAATCAAAAAATATTATTTATATATAACATTAACACAGTGAGTTGTTATTAGACTATGTTACGCTAATACAAATGATGAGTCATGACCAAGGATCGGACAAACGCCCGTCATTTTGAAAATATAACCCTGCTCCGTACAGCAGATACTTTCTTATGTTAATTAAAAAAATAGTATTTTATAGATTTATTGGACCATAATTTATATCCAGTGACAAATTAATTAATAATTGACATTCCGAAAATTACTTTCGCCAATAAATTAGAATGACCAAAATTTTTTCTAAATTTTCACTTTCACGCCTATGGCGATGTGAATTTAGGACCCATTTATGCGTTGAAAAAGTCCGTTCACAGTGTACGGACGTCATAGGGGCATATGTAATCGTTGACATTGGTATACTGTTCTTCCAATATGCTTGTGCCTCGGAGTAAATTTTTTCATGTATTTCTTTCACGGTGACGTAATCAGGATTCCTATTAAAAATTGCTTGAAATTTTGATATAGCTCTAAAGAACTATTATATAATCTGTGCTCTAGATCTAAAATAAAAGGCGAAAAGACGAAGTTTCACATAAAATAATCATTTAAAATTGTTGAGGACATACATACTGTTTTACAAAATATTCCCGGGAGTTTTAGATCTAGAGCTATATCAACATTTCAAGCAATTTTTAATAGGAATCCTGATTACGTCACCGTGAAAGAAATACATGAAAAAATTTACTCCGAGGCACAAGCATATTGGAAGAACAGTATACCAATGTCAACGATTACATATGCCCCTATGACATCCGTACACTGTGAACGGACTTTTTCAACGCATAAATGGGTCCTAAATTCACATCGTTATAGGCTCACAAGTGAAAATTTAGAAAAAAATTTGGTCATTCTATTTTATTGGCGAAAGTAATTTTCGGAATGTCAATCATTAATTAATTTGTCACTGGATATAAATTATGGTCCAATAATTCCATAAAATACTATTCTTTTAATTAACATAAGGAATTCTCTGCTGTACGGAACAGGGTTATATTTTCAAAATATAACCCGTTTGTCCGATCCTTGGTCATGACACTAATGACCTAGATGTACAATACCCTAATAATCTTATTAATTATATGGGTTCTATATATTTCTTATATACGTCTTGTTAAAAAGCGTAAAACGCTGCGCTCTAGATGCCCTCATAGTCAATAGAACTTAAATATTTACACAGGGCGATACGCCGGTTTCACCTGGTGAGCCAAGCGAAATGCGGGCTCAAGTCCTTTGGAAGCGGCTGGCGGCTGTATCCCAACCGCGACAGGCGATATCCAATATCTGCGTTAGACAGTATCGCGGGTCCAGACGCAAACGCTTGACGCCCCTCCGACGCAGTACACGCACGCACTTGGCGTTGGATATCACAAAATACTAATTCCAATCACGCCCAAAAAAAAAACTTCTAACACAGATTAAAATAGGAAAAATGGGATGTCGAAAATGGATTATGACAACTGCACAGCTCCAGGTTCACAATCTATCTGTCTTCTCGACTAAAACAAAAACTATTCCGGTTGGAATAGATGTAGGTTGTAGGAGGTTTCCTACATAATTTGAATTTAAAATTGATGCGAATATCCTCTTTTCTTAGTCGTCAGCTTCTTTCAAAATAAAAAAGGACACATGATATGGTGGTCATATTTTGATATCGGCGCCACATATCTATAAGTAGACGAACCACGATCTAATCTACCCTGACTCGCGCAACTTGGCCGGTAAACAATGTAATCGCGGATAGTCCCAAGGGACGACGCGAGATGTAGCTGGCATTCTTTCGGCATGCTACAATACACATTGATACGCCGGCTTGTGCTATATGTATGTTTAGCCGTGCGATGGCCAGGTCATTCTATTTATTATAAAAATATAGATATTACAAATATTAATATAGATATTAATATTCAAAGGATCACAATGACATAGTGTTAGTACATAAATTCCGGCACAGCGGCTTGGTTTTATATTAGATCTTAATACTTTTTTACGAGACTGGCATTTTTCTACATGTAATGTTTTTGATGGGATTATTTATACTTAAAATAAATGTTGTAGTACCTAGCTACTTGTAGTTCACATGCAAGAGCAGAAGGACCCATATTTTTATGACATAGAAGTCTGTAGGCAGGATATGTGGGGAAGAACAAGTCCGATTAAGCACACTAACAGTTTATTCAGAAGGGGCACAGCCAGGCACAGCATTAGCACAGTAAACAAGTAGCTTGCGATGTTTATAACAACAAGCAATAGAATTTGCGAGCGTATTTTGAGCCAAGACAAACGAGCAGACGAATCGCCTGATGGTAAGCAATTACAGCCGCCCATGGACGCCAGCAACACCAGGGGGGTCACAAGCGCGTTGCCGGCCTTTAATTAGCATCGTTAAAGAAACAGACTCGTCCATGACAATGCCACTCAGCTTAAAACATGCTTAAAAGTACGATATGCGGAAATAACTTACGTCACCTTTTTTTTTCAAACATGCTATTAATTGTAACTTGAAAATTCGAATATACAGGGTGAATTTTAAGTCGTGAATCGTAATATGTTTTTCTAACTCCATAAACAACAAGCAATTTGATGCCCCAACTCTTACTAAAATCAGACGAGATTTTTTTGTTTTTTTTATTTTTTTCTCGTCTATTTTACTTTTAAAAGTGGATTTAGGATATTATAACGGCCTATTAGGATAATTAAATTAGTAAATTGAATTGCCTCTTTGATTCGGAACTGTCATTGACATCAAATTTGTCATTTGTCCTAGTTAGAAATTAAATTTACTTCGTTTCTCATCTGAAATATCTCATAAAGCTGTTTTAATTCCACATGATCACTTTTAAAAGTAAAATAAACGACAAAAAAATAATAAAAAAACAAATTTTTTTTGTCTGATTTTAGTAAGAGTTGGGGCATTCAATTGCTTGTTGTTTATGGAGTTAGGAAAACATATTACGATTCACGACTTAAAATTCACCCTGTATGTGATACTAAAACATTTTACAATACTAATTTTTAAACATAAATAAATAAAATTAAATGCCTGATTTACATAAGCGAGCTTTTCCGCATATTTTCTAATCAGCGTACATACAGACATCCTAATGTATTATTCAACATAACATCTCGTAACAGCCTAGTTTACCCTGAAAAATGCTTACCATTTAGGTAGTTGTAACTTTGTATTAAGATTATTTAGATTCACGTGGGCTATTTGTGGCCCAATTGGACTGGAAAAAGTTACTTCGTACCATAAAGTATGATTTTTTGGTTTGGTACTTATTTATTAATACATTATTTATACTAAATTATTAAATTTAGATTTGAAAATTAAGTGATTTCCTAATTAGGTAGGTCATAGAACTCTGTAAGATTGTAAAAAGTGTGGTTTAATAGCCACCTTTTTGATTTATTCAAAAATTATGGGTAGAACCCGCATTTTTATCTCCGAAGGGAGTTTATTGTTTGTTGTTGTATTGAATTGAGACTTTGTAAACTGAACTAGTAGCGCATACTTTTCGATGGGGCTTTTATGGTCGCAAATTTTAGCATCATCGACTATGCTGAAATGGACCCTCCTCCCCGACTAAATTACTAAGTTGTAAGGCATTCGCCGAACGTAATTCCTACCGGCTTGCCTATTTTGAGCACTCGTAAAAAAAGTATTTTATACAATAGTGACATAATTAACTTCGTGGACAACACGGTACCCGACTGAAAAGCTCTTCATTTTGTCACGATTGTATAATAGTAGTTTACGTCACACCTGGCCATAATGTGAGTTTTACCGCTCGCTACGCTTACGGTAAAACTCGCATTATGGCCAGGTGGGGACGTAAAATTGTGTACTCACCACGGGCAGTAAAAAAGAAAGCCCTCTATCGCATATTTACAACCCTCGCCTGCGGATCGGGTCCCAAATACCTGCGATTTCGGGCTTTCTTTTTTTTACAGCCCTAGGTAAGTAATGTACTATTATGTAACTGTTACGTAATAAGGGTCCTTAAAATACGAGTGTGGTTTACACTCATATTATATATCCTAAATGAAGTGTTCGGAAACCATAGAATGACCGCCATTGCACCGCCATGGCCAACTCGATTGTGCCCGCGGTCGCGCGGGCGTGTGCCGTTGGTCAGGAAGGACGACAGGATTTACATTATGTTATCAAATTCAATGTTCGGAATTTTAAACTCATAACGTATCAATATATGAGCATGTAAAGTTAAAATTACGTTACTGCCACAGATAAAAAGCTTATCATAGTAAAATCGGTTGTGGTAATGCTAGCCATTGCCTACCATTTTTGAACACGTTTTAGAGGACTCACAATGTGAGTGTAGATAAATAGTACATTACTACAGAGGCCGGGAAGTAGGGGGTTGCCGGCCGAGTACATATAGACGGTAGTCACGGTAGTATAGTACGGATAGTCACGAGGCTGGCAACCCCTTTTCACGCCGAGGTATGTATAGTGCTTTTCTCAAACATGCAATGAAATAAATAAGAAACTTATCAATTTTTTTTTTCGGATATATGTAGGTGAGGCAATACTGTACTCATAAACTTATATTAATAATATAATGTATGTTGTATGTACTTCAAATACCTTCGTACTTAGGTTTTTATCTAAAATGATACAATAAGTTCAATAAGCCACAAACGTACAACCAAAATTTGCATTCATTTCTAGAAAACAACCAACTTTCCCACTATTACGACTAAGTATGTTCATCTTGTTATTAATGAATTATCCTATCAACAAACTACAACAAAAACATTAATTAGACTTACCACGTTATCAAAAATATGCGTAAAAACATTACGTTGTGCAATATGGATTGCTAAAGTCTGACTGCATTTCATTGTCACTAAACGGCTTTTAAAAATGTATAACTATTACGTACGTCGGCTATTTAAGTATAATTTTCACTTGCATTTGAACAACACCTAATTCACTTTTATTGTACCTATAGCCAAATTGTTATAGAATAAAACAAATCGACATAATAATTCACAATAATATACGCAACCTAATAAAATATTGAGAATGTTTTTAAAATTTTCCCACTTAAATACTTTTTTTTCACAGTATCTGTGCTGTTCCAGAGGTTGCACTTAAGGCCATTCTACACGAGTTCAAATTAAGAAGAAAAATGTACATGGTGACTGAATAAATTCAGAACCCTCCGAATTTATTAGTAACTATAGATTCTAATTCTTAATTTCAGCTCGTGTGTAATAGCCCTTGCTGCTAATATTTTAGCTTGATAATCAACCTTTTACGAAAAAAAATAACAAAATCAGCTGTTCTTATAACCGGTATTAGACATAACAATTCGTAGGGCCCAATCTGTCAGGTTGGGAGGTGTAATAAGAGGTAGGGCCCTTAGGGAGCTGAAGTAGGGTTAGGGAGATGCAGGGTACACAATAGATTGGGCCCTACACATTGCAATGTCTAATACCCGTTTTTAATTTGTCTCCATCTTTACAATTTAAAATTATAGGAATTTGTTAATAATGTGTTATTTGTTATTTTCATGTCGATTTTATATATAAACGAAATTGCAAAATATATCATATTGTTTATTGTTTTTTTAATAGGCGTAAGTAGTGGCAGAATGTCAAACGAACCAAAAAGTAAATATCGCTTATAGCCTTAAATGGCTGAACGCCATGATCCTGTGCCACAAATATATGTGCAATGGAAATTAAAAAACAGGCACTTGCCGGCCTAGGCCTCCAAATTTGTATGAAATTCCATTATCGACCTCTCGTGTAGCCGCACCTGAAACGTGATACTTCGCAGCCTATTATAAGGAACATAACATCAATATTTCATTGCATGTTTGAGAAAATACTATTTTGTGATATGTACTTGGCGATGTCACGGATAAACAGTATTTAAAAAAATATTTGATTCGAATTAGGACTGCTTAAAGTTAGTGGCGATTTTCATACAATTTATACGAGATAACAAAAGAGAGAGAGAGTAACAAAAATGCTGGTATTCCTTTTATAGACGGAGAGCTAGCCACGTCAGATACGACACAATAATTAGAACTGTAATGAATCCAAGGGATCCATATAATGCCTATTTCAATGGACGGTAAAATTTTTCGATATTGTGACATTGCTATTAACGTTATGTAGGAGTTAATTTCATTTTTCAGTTTCAGGAAAATTTACGACTTTACGATTAAGCTTTAATGAAAAATTATACTGTAATATTAAAGTTCGAATTACAACTCACCTGGAAAATATGGAGTATCATAAAATCAATTAGTAGTTATGTCTTAATTTTCATAGCTTTGGTAGTTCGGGAAGGAGAATTTAGTGTTGAAATAAATACTGAAAACTAGCTTTATTTCAAGTGGCTTTTCTAAATAATATACATTTTCGTTTAGATATTAAGATGGTAATTCATTTGGAATACAGATAATAGTATTTTCTAATAAATTTTGGTTCCTAAAAAACCTAACCTCGAATTTATAGATGTTAGTGTATGTAGCAGAAAACAAATGAAAACGTAAAATCTAATTCCTTGATCTAAATAGGCATTAAAAGTAACAATGTTTCTTGTGAGATCGAATAAAAATAATAGTTATTTAGGAAGATTTGGTTAAGAACAGTATTGTGTCATAAACACGTGATTATTTACTTCCGAGTACAAATAAATATTTTCATTCGATAAACAATATAGTCCTCTTAGCATTCCTATTGATATTTGTTAGAAATATATGCGTATTAATAATTATTGGTGAAAATTGACCATGCGGTTACATTGAATTTGCTTTCGATTCCTATAGAAACACTATTGTATGTATATTTCATTATCATATATATATTCCCTATATTTTTAGCATATTTATCCAAATGTAGTTTCTAAGTTTTATTCAGCAATTTACCAGAAACTCCTGAAATTATAATTATTAATTAATAATTTTACATAAATGCGGGTAGGAATAATCTTGCAGCGCGCGAGGTTAATCTTAACCCAACCGCATATTTGCTTTGATTTTCGCAGGCGATCGAGAAGCGGTGTGCAGACGACGAGTGAGGAGTTCATACGAATTTGAACCTTGTCTGTTAGACATTTATTTGGTTTTAGTATCTACAGGTTGGATCATCAACCTTATTATTTAGATAACTAGGTTCAATAGCGGAATCGGATGAGTAATCGGTAAGATTTTTAAAAAGGTGTTTGGATTAAAGCTACAAAGGGGAATGTAGGTGATTGCGGGAGACAGGGTACGGAAATTATAAAAGCGGGTGGTAAGGTTCGAACTTAACTTAGTCAGAACGAGATTTCAAGACATCAGCATCTCTCAGCCAAGATCGAGGTCTACAACTTTATGTAAGTCCTTTTAAATATTTCACTTTTATCTTAATTGTTTGTCGTGTACTAGCATTTTACAATATCTTTACTAGTGAAGTGTACGAATATTATAATAACGGTCAATACCTTTCTTTTATTAATTGGGTTATTTGGGGACTAATATTACAGGCGTTACGCTTATTTACCTACAGTGATTGTTAGAATAAGGAGGGATATATTATTAATCCACATTTGTAAATATTTTAGCTGTGTTTGGGTTTACAATGAATTAGGGATCTGCGTTTAAGTATATTAGGTACTATTTCAACTATTACTGAGTGAGCGAAGCGAAGCACTATTCCGCTGTGCCTAGAGCTGTCCGTATGTCTAATCTAAATAAGTACTTAAATGTTTTGATTATTTATTGAGTGTGGAATTGAAATACAATCTTCGTCTTCTTTCATAAACGATTCTTAAATCGTATGGACGTTTTAACATAGGTTTAAACTCCGAGCAATGATTAAGTATTTGAGTTATTGCTTGATGTAGGGTATTATTTGACTTGGTTTTCAAACACATATTGACACAGCAAATAAATAATAGTATTTTGCATTTCTGTGGAACTCGTTTTCGTTAGGAAACCATAGAATATCATCAAATAGTTAAATCTATTTGATGATATTCTATTTATTTCTATTCTACTATATAGGCTGATAGCTTATATTCGAACCAGGTTCTTCAATGGCCTGTGTTTGTGGTTTATTTTAACATTGAACCTTTTACATTTTACTATATATGACTGTGTGTATTTATGTGTGCGTATATTATATTTACAATACCTAACTATTCAGGATACGTAATATTTATTCTCCGTAGTAGTATATATATTCACTGTTGACGTGTCGAATAGGTTCTAGTTTGAGAGTACCAAGCCATATTTTATCTAAGTAGATTTTAATACAGTTTTTCGGGTAACTACGTTCTATATGTTACTATTTCTTTCTACTACCTTATAAATATAAATATATAGTTTTAATGCAACGTTTAAGATAGGTTCGATCTTTTAAATGTTAATTGTCGATGTCGGTTAACTATTGGCCATGATTAAACGATATCGCGTAATATGTATGTACTTCCATGTAACACTTTAGTAATTATATAAGGGATAAGATGCTGGATTTCTAGCGTAGAGATTTATTCCATGTAGAATGCTTATCTGGTGTTTTCTTGGTGGCAACGGGGAACACTATGTGAAGCCCAACGCGCACTGTATCACCCATGGTTCACTTGAACATATGACGCGCATTACAGCATGTACTTACAGAGTTTATTGCCATGTAAGTAGGGTCAGGGAGGGTACAGTCGCTCGGTGGGAACAGTGGCTCGAATGTGCTGTGCGGGAAACGGAAAGAGCTTTATGTCTGTCCTCTACATCAATCGGAAGCGTTCCGTACCCTATCATGTACGAACTAGTTAGTGAGCCGCTTCGGCGCCATGCGAATGTATTATGGTGCGTTTTTGTGTTGAATACTATCAAAATTACATTTCCAGGTAAGTTTCACTCCTCTTTTTTCTTAACTCGAACGAGATTTTTAATTACTTATATTTTTATCGAAGAGTGTGTCTAATCTACTTAGTATTGGCTGATAATTCAAGGCCTTCGATGTTTCTATTTGTTTTTAGTTCTATCTAAAATACAAAGTGGCGCGAAGGTCAACAGTCGTTCGTTTCAGTAAAGTACACGGTGGCTCGCGAACCACTGTGCACCTTACAGAGTTGGGCTAAAATTTACTTGAATATGAATAAGAATAAAAGTTCTTTTATTATTAAAAATAATTCTAGCACTCCTTTTTTATTAAAATGAAAGTGAATAAATCATGCGAAATTTATTAGGTAAGTACCTATTTTAAATGAAGAATGAATCAGGAACGGTTATTCCGGAATTAGGCTTACCTATTCTAATTACTGTTTTATTCAACAAAAATGTTTTTTGTTATAAAGTTTATTTAGGTTAGATTCTTACGTAGCCATTGTGAACTGTTAGAACCACTGTGTACTGGAGCCACTGTGTACTGTTAGAACCACTGTGTACTAGGGGGTCCTAGTCACTGTGTACAGCATCGGGTACACAGTGGCTCGATTCCCAATTTCTAAAAAAGAATGGATATATCTTTTTTGGTGAAAGTAACAGCAAATATATTTGCTACATATGAAAGTTTAATAATGCACTGTGCTCTGTGCTTGCCACAATTAGTTCAGGGATTTATATTTTTCATGCTACAGCCTCTTGAAAAAATCCTAGCGACTGTTCCCTCCCTGACCCTACGCCATTAGCGTACTAGGTGTTCTTAGTAATATCCGGTCTCGTGCAGTGATGACGGTACGGTGAGGGTCTTACACGTCAAGATAACTCAGATTTGCTTATTAACGATGGTAGGTACTTGCTATTTACTTCCTAAATTTATATACCATTCGTCATAAACGGTGGTTGGTATTTGCTTACTTAATTATTAAATGTACCAGTCGTTATTTGCATATGTGGTGTGGAGGAATTGGCGGTTATCTGTCAACTATACATTGATGTATGAAGCGAGACTGTAGGCTACTGGCCCGGTCGCACACTTGGATCATTACAAATGCTCAGAACGCACAATCAACAGGTCTGTAAGGCCACTGGCCGTGGACAACATATATTACCCGATCCATTAAGCTTCGAACCGTAGACTACTGGTCGTGGTTCCACCGTTGGAAGACGGAACCGTCAAAACTGAAATGCCACATATTTTGTACAGTCGTACTTCGCCAACCGCCAACAATCACTACGTTGGGAGTCCAGCAATCCTCCTTACATATATTTTGTTGTAAATATAACCATATAACAAACAACGAAATATTTCATCAATCATAATAATTCTAGTGTAATTTTAATATTCAATTTGACTATTTATTAGAGTCTGTTAATTAGGGTATATTTATATGATGCTTCTTATTCTATTTTTAACGTCAACAGTTAATATGCTAACCTATCATTGTCTATTTTATTTATATTCCATTAGATTTAAGTTAGGAATTATATGTATTTTAAATATCGCGGTTATTTCTCACCTTATCGAAGGACTTGCGGTAACTACACACACAACGTTGAGTCTCCACTAGCTTTCACAATCATCTCGGCCAAACTGCGTATCAGAGCAAGCTACTGTATAGATAGTTTATTAATTAATGTATTTGATTTTATAATTACGTTACTTATTTCACTGTAATACGGCGCGAAGGTTTTTTGCTTCGTTAGTTTCGTTTTTACCTTCGCAAAGCCTAGGAATCGGAAACTAACACCTAATGACGTCTGGAAAGACAGCATTAGGGGTAATTAGTCAGTGTTTCGCTTTTCAATAACAAAAATCCAAAATTAAAACTTAAATAAATAATTTTCTTTTCAACCTTCAATCTTTTGTTTGATATTCTTTCCCTGTAGTAAGTTCCTTTAGGTAGGTATTTATATTTACAGAAGCTTCAGCCTGAAGCTTGAGGTAAGTAAGCTTAGTAGTAGGCTCTTGTAAGCGTTTAGAAAGCCTTCGAGTATTAAGCTTTAGGGTAGACATTACAGAGCGACGAAACCCCTGTCTTTAGTTTGCTATACTATGCTAATTTCTAGATCCAGACATCTGGTAGCTGTAACGTGGTGGTCAAAGAATGCCAACCACTTTAAGAATACAAATCCTAGAGTTCTCGTTTTGATGCAGTATTATGAGTAATTATGTAAATAATTAGATTATATCATTGCCAAAACTTTCTGATAGGGGAAAAATAAAGCTTGAACACAGTAAAACATGGGCACATAGAGTAACAAAAATAAAAATGTTATTGAACATATTTCAAGGAAATTTTTATTGCATTTATTTACTAGACTAATAACCATTTTTACAAATATATACAATTATTAAATTTGCTTTCTATATGCCATACTGCGTGCTTTGCGTCGAATCCGGCTCATTAAGTCTTGCACAGCACTATCAGGATATCTTTTGCAAGCCCATTTCCATTTGTTTTGCAATTCAGCTGCCGATTTAACTTCTCCGCCTCCTTTTTTTAGAATCCCTTTCATAATTGACCAATATTCTTCAATCGGCCTCAGTTCAGGACAATTTGGAGGATTGCACTCTTTAGGTACCACTGCGACATCGTTATGTTTATACCACTCAACTACTGCTTTAGAGTAGTGACAGCTCGCAAGGTCTGGCCAAAATAATGGCTGTGAGCTATGACTGCGTAAAAAGGGCAGTAGACGCTTTTGCAAACATTCTTTTTTGTAGATTTCACCGTTTACTGTGCCTGTTGTTACGAATGAACGACTTCTTTTACCACAACTACAAATAGCTTGCCATAAAAGAATTTTTTTTGGAAACTTCGATCTCTTTTTTATCTTGCAATCTTCTGGGGCATCCTTACGATTCTTAGAAGTATAAAATTCTTGCCCCGGTATCTGCTTGAAGTCTGCTTTGATGTACGTTTCATCATCCAATACAACGCATCCAAATTTTGTCAAGTAATTGTCGTACAACTTTCGTGATCTCTGTTTTGCAGACAGATTTTGCTTAGCGTCGCGATTGGGTGCAGCTTGTGCTTTGAACGACTTTAATCCAGCTCTTGACTTAGTTTTCTGTACATATGATTGCGACATTTTGACAATATACTAGTTTTACTTTTGGAAAACATATAAGGAATGTAATGAAAGCACGGATGGAAATGAAAAACCAAGGGATGGTAATGAACCATGTATTGAGGGGAATGAAATTTGACTGGACGGAAATGAAACTTAATTGGATAAAAATGAAATTTGTAATACTATAATAGATCAGACAATACAAACCTTGAAATAAAACAAGTAATTGTACTTTTATGATATTTTTATTACAATAATCAACATTTTGACAATCACACTTTACAAAATATCAGTCTACGTCCTCAATGTCATTATTTAGCTTGAACGAAAACTAATAACTATATCTGTGGAATGTTTAAACAGCTGCTTGAACGAATTAAAAAACCAAAAAAAAACAATCTAAAACAATAAAAAATTACATATTAGCAAATATTCATTAAGTGTAACTCAATTGAATGAGAACATAATTACAACAGCAAAACAGCAAAATATCGCATACTCAAAGTTATAATCAGAAAAGGAAGTCATATAGTTTAATAAAAAACTTCTTCTGTTCAAAATAATTCAATAATAATAACAAATATAACTAAAACCATCTTCTTATTATGATGACATATCATAAAAAATGAATCTTTTTAATATTCAAAAAAATGCGTAGTACAATTTTTATGGTTCAGCAACACACACAGCATAGTAGTTGTACAATAGTAACTCTAACACGAATGTATGTTTTAGGTCAGGAAGATGGAAAAAAAAAAGAAAAAAATTACTAAGGAGGAACAGTTAGCCAAAGATAGAGAACGTAAGAAATTGAAATATGCTGAAATGAAAAGCGATCCGAAACATTATCGCATGTTTCAAGAAAAGGAGAAACTGCGATACTTGTTGGAAAAAAAAGAAAGAAAGTAGTCCTTTCAATCATTCAAGAAATGAGTGAAAGGGACAAGGGCAAGACATGGGTGAAGAGAGCAGCGGCGCATATGGCGGAAAGATTCTCTAAAATATCTTAGAAAAAATAAAGAAAATACAAAACTTCAACAGATTCTCATTGAAAACTCACCACCAGAGAGTGAAAACGAGGAGGTAATACAAGCACCTCAGGCTGTTCAAGACGATCCTTTGGCTGACAAAGCAAGCTCACCTGTGCGTCTATGTAATCCAGAAAAAGTACCTGAACCTGGCTCCAGCAAGAATGAAAATACTTTCGAGCTCAAGAAAATAATTAAGCGAATAAGATATAATCATCAAAAGGTATTAAATTAATTGAAAGTGAAAATGAACATTTTGCAAAAAGAAAATGAGGCACTGCGCAAGAACCAACATAGAGAGGCAACACAAAATTCGAAAATTGATACATTGGAAAAAAAGGTTGCTAGTATGATAAAAGATATTAAAGAAGACAAGATACAACAAGTGAAAAGAAAACTGCTATTCTCCGAAACAATAACAAAAGGGTTTTGTGAAAAATATATAAAATACGAAGGAACAAGAGAAGGGTTGCAGAATGCGTATTAACTACTAAGGAAAACTTGCAAATTATCGTGTTATATACAAATTGCCGTTCTCTTCAAGAAAGATTGAAGCCAATCGTCTTCCAAGTAAAAAAGAAGCACTAATTAAACTGCGGGCGAAACTATTCTTTGAAGAGGATGTGAATAGCCAGATTGAAGCCGAACGTCTGGCTTCAATCTTCTTTAAAGAGAACGGCTTTGGATTTGGATACAACACGACAATTTGCAAGTTTTCCCTTTTTAGTTAATACGCATTCTGCAACACTTCTCTTGTTCTCTCGTTTAAATTTTCGAATTTTGTGTTGCCTCTCTATGTTGGTTCTTGCGCGGCGCCTCATTCTCTCTTTGCAAAATGTTCATTTTCACTTTCAATTAATTTAATACCTTTCGATGGTTGTATCTTACTCGCCTAATTATTTTCTTGAGCTCGAAAGTATTTTCATTCTTGCTGGAGCCAGGTTCAGGTTATTTTTCTGGATTAAATAGACGCACAGGTGAGCTTGCTTTGTCAGCCAAAGGATCGTCTTGAACAGCCTGAGGTGCTTGTATTACCTCCTCGTTTTCACTCTCTGGTGGTGAGTTGTCAATTAGAATCTGTTGAAGTTTTGTATTTTCTTTTTTTTTAAAGATATTTTAGAGAATTTTTCCGCCATCTGCGCCGTTGCTCTCTTTTGGCCCTTTCACTCATTTCTTGAATGCCGACTACCTTCTTTCTTTATTTTTTCAACAAGTATCGCTGTTTCTCCTTTTCTTGAAAGTCTTGAAACATGCGATAACGTTTCGGATCGCTTTTCATTTCAGAATATTTCAATTTCTTACATTCTCTATCTTTGGCTATCTGTTCCTCCTTAGTAATTTTTTTCTTTGTTTTTGCCATCTTCCTGACCTAAAACATACATTCGTGTTAGAGTTGAACCAACAAAAGTCTGCAGCGATTTTGATAGCACACGCAGTGTAAGTTTTATTTTAAATGTCTAACTTCTATGACATTATGTAATACTAACATAATTTTAATCATTTCTTTCCAAATCGATTCATTTCCTTCCCCGAAAAATTTGGAAGGAATGGCTGGAAATGAATTGGAGTGGAATGAAGATTCAACGTTTTTTTTAAATTACTTCACAGCCTTTCTGGTTAGTAGACTATCGAGCATAACAAATGAAGATATACCTAAATAATAGCAAATAACAAGTCAAGTGATTTTTTTGCATCAGTTAATACCAAATTACTAATAGGATAATAATGAGTACTTACCCGTGACAAACTGGGTTTCGCGCGAGGAGAATTGAAATGTGGCGTCAACCACGAGCGCGGGACCTTCCCTGTTGATGTGTTGTGGCAGATTGAGACGGTATGGACGCGTGGGGATCACGGGCATTCGTAAATAAAGGAGCGTTCAGACTAGGCATGTCCGACAATTTTTTCGGCGGGAAATGAAGTTGTTCACGTGACAAAGTTATAAAGTGCGTTCTCTCTATGATAATTAAACTTTAAAAATACGTACCATGTACCATTATAATACTGATTATGTGCTTATTTATAAACAATAATGGAAAGTAGTGTTTATCTGCAAATAATAGTGTTTTTTAAATTTCGAACCCAATGGTACGCTGTTTTAGGTACGAAGGAAATGAAGTTTTCGCATGTTTTTAATTTTTATTTAATAGATCTTTAGTTTTAGCAAAATTCCAAAACTGGCACATTGTCCGTACCACATAAACATACCTTATAAAAATAACCACTTGTATATTTATTGAATTTTAACGGTTGATGCGGGCTCGGACACCAAATCGGCACGAAACGGTAGAACGACCCATATGTCAATTGCCTCAAACAGATTATCTGTTGCAGTTGATGACAGATCAGACGAAATATATCCGTCTCCTTTTTACACACCGTAAATGTCACCAAATGAAAGAGGCGGAAATACCAACTAAAATTAAAAACATAAAATTTGATGATCATTTACTGCTTTTTTCACTGATTCTTAGTGTTGTCATACTTTTGTTCGCTGTACATTGCTACTGCGTTCGTTGGCTGGCCAGACTATAGCTCTTTAAACAGTTTAAACACGCTTTAAAGCGCTTCCATAAAATAAATAAAAATCTTTTTTAATGATTGTGAAGTAGGGACTAAAAAACACCTCATGTTTTGAGAAATAGATTTCGTTTCCTGATTGGTCGATTTTAACATTGCTGTATTCTGATTGGTTACTATTAATTACAATGTGTTTTTTAAGGACTTAAATTATTTACACAGTATACGCACCAAAAAAGTATCAAGCGTTCCGATTAACTTCGATATGTGTTGTGATTGGTGGATTTAATATGGTGAAGTGTTCAGATTGGTCAATTTAAAATGTTTTGTAAATCATAAATATGTATACATATTAGCCCTAGAGGCTAAATGTACTACTTTAGTCCGCCTCGGTAAGCATAATATGACACACTTTTTGAGCATGAGAAGTGAAAAAATATTATTTTATATGGAGGGTTGGCTGGGACGACGTGTCCCATACAAAAAAAATTCAACTACTTTTTCTTACTCGAAATACGATCGAACACAAGGTTGAACTAGGTAGGTACAAGTAGCTATTAATAGATATTCATCGCCAATACGGCAGGAAAAAACCTTAACAAAGTGGTACAAACAAATAAGAATTCGAAACCTCTAATACTCTATAACGCCGCCATTATATCGTATTCAGTTTCATGTAAAGCCTTTTAAAATTGAGGAAAAATAAAAGAAAATATGACTTAAAAGGATTACTTATCAACAAGGTGCCCGTCTCCATAGCAATAATCCTCAACTTCGAGAAGCCATTTTATTAGAGAATATTTCATGCTTTGTTTATATTATTTGAACAAATTGAACAACTTGGAGTGTTCGAAATCAGAGTTTCATCATAACTGTATGTAGATATCATTAGTGTCTATAGCATCACGGCACGGGTACAAAATATACTTAACAAAACTTCTAAATGTTACCCACTCACGAATACCAAAGTAAGTACTCAAAGCATTAGACAGACCTGAAATAACTGGTTACGAACACTCCGGCATTTATGAAAGGAACTGTATTAATTGACTGAGCAGACTTCGCTAAGTTTATTGTCCTGACGAGCACATTTTAATTGGTGTAAAATTCAATTAACTGTTTTTAACTCGCATAATATACATGAATAAACTTGTTGAGCAAAATATTTCAACGCTGTATACAATTTTTTCACGAGTTCGATAACACACTTAGTAAATCCATCAGCGTTCTTCAACTCGAATTCTAAGCCCAATCACGTCGCAACAAGTTCATCGCTTATGAATATATGTACATTTCGATTGCGACAAAAATTCAATTGGAAAACTTTCCACGAGTTAACGTGAGTTTCTAACTTGTCGAATTATACAGAAGTTGCAGATGCCAGTGCGATTCGAACGCCTAAGGTTTAGAATAGGGTAAACATTAGTAATGAATGTCCCGGAAACACGATCGGGAACAAAATCAATAGAAGTGACGAACATCTGTGTAAATGTTTAGCGACACACGCTTTCGACGACATTTGCAATCCCATGTGTAGGACTCGGCGCGGAGACAACGCGAGTGAGGATTTATACACTTTTACAATTTAAATGCTGCGGAGATCCAGTTTTATCGCCGACTTAATTTACATTTTTAGTTGCTGTTTTTACATTTTCCATTGCATTTTCGGGGTGTACTTGTTGTCCCTTTTTCGTGCAATAATGTTCCAGATGAGCTCGAGGTAAGCGCGGCTTGGTGAGGCGGCACAAACTATGAAGTAAATAAAATAACCAAAACCATCCCTAATTAATTACTATTCGCAGCTAAGTTGTCTTCTTTTTGTTTGCAGAGACAAAGCGACATTGTCCCGACCACAATGGAGTCGTCTCAAAGAGCTGAATGAAGATTTTATTCCTGTACTTATCACTACTTACATAATTTGAGCGCAAGTTTTGCATGACTTTGTTCGGCACCCGCTTTAAGTTCGAACAATGCTCGCTGTCTAATAAATGTAGCTACTTCTTGATTTATTGCCAGCGTGATAATTACTGTGTCGTTCGAGGAAAAGACGACTGGCTTAGTCAATTAGCAGACAATTAGCGCTTACATAGAAATAAAAGCAATTTGAGACTAAAAACTGGTAAACATAATAAGAAGTAATATATTCCTACCTAATATATACCAACTAGTACAGTTGCCATTAAATATATCGGAAAAGCTAAGATACTCAAAAATATCTGAACATGCATTTTATCGCCTTGACAATAGAGTTGTTCAGATATTTGTCATATTTGTGACCGCCTTGGCCGATCCCATATATCTAAGAGCGACTGTGCCTTCCTACTATACAGTTATTTTTATTTAAAATGATCAACCTTCTGAACTTTCTAAACTATAAACACTAATATTTAGAAGCGGAATCTAAGGCATTATCGCAGAATAGGTCTATCGCGTTATGATTTATGACATATATTCCTCGAGAGGATCGCGCGGCCCGGCTTATCGGATTTTTACATCAGTACAGGCCGTGCAATTCCTATTGCTTCTGTAGTAGGCGAGTCTATGATTCCGTCAAACCAGTATCACCAGTATGAGGGTGAGCTTCCACCCGACTTGATTTACTGAGAGGTGCGGTACCAATATGAGTGTTTTATTTTTAAAGCCACCATTAAGTCAACTCAATATCAACAAATCTTAGGTGGTCCATCTATATGCATGTGCTAAAAAAGGTGTGTTAAAAGTATAAGTGTCTGTCTGTGTAACTGTCTGAGACATGTTAGCTTCAGAGTGAATTTTCCATTTTTTTCTTTAAATAGTAAATCTTGACGATGTGGCTTCTAATCGAGTTTGTTGAACAAGCGTCGGTTTTTCTTATTTTTGCAATATTGTACCTATTCGCTTGTGAGCGACTGATGTAAGCGTAAACTTTAAAAACACCACCTTATCCCTCTGATCCTCTGAAAAGACACTACCTACGCATGCCTCGTAAGTACAGTCGCCATCACATATATCGGTGCGGCGAAGGTGGTCAGAAATATCTGAACAACGCCTCTATTGTCAAGGAGATAAAGTGCATGTTCAGATATTTTTTTGGCGACACCCTCGCACCCCATCGTGTCCTCGTATTTTTCTACACAAGCTCTCTCCTACTCCGCCAACTCGCAGATGGAGGCTCACCTCGGCCGTCAATTCCAGAAGACACCGCATTTTCGAAAATTTTGTGGGTATAGCGGAATCAACCGTAGACCACGGCATAATGCCTTAGTCAAACCGTTGCAAATTTTCACACCACTCCAGTATGCGAGCCGGCGCTACACGCGATATCAGTTTTAACTTTTTGTACGCCAATAACACCTATAGGTGTCATAAGTAGTCGTGCCCACAGCTTATAGACGGAGAGCTGGCCACGTCAGATATGACACAATAATGAGAGCAACGAAACCCCTCTAGTTAGTTTGTTATACTATGCTTATTTCTAGATCCGGACATCTGGCAGCTGTAAAGTGGTGGAGATCAAGGAATGCAAATAACTTGAAGAAAACAAATGCTAGAGTTTTGGGTTTGATGGAATATTATGGGAAATTATATAATTAATTAGATTATATCATATCCAGAAGTTTCTGCTGGGGAAAGTAGTGCCAAATGATGTATAATGTAATTTTTAGTTTGTCGCCTACTGTTTTTGTTTCCGCAGTAATAGACAATAATTTTTAATTTAATGTTAAAATATAGGCCCTGTACTCTATAAATAACACAACTTTGGCAGTTTTTACCTATTTTGGTATAACTTTTTTCCAACATAAAAACTTTGTTGGTCCGTCACTCTAAGCTCCACCCATTAAAAGCTGCCAGATGTCCGGATCTAGCAATAAGGATGGTAAAGCAGTCTAACTAGACAGGTTTCATTGCTCTCATTATTGTGTCATATCTGACGTGGCCAGCTCTTAGACCATTACTCGTTTAAGCATTATGGCGTACTCTGTACTTTTGGTTCGCTTGCATCCGGGATCTTGACGTCTGAGTGGCGTTTTTGCATAGTTTTGGCGTTCAAAGGTTAAAGAACGCCTACGGTCTCTGTGGCAAGCGTACGGCGGCGCGTTTGACGTTGCAACAATTGCAATCACTGAAGCCACCCCCAAATATGTTTGATGAACATGGGACGGCGGACGCGCAGTGCGTCGCCGCCACTCAAGTAAGCGGTTACTCACTTAGAATAGAACCCTATATGTGTTCTCGGGACATGTAAAAACTGCATACACGTAATCCTAAATGTATCTACTTTGGTTTTCTTGACGTTGGCCTCGCGCGGGCTCAGTAACCGGTAAGATTACACCCAGTAAATCCCGAATTCCCACTCTGCCTACTGCGGCGCACGTCCCGTCGCGTTACTATATTTCGCTCCATTTGCTTAGATTTCTGGGAATACCTACTAGTTTTTGTCTTTCGTGATCTTTGCCTAAATCTTAGATATTTCCCCTTCAAAAAAACAAGTTATATAAGTTAAGTTATAGGTCAAATTTTAAAAGTTTAGCATTTACTTATTTTAATATATTTAAAAAAAAATAGTGGCTACGGTACTTATACTTACTTACTTATAGAACTGCTTCTTTAATAGGGAAATACCAATAAAATTTACATGAACTAAGTATTGTAGATTTGATAAGTCTGTAGTTTTAGAACATTCAGACTGCTACTCGCCAAAGTTGTTATTAATTCCTCGAAAAGATTAGGAGTAATCGTAACTACTTAGATACTAAATAGAATAATGACACTAAAGACAGGACTAACTGACTTGTAAAGGTAGTGAAACATGCATTTACTTAAGTTAATTTGAGTCCCAATTTCAAAATAGGGAAGATGCAGCAATGTTTACCATTATTTTGTGATCAAAATGTTGAAAAAACATAAAATAATAGCTATACAAACGTTTTTACTTTAGTTTATACTAATTTCAAATAATAATTACGATTTGAAGTAATGTGAAACGGAACGTGTTTTAATCCACCAATCAGCGCTTGGTGATGTCACTCCTGTGATGGGGTTGACTTAAAGGGCAAGCATCCAGGTCATACAATTTAAAAAAAAAACATGAATTTGACACTGTGGCCGAACAATTAATATGGCGAGTGACACACACGAGTGACGTCACAGGAACTGTAGATCCGTTTAGGCGCGAACATTTAAATTGTCACTTTGTAAAAGCAATTTTTGACTATAAATTATAGTATTTTCATTTTTTATACACTCGTGGTCTATTCTACGTGCAATTCTTTCAAATGAAAGCATAAATGAAAATATTGCATATTGCCTATTGCATTACAAAATTTCATTTGTAATGCGATTATTTTGTCGGGGTTATTTTTTTCTGCTGCACAAAGCATTCCTATTGCCGCTCCTATTTATTCAATACCATTCTTGGAAACCTTTTCTACAAAACTGTTATTTTGTGATAAATCGTAGTTCTACTTAGGAATCAAGTTCTGGGAAATACTATTTTTTTTTTTATATACCACGACGGTGGCAAACAAGCATACGGCCCGCCTGATGGTAAGCAGCTACCGTAACCTATGGACGCCTGCAACTCCAAAGTAGTCACATGCGCGTTGCCGACCCTTTACAAAAAGGAGGATTCACTGTGTAGAAACTCATTGTCCCGCGTACCCTATAAAAACTAGTTATTTATTCATTCTAGTGATTCCATTTTATCAGTGGACCGTATTAAAACCCGGGAAACAAACTGGGCTATAAAATACGCTTTTTGTCGAATCCATAAAGCAAAATATCGTAAACAGTGGATGATTTGAGTTTATGCTAAACGGGCTGTGGCAATTGGTTGATCCCGCCACTTATAAACATTGTCCGGGCGAGGACCCATTACCCGGATATGCCCGGGTATACCCTGAGGCGAGCAGGCTATGTGTTCCCATCGGTTTCCCAAGCGGTAGCAACTAAGTTTTCTGACAAACCAGTGTAAGTTAACCAAAGGATCTGAACCGAGAAGAATTAGTCAGGGTACTCAGGGTCAAATAAATGATTAGTGTAAAATCAGCTATAAGGTCACTCTACACACTCGGTTTTTTACAGTAAGTAGTAGTTAGAGGGCACATTTATTTTTGACTGCTAAACCTTTTCATTCGCCTGTGCCCGCTAACCGATGTGAATGACCCGGGTCACTTTAACCGGTCCGGTTAAATCTCGTAAGACGGGCAGTGTCGGAGCAAATCCCTATATTATCGTTATTGCTTCCCGAAGGGCCCCCTATTGCGAGTGGTGTGTTTTTCTGTGCGTATTTTTCAATATCGCCGCGATGAGGAGTGTTTGATTCTTGCGTTGTATTACAGAAAGTAATTTAATTTGCTGGAGCAACTATGTTGTTTAGGCATATGCCAATGGAACCGAGGTCGAATCCTAGCACACCACTCTCGAACCTTACAAGTAGGTACTATTTATAAGTCCAGCAGTTAATTGTAAAATAAAACTTTGCTTTAACCTAAAAATTGTTCTCAGATTTTTTATATTGGTAATAAATTGATATTTTTTATTTTAAAAAGTTTGCTGCAGATGGTAATGAATACTAAGGTAATTAAGGTAAATGAAGGAACTCGATATTGCAACGGTTCTCATTCAAAAAATACAAAACAGAAATACGTCGGGAAAAGGATGCAGTGAAATAGAAACTCGAATGAAACTACATATAATTGAATTTACGTGAAGAGTAGTACAGTCGACTACAAAGAGATGTATCCACTTTTTCACATACATATTTACAGAGATACATTTTTTTTAGCGGCGCGTCAAAAATATTTGTAGGCAAGCCGAAGGTAATATGGCTTTTCTCTTTTCCGTGATCTGTAGGCAAGTTACCCAGCACCTAATAATTAAGAAGCCGGTGGGAATCGGGTTCTATGGACCCGCGCCAATGCTGTACAGTCACCGGCAATAGTATCTTCCTACACGAAGAATGCAAAAATATGTGACACGCTCCTATGGCACCCTACAATTAAGAGCGTGTCACATATTTTTGCGGGCTTCGTGTAGGAAGATACTATAGCCGGTGATTGTACATACCGGATGTACAACACGGCTACAGCTACTACCACACACTGGAAATCATGGGCCGCGATTCGAAAAATAAACACACACACTGGACAGACACAGCTCCAACCCAACTCAACCCAACTCAACTCAACGCTATAACGTCATTGACATTTCCTATTCGGACAGATTTTCATTCAACATTGGCCTCACAGCGTCACAGCAGCCTAGCGTTGAGTTGAATTGGGTTGGAGCTGTGTCTGTCCAGTGTGTGTGTTTATTTTTCGAATCGCGGCCATGGAATTATGTCAGGCGTTGCATTAGGTATGACTAGGGAATGCAACCGGTTAATATTTTGTATGAGAATTACCGGTAATTTACCGGTTAACCGGTAATTTCTATGCAAATATTTACCGGTTTGCATTCCCTAGGTATGACTGTGTTGAGTTCCGAAGTCGACTAATTTCGAAAACCCGTCTCCTGATTTAGCTTAGGTACGACCAGCGATCCCTGCAAATAGATACATTTTTGAGTCCGCGAATTAATGAAAAGTACAAACCTTTGTTGGCTCAATTCATCATACGTAGGTATTTACTTCCGAAGAAGCAGGTGGTCCCTGTCTAAAAAATTACTTTGTCATTGTGGTCCCTTTAAAGGTCTATACTTTGACCACTATTCCGTCCAAACCATGGGCACCAACTAGGAAAGACGTTAGTAATATAATATGTAAATAAGTGTTCACAATCCTCAGTAATGAGGGACCGACAAAGAAGATGTAGATAAAGTAAATAAAACAGATTTCATAAAAAGTTTTATTATTTCACCAAACTAATATACTAGGTATAATTTATGCATAAAACCTCCAATGATTATTATTATACGAAACCGTATTAATATTACACAGTTGAAACTAAACACGGATATCCACGAAACATCATTAATGCCTTTCAAGAAATTAATAATAGTTTTTATCCTTACATGTACTCGATGTAAGAGTTTTTACTTCGTATTTGAAAGGAAGAACAACGCAACACTTTGGCCGCTCTTCAAGTGGGCGATGCACTATTTATTTAACTTCTTTTTTAATGACTCGGGCATGCCTCCGGGGGCGGGGCGGGGCATCCGGTTGTACACCTTATACGCATCATAGATGAACCACTGCAGGCCCGTCAGCGTGCCGATCATGATGATACGAGCCGCCAGACCTCGCCAGATACCTAACATACCCACTTCTGACAAAATACTTCCTATGCTCGAGCTCGGGTCCTTGTTCATCTTTGACACGAGAGTGTCTGCCGGGTGTGACACTATCGCACACAGCACCCCGGCGATGTAGCCAGCGGCAAACGTAACGAGAAGCTGTTCGCCCTTCGTGCACTGCTCCCTCGGCTTCGGTACCACATTCGCGTAAATATATTCCACCGTCTTCTCAAACGACGCGAACTTCATCATTGTGTATGGCACCTGTCGACCCCACAGTGGCACAAGCCCTTTGTAGAACACTCCGACGCCTTCGGTCGACAGCATGTGTGGCATAGCTTTCCGCATCTGCGATGTATAGCCAGGCGTAGTTTGTATGCGAACTTTAGTGGCTTCGAAAGGACAAAGCATGATATCAGCGAGCATTTCAGCAGTTGCGGCAGCGGCTAAATACATACCGGTCCTGTACAGATAAGCGTTTTCCTCCCCTAACAACTCGCTATATTTGTATTTAAAGAATTCATATCCACCAAACTTGAACGCTCCCTGTGCGCTGTAACCGAAAAAAGTCGGTGCCCAACCCTTAACGAGGTTTGCTACGCCGCCGTCTTTTAGAGACACGCCAAAACCTTTGAAGATAGATCCATATTTCTTAGGGTCCACCTAAGAACAATCACGAAAACTGATTTTAGCCTTACAATTAAAACTTTATAAGATTTAAGTTAAATAAATAAAATCTCATATCTCTATAATCGTATTTTTAATTAAAGTCAGTAATCTGACAGTTCTCTCCATACAAAGTCATTTACAATGTAGGGCGGCAGGAGCTGATGTCCAGTGATCGGAATTGGTACGTAACGGACTTCGGTGCGTAAGCTTAGTATGAATATAGTTTTTAACCCAAGGATTTGATATGAAAATTTCAATGCTTGTGTTTGGTTTAAAAAACGTTTTAAAGAACTGCGGAACATATGAAAAATGTGGTTTCAGTTAAATGCCCTAAAATTTTGATATATTATAGATTTAAATGCTCTGAACAAAAGTCTCTATAGGTGCTTTGACATAGGTGATTGACAGTAGAAAATATTGAAAAAAATATGGTTTGCTACTATAATTTCAAAGAAAGTAAGGAATAAAAGATGTAAAATAAATAACTAATAATTTAATAATGTTCATTTAATATAGTGATGTTGATGTTTTATTTTATGACTAGTTTTTGCCCGCGGCTTCGCTCTTGTTAAATTCGGGGTAACACGGCGGCCCCTTTCCTGATTTAAAACACAGAAGAGAACTCGGAACAGAAAAAACCGCACACAAATAGTCCACATACCAATTTTTAGTTTTCTACCTTGAAAATTGCGGAATGCTCCATACAAACTTCCACCCCCCATTTTAGGGAAGTGGGGGTTAGAAAGAGACAAAAAGTAGCCTATGTCATTCTCCATCCCTTCAACTATCTCCACATAAAAAATCACGTCAATTCGTCGCCCCGTTATGCCGTGAAAGACGGACAAACAAACAAACACACACATACACTTTCCCATTTATAATATTAAGTATGGATTATATTATTGTTAATTGTAACTGTTAAACAAAAGTAATTTTAAATGAATGATGTATTATAATGACTAAAAAATTTTACTTTTGCGTTTCGAAGAAAATTTTCTGTGAGAAATACGAGTTGGAGAATCTCAAGTCTTATCCATGTTATGTACAATGTTTAAGGTGATTCACCCGAAATGGCACTACCTATTCCGATCACTGCTGATGTCAGATTACTGTCTTGAATTAAAAATACGATATCATTCAGTTTCCAAGTTCATGTACAGAATAGATGAGTATCTAGTAAGAGTTCACTTAGGTAGATATGGATTAACAAGAGCCAGAAGAAGCCTACTAAGAACCTACATAGAAAATGTTGATTCGCATCAGTTGTCAAAACAACTTACTAAACAAGTCCAGGCAAGTTACCTGTTAGCATTTATGTGCATGTGCCACAAGCACATGCTGCGTTCCGTAAATACGTGCTAGTTAGTTTTAGTTCTAGAGCGAAATCTAAAGATATAACGCCATAGAAGAAGACCAGACCAACAAAACAGAAGACCAGATATTGAGTCACGTTGCCTAACGGGGACTTTACAACACACTGACCCTTACCCTTGTGTGAGTAGTTCATTGAATGGTAATAAGCATGGAAATCGTAACAGCTCTAAAAATTACTGTATTCATATGGCATGGGTACCGGGTATACAAGCTATGACAATAAGCCATTTATGGCAAGCGACGCGCGCGCTCTGATATAGCCTGTTGAGGGTGATCTTGCGCCGGTGCGACAGTGCTTGGCAGCGTAGACGTGAGTGTAACCGTTGTATTTTACCTACTACTGGTTCTGTGGCCTGACCTGTAATCGACACTTGACGAGATCCAGCGGGGTGACGAAGGTGTGCGTGGAGCCGCAGCACACGGCCCCACCACCCGCGCACAGTGCGAAATACTTGGAACTGTTTAATTCACACGAGAACTCTTCCGTTGGCGGTGGAGCCATTTCGAAACCTTTTATTCCTCACTCACTTTATTTTACACTCATTTGGTTCGGAATTTTTGTTGTGTTGCTCATGACTTTTTTGACAGTTTTTTTCTTGACGTATAGTCATTGACGTTGGACTAGACGGAAGATGGAACTTTTTTAGAAATTTTGTTGTGTAAAAGGTTAACTTTCAAGAAGTATAGTCAAGCCATGGATTTATACACCGTGGGCCCATAAAACTAGATAGATTTTAACAGTGTATTCCTGATCATATTTAGATACTAAAATGTCCTATAAACTTTTCTGGAATACGCCTAGTTGCAGAGTTAATACCAATTTAAAAAAATAAACTTTTTATTATAACTCATCACAAAACGCCTTTCTAATGGCGTTGTAGCCCCTATTGGACATAGTTTACACGTCCTTATTGACAGATATCACAGTGACAAGGAAAACTTTGCAGTAACTAAATTTTTTCAAAAAAAATGTACAAATTTGTTTTAGGCGATAATTTTATTAATAACATTTGCTTTTCATGTGCAATAAACATTTAAAAAATGGAAAAAAAAACGAAAAAAAAGTCACATAATATTTTTTCCTCCTTTTGGTCTTAGAAATTCGTGGTTAAGATCTGTCGGGTTATTCCAGCCCACGGCGTATGAAGTGGATCTAATTCTAACACTTTTTCCCAAACCACCAGAGAGTTCTAAACAAGGAGAGGCCTTAGGTATCATTTCCCCTCTATCAAAAGTATTGGCAGGAAAATCCAGTACATCTATAAAAACTATGTCAATAATCGATGTCACGCATTTTCGTCATCGATGTCAATGGATAACGAGCTCCGTGAAAATGCCCTTATGCGCTGTTTTTGGATGTAAAAAATGTTAATAATTTCGTCTAGTTTACAAAAAGATGAAATACCATTTCAGATGTAAGTACAGTTTTACTTTATTTATCACTAGCTTTTGCCCGCGGCTTCGCTCGCGTTAAATTCTCCACACAAACTTCCACCCCCCATTTTAGGGAAGTGGGGTGTTAGAAAGAGACAAAAAGTAGCCTATGTCACTCTGCATCCCTTCAACTATCTCCACTTAAAAAATCACGTCAATTAGTCGCCCCGTTTTGCCGTGAAAGACGGACAAACAAACAAACAAACACATACACTTTCCCATTTATAATATTAGTATGGATTACTTTCGTAATAAAAGATTTAACCTAAATCTAATGGTGGCACCACACTTCGCCTATGCTGACAAATATTCGTGTTGCGTCTCTTTCCTATTCTATACAATATCTCCATATTTAACGCGCTTAAGGATTGCTGTCTTCTATATGTTGTTTGAAAATACAATCAAAAATTATACTTGGCTTTTTTGTTTGACATTTCCAAAGACTGCATTCAATAATGAACCATATGTTAATATTTGTTCAGTCGACTATCTATTGCTCCATTTAGTGTTATGAAGGATAAAAAGAATATGTGAAATATGTTTGGTATTTTCAAGTCAAAGGCATGAAGTTAAATACAATCTGGAGGTCATACTTCGACCACAAAGTGAAGCCGAAAGAGAAGGTAATGTAGGGAGCTGCATCTCATTCTAAGTAGAGTGACCATATGTACTATGATGTATGTGGGATTGGGATAGTATGAAGATAAATATGAAATAAAATATTGCTTGTAGTCTAGTAAGTATTGTCCAGAAAGAGAAGTCTCATAGTTCATATGGGAACTTATACATTCTACTGACTCAAGGAACTGGCCACTTCAGATACGTTGACACAATAATAAGAGCAGAGAACCCCTCTAATTAGTTTACTATTTTAAACTTATTGCTAGATCCAGGCATCTGGCAGCTATTTATCGGAGGACGTCAGAGTGACAGACCAGCAAAATATTTCAGTTAATAGGTAAAAACTGTCGAAGCCTATCGCTAATATAATAACAAAAAAGTAAAAACATTGCGTATCGCTACGAAAAAAAAAACAGTAGGTAGGCGACAAACAATACATTAACGTAACGTTATTTTGCACTATTTTCCCCCAACAGAAACTCCTGAAAATGATATAATCTTATTAATTACATGATACTGCACTGCATCAAACCTAGAACTGTAAGATATTTATTTCTTACCACTCGTTTGCATAACACCGATGAACAATTGCCAGATGTCCGCGTCTTAAAATAGAGGATAGTTAGTGTAGCAAACTAAAACTAAGTAAGTACAGGGGGTTCGTGGCTCTCATTATTGCGTCATATCTAATGTGGACAGTTCTCCGACTTTAATATACTTAAAGGTAAATAAAGAAAACATCAATACATCAAACTGCTCAACGGTTGACTGCTAGAGATCTCTTCCATGTATAAATATTGTATATTCTTCCTGTTGTATTTTTCTTTGTTGTACAAATGTTGTACAATAAAGTATATTTTAACGGCCTCCTAGCCTACTCGGTAGCCTGCCTATGAAGCAGGAGGTCCCGGGTTCGAATCCTGGTCAGGGCATTTATTTGTGTGTTTATCACGGATATTTGTTCCTGAGTTATGGATGTTTTCTATGTATTTAAGTTTTTATATGTATATATCTATTACATATGTATATCGTCGTCTAGTACCCACAACACAAGCCTTATTGAGCTTACTGTGGGACTAGGTTGATTTGTGTAAGATTGTCCCATAATATTTATTTAATATTTATTTATTATACTGCCACTACTAATTTTTTTTGTATGGCTTTGTGCCATTTTAGGACCCTTTCGAAAGGGCCTAAAAAGACCACGACGACGAGACGGGCCACTCCTGTCCTGTGTAAGTAATACTTAGGAACAGACCATGTACTTATGTACATTTCTGTAAAAACAACAAAACCGACCCGCAGCTTGCCGACATCATAGTCACCCTATTGTTTGACAATCTTAACTTGTTGTTAAATCGTAAAATTGAATGATTGTGGATTACCGGTGAAAGGAAAGTATACTTTATTGTAAAGTCTCACCCCTGCACCCTTTTACACAACATATCTTGACCATTTTTACTTAAAAATGTTGTTACGAAATGTTGTTGAGCTGAGCGGCGTCATTTGAAATAATATCAGTGACATATTATGTCAGTGATGGGACTGATGGGATGGGGATACCAGACCGTATTTTAAATATTACAAAACTTACTACTGTCTGCAATATTAATTCCAATTCTTTAATTTAATGAATGAATAATATTTACGTCGTAAAAAATTCAAAGCAGCTAAAAGGGAACAAAGTCTTAATTCAAAGCTTGCAATAAATTATTATAAGTAGGAAGTAACTTCTAGTGTGTTACTAAAATAAATGTATATAAATAAAACCACTTTGGTAAGTTTCATAAGTTGGCAGCATTGTGCGAGTGAGACACCGCCCCCTACATTATGCTCTCTATCGGACCGTTTTTATTACTTTTTACTAGTGACCTATGAACGACTGTTTTGCTCGGTAATAAGGTTCAACTGTGGTTAGGGAAATATAGTAAGAGTACTATCCGGATTGTATTCTGATCCGTGATTACATATGGACATAACACATTACATAAAAATAATATGTCAAATATGTTTGGTCTTTTCAAGTCAATGGTACATTTTTGTCGGTTGTCAATAAAGCGTTGCTGCCATAAAAATTCATTTAGAAATAAACTGTATTAACAACCGACAATGATGTACCTTTGACTAGAAAACAACACATGCGTGCTACCCCGCCCCCCTCAGATTTTGGCAGACTTTTTTGTTTGGAAAGATGAGGCGAAGCGTACTCCATTTATAGAGCTTTATGTCCATGAGTCAAGCAAACTATCAGTAAACCTTTGTCAGTGGTTTGCTGGTATAGCCCCAGCGGCAGGTGTGTGAGTAGCCTTCTTAACATAGTCAGTCAGCAACCCGATGAAAATAGCTCTCAAATGAAATTACGTAAATAAAATAAAAAATATTTATTTCCATTCGCTCTGACAATGCTAATCATTCACGCTTAGTGGTAATTAATACTACTTAGAACTAAGAATTATATTATGCTTTTTATTAATTTGTATACACATATTTACAAAATAAGATTATTGCATTTTGTACTTTTAACCTAGTAAAAAAGGCCAACGATTTTTTAACAGATCCAGTCTACAAAACCTAAATATAAATGGTTCATAAAGTAAAAATCAAGCTTACAGTTGGAAAGTTAAATAAATAATTTTCTTACATCTAAAAAGAAACTTCAAGTTCGAAAATGTCTAAAAGTTTTCAGGTCACTAGGAAAGTAGTGATGGGAAACGAAATTAAACAATAATATCGATATTCATAATGACAGATCAAAGTTTGCCTTACTGTTTAGTAACGCATTAAATATAATTATTCATAACTATCGATATATACTTGTTCGTTTAAGTTTTAATTAAGCAGTCAATCTCACATTAATACTGGGAGACGGCCGGTTACTAGTAAAAAGTGCTTGGCTCGGCGCCGGCGAGTGGATTAACTTCTGCATCGCCCGTGCCAAGCGTCATTACGCGGGTCTATTGCAACTTGCCGAAATGCTAATCCGAAAGCTGCCACGTAGTTTATCTGTGTGTTACTGTTTTTTATAATACATGACAGATGGCGGTAAAGACTGCTACTAGATCGCTTCCGTTTTGTGAAAATTACAAATATTTTCGGTACTTTCAATGGGGCTAGAAGGACGATTTCGTTAATGAATGTTAATAATAAGTATATACAAAAAAGAAACATACACATATTCGTTCTAATACAGTTCCAAAACATACAATTTTTTTTATAAACGACTGGAGTAATCTGATTGACAAATAGTAAAAGTAACAAAGCCAATAACAAAACGCACAAAGTATTCTATTAATGTAATATTATTGGTAACATCAAACAGGCAAAATTATCGATAACCACCTTACTATACCATTTAAACATTATTATCATTTATTATGGCATTACGACTTTATTATTATTTTTCCTCAAACATACAACTGTTCATATAAATCTAACTTGGCGTGGCAGTGCATTTAGATCATTAGTTATTTTAGAATATTATGCTTTGAATTAGTACTCACTAATTTCAGGTATAAAGCACGAGCACAGAACAAATATTAAACTAGAAGGAGCAAGCACCGCCAATAGTATGACATCGCGCGTGCCGATTTCTCCATACTTACTTGATAGGTATTTTTATAACAAAATGATAAGGAAACCTCGCCATTTACTCGGTCAACATTTTTGGATGAATAATTACAATTTCTTAACTATATTCTAATGTAGAGGTGAATGACTGAGAGTTGGAACATCACGAGTTCATGATTTGGATATGTGATCGTTGGACACACGTTGGACACGCGGAGTTTTTGCGGCTTCTAGCTTAATGTATTTTAGTGAGCACGAGCCTAATGAATTCACGATTGCGTATACTGCAGGTGTTCTTTCTTAAGAATCATTCCCATTTGTCCACGCCATCGCCATACTGCGCGATCGAGGCGGGGACGGATGGGGATACACCGTACTGCTGAGGCGTCAGCGCTTCGGTGGTGAGATCTTGACGGACACGTAGAGTCGGAGCGGCGCCGGCACCGACGCGTCGATCTCCCGCCTTCGTCTTCGCCCGGTGCTAGGAGGCGGCACGAATCTGAAACACAATCCTTTGTAAACATTCTTTCGAGATAACATATCTTTATTCGGATTTTCTTTTTTTATATAATTTTTCTTTTTCTTTTGTAACTCATGAGTCATGACTCATGAGCAACACAAATTCCGAATCAAATGGGTGTAAAATGTCTGTTTAGTTTACGTATTCGTCAGTTATAATAGTTACCCTTTCTTTAATTGAACTCGTAATGTTATAGCTACCTACATAATTTTAATATTGGCTTAGTAGTATTTTTTTATAATATAGATGTTAATGCTAATAAGTGATTATAGGTGCAGACTGCTTTTGATGCTCTTGTATATATATTGTATATATATATAAGTATAAGTTATGTAACTTACTCATTAAGCGAAATGTAAATTTCTTTTGAGTAATAAAGTAATCGATTCAAAATTCCTCGTACGCAAGAGTCCTTGTGTGAGTTAAACAGTTCCAAGCAAAGTATTGCTCTGTGCGCAGGCGCGCGGGCGGGCTGTGGGGCCGTGTGCTTCGGCTCGCCGCACACCTTCGTCACCGCGCTGGATCTCGTCAAGTGTGCGGTTTGCCTTGATGACCATCGACGAAATTTAACGCTCTCTGCTGGACCGCCCCCATGTTCTACTTGGTAGCTAACACAATGAGAACTTCATGGCTTCTTGCTCTATTTGTTGGTCGAGCACCGCATCAGGCTACCCTGTAATGGGCTCGCCAGCCACCGGCAGCAAGCTGCAATCGTAACAATGGCGCCCAAAATTACGTCTGACGCCTATAAAGAGAACTGACCTGGCTTCTAGCTTCAGTTGTTGATCGAGCACCGCATCAGGCTTCAAATGCCTTCGCAGCCTCAGCGCCCAGCCTCCGTCGCGTCGCGACAGTACAAAGTTCCTGTCAGGGTCTCCGTAAGCCAGCCTGTAGTGCGCTCGTCAGCCGCCGACGGCAGGCAGCAATCATAATAATGGCGCCCAACTCTAAGTATACCTCGGTAACTATAAAGAGAACTGACCTGGCTTCTAGCTCCAGTTGTTGATCGAGCACCGCATCAGGCTTCAAATGCCTTCGCATCCTCAGCGCCCAGCCTCCGTCGCGTCGCGACATTACAAAGTTCCTGTCGGGGTCTCCGTAAGCTAGCCTGTAGTGCGCTCGTCCGCCGCCGGCGGCAGGCAGCAGTCGTAGCAATGGCGCTCGGCCCCAGGTCTGGCGCGGAGATGCCGATACCACAATAAGCTCCGCTTCAGACTCAAAGAGTGAACGACGGCCTGCATAAAATAAAGTATAAGTCTGTTGGTTGCCACCTAGCCCAATTACAGTCATAGACACTAGTCTAGTGTCGTGTCATAGACGTCATAGTAGTTAGTAAATAGTGTGGTTAGAGAATTGTCGTAGAATTCGTCAGTCCCCTTATAAACCACGACATCTCTCTTAAGGCTGCGTCTCCAAAGATAATTGAGCGAGGACAGGCGCGGATCTAGGATTTCGTTCGGGGAGGGGGCAATTCCCTTCACAAAAAATCTCGCGGTCCGCACCTATGGCCCCCGTAGTATAATTGCGTTTCAAGGGGGGACGGGGGCATTGCTCCTGTTGCCTCCCGTCCCCTGTATCCGCACCTGAGCGAGGATGCGTTGCGAGGAATGTGTTAGTTAAGAACCAACCTAGAGCTGCGCTATGCGACATTGGGTAAATTAAGTGATTACTGGTCGAAACGCAGCCTTGAGCACAAACAACCTAAATAAAGTGACCACTATATTGTACGGTGGGTTCCCCAACTTAAGTATCCACATTGCCATACAAAGTTGTATGGGAGAGTAGATACTTATGTACTTAGGACTACAAGTGTACAAACTAAACGATATTTTTCAAAGAGAAATATTTAAGTCCTTAAGAAAAAAAACTGGTACGCAATTATACCTACGTCAAATCATGCATGCACGTCTAACTATAATGCGAAATCAGTATTATAGTTAGATCATGGCATAGACTAATAACCCAAGACCCCGCATAGCCGGGCGACCCCCGCTGCCACGCTCGAAGTAATTTCACCCTATAGTGAGACACTAATTTATTGTAAGTGACAGTAAACTTAGTACGTCCCCATGGCAACATTGGCAACCATTAACGTCAGACTCTCTCTTACGCCCCACGGAACAATGGCTCGTTGCCTGTCTAGCATTGCGAGTTTTCCTCCCGCACCCCTTCTTATTGGCAGCTTAGGTTTCAAAGAAATAACGCGCTAAGCGGAGTATAGAGATATATTTCATATGGATCATGGAGACTTTTGTTGTACTGTTAAATATTTACTAGCCTTTTTCAAATCGTATCTCATCTATATCGTCACGTCATTGCGATTCCGTACCGTCAGCGTATTTTGAGCAGCGGTGTGGAGGGCATGCGATAAACACGGTGCGGATACGATGCGTGACTGCGATTCCGTAACGTCGCCGTATTTTAAGCAGCGGTGTGATCGCACCTTTAAACTCTTTGTGGTGTGCCGTACAGTTACGTACTAATATACTATTTAATAATAAAATTTATATAATATGCAAAAATTGAACAAAAGTTTTTCATATTTTATAAATATTTTCATTATTCCCTTCCTTGGGGAAAACGTTACTTCTAGGTACCTAACGTTCAAGTAACGAACTTTACTACCGGCACAACACTAATTGCATCCATGCTGGCAAAAAGCCACACGATACACTTTGCAATACCAAAATGTATCCAGCGCTCTACCCGATTATCTTTACCATCTGCCATGCTGCATTACCATCTGCTGGTCATAGTTCTATATTACGAACTGTTGACTCGTAATCCTATAGTAAGTAGTATACAAAAGCATCGTGCCGGTACGGCAATAAAATAAAGGAAGAAGAACGCTGCGACGCATAGCAACTACAGACAGCGAGAGTGAGCAAAACGTCTATCTTTAGGAGTTTCGACTCAATCGGAACGTTGCTTTTGGCCCAACTATAGCTGACTGACGTTACACAGAAAAATATTAAAGTAGAAAAAGCAAGCACCCTCAATAATATGAAACAGTGCGTGCCGATTTCTTATTCAAATTATTTGATACGTAGTTTATAGAAAAATGGTAAGGAAACATCAGTCGGCTTTACTCGGCCAATATTTTTGAAGAATACTCGTAATTGCAATTTTTTTGGCGTACTAGACCATATTGAAACATCACGATCATCATTTGGGTAGTTGATCCTTGGTCAACAAAATAACACTTGTAATACGAGCATTTTGTATTTTTCTTGTTCCAAACTCTTTGTAATATAAATAGACTGATCACTGATTTAAAAAACTCGTGCGGCTAGAAGATGTTGATGTCAACTGGAGCCAGTTTTTCTTCGGGACCACGGGGACAATGTCGTCCTCGAAACATCGGAGGTAATTTTAAAATTATATACGCGGTTTAGTACACATAGATAAAAAGACTGATACTCGCTAAACTTCCAATTTACATTTGCTGTTCAACCCAGATCCCAGTTCGCTCGAGTTGACTCCGCCGCGGCCGGACGTATCCCTGGCGGCGCTAACGACGGACGTCAAATAATAATGGAACTAACTTTATCAACTATCACTTTGGCACGCGTTTGCCTAGTTAAAGGTATCCAATATATAATACTTGAACAAGAACAGAACAAAACACATATTTGCTCTCATAAACTCAGTCTCTTGTGAGTTATTTTCGAACCACGTAAGCGAAATGAAGTTCTGACAGACAACTTCGGACACAATGGAATAGGGAAGATGCAGCTACGAGTATAATACCTATTTAAAGCCTGACCAGAAATATATGATCATGCGCCATGTTGCGGAATTTCATTTGAACTAATTTCTTACACTGGCAATAATGTTAATGACAGAATGATATGCATGTGTGAGTGCATGTGATAGGCTGTCACGGTTGTCAAGTGTCATTGAGACGGTTTACTTGAATAATAATAAAATGTTGAATATGAAATAATAAACCACAAAAAATATCCCAAAATTATCCATATTCAAGAGCGAAACATTGTAAATAGTGTATATAATCAAGTGCTGTAAATAATTTGCTCGGGAAATGAAATTATTTCGCTGTGAAACATTTTAAAATTAACATCAGAGCTGACAGGTAAACAAATCAAGATGTCACTATACCATAGACAATTATACGCTCTATGTCTGTTGCCATATAAATGAGAATAATAGCGCCCTCTTGACAATAATCATATATTTCTGGTCAGGCTTTACCATCATTTTGTGATCAAAATGTTGAAAAAACATAAAATAATAGCAATTGAAACGTTTTTACTTCAGTTTATACTCATTTCAAATAATAATTACGATTTGAAGTAATGTGTAACGGAACGTATTTTAATCCACCAATCAGCGTCTGGTGACGTCACTCCTGCTATGACAACAAATGGGGTTGGCAACAATCTATGGGATTTGGCTTAAAGGGCTAGCAACCAGGTCAAAAATTTAAAAAAAGAAACAAGAATTTGACACTTGTCGAACAAATATGGCGAGTGACACACATGAGTGACGTCACGGGTATTGTAGATCCGTTTAGGCGCGAAAATTTAAATTGTCAGTTTGTAACAGCAATTTTTGACTATAAATTATAGTATTTTAATTTTTTAATGCACTCGTGGTCTATTCTAAGTGCAATTCTTTCAAATGAAAGCATAAACGAAATTATTGCATCTTGCCTGGCTACCTAAACGTCTGGCGTTTTGATTTTAAGTAGTTGTTCCGAGATAACCTTAGTAGCGATTTTCTGATCTTGATGAATTTTTTTAGGGTTGTAGTATAGATAAATATAATTTGAGAGTTATATGACCAGGATCGATCACGGGGCTATGGAGCTAGAAGACGCGAAACGATCTTCATAAAGACCTTGTTATATTTTTCAACTCCTTTGCAAGTCAGTCGCGAGTTCTCAGATCGAGGCGTGCTACCTAAGTTATCATGCACTAAATGGTCGTATTTTATGTGTCGCTGCTTACAGAGATGAATGATTTCACTGGTTAATAAATAATAATTAAAGTCTATTACGGTAAATCAACAATATGACGTCTGAATTCACTAAAACCTGAGTCTTTTTAGGGTTCCGTAGTCAACTAGGAACCCTTATAGTTTCGCTTTGTCTGCCCGTCCGTCCGTCCGTCCGTCCGTCCGCGAATAATCTCAGTGACCGTTAGCACTAGAAAGCTGAAATTTGGTACTAATATGTATATCAATCACGCCGACAAAGTGGTAAAATAAAAGGTGGACATTTTTTTTTTATTAGGGTACCTCCCCTATACGTAAAGTGGGGAGTGATTTTTTTTTTCATTTCAAGCCTAACGTGTGATATATTGTTGGATAGGTATTTAAAAATGAATAGGGGTTTCCTAAAATCATTTTTCGATAATGTAAATATTTTCGGAAATATTCGCTCCAGAAGTAAAAAAATATGCGTCCCCCCCCCTCTAACTTTTGAACCGTAAGTTTTAAAAATATGAAAAAAATCTCAAAAGTAGAACTTTATAAAAACTTTCTAGGAAAATTATTTTGAACTTGATAGGATGAATAGTTTTTGAAAAAAAATTACAAAATAATTTCTGAACTAAGTTTGTAATTTAACCGCATAAGCAGGTGTTTATTGTACCTGTAATTTCTACAAAATTACAATGAAATGACGTGCTTTCAAATAAAGTAAAAACGGTGAAAATCGGTTCACGCAATAAAGAATTATTCCATAAAAATCATCTTCCATACTTTAAGCTCGCGCGCAATAGTTTACTTAATTTGCCGATAGATGTCGCTGTACGTGGAACTCTCATATCATATCCTACATGGCGGTGTTATTAACTCTTAAGTGGGGACACTTACTGTGACGGACGGAAAACTACGGAACCCTACACTGAGCGTGGCCCGACACGCTCTTGGCCGGTTTTTTTAAATGATTTTAATAGACATTTCGTTAGAAGGTGACGCAACTAGACTCGCTTCAGTCCGTAGGCATAAAAGTAACACTACCGTTTAAATGACTATTCTATTTTATATCACCGAATACGATAGGAGATAACATAAAGTGAAAATATTATGTAAACCGCTCAGAATAGAGTAGTGTAATAAAACTCCACTGCAGCCAGCCACGGAGCGTAACATTGAAGAAGCGACGGTCTCGGCTTTTTATTTATTCACAGCACTCGCGGTTGAAGACTTCAATCAGAGATAGATATCGCACACACACAGGGTACGCTGTGGTGTGAGAAATCGCAAACAACTGGCAACATACCACGTAAAAAAGTGTGTTTTATTCTTCGAGCAGCAATATAAAGGAGGCACAGACTCAACAAAATTTACTAAAAATATGGCTCGTGAAAATGTGTAACCGGCCAGTCTCATACAGTAAAAAGACTGTCAAAGAAAGTACCGCCCGAGTCGTTCTTGCGGTACTATTGTGGGATTTGTGGGGCCATTTTTTGGGCTGATTGTATATCTCTAGTATGATATACTTACAACTTACAACCCTCAGTTAAATTATATCTTTCTAACAAACAAAAATGTCAAATGACGGATAGGGACAAACTATTATTAACGGCATTATAGATTACACGGACGCTTATGAATATCGCAAAGTCATTTATAAACGAAACTAAGAGATAGATCTCTTCTCTTGTATTGATCGAAAAACTCTGAGCAAATGTTCGTTTACCTAAGATGTCTGTGCAACAGTATTCCAATAAGTAGCAATCGACTATTTTCTCGTGGACGAAACTATGGGAATAAAGGACATGCGAATCGCTATCTAGCAGTTCAGTTGTTCACACTATTAGAAAGTACTTCAAGAAAACGCTACTCTCTACTTCTTGCTGATCGCTGCTGATTGGATGACGCCGAAATATGACGATTTTTTTTATACCACATCTGTGGCAATCAAGCATACGGCCCGCCTGATGGTAAGCAGCTACCGTAACCTATGGACGCCTGCAACTCCAAAGGAGTCACATGCGCGTTGCCGACTCTTTACAAAAAGGACGATTCACTGTGTTGATGGCTAAATGAACAAGGTCACTCATCGTCAACACACTGGGTCCTCTTTGAGCTCTTTGTCAACCTTACTCACCAGCAGGAACACAACACTATGTAGGGTCTAGTGCTATTTGGCTGTGGTTTTCTGTAAGATGGAGGTATTTCCCCAGTCGAGCTCTGCTCCAGATTTGAGCGAGATGACCTTCGTTGAACGTGCCCTCCACACGAGATGCCATTCGCAGTGCCCATACCTCTCTTTTTGGCATAGTTTAAGGACATATCCCGGGTCCGAAAACGATTAGGTTAAAAGTTATTATTAATACTTAGCAAATAGGACGTGTACTTACGCCTCGACCGGCGTCTTCGCCGCCTCATGACTGTAGTTCCGTTGGCAAACACGATGCCCTCATCGGCAGGAGCTCTTCTTCTGCGTCCGTTCATCTGTATGAAAAAAAAGAAGCCTTAGTGTTGTAGAAATTTTCGAATTCCAATTTATTTCGAGTCAAACTGTACTTATACTTAAATTATGTACTATGTATATACTTTCAACAGTCAGGGGCAGCTTTTCTGCGCACAATGCGACAGGACGTTTAAAACCAAATTTGGTTTTGCGAGGCACATACGGGCTCATCAGAGGAAGTAAGGGTCGCTGTTGTCGATTACGACATGGAGGACTATATTTATATATATATATATATATATAATGAAATAAAACAATTAAAAACGGATTTTATCGCGTGTATTGAGCTTAAATTACATCCCGACGTTTCGAACACTTTACAGCGTTCGTGGTCAACGGGTCGACTGAGGAAAAATGTACAATTACCTCCGTTCAAAAACTATCACAATATGCAAACCTACCCACATATTAAATATTAAACAAATTTATTGTTTGCACATGCCAGAGGGGCCTTTATAAAAACAAATTATTTATTATTACAAAACAAATTATTAAACAATTTATTTTATTATTATTAATTATTATTTTTGTTTTTATTTTTAATTTTTTTTAAATTAGTATTAAATCATTATTAGTGTCCACACTGTCCACCATTATGGTCTCACAGTCCTATGTCTAGCTTGCTCCTTAACCAAATGAATAACTGGATCCCAAGCTGGTGGTACCGAAAAACCATCCTCTCTGTTGAAATTTGGATATTTTTTAATCTCGATTGCCTCTCGCAACATCCGGGGAATGTATCGTTTCTCCTTGACGAGGACTTGCGGTTTGTCAAATTTAACTGAGTGGTTGGGCCTATCCATGACATGCTCACAGACTGCTGACCTTGGTCGACGGTGCTTCACATCGGCTATATGTTCCTTTACCCGAGTAGAAATGCTCCGCTTAGTCTGGCCTACATATGATAGACCACATTCACATTCCAGCCTGTAGACCCCTGCACTCTGTAGAGGAGTAGCCGACTTCACTGACCTCAGGAACTGTGACATCTTCTTCATTGGCTTAAAGTAAGTTTTTATAGAAGCACGTTTCAAGATGTTGCCAATCCTGTCAGTGACTCCTCGGACAAAAGGCAAGATGGCAGGCCGGCGCTCAACTGTAGGAATCTTCATCCGAGCCTTCTGATTAAGCCGTGGAATCTTGAGCCCGTTCGCTTGAAGTGCATCCTTGGCATGCCGGAGTTCCGCCGCCAGGTGCTGCTCATCACATATCCTCTGGGCTCTCTGAAACAAAGACTTGCCTACAGTAGCTAGCTGACTGGGGTGGTGGTGTGATCTACCATTCAAATATCTATTTGTATGTGTAGGTTTCCTATATACAGTGCGGCCTAAGGTATTATCGGGGTTTCTCAATACTAGTACATCTAAGAAAGGCAGTGAACAATTATTTTCCAATTCCATGGTAAACTTAATCTTACTATGAATGGAATTGAGGTGGTCAAGGAAAACTGAAACACTATTTTTAGGTAATATAGTAAAAGTATCATCTACGTATCTTTTGAAAATCTTCGGCTGCACGGGAGCCAATGAGTGCGCCCTCTCCTCAAAGTCCTCCATAAAGATGTCAGCGACTACTGGAGATACCGGGGACCCCATGGCTACACCGTCGACTTGCAGGAAGAATTCATTGTTCCATAGTAGATATCCTGATGTAAGGCAGTGTTCCAAGAACGTCTTGGAACACTGCCTTACATCTACTATGGATATAGGATATCTACTATGGACATAGGATATCTACTATGGAACAATGAATTCTTCCTGCAAGTCGACGGTGTAGCCATGGGGTCCCCGGTATCTCCAGTAGTCGCTGACATCTTTATGGAGGACTTTGAGGAGAGGGCGCTCTCATTGGCTCCCGTGCAGCCGAAGATTTTCAAAAGATACGTAGATGATACTTTTACTATATTACCTAAAAATAGTGTTTCAGTTTTCCTTGACCACCTCAATTCCATTCATAGTAAGATTAAGTTTACCATGGAATTGGAAAATAATTGTTCACTGCCTTTCTTAGATGTACTAGTATTGAGAAACCCCGATAATACCTTAGGCCGCACTGTATATAGGAAACCTACACATACAAATAGATATTTGAATGGTAGATCACACCACCACCCCAGTCAGCTAGCTACTGTAGGCAAGTCTTTGTTTCAGAGAGCCCAGAGGATATGTGATGAGCAGCACCTGGCGGCGGAACTCCGGCATGCCAAGGATGCACTTCAAGCGAACGGGCTCAAGATTCCACGGCTCAATCAGAAGGCTCGGATGAAGATTCCTACAGTTGATCGCCGGCCTGCCATCTTGCCTTTTGTCCGAGGAGTCACTGACAGGATTGGCAACATCTTGAAACGTGCTTCTATAAAAACTTACTTTAAGCCAATGAAGAAGATGTCACAGTTCCTGAGGTCAGTGAAGTCGGCTACTCCTCTACAGAGTGCAGGGGTCTACAGGCTGGAATGTGAATGTGGTCTATCATATGTAGGCCAGACTAAGCGGAGCATTTCTACTCGGGTAAAGGAACATATAGCCGATGTGAAGCACCGTCGACCAAGGTCAGCAGTCTGTGAGCATGTCATGGATAGGCCCAACCACTCAGTTAAATTTGACAAACCGCAAGTCCTCGTCAAGGAGAAACGATACATTCCCCGGATGTTGCGAGAGGCAATCGAGATTAAAAAATATCCAAATTTCAACAGAGAGGATGGTTTTTCGGTACCACCAGCTTGGGATCCAGTTATTCATTTGGTTAAGGAGCAAGCTAGACATAGGACTGTGAGACCATAATGGTGGACAGTGTGGACACTAATAATGATTTAATACTAATTTTAAAAAATTTAAAAATAAAAACAAAAATAATAATTAATAATAATAAAATAAATTGTTTAATAATTTGTTTTGTAATAATAAATAATTTGTTTTTATAAAGACCCCTCTGGCATGTGCAAACACTAAATTTGTTTAATATTTAATATGTGGGTAGGTTTGCATATTGTGATAGTTTTTGAACGGAGGTAATTGTACATTTTTCCTCAGTCGACCCGTTGACCACGAACGCTGTAAAGTGTTCGAAACGTCGGGATGTAATTTAAGCTCAATACACGCGATAAAATCCGTTTTTAATTGTTTTATTTCATGAATAACTATCGCGGCAACCGAAGACAATATTATATATATATATACTTAAATTAATTTAGCGGTTTACACTCTTTAGTGCTTGAAGACTAGGCTTGAGTTAAAAAAATATGTAATTTAAACGATTTAACTATCGTACCATCGTCCACACTGTTAACTGCCCATCGGTGGACTTTATGCATTTTGTAATAAGGTCCACCGATGTACAGTTAAGAGTGTTGCTTTTTGTATTTAACCGAAAATTATAAGAATATTATAAAATACTACTGGGCCGCGATTCGACATGCCAAACTGCGAGACGTGGCTCTCACACTTGTCTCGCTAGGTGATAGAGTGAAAAACATCTGTCCACACGTGTCCACACCTAACTGTCAATCTGTCAGAGGGTCTCGCTAGAGCGTTTTGTCTATGGCTATGGCCACCATTTTAGATGTCACTTTTGAGTGACCGGCAATAGCATCTTCCTACATGAAGGCCGCAAAAATATGTGACACGCCTTAACACATTTAGTGACACCTAGTGCTACGAGCTACGCTCTTAGCCCATAGCCACGTCTTCCTGGCACGTAGCTCGTAGTAGCTACGAACAGAGAACCCGACAGTCGGGTTCTCGGCGCTGAATGTGTTAATTGTAGGGCCATAAGAGCGTGTCACATATTTTTGCGGCCTTTGTGTACTCGAAACAAATTCTGAAACGTGTTTCCTAAATATTTATTTATTACTGTAGCTATTATTTTATACCTAAATATTTTCATTTACTTAAAGCTTCCAAGAATTAGGCTTTCAAAATTCCTAACAGCTTGTTGTAAGTATCATAAAGATTATAGGCTTCATAAATAGAGAACGTTAAATTCCCGACTATCTCTTATCGAACATAAACAGAAAGCCGTCACAAACTTTAGACAACTAACTGGAGATCAGTTCTAAATGGGAAATGATATACCAATATAAGTAATACCAATGCTATGTGAATATTAGCTTTATTCCGCGGGTCGTATTCTAAGTTTAAAACACGTTTATACACGATCCAACTTCAATACAACTCCAAAGCATTAACTACACAATACAGCTAACGCCTAAACATCAGAATCAGAAATATCAGAATTTGCTTGAAAATTATTTCGATGCAACTCTAATACAACTGCAATATTGGTTTATATTTATTGTGTGTTGGAGTTATGTTTGATATATTATTTAAGTATTTAAAATTAGAATACGCAGTTTATAATTATTATCGTACGCGCCTAAGTAAAATCTAAAGGCAATCATTCAATTATAAAAAATAAAATTCCCTCTCCTTTTCAGGTGAAAAGGAGAGGGAATTTATCACGGAAATCATCCCTAAAGAAGGTTCTTTAGGGATGATTTCCGTGATAAATACTATTCTATGGGATCAAAACTGTAAGGCTGCGGACTCGAAACTCGGGACCGGCGATCGCGGCGAGCGGTGATCTAGTTTTCACTATTTATTAGCAAATCCCCCCTGAGAAGCAATACATATTGTTAGCATATATCGCGTTTCTGAATGCACCCTCAGGTACGACTGGTAGGACCAATTCGACAGATAATATTAAACATAAAGGAGATCGTCAATTCTGGGCCACCTGATATAAACCGTATACAGTTTGTACTGCAATGTAAAATAAATACTCATTTTATTACTAAAGTAGACAAAATATTGCAAAAAAATGAAACGGGAATTAGGAATACTAAATAAATGAACATTATGTTGATTTTTCCGCGATTAAAATACTGCAAGACAAGTCGTTAACGGCCTTATGGCATTGACATAAAGTTTAACTTCACCCTGCCCTGAAACGGGATTGTTTTTTGGTTTGACACTAGAGATGGGTAGGGGTGAGTAAATACTGAGTATTTACTCAGTATTTATCCAAAGCACCCCGTAAATACTCGTATTTACTCATTTCGGTGGGTAAAAACTATTACTAATAAAATATATAAAAAAGTGAGATAAAAGCACTAAATTGTTTTGTATTGAATATTTCTAGCGTGTATAAATAATATTTTTGTTATAAGAAGCATATTAGATGAAAAAAGGTAATTAGCAGTGAGAAGAAATTTGGAATTTAGGGAATGTAGGAATGTAGACGTGATAAAAACATAGTCAACTATTTTGTTTCAAATACGAAGGTATTTACTTTGAAAACATGGGGCTTAAGTCGTTTCTCTATTCTAGATAAGTGCATTTCGCAAGCCGATTCGAATATTATACAGATGTTAACAAGTTGTTTACAAAAAAAAACTGCCATGAAAATACTTCACAATATTATAGGCATTATAGCTCTTATCAGATAGCGCGGCGATTGTTAGTTAGTGCTAATGAACAAAGAATATAGAAATAATGACCATAAAGAGTCAAACTGCGAACAAAAGACCACCTAGTTTGCGGCGTGGACTTAAACTGCATTCTCAATTATATTTGTCTACTTCTTATCTCAAAAGTATGCACAGTTTTAACATTAATAAACACCGTTTTCATAAGGGATATATAGTGTCGCAGAGTGAACAAAAGGTGGCTCGGCTCGCTGAATGTGCTTTAAATCCTTATCTTGCAAAATGCGCGTTTCGCTTCCCTTATTTTGATTGGGTGATTAGCTGACACTAACAAGTGTAGTACAACTAGTATCCAATGAAAATACAGTTAGGCACGCTGGCGCGCCTGGCGCATTTGGCACGCTCAGTTGCTGTTTGTCAGTCTACCTGTTCGGAGGACTACCTACTTGCTCATTTTACGTAAAGTGCCTCGTGTGATTTTTCTTGGACCCTTGCTTTGTATATGGACTTTGATGGTGTTTTCTTTGTGATTAAAGTTAACGTTTCTGGACTTTTGATTTTTGTTAGTGAATATCTTTGGATAATGGATATTTTTGGTAGCGTTCCAGTCTCACGCTAAAATGTGTGGCTCTGAGGACCCCGACAGAAATCACATGCTCGCTATTGGATTACAGCACGGTTAGAACAAGAGTGAAGCGATAGTATCTTGCGTATAGAACTACCCGTCTCTTTTTAAATGATACAGTCAGAAAAAGATGGATAGACTATCTCGCGCGCGAGATACTGTCGCGTCACACTTGTGCTAACCGTGCTGTGCTGGGATATCCAAGTTCTTGTGGAGCTAGGTATCGCCATTAGCAAACCTGACCCAGTTCAAAGCAAAGATGAGTGTTTACGTGGCACTTACGTCATTTTATTAAGAGTTTTTTTAAAGAAAACTCAAAAACGGCTCAACCGATCATGTTGAAAGTAATTTTATTTTAAAGTATTTTCTAGTCCCTATTCATCCGATAATTTTTCATATTTTTGTACTTTGATTTAAATGTTATAGAGCGGTAAACATAATTTTAGTCTTCAGAAATGTTTTTTTGTTTTTTCAAAAATATGTTAAAATTATGAAAAAATATATTTAGAATCATCCAAGTTATTTTAATGCCTTATTTAATCATGTAGACACGTTGATGGTTTCTGATTTTTGGTGTGATAATTAGTTACATGTATGGAGTGCCCCTCTTAAAAAAATGTTTTTTACGACTTTGACTAGTTAATTTAGTAGCGGGTTACAAAATACACCTAAATTTTAAAATGTTATATCCCGTGCAGCACTCTAAATAGTTTATACCCACCAATTTGGGTATAAACGAGTAAATACGGGTATTTTGAGTAAATACTGAGTATTTACTCGGTATTTACCCTTGAGTATTTACTCACTACCCATCTCTATTTGACACTGTCAAAGTATACCGTTACATAATCTGCGTTTTGATACTGTTCGGTAAGTTAGAACATTGTAATATTAAAATAGTATCTAAGACTAATACGAAAGTTTAAATTAGAAATCGACAGTATTAAAACGCCTAAAGATTGAAAATTCGTATTTTTGCATTTTTGATCGGAGTTTGAATATTAAAAGTGGGTTTTATAATAGCATAATATCATGCTCCTTCGATAACGAAACGCATCTTTTTTTCAATTTTGCAATGTCAGATACTAGTGCTATCGCACTTAACGGTGGTAAACCTTATCCCTTCGCAATAGGTGTTAGGAATGTTCAGTTAATAGTATCAACGATGGTTTGACAGCCGTCTTTGTTTACCGAAATACAGGAACTATAAATACGATCAAAATATGACTTTTTATTATTTCATCATGATTCCCGTTTTCTTTTCAAGTCCGCTTTTGTACATTATCTTTAAAAAATCGGTACTTTTTTTACATTAATATATAAATCATAGGCAAGCACGCTATCAAATATTGTCCTTGTCAGATTCAAGTTTCAAATGCATGTTTTTTCATTTTTCCCATTAGATTTCGCAATATTTTTACCACCATCCTGATCTAGAAATTATGACGATTCTGCAGAGGTAAGAAACATTCCTAAACGGTCCTAAATAATCTGGGCCAGATCACCTAACAAAAACTGACGATCTCCTTTCCGATCGCTTACCGACGACGCGTGATTTATTGAACCAGCACCTATTGTGCACTCACTGCAATGTAGTTTAACGTCGAATAAAAAGAATATACGCCCGAGGAAAAACTTCGTGCAGGATTTAAACATATATGATTTCTAATAAGGAGCGGGCGGGCCGACGTCTTTAAATATGGAATTTAAATTGAAAAACGTTCGAAGATAGGTTACGAGTCTAAGGCCCTGTTTCACAATCTCCAGATAAACTTATCTGCAAGTGAAAATTATTGCTATCCTTTTCGCCAGTCATACAAAAGAAAAGGACAGCAAATATTTATCTGACAGATATGCTTTAACTGGAGATTGTGAAATAGGCCATAAAAAGATTATCTCCTTTTACTTTCCTGTTGCGTCTTATACCTTGGTGTCACTAAATATCTCTGATTACAAGGCCTTGCGTCCCATCTAGGTCAAGTCCCATCCTATGTTCAGATTTCGATAAAAAAAAGGCGTAAAACAAAATAATATTTCTGCCGGACATTCCAGTAACGGAAACACTTCACCAGACTAGAATTAACCAGATCAGAGACATTCTGTTTCTTCTTCCTCCTAGCGTTTGTCCTAGCTTGGGGTCCGCTTGACAACCTAATCCCATGAACAGGCGTAGGCACTAGATTTTTCGAAAGTGACTGCCATCTGATCTTCCAAAGGGTAGACTAGGCCTTACCGGGATTAGGTCCGGTTTTTTACGATGTTTTCCTTCACCGAAAAGCGACTGGTAAATATCAAATGATATTCCGTACATAATTCCGAAAAACTCCACTGAGTTTACGAGCCAGGGTTTGAACCCGAGACATCTAGATTGAAAGTAGTACGTCTTACCGCCAGGCATATACAAGATATCTCTATAGTCCGCTTAGCGCATTATTTCTTTGAAACCTAAGCTGTCAAAAAAAAACCGGCCAAGTGCGAGTCGGACTCGCGCACCGAGGGTTCCGTACAAACCTGTAGGTATATAAGTAAAAGTTCACCCATTGCATTGACATAGAAAATTAGAATAGAATAGAATAGAATAGAATAGAATAGAATATCATTTATTTCAGTGTAAGTACACAGTTATACAATACAGACAGTGGATAAAAAAAGAAAAGAAAATGAAGACTTATAACTTGTATACTGTAACCACACTGAAAAAGGTGAACACTCAGCATAATGCCATGTCCTACTGGAGTAGTACCTGACGCTGGTCTTCCGTGTACACCTGTCGGGAGCGTAGTTGCGCGCAGCTACCAGTTACATTAGGGTTACCAAGACTAATAAATTTATTAGTGTTAATAATTACAACAGTAAGCAACGAAGCGGAAACGAAGCAGTTGACGTCAAATGATAATATGACTAGCATGGTCTTAGAATAAATAATATATATAATAGAATAATTCGCAAGTGTTGAGCAGTACCTAGAATGAAAATTCAATTATCCTGATTCTGATATCTGATGAATTGAAAATTGATTTTGTTACAGCTTAAAGGTATTATAGACCTGAGTATTTGATATTAATTTCAATTTAATACCTCTACACGTTTACGTGGAAAAAGGTAGTAAGTTTAAAATTTAAAAATATATTTTTTGTATGATTTTACTAAAAATGTCTACTTTTCGTATTTTTTCCTTTGTCTGTGCTATATGTAGTTTCTTCGTGCCAAGTTTCAAGTTTCTGAGTTCACGGGAAGTACCCCGTAGGTTTTGCGAGTGCCGAAAAACTCTAAAATTTGCAGCATAAACGACTGTATCTTTTGATTGCGTTGGCTTTTAAGTTTGATTTTTTCACACCTCTAAGGGACAATAGACCTGAATATTTGATATCAATTTCAGCTTGATACCTCCACGCGTTCCTGAGAAAAATGGTCTTGACAGACAGACAGACAGACAGACAGACAGACAGACAGACAGACAGACGGACAACAAAGTGATCCTATAAGGGTTCCGTTTTTTCATTTCGAGGTACGGAATACGGAACCCTAAAAAGGGGTGCGGGAGGGGAACCTGCAATGCTAGACAGGGAACGCGCGATTGTTCCGTGGGGCGTACGAGAGAGTCAAACATTAATGGTTGCCATGGAGACGTACTAAGTTTACTGTCACTTCCAATAATTAGTGTCTCACTGTAGAGTGATATTACCTCAAGCCTGGCAGCAGGGGTCGCCCGGCTATGCGGGGTCTTGGGTTAATTAGTCTATGCCGCCAGGCTACCAGCGCTTAAGATCAGAGACATTCTAATCTAAAGTTGTTCAAAACGCTTTATGCAAAAATACAGATATTCAATTCAGATGTATCAGCGGTCGCCCTTATACTGGTTCACCGCTTATAACTCGCGCACTCGTGAATCAAAAAGAACATACGACGGGGCGAATGGCTATAAAATAACTTAGGCCTAATAATTATGCGTATCGGAGTGTCTAAGCCGGCTGAGCCAGATATAAGGGGATTACGCAGATTTATACCTCCAACAGACGAGGTCTACTTCCCGCTAATCTATCTTATTATCATATAATCTGTCTTATTTAATTACCTATGTAAGCTTATTTTGGCGATTTTACGGCTTACTGTTTACATTAATGCGCGAATAATAATTTCTACTAGCAAACACTTTCTGAAGTCAAACTTTTCACAAAGTTTAGTTGAAAAAATTAAACAGACGGAACAGAAATTATCAGGAATGGCTGATTTTTTTAGAGTCAAATACATTCAGGGGGTATGCGTTATTATTTTCTCAAAATCGCAATTTCAATAAGGGACATCCGTTTATGAAAAGTTTCATTTGATAAAATATAAAACCGGCCAAGTGCGTGTCGGACCACGCATAATGGAGGGTTCCGTACCTTCAATGGAATAAGAACCAAACTAATACCAAAAGGTCGTATCTGATGCCTATGGAAGAAGTTTTTTGGAGATTACTCAAAAATTACTGAACCGATAATGTTCAAAACAATTTTCGTAGTAACTATGTAATAAGGCGCAACTTCTCAAATTTTTCATATTTTTTGGACTTACGGTTCAAAAGTTACAGGGGGGAGACAGAATTTTTCTGACTTTCGAAGCGATTATTTCTAAAAATATTTACTTACTCACAAAATGTTCACAATAACCTCGATGTAATTTTTAAAGATCTATCAATTTACGTGCAACATGTTGATATTTGTTAAAAAAAATTTTGAAATTTAGTTACGGAGCGCCTCCCTAAATTTTTTTTTCCGCGATTTAACTACATACAAAATACACCTTATGTTTAAATTTTATTGGCCGACCCGTTGACCACGAACGCTGTAAAGTGTTCGAAACGTCGGGATGTAATTTAAGCTCAGTACACGCGATATAATCCATTTATAGTTGTTTTATTAACCGAAGACAATATTATACGTCTTATAGTTTCCGAGTAAATCGCCTGTGACATACGGACGGACGGACAGACGGACATGACGAAATTATAAGGGTTCCGTTTTTGCCATTTTGGCTACGGAACCCTAAAAAGTGTGTTTTATTCTTACGAGATTTATAATAATTGTGTATTGGGAGTATTATTGAAAATGCCATAAATACCAATGGATTTTCAAGCTATTGTCGAGCTAATATCAGGTGAATTTTTGCCTGAATGAATGACAGATATGCTTTAACTGGAGATTGTGAAATAGGCCATAAAAAGATTATCTCCTTTTACTTTCCTGTTGCGTCTTATACCTTGGTGTCACTAAATATCTCTGATTACAAGGCCTTGCGTCCCATCTAGGTCAAGTCCCATCCTATGTTCAGATTTCGATAAAAAAAGGCGTAAAACAAAATAATATTTCTGCCGGACATTCCAGTAACGGAAACACTTCACCAGACTAGAATTAACCAGATCAGAGACATTCTGTTTCTTCTTCCTCCTAGCGTTTGTCCTAGCTTGGGGTCCGCTTGACAACCTAATCCCATGAACAGGCGTAGGCACTAGATTTTTCGAAAGTGACTGCCATCTGATCTTCCAAAGGGTAGACTAGGCCTTACCGGGATTAGGTCCGGTTTTTTACGATGTTTTCCTTCACCGAAAAGCGACTGGTAAATATCAAATGATATTCCGTACATAATTCCGAAAAACTCCACTGAGTTTACGAGCCAGGGTTTGAACCCGAGACATCTAGATTGAAAGTAGTACGTCTTACCGCCAGGCATATACAAGATATCTCTATAGTCCGCTTAGCGCATTATTTCTTTGAAACCTAAGCTGTCAAAAAAAAACCGGCCAAGTGCGAGTCGGACTCGCGCACCGAGGGTTCCGTACAAACCTGTAGGTATATAAGTAAAAGTTCACCCATTGCATTGACATAGAAAATTAGAATAGAATAGAATAGAATAGAATAGAATAGAATAGAATAGAATATCATTTATTTCAGTGTAAGTACACAGTTATACAATACAGACAGTGGATAAAAAAAGAAAAGAAAATGAAGACTTATAACTTGTATACTGTAACCACACTGAAAAAGGTGAACACTCAGCATAATGCCATGTCCTACTGGAGTAGTACCTGACGCTGGTCTTCCGTGTACACCTGTCGGGAGCGTAGTTGCGCGCAGCTACCAGTTACATTAGGGTTACCAAGACTAATAAATTTATTAGTGCTAATAATTACAACAGTAAGCAACGAAGCGGAAACGAAGCAGTTGACGTCAAATGATAATATGACTAGCATGGTCTTAGAATAAATAATATATATAATAGAATAATTCGCAAGTGTTGAGCAGTACCTAGAATGAAAATTCAATTATCCTGATTCTGATATCTGATGAATTGAAAATTGATTTTGTTACAGCTTAAAGGTATTATAGACCTGAGTATTTGATATTAATTTCAATTTAATACCTCTACACGTTTACGTGGAAAAAGGTAGTAAGTTTAAAATTTAAAAATATATTTTTTGTATGATTTTACTAAAAATGTCTACTTTTCGTATTTTTTCCTTTGTCTGTGCTATATGTAGTTTCTTCGTGCCAAGTTTCAAGTTTCTGAGTTCACGGGAAGTACCCCGTAGGTTTTGCGAGTGCCGAAAAACTCTAAAATTTGCAGCATAAACGACTGTATCTTTTGATTGCGTTGGCTTTTAAGTTTGATTTTTTCACACCTCTAAGGGACAATAGACCTGAATATTTGATATCAATTTCAGCTTGATACCTCCACGCGTTCCTGAGAAAAATGGTCTTGACAGACAGACAGACAGACAGACAGACAGACAGACAGACAGACAGACAGACGGACAACAAAGTGATCCTATAAGGGTTCCGTTTTTTCATTTCGAGGTACGGAATACGGAACCCTAAAAAGGGGTGCGGGAGGGGAACCTGCAATGCTAGACAGGGAACGCGCGATTGTTCCGTGGGGCGTACGAGAGAGTCAAACATTAATGGTTGCCATGGAGACGTACTAAGTTTACTGTCACTTCCAATAATTAGTGTCTCACTGTAGAGTGATATTACCTCAAGCCTGGCAGCAGGGGTCGCCCGGCTATGCGGGGTCTTGGGTTAATTAGTCTATGCCGCCAGGCTACCAGCGCTTAAGATCAGAGACATTCTAATCTAAAGTTGTTCAAAACGCTTTATGCAAAAATACAGATATTCAATTCAGATGTATCAGCGGTCGCCCTTATACTGGTTCACCGCTTATAACTCGCGCACTCGTGAATCAAAAAGAACATACGACGGGGCGAATGGCTATAAAATAACTTAGGCCTAATAATTATGCGTATCGGAGTGTCTAAGCCGGCTGAGCCAGATATAAGGGGATTACGCAGATTTATACCTCCAACAGACGAGGTCTACTTCCCGCTAATCTATCTTATTATCATATAATCTGTCTTATTTAATTACCTATGTAAGCTTATTTTGGCGATTTTACGGCTTACTGTTTACATTAATGCGCGAATAATAATTTCTACTAGCAAACACTTTCTGAAGTCAAACTTTTCACAAAGTTTAGTTGAAAAAATTAAACAGACGGAACAGAAATTATCAGGAATGGCTGATTTTTTTAGAGTCAAATACATTCAGGGGGTATGCGTTATTATTTTCTCAAAATCGCAATTTCAATAAGGGACATCCGTTTATGAAAAGTTTCATTTGATAAAATATAAAACCGGCCAAGTGCGTGTCGGACCACGCATAATGGAGGGTTCCGTACCTTCAATGGAATAAGAACCAAACTAATACCAAAAGGTCGTATCTGATGCCTATGGAAGAAGTTTTTTGGAGATTACTCAAAAATTACTGAACCGATAATGTTCAAAACAATTTTCGTAGTAACTATGTAATAAGGCGCAACTTCTCAAATTTTTCATATTTTTTGGACTTACGGTTCAAAAGTTACAGGGGGGAGACAGAATTTTTCTGACTTTCGAAGCGATTATTTCTAAAAATATTTACTTACTCACAAAATGTTCACAATAACCTCGATGTAATTTTTAAAGATCTATCAATTTACGTGCAACATGTTGATATTTGTTAAAAAAAATTTTGAAATTTAGTTACGGAGCGCCTCCCTAAATTTTTTTTTCCGCGATTTAACTACATACAAAATACACCTTATGTTTAAATTTTATTGGCCGACCCGTTGACCACGAACGCTGTAAAGTGTTCGAAACGTCGGGATGTAATTTAAGCTCAGTACACGCGATATAATCCATTTATAGTTGTTTTATTAACCGAAGACAATATTATACGTCTTATAGTTTCCGAGTAAATCGCCTGAGACATACGGACGGACGGACAGACGGACATGACGAAATTATAAGGGTTCCGTTTTTGCCATTTTGGCTACGGAACCCTAAAAAGTGTGTTTTATTCTTACGAGATTTATAATAATTGTGTATTGGGAGTATTATTGAAAATGCCATAAATACCAATGGATTTTCAAGCTATTGTCGAGCTAATATCAGGTGAATTTTTGCCTGAATGAATGACAGATATGCTTTAACTGGAGATTGTGAAATAGGCCATAAAAAGATTATCTCCTTTTACTTTCCTGTTGCGTCTTATACCTTGGTGTCACTAAATATCTCTGATTACAAGGCCTTGCGTCCCATCTAGGTCAAGTCCCATCCTATGTTCAGATTTCGATAAAAAAAAGGCGTAAAACAAAATAATATTTCTGCCGGACATTCCAGTAACGGAAACACTTCACCAGACTAGAATTAACCAGATCAGAGACATTCTGTTTCTTCTTCCTCCTAGCGTTTGTCCTAGCTTGGGGTCCGCTTGACAACCTAATCCCATGAACAGGCGTAGGCACTAGATTTTTCGAAAGTGACTGCCATCTGATCTTCCAAAGGGTAGACTAGGCCTTACCGGGATTAGGTCCGGTTTTTTACGATGTTTTCCTTCACCGAAAAGCGACTGGTAAATATCAAATGATATTCCGTACATAATTCCGAAAAACTCCACTGAGTTTACGAGCCAGGGTTTGAACCCGAGACATCTAGATTGAAAGTAGTACGTCTTACCGCCAGGCATATACAAGATATCTCTATAGTCCGCTTAGCGCATTATTTCTTTGAAACCTAAGCTGTCAAAAAAAAACCGGCCAAGTGCGAGTCGGACTCGCGCACCGAGGGTTCCGTACAAACCTGTAGGTATATAAGTAAAAGTTCACCCATTGCATTGACATAGAAAATTAGAATAGAATAGAATAGAATAGAATAGAATAGAATAGAATATCATTTATTTCAGTGTAAGTACACAGTTATACAATACAGACAGTGGATAAAAAAAGAAAAGAAAATGAAGACTTATAACTTGTATACTGTAACCACACTGAAAAAGGTGAACACTCAGCATAATGCCATGTCCTACTGGAGTAGTACCTGACGCTGGTCTTCCGTGTACACCTGTCGGGAGCGTAGTTGCGCGCAGCTACCAGTTACATTAGGGTTACCAAGACTAATAAATTTATTAGTGCTAATAATTACAACAGTAAGCAACGAAGCGGAAACGAAGCAGTTGACGTCAAATGATAATATGACTAGCATGGTCTTAGAATAAATAATATATATAATAGAATAATTCGCAAGTGTTGAGCAGTACCTAGAATGAAAATTCAATTATCCTGATTCTGATATCTGATGAATTGAGAATTGATTTTGTTACAGCTTAAAGGTATTATAGACCTGAGTATTTGATATTAATTTCAATTTAATACCTCTACACGTTTACGTGGAAAAAGGTAGTAAGTTTAAAATTTAAAAATATATTTTTTGTATGATTTTACTAAAAATGTCTACTTTTCGTATTTTTTCCTTTGTCTGTGCTATATGTAGTTTCTTCGTGCCAAGTTTCAAGTTTCTGAGTTCACGGGAAGTACCCCGTAGGTTTTGCGAGTGCCGAAAAACTCTAAAATTTGCAGCATAAACGACTGTATCTTTTGATTGCGTTGGCTTTTAAGTTTGATTTTTTCACACCTCTAAGGGACAATAGACCTGAATATTTGATATCAATTTCAGCTTGATACCTCCACGCGTTCCTGAGAAAAATGGTCTTGACAGACAGACAGACAGACAGACAGACAGACAGACAGACAGACAGACAGACAGACGGACAACAAAGTGATCCTATAAGGGTTCCGTTTTTTCATTTCGAGGTACGGAATACGGAACCCTAAAAAGGGGTGCGGGAGGGGAACCTGCAATGCTAGACAGGGAACGCGCGATTGTTCCGTGGGGCGTACGAGAGAGTCAAACATTAATGGTTGCCATGGAGACGTACTAAGTTTACTGTCACTTCCAATAATTAGTGTCTCACTGTAGAGTGATATTACCTCAAGCCTGGCAGCAGGGGTCGCCCGGCTATGCGGGGTCTTGGGTTAATTAGTCTATGCCGCCAGGCTACCAGCGCTTAAGATCAGAGACATTCTAATCTAAAGTTGTTCAAAACGCTTTATGCAAAAATACAGATATTCAATTCAGATGTATCAGCGGTCGCCCTTATACTGGTTCACCGCTTATAACTCGCGCACTCGTGAATCAAAAAGAACATACGACGGGGCGAATGGCTATAAAATAACTTAGGCCTAATAATTATGCGTATCGGAGTGTCTAAGCCGGCTGAGCCAGATATAAGGGGATTACGCAGATTTATACCTCCAACAGACGAGGTCTACTTCCCGCTAATCTATCTTATTATCATATAATCTGTCTTATTTAATTACCTATGTAAGCTTATTTTGGCGATTTTACGGCTTACTGTTTACATTAATGCGCGAATAATAATTTCTACTAGCAAACACTTTCTGAAGTCAAACTTTTCACAAAGTTTAGTTGAAAAAATTAAACAGACGGAACAGAAATTATCAGGAATGGCTGATTTTTTTAGAGTCAAATACATTCAGGGGGTATGCGTTATTATTTTCTCAAAATCGCAATTTCAATAAGGGACATCCGTTTATGAAAAGTTTCATTTGATAAAATATAAAACCGGCCAAGTGCGTGTCGGACCACGCATAATGGAGGGTTCCGTACCTTCAATGGAATAAGAACCAAACTAATACCAAAAGGTCGTATCTGATGCCTATGGAAGAAGTTTTTTGGAGATTACTCAAAAATTACTGAACCGATAATGTTCAAAACAATTTTCGTAGTAACTATGTAATAAGGCGCAACTTCTCAAATTTTTCATATTTTTTGGACTTACGGTTCAAAAGTTACAGGGGGGAGACAGAATTTTTCTGACTTTCGAAGCGATTATTTCTAAAAATATTTACTTACTCACAAAATGTTCACAATAACCTCGATGTAATTTTTAAAGATCTATCAATTTACGTGCAACATGTTGATATTTGTTAAAAAAAATTTTGAAATTTAGTTACGGAGCGCCTCCCTAAATTTTTTTTTCCGCGATTTAACTACATACAAAATACACCTTATGTTTAAATTTTATTGGCCGACCCGTTGACCACGAACGCTGTAAAGTGTTCGAAACGTCGGGATGTAATTTAAGCTCAGTACACGCGATATAATCCATTTATAGTTGTTTTATTAACCGAAGACAATATTATACGTCTTATAGTTTCCGAGTAAATCGCCTGAGACATACGGACGGACGGACAGACGGACATGACGAAATTATAAGGGTTCCGTTTTTGCCATTTTGGCTACGGAACCCTAAAAAGTGTGTTTTATTCTTACGAGATTTATAATAATTGTGTATTGGGAGTATTATTGAAAATGCCATAAATACCAATGGATTTTCAAGCTATTGTCGAGCTAATATCAGGTGAATTTTTGCCTGAATGAATGACAGATATGCTTTAACTGGAGATTGTGAAATAGGCCATAAAAAGATTATCTCCTTTTACTTTCCTGTTGCGTCTTATACCTTGGTGTCACTAAATATCTCTGATTACAAGGCCTTGCGTCCCATCTAGGTCAAGTCCCATCCTATGTTCAGATTTCGATAAAAAAAGGCGTAAAACAAAATAATATTTCTGCCGGACATTCCAGTAACGGAAACACTTCACCAGACTAGAATTAACCAGATCAGAGACATTCTGTTTCTTCTTCCTCCTAGCGTTTGTCCTAGCTTGGGGTCCGCTTGACAACCTAATCCCATGAACAGGCGTAGGCACTAGATTTTTCGAAAGTGACTGCCATCTGATCTTCCAAAGGGTAGACTAGGCCTTACCGGGATTAGGTCCGGTTTTTTACGATGTTTTCCTTCACCGAAAAGCGACTGGTAAATATCAAATGATATTCCGTACATAATTCCGAAAAACTCCACTGAGTTTACGAGCCAGGGTTTGAACCCGAGACATCTAGATTGAAAGTAGTACGTCTTACCGCCAGGCATATACAAGATATCTCTATAGTCCGCTTAGCGCATTATTTCTTTGAAACCTAAGCTGTCAAAAAAAAACCGGCCAAGTGCGAGTCGGACTCGCGCACCGAGGGTTCCGTACAAACCTGTAGGTATATAAGTAAAAGTTCACCCATTGCATTGACATAGAAAATTAGAATAGAATAGAATAGAATAGAATAGAATAGAATAGAATATCATTTATTTCAGTGTAAGTACACAGTTATACAATACAGACAGTGGATAAAAAAAGAAAAGAAAATGAAGACTTATAACTTGTATACTGTAACCACACTGAAAAAGGTGAACACTCAGCATAATGCCATGTCCTACTGGAGTAGTACCTGACGCTGGTCTTCCGTGTACACCTGTCGGGAGCGTAGTTGCGCGCAGCTACCAGTTACATTAGGGTTACCAAGACTAATAAATTTATTAGTGCTAATAATTACAACAGTAAGCAACGAAGCGGAAACGAAGCAGTTGACGTCAAATGATAATATGACTAGCATGGTCTTAGAATAAATAATATATATAATAGAATAATTCGCAAGTGTTGAGCAGTACCTAGAATGAAAATTCAATTATCCTGATTCTGATATCTGATGAATTGAAAATTGATTTTGTTACAGCTTAAAGGTATTATAGACCTGAGTATTTGATATTAATTTCAATTTAATACCTCTACACGTTTACGTGGAAAAAGGTAGTAAGTTTAAAATTTAAAAATATATTTTTTGTATGATTTTACTAAAAATGTCTACTTTTCGTATTTTTTCCTTTGTCTGTGCTATATGTAGTTTCTTCGTGCCAAGTTTCAAGTTTCTGAGTTCACGGGAAGTACCCCGTAGGTTTTGCGAGTGCCGAAAAACTCTAAAATTTGCAGCATAAACGACTGTATCTTTTGATTGCGTTGGCTTTTAAGTTTGATTTTTTCACACCTCTAAGGGACAATAGACCTGAATATTTGATATCAATTTCAGCTTGATACCTCCACGCGTTCCTGAGAAAAATGGTCTTGACAGACAGACAGACAGACAGACAGACAGACAGACGGACAACAAAGTGATCCTATAAGGGTTCCGTTTTTTCATTTCGAGGTACGGAATACGGAACCCTAAAAAGGGGTGCGGGAGGGGAACCTGCAATGCTAGACAGGGAACGCGCGATTGTTCCGTGGGGCGTACGAGAGAGTCAAACATTAATGGTTGCCATGGAGACGTACTAAGTTTACTGTCACTTCCAATAATTAGTGTCTCACTGTAGAGTGATATTACCTCAAGCCTGGCAGCAGGGGTCGCCCGGCTATGCGGGGTCTTGGGTTAATTAGTCTATGCCGCCAGGCTACCAGCGCTTAAGATCAGAGACATTCTAATCTAAAGTTGTTCAAAACGCTTTATGCAAAAATACAGATATTCAATTCAGATGTATCAGCGGTCGCCCTTATACTGGTTCACCGCTTATAACTCGCGCACTCGTGAATCAAAAAGAACATACGACGGGGCGAATGGCTATAAAATAACTTAGGCCTAATAATTATGCGTATCGGAGTGTCTAAGCCGGCTGAGCCAGATATAAGGGGATTACGCAGATTTATACCTCCAACAGACGAGGTCTACTTCCCGCTAATCTATCTTATTATCATATAATCTGTCTTATTTAATTACCTATGTAAGCTTATTTTGGCGATTTTACGGCTTACTGTTTACATTAATGCGCGAATAATAATTTCTACTAGCAAACACTTTCTGAAGTCAAACTTTTCACAAAGTTTAGTTGAAAAAATTAAACAGACGGAACAGAAATTATCAGGAATGGCTGATTTTTTTAGAGTCAAATACATTCAGGGGGTATGCGTTATTATTTTCTCAAAATCGCAATTTCAATAAGGGACATCCGTTTATGAAAAGTTTCATTTGATAAAATATAAAACCGGCCAAGTGCGTGTCGGACCACGCATAATGGAGGGTTCCGTACCTTCAATGGAATAAGAACCAAACTAATACCAAAAGGTCGTATCTGATGCCTATGGAAGAAGTTTTTTGGAGATTACTCAAAAATTACTGAACCGATAATGTTCAAAACAATTTTCGTAGTAACTATGTAATAAGGCGCAACTTCTCAAATTTTTCATATTTTTTGGACTTACGGTTCAAAAGTTACAGGGGGGAGACAGAATTTTTCTGACTTTCGAAGCGATTATTTCTAAAAATATTTACTTACTCACAAAATGTTCACAATAACCTCGATGTAATTTTTAAAGATCTATCGATTTACGTGCAACATGTTGATATTTGTTAAAAAAAATTTTGAAATTTAGTTACGGAGCGCCTCCCTAAATTTTTTTTTCCGCGATTTAACTACATACAAAATACACCTTATGTTTAAATTTTATTGGCCGACCCGTTGACCACGAACGCTGTAAAGTGTTCGAAACGTCGGGATGTAATTTAAGCTCAGTACACGCGATATAATCCATTTATAGTTGTTTTATTAACCGAAGACAATATTATACGTCTTATAGTTTCCGAGTAAATCGCCTGTGACATACGGACGGACGGACAGACGGACATGACGAAATTATAAGGGTTCCGTTTTTGCCATTTTGGCTACGGAACCCTAAAAAGTGTGTTTTATTCTTACGAGATTTATAATAATTGTGTATTGGGAGTATTATTGAAAATGCCATAAATACCAATGGATTTTCAAGCTATTGTCGAGCTAATATCAGGTGAATTTTACCTCTTGACTTTAGTGCCACAAGTGTAGCCCGTAGCTACGTATTCGTGGCACGTAGCTCGTAGTAGCTACGAACAGAGAACCCGACAGTCGGGTTCTCGGCGCTGAATGTGTTAAATTTCCGTGCCGCAGCTTGCTATGCACTACGCTCCTAGCTGATCCCATCGTTTTCCCACTTTGTAGAGGAAAGCGGCCACGGACAGAGAGCCCGCCTAGCGAGTTCCTGGCTCAATGTGTTACTGATATGTGTCAAAAACATGTTACTGATATTAATCGTATACTACCCATCCTCCAAGCATCATAGACGAAGAGTTAGCCACATCAGATATGACACAATAATGAGAGCAACGAAATCCCTCTAGTCAGTTTGCTATACTATGCTTATTTCTAGATCTGGACATTTGGCAGCTGTAAAGTGGTGGAGGTCAAATAATGCAAACCACAAATAATGCAATCCTAGAGATCTGGGTTTGATGCAATATTATCAGAAACTATATAAATAATTAGATTATATCATTGCCAAAAGTTTCTGTTGGCGGAAACGACGTATAATATAACTAGCCTTTTCCCGCGGCTTCGCCCGCGTACTATAAGCACTCAAAAAGGATACGATACCCATGTTGATTTTCAGACTTTGTGACCACATTTGGCACTTTTAGGGGTTGAATTTTCAAAAAACCTTAAACACGTGTTTACTCATTTATCGTTAGGAATACTCCTGTGAAGTTTCGAATAAAATAATGTAACAAATCTTGATTCGCCATACAAACTTTGGACCCCGATTTTACCCCCTTAGGGGGTGAATTTTGAAAAATCCTTTCTAAGTGCACCCCTAGACCTTATAAGGAACCTACGTGCCAAATTTGGAATCTCTAGAACCAGCGGTTTGGGCTGTGCGTTGATATGCCAGTCAGTCAGTCAGTCAGTCAATCAGTCAGTCAGTCAGTCAGTCAGTCAGTTTCTTCTTTTATATATTTAGATAATTCATAGTTTGTCGCCTACCGTTTTAGTTTCCGAAATAATACGCAATGTTTTTTGTTTTAATGTTAAAATGTAGGCCCTGTCCTTTATAACTCCTGCATATTTATCAATAACTGAGACAAATTCGGTAGTTTTTACCTATTTTGGTATTACTATTTTACAATTCAAGCATTTTACTCATTAAAAGCTGCCAGATACACGGATCTAGCAATAGCAATCTAACCGACGGGTTTTGTTGCTCTCATTATTGTGTCATATCTGACTTAGCCAGCTCTTAGTCCATCAGATAATCTTGTAAGTTTAGTATGTACCAAGTTAATTTGACATATTATTGTGCGTAGCCTTAGCGGTTAACATAGGTTTCCCGCTATGTAGCAAAAATGCTTTGTAGAGGTGTAACGACAACGTGTCGTGGTTAGCGCTGCAGGGGTAATAACAGTGGTATAGGTAGGTCGTGTTTATAAAGAAGTAAGTACTCAATAATGATGGAAGGTAATATTGTCGGTAATGGTAAAACACGGATAACAACTCGTAATCGACGACTCATGCGTGAATCGAGTAGGCTCAACTTAAATAGGCACTCCAAAGTTTTCCCGAATTCAATTGCAATAACTTGAGACGTTCGTACGCGGCTTTGGATAAGTATGTTAAACGCTAACGAGTCGGTATCGAACTTAAACATTGCGTAGTGAGACTGAAAAGCGATCGCGAGAGCAGAGAGAATGTTATAGCCTATTGAAACGATTCAAACTGAGATCGGTACTTGAATAGTTAAGAAGATATTTCTCCAAGTAAGTAGAGTAGCGCGTACGCATTAATTAATTTTTGTAATTAGCATTATACAATTGTTTTTCATTATATTGATTTTATTGTGTTGATATTTATTATCATAATTTTGCTTTATGAGTTGTAATTACTTGAAAAAAATATGTGAATTTGAATTTTTAGCATTCTGTGTAGAATATCTTTTATAAGCAACGATGAAAAAATGCCATAAGGTGAGTCGGGGCAAGAGTATCATACTTTTATTAAAGTTAGATTCAAATAGTGTTTGTGATTATTATTGCATTAATTCGTATATTAAAGCCATAAAATATAAGTACATTTAATATATTTTTAATTAAAACTACTAATCAAGCAAAGAAACATATAAAACATGCACTAATTTGTAAAAAAATAAAAATCGGCATGACTGTTCCTCTTGCCCCATGACTGGGATAAGAGTATCGTAAGTACCTAACTTGAACTAGGTTAGCTCCAGTGGATTTACGTATTTATTAAGACAGTTGGTAGACGCTGTCAAGAGAATTAATACCTTAATAAGTTGAAATATGGTTCAAAATTCTGAGAAAATGCGTTTATACATATTCTGGGGTAAGAGTATCATACTAGGTGTTATCAGGGGTGACAAACACAAACCACCTAACACTTAAATAAAAAATAAAAATGCTATGAATTTTTAATTTACTTTGAAAATTATACTATAGAGTAGGTACTACAGTAGTATTAGGCAGGTACACTTTTTATAAATTCTACTTAGCTTAAATCAGAAGTAGGTACTCTCAGTCTATCTATCCGTCTTTCGGACATAATTTCGCACCATGTTTCTTCAATGATTATTATTATTTTAATCTTTATTGCACAATAAGAAAACTTAACGTACAAAAGGCGGACTTAATGCCATGAGGCATTCTCTACCAGTCAACCTTTATTATAATGCAGCTCGTGTTTACTTGTGTCCTCAGTCAATAAAAAGCTTTATTTTGTTTTAGTTATACTGTCATAGCGGCAACAGAAATACATAATTTGTGAAAATTTCAACTTTTCTGCTGTAGCTAGCTATCACGGTTCTTGAGATACAGCCTGGTGACACAAAAAAAAATCACGTTTGTTGTATGGGAGCCCCCTTAAATATTTATTCTATTCTGTTTTTTAGTATTTGTTGTTATAGCGGCAACAGAAATACATCATCTGTGAAAATTTCAACTGTCTATCACGGTTCTCGAGATATAGCCTGGTGACAGACGGACAGACAGACAGACGGACAGACGGACAGCGGAGCCTTAGTAATAGGATCCCGTTTTACCCTTTGGGTACGGAACCCTAAAAATTCGTATCCTCAAATGTCGAAAAATCGCATACGCAACGTCCCTGAATTAAACAGAGCCAATTTGTAATAAAAATGACAAGTTATAAAAGGTTTGTCAGCCCTGACATGGGGTAAGAGTAGCATATGACTTCCTTCCCCCGGACTGAACTGGCACTCTTGCCCCACTTAAATAATTTGAGGTTAAAATTAAATTAAATTTTATTGGATTGATAAAAACTTATCATCGATAGGAATTACAGAAAATAACGATGTAACATAAGAAATAAACTATAAATATTCGACTCACCGACAAAAAAATCCGGATTAATAGCCATAAATCACACAAAACCACTTTTGAATTATACACGTGCACTTCCACTTATCACAAGTCGTAACCTGTCAAAATGAACCGCGTTTTGTTTCAATATGGCCCTGTGGCAGAGACATCTATGATTTGATGATGGAACTAATACACGCCTGTCTGTTTTACCGACGGTACAAAATGGCCCTCAATTCAAAATAATTAGCTAGAGAAGCTTTCGATCCTCTTCCCCCGATGTTACTCTTGGCCCGCCTGACCTTACGTAGCTTTATTTTTCTTAATCTATAAAATATTATGAAATAAAGTATCTTTTTAGTTAATAGTTACCCTTAGAAAAATACTTGTCTGTATCATAATCATCATTCTTCATCACACACGCCGCAAGCACCGTCATAGGGCGTCCGCTAGAATGCGCGGTTGCACGGAGCGGGCGCAAGCGCGCGGGTACGAATCAAGGAAAAATCCGTCGCACGAGTGAGTGCGCCCATTCCAGGCGCGGATACAGGGAGGACAGGGCCCCTTTAATGAAATCCTGGATCCGCGCCTGACCCGCTCCGTGCAACCGTGCATTCTAGCGGACGTGCATAGACCAGTCTCTTGATCTTGCATAGGGAAGACAGGCGCGTCTCCTATATCGTCCGGGGGCAGCGCCCCATCAAGTGCAGTCAGACAGTGCCCTACACCAATCAGTAAGTAGACATGACTAACCTTGCAACTGAAGCATCCTTCCGTAGATATGAGCTCGTAATTGCCGCCGATTCTATACTGATCTTGCACAGGGAAGACAGCCGCGTTTCCTATATCTTCCGGGGGCAGCGCCCCATCAAGTGCAGTCAGACAGTACCCTACACCAAGCAGTAAGTAGACATGACAAACCTTGCAACTGAAGCATCCTTCCGTAGATATGAGCTCGTTCTTGCCGCCGATCCTATACTGATCTTGCACAAGGAAGACAGGCGCGTTTCCTATATCGTCCGGGGGCAGTGCCTCATCAAGTGCAGTCAGACAGTGCCCTACACCAAGCAGTAAATAGACATGACTAACCTTGCAACTGAAGCATCCTTCCGTAGATATGAGCTCGTTCTTGCCGCCGATCCTATACTGATCTTGCACAGGGAAGACAGGCGCGTCTCCTATATCGTCCGGGGGCAGCGCCCCATCAAGAGCAGTCAGACAGTACCCTACACCAAGCAGTAAGTAGACATGACTAACCTTACAACTGAAGCGTCCTTCCGTAGATATGAGCTCGTTCTTGCCGCCGATCCTATACTGATCTTGCACAGGGAAGACAGGCGCGTCTCCTATATCGTCCGGGGGCAGCGCCCCATCAAGAGCAGTCAGACAGTACCCTACACCAAGCAGTAAGTAGACATGACTAACCTTACAACTGAAGCATCCTTCCGTAGATATGAGCTCGTTCTTGCCGCCAATCCTATACTGATCTTGTACAGGGAAGACAGGCGCGTTTCCTATATCGTCCGGGGGCAGCGCCCCATCAAGTGCAGTCAGGCAGTGCCCAGCTCCGACCAGCTGGTAGCCGGTCGGGCAGCCGCACTGGTAAGAGTCGCCGAACGCAGAGCAGCCGAACAGGCAGCTTGCTGTTGCGCAGCCGCCCGCCAACTGAAAGGTTAAAATTGTTGTAACTTGTAGTTGCTATTTCTATTTCTGTGAACTCTTGATATCGGCCGTAAGCAAAAAACACGTAATATTTTTGCACGTTAAAACGTTTTACCTGCAGGCACACACCGTGACCGCTGTCCCAGCCGTACCCGCCGGGGCATCCGCAGCGGTACGCCCCGCCCACAGGGAAGCATGGCGACGTTCCACAAGGCCCGCTGGCACACGCGTCCGTTGGCAGGCAGATGCCGCTTGACGATCGTGTTGTACCTGATAACAAACAAAATATTCTATTGCCAAAAGCCTAGAAATACGATTAGCCGTGATCGCATCACAGAGCGACTTGTTTGGTCTTCACAAAAAGTGGGCGCTTAAAGATGCAACAGTCATCCAGGCCATTCTTAAAACGAAGCTGACGAACGCTCCAATACATATAAACCCAAAGATTCACTCTAATTTGCCGAAAAACACAGGCTGCAAGGTGGCCTGATGAAGAACTCACCAGCAGGACAGTCACAGCGGTAGGAGCCAGCGTAATTCCGGCACGGCGACTGACAGCGGCCGTCCGCGCATTCGTCTCGGTCCAGGCAGCGCGAGCCTTCCAAGTCTAGACGGAAACCACGCGGGCAGACGCAACGGTACGAGCCGAGGAGGTTCACGCATTTGCCCGGGGACGGGCACACGCCCTCTTCGAGGCACTCGTTCACATCTGCGGATGGAACACTATGTTAGCTAATCTTATAAAAAGCCAGGCTGATTATAATATAAAACAGTGAGAATCAAGAAAGCTATTGTAGTCGTAGCTAGTGTATTGACATCAATGGTAATATAAACTTATAGAAATACTAGCTTTTGCCCGCTTTCGTCTGCGTGGAAATAACATTCGTCATAAGAAATTAATAAAACGCCTTAGTAAATCACCTAGCAAACTCAGCTAACACTCACCGACACAAGCATCGCCGCGCTTCTCGTAGCCCTCCTGGCAGGAGCACTCGTATGACCCCTCGGTATTGGTACAGGTCTGCTGGCAGGTGTGCGTGCCGGCAGCACATTCGTCTACATCGCGGCAGTTGGCTCCGTCCTCATCCACCTGGCAATCGTACAAATATTGAGAAATACTGTTATCTCTGAATTTTGACGATTTTAAACATGCTTTCATTTATCTTTCTGGCTCCACATCTCACCAATACAACGTCATACACTGTACGGATCTATTTATGTCTTGCAAATTCGCAATAAGTGCTTTCTGTTAAGGTACAGTCGTTATCAAATACATCGGAGTGGCCAAGTTACTCAAAAATATCGGAATATGCACTTTATCACCTCGACATTAAAGGCGTTGTTCCGATATTTGTGACCACCTTCGCCACTCCGATTGCAAGTGCGTAGATAGTGGTATCAGGCGCGCATCCAGGATTTCATTCAGGGAAGGGGGTGCAATTTCCTTCACAAGAAATCTTGCGGTCCACACATATGGTCCAGTAATAAACGTGACTTACGTGTCAGGGGGGGGGCAAATGCCCCTGTATAGGCGTGTAGGTACCGGCGTTAGGAATAATTTGAGGCCAGCCTTATCTACATTTACCTCATATCCAGTACGGCACATGCACTCGTACGAGCCTTCAGTATTTCGGCAGAGTTGTTCGCAAGGCGGCGGACGTGCAGCGCACTCGTCTACATCTACGCAGATGCCATCGGACGACTTGTAGCCACGGGGACATACGCAGCGGAAACTGGTCAACAGAACATTATTGGTCAGGTCTAGGACCCTCGTCCTAGCTGCAGGAGGGGGGTTATGGGGCAACGCCCTACCTTAATGCCCTTACCAATGCCCTGTGATAAACTCAACTCTAGCTACGGCCGTGTGTTCAACTGGGGTATGAGGAATATACTAGGAGCCGTAGTAGGGACTTAGTTTATTTCGCCAGGGTAAAAAAATAAAATGTTCATTTTATAACGGCATTATCACACTTGAGCTCACAAACCGCAAGTGTGATAACGCTCTAAGGGTAACATTACGATAAAAATCACAACCCTGTGTCCTGAGCAAAGAAACCCTGTGTTACATGACCTAACTCAGCCATTCCAATTCCTTAACCGTATCTGTGCAAGTGTACACAGAAAGCGAAATGCAACCTCTAATGAGTAACCTGCAAGAATGACAAAAGTTCTTGCTTATTCTACTTAGAGAATTCAACCAACCGGAGTCGCCATTGACAGGTTTTACAATCTGCCGGAAACATATGACCGGCGGTCATACATTACGTAATTTATTGTATGGACTGACGTTTATCTGACGGGGCTATATACATATATGTTACATACATTTGAGTATAGTAATAGTATAGTAATAGTCATACATTTGACGTTCCCCTACCCCGCAAAAATCGGCAGACTTTTTTTGTATAGAAAATGGCAGGCATGGCTACTCCAGGTTGAATGCTCTAAGTTATTCTGAGATAACTTACAGATTAATTAGTAGGTAACTGAATTATAAAGCTACTTTCCAAAGTTAATTATTTGCACTTATAGCTAAGTCTAGGCTTCCAAGATATTCGCGAATTTGACTTTCACTGTTCCAAGTTTGCAAAACAATTAGAGAAATCCTAACTACATATTGACGGTGACAACATCACTGATGAAATTGAAAATTAATAGATGCACATAAATTAGGTTAGGTGTTGTTACATGCGTAATGTGCAAATTCTAAAGAGCTGTCGTAAAATGTTCAAAATAATGTTGCTATTGGGTCTGTACAAATCTTTATAAAATCGACTTTTACTTATGTTGTACGAGTAGGTACGAATTTATGAAGCTCTTATGAAATTATTCAAATTGAATTTGCCAAATTCCAAGCTTAGTTTGAATAAAAAAGTTATTGATTTCTCAGTTGTAAATACAAATTTGTACAACGACTATTTTGATCTATGTTTTAGGGGTGACTGGATAGTCGGAATTGTCAAACGATAACTTTTGACAACCGGTTATAACATGTCGCGATTGTTGAGTAGCTTTGTTCTGTTCTTAATACCCACGCACGATTTCAATAAGTAGAACTGGAGTACCTACTTCCTTGATTTATTATTGTATTCTACTAGATGTGACATCTAGAACAAATGTTGTGCGCCATGTTTGGCTGTTGACAGCTATGACTGAATCAATCAGAGTAGTATAGACTTGTAGTGATTTTCACTACAACTTTTGGGACAAAAAAATTCTTAGGGATGTCGTCTCCTGTTACTCAAAGACCTACTAAACCAAAACGGGATATTTCCAATCTTATTTACAAAATTTCTTGAGTTGAATTTCGCCAAAAATGTCAATTTCGTAAAACTAATTTCATTGTAAAGTAAACATGCATATTTACGTCACACCTGGCCATAATGTGAGTTTTATCGCACGCTGCGCGTACGGTAAAACTCGCATTATGGCCAGGTGGAGACGTAAAATTGTGTACTCACCACGGGCAGTAAAACAGAAAGCTCTCTATCGCATATTTACAACCCTTGCCTGCGGCTTGGGTTACAAATACCTGCGATTTCGGGCTTTCTTTTTTTTACAGTCGTAGTATAGACTTGTAGTGATTTTCACTACAACTTTTGGGACAAAAAATTTCTTAGGGATGCCATCTCCTGTTACTCAAAGACCTACTTAATTAAAACAGGATATTTCCAATCTCATTAACAAAATTTCTTGAGTTCAATTTCGCCAAAATGACAATTTCATAAAACTAATTTCATTGTAAAGTAAATAAGCATATTTCTCACCTGCCGATAGTATTAATGCATCTGCCGGGCGTACACAACCCAGGCATGGCTGTGCACTCATCCACATCTCCATATATATCTGGTACCACCATAGAGTCACCGCCACCGTTTCCCCCGCCACCGCCTCCTCCGCCGCCGCCGCTGTGGGTGCCGCCTTGGCCTGGCGGCGTGAGGTTCTCAGGCGTGCAGAGGTCGGCACGTTCTTGGGTTCCTGGTTGAGGGCAGAGCTCGCATTCAGAGCCCCACGCTACGCCGAGTGTGCAGCAACATATCGCTCTAAGAAACAAAAGCAAGTGTTATTTTTTGTTTAGGGTTTCCCACCATCTATCGATGCGGATTCGGCAAAATCCGGTGGAAAAAAGTTTTATGTCGACGCAGTAAGAGCGAAAAAGACGTCGACGCGTCGGCAGGCGTCGGCCGAGCCGATCCGAGCCGAACCGTGTCTTGTTTTTAGCAAATTTATTTAACACTTTAGCTAAGATCGGTGTCAACAGAAAAGTAAATAAAGGTAAACAAATCCATTTACCCTCATTGCATCGCAAAAACGCACTTTAAAAAAAACCGTGGTTTAACTGTCAATTTTATACACATAAACTCCACTTACTCGCACGCGGCACGGAATATGAGCATCGCTAAACGGCCGGACGCGTGTGACGGATTTTTTTTTTATTCGTACCCGCGAACATGTCTACCCACGACGTGTACCCGTTCCGTCCACCCGCGCAAGATATTGGAGGAACTAAATGAAATCGATAAAATTTCCGGGTGCAAAAAAGGCCATGTTGAATATCCAAGGATGAATATTTCTTCAATCATGTGTCAATGGGTCATCTGTCAATTTGTAGAAACAAAACCGAACTTACTTGGTGATCTGAGTAGGCTGGGGCGGCGCGGCGGCGCGCGGCCAGGGCTCCGGCACGCAGCGTCCGCCGACCAGCGAGCGGTAGCACTGGCCTGTGCGACGATCTGTTACAAACACAATAGGCATGATGACACATGTTGAATTATGCAATAAAATTTAGTTTATCGGATACAGAATGATCAATTTATCCTAATAAAGTAAAAATTTATAAATTCAATTGAAATGGCTCAAAGATATCAAGCTGCAAAATTTCTAAATGTTACGATTTTTTAAAGTGCGAAATTAAAAAAAACGATGATGCCATTCGGTTTTTAACATTTTACTGTAAAATATATTGTAAAACAACATATAAACGCAACATTTCACTGTAAAAATAGCAATTTCGTAATTTTTCCATACTTTAAACAGGGCGACTATGTGATCGTGACGTCACTTGTGCACGTCATTTTGTTAGGAGCGTTTTGAGAAACAAATGCCAATCTCGGACTTTAAGTCTAATTTCTGACTTTTGTGTTGCTTTAACGCAATTTTCCCCACGTAGACATTTGATCCTCACAACAAAATGAATCGATTGATACCATACATGAAAAAAATTCACCATGCCTATTGATTATATCACAGATAACCTCAACCACTAGATAGATCATAAGTACAACTCGAGGCCACCACACATCAGCGCTCCCGTACTAATTTAGTATGAGAGTGCGACGAAAAATATACACAAAAATCAAGTTATAGGAACTAACCTAGATTGTTATACTACAAAATGGTGTAGAATACTATAGAGAGAGATGTGCTGTTTGAATCGTTGAAATTAACGAATAAAATTGCGCTTATGTGTGGTGACCCCGTGCTCCTTGTAAAAGCTTAATGATTAGTAGTCTTATATCTTGCATGGGCAATATAGGCCTATTAAAGGAGAACAAGAAGAATCGAATGAATTATTTATTGACAATAGTTCAACGTCAATAATATTTGGAATGCTATTTAAAACGGGGTATTTGTTTAATTGTATTTACCATGTATTCTTTTGTGTAGTTTTTACAATGTTAATGACCATGTTAGCTTAAAATCGTATATATTTGGAATGATTACGTGACTATTCGTACACTTTTTCACTTTTCGATCAGTGACTTAGATAAACAATTGTAATCATGGCTGCAGCCTTCTCTAATGTAGGATATAAACAAATAGAGTCAAATTATACGAAGCAGTTAAATATAAATCAACATATAAACAATACAAAAATAGAAGACGGCAAATATTTGAAAATATGATGAAAGTTTAAAGTAACTTGATGTATTTTGACAGCAGATCCTGGTTAATTAGTTCATGTACTCACCGATGCACATAGTACTGCATCACAGTCCACCGTCTGTGTTAACGCACATACCGGGCGAACAGCGGTTCTATGCATGACGTCATTTCACACATTCGCCGATGCAGTCTGTGCCATCACTGCTGAGCTCGTAACTTGCGTCACAGTCGCAAGTGTACCCGCCGTCTGTGTTGAAGCACACACCGAGCGAACAACAATTCTTTTCATTACATCCTTACTTGTCTACGAACGGTTGCTACACTCACCGATGCAGTCTGTACCGCATCGCTGCTGAGCTTGTATCCTGCGTCACAGTCGCAAGCGTAGCCGCCGTCTGTGTTGACGCACACACCGGGTGAGCAGCGGTTCTCGTCGGCATATTCATGATGCCCTCACATATTACAGCCAACTAACAGTCGCTACACTCACCGATGCAATCTTTGCCGTCGCTGCTGAGCTCGTATCCCGCGTCACAGTCGCAAGTGTACCCGCCGTCTGTGTTGACGCACACACCGGGCGAACAGCGGTTCTCGTCTTCACATTCGTCAATGTCTTCGCAGACGTTTTCAGCGTTGTGTGGAGCGGACGTTCGTCGATAACCTGTGAACAATCGTTGGTTATTTCAGTTATTGTTATTACTACCCACGTTTCTACTCTCTTGTATCACGTTAATCGATATTGGCTAGAGACAGCCTTATTGTTACAGTCGTAATGAAACAGTCTATCAAGCATGTGTCATATCATGTCATCTGTTCCTATCATGGGCTTCTCAGGCGTGCTCGAATGTGCTTGCATAGCCAACTTTTGCAGTGAATGTACGTCCACATTAGTCACATATTATAATTTTATATAGTTGATTGCACGGACTAGATGTCGATTGCTTTGAATTGATCTCGCTTCGTATCGAGATCTATCTATCAAGAATGTATCACTGAAAGCAAAGTGGTCCTAAATTGACTACTATGACTTACCTTCCGGACACGTGCACGTGTAAGACCCCACAGTATTTTCACAAGCGTGCGGGCACGGCGAAGGGTCGGCAGCACACTCGTCCAAGTCTTTACAATGCGTGCCGTCCTCAGCCAAAGTGTAGGCGTAAGGGCACACGCAACGCCAGGACCCCGGTGTGTTGTGGCAGCGGAAGGGACAGCCCGCCATGCCTTCGGCGCATTCGTCGATGTCAACGCAAGTCTGTGTAGAAAGACACCATATTTTAATGAAGATAAATGTGTAATGCAACTTGTATATATGACGCTGCAATTTTTAAAATAAAATATATGTCAAATCTATGTTAAAGTCTCTTAACGTGTAGGGTTGAAAAAAAAGGACGGCAGATACATTTTTTATCTGAAAAGTTTTAATCATTGGGTTGAATTTATATTCAGAAGAAATGATGGTACCTAATTCGTTTTGACATTTGAAGAAAAAATCTTTGAAGCTGTGACTAACATGTTAAGCTTCCACAACTGAACACACGCATACAAAGTACTGCCACTACGAGCCCTCCTAAGGCGAACACTAAAGAAGATTGAAGCGCAGTATTGACTGAAGTTTATGTGGCTCAGTTGATTATGAACCCCGTTCGCAACTTCCCAGTACTGACCTGCTCGGGTCCCTGTATGAAGCCCTGGTTGCAAGTGCACTCGTACTCTCCCGGTCTGTTGGTGCATGTCCCGTTGCCGCAGATACGAGGGTCGACGAGGCATTCGTCTGCGTCCTCGCAAGCCAGTCCAGTAGGGTCCAACTATAAAAAACAACATTTATTTAGGTCGGATAAGACAAACACTGAGTTAAGTCAAACAGTTGTGTGGTATGCCAATACTGTTTGTCATTCACCGGGCAAAAAAACTACGATAGACAAACGTAGTTTTTTTCCCACTTTACCTTACCTATGTAATTTTTCAGACATCAAGCGATACCTTCATCGCCATGTTTGTTTATTATTGCGCTATTTAAATTCTTAGGCCTGATGTGACAGAGAAATATATTTGATAAAGGTACTAAATGCCCACTGTATGGCCAGCCAACTCGTGTTCTTTGATATTAGGTGGCATGTCAAACAAACGCAGCACGTATTTAAGTAATTAAATAAAGCGGAGCGTTAATAGAAGGTGAATAGGTAAATGGGAATTCAGCATTCCTACATTGGCAGTAAATGAAAGCTAAAAACAAGGACGTGTTTCTCAAATCTAAGTATTTTAGAAAGTCTGACATCTATTTAAAAACATTAAGGTAAGGCGAGGTAAGTCAAACACTTGTATGGTATGCCAATACTGTTAGTATTTCCTTGGGGCAAAACTAGGTTTGTGTAGGGGCTCATATTGTGTAATCTACGTAAGACTATGTTGAATAACACCTTGAAAGGAATAAACATACTTACCCACTAATAAAAATATCTAAACTTAGATATTTGTTTTAAAAAAATATGTATGTTTAAACAATTATCGTTTATATGTATTAAGGAACAATTTTATAATATAAGTGTTTTTCTCTAGCACCACCTGTTTCTTATACGTAACGATAAATATCGGTTGGAGTTGCATATAATTTAATTTGTTAATCTACTTATATACTATGTTTTGGTTTACTAAATCTACAATTTAAGAACCTATCGTGTTAAATGTAAAAATAATTCTAGATAAATAAATAAAATAAAATAATGATATAAAGACAAACCTGGTAACCATCAGGGCATTCGCAGCGGAAAGAGCCGTCTGTGTTAATGCAGCGTCCTCCGCGGCAGATGTCCGGGCGGACCTCGCACTCGTTCAGATCCTGGACGTACTCACATTTATTATCGAACATCGAACACACATTAAGTAGATATTATTACATTGTTAATAAATACCTACGGAGTGAACCATATAACGGGCCGTACTTAATTTAGACGTCAAATTTTAAAATGAATTATTGAGCAAGTATCTTTTGACTTAAGAGTAAGTTAGCTGTCAACGCTAAAATCATAGTTTGATAGAAATTCCTAATAAACAGTGTATGTGATGAAAATACTTATTTTTATAAGTTATACTTAGTCCAGGGGCCGTATTCTTTAAAGCAAGAGTGAATAGGCTGAACCAGTGAGCTCCATCTTAGGCTGTCTTCACTTCCCATAAGGTGAGACTGAATCCACCAGACAATCGCTGGTCCACACCAGACCATCGCTGGCCAGTCTCATAATAAAAAATAATAAAATTTTAACTTTAAAACAGTAACGTATTTAATGTGGGACACGATCCAACTCCAATGCATTAACTAATATAATACAGCTAACGGCCACACGCCTCAATCAGAGTTGCTTGAATATTATTCTGATGCATCTACAATACAACTCCAATATTGGTTGATTATTTTTTGTGTGTTGGATTTGTGTTGGAGATAAATAGTGTTTTTAATGTATTGTTTATTTTAAAGTTAGAATACGCCACTAGACGTTATGTCTTCAAAATATATATGGTCGCATCAAAATACTCATATCTCACCTGAGTGATGTTGGGACGGCCCATGCCTCCCTGGCAAATTCGTAAGAACTCGGCTGATTCGGGCGACGGGCATCGCTCACATCTTCTACCCCATGCCTTACCTACAATGAAATAATATATATATAACAAGTCATTTTAAAATAATGCTTAGCTGTAATTAAACGTCTTGTAAAACGAAATCCTAATCAACAGATTCCCGAGTCACAAAACAAGACAAGTAGGTCAATTGCTTGAATCTGAACGTTTTGGCATGGAGCTGAATGGGTCGCTAAAACTCAAGCTCGTTAACGTCTTCATTTATAATAGCCGTATACAAGTTCCCAAGCCGGCTTATTGTCACTCCCAATATGAAGCTTTATGCGGCATTTCCTCATTGTAATAACTAGTAGTCCGCCTCGTACTGAGAACTCGCAAACGACGACGAATTACTTGCAAACGAGAATACCAATATAACAAGACCCTTCTGAAGATTTTTTTTACCGTCTATCTCCACCCCTTTATCGATCCTGTTCATATGCGAACGCTCAAATTGTATTGACCTCTACTACAACCCCAACAAATTTCATATATATCAGAAGAACGTTACTAAAGTTATCGCGGAACCACTATTCAAAATCAAAAAGCCATCGAAATGCACAGACGTCTAGGTAGCCGAGGTTTTTTGTAAGAACTTCATTTCGCTTACGCTCCGCTCGTTCGATAACTCCGAACTTTTCGAACACAGCAGATCCTCTTAAACATTGTGTTTGGCCGATTTGGTACCAGGATAGCATACCGTCGGAGCAGCAGCACTCGAGCCTCGCTTACGCTCCGCTCGTTCGATAACTCCGCGCTTTTCGATCACAGCAGATCCTCTTAAACATTGTGTTTGGCCAACTTGGTACCAGGATAGCATACCGTCGGAGCAGCAGCACTCGGGCGTCGCTTACGCTCCGCTCGTTCGATAACTCCGCATTTTTCGAACACAGCAGATCCTCTTAAACATTGTGTTTGGCCAACTTGGTACCAGGATAGCATACCGTCGGAGCAGCAGCACTCGGGCCGCGACAGCTGCAGCGGGCGCGCACGGTGGCAGCGCCCGGCGCTCCAGTCGTCATAGCACAGCTCCTTGCGCTCGTCCACGCAGATCGCCAGCTCTTCGTAGAAGCTCCAGCCTTCGGGGCACTCGCACCGGTAACTACGAAACAATTTTATTTCATTTTTACAGTAACACTACAAATATGGCAGGGTCGCTATGTGGCAACAAGTATTGAAAGAACAAATTTTGCTACAATAACCAAATAGTAGACACTGAACTTGGCAGCTGCACTGTCCCATCTGGACCTCGCAGCAGTCACAGGATTTTCTTCATGTGCATTCCCACTACTACTACCTGAGATAATAAATGTCTATCTATATCCAGTGACATGTAGCCATACAATAAATAACTATCCCAGAAATGCAAATGTCAGTGGTACGCGGCGGATTCGCCTAATTCTAATTTTGAATTTGAATTTTAAACTACAACTAACTGCTACCCCTGTCATACGAGTGCGTATGTACCGCTTACTCGCGCATTGTGGTTTTAATTTAGAAGATGTCATAAGCGTGAAGACCTTCAACGTAACCCATGTGGCTGTAAGCCACACGTATTATTATGGAACTCTATTGCTTAGGTAATAAGAGTAATAATAGCTAGCTAGGAAATAATTTTACCCGCCATTGAAGTTGTGACAGTCCCCGCCGGCGCACACGTCCTGTATTTCGCGGCACTCGTCTCGGTCCACGCAACGCTTGTTGACCAACCGCCATCCCTTACCACAGGAGCACTCGTAACTAGGGGATAAAATCATTTTAAAGAAAAAAGAACCGATTTCACCTAGACTACTCTTACTTTACCAAGATTAAAGAACTACTGTAAACAATATTCAAATCACATAGGTGTACCTATAATATTTAAAGAGTTCCCTCGATTTATCCAGGATTCCATCATCAGATCCTGACCTGATGTCAATGGGACCAACTGTCAAGTATACGCTTTCAAATAAAGAACAATTTTCTACATCGGCCTAGCTGTGTTCGAATAATCGGTGAACATACTTTAAAAAAAAATCTAAAACATAACAACGAATTCCTGATCCTGACCCTGACGAATTGAGAACCTATTCCTTTTTGAAGTCAGTTGAAAAAATAATAAGCTTGTGATTTAAAATAGCGGTATGATTTTATAATGTCACATAATAAGAAGAACTAGGTAATGTCACTATAAATTCAAAAAAGATTTATTTCAATCGCACTTTAAAAATAGTAAAACATTTCTTTAATAAATTTAAAACGTAATTAAAGTCAAACACCATCCGTACAATCCAAAAAATGTTATACTCAGGTGTCCATACTGACCTGCCCATAGTGTTAGTGCAAGACGGCTCGCCCTCACGTCCGCAAGGGTCTGGCGTCTCAGCGCATTCGTCTACATCGCGACAGTTGCGGCCGTCACCAGTCAGAGCGTAACCGGGGGAGCACTCGCAGCGGAAAGAACCGATTGTGTTGCGGCAACGGCCGTTACGGCATACCATGCCTCCTTCCCGGCACTCGTTGACATCTGGGCACATAAGATCAAGTTCGCAAATATTATAAAAACTAATTACATCCCGCTCAAGCTTCAAAATATCCATTAACCTAACTCTAGTCAGGACCCGGAGTATGTCCTAAAACTACAGCCAAGACCACCACAAGAGTGCGGTGGAGATACTGCGATCGCCAACCCGCATGCCAAGCGTGGCGATTACGGCATTCACCCCCCATGGAAAAAACACAAAAACCACGGCCCCGAGTGTCCGGCGACCCCCGGTGCCCTGGTTATGCTAGCGGCCAGGGTACTAGCGGGGTCAGGGGTGCTAAGAATCTCCGGCGAAGATCCGGCTACCACCACCGATGACTTCTGGCCCTGGCAACATATAACACGCGTACACTGCGGACCGACGAAAAGATAGTGGAACTGGAGGAAGGATTGAGCAAGTTGCGTTGGGATGTCATAGGGTTATCTGAAGTCCGAAGAGAGGGGGAGGAAACGATAATCCTAAAGTCCGGCAACTTGCTTTATTTCCGGGAGGGCGACCAACAGTCCCAGGGAGGTGTCGGGTTCATCGTCCATAAGTCCCTCGTGAACAACGTGGTGAAGATCGTGAGTGTGTCGACTAGGGTGGCGTAGCTTATACTCAGAGTATCCAAGAGGTACTCGTTGAAGGTCATACAGGTGTATGCGCCGACTTCGGCACACTCCGATGACGAGGTGGAGGCTATGTATGAAGATATATCGAAGGCCATGCATAGCTCCAAAACCTACTTCACCGTTGTTATGGGGGACTTCAACGCGAAACTGGACAAGAGAGATGGTGAAGAGCTGAGAGTGGGGCAATTTGGATTTGGAAGTCGGAACCACTGGGGCCAACTACTGGCCGGCTTCTTGGAGAAGGAGGGACTCTACATGATGAACTCCTTCTTCAAGAAACGTGAGCACAGGAAGTGGACCTGGATGAGTCCCGACGGTGCAACTAAAAACGAGATTGACTTCATCATGTCGACGAAGAAGCATATATTCAATGATGTCTCTGTGATCAATACGGTTAAAACCGGAAGTGATCACCGTCTGGTGAGAGGCACATTGAATATATGTGTTAAGCTAGAGCGTTCTCGACTGATGAAGTCTACGCTCCGTCCAGCAGCACTTCAAATCCAAAACCCTGAGAGCTTCCAGCTGGAACTCCAAAACCGTTTCGATTGTCTCGACAATGAGGACGAATTCAACGACGGGTTTGTGGAAGCTGTCCATAGTACTGGGTCTAAGTTTTTTAAGGCCCAGCGGAGCAACAGAACCAAAAGGCTCTCTGACTCCACTCAGAAACTCATCGAGGAAAGGAGAGAAATGGTTCTGCAATCCTTAGCAGATGCGTCATTATACCGGCAGCTCAATAAACGGATCTCTAAGTCCCTTACCCGTGATTTGCGCCAATTCAATACAAATCGTATTGAAGAGGCCATTGAGCAGAATAAGGGCTCTAAAGTTTTCGCAAGAGATTTGTCTATTGGGCAGAGCCAGCTCGCCAAATTAAAAACTGAGGATGGTAGAATCGTTTCATCCAGACTCGAGCTTCTGGGGGAGATAGAGGACTTTTATGGACCGCTATACACATCAACTAGCAGACCTGAAGTTGATCTGGCAGAAGACCCTAGAGCTAGACTGACCCGACATTATACCGAAGACATCCCGGACATCAGCCTGTACGAGATTAGAATGGCTCTTAAACAGCTCAAAAACAATAAGGCACCTGGTGAAGACGGAATCACAGCCGAACTTCTGAAGGCAGGTGGTAAACCGGTCCTTATGGCCCTTCAGAAGTTGTTCGACTCCGTTTTACTAGAAGGGAGAACGCCTAAGGCATGGAACAGAGGTATGGTGGTATTGTTCTTCAAAAAGGGTGATAACGCGTTACTGAAGAACTACCGACCTATTTCACTTGTGAGCCATGTCTATAAGCTGTTTTCAAGAGTCATTACGAACCGTCTCGCACGCAGGCTAGATGACTTCCAGCCTCCCGAACAAGCCGGTTTCCGAAGAGGCTTTAGTACCGTAGACCACATCCATACACTCCGTCAGGTTATACAGAAGACTGAGGAGTATAACCTGCCCCTCTGCTTAGCGTTCGTGGACTACGAGAAAGCCTTCGACTCGATCGAAACCTGGGCTGTACTACAATCTCTCCAGAGGTGCCAAGTTTCTACGAGAACGCCACTATGTCAGTCCGACTCCAGTACCAGAACTCGAGGCCTATTCCGTTGCAGCGGGGAGTCAGGCAAGGAGATGTTATTTCTCCTAAACTGTTTACCGCTGCACTGGAGGATGTTTTCAAGACTCTGGACTGGAGAAGGCTAGGCATCAACATAAACGGCGAGTACATCACTCACCTTCGGTTTGCTGACGATATAGTAGTCTTGGCTGAGACCATGGAGGATTTGAGTACGATGCTCGATGACCTCAGTAAAGCCTCCGAGCGAGTTGGTCTAAAGATGAACATGGATAAGACGAAGATCATGTCAAATACCCATGTAGCACCAACTCCCGTTACAATCGGAGACTTTACACTCGAAGTTGTGGACGATTATATATACTTAGGACATACTGTCCAGTTAGGTAGATCCAACTTCGAGAAAGAGGTCAATCGACGAATCCGACTCGGTTGGGCAGCGTTCGGGAAGCTACGGCACATCTTTTTGTCCAATATTCCGCAGTGTCTCAAGACGAAAGTCTTTGACCAGTGTGTGTTGCCAGTGATGACATATGGTACTGAAACGTGGTCGCTTACAATGGGCCTCATAAGAAAGCTCAAAGTCACCCAAAGGGCAATGGAGAGGGCTATGGTTGGAGTCTCTCTGCGTGATCGCATCAGAAATGAGGCCATCCGCAGCAGAACCAAAGTAACCGATATAGCCCTCCGAATCGCTAAACTAAAGTGGCAGTGGGCGGGGCACATTGCTCGTTGAACCGATGGCCGTTGGAGCGGAAAGGTTCTCGAGTGGCGACCACGAACCGGAAGGCGCAACGTGGGTAGACCCCCCGCAAGGTGGACTGATGACCTGGTGAAGGTCGCGGGAGTCCGCTGGATGCGGGTGGCGCAGGACCGGTCATTGTGGCACTCTTTGGGGGAGGCTTATGTCCAGCAGTGGACGTCTTTCGGCTGATATGATGATGATGATGAGTCAGGAAGAACAAAATTTGTTGATATCCTGGTCACGGCACCAAATTGTAACAGAATTATCTTCAGATGAGTCATAAAAAATTATTCGATCTAATTATAATCAGTAAAAATCATTTAGAAACTCACCTATGCAGTCGTTGTTGGCTCCAGGCTTGAAGCCCGCATCACAATGGCACGTATACGAGCCAGGAAGGTTCTCACAGGTGCCGTTGCGACACATCGGGCGCGGGCGCGCGCACTCGTCCACGTCTCGGCATGCTCCGTCACGTAGCGTATAGCCAGGTCGACATTCGCATCTTAAAATATATGCGAAATGTTATAGTAATGTAGTTGGCATTTTATTTGATGTAAAAGTATGCCAACTTGGAACCGGCGTACGATTTTATTCCGGTGGGTTTAGAAACAGCGGGGCCGAGGTGTTCGGAGGCTAAAGGGCTGATCAAGGACCTGGGGCGGCGTTTGCGCGAGTGAGGGGGCGATTCCCGTTCCGGCTCCTAACCTAGTCCAACAAATATCGCTTGCCATCCAGCGCGAGAATGACGCTAGCATGTTTGGGACGTTTGAACTGACTGGGTGAGGGTCGAAGTGGGGTGTAGTTTAGATTTTGACTTAGCATAGGTTTTTGTTAATTTAGTTAGATTTTTATTGTACCTAGTTTTAAGTTGACTGATGAAGATGTATTTTTATTTGAATTGTGACAAATGACAAAAGTTTGAAATCTCCCATGTTTGTAATATTTTCCGGCACCTATTACCTTCTTTTAATCTCCGTTTGGTCCGACGGTTAACTGGTAAATAATGTCTGTTGGCATTAAGTTTGCCTTTTCTACTTTTTTTAGTGTCCAATTAAGTTTAAATAAATAAATAGCCATCTTATAAGTAGCTAAAAAAACTCATTTGTATGTAATACACAAATTAAACAGGAACATGGATCCAACGAACTGTCTCTAACCTGAAACAGCTAATCGTGTTCCGAAAGTCATCATGGCAGACCACGATGGATGGCATATGTAGAGGGTGGAAGACATCCAGTATCCAGATGGACAGTGGCTCTCATAAAGTCCTAGCGGGTTTACACATTGGGGAAGTCAACGTCAGGGTGTCGAGATAGTGCCGCTGGTATTGTAACTGACCTGAAGGAGCCGATCGTGTTCCGACAGTCACCATGCTCGCAGACTCGGGTGTCGGCGCATTCATCGATATCCTCGCAAGTGTCGAGGGTGGAAGACAACCGATAACCAGGCGGACAGCGGCATTCATAGGCTCCTGGTAAGTTGACACATTGCGCCATTCCTCGGCAGGGAGTCGAGATTGTGCCACATTCGTCCACGTCACGGCACTGGTGGGAAGTTGAGTCGTATTCGTAACTGGAATAAAAAAAAAATTGTGATTGAGTTGTTTTGAAATAGTCAATTTCAAATAAGTTGCTACTCTTTTTTAAGGACAGGTTCCAAATAACTCATACTGTATGGAGCGAGCACTAATTCTACATTTTACTGATCGTCTTTTTTTTCACACGGTGTATTCTTATCTCAAAAACAGCATTTCATTTCTATTTCTATAATTTTCATCCCCTGTTTGGTCGGTGAAAACTGTGCGAGCTCACTCACGGTAAATAATAATGCAATGCTATAGGTTGATTAGGTAGACATATTGTATTAGTGTTAATGTGATTTAATTCTTCTTTAGTTATAATTTATTTTTTATGTAACTCTATGGACATCTGGTCTGAAATAAACGATTTTAATTTTAATTCGAATAAGTAGAGAATCGGCAATTTTCTCCGAACATTTTGAGAGTGACATACAAAAAAATCTGTCGTTCACAATCGGATCCCAATATACCTCAGGGAAAAGAGTAACATCAGGTGCGAGAGTCTATTATATTAAAACAGAAAATAAAAAAATCAACTCACCCGTGGTCGCATAAGCACGTAAATCCAACAGGCGTATCCACACATCGTCCAGGCTTGCAAAGCTGCGGCATAATCGAGCACTCGTCGATAGGTTTCGTCTCATTATTAGTCGGATCCCTGTAGTTCCCGGGCTCGGCACCACAGAACAGCGAATGTTCTCGAGAGTTCTTTTCCGGGCAGGCTTCGCAAGGTTCTCCCCAGGCTCGGCCGACGGAGCAACAGCAGAGGTATTTGGTTTGGGGAACGCCGACGGCGGAGGAGCAGCGCTCGGTGTCTGGGTCCCAATCCATATAGCATTGCCGTTGGCGGACGTCGACGCATTCCTCTGAAAAGGTTACAAACGAGCGATACGTAAGCGAAGTAAAGACAACTTCGGACACAACCTAGGCTGGCTAGACGACTGTGCATTTTGATGGCTTTTTTGATTTTGAACTAGTTCCGCGATAACTTTAGTAACGTTTTTCTGATTTTTTTTTTTTGGGGTTGTAGTAGACCTCAATACAATTTGAGAGTTCGTTTATGAGCAGGATCGATCAAGGAGATATGGAGCTCAAAGGCTCGAAACAATCATCATTAGGGTCTTGTTATATTGGTCAACTCGTTTGCTAGGAAATCGCGAGTTCTCTGTTCGAGCCCGATTACTAGTATTATTTAACTTAAAAGTGTGGGATTCACATAAAGCGACCTTATGTGGCAAGTCTCGTCTCTCAAGTTAGACGAATTTGAAGTAGTTAAATTCCAGTTTTAAATGTACTTTGAGTTAGGTGTTCAAAATGATCTTTACGTCACTCCTTGCGGTAAGTGATATTTACTGCCCGTGCTGCAGCGGCAAATCTCACTTCACACACTACACCCAGGAGAAGACACAAATGCCCGCTTTCTGAGCCGATCTTTACTTTAACGCCTGAGTGCGTAATGTACCTTTTCACACCACCTGCTCGACAATGCCAAATTATATATCATGCAAACCTCACCGAAAGCAAATCATTATAGCCCTTGGCTTTAGCCGGGTTATAATGTTGTACTAAATCTCATTATAACCCGCTGGTTAATAATGTGATTTCACTTCCCATAGTTCTTATTGTTATGTGCTTAAAGTCTAATTTGGTAAAGTCCGCACGGTGCACAGCCCCGCGACGCCACCCGGGGCCGGCGCCGCCGCGTCGAACTGATTTGAAAATCGAATTTATTCGGAAAATCGTGCTGGCCACCTTTTTTAAATACCTAAAACAAATGCCGCGAGTGTCATAAGACGCTGCAGTATACGGAGTAAAACTGCAGGTTCTATAAAAATTGAAGATAAAATTTGAATAAAATGGACTAATGTATCAAGAATAAATTTTTAGGGTTCCGTAGCCAAATGGCAAAAAACGGAACCCTTATGGATTCGTCATGTCTGTCTGTATGTCTGTCCATCCGTATGTCACAGCCATTTTACTCGGAAACTATACGACGTATCTGAATAAAATTTACACATAAGGTGTATTTTGTATGGGGGGGGCGCTCCATACATGTAACTATTTTTTTTGACTAAATATCAACATGTGACACATCAATGATAGGTCTTTAAAAATAACATTGAGGTTTCTTTGACCATTTTGTGATTAAGTGAATATTTTCTGAAATAATCGCTTCGAAAGTCAGAAAAATTGTGCCCCCCCCCCCCTGTAACTTTTGAACCGTAACTCCAAAAATATGAAAAAAATTGAGGAGATGCGTCTTATCATATACTTTCTACGCAAATTGTTTTGAACATTATCGGTTTAGCTATTTTTGAGTTATCTCCAAAAAACCATAGGCACCAGATACGACCTTTTGGTATTAGTTTGGTTCCATTGAAGGTACGGAACCCTCCTATGTGTGGTCCGACACGCACTTGGCCGGTTTTTACTTTTGATTTACTTTAATAAAAATCTGTTTCTAGTAGCCTTAGCTATTTTATTGTCTCGCAAGAGGTGAGAAAAGTAGAGTATACTCCTCGGGGATAAAGCTGTTTTTGTCACGGGCGCGCTTGAACCCCTCACTGCACTCAGGACTCAGTCTTAATTCCCTCGCTTCGCTCGGGAATTAACTCATAAACCCCTCGCTACGCTCGGGATTAAAATCTGGAGTCCTTCGTTACGTTCAGGATTCAATATTGCGCCCGTGACATAAAACAGTGCTTTATCCCCTTGGTGTACAATCTACTATTTTTTTTATTAGCCTATTTGGTGTCCCACTGCTGGTCAAAGGCCTCTTTCCCCATTCGACTCTGTTGGTTGACAAATTCGACCACTCTTTACAGAATGCGTCCAAGTCATCCCGCCATCTCTTTTTTGGTTTGCCTCTGCCCCGGCAGCCATCCTGTGGGACCCACTCGGTACAACCTACTGTTATAGTTAAGACAATAAGAGCGTGTGAAGGTAACTTTGAACACTATATTCGCTAAGCCTTCTTCTACTGCTGTAGTACCTCAAGATCAACGTATGACGTGTTCCACTTACTTCCACTAGGCATGGCGACGTATCCCTCCGGGCACAGGCACACATACGACCCAGGCAGATTTCTGCACACCCCCGGCCCGCATATCTCCGGCTCCAGGCACTCATCGATATCTTCACATTTCCTCTGGTCATGAGCTAACGCCCAACCCTCGCCGCACGCGCATACGAAGGAACCGAACGTGTTGGTGCATGTTCCGTGCTCGCATAGCGAGGGGTGTTGCGCGCACTCGTCGATGTCAGATAGTGTCACGACGTATGATGGCTGAAATGGGATAGATTCAGTTAGCATTGCATTTCCTATTAATATACCCATCATACAAAATTGTGTGCGATACGTTGATTATACAAGCCGTTTTGTCCGGGTCATTGTACTAGATAACGCTCAAAGGCCGCACTGCACTAGACTTTAGCAATAGATGCAAAATAATCTCTAAAGATTTCGATAATCCGAGCCACCAGCATGTGTATCCGTGGGACACGGCACGGATTCAAATCCATCCAACATTTCTTCGGTTTCAATGACGGTGCGGCCCTCCCCAACCCGTCTACCTCTACCCTGTACTAGTGACGTTTCCTTGTTGTTGGCCATTCTATTTTTTATAATTTTACATTTTTATAAATAAATGAGATGAAAAAAAAAATCTCTAACGATGAAGGACGTTAAAAGCTTAATTGGTCCTTTACATTTTTTTGGCGCATCAAATAAAATTGCAGTTTCTCACGGCAATGGTTTCGTTTCCACATTTATTTATTTATTTAAACTGTATTGCATTGGACATACTAAAAGTACGACTGCCGAACTTAATGTCTTTAAGGCATTCTCTACCAATCAACCATTGAGCTAAAAAGAAACATTAGTTGGGTGTATGTACAATTCACAAAGACAATAGTTCATATTCTTATCTGAAAATTAGGTGTATCCCTTACCGGTTCTAGTACGGGTTGGTATCCAGGACCACCGGGGCAGAGTTGTCGGTAAGCTTCAGATCCTGGTTCCGGACAAAGGTCACAGTATTTTCCCCAAGCAGCGCCTACAACACATTAAATATTCATTCATCTATTTAACAGTGTTTTATCGAGAAGAAATAGAATGACTAAAGAAACTTAATGCCCAGTTTATTTTCGGCAAAATTTTAGGTACATATTAACGGCCTCCTAGCCCAGTCAGTAGTGACACTGCCTACGAAGCAGGAGGTCCCGGGTTCGAATCCTGGTAAGGGCATTTATTTGTGTCTTTATCACAGATATTTGTACCTGAGTTATGGATGTTTTCTATGTATTTAAGTATTTATCAATATGTATCTATTATATATATCGTCGTCTAGTACCCACAACACAAGCCTTATTGAGCTTACTGTGGGACTAGGTCAGTTTGTGTAAGATTGTCCTATAATATTTATTTATTTATTTTATATTGTAAAAGTATAAAGCACCTACTTAAACAAATTTACCTCTCAGCTATGGGAAGGTCGTCATGGGATTCTAATACACTTAGGAGATGCCTGAGGTGTAACCGATTTGGCGCTTCTACGTCAACCTGTACAGTCAACGTTGAAAGATATGATTACACTTTTGCACCTTATTACAAAGGAGTAAGGTTCAATGTTGTAAAGATATCTTTGACGTCTTACTGGCAACCATGACAAAAAAATGGATATTTTATTTGACCAGTCGATAGCTATTTTGTAAGTGGTTTTCCTGCCTTAAATATGGCAGTAATGATTATTGATCTTACCAACAGAACAGCAGCATGCAGCCATAGTTCCATCTTCGGAGAGTTCATCACCGTTAAGACAATGTTCGGTGCCCGACCGAAGATCCACTCTGCCGTAGCAGCGCGCTTTCCGAGAGTCTGTCAACATGCAAAAATACAAATTATGTGAGTTTTGAGAATGAGTGAAATTCGTGTGAGTTGAATTCATCTTTCACTTGTCCATACGGGTTAGGTGCAACAGCATAGCCTCCAAGGGAAGCGGTTCCATCCGAGACCAACTCGCAGTTAGGCGGGCACCGGAATATGTAAGATTCCTCCGTGTTCATACAAGTACCGCAGTCGCTTGACTAAATTAATAGTTGGGCGCCACTGAAATAACTAAACGCTTAAAGCAAGCGGTGCCATCCGAGACCAACTCGCAGTTGGTCGGGCACCGGAATATGTAAGATTCCTCCGTGTTCATACAAGTACCGCAGTCGCTTGACTAAATTAATAGTTGGGTGCCACTGAAATAACTAAACACTTACCAAAGCAAGCGGTGCCATCCGAGACCAACTCGTAGTTGGGCGGGCACCGGCAGATGTAAGATCCATCCGTGTTGATGCAAGTGCCGTACTGGCATGACTGCGGCGACTTGCACTCGTCCACGTCCGTGCAGTTGAAGCCAGGCATCACTGGAATATCAATACAGTTTCAAATTACTGGTATACAAAAATAGGCATGAAGCAACCTTAAGGCAGATTATGAGGCAGAACTATAATATAAGTAAATTATAATTATCAATAAAATAAATATTCCTAAATAATCAAAACAATTTCATATTTTTATTCATAAAAGAAACTTGAACTCTAGAGACGATGACTCCTACAACGTGACGCGGTCATTATACAAAATTATACAAAGCCTCTTCAGTACCTTTTAAACATTCCATTAAAAGTACCTGATTTGAATAGCCCGTCCAATCCCTTATTGCAAAAATTAAATACACAATCATTTTATTTTTATTTATTTATTTTATAAGTACATTATCAGAAGAACACCATCAAAACTTTCTTGTGTAGAAGAATTTTATTTGAGCACAAAACTTATGAGAATATCGAATAGGAAAAAGTCGCAAAATATGAACCCAAAAATTATAAATGTAATATTTTTTATCTACACCAATATCATAAATCCTCTATTCCGCGTTCGGGAACCGCATGTAATTACCATCATTACTGCAACCAGTAACGTAATATCAGTGACGTGTGATTAAAACGTATGAAAATTCATTACCTACGGTAATATGCCCTCCTCTCAGCCTGCCGGCACGCGCCCGCGCGACCGCCGGCACAATCGAGTTGGCCATGGCGGTACAATGTCGGTCATTCTAATGGTTTCCGAACACTTCATTTAGGATTTATAATATGTATGTAGATAAAGGCGTGTATGCAACTGTACGTAATTAGGCCTTATTACGTAACAGTTACATAAACTACTATTAGTATCTATTTAGTAAAATATAAAAAGATAAAAGATATTTATTCTTCAATTTAGGCACATTACAATGCACTTATGAACGTCAGAGAAAGAAATAACTACCGCCGGTTCTAACTCTACACCTCTGACCCGAGAAGTATTATGACCGGCAAGAAACTCGGCGGGACTTATTTTTTCAAAACAGTAATACAGTAATATTATATCTTAAAGATACACAACAATGCGTAGTTCTATAAGAAGACATATCAAAACAGCTTGAGAGACATACAATGTACGTATTGTTAAATACAAATAAAATAATAATAATAAAATCCAAATCTGGTTGCTTCACAAAACGTTTGATATGCTTTCCTATCTGAACTGTGTCCTCTAAAAAATACTTACAGTCATCCACGCTGTCGGACTGGTATCCCTTGTCGCAGATGCACTTGAACATGCCGTATGTGTTCACGCAGCGACCGAACACGCACACGTTGTCGAACGTGGCGCACTCGTCCATATCTATAACAATACAGTATTGAAATTTGGTAACCTTTCTTATATTGTGTGGAATGGTATCTAATTACTTACTAGAATAGAATTTATTGCATTAAAACTGTATTAATCAATGACTAAACAGTACATTTCCAAGGCCCTTAGCAGCAGTAAACGGGCTATATTAATATGTGGAAAGTACTCTCATATTATCTTTCTTGTTTATGCAGGCGTTTACAGATATACTTCGACCATACCTTTGGCCATTCAAAGCATATATGCAAGTACTCAAAAGCTTGGCCCATCATTTCCACGTAACAAATGATGGATTCCATTTGTAGCGGTTTTAATTCACGACTTAAACTTCATGCCTTGCGAAAATCAAATGTGTCTGAAACCATTATTATAAAAAGTTACCGAGACAAGAAGTGGCGTCGGGCGACTTGGTGAATCCGACGTCACAGTCGCACTCGTAGCTGCCGGGCATGTTCGAGCAGTGCCCGTTCTCGCACAACGTGGGGTCGTTCTCGCACTCGTCGATATCCGTACACGTGTAACTGTCAATATTGAGGTCATTAGTAAGAATGCTGTAATGTCAAGGTACATTTTAAATCTTGATTCTAATGTATAAAGCGGAGAAATGCCATACAAATCCGTCTCATCATCAGCCCTTTATCGCCCACTGCTGAGCATAGGCCTCTCTTCGTGTACGCCACTTGTCCGGGTCTTGTGACAATTTCATCCAGAAGTGACCCGCGACCTTCCGAATGTCGTCTACCCAACGAGCCAACGGACATACGTTACAAATCCGTCTCGTATCTGTTTATCACTGTTGATTAATTATGAGGTAACTATTGATGATGATACTCGTAGTAATGATGACTCGCAAATTACAATGTTAACAGAAACAACGTTGATGACGCAAATTATGAAACAAAAAAATGGTCACGAACGACGGCTCAAACAATGAAGAAAAATAAAAATACTGACCCATCTCCCTTATAACCCGTATCGCAAAGGCATACGAAAGAGCCATCTGTGTTGCGACAGGTCGCGTGTGGATGACAACCACCGTTGTTGGTCAAGCATTCGTCGACGTCTTCACACTCACTACCGTCACCACGCCAGCCTTCCCTGCAGCGGCATTGGAATGAGCCCTGCCGACCAATAATTGTGTAGTATTATTCCGTTTTGCCTATTCGTACATATATTTTTACTTTAATGTATTGGATATTCTGTGATATGTTTAAATGAACTGAAATATTAATTATATCACTGTATGTATATACTCCTTTGAATACACAGTATGGGCAATACGAATTCAGAAGAATGCCTTTTGGTTTTCAGCAAACATTTTGGTCATTATGACTTTAGAAGATTACCCTTTGGTCTGCAAGCAGTGAAAGTTTTTGAACTGATACTATAACTTACGGGTAAATTAACGCAGTCGGCGCTAGGGTGACAGTCGCACGTGCCAAGCTCACATTCATCGTCATCAGTACACGCCGGTCCTTGTTCCGGTTTCACGCTGTAGCCGTCCGGGCAGCGGCACACAAAGCTGCCGATGGTGTTGCGACATTCGCCCGCTCCGCATAGATCTGGATTCTGCGTCAAATAGTTAGGTAAAAAAAAATATTACAATAAATATTTTCGATTGCAGTTTATGAAATAAATTTGAGACGATATGTTAAGTGTTGTGTGTGGTGATGCTAGAGTAAGCAGTGGAGCCTCACGTCAGCACACTCGTCGACGTCCAGGCACGTGGGCCGGGCGCGGTCGGGCGCGGGCAGTAGCCCCTCGCCACACGCGCACACGTAGCCGCCCGGCGTGTTGTGTGTGGTGATGCTAGAGTAAGCATTGGCGCCTCACGTCAGCACACTCGTCGACGTCCAGGCACGTGGGCCGGGCGCGGGCAGCAGCCCCTCGCCGCACGCGCACACGTAGCCGCCCGGCGTGTTGTGTGTGGTGATGCTAGAGTAAGCAGTGGAGCCTCACGTCAGCACACTCGTCGACGTCAGGCACGTAAGCCGGGCGCGGTCGGGTGCGGGCAGCAGCCCCTCGCCACACGCGCACACGTAGCCGCCCGGCGTGTTGTGTGTGATGATGCTAGAGTAAGCATTGGAGCCTCACGTCAGCACACTCGTCGACGTCCAGGCACGTGGGCCGGGCGCGGTCGGGCGCGGGCAGCAGCCCCTCGCCGCACGCGCACACGTAGCCGCCCGGCGTGTTGTGTGTGGTGATGCTAGAGTAAGCATTGGAGCCTCACGTCAGCACACTCGTCGACGTCCAGGCACGTGGGCCGGGCGCGGTCGGGCGCGGGCAGCAGCCCCGCGCCGCACGCGCACACGTAGCCGCCCGGCGTGTTGTGTGTGGTGATGCTAGAGTAAGCATTGGAGCCTCACGTCAGCACACTCGTCGACGTCCAGGCACGTGGGCCGGGCGCGGTCGGGCGCGGGCAGCAGCCCCTCGCCGCACGCGCACACGTAGCCGCCCGGCGTGTTGTGTGTGGTGATGCTAGAGTAAGCATTGGAGCCTCACGTCAGCACACTCGTCGACATCCAGGCACGTGGGCCGGGCGCGGTCGGGCGCGGGCAGCAGCCCCTCGCCGCACGCGCACACGTAGCCGCCCGGCGTGTTGTGTGTGGTGATGCTAGAGTAAGCATTGGAGCCTCACGTCAGCACACTCGTCGACGTCCAGGCACGTGGGCCGGGCGCGGTCGGGCGCGGGCAGCAGCCCCTCGCCGCACGCGCACACGTAGCCGCCCGGCGTGTTGTGTGTGGTGATGCTAGAGTAAGCATTGGAGCCTCACGTCAGCACACTCGTCGACGTCCAGGCACGTGGGCCGGGCGCGGTCGGGCGCCGGCAGCAGCCCCTCGCCGCACGCGCACACGTAGCCGCCCGGCGTGTTGTGTGTGGTGATGCTAGAGTAAGCATTGGAGCCTCACGTCAGCACACTCGTCGACGTCCAGGCACGTGGGCCGGGCGCGGTCGGGCGCGGGCAGCAGCCCCTCGCCGCACGCGCACACGTAGCCGCCCGGCGTGTTGTGTGTGGTGATGCTAGAGTAAGCATTGGAGCCTCACGTCAGCACACTCGTCGACGTCCAGGCACGTGGGCCGGGCGCGGTCGGGCGCGGGCAGCAGCCCCTCGCCGCACGCGCACACGTAGCCGCCCGGCGTGTTGTGTGTGGTGATGCTAGAGTAAGCATTGGAGCCTCACGTCAGCACACTCGTCGACGTCCAGGCACGTGGGCCGGGCGCGGTCGGGCGCGGGCAGCAGCCCCTCGCCGCACGCGCACACGTAGCCGCCCGGCGTGTTGTGTGTGGTGATGCTAGAGTAAGCATTGGAGCCTCACGTCAGCACACTCGTCGACGTCCAGGCACGTGGGCCGGGCGCGGTCGGGCGCGGGCAGCAGCCCCTCGCCGCACGCGCACACGTAGCCGCCCGGCGTGTTGTGTGTGGTGATGCTAGAGTAAGCATTGGAGCCTCACGTCAGCACACTCGTCGACGTCCAGGCACGTGGGCCGGGCGCGGTCGGGCGCCGGCAGCAGCCCCTCGCCGCACGCGCCCACGTAGCCGCCCGGCGTGTTGTGTGTGGTGATGCTAGAGTAAGCATTGGAGCCTCACGTCAGCACACTCGTCGACGTCCAGGCACGTGGGCCGGGCGCGGTCGGGCGCGGGCAGCAGCCCCTCGCCGCACGCGCACACGTAGCCGCCCGGCGTGTTGTGTGTGGTGATGCTAGAGTAAGCATTGGAGCCTCACGTCAGCACACTCGTCGACGTCCAGGCACGTGGGCCGGGCGCGGTCGGGCGCGGGCAGCAGCCCCTCGCCGCACGCGCACACGTAGCCGCCCGGCGTGTTGCGGCACGAGCCGCCGCCGCACACGCGCGCGCCCGAGCACTCGTCGATGTCCCGACACGTGCGCCCGTCCGCGCGCAGGTGCCAACCGTCACTGCGGACCAAGAATGCTTAGTATGCTCAATTGTTAAGAAAATTTTACGAAAGTGCTTAGCTCGTTTATGTCACTTCTCTCCTTTACAAAATTGTATTTTTTTCAAAAATCAGTGTTAGTGTTGCATCACAGTTTAAATAAAAAGATTCTATATTGTATGTACAGTAGTTTCATTTTATTTATTTTTTTGGATGGCGTTGCTTATAGTGACCGTGCGCGCTAGGGAATATGCCATCTTGTGGTTTAATCGAACAACTGACCCTACGTTACGTCAATAGAAAAAGCTGCCTTCTAATTTTTCGCATGTAGTGTCTGCCATCGAGTAGACTGATTCGGCAACTTGAATGTGACATTTGCACTTCCCGCCATCAAACAGGGGGTCCCGTGCTACCTTCTTCAGTTTACGTACATTCCCTAAGGTCACAAATAGTCGTGAGCGCACAGCACAACGCGACACCGTCATTTAAATATGGAACTATACAGGGTGTAATCGTTAAATGTAGCCAGGCGATTACTCCGTAAATATAAGAGATAGTATAAAATATCTAACGGATATCGAAAGTGCGTCACCTAATGAGTAAAATTACATTAACAACTTTTTTTTTATAAAATCAGAACTATCCCAAACATTAACTTCAAACCCTCCCATACATTTAGTACAACGTTCGTTGACAGACTAGTTTGTACGGTCTAGTCATTTCACCGTTATCAAATGATTCATGAATTGTTTTATTTTATTCCATATCAATCAATTATCATTTTCAAGTAGTTACAGTACTGATCTATCTATCTCAAGCAGTTTTATCTCTTACGGCACCGACGTTCTACTTTGAGAGTGAGTCGTCGTAGGTACTAACTGTATGGGAGCGTTTAAACTTAATATTTTTAATATTAATACTTTTATTTCAAAAAAGTTAATAATGCACTTTTACTCATTGAATAACGCACTTTCGATATCAGTTTGAAAATTTCTAATATCTCTTATATTTACGGAATAATCGCCTGGCTACACACTTAACGATTAGCCTATAAATAAGGTTCAAAAAAATTTAAGTTGTAAAAACTATAGCTCACCGGCAAACGCAATGATAAGAGCCCGGTGTGTTGACACAATCGTGCTGGCACCTCGTAGGATCCTCCGAGCATTCGTCGATGTCTTCGCAGTGACTCTTAACGGTAGATTGGGCGTAGCCCTCATCGCACACGCATTGGTACGTGCCCATCTGGTTCTCGCAGGCACCGTTGCTGCAGATACCTGGGCAAATTTTATGTTTAGTTCGTGTTCAAAATAAAGGAAACATACAATACAATTTATATATCAAGGACATAAATTGTGAAAACAACAACATTTTAGAGTTTGGACGAAACGGACGAATTAGTAATTATTTTGAAATAATAGAAGAATCAAACCAAACTTCCAGTCGGCTAACTAACGGAGAGCCGATCGAGTGCCAGCTCTATGTCGAGTCCGCACTCGCAGCGGTACGAGCCGGGCGTATTTACATTATATAGATAGAGAACTACTATAGCAAGAACAACGTTTTCAAATACCAGAGGTGAGCGAGCACTCGTCGACGTCCTTGCAGGAGAGCCGGTCGGGTGAGAGCTCCATGCCGAGTCCGCACTCGCAGCGGTACGAGCCGGGCGTGTTCACGCAGCGCCCGTTGCGGCACAGGTCGGGCATTTCCGCGCATTCGTTGATATCTATCAAAATATCACGTAAAAAATACTATTAATCTTTAACTCTAACATAATGAACGAAGTTGTCATTTACATTGTCACTTTATCTCAAATAATTAATGAGTCGGTAGAAAAATCGGTTGGTCAGCAAAAGTCTAACCTAACCTATTAATGCTAAACAGTGAATTTCAATTTTTTCTGCTGACTATTCTATTACTTTTTATTATAAAACAGGGTCTGGTGCCATCTCGTAGTGACCACTGTTTCAATTAAAGCACACATATACATACATGTATGTATGCGGAGGAATAATTAATTAATTCATCTGCACCCAAAAAGGCTATTAAATGGCAAGTTTGAACAAATTGCTCGATTTAAAACAATATACAGGTGATGACGACATCGATGCTTCGAAAATTGCTTGATCTGTTGTACAAAAAGAGCCTGTGACAGTTTTTAGAACAATTGTTTGAAGTCGTCAGCTAGGATACTCACCGACGCAGACCTTGCTGAGTTCGTCGGCCTTATGTCCGGGTCGGCAGCGACAGTGGAACCCGCCCTCGGTGTTGAAGCACTCGCCAGCGCCGCACACATCATCTACGATGCGGCACTCGTCGATATCCACACATGTGTGGTTTTTGCCGTCCTAAAATATATGTCAAAAATCAAACTTGAGACAATTTTTTATCGCCGACTGTACTTTTCTGCCAACATTCAACTGCTTGCTGCTTATCGTGACAGTGACTTTTAACAAACTTAATGAGATGGCGTTGTTTTACCTTGGAGTTCCCTTGGCCACTTTCGATCTCCATCGTCAGATCATGTCGATGTCATCGTGTATCTATGCCAAATTCTGCTAAATTGTATACCAATAAGTCACAAAATTGTATATAGGTAATAAATAAAAGTGTAGTCTAGTTATTTGGGTAGAGTGTTTGTTTTGATCCAACAACAGTTACAGTTTGGTGCCTTGACGAGGATTGACTAACCTGAGTGTCAAGACCGAGATAAAAATTTACTTGAATGACAACAGGTACCTATGTTCTGGTGAAGTAGAGAGTAGGGCATTGACATAATTTTACTGGCCGAAATATGTGGTATTTCACAGAACAGGTGGCGCAACAAAAAACCGTGGAGTCACCAAAATTATAGTTTTAGTTCATTATGCGATACGTACACACAGCACCACTCTTAACTGTACATCGGTGGATCTTATTACAAAAGGCATAAGATCCACCGATGGACAGTTAATAGTGTGGGCGACGGTATGCTAGTTATAAGGTTTGTCTGGTATAAATAAAGTTATTTCGTTTTATTATTTTTGTTTGTTACCTTTTCGTATCCAGGGAAGCAGTCGCACTCGAACGAGCCCGGGGTGTTCCTGCAGCGCCCCTGCCCGCACATCCCTGGGAACGCCGAGCACTCGTTCACGTCCACCTGGCCCGGGATGAAGCCGGGGCCTCCGGGGCCGCCGGGGCCAAAGGGCCCATTGGGACCCCCAGGACCAGGGTAACCCGGCCGACCTAGGAACGTGAAACAAATATATCGAAGCAATGAGAATATCTCTCATGCATCCCAGTAAATAATTGCTACAGATACTGCTATCTGGATAGACCATAGTTACTTATTAAAACCCAGTGAAATGTGAAGAAAAATGTGATAGGTCACATTAGTAATACTATGCAACGATTAAGTTTAATAAAAAACGAAAAATTTATAATTTACTGTCTATCTATACAGTCTGCGCGCGAACTCTAAGGATTTTTAAAGGAAGGATGCGACACAAGACAAGACACAACTTACAGCAAGAGTGTGGAGGCCAAGAGGAGCTCACATAATAATAATCTGTCTATCTCCTAAGAAATCTCATAATCTTTGGAGCTCACAAGCAGAAATCATATCAAATTACAGTTTTATTTGCACAAATAAATGTTTCAGACCTGGTCGTCCCCATCCGTTGTCGACTCCGTGGTTATTAAAGTCACCGTGAATACTGTCGCTGTTATTGAAGACTCCGCCGCCGGGCCGGTTCCACACGTTAGGGGGTAGGTTAGCTTCCGATATACATAGACTGCGGAATGCGTCCGATCCTGTAAAAAAATAAACTGGTAAGGTGAAGTCTTTTGGATTTGATTGAAAGATTAAAATCTGAATTTCCGAAATGGCTGAAGCCACAAAGAAACACAGCACGAGTTTTGTCGGTCATTGTGACAGGAGTACTGATGTGCCGACGGATACTTTCCAAATTTGTGGAATTTGGAATTGCAATTGCCATCGTATTTAGTGTCCTAAAATATATTTAGTCTGTTAATTATAATATGAAAAAAATACTATGATGCGGAGTTACCTCTCTTAAGGCAAGGCTCGCAGCACGAGTTGCTCCAGGGGCGACCGAGCGCGGAGCGGAAGCAGGTGGACTTGTGCATATCGCCGCTCAGCGCGCCGTTACAGTGCCCCATGTTGTACGCAACCATGTATCATGTGGCTATTGTATTAAGGCCTAGTTTTCTATGTACCTCGCTTAGGGCAGGGCTCACAGCGCGTGTTGCCCCACGCGCGGCCGAGCGCAGAGCAGCAACAGGTGGACTTGTGCACGTCGCCGCTCAGCGCGCTGCTGCAGTGCCCAATGTTGTAATCCGTGAAGCACTGCTCACGACGCAAGTCCACGCAGCGGTTGCCTGAAACGGATATATTTGAATATCAGTTAGCATAAGCTAACATTAAGCTTTAGTGTAAAACGATTGCATCACTAAATGTCTCAAAATATTGAGACCTAACAAAGGCGTTTGACTGCATTGACCATGATCGTTTGTAGTAAATCATGTCACACTGGAAATAAATACAGTTCGGATTGACGTTATTTCATTATAACTTTTGATATAACTAAAATATAAATTCGATTATATAAATTCGATTAAATAAGCTAAGTACCTTCACCTTATTCACCTGTTTTTATTAGTATACCTCAAGGTACAATCCTAGATCCCTCTTTGTTATTTATCTACATCAAAAATCTCCAACATGAAAATGATATATTAATATATAAATAGTTGAAAGATAAAGATGACTAGAAGTTGAAAGGATTGTTACCAGTAGGGTCAAGAGTAAGACCGTCGGGACAATCGCAGCGGTAGGAGCCGTCAGTGTTGACACAGCGTCCACCACCACACAGATCTCGGTCTAGCTCGCACTCGTCCACGTCTCGACATGTCGTGCCGTCCAACTGGAACATACAAACGCAAGGTTAGATTAAAGGGTAAGATTAAAGTTTACAGACGTGTTTTAAGTGAGTGTGTAATGATCGATATAAAAACCGTGTCATGTTTTATGACTAGAGGTGTAAATATCTAAGGCATCTAAAGCCTGACCAGAAATATATGATTATTGTCAAGAGGGCGCTATTATTCTCATTTATATGTCATAAAGCGTTTTATTCTCTATGGCATAGTGACATCTTGATTTGTTTACCTGTTAGCTCTGATGTTAATTTTAAAATGTTTCACAGCGAAATAGTTTAATTTCCCGAGCGTATTATTTACAGCAGTTTATTATATACACTATTTACAATGTTTCGCTCTTGAATATGGATAATTTTGGATTTTTTTCGTCGTTTATTATTTCATATTCAACACATTATTCAAGTAAACCGCCTCAATGACACTTGACAGCCTATCACATACACTCACACATGCATATCATTATATCATTAAAATTATTGCCAGTGTAAGAAATTAGTTCTAAAGAAATTCCGCAACATGGCGCATGATGATATATTTCTGGTCAGGCTTTAAGCGCATATTTGGAGTTACAAACACGTCAACCGTATAAAAGCAGTCCACTTTTGAAAAATTGTCGTATACCTTAACGTAGCCTTTCGGGCAGGGACAGTCGCTGGTATCGCAGGGTTCGCAAGGCGAGCCCCACGCCAGCCCCACACTGCAGCAGCATTCTTGTCGGAGCAGCGCTCCCGGCGCCGCCGCCTCGCACTGCCCGTCTACCACGCGCCGCCAGCACGAGCCGCGACGGTTGTCTGCAAACGACATTAACTATGAGACAAACGAGTGGTAAGATAGTAAAAGCAATGACGACTAGACAGACTCATTGATGAAATTTGCCATGAAAAAAACTGCAAAACTCGGCAGAATCGAAACTCGAAACAAAAAAAGGAATAATACATATATATTCATTAGTCCGCATTAGGTCCTTAGCTTGATGTACTGGAATGGCGATATGTCCATATGGCACACTCTGCGACGGTACGAAGAATGGACTGCACGATTATATAACTAATTACTCATCACAATTTCCTCCCGCGAACGCTCCGGCTATGGAATGAATTCCCTGTCGATGCCGAGGTTTACACATTCAGGGCTGAGAACCCGACTGTCGGGTTCTCTCTTCGTAGATACTACGCGCTACATACGACGAATACGTAGCTACGGGCTACGTGCGCAGCGCGTAGCACTAGGCGGCACTGAATGTGTTAAAGGGTAGGCAACACGGATGTGAATCTTCTGGAGTTACAAACGTCCATAGACTACGGTAACTGCTTACCTGCAGCCGCGATGCTTGTTTGCCACCGTCGTGGTATAAAATTTAAAAAAGTACATCCATGAAAAAAATAATTGAATTTGTTCAATACACACGTTCGACAACACCAAATTAATAATAAATTAGTGGAAACCCGTAATTATTTTCTAATATTTTTGTTAAGATATTTTTTTAAGGACGATATAACTATAATAAATATGACTAAATATGTACTGGTTGATGCAGCGCCCGTTTTAGCACACTCCACTGGAGAGGACCCACAAGCGAGCCCGAAATCCGAGCTGCAGGAAATAAGAGCATCTGAGCATTCTAACGAGGTAAAGTATCTTAATAAGCGTAGCCGGAAAGCCAAAGGCTCGACGGCGGAGCGTGAAGGCTTGCGCAAGCCGAAGGCTGAGCTCCGAATAGGGCCAAAGGTCTGGAGCGTCACACAAGGGGCGGGAATGCAACCCGAAGTTATTTTTTTATGCAAAAAACCCGAGTAATACCGGGTGGGTTTCACACGTAAAAAACCCGGGTGCCTTCCCTACACGAGAGGCGCATTCATCGAAGTTGGAGCTTAAACACGACTCAATAGAAAAACTTGATACTCACCAAGACAATGGCGAGCGCTCGCATCCAGCACGAAGCCGGTCTCGCACTTGCACTCGTAACCACCGTGCGTATTGATGCAGCGCCCATTCTCGCACGGGTTCACTTGCTCTGCGACAAGAGAGAACGCGATCACGCAACTGTTACTGACCCCGTAGCCAAGATGACAATCGTTTGCAGAAAACGAAACGAATCGCTACATGCTCTCGCTCACTCTTCATTACTGCGTTAGAGGGACGGATAGCGTTTCGATTCGTTTTCTGCAAACGATTGTCATCTTGGCTAAGCCCCCTGAAATGCTATAGATTTTGAGGACAACACATTTTACTACAAAATACTACAGAATATTTCCAATCCTACTGGAAATTCTAAACAAGAATCAATTAGAAATAGGCCGTAAAATATACATAATTTTTGTGGCTTTTTACTGAAGAAAGTTATAACTGGAAAAGCACCTTATCAACCGACTTCAAGATTTTGAAGGAGGATGTTATCAATTCGTCGGGATCTTTGTTTTTGCTTTTTTTATGTATGTTCACCGATTATTCGAAGACGGCTGGACCGATTTAGAAAATTCGTTTCTTGTTTGAGAGAGTATACTTCACAGTTGGTCCCATTGTAACCAGGTCAGGATCTGATGATGGGATCCTGGAGAAATCGAGGGAACTCTTCAACTATTATAGGCACACCTATAGTGATTTGAGATTTTTTTACAGCAGCTCGACCATTTGCTTATGGAAAGATGGAAGCTAAGTGAAGTCGGTTTTTTTTTGTTTAAAACTATTTATCTAACTTTTGTTGGGAGAGTACAGAAAAGTTAAATACTTTGTGTAGATACTTGTAAATTTTACTAGTACAACTTATAAAATTAGGTTTCCCAGGAAGAGCAAAAGTGTAATGCTTTGTGTTTGATTTGATTCTCCTGTATCCATTTTTAAGAAAAAGCCCTGATTATGACCAGTCCAATTAGATTTTAAGTTCAGTAAAATTATCGTTTTAAATGCATCCTTGTACCAATATTTAGTTTCATTAAAATAATTTAGTAAATAAAACTAAAAATAAAATGAAAAGTGCAATGGGATCGATTTGCGTGCAATGCGTTTTTAAAATATGGTAGGTAGTTTAATCGTCGTAGCGTAGATTCTTTTCACGTTAACGTTTGTCACCTTTGGTTGTTTAGCGAATTTTGCAATGGTGCCCGTGTGTGTAGAGGGGTCTGCCACCAATGCCACCATGATGCCTAATATGTGGACAATAATTTTACTTTGAAATTGCATGCTAAGAAGCATGAAGCTAGTTTACGCTCGCTCTCTTAAGCGATAAGGTTAGGTGTCTGCACCGACCCGCTCCCTTTCTTTCGGGTTCCTTCTCGTTCTCGACGCGGAGTCGGAAATTTCGAGCGGGTTCGATCAGTTCATTCGATCCATACCGTTCCGTTTCGGCTACTGCATAAAGTCGAGTTAGCAAACTAACAAACCAGGTCGGGCCGAGTTGAGCTTAACCCGGGTTGAACCGGTTTGCCAAACCGAGTTGGCACATCTCTAGTCTGCCTTGTGGCCTAAAGTGGAATCAGCCACCTTACATGAAAACTACAAACTTTTAAATTTTAATTTACTTCCTCTCGCAACAGGGCTTGATCTCAGACATTCTAATAAGAAACAAGTAGTACAGAAGGCAGGGATAATTGTGAAATTCCGTTCTTATGGAGGCGATGGTGGCCTACGGTTTACACACGTTCTCCATTACAAAATTTATAAACAACCTCAAGTAAAAAACACTACCGTGAAAAGTAATGGCGTTATTCCGATGCTAATGGCGATGTGGGATGCATCGTACAAAACAAGTGTAACCTGTGACTGGGAACATGGGGGGGATGTCTCCGCGGTCATAATCGCTCTCGATGAAATTGATCTCACCCTCGCATTCGTCTATATCGCGGCACAGTTGCTCGTCGGGCTCGTAGCGCGTGCCGGCCGGGCAGATGCACGTGAAGCTACCGGGCGTGTTGCGGCACTGCCCGCCGTTGCATAGCTGAAACGCGAAGTATAAATATATGACAGGGTGTTTCCAGTAATAAGAGCAATAAATTAAAACGTAGATTCTACTCCTCAAACAATGAAACGTTTGTTCTACAATTTAAAAAAAAATGAGGTTTTTATATTGTCTCTTTTTCATACATACTAAATAGTATTTTCAATGTACGTTAAAATCCGTCTAATTGACATTGCTTGTCACTTTTGTCACCCAACAGAAATAATCAATTTCGCAATACATTGCGTGTTCGAATAAACTTTAAAGTGAAATAGAAATCAAATTATAAGTTATTTTTAAAAGTCGCTGAACTAATATTGTCCAGTTTGAGGAGTAGAATCTACGGTTTAATTTATTGCCCCTATTACAGGAAACACCCGGTATAATAATGACAGATGGGTTTTTTTATTTTTATTAATGACTTTTACTCCTCGCCTATTTTAGCGAGGTGAATTCTGCCAATGTCAAGGTACATTTATGATTTTATTCATTTTTGTAAAATAAAATAAAAGCAACGTTGTTCGGTTAAGGCCTTGTTGATTGTAAAGTGATAGCCTCCTTACAAACACGTGGGTGGCCGGTACCCCGGATAACCGTTTGTTTAACTAAAGGGTGGTTATTCGCGTTTTGGGACTAATTTTTCATTAGCTGCACACTTGTTCGTTAGGTCACCGCACAATAAGCTATCAATATTGCACATTGAACTACGTAAATGAGCAAAAAACAAAAAACTATTCAAAAGACGACGCAGCCATCTTGAAGCTCAAAACGGTTATCTCTAGATGGGTTATGCACGCTCCAAAAGTGAATTCAAACAATTGTCTCTAGTCGCGCACCAGCAAGCGAGAGATGCGGACGTGCTAATGAGCCCCCGTCACCCGTGTGAGAAAGTGACAAACTTTAATTTTCTAACAACGAGAGTGACAAAGAAGTAATATTGTCAACATAGATGAACATAACAAAATCATTGCTAGAATATGATATAACTTTGGAAGTCTTTTTTGTGTTCATTTTGTTAGAGTATAACCCATCTATAGTAAACATCATTGGAAGTATATATCATCGTCATATCACAGTTTGAACGGAAGTTATCAGGCGGAGTTACTATCCCGCGGATACCGTAGTTGCTCTACGTGTTGTGTTAGGAAACAGGTCTATGAAACGCTAGTTATACTACTCCATAATATGTAGGCTTTGTAGACGAAGTTATTGAAGGGTAGTTGAATTTATCCGTCAAATAGTTACATGCATTAGGGTCATAAGAATAGGAAACATGGAAACGGAAGGAAAGGAAGACATCGTACGAATACGAGTACATCCGCGAAGAAATTGAAAGGTATCAAGTGCACAACCCTGTAGGGTCGGTGCGGCTGGACAAATATTTCACTCTTACCTCCACCCATTAAAAGCTGCTAGATGCCCGGATCTAGTAATAAGGATAATATAGCAGTCTAACTAGACGGGTTTCGTTACTCTCATTATTGTTTCATATCTGGCATGGTCAACTCTTAGTCTAATTTAAGGAGAGTGTCACGCTTACGTGAAGTCTTGCTTCGGTTTTTTTGCATTCATTACACTACACAAGCCTTATTGAGCTTACTGTGGGACTAGGTTGATTTGTGTAAGATTGTCTGATAATATTTATTATTTATTTTATTATTTCCATATTTGTTTTACCTATTTGTTTTTTAGAATTATTGATATTGAGGCACATTTACAGTCGAGTTCTAAAATATCGATGTGATTAATTGGACAAAAATATGTGTACACGACCCTTAACCCGTACAAATAACGTTGTGTTCAATTCTTGTCAAATAAATCGTATCTATATTTTAGACCTCGACTGGAAAGGCGCCATTCTACCCGCACACCATAGCGACCACCCTCTTTTGAGTTCATTTACAGACTGGTGCATGGCCGGGGTCACATATACACCGGTACCCAGGGGCCAGGTTGTCGTCCCGTGTATCATGCACTAGAAACAATACTCACGGACTGGTGCATGTCGCACTAGTCATTATCCTTGCAGCCGTCGCCGTCGGAGTGGAAGCCAGGGTCACATATGCACCGGTACCCCGGGGCCAGGTTGTCGTCCCGTGTGTCATACACTAGGAACAATACTCACGGACTGGTGCATGTCGCACTCGTCAATATCCTTGCAGCCGTCGCCGTCGGAGTGGAAGCCAGGGTCACATATGCACCGGTACCCCGGGGCCAGGTTCCCGTCCCGTGTGTTATGCACTCTAGAAACAATACTCACGGACTGGTGCGTGTCGCACTCGTCAATGTCATTGCAGCCGTCGGCGTCGGAGTGGAAGCCAGGGTCACATATGCACTGGTACCGCGGGGCCAGGTTGTCGTCCCGTGTATCATGCACTAGAAACAATACTCACGGACTGGTGCATGTCGCACTCGTCATTATCCTTGCATCCGTCGCCGTCGGAGTGGAAGCCGAGGTCACATATGCACCGGTACCCCGGGGCCAGGTTGTCGTCCCGTGTATCATGCACTAGAAACAATACTCACGGATTGGTGCATATCGCACTCGTCATTATCCTTGCAGCCGTCGCCGTCGGAGTGGATGCCGAGGTCACGTATGCAGCGGTACCCCGGGGCCAGGTTGTCGTCCCGTGTGTCATGCACTAGGAACAGTACTCACGGACTGGTGCATGTCGCACTCGTCATTATCCTTGCAGCCGTCACCGTCGGAGTGGAAGCAAGGGTCACATATGCACCGGTACCCCGGGGCCAGGTTCCTGTCCCGTGTGTCATGTACTAGGAACAATACTCACAGACTGGTGCATGTCGCACTCGTCAATGTCATTGCAGCCGTCGCCGTCGGAGTGGAAGCCAGGGTCACATATGCACCGGTACCCTGCGGTCAGGTTCCCGTCCCGTGTGTCATGCACTAGGAACAATACTCACGGACTGGTGCATGTCGCACTCGTCAATATCCTTGCAGCCGTCGCCGTCGGAGTGGAAACCAGGGTCACATATGCACCGATACACCGGGGCCAGGTTTCCGTCCCGTGTGACATACACTAGGAACAATACTCACGGACTGGTGCATGTCGCATTCGTTAATGTCCTTGCAGCCGGCGCCGTCGGAGTGGAAGCCGAGGTCACATATGCACTGGTACCGCGGGGCCAGGTTTCCGTCCCGTGTGTCATACACTAGGAACAATACTCACGGACTGGTGCATGTCGCACTCGTCAATATCCTTGCAGCCGTCGCCGTCGGAGTGGAAGCCAGGGTCACATATGCACCGGTACCCCGGGGCCAGGTTCTCGCAAGCCCCATGGGCACAGATTCCCGGGATCATTGTGCACTCGTTTATGTCTGAGCCGCCGTTATCCTGAATTAAAAAGTTAATAAATTACTGCGATCAAAATATTAATTCACTGACCAGAAAACTTTCCAGGTTAATAAGTTGAATTTAGTTTTGTTGCCTATAAAGCATAAATAACGGTAAAATTTTAGTAAATAATCCTGTCTTTATTTCGCAACAAACGTATTTATATAAGAAGCAATTGCTCAAAGTCGCCATTTTTTTTCATTTATTTCCAGAGCTCGGATTTTTCACGGCAAAACAAAACACTAGCGTAATTTAGCCAGTGCTTGAAATATTATTTTATCGACACCTATCGAGTCTTACTAGAGTACATGACAGGTATTGCCTCAGTACATTTTTTCTTTTTGTATTCGATGGTACACCTATCAGTGTGAATGTCAAAATTTAAAAACTAACAAACGTGCGAAAATTTCGAAAAACAGGAGACTTACTAGAGCTCAAAATCAATATTTTTGACCAGTCTAAGGTGACCTACTGGGGGTTAGAAGGTTGTGCATTAATTACCGGACATCCTGTATAAGTAATAAAATAACTTGTCATTTTAGCTTTGCCATAGTCGAGCAACAAAGAGGTAGGTCTGCATGTACAACTTAGAACGAAGTAACTATACCACCTCATTTAAAATGATAGAAACGACTGCAAATTTCATCTCACATGACATATGACATTCACACTTTAACTGTCATTTCATTACGTATAAAACGTAAATTGCATCTAGGTATTATTTATTTCGCAACGCATTGAATCCGACGTGTTGGATATACGTATAATAACTTAATATTGCAAGGTATCAATTAATACAAAAATGAGTAATGTACAAGATCGGATCAAAACGTGGATTGAAAATCACCCTGAGTTAGTCTATAATGAAGTGACCTCCACTATATACTGCTCTATGTGCGATATGCATCTAAAACTGAAGAAATGCAATATTGAGAATCATGTGAAAAGCAACCGCCACAATTACCGTTCGGGGCAACCAAATAGGAAACATCAATTTTATTTCGATTTAATTATTTTTCTTATTTCATGCAATATACCATGGGCAACAGTCAACAACAATAATTTTCGTCATTTTTTCAACAAGTATTTATGTTGCGACTGCTCTATGACTTCTTTACCGGACGAATCGACCCTGCGAAAAATTTATTTAAATCTCGTGTACAAAAAAACTATACAGGGTATAAGAGAGGTAAACAAAACCAATTATTTGTGGATATCTATAGACGAAACACCAGATTTCATGGGAAAATGTGTGACAAACGTGGTGATTCGGTCTTTGCAAAAAAATTGTTCTAAGCAATTTTATCTTTTGGGGTCGAAGGTTTTAGAGAAGGTAAATGGGGAAACAATAGCAAACCTAATAATAAACCAATTAAAATTTTTGTTTCAAAATTATTTCAATGATAACGTAAACAATTTGCTTTTACTTTGCACAGATAGTGCCGCATATATGCTTAAAGCCGGTCGTATTTTAAAAGCAACGTTTCCTCGTATGAAACACATTACGTGTTTAGCTCATGGTCTGCACCGGGTTGCCGAAGAAGTGCGAGATAATTTCAAAGGTGTGGATGGGTTGATATCGAATGTCAAAAAGATATTCCTAAAATCTCCAGAGCGTGTACGCCTTTTTAAGGCAAAATATCCGTCCATTCCCCTACCTCCCGAGCCAATTATCACCAGATGGGGAACTTGGATATCTGCTGCGGTATATTACGCTCAATACTATGAGCAAATACGTGATGTCGTCTCCATACTTGCTAATGACTCGGCAGCTATAAGAGCTGCAAAAAAATGTTTTCAAACACGCAAACTACGACCGGAGTTAAATTTCATTCGCGACAACTACGAAGTAATAGCCTCTTCAATAGAACAATTGCAATGTTCGACTTTATCCATTGCGGAATCCTTCCTCATTCTGGATACTGTTCGTTGCTACGTAAACTGGAGTAAACTTTTACCAGTGATACGTAAATTTGAAGCCGTGCTCGAACGAAATCGTGATTACGAAATTTTAAGAGACATATCTGAAAATATTACCCGAACTGATAATGAATTCTATAAATTTGCTCCCTTGACGTCAACTGAAGTTGAACGTACATTTAGTGTACATAAATGGATTTATAGTGATAAACGCAACTGTTTACTCCCAGAGAATGTTGAAAAGATAATGATCATCTACTCCTATCACTATTACCCAAATAAAATGTCTTGTGCTGCTGTGTGTACTGACGTAGATTTTGAAGAAGAAATTGCGTCTGTTTCTAATATATAGTAACTTTATACAAATGTTTTTATTAGTTTTATTACATATTAATTTTATTTGGTGACTTTTATTTCTTCTAGTTCTGAATTATCGATATCGATAAAATAATATTTCAAGCACTGGCTAAATTACGCTAGTGTTTTGTTTTGCCGTGAAAAATCCGAGCTCTGTTTATTTCTTGTACAAAATGGAACAGGCATGGAATAAACTAACAGAAGACGTGGTTACGGCATTAAATGTGAAGCAGATTAAAAATAAATTAGAAAAGCATACATCTTACGTTAAAGATTACTGAATACAGGCAACATCAATTGCCATAACTATCTACCTACTTATTAAATGATAATAAATTCCACAGTACCTATTTCACATTTTAAAGTACAAACCATTCACTAGAAGAATATATCTTGACAAATGACTACAATGGCACTATAGTATATCTACAAAGTAACCTTTGAAAACTTACCGGGTGAAACACCTCGGTTCGCCAGGGGCACTCCCGGAAGTCGTCGGAAACATAAAGGGTCTGCTAGGCTTCCTGAGTTTGCAAGTGAGGCTACCCAGCACGCAAAATAGGCGCAATTATAGACATCTAGTTACGGAAAACAGCCCGCGTTAACCTTAACATACCTTGCTCGAGCCTTCGGGGCACAGGATCTCGAATTCGCGGGTTCCTTTCTCTGGGCACGCTTTGCAAGACAAACCGCCCCAGCCGTGTAACCCTGCATTGAAAACAGCCGATAAGATGGTACACATGTAAAGATTTCAGTACGCCTCATAAAGAGATAATTCAAATTGTTTATTTATAATATTAGCATAAACAGTTTGGCGCCAATGTAGCATATTAGTGTCAACCCTGCAAGGCTAAAATCGATTCACCAATACAATTTATTTTCTTGGGAGGTAAATACTGTATGTAAATTATCCCGCATCGACACTTCACAGAGGGGATGTCTGTCTATCTATAAGCAATTAGAATCTGAATGAGATAATATCTCTTAATTCAGTGTGCTGCTTGGCAAAGGCGTCGTCTAGCTCTTTCCATTGCAATCTGTCATGTCATGAGGCACTCTCCTCCAGTACGGGCCCACTGTTTGTTTCGTCGTCATCTTGTAAGGGATCTACTTTGACCAGAGGACAGTGTATCAAATGAAAATAAACCTACCTTTCGATGCACTGCAACAACATTGAGACCTCGTGACTGTTGCGGATCCCTGGCCGCTGCAATGTCCTTCTTCGAACTTTTCGTAGCATAAATCTTTCACTTCGTCTGAAAATGAGAACAGAAATTAGAGAGAAAATTCTCTTACGACGTATGACGACCGTGTAGTTAAAATATGCGTATTCCTACAATAGATTTGGTTTATGTATTATTCAATTAGCATGTAGCATATAAGTATGAATATAGTGTCAGTAGCGTGCAGTTTTTGTCTTTTAGCTGAAAGTTTACCGAGACAGGTCCAACCATCGTTGCTAAACGTGAAGCCCGGCAAACACTCCCCGGCGTGTTATGACAGCGTCCGATTCTACATAATAGTGTTCGCTGCTCAGAACATCATCCACGTAGGTGGATGATGTTCTGTGCAGCGAACACTATTTTTTATTTTTTTTATTTATTGGATAACCAACAGCACATACAACATGTTGACAACAGATATAGAAATTGGAGGCCGATTATAGGTTCTCACAGATAGAAATCTTATAGAAATTAACTTCACTAAATATTAGTATAGTGTACAAATATGCATAGACTTAGCAAGTACATACATCATTAATAGATAAAAAATAAACAATTACAAAAAAAAGTCATGAAGACAACAATCATGAAAAATCGTAAAAAACTAATTAGCATGGGCAACCTTACTCAAAGAATTTACGCGTTAGATTACACTATAAATCTTACCAAGACAGGTTCTCCCATTGTTTACTAAGCGTGAATTCCGGCAGAAACTCGCAGCGGAACAACCCCGGTGCGTTATGACAGCGTCCTCGTTGCAGCATACTCATTGATCAGAACACTCGTCTGCGTAGATTATGCGCGGTAGCACCTCGCCTCGGATGAACATAATACACTACAATTGACTGAAGCATTGACTAGAATAATGATTCATAATCTTACCGAGACAGGTCCTTCCATCGTTGCTAAGCGTGAAACCCGGCATACACTCGCAGCGGAACGACCCTGGTGTATTATGACAGCGTCCGTTTCTACACACTCGTTGCTCAGAACACTCGTCCACGTCGACACATGCGCCCCGGTCCGGTGTGGTTCGATATCCAGCCTCACATACGCATTGGAACGAGCCTTCGTTGTTCACGCAACGTCCACCCTGTAAATTATGCGAAATTGTTAAAAATATCATACAAATACAAAAGTTGAGTTAGTCCTACAGTGCATTACATAATGCGCAAGAAACGTTATGCAGGTACTTCTGTTGAAAACATCCAAAACGCTTAAGAGATTTCAACAAAATCAATCATCGTTCCACCTACAGTCTTTTTATACTTATGCGCCAAAAAGCTTTTTATACTTTACTTTTATGCGCCAAAAAGCACTAGCGCGCGTGTCTCTGTAGACAGTAGGGAAGGATACATGTATTACCTGGCACAGCGCGCTTTGCACACACTCGTCAACTCGTAGCTGCCCGGCGTGTTGCGGCTGTGACACACGCTAGGGTTCTCACGTCACGACCTGTCTCTGTGGACATACATACCTGGCACATCGCGCCTTGTGCACACTCGTCCACGTCTCCGCAGTACCCGGCAGCCGTGAGTTCGAACCCAGGCTCGCACTGGCACTCGTAGCTGCCCGGCGTGTTGCGACAGCGGCCGCGGCGACACACGCGCGGGTTGTCGCGACACTCGTCCACGTCGCGACACGCGTGGCCCGTCTCTGTGGGCTCGTAGCCGGAGTTGCACGTGCATTCATAACTATAAGAATGTTAAGGTCCAGTGTCAACACCATAATTCTTATTACAGTGTGTTTTTCCAACCTTCAACTATATTCTGGGAGGTAATACTACACAACTTTGACTATTTGTAGGAAAGCCTATGATGCTAAATTTGGAGTCACTCGAGTGTCGTTAGGACCTAGACCATTTTGAAGATTACATTGTACCTAAGGAGAAAAAAGTTTATATAATGTATATACTTTCATCGGTGTGCGTAGCATCAACTGGCACTCAAAGATTTTTAACAAATAAAGTCACATTTACTTGCTCCAGCGCGTCAGATATTGAAACTGGAGGACTTCCACGTGTCTCTGGTGACGCAGTATGTTAACGTAAGTAAATGACAAAATGGACGATGGGATTGAAATTAACGATGGCTTTCATATAATAACCTCACTTTTAAAACTGAATCTGTCAGATTAAGAGAATTCCTAGAAAGAATAGTCAGATTAAGTATTAGGACAAACGAAGCATCAACTTGGAACAAAATTACCAATACATTTTTTTACTGTCCACCAACATAGGATAGCTAAAACTTATTGAGGGAGGTCTCCACGGGTTGCAAGCACTCCCTCATATCTTAATCTGACACGTTTGAGTGACTCTAAAAATCCCCTCTCTTGGGCTCACCTACTATATAGAACCCACTTCTAATCGCGAAATAGTGTTTATACCTGTTTCATACAGCTTGGTATGCGACCGATCAAATATCGATGGATTATAAAATAAATAAATATATAACTTACCCTCCATCGACCAGAATACATTCTCCGTTGGTACACATCTGTCCGTGTGTCATGTCGCATTCGTTTTTGTCGCTACACCTTAGTCCGCCCTCCACTGGATCAAAGCCAGGAGGACATCTGAAACACACAGAAAGAAACTGTCATAACTAATATTATTTAGTAACTGATTGGTTATGTTTTGGGACTGAAAACCAGCGGTCTCGCTGAGTCTCCATCCATTTCACTACACAATTTTTGTAATATCTTGTATTAGTTACTGTAATTTATGTCGTTTGTGTAAGTGAATAAATATCTTATTTTTATTTTTTATTTATTACTAGCCTTTTCCCGCGGCTTCGCCCGCGTACTATAAGTACTCAAAAAGGATTCGATACCCATGTTGATTATCAGACTTTGTGACCACATTTGCCCCTTTTAGGGGTTGAATTTTCAAAAAACCTGAAACATTTGTTTACTCGTTTATCGTTAGGAATACTCCTGTGAAGTTTCGAATAAAATAATCTAACAAATCTTGATTCGCCACACAAACTTTGGACCCCCATTTTACCCCCTTAGGGGGTGAATTTTGAAAAATCCTTTCTTAGTGCACCCCTAGACCCTAAAAGGAACCTACGTGCCAAATTTGGAATCTCTAGAACCAGCGGTTTGGGCTGTGCGTTGACATGTCAGTCAGTCAGTCAGTCAGTCAGTCAGTCAGTCAGTTTCTTCTTTTATATTTTATTATAATATAGTGACAGTGAAACTCACGCCACATTGGAGAAGGTTAGAACTCAATAGGAGTGGGTGAAGAAGAGAAGGCGTAGGATCATAGGGAATGCGGTTAACGTCGATGGGAGTGAAGTAGGAGTCGGTGGACTAGGGTTGAAGAGAGTAGTAGGATAGAAGAGATTAAGAAAGGGGTGGAAGAGAGTGGGAGAGTGGTAGAAGACGGTAGAGTCAGTGGGACTGGGCTAAGAGACGATAGGACTGTCATAGAAGTGAAGTCGGGGACGATGGGAGTCGGTGGAAGTTAGCGGGACGATGTTCACCGGGTCAGCTAGACAGTACATAAAACTAAGCGTCATTTGAATCTATGGCACTTAAAGTAGTATTTTTAATTCAAGACAGTAATTTGACAGGTCCTGCCATACTTTGAAAAACCACTTTGTATGACAAGAGCTGTCAGAATACTGTCTTGAATGAAAAATACTACTTTTGAGGCCCATTGTGAGTTCGCTGTGATGCTGCAGTATTTTTAATTTTTACAAAGGTAAAATAAATATTTTGTACTAGCTTTTGCCCGCGGCTTCGCTCACGTTAAATTCGGGGTGACACGGTTCCCCTTTGCCCCCCGTAATGCTCCATACAAACTTCCACCCTCCATTTTAGGGAAGTGGGGGGTTAGAAAGAGACAAAAAGTAGCCAATGTCACTCTCCATCCCCTCAACTATCTCCACTTAAAAAATCACGTCAATTCGTCGCTCCGTTTTGTCGTGAAAGACGGACAAACAAACAAACAAACAAACACACACACTTTCCCATTTATAATATTAGTATGGATATGGATTTTAACTCTTGTCATTCGTTGGGTGACAACAAAAAGTCACGAATTACTAGCACGAGTTCATAGCCATGAACCGTAATAGTAACAAAACAAGGTTGCTTTTCGATATTTTTTTCGTAGTTAATGAATGAGTTTTGGTTGTCACCTGACGAAATAATACGACGTTAATACTCGTTCCACCCTTACGTTTTGAATCAGCCGCTGATACGCACGAAACGATTAGGCATGGTGAACATTCGCATTTGTTTATCAAAACGCTCCTAACAAAATGACGTGCAAAAGTGACGTCACGATCACATAGTCGCCCTGTTTAAAGTATGAAAAAAAATATGAAATTGCTATTTTCAACCGACTTCAAGATTTCGAAGGAGGAGGTTATCAATTCGTCGGGATCTTTGTTTTTGCTATTTTTTTTTTTATGTATGTTCACCGATTATTCGAAGACGGCTGGACCGATTTGGAAAATTCTTCTTTTGTTTGAAAGAGTATACTTCACAGTTGGTCCCATTGTAACCAGGTCAGGATCTGATGATGGAAGGAACAGGTCAGGATCTCGAAGGAACTCTTCAACTATTATAGGCACACCTATAGTGATTTGAGTATTTTTTACAGCAGCTCGAGCATTTGCTGTTGGAAAGGTGGATGCTAAGTGAAGTCGGTTCTTTTTTGTTTAAAATTATTACAGTGAAATGTTGCGTTTATGTATATGGTTGCTATACAATTTATTTTACAATAAAATGTTAAAAATCGAATGGTATCATTGTTTTTTTTTATTTCGCACTTAAAAAAATCATAAAATTTAGAAATTTTGCAGCTTGATATCTTTGAGACATTTCATATTATTTTGCATCCTATCAACTAAATTTTATTGCATAATTCAACATGTGTCATCATGCCTATTGCATCCAGCTTTCGTACTCGAACAGCTAAAGAGTGCGAACTCACTTCCCGCATGCCTATTCCCTGCCAACTATAACTTGGACCTTTCCAAATTAAGAGAGACTTTCTAGGTGAGCATGCTCCATCCTCGGCCTTATCGTCACTTACCATCAGGTGAGATTGTGGTCAATTGCTTAGGTACCTATTAAAAATAAAACAACGTAGGAGCACGAGGTCTACAACAGCTCACAGAGACTTAATTATTTATACGAAATCGTCATTTAAGGCAATGAATGAAACACTATTACCATCATCACCACTTAGATGGTTGGCAGTCCTCAACTGTGCGTTTCTCGAGAAACTTCCTGCCAGTGTTGCCAGATCTCCTGTTTTTACAGGAGATCTTCTGTTTTTAGGGTATGTCTACTGTTCTACTGTTTTTCTCTCAAATTCTACTGGATTTAAGAATTTCACTTGTGTAATCAAGAAAAAAACCATAACGTACGCATAACTTGTCAAAGTTATCGAAGTGAGTGTAAGACGCCCTTAAATTCAATCGTAGTGTATAACATCTAATGTCACAATTTCTGATGTTACGAAATGAACGATCAGAACGATGAATCTGTGGACTCTGTGGTCTGTGGTTATGGCAAGGGTGTCTATCTCCACGCTGTGACAGCTACTGCCTTGGAACGTATCGGATACGTTTTCGGGGTTGTCAAAATCCCTTCCGTTTATTCGCGGTATGACCACAGACAAGATAAAACATTGAAGTAGTTTATAGTAGTAGTTTTGTACTAAAATAATAATTAGATTGGGCAAATAAGGTAATAAATCGGACATTTATCTAATATTGTAATAAAAATTACTGATAGATTACGTAGATTAAGGCAGATTGGGGCAGGTCCAGCAATTATACTAATTGCGTACTTGTCAACCCTACAACGTCGAAAGGTAAAATTGTATGGAGACGTCATGTGTCACCGTTCATCTGTCAAAGTTCTGTCAAACGTTGATTTCGTAGGGAAGAGGACATTCTGTATGAAATATTATCATATTATTCTGTGGTTATGGTTAGATAAGTAAGAAACCTTTCCCTGCAGATAAGAAAATTGACAACTATGTAAATAAGATGATACAATTCAAGTGAGGATGAAAATAATCAGCATAATAGCATATAAATTTATTGCATTTTGGTAAGTTTTATGAAAGAAATTTTGTCTACTGTTTTTATTTCTAATCTCCTGTTTTTTAGGGCTCGTATCTACTGATTTTTTCAGATTGGACCTGGCAACACTGCTTCCTGCCTCGCACAACAAAACTGTGGAATGAACTGTCGTCTGCGGTATTTCCGGACCGACACGACCTTCATACCTTCAAGAAAAGAGCGTATTCCCATCTTAAAGGCCGGCAACGCGCTTGTGACCCCTCTGGTGTTGCGGGCGTCCATGGGCGGCGTTAATTGCTTACCATCAGGCGATTCGTCTGCTCGTTTGCCTCCTATTTCATAAAAAAAAAAAAACTATACGTCTAATAGGTATATCTTTACCTGCACTCAAATCCGCCGGGTTTGTTGATACAGCTGCCGCCCCGGCAGTAGTCGAGCGCGCACTCGTCGATGTCGATACAGATCGGGTTGCCATCCTTCTCGGACAACTCGGCTCCATCGTCGCAAATACATTGGTATCTGAAAGAATCACCAGCTCAATCAACTCTTTCAATTATTATAATACATACTAGTAATCAATTATATGAAGTTAATGTAAAAATAAATTTTAAATAAATATTTTTTTTGTCAAAATATCATTTTCAACCTACTTCAACATTATGTATGTTCACTGATTATTCGAAGACGGCTGGGCCGGTTTGGAAAATATTTTTGTTGATTGAAAGAGTATACTTCAACGCCACTAGATCTTTGTGTTTGACTGAAGAACAAATCAAATTATTTTTAATAAATATTTTGATTTGTTTATTTTAAGTAGACACACTACTATATAAATCATAAACTTATATAGATGTCATATACAAAGGAAAAAGTGGCCTAGGCCTCCGGTGCCACCGGACACCAACCGCCTAACCGGAGGCCTAGGTCACTAGGTTAGGCGGTCGGTGTCCGGTGGCACCGGAGGCCTAGGTCACTTTTTCCTTTGTATATGACATCTATATAAGTATATCTTTGTGTTTAATTAAATTGACACATTGATCTTGGCGATAAAGTGCTTCTTGTCGTTTTCGCTACCGCTCTTGCTGCTGTTACAACCCCAGGCAGGAGGTAAGGCATCGTCGCGTAGATGCATCCAGTCGGCTCTAGAAAAACTTACCCCTTGTCTTTATCCTAACTCCTAAGTACCGTCCAAGCCCGTAGATGCCGCTCCGCAGCATGCACTCATTGGTCTTGGCGATAAAGTACAACTAGTACTCGTCGATTCCGCCACCGCTTTCCCTGCCGTTGCGGCCCCAGCACGGAGGTAAGGTACCACGTATAGATGCGCAGTCAGCTGTAGAACAACTCACCCTTTGTCTTTATCCTGACACCGTCCAGGTCCTCATATACCGCTTCGCAGCATGCACTCGTTGATCTTGGCAATAAAGTGCGACTCGTACTCGTCGCTTCCGCCACCGTTCTCAGTGCCGTTACGGCCCCACCACGGAGGTAAGGCATCACGTATAGATATCCAGTCGGCTGTAGAACAACTTACCCTTTGTCTTTATCCAGACACCGACCAAGCCCGCATATACCGCTCCGCAGCATGCATTCATTGATCTTGGCGATGAAGTGGGGCTCGTCGGTTTCGCTTCCGCTCTCGCTGCAGTTGCGTCCCCAGGCCCGGACATAAGACACCACACATAGATGCATCCAGTCGGCTCTAGAACAACTTACCCCTTGTCCTTATCCAGACAGCGACCAAGCCCGCATATACCGCTCCGCAGCATGCATTCATTGATCTTGGCGATGAAGTGGGGCTCGTCGGTTTCGCTTCCGCTCTCGCTGCAGTTGCGTCCCCAGGCCCGGACATAAGACACCACACATAGATGCATCCAGTCGGCTCTAGAACAACTTACCCCTTGTCCTTATCCAGACAGCGACCAAGCCCGCATATACCGCTCCGCAGCATGCACTCGTTGATCTTGGTGATGAAGTGCGTCTCGTCGACTTCGCTTCCGCTACCGCTCTCGCTGCCGTTGCGGCCCCAGCCCGGAGGTAAGACACCACGAATAGACGCATCCAGTTAGCTCTAGAACAACTTACCCTTTGTCTTTATCCAGACACCGACCAAGCCCACATATACCGCTCCGCAGCATGCACTCGTTGATCTTAGCTATGAAGTGTGGCTCTTCGTTGTCGGTTCCGGTTCCGCCGCCGCTCTCGCTGCCATTGCGGCCCCAACCCGGTGGCAGAGCACCGCCGCCGCAAAGATGCGTCCAGTCGGCTGTAAAACAAGTTCATGATTTTTTTTTGCCCACATGTTGTCGGGGATAATTCGCTCTTTACCTTAGAGATACGATCCCATATCATTATCTGCGTAGACGAGTCGCGGCGGCTTGATAATAATATGAGGATTAATATACTTTAGCACTCCAAGTTAAGTTATTTTGCATCGTGGCGAAATTCACTTGACGAGAACGTTACCGAGAATTTTCGGTAATTTACCCGGGTAAGAACTTCCGTAATCGCGTAATTTGTCGACGGCACATCACTCGCCCTGCCCCACCACGGTGGGCTGAAATTTGACTTCCATAGAAATTAGAAATAGAAACTCAAATATTAATGTATGCTTACTTCTTTTTTTATTATGTCCCAAAATGGGTCTTAAGCAATGAGGTAAGGAAAAAAATTTTTTTTTAAACTTTGCAAAATTCTAGTCACTTACAATGACACTTAACTGCCTACTGTAACTTCAACCTTATTCACATTAAAATAAGGCTGGCACTTACCAGATCCTCTCAACGGACATGGCTGGCACAAATCTCCCCACGCCCGGCCCATGTTGTAGCCGCAACAACAGTCTCTGTTAGACAGAGACACCGATAGCCGCTCAGCACATTCACCCGTCTCGCTCATGTATGCGTAGCAACTGCCCACGCGACCATCTGTGAAATGAAACGGCCATTCATTCTCGAGGAAATCAAGAAAGATTTTTAATACAAGTTTTTAACGCCAACTATAATTTTCTTGCAGAAGTTATCTACTCCTCAACGAGACGAATCTAACAAGCCCAAACATAATAAGCTTACATTGTTTTATCCCAGAGGTCTTATGAGTTATGACCACCTTCGGTGTCCAGCATCAGACCAGCTCCGCGTTATACATATGCGTGCAAAATTTCAACTCAGTTGGAAACCGGGAAGTGGGTAAAATTTAATTTTCAAGAATTGATTATGATTACAGACAACGGGACAGGTCAAACTAAATCAAACCTTATAAAAAAAGGGGCAAATCGCATAGGTACATTTAAAATCGGATGTATTTTTGAACGCCGTAAACAAATTTATCCGTAAAATCAACCGTCGACCGAGGTCGTAAAACTTCTCTTTCACACTTGCAGGGCCGCAGTAATAGTGAACGAAATAGCGTTATAACCTCGGTCGCCAATTAGTGTTGCGAATAATATAATGGAATGGTTATCTTCTAGTATCCAGGTGCGTAAATTAAGTTCAAAATATCAGGAATAGACCGTAAGCCACGAACAAATTTGATGACCAATCGCGTCCCGTTCGATAACTCGTATAATGATTAAGGAGACTTGTGATGGAGCCTCGTGAGCGTCAGCTGCCGCTCCGTCGGTAGGTTGAGGAACGGCAGCCAACCCGCACGTAAAAGAATTAAATAAATTTAGTCATCGCGTCCCGGTTGAAATGTTGTCAGTCGATAGATTAAAAGCTATAAAAAGTATGAAAAATCGTCATCCGGTTGTATCACGGTGGAAAGATCGTCAGCTGGTCACGTGAACATTAAAAAAGAAAAAAATTCAGTCATCGCGTCCCATGTATAACTTTGTCATATGGTAGTGCATATGATATTATGAAGATATGAAATCGTCAGCCGGCTGTATCGCGGTGGAAAGACCGTCAGCTGATGCCCTGAAGGCCGTAACGCTGGAGCCACTCGGTAGCATATTTTTATGCTTTAAATAGCTTATAATCTATCGTCTGACAAAGTTTCAAGCGGGACGCGATGACTGAGTTTATTACATTTTTTACGCGTTTGGGTGGCTGCCGTTCCTCAACCCACCGACGGATCGGCAGCTGACGCTCACTAGGCTCCATAACACGTCGCCCTTACTCATTATACGAGTTATCTAACGGGACGCCATGACTGACGGTATTTGCGCCTGGCTTACGGTCCATAAACAATTTGCATTCGTGATTGGTTCCCTTAGATTAAAATAAACTGCTTCAAGACATTGATTTTTTAAAGAAAAATTGATCATCTTACCTATACAGAATTTCTTGTCTGGACTAGGGATGAAGTGTGGATTACATAAGCAGTAGTAGTCGCCTTCTGTGTTCACGCATTTGCCATTCTGAAACAACACTTAACTCTTATTCGAAGCATTAGGTAATACAATGACTAAAGGTAAACTAGTTAAAACTAGTTCACCTTTCATTTCAAGGATACCTATTGTAAAAAAAACATAAGAACGACGATGTGGCTTTCCTTAGCTAAAAAGCTCTATCTCAAAAATAAATGATTTTGAAAATGGAATTTTCTGTCTGGAAATCTCTTTGCAGTTGTTGGTGACCTTTTACTGCAATTGTCCCGGTGGACACTCGCATGAGAATGATATTGTGTTGATGCAGCAATTTCACACTATGGCAACATACCGGGCAGATGTCGGGATCCTCGCACTCGTCGATGTCCTCGCAGTTATTGGTGAGCTTGTGTCGTCGCTCTCCCGGTGGACACTCGCATGATAAGGATATTGTGTTGATGCAGCAGTTTCACACTATGTCAACATACCGGGCAGATGTCGGGATCCTCGCACTCGTCCATGTCCTCGCAGTTATTGGTGAGCTTGTGTCGTCGCTGTCCCGGTGGACACTCGCATGAGAAGGATATTGTGTTGATGCAGCTGTTAAACACTATGTCAACATACCGGGCAGATGTCGGGATCCTCGCACTCGTCGATGTCCTCGCAGTTATTGGTGAGCTTGTGTCGTCGCTCTCCCGGTGGACACTCGCATGATAAGGATATCGTTTTGATGCAGCAGTTTCACACTATGTCAACTTACCGGGCAGATATCGGGATCCTCGCACTCGTCGATGTCCTCGCAGTTATTGGTGAGCTTGTGTCGTCGCTGTCCCGGTGGACATTCGCATGAGAAGGATCCTATCGAGTTGATGCATCGACCTCCCTCACACAGGCCAGGTACTGCTGCACACTCGTCTATGTCCTGAAAAATAACAGATGAATTTCATATTTCGGAAAGGTGTGCAACGATTGCACATAATTGCGGAGCTATATTATTCGCATGCGAGACCTCGTGAAACTTATATCAATATTCAATATTGTTTAAAACACAATATATTAGCCCGTTTCAAGAAAGCATCTACAATGAATAATCCCGATGCCACACCAACAGTATTCAAACTAACGTCCTCGTGTATATATATAGGCCAAGAAAATAAGATTTTTTCGAAGAATTAATTCCCAGCAGGCTGGAAATGGTTTTAATAACTTCATGTGGTTCTAAATGCATGTAATCCGAGTTTGCCCAATCCCAAGAGGTGTGCATAACTTTTTAGCGAAAATTTTGCTCTTTGTCAGGTTTTTGCTTGTAGCTCGAAAACAGTACGTCCGACGGAAAATATCATATATATCAATATTAAAGAGAGTTAAATTCTGCTTCGAATGAGTATCTTAACTTCTAATTCTGTTCAGCGGTACAGCCAAAATCAAAAGTTATAAACCGGGAAAATGTCTGATTTTATTGAAAAACTCATATTTTGAATTCCATATCACATATCTTTGAAACAGATGACTCCTGGTGAAAAGCCTATAGAATAAAAGTTGAAGACAATATAATTTCACGTTATATAAACATTTCAATTTTCAAATTCCGTCATTTTGAAAGACTAAATTTGGCATGAATTCAAAAGCGGTTTTTTACTAATACCTTCTAAGTTGCATATTTTCCATAAATATGAGGTGTGAGGCGTACATTTAATGCATTGTTACAACTAAGAACATTTAGGTGCAATTTTCTAAAACGTACCCAATCACAAAACTATTTATACACCGTGTTTTTTTTTATTTCCGGTAATTTCGAGGGTGTATATTCCTGAGCTTAACTTAGGTTTATTTCTCAAAGACTCCAGTGTCCTAATTAGCTCCAGTTCTGAAGTAATCGATATTTTATTAATGCCTTCTAATTGTGTAAACCTACATTTAATTATTTTTTTACTCTGATAACTCACTACAAAATGATGCACCTGTGTGTTAAGTCAAATAGGTTCAGTAGTTGTTGATTGATTCCCCAATCTGTAGGTATATTAACTCAACCAAACAATTGAACATTATGACATGTCAATGAAATTTCGGATATTAACAATCCTAGATATAAAGGGAATATATTGTAATGAAAATTTTATAATTGAAAAAAAATTAAAAAATTCACCGCGACGAGCAAGATTCGAACTTGCCACCTTTCGGAACACCGGTTCAAATTTTTCCACTTTCCTTTCAATCATAAAATTGAAATTTCGATTGTAGACATTTCTGCTTAGTACAAAATTAATATTGTATTATCTTAAGATACAGTTACATGACTTTATAGCGGGTTCTCAGACTAAAAGAAAAATTTACACAATCAGAAAGACGAAAAAGAACTATCGATTACCTCAGAACTGGAGCTAATTAGGACACTGGCGTCTTGAAATACCGGAAATAAAAAAAACACGGTGTATAAATAGTTTTCTGATTGGGTACGTTTTAGAAATTTGCACCTAAATGTTCTTAGTTGCAACAATGCATTAAATGTACGCCTCACACCTCATATTTATGGAAAATATGCAACTTAGAAGGAATTAGTAAAAAACCGCTATTAAATTCATGCCAAATTTAGTCTTTCAAAATGACTGAATTTGAAAATTGAAATGTCTATATAACGTGAAATTATATTGTCTTCAACTTTTATTCTATAGATTTTTCACCAGGAGTCATCTGTTTCAGAGATATGTGGTATGGAAGTCAAAATATGAGTTTTTCAATTAAATGAGACATTTTCCCGGTTTATACTCATAAGATACTCATTCGACGCAGAATTTAACCCTCTTTAATATTGATATACATGATATTTTCCTTCGGACGTATTGTTTTAGAGCTACAAGCAAAAACCTGACAAAGAGCAAAAAATTCGCTTAAAAGTTATGCACACCTCTTGGGATTGGGCAAACTCGGCCACATAAAGGTATTAGAACGATTTCCAGCCTGCTGGGAATTAATTCCTCAAAACACTTTTTATAGATCTTATTTGCTTGGCCTAATAGGCCGATCTTTGTTTAGATTACACAGTTCTCCTTGGTAACAAAGTTCCTCAGATGTCCCACGGGACAGTCCAGATCCCCGCAGCGCTCGCAAGGGTGTCACCTAAGTCCATGCATAGGCCTCGTTTTGATGAAGCTATCTTACCTGACACTTCTTGACGGCCAGGTTTCTCAGATGTCCCTCGGGACAGTCCAGGTCCCTCAGCACTCGTAAGCGTGACCCCACGCCACGCCCACAATAGCACAGCACAATTATTACTACACACTACTTCTACCTCCTTGCGTAGGCCTCGTTTAGATAATTATCCTACCTGACACTCCTTGGTAGCCAGGTTTCTTAGGTGTCCCGCGGGACAGTCCAGGTCCCTCAGCACTCGTAAGCGTGACCCCACGCCACGCCCACAATAGCACAGCACAATTATTACTACACACTACTTCTACCTCCTTGCGTAGGCCTCGTTTAAATAATTATCCTACCTGACACTCCTTGGTAGCCAGGTTTCTTAGGTGTCCCGCGGGACAGTCCAGGTCCCTCAGCACTCGTAAGCGTGACCCCACGCCACGCCCACAATAGCACAGCACAATTATTACTACACACTACTTCTACCTCCTTGCGTAGGCCTCGTTTAGATAATTATCCTACCTGACACTCCTTGGTAGCCAGGTTTCTTAGGTGTCCCGCGGGACAGTCCAGGTCCCTCAGCACTCGTAAGCGTGACCCCACGCCACGCCCACAATAGCACAGCACAATTATTACTACACACTACTTCAACCTCCTTGCGTAGGCCTCGTTTAGATAAAATTATCCTACCTGACACTCCTTGGTAGCCAGGTTTCTTAGGTGTCCCGCGGGACAGTCCAGGTCCCTCAGCACTCGTAAGCGTGACCCCACGCCACGCCCACAATAGCACAGCACAATTATTACTACACACTACTTCAACCTCCTTGCGTAGGCCTCGTTTAGATAAAATTATCCTACCTGACACTCCTTGGTAGCCAGGTTTCTTAGGTGTCCCGCGGGACAGTCCAGGTCCCCGCACCGCTCGCAAGGGTGTCCCCACGCCACGCCGACAGCGGCACAGCACAACTGCTTAGTACAAACTACTCCCTCTAGTGCCCCCGTACACAGGGCGTTCCTCGTTTCTGTGTAGCAAGGGCCTGGAAGAAATAATAAGTCATCATTTCTGTACTATACTATTCTCAATAAATTATTTGTATTTTGTTGTTTGTATTTGTATTTGTCTCTTAACCAGAGGTAATAGTATGGCTACTACAAGATGTAGTAACAAAAATACTTGTGATCCATTTAAGAGCATAATTGTTATCGTATTTCGACTAACAAAAAGTAGAAGATGTTTTAATGACAAGACGCGATGTTCAGTTAAAAACTATAGGTAAAAGCCATTTTTTCTAAATTTCCTAATCGAAATTCGATACTTATTTTAGTTACACCACAGAATAAATTTAGAAATAAACTATTAACAACCGACAATGATGTACCTATGATATAAAACGTCACATATGCTTGAACGCACCCATAAGGTGATAAGCGATGTGCCAACCCTTCCCTTATTAGCCCACGCGGTGCGGTAAGCGCATCGGGAAAAACGGGTACAATGAAGATAGACATAGTGAAACCCCCCTGGTTACACCATGGACGTGGTGTATGTCTAGCAAAATTGATTTGGTGATTTCAGAGAAAAAAACACTGACCTGTCCTTCTGTCTATCTCGCATCTGGTCCCGGACAGGCCGTGGAAGCAGACGCATCTGTCCGGCGCTATACACCGCCCACCGTGCAGGCATGGCTCACGGCAGATAGCTGGAAATAAAAACAGAACAATGCAAACAGGACTACATATTTAGATTAGGAAAAGTTTAGTTGAACTGAAATTGGATTTTGGAGTAGCGGGCCAAAGATCCAAAGAAAATTTGCGTCGATCTGATGCTTCTTGCGGTCGCTTCTCTCTTACTATGTCGTCATATAACGCCGTTTTGTTACCAGCTGCCAGTGTCTGATCTGGTTACAGGTTTTCTGACATTTCTATAGAACGCGACTCTTTCTATAATCAACCGAAGACCACCACAAGCCTACAAGTGGGTCTTAGTTGTATTAACAACGATTTAATGACACTACTCACACTCATGTTCATCCGACGGTCGAGTCTTCTCGGTTAGCCAAGGGTTGGAAAACTCCCATTATTATTCGCCTCTACTCAGATCAGATCGCTTAAACTGATATCACTGAAAGTGCAAGCATAGTAGCCGCATTCTAGTTTAGTAATGTTAAGACTGGTTCGGAAGGTTCGTAGATTTTCCTCCGGCTACCTTCTCTCCACACAACCCTTTGGCTCTAACGCTTCAAGACCATTTTTTTAATACCACGACGGTGGCAAACAAGCGGACGGCCCGCCTGATGGTAAGCAGTCACCGTAGCCTATGGACGCTTGCAACCCCAGAGGATTCGCATGCACGTTGCCTACCCTTTAATAGGTACCTATCCTATACACACCTTTTTTGAAAAACTTCATACTGTAGCCCGCTGGGAAAATCTCGGCAGGGTGTCGCGAATATCGCGAAGCAGTTCGTGTTTTTTTTTTTTTTTTTTTTTTTTTTTTTTTTTTTTTTTTTTTTTTTTTTTTTTTTTTTTTTTTTTTTTTTAAATACCACGACGGTGGCAAACTAGCATACGGCCCGCCTGATGGTAAGCAGCTACCGTAACCTATGGACGCCTGCTACTCCAAAGGAGTCACATGCGCGTTGCCGACCCTTTACAAAAAGGAGGATTCACTGTGTTGACGACTAAAGGAACAAGAAGGTCCCTCATCGTTAACACACTGGGTCCTCTTTGAGCTCTTTGGCAACCTTACTCACCAGCAGGAACACAACACTATGAGTAGGGTCTAGTGCTATTTGGCTGTGGTTTTCTGTAAGGTGGAGGTACTTCCCCAGTCGGGCTCTGCTCCAGATTTGAGCGATGACATTCGCTGAACGTGCCCTACCACACTTAGCGAGATGCCATTCGCAGTGCCCATACCTCTCTTTTTGGCGTAGTTTAAGGACATACCCAGGTCCGGACGTAGTTTAAGGACATACCCAGGTCCAGGTGCTTGCCGGTTTTTCAGATAGATGGTGGTGGCAGTCACGTTCGATCTCAACATCGCTTTTAGTATGGACGGATTTTTTATGGGTGGGTTGTAGGGTAGATAGACGGACGACGGGAGGAGAGAAGGTTATTGTGCGCGAACAAATCAATGGTAAGCGCTTTAATATTTATCTTTCTACTCGTATCAGTTCATGGAGTTTCTTACTGTGTTATTATGATGATCATGTGTCTCGTGTTATTTACCAGCGTGTATCAGTGCTCAGAGAGATCTTTGATCCCAGTGAGTTGTCAATCGTTATGAACTCAGGGTAACCATAGTGTGAGGAACGGGGTCGCTGTAAGGGGAGGTGGAGGCGACTATTTAGCCCAAGATTCCAGATGGATAATCACGGGAGGCTCATGTTCGTAGTAGTAATCAAAGGAGATATCGTCAGCTCACACCATCGACGTCCAGGCCGTGTCTACGTATAGTACCTGCGTGTCCGTTAACATATTTATATTATTCGTATTCTCTAGTCAGTAAACGCATCGGCTCAGTATACCAGAAAAACATGGTGAAGCTGACGACACAGGGAGTTCATTCCACAGCAGCAGCGTTCGTGGGAGGGAATTCGTTTTAAATCGTACCAGGGTGTGAGGATGAACACCCTGCCGGCGGCGAGCGGTACGGTGATGAAAAGCTGCCGTGGGCATCATATCAAACAGTTCAGTACTATAGTCCAAGTCAGGTTAAGAAAACTTACGCTCAGTGCAGAATTCGCCGCTCCAGCCGGGCGCGCACGCGCACGTTCCGTTGGTGCACGTACCGCCGTTCATGCATATTCGACGACATCCGCCCCGCGTTCGCACTGAAATAATTTTTTCACGTTTTTTTTATTAATCCCCATACAAACGCCTTCGATAAAAACTGGAGGGAGACGGCTCAAGACCGGGACACGTGGAATGGAAGGAGGAAGGCCTTTGCCCAGCAGTGGGACACTCTTGGCTCCTATAAAATATATAAATAAATACATAGTTGGTAGATTACACGGGACAAGCAGCAATCCAATTAACTTGTCCATGTCACTTAATCCATCATTCTTAGTTGATTTCATGAAGGTTTATATCATGGGCTGTGAAAAAAGCTTCTTCGGCGTCATTCGGCATCCTTTAGGGGGCGATTTATAATCCTCCTACCTCCTACCTCCTACCTTCCTACCTTCTCAAAAGCTTGTAACTTGTAATACAAGCGGATGTCACTTTTCAACATCTTTTGCTAGAAAGGGACTTCCGCTTGTATTACAAGTTACAAGCTTTAGAGAAATGGGCCCCTGTTGTTTGAGTTACTTTGAACCACAATCAGTAAACCACCGTTATATGACCAAAGTAACTGAAGCTTAGTATGTGGTTGAGATGGTGAACGGAGTCGTATGTCCAATGGCTGTTCACAATATGCTAAACACCACACCCACACATTCAAACTCGTCACTCATCTTCTCCTTACCTCTTATGCTTCTATCATACATGTGATGTGGCCTGGGTTCTGGCAGAATACCAGTGCTTCGCCCGAAAGAGTGAAACGTATTGCTGAGTCAGAACCCTTTTGTATTGCTGCAACGTACACAGAAATCGTTCTTTTTTTCTTTTCTTAAATATGTTTAACTATTCTCCTAGCTTCTTTCTTTTTAAGGATGTAATTTATGTACATACCTACCTAACTGTGTGTATATTGTGGCAAGCAAATAAAGAATATCTACCTAACCATATCATCGTAACAGAAATGTAGTTGTAGGAAATCTTACCGGGATAAGGGTAACCGCCGCCCTGTAGGCAGGATGGTGCCTCGACGCCACTAGGACATCGGCACATATTTGGTGCTATACAGGACCCCGGTGACCCGCAGTCCGGTCGACACAGGGCTGAGGACGGACAAAGTAGCACGTCAATCGATTTGAAAAATAAATGGCATCTATGTGTTTAGAATTTTAAAATAATTTTAAACAAAAAAGAACCGACTGCACTTAGCATCCACCTTTCCAACAGCAAATTCTCGAGCTGCTGTAAAAAATACTCTAATCACTATCATCATCATCATCATCATCTTATCAACCGACTTCAACTTCGAAGGAGGAGGTTATCAATTCGTCGGGATCTCTGTTTTTGTTTTTTTTTTATGTATGTTCAGCGATTATTCGAAGACGGCTGGACCGATTTGGAAAATTATTGTTTTGTTTGAAAGAGTATACTTCACAGTTAGTCCCATTGTAACCAGGTCAGGATCTGATGATGAGATCCTGGAGAAATCGAGGGAACTCTTCATCTATTATAGGCACACCTATAGTGATTTGAGTATTTTTACAGCAGCTCGAGCATTTGCAAGGAAAGGTGGAGGCTAAGTGAAGTCGGTTCTTTTTTGTTTAAAATTATTTATATGCGTCTTAGGACGGCGCAGACGTTCTGCTTAATACAAAAATTATAAATGGCTTCTGTCTTCACAAATTTTGCCAGTGTCAAGGTACTCGTAGAACGATAAAGTACGATTAGGCTGCGTTTCCACCAGAGATCAGCAAGGATGCGTTGCGAGAAATTTGTTTCTTAAGCACCAAAAGATACTTCATTTGTTTATCTTCGCACAGCGGAGCGCTAAGATTGGTTCTTAAAAAAACACTTTCCTCGCAATGCATCTTCGCATATTTCTGGTGGAAACGCACCGTCAAATGTAAAAAAAATAGCTGGTAGAGCCTGACGTTGATTGGTAGAGGCCTTGCTTTTTGTAAATTGATCGCTGTATTTTAAAAATAGCCACGAGGCAGCCGTGACCTTGGGAGAACCGGTTGTTAACCGTTTTGAGACTAATTCTTTCATTAGCTGCACACTTGTTCGTTAGATCATTGCACAATAAGCTATTAATATTAGACACTACGTCAACTACGTAAGTGAAAAAAAAACAAAAAATATTCACAATACGACTTCGCCATCTTAAGTTTCAACCGCAAGCCTCTAGTGGCAAGTCATATTAAAATTTTGCCATGGCCGAACGCTACGAAAAACGCAATTAACATACTGTCTTGCGACCGATATAACCACTGTAATAAGACCTCTATGATGTTCGCTTTTAGGCCATCTAATAGCTCCACAACTCCTAGATAGATCTTTTTCGTGTTTTAATCAATAAAGTTGATTTAGCTCCCTCAGCATCAATTCTACCAAATTGTCTTTAGTTTTAAACAACTGTATACTGCAGTTATTAATACGAAACAAACTATCAAAAAGCTTCAACTGTCAGATAACCAGCAAGCTTGTCAGCTTAAGTTGAAGTAAAATGCATGAGCTCACTTCGCTACGCATGTTCGTTCGAAATAGTTATTATAATGTTTCTTACGTATACGTTGGTAATTATTATTATTTGAAGTACTCACGGACTACACATAATAAGGAGTTAGGTCTCGACGTCCACCCTGGACAGCAATGCGTGCTGTTGCGGCTGCGGCAAACGTGTGGCCTGGAACAGAAAAAAGATATATATAAATACGTGATCAATCCCTTCAAATAGCGACTTTATAGTAAAGCCCGAAGATGCAAATCACAACGACAGCTCTACAAATAAGTACTCGGCAATACAAAACTGTTTCGAAAGTACGAAAAATGTAGGATTTATCAGCGTTACGACAAATTGCGACCATATCATGGATTTATATGAAGTGCGTGTATTCAGAGCGTAGTTTCAGTGACCGCGAGGCAACCGGATGGCTCGCGGTATTTAAGCTCCTGAAGTGATGAGGAATCGCCCTGTGCAACCCGAACTGACCCAACTTGGACTGGAGCGAAAAGACGGGGGGGGGTTGTCAAAAAAAAAAACGCGTGGCAACCGGAAAGAATGTACCCTAGTTGTAGCAAAATTTTAATGCCATCCCTCCTGGTTAGCCACCCCTACAAACGAGAAATTCGTCAAATTTGAATACGCGCAATAAAATGTTTTGCAATCAATTTCCACAGAGGGATGAAATTTCATAGGAGAGGGATGACATTTGGGCATATCGTTTTCCACATCATACAAAACTCATAAAACAAATGCCATCCATTTCAATGATTGTAAGTGCGTTTTTCCTAAGTTCTCCTGCACCGATCGAAAAATTAACCTTGCGTCCGGCTTCCAACTCTGATGGTTCGATAACTGCCCGGGCCGGGCGGATGGCAATTTGTTTCCGGTGTCTGTATGTGATGAAGCATACAAATTTTCAAGCGGTTGCCTAACAATTTTTTTAATTTTTTTTTTTTTTCAGGCAACCGCTGTTTCAATCGGATGCCTCGCGATCATCATCGCGTCATTGCTTTAAGTATTACACTGAAACACTGAAAAACTGTAAGTATTACACTAATGTAATACTTACAGTTTTTCCCTATCCACAGTTACACCTTATTACTACCTTTTTTTTTTTTTTTTGAACAGATGGATCAAGCCTGGTCTCTTTTTGGACCATTTTGCTTGCAATCAGAAGCGTACATTGCGCACCGAGTGGTGCGCGTAGCTGAATTTATATAAACCAAACACTTAAATTATATACAAACTGATAAAAAAACCAATACAATAATACACTACAATACTTACAATACTATACAACAATAGAAAAATAAATATATAAATAAATAAGGAGATATGTCACCACTGGGGTCCACATACCATTAGGGTAAGTGCACCCAGAGGGGACCAAAAATAAATTACAGATGACATAAAAAATATCTCACACAGGAGAAGAATGATTGCTCAAGGGAGCTGGAGATGAACAGGTACTGGATGAGTAAGAATGAGCGAATGAAAGAGATAGTGAGCAGGGGGACGCAGGAACACGGGGAAGTCTTCCCCACCTACCGCGTCTCACCGCAGAGTTGATGGAGTACCTTGGGGACATGCCACACAGGGGAGCCGAAATAGGAGAAATGAGAGGAGAGGGCGCGCCCGAAGGCGGCCTAATGGTCGGAGGGATGTTGGTGGGCAGCACAGGTGTTGGTGGTAGAGGTCTGGGCGCGAAGCCCATGCGTTCTCTGAGGAGTTCGCCAAGGCGTCGAATCTCAGCTTCGTTGGCTTGAGCAAAAGCGTCGTCCTCATCAATTAAAATATGCTTAGGTCGACGCTTTTGAATATTTTTTCTCGAGGGCTTGGGACCTTTATTTGAAAATACTAGCGAGGGGTCTGGGCTGTAGTTAACCGATTCCTTAATTAGGGGGTTCGGATTAGCTACAGCTTTTTCATGAAAACGCCTTGCTAGCATTTTCATGTGATGTGTTACGGAGGGGATGCGAAGATCCTTGTGAATGACAAGATTTCTGATGTAGGGGGGAGCGGCAACGGCCCCTCTGAGTATTCTGTTTTGCAATAATTGGAGTTTTCTAAGTTGCCTCCTTGAGGCATGGGCAAAAACCATACTGGCATAGGAGAAGACTGGTCTGATGCAGGCTTTGTAAATAGTGAGTTTGTTTTTGATCGCCATTTTGCTCTTTCTGCCGATCAGGGGGTGGAGTTTGTAAGAGATGAAAGCTGCTCGGTCGCGAACAGTTTGGATGTGCTTAAAGAAGTTAAGCCTGCGGTCAAGATGGACGCCGAGGTACTTGACAGAGTCAACCCAAGGTATGGGTTGATCAAGTAGTGTAATAGTTTTATGCTTCCTCGTAAGGGCAGCATAGTCCGCGCGCCTGGAGAAAACTATGGCCTGACTCTTCTCCGGGTTGACTTCCACCCTCCAGCGACGACACCAATCCCCAAGGGAGCTGATGGCACTCTGAAGAAGGTTAGTCAACCTAGAGGGCTGCGGAGACGAGGCGTACACCGCTGTGTCGTCCGCGAACAGGGCATAATTCACACCAGGCACTTTAGGGATATCATTGACGTACAGGCTGAAGAGGGTGGGCGAAAGGACAGAGCCCTGTGGAACACCCGCTGCTACAGGATGAAGGCTAGAGTAGGTGCCCTCGATGCGGTAGCGAAAACCTCGACAATTTAGAAAGTCCTTGATGGTCAGGACTAGCTGGTGCGGCACTCCTAATTTGAAAAGTTTATACAATAAACCGTTGTGCCACACCTTGTCAAAGGCTTTTGCCACGTCCAAGAAGACGGCCGCAGTTGGTTGAGAGCGTCTCCAGCCATTCAACCAATAGAGCGAGTGCTCCACGATTCTGAGAACCTGATGAGAGCAGAAGTGAGCTGATCTGAACCCAAACTGTTCGTTTATGATGACGTTATTGGAATCCAGGAACCGGGATAGTCTGGTTAGAAGGATGCGCTCATACAGTTTCCCCATAACACTGAGGAGACTGATGGGCCTATAACTAGATGGAAGGTTAGACGGTTTGCCAGGTTTATGGATTCCAATGACTGCAGCGGATTTCCAGGCCTTCGGAAAGTGAGAGTGGGAAAGGGCAGCGTTGAAGAGGGAGGAAAGGAAGGAGATGATACGGTCAGGGAGTAGTCTGAAGAGCCTGCTGGGGAGACCATCATCCCCAGGAGCTTTTCTGGGTTTTAGTTTCTTGATCAGAGTCGCCACCTCCATGGAAGAGACCAAATCAAGTGGTGGGTCAGAAGACGGAAGATTTGAAAGCCTGGAGACCTCGGTGTCAATGAAGCTGAAGTGAGCGGAGTCAATGAAGAGAGTGCTGGGTGAGCATTGATCCTTGAGGCTGGATGCCAGGCATTCAGCTTTCTCTAGGTCGGTGAAAGCAGGAATCACAGAACCAGAGACGGTAAGCGGAGGCATAGACACTTGCGTGTCGCTTCTGAGAGATCTCGACAGGTCCCAGAAAGCCTGGCTACCTGGAGAGATCTCAGCCAGAAGGCTTTTCCACCTACCGTCCCTGAATTTTGCAATATCCCGTTTCACCTTCAGCTGGATGCGGTTGAGGATGGTCTTGTTACCAGGGGAGGGACAGCGAGAGTAGTCCCTTAAGGCCTGATTTTTTGAGGTTAAGAGGTCTCTCAACTCTTCGGGAAGACGCCAGCGACGGTCGTCCTCTGCCGAGACTTCTCGAGAACAGGTGGACAAGAGGTTTTGAAGGACCTTGGTGAGGCGAGTGACTGCCTCATCAATTTCAAGAGAAGAAGATAATGTCTGGGGAAGCTCATCCAGCAAGGAAAGATCCTTGGAGTCAAGCAGTTTTCCAAGTCGGATCCAGTCGACCACGGTCTTGGTGGGAGACTGAGCATTAGTAGGCGGAGGACCAAGAGAGATAACTACTGGCCTATGGTCTGAATTTAGTTGGTGATGTACCCGTATTGAGCGGAGTTTGAGACGAACATGCTTGAATAAAGCCACGTCAAGCAGGTCCGGCTCAAAGCTGGTGTCGAAACTAAAGTGAGTAGGCTCAAGGGGTGAGATAAGGTGTAAAGCGTTGTCCATGATATATTTGTTTAGAATGCGACCATTCGCAGTGGACAGCCTGCAGTTGAAATGGGTGTGTTTAGAATTGAAGTCTCCTGCCAAAATGACAGAATCGTCCAATTCAAACAGAGCGTCAAGGTCCGATTGTAGAATGGTTTTCTTGCAGGGTTGGTAAATTGAGGCTATAGCTATGGGGGCATGGCCCGTCATGTCAATACGACAGACGGAAGCCTCCATATTGAGAAGAGCAGGGGGAGTGAGAGCGCAGCAGTGGAGTGATTTTCTATAGTAGATGAGGGTACCGCCGGCATTGGTAAGACGGTCATTTCTGACGAGATTGTAATTGGCAATTCGAGGACTGCGAGAAGCTGGCTTGAGAAAAGTTTCTTGAACTAAAAACATGTCAATTTGATGTTCTCTAAGGAAACTGGCAACCTCATCTCTTTGAGAGATGAGGCCATTTGCATTAAAAAATCCTAAGTTGATGGACATAGGCTTACACCTACTATTTGGCACTATTAATGGTGTAGTTTAATATTGTTAATAAGCTGAGCATGAGACTGCAATGCAGCAAAGAAGGCTGAGGTGTCCCGAGCAGAACGACACTTGGCAGCTAGGATACTGACCTCGTTCATGTCGAAGGTCTCAGCGAGTTCCAGTACCAACTTAAAGTCAGCCAGGTCGAAGCTCGTTGTTTGAGCAGAAGCGGGCAAACGCCTCGGCTCTCTTTTGGAAGATTTCCTAGGAGGCTGAGGGAGCACCTGTGATTTCTCTTGAGATATTTGAGAAGGAGGTAGAGTCAGGTCGGCAGCAAAGGATGGCGCACGAGCGCTTGGCAAAGCGGGTGGCTGAGTCTCTGGTAGTGGAGACACCAACAGGGGAGGAGACGGTAGAGGAGGTTGGGAGGGAGACGCCCTCGCGGGCAGAGAATACTCCAATGGCTGGGATGGCTCGGGGGTAACTACACGCGGTGGTGCAACAGGTTTAGGGACCTGCGAGGTATGGAACGGTGGTAAATTTGAAATGGGCTTTAGTGCCGGAAAATCAGTCTGTGACAAATCAGTAGGAGCTTGGCTAGCAGATTGGGCAAGACGGTTCCAAGCAGAGCGAGTTGGACGCGGGCTTGGTTTGAAATTAGTTCGTTTTCTATTGTTGTGAAACGGGACGTAGGAACCTGGTTTAGTGGCTAGGGGACATCCTCTATAGTTACCTGTGTGGTTACAACCAAGCCACACTTAGGATCACCGTCTTTAAAGCGGTCTCTCTTACAGGCGGTATAATGGTGGGCACCTGCGCATTTAACACAGATAGAAATATTGGTGCAGTGTTTTTGTGTGTGGCAGTAGCGCAGGCAGTTGAAACATTGCCGAATCCTGGCATTTTTACGTGGGGGCTCAGGAGTGGCACACATGACGCCGCAGATGGCTTGAATCTGAAAGATGGTTTCACCCCAGTCAGAGTTTTCTAGGGCAACAGAGACTATGTCGTAGGGTCTTTTTGGTCTGGTGAAGGGTCTGACTAAACGATAGACAGAGATTGCTGGGTAGCCCTGCTCTTTAATGCTGGCCAGAACATCCTCAGTGTCGAATTCTTTCGGCACGCCTTTAATGACCACTCTAAGGAGTCGTTCTTCCTCCGTGTCAAACGTAGAATAACCATTGATCATTAGGGTTCTCCACCCACGAAATTGCTGGGGGTCCTTGGTCCAGATGGCCATGCCACCGAAAGGACCTTCGATGTGTCTACACCTTAGGTAGCCTATGTTGAGCCTAATGGATTCATCCCTAAGGGGGATCCAACGTCTGATGTCTTCGAGTAAGAGGACAGGAGGTATGCGATCAGCATCTCGCCTGCTCTTTTTGGTATTCTTTTGACCATCACTGGGGGCCGCAGAGTTGCGGCAGTCAGAATTGCAAACTTTAGCAGGGCTATTGGGGCCTGAAGTGGCACGAATGGAACTATTTGAGTTCAACTGGCTAGCTATACCGGAATTGTTAGGATCGGCTTGTGAGCTAAGTGCATCGAATGAGTTGGAGGTCGGAATGCCTTGTGGCTGCGGACCAGTACCAGGATAACCTGGCGCACTGGGCGAGGCAGAGAGCGTGACTCGCTTACTGAGGGACTCGGCAGCCGAGGCAGAAGGTGAGGCACGCTTCCTCTTTTGCTGTTTAGATTTCTTTTTCTTGTTGACAACTTCCTTAAACCCTTCCGATTCCGAGGTCATTTCGCAGTCTTCTTTCGAGCCTGAGCCGTGGTCGACGAAGGGAGTATCGGGACGCGGAGAAGGGGGCAAGTCCAGCTGAGGGGCAGGAAGAGCTTGGCCCAGGGGTAGCGAGCAGTCAGATTGCGTGGGCACAGAATACAGAGGGGCCGGTGCAGCGGAGATACCGGGCGGGTAAGGAATAGGGGGGGGGGGGGGCTGAGACACCCTCCACTGAAAAATTTGGAAAGAAATTGGCGGGACCCGCAAAGCGCGGGTCACTCGGGTGAACATGGGGGGTGAGGGCGCCAGGGAAATTCGACCTTATTACTGTGCAAAACAGTCGTTCATATGTGCCTACTACGGTTCGATAGAGAGCATGATATTGGCGGCGGTGTCTCACTCGCACTCGTTACAAAATTGCCGTTTTGACTTGTTCTCATTATCGTCTGATGACGTCATAACTCCCTAAGTCAGAACGCGACGCAGCTCTCTATATTATCCTCTCTTTCTGCCTCACTTTGTGGCCAAAGACGGCGAAGACTATACTCCAGTTTAAAATTATAGTTTCGTGGACCATATATACGAGTAATGCTTGTGTGCCACATTCACAGTAAAAAAAAAGCAAATTAGGTCATACGCGTCGAAAATGTCGTATTTTTTTTAATACCACGACGGTGGCAAACAAGCATACGGCCCACCTGATGGTAAGCAGCTACCGTAGCATATGGACGCCTGCAACTCCAGAGGTGTCACATGCTAGTTGCCGACCCTTTACAAAAAGGAGGATTCACTGTGTTGACGGCTAAAGGAACAAGAGAGTCCCTCGTCGTCAACACACTGGGTATACCTAAAAGGGCTTTATATCCTGCGTTCACGCGCGCGCCCGTATGCTAGAATCGCCAGATTTAATGACATCTTACACAAATCGACCTAGGAGCATTGTAAGCTCAATAAGAGTTGTGTTATAAGGTCTAGACAACGATATATATAATAGCTAAATACATAGAAAACATCCATAACTCAGGAACAAATATCTGTGATCAACACACAAATAAATGCCCTGACCAGGATTCGAACCCGGGACCTCCTGCTTCGTAGGCAGGGTCACTACCGACTGGGCTAGGAGGCCGTTACATAGTTTTGTAATTGTTAATAGCAACTACGTTACTTTTGCACTGTAGCCGTAAGTATTCCGAAATATGAGAACGTTAGATATTCATCTGTTTATACGGTCGAATGGAGCACGTGTCGTCTTACTTTTACAGATGAGCTCAAGTATCGAATTCTGTTGATCTTGACTCAATGACTCAATCCCAATTGCTTGTAATGTAAGTGTTTGTAATTTGTTTAAGTAGCACTTAAAAGTATGGACCTGTATTTATCATATTAACACAGATTTTTTATCACCTGACTAATATAAATAGTGTTATAAATCATCACACAATAGCTGTCATAGTTTGACCAATACAATTACGCCTTTGACCAAAGTTTTACATGATTTATTAGTAGAGCAACCTTGTGGGTCTAATTGTCCCCTGCAGTGTATAGTCTGTTGGGAAAAAGAAGTGTCGTGGTTTATATGGGAGCTCATACATTATACGACTCTTCTCTTTCTAAACAGACTCTATGAGGCGTGAGGATGGATTCGACACGGTTCTTAGGAATAATAGGCTAATTCAGAGGTTAGTGGGTTGATATGGAGACCTTGTGTCGAAATCCTTAGTCTTATCAAATTCAGTGTAGTAAGGACGTATATTATATGCTCATGTTAGATATTTCCAAAAGCATGCAAGGTGTAACAAATATACTGGGGATCCGTTTAAGGACATAAATGGTAACGTATTCTAATTATAAAAACTATAAGAAAAATAAAATCACGCCCAAAAAATAGTACATTATTGTCGAGGAGGTGAAGTAGCACATTGATGGCTGAGTATTACGTTTTAAACGGACGACTTTAGGAGTCCGTTTAATTTAATACGAAGCCAGCAATGGCCCTTCACGCCGAGTCCAATATAGTGCTTTATTCAAAAATAATGGAAAACGGCCAACGTTGATGAACAACAAACAATATTGACATAAATAATATATTCAGGATAATTTCTAGGTTAAAAGAATGACCACTACCGCGAGCATCGAATTTCGATTCGATACCTATAATTATCTCCATCTCCATCGCTTCTCATTTTGAGTGAGAGACAGATTTATTTGAAACTACAATTTTTTATGTTCGCGGTACACGCTCAGCTTTTTATTAAAAAGTTTGAAGTGTATTTTTCTTCTGAATTTACCGTAAGCTATTTGAGATAACTAAAAAATCGAGATACCAACATTATAAATAACAAATTTTCCTTTGCCTTTCTTTTTGTATGGCTGTTGAACTTTTTAAAAAGTTTGTACCACGACAAAAATGAAATTTGTATGCAACATTTATGTCGCGAAATCGAGCCTGCAATTTCCGTAACTTTTTAATTTTTATTTGACCATAAACTAGGCACTTCGTCGCCTAGTTTTTAACCGTAAAGGTTGACTAACCTTGCCGGACATTTTTGAATAAAATGGTTTTGTATGTTCAAAAAATTTTTCTCGTATTATTTCCTAGTTACAATATGATACCAACTTTGCCCTTAAACGGATCATCAGTATTTTTTTACAACCTGTAGAAAGCTAAAATAAATGAAAATAGTCGGGCTAAAAATCTTAGGTTATTACTTATTTACTTAGCCCGCGTAGATTTTATGGTGATGGGGTTAGTATTACATACAGGGTGTAAAAAATACTGGGGATCCGTTTAAGGGCATAATTATCGTATTGCTAGTATACTACAGTCATTTTACGGGCGGCTAGTATGGGGAATTGGAAATAATTAATAATAGCTAATATTTTTAGTGTAACGGATATATCATGATACTAGTATTATTTACGCAATGAAATCCTACAAAATATCGTTATTCGCTAACCGCCACAAATATTTACACACATATTACTACATCTTTTTTTGTACCTATTTAACTACTTCCGAGTTAAAAGTTTGTAGGATTTTTGCATATACATATGATCTATAAATGTTCCATAAGAATGAAAAATAAAAAAATCAGGCTATTATAAATTAATATTTGACGCAACCATATCTTTACTGTACTAGTAAGAAAAAATAGGAGAAACATTTTTTTAACAATTATTACACCTGGTATATAAATTGTTATCTTAAGAAACCAGAATGTTTATTTATTCATTCATATGTTATTGCACAAATAACAAAGTGTACCAAAATGCCTTAAGGCGTTCTCTACCAGGATCAAACCGAAACCTGTAATTGGTACACAAATCAACATTACTGTTCAACATTAGCTTTTTCGCACAGTATAAAGACAATAATAATTATAATCAATATTCTTTATTATGCACTACATGAGAAAAGAGGAAAATATATAGCGAATAAATTATTTGGAAGAATAATTTCGAACCATTTCGTGAACACATTTAGGAGAAGTGTTAGTTTTAGATGGCGTTTTCGACTATTATTCAATTATATTCAAAAGACGGGGACCCTTTTAGATAAAGGGTAAAAACCTAAGAAAATCTACAGGCAATAAGTCGAAAACATATACACTAAAGGAGCGGTTGCGGGGCGGCTATATGTAGGGCGGATGAAATGCTGACATAATTGCCCATGGCTTTATTCATAAAACTAAAAATGCCTCAGTAAAATTGTGTCTCATTCTAAGAGACTAAATGTGAAAGAGACAAATTAAGGACCAACTACTACAAAGGGCATTATAGATTTGAAAGACGTTTAAGAATGAGGCCATAGGTCGTCTGCCCCATTTCGCGAACATGTAATTCGTTCAACAATGTGAGTATCGTCCCATTCAGAAATATCAACAATGAGCGTAATCCAACTCCGGGATTGACGGCCGAAATATAGTAAAGTGATATAGGTAGGTACGTAGGCGCACGCGTGGGTGAATTTCACGCTGGCGGCTACCGGGCTTATCCTGCCATATCACAGTATAAGAATAATAAGATAAGAATAATTTTTATTGACCTAAAACCTAATATAAGTGTACCTAAGTAACATTTTAACAGTACTCTAATACTTAGGCCTTAGATTTATAGATAGATATAGTCTTTATTTGCTTGCCACAATATACAAACAGTTAGGTACATACATAAGTTACATCCTTAAAAAGAAAGAAGCTAGGAAAATAGTTAAACATATGAAACAATAGGAAAAAAGAACTATTTGCGTTGCAGCAATACAAAAGGGTTCTGACTCAGCAATACACTTCACTCTTTCTGCCAGAACCCAGGCCACGTCGTCACGTGTATGATAGAAGCATAAATATCTTAATTTTCACTATGATTAACCTAATGTGTCTACTTGTGTAAAAATTAAAAGAAAATGCGGTGTATGCTGATACCGATATGTAATGTAGTGTAAGTGTAGGTAGTGTATAAAGATAACAGAAAACATATATTCCCCAACATTCAGGCTAGATTCGATAATCTGAAACCAAGTATCCGTGTGGAATACCTGTTATTTGCTTATTTATTAGTACCTACTTTTTTTAAATGGTATTTAAAGGTTGCCTTTGTTTTAAGGCGCCTGACAGGTGGGGGGATATTGTTCCAACATTTGGTTAACACCTTAAGAAAAACTTATTAGGTTTGATACAGTTTCACCGTAACTGAGCCTCTGTCTCTCGAACTAGGCGGCTGCCTGTGACTCGGAAGTCAGGGATTCCACCGAGTAAGATGAGTTGAGATACTCGTATGCAGTTGTGTCTAACATAAACCAAAAAAAGTACGCTTGAACATTTATAAATCTTGTGTATTCTGATTTCTTATCATAGACCAAGATGCTAAATTCTCTCCACCTCATAAATAAATAAATAATAAGGATAGGAAAGTAGATCAATATTGTAATTCTGAAAGCTAAAGTATAGATATGTAACGGCACGTAGCGCAAACCGAAAATATAAAACACTGAATTTATTTTTGATACTAGAGTCTGAATACGCTAACTTTACAATCGCAAAGTGTGCAGAGTCAGAAAAGAAAGTGCAGAGGCAGGTAGGTCTACATTTGGTCATTGCAAAGTCCAAGCAGAGTTAGCGTGGTCGATTTCTAATCACTAAGCAGATAGGAATGGTTGCTACGTCTTGTCTTTGAAAAGTGTGAAACGCAACTAAAATCTCCCTCCAGCAAGACACAAGACTTCGCGCGTCTTGTACATGTGTACTTTCAAAAATTACGAAAACCTAATACGAAAATTCGGAAAACTCTCACTTTTTGGGGGGACTCTCAGGACTTGAGTCTTTCCATTTCTAAAATTTCCAATTTCCTATATTTCTTGTAAAAATTACTAGAAATTTCCGAAAACTTTTTCAATTATTTGCAACATGCACATCTGTCTTTGAGAAATCAACCAACCGGAGACGCCATTGACAGGCGTTCCCCTCTGCCGAAACCATATGACCAGTGGTCACACACATGTATGGACTGACGTTTATCTGACGTAGCTATTTGTACGTTACGTACGAATAGCCATACATTTGACGTTCCCCTCCACCGCAAAAATCGGCAGACTTTTTTTGTATAGAAAATGACAGACATGGATACTCCATCCGGGTTGAATTCTATAAGACATCTGTATATGTACAGTCGGCAGCAAAAGTAGCTAAGCAGCTCAGGTGTTCAAAATGACCTTCACGCGCTCTTATTCTCTTAACAATAAAGTAACATAAATCTACTTATTATTACCCTGTTTCTAACACCTCTAGAAGGAAAAAATCCAATATAATCCCTATTCCGCCAACAAACTCTGCCTTTGCTCGTAGACAGTACATTGCTCAATCTGCAAAATTATACAACCATTTAAATAAAAAAATTGACATATATCCCTCTACCTATAAAGAATGTAAAATTAAAATATGTAAAAGAAAAACTAGTTAAAACATGAATAAATATTTATCAATCTTTAATTCCCTTAACGCTACACAAACACACACACACACAAAATTAATATTACCTTTGTTACTCGCATGTTAGTTTTAGTTTGTACATAGTTTACTTACCTTAGCTTAGTTTATCCCTTATATATTTAGTTATTATAATCTTGCTTTTGGCTCTTAGATAATCACAAAGGAAGAGCGGTGTCCCTTAACACAGGTATTTCCATACTTAAAAAGGGGCACCAACCTGTAGTTTGTTAAAAAATTTCTTGTTACTGAATAAATCATTTTTATTTATTTATTTATTTTATTATAAAGTCCTGTCAAACTCATTTTGAACACTTGAGCTGCTTAGGTACTTTTGCTGCTGACTGTACGAGTGACGAGTGACTAAAGAGTAAAATCGGATGTACGCACTCGGGTGACGCACAATTCAATTGAGACATCTTATAACTGGGTTGATATCGGAAGTAATAACTAATAACTTCCTGCAAGGATATCCTATCCTACCACCTTATCGTCTATCGTCGTGTCATGCATCACTTTTACACTTACGTATGTACAGTACAGTAGGTACATACTATGTACCTACTAGTTAGAAGGAAACACGGGAGATAGACGATAAGGAACGATTATTTTAGGTTGACCGCGACCATCATCCATAAACTGAACGTCCACGATAAAAGGTCCCCCTTTGTCGATATGGAGTAATTAGTACTTTCTTAAATTACACATTACATGTTATCTATTAGTGTAAGAATGAAGTGAGCCCTTTTCCTAAACTCGTCCACATATTTCGATTCAAGTACTTTAATCCAAGGAGTATTGTGCTATCTTACCTAGACTTAAAACGCGATGTTTATAAATAAAATTATTTCTGATAATTCAATAGGTATACAATTTAGTTGTTGTCATTTAAAAAAATATAAAGGATCGGCAACGCTCATGACACCTCTGGAGTTGCAGGCGTCCATAGGCTACGGTAGCTGCTTACCATCAGACGCACCGTATATTTGCCACTGTTGTGGTATTAAAAAACTCTATAACTATCTAGTGCCTACAGCGTTACGCTGTACGTATTAAAGTAGGTACTTAGTAAGTTTACTGTTTCTTATTAACACATATTTATTCTAAAACTTGTGCGCTGAATACAGTGTGTATTATTTCCCGCTCTTAAGAAATATTTGAAAAAAACTTTAATGTCAAAGGGTTATTACAGGGTCGAGGACTATATGACGGACAAAGATGCATGGCCCGCATGGCAGTCATCTAACATTTAGAGGACACAGTTCAGATAGGAAAGCATATCAAACGTTTTGTGAAGCAATCAGATTTGGATTTTATTATTATTATTTTATTTTATTTTTAATTAACAATACGTACATTGTATGTCTCTCAAGCTATTTTGATATGTCTTCTTATAGAACTACGCATTATTGTGTATCTTTAAGATATAATATTACTGTATTACTGTTTTGAAAAAATAATTCCCGCCGAGTTTCTTGCCGGTCATAATACTTCTCGGGTCAGAGGTGGAGGGTTAGAAACGGTGGTAGTTTTTTTTTCTTCTTTGACGTTCATAAGTGCATTGTAATGTGCCTAAATTGAACTTTTATTAAGCATTTCCGTAAAATCATTGTCTTATACAAAGCATGCCTTTCACCCTTTCAGTAAGAATAAATATAGTAGAGGTACAGTCTCAAACAAGATTTACCGAAAATATGGCTCGTGAAAATTTGTAACCGGCCAGTGTTATACCGTAATAAGACTGTCAGAGAAACTGCTGTACGAGTCGCTCTTACAGCACTATTGTGCCATTTTTTTGGGCTGATTGTGTATCTCGTTCTTCATTACATCTCGGAGCTTTCACCAATCAAAATGCAAAAAGAAAAATTGAAAAAATCGTTATAATAAACGCGTCAGATTACACCGATGACGCGACCGAGAGATCGCGTCAATTGGGCGCATGCAACTCTTATATTCCCATCACGTACCAAGTTACAAGTGAATGAATCTCCCGCGCTAACCAGTGTACACCAAGCACCAAAATTGCATGGACAGTTAATGAATGAATCTCATTCATAATGCTGGATCTACAACTAGGCCAATCTGAGGGACGCAGCTATATTTACGACGGAACGATATCGCGTTACCGCTTACTCCCCTAACGCAACTTCATTTATTTATTATCAAGAATCCCGAGTTCTTGGTTACATGGTTTTCATAAGCTTTAATTTGCCTGAACTCGGTAAGCAAAGAAATTAAATAAGAATATTTACGCGGCCAGAATAACGCGGGAGCGAAGCTCCGGTAACAGCCTACATTCCACTGACGCAGACAATCAAAGGATGCTCAATTGAGAATAAAATAAAAGTAGTGCCAAGTTAGATTCTGTGCATTTATGTTTTGTACAGCTGCCGCTGCCGGAAAGCTACCATCCTAACCTAACCTAGTGAGTAGGATTCACTTCAATAAGTACCCAGGCACGATTTCAAAGGGCCGCGGGCCCCGCCCGTGGTATGCAGCGTACGCAGCCGTCAGGAGGAAAACCCACACTGTCATTTTGACAGCTGTTACAACTTACCCCACAAAGTGTCCCGGCGCGTTGTCAAAGGCCGCGCGCCGCGCCAGTGCCCCGTGCGCGGCGTGTTGTGCAGCGGCTCGGCGGCGCATGCGGCCGCCAGGAGGAACAGCCACGCTGTCACCTTGACAGCTGTTACAACTTACCCCACAAAGTGTCCCGGCGCGTTGTCAAAGGGCCGCGCGCCGCGCCAGTGCCGCGTGCGCGGCGTGTTGTGCAGAGACTCGGCGGCGCATGCGGCCGCCAGGAGGAACATCCACGCTGTCATCTTGACAGCTGTTACAACTTACCCCACAAAGTGTCCCGGCGCGTTGTCAAAGGGCCGCGCGCCGCGCCAGTGCCGCGTGCGCGGCGTGTTGTGCAGAGACTCGGCGGCGCATGCGGCCGCCAGGAGGAACAGCCACGCTGTCATCTTGACAGCTGTTACAACTTACCCCACAAAGTGCCCCGGCGCGTTGTCAAAGGGCCGCGCGCCGCGCCAGTGCCGCGTGCGCGGCGTGTTGTGCAGAGACTCGGCGGCGCATGCGGCCGCCAGGAGGAACAGCCACGCTGTCATCTTGACACCATGACCCTGGAAATGACCAGATACTTAGTTTACACGCTTTGAAAAAGACTTTACGCGGGAGACTTTTACCTAAGTCACCGTCTCCCGGCAGTTTTGGAGTCCCAGTACTATGCCCAATAACATACTAGGTTGCCAGCTCTGAACTATGTTTCCCGTAAGGGAGAGTACAGTCGACTACATAGAAATGTATCCACAATTTCACCTTATTGCCTCGTAATAAGGTCCGAAAGTGGATCATCTTTTTGTACTCGACTGTACTAAGATGAGAGGACATGTGCGGATATGAACCAATAGCATCCGCCGCTCATCCCCGCCTCAGAGCAAAGGCAGCCTTTTGGTTGATTCCCACACATCTCCTCTCATCTCCGCTCATCTTCGCCTCAGTGAAAAGGCAGGTTAATATTGGTAATAGAATAAATGAATGGGTTTGCCGCCAAAAGATACGTTAGATACGAGAACAATGACTTAACTTATAAGCACGCCGTAGCGGCCTAAGTGAAACAATTATACACATTATTACGTTTGCAAACATCGCTGGCTCGGTAATAGACCAGGCCTAGTGGTGACGCCATCCTAGAATTCAGTGACCCATAATCCAAATCAACTAAAGATATTTTTTAATGGAATTGTCATATGAGTGTAGAAAATTATACTTGTGTAGATAGATACCTTATTAAAGGGTACAGAACTACGGACACAGCATTGAAATTTAAAAAGTAAATCGTTATCTATAAATATTAAACTTGAAAAACTACCTGGAGTGCGATTTTTGAATCTCACCAAGTGACTAATTCTCACCGATGTGAGTGATTTCCGAAAGTAAATCACTCACGTCGGTGAGAATTAGTCACTTGGTGAGATTCAAAAATCGCACTCCTGCTCACTATGTATCGTACGTTAAAATTAACAGGTGTCGAATTCTAACTTTAAAACACATTTAAACACGATCCAACTTCAATACAACTCCAATGCATTAACAACGCAATACGTAATAAACGTCTGAATCAGAAATATCAGAAATTGCTTAAGAATTTTTCCGATGCAACTCCCATACAACTTCAATATTTATTGATTATTTGTTGTGCGTCGGAGTTATGTTTGAAATATATTGCGTTTTTAATGTATTTTAAAGTTTGAATACGGCACCAGAGCAAAACCCGATTACGACTCGGATACCTATCAAGCTTTATTAAAATACTCACGTTAGTAAAAACAAAAGATAACAAATGCAGATACCTAATTGTAACGAAGATTTATCTCGGGCAGTTATCAGCGAGTGCATTCGTTGTTTATCATCAGTAACCAGGTCAGCACCGAATCGCTCCCGTTTAGCCTAATTCCTGCCAGGGCCGATTATGTTATGCATTCCTCATTCCTGGTTTCTGTAAGGTTTTCAGCAGTCCATCAATTACAGTCTTTATTTATTTAACGGCCTCCTAGTCCAGTTGATAGTCACCCTGCCTACGAAACAGAAGGTCCCGGGTTCGAATCCTGGTAAGGGCATTTATGTGTGTGTTCATCACGAATATTTGCACCTGAGTTATGGATGTTTTCTATATATTTATCTATATAATAACGATGTAGGTATATCGTTGCCTAGTACCTATAGTACAAGATTTGCTTAGTTTGGGACTAAGTTGATTTGTGTAAGATTGTCCCAAAAAAATATTTTTATTTTTATTTCTTTTATGAATGAACCTCTACTTGGAACTTCGCCCGCATAGATGTAATATAACTTTCAACCCCCCCCCCCGTGTTCACCCCCTTCGAGAAAAAAATCTCTTTTCTTAACAACCTTTAAAGAATGTATGTTCCACATTTAAAGTTTCTATTATTCTCTAGACAAGCGACTGTTTTATCAACCGACTTCAAGATTTCGAAGGAGGTTATCAATTCGTCGGGATCTTTGTTTTTGCTATTTTTTTTATGTATGTTCACCGATTATTCGCAGACGGCTAGACTGATTTGGAAAATTATTTTTTTGTTTGAAAGAGTATACTTCACAGTTGGTCCCATTGTAACCAGGTCAGGATCTGATGATGGGATCCTGGAGAAATCGAGGGAACTCTTCAACTATTATAGGCACACCTATAGTGATTTGAGTATTTTTTACAGCAGCTCGAGCATTTGCTTTTGGAAAGGTGGAGGCTAAGTGAAGTCGGTTCTTTTTTGTTTAAAATTATATAATACTAGCTGTGCTCGCGGCTCCGCCCGCGTGGAATTCGGTCTGTGTCAGTAAGCGGCTAATTCACCCCTAATTTCTCTCCCGCTACGCTGGAGGCGGAACGTGAAGTAAAGTTGACAAATGGATACGCTAGAGGACAGTAGTCCTGATATTTTTTTTTACAATTATCACTAAATTAAACTACACTCAAAAAGCAATACTTAAATTTTTTTGTCGTTATAATTTTTTTTGCCGTGATTGAAACGACATAGAGTAGCAGGTCTATATATCGGACGATACAGTACCACTTTTGTACTTATACGTTCATGTCCACGGCAAATATCATCCAAATCGATCCTCCCGTCAAAACAGTCTAAGCATGAAAGGTAAGAACAGGCGCGGTTGCAGCTCGGTTGAAATTTAGGGTGTCACAAATGCAGAAAGGATTTTTTGAGGGGGTCAGTAATGATTTTTTTCTATTTGGCTTTTAGACGTTGAATTTTTATAGGCTACGTATAACCTTGCTGGGGATTTCCTTGAATTGGAATAAGTAATCCTTAAGGGGTGATTTCTGGGATAACAATGCAAAAAAAACCGGCCAAGAGCATGTCGGGCGATGCTCAGTGTAGAGTTTTGTAGTTGCCGCCCTGTTACAAAACATCCGTTCAAAAGGTCGTTTATTAAGGGAAATTTGGCGGCGCTTACATCATTTTACTATCCGGCACTTCCTTTCACTATCCGTTTTTGACTGATAATTCAAAAACTGCCGAACCGATTTATTCAATATGATTTTTATTGAAAGTTCTTATCAGGCCTCACTTCCATTATTTTTTTCTATTTTTTGGACCCACGGTTCAAAAGTTAGATGGAGGAGACGCCCTTTTTTAGAACATAGAAAACATTTATTCGCGACAACAACAACATGCAAACAAACATACTTAATCTAAGGATAATAACTAATTATATGGTTGCCACGAAATGAACTTTCAGATCTAATATTTACGAAACTATTAGTTTCATCCAAAAAATGTATTAGAAGACCTCTATTCTTTTTGAAAGACCTATTCAATAATACCCAACACGATAGGGTTGGAGCGAAAAAAAAATTCAACCCCCATTTTATGTGTACCCTAATAAAAATATTTTTTTAGTTTTTATTCTATTACTTTGGCGGCGTGATTAACGCACATACTGTTAGCAAATTTCAGCTTTCTAGTGCGAATGGTCACTAAGCTACGAGTAGACCGCGGACAGACGGACAGACAGACGGACGGACATGGCGAAACTATAAGGGTTCCTAGTTCACTACGGAACCCTAAAAAGAGATAAATAGTAGTTTATGTAACTGTTACGTAATAAGGCCTAATTACGTACAGAAGCATACACTGCTTTATCTACACACATATTAAAAATCCTAAATGACGTGTTCGGAAACTATTAGAATGACCGCCATTACACCGCCATGACCAACCTAATTGTGCTGGCGGTCGGGAGGGGGGAGGGTGGGGCGTGCCGGCGTTCGGGAAGGAGGGTGGATTTTCATTACGTTACCGTACACACTGTCACAGACAATACACTGATGTTACGTTACTGGTTGCAATAATGGTGGCAATTACATACGGTTTCCGAACGCGGAATAGAGGATTTATGATATTGGTGTAGATCAAGATATTTATTCTTCAATGTAAGCTCATTACAATGCAGAACGTCAGAGAAAAAAAAATACGTGAGTGTCGTGGAACACTCGGTTGGAACGAATTTATGTTATTTAATTTTATTTTATTTTTGACTTTTTCGTAATTTTTGAAATTTAAAAAATTTTTGAAACGTTTGAAATTTTTGAATTTTTTGAAATTTTTAAATTTAAAAAATATTTTTGAAACTTCACTTCACTTTATTATATATATATTTTTTTTATTTCATTCCATTTCACATGTTTCTCAATCGTATGGGTGTCGCGTTTTCGTGACGTGACGCTTTTTCGTGACGGTAACGTGACTTTTTTTAGCCTAGCCCCCCATCCGCGAACCGTCCGATAAGGAACTTGGTTCCAAAACTACCACCGGTTCTAACCCTACACCTCTGGCCCAAGAAGTATTATGACCGAAAAGAAACTCGACGGGACTTATTTTTTTCAAAACAGTTATACATTATTAGATCTTAAAGATACAAAATAATGCGTAGTTCTTCAAGAAGACATATCAAAACAGCTTGAGAGACGGATGATGTACCTATTGTTTAATTATAAAGAAAAATAAATCCTAATCTGACTGCTTCACAAAACGTTTGATATGTTTTCCTACCTAAACGGTGTCCTATAAATGTTAGATGATTTAGTAGCAGTTTTTTGGTTTGGGCCATGCATCTTTGTCCGTCATATATAGTCCTCGAACCTGCAATAACCCTTTGACATTCATGACATTTTCAAATATTTCTTAAGAGCGGGTAAAGGTAAATTTAAAGCATCGACGGGTAACATGTTATAAATATGAACACCTTGACCAAAAAATTACAAATTATTTCAATACCAAATTTCATCTAAATACGTACAGCGGTTATTGGTTATTTCTTCCCCATGAAAACTTCCACCCCTTTTGCATCCGCTTAAGGGATAATTTCCGAGATAAAACTATTTTATTTCCTTCTCCAGAGCTCAAATTATCTCCATTCCAAATTTTATCTAAATCGATACCGCGGTTAATAATTCCCTATACAAATTTCCAACTCCCTTTTCACCCCTCCAGGTTTGATTTTCGGGGTGAAAACTATCCTTTGTCCTTTCTTGAGACCCATACTATACCAATTTCATCTTTATCAGTTCAGCGGTAAAAAAAATCCTCATACCAACTTCCACGTAGTATGGGTACGTTCCCTAAGTATCCTCAGCCAACTTTATTTCGAATATATTCCATGACCATCTTCAGCTTTATTATATGTATAGATAGAAGATAGATAGTTTTTATTGACCTACGGTTCTAAAGCTTACTTTAAGATGGGGGGGAGCATTTTTTGAAGATGAAACTATCCTTTGTCCTTTCTCGAGGCCCATACTATCTCTATACAAATTTTCATCTAAATCAGTTCAGCGGTAAAAAATTCCTCATACCAACCTCCAACCCCCTTTGCACCCCCACAAGGGTTTGAAAACTATCCTATGACGTTTCTCGGGACTCAAATTATCTACATACTAATTTCTATCTAAATCGTTTCAGCGGTTAAAAATTCTCCATACAAACTTTCAACCCCATTTTCACCCCCACCAGGGTTGATTTTCGGGATTAAAACTATATTTTATCCTTTCCTGGGACTCAAACTATCTCTATACAACATTTCATCCAAATCCGTTCAGCCGTTATCACGTGATGCGCGGTCAAATAAACAGACAAACAGATAAACAGACAAAACTTCTAAAAATTGTTGGAACGTGTTCTGTTATCGATTCTAAGTATCCCCAGCCAACTTTTTTTCGATTATCTTCCATGTACAGACTTTCGACCCTCTTCAGCTTTATTATATGTATAGATATGTATAGATAGATTCAGAGCAATGACGCGAAGTTTCAGTGACCACGAGGCAACCCGATGTCTGGTGGTGTTTAAGCTCCCTACGTGTTATGGAACCACCCTGTGCAACCCGAACTGACCCAAATTGGGCTTTTTTCTTCATCCTCAGCCCCTCAATTTCCAGTATCTGTAAGTGATGAAGAACGAGCATTCAAGTTGCCATTCACCCCAGTCGGTCGGTTATCGATCCGCCAGAGTTAGAAGCCAGAAATGGGGAGGGGGGATGAAAAACAAAGTCCAATGTGGTTAAAGCAATGGCGCGTAGTTACAGCTACGCGCCAATGCTTTAGCTATAAGTATTTAGATAGATGAGTCCGACGTAGCCCACATGGGCTATACGAACCTGACGTAGAAACGACGACCAACTGACTGCGTAACTATATTCTGTAATGAAGAGGGAGAATACTGAGCGCAGGTTTGACCCTAGCCGATTGCAGAAAGATTTATGTAAGAAGGTAAAAAAATAATGAGAAGAATAAATTTCAAGCACACCTCGTCTCCATTCTAGTATTCATAAGGCACACGTTTCAAAAGAACCTTTTACATCAGAGTCATTTTCCTTAAACGTTACATTTCTTAAAAGGATATAGTAGGGTTTTCACTCAACACAAAAGTGGAAAAAAATGTATTTTTTGGAGTGTTTTTCCTCTTAGCAGAACTTTTTTTTAATATGAATTTTTATTTTTTTAATATCAAAAATGAATTCTGCATGTCTGTTTTATACGGAAATGCCACACAACCCCTAGCAGCCTTAACCAGACAGTAATAACATATTGCACGGGACCCCTGATTTTGACGTGAAGGTCCAAAAATTTTACAGACTTCCAATACTAAAAAATATTCATCGTGGGGCACTCTATACATGGCCAAAAATTCACAACTTTTTCTCGATGCGCATCTTTTTTTTTAAATTCAAGCTCTGCTAATAGACCTAGCGTAAGCAAGATAGATTTAGATGGAATTACCCATTTTGTGCAGATTGATCACCTAAATAAAGCATTCTCATATTCATCCTAGATACGATAACGAATCCAAAGTGGAGTCCCTAGTTCAGAATAGCAACATACAATAAATTGAGATGGATTAAAGGTTCAAATTGCTTAACGCAATTGAATACTTAAAGTAGACATGACTACAATCTTGTTTCAAACACTAGGTCAGTTACAATACACAGATTACAAACGTCATGTTGTGATTGATAGCCAGCAAGAAACATTTTACTTAGTTTTATTGAAAGATTAAACGGAGAGAGAGAAAATAAAAAAGTGATCTTTGTTTACCTATATATGCAGATTTTTAGAACTCCCATGACCTCCTAATACTAAACTCCTATTTCAAATCACTCACAAGTTTTGTATTGAAATCCCTTACTGTCAAATTATTATGGAAGGATTTCAAAAGAAACTTGTATCAACTTTGTTTACATTCTTCCCGTGTGATTTAAAATACGAGTGTAATAGGTGCAAGATATTAGAACCTTGTATTATGATATGAAACAGACAAGTGCATGATAGACCATAAATATACAAGTTCGATTTACAAGGGAGGGGGAGAAATGGAGAGCGGGTCGGGGGCAAGGAATCCGTGCCGAAATGATAACGATGCGATGACCCCGGCGCACTATTTCACTTGTAGTATACATGGGTTATATTTAACTACGTAGTCATGACGTAAGCGATACTAAAACTACATTCACGGATTGAATTTGGACTAAATCTCGTGTTGACCTATTCAAGAAAGAACTACTTATATTGAAAATCTTCGTGATTAGGTCCGTAGTACAAAAAGATGCGGAAGAATGAGACTAGTGGACATTGTAATAACCATAGCCACTACGAGAAAAGAAGTGAGCCGGCTATATATGCCGCAGGTTTGATGGAAAATAGGGAAAAACTTGCTGGAGTAGAGACCGCGAGCGGGACACAGAAATAACGGAAGATAACATGCAATATGGACTGATGATTTACTACGAGTGGCTAAGAAGAAAAAAGAATTGGATAGGTCCTTCAGTCATCATTTGGGTAGCTCAAGGTTTAAAAGTAAAATGAGAATATTCTTCTATCTCTTACAATGAATTACTGCTTAATTGTAAGACATAGGAGTAGATGAAGGTAAATCATATCGATGCTACTCACAGATGATCACGAATATCACGGTTACCGGAGGTGCGAGAACTAGCAATGTCGTGACTGTATAGATAACGAAAAAAAATGTATAGTAGATACTTAAAAGACGTTATGATCAAACGCTAACTATAAAAGGCCTTGACCAACCTTACTCTGCTTCTATCAATTCCCTAAATCAATCTCCGTGTAAGGAAACCGTCATTACAATAGAAAACAATACGCAGATAATGGAGCGAATAACTGACAATGAGCGATGTTGTAAGCGCGTGGGCTGAGTGACTCAGGCTGTGGGTGCTCGCTGTAATATTCTTCTATACACAATTTAACGTGTCTGAGATCGTGACACTGGTATAGCTTGACCTCGAGATCGGTAACAACATTACAATGAAAGGTTACACTGATACTGGTTTTTCTGAGGAAATGCGTCGGTAAGTTAGTGGATGACATCCTAGTTGGAAGTCCTTGTTCCCGACTCTTGACGGAATCCGGAATGAACAGATACTTACTTTCTACGGCAGCTAAACTAAGCAATGAAATAATTCACACAAGATTAATCTTGGTAGTTGATATTCCCTTCCTTCAAGTATTAGTGCCTATAACTTCGATGGTCCAATTTAAAATGCTTTATGGATAATTGCAACTTTTAGCCGACCTACTTATTGCCTTGTTCAGTTTAAGCGGCACGGTTCGTTCACCTAAATTGTTTATGAATGTACTATTATGTGACTTTTACCGGGCCGTGAAGATATCAAAACAGTAAGTGACAAGTTGTAATGTCCAACAACTTTGAAGCTTGATTGTGACTATTGTCATTCCTCGATTGGGATGGAATGTTCGGACGCCATACCCAGATGGGCCAACGATGTAGAGCAACTAACATCTGGCGAGAGTAAACAAACCGACACGGATTGAGCTTTTCACTTGAGTAGTTTGTTGGTAAGATTAGTGCAATGACGAAGTGTATGGTGATAAATTAAATTCAGGAGATGTAGATGACGGTACTCAATAAAATAGGCAAATATAATCTATAATATTTAAGCATAGAGTAATTGGATTCCTATTACTAGGAGGTGCGATAAGCGAGATTTGCAGGTGCTTTTCTTGCACGTAATAATAGTCTATAGTTTCATAATTTTTTTTTTTTAAAGCTTTTAGAACAACAAATAAATTAATAATTAGTTGTTATAATAATAAACAAGTCTATAGTTTGCGGCTTTCTTAGCCACCGAAAAACGAAGATTGAGTACTTGTTTGGAACAGCAAACCACTTCGAATATTCACGTTCAGGTGTAGGTACAACCATGTCATGGCAATATTAAGAATTAACCTATGTGTAACCTAGGGACTACACACACTTCTCAGTATTAAGGTGCGACCACACCGCTGCTTAAAATACAGCGACGTTACAGCCCAGCCCTTTATTATTTTACAGCCCAGTAATAAAAAATTTGATGGCATAGATTTTTTTTTATAGTTTGACCACGCGCCAATGCGCTGCTTTTGCAAATAATAAACTGTGGAGAACCAGCAAAAAAATAATAATAATAAGTTAATGCAAGTCTAACTAACAATCTATGGATCTGGGGTATCTCAAAATACATAGTTTTTATTTTTTATTTTCATTATATTTTTTTATTTATATGAAAAATTACGTGTATACTCGGAGCGAAGTATTAAAAAAAAGTTAAGTGACTACCATTTGACCTTCCAACCCAAGGGAAACTAGGCCGTATTGATATTGATCGTAATCATGAGTAATATACGAATTCAATAATGTATCGAAGTATGATAATTAAAAACTACATAAAAGGAGCAGTTTTCATAAGCAATACCGATTTTTTCAAATCTGTATAAATAAATAGATAGGTTACTTAAATAGATTCGGGTTTGTATATGGGTCTAAACGGACTTTCCCCAAACACTTCAATCCTGGTTCCAGACATATCACTAACACTCCTTGTGTTGTGATGAGCGGTAGTGAAAGTGTTCTTGGATTGGGGCAACATTTTTTTAAAGCAAGGAATATCGATTCCAAACTTCCAAACTTCTATAAGGTTTAATTTGACTTGACCTGTAAAAAAGTTTTATTATCGTTAAATCTAACTATATAAGGTGCTAACAAATCAGTCACGGATATTTTAAGAGATAATACATTACATTCAAACAATTAACTTTGAACTGTAATTAAGGAACCTTTGTATATAATTTTTTTGTTTTCATTTAATTATAATATAAAAAAATAATTATAATATTTTTTTAAATAACCACCTCTATAATGTACATGTCAAGATGTTTAACACTGTCTGTCATGTCACGTCAAACGATTATTCTCTTTAATGCATGAAGTTAAATACAATCTGGAGATCATACTTCGACCACAAAGTGAGGGGCTGCATCTCATTCTAAGTAGGGTGACCATATGTACTATGATGTATGTGGGATTGGGCTAGTATGAAGATAAATATAAAATATGCTTGTCGTCTAGTAAGTATTGTCCAGAAAGAGAAGTCTCATAGTTCATATGGGAACTTATACATTCTACTGACTTAAGGAGCTGGCCACTTCATATACGTTGGTGCGATGGTGGGAGCAGGGAACCCCTCTAATTACTTTACTATTTTAAACTTATTGCTAGATTCAGGCATCTGGCAGTTATTTATCGGAGGACGTCAGAGTGACACACCAGCAAAATATTTCAGTTAATAGGTAAAAACTGTCGAAGCCTATCGCTAATATAATAACAAAAAAGTAAAAACATTGCGTATCGCTACGGAAAAAAAGCAGTAGGTAGGCGACAAACAATACATTAACGTAACGTCATTTTGCACTATTTTCCCTCAACAGAAACTCCTGAAAATGATACAATCTTATTAATTACATGATACTGCACTGCATCAAACCTAGAACTGTAAGAAATTTATTTCTTACAACTCGTTTGCATAACACCGATGAACAATTGCCAGATGTCCGCGTCTTAAAATAGGGGATAGTTAGTGTAGCAAAATAAAACTAAGTAAGTACAGGGGTTCGTGGCTCTCACTATTGCGTCATATCTGATGTGGACAGTTCTCCGACTTTAATATACTTAAAGGTAAATAAAGAAAATATCAATACATCAAACTGCTCAATGGTTGACTGGAAGAGATCTCTTCCATGTAAAAATATTGTATATTCTTCCTGTTGTACAAAGAAAAATCTTTGTTGTACAAATGTTGTACTATAAAGTCTATTTTAACGGCCTCCTAGCCTAGTCGGTAGTGACCCTGCCTATGAAGCAGGAGGTCCCGGGTTCGAATCCTGGTCAGGGCATTTATTTGTGTGTTTATCACGGATATTTGTTCCTGAGTTATGGATATTTTCTATGTATTTAAGTATTTATATGTATATATCTATTACATATATCGTCGTCTAGTACCCACAACACAAGCCTTAGGGTCTCCCCAAACCTATCGACGCGGATTCGGCAAAATCCGGTGGAAAAAAGCTTTATGACCACGCAATAAGAGCTAACAATGTACGGTTCGACTCGGCTCGGCTCGGCCGACGCCTGCCGACGCGTCGACGTCTTTTTCGCTCTTATTGCGTAGACATAAAGCTTTTTTCCACCGAATTTTGCCGAATCCGCGTCGATAGGTTTGGGGAGACCCTTATTGAGCTTACTGTGGGACTAGGTTGATTTGTGTAAGATTGTCCCATAATATTTATTTAATATTTATTGATTTATTTATTATACTGCCACTACTTCAATTTTTTGTATGGCCTTGTGCCATTTTAGGACCCTTTCGAAAGGGCCTAAAAAGACCCGCGGGCCACTCCTGTCCTGTGTAAGTAATACTTAGGAACAGACGTAATACTTAGGAATAGACCATGTACTTATGTACATTTCTGTAAAAACAGCAAAACCGACCCGCAGTTTGCCGACATCATAGTCACCCTATTGTTTGACAATCTTACCTTGTTGTTAAATCGTATAATTGAATGATTGTGGATTACCGGTGAAAGGAAAGTCTACTTTATTGTAAAGTCTCACCCCTGCACCCTTTTACACAACATATCTTGACCATTTTTACTTAAAAATGTTGTTACGAAATGTTGTTGAGCTGAGCGGCGTCATTTGAAATAATATCAGTGACATATTATGTCAGTGATGGGACTGATGGGATGGGGATACCAGACCGTATTTTAAATATTACAAAACTTACTACTGTCTGCAATATTAATGGCAATTCTTTAATTTAATGAATGAATAATATTTGTTCTTAAAAAAAATCAAAGCAGCTAAAAGGGAACAAAGTATTAATTCAAAATCTTGCAATAAATTATTATAAGTAGGAAGTAACTTCTAGTGTGTTACTAAAATAAATGTATATAAATAAAACCACATTGGTAAGTTTCATAAGTTGGCAGCATTGTGCGAGTGAGACACCGCCCCCTACATAATGCTCTCTATCGGACCGTTTTTATTACTTTTTACTAGTGACCTATGAACGACTGTTTTGCTCGGTAATAAGGTTCAACTGTGGTTAGGGGAATATAGTAAAAGTACTATCCGGATTGTATTCTGATCCGTGCTTTAATGTCATTATGATTCGGGTCTAAAGAGGTCTCGTTTAATTATCTTATTAACAGGGTGTTTTATCGTGGGAAATTTGTTTCCTAGTTTTCTCCAAAAAAACATAACAAAACCTATGATGTTTCATACTGTAGAGAGTATCCTTAATTAATACTCTCAAAATATACTTGTTAATTATTTATTTTCTTTTTTTATATTATTAGCTAGTACATCAAAATCGACTATCGGTTTAGGCTGTCCCTTTGAGACTCCCTGAAAGAATCCTGAACGTCTGACATAGAACGTTGTAATTCTTAATTTAAATAACACCGTGCCAGACAGTGTTTGAGAAGAGGTTGTAAAGGTAGACAACCTTTACATATCTCGCCTCCTCGGGTGTAAGGGACAGCCTACACTTACAAACACTACGCCCTATCCTAATCTACCCTGACTAAGAGTTTCCCTACCTGTGCTTAGGACCCCTACAGAGTTGAAAATTTCCTAACACCCCTTTCTAGAACCAGGCTTATGTACAGTCGACTACAAAGAGATGTATCCACTTTTTCACCTTATTGCGTTGTAATAAGGTCCAAAAGTGGATACATCTCTTTGTAGTCGACTGTACAAGGTAGTCAACGTCAAATGGCAAATGAGAAGTCAGCCTATGGCCTTAAGATCCCCTGCTGCCCTGAAGAGTAGGATATATATTTTTCATTTGCTTGCATGTAACAACAAGAAAAATGGACCTAGATGACACACTTCTGCTGTTCTGCAGCATCTCCATGCAACGGCACTGAGCAGACTGCTTTCCAAACCCATCAGTCTTCCCGCCGCGGTAATGCTGCCGGGTTTGGAAAGCAGTCTGCTCAGTGCCGTTGCATGGAGATGCTGCAGAACAGCAGAAGTGTGTCATCCAGGTCCTTTTTTCTTGTTGTTACATGAAATCAAATGTAAAATATATATCCTACTCTTCAGGGCAGCAAGGAACTTAACCGGGCATTCGTAAAATATTACCTTAGAATCTTACAATTGTGATTTACAAATAAATATATTTACATTTAGTTGAGTTTTAGTTACAGTAAATATATCCCTCCTATAACTTATTCTCAATATAAGGTAAGTCACAAATAGGTAATTATTAATAAGGTTATAAGTTACTTTGAATAAGTACAATTATATTATTGTGCAAACAAAATGCATAAGGTTATTTATATACCTTGCTGGCACATCTTAGGTCTCTATGCTATAATTTATATACACAATATATACAGTTCAGTTACCTACAAGTTTATACAATGGCACCTATGATATTAAAGTGTGAGTGATTAAATAATTAGATTCTTATGATTAAATAATTAATGCAATTAATCAAATTTTAGAGTTTTAATCTCATTGTTCTAGAGAAATATTATTTGGAGTGTGTAGTTAAATACTGTTCCTCCAAAAATTATATTATCATTTATTGAGCCTATCGGAGTAAGAGGGGCGTCACTAATTGTTGTCAATAATGAATTACTAATATGATTATATTTTAAATGGAACTTCTCTACAATTGATGAACTAAGACAGGTTGCTGCTGCACCTGCATATAAAAAGCTAAAAGGTTTTGATTAAAAAAATTTGATTAATAAATATCCTGTCATTATTGATGAGTTGACTCGTCGCTGGCTGTAGTTTGGGTGATTTTCATAGCTTCTATTCTGCCATGGAGCAAAACCTCTTGGAGACGGTCCCTGCTCTTGCTGGCGTGTTTGTCCTCTTGCATCGTAGTATTAGTTCCTATATAGTGGTTGTCGCTGCGGTCTTTGTCTGAAATCATAACGGGGCTGGGTACCACGAACAGGTGTGCTATTTGGGTCGGTTACAATTGGAGCGAACGCTGCTGCCGGCACAATTTGGGGTGGCACAGGCGTGTTACCCGCTGAGGTAGGTGTTCCCGATGAACTTGGCATTATAGTATGCTGGAAAGAAGTGAATGACGGCAACAATTGAGGCATTATTAGTTGCTCAGGCGTCGTGGTTGTGAGAGGCTCCGTTAGCGGTATATTTAATTACGGGGTTTTCTCCGTTTCAAAAATATCCACATATTGCCATATTGCATTGCATAAGTCCTCTTCTGTCTTCACTTGCACAGCCGCGAAATACAATTTATATTTGTCTAGGAGGTTGCGTTGAAAATGTTTTATGAATGCTTCATCATCTATACCAGCGGCTTTTGCGGCTAAAATGTCCAGTGCATAGTAGTAATCCAGAGGTGATTCTTGTGCATTCTGGGTTCTGTAGTAAAATGTCTGCGCATAATTAAGACGAGATGGAAATTCTTTTTTGAGTTTCTCAAAGAAATCCTGTAAGGATGTGAATGCGTTAAAATTCGCTTTATAGAATTGTAAAGCAGGTCCACTTAAATAGGCTGCTACTGCATATTTATTTTGTTCCTCTTTGTATTTTTTTATTTGAGAAACGATTTTGAATTGGATAATAAAATCCTCTACATCGGTCAATCCGTTAAACTTGTCCGACGCCATTTGTGTTATTTTTGCATAGATATTTTATGATAATAAATGTTCACAGTAAATATAGTCAATGGGTGATGGGATTATGAGACAAAAAAGAAAAATATCACCCACGGGATCCTTTTGGTGTAAACACTCGTAACTGGGGTATCTATACGTGTGTATAGTTCTTCTGGTATAGCACTCGCTTTACTTTTGCGAGATTTCCGGGGCCCGGTCCTTAATCCAAGGCGACACCGCACCTCCACCAAATGTAGAGAGTATCCTTAATTAATACTCTCAAAATATACTTGTTAATTATTTATTTTCTTTTTTTATATTATTAGCTAGTACATCAAAATCGACTATCGGTTTAGGCTGTCCCTTTGAGACTCCCTGAAAGAATCCTGAACGTCTGACATAGAACGTTGTAATTCTTAATTTGAATAACACCGTGCCAGACAGTGTTTGAGAAGAGAGGTTGTAAAGGTAGACAACCTTTACAATACTTAAATATACTCCGAGAACCGAGGACTATCAGCGGTAAAAATATCCGTGACTAATTTGTTAGCACCTTATATTCTAGTCAACGAGTGTATACGTAATAAGTTTAAATTAAATAAGGTCAATGTGGCTAATTCCATCATAGGGTCTATTCCGTCCACGAGCGTATACATATTTCTTTGATTTTCAATCGTAGGAAAAAAAACCGCTGCTTTTTCGATGACATTATCAATTTTGTTCGTTGTTCGAGTAACGTTAAAAGACGGAATAGGCCCTATGACCGAATTAGCCACATTGTCAATTAAGTTCTGTTTGGATTTTATTTATGAAGCGCCGCAAATATGATGGTCTCTCAAGCTGCCACATGTTTGCGGCGTTTGCAGTTGAGACTTTGGGACCTTGGTGTCAGGATGCCCATGGTTTATTTAAAGAAGAGGCTCCTTATTTATAGCTATTATTACTAGGGACCCTAAGGCTGGCTCATTCCTTGGCCAAAGAATCGGAATTGCCATTCAGCGGGGGAATGTGGCCAGCATTATGGGCACCCTTCCGCAGGGAACAGATCTCGGGGAATTTTTATGTTACTTTTAAGTTAGTTTTTATTTCATTTATTGTATTGTATGTGTATGAATGATTTATGAAAATATTCTTTGCTCTGGAAGTTAAGTATTACACCTATTTTATGCTTTATCCAATCAAATCAACCTTATTAGAAATGAAGAAGAAGCAATCTCGTTGCATTATTTTTAACTCCCAACGCAAAGAGGGTTATTACGTATAAGTTTGACCGCTGTCTGTCTATGTGCCTGTGGGACCGTAGCACCAAAACGGTTGAACCAAAATGCGTTTTTTAGGGTTCCGTAGTCAACTAGGAACCCTTATAGTTTCGCCATGTCTGCCCGTCCGTCCGTCCGTCCGTCCATCCGCGGATAATCTCAGTGACCGTTAGCACTAGAAAGCTGAAATTTGGTACTAATATGTATATCAATCACGCCGACAAAGTGGTAAAGTAAAAAGTGGATTTTTTTTTTTATTAGGGTACCTCCCCTATACGTAAAGTGATTTTTTTTTCATTTCAACCCTAACGTGTGATATATTGTTGGACTAGCTGTGCCCGCGGCTCCGCCCGCGTGGAATTCGGTCTGTGTCAGTAAGCGGCTAATTCACCCCTAATTTCTCTCCCGCTACGCTGGAGGCGGAACGTGAAGTAAAGTTGACAAATGGATACGCTAGAGGACAGTAGTCCTGATATTTTTTTTTACAATTATCACTAAATTAAACTACACTCAAAAAGCAATACTTAAATTTTTTTGTCGTTATAATTTTTTTTGCCATGATTGAAACGACATAGAATAGCAGGGTGCGTAGCCAAGGTGCCAATCGTTTACGCGTCGTAGTGAACGAAACGCAACTGTCACTGTCACACAAATATGGAAGAGTGATAGAGAGACGTGACTACGATACGCTACGGAGCGTTAACGATTGGCACCTTGGCTAGGCCCCCAGGTGTATATATCGGACGATACAGTACCACTTTTGTACTTATACGTTCATGTCCACAGCAAATATCATCCAAATCGATCCTCCCGTCAAATCAGTCTAAGCATGAAATGTAAGAACAGGCGCGGTTGCAGCGCGGTTGAAATTTAGGGTGTCACAAATGCAGAAATGATTTTTTGAGGGGGTCAGTAATGATTTTTTTCTATTTGGCTTTTAGACGTTGAATTTTTATAGGCTACGTATAACCTTGCTGGGGATTTTCTTGAATTGGAATTAGTAATCCTTAAGGGGTGATTTCTGGGATAACAATGCAAAAAAAACCGGCCAAGAGCATGTCGGGCGATGCTCAGTGTAGAGTTTTGTAGTTGCCGCCCTGTTACAAAACATCCGTTCAAAAGGTCGTTTTATTAAGGGAAATTTGGCGGCGCTTACGTCATTTTACTATCCGGCACTTCCTTTCACTATGCGTTTTTGACTGATAATTCAAAAACGGCCGAACCGATTTTATTCAATATAGTTTTTATTGAAAGTTCTTATCAGGCCTCACTTCCATTATTTTATTCTATTTTTTGGACCCACGGTTCAAAAGTTAGATGGAGGAGACGCCCTTTTTTAGAACATAGAAAACATTTATTCGCGACAACAACAACATGCAAACAAACATACTTAATCTAAGGATAATAACTAATTATATGGTTGCCACGAAATGAACTTTCAGATCTAATATTTACGAAACTATTAGTTTCATCCAAAAAATGTATTAGAAGACCTCTATTCTTTTTGAAAGACCTATTCAATAATACTCACCACGATAGGGTTGGAGCGAAAAAAAAATTCAACCCCCATTTTATGTGTACCCTAAATATTTTTTTAGTTTTTATTCTATTACTTTGGCGGCGTGATTAATGCACATACTGATACCAAATTTCAGCTTTCTAATGCGAATGGTCACTAAGCTACGAGTAGACCGCGGACAGACGGACAGACAGACGGACGGACATGGCGAAACTATAAGGGTTCTTAGTTCACTACGGAACCCTAAAAAGAGATAAATAGTAGTTTATGTAACTGTTACGTAATAAGGCCTAATTACGAACAGAAGCATACACTGCTTTATCTACACACATATTAAAAATCCTAAATGACGTGTTCGGAAACTATTAGAATGACCGCCATTACACCGCCATGACCAACCTTATTGTGCCGGCGGTCGGGAGGGGGGCGGGGCGCGTGCCGGCGGTCGGGAAGGAGGGTGGATTTTCATTACGTTACCGTACACACTGTCACAGACAATACACTGATGTTATGTTACTGGTTGCAATAATGGTGGTAATTACATACGGTTTCCGAACGCGGAATAGAGGATTTATGATATTGGTGTAGATCAAGATATTTATTCTTCAATGTAAGCACATTACAATGCAGAACGTCAGAGAAAAAAAAATACGTGAGTGTCGTGGAACACTCGGTTGGAACGAATTTATGTTATTTAATTTTATTTTATTTTTGACTTTTTCGAAATTTTTGAAATTTAAACATTTTTTTAAACGTTTGAAATTTTTAAATTTTTTGAAATTTTTAAATTTAAAAAACATTTTTGAAACTTCACTTCACTTTATTCTATTTTATATATTTTTTTATTTCATTCCATTTCACATGTTTCTCAATCGTATGGGTGTCGCGTTTTCGTGACGTGACGCTTTTTCGTGACGGTCACGTGACTTTTTTTAGCCTAGCCCCCCATCCGCGAACCGTCCGATAAGGAACTTGGTTCCAAAACTACCACCGGTTCTAACCCTACACCTCTGGCCCAAGAAGTATTATGACCGAAAAGAAACTCGACGGGACTTATTTTTTTCAAAACAGTTATACATTATTAGATCTTAAAGATACAAAATAATGCGTAGTTCTTCAAGAAGACATATCAAAACAGCTTGAGAGACGGATGATGTACCTATTGTTTAATTATAAAGAAAAATAAATCCTAATCTGACTGCTTCACAAAACGTTTGATATGTTTTCCTACCTAAACGGTGTCCTATAAATGTTAGATGATTTAGTAGCAGTTTTTTGGTTTGGGCCATGCATCTTTGTCCGTCATATATAGTCCTCGAACCTGCAATAACCCTTTGACATTCATGACATTTTCAAATATTTCTTAAGAGCGGGTAAAGGTAAATTTAAAGCATCGACGGGTAACATGTTATAAATATGAACACCTTGACCAAAAAATTACAAATTATTTCAATACCAAATTTCATCTAAATACGTACAGCGGTTATTGGTTATTTCTTCCCCATGAAAACTTCCACCCCTTTTGCATCCGCTTAAGGGATAATTTCCGAGATAAAACTATTTTATTTCCTTCTCCAGAGCTCAAATTATCTCCATTCCAAATTTTATCTAAATCGATACCGCGGTTAATAATTCCCTATACAAATTTCCAACTCGCTTTTCACCCCTCCAGGTTTGATTTTCGGGGTGAAAACTATCCTTTGTCCTTTCTTGAGACCCATATTATACCAATTTCATCTTTATCAGTTCAGCGGTAAAAAAAATCCTCATACCAACTTCCAACCCCCTTTTCACCCCCACAAGGGTTTATTTTCGGGATGAAAACTATTCTGTCGTTTGTCGGGACTCAAACTATCTCCATACTAATTTCTATTAAAAATTATCCATACCAATTTTCAACCCCCTTTTCACCCCCTCCAGGGTTTATTTTTGGGATGAAAACTATTCTATGTCCTTTCCCGGGACTCAAACTACCTCTACACAAAATTTCATCAAAATCCGTTCAGCCGATTTCACGTGATGCGCGCTCAAATAAACAGACAAACAGACAAAAATTCTAAAAATTGTTGGAACGTGTTCTGTTATCGATTCTAAGTATCCTCAGCCAACTTTTTTTCGAATATATTCCATGACCCTCTTCAGCTTTATTATATGTATAGATAGAAGATAGATAGTTTTTATTGACCTACGGTTCTAAAGTAAGATGGGGGCGGAGGCTTTTTTGAAGATGAAACTATCCTTTGTCCTTTCTCGAGGCCCATACTATCTCTATACAAATTTTCATCTAAATCAGTTCAACGGTAAAAAAATCCTCATACCAACTTCCAACCCCCTTTTCACCCCCACAAGGGTTTGAAAACTATCCTATGACGTTTCTCGGGACTCAAATTATCTCCATACTGATTTCTATCTAAATCGTTTCAGCGGTTAAAAATTCTCCATACAAACTTTCAACCCCATTTTCACCCCCACCAGAGTTGATTTTCGGGATTAAAACTATATTTTATCCTTTCCTGGGACTCAAACTATCTCTATACAAAATTTCATCAAAATCCGTTCAGCCGTTTTCACGTGATGCGCGGTCAAATAAACAGACAAACAGATAAACAGATAAACAGACAAAAATTCTAAAAATTGTTGGAACGTGTTCTGTTATCGATTCTAAGTATCCCCAGCCAACTTTTTTTCGATTATCTTCCATGTACAGACTTTCGACCCTCTTCAGCTTTATTATATGTATAGATAGGTATTTAAAAATGAATAGGGTTTACTAAAATCATTTTTTGATAATATAAATATTTTCAGAAATAATCGCTCCAGAAGTAAAAAAAAATGTGTCCCCCCCCTCTAACTTTTGAACCATAAGTTTTAAAAATATGAAAAAAATCTCATAAGTAGAACTTTATAAAAACTTTCTAGGAAAATTATTTTGATCTTGATAGGGTGAATAGTTTTTGAAAAAAAATTACAAAATATTTTCTGAACTAAGTTTGTAATTTAACCGTATAAGCAGGTGTTTATTGTACCTGTAATTTCTACAAAATCACAATGAAATGACGTGCTTTCAAATAAAGTAAAAACGGTGAAAATCGGTTCACGCAATAAATAATTATTCCATAAAAATCATCTTCCATACTTTAAGCTCGCGCGCAATAGTTTACTTCATTTGCCGATAGATGTCACTGTACGTGGAACGCTCATATGGCGGGCTCCTACATGGCGGTGTTATTTTAACTCTTAAGTGGGGACACCTACTGTGACGGACGGAAAACTACGGAACCCTACACTGAGCGTGGCCCGACACGCTCTGGGCCGGTTTTTAGGGTTCCGTAGTCAACTAGGAACCCTTATAGTTTCGCCATGTCTGCCCGTCCGTCCGTCCGTCCGTCCGCGGATAATCTCAGTGACCGTTAGCACTAGAAAGCTGAAATTTGGTACTAATATGTATATCAATCACGCCGACAAAGTGGTAAAATAAAAAGTGGGAAAAAATGTTTTATTGGGGTACCTGAGGTACCTCCCCTATACGTAAGGGGGAGTGATTTTTTTTTTCATTTCAACCCTAACGTGTGATATATTGTTGAATAGGTATTTAAAAATTAATAGGGGTTTACTAAAATCATTTTTTGATAAAGTAAATATTTTCGGAAATAATCGCTCCAGAAGTAAAAAAAAAAGTGTCCCCCCCCCCCTCTAACTTTTGAACCATAAGTTTTAAAAATATGAAAAAAATCTCAAAAGTAGAACTTTATAAAAACTTTCTAGGAAAATTATTTTGAACTTGATAGGTTTAATAGTTTTTGAAAAAAATTGACAAAATAATTTCTGAACTAAGTTTGTAATTTAACCGTATAAGCAGGTGTTTATTGTACTTGTAATTTCTACAAAATCACAATGAAATGACGTGCTTTCAAATAAAGTAAAAACGGTGAAAATCGGTTCACGCAATAAAGAATTATCCCATAAAAATCATCTTCCATACTTTAAGCTCGCGCGCAATAGTTTACTTAATTTGCCGATAGATGTCGCTGTAGGTGGAACGCTCATATCATATCCTACATGGCGGTGTTATTTTAACTCTTAAGTGGGGACACTTTCTGTGACGGACGGAAAACTACGGAACCCTACACTGAGCGTGGCCCGACATGCTCTTGGCCGGTTTTTTTATATTATTTTAGCAGGTTTCTAGCACTCGCTACGCCAACTCGATCTTAGACATATTTTATCCTAATTAATTAGACCGTTTAGGGGGTAATTATATTTTTTTAAATTACAAGTTATTAATTTTAAACTTTTGTGAGACATACTAACACTATTAAATATTTGTTTATTTCACAAGAAATTGTAATTACAGCGTACGCCAAAACATTACAATCTTAATATACGTACATTTCCTCCTAATATTAATTATTAACCTAATAAATTAATTAAATGAGTATCATAAGCAACCTAATACATCGATTCAAATACTTTTTACATTCTTTTATAAGCTGCGGCCATGTGTCTGCAAAAATGTCTCTAAGCGGTGCCGCTTCGAGCACAGAGTTGAGCAGTGTGAGTGCGGCGTGCGGGGGTGCTTGGTGCAGCAGCCCGCTGCGCGCCGGCGGCGACGCCAGCAGGGGCGCGTAGCGCAGCCGCCCAAGCGAGTTGGGAGCGTAAACTCTTACCACCCCATCCACCAGGTCTACACAGTCCACCTTGTTGTGAATGATGCCCAGAGCGAACTTTGCCACGACTAGGTATCGTCTGATTTCTAGCGACTTATATCCAAGCATACCCAGTTGAAAACGCGTCGGGTACAAGTACGGATAAAAGTGGAACTGCCTTTTGTATAGGTGCCGTAGAAACCTTTTCTGGACCTTTTCGAGCATTAGTATGTAGCAACTCTCGTGAGGTGTCCAAATTGCTACACTTGTTTCTAGTACGCTCCGAACTAGAGCAGAGTACAGAGCGCGCAAGGCCATGGGCGTGAACGGCTGGGAATTACGGAGCACGAATCCAAGTTTTTGGGCCGCCCTCTTTGCAACATCGATCGCATGCTCTCGGAACGTTAATTTTTGGTCGAACAGTACTCCCAAGTCTCTTATCGAGCTAACACGTGCGATAACGCTGCCATTTAAAGAATAAGGATATATGTTTGGTTGAGCCGAACGATTGTATGTTATCACTTCAAATTTGTCCAAATTAAACGACTATTTATTAAGCTCGCTCCATCTATATATCGCGTTAATGTCATCTTGCAGTTCTTTGCAGTCCTTCTTATCCTTTATGACCTTAATAATTTTAACATCGTCTGCGTACAAAAGAACTTTACAGTGATGTGTTACGCTAGGCAAATCATTTATAAGAATAATAAAGAGCAGTAGGCCTAAATTCGATCCCTGACTTATGCCCGAGAGTGTTACGTAGGGATCCGACAAAAAGGGCCCGTACTTCACAAACTGCGTTCTATCAGCGAGGTAACTTGCGAAAACTCGCAACAATCTAGGCACAAAACCCATTGAACCCAACTTGGCCAGTAGGACATCGTTATCCACTCTGTCAAACGCCTTTTGGAAGTCCAAATAAACGACGTCTACCTGATTTTTCTTGTCAACTTCCGGAAACATTAAACTGACTAGATTGACTAGGTTGGATGCGACCGACCGCCTAGGAAGGAATGCATGTTGCGCGCTCGTTATGTGCGGCAAGCATTGAGGCAGTATAAGCGCATGCACTGTCATTTCCAACGTTTTAGCGAGAGAACATAGTATGGCTACTGGTCTGTAATTTTCGACTTGCATTTTAGGCCCTGATTTTGGAATAGGAATGACTCGCGACTGTTTCCAGCTATTGGGGTAAATTCCAGTCGTTAGAATTAAATTCAATATGAATCTAATTGGCTCGCACAAATAGTCAGCACAACCCTTTATGATATACGGCGGTATGGCGTCTGGCCCAGGGGATGTGTTAGACCTCAATATTTTTTTTATATATGATATAACGTTTACACTCACGTCTCTTTCGTCAATTCACGCGACATGTTTCGGAGAGCCCTAGGTCTCCATCTTCAAGCACTAAGAGTGCTATTCGAACCGGCCCGTGAAAAGTTATGTAGAAATGTTGGGTGCGTAGGTAGTCCAATAGTAAAAATATTGATGCAGCCTATGCACATCCTGAATTTCATGAAAATAATTTGCGATTTAGTATACTTCTTATAGTAAACTTCGAACTATGGTCAACTTATAACAATATTACGGTTGTCATAATCGAAATAGCCCCATTTTTTGTTTCAAGTCACCCTATTTTACACTGTCGTAATCATAATAGCATCGTTTACGAGGAGTGTTACATATAAGTACTCCAGATTAATATGTAAACAACTCTCCCGTCGTCTGTTATGCGTCAGTACTCAGTATACCATCGCACAATGCTTGTCTAAACACAGGGATTGTAGACTTTATCACATATAATTAAGAGCTATTTTGTTAAGATTACTCTACTTAGATCTACTGCCGCATTCCTTCATATGGTGAGATAATTTCATAAATAATTATAATATGAAACGCTTTCGAGATAAGGAAAAAAGGATCACATAGAGTTTCTGGTAAAATGATGACTTGGGAGAATGCTCCCAAGTAGGGTTGCCAGGTCTCCGGCTTTAGCCGGACATGTTTGGCTTTTTACGGGTGTGTCCGGCCAAATAATTCCTCGTCCGGCCTGTCCGGCTTTTGTTAGGCTTTTGTCTGACTCACGCTACCGCGCCAGTCAGACAAAAGCAGCTATATTTAGCTATTAAAAAGGCATGTCGGGCTTTTGGGATCAAATGTCTGGCTAAATTGAGCGCGGAGTCCGGCTTTTTCATTTTTGGGCCTGGTAACCCTACTCCCAAGTGATCATTTTACCAGAAACTCTATGAACAATCTTCATTTTTAACACAGAATTCATGACAGTTTTTCAATTATTTTCCTCCTAGCGGTTGTTCCAGCTTTGTGCTCTATTGAGCCTGGGGTCCGCTCGGCCACCTTTTTTTTTTAATTTATTGAATAACTAGCTGTGCCCGCGGCTCCGCCCGCGTGGAATTCGGTCTGTGTCAGTAAGCGGCTAATTCACCCCTAATTTCTCTCCTGCTACCCTGGAGGCGGAACTTGAAGTAAAGTTGACAGATGGATACGCTGGAGGACAGTAGTCCTGATAAAATATTTAACAATTACCACTAAATAAAAGTACACTCAAAAATCAATCCTTTTTTTGTCCTTATATTTTTTTTTGGCATGATATAAACAACATAGAGTAGTAGGTGTATATCGGACGATACAGTACCACTTTTGTATTTATACGTTCATGTCCACGGCAAATATCATCCAAATCGATCCTCCCGTCAAATCAGTCTAAGCATGAAAGGTAAAAACAGGCGCGGTTGCACCATGACCCATGCAAATTTAAAAATTTAACTCAATCGAGTGTAGTGGCTACCCCCCTCCCCCCCCCCCCCCTTTAGACGTTGAATAAATTTTTATAGGCTACGTATAACCTGGCTGGGGATTTTCTCGTAATCCTTAAGGGGTGATTACAAAACATCCGTTCAAAAGGTCATTTATTAAGGGATATTTGGCGGCGCTTACGTCATTTTACTATGCGTTTTTGACTGATTATTCACAAACGGCTGAACCGATTTTATCCAATATGTTTTTTTTATTGAAAGTTGTTATCAGGCCTCACTTCCGTTATTATTTTTATATTTTTTTGGACCCACGGTTCAAAAGTTAGATTGAGGATAAACCCTTTTTTGAACTTTCAGATGTAATATTTACGAAACTATCAGTTTCATCCAAAAAAGACTCGGATCACAGAAGCATACACTGCTTTATCTACACACATATTAAAACCGCCATTACACCGCCATTACCAACCTTATTGCTTGGGGGGGACGTGCCGACGGTCGGGGAGGAGGGCGCATTTTCATTACGTTAATTTTCATACGTGTTTACCACACTGTCACAGATAATACACTGACGTTACGTTACTGGTTGCAATAATGGTGGTAATTACATACGGTTTCCGAACGCGGAATAGAGGATTTATGATATTAATGTAGATCAAGATATTTATTCTTCAATGTAAGCACATTACAATGCACTAATGAACGTCAGAGAACAAAATACGTGACTGGTGTGGAACACTTGGTTGGAACGAAGTTATGTTATTTTATTTTCGACTTTTTCGAGAAGTCTCTTCTTTGAATTTTTGAAATTTTTGAAATTTTTGAATTTTTGAAATTTTTGAAATTTTTGAAATTTTTGAAGAAATTTTTGAATTTTTTTGAATTTTTTGAAATTTTTGAATATTTTTTAAATTATGAAATTTTGACATTTTTGACATTTTCGACACTTTTGACACTTTTTACTTTTAGGTTCTGGACTTTTTTCACTTTGTCACTTCTCACTTTTACTTTTCATTACACTTCACTTCACTTCACTTTATTCTATGTTTCTCAATCTTATGGGTGTCGCGTTTTCGTGACGTGACGCTTATTCGTGACGGTCACGTGACTTTTTTTCGCCTAGCCCCCATCCGCGAACCGTCCGATAAGGAACTTCGTTCCAAAACTACCACCGGTTCTAACCCTACACCTCTGGCCCGAGAAGTATTATGACCGAAAAGAAACTCGACGGGACTTATTTTTTTCAAAACAGTAATACATTATTAGATCTCAAAGATACAAAATAATACGTAGTTCTTCAAGAAGACATATCAAAACAGCTTGAGAGACAGATAATGTACCTACTGTTTAATTATAAAGAAAAATAAATCCTAGTCTGAATGCTTCACATAACGTTTGATATATTTCCCTACCTAAACGGTGTCCTATAAATGTTAGATGATTTTGTAGTAGTTTCTGGTTTGGGCCATGCATCTTTGTCCGTCATATAATAGTCCTCGAACCTGCAATAACCCTTTGACATTAATGACATTTTCAAATATTTCTTAAGAGCGGGTTAAGGTAAATTTAAAGCATCGACGGGTTAATAAATATGAACACCTTGACCAACAAATTATAAACTATTTCAATACCAAATTTCATCTAAATACGTACAGCGGTTATTGGTTGTTTCTTCCCCATGTTAACTTCCACCCCTTTTGCATCCGCTTAAGGGATAACTGAGATAAAACTATTTTATTTCATTGTCCAGAGCTCAAATTATCTCCATACCAAATTTTATTTAAATCGATTCTACGGTTAATAATTCCCTATACCTACAAATTTCCCACTCCCTTTCACCCCTTTAGGGTTGATTTTCGGGGTGAAAACTATCCTTTGTCCTTTCTTGAGACCCATACTATCTATATACCAATTTTCATCTAAATCTGTTCAGCGGTAAAAAAATCCTCATACCAACTTCCAACCCCCTTTTCACCCCCACAAGGGTTTGAAAACTATCCTATGACGTTTCTCGAGACTCAAATTATCTCCATCCTCATTTCTATCTAAATCGTTTCAGCGGTTAAACATTCTCCATACAAACTTTCAACCCCCTTTTCACCCCCACCAGGGTTGATTTTCGGGATTAAAACTATATATTATCCTTTCCTGGGACTCAAACTATCTCTATACAAAATTTCATCAAAATCCGTTCAGCCGTTTTCACGTGATGCGCGGTCAAATAAACAGACAAACAGATAAACAGATAAACAGACAAAAATTCTAAAAATTGTTGGAACGTGTTCTGTTATCGATTCTAAGTATCCCCAGCCAACTTTTTTTCGATTATCTTCCATGTACAGACTTTCGACCCTCTTCAGCTTTATTATATGTATAGATAAAAAGTAATATTACAAGACCCATCATTGGCAAAACCTTAGAGAGGCTTGTGTGCCGATGGGGAGTAAAAAAAACAGTAACCTAATCCCAGGAATTGGCATAGGCACTAGTTTTTACGAAAAACTCAGTGGTACGAGCCGGGGTTTGAACCCGCTACCTTCGGATTGAAAGTCTGACGTCTTACCGCCAGGCTACCAGCGTTCTGTTTTTTAATTACTTTGATACTACAATTTTATGAATTTTGAAACCCAGAAAACTGCGAAAAATTTGTTAACTATTTCAGTATTTTTTTTTGGTGGAGTGAAAACTTCATTGAGAACCTAACGAGACCGGATAACGATGAAGACACGTGCGGAAGCCTTAAACTTGACCTTAGACGAGCACTAGACTGCCGGGGGGTTTAGGCTAATCCTAGCTTATCACGCGACCGCACAGGCGTTTGATTGAACCTGACCTGTAGCTGCCACGCGACAAAGCAATGAGAATTTTTTCTTAACCTACGCAGGTCCGGCCCGAGCATTCCTGGCGCCCTAGGCAAGAGACTGAAATGGCGCCCTTTTAAGAGAAGAAGAGTGTGTAGATTAGTTCCTAATTTTTTTTCTTAATAATTTTTGTTTCATTCGCGCTTTTCCCCATTTTTAGGGTTCCATAGTCAACTAGGAACCCTTATAGTTTCGCCATTTCCGTCTGTCCATCTGTCCACCCTATAGCTCAGTGACCGTTAGCACTAGAAAGCTGAAATTTGGTATGAGTATGTGCATTCATCACGCCGACAAAGTGGGGGGTGGTTTGTTTTTCGCTCCAGCCCTATCGTGTTGGGTATCATTGGATAGGTCTTTCAAAAAGAATAGAGGTATTTTCAAACATTTGGATAAAACAAATAGTTTCGTAAATAATAGCTCTGAAAGTTCAAAAAAGGGCGTGCCCCGCCATCTAACTTTTGAAACGTAATTCCTAATTATTTGAAAAAAATTCATAGAAGTGAGCCCTGATAAGTAGTTTAAATAAAAACTATATTGAATAAAATCGGTCAATGCGTTTTTGATTTATAGTGAAAGGACGTAAGTGCCGGATAGTAAAATGATGCAAGCGCCGCCAAATATTCCTTAATAAACGACCTTTTGAACGGATGTATTGTAACAGGCCGGCAACTGCGGAACCATACACTGATCAGGGCCCGACGTGCTCTTGGCCGGTTTTTTATTTTTGTATGCGACTGTGTTACCGTTAGGTTTTTTCTTCGGACGTATTATTTTGACTCCTTTTTGTTTTCTATGCATTGAATCTGCTAGTACGTATGATCCTCGTGCCCTCGTTAATAAAATGAGTCGCTTCTGGTCGCAGTTCACCTAACACACTCATCCTCGCTTCTCTCGTCGTCGCACCTATCTTGACTCTATCACATCATACGAACTAGGGACAAATTACTCGCAAAAATACGTTTAGTAACAAAAACTAGTAGAAAATTACTTTATACTCGTTTTTATTGCTAGACGTATTAGCGTCAGAAGATAAAAACGTAATGAAAACCCGATCTCATAGGAAAATAAAAAAAAACAGCTAAGAGCATGTCAAGCCATGCTGAGGGTAGAGTTCCGTAGTTGCCGGCCTGTTACAATACATCCGTTCAAAAGTCGTTTATTAAGTAAGGGATATTTGGCGACGCTTAAGTCATTTTACTATCCGGCACTCACGTCCTTTCACTATGCGTTTTTGAGTGATAACTCAAAAACGGCTGAACCGCTTTTATTCAATACAGTTTTCGTTTTAAGTACTTAGCAGGCCTCACTTTTATGATTTTTTTCAAATAATTTGGAAAAAGTTCAAAAGTTAGATGGGGGGGCGCCCTTTTTTGAACTTTCAGAGCTCTTATTTACGAAACTATTATTTTATCCAAAAAATGTATGACAAGGCCTCTATTATTTCTATCCAATGATACACAACACGATAAAATCAACCCCCACTTCATGTGTACGGGAGGTACCCTAATAAAAAATATTTTTTAAGTTTTTATAATATCACTTTGTCGGCGTGGTTAATGCACATACCTACTCATACCAAATTTCAGCTTTCTAGTGCGAACGGTCACTGAGCTAGACCGCGGACAGACGGACAGATGGACGGCCGGACAAAGCGAAACTATAAGGGTTCCTAGTTGACTACGGAACCCTAACAATGGGGGAAAACGTGAATGGAACAAAAAATAGTTTTTTTTTTGGGTACCTACCTAATGCAAGCCCCCTGGACGCTTTGCTTCCTCCTAAGACGAATATGGATTCAGGGATCGTCATTGCAATGTCATAATCATCCTCCTAACTTTAGTCCCTGCTTTTTGCCACGGCTCATTTGAACCTGGGATCCGTTTGGCAATCTAATCTCATGAATTGGCGTAGGCACTAGTTTTTACGAATGCGACTGCCATCTGACCGTTCAACCCAGAGTGGAAACTAGGCCTTATTGGGATTAGCTCCGGGTTTCTCAAGATGTTTTCCTTCAACGAAAATTTACTGGTAAATATCAAATTATATTTCGTACATAAGTTGCGAAAAACTCGGGGTATGCACCCGAGACCTTTGGATTGAAAGTCTAACGTCTTACGACACAAATGTTAAATTTTTTAATTGGTATTAAATTAATTCTGAAACTAGGTGAAATCCAGAAAAGTTTATAGATTTTTTTAGGCTCTTAATTTATTTATTTTATTTATTTAAGCCTTTATTTTTTCCTTAAATATTTTTATATAATAAAAGTTTTCTAATAATATTGTTGTTTGTTTTACTATATTAAGGACCCCTGTCGGGTATAGGCCTCCTCCATATCTTTCCACCTTTCTCGGTCTTTAGTCTTGATTTGCCAATTTTCTCCACCTGTGGCTATGATATCCTTGGACCATCTTGTTATGGGTTTTCCCACCTTTCTTTTGCCATGGGGTCCTGGCCACTTTGTGACTTTGTTGGTCCATCTGTCATCTGTCAATCTTCCTATGTGGCCGGCCCATCTCCATTTCTGTTTCAGCACAAACTCGAGTGCATCTATGATGTTTGTTTTGGATCGGATGTACTTGCTGTTGACTTTGTCCTTTAGTTTTATACTGAGAATGCTCCTTTCCATTGCTCTTTGGCACGTTCTTGTCTTTAATTTGTTTTTGTTTGTGTGCACCCAAGTTTGAGAACCGTATGTAAGGCATGGTAAGATGCATGTATCCATTACAGTTTTCTTTTGTTTGAGACTGTAGTTTCCTTTTTGAAGCTCTTTAAAACTCCAATACTTCCTCTCTCTAGGCTCTTAATTATCGGGACTTAATTAAACAAAAATCAAGTTTAGGAATAAATTTGAAAAACTGACACGCTTGTCTCATCTCGACGTATACAACGTGAAACCGAAATATCGCAAAACCAATTTTCTGTTTAGATTTTAGAATTGAGAGTAGAATTGATTACCTACCCACACTTTTTTGCTTTATTTTTCTGTCTTAGCAATTATGTTCAATTCGTAATACCACATTGATTATGAAAATGAGTAATAATGACAATGCCACACAAAAACTATCAAAATTTCAAAAACGCTATCGCCTATAGGAATAGGAAGGAATATTTAATATGAAAAATCTCTGTACGACGTCTCTATTTATGTCTCTACGTATGTTTCTTTATTAATTTTGAGACTAGGCTCTAAAACGCATTCTGAAATAATTAAAACAAAATTGTTTTAAAGTGTTGTCAATCCCAAAATAAGTCTTTCTGTTAATTAGGTGTCTTAATTTAACTAAGAGATACTGCACTCACTACTGCAATACTGCCCACAGGCTGGCGGTTTTTTTCGATGCCGCCGGTTGGCGCCCCCCTAATGCGAGCGCCCTAGGCGATCGCCTAGTTTGCCTATATGGACGGGCCGGCCCTGAACCTACGTGCATTGACAGTTTCAACTTTGTTTGACATAATTTTACAAGCTTTCGTTCATTAGGTAGAATCTTGAAATCTAGAATTCCCGATAATGATTGTCAGTTTCTGAATCACTATCATCTGATCCAAGTACACTGACGGCCAATCCTTCCTGAGTGCTGTCTTTAAATTTTTTTTTTTGTACATATTAGTTTATAATTTTTACGAACTTTAGGCTAAGATATTGTAACTAACCTTAACTATGATCCTAGTTGGTCGAAATAAATGTATTGAATTTGAATTTGATGATGATTTCAGAGTCCCTGATGTCCGATTAAAATCATCATCATTGGGAAATCGGGATTGCAAAATTCTACCTAAACAACAAATTAACTAATGGAATTTAGCATACCTCCGTAACTTGGATTAAGTACTGCAATATTTTGGTACAATCGAGCTGGTCTGATGACGGACACGGAAGGTACGAGGTGATAAAACATTGGAAACTCATTGTGTTTGGGTTTGTTCGAATCATCTCCTTTAGCAGCAGATGACTTTTATAAGAATCATAGTCGGTGTTAAATAAAAGCTAGTATTAAAAAAAAAATATTTTATTAACACTTATTTGAATGTAACTCGTATGTGCGCGTGAGTTCAGTGCGAATAATGTTGAAAACATATCACCCATCATTTTGAAGTTTTAAAAGTTTTATTATTTAGGTTTTTACCATATATCTATCACTCCGTACTAAGATGACTATGATATACAAGACTAAGGTGATTTTGTGACAATTATTATTAATCATTCAACCGTTATATACTAACTCGTAGTCAAAATTGACATAAAAACGTTGTTATATTGCTCAATTGTAAAAAAAGCGTTTAATTTAATACGTAGCTAGCTTGGCCTTTGCGCCGAGTCAAATATAGTGCTATTATTACCAGCGCATAGGTATAAACAATAATATTTATATTTAAGCTTTTCAACAACAAACAATAATGACATAGATAATGTACCTTCCTCAGGATAACCTCTAGGAAGCTACCGCGAACAATTCTAAGAAATTTCTTATCTCACAATATACTTAGAAAATAAAGAAAAAATCAAGACTATTTCTTATCAGTTAGGTACCTACGCATGTTATGGACCCACCAGACTTTTATAACACTTAAATTCGTGGAAATCACACGTAAATATGTGCACTTGCAAACATTGAAAAATATTAAATAGAGATAGGAAAAAATATGGCGTAAGAGTAGTAGAGAGAAAAACAATGGTGTTATGCCTCTGCGGGGAGGTACCTATTTTGTTTTTAACCCCCGATGCCAAGAGTGGTTATTATGGCGCGACCACACTTCGCCTATGCGGACAAATATTCGTGTTGCGTCTCTTTCTTATTCTATACAATAAGAAAGAGACGCAACACGAATATTCTATACAATAAGAAAGAGACGCAACACGAATATTCGTCCGCATAGGCGAAGTGTGGTGTCAGCATTAGTTTGACCGCTGTGTGTGTCTGTCTGTGTACAATCACGAACCCGGATTGTTGAGCCACTTGCCATTGTTCGTAATTTATCCGCGTTATGAATGATCGATGTTGCCGACTAGCTGTCAACTGGGGCCGTATTCTAACTTTAAAACACGTAAAGACACGATCCAACTTCAATACAACTCCAATGCATTAACAACGCAATACAGCTACGGCATAAACATCTAAATCGGAAATATCAGAATTTGCTTGAGAAATATTCCAACGCAACTCCAATACAACTTCAATATAGGTTGATTGTTTGTTGTGTGTTGGAGTTACTGGTCGCTCATTTATTAGTCTAGACTCCGTTATCTTGTCGCATAGATTTTGTTTTTCAGTAGAGCGTGAATGATTTTTTTATCGACCTTCTTGATATCGATATTTATATAATGCAATTGAATTTTCGCCTTTTAAGTCTATACTCAATTTCAATGAAAACTTATTGTTTACAAATAAGTACATAACCTTATTGGTCTTACGTGAAAGTTTATTATAATTATTGTGGAAAAAATATGATTAATCCTAACTAACGAACACCCTAGACTTTTATTTCTTCGTTTATTATTATATATATCTTTATACAAAAGTAATAAGTAGTACCTAGTGACACCTCTTTGAAATTATCAGTGAAATACAGTATCGACATTTAGATAGTCGATAAAAAAATCATTCACTCTCTACTGAAAAACAAAATCTATGCGACAAGATAACGGGGTCTAGAAAACGGCTAAATTACGAACAATGGCAAGTGGCTCAACAATTCGGGTTCGTGACTGTTCCTGTCTGTGGCGCCGTAGCGCTAAAGCGGTTAAAGGGTTGAACCGATTTGAATGCGTTTTTTTATTTATTTCAAAGGGGGATTTCTAGCGACGAGACATGTTTTTAGGGTTCCGTAGTCAACTAGGAACCCTTATAGTTTCGCCATGTCTGCCCGTCCGTCCGTCCGTCCGTCCGCGGATAATCTCAGTGACCGTTAGCACTAGAAAGCTGAAATTTGGTACTAATATGTATATCAATCACGCCGACAAAGTGGTAAAATAAAAAGTGGAATTTTTTTTTTTATTAGGGTACCTCCCCTATACGTAAAGTGGGGAGTGATTTTTTTTTTAATTTCAACCCTAACGTGTGATATATTATTGGATAGGTATTTAAAAATGAATAGGGGTTTTGTAGAATCATTTTTCGATAATGTAAATATTTTCGGAAATAATCGCTCCAGAAGTAAAAAAATATGCGTCCCCCCCCCTCTAACTTTTGAACCATACATTTTAAAAATATGAAAAAAATCTCAAATGTAGAACTTTATAAAAACTTTCTAGGAAAATTATTTTGAACTTGATAGGATGAATAGTTTTTGAAAAAAAAATACAAAATAATTTCTGAACTAAGTTTGTAATTTAACCGTATAAGCAGGTGTTTATTGTACCTGTAATTTCTACAAAATTACAATGAAATGACGTGCTTTCAAATAAAGTAAAAACGGTGAAAATCGGTTCACGCAATAAAGAATTATCCCATAAAAATCATCTTCCATACTTTATGCTCGCGCGCAATAGTTTACTTAATTTGCCGATAGATGTCGCTGTACGTGGAACTCTCATATCATATCCTACAGGGCGGTGTTATTAACTCTTAAGTGGGGACACTTACTGTGACGGACGGAAAACTACGGAACCCTACAGTGAGCGTGGCCCGACACGCTCTTGGCCGGTTTTTTAAATGAGATGAGCCGTTTCATTCAGGGGTTTTACGGATTAAATACGTATTTGTTTTAGTTTACGGGAAGGGAGTACTTGCTTTTGTCTATTAATTATATAATGTACAATCATCAAAATTAGCTATTGCTATGCGTGCGATTACTTCAAGATTTAGAATGTATTTCTGCTGATGAATGATTATAATTACCCGTGTCTCGTTTAGGTAATATTCGAATTAAAAAAGTCAGTATAAAATGATAAAGTCACACTTCACACCAAGCAGAGACAAAAAGAAAATCCAAACAGTTCAAGTTCAAACACAGTCGCAAAACATAACCCTGCCTTAAATTCATACTAAAAGTTGTCATGTCACACAATTTACCATTAGAAACAGATTTGTTGTGACAACACGACAGTAAGCAAGATAAATTACGTAACAGCTTAAAATAACTACTGTCAAAGCCGGTTTAATGTCAATTACGATGTCAACAAGCGATGATCTATAGATACAATATTTAATAAGCTAATTTAGACCTTAAAGCGTTGTTTTAAGGTTGATGATGTCGGTGAAATGTCTGTGGTGCGCACGCGTTTGATCTACGAGGGATCGGAATTGATCGAATTGCGTTACTAAAAGGACGATAACGTTCGTTTACGTCGAAAATGTGTATACAATTTTAGCTCTTATTTCGATGGGATAAGTAACAATTTGTGCACATATTTTTGATGACTGTATGTGCATTGTGGCGCCGGAGTTTAAGGGTTTTGATCATGTTGTAAGAGGGTAATGGATGTTTCTGGATGTTATAATAGCCTTGGCTTCTGTCACTTTTACTCAAAAGAAGTATACATTTTCATTTCTTGCTCTCTGAGTACCTGTTCTTTTTTTAAGGATTACCAACGGATATAATATCTAGGTATAGTACTAGACAAGATACAAGAATCATGCAAAGATGCATAGCAACTTATAGGTGACCACAGCTTACACAGGTATCCATCAAAGATTTACAAAAAGATATCTTAAACTAGGTCACAATTTTAACAATGAAGTTAAAATTAAACTTAGATTAAGTTAAACTTATATTAAATGAAACTTAGAGTATATTCCAATATATTATTATAATACAGTACTTATCTGGGGGCACGGCAGTGCCCCCGCCAAGTCGAGCGCGAAGCAAACACTGCCGTACCATCCTTTACTGGAACCATTTCGCCGCATTTTCAGGCCCCTATTTGAGAACCTCTGGATAAGACCAGAACGCAGACATTTTCGTCATCCAGTAAGCTATAATCACATACTTAAAATCCAAAATTTCAAGTCTGTAGGTCATTTAGTTCCGAAGTTAAGCGAAAGCAAAGTTTCGCATTTATGACACTCACTCACTCATGATCATAAAAATAGAAGTAGTACTTTCCATAAACTCAGAGAGCTGAAATTTGATACAGAGTTAGGGTTTAATGGCCACATAAAGGGAAAACTATAAAAACTAGGATAATCGAAGATCTGGAGTACCTGGTGACCCTGATTAGAAAACAAAATTTGGTCAAAATATAATGCATTGGACTAAGAGCGGTGATACCCGCACAAGAAAAAAACTGTGTCAAATAAGAAAATCTAATAAAATAAATCAATAATCCCACGTTTCTACGAAAATAAGTGAAATCCCACCAAAAACATTCTGTGAAAAACTAGCCAAGTCTCGATGGAGCTGCTTGTTTATCTCTAAAAAGTAATGAAATCTAGACAAAGTCGTGCCAAGTCTAAGGTTCCTTACTGCGATTTCTTTATTATTATACTTAATGTTGTGTGACTTGGCCGTTGAAGGGTACACAAGGGTACAAAACCAGGTGCTCCATGACACCATTGCACCAATCTGTCGCCAGAACCGCTACCCATTGACGATGGAAAATTGCCAATTGGGAAACGTTGATTCAATAACCAGTCATGACTGGTTATTCAATACCCTTGTGTACCTTTCAACGGCCAAGTCACACAACATTAACTATAATAATAAAGAAATCGCAGTAAGGAACCTTAGACTTGGCACGACTTTGTCTAGATTTCATTACTTTTTAGAGATAAACAAGCAGCTCCATCGAGACTTGGCTAGTTTTTTACAGAATGTTTTTGGTGGGATAGAAATTAACTTAAAGTATCACAATCACTTCTTTGCAAGTAAATTAACTGAATAAAATGGAATTAAAGTTTACCTTATTATTGACAATAGAAATATGTGACACGCCCTTATGGCTCTACAAATAAGAGCGTGTCAGATATTTTTGCGGGCTTCATGTAGGAGGATACTATTGTCGGTGTCTGTACTAAACCTTGGGTATGCTATGATTAGAAATAACATAACATTAAAATGAAATAACTTAAGACCTTAAATTTGCGATATTGAAATACTTTTTTTCTTATATGTTTTCGTTTATTTTTTTCTAAGTGGCCATATCGTTTAAAAATAAGAAGATTTACCTGCTTATACTTGGGTTCCTTAGTGAAAAGTAATATATTCCTATAATTTTGCTAAGTGAATATCTATAGTACCTAATTGTTTTTTTTTACGACGCGTCCCGAAGGAGTGTCATTATTTTTATTTGATATAGAATAATATTTGTTACAAAAGGTTGTAGTAACATTAAAACTTGCCCTTTTGAGTTACTGGAATGCAAGTCTAAATAATATAAACAAACAAAAGGAGCCCGGCAGTGCCGTAAGCCAAGATCGATATTTAACCGTAATCATTAATTAACATTTTTTAATCACGGCCATAAATTTAACACTGGTTAACTCGTAGTTACAGATGATTAGAATTGTTTCCAGACGTTTTTTACTTGTTATCTGTAGGTCGGGGGTTATTTATTAGGAGTAAGATAGCGTGAAATGTATTCGGATTGGCTTTGATTTTTAATTTGTTTTGAATTGTTAGTTATTATGTACGGCCACATACGTTGGTGTTTTAAGATTGTCATAATTTAAATTGTATACCGACATAGATTTTTCTTTACACGTATTTAAAACATAGGAGGCGGGCATCATCTGGACTAGACTAGCCGGTGACAGGAACGAGTGGAACAGGAAGGAGGAGGCCTATGTCCAAAGATGAACAGCCCAGTAGATAGATATATAAATAAATAAAAGAAAAAACAAACAAATACTGAATATCATAAATTAATTACAAGTTTGAATTATTTAAATGAAAATTTTAATATTGTATAATAGCTAAGAAATTAATGTTTGTAATGCATGGATATTGTAAAATTTTACTGGAAATAAAGGCTTTTATTATTATTTCCTTTATTTTTTTCTCTTCTTAGGCTAGGTAATTTATAACATTTTTATAAAAGTAAAATATAAAAATACATCTAAAACACACAAAAACAATAAAAAAAATATTATTATTATTATAAAACATACGAAAAAAATTTAAACATCAAATGCTCGTATTCATTTTAGTTTTAAAATTAAGTAATACATATTACATACTGAAATATTATATGCATTATTACTGAATAATTAAGTCCATTATTTAGACTATTAAAGTATTATATTTTTGTCTTATATGTTAGGTTAGGTTGTAGTGCGTGTCGTGCATATACTTGCTAAGTATTATAAGGTACCCCACCCTTGACTGACCACCATAAGATGACGACCCTCAGTACAATTATACGTTTAATATTCCATAGTGATCCAAGAGACATCACCATGGAAACATGCAGCTAAAAAAAGTTGATTGACACAAGTAAAGGTCCGACCACACCGCTTAAAATACGGCGACGTTACGGAATCGCAGTGACGCATCGTATCCGCACCGTTTTTATCGCATGCCCTCCACACCGCTGCTCAAAATACGCTGACGGTACGGAATCGCAATGACGTGCCGTAAACGTCACGACTTTAACGCATGCTCTCCACACCGCTGCTCAAAATACGCAGACGCAACGAGTACGCAGTGACGTGCCCCATATGAAATATTTTTGACGCGAACCTTCCAAACCGTATTTTGAGCAGCGGTGTGGAGGGCATGCGATAAAAACGGTACGGATACGATGCGTCACTGCGATTCCGTAGCGTCACCGTATTTTGAGCAGCGCTGTGGAGGGCATGCGATAAAAACGGTATGGATACGATGCGTCACTGCAATTCCGTAGCGTCACCGTATTTTAAGCAGCGGTGTGGTCGCATCTTAACGCAAGTGCATCAAAACATAGCGCACCTATAATAGGTTAAAGGGTGAATGACCCGTGAAAGCAGACAGCCGGGCGCCATACTGACATTGACAGTTAACGATTGATTGATCGATAAATCCGATGTATCGGATTCAGAGGTGTGGTAAAGTGCAGTAAGTACATATTAGTAAAAATTGTAACATGAGACAATATACAAGATGTAACAAAAATGTTGATGATCCGTTTAAGGGCATAATTGGTATCGTATTCTAAAACTAAGAAAAAAGATGTAAAAAAAAAATTGTCAAGTTCGATACAAAAAAAAATTCCGTCCAAAATTTTTTTTTTACATATTTTTATTTGATACCAATTATGCCCTGTTAAACTGATCACCAGTGTTTTTCTTACACCCTGTACAAGTCGATATATAAAATGTATCTTCGGATCAAACTTTTAAGATTGTATAACATTTGCATGCCCAACAGCAGGCTGAATACACTGCACCTAAGATGTATTTTGTGAACATCCACTTGACATGTATTTAAAGCAAATAAATGAATTGATTGATTTATTGAAACTGCTGTTGACAACATCACAACATATGCTTTAGTCAGAAATCCAATCTCGCGTAAATTCAAAAACATTAAAACCATAGTTGTCATTGCATTTTGGATATTGATATCTTAATAGATAAAAGTCTAATATTTGTACTATACTAGTAGTCCGCCTCGAAGTGAGAACTCGCGATCTACTTGCAAACGAGTTGACCAATATAACAAGACACTTATAAAGCTCGCTTTTGCGGCTTCTAGCTCCATAACCCATTGATACATCTTGCCCATATAAGTACTCTCAAATTATATTTAACTTTTTAAAAACGAAAGTTATCGCAGAATAATGTTCAAAATCAAAAAGCCATCGAAATGCAATTGCAGGAACATCCCGGCCAGCTGACAGTTCCGTTGTGTCCGAATTCTTCTGTAAGAACTTCGCTTCGTTACGCTCGGTCGTTCGAAAATTCCTTTCGATTTTTTTATAAACCTTCGTAAAATTAAGTCAACGTTATGGACACAAGTAATCGCAAATGTTATAAAATTTATTTGCGACCGAAAGATTAAATAAATCACAGCATAGTATATCCAGCTTACGTAAAAAAGTATGCAAATATTTACCAAATCTGTCTGATAAGAAGCGACCCAATTAAAATTGCAGAAGTTTAAAAAGTATCTCAACGACATCCATCAAGTTGATTGATCGTGACGGTAAACAAACGCACGCGGCAGGAGCGACGACCGCGTCTCAACTATTATTAGGTTAGATCACAGCGTGTTACATAATTCAAGGAATTCATTAACATACGGAAACTTAGGTACAGATTTTTAGATTCAGCCTTCTTTTCTTACAGTAGGGTACAAGTCATACAGAGAAATTCTGGCTGACAAACAAAGTATATAATAAAACGAACGAATGTTAAAAGAACAGCTCAGATTATGTAACATCATTGCCAGAAGAATTGCCATCACCAGAAGGAGAATCCAGCTGGGTTAGGTGGCATTTAACAAACTAGCGGACATCCTTCAGCCCGTCAACGTGAAAAACGCTTTTAAGTTTTTTACGCTTTCCACGTGGACAAAGACAGGGGCCGAGGCTTGTTTTTAAATATCGGTACCGATTAAGTTTGATATGTTGTTATTAAATTTGATGATCTTAAAATAAAGCTTTCGTATGGTATTTTTTATTGTCGATTAGATGGGATTTTTTATTTTACTTTCCTCTTATTTTTTATAGTGCGTTTTAGCTTTTTTCCGGAAGCTAAGGTATTGCTGTATAATTCAAAAGCCAAAAATGAAGAAGTAGCAAGAACGGAGTTATGCACTTTTGCTTCCCAACCGCTCCGGCGTTTCTATAGCTAGATGATGTTAAAAGTTATGTCGCTATGTTGCAAGAAATTTGAGAAGAGAGTTTCGTTAATACCGTGCCTTTAATAAAAAGTGATCCTTTTCTAAGTCAAGAAAGAGCGCTTTTTTAAAATTGCCAAATAATATAATGATTCGAGTTAAGATGGGGGGACCTTTTTTGTTAGTTGTAAGTTAGTTTGTAGTGTAGTTTTAATATAAGTATTTAATAAGTGTAATTTTAAGGTATATCAATGTAATTCTTGCTTGTTTTATAAACTGCAAATAATTAAAAAATATTTATTAGTTAAGATTGTATACTAATAGTAAGATGTATTGTGAGTTTGGTGACACGGAAGGATAATTGGTATGGCATTAAGGAGATTGGAGATATTTGAGCATATTTGAGGGATTTGTGAAGAGCTTATGATTGTATGGCTTCAGGACAACGGGCATGTTCCTAATCTCCTCCGTGCGATCATTACATTACTTTTAATTTCACATACTAGTTTAAATAAACCAATATGTACTTTATATTGTAAAAAAAAAACTTTTATTTCAAGCTTCAAGGCTCATAATCAGTATGTCACACCATATTAACTTAATCTTAATCGCAAAAAACAATCATCTAACCCCTTATCAAATAAAATATAAACAAAACGTTGACAATTCATTCAAAAGTATGATTAGAAATGAAAATTGAAAATAAAAACATTAAAATTGTACATTTCATTAAAATTCAAATACATTATTGGGAATAAGAAATCGAATACCTACACATAAAAATTAAAATAAAATAAAACTGAAGATTTAAAAATCGGTAAAAAATGGAATAATGAAATAATACGTGTCCTACGTCAAATTTTGTTTTAACGTCAAACTACAGTATTTACATGCCTGTCGCAGCATGGTCGCAGCAGTACATGATATATGGACAGTCAAGTCTATCCGCGATCATCGTTAGAACGGTATTGGAGTTAATCTAAATATATAAAAGAAAGTGGTGTTAGTAAGACCGTTTATAACTCGAGAACGGCTAAACCGATTTAGATGATTTCGGATTAGTTTGAATGGTCACAGCCCTGGTTAACAGAATAAGTATTAAAAAGTCACAAAACCCTTGATTTCAAAGAACAAATATGACCTTAATTAAAAGCCGGCCATGTCGGCCATTTTGTTTATTGACATTGATATGACAAGCCTGTTCGAGCTCAATATTTAAAAGTGGGTAGCAGCTCAATATTTAAATGAGGGTAGTTATAAAATTGAGTTGAAGCATTCGTAACATTGGCACGACGAGTCTGTTCAAGATCAATACATAAACGCCGGTAGCCGAGTTTGTATTACCATTTTCAAATAAACTTTTATTTTATTTTTGTGTTTGACTGTTTGTTGTCATTGTCTGTCATAATTTAATGGTGAATTGTAATAATGTTTACAAGTCGTCATATTTGTGTTGTGCCTTCGCAATCAAAGAAAAGTCTATTGCAATATTTTGAAAATCGACTATCTCAACTCTAGATGAAGCGTCAGCAACGACGTTGTCCTTTCGCTGTATACAGCCTTGGCCAGAAGTATTGAGCATAGCAGTTTTTTGTTTACAGTTTTGATGTTAAGTATTATTTCCCAATAATAACAATGTACGGTGACGTAAAATGTTACATTTCATTTATATATCTAGAAAACTTCACTTAATAACAATTTCAAGGTAAATATAAAACATGAAAACTTAAGGTCACAAAAATGCGACTTTAGGTCGGTGGGATAAATTGCAAATATTCTATGCAGTTACTACTAACTTCAACAAAACATGCCTGTTCAGTTTGAATAAAAATATAGAAACTCTGGACTAAAGCTTCGAGTTTTGTATGAAAATCGCAAGGGTGCTCAACACTTCTGGCCAAAGCTGTATGTCTTATGTCCGTAGACAATCTTTTATATTATATATATAAAAGAAAGTCGTGTTAGTTACACTATTTATAACACAAGAACGGCTGAACCAATTTGGCTGAAAATTGGTGGGGCGGTAGCTTAGAACAAGAAGACGGACATAGGATACTTTTTATCCCATTCCCGCGGAACGTGACATAAAACGTGGTATAACAAAACGCTATATACCATTTATAACTCAAGAACGGCTGAACCGATTTTCATGATCTTTGATTTTTAACCGACATCAAGATTTCAAAAGAGGATGTTCTCTATTCGGCGTGTATGTTTATTTTTTTAGTTTATATATATATTACAGATTGGTCCCGTTTTTGTCAATACGCAGTTCAGATGATGGGATCCATGAGGAATCGAGGGAACTCCTCAAGCTTTAAGGGCATACATATACATATTTTTATCAAGAAATCCATCATTTTCATTCAAAACAGTGAATCATTTCAAGAATTATTTATTTATTTTCTAAAGCTGTTTTATTATTAATTGTACCATCTTTTATAATTTCATATTTGTGTATTAAAATATAATAGGGTAGAAACTAGAAGCCGATAAAATATTTTTACCCCTACTTCATGTGAACCTTACCCAAAAAAATTGTTAACTTCAGTTTTTATTTCACCATTTTTTCAAGAAGATCATTTGATGAAGTAGATCTGCTGATGATGATCAGAATGGAACTCTTTAACGATGCATAGTTCACGTTTGGCGATTTGTCCTCTTCGCTGTGTTTGTTAAGCAAGTTTGATTGTCAGGATAAATTTTCGTCAACCTCAAGTTCTGATTATGGGATCCATGAGGAATCGAGGGAACTCCTCAAATCTTAAGGGCATACACATAGTGATTTTTGTATTTTTTTCAACAAATCAAGATTTTCATTCAAAAGAGTGACATTTGATAAAGTGGAACTGCTGATGATGATCAGAACGGAACTCTTCAACGATGCATAGTTCACGTTTGGCGATTTGTCCTCTTCGCTGTGTTTGTTAAGCAAGTTATTTCATTGTATGGAGTCTAAGAGTACACAATCTACATAATAATCTTTCACCAGCTTTCCCCATTGAAGTCGGGTTTCTTTTTCTTAAAAAATATTTGGATGTACATATCTCCACCCCGAATAACAGAATAACTATTAATATATTGGAGAAACTAAAAAGAAAATGGAACATAATCTATGGAAGTAGGGTTACCAGGCCCAAAAATGAAAAAGCCGCTTAATTTAGCCGGACATTTGATCCCAAAAGCCGGACATGCCTTTTTTGCATACGCTACGCTGGTCTTTCGAATCGTGCCACTGGCGTGACTGGCGCGTAGCGTAAGTCAGACAGAAGCCTAACAAAAGCCGGACAGGCCGGACGAGGAATTATTTGGCCGGACACACTGGTAAAAAGCAAACATGTCCGGCTAACACCTGGCAACCCTATATGGAAGTTAAGAAAGTGTAAGTCCGTTAATAGGAGTGGATGAAGACAATGGGAGGAGGTGGAGACGATGAGACTGACGTAGTGTAAGAGTCAGTGGGAATGGAGTCGATGGGATGGGAGTGAAGTAGGAGTCGGTGGGAGAAGGGTGGTGGAAGAGAGTGAGAGAAGGGTGGACAAGAGTGGGAGATGGTTGGACAACAGTGGGAGAGTGGTGGGAGACGGTAGGACTGGCGTAGGAGTGAACTTGAGGTCGACGGGAGTCTGTGGAAGTTGGCGGTACGAAGTTCGCCGGGTCAGCTAGTGTACCTATAAACACGAAATGTATATAGGGCCGATGTCCCGGTTTTGGCCACTATACGGACAGTTTTGTCTATTCAGACGTCCGTCATATTGTGCCAATAAGGAATTATGACATCCTTTATGTAGGTACTGAGTAATTGAAAATATATTACTATATCTATATGAATCTGTGTTGTTCAGTCTCTTAGATCTTTTTTTTTATTTAATGAAATGTCAGAAAAGAGGAGCCAGTTTTGGCCTCTTTTTTCCATAGCTCCTGACAACTGATACATGACAGATAACAGTGTCATCTGTGCTGCCAAAATTTACTCTTTTTTATCAAATATAAACTATAGACTTGTAAATTAGTCTATACCTTAGTAACGTTCAAAATGGTCCAAACCGGCACAGTGACAACCGAGGCATCTGCCCCACACATTTATGTGTAGATAAAAAAATAAAAAGCATTTATTTCGGACAAAGAAATCCATATAGTGTTAGTATTACAATAGAACTTAAATAACTATGTTAGTACCTAAACTTAAGTGTTGCGAGATCCTGATTAGGGCGCTATCCCATCTATATGCGTATTAAAATAAAATAAATAGGCCATGACAGCAAAATGACGTTTGTAAGTCGATTACAAAAATAAGGTAGCAGCCAATGATAATAAATAACAAACGATCATAAAGATGATAAGTACGTGATATATTTGAAAGTATTCGAAAAAACAAATAAACCAACTTTTCGTACATGACGTAACGAACGGAAGCCAAGTTTACGCTGAAACTTTGGTTTTAGGTATGTACTATATTTAGATGTAATGGATTCAGTACATATATAGCTCAGAGCAATAAAACCCGCTCATGTGTAATAAAATTCCGACTCTTATTCGCAGTTAACTCATGTGTTTGCAAACTTTTTGGCGAACTTGGCATTAGCGCTAGCAATATCTTTGCAAAGATTTTTAATTTCTTCCGATATAATTTCCCACAGATTTGAATTAGTTCTATAGCAACGTATAGATCTTTTAATGGGGTTCCAATTTCAGCACTACACTCATCTTTCACACAGTATGATCCGATCCATTTCAGCAGTGAGTGCTCCTTTGATCCGTCCGCTTCCTAGTTGCATCAATGCCCCGTTGATAGACAATCAGAACACACATTAGCATGAGAGATAGTAATAGTAATGTTCGGTGCTGGCAGAAATCAAATGAGACATTGCTTTTGTTGAACTTACGCAACTCTAGTTCTATTAAATTGAATTTCTGTTCCTATTTATCAAGGCTGGTAATGCATTACCCCCAATACACGAAGTTTTCAGAGCAATGACGCGTAGGTTCAGTGTCCGCAAGGCAACCGGATGGCTCGCGTGCAAATTGCCATTCACACCGGCTGGTCGGTTATCGATCCGTCAAAGTTGGAAGCTGGAAAAAAATGAGGGAGAGGAAAAATAAAGTCCAACGTGGGTCAGTTCGGGTTGCACAGGATGATTCCACAACACGTAGGGAGCCTAAATACCGCGAGCCATCCGGTTGCCTCTCGGACACTGCTACGCGTTATTGCTTTAACTAAAGGTACAAAAATATCATCCATATCGAATTTACAGACGTATAGGAGAGGTCTCAATAAATATATACTAGGTACTTGAATCTCTTAGAAGCGCTACGCATCACTATTTGCGCCAACACACGCTCCGCTGGAAACTCGCCACAAAGGGCAAAAAAAACAGATGAGAAAGGAAAGAATTGCGCCGCGAGGTAAACCTTTCTGTCAAAAGTATAACGACATGACAAAGTGGCAGTTCTATCCCAAAGGTATGTGTACGATTTTAAATTAGGGTTTTCTAGCGGCCCACTTGGGGGGCGTAGAGTGATTCAAAGGGGGCGCAGCGAGCGGCTCCAGATTAAAATTGTATACCTGTACCACTGCGCAGACGGTGCCCACAGCTTTGACTCCCCATTTCAACCCCTAGGGGCGTAGTATTTTATCATAAACGTTGGGTTAGACGCATGGGTTAAAGGTTAACCCCTGTTTTAAATACTAATTATTTAATACAATTTTATTTAGTTTTTGAAAAGTAGAGACATTTTATATTTACAGTACCTCAAGGATCTATCCTTGTGTCAGCTTTGTAAATTCTAGCTCCACCTTCATGAACTAACAGCAACACTGTAACTGACAGTTAACGACATAACGACGGCAGTAAAGGAACAATGGCGAATTTGCGAGAGGCGCAGGCCAATGTCGACGACTACATTAATCTGCAGTTATGGACCTGGTGATAGGTGAAACCTGGGCAAATGGAATTTCTGAGGACGAGCAATTTTGTAGCGTTTTTAAATGACATGTAACATATCCACCTACGCTACTAAATACTGAACCTTCGTTACCTCTGTCTATTTAGTTAAACTTATTTGTATTATGTTTTGTCAGTTTGACTTCAATTGTATATTATGTTTTCAAGTTTGACTTCAATGGGTTTTAGTTTTAACTTCCTGTATTTTTTTAAAGTTAGCACTTTGGTTTGGTCCGTAGGTGTATTACACAAACAACGTAATGGACAAAATAATCCTTAACGCCAAAAATTACGCAGACATTTTAGAAGCAACATTACGATTAAGGACTTCACTTAATTGTAGTATTTAGTTAGGCTAAAATAAACATATCCCATCAAAAACATAAATGTGAAAGGCTGCCAAGTTCGATACTATGGGAATGCTTCGCCTATAAAAGAAGTGAGATCTGAATAAGTACCAAGTTCCATAAAAATACCTCAAATCATAAATAGTTATAGGAATGCACACTTGATTTCCAGCAGTTTTTAAGGTACATTTTGAATAAGTATCACGTTACATAGAAATATCTAAAATTATAATAGTCAGAGAAACGCACACCGGTTTTTTTAGCAGTTTCCTGATAACATTTATTATTTTCAGTACTTTTTAATGATGTTACTTGGCAAGTTTTCACACACCACACACCTTTTCAATGCAATGAATCGACACCTTTGGACTGCAATGTGTCAAGTATATAATTTTCTATTAAAACTTGCCAAGTTACATCATTAAAAAGTACTGAAAATAATAAATGTTATCAGGAAACTGCTAAAAAAACCGGTCTGCGTTTCTCTGACTATTATAATTTTAGGTATTTCTATGTAACGTGATACTTATTCAAAATGTACCTTAAAAACTGCTGGAAATCAAGTGTGCATTCCTATAACTATTTATGATTTGAGGTATTTTTATGGAACTTGGTACTCATTCAGATCTCACTTCTTTTATAGGCGAAGCATTCCCATAGTATCGAACTTGGCAGCCTTTCACATTTATGTTTTTGATGGGATTTCATTTATTTCTGTTAGGTGTAGGTTCTTTATTATTTTTTTATCACTTTTGCTTTAGGAAATGTCTCATTCCACTTAGGTATGTACTTTATACTATAACCCTTTATACTAAGAGTCTAATTCTATTTTACTATTTATTTATAGGTGATTTTTACAAATAAACTGGCTCCCTACACCTATAAAATGTACCTACTTACATATAATTACATACATCAATAACGTACTTTATTCTGTTTGTAAGTACGCTACCTACATAGATAATTAATAACTTGGTAATACCTACCTACCAGTAGGTATTATAATTGGTGGCCTATTATGTAGCCCTAGAAGTGCACCATCCCATCTCATCCCGTGGCGTATCGGAGGGAGAGATGGGCAGTAGTATATATAATTCCATCTTAGAGTATATATGATTTTCATGTTCTTGAATCTGCGATTTTATTAGTTGTAAAATTAGAAATTATACAGACTATGCGAGAAAAAATAGTCTTTTCATTTTTGTTTGACTGATTTAGCGCACCTAGTGTACCTAGTGACCTGCTTTGCACTTCGTAAATCGTGGGTTCGGTTCCCGCAACAGACACACACAGAGTGGTGAACAATTTTATTGTTCTTGTCTTTAAGACAAACATGTATTGTCTTAAATTGGTATGTACCTAAATTTAAATAAGTCTTATCTCATTTCCACTCCATACCTACTTATAGTAGAACAAAATTACACATTCGTTGTTTTCGAAACTGACTCACACTTGGCCGTTTTCAGACTTTATTTCGACCTAAAGACAAACCTTCGAGCCAAATTTCAGGTCGGTACGACCATTGGAAGATAGACCCATTTAGTTCATTATGTCTTCATAGTAGAACAAAGTTACACCTTCGCTATTTTTAAAACTGACTCACACTTGGCCGTTTTTAGATTTTTCCCTTTACTTTGACCTTAAGACCTACCTCCATGCCAAATTTCAAGTCAGTACGACCATTGGAAGTGGTCTAGGTTTTTGATGAGTCAGTGAGTCAGTGAGTGAGTGTATAGTAAAAATAGCGATTTTCTGACCTCAATATCTCAAGAACTGCTATAGGTAGAATAATGAAATTTTGTATTCTAGACAATTAAGGGGATGTCAACAGACACTCGAAATTTCATATGCGTAGATAAAATATGTTTTGAGTTATAGGGTGGTCGAAATTGGCCCGAAATGGTTCGTGTAATATAACCCACGGCCGGTGTGTCACTTTTTTTTGCTCGAACTTGGCGGACACACTGCCGTGTGTCTAGACCTATACGTCACCTTGAATGTACGTATAATTTAAAAATGAAAGGATACTGACATCTGGCAACTGCTTGCAATTACAGAGGTTTCACTGTGCAAGAGCTGTTAAGGCAATTTGAATTAATGAATTGCGATAGTTCCAAGTAGGTGATAATGTTGGCATATAGAATAAGGTATACCAATAAGACACATAATATGTACGATTATGTATCGTAAAGTTTTGGTACTTCCGCGATTAGAGTTTGCAACAATACCTACTTACTGACATTCTAATTAAGTTTCTTCTTTTCTCGACCGAGTGTCTTCTGATGCAAAATAAAATAGACATCATACCTATACGCGAAAAAAGGCAGGGCATGAATCGAAATGACAACATTTGTAACAAAATTGTGATGATAAAAAGCCGATTTATTTATTTCAAAGGGAAAAATGCGTAATCACTCAGCTTCTACAAAAGGAACCTCGAAAATAATGACATAGAATTAATATTCACATCGAATATCCATATGGATATATGGAACCTTATGGTTATCCAATTTTGAAATCATTTAGATCATTGAAAAGCGACCTGTCGGGCAGTTAATATTATATATTGAAAAGAGGTGATGTAACGTCTTTATAATACAAGCTACAGCTAACTACGTGGGTTACTACTAGGGATTCTTTATCAGAATCATAAAATAAATGCGAATAATAATTAATTGCATTTTGTTTTCGTCGTATAGACTATAAACAACATAATAAAAATCCTTATACTTATTCCTGTCCTATAATGTCTTCTAGCTAAGGCAATAAATACTTCTTGTTTATTCGCATGTAAGTTTAAGGCAATGTTATAAAAGAATAATCACTGAAAAACCGCTTTGTTTCTTCATCGTAGGATTTTAAAAAAAACCGGCCAAGTGCGTGTCGGACCACGCATAGGAGGGTTCCGTACCTTCAATGTAATAAAAACCAAACTAATACCAAAAGGTCGTATCTGATGCCTATGGAAGAAGTTTTTTGGAGATAACTCAAAAATGGCTGAACCGATAATGTTTAAAATAATTTTCGTAGAAAGTGTATGAGGCACATCGCCTCAAATTTTTTCATATTTTTTGGACTTACGGTTCAAAAGTTACCGGGCTACACAATTTTTCTGACTTTTGAAGCGATTATTTCGAAAAATATTCACTTAATCACAAAATAGTCAAAGAACCCTCAATGTTATTTTTAAAGACCTATCGATTGATGTGTCACATGTTGATATTTGGTTAAAAAACATTTTTTGAAATTTAGTTACATCTATGGAGCGCCCCCCTAAAAATTTTTATTTTTCAAATTTAACTCCATAACTAAGTAGCGGCATACACAATACACCTTATGTATAAATTTTATTCAGATACGTCGTATAGTTTCCGAGTAAAATGGCTGTGACATACGGACGGACAGACAGACCAGACAGACATGACGAATCCATAAGGGTTCCGTTTCTTGCCATTTGGCTACGGAACCCTAAAAACGTGTGAACAATGAACAATATACATTTAGCACAGCAGCATTCGGCAGTTCGCTGACATCGATCGGCACTTTTCATAAAAGTAAGCATGTACCATCGCCCACACTGTTAACTGCCCATTGGTGGACCTTATGCCTTCTGTAATAAGGTCCGCCAATGTACATTTCAGAGTGTTGCTGTTTGTACTCGCTACGTCACGGAGTATCATAAAAATGGCGTAGAGTCAAATTCAACTCCTCTTCATGAGGATCTCATTCCATTTTACAGAATTACTTTTTTTTCTATTTTTGACATTGCTTTAAATTTCATCAAGTAAGACAATTTTAAATAATAATCCGGTATATTTCGATAAATTTAATTTCCTGACAAACATAATTCCGTTTCCCAAATGTAGGTTAAAAATGTAAAAATACAAATTTGAACAAATGACGCGACCTGTTCACACATTTTTCACTTGATATAACGAAACTTATTACTCATGTAATCAAACAACAACTTTAATACCTAGATCAATGGTAAGACAATGAAACTGAACCGTGCCGGCATATCGAGGTTTGTGATACCTACTGTAATTTGGAACGTGAAAAACATAAGACTAATAATCGTTTTAAGTAAAGAATTGTATTACCGAAAAGACCTGAAAATGAAAAAAAAAGTACAATAATACACCCCATAAAAAAACTTAAGGGATGCGAAGTTCAGTATAATTTATCGACAAAAGAAATCAGATCTAAAAGAGTGCAAAATTTTGTAGGCACTTTAATCAGATAAATCAAAATAACTTAGAATAAATTAAACCTTTATTTAAACTTGGCTTGCCACGCTACCCATGCGGTAGAGACGTCTAGATGTTACGCAATATCATTTATGTCAAATGCTTTTATGACTTTGATTTGATTTATTCATGACATTAAAGATGTATCTGAGATACAGTGCAATAAATCGAATGGGATTGTGTTCTAAGTCATATAACTTAATTGGAAACAAAGTGGCCGTACTTTAATTCATCCCAAATACAATATTAATGTTACAGTACTTACAATTATTAAGATCGCGGATGTAGTACTCATTAGCAATTAAAACTGGCATGTATCGTAGTTTGTATTTTTATAAAGTCAGAAAAAAAATCACACGTATTTATTGAAGCCACCTCAACACGATTAGTACAAGTGTCCAGCGACAATATCTCGTCGCGGGTGATATAGACATCTGTCCCTTTCTGATGAATACAGTTAGTAGTAGTAGTAGTAGTAAAACACTTTATTGCACAAAACAAATACATGACCAACAAAAATATAGTGAGTCTTGGCGAACTTATCCCTTTAAGGGATCTCTTCCAGCTAATAGTTACGTTAATATACGGAATACGCGGGATACTGTCGGTCACTGCACACTTGTGCTAACCGTGCAGAGAAATCTTCAATCTTCTAAATATACGTATAATAAACGAGTAAGGATACATCTTTTTGTTCGCGACCTTCGTAAAAACTACAGCACAGAATTTCATGTGTTTTGTAACAGTTTATACCCCGTAGCAACATTTAGGGTAGTTTTTCCTCCTTCCGCGTGCGGGCGGAGCCGCGGTATTAGAAAGTATTAAAATAAGTAAACTTATTAATTTTATATTTAACAGAACGTCTGCTAACGACACCACAATATGTTTCCGAACTTTTTTATTTTACTTTTGTGCATAGTTTGTCTTTCACCATTTGTATTTAATCCTTTCTCATTTTCTTTGAGCATATCTTTTATGTATATGTTACTGTTGTTTATATTAAACCTTCTTGTTAATGTGCAATAAAGTGATACATACATACATACATACAATATTTAGAAATATAGGCAAAGTGAAAAATCCACCGCCTCAGGCGAGACTCGAACTCGTGACTCTTGGATACATGCCCATCGCTCTAACCGAGTCATGTCAGTAGCTCAGTTTGTTTGGATAAGCATGTATCCCAGAGTCACGAGTTCGAATCTCGCCTAAGGCAGTGGATTTTTCTACTTTTTTTTTATTTCTAAATATTAAAGTAAACTTACATGAGTTATATACGAGTATCCTCGATTTAATAGAGAATAGGATATGTATTACCCATTTTTATCGTATTCCTAGAAATTGCACGTAGACAACCGCACGATTTTTCCGATGTTAAACAATACAACTTAAACCGAACAATAGTAATTTATGTACAAAGTGATCTATTTCGATTGCTTTTCAGCGTATTAAATTGCAATTCGATTCAATTTCTTTATTGCGAGAACAAAGTTACAAAAGCTGTTAAAATTTTATATGAATGATGTATTTGAAGGGATGGAATCTATGCCATGCATAAATATTTAAATTGTCTTGTGTCTCACGCTGGTTAACAGTTGATTTATGGTAACATATTTTGATCTATTTAATCTTTAAGGCCCATATAAATATCGTCCACTACGCGGGTGGGCCACTGTCATTGATTTGAAAAAGATTTCGAAACATTAGATTTTAGGGTCAATGGAAAGTTACACACTTATTAGGTACAATTAGGGTACTATAATATATAGTATTGTACTATATTTTGGCTTGGTGTACTGTTGAAAAAATGCAAAAAAGGCGAAAATACTATATTTTGGGGCGTCTCATGAGGTAACAAGGTGTACTATTTTTTTTTCATGTAGGTTTGGAAAATACTATATTTCTCTCAAAAAAAGTTGGCAACCCTAGGTACAATAAACATTAGATTTTACATTAAATTACATTACGTTACATTTTAACGGCCTCCTAGCCTAGTAGCTGGGTAGGTAGTGACCCTTCCTATAAAACAGGAGGACCAGGAGGTCCTGTGTTCGAATCCTGGTCAGGGCGTTTAGGTATATGTATGTTTTCTATGTATTTAAGTATTTATCTATTATATATTTATATAATATCGTCGCCTAGTACCCACAACATAAGTCTTATTGAGCTTACTGTGCTAGGTTGATTTGTGTAAGATTGTCGAATAATATTTATTTGTTTATTATTTATTTATTACACAACAATACAACATCAAACCAGAGCTCGACCAAACTCGGATCAGAGGCAGACCAAAATAGAGATAGTGTAATGTAAAATAAAGGCACATATTACAATCTCTAGAGATAAATATCGGGAAAGAGTAGATCAGGAACCGTTTTGATTTAAAAGGCCTTATACAAGTAAGTACAAAATATACAAAACCGTATTAAATATATACACAACAATTATTTCTTGATATGATGTAACAAAAACTATTACAGGCGCGAAAGTCCTTAGGGCTATTATATTAATTATATACTTGCAGGCTAGCTTTATTCTGCCGTCAAATGTTAAAACGCTGTAACTCGGGTTAATTTATGTAAAATGGTCGTATTATATTTATTTGTTTATTATTAATTTATTACACTACAATACAACATCAAATTTTTTATCTGGATCAGAGGCAGACCAAAGGAGAGATGGTGTAATGTAAAAGAAAGGCGCATATTACAATCTCTAGAGATGAATGAATGATGAGAAGAGTTTCTCCTTTTGTAAATTATTTACAATAAAGAATATTGTATTGTATTTTATAGTATTGTACTGTATGCATATCGAGAAAGAGTAGAGCAGGGACCGTCTTGATTCAAAAGGCCTTAAGTAAGTTAGCCTATTAGACACAACCAAAGGTTATCGTTTATATACGAAACGGAATTAGATACACAACATTATTTTTTGATATGATGTAACGAAAACTTTTATTTCAGGCACGGAAGTTATAAGGGTTATTATATTAATTATATAATTACAGGCTAGCTTTATTCTTAAGTTACTCCTTAGTGGAGGATAAGAGGATTTTCAAATAAATGGGTTAACAATTGGAACCAGTTCGTCTTTCATTGGCTTACCTACTGTTTTTAGAGGACGTGAACTGAGACTTTTGTTCGATCGGATTCGATATTGGAGACCTATACCACTACTAGCAGTTGGACACTTTAGCACTCCCAAAAATGTAATTTTACCTCTTAAATCCTAAATCCGATAGGGGCACCACCAGGACCATCCGGGGTCACCAGCTTCGTAGGTATCACAACCAACCAACTTAGAGCAAAATCGTTAAACCTAACTATTGTCTTACATTTTATGGAATTTTAATGCAAGCCACAATGTAATGTTTACTCGCTCCCAGTTCTCCAGCTGAAATTAGCAGCGGACGCGATATGTCTCGATTGCGCAAATCATAGCCTTCGTACTGTTCCTACTTTGATAACCAGTGTATGGAGTGTTAACCCTGGCCCTATTATTGAGGATGCGACCATTATTTGTAACAATTTAAGTTGCTATATGTTAGAGCTTGAGCTTACTTAACACATGAGATCTTTTTTTCTACAATTAGGAGGCAATGCAAATAGACAAGAACACAATTAACTTGTTTTTAATATTTAAGTGCCCATTATTAGGTAAGTACTTTACTAAGGGGTTAAAAGTAATCTAATACATAGAATTAAAAATAAAAATTAAAGACACATTTTTATACCAAGACAGGAGCATCAGGATGTCGCTTAATATCAGATTACAGGCGTTAGATGTAACTTTTTTCCTCACACATTACGTAATACAATACCTATCACAAATCAAGACAAAAGGCGGCAAACCCGGAATCTCCGAAAATGTAACTTAATCCTGTTGGAATTGATCACAAATTACCATGCCACTGGATTCCTCTGCGGAGCGCACCCAGAGCACAGTTCGAGTTTTTAAAAGTTAGGAGAACGACCGGATACGGCACGATAAGTTGAGAGACCGCGGCGAGGGATTCACGAGCACTGCGCTCGGTTGCTCGGTCCCGACTGGCGGCTGAAATCGCGAGCTTATCAAAGGAATGGACAAGCTAAACATCAGTGGTGTTCTTCCAATTACTCACCAAGCTCATAGCGCGTGATAACCAATTTTACTGGCCTCTCCGATCTTCCATAGATGATAAAGATCTCTGTTATATTGGGCAGTTCAGGAGTTCAACTCGCCGGCACTATTTGAGCATTGTAAATACACGGAGCCGCGTTGGCCGTCACTTACATGGTTGCTCGTCCGTTACATTATTAGCAGTTATTCTTTAGCTCTGTTTATTGCCGTTTAGCGCCTGTTATAGTTCTAAGTTACCGAATATGGCTATCTAATTTGGTGATTTTGAAGTGTAGGCGTTGTTTGGCCGATTTGCATCGTAACTGGTCTAATCGGTTTTAACCATGTTTCATGGAAAAGGGCGGGGAACATAAATTATAGTTACTTATTGAGACGCCGAGGCTTAACTTATTAGTACAGAATAATTTTTTAAGTAATTTGACCTAAAAGCTTGTAAGCATAAGTATAAAAAAAAATTTCACAATAGATTTCTATTTGCAAAGATGTAAAAGATGTGATCCTATAAGGGTTCCATTTTTTCCTTTCAAGGTACGGAACCCTAAAAAGGGGTGGAAGTTCGTATTAGGAATCGGTAACCGCTGAAGCGATTTCGATGAAATGAATATGGAGATAGTTTGAGTACCTACTAAATTACTAACAAATTACTCATTCCACGCTGACAAAGTCGCGGGTAAAAGCTAGTATGTACGTATAAAAAATTATAGTCCTTCAAAACAATATAAGTAATATAGCTATTACCAAATTTAGTTTTCCGCTCACCGATCAAATAATACTAGGGATACACAATCAGCCCAAAATAAGCTCCACAATAGTACCGCGAGAACGACTCGGGCGGTACTTTCTTTGACAGTCTTATTACGGTATAAGACTGGCCGGTTATACATTTTCAGGAGCCATATTTCCAGTAAATCTTGTTTGAAACTGTACCACCTTTCCTTTACATTGTTGCTCGAAGTTTGCGCTTCATAATTTTTGTCCCTTGCTACAACATAATTTTATGTCCCTAGTACAACTAAGTACCTGGGATTCAAATACCTGGGATCCATATAATATTAACAAGTGATGCCCGAATAGAAGAAGATGTAAACCACAGAATAAATACTGCTTGATTGAAGTGGCGCTCTTTGTCTGGAGTACTCTGTGATACTAGGTTGCCGATTCAAACTAAAGGTAAAATATATAAAACAGCCGTGAGACCTGCCATGCTGTATGGTGCTGAATGCTGGGCCTCCCTGAAAAGGCACGAGCAACAACTGCATACGGCAGAAATGAAAATGCTGAGATGGGCCGGTGGAGTTACGCGCATGGACAGAATACGTAGCGAATATGTAAGGGGATCTTTCAAAGTAGCGTCAGTAGCAGACAAGCTGAGAGAAGGTAGACTTCGATGGTACGGCCACGTAATGCGTCGAGATGATAGCTACTCCGTGAAAACTGTACTCAACATCAGTACACAGTCCACAGGAAGAGGCAGACGACCAGCCACGTGGTGGTTAACCGTAGAAAGGGATTTAAAAGCCCAGAAACTTTCGCCTACGACAACCCGGGATAGAATATCCTGGCGCCGATGCACAAGGAGGCCCGACCCCAGATAAATTGGGACAAGGGCAGGAAGAAGAAGAGAAGAGGAGAAGAGTACAACTAAGTAACCAAGGAACTCGAGAGGTGCAGTGTGTGGACCCTCTTTTCCATTTAGCCGTCAGCCAAGAGAATCTTCCTTTATATAAAAGGGCGGCAACACACATGTTACACCTCTGGGGTTGCAAGCGTTTATAGGCTACGGTAGCTGCTTACCATCAGGCGGGCCGTATGCCTGCTTTGCCACCGTCTTGGTATTTTAAAAAAACTCATTGTCACTTTTTGTGGTAGAGTCTGCTAGTCTGTGGGTGGACTCAGTAGGCACAACCAAAAGACATGAAAACGGGGTACTTTGTACAAAATCTTCATACAAACTAATCTGATTTAATGGGGAAGGTAACTGTCAAGGTAAGTGATATCTCCAATTTTGATCCTTGGAAAAGCTAAATTTTATCCAGATATGGCTTTTCCGGTGTATTTATACTTTATTAAACATCTAAAACAGATAACATTACAATAAACAATAAAACTAGACCTAAAATAAAAATTAAATACTAAAAATTAAAAAATAAACTTAAAGTTAAATTATAAATAGAAAATTTGCCCCAAATATTGACTGCATATTGGTTGCATATTTGACTCCGAAATTGAAATCCAACGGTTTCTGAAATACACTAAAATTAAAAAATGCTGTATGTAGATTAACGCCACAGGGAAAGCTTTTGCCTAAGAAAAGCTTTTTGACTGATGCATACTATAGTTAGAGAGCCCATGACACTGAACCTAGTTCGACAAGTCTCCTAGATGAGATATATATAATTAGTCGCATCTTTAATGGGGGAACACGAAATGCCGATGCTGCAATGCAAAAAAAGTGGTGGCGTATTTTTTTTTTTTTTTAAATAAAAAACCGATTGCTAGTACGATAAGTCTCCTAGATTTCCTTTGTTTCTCGAAGCAGGGAAGGGGTAGGGCTACACGATAATGCGGTGCTGCAAGCTCCCGTGCGTGGCCTTGTCAGTGGCAGCAGCACCAAAATATTGTAGATGTATGAAAAAACAAAGCGCCTGATCTTTTAAAACATAAAATCATTTTAATAACGTAACATCTTGTTGCAGTTCAGGCGCTAAGTTTAGGTTACATAACATCTTATTTTTGCTATAAAAAGATCAGGCGTTTTGTTTTTTCATACATCTACAATCTTTTGATGCTGCTGCCACTGACAAGGCCACGCATGGGAGCTTGCAGCATCGCATTGTCGTGTAGCCCTGCCCCTCCCCTGCTTTGAGGAACAAAGGAAATTTAGGAGACTTATCGTACTAGGATTTTTATTTTTTTTTTCAAATTAAATTATAATACGCCACCACTTTTTTTGGGTATACACTCACTTGCCAGAATTTCATTTGCAAGAATTTCATTTGCCATAATTTTTTTTTTATGAAATAGGAGGCAAACGAGCAGACGAATCGCCTGATGGTAAGCAATTAACGCCGCCCATAGACGCCCGCAACACCAGAGGGGTCACAAGCACGTTGCCGGCCTTTAAGATGGGAATACGCTCTTTTCTTGAAGGTTTGAAGGTCGTATCGGTCCGGAAATACCGCAGACGACAGTTCATTCCACAGTTTTGTTGTGCGAGGCAGGAAGTTTCTCGAGAAACGCACAGTTGAGGACTGCCAACCATCTAAGTGGTGATGATGGTAATGCTGTCGCGTAGGACGATATAATAGTCAACAGCCATTATATTGTTTCCCATAATTACATATGCAATACTTATTGTTTACTATATTAGTCACGTGCCAGAAACTTTGTTTCCCATAAAATCAATTTCAATAATATCATTTGTCATGAATGTCATGATCATTGTAAGCCATAATATCACTAGCCATAATATCATTTGCCATCCAAATTGCTTCCCAGAAAGTAGGTCAGGTTAGGTTAGAACTGTGACCTCCTACAAAATAAAACGGCTACCAGAAAGTAGGTTAGGTTAGGTTAGAACTGTGACCTCCTACAAAATAAAACGGCTACCAGAAAGTAGGTTAGGTTAGGTTAGAGCTGTGATCCCCAAAAAGCGAACGGCTACCAGAATGTAGGTTAGGTTAGGTTAGAACTGTGATCTCCTTCAAAATAAAACGGCTACCAGAAAGTAGGTTAGGTTAGGTTAGAACTATGATCCCCTAAAAAGCGAACGGCTACCAGAAAGTAGGTTAGGTTAGGTTAGAACTGTGATCTCCTACAAAATAAAACGGCTACCAGAAAGTAGGTTAGGTTAGAACTGTGATCCTCCAAAAAGCGAACGGCCACCAGAAAGTAGGTTAGGTTAGAACTGTGATCTACAAAATAAAAAGGCCCCTACATAATAATATGACTAAGTAAATATTTTTAAAGCGCCTACAGGAATATAGTGAGCAGCTATTGTTTGTATGCATGGATTCGGAAAACTATTATTTAGCATACTAAGCGTTTAAATATTCTATTAAATAGTATTATTACAATTAATAATATGGACAACAATACGTATGGCACTCGTACATTCTGAAATCTAATAATCGGGTAAACAAAGAGTATGTCACATCATTTTTATGGTAAACAAACCATTCGGGCAAATGAAATTCGGGCAAATAAAATTCGGGCATATGAGTATTATTTTATATAATTTTCGGGCAAACAATAGACAACCCTTTTTTTGCATTGCAGCATCGGCATTTCGTGTTCCCCCATTAAAGACGCAACTAATTATATATATCTCATCTAGGACACTTATCGAACTAGGTTCAGTGTCGTGGGCTCTCTAACTACTAGTTAAGGAGCATTCAGGTTTGTATGGAATCCGGAACAGCGCCGTCTTCAAAAAGTTTTCACCGGCCTTCCCCATTGTCACGATTTATCTGCTACTTGTATAGTTACTGCACCTACATAGTCGTCAGAATCAAAACAGTTGAATTCACAAGACTTCTGCACACCACTGTTTGTTTTTCTGCATAGCCATGGAGCGACCTTCATCACATTCTTCGACCATTCGTAACCACATGCGTCAGAGATGGTTGTGTTACTTTGGAGATGTGTTTTCAGCAGATTATGGCAAAGATTAAGCGAGTTATGTAGAGATATATGGCTGGATCAACTTTATTGCCTACAGGTATTCGCAAACTTAGGTGAAACCGTCGTACTTCTATTTTTAAACCAGTGCTTGTGTATACTTTTGGCTAATAAAAGCTCTATATAAATTTTGCTTAGCTAACATCGACACAAGAGCTTAATAATTTACTCCCTTATTCATAAAAGTCTCTCAAGCCTGAATTAGTTAATTTATGTTTTGTCCTTTTCCAACAAATACAACTGTCAAAGTGACAGATACGGACAAAAAATAAATATAGATAAGGGGGTTAGTGTTTTGTTATGTCGGAAGCTTAATCATTTAGTGTTTTGTTATTTCCTACCTACAGAAACTATTCTACAAGTGTACAAACCATTGGTCCATATTTGGTATTGATACTGCAGACTGAGCTCAGCTGAATACTTCAATGCGAACAATATTCATCATAATATCTGAGGTACTTAATAAGACTTTCTTCTTCTTGGCACCGTCGCCAGCTTCCTTTGCAGTAACCTTCAGAACAGCTGAATACTTTAGCTCGTATTTGTCGTTTCTACACCAACTGTTCTACAAGTGAATAATCCCATATTTGTGAATGTTGCGATGCGAATAATATTAAGCGAGGAGTGTGAGGATTTTCCTCATATAATTTTCCTCAAAGCGCCATTTTCTTTTGCAGTCTGTGACAGCAGGTGAATACTTTAGTCGTTTTGTTTTTGTCGTATCTACACCAACTGTTCTACAAGTGTGCACCCATTGGCCCATATTTGGTGTCGATAGTGTAGACTCAGCTGTCTGTTTGAGAGAATGCGAGCAATATTCATGCAAAAATGTAGGTACCATCCGATTTTGCAGTATGTTATTTTTGACACAATACACTAATTTCTTTTTTCTGTAAGAATTAACTACAGACATGCAGTTGTGCACCCAAATGCCTCATATTTGGTGTTGATCGAATATCTCATCTCATGAACGCTATCTGCCTGAACGCAGAGAATAAACAGCACCTGTCATAAAGCCTTAAGCTATTTGATGCTGCTTTCTGTAAATGTTGTGTTGCTTCATCGCACTATAATCGGGTACCCTGTAGAATCTCCGACGAAGCAGCTGGTTTTTGTCAGCAACTGTTCTGCATGTATCCATTAGCCCATATTCATGTAGATCGTATCCCTCATGGATGCTATTTGCCTGAATACTGACAATTGAGCACTGTGTTCTGTGGTGACGGCGTGGGGCGTTCAAATATTCATATGAAAGCCAGAGCTAATTCGACTTTTCTTCCTCCTCAAGCCATAGAAAGAATATGTATGATTTTGGAAATTAGCTAGGAAATATAATAGGAATTCTACGGACGCTTGGCCTATGGCGTCCTTAATTGTAATTTAAAAAAAGTAAGCTTAACTAATAACTAGCTTTGCACTCTAATTAGGTGCAATTAAGTAACACTTTCCCTTAGAACCCTCGCTTAGTGTCTATCGTGTCTACACCAACTGTTCTGCGTGCGCCCATTGGCCCATATTGATGTTGATCGTGTGTCTCATGGACACACGTGCACCTGCACATTGTTTGCGGCCTCCGCGCATTGTACGAGGAAGGACGTTCACCTTTCAGCTAATTTCCTATAAACACTCGCTTTATCTATGATTCTAGACTACTGATATTTCGATACACAGTTGGTTCATATCATGTCAAGCAATTTTATTTAATTGAGTAAGGGTCGGTTGCACCAAACCATCTGTTAACGTCAACGTCATCGTTAAAAAAATCTTGTATGAAAAGTTCGACAGTTTTCTATGGGATGACAGCTCCGTCGCCATATTTAACGTTGATCAGTTCGTTAGTTATGCGTGATGCAACCCACCCAAAGGGCCGTTGCACCAAAGCGTCTGTTAACGTCAACGTCATCGTTAAAAAAAATCTTGTATGAAAAGTTTGACAGTTTTCTATGGGATGACAGCTCCGTCGCCATATTTAACGCTGATCAGTTCGTTAGTTATGCGTGGTGCAACCCACCCTAAGCCACGCATCATACAACAAAATGCTAAATTTCCGACCCGTTAATATAACATTTGTCTGGAACATAGAATATGAAATGAAAATTGTTAAGTTGTGAGCTAAAAGAGATTATGATATAGTTATGTTGAAATGTCCACTTAAATTTTCTGTGATGTAATTTTTTTAAGATTTCCTTGAACTTTTGAAAAATCTAGTACCTACATTATGTTATGAGTGTTATGACGTTTAGAAAACATTAAAATTTTAGAGAACTGCCCAAGTAACACATCAAAGCAGTATAACGGCCGTCTTACAGCATATCTGTATGCTTTTAGCATTTTCAGTTCGTTTTATAGTAGCATTATAAGCGTTTATAGTTCTGATATAGGTCTTAAATGGGCACAAATTACCCAGCTTGAGATCCTATACAGGTCATTTAAGGCGCTAGGCGCTGATTGTAGCCGAAAACTGTTACTTTCTAAGGGATATATCTCAATAACAGGTCATTCAAAAATTTTGAAAAAAATATATGTTATTTACCATTTTATGTACAACATTGTCAACGTTTGAATAAATCGTGTAACGTATAGTTTCTCCGTAATGTAAATGTAACGAAATGTCGTTTTACGGTTAATTTTGCTTATATCTACTGAACGGCTCATTCGATTTAAAATATTGTTGAACTAAAAAATATATACTACAGAACACTACAAACTCAACGTAGGATATTTAAATTGATTAAATTTTCTTAAACAACTTGATCATAATTCCACATTTCGGGCGTTATTAGTTCGAAAACGGCGTTGCTGGCAGTCGTGAGCTAGCTTTGAGACGAGGAGGCTGTGTCGCTCGTCGCTCCGTGCTTCCCTTGTACTACATATACTTGTGCTTGGCCCGTGAGCAATAATATCGGACTTACTGTGCCTAAAGACTAAATAACTGCAGAGGGTTCATGCGGTGCGGATATAACGTGTCTTCCGGGATCAATCATGTATAGAATAGACGTTTTATCTTTTAAGATAATGTACTCGTATGCATGATTATGTACGTTCGTATAAAAAGTGTATTTTATTTAGATTATAATACAAGTAAAAAACAAATGAAATAAAAATGGAGAAAAAACAAAAACCATGAATCTCACATTGCTCTGAAAACAAATTTGGTCATGTAATTAAACTAAAATTATTATGTTTTAGTAGACGCATGCATCACGCAAAATAGGCATTAGTCGTCGAGTTGCGGAAATCTGCTAGTACTGCAATACATTAGACTAATAATTAATTTAATAAAAAGCTCCAAAGAACCGAATTTATTTAAACATATTTATTTAAGAATACCGTGTTCTAAACGAATGTAATATGCGTTTTATTTTAAGATTAAACACAATCTTTAATGTTATACTTTATACTAATTTATCAAATCTAGAAATTGCGAAGTAAACTGTAAAGGATTGCAGATAAACCGGCCAAGAGAATATCGGGCTATGCTCAGTGTAGGGATCCGTAGTTGCCGGCCTGTTACAATACATCCATTCAAAAGGTAGTCTATAAAGAAAAAATTTGTGGCACTTACGTTATTTTACTCGTACTATAGGCATAACTCAAAAACGGCTCAACCGATTTTATTCCATATAGTTTTTATTGAAAATACGTGATAAGTATTTGAATGGCCTGACTTCCAGGAATTTTCCCAATTTTTTGGACCCACGGTTCAAAAATCAAAGAGCAAAGAGCATTTTAACTTTCGAAGCGACTTTTAATTTACGAGAGTATTCGTTTTATCCAAAAGTTGTTTAAGGCATATTCTTCTTGAAAGACCTATCCAACAATGGGTTTCAGATACTCATTGTTTTACCACTTTGTAGGCGTAATTAAAACACATAATTACTCATACCAAATTTCAATCTACTAAATATCACTGAGCAAAGCCTGATTGAGAATCTAATAAAAAATTGCTGCTATTTAAGAGTTCAATGTATGTAAGAATAAAGGAAAAAAAGCTTTTTTTTATACCACGACGCTGGCAAACAAGCATACGACCCGCCTGATTGAAAGCAGTTATAAAGCCTATGGACGCCTGCAACCCCAGAAGATTCACATGCGCGTTGACTACCCTAAATGTCGGTGAAATGCAAATAAATACAAATTTTATATTAACTATCAACACAAGTGAATAAATAAATTACTACTAAGGGTTAATACTACCTATCAAATATCTTTAAAAGACCGGCCAAGTTTGTATCGGACCATGTATAATGTAGGGTTCCGTAGAAAGTAGTTTCTTGGAGATAACTCAAAAACGGATGAACCGATAATATGTGAAATAATTTTCGTAGAAAATTAAGTACTAAGCCTTCTTGGTATTTTTTCATATTTTTTAGACTTACGGATTAAAAGTTAGATGGGGGCTATTATATTTAGACTTTCGAAGCAATTATTTCTGAACATATTGACTTAATAAAAAAGTTTTAAAAATACTCTATATATATATATATATAATATATATATACATATATAATATATATATATATATATAAGATATTTTTAAAGCCGTATCGTACAACATGTTCATATTTACAAAAAAAAAATTTTCGACATTTAGTTTGGCATCATGTATGTGTGGAGTGGTTCACCTAAAAGATTTTTTTAGCAATTTAGCCAGAAAACTAAGTAGCGGCACATGAAACACACCTCTAGATAAAATTTCAGTAATATATGTTTTATAATAAAAATGGCTGTGACATACGGACGGACAGACAGACACGTTTCAAAAAACTTTTAAGGGTTCCGTTTTTACCATTTTGGCTATGGAACCCTAAGAAGTGTTTGTGCTGTGTTATATTTTAAAGATCTAAATTTAATGGGCTTACAGCTCTCATTTGTATGACGATTTCGTGCACAAATACCGCTCCTTACATGTGCATTTTTACTATTCGCAACTCGCAACAGGCTTAGTTTTGTTAATTTATCGTAATTAAGTGAATTTTTACGGTTAATATTTAAAATCGCAACAAAAAAATAACCATCTATTAAGCTCACTTACACAGCAAAAAAAAATCCAAATTCACATGAAAACACCGCTTTGATGTGCATTCAGTTTTTTTTGCTGTACTAGTCAGTATTTTTTTATTTTTTTCTGATATGCGGAATATTTTTAACCATATTTCGTAAATTCATAAATATTTTGCCGCTCACTGTACTTCAAATTCAAAATCTAGGTTTTCATTTTTTTACATAAAAATCCACTAATCGAGATCCTTAATACTTATCTTATTTAGTAGCATTCCTAAAAAATGTCACCGTAGTACAGTACTTAATCACAGTATTCAAATCACAAAACATCCACAAAAGGATTAGGTATGATTATTATAAATCTGCCCGCGCGCCTCTGAGTAAAGTCATATTCTTTGAACATTATTGCGGTGCATCGCGGCGGATTTACGCACGATCTCAATGAGAAGGGTACGCGGGTGGCGCGGGTAGAGAGCGCCCAAACGCTCAAGGACACTCCAGCGACAATCGTCTTAATAGCATTACAGGCGCATTATGTCCGCGCTATTAGCATTATCGTTGTCATGGAAAGTGCCAATCGCATTAAAGATGCATTAGTACGCTCTATTAAGTTGCCAACCGCATTAAAAAAGCATAAATACGGCCAAAAAAGCTGCTAATCGAAGTAAAGAACCATTAGTACTCTCGATTAAGTTGCTAATCGCAATACAAAAGCATTGTACTAGCATAAGAGTGTAGTAAAATAAACCTTACGTCAATGCAAAAACGTCTCTAAAACCGACGCAACAAATGTTATAATACAATGAACGTTGTGATTTAACTACTTTGTCTCGCAATATAAAATGGACGAAGACGGTACAAAAAACTGAATGAGTGACACGTCATATTTGTTTGCATCCTAACAAAATTTATAAAAGTTTTTGACTCTTTTACGTTATTATATCCTTCAAATATTACTGCGCAATGTAGTTTACTGTAAATTTGTATATAAGTTTCATTGAAAATTTTCACGCGCCTTTGATTTATTGTGGTTTTGCTATAAAATATTATAAAAAGATATGCGTCAAATAAACAAAACAATTGTGTAATCCTCGTATAGAACGAGTTTTGCATTATTAACATAATAGTGTTGGTTGAGCAGTCTTAAATTAAGTAATTTCATTATTATATAGGTATTTTCCTTGTATAAATAGGTCCGCATGATTTTATTTTTAGGTTATAAATTATTTACAAAATTTGGTCTATATAGACGGAGAGCTAGCCACGTCGGATATGACACAATAATGAGAGCAACCAAACCCCTCTAGTCAGTTTGGTATACTATGCTTATTTCTAGATCTGGACATCTGGCAGCTTTAAAGTGGTGGAGGTCAAAGAATGCAAACCATTTCAAGAAAATAAATCCTAGAGATCTGGGTTTGATGCAATATTATGAGAAACTATACAAATACTATACAATATTAAGAGAAATTATACAAAAGTTTATGTTGGGAGAAAGTAGTGCCAAACGATGCATAATAAAATATAGTTCATAGTTTGTCGCCTACTGTTTTTGTTTCCGTAAAAATCATACATCGGGGTTTTCGGTGCGGGAACGATTTGAGAAAGAGTAGAGATAAACAGATAGGTTGAGAGTTAGTCTGAGAAAATATCATATTATGCCTAATGAATAACTACCTCTCTGTGAATAGCTTACACACTATGATACGAGCTTTTTTTCTTAGAGGCATGTTTGTATTGACTATTATATACTTAGTATTTAAAAAAATGCAATTGCATATCCGAAATTTATTAACTAGATCTACCTAAGACAAAGACACGGTATAATAAGTGTCAAATATTAATCTTGACGACCGATATTTATGAACTATTTGATTAACTGAAGAGGTTGACAATGATCAGTCATTACATGAATTATTAAAAAAATACTTGAAAAAATCATAGGTATATATACCTACAATATATATACATAATAGTCAGCTATTACATATAAATTGTATATACCTATGATTTTTTCGATCAATTATTCATTAGGTAGAAACGTGCCAGAACACATTCTGTTTTTTAAGTTAATGCCTACTCTTTGGCTAATGTCAAACATTCCCGCACCGAAAACCCCGATGTATGGTAATAATACACAATATTTTTGGCCTAAGATTTTTTTTTATCGATTTTTGACCAGTTTTGAGTCGATATTCCAACATATTCACTATAGATAGAATTATAAGTTAAACGACTATCGGTTTTTGAATCTTTTATCTCCATTCTGTAGAGCCGGATCTTGAAATAAATGAGCCGTTATTTTTTTATGATATTTTTAAAATATGGTCTAAAAAAACACTTTTATCGATATTCGAATGGTGTAAAGAATCTTACATATACGTAATCTACATATTAGGGTTCCTCTTTGATGTCTCTAAAAACTGTAGAGAGATTTTGACTTTTAACTAATTAAAACAAAATTTATGACCATAAAACCACTTTTTTAGCCTAAACCGGTTCGACTTTGATGTCAAATATCTCGAACACAATGAATATTGAAGTAAATATAGGATACTATATTGTTTAAAGCCGTTACTGATAATATGATAAGCTATATAAATCATTAGAAAACTAAGGGAATCAGATCTAAGGTCGTTGGCGCCAGGGAGCCCCTTAAAATATAGGCCCTGTCCTTTATAACTGAGACAACTTCGGCAATTTTTACCTAGTTTGGTATTACTATTTTCCAATTGAAACATTTTGCTAGTCTGTCACTGTGACCTCCACCCATTAAAAGCTGCCAGATGTCAGGATCTAGCAATAAGAATAGTATAGCAATCTAACCAGACGGGTTTTGTTGCTCTCATTATTGTGTCATAATCTGACGTGGCTAGCTCTTAGTCCAATAGCAGCTCAGTGACCCTGAAAACATGCCTTATTTATGCCTACAGCATTACACGTGAATAATTATGCTATTAAACAACATTAAGCATTTATTTATGCTATTGTAGAACCTAAGGCACTAAAACCGCTAAAAGCTGTATAGGGGCTGTTCATAAATTACGTCATCAATTTTTGACGATTTTTACCCCCCCCCCCCCCTAAAATCATACAACCCTCCCCCTGCCAAATAGAGTGACGTCATTAAAAAAAATGCGTTTTAAGCTTAATTGTAAAATAAAAAACTATTTAGTAGATAATATTTTAACCTCGAAACGCCCAAGAAAAAAAACGCAAGTTCAGCTAAACGCCCAATGTGCAATGTATAAGCCAATATGTTTTATAGTCGTTAACGCCCACCAAAATAAATGACTTTTTTTCAGTGATAAACTCAAGTGGGATTTTTATTTTATTTTTCTGGGTCTAAGTGAATACAAATAAATACAATAAAGTGAATTCTAACTTCGTATCTTTTGTTCACTTCCATGCACATTGGGTCTTTGGTTGAAGTTGTAAATAATATAAACATTTAACTACAAACCAACTTTTTATTACGTTTAAAGGCACAAAATCACATAAAAATGCTTAAAAATGCCTGATAACAAGCTTTAAAAAAATAGGTTTATAACTTGCTTAACAAAAAACTTAATTTTCTATTCATTTTTATTTTAAAAAGTTATGCAATACCTCTGAAATCAATTTTTTCAAGAGATTTATGGCACAAAATCACATAATACCTACTTTTATTCAGTTTTAGGCACTAAATCACATAGCATTTCTCCCAACTCTAACAAATTATACATCAGTAATATCTGCAAAAAGAAAAAAATATGTTTTTAGAAAACAAAATGCTCCAAAATGCTTGAGAAAAAACTAAAAAAAATATTTTAACAACTTTTTAACTTAAAAATTACTACATTTATATTAATGGAAGTTATTTAATAACTTTGAGATCAATTTTTCCGAGATTAATGTTACAATATCACATCTTCACAAACGCCCAATATGCATTACAATGTACATAATATTCTGATAAGGAATTAAAAATAATTATTAGTACTTTTACAAACAAATAACAGGTTATTTCAGTAAAACACACATTTAGGATAATTTTTATGTCATCCTCAAAACAAAAAAAGCCATGATTCAATTAATTAATTAAGATTAAATACTTACGTGTCGTGCGCGTACGCGGCATGGTGACAAAATGGCGGAGGCCAAAAACTTGTCTCTGCATATCTGTCAAACGTCAGCTGTCAAAATGGTCGCCATTGAACCGACTATTCACAACGTCAAGGTGAAATTCAATTACGCGCGAAAATATAAAAATTACATTTCATAAGCTTTTAAGTACAGCGTACTGTACACTGGGCGTTTACCTCATTTTATTTTTTCGAAAGTCAGGGCGTTAATGCTGAGTGTTACTTTGTACACTCTATTGCACATTGGGCGGCACGAGGTTATAGCATTGAAAGTTTATAGAAGCACGACTTTCATTCCTTTTTTACACATTGATGATGTGATCTTCGGAATGCCCCCCCTCCTACGTCATGCTACCATCATCCGATGTTCAGACCCCCCCCCCCCCATTTGAAATGACGTAATTTATGAACAGCCCCTTATAGTGACTTACTTGGCTTTATAATGGTTTATATTATTGCTATTGTACTGCATTAGGAACGTATTACCTACTTATAAATGCTATTGTACACCCTAAGGCATTAAAAATAGCTGAAAGCTGTATAGCGAATTTACGTGGCATTATAATGGCTAATATTCATACTCTTAAACAGCATTAAGCATTTATTTAAGCTATTGTAGAACCTAAGGCACTAAACCAAACCGAAGCATTAGTGTAGCAAACCAAAACGCAACTGTACAACATTCAGCTGTACAGTTGCATGTTGTTCGCTGCACTAAAACTAATGGCTAAACAAAAGCATTTACATATGCCGTTATACAACCGTTATACAGCGTAAAGCATCATAAAATGCTATTGTAGAACCTAAAGCACTAAAAACAGCTGAAAGCTGTATACCGGATTTACGTGGCATTATAATGGCTAATGACGAAGCTAAAAACGCACGATGGGAGGACCGTATTGTCGAAGCCGGAGATCTCCGCCGAGATAGAGGATTTTTATGGCCGGCTGTACTCTGCACATGCCCCCCACTCCCGACGAGATAACCATGATTCAAGAGCCACCCTGACACGCCACTATACCGACGAACTGCCAGACATCAGTCAAGACGAGATCGTGTTAGCTCTGAGGCAGCTTAAAAATGGAAAAGCCCCCGGTGAGGATGGTATTACTTCAGAGCTTCTGAAGGCAGGAGGAGCTCCTGTTATACAGGAGCTGCAGAACCTCTTCAATACCGTCCTTCACAGTGGGAGAACTCCTAAGGCGTGGAGCAGGAGCTTGGTGGTGCTCTTTTTTAAGAAGGGTGATAAAACCCTTCTTAAAAACTACAGACCCATCACACTTCTGAGCCACGTCTATAAGCTTTTCTCACGAGTGGTCACGAATCGTCTCGCCAGAAGACTCGACGAGTTCCAGCCACCGGAACAGGCTGGGTTCCGCGGAGGATATGGCACCATAGACCACATTCACACAGTGAGGCAGATTATACAGAAGTCCGAAGAGTATAATCAGCCCGTGTTTCGCTTTTGTGGACTATGAGAAGGCCTTTGACTCCGTGGAAACTTGGGCTGTTCTGGAATCCTTACAGCGATGCCAAGTAGACTATCGTTATATCGAGGTGCTGAGATGTCTCTCCGAAGCCGCCACTATGGTGTCCAAGTACAGGGCCAGCAGTCTAAACCCATCCAATTGCGCAGAGGGGTGAGACAGGGGGATGTCATATCCCCGAAACTGTTCACAAGCGCATTGGAAGACATGTTTAAGACGCTGGGCTGGAAAGGTAAGGGCATAAACATAAACGGCGATTACATCTCACACCTGCGATTCGCTGATGACATAGTCGTAATGGCGGAGTCGCTAGAGGAGCTGACCCGGATGTTGGATGGCCTAGCTTCAGCCTCGCGACGCATCGGTCTTGGCATGAATTTGGATAAAACCAAAGTCATGATCAATGGCCACATTGATCCAGGACCGGTCGTCGTACATGGCCACCTTCTTGAGATTGTTTTTGAGTACACCTACCTTGGACAGATCCTGCAGTTAGGTAAAAACAATTTCGAGAAGGAGGCCAAAAGGAGGATCCAGCTAGGCTGGGCAGCATTTGGGAAACTACGCCGAGTCTTCTCGTCATCCATACCGCAATGCTTGAAAACGAAAGTTTTTAATCAGTGCGTCCTACCCGTAATGACCTACGGAGCTGAGACGTGGCCACTCACGGTAGGGCTTGTCCACCAGTTCAAAGTCGCTCAGCGAGCTATGGAAAGAGCTATGCTCGGAGTTTCTCTGAAGGATAAGATTCGTAACGAATACATCCGACAGAGAACCAAAGTTATCGACATAGCTCAAAGAATTAGCAAGCTGAAGTGGCAGTGGGCCGGCCATATCTCGCGGAGAACCGACAACCGCTGGGGTAAACGTGTTCTTGAGTGGAGACCGCGACTCGGCAAACGTAGTGTAGGACGCCCTCTGGCAAGGTGGGATGACGATCTGCGAAAGACTGCAGGCAGATGCTGGATGCGGCAAGCTGAAGACAGGGCGCTATGGCGCTCATTAGGGGAGGCCTATGTCCAGCAGTGGACTAATATGGGCTGATGATGATGATGATGATGATTATAATGGCTAATATTCATGCTCATAAACAGCATTAAGCATTTATTTATGCTATTGTAGAACCTAAGGCACTAAACCACAACGAAGCATTAGTGTAGCAAACCAATTAGTATTAGTAGCATTTTGGTTCGCTGCACTAAAACTAAAGACTTTAAGAAAGCCTTTATACATGCCATTATACAACCGTTATACATCTTAAAGCATTATATAATGCTATTGTAGAACCTAAAGCACTTAAGTGCTTTTAAACAGTCGAAAGCTGTACAGTTGCGTTGTGGTTTGCTGCACTAAAGCAAAAGGCTTTACAAAAGCATTTAGATATGCCATTATACAACCGTTATACAGCTCAAAGCATCATATAATGCGACAAGTTGCTCGGTGAACGTATATAAGAGTTTATACGGTCCTTAAGTTCGAAATAAGTTAACTATTCATATGTTATACTGCTTCCTGTGTTACTTGGGTGCCTGCTAGTCTCACTTCTCTAGGAATCCTGGTAATGCATTTACATGAGTAAATAAACATGTCACACATCCTTCTCATTAATTCCAATTGCAAATACTGTCTAACACACTTGACTTGATCACATTTACATACATTTCTAAACGTTATTTCACTAAAAGCATAAAGCAATTTCCGCTAATTCTAATTGCTAATACTTCACTACCTCCGAGTTTTCGTTTTTCTTTCCGGTGATTGTTTTCTTAAGTACATAACTGTGGCCTTAGTGAAAAGGGGTATAAGTCAAAATGGCTCAGGGAAAAAGGGTACAAGTGCCGTAAATTTTATAGGACTTAAATTGATTCTAAAATGAGTCATTTTGGCGTAGCACGGCAGATTTGAATATAAACGTTATGAGAAAAGAACGAATAGGTACCTACGAAGTATCCATGTCAGCTTGGCATTCACTTAACTACATTAATTTACACATTAATTAATACTTAATATAATTTTGTTTGTCTTTAAGTAAATGCAAATCGAGTTTGAAGTTTGTTCAGCATTCATTGTTCGAGAAACTTATTGAATCACTCATCCGGCAGTTACTTATAGTTTCAACTATATTTTTATGATGGCTATTCTCAATTCTTAAAATCTTAAAAAAATTAAATCATATTCAGACATTAGGAGTAGGTATAGGTACTTGCTAACTTAAAACTCTGATTCTCCAGTATATATATATGAATAAGGTCCTCGTTATGGAGCGAAACATGTCGAGCAATATTCGACTTAAATAATTTTAAACAAAAAAGAACCGACTTCACTTAGCCTCCACCTTTCCAAAAGCAAATGCTCGAGCTGCTGTAAAAAATACTCAAATCACTATAGGTAATGCCTATGATAGTTCAAGAGTTCCCTCTATTTTTCCAGGAGTCCATCATCAGATCCTGACCTGCTAGCAATGGGACGAACTGCGAAGTATCGAACAAAACTTTCAAACAAAAAAATAATTTTCCATATTGGTCCAGCCGTCTTCAAATAATCGGTGAACATACTTGAAAAAAACCGGCCAAGAGCGTGTCGGGCCACGCTCAGTGTAGGGTTCCGTAGTTTTTCGTCCGTCACAGTAAGTGTCCCCACTTAAGAGTTAAAATAACACCGCCATGTAGGATATGATATGAGCGTTCTACGTACAGCGACATCTATCGGCAAATTAAGTAAACTATTGCGCGCGAGCTTAAAGTATGGAAGATGATTTTTATGGGATAATTCTTTATTGCGTGAACCGATTTTCACCGTTTTTACTTTATTTGAAAGCAAGTCTTTTCATTCTAATTTTGTAGAAATTACAGGTACAATACACACCTGCTTATACGGTTAAATTACAAACTTAGTTCAGAAATAATTTTGTATTTTTTTTTCAAAAACTATTCAACCTATCATGTTCAAAATAATTTTCCTAGAAAGATTTTATAAAGGTTTACTTTTCAGATTTTTTTCATATTTTTAAAACTTATGGTTCAAAAGTTAGAGGGGGGGGACACATTTTTTTTTACTTCTGGAGCGATTATTTCCGAAAATATTAACATTATCAAAAAATTATTTTAGTAAACCCCTATTCATTTTTAAATACCTATCCAACAATATATCACACGTTAGGGTTGAAATGAAAAAAAAATCACTCACCACGTTACGTATAGGGGAGGTACCCTAATAAAACATTTTTTTCCACTTTTTATTTTACCACTTTGTCGGCGTGATTGATATACATATTAGTACCAAATTTCAGCTTTCTAGTGCTAATGGTCACTGAGATTATCCGCGGACGGACGGACGGACGGACGGACGGGCAGACATGGCGAAACTATAAGGGTTCCTAGTTGACTACGGAACCCTAAAAAGCGAAAACAAAGATCCCGACGAATTGCATGAGAACCTCCTCCTCCAAAATCTAGAAGTCGGTTGAAAAGGGATGGAACTTCTTCCATTCAGGTCATTCCTCTTTATCAATCGCAATGTGCTTATCTTATTCAGAATTTCTGTCTTCTCGTGTTGACTAAGGCTTGTCGGGTATTTACCTACACACGTTCACGCAATTGTGTTACCTAATGTACCAGCATCAGAAACTCGTGTATTTGCGGGAAAGCGTAGGGTCGAATGGTTGGTGCTAATATCATATTGTTTTTAGAAAGAACGACGGCAGACATTACTATCCTTAAAATATGTTCCCCTTGCTCCTTGCTCCCCTTGTTCCTCACAGAGGAGGAAAGCCATAAGGTATCTACACCATAATTCGACATGAAGGGTCTGAAGCGTTCATAGAATAAACGATAAGATTACATTTTTCTTTTAGCTTTTGGTAAATTTTACAAGTTCTATTAAATTGGCAACATTGTGTCCCTGCATATTTTTGCACCATTTGGTATTATTGCAGGTACAAAGTTAGTACCAAATCACCAACAGGTCTTCCTGTTTTCTTCCTTCTTTCAAAGCCAGCCAAGTTTTCAGTCACTAATAATGAATCGAGGCAGACCATGCACCTATTTACACTCCGTAAAAGTATGTGCAGTACAAATTGGGTCGCGCTCGGAGGCTGCGGCAAACACAGATTAGATACGGTGCTCAAACAGGCCCGTTTGCGAGCAAATTGTTATATTAATTATATCGGGCAGGTGATTATATCAGGAATGTCATCATCATCATTTCAGCCTTTTGTCGCCCATTGTTCCTCTCTTCCAGTACGCCACTAGCCCCGGTATTGAATCAATCTCACCCAGAAGTGTCCCGTTATCCTCCGAATGTCATCTACTCAACAAGCTAACGGACGCCAAGGTTTTTTCGTTACCGGTTAAAATATGGTGGTAGATGTAGTTTGGCCGGAAAAAGCACGGGACCGAGAGTTATGGAAATCAGCGGGAGAGGCCTTTGCCCAGCAGTGGGACACTATTTTAGGCTAACAAAAAAAAAGATGTAGTTTAAGTCTACATCTATATACCACCATATTATGGGACAATTTTACACGAATCAATTTAGTCCCACTGTAAGCTCAGTAAGGCTTGTGTGGTGGGTTCTAAACGACGATATAATTATTAAGTATATATATATTTTACTAAAGTTATCGCGGAATAACCATTCCAAATCAAAAAGTCATGAAAATGCACGGACGTCCCGGTAGCCAGCTGATGTCCCGTTGTGTCCGAGGTGGACTGTAAGAATTTCACTCCACTACGCTCAGCTCGTTCGATAATAGATAACAAAACGTTCATAACGAAGGAAAAAATATTCGTGTAAAAACTGAAAAGATAGATGTCATATACTTCAAAAAAAGTGACCAAACCCTCCGGTGTCCGAGCTTTTCAGTTTATATATAGTAGTGTAACTATCTATCGACAATCAAATAGAGCTTTTCTAATCATACATTGTACCGATAACCAACCATTTCAAATATACGTAAGATGGGAAAAATAGTCTTAATAATGTAGTTCCCTTCAGACCCTGGCAATAGATGGGATAAATAATAACTCGATGTGTAATGATTTTACTTAGCAGCACATATCTGTTATGTTTACGTATTTCGTTAGTTAGTTAGTAGTTTAGTTACTTTTCCAGCATTGTAGGTAAGGCTTGCAATTATTCGAATATTATTCGAATAGTACGAATATTTCGAATAATTTTCATACAAATTACTATTCGAAATATTCAGATTGCAAGCCCTAATTGTAGGCGATTTGGTACCTTACTGTATGCCTATTAATATAATGTAATGGATAAAATAAAATAAAAATTAAAGAAGAAGAATATAGTTCCCTTCAGGTAGGTACCGAATTTGAAAAGAAAGTTGAAATCTGAAAGCTTTAGTTTATCTAAATACAAAAGATTAAGAACATTTTACCTTCTAATCGTTGCCCTCAGCCATTCGTCCTGAAAAAAAACATATATTTTACTGAGTTTTATCATAAGCCTGAGAAATCTTTAGATCGTGTACCGTAAAATGGGGTGAGTAGGGAGAAAATTGACATTCAAACCTCGATAACATTTTATTTTTACATATGTAAACTGAATGGTATATATAATAAACGTTTGTATTTTAGTTTTTTTATAATTTTGGGTAGTTCAATTTCATTTACTTTACCGATAAACTGAAAATAGATGTCATATACTTCAGAAAAAGTGACCAAACCCTCCGGTGTCCGAGGCCAGATTTGAACTGGCGTCTTCAGCTTTCGCGGCTGAAGCTGCTGCTGCGGCTGGGCTTTTTCTGAAGTATATGACATCTATTTTCAGTTTATATATAGTAGTGTAACTGCTTAAAAATTGCAAATCAAAAATATTGAACAAAATAATTTGATTTGCTTCAGGATTTACCGATAAACACAAAATCCCTCCTTACCCCGTAGTACCTCGTATTTGGGGTGAGATGGGATTTCATACAAAGGTGATTTTTTTTCTTGTGAATATACTAGCTGTGCCCGCGGCTCCGCCCGCGTGGAATTCGGTCTGTGTCAGTAAGCGGCTAATTCACCCCTAATTTCTCTCCCGCTACCCTGGAGGCGGAACTTGAAGTAAAGTTGACAGATGGATACGCTAGAGGACAGTAGTCCTAATAAAATATTTTACACTTACCAGTAAATGAAACTACACTCAAAAATGAATACTTTTTTATCCTATTAATTTTTTTTGGCATGATTTAAACGACATAGAGTAGTAGGTGTATATCGGACGATACCGGATCACTTTTGTATTTATACGTTCATGTCCACGGCAAATATGATCCAAATCGATCCTCCCGTCAAATCAGTCTAAGCATGAAAGGTAAGAACAGGCACGGTTGAAATTGGGGTGGCGGAGGGGCCGGGGGGGTCACAAGTGCAGAAATTATTTTTTTCTATTTGAGGTGCACTTGGAGGGTCCATGACCCATGCAAATTTAACTCAATCGAGTGTAGTGGCTACCCCCCTTTTAGACGTTGAATTTTTATAGGCTACGTATAACCTGGCGGGAGATTTTCTTGAATTGGAATTAGTAATCCTTAAGGGGTGATTTCCGGGATAACAATGCAAAAAAAACCGGCCAAGAGCATGTCGGGCGATGCTCAGTGTAGTTTCGTAGATGCCGCCCTGTTACAAAACATCCGTTCAAAAGGTCGTTTATTAAGGGATATTTGGCGGCGCTTACGTCATTTTACTATCCGGCACTTCCTTTGACTGATAATTCAAAAACGGCTGAACCGACTTTATTCAATATAGTTTTTATTGAAAGTTCTTATCAGGCCTCACCAAATTTCAGCTTTCTAGTGCGAACGGTAACTGAGCTAGACCGCGGACAGACGGACGGACATGGCGAAACTATAAGGGTTCCTAGTTGACTACGGAACCCTAAAAAGAGATAAATAGTAGTTTATGTAACTGTTACGTATTAAGGTCTAATTATGTACAGAAGCATACTCTGCTTTATCTACACACATATTAAAAATACATTGAAACCAACATTGATACAATGACCGCCATTACACCGCCGGCGTTCGGGGGGGGGGGGGGCGTGCCGGCGTGATCGGGGGGGGGGCGGATTTTCCTTACGTTACCGTAGGTAATGAATTTTCATACGTTTTTACCACACTGTCACAGATAATACACTGATGTTACGTTACTGGTTGCAATAATGGTGGTAATTACATACGTTTCCGAACGCGAAATAGAGGATTTATGATATTGGTGTAGATCAAGATATTTATTCTTCAATGTTCGCACATTACAATGCACTAATGAACGTCAGAGAAAAACAAAATACGTGAGTGTCGTGGAACACTCGGTTGGAACGAAGTTATGTTATTTAACTTTTTTCATTTTTGACTTTTTCGTCAATTTTGTGGTTTTATTTTTTTTTGTATTTTTTACTTTTTCGTCAATTTTTATTTTTTGAAATTGTGAAAATTTTGGATATTTTTGAAGTTTTTTAATTTCAGAAATTTTAGAAATGTTAGAAATTTTAGAAATTTTAGAAATTTTGAAATTTTGAAATTTTGCCTATTTTCGAATTTTTTGACATTTTTTACTTTAAGATTCCCTAATTTTTTCTCTTTTATCACTTTGTCACTTCACACTTTCACTTTTCACTACGTGAAAGTTTCACTAAGTGAAGTGAAGTGAAGGTATTTTATTTTATATATTTTTCATTTCATTCCATTTTACATGTTTCTCAATCGTATGGGTGTCGCGTTTTCGTGACGTGACGCTATTTCGTGACAGTCACGTGTCTTTTTTTCACCTAGCCCCACATCCGCGAACCGTCCGATAAGGAACTTCGTTCCAAAACTACCACCGGTTCTAACCCTACACCTCTGGCCCAAGAAGTATTATGACTGAAAAGAAACTCGACGGGACTTATTTATTTCAAAACAGTAATACATTATTTTATTAGATCTTAAAGATACAAAAAATGCGAAGTTCTTCAAGAAGATATATCCTGAGACATATAGATCCTATAGATATACCCTGAGCATGTGCCCTCTGTAGCGTTGAAAGGTAATGACCTGCAAAGGGTTAAACAGTTTAGATACCTTGGGCACCATGTGACGGAAGACCTCAAAGACGATCTCGATTTGGAGAGGGAACGGAGAGCGTTGGCCGTCAGAAGCAATATGTTGGCTCGTAGGTTTGCCCGTTGTTCAAAACAAGTTAAAATTACCCTTTTTAAGGCGTTCTGTCAAGTATTTTACACGGGTATTATGGGTCAACTACACGCTGAAAGCCTATAACGCTCTTCGTATCCAGTATAATGATGCCTTCAGAGTCCTGTTGAGGTTGCCACGGTTCTGTAGCGCGTCAGGAATGTTTGCGGAGGCGCGTACTGACGACTTTTATGCGATCAGGCGAAAACGGGTCGCATCTATTCTAAACCGCATCCGTCGCAGCGACAACAGGATACTGAAGGTCATCGCCGATAGACCAGATAGTTCCATCCTGTGTACTTGGGTTAAAATTATTAATTAAAAATACCTCGCCATTTTCTTTTTATATTTGTATCTACATATTGATCTTTTGGACATGAAATCATTATTTATATTTGACATGTAATAATATGTGACATTTTATTCTAGAATATTATATTTAGAATTTTAATTACCTATTTATTAATTTTATTGTCGTTATTTAGATTAATTGAATGTTACTACAAATTATGATTTCATGACGCTAATTATTTATTAAATGACCAAAATTATTTTGTATGCACTAACATGTAGCTTAAGTATACTAACAATGTTTATGGAATCGCAATGTTCTGAAATAAAGATATTTTATTTTATTTTTATTTTATTATTTTATTTATATCAAAACAGCTTGAGAGACAGATAATGTACCTATTGATTATAAAGAAAAATAAATCCTAATCTGACTGCTGCACAAAACGTTTGATATGTTTTCCTACCTAAACGGTGTCCTATAAATGTTAGATGATTTTGTAGTAGTTTTTTGGTTCGAGCCATGCATCTTTGTCCGTCATATATAGTCCTCGAACCTGCAATAACCCTTTGACATTCATGACATTTTCAAATATTTCTTAAGAGCGGGTAATGGTAAATTTAAAGCATCGACGGGTAACATGTTAAAAATATGAACACCTTGATCAAAATATTACAAATTATTTCAACACCAAATTTCATCTAAATACTTACAGCGGTTATTGGTTGTTTCTTCCCCATGTAAATTTCCACCCCTTTTGCATCCGCTTAAGGGATAATTTCTCCATACCAAATTTTATCTAAATCGATTCTGCGGTTAATACATAATTCCCTATACAAATTTCCAACTCCCTTTTCACCCCTTTAGGGTTGATTTTCGGGATGAAAACTATCCTATATCCTTTCTTGAGACCCATACTATACCAAATTTCATCTTTATCAGTTCAACGGTAAAAAAATCCTAATACCAACTTCCAACCCCCTTTTCACACCCACAAGGGTTTATTTTCGGGATGAAAACTATACTGTCGTTTCTCGGGACTCAAATTATCTCCATACTAATTTCTATTAAAAATTCTCCATACAAACTTTCAACCCCCTTTTCACCCCCTCCAGCGTTGATTTTTGGGATGAAAACTATACATTATCCTTTCCCTGGACTCAATATATCTCTGCACAAAATTTCATCAAAATTCGTTCAGCCGTTTTCACGTGATGCGCGGTCAAATAAACAGACAAACAGATAAACAGACAAAAATTCAAAAAATTGTTGAAACGTGTTCTGTTATCGATTCATATTCCATAAACAGACTTTCGACCCTCTTCAGCTTTATTATATGTATATATAGATAGTTTTTATTGAAAATAGCTTTCAGGCTTCACTTCCATTATTTTATTCAAAGTTTTTGAACCTACGGTTCTAAAGTAAGATGGGGGGGGGAGGTTTTTTTGAAGATGAAACTATCCCTTGTCCTTTCCCGAGACCCATACTATCTCTATACCAATTTTCATCTAAATCAGTTCAGCGGTAAAAAAATCCTCATACCAACTTCCAACCCCTTTTTCACATACACAAGGGTTTGAAAACTATCCTATGACGTTTCTCGAGACGCAAATTATCTCCATACTCATTTCTATCTAAATCGTTTCAGCGGTTAAAAATTCTCCATACAAACTTTCAACCCCATTTTCACCCCCACCAGGGTTGATTTTCGGGATTAAAACTATATATTATCCTTTCCCGGGACTCAAACTATCTCTATACAAAATTTCATGAAAATCCGTTCAGCCGTTTTCACGTGATGCGCGGTCAAATAAACAGACAAACAGATAAACAGACAAACAGATAAACAGACAAAAATTCTAAAAATTGTTGGAACGTGTTCTGTTATCGATTCTAAGTATCCCCAGCCAACTTTTTTTCGATTATCTTCCATGTACAGACTTTCGACCCTCTTCAGCTTTATTATATGTATAGATAGCTTCATTTTTAATACGAATACATTATTTAGGTAGCAGTAGCCTTTAAAATCCATCTCACCCCCCTGGCATCCCTTCTCTCCCCATTCATAACCCAACCCTCCACACAATTCCTACTCACCCCATTTTACGGTATCTCGTACATACAAAAATTTACGAATCATTTCATGAAATAGGGGTAGATTCAGCTATTAAATGATTTAAATGAGCTTCATTGAATGAAATGGTGTTTTGAACCAGCGCGTATCTTCAGCTCAACTTTGGCTTTAAAGATGAAAGACCTGAGCAAACAAAGATCACTCATTAAAATCTTAACATCAGCATAGTAACAAAACATTTCGCAATCTTATCTCGCGCATTCTTCGTCTAATCTTTGATGACGAGCGCATATTTCAGCAGCCATGTATTCTCATTTGCTTCCCAAGCACAAGAATCAAGTTTTCTGACGAATCTATTTAACGTGACCTCTAAATCCATATGAGAAATACGTAAACTAAAGAGCACTTATGCTGGTTCGAGTGAGTATTCGACTTGTCAGTATATAGCAAGCGATTGGAATGAGATACCTGGAACGAGTATGGATGCAGAAGTAAAGTCCCCTTCTTAATTAGAGATAGCGCTGCTCGATTCGGAACACTGTATCAAGAATAGAAAGTTCAATTTTGGATATACTAGATGGAATTGAACCTTGATGATATATACTTTCAGTAACGTGAGAAAGCAAAAGCATTGCAAATACGCGTCGCTATATATGGAAATGTAATAAGCAATGAGGTTTGCATTGGTGACCAACAAAGCACTCGTACTTGACTTAGTTACTACTAGCAAATAATATAATTCCCATTAGTCAGTCAGTTCACTCCTAATCGATACTTGGCACATCCTCGTATATCATTCAAGAACAAGAGGAGACCGTAGTCTTCACGCTACACGCAGTTTGGAAAGTTGGAATTTCATCCGTGCATATGAATTCCTTCCGCCATATCGCCAGCAGCACCAAAGAGTGTCATTCGTATGGATGTTAATAGCCTAACCAAGGATTTTTATTTATTTATTTATTTAATCTTTATTGCACACAACAGAAAAATGTACAAATGGCGGAGTTAATGCCTAAAGGCATTCTCTACCAGTTACCAGTCAACCATTGGGCTAAACAGAGACATGACAAAAGAAAGAAAATAGTCAATTAAAATCATTGCAAGCTTAACTAAAAAAACCGGCCAAGAGCGTGTCGGGCCACGCTCAGTGTAGGGTTCCGTAGTTTTCCGTCCGTCACAGAAAGTGTCCCCACTTAAGAGTTAAAATAACACCGCCATGTAGGATATGATATGAGCGTTTCACCTACAGCGACATCTATCGGCAAATTAAGTAAACTATTGCGCGCGAGCTTAAAGTATGGAAGATGATTTTTATGGGATAATTCTTTATTGCGTGAACCGATTTTCACCGTTTTTACTTTATTTGAAAGCACGTCATTTCATTGTGATTTTGTAGAAATTACAAGAACAATAAACACCTGCTTATACGGTTAAATTACAAACTTAGTTCAGAAATTATTATGTAATTTTTTTCCAAAAACTATTAAACCTATCAAGTTCAAAATAATTTTCCTAGAAAGTTTTTATAAAGTTCTATTTTTGAGATTTTTTTCATATTTTTAAAACTTATGGTTCAAAAGTTAGAGGGGGGGGACACATTTTTTTTTTACTTCTGGAGCGATTATTTCCGAAAATATTTACATTATCAAAAAATGATTTTAGTAAACCACTATTCATTTTTAAATACCTATCCAACAATATATCACACGATAGGGTTGAAATGAAAAAAAAAACCACTCCCCACTTTACGTATAGGGGAGGTACCCCAATAAAACATTTTTTTCCACTTTTTATTTTACCACTTTGTCGGCGTGATTGATATACATATTAGTACCAAATTTCAGCTTTCTAGTGCTAACGGTCACTGAGATTATTCGCGGACGGACGGACGGACGGACGGACGGGCAGACATGGCGAAACTATAAGGGTTCCTAGTTGACTACGGAACCCTAAAAAGAAGGTAATAAACTACATAAAAATACACAAATAAAATACTATTCGAATTCTTGCTTTAGCAGGTTATGTAGCATCCGCTTAAAAGCAAACATGCTTGAGGCTTGTCTTATATTGAGGGGAAGGGGATTTCAAAGACGGCTTGCCTGGACGACGAAGGAGTTACCGATGAAACCCGAGTGGTGAAAGGGAATGGAAAGTTTAAGAATTCAGGTAGTACGCAGCTCACAGCCAGGACGATTTTTAAAAAGATGATATAGGTCTGAATCCGTAGCAAACCTTTTTAACGAGCTTTTAATGAACTCACAGTGTTTAACAGTTAGTAAATTGTTTTGATAACATCTTGCAAGCCAAATTTGAACTAGTTCCCGATGGCTGATTGAGCTGAAGCATGTTTTAGCGTACCTGCGTTAGTTGACATTGACAATACAACATTAATAGAACAATGGAAGCTCACTGAGTTCAGGTTTTTGAGAATCATCTGTTGAGCAGTAGACGTCTCTTGCTAGAAAACTATAGTCAGCATTAAAAGCTTGTAGTCACTATAATTATAGCAATAGTATCTTCCTACACGAAGGCCGCGAAAATATGTGACACGCTTTAATGGCCCTACAAATAAGAGCGTGTTACATATTTTTGCGGCCTTCGTGTTGCAAGATACTATTACTGGTGACTATACTTATTTTATTTATTTATTTATAAAAACTTTTTTTTCTGTAGGCATCCTATTAGATAACGTAAACACAAAACGTTGCATTGTATATAATCAATATTGCATCACCAAGACTGTCTATCCTTGGGTTACCAACAGTACCAAAATTGTTTCAATTAAAACGGACAGCGCAGGAATTGGTTCTATCTTTTGAGAATCCATTAAAATTATTAGTTTATCTAACTGCTTATCAATTCATTTACCGAATGAAGTATGAATGGGTACACCCACATGTCGGCTATAAAGCGATTCCTAGTACCATACCATAACCACTTTGCCAACCTTTTTTAGGGTTTCGTACCCAAAGGGTAAAACCGGCCAAGAGCGTGTCGGGTCACGCTCAGTGTAGGGTCCGTAGTTTTCCGTCCGTCACAGTAAGTGTCCCCACTTAAGAGTTAAAATAACACCGCCATGTAGGATATGATATGAGCGTTCCACGTACAGCGACATCTAAACTATTGCGCGCGAGCTTAAAGTATGGAAGATGATTTTTATGGGATAATTTTTTATTGCGTGAACCGATTTTCACCGTTTTTACTTTATTTGAAAGCACGTAATTTCATTGTGATTTTGTAGAAATTACAGGTACAATAAACACCTGCTTATACGGTTAAATTACAAACTTAGTTCAAAAATTATTTTGTAATTTTTTTCAAAAACTATTCAACCTATCAAGTTCAAAATAATTTTCCTAGAAAGCTTTTGTAAACTTCTACTTTTGAGATTTGTTTCATATTTTTAAAACTTATGGTTCAAAAGTTAGAGGGGGGGACACATTTTTTTTTACTTTTGGAGCGATTATTTCCGAAAATATTTACATTATCAAAAATGAATTTAGTAAACCCCTATTCATTTTTAAATACCTATCCAACAATATATCACACGTTAGGGTTGAAATGAAAAAAAAATCACTCGCCACTTTACGTATAGGGGAGGTACCCTAATAAAACATTTTTTCCACTTTTTATTTTACCACTTTGTCGGCGTGATTGATATACATATTAGTACCAAATTTCAGCTTTCTAGTGCTAACGGTCGCTGAGATTATCCGCGGACGGACGGACGGGCAGACATGGCGAAACTATAAGGGTTCCTAGTTGACTACGGAACCCTAAAAACGGGTCCCTATTACTAAGACTCCGCTGTCCGTCTGTCACCAGGCTGTATCTCATGACCGTGATAGTTAGTTGAAATTTTCAGAGATGATATATTTCTGTTGCCGCTATAACAACAAATATTAAAAACAATAAAATAAATATTATAGATCAGACCTTGCACCGCGACTCCCTCTGTCGTCCGTTTATCAATTTGGCTCTCAAAATTTCGCTCGAATAATCTTGATTGTTAACCTCGCCCATGTTGGAAATAACCCAATTTTAGGCCTGAGATTTTGACCCTCAAATCTAAGTAAGTACGAAGAATTCGATGAAATGCATTTCTTTTTTACACACTTTTATTTATCTTGTCCCGTATATTTAGGTGGTTCAAATCTAGTAAGTTAAATTTCAACCACTTATTCCCGGTGTCTATTGGAGCTCATGGTGTACTTCCATAATTTACGTGACGATACTATCTACTAGGTACATTAGGTACAGTCAGCAATAAAACAAATAGTGTACCAAAAAGGGAGTTACTAGTTTATTCATAAGTATGTTAATCCTTTGAAAATGAAATGTAGTTTATTCATAAGTATATGTTAATCCTTTGAAAATGAAATGTACAATCACCTGCAATAAAATCTTCAACAAAAAATGCCAATATTTGTAGGCCCATAACTACGCGTCACATATTTTTGCGGCCTTTGTTAAGTAAAATACAGTCACCTACTGTACTAGTTTATTAATAAGTATGTTATAAATCCTTTGAAAATGAAATGTAAAATCACATGCAATAATATCTTCAACGAAAATTCCGCAAAAATATCTGACACATTCTTATTTTTAGGGTCATAATAACGCGTCACATATTTTTGCGGCCTTTTTTAAGTAAAATACAGTCACCTACTGTACATTCTAATGGACATTTTGGCATGGATATTACACTAAAAATATTTATTTAGAACGAATGTGTCATCAACTCATCACCAGTTCACCAGTCTGCCAGTAGCCACTATGTACAAAAGGGAGCGATTATGTAATTTTAATTAAATAAAGCAAAACAAACAATGATATAACCACAGCACACAACACCCATATGTGCGGTGACGACACGTCTGTCTTGTTGCCGAGAATGAATTGTTTTAAAGTATCAGGTTTAAATTGTCTTCATATTAATTTATTTCAGAATGTTCACATCAATACAAAAAATCACATGTCAATATTAATAATATACAATATTATCTATATAATTTTAAAAATTTAACCGAATGAAAACATACAAAAACAACATTAAAGAAATCCACAAATAAAATCTATAATTAAAATTAAACTACTGACATGACAACACATTTATCCTAAAATAACCCATCCTGCATCGTACCTGGCTCAAAGGTCCCCATAATGCCCGCAGCATTCCCCCGCTGAACTGCAATGGAGATCTGTTGAACCAAGTACGACCCAGAGCGAGGATCACCGCCCCTTTCCCGCAAACGCCGGCCTATTTCCTCAAATTGGTTTAAATTAGATACTTAAAAGTTAATATGATAATGATATCCGAATTTTAATGTTTTTATCCGTTCTGATCTGGCCCGGAACTTTCAGCAAATAAAATACTTAAAATGTTTGAAAAATATCATAACTACCTATTTTATTTAAGTTGTTGATATTTATGGAGTCCCGTATATTACTGAGCAATCAGTCTCATATTAGTTTTAAATAATCTAGCAAAAGTTGTACTATTTACCTTTATCTACACTCATATTGTAAGTTCTCTAAAACGTGTTCGAAAACGGTAGGCAATGGCTAGCATTACCACGACCGATTTTACTATGATAAGCTTTTTATCTGTGGCAGTAACGTAATTTTAACTTTTCATGCTCAAATATTGATGTGCTATGAGTTTTGATAACATAATGTACACCTGCACCCTCCCGCGCATCCGCCGGCAGCCCGACACGCGCCTCCCCGACACAATCGAGTTGGCCATGGCGGTGCAATGTCGGCCATTCTATGGTTTCCGAATACGGCATTTTGGATAAATAATATGAGTGTAGATAAAGCAGTGTATGCAACTGTACGTAATTAGGCCTTAAAACACTCGTGTGATCTTATTATGAAACTCGCCTGCACTCCTCCAAAACCACACTCATGTTTTAAGGACCCTTATTACGTAACAGTTACATAAACACGGTTCCCCTTTCCTGATTTCCCCCCGGAATGCTCCATACAAACTTCCACCCCCCATTTTAGGGAAGTGGGGGGTTAGAAAGAGACAAAAAGTAGCCTATGTCACTCTCCATCCTTCAACTATCTCCACTTAAAAAATCACGTCAATTCGTCGCCCCGTTTTGCCGTGAAAGACGGACAAACAAACACACACATACACTTTCCCATTTATAATATTAGTATGGATTTTATTGCACGGAAAAAAACGTACATTAGGTGAATCTCGAGGCTGATTTCCACCAGAGATGAGCGAGGGTGCGATGGGAGGAATGTGTTTGTTAAGCACCAATAGAATCACTTCATTTGTTTATCCTCTCACAGTCATAGCTTGTCTCTGCAGCTCTACGATTTGGTTCTTAACAATTTTGAACAAAAGAGAACCGACTTCACTAAACATCCACCTTTCCAAAAGCAAATGCTCGAGCTGCTGTAAAAAATACTCAAATCACTATAGGTGTGCCTATAATAGTTGAAGAGTTCTCTCGATTTCTCCAGGATCCCATCATCAGATCCTGACATGGTTACAATGGGACCAACTGTGAAGTATACGCTTTCAATCAAATCGGTCCAGCCGTCTTCGAATAATCGGTGAACAATAATTAAAAAAAAAAACGAAAAAGAAGTAGCAAAAACAAAGATCCCGAGGAATTGATAACCTCCACCTTCGAAATCTTGAAATCGGTTGAAAATACATTCCTCACAACGCATTCTCGTTCATCTCTGGTGGAAACGTAGCCTAAGCCTTAAGGCATTCTGTCATTCATCAGTCAACGAAATGCGTCAAGTTGGACCATTCAGAAGTTTGTTTTACTGGTGAAAATAATAAATCGAACGCTGCGGCTGTGGAATGAACTGACGAGGCTTTCCCAGCGGGCTACAGTATGAGGTTCTTCAAAAAAGGAGTGTATAGATTCTTAAAGGGTAGGCAACGCGCATGTGAATCCTCGAGGCGAGCTGTATGCTTGTTTGCCACCGTCATGGTATAAAAAAAATTTGTTGACACTTGGATAAAAATCAAGCCACCTCGCCGAGGCACCCACGCACCATACAGGTGAAGGTGAAGAGCGGTAGGGCAATAGTGAGATGATGTTTTTGTGATTTCTGATGGTGCGGTAGTCGAGGGGTTGAGTGAGACGTAGGCCCCGTGAGCTAGATATCGTTTAGTAGTAATAGAAATACATAGGTCATTAATGACAGGATGCCGATTGCCGACATCCTGAAATGGATTACTCATGCACTATTTAATCATATTTATACCTAGTTTCAGCTTGCTGCGAAAGATAAGAGATAGGTCGACTGTTCAAAAAAGTTTATTTTGTTTGTAATAGGTAGGTAATATACAATTTTCCGTCACATGCATAATTAAATAAATTTAAAATATTAAGTACCTACACTTCCTAGTGACGATGCCACACTACACGTGGGACGATTAATACGGATTTTATCAAATGTTTGAACAGTTAATTTTAGACAAGCTTAAACTAAATTTTAAGATCAACGAGAGGCCCTATTCAAAAGGTTTTAATGACATGACGTGGCTGTGGTATGGGCAAGATGCAATATTTTCATTTATGCTTTCATTTGAAAGAATTGCACGTAGAATAGACCACGAGTGTATTAAAAAATGAAAATACTATAATTTATAGTCAAAAATTGCTGTTACAAACTGATAATTTAAATTTTCGCGCCTAAACGGATCTAGAGTTTCTGTGACGTCACTCATGTGTGTCACTAACTGGATGCTAACCTTTTAAGCCAAATCCCATAGAAAGTTGTCAACCCCATTAGTTGTCATAACAGGAGTGACGTCACCAGACGCTGATTGGTAGATTAAACACGTTCCGTTTCACATTACTTCAAATCCTAATTATTATTTGAAATTAGTTTAAACTAAAATAAAAACGTTTCAGTAGCTATTATTTAATGTTTTTTCAACATTTTGACTACAAAATAATGGTAAATATGATAGCTGCATCTTCCCTATTTGAAGATCTATCTATATCTATCTATACATATAATAAAGCTGAAGAGGGTCGAAAGTCTGTACATGGAAGATAATCGAAAAAAAGTTGGCTGGGGATACTTAGAATCGATAACAGAATACGTTCCAACAATTTTTAGAATTTTTGTCTGTTTATCTGTTTGTCTGTTTATCTGTTTATCTGTTTGTCTGTTTATTTGACCGCGCATCACGTGAAAACGGCTGAACGGATTTGATGAAATTTTGTATAGAGATAGTTTGAGTCCCGGGAAAGGATAATATATAGTTTTAATCCCGAAAATCAACCCTGGTGGGGGTGAAAATGGGGTTGAAAGTTTGTATGGAGAATTTTTAACCGCTGAACTGATTTAGATGAAAATTGGTATAGAGATAGTATGGGTCTCGAGAAAGGACAAAGGATAGTTTTCAACCCGAAAATCAACCCTAAAGGGGTGAAAAGGGAGTTGGAAATTTGTATAGGGAATTATTAACCGCAGAATCGATTTAGATAAAATTTGGTATGGAGATAATTTGAGCTCTGGAAAAGGAAATAAAATAGTTTTATCTCGGAAATTATCCCTTAAGCGGATGCAAAAGGGGTGGAAGTTTACATGGGGAAGAAACAAAAAATAACCGCTGTACGTATTTAGATGAAATTTGGTATTGAAATAATTTGTAATGTTTTGGTCAAGGTGTTCATATTTCAAATTCAAATTCAAATTCAAAAATATTTATTTCAGACAACATGGTCCATTTTGTTAGTATACATTCTAAATTGTTAGTAAGTAATCATATTAACATACTTAAAATAAAACATAATACATCTAAAACTTATATTCTAAATTGGACTTTATCAGTTTGATCAACCCGTAGACTATCGGGCAATCAAATCTACCGGCAATCATCCTCAGAATGTTGTTGCTACTGCATATTTATAACATGTTACCCGTCGATGCTTTAAATTTACCTTTACCCGCTCTTAAGAAATATTTGAAAATGTCATGAATGTCAAAGGGTTATTGCAGGTTCGAGGACTATATATGACGTACAAAGTTGCATGGCCCAAACCAATAAACTACTACAAAATCATCTAACATTTATAGGACACCGTTTAGGTAGGAAAACATATCAAACGTTTTGTGAAGCAGTCAGATTAGGATATATTTTTATTTATAATTAAACAATGGGTACATTATCTGTCTCTCAAGATGTTTTGATATGCCTTCTTGAAGAACTACGCACTATTTTGTATCTTTAATAATGTATTACTGTTTTGAAAAAAATTTAAGTCCCGTCGAGTTTCTTTTCGGTCATAATACTTCTTGGGCTCAGGTGTAGGGTTAGAACCGGTGGTAGTTTTGGAACGAAGTTCCTTATCGGACGGTTCGCGGATGGGGGGCTAGGCGAAAAAAAGTCACGTGACCGTCACGAAAAAGCGTCACGTCACGAAAACGCGACACCCATACGATTGAGAAACATGTAAAATGGAATGAAATAAAAAATATATAAAATAGAATAAAGTGAAGTGAAGTGAAGTGTAGTGAAAAGTGAAAGTGAGAAGTGACAAAGTGATAAAAGTCGAGAACCTAAAAGTAAAAAATATCGAAAATGTCAAAAATGGCAAAATTTCTAAATTACAAAAATTTCAAAAACTTCAAATATTTCCAAAATTTCCAAAATTTCCAAAATTTCCAAAATTTCCAAAATTTCCAAAAATTCCAAAATTCCCGTAATTTCAAAAAGTTCAATATTTTCAAAAAAAATAAAATTTCATAAATAAATAAATTTCCACAATTTCAAAACTTTCCAAAATTTCAAAATAATTAAAACCACAAAATTTACGAAAAAGTCAATAATGATATAAAACAAAATAACATAACTTCGTTCCAATCGCGTGTTTCACGACACTCGTGTATTTTATTTTTCTCTGACGTTCATTAGTGCATTGTAATGTGCTTACATCATTATATATAATAAAACTAAGTTGAGAAAATGTGCGTGCCGATAAAACTTAAAAAGGAGTCCCAGCACGATAAAGGGACTTATATAGTGTGATATTCCCCCTCGAACAAGAAAGTTCCCGTTTTAACCTAAAGGGTGTGTCTTTAAAGATATAAGGGCTTTTCCAACCCTTCAACTCGGAAAGTAAGTGTAGTGGCGCCATCTGTTGTCGAGTAGTTGAACTTCATTCATTGTCCAAAGTGGCGCCATCTGTTGTCGAATAGTTGAATTTCATTCATTGTACACAATATGGACTTAAACGAACGATTATTCCCAAACTTTCTCGAATATCCTAGCGCCAACTTTCTCGAATATCCTAGAGCCTAGCTTTCTGAATATATAAGAGCCCGGTGTCACCCGCCAGAGTTAGTTTGATTTGAACAGCGAAACAAGCGATTTCGAAACGAAAAAGAAAGAAATTATCTGTGTGTGAGCCTTTATTTTGAAGTATCACGTGTGAGTATTTTTAATAGTGTGTTTAATTAATTCTCGATTTCGAAGCGAAGAAGAAAAAAGTTATCTGTGAGCCTTTATTGTGAAATATCAAATGTGAGTATTTTTAATAGTGTATTTAATTAATTCTAATGGTTTTATTTTTATTTTCTTTTAATTGTTATTTCCTTAACTTTCAAGTAGTCGCGCGGCGTTGAATCGATGCCTTCTATATACTTTGGCCGTAAACAAAATATCGCGCGACCGCTTGAAGATTAAATATTTATTTTTTTCTTTGTCTCAACGTGCTCCACGTTTACGTAACAATATATTTGTCTATAAAATGTTCATTTAATTTATATTTTACAGAATACAATGCCTAGACGTAAAAGAGGTGGAGATCTTGCCAGTTCTGCAGCTAAACGGCGGAAACAAAAAGAAAATCGAAGAAATGAAACGGAAGAAGAGCGCGAAGCACGTTTACAAAATCAACGAACCAGAATGAGCACCCTGAGAAGCGGAAAAAGCGAAGAAAGAAAAGAAAATAAAAGTATTGAAGAATCGAGCATTTTAAAAGATAATCTAACAAAGGAAGCATTCCACTACGAACCGACGAAGAAATATTACGATCATAAATATGTTGTGATCGGAAAAATGAATAACATTTGCCAATTTTGCCACGCGAAAAAATTCAGTAAAGAAACACCAGGTCTCTGTTGCATGGATGGAAAAATTCGATTACCACCACTGGAAGCACCTCCACAGGAATTTCTACATTACATGACCGGGGAAACACCAGAATCAAAACACTTTCTTCAAAATATAAGATCATACAACTCCTGCTTTCAAATGACTTCTTTCGGTGTTACTTCGACTGACACTAATAGAGACAAATTTGAATATGTATTTTCAATTCAAGGGCAAATTTATCACAAAATTGGATCGCTACTACCAATGCCTAACGATGACTATAAATTTCTGCAAGTATATTTCATCGGAAATGAAGAAAACGAAATTGATCAACGATGTACAAATTTTATTGGATTGAAACGCGAAATAATCCAAGATGTACAGAGGATCTTACACAAATACAATCAACTGATTTACATATTCAAAACAACACTAGACCGCATGATTTCTGATGACTATAAAATTGTAATTCGAGCCGATAAAAGACCACGTGGAGAACACGAACGTAGATTTAATGCACCTCAGATAGATGAAGTCGCCATCGTAATTGTGGACAATGAAAATACAAGCCGTGACATAATTGTACAACGAAGAAGAAAAGGACTACAACGCATTGCAGAGACACACCGTTCATATGATGCTCTTCAATATCCGTTAATATTTCTGCACGGAGAGGATGGTTATCATTTCATTATAAAACAAATTCATCCTAAAACAGGCATAGAAACAAACAAAAAAGGCACTTCCAAGGAGTTCTATGCTTACCGCTTAATGATCAGAGACAATGAAATATACAATCACATTCTCAACACTCGCCGTTTATTCCAACAATTTCTGGTAGATATGTACGCAAAAATAGAAGCAGAACGGATGCTTTACATAAGACTGAATCAGAAGAAACTACGCACAGAAGAATACATCCACCTTCGAGATGCGATCATAAATGACGGCAATATTGACAATATGGGAACAATGGTAATCTTACCCTCATCATACATAGGAAGTCCAAGACATATGCACGAATATACTCAAGATGCCATGACCTACGTAAGAAAATATGGACGACCTGATCTCTTCATAACATTTACATGCAACTCATCATGGCCAGAAATCAAAGAACAACTAAAATACGGACAAACCTCCATGGATCGACACGACATGATAGCCCGAGTTTTTCGACAAAAACAAATAAGATTTATTGAAGTCATCACAAAATACCACATCTTTGGAACCGTTAGATGCTGGATGTATACAATCGAGTGGCAAAAACGAGGATTACCTCACTCACACAATCTCATATGGCTACACGATAAAATTTATCCCACGGATATCGACAAAATCATCCAAGCTGAATTTCTCAATCCACAAAATGATCCGGAACTATACAACATAGTAGTGAAAAACATGATTCACGGACCATGTGGACCATTAAACTTCAATGCGCCATGCATGGGTAATGGAAAATGTACAAAAAAATATCCAAAACCATACTTGGACGATACAAAAACTGAAGATGACGGCTATCCCAAATATAGAAGACGATCACCGAAAAACGGTGGCTTCACAGCAAAAATACGAATACAAGGCAGAGACGAACTGGAAATAGATAATCAATGGGTAGTACCATATAACCCACTACTTTCCAAAATGTTCCAAGCACACATAAACGTTGAATATTGCAATTCAGTAAAATCTATTAAATATAAATGAAATGTAAGTACGTAAACAAAGGTAATTAAATATAAATGAAATGTAAGTACGTAAACAAAGTATATGGCAGTATTTCAAATAGTCCAAAATAGCGAACAAAATAATAGAAATGATGAAATCCTCATGTACCAAATGGGAAGATACATCAACAGTAACGAAGCAGCGTGGAGGATTTTTAGTTTTCCCATACACGAACGCGAACTAGCTGTGCAACATCTAGCAGTACATTTGGAGAATGGACAGAGAGTTTACTTCACAAAAGACTCGGCTAGAAAAATTGCAAGCGAACCACCTCAGAACACAACATTAACAGCTTTTTTCCAACTTTGCCAAACGGATCCATTCGCAAAGACGTTACTGTATGTCGACGTCCCTATTTATTATACGTGGGACAAAACAAGGAAAATTTTTCAACGACGAAAACAAGGAATGCCAGAAGAGGGTCATCCAGAAATAATGAAAACTAACGCAATAGGTCGAGTATACACTGTACATCCAAACAATGCCGAATGTTTCTATCTCCGAATGTTGTTACACGAAATACGGGGACCAACAAGTTTCACAGATCTCAGGACTATTGACGGCTACATATGCCAGACTTACAGAGAAGCATGGCAACGTTTAGGATTATTGGAAAACGATAACCACTGGGAATTAACACTACAAGAAGCCACACTCACAGCTTCAGCTGAACAAATTCGAGAGTTATTCGCCATAATTCTAACAACATGTAACCCATCAAACCCAAAACAGCTATGGGACTCTTTCAAAAGGAATATGAGTGATGAAATATTGTACCAAATCCGACAAGCTAATCCAGAACTGACTATAGAATTCAATGACGACATCTTCAATGAAACACTCATTCGCTTAGAAGATAAATGTTTAGCAATAAATAACCAGACCTTAGTAGAAATTGGAATGCCAGCACCACAAAGAAATACTTTCAGTGTGCTAAACTACGAAATTACAAAGGAAAAAAGCTACAACGTCAATGAACTACTTGAATACATTGCTCACAACAAACCACTCCTCAATGACAATCAAAAAAATTTTACAACGTTATAATGAACCGAATAAATAACAACACTGGTGGAATTATTTACTTGGACGCACCAGGAGGCACCGGTAAAACGTTTCTAATAAATCTAATACTGGCGGAAATACGTGCTGAAAAACACATCGCACTGGCACTAGCATCATCCGGCATTGCAGCCACACTTATGGAAGGAGGACGAACTGCCCATTCAGCCTTACAACTACCGCTGAATATAGCCGAACAACAATTTCCGGTATGTAAAATCTCAGGAACATCTGGACGGGGTCAACTTCTAAAACATGCTAAAATTATCTTCTGGGATGAATGCACCATGGCCCATAAAAAATCACTAGAAGCCATGGACAGAACATTACAAGAATTGCGAAAAAACTCTGAAATGATGGGAGGAGTTCTACTCATACTCTCAGGAGATTTTCGATAAACACTTCCAGTTATTCCCAAATCAACACCAGCAAACGAGATCAATGCATGCTTAAAAAAGTCACATCTCTGGCCGCAAGTACAAATACTGCAATTAACAAAAAACATGAGGGTTAAAATATCAAAAGATGAAACAACAGCACATTTTGCTAAAATACTTTTACAAATAGGCGAAGGCACATATCCTACTGACCAAACGACCGGCCTCATTGAACTCAATAGTGATTTCTGTAACATAGCCACTACTGAAAACGAACTAATCGACAAAATTTATCCAAATATTATTCAGAACTATACCAACGTAGAGTGGTTATTTCAAAGAGCAATTTTGGCCACTAAAAATAATATTGTTGACGATATCAATTTTAATATTCTAAAGAAAATACCTGGTGAAGAGAAAGTATATAAATCGATCGACACGATGGTATCCATTGAAGAAAGTGTCAACTTTCCTACTGAATTTCTAAACTCTTTACAAGTACCAGGAATGCCATTACACTGCCTTCGTCTGAAAATTGGATCTCCAATCATACTACTCAGAAATCTCAACTCCCCAAAACTAATGGAACGAGGATGATCGTAAAACAGCTATCGAATAATGTCATTGAAGCTGAACTTATTTCTGGAAAGAACAAAGGACACACAGTATTTATACCTAGAATACCACTGATCTCTTCTGAATTGCCATTTCAATTTAAAAGATTGCAGTTTCCAATTAAATTAGCCTTTAGTTTTACAATTAACAAAGCGCAAGGGCAAACTTTGAAATATTGTGGCATCAACCTCAAAGAATCCTGCTTCTCTCACGGTCAGCTACGAGTATATGTAGCTCATAGCCTAATTATAAAGGTCATTTAAATTTTTGACAGCTCGTCCGAAAAGACCTCACCTACGTCACATAATGATGCCATTCGTTGACATCTTCAATTCAGTCAGGGAGTTTAATTAATACACTATTCATGTTCAAAAATGTTAGCGTACCGTTACTAAGTTTATTTTGTGTTTTTTTATTATTTTATACCTAAAATAAGCTTCATATAATTTTAGGTAATTTAATATAATACTTTTAGTTGGCAATTCATTTACGGCATGTAATTTAATGAGGACTTTTATTTAACATTGTGGCAATACAACTATTTGGCGAGTATTACACTGACAGACGGCCATATTGTATTATCTCTGTTTCTTTTAAACTTATCACGCCGTTTCATTTTTGTCTGAGATTCCCAAAATATTTGATAGATATATAATGTATATAATAAATTATTATATATCTTAATTATTATAGAGTTCCCTCGATTTCACCAGGATCCCATCATCAGATTCTGACCTGGTTACAATGGGACCAACTTATTGGTCCAGCCGTCTTCGAATAATCGATGAACCTCCTCCTTCGAAATCTTAGTCGGTAAACACTGGTTCTGGTTACGCTGAGCGTCCCACTCGCCTTGTTATGAATAGGAATTCAAAACCATAGCTAGTGCTTCACGACCGTACTTAAAGTGATAAGCCGTTGTGTGATAACCGTCATTAATAACATGCAAAGAACCTTAAGTCCTTATAAATCGATGGTAAAGTTGGTTACAACTAGATTATAGTTTGAAATAGAATTGACTAGGCCTCTGGTACGGCTGGAAATGAACCAGCGTAGTTATTATGAATTTTTTATTTATAAATAAATAAATATTTAGAGATAATCTTATGGACTAAGAGCTGGCTACGTCAGATGTGACACAATAATAAGAGCAACAAAACCTGTCAGCACCGAGCACAAGAGTGACGCGCCAGTATTTCTCGCGCGAGATCTTTAGTCGTTCCGTTCTTTTCTGAGTCATCAATTAAAAAGACACGGGTAGTCTATCTCGCGCGCGAGATACTGTCGCGTCACTCTTGTACTAACCGTGCTGGTTAGATTGCTATACTATCCTTATTGCTAGATCCAAGCATCTGGCAGCTTTTAATAGGTGAACGTCAGAGTGACAAGTCTAGCATAATATTTGAATAGGAAAATAGTAATACCAAAATAGTTAGAAACTGCCGAAGTTATCTCAGTTATAAAGGACAGGGCCCATATTTTAACATTAGAACAAAAAAACATTGCGTATTATTACGGAAACAAAAACAGTAGGCGACAAACTATGAATTACATTATACGTCGTTTAGCACTACTTTCCCCTTACAGAAACTTTTGGTAATGATATAATCTAATTATGTATATAATTTCTTATTATAATGCATCAAACCCAGAACTCTCGGATTGGTTTTCTTGAAATGGTTTGCATTCTTTGACCACCACTACTTTACAGCTGCCAGATAATAAGGATAGTATATCAAATTGACTAGAACAGTCTTAAGTACTCCAAATAAAGCGTAGGTAACGGGTATCGTATATACTTATACATACTGGGTGGTCCAAAACTTGATGTTAAAAGAAAGAAATTAGATTCCTCGCTTTCAGGGCTGGCAGAATATACCTACCCCATGTATGTTTGCCGATTTTTTGTAGTTTTCGAGTTATAATTTTTTTTAATTCTTAAAATTTATGTTAGTTGGCCGTTTACATAGTTATTTTTAAAATTAGGTATTTTTATTGAGTTTTTAGGGTACCTACATATACATGACTCGGGTAAAAATATTCGTAAAAACTTATAAATAAATGTTCTTACCGGAATTCGAACCCGGGACCTTCATCTTTGTAAAATAGTTTGATTTATTATGTAGTTACGTATAAAGCTAAACTTATTTATAAATAATAATGGTTGCTCGTAATAAATATTGGTGTAGCGTAACTGCGTGTAAAACTGCGTATAACATATTTATGAGTTTAATTTCTTTTTTCAATGGACTAAGCCATTTAGTAGAAATCAATACGCAAATTTAACAGAATAACGGCATGTCGTTAACTTTGTATAACGGGGAAACTATAATAGGAATAAATCAAACGTTGGTAATATTATACTTACATAGAATAATTTTTTTTTTTTTGGATTGACCCATTAATGAAGAATATCCCATAGGCGCACCGTACCACACATTAGAGCGGAATTTAGCTGTTCATAGACAAAAGCGGAAATTTGTCTATGGTAGGCTGAATTTTTGTATGGAGGCCATAGACAAATTTCCGCTACCATAGACCAATTTCCGCTTTTGTTTACGAATAGCTAAATTCCACTCTAATGTGTGGTGCCCCATAAAAACTGTAACAGTGCATGGCCGGCCATGAATTCCGTCATAGGGACACTATAAGTAGATAATATTCAATACTGTGCGGAAAATTGTCTATAGTTTGTGGAAATTGTGGTTTGTGGAAACCGCGGATCTTCCGCATCATTTTCAAAATCCGCATCCGCCTCCGCATCAAATCGATGCGGAGCTCATGCGGATGCAGATGTGGAACAAGTCGGTATAGGAACCTCTCTGTGACGGCGCACGTGCTAGGTAAAGTAACGTAGGTAATTTCACCATTACCCAATCGGAATATTGTTACATTTTCGTAATTCGTCGATCGAGCTCTATGTCCTTGACGGATAGCGACAAGAAATGACGAGTTTGTTTTGTTTTGATTTTAGTGTTGAAATGCTATTGTAGGGCGAAGGGCTTTGTATGATGTGAGTAGTACAAAACTTTAATATTTGTTTTTTTTGTGTACTTATCTTACATCCGCATCCGTATTCCAGGGATGTGAGCCTTTTAATATCCGCATCCGCGGATGTCAAAAAATCAGTATCCGTAATATCCCTGATACAGAGCTCCTTTGACGTTACGAATCATGTTGTCCCTTCCTAACGCATGACAAGTTCTCTTTCTGACTTAGGGAAACGTATCGGATACTAAATGTCAAACTCAATTTTTTCGACAGAGATTGCACACCCTTGGTATGGTGTCGTTTAGATATACCCAATGATTTGTTTTTTAATGGCACGGCATTTCATTTGCAATCTTATTATAATGCCTAGTATAATTACTAATAATAGAGGTAATCCTCTATTAAATAATTTTCCCTATTTTAAAAGTTTGAGAACCGCATCGTTCCCTGATGACGTCAGTGTGGTCACTGACGTCACGAGGTGTCAAAAATTTAACTGACCTGTATAATTAGGCTATGATGTAGCTTGCTCAAGAGTAGGAAGTTCGAAAAATTTATATATATATACCCCGGACAATAAAATGAAAAATGTTGTTTATAAACAAGTAGTGTAAATAATGAGAAAATGTAAATACATGTAAATATAGAAATTGTTTTCAAAATATATTTTTTACTTTTTACGTCATAGTATGTTTTTTTATTTCATCTACCACGTAATCTCATATCAACTCCCGAGCGAAGCCGGGTATCATAGCTAGTTGAAGAATAAATATCTTGATCTATACCAATATCATAAATCCTCTATCGGAACCGTATGTAATTACCACGATTATTGCAACCAGTAACGTAACATCAGTGTATTATCTGTGACAGTGTGGTAAAAACGTATGAAAATTCATTACCTACGGTAACGTAATGAATATCCGCCCCCCGATCGCCGGCGCAATAAGGTTGGTCATGGCGGTGTAATGGCGGTCATTCTAATGTTTTCAATGGATATGAGTGTAGGTAATGCGGTGTATGCTTCTATACATATTTAGGCCTTATTACGTAACAGTTACATAAACTACTATTTATCTCTTTTTAGGGTTCCGTAGTCAACTAGGAACCCTTATAGTTTCGCCATGTCTGTCCGCGGTCTAGCTCAGTTACCGTTCGCACTAGAAAGCTGAAATTTGGTGAGGCCTGATAAGAAGGTTCAATATAAACTATATTGAATAAAATCGGTTCAGCCGTTTTTGAATTATCAGTCAAAAAAGCATATTGAAAGGAAGTGCCGAATAGTAAAATGACGTAAGCGCCGCCGAATATCCCATAATAAACGACCTTTTGAACGGATGCTTTGTAACAGGGCGGCATCTACGAAACTCTACACTGAGTATCGCCCGACATGCCGGTTTTTTTGCATTGTTATCCCGAAAATCACCCCTTAAAGATTACTAATTCCAATTCAAGATAATCCCGAGCCAGAGCCTATAAAAATTCAACGTCTAAAAGGGGGGGGGGGGGTAGCCACTACACTCGATTGAGTTTAATTTGCATGGGTCATGGACCCCCCCCCCCCTCCAAGTGCACCACAAATAGACAAATACCATTTCTGCATTTGTGACCCCCCCCCCCCCCCTAACCCAATTTCAACCGCACCTGTTCTTACCTTTCATGCTTAGACTGATTTGACGGGAGGATCTATTTGGATGACATTTGCCGTGGACATGAACGTATAAATACAAAAGTGGTCCTGTATCGTCCGATATACACCTACTATACTCTATGTCGTTTAAATCATGCCAAAAAAATATATAAAGAAAAGTATTAATTTTTGAGGGTAGTTTCATTTAGTGGTAATTGTAAAATATTTTATTAGGACTACTGTCCTCTAGCGTATCCATCTGTCAACTTTACTTCAAGTTCCGCCTCCAGGGAAGCGGGAGAGAAATTAGGGGTGAATTAGCCGTTTACTGACACAGACCGAATTCCACGCGGGCGGAGCCGCGGGCACAGCTAGTTCCAAATATTATGTCCGCTTTGGCCTGTGGTGTTGAATTGTAACAATTCAATTGTTGTCGCTGACCAAAAAATCAAGGTTTGCCCGCAAGTGATGATGCGTATAATTGTTTAGGCATTAAAAGGACTGACCAAGCAAAGCCCACAGACGGACCACGCCCCAAGTAACAATAGCTTCTATAACTAAGGCCTTTTATCACCAAACAGTGATATAGTAGGCCTATAATGGTAACCATAGTGACTGCTTGTACTATAAAGGTTTTTAATAGAGCGTTTTGGTTCTATAAATTAAAGAGCATTTTAGTTCTATAATTTAGCTCTTATAACGGTTAACAGACCATAAAAAAGAATCTTGAAAGTGTTGCACTGTAATAGATTTGCAAAAAGCGATTATAGTACTATTTAATACAATAGACACTTTACTGACACTTCTATGCACCAATTATGCACTAATATAGCGTCAAATTAACTTTTATAGTACTAGTATTGTAGCAGTATCGTATACACTATTACAGAATCAATCTGCACTGTAAAAGGACTGCATGACCATTACGTAACATTTTAGCTTTTTAAATGCTCCATCAACATCGCTATGGGGCTACCCAAATCCATTAAAATATGGCTGCCGTTTTCTAAAAGTGATAGCACATTAGCAGCACGACTGGAGCCCATGTGTACTATAGCAGCCACAGTCGGGACAATTCCTGATTTTATTAATTTAAATTTAATTAAAACAGTAAAATTATGAGGGCGCATTGTCAAATTTGAAATTAGCATAGTGATTTTATAAATACAACTATTTTCGCAAGTAAAAGTCCTGGCGGAATTACGGTTCATGAATGTTTTTTAGTATGTACCTTTATATGTCACTTTAAGGAACATGGCGAATGGCTTACATATATATGTTTAATTTCTTGTGAAATAAACCTCACGACGACGACAGCACACAACACGAGGCTTTTGGTGATAAAAAATATCACTGGAATCGTTTACGGTGCAAAATAGCACTATAAACATGTTTTGGTTACTATTATAGTTCCAAATTTTGACATAAACGTTGCAGATATTTCAATCATAGAGCTGATTTATCACCGTGAGAACCTTTATGTAATGTTTATAGAATAAATCAGTGTTAAAACTAGGGCCTATTTGGGGTTAGGTAAAGGTTTACAACACCATTATAGTGCTAATCATGAACATTAATTAGCACGTTCTAAAATGTTCTCAGGACTTTTATAGTGCCAAATTTTGTTACTTGGGCGGCCACTGAATTTGCCAGAAAGGGCTCACTTGGCCACTTAGTTGTCACCACACAATGGTCGCAAGCAGTGAGAAAGACCCATGGAGGCTATTAGGGTTTAGACAGGAAATTGCGTTAAAGTCATAATATGATATGATATTCATATCGAACGAACGCTGATGTTTTTGGAATGTGGTATAAGAAGCTCTCTGTCAAAATATTTGAAAGAATTATCTGTTCGGTCAGCAAAAACGAGAGACTACGATGTTCACTTATTTTACTAGGCACCTACAGGCGAGCTGAATGTTTTCCGCCAAAGTGGTGTGAAGATATTGTGGTGTCGCGTAATGTACCTACTTATTTTCCACAGGTCGAATACTGCCCGAGTTTAAACTATGTTTCGAGAGCAGGTATCCAGGATGTCAATATCTGGTGAGGAAAAATCTTAGCGCCATGGTGTTTGCTCGTAACCTGGTCACGCCTGGTGGTTTCGCAACGGTGGCAATCTCTTATCAAAATTGAAAAACTGGGGCAGAACAACATAATTAGGGTCACCCTGTGTGATGCATGGCATTGCAGACAATTCTGTACGTACCTTATTTAATTACTTCAAAATACTTTGTAAAATTTTGTCGCATTTATTCCTTGTCACCCATTGAGTAGCAGGAGATGATATCCCTTAGAAACTCTTTGCGCCAAAAGTTATAGTGAAAATCTGTAGTGAGTCTAAGCTACTCTTTGTTTCAGTGACAACTGTCAACGGCCAAACAGCTCACAAAATATGTTCTAGATAGCCCATCTAGTAGAACACATAATAAATCAATGGTATCAGGTAGCCCTGAGTCCGCTTTTAGAAACCTAATCAATTGGCGCACTGTTTTTTACGAATGCGACTGCCTTCTATAAACATCCCTGTTCAATGGGAGAACGTGAATTAACGAGATTAGTTCGGTTTCCTCACCTACTTCCTACACCATCAATTCATCATCATCATCATCATCATCATATCAGCCGAAAGATGTCCACTGCTGGACATAGGCCTCCCCCAAAGAGTGCCACAATGACCGGTCCTGCGCCACCCGCATCCAGCGGACTCCCGCGACCTTCACCAGGTCATCAGTCCACCTTGCGGGGGTCTACCCACGCTGCGCCTTCCGGTTCGTGGTCGCCACTCGAGAACCTTTCCGCCCCAACGGCCATCGGTTCTACGAGCAATGTCCACTGCCACTTTAGTTTAGCGATTCGGAGGGCTATATCGGTTACTTTGGTTCTGCTGCGGATGGCCTCATTTCTGATGCGATCACGCAGAGAGACTCCAATCATAGCCCTCTCCATTGCCCTTTGGGTGACTGAGCTTTCTTATGAGGCCCATTGTAAGCGACCACGTTTCAGTACCATATGTCATCACTGGCAACACACACTGGTCAAAGACTTTCGTCTTGAGACACTGCGGAATATTGGACAAAAAGATGTGCCGTAGCTTCCCGAACGCTGCCCAACCGAGTCGGATTCGTCGATTGATCTCTTTCTCGAAGTTGGATCTACCTAACTGGACAGTATGTCCTAAGTATATATAATCGTCCACAACTTCGAGTGTAAAGTCTCCGATTGTAACGGGAGTTGGTGCTACATGGGTATTTGACATGATTTTCGTCTTATCCATGTTCATCTTTAGACCAACTCGCTCGGAGGCTTTACTGAGGTCATCGAGCATCGTACTCAAATCCTCCATGGTCTCAGCCAAGACTACTATATATATCGTCAGAAAACCGAAGGTGAGTGATGTACTCGCCGTTTATGTTGATCAATTCAATTCTATTCTAAAAACACGTTGGGACGATTCGGGGTTAAAGACACCACATACGGTTTGGAAATCGCGCTGTGTGATAAAGAACCAACCTTTTTATCTCATCAAATTCAAAGAAAAAGAAATGATTGTTCATATTCCATAACTTACATCAATCTTAACTGAGATTATCCATATTTGTCATTTATTCATATTTGATTTTATACATGGATAATTTTAAACAAAAAAAAGCGCTTTATGAATAAGGGCGCTTCACTCACGCCCTTATTCATAAAGGTCTCTCAGGCCTCAATTAGTAAATGTATGTTTTGTCTGTTTCTAACAAACACAACTGTCAAAGTGACGGATAAGGACAAAACATAAATTTAGTCATTGCGACCTGAGAGACGTTTATTGAGACCTGAGATTTCCAAAAGGAAAATCACTATAAGTGTGCCTATAATATTCGAACAGTTCCCTCGATTTCTCCATCATCAAATCCTGACCCGGTTACAATGGGACTAACTGTCAAGTATACTCTTTCAAACATTAGAAGCTGCCAGATGCCCGGTTCAAGCAATAAGGATAGTAAAGCAATCGAACTAGACGGGTTTTGTTGCTCTCATTATTGTGTCATATTTATCTGACGTGGCCAGCTCTAGTTAGTCCAGTTCAAGTTGCATGCTCACAGGCCTTTTTGCAAACTCGCCATAAACAATTGCTGCATTTGCATGAGATCATTCTAACATTACTTTAACGCAAAGCAAACCTCTTGATAGTCAGTTTCCGCGGAAGAACACCCGAGGGATCTAATGATCAATCAAATACCGCTAACAATAAAATTCTACAAGAAAATCTTTGCTTACAAAGTTGAGGTGTGACTTCATTGGAGACTATAAACTTGAACGCTCTAGGACAGAATAGATAATAAGTTTTAACAGTGTCCTAGCCTAGTCGGTAGTGACCCTGCCTATGAAGCAGGAGGTCCTGGGTTCGAATCCTGGGCACTTCATAAATATTGCGCACTTCATGCCAATAAACAGGGAGATATTGTTCAGTTCGTGCACGCTCCATCTAGCTTCGTGTCTCTATAAAGTAAAGTTTAAGCTTGGTTAGAATTTAGGTACCACAAACTCTGAGAGCTTGGGTTGTGACTTAGATAGAGCTAAGTAAATATTGTCCAAGTATTCAGTCATAACAATAAGAAATATGAATTAAAACCGACATTGACCGCCCCCGCGGAAGCTGCACCGGTCAGTTATCTTAATTCCTCAATTGACTGCGTCGATTACTGTTGTATCTGAGGAATGATAATGCTCTGGAAACCATCTACTTTATTTGTTATTAGTGCTATTTCCATCGCAACTAGGGAATCCGTTAGACGGTATGTTGTTTGATAATAGTGAGAGAGCCCGAGAGGCGTTTTGGAGTTAGTCGAGTTTGTCAGTATAAAATATGAGGGATAGAGTTAGCTTAGACAACTCGCACGCTTGGCTACTTTTACTGATGCTGACCGTGTCTTGCACCATTTTCAAACGACTTCAAGATTTTCAAGAAGGTTTTCAGTTGGTCGGGATAATCTATGTTCACCGATATTCGAAAACGGCTACCTACACCGATTTAGAAAATTATTTTTTTGTTTGGAAAGGTATAACTTGACAGTTCCATGATCATACAGTTCCAGTTAGGATCTGATGATGGGATTCTGGAGAAATCGAGTAAACTCTTCAAATATTATAGGCACACCTACAGGACGTAACAAAAATATTGGTGATCAGTTTAAGGACATAATTGGTATCGTATTGTGAGTAAGAAAAATTAGGACCCAACCCTCCATACAAAAGTAGGACCCAACCCTCCATACAAAAGTAGGACCCAACCCTCCATACAAAAGTAGGACCCAACCCCCTTATTTTTCTTCGTTTTTTATAATTAGAATACGATATCAATTATGCCCTTAAAAAAATCACCTGCATTTTTGTCACACCTTGTATACGAGTAGTGATTTCTTAACTATTACTTGCAGTAGCTCGGGCATTTTCTCTTGGAAAGGTGGAGTAGGCTAAGTGAAGTCGGTCCTTTTCAACCGACTTCAAGATTTCGAAGGAGGAGGTTATCAATTCGTCGGGATCTTTGTTTTTGCTAGTTTTTTTTTTTTATGTATGTTCACCGATTATTCGAAGACGGCTGGACCGATTTGGAAAATTCTTTTTTCGTTTGAAAGAGTATACTCAGGGGCGTTACCCTATGGCCAAGAGGGCCATGGCCCGGGGCGGCAGGCTGCCAGGGGCGGCGCGGGCCGCCCCGTGTGCTTGGTTCTAGGCGCTTTTTTTGATGCGTATTTCGATCGCATTGGGAAAATGTAATGTTAGTTACAACATTACGGTTTTGTTATAGTGAAAAACAAAATTTAAAAAAGATGCTGAACTTCAGTTAAGTATGTATACCTGCCCATAAGGCCTAAGAAATAGTAATTTTAAATACAATTTAAATACGCCACAATCTGTTTTTTTTCAATAGTAATAATACTAATAATAAACATGAAGGGCGCTATTTTGTACTTATGCCGCCTTTTCATCTCTGCCATTACACATAAAGTAAACTCCATTTTTTTATAAAAGGGAGGACAATGTAAACATGCCTGGTTCAGTCAATAAACTTAATCAAGTCAGTAAAAACTGATCGTTGAGAATCCGTGATCCGGGTCTATAATCTTTCCTGATCGCGTTTGTTAGTGTAATATTTTAGTATGTAGTTTATTGGCTAAATATAAAAAGTATTATCATGACTGATCTGAGTTAATAATTATATTTTCCTTAGTTTTCTAAATATATTCACCGCTCATTTGACAAATATGTAAAATGAGCGGTGAATATAATATTTAGAAAACCAAGGAAAATATAATTATTAACTCAGATCAGTCATGATAATACTTTTTATCTACACTCATATTGTAAGTTCTCTAAAAGATGTTCGAAAACGGTAGGCAATGGCTAGCATTACCACGACCGATTTTACTATGATAAGCTTTTTATCTGTGGCAGTAACGTAATTTTAACTTTACATGCTCAACTATTGATGTGATATGAGTTTTGATAACATAATGTACACCTGCACCCTCCCGCGCATCCGCCGACAGCCCGACACGCGCCTTCCCGACCGCCGGCACAATCGAGTTGGCCATTGCGGTGCAATGGCGGCCATTCTATGGTTTCCGAATACGGCATTTAGAATAAATAATATGAGTGTAGATAAAGCAGTGTATGCAACTGTACGTAATTAGGCCTTAAAACAAGGACCCTTATTACGTAACAGTTACATAAACTACTATTATATTTAGCCAATAAACTACATACTAGAATATTACACTAACACGTTCTTCTTGATTGCGTTCTTAAGTACTGTATCGAAGCCCAGGGTCCAATCTGGTATATTTTCTCCTCCAGTTCGCACCGATTTCGGCATCCTATTTCGAAAGCCCATTGGCTCACATTGACAGATGTTGGGCGGGGCTCCTGAACGCCGTTTTGTGACGGCGTCACATCCCTTGCCTTTTTTCTGGAACCTCGTATGTTAGAATTGCATGTTTATCTAGACACACGGCAGTGTGTCCGCCAAGTTCGAGCAAAAAAAAGCGACACACCGGCCGTGGGTTATATTACACGAACCATTTCGGGCCAATTTCGAGTGTCTGTTGACATCCCCTTTATTGTCTAGAATACAAAATTTCATTATTCTACCTATAGCAGTTCTTGAGATATTGACGTCAGAAAATCGCTATTTTTACTATACACTCACTGACTCACTGACTCACTGACTCACTGACTCATCAAAAACCTAGACCACTTCCAATGGTCGTACTGACTTGAAATTTGGCATGGAGATAGGTCTTAAGGTCAAAGTAAAGGGAAAAATCTGAAAACGGCCAAGTGTGAGTCAGTTTTAAAAATAGCGAAGGTGTAACTTTGTTCTACTATGAAGTCATAATGAACTAAGTGGGTCTATCTTCCAATGGTCGTACCGACCTGAAATTTGGCTCGAAGGTTTGTCTTTAGGTCGAAATAAAGTAAAAATCTGAAAACGGCCAAGTGTGAGTCAGTTTCGAAAACAACGAATGTGTAATTTTGTTCTACTATTAGGTATGGAGTGGAAATGAGATAAGACTTATTTAAATTTAGATACATACCAATTTAAGACAATACATGTTTGTCTTAAAGACAAGAACAATAAAATTGTTCACCACTCTGTGTGTGTCTGTTGCGGGAACCGAACCCACGATTTACGAAGTACAAAGCAGGTCACTAGGTACACTAGGTGCGCTAAATCAGTCAAACAAAAATGAAAAGACTATTTTTTCTCGCATAGTCTAAATAATTTCTAATTTTACAACTGATAAAATCGCAGATTCAAGAACATGGAAATCACATATACTCTAAGATGGAATTATATATACTACTGCCCATCTCACCCTCCGATACGCCACGGGATGAGATGGGATGGTGCACTTCTAGGGCTACATAATAGGCCACCAATTATAATACCTACTGGTAGGTAGGTATTACCAAGTTATTAATTATCTATGTAGGTAGCGTACTTACAAACAGAATAAAGTACGTTATTGATGTTTGTAATTATATGTAAGTAGGTCCATTTTATAGGTGTAGGGAGCCAGTTTATTTGTAAAAATCACCTATAAATAAATAGTAAAATAGAATTAGACGCTTAGTATAAAGGGTATAGTATAAAGTACATACCTTAGTGGAATGAGACATTTCCTAAAGCAAAAGTGATAAAAAAATAATAAAGAACCTACACCTAACAAAAATAAATGAAATCCCATCAAAAACATAAATGTGAAAGGCTGCCAAGTTCGATACTATGGGAATGCTTCGCCTATAAAAGAAGTGAGATCTGAATAAGTACCAAGTTCCATAAAAATACCTCAAATCATAAATAGTTATAGGAATGCACACTTGATTTCCAGCAGTTTTTAAGGTACATTTTGAATAAGTATCACGTTACATAGAAATACCTAAAATTATAATAGTCAGAGAAACGCACACCGGTTTTTTTAGCAGTTTCCTGATAACATTTATTATTTTCAGTACTTTTTAATGATGTAACTTGGCAAGTTTTAATAGAAAATTATATACTTGACACATTGTAGTCCAAAGGTGTCGATTCATTGCATTGAAAAGGTGTGTGTTGTGTGAAAACTTGCCAAGTAACATCATTAAAAAGTACTGAAAATAATAAATGTTATCAGGAAACTGCTAAAAAACCCGGTGTGCGTTTCTCTGACTATTATAATTTTAGGTATTTCTATGTAACGTGATACTTATTCAAAATGTACCTTAAAAACTGCTGGAAATCAAGTGTGCATTCCTATAACTATTTATGATTTGGGGTATTTTTATGGAATTTGGTACTTATTCAGATCTCACTTCTTTTATAGGCGAAGCATTCCCATAGTATCGAACTTGGCAGCCTTTCACATTTATGTTTTTGATGGAATGTCTTTTACGGAAGCGACTGCAGTCTTACAACGTCTCAACACAAAAAGGAAAGCTTTCTCCACTGCACTGGAGTGCCTCGTCCGTTATATACAGCAAGTGCACCGACTTGCAGGCGAGGTTGGTACCGCCCAAAACTGGTGATAGGGTGTTTGTAAAGATGTTTTTGGAACTTAAATCACGAGTCTGGCGCGTGGCGTCTTCACAGGATCTCGGCAAAGAAACCAAGACTCTATATATTTGTTTTGCCTTACGGGGCTCAATTTTGGACTTGGCGAAGAGACCGAAAACTAAACTCCGAGAATGCTCTTGCTTTTAATTGCAGATAAGGGACACGATTAATTTCATTTAAGAATAGAAAAGAGTTTAGATGCAAGCTTTCAGCGTCAGGGTCTGTTTTTTTACGTTACCTGCCTGGCGACCAAACGAACTGATTTTGATTGATAATTTTTTAAAATCATTAATTTGAATTACACTGTAATTTAATAAAGTAGACATATAATGTTTCCCGTGCCTAACTGGCACGGGAAACATTCTAGTTAGTTTAGCGTGAAATAAAGTATGCACCTAATGCACCCTCCAGAAGCTCAGTCGTCAAGTTACTGGGAATGGTAGTTTCGGTATGGGTTTTGGCTGGGAAAGATGGATAGGCTACCACAAGCCTATCGGACCGGGCGGCCACCGTATGATCACTTACCTCATCGAGGGGCAGTTTGGAACCTTGTTCATCGAAAAAAAAGTTTTATAGGTCACAAATCGCTTGGTCGGCGGACAGCCCTCAGCTTGGTCTATTCCGTTTTCGGACATTTTTAGTGGTGCAACTTTGGGGTGTTTTTACCTCATCGAGTAGCAGGATAAAACCAACCTCATTTAATAGTTAAAAGTGATGCTCCTTCAATCTTTTGTAGTCGGACATCTCTCAGCCTGGACCGTTCCGTTTTCGGAAACTTTTAGTGGTGCAATTTTTGGGGTGTTTTTACCTCATCGAGTACCACGGTGAAATTTACGGCCCTATATTAATAAAATTTGGTGTGTGCGTGGATTTTATGACTCGCCATATATTAGGGTACAATAATTCTTTTTAAAAACATATTTTAGGGGTGCACTCCATACATGTAAATATAGTAACTGTTTAATAAAACAGAAAGAAATTCCGAAAAATAATTTTCTGATATGAAGTTCGATAAATCCTCAAAAATAAGTTTAAGGTTAAATAAATAAATAAAAAGCCTTTTCTTATTCCACTTTCAGTTACATTACAAGATACAACACATGCAATTTAAACTATGTTAAAGTTTAAGGTTAATAAATGTTTCTTTTATACTGTAAAGTTTTATTTTCTTTCTAGCTTATAAAATATGCAATAAAAAATCCAGGAGATAGCTATTAATACACTCTTTCATGTAAAATTAATTTGAAAACCAAAACCAAAACCGACCAGGCTGAGGGCTGTCCGACCAAATGATTGACCGACCTATAAAACTTTTAATTTTCGATTAATAAGGTTCCAAACTGCTCCTCGATGAGGTAAGTGATCATATTGTGGCCGCCCGGCCCTTATACCACCTTGAGCACATACACACGTTACCCGGTCCCATTACGCCTTTTGCACATCTTCGTAGTGGATCGATACCTCGGTTCGGTACAGCGCAGCACGTTTCGGCGCAAAACGGGAGCCACAGACTATGGAGCGGATCGAGAATTCGAGAGCGAATCAAGAACGGAATCAAAACCGCAAATATTCGCCGCACGAATTCGCTCTCGATTCGCTGGCGCGCGGGACGTGGCGAAACGTGTAACGCTGTACCGCGGTGTCGATTCCGCTACGCATATGTGCAAAAGGCGACTGCAGGGTGTATTTCAACGTTTGACCGTACACTAAGGGTTCAGAGTGCCTCGAGAAAATTTTAATATTTTGTATAGTTAAGTAACAGGAGCGGAAAACTTTTCTGGCCCGGGGCGCCAAATTTCCAAATACGCCTCTGAGTATACTTCACAGTTGGTCCCATGGTAACCAGGTCAGGATCTGATGATGGGATCCTGGAGAAATCGAGGGAACTATTCAACTATTATAGGCACACCTCTAGTGATTTGAGTATTTTTTACAGCAGCTCGAGCATTTGCTTTTGGAAAGGTGGATGTTTAGTGAAGTCGGTTCTTTTTTGTTCAAAATTATTCGCTTTAAAATTATTAGTAGAAACCCTCAATGTTGGTACGAGTAGAGTAAGTATGTACGGTACGTCAGATCCTTCAAAATAGGTCGATAGGTGGATTTACTCGAGCATGCTAGATTACGGTATGGTGTTGATTACTTTTTTTAAATGGCTTTTACTCCTCGCCAGTTTTAGCGAGGTGAATTCTGCCAATGTCAAGGTGTACTTTTGATTTTATTGAATTTTAATAAAATTTAAGCAACGTTGTGCGGTTGAGGCCTTGCCGATTGTAAGGTGATAGCCTCCTTACAAATACGTGGGTGGCCGAGACCCCAGATAACCGTTTGTTCAACTAAAAGGTGGTTATGCGCGTTTAAGACTAATTTTTCATTAGCTGCACACTTTTTCGTTAGGTCACCGCACAATAAGCTATCAATGTTACACACTGAACTACGTAAATGAGCAAAACACAAAAAACTACTCTAAAGACGGGCGCAGCCATCTTGAGCTTCAAACGAATATCCTCACACATCAGGTTCAGCTTTATCCCTAACCCTTTATAAGGCTTATAGTTTCAAAAATTACACGAATTTAGCCCTTGAGATAAAGTTCAAATAATGGTGGGAAATATATTCCCTATGCCTTAAAGGATTCACTGATATATACATATATATATTTTATTTAGAACACAAACAGTCACATACACAAATAAATTAGAAGTACAATGTACTTAACATAATAAAATAATTATAACATAAAAGTTAACATACTATGCTTAAGTAGATATTGATGATTATTTGGAGTAATTTTCTTGATATGAGGATTTAAAGCTGAATGTCTATGTTCCAACATATTATGCAATGTCCTACTCAAAGGATGTGGTTAAATTATGATCAATGGAATCGCATTTATTTTCTTCATTTTACACAGCTTACGGAGTTATTACAAGCTGACGAATGCCATTGTTCAAGTTTATATTCAAGCGACGTAGGACGCGCGCCTTCTGTTACAACCAGACTTTACTCGTAAATAACTAACGTTGAATCATTGCCAATCCTTTTTTGACAGGCATCACCTACGCAAGTTCCTAAAAAAACTATTTTTTTTGGGACACAAAATTGTTTCAATTTACAAACAGAATAGATGACGTGCCTTAGAGGTGAGAGAGCGATAGGTTTTTTTTTTCGAACAGTTATAACATATGACCTAACTGGATTTTTTATAGAACTCCTTTTAGAAGTCTGTTAAAATTGTTGTAGTTTACTCACATATACAGCCTTGGCCAGAAGTGTTGAGCATACATAGCTCTTTTTAGGGTTCCGTAGTCAACTAGGAAACCTTATAGTTTCGCCATGTCTGCCCGTCCGTCCGTCCGTCCGCGGATAATCTCAGTGACCGTTAGCACTAGAAAGCTGAAATTTGGTACTAATATGTATATCAATCACGCCGACAAAGTGGTAAAATAAAAAGTGGAAAAAATGTTTTATTAGGGTACCTCTCCTATACGTAAAGTGGGGAGTGATTTTTTTTTTCATTTCAACCCTAACCCTAACCCTAATATATTGTTGGATAGGTATTTAAAAATGAATAGGGGTTTACTAAAATCATTTTTGATAATGTAAATATTTTCGGAAATAATCGCTCCAAAAGTTAAAAAAAATGTGTCCCCCCCGCCCCTCTAACTTTTGAACCATAAGTTTTAAAAATATGAAAAAAATCTCCAAAGTAGAACTTTATAAAAACTTTCTAGGAAAATTATTTTGAACTTGATAGGTTGAATAGTTTTTGAAAAATTACAAAATAATTTCTGAACTAAGTTTGTAATTTAACCGTATAAGCAGGTGTTTATTGTACACGTAATTTGTACAAAATCACAATGAAATGACGTGCTTTCAAATAAAGTAAAAACGGTGAAAATCGGTTCACGCAATAAAGAATTATCCCATAAAAATCATCTTCCATACTTTAAGCTCGCGTGCAATAGTTTACTTAATTTGCCGATAGATGTCGCTGTACGTGGAACGCTCATATCATATCCTACATGGCGGTGTTATTTTAACTCTTAAGTGGGGACACTTACTGTGACGGACGGAAAACTACGGAACCCTACACTGAGAGTGGCCCGACACGCTTATGGCCGGTTTTTTGTTTACAATTTTGATGTTAAGTATTAATTCCCTATCATAACAATGTACGATGACGTACAATGTTATATTTTATTGATATATCTAGAAAACTTCACTTTCAAGGTACCTATAAAATATGAAAAGTGGAGGTCCCAAAAATGCGAATTTAGGTCGGTGCGAAAAATTGCAAATATTATATGCAGTTACTACTCATTTCAACAAAACATGCCTGTTCAGTCTGAATTAATTGATAAAATAACTTCAAAAAGATAGAAACGCCGGCGCCGGTCTGAACTTTCGGGTTTTGTATGAAAATCGCAAGGGTGCTCAACACTTCTTGCCAAGGCTGTACATTTACATAATCATCTCTTATGACTTTGCTCTAATCGGTTAAAAATAGGCTGGTCCAAGAATCCTTACAAGAATACTTATAGCAGGGCTGTGTCACTACACAGTTTAGGTACATTTGGCCGGCGCGCCTCCCGGGCAGGCGTATGGCCGTGCCCGTGGGCTGCCGCTCGGCTCGCACGATAGTCGTGTCACGTGGCGCTCAAGCAAAATTGAAAATACACAATGGCTTCGAAACCTAAATCTCGATCTAATCCGTATAAAATATATTGTTCTGTTTACAGATGTCTGAATAAACGGAAGAACAAGGAAGCAGAATTCTTTTTTTTAATTCCGGATGATATTGAAAGGTCCCGAAGTCCTTACTTAGTGGGTAATAGTTAAAATAAACATCCTTAATTTATTGAATATTGGTTGCCCAGAAACAATATTAGGAACTGACCGACATATTTTCAAAGGAATACGGCCTAGGTACCTAAAGGAATACCTACTAACGTGAGAATCAGACATACTGTCTTCGGATAAAAATTTCATGTTTACAGAATCAACGTTTGTAATTCCTACATATTTATCTTAAAAATAATAAATCAGTAGGTATTTTAGGTACAAAAAATTGTCAAGTCACAACCCTCACAGCTCGGTCATAAGTTATAAAACTGCTGCGCGCAAAGAAGATTCACAGTTATAAGTTTCAATTTTGCTTGCAGGCGGCGAGTATAGCTATAATTTTATACCTAAATCTGCCTTTTGTGAAGGAGTGAATTTTCTGTACTGTAGTACTATTAGTGATTCTGTGCTTATATACATACAGACTGCTGACATTCAGACTATAATTGTTTTACAAAAAAGAGCCATCCGCTTTCTGTATAACTTAAAGGCAGGTGCATCAGTTAGAGAACTATTTAAAGAAATTAATATTTTAACTGTTGCTTCCCAATATATCTATGACAATATTATTTATGTTGTAAAGAATATACATGCATTCAAAAAAATTTCTGACATCCACAGCTATAACACTAGAAATAAAAACAAGCTTGCTATCAGAAGTAGTCGTATCCGCAAGGCATATAAGTCATTTTTTGGTCAAGGTATTCACATTTATAACAAGTTACCCGTCGACGCTTTAAATTTATCATTTCAGCTCTTAAGAAATATTTGAAAAAAAGTTTAATGTCAAAGGGTTATTACAGGGTCGAGGACTATATGACGGACTAACATGCATGGCCCAAACCAGAAACTACTACAAAATCATCTAAGATTTAGAGGACACAGTTCAGATAGGAAAGCATATCAAACGTTTTGTGAAGCAATCAGATTTGGATTTTATTATTATTATATTTTAATTAAACAATACGTACATTGTATATCTCTCAAGCTGTTTTGATATGTCTTCTTATAGAACTACGCCGCTTATGAACAGCTCACCAAATTCGCAATTCACCACATGCTCAGTTCATCAAATTCTCATTTGACCATGTTCGCAGCTGATCATTTTGGCATCTCATCACTTTCGCAACTCACCATATTCGCATCTCACCATGCTCACAGCTGAGCACATTCTCATCTCATCACGTCCTCATTTCACCAAAATCTCACCTGACCATTTTCTCAGCTCACCATACTATTATTTAACCATGTTCTCAGCTAAGCACTTTTTCATCTCGCCATGCTCTCAGTTCACATCATTCTCATAAATGTACAGTCAGTGTCATGAACATCTTGAACTGATTAGCGATGTGTTGAACATGTGTGACAATAATTAGGATTGTGAAATAGAAATGAGGGAAAAAACAATGTGTTTAATTTGTTTATTTCAACATATAAGTTATTATTATTAACGAGTATACATTATCGTATATTCCAACCACTTAATAAACAATATAACAAACATAAAATATCAATCTCTCTGTTTAAAATAAATATCAAGTTCTCCATCTTCAATATAAAAAGTAGCACTTAGTATATTTTCACTTCTTATTAACTAAACTGAGGTTATCTTGCATTAAACGGTAATTTAAAGAAGCTAAATTGTTCAAGCATTCTCGCACACTAATTTTTTCATGTAAACAATCCAAAATTATTTTATCAATATTTTCATTTTTTTCCATTAATTTTCGATTTCATTTAGTTTGTTTGCAATGTAAAGAATTTTTATAGCTTGAATTCAGCTTCTTTTTTCAATATTAAGATGCATTTGAAAAGGGCTGGTTTTGCTGTTATTTTGGTATTGAGACGTCTGTGCCACCCTTCTAAAGCATTTGTCGTTCTATTTTTTAGGGTTCCGTAGTCAACTAGGAACCCTTATAGTTTCGCCATGTCTGCCCGTCCGTCCGTCCGTCCGTCCGCGGATAATCTCAGTGACCGTTAGCACTAGAAAGCTGAAATTTGGTACTAATATGTATATCAATCACGCCGACAAAGTGGTAAAATAAAAAGTGGATTTTTTTTATTTATTAGGGTACCTCCCCTATACGTAAAGTGGGGAGTGATTTTTTTTTTCATTTCAACCCTAACGTGTGATATATTGTTGGATAGATATTTAAAAATGAATAGGGGTTTGCTAAAATCATTTTTCGATAATGTAAATATTTTCGGAAATAATCGCTCCAGAAGTAAAAAAATATGCGTCCCCCCCCCTCTAACTTTTGAACCATAAGTTTTAAAAATATGAAAAAAATCTCAAAAGTAGAACTTTATAAAAACTTTCTAGGAAAATTATTTTGAACTTGATAGGATGAATAGTTTTTGAAAAAAAATTACAAAATAATTTCTGAACTAAGTTTGTAATTTAACCGTATAAGCAGGTGTTTATTGTACCTGTAATTTCTACAAAATTACAATGAAATGACGTGCTTTCAAATAAAGTAAAAACGGTGAAAATCGGTTCACGCAATAAAGAATTGTTCCATAAAAATCATCTTCCATACTTTAAGCTCGCGCGCAATAGTTTACTTAATTTGCCGATAGATGTCGCTGTACGTGGAACTCTCATATCATATCCTACATGGCGGTGTTATTAACTCTTAAGTGGGGACGCTTACTGTGACGGACGGAAAACTACGGAACCCTACACTGAGCGTGGCCCGACACGCTCTTGGCCGGTTTTTTTCTCTGTAACAGCTATAAACTTCTGTGGTTACTTTTTTCATCCATTGATCGTCGAAATAAGACCTTAATTGCAAGTAAGTTTCATGCTGTGGTGCCATCTTCCAGATGCCTAAATAAGCTTCAGGAATTAATACAGGAGGGAGTAAGGCTAATAATGTGCATAGATGTGTAATTTTTCGGCCTGCTACTGTATTGGTTAAACCAATTTCCTTGCTTTTTCTCCAAACAGCATTTAAAAAATGGTAATAACAACCCTTTATAATCACGTCAGGATAAACCTCTTTAATAGCCTGAATAACCGCGACTTCATAATCGCATTTGTACACTTTAATATCAACATGAAATTGTTCTTTCAGTACTAAATACAACCGTCTGTATGTATCTTGTCTTTTATTAGGAAGTAACACAAACTAATGGCACAAAACAAATCTCATTTTCATTGCATGCCATGCCTGCATGTAGTGTATATATTTGATAAAACGGTTTAGGTGTAGCTTGAAAGGTTCCGTCTCCATAAAATGTCGAGATAGATGTGATTTTTTCCTTTGTGGATGGGTGACCAAAAAATAAAATTTTGTCTTCATTTCCGTCGTCATACCAAAAGAAATTTTCGACTATGTGCTCCGGTAACTTAACATCCTTTGTTTTAGTAAGTGCACCTCTACCTACCTTCAAATATTTCTCATGAGCCCTGTATAGAGTATCCTTTTTCGACGAAAACGCAGGAATCTCATGTATCGCTGGTTCAAACTTAGACACATCATTATAAAAATGATTCTCGAAGATTTTTGGCACAGAGTCAAAGTTAGTGCAGACCTCCTTTTTGCATTCGTCCATCGTAGAGTCAATCAAACATCGAATTAGGTCTGGAAAACAACAATGTCGCCCTTCTCTTATAATACATTTATTAGAATCCAACGTAATTGATGTGTTGCATTCTGTTTGATTTCTGCACCTCCAGTTCGTCGTACCAGATTTATTTTTATAGTTAAAATTATACTCGTAACCTGAGTGCAGTAATATCAATTTACCTCTCTGGCTTGTGATAAATTTCATCTCACTGTTATTCATGTTCAATTAATTCACGTTTACACTATACGGTTAAATATTCGTTATAAAGATAATTTAAAGATATTTTCTAGCCAGATGACAAAACGCATAAAGTCAGTGTCACTAGTAATTGAAAATATATAATGCACATCCAGCTATTTATAGCCAGTAATGTTATCGACATATCAAACCTCATGTACTTAGTCGGTTCATAAGTTCTGTCACTAGGGTTTGGACTGGTAAAATAGTTACTGTTAGAGGTTGCTTATTATTTCAATATATGGTTCAAAAGCCTATTTAATACTGATTAATTTACGATATTATTTAAGGCAAATAGTTGTGGCAGTTTTACACAATTCCCTGTAACATTCGAAAAAGCGCAATAAAAAACCACGTCAAAAACACGCGCCCTGTTCGAGTTGATTTTGACCATAATTATTTTTATTCAATTTTAAGAGGCTTCAGTCTTGCATACTGCATTAGCTTGATCTTTTACCTTCATTTTAATATATAATTAACATGGGTCTGACTGACAAGAAGGCTAGTATACACAATTTTGGAAGACTACCTTGATGTATGGCATCAAAATCATCGTGTTTTGCTCAAAAATGAAAAATACGTTGAGGTTCAGGAGAAGAATAGCTGAAGCACAGACTTGTAAGTCAACTAAATATTGGTTTTGAAATATGCCTTAATCATCTACTTTCATAAAAATAACAATTTGTAACTCTAGACAACTATAACAATGATCTTAACCAACTTTTGTGAAGTACAATTTTCATAAATCATCGGCGTGTTTGGGTCTGACAACAATCTTCAAGTTTACAAGGATCTATAAAATACGCGATGTTGATTGTAAGTTAATCATATTATATTTTAATCTGTATGACGTAAGCTTTCTGATCAGGTCAATTTTTTTTAAATAAAAGCTTTGTATTATATTTTATCACTTAAAACCCTTGTGACAGAACTTAGGTACCGACTAGGTACATTTAACATTATTTTATCAATTAAAGATGCAATTCAAAGAAAAAATATAATATGTATACCAAACTATAAAAAATGTTGATAACTTCAATACAAAAAATATTGCCAGTTTAAATGATAGTAAAATGTAGTCTTATAATATTTCATTTAGTTATTTTAGTATAGTTAGGGAACCTCAAATAAAAAAGTATAAGCCACGCTTATTTTAAGTAACGCTTCAATAACGCGTTTAACCTGTCCTGTGTCTGTGAAATTCTCAATTTTGGCAATCAAATCAAGTAACTACTTGCAATTTACCATTTTTTTTGTACTTAGACCCAGATAAAACAGTAGTATTTTTTCATTCAGTCGTATTCGGATGGGAGTATTATTCTAGACTAACGGTTTTCGTGAGTAGAACAAATAAAAGCATCATATTTTTGAGATGTCACATTGTGAAATGGAGTAAATTATAATGACTATACATTTACGATGTGGTAAGCTGCGAGTGTGGCGAGATGAGAAAGTGCTTAGCTGAGAACATGGTTAAATAATAGTATGGTGAGCTGAGAAAATGGTCAGGTGAGATTTTGGTGAAATGAGGACGTGATGAGATGAGAATGTGCTCAGCTGTGAGCATGGTGAGATGCGAATATGGTGAGTTGCGAAAGTGATGAGATGCCAAAATGATCAGCTGCGAACATGGTCAAATGAGAATTTGATGAACTGAGCATGTGGTGAATTGCGAATTTGGTGAGCTGTTCATAAGCCAACTACGCATTATTGTGTATCTTTAAGATATAATATTACTGTATTACTATTTTGAAAAAATAAGTCCCGCCGAGTTTCTTGCCGGTCATAAATAATACTTCTCGGGTCAAAGGTGTAGGGTTAGAACCGGTGGTAGTTTTTCTTTTTCTCTCTGGCGTTCATAAGTGCATTGTAATGTGCCTAAATTGAAGAATAAATATCTTTTATCTTTTATACAAGGTGTTTTTGTTGATTTGCTTTTATTGCAAAGGTACATTCCTGAGCTTAAATTAAGTATATTTCTCAAAGACACTAGCGCAGCGTCCTAATTAGCTCTAGTTCTGAAATAATCGATAATTAATTTGTATCTTTGTGATTGTTTAAACCTAAATTAAATTATTTTTTTACTCTGAGACACCGCAATAAATGATGCACGTATGTTACGCCAATAAAATATGCGTCTTTTGTATCTGGGATATTGTTGTGTGATCATGTTCGAACTTACATTGACATGTAATTTTTAATTAATCATTACACCCTAATACCCTAGTTACATTAGTGACCGATAAAACAATTATGGTACGAAAAAAAAATTAAAGGATTTTTTTTTTTAATAATTATGCCAATTCTTTTCCTTAATCGTACCTAACCATATGCTGAAATTAAAGCAAATCAATAAAAACACGGTGTATATGAATGCATTATAAATTATAACAAGGACATGTGTATGACAGTAAAATCCGGTGCAGTAATGAAGACGGAACGATGCCTTTTACAAGACTATAAATAAAGTAGATATCAGATAGGTAGTTGAGATACCAAGATAGTAACAAACTATTGGTGTGTCTATACAGGATGGATTTTATTTTTGGGCCAGTGAGGACAGCTACTATACCCCGTACTGGTACGCGAAAATGGTCTTAGGAAACCTTCCCTCAATTTTTAATTAATGAAGATTGGCGTTTACAGATTTTGGAAAAAACATACAGGGTGCGAGAAAAAGGTCATTTTCGACAAACTTTTTTTATGCCAATCAATCCCATTCCAATCCAGGATCAAAAGGTTGTGGATCCAAAAAAAAAATTCGGCCAAAACAGCCACAAATCGGGGAAAACTTATCTAATGTAATTTATATGAAAATCAAAAATTTTTGTTTTCACATTCTATTTTTCATGCCAATCGATTCCATTCCTATCCAGTATCAATCGTTTCCTAAGGTTTACGGTAATGTACAAAAAATCCACTAATTAAAGAAAACTTTTTCAAACCATTCGACCACAAGAACGATAATGTTTCAAATTAACTTGAGAATATAGAGGCGAAGTTTTGACAGATTTTACTTATAAGATTGCATCTTTATGACATTAGATCTTCATAAAATCCTCAATTAGATTTCTTATGGTATACCTGAGGGAAACTTTACCATGACTTATGATTCAAAAGGTGTAATATTTAGTGGCCTAAAAATAAAAACAAACTTATCAGATATTATTTTTAATAAAAGATCAAGTACATATTTTGCCTTAAAGCTGTACTAGAATGAATTCACTGACTTATACATCAATAACAAGCCAAATAAGTAGTAAATATACAATTATTTTACACGTTTTGAAGGTCAGAATAGATTATTTATAGTTCATGGAGTATTCAGTAGACTTATTAAATACTAGCTGTGCCCGCGGCTCCGCCCGCGTGGAATTCGGTCTGTGTCAGTAAGCGGCTAATTCACCCCTAATTTCTCTCCCGCTACCCTGGAGGCGGAACTTGAAGTAAAGTTGACGGATGGATACGTTAGGTGACAGTAGTCCTGATAAAATATTTTACAATTACCACTAAATGAAACTACACTCAAAAATCAATACTTCTTTTTGGCCTTGTAAATTTTTTGGGCGTGATTTAAACGACATAGAGTAGTTAGTAGGTGTATATCGGACGGATCAGTACCACTCTTGTATTTATACGTTCAAGTCCACGGCAAATATCATCCAAATCGATCCTCCCGTCAAATCAGTCTAAGCATGAAAGGTAAGAACAGGCGCGGTTCCAGCGCGGTTGAAATTTAGGGAGGGGGGGGGGGCTCCAAATGCAGAAATGATTTTTTGAGGGGGTCAGTAATATAATAGTAATGATTTTTTCTATTTGAGGTGTACTTGGGAGGGGGGGGGGGGATCCATGACCCATGTAAATTTACAAATTTAACTGAATCTAGTGTAGTGGCTACCCCCCCCCCCCCCCCTTGTAGACGTTGAATTTGAATTACTAATCCTTAAGGGGTGATTTCTGGGATAACAATGCAAAAAAAAACCGGTCAAGAGCATGTCGGGCGATGCTCAGTGTAGAGTTTAGTAGTTGCCGCCCTGTTACAAAACGTCCGTTCAAAAGGTCGTTCCGGCGGTCGGGGAGGAGGACGTATTTTCATTACGTTACCGTAGGTAATCAATTTTCATACGTTTTTACCACACTCTCACAGACAATACACTGAAGTTACGTTACTGATTGGAATTCATGATATTGGTGTAGATCAAGATATTTATTCTTCAATGTAAGCACATTACAATGCACTAATGAACGTCGGAGAAAAAAAAACGTGAGTCGTGGAACACTCGGTTGGAACGAAGTTGTTATTTAATTTTATTTCATTTTTGACTGTTTCGTAATTTTTGTGGTTTTAATTTTATTTAACATTCTTGAATTTTTTTTTTTGAAATTTTTGAAATATTTGAACTTTTTGAATTTTTTGAAATTTTTGAAATTATTGAAATTATTGAAATTTTTGAAATTTTTGAAATTTTTGAAATTTTTGAAATTTTTGAAATTTTTGAAATTTTTGAAATTTTTGAAATTTTTAATATTTTTGAAAATTTTGAAATTTAAAAAAAATTAATACGGGAGTGTCGTCGAACGAAGTTGTTATTTAATTTTATTTCATTTTTACTGTCGCAATTTTTGTGGTTTTAATTTTTTTTGTCATTATTGGAATTTTTGAAATTTTCGACATTTTTGACAGTTTTTACTTTTAGGACTTTCTCGGTCACTTCTCACTTTCACTTTTCACTACACTTCACTTCACTTCACTTTATTCTATTGTATATTTTTTTTATTTCATTACATGTTTCTCAATCATATGGATGTCGCGTTTTCGTGACGTGACATTTTTTCGCCTACCGCCTACCGCGAACCGTCCGATAAGGAACTTCGTCCCTAAACTACCACCGGTTCTAACCCTACACCTCTGGCCCGAGAAGTATTATTTTATTTATTTTTATTTTATTTATTCAAATAAGTTACACAGCATTACAGTAATAAAACCAATGCACTGCGAACTACAAAAATATACAGAAAAATATTTATAACTAGTTTATTTAGGCGACGTAACTGCGTGGCTCCGTTGCGCCGTCTGATCTGGTGTAGGATTCGGTAGAGTGCCCCGGAACTGCCGAAACACAACACCCTTCGGCCAGAAGTCAGCATTCGCTATCGTGTCCTGCAACGGTCGCGGCACGCGCACCACAAACGAGCTGAAGTGCACGTAATGGCGGGACCGCAGCTGGTGCACCCTCAACGAGTAGCCAGTCTTCCGGCGGACGTACTCCACCACATCGTCGGCCACGGCGGAGTAATGCAAGCGCGACACGTAGAGCGCCTTACTCGGTGTCGCAATCCGAAGTCCAGAATTAGCCGGCTCGGCAGTGCCACACAGGGTCTTGCGGGGCGCCCTGCACGCCTTGCGCTTCCGTTCCACCAGTGTGAATCCCTCCTTATCCACATTGGTGCGGGAGGAGTTTTCCTTATCGGGAACCCGTACTACCCACGCCTTAGAAGGCGAGGAGGCCCGGTAAGCTGCGACTGGCTGACCGGCAACGTCAGCATAAGCACGCTGACGTGATTTAGAAACAGTAGGCGGCCGCACACGCGAGGGGCGCGCGGGCGGTGCAGCGGCGGGTGCGGCACATTTTACAGCGTCAGCAACACGCAAACTGACAGACTCCGCGTTTATAGTAGCGGGTCGGTCATCGCTCTTGAAATTTGATTCCGCCGACCGAGCGGCGATTATGGCCGAAAATAAACTGAACGGGACTTATTTTTTTCAAAACAGTAATACATTATTAGATCACAAAGATACAAAATAATGCGTAGTTCTTCAAGAAGACATCAAAACAGCTTGAGAGACAGATAATGTACCTATTGTTTAATTATAAAGAAAAATAAATCCTAATCTGACTGCTTCACAAAACGTTTGATATGTTTTCCTACCTAAACGGTGTCCTATAAATGTAAGATGATTTTGTAGTAGTTTCTTTCTCCGTCATCCTCGAACCTGCAATAACCCTTTGACATTAATGACATTTTCAAATATTTCTTAAGAGAGGGTAAAGGTAAATTTAAAGCATCGTCGGGTAACTTGTTATAAATATAAACACCTTGACCAAAAAATTACAAACTATTTCAATGCCTAATTTCATCTAAATACGTACAGCGGTCATTGGTTGTTTCTTTCCCATGTAAACTTCCACCCCTTTTGCATCCGCTTAAGGGATAATTTCTGAGATACACTATTTTATTTCCTTTTCCAGAGCTCAAATTATCTCTATACCAAATTTTATCTAAATCGATTCTGTGGTTAATAATTCTCTATACAAATTTCCAACTCCCTTTTCACCCCTTTACGGTTGATTTTCGGGGTGACAACTATCCTTTGTCCTTTCTCGAGACCCATACTATCTCTATACCAAATTTCATCTTTATCAGTTCAGCTTCAGCGGTAAAAAAATCCTCTTACCAGCTTTAACCCCCTTTTCATCCCCACAAGGGTTTATTTTCGGGATAAAAAATATTCTGTCGTTTCTCGGGACTCAAATTATCTCCATACTATTTTTTATTAAAAATTCTCCTTACAAACTTTCAACCCCCTTTTCACCCCCTCCAGGGTTGATTTTCGGGATGAAAACTATCCAATATCCTTTCCCGGGACTCAAACTCTCTCTATACAAAATTTCATCAAAATCCGTTCAGCCGTTTTCACGTGATGCGCGGTCAAATAAACAGACAAACAGATAAACAGATAAACAGACAAACAGACAAAAATTCTAAACATTGTTGGAACGTGTTCTGTTATCGATTCTAAGTATCCCCAGCCAACTTTTTTTCGATTATCTTCCATGTACAGACTTTCGACCCTCTTCAGCTTTATTATATGTATAGATAATAATAACAGGTAATTCACGTTTTCAACCGACTTCAAGATTTCGAAGGAGGAGGTTATCAATTCATTGGGATCTTGGTTTTTGCTTTTTTTTTCTGCATGTTCACCGATTATTCGAAGACGCCTGGACCGATTTGGAAAATTCATTTTGTTTGAAAGAGTATACTTCACAGTTGGTCCCATTGTAACCAGGTCAGTATCTGATCATGGGATCCCAGAGAAATCGAGGGAACTCTTCAACTATTATTGTCACACCTATAGTGATTTGAGTATTTTTACAGCAGCTCGAGCATTTGCTTATGAAAAGGTAGAGGCTAAGTGGAGTCGCTTCTTTTTTGTTTAAAATTATTTAAGTCGAATATTGCTCGACATGTTTCGCTCCATAACGAGGACCTTATTCATATATATATACATATATATATGTATTACTGTAAAACCATCAACATGCAAGGTAATCGTCTCCCTGTTTTAATATCTCAAGCATAATCATCCCGAAGGCTTCAGCATATTAATCTCATTCCCTCTATAAGAAAACGCCTTGAAATCTCCAATTTTCTTCCCGTCCTTATACAAGAACAGTTTAAAGCAAGTTTCACAGAAATAAGCCGGGTCGAAGGGGACGGTGGAGCAATTAGTGACTATCCATTTTGCCCCGAACTCGGCACAAGTTGTGCAGTAAACTGTTTGGTTTTGTGAGACCGCCGTGTGAGCTGGATACTGCTGGGTTGAGAGAGGGTCGTCTGGGTTGAGAAGGCGGATCTCGGAGAAGGTGAAGAGGTGTTCACAGTTGCCCTGATGTACATACACCTGGAAAGAGTTTGGTGTCATACTTTGAACAAACTAAGATGCTGACAGATTGGCATTACAACTGTTATTAGCAGAGCTCGGATTTTTCACGGCAAAACAAAACACTAGCGTAATTTAGCCAGTGCTTGAAATATTATTTTATCGACACCTATCGAGTCTTACTAGAGTATATGACAGGTATTGCCTCAGTACATTTTTTCTTTTTTTATTCGATGGTACACCTATCAGTGTGAATGTCAAAATTTAAAAACTAACAAACGTGCGAAAATTTCGAAAAACAGGAGACTTACTAGAGCTCAAAATCAATATTATTGACCAGTCTAAGGTGACCTACTGGGGGTTAGAAGGTTGTGCATTAATTACCGGACATCCTGTATAAGTAATAAAATAACTTTTCATTTTAGCTTTGCCATAGTCGAGCAACAAAGAGGTAGGTCTGCATGTACAACTTAGAACGAAGTAACTATACCACCTCATTTAAAATGATAGAAACGACTGCAAATTTCATCTCACATGACATATGACATTCACACTTTAACTGTCATTTCATTACGTATAAAACGTAAATTGCATCTAGGTATTATTTATTTCGCAACGCATTGAATCCGACGTGTTGGATATACGTATAATAACTTAATATTGCAAGGTATCAATTAATACAAAAATGAGTAATGTACAAGATCGGATCAAAACGTGGATTGAAAATCACCCTGAGTTAGTCTATAATGAAGTGACCTCCACTATATACTGCTCTATGTGCGATATGCATCTAAAACTGAAGAAATGCAATATTGAGAATCATGTGAAAAGCAACCGCCACAATTACCGTTCGGGGCAACCAAATAGGAAACATCAATTTTATTTCGATTTAATTATTTTTCATATTTCATGCAACATACCATGGGCAACAGTCAACAACAATAATTTTCGTCATTTTTTTAACAAGTATTTATGTTGCGACTGCTTTATGACTTTTTTACCGGACGAATCGACCCTGCGAAAAATTTATTTAAATCTCGTGTACAAAAAAACTATACAGGGTATAAGAGAGGTAAACAAAACCAATTATTTGTGGATATCTATAGACGAAACACCAGATTTCATGGGAAAATGTGTGACAAACGTGGTGATTCGGTCTTTGCAAAAAAATTGTTCTAAGCAATTTTATCTTTTGGGGTCGAAGGTTTTAGAGAAGGTAAATGGGGAAAGAATAGCAAACCTAATAATAAACCAATTAAAATTTTTGTTTCAAAATTCTTTCAATGACAACGTAAACAATTTGCTTTTACTTTGCACAGATAGTGCCGCATATATGCTTAAAGCCGGTCGTATTTTAAAAGCAACGTTTCCTCGTATGAAACACATTACGTGTTTAGCTCATGGTCTGCACCGGGTTGCCGAAGAAGTGCGAGATAATTTCAAAGGTGTGGATGGGTTGATATCGAATGTCAAAAAGATATTCCTAAAATCTCCAGAGCGTGTACGCCTTTTTAAGGCAAAATATCCGTCCATTCCCCTACCTCCCGAGCCAATTATCACCAGATGGGGAACTTGGATATCTGCTGCGGTATATTACGCTCAATACTATGAGCAAATACGTGATGTCGTCTCCATACTTGCTAATGACTCGGCAGCTATAAGAGCTGCAAAAAAATGTTTTCAAACACGCAAACTACGACCGGAGTTAAATTTCATTCGCGACAACTACGAAGTAATAGCCTCTTCAATAGAACAATTGCAATGTACGACTTTATCCATTGCGGAATCCTTCCTCATTCTGGATACTGTTCGTTGCTACGTAAACTGGAGTAAACTTTTACCAGTGATACGTAAATTTGAAGCCGTGCTCGAACGAAATCCTGATTACGAAATTTTAAGAGACATATCTGAAAATATTACCCGATCTGATAATGAATTCTATAAATTTGCTCCCTTGACGTCAACTGAAGTTGAACGTACATTTAGTGTACATAAATGGATTTATAGTGATAAACGCAACTGTTTACTCCCAGAGAATGTTGAAAAGATAATGATCATCTACTCCTATCACTATTACCCAAATAAAATGTCTTGTGCTGCTGTGTGTACTGACGTAGATTTTGAAGAAGAAATTGCGTCTGTTTCTAATATATAGTAACTTTATACAAATGTTTTTATTAGTTTTATTACATATTAATTTTATTTGGTGACTTTTATTTCTTCTAGTTCTGAATTATCGATATCGATAAAATAATATTTCAAGCACTGGCTAAATTACGCTAGTGTTTTGTTTTGCCGTGAAAAATCCGAGCTCTGGTTATTAGTGTAAGTATGCAAAATACTCAAATCAAATAAACTACGTGTAAGCATTTAGTCAAATAAAAGATAGATGTAGACTTACTCATTTATTGAATATTTTGCAGTGAAAGGAAATACATTCACGATGGATTTTAAAATACACGGATTCACGCTCGCGAGACCATTAATATTTTAAGGCTTTTTAATAAGATAGTATTCTATTTTGTATTGTGATGAGATTTATAAGTGTTTCATAACCCAAGGTTGGTACGACACACTTATTAAACTAAATTTAAACTAGATCTGTGTTCATTAGTTTCCGTTAACTAAGACACTTCTTAAACGTTAGAGCAACGAAATAAGATATAACAATGGTCGCTTAAAAGTATTGCTATTGTACGTAACAGCTACAAACCTCAGGATGTCCAAATAACACGATAAGAGCAGCAACCCTGACGATTGTCCACGTAAATCGTAAATCGATGAACGGTTCGACCGATTATAAACCGTATTGCAAAGACATACGGTCTACCGATAATGATTCAGATTGACATACCTCGGGATGACCCAGTCGCACGGTAAGGTTATGTAACTTCTTAGTATTTAAGCAGTTGAAAACAAAGCAAACTTTGCAGTTGATTGATATTGAAGAATTACATTGTTTATGAAGAGTTCTCATGATTATAAACCTTATTACAAAGAGATAAGGTCCACCAATTATCAAATTGATTTCCCAGTCGCACAGTAAGGTCGTTCAGCCTCGTGGAATGTAAGGCCCCGTGCCTCGAACTCGCCGAAGCCGCGCGATTTTGCCCAGGCGCGGAATCCAACGCTGCGATCGAAGCAGCTCTGACGATAGTCCACGTATAATACATTGTTGATGAAGAGTTCGACTGATTAACACCCTGTTGCAAAGAGATAAGGTCTACCAATGATCATTCAGATCTACATACCTCGGGATGTCCTAGTCGGACTGTAAGGTCATCCAGCCTGGTTGAATGCAGGTCCCGTGCCAAGGCCGCGCGATTTTGCCCAGGTGCAGAGCCCGGCGCTGCGATCGCAGCAGCCCTGACGGTTGTCCACGCAGAATACATTGTTGATGAAGTTTTCTTGATTATAAACCCTGTTGCAAAGATCTACCAACGACCATTCATAGCTGTTGACATACCTCAGGATGTCCTAGTCGAACTGTAAGGTCATCCAGCCTGGTGGAATGCAGGTCCCGTGCCTCGAACTCGCCAAGGCCGCGCGATTTCGCCCAGGCGCGGAGACCGGCGCTGCGGTCGGAGCAGCCCTGACGGTTGTCCACGTAGAACACGTTGTTGATGAAGAGGAAGCCGGATGGGAACAGCTCCTGCAACAGATGATGCAGGAAGTTCGGGACCTGTTAGTGTTGATTTTTTTTCTATAACAAGAGTGAAATGGATCAGTGAGGGTGAGGTATTCATGTCGTCGTTAATTGAAAAGTTAGGGAAGTCTTCCTAAGATCATTTATGGTTGACTGCTAGAGAATGCATTGAGGCATTAAGTCCGCCGTAGTACTTATTTTTATTGTGCACTAAACTTTAAATAAATAAAATCATTTTTGCGTAGCATAATGCGATCTGGTAGCTGCCCTAACTGACCCATTTGTAAAATCTATCCTGTATACACAAAATCATGCCCTCCGTATTTCGGAAATGCACTAGAGCCATCTATCGCACGATTAACACTACAGATCTCAGTTCTGAACCTTTTATTCGGCAATTTGACTTTGTCAAAATAATTCTTCTACCATTCAATAGCGCGCTGCAGCACTGTAAATATAGCCTGAATCTTCGAGAAACCTTATTGTATGAACATTTTGTATTATTTGATCTACGGCTTGGTTCCTGGTGGCATACATCAGTAACTGAACACTGAGCGGCTGTTTACATGGTGACATACACCACTAACCTTAGCGGAGGCCTGCGGCAGGTCTTGTGGCGCGGCGGACGCGTCGACGCGCATGCCGACGTCGTTGGCGCACACCACGCGGTCGCGCAGCGCCGACAGCCGCTGCCGCCCCGCCAGCACCAGCGAGCGGCTGAACACTGAGTGCCGGCTGCTTACCTGGTGACATACAATTTTTTTTTTACTATAGTCAACAGTTTTCATCCGTCACTAAAGCCACATTACAGTCAAGCATGCATCGGGCGTGTATATGACAAAGAAGAAGACTATAATTTAGCCAAAGTTCTAGTGTCTAATCGGAGATCACCGTCTGTCATGTTTTTTTTTCAACCGACTTCAAGATTTCGAAGGAGCTTCTCAATTCGTCGGGTTGTTTGTTTTTGTTATTTTTTTTAATATATGTTCACCGATTATTCGAAGACGGCTGGCCCGATTTGGAAAACTATTTTTGTGTTTGAAAGAGTATACTTCACAGTTGGTCCCATTGTCACCAGTTCAGGATATGATGATTGGATCCTGGAGAAATCAAGGGAACTCTTCAAATATTATAGGCACACCTATAGTTTTTTCAATATTTTTTTCAGTAGCTCGGCCATTTATTCTTGGAAAGGTGGGTGGGGTGGTGGTTTAAAATTATTCATGCTCCATAGACTTTGTTGGTTAAAATCATGTATGTAAGTTAAATTTCAATCACTTCTCGTCTGATTGAGGTATTCTTGAAATGTTGATTAGTTTGGTGTACTACTCTAAAATTTTGAGAATATTTAAAATGGATGTGATGCTGTAGTCAAAAGATGATCTTAGGAACTCCTTGAGGAAATAAATAAGAATGCAAACATGTCAAGTTAGGTCTATTTAGACAAATCTCGAGAAGCAATTGACAGACGTGTGAATGACAGGAAGTACAGTCAACAATAAAAACCTGCAATAGTATCTTCCTCAATGAACGCCACAAACATATCTGACACAATCTTAATTGTAGGACCATATGAGTAAGAGTGTGTCACATATTTTTGTGTACCAAAAAATCTACCATTACCATCACCACTTCTATTAACTTACATGCAGTCTACTTACATGTCTCTCCTTGATATTATAAGGAAAAGGCCTATATATCCTCACAATGTAAATTATATCCCTGCCGGGTTCTAGGTCCGGTTCTGGCACATTGTCGCCATCTTCAGTCTGAAACATTAAACGAAAATTTAAAGAAGTCCTACATATTATTGTGCTGACTACAATATTATTTAGAATTCAGGGTTCGAAATGATTAAGTTAATTATGATCTCTGATATTTATCGCGATAATTATCTCTGGTATGAATATTTTTTTTCTATTATAGTTGAACTACTAATACTGAAATTCACACGCGATATTAGTTTTTGTACACTGCGCCTTTACGCATTTGTTGGGGTTATTACAGAAATACAGAGTTTATTGGTAAAAAATGTAAAAACACATTTTACACGTCATTAAAATTACATACAATAAGTAAGTACGCCATAAATTACACTTATTATCATTATACATGTTAAATTACAAACAACAACAAATTTGTAGGTAGCTACGTAGTAGGTAGAACCTGTTATCGAACACTGCTGGGTCGATGATATTATCAAATTGATAATTATCAGACATAAAAATCACTATATATCATGATAACTATGATTGATAATTATCCTTTCAAACCCTGTTAGAATTTCTAAAGTGGGCTACAAATTCTGTGACTGGACTGTGCTTAGAAATGCTGCCATGTTCCAAGTGGCCATTAACATAATATGACCAGGGCCGGATTAACCAATACCAGGGCCCCTAGGCAATGCAATTCATGGGCCCCTTTACAACAAAATAATGGTGTAAATTTTTTTAATACCACGACAGTGGCAAACAGGCATACGGCCTGCTGGTAAGCATTTACCGTAGCCTATGGACGCCTACAACTCCAGAGGATTCACATGCACTAAAACTTAACTTTTATATTAACTCTGGTTATCTCTTTTCTCTTTTGATTTCTTTTACTCTTAAAATGCATTTTTCTTGGAAAAAAGTGATCATAATTTAACAATAATTTTACCCTTGCTTTGCTTTTAACGGCCTCCTAGCCCAGTCGGTAGTGACCCTGCCTACGAAGCAGAAGGTCCCGGGTTCGAATCCTGGTCAGGGCATTTGTTTGTGTGTTTATCACAGATATTTGTTCCTGAGTTGTGGATGTTTTCTATGTATTTAAGTATTTATCCATATTTATCTATTATATATATCGTCGTCTAGTACCCATAACACAAGCCTTATTGAGCTTACTGTGGGCCTAGGTCGATTTGTGTAAGATTGTCCTATAATATTTATTTATTATTTATTATTTACCCTTGCCGATATTTATTTTGTTTTATTAATATTACCTACTGTAGGATACATTTTCTATTTCCACTGTTCACCCGCAGAGCCCTTAGCCGACATTTGCATATACAATTTTCCCAATTTCATTTTCACTTACAGATTTTAATCGCGCGCGCGCGCGTGTACGCGGGCGGGGCCCCTGGCCGATACGGGGCCCCTAGTTGCCTACTCTGCCTAAAGGCTAATCCAGCTCTGAATATGACGTCTGGCAAGAATGTAAGAGGAACTCATGAAAGTCCAACCTCGGGCACTGGAGGCCTTGGTTACTATTTTTACTGTAACATTTATTTTAAAATAGCACAAATCACATTATAAATAAATAGTAATGTTGACTTGTGTTTTGTTGACATGACATGTGATTTCTTTGATCCAGCACCAATCACAAGTTTCGGTTGGATCCAATGGTTGACTGGGAGAGAATGTCTTAAGCCTTAAGGCATCATGTCACTTTTTAGGGTTCCGTAGCCAAATGGCAAAAAACGGAACCCTTAAGACCCATTTACACATTGATTAGTGTTAAGTGCGAGTTCATACATTTGTTACTAAACACAAGTAAAAAATGTATGGACTCGCACTTAACACTAATCAATGTGTAAATGGGCCTTTATGGATTCGTCATGTCTGTCTGTCTGTCTGTCTGTCCGTCCGTATGTCACAGCCATGTTACACGGAAACTATACGACGTATCTGAATAAAATTTACACAGAAGGTGTAATTTGTATGCCGCTACTTAGTTATGTAGTTAAATTTGAAAAAAAAAATATTTTTAGGGGGGCGCTCCATACATGTAACTAAATTTCAAAAAAGTTTTTTTTACCAAATATCAACATAAGACACATCAATCGATAGGTCTTTAAAAATAACATTAAGGTTTCTTTGACAATTTTGTGACTTAACGAATATTTTCTGAAATAATCGCTTCGAAAGTCAGAAAAATTGTGCCCCCCCCCTGTAACTTTTGTACCGTAAGTCCAAAAAATAAGAAAAAAATTGAGGAGATTTCGCCTTATCATATACTTTCTACGAAAATTGTTTGAACATTATCGGTTCAGCCATTTTTGAGTTATCTCCAAAAAACTTCTTCCATAGGCATCAGAAAAGACCTTTTGGTATTAGTTTGGTTCTTATTCCATTGAAGGTACGGAACCCTCCTATTCGTGGTTCGACACGCACTTGGCCGGCTTTTATTTGTGCAATAAAGTTTAAATAAATAAACCCCCAACACTATCAAAGCCCATACCTGTGCAAGTGGCATGAGCCGTGTCCCTCTATACTTCAGCTTCTTCTGGTAATTCACGTTGGAATCACTAGCCACCCGCAACCGCTGCTTCCTTACAGTGTACAGGTTGCTGTGCTGCTCATTGTACTCCCTGTTCTCTTCCTCAGAGTACACTGATAGTGTTGGCACTGAGGTTGGCATTCGGAGCTCTCCGCCAGATGCCAGTAAGTCAGGACTGAAATTTTCACATTATTAATATTTTAAAACTTTAGAATCAGTGTAAGTAACACACACAGGTAGGGGTTGCAATCCGAATATTTCGAATAGTAATTTGTATGGAAATTATTCGAAATATTCATATTATCTGGATAATTGCAACCCTTAGTAACAGGTAATAGTATTCTGAAATTTAATTCTTAGTGACTTTAGTATCATGTTAAATTATATTATTTAAATTTGTCTCCTGAATTCAACTACAGAAACAATTTCCCGTCCAGCTCCAGTTTACCGCCCACTTGATTAAACTGCTGCAAATAAATGGGAAAAACTTTTTAAGATCAACATAGTTTATATTTATAGTATATTCTTTAGTGGATTTTTTACTTTTAAGCTTTTATTTTGGGAAAAACTTGAAGATAAACATATAAATAAGTATGGACGGAAAACTGACAAGAGTGGACGAAAACTAGCACAATCACCTACCTGCTCAGTAAAATTTGACAGGCTTATACACATCTTGCTTTAAAAAATACTTTTATAAGCATAAATTACCTGCAATCATTAGCCAGATTTTCAAACTGTACATCATTCAGATCACAACCAACAAACTCCCTTATTTTTCTTGAGTAAAACTTCTCAATATCTTCTTTAGGCGCAGGCCTACCAAAAATTGGGAGAACATTGAATATTTCTGGAAGATTTTTTGCTATAATTGGTGGGGTCACTAGTTTCCCCTTCACATTGTATATTTTAGGCCCGTCGTCTGGACCATAGAGATCAACTTTTTTTCGTTTAGCAGGATCATAGTCGTACGAATCGTGTATCGTTGGAATTTGGTTGAAGGAATCACATTTTTCTCTAAAGTTTCCTGTCCTTGGGGGTAGATGTTCTAGGTGATTAAATTTGGAATGACTTGACTTCACTAATGAAGGAACTGAGTCATTTAATTTCGCACTCTGTAAGCTTTGTTCAGATTTTACATCCTCGTTTTGCCTTACATCTTTGCCACCGAAAAAAATGCTGTTTTCAAAGGTTTGACTGCAAAAAACTTGGTCATTATATTGGCTGACGAGCTGTTCCTGTTGCGAGGTTATTGGAAAACTAGCTTCCTTATTATCTTTCACATTTTCAGAGACCGGATTATGACTTATCGTTGAGGTTTGGAAATCGGCAACTGATGACTCCATAATAAATTATATATTTGTGTCGTCTAGCCTAGTTAACGTGATTTTATTCTTGCACTTCAAATCAGGTGCAGTTTATGCATCGAAAAGAAACTGAAAATAATTAGTTAGCTAAACAAAATAACAACGCTTAACCGCTTGATTTTCTGACATTGACAGTCTGATCCGACACTGTAATTTTTTTTTACATAGCAAGCACAGATATGACAAATTTCATTACCAGTAGAAAAAACAAGAAAAAAAACTCTGATAGCACCAACATAACAAATTAAAAATATAAGAAAAATACATTTCAGAATTGTCATTTCGTTTATTTTTACATCATTGTCGATTTGTCAGTTTTATGTCAAACAAAACTCAAAACAAATCTGTGCTTTTTTAATAATTCAACTCGTAATTAAGTTTATGGAATTACCTCAAAATGCTTACTTTGTGGAATTTGTTTGAAGCCTCATTACTTTGCCTCAACGCAGTTTGTGTACTTCACGAAGAAAGATTTATGCAGAAAAGTAAGCATAACCTCTTCCCTTAATTTTGCAGCTGCTATTCAATTCAATGTGTAATGTTGTTCTAAATTGCATGTTTGTATTACAGTGGGATGGGGAGCTCAAAGTCAAAGCCAAGGATTCGAAGATCAGTCAACAGTAAAATACCAGATCTTAAACTTAGTTAGGTCCATAAGAACAGTAACAAGAAGTAAGTATTAAACTAAGTTGAGATGTAGATAAACAAATCGAATTCTATTATAATGAATTGGTATTAATTGACGACCTATTAATAAAAACTGTCCTTTGCTTTCTCCTTGACAGCAGAGGACAGGCATGCGTGGAAATCGCTCCACTGAGAAGAGCCCAGATCTTAAATATATGATGATGAAACATAAATAATAGTTTTCTATGATTTTTACTTTTAAGTTAACAAGGTTTGAGGTATACTCACTATTTTGTTTTTGTTCCAGTTCCGCTGATTCTACTTAACATTCTCACAATAATATTCAAATTACTGCTGGGATAGTACTTTAATAGAAGATAGTACTGACATTGAAAATAAATGCTGCTGTTTCAGTATCATGCCAGTGTTCGTCATGAAATAAATATATAATGGGATAATTACACAAATCTACCATAATATCATGATCATTAATCACTAACACAAATCAACATAGTTTAGGATAACTGAGAACTTAAAATTAACAAAACAAAATGACAAACAAAAGGAGGGAGGTTTATGTGAAGTATGGTGCAGTACAGATTGTCACTGATAAGAGTGACAATGTTTGACTAACATGCCATAGATCTCTAACAAACATACATTCATTGCTTAGTGCCCAACTTAGATAGTCTGACTCTAGTATTCCCATTAGAATGGATAACTGAAGCCTGTCTCTTTCGTAGAGATGTGCCTGTCTTGAGGACATTCTCAGTTGTTTGTGGGAAACATTCTCACTAGAATACTTCACATAATAAACAGAGCATGTTCCTGAAAACAATACAACTCTACTCTATCGGCATTTTTTTCAAATATTCGATGAATTGTTTTTTATTATCATAAACCTTTAGTGACATGACTATCTAACTTGATCCCATTTTGATCTTGATTTTGTTATTACTCTATTTTATATGTTATCATTATCATCATGTGGTCTGTGATATTCAATTGGGTACACCAAACACGGGATCCTGGTATTTCCCAAGAAAACCCCAGATTAAAAACCCTAGTATCAGTCGATGAAAAACACTAGCATGGTACCTCTTATGAATGAAAGTGAATTGTTTGTAATCATAAGAACAAATTTAATATTATACCATTGGTTTTTTATTTCCATTTTTTTTAGTTTTCCTATAGTTTTTAAACCAGGTAATAAGTTAAATTAATAACTAATACTCAATAGATATATATAAACTAGTTACAGAGGCAACACAAAAACCTTTACCAAGAAAGCTGGGCTTTCGTCTTCGAGCAACACGGGCTTCCGATGGGTTTTGTGGTAGCTACAGTATTTGAGTTGAGGTGTTCCAAAATATCTTAGAACAACTTTATTGTTGAGAGAATGAGAGTGCTTGAGGTAGGGAATGCATCCGGTTTTTATTTTATATGAAAAATAACTGGTTGAAAACCGGTTTTTCTCATACAAAATGAAAATCGGTTGCTTTCCCTAGTTTAAAGCAATGATATTTACTATGGATGAGTTATACTCTAACAAAATGAGCAGAAAAAATACTTCCAGAGTTATTTCATAACCTAGCAACGATTCTGTTACGTTTATCCTTGTAATTCCGAAAATCAATCAAATATCGCTCGTATCCCATTGTAATAAGAGTCAACTTCGGAATTCCGCCACTTATCCTATCGGAATTATCCCAATTCACCTAAAGGTTTTTTGTCCACAAGGCAAGCATTACTTACTGTAATCATCTGCACTTTCTACAAAACTGTACCTATGTAGAAAAAAATTCCATAACAAATTACTAGATAACTAAAGCCTGACCAGAAATATATATTATTGTCAAGAGGGCGCTATTATTCTCATTTATATGGCAACAGTCATAGAGCGTAGTAATAGTCTATGGTATAGTGACATCTTGATTTGTTTACCTGTCAGCTCTGGTGATAATTTGAAAATGTTTCACGGTGAAAAAGTTTCATTTCCCGAGGGTGTTATTTACAGCAGTTTATTATATACACTATTTACAATGTTTCGCTCTTGAATATGGATAATTTTGGAATTTTTTTGTGGTTTATAATTTCATATTCAACACTTTATTATTATTCAAGTAAAAAGCCTCAATGACACTTGACAACAGTGACAGCCTATCACATGCACTCACAAATGCATATCATTTTGTGATTAATATGATTGCCAGTGTAAGAAATTAGTTCCAATGAAATTCCGCAACATGGCGCATAATCATATATTTCTGGTCAGGCTTTAACATTAAATGAATTCCAGATTTTTCTGTTCATTTATTTAAAACTGTAATTGCTTTTTTTTTACTGAGCTCTCTGACTGGGTTACCATATTATAATATAATATATTGACATTGACAGTTCAATGTCGGCCGTATTACAATGTTGCTAGCATCAGAAGCATATCTTAGAAATGCAGAGAAAATGTATCATTGAATGATATTCTTTGGAAGAGTTCCCAATATGTAAAATTTATAGTCTGGCCAACCAACGAACGCAGCAGCAATGTAAAGCGAACGAAAGTATGACAACACTAAGAATCAGTGAAAAAAGCAGCAATGATCATCAAATGTTATGTTTATAATTTTAGTTGGTATTTCCGCCCCTTTCATTAGGTGACATTTACGGTGTGTAAAAAGGAGACGGATATATTTCGTCATCAACTGCAACAGATAATCTGGTTGAGGCAATTGACATATGGCTTAAAAATGAATTTAAATTTAATTGGGAACGTTGCAGGAGTTCTATCTCACTCGCGCTTAAGATGAGAGAGTGAAATGCACTAGAAACAAATTCAATGTGAATTGAAATGTTCGTCATGAAATACGGTGTCTCATCACAAAGGGTTGCCACATGTACGTATTTTGAATTTGCCGCGCGTTTCTACTGACAGTAATGGTTTGCCAGACTATATATAAGGTGCTAACAAATTAACTACAAATATTTTAAGAGAAGTTAACTTAAACCGAAACCACTAATTTTAAACAGAAATTACAAAGCTTTTTATGTGATTTTATTGTTTTAATTTTCCGATCAAAATAAATAAATTAAAGTTCTGTCCAAACATAATCAGCCTGTGCAATTCACTGACAAGGTGTATAACACTTTCTGTCAAGTTATATTTGTCATAGATTTCATAAAGATTTCTTGTTCGACTAGTCACGCGTTATGACGCCCTGTAAAAATATGGTTGCCTTTTTTTAACAAATGCCATTTATTACAAGAGCGAGGAACAAGAAGTGATAGTGCGTGACTTACGGCGTCAAAGAGAATCGGCACACGGGGTCTATCGCATGTCTATCTAGTCTGAGACAACATCACATAGGATGACATTGACATTTATTTAGGCAAGTGGCTAGTCAAGTTATAGAGTTAAGATAGTCAAGGAGGTCCTATTTGTGATTATTGTTTATTTCATGAATAGGGTGTTTTTACGTAACCAAGTTGTTTTATAGACATAAGACATTATTTTACCTTATACCTATAGACATAAGACACTGACAATCAATCAACAAATAAAATGAGAGGAAAGTTTAACACTACGATCGTGTGTGTGTGTGTGTGTGTGTGTGTGTGTGTGTGTGTGTGTGTGTGTGTGTGTGTGTGTGTGTGTGTGTGTGTGTGTGTGTGTGTGTGTGTGTGTGATCCTGTGAATTAGTATGGCATAGTAACGCCGGAGAAAAACTAGTTTTATGAAATAGCTGCATGTATAACTCTGACACTCTGACACTCAATTGACCTTGTTTGACTGACTGTTATAGGTTTATGATTAAAAGACGTGGAAAATACTCAATGACTCTGTTTAATACATTAATATATATAACTGCTATGAACCACTCATATTCATAGCGGTGAAGCTTCTCAAAACAAAAACCAAACGCCTACAAACTTAAGACCTCAGGTCATAGACAATACTCAATATTTTATTGTCACAACATCACCCTTCAATAAAATATTTTTTGACTCTAGTAACACTAACAGTAAATGTCTATGACACCTATGACATTCAAACATCAAACTAAAAATTAATAACATCTGCAAATTATTTGCAATTTAACACATTGAGCAGTAACTAAACATTCTACATAACTTAACCAACACTTCAACTTTGCAATTTAACACATTGAGCAGCAACTAAACATTCTACATAACGTAACCAACAAACACTTCAACATCTTTTAACATTTATGAACACCTAAAACATTTTACATAATCAAACACTATGCAACTAGACATCTTTAGGTATCTGAGCATTAAATAATAATTGCCTAAACTTTCTGAACAGAACCCCACCTAAGGCTTTTGTAAATATGTCAGCAATTTGCTCAGTGGTGCTAATGTATTTTAACATCACAATACCATTAGATATATTTTCCTTAACAAAGCTTTGTTTAATATCCAAGTGTTTTACTCTAGTTAACCACCTTGTCATATGAGCCATCTTTATTGCTGACTGATCTTCATACAGTACAATCGGTCCTACAGGAACATTAAACACAGCTAATATATCTTTTAGCCAACAAGCCTCACTGGTTGCGTGACTCAAAGCACAAAATTCCGCTTCAGTCGAAGAGAGACTAACAGATTGCTGTTTCTTTGTAAACCACATAACAGTACAACCCCACACTCCCCACAGTTTGAAACAACAGCCTGTAGTTGATCTTCGATCATCACTTCCTCCCCAATCACTGTCAACATACCCCACTACATCTCCACTACGTTCATACTTCAAGCAAAGTTCTCTTGTGCCAGACAAATGTCTTAGTATGTTACACAGTAACTTATACAATAACACTGATGCGCAACTTTGATATCTGCTTAGTATAGCTACAACTGCAGAAATATCTGGCCTTGTGCCAGCGGCTAAATAAGCCAAGCTTCCAATCAAAGTTCTGCATTTGCTTTCCACACAAACACTTTCAGAAGACTCTCTTTTAAGTACACTAAAATCAAAACTTTTATCAATAGGTAAAGACAGAGGCTTACAATCACTCATTCCATAGTTTGATAACACTTTATTTAAGTATTCTTTCTGAGACAAAGTAGTACACTGTTTCTCAAGGTCCTGACACACTTCAAACCCTAAATACTTCCTGATCTTACCCATATCTTTCATTTTAAAAGATTTGCTTAACATGTTTCTAAGATTATCAGTTTCATTTTGACAGCTACTAAAGAAAAGGATATCATCTACATACACCAATAACCATGTTCTAGACTTTTCATTACACTTTGAAAACAATCAATAATCTTTTTCAGACTGTATAAAACCTTTAGACTTTATAAGATTACTAAATGTTTCATTCCAATATCTGGGTGCTCCTTTGAGCCCATACAAAGATTTATTCAGTTTACCAAACCTTGCATTACAACCTTCAGGCAACTTTAAGTACAACTCCTCATCCAAGTTAGCGTTAAGAAATGCTCCACATACATCCATCTGATTGATTTGTAAGTTCATTTTTGTAGCAACTGAAACAAATATACGGAAGGTATTAAGCCTAGCTACAGGGGCATATACGTTATAGTCATCATTACAATCCTGCTCAAAACCTCTTGCTACTAACCTGGCCTTAAAAGTACCATCATCTTTCTTCTTAAATACCCATTTAGAACTTACAGTACTTGCAGACTCTGGTATACTTTGGACCTCAGTCCACGTATTATAATCTTTCATTTGTGCAAGCTCTGCTTTGATAGCTACTTCCCACTTGTCCTTATCCTTTGACCTCATGACTTCACTGTAAGTCTTCGGCTCACTCTCTTGTTCAACTACCAAAGCCATATCGTCAAACCTCTGAGGCTTTTTCACATGCCTGCCTGACCTGGTAAATTGATTTATCTGTACATTTTCTTCAGGTACTTGATGCTGTACTATGTCGGCTTGATTGTCAGGTTCGGGCATGACAGCCTCATCTGCAGTCTGGTATTCAGACGAAGTGCGGACAGATGGCACCAACTCTTCTGCTTCTTCATTATCATCAAGTTCTTCTCTATTTTGCATTTCTGACACATGTTGTATGTCTGGTTGACAGGTACTTTGATCAGTCCAATGATCTTTAGCATCTTTATCCAAATGAATTACCACTTCTTCCTCTTCCCTTTCTATATTTATGGCAGGAACACAGGCTTTGTCTGATAGGCTAACCACATCTCTCCGTATGTCAACAAACTTTTCTTCAGGGTAATAAATTCTGTATCCTTTTGAGCTCTCATAGCCCACAAATATACCTTTTTTTCCTTTTGGGTCCCATTTCAGCCTCTTCTGTTTCGGGATATGAACTACCACCTCACTGCCAAATATCATCTTCAAGCTTCTCACATCAAACTCTTTACCTTCCCACAACTCATAAGGCGTTTTTCCTTCCACCCGACTTTTACCAGTCCGGTTCATAACATAGACTGCCATATTGATTGCTTCTGCCCAAAGTTCCTTACCGAAGTCACTAATCATTGAACGTGCTGCCTCTACCAGAGTTCTCATCTCGCGTTCAGCTCGGGAGTTTTGTTCGGGTGTGTAAGGAACCGTGGTTTGATGTATGATACCTTTGGCTTCAAACAGGTCCTTCACTTCTCGATTAAGAAACTCTTTACCATTGCCTGACTTAAATATTTTCAATTTCTTGGAGGTGAATCTTTCAGAGGCTAGAATGTAATGTTTGATTTTCTCTGGTACTTCTGATTTATGTTTTAAAAAGTACACCACACATTGATAAATCATCTTTTAAGAGAAGAAAATATCTAGCCCCTCCCACAGATGCCACCTCCATTGGTCCCGCAACATCGGCATGTACCACCCCCAGTACATCACTAGCTATATTCGCGTTTGTTGTATAGGGTAACCTACTTATTTTGTTCAGCACACAGTTCTCACACTTCTTGTCACTGTCCACAAACTTTATATTGTTTTTGTTTAGAATGTCTTTGACATACACTTTGTTCTGATGACACATTCTTTCATGCCATACATCCAGAGAACATATAAATGCACCTATGTTCTCATCTTCATGTTTTACGTTTAGCAAGTAGTAGTTTCCCGCACGGTTACCCACTGCACGCACGTAGTCGTCTTTTGTAATTATACACTCTTCCTTCGTAAAAGTCACAATATAACCTTTATCAGCTATTTTCTTCATAGAAAACAAATTCCACTTCATTTCCGGTACATAAAGAACATCACTGACTGTTGATTTGACATATTCCTTCCCATTGTAGACCTCCATATCCAAATCACCAACCCCCTCAACAGGTAAAGGCCGACCATCACCAACAACGATAAAACGGTTTGAGTTTGGCGTAGATTTGTAGTTTGACAGTTCTGACATTTCACGCACTATATGTTCACTCGTACCGCTGTCAATCACAAAATCGCGTTCACTGAATGATAGTTCAGTTTGTTCACTCCCAGACATCAGAGCTGTCACAATGAACGCATTGTTTGAAGAACCCGCTTTCGTTTTGTTATAAAATTTCGATGATCGTTTTAGCTTGGGGCAATCTGCTTTTAAATGTCCAACGCCAAAACAAACAAAACATTTTCTATTTTCAGTTGTGTTTCTACACTCTTTAGCGTAATTTCCACTAACTCCACAGCGATAACAACCTTTATTAGACACCGCAAAATTCTGCTTCATATTTTTATTTCTGAAGCTTGTAAACAACGCCGCATTTTCTATCTCCGTCCCTTCTCTTGCTTTTACTCTTTCTTCCTCCACCAATAGACGTACTACCAAATATTCATAGGTTTGCCTGCTTGCCTCAACCGATTCCCAAGCAGAAATGAAATGAGAATATTTTTCAGGTAGAGACATCAACACCTTAGTCATTAGAAATTTCTCTGAAATGACTTCTCCGGCTTGCTCCAACTGACATTTTAGCTCTTGAAGCTTTGACAGAAATACTGATAAGTCGCCACCTTCATATTTGAACTGCAGAAATTGCTGCTGCAGCATCAAAGTGTTTGTAGCAGACTTCGGCTTAAGCTTCCTCCATATTTGTTCTGCTGTTTCACAAGTTAAAACGTGTACCAGAACCGCCTCGCCGAGTCTGGATACGATTGTCGACTGGGCCTTAGCATCATTCTTCTTCCAAGCCACTTTATTAGTATCTGTCAACTTTTCTTCCCCGTTGACCATCTTAAACAGATCAGCTCCTTTAAGAGCTACTGTAACTTGGAACTTCCAAGAGCTCCAATTCTTCGCCCCCTCCAGCTTTGTAGCTGTGGCTACGGAATGCGAACACGCTTCCATCCTGCGCTCTAATAACACTGCTTGTCTGTTGTCACGCACACCCTTGCACGACCTCCCCAGACCTCCGCGACGCAGCACCGAGTCCCTCTCTCCTCGACTCTTTATTTCGCACTCCTCCAAGCTTCCACTTAAACCAGAATCACGAGTAGTGAGAGTCCATAACCTGTTATAGGTTTATGATTAAAAGACGTGGAAAATACTCAATGACTCTGTTTAATACATTAATATATATAACTGCTATGAACCACTCATATTCATAGCGGTGAAGCTTCTCAAAACAAAAACCAAACGCCTACAAACTAAAGACCTCAGGTCATAGACAATACTCAATATTTTATTGTCACAACACTGACAAACAGTAAAACAAGGTGAATTGTATTTGGCTAAATAGTTATTCCTGTTGCATCCCTTTCCCTAAAATCGGTAAAAAAAACTGACCCGCCACATTTTCTCAAATATATGACCCTATGCTACGAGTATGTGAACCCGAATAATTTTAACAGTGTATTCACCATAGACATATAAAATAGGAAGATGTGGTCCCACGAAGATAGAACTGTGATTGTTGTCGTAAAATTTAGTAATTTAAGAGAACAGATATAGTTTCAGATTGATATATAGACAATAGATACAAATAAAGATGGGATGGTGGTGTATTCCTGAAGTCATAAGGAGTAATATATGGTATATAAAATTAGAGCAAGTCACCAAAAAAAAATTATGCTTTTAAAAATTGTTTTTGTACATAAAAAGTAAATGTTATTGGTAAAACTATAGCTTAAAAATCAACCGGTTAGAAATTATAATGCTGTAGATTAACAACGCCATAGGGAAGGTTTTTGCTTAAGAAAAGCTTTTTGACTGCATACTAGTTAAAAACCAGGATCTTCTGTCTCTTTCTCTCTTTGTAACATGTGTCTCTTTCTCTTATTGTTTATGTCTGGAACAGCGCCCTCTACAAAAAGTTATAACCGGCCATCCCCGATCATATTCCTGTCAGACAGACAGTATTTAAAAATCTGTAGGTAGCGTCAAAACATCTCATATAACTTTGGTATTTTTAAATTCAAAGATGTGGCAACACTGACAAAATGGCAGTAATGGTCGACCATCGCCGTCGCGGTGCAGCTGTTCGATAAGAAAGAAGTCGTTCGGAGTGTTTTGAAATAAACTACGCATTTTGGTTGCTCGCATTAATTTACCACGTGAAACAGTGATTTTTCAATGATTATAACGAAAAGGAAGTGTTGTTTTTGAAGTGGTAGTTTAATTATCTGAGGATTTTGCGTCGCTCAGAGGCAAAGCAAAATGGATTTCAAAACAGCCGTTTTTAACGCTGCGAGAGATGGGAATCTAACGCGATTGAAAGTAAGTATTAAACACTAAGTATATAATTATATGTCTCTTTAATAATACTTACGTATTGGTTATAGTATCGATACTATGAAAAATATATCCCGCATACTTACGTAAATAGTTTTCATGCCAAATGAGCTAACCGAGTAAAGTAACTGTCGAAATTGTGCACAGTTACCTGGATTCCGCTTGATATTTACGAAATTGGGGTGCCAATTGTTTTAACGTTTCAGTAGATATGTGGTTCACGTAGCTATTTTTGGTCTGAATTGATTTTTATATTCGCCACGTGCTATGTATTCTCATTTGCAATCGTTTTGTGCGAGTTGCTCACGTTTCGTTCTGTTTTTATTGTGTTATTTTTTCTATACTAAAAGTTCTAAAAGGTCAATATTTTAAATATAGACGTCTCCGCCTTTTGTATACTACACTAATAACATTTTACAGAATTGTGTCCTAGACTGGTTTAACTAAACAAACAAAACAGTACCTCTGACAAAATTCGCCATATGATTTAGTATAGTAATACTCTCTTAAATAATCAATTTAATTAGAACTGTAATTATACATAATAATGAACCCCACACTATTATGACTAATGTGTTGTTCTCCTAAATCTTGTAAAGATCCCTTTTTATAAAAAAATATTGGTTCTAATCTTGAATTAGTTATTAATGCACAAAATCAATGAGCCAAATAAAGTTATTTTGTTATTTTCTATCCATTAATTTTTCATTTTCATCCAACATACAGACTCAAGTAGAACAAGTTTTTATAAAAAAACAAATGTATATAATATGGTGTTATTGCATTTTGCACCAATATTAATATTATGTTGCCAAATTTCATTCAACTAAAAAGATTTAAATCTTTTAATTTTTGGTACAAAGATTTTTTTTTACTGTAATTTGTTAAAAATTTTGCCTTTAAACAATATAATCAGTGGATTTAAATTCTAGGTGTTGGTGTTATGGTGTAAAGTCAGATTTTGGTTTTGTCCGACATTATTACAATATTTAATTGATATTCAAGAATGTAAGTTGATACAGACTAACAATAAATGATAGAGACAACCAAGACAGATAAGAAAGTTAAAGATACTCTTGTATCAAAAAGTTATTTTAAAAAAAATGTGTCATGATAAAATCGTATCACAGTTGCCACCTAAGTGTCACTTGTCTGATATAGGCAAGGTCTGGACCTAATTAAAAGCAATTTCATGTGTCTGTCCATGAAAAAAGGTCCCGCTTTTTCTATATGGAGTTATTACTTCCTAAAATAACACAATAATATATCTATTAGTAGACAAAGTGGGTCCTTCCACTACACTTGTACACATATAGTCAGAACCCCAAGATATGCTAATGAGTATTATGAGGAGATATATACTTAGTAGGGAACGTAAACCACTTGTTTTTAGAATGGACTATAAACAGGTTTAAAACCTGTTATTTTTATACTAAAAATAATCCGCATGCATTCTCTAATGCTTAGTTGAAAACGTAAATGTGACAACCTTAGGGTCATTAAACCATTTAGTAGAACCCGCTTAATATGACTTCTCGCATAATACGCCATTTTATGTCAGTCCCTGCAGGACAGTCCCTTCTTAGGCGCGTTATTGACCGGCTCCAGGGTTTGAAAGGATAAATATCAATGATATGATTTTGTTATAGAACAACGCATTTACACTAAAACTGTCCCAATAATAGCATCTTAGTAGAATGTGGAGAAATTGATGTCGATCAAGGGGAGGGGCACATGATTAATACATAAAGTACTCCTTGAATTTTTTTACAAATTAGCGCAACATATCATCATATGTTCATGTGTTGTATCATCAAGTACATCTACTTGGCATTTACGGTTTTTTTGTAATTTAGAATCGAAAAGTAGAAAAAAACACATATTTTTTTTTTCCAATATTTTTATTTCCTCGTATGGAGTATTCCGAATATGGAATCATACATAACTAAGAAATTTGCCTCTATAAAATCATCATGAAATTGTTTTAATGGTGTAATTTTCAAGTTACTTTTAGGAGTTTTAGGTGACTTATAGTTCGGTGCAAAAGTGTACCATTAAAAACAGCCATAGAAAGTGTCTGTTAGTTTAATGTTAAAGACGACTGTTACTCTGCCATAACTACAAAACTATATTCATGATTCAAACAGTTGATACCTCATTTTATAGAGGCTGAATTTATTAATTACTAGCTTTTGCCCGCGGCTTCGCTCGCATTAAATTCGGGGTAACACGGTTCCCCTTTGGCCTCCGTAATGCTGCATACAAACTTCCACCCCCCATTTTAGGGAAGTGGGGGGTTAGAAAGAGACAAAAAGTAGCCTATGTCACTCTCCATCCCTTCAACTATCTCCACTTAAAAAATCACGTCAATTCGTCGCCCCGTTAGACCGTGAAAGACGGACAAACAAACAGACAGACAGACACACTTTCACATTTATAATATTAGTATAGATGTATGGTTCCCTATTTGGAGTTTCTATAGGAGGAACTAGAAATATTCGAAAAAATAAAAATGGGTTTTTTTTAGAGCTGCGCCGAATATTCGGTAATTATTCGGTATTCGGCATATTCGGCATGTTTTTCAATGTTCGGTATTCGGCCGAATTATTCGGTAAAACGGCCGAATATTAACCGAATAAACATATGATATTTATCTAATAAAAAATAAATCATTCATACTATTTATCGCCCTTAAAAGTTAAGTTATATATTTATTGTTATTACTTATTTTATTAGGCATATAATAAAACAAGAAAACTTGATTTTAGTAAGCTTAATTATTCAGTTCATCAATGATGACATTGACAATGCCAAGGTCGCATACACATATTATTTTACTAGAAATAAGGGCGAGCGAGAGGGGTCGAATCGCGCTCAGCCAGCCGCGCGGACCTGCATAAACCTGTTTACTTTTACCGAATAATTCGGCCGAATATTCGGTTCGGTAAGATATGAACCGAATGTTCGGCCGAATATTCGTATTCGGTAAAGTCTATATTCGGCGCATCACTAGTTTTTTTCTACTTTCCGATTCTAAATTACAAAATAACCGTAAATTCTAAGTATATCATATGTAAGGCCGATTTGTAGGAAATTTTAAAGTAAATTACTGTTATGTATTAATCATGTGCCCCTCTCCTTGATCGACATCAACTTCTCCACATTCTACTAAGATGCTACTATTGGGACAGTTTTGCACCTAAGTGTATATGTAGTTTTAATGTACTGTTTTGAAAAAAATTAAGTCCCACCGAGTTTCTTGCCGGTCATAATTCTCGGGTCAGAGGTGTAGTGTTAGAACTGGTGTAGTCTGTTTTATTTTTCTCTTTTACTTTGATAAAGTATCTGACTTGTAAAAGTGCCCTTGTGGCCTACTTACTGAGTAAATGTTTGAGTTTGATAGTTATCTTGATAATTATCATCATTTTTATGTCCGATAGTTATTGATTTGATAATAACCCAAAATTTGCTAAGGCGGAATGCACAAAAAACAATAACGCGTGCGAAAATCTACATTAGTGAATAGTTGAGCCATAATAAAAATAAATCTTACCGGGGATAATTATCTGATAAATATTAGAGATTGAACCCTGGCCGGGTCCCTTCAAAATCTTCTTAAGCGTGTTTTACTGTAATCCAGCGTACCCAGCAAACCATGTTTGTTTGCCACCAATGCAAAATTTTCTATAATCAAGGTCAACTTTAAAATGTTCAACTTTTGTTTTACAAGCATGTTGCAGTGTAACGTTGTTGTTAACTATTTAACTACATTAGGAAATACATATTCAAATTGCAAATGTAAATTGTTTTAAAATTAACTTACGGTTTTTGTTCAGTCTACTTTGAATAATTAATACTAATTCATGCAATCATAGATTCATGAAACTGAGATCGAGAGATGAGATAGTAAATACTGGCATGCGATAGATTTCTATCATACATTCATTGACTTATCTTATCTGTTATATCACTGCCTAGTGCCCACAATATAATACAAGTCATATCAGAATCCATCCGGGATTCACTTTTTCACTCCCTAAAAGTATGAATTTTAAAAAGTCCTTCCTTAGACTGTTAACTGTGTGCTATCAGTCCGTATTTAACGAAATTGTTTTATATATAGAAAGATTATACTGCCGAGTGTATAGTCAACGTCAAAAATATGTATACAATTTTGAACCTTATTACAATCGGGTAAGGTGCAATGGTGTATACATTTTTGGGTTGACTGTACATTGCGTCACAGAAAATTGAGACGTGTTCAATCACAGCCATAACTCAACTTCCCACAGGCTTCCTTGTTACTAGGAAGCTGTTTTGCCCTTATATAACTTGCCTGTTTGAAGGGAAAGGAGACTAGTGCCTGCTTTAAGATTGCATATTACGGTAGTTCGGTGGAGGTTGGTTTTTTAGTAGGATAAAAAAAAGGAAGCAAGGCCTTACGGCCGTACTTAGTCAGGGGGTGATTAAACTATATTGCAGTTTTTTTTTCCGTAGCCTATATTGTATCCAACTGCTGGGCAAAGGCCTCCCCTCGCTTCCGCCACTCGTCACGGCCTAGTGCATGCTCTCGCCAGTCGTTACAAAATGCGTCCAGATCGTCCCGCCATCTCCTTTTTGGTCTGCCTCTGCCCCGGCCGATTTGTTCGGTCCATTCAGTAGTTAATTTAGCCCATCGTTCCGGGTGCATGCGACAGACATGTCCAACCCAATCCCACTTTTTGCAGAATAACTACAATAATAATCATCAATTTCAGACAAAAGAAGATCTGGGGCCCGTTTCTCAAAATCTTGTAACTTGTAATACAAGCGGATGTCACTTTTCGACATCTTTTGCTAGAAAGGGACTTGTATTCAAAGTTACAAAGCTTTGGAGAAATGGGCTCCTGAACGTTAATTTTTATAAAGTCACATCTTTCGCGGCTTGCCAACCCCTGAGCTAGAAGAACCGAACGGCATTTCTAGAAAAATAAAAACTTTTTTCTATAGTTAGTAAAATCTAAAAAACTATAATAGGTTCTAAGTTTAGTTTAAATTCAATCATTAATGTGCTTGAATTAGGTTTTGCCCGTGTCTTCGTTCGCATAAAGCTCCGACCGCTGCAATGCAACACTGATTTTGCAGCAACCAAAGAATTTATTATGGCTTTTTTTAAGTTATTCCCTTTACCAAGTAATAATAGAACACCATTTTTTTTTCAAAAGCCTATTGGCGATTAGTAAATTAATCGGACCCTTCATAGTTTCCCTACCTGGATCTCAACCTACTCATATTTTTTTTTATCTACTGATGTACCACCGCCCACACTGTTAAATGCTCATCGGTGGACCTTATGCCTTTTGTAATAAGGTTCACCTATGTACAGTTAAGAGTGTTGCTGTTTTTACTGACGACGGAAAGTTTCCGAACCTGCGAAACATGCCACTTAATACCTTAATTTCTCAAAATGTCTTCCGGGGATCTTTCCAAAAATGGTTAGTCCTTTAATTCCGACTTTTCCCCATTTCACAACATTTTGTGAACTTTCTACAACTTGCACATCAGTATATGTTTAAATGACGTTCTTTTTCGTGAAATCGAACCTGCGAAAAATGCCACTTAATACCTTAATTTCTCAAAATGTCTTCCGGGGATCTTTCCAAAAATGATTAGTCCTTTAATTCCGACTCTTCCCCATTTCACAACATTTTGTGAACTTTATACAGCTCACATCAATATATTTTTAAATGACGTTCCTTTTCGTGAAATCGAACCTGCGAAACATGCAACTTAATACCTTAATTTCTCAAAATGTCTTCCGGGGATCTTTCCAAAAATGATTAGTCCTTTAATTCTGACTTTTCCCCATTTCACAACATTTTGTGAACTTTCTACAACTTGCACATCAGTATATGTTTAAATGACGTTCTTTTTCGTGAAATCGAACCTGCGAAACATGCCACTTAATACCTTAATTTCTCAAAATGTGTTCCGGGGATCTTTCCAAAAATGATTAGTCCTTTAATTCCGACTCTTCCCCATTTCACAACATTTTGTGAACTTTATACAGCTCACATCAATATATTTTTAAATGACGTTCCTTTTCGTGAAATCGAACCTGCGAAACATGCAACTTAATACCTTAATTTCTCAAAATGTCCTCCGGGGATCTTTCCAAAAATGATTAGTCCTTTAATTCCGACTCTTCCCCATTTCACAACATTTTGTGAACTTTCTACAGCTTGCACATCAGTATATTTTTAAATGACGTTCCTTTTCGTGAAATCCTATTCTAGAACTGAGACCGTGTGGTATCAAAACATCACTGGAGCATTCCTAAGGGAAAGTAGGTGGGAGAGCATCGACCCCATTCAAGTGTGTTTACAGCGAGTGGGCGATAGGAGATGGACTCGGGACTTGCCTGTTATGAACTGTTAACTGACAATTGTTAATCCTTATTTCGATTACATAAGGTTCAGTTATCTTAATGGGGTTGCTCTTAGTAGGACCCGTAGGAAACTCTTAAAGCGCTTACTTGAGGCAAAGGAAATTGAACTTTCTATACATTCCATATTTAAATGACAACGACATAGTAGCGGGCGTGTGGTGAGGTGCTGCGTTTGCACGAATATGGAATGTAACTGCAATACAGAAGGTTCAAATTTCTTTAGCTCTATGAAGACTCGCTTTGACTCCAGGCGTTCGGTATGAGTCGTCCCTTGACCAGTTTAATTCTGACCTGTAATCGTGCAAAATTGCTAAAAATCGCTGGGTCAAGTTATAGTAGACATAAAATCGAAATTAATGGTTTTGGGCATAGGTAGTAAGGAATTTGGGATGATGGAGGAGCCTGTCTTAATTCAAGACTAATTGGATGTGATCAAACGCATATTGGACTATATAAAAATGGGAGCAAGTATATTTTATAAAATGGTTCCCTAGGGCCCCTAGCATGCCCTTTCGCTTCCAATCAGACGGGCCATGCGCCACCACTCTACCAAGATTTCATTTTTACACGGTAACGTTGGTGTTAAATTCATAGTTCTGTTAAGATTAATATAGTGGACAAGATAAAGTCATTGTCAACATCGCCGCACTTCAGTAATGTGGCTATTTCCACTCGTCATATAAAACAACGGATAAATATAACTACGTATGTTGAACACAAACAGTTATTTATAAACAACACTACATACTACATGGCACTTTATAAATAAATTGCATGTTAATATTATATGTCAGTTTGTGAATGTCAGATTGAGACACGATTACGGAATACTTTCTCGATATCGGTGATTCAAATCATAAAGTCATGTTAAGTATCGTGCTTATATGTATTTATGTTTTGAATCACCGACGTAATTTGTGTGTTTATCTACATATTCTATTCTACACTATCTTATGCGACGGTATTAAAGGATATATTCAATATGCATAGACTCATACTAATTTAGTATGAGAGCCTAACCGATTATTTCAGTTGCATCTACGATCTACGTCAGTCAGTACCTAACTACATAGTTACGTTACGAACCTACTCGAATAAATTACAGGTCGTCCAAGTTAGGCCTGCATCGACGCAAAACCATAAATAAACGTCATATTTTCATAAGAAGCTTGTCGTTCAGTGAGAATGTTCTAAATTCTAATATAACTTATAAGCCCTTTAGGATGAAAGCCTTGTTTACTGCTATAATCCATAATTAGCATAGATAGGATATGGTCGCACTCCAGCAAGCGAGATATGCGGACGTGCAAATGAGCGTTAAAAGGAGACAAGACAAACTTAAAGGCACGCAAACTCATAGTCTGCTTTCCATAGTGAATCGGCCCTTACATTAAATGAAAACTCTGGATTTTCTTGTCAATAGTCGAGCATATTTATCAGACTATCAACATCCTACCTGTGACAGTTTTTGAATTATAATTTTTTATTTCATTAGTCATTGAAAAACCCACATAAATTGCTGATTTTTTATAGTAAGTACCGTCTGGTAAATTTTGATATTTAGGCGAGACTAGGCTAATCTAGTGTTGTCACTACTTCATAAAGAACTACATAAAGAAAACTTTCTGTTTTATATTTATCTCTTTTTTTGGGATAACCAGTATTAGTTTTTTTGGTGATGATGCAAATCTAAATAAAGAACATAATTTCAAAATTTGAACCAAATTGCTCGCATAGATCCCGAAAAAAAAAACTTTGTAAAAAAATTGGGAAAAAAATCATAAGTACAAAACAGTTGGATGTTGATACTCAGCTTAAATATGCTTCATTATAAGAGCTATTCACAAAAAAAAACTCCATTTAATCTAAGGCCGGCCGATTTACCATGGAAAGCCTATCCTTTTAGTCCCGTCCCACTGGCAATATTTTGAGGGTTAAGTTTCGAAAATTCTAAAGTCACTTATTATTGAAGTTGGAAATACAGTGTGCACGTGAGAATATTTCAGTGCGTTTTGTGTCATATTCAATTGGTGCTTTTTTTGTAATTCAATAATTTGAGGTTAACTTTTTTAGCTCGCCATAACTTGAGTAAAAGAATATTAGAGTTACAAAATATAACTGTTTTGTATTTAGAACAGTTGTATTGTTGCACAAAACCAGTTTGTGTCATTTACGTCGAGTGCAATTTGATATAGTATGACAACGCTAAAAAACTTCGTATAAAAAATTAGAGTTAATAAAATAAGGATTAACTATATCATCACCTTAAAATACGTCAATAAAATCAATATGTGTCAAATTAAGCATTGAAAATTTAAGTTTCTTGGTAAATTTGTTTTTTAGGCTGTGATCGTTTCAATAAATTATTAAAGTCACCAGAGTTCACATTATAATAATCACAAAGGGATTTTAAAGTAGATATTTCAATTTGTGTCACTTTCATCAATGATATTTCGACAAAAATTAAACAGAAACAATATTTGCGTTCAGACTAAGTCCTAACTATAGCGCGTGACCTTCATGGCAAGCCTGTTCGGCGTGCGTCTGTAGTGACCACTAGAAGTAGACCCCCGGCTCGCTTCTTAACAAGTTAAACCATGGGTCAACCAGGCGCTGGAATCTTAGCAGTTACGATGTAGGTACTTGCTCACGGAGGCGCGCGCGGGGTGATCTAGCTGACATACTCGACAAAGGAACTGATCGGTGGAGCGGGGCGCGGGTAGCCGCGGAGTGGGGCAATGAACTCCTGCTTGTCTCGCCCCGACGTACCTTTTAAGCGGTAGCTTACTGTTTGTTTGTGTTTTGACTAGACTGTTGAGTACATTTTCGAAGATTTCAAGCATCGTGAAGTATGGGTAGAAAACGCAAAGTATATTTTTTGTTTTAGTTTCGTTTTATTTTTGTCTTACTTTTGTTTTATTTTTGTTAAAATTTTGTTTTTATTTTGTTTTCATGTTGTTTTTATTCTGTTTTTATTTTGTTTTATTTTATACTTTTTTTTATACCATGATGGTGGCAAACAAGCATACGGCCTGCCAGATAGTAAGCCGTAGCCTATTTTGATTGATTTTAGAGAAAAGTTTTTCAAATAAAACACGCTTATTTTAGCGTTTTCTATAAGGGAAAATCATAAAAAGTACATGTTATAAAGACGTCTAGGGCATGCAATACCGGTATTGCATGCCCTAATGACGTCCCGTCGATGGTTTTTTTTTTCTAAAACCAAATTATATAGGGTGACTGGTAATTCGACCTATTCCTTGAAAGAGGTTACTCTAGAGGTTATTTACAATGTTTTTAGCCCAGTCAACCAGGGGTCTAAATTCAGTGGTTTTCTAGTTATTCGAGTTTTTAGCGTTTTTCAAAAAAACGCAATCTTCCGGCCTTAAAATGGCATTTGTATAAAAACTACATGAATTAGGATGGTTAATTATTTATTTTCTAGTAGCCAATGAACAAAAGGTTACTCCGAACAAAAAAAAACATGTCATATAAATTAAGACTTAGAAATAAAAGGTAATAAATCACAAGCCATCTTACGTTTTTTATTTTTTTTCAAAATCAAAGACGATTACCCTAAAAAAAGTGTATGACACTTCGCGTAAAAATAACAGAAATGGATTCCTCAATTCATAGCCTTTCCGAAAAGGTACAAATGTTGACATGATTTACTAAATTATTGAAAATAATAATAATAATAACAGAGCAGGTAGCGGGTGTACTGGAAGCGTACCAGACCCGAAAGCAGTTTTTTGTGTCACTTTTGTTTCTCTTTGTGTGCTTGGTTTACCTTATCTTTCATCTTATCTTGACTTTTATCTTTTGAGGGTCCAGGTTGCCCTTGGGAAGTATTCTGACATGTTCGTGTGTTGTGAAAGATGATGAATGATGATGAAAGCAACACAAATAAAGTTAACCAGAAACCAGTTTGTTTTTGTCACTTTTGTTTCCCTGAGTCCTTTGTTTACCTCCAGTAACCTATCTTATCTTTTGAAGGTCAAGGTCAGGACAGGTTGCCTTCGGTGAGTATTTGGACGTGTTCGTATGTTATGGTATTATTAATTTATGAAAGTAGTCATAATAAAGAATTCCTAACCAAAAACCGGTTTTTGTGTGTGTTTCATGACTTAAATTATGGATTTATGGTAGAGAGATTAATAGTAGTTTATGCAACTGATACATAATGAGGGGCCTTAAAACACGAGTGGGATTTAATGAAACGAGCGCAGCGAGTTTCATTATAGGATCATACGAGTGTTTTAAGGCCTAATTATGTACAGGTGCATACATTACTTTATCTACACACATATTGCAAGTACTCAAAGATGGGTTCAGAAGCCGAAGGCAATTGACCTGCATTACTAGGTAGATAGATACAAGTGCTGAAACATACCCACAGGTGTAAGCTTAATAAAAATAAATAAATTAGAACCGATAAGGAAAGTATATTTATTTATTATAATATAGTTAATAGTAAACATTTACATTTTCGCAATTAAAAATGTTTCGACAAACAATAACTGACAAGTTGATAACAGAAATGGCGGCCGTACAAACCATAGAGAAATATATATATATTTACAAACTTCTGTCGCGAGTTTTTTTTTAAATATTAGCCAACGAACGAAGTCCTTATTCTCATGTCATGTCGTGCGGTTTATGTCAAAAAATATATCGTACTGACGTTTCGTATCGACAACATTTTAAAATCTATGGATACTAGAATACAAAACCCATTGAAATTGTGTTGGTTTTGATAGCTGTTCCAAATTCGAAACTCATAACTTAACAATATTTGAGCATGTAAAGTTAAAATTACATTACTGCCACGGATAAGAAACTTATCATAGTGAAATCGTTTGTTGTAATGCTGGTCATTGCCTACGGTTTTTGAACGCATTTTAGAGGACTTACAATATGAGTGTAGATAAAGAAAGTAAAACAACCATTTTCTGAGTAAAATTAAATTTTAAAATAAATCATAATAAAATCTTGATAAAATTTTACTAAAAATTAATCTTAATAATAACAATGAACACCACACTAAAATCTTAAAAATAAACATAATAATTTACAAATCTTGTTCGAATTGCCTGCCCTCATTTCGAATGCAAGCACGAAGCCTTTTGCGTACATCGGTGATTGTTACTCGCGGCGACATGCCTTCTTTCATGTTTTCAGCAGCGGCTAAAATTTTTCCTCTCAAGTCTTCTACTCATCGTATTGGCCTGTCGTAAACTAATGCCTTCATGTGACCCAAAATGTAAAAGTCACATGGAGTCAAATCTGGACTCCTTGCTGGCCAAGGGATCGGACCGCCTCGACCAATCCATCCACTGTCACACACCGGTACTAGTGAGCTGGGCAGCCATCGTGTTGGTAAATCATGGCCATCCTTGTACCAAGCGGCACATCCTCCAGCAGCGCGGTTATTATTATTTTCAATAATTTAGTGAATCATGTTAACATTTGTACTTTTTCGGAAAGGTTATGAATTGAGGAATCAATTTCAGTTATTTTTACGCGAAGTGTCATACACATTTTTAGGGTATTCGTCTTTGATTTATAATTTTTTTTAAAGTATGATAGCTATTGATTTATTACCTGTTATTTCTAAAGTCTTAATTGTTTGACATGATTTTTTTGTTTAAATAACCGTCTGTTCACTGGCTACCAGTAAACAAATAATTAACCATCCTAATTCATGAAGTTTTTTTTTAAATTGCCATTTTAAGGCCGAAAGATGGCGTTTTTTTGAAAAACACTAAAAACTCGAATAACTCGAAAACCACTGAATTTAGACCCCTGGTTGACTGGGCTAAAAACATTGTAAATAACCTCTAGAATAAACCCCTTTCAAGGAATAGGTCGAATTACCAGTCACCCTGTATACAAGTTCAGAGTCCATTATCTCGGCCATTTTTGATTTTAGAGAAAAATTTTTCGAATAAAACAAGCTTAGTTTAGCGTATTCTATATGGAAAAATCATAAAAAGTACATGTTATTATGACGTCCCGTCGATGGTTTTTTCTTTGAAATCCAAATGATATACAACGATCATACGAGTTCAGAGTCCATTATCTCAGCCATTTTTGATTTTAGAGAAAAGTTTCACAAATAAAACACGCTTATTTTAGCGTATTCTGTACGGAAAAATCATAAAAAGTACTCGTTAAAATGATACCCCGTCGCCATTTTATTATTTAAGTCCAAATTTTACTCCATGTAGTCAATCTTCAAAGTAAGGTAACTTCAAAGTTTTTGAGTTAAAAAAATGTTTCTAATTAAACTTGCTTATTTGAGTACATTCTACACAATAAGACAAAAAAAAGTATGTGTCACATTATGACACATACTTTTTTTTGTCTTACACCATTTCAACCAAAATAGTCCAAATTGTACTCAACCTTCAGGGCCCCATAACTTTCAAAACTATTGAGTTAATTTATATGAGTTAACAAAAGTATGACATCTGATGAAAAATTTATTAAGCCCAGCCCGGCTCTTTGCTAGTCCAACCGAGAGGCAGATAACGAAATTTTGATTTTCGCGTTTCACGATTGGCACTCTGTAAACAAACCGCCTTGATGCATAAATTACATATTTATTCGATACAAATGATCTGTGACAATTTGTCAAAATACTGTTTATATGGTAAACTAGGTTAACCGTGGCACACAGATCTGCCGTTGCAGACCGTTACGGACTACGGTGTAGTCATACGTTATATCAACATTAATTACTTAAGTTTTATATTACTGCTTTCTTTACTATGAAAAATAAAGAAGAGCGGGTAAAAACTCGCTGTTTGTGTTTGTCGCACTTATTACTATATGTATGTATAGAGTAATAATGTATAGAAAACAAACGAGCTGCTAGGCAGCCTGGCCGGTGCATGCACCCCGCTCGCGCCTTACCCTTCCCTGCGCATGCCCTTTACGCAAAAAAAGTTTTTGTTTTGAAAAATAAAAATAATCCATTGATTATAACGACACAAATTTCAAACATTGTTTCGATACTCTTTTATAAAAATACTAACGCAAACATTAATAACTTTAATATTTTATTGTACTGTTCAGAACAGGTGGTCTGTACTGAACAGGGTTCTACAAGAAAAAAAAAATTAAATAAATAAATATCATTGATTAATATGGCACAAATTTATTCAAATACTAGATACCGATATTTTAGAAAGCACAGTACCTAATCAATCGACTCTAATTTTATATAGGCTTATAAAAGTCCACATGTTTGTGCTGATTGAATGTCAGTATTCCCATTGACGAAAGTGACACAAAACGCGTGCGTGCGTCAGTAACAACTTTGCTGTTACAGTGAAAAAACAATTTTGATCTCTAATTTTATATTCACCGAATAATGTTTAAAAACAGAAATGTCTAAGTTTCTACCTAAGCAACAACCTAGGATGACACAAATTATTATTATTAGCTAAGTTGGATGCCCTGAATTCTGTATGTGAAAAATAAGCATCTTTAATATTATCGATACTTCATAATTTATCGGTACGGGTCTATTTCCTAGCTACGTGAATGCCAAAGTTGTAATGATTGCAAAACGACGACACGGATAAAGGTTAGAGAATCATTGCTAGGCTATCAAGTATTTTTGGAATTATGAAGTATTCTTTGGGCTCATTATGTTAGACTAGAGTATATCCATCTATAGTAAACAATCATTGGTTTGCTGTCGATGCGCAATTTTTATGAACAAAAACAATTAGTGTTGCTCCAATACATGTATCGGGGTTAGCATGTTATCAAGCGTAGGTAGGTACCTATTTATTTATCAGACATGCACATGATAAGGTTGAATCAAAATACATAATATAACAGTAGTAGTAGTAGTTTTGATATGTTATTTCGGTTATAACTTCATGCAAAGTAATTATAAATATTGATTGATTGAATTAGTTCAACTTTAGTGCACCAAAGATCAATCATAAGGCAAAGCAGAGAAGTTAAGATTGATATAAATCGTATAGCCTATTTTATATTTAAATAATTTATTTAAGACATGCGTTTACAATTTACGATACTCCAAATAGTTACACACAAAAATTCAGCAAAAATCTAATTATAGCAAAGAAACGGGCACACATCACAATTAAATTTTTTGACATTTTGAGCTTGCTCTCCTTTTTTCGGTTGGTTAAAAAACGACCTTACGAGATTGCCCTTAGTGTCACATAGTTAGTAGACAAAAGAAGGTAGCACTGTGCAAATGAAAACCATACATAGGGTCGAATAAAGTTGCCTACAGAAACTTTTATCCATCAGAAGTTTGCGATTTGAGCCCGAAAATATTACAAAGCCCGGCTTTACTTTAAGCTTATTGTAATGCAACTGATGACACCACATCTAGAGCGTCACACAAAGACACTTGCCGCAAAAACTGCCTTTGTATTGTATTATCTCGGCACCTAGCCAACGAAATCGGCCTAACAAAGTGAATTATAGGAAGCTCTGAAGCACAAAAACAGGTGTCTTCCTTGTTCCATCTTCCTGGCTAAGAGCGAATGACCGACTGACTCAGCACAAATGGACAAAACAAACTTTACAAATAGACGTATGTGCTTAACACTTCAATGACTCATACGTCTGTTGATAACCGCATAGCTAAAAACAGTGCGTTTAAGCATATTCTCAATTCAACCTTAACTTCTTGTTTCTTAAGTTCAAAATGGGAAATTGCGATGAGACACTTGTTATATATTAGCGAAAAGGGCAAAACGAATAGATGCCGTGAGTAAGTAAGCTAATTTAGATTCCAGTTGCGCTTGCGCGTTCACTTGGCTTTGTCTTGTATATCAATGTACCTATACGGGATAAGCAATGGAAACGAGTCTTCATAAGGTCATTCGTAAGAAAATTAGTTTTTGTCCAGCCTCATACATGGTGTCGAGTTCAGTATGGATCATGAAAACCAATTATAGATTACCTCTAGAGAGACCTATTGGACCGCCATGTATGTACAGCGAAAAGTTATAGTTTCGAAGAAATTTTCACTTTTTCTTTTTTTTTTTTACTAACTCCAGTTTTCTTCATAAATACTGCAGTAAGTTTGAAAACACAAAATCGAATATTTTCTCGAAATTATTAAACATGGGGGGCGCGATTTCCTTGCAAAAGAGATGAACAATATAACAAGACCCTCCTGAAGATAATTTTTCGCCTTCTAGCTCTACAACCCCTTGATCGATCCTGCTCATATACGATCTTTCAAATTATATGTATCTCTGCTACAACCTACAACCCCAAGTACCCCAACAAATAACATGAAGATCAGAAGAATGTTATTAAAGTAATTGCGCAACAAACCCTCAAAATCAAAAAGCCATCGAAATTCCGAGACGTCCCAGTAGCCCAAGTTATTTGTAAGCACTTCACTTCACTCGTTCGATATATAATATCCCATATCCCATCGAATAATTATGGTGGTCCCACACTGATATAACCTTATAAAATACAGTGTAACAATAATGTCGTAATTATGTCGTCATAGCGGCATCCATGTTACACAGTGTTTTATAAAATCAACGTGGGACCACCATTAGGGTGCCTTTCCACCAGAGCTATGCTGCGAGGATGTGTAAGCTACGCGTTTCCATTGGTTGGTGTTACGCGTTGATTGGTAGATTCAAACGCATCCATAGCATAGCTCTGGTGGAAAGGCACCCTTACGTTTCAAGATTCGCAGCCGGTTCTAAAAAAACGAAACGTGTACAATGCGTTCAGTATTCAACTCCCACCCCAGTATTTCTCAACAATGAAGAGGTTGACCAAAATGACGGTCACCACTGCTATCCTAGGGTTCTACATCTGCAGCTGGTTCTAAATCAACTAGTAGTCCGCCTCGCACTCAGAACTCGCGATTTCCTTGCAAACGATATGACCAATATAACAAGACCTTAATGATGATTTTTTCGCGCCTTCTAGCTCCATGACCCCTTGGTCGATCCTGCTCATTCTAAAATTATATGTATCTCTGGTACAACCCCAACCAATTTCATGAAGATCAAAAAAGCGTTACTAAAATTATCGCAGAACAAACTCTCAAATCAAAAAGCCATCGAAATGCCGAGACGTCCCAGTAGCCAGAAGTTGTTTGTAAGAACTTGCTTCGCTTGCGCTCCGCTCGTTCGAGAATATCCCATCGAATAATTATGGTGGTCCCACACTGATATAACCTTATAGAATACAGTGTAACAATACAGTGTAAAACTGCATAGTGCGTCGAGTTATCAAAGATGAGAGACGAGTAGCTGAATACATTTCATTGTAAACAGTCACGACCTGTTTACTTACGCCGTGCCAAAGATAAAGTTCGGGTCGCAAGCGTCGGGCGGGTTAATTTTAACCGTTTAGCGCTTTGTGAGTTGTGAGTAAACTGAAGATGCCGCGGTGAGTCAGCGCGAGGAATTGGCCTGGATTTAGAACGGTTAGGAGAATAACGGTGTATGTGGGCTATAGTGTCAACAAACGAATGCAGTGTGAGTGTGACCAATAATAAAGCTTATCTTGTTGATTTTTTTTATTTGTCATATTAATCGCTGCTAAATAAGCGTTCCGTCATGTCCGTCTCCAATGAATTCGATGCGTAAACGCTTTCGCTTAACGTAACTAGTCGAATTAAAAAGATTTACATGACCGCGGCATGACTTCGCAATCGATTAAATTTTTTGACACTATTTTGTTTTTTTATATCGTTTGTCACTCCCACAATGGAGACGAGTCCAATGACACCTCACACGTCGTAATCCGTCAAACGATGTAGGCTGCAGCGTGTACAAAAAAAATGAACATATACATACATATCTACAAAACAAACTCTCGAAAAACATAACCCTTTTCAGCAGTCGAGTAAAAAGGAGTGTCATAATATGTTAGTCATCTTAATTTTTTATGAAATTCTATTGCTCTGTTTTTTTTTGTAGCGTCTTTACCTACGGTATGTACTTTTATTGTATCGGGCATTTCTAAAAAAAAATCACATGACTGTTGTTGTCCTGAATACCAATGAATAAAAAAAAAAGAACTCGTCGACTAAATTTAAGGCGCTAGGCGCTGATTGTGGCCGAAAACTGTTACTTTCTAAGGGATATATCTCAATAACGGGTCATTCAAAAATTTTGAAACAAATATATGTTATTTACCATTTCATGTACAACATTGTCAACGTTTGAATAAATCGTGTAACGTATAGTTTCTCCGTTATGTAAATGTAACGAAATGTCGTTTTACGGTTAATTTTGCTTATATCTACTGAACGGCTCATTCGATTTAAAATATTGTTAAACTAAAAAATATGTACTACAGAACACTACAAACTCAACGTAGGATATTTAAATTGATTAAATTTTCTTAAACAACTTGATCATAATTCCACATTTCGTGCGCTAGTAGCTCGAAAACGGCGTTGCTGGCAGTCGTGAGCTAGATTTGAGACGAGGAGGCTGTGTCGCTCGTCGCTCCGTGCTTCCCTTGTACTACATATACTTGTGCTTGGCCCGTGAGCAATAATATCGGACTTACTGTGCCTAAAAACTAAATAACTGCAGAGGGTTCATGCGGTGCGGATATAACGTGTCTTCCCGGAATCAATAATGTACAGACGTTTTATCTTTTAAGATAATGTACTCGTATGCATGTTTATGTACGTTCGTATAAAAAGTGTATTTTATTTAGATTATAATACAAGTAAAAAACAAATGAAATAAAAATGGAGAAAAAACAAAAATCATGAATCTCACATTGCTCTGAAAACAAATTTGGTCATGTAAGTAAACTAAAATTATAATGTTTTAGTAGACGCATGCATCACGCAAAATAGGCATTAGTCGTCGAGTTGCGGGAATCTGCTAGTACTGCAATACAATAGACTAATAATTAATTTAATAAAAGTTTTTTATTAATCCAAAGAACCGAATTTATTTAAACATATTTATTTAAGAATACCGTGTTCTAAACGAATGTAATATGCGTTTTATTTTAAGATGAAACACAATATTTAATGTTATACTTTATACTAATTCCTCAAATCTAGAAATTGCGAAGTAAACTGCAAAGGATTGCAGATAAACCGGCCAAGAGAATATCGGGCTATGCTCAGTGTAGGGATCCGTAGTTGCCGGCCTGTTACAATACATCCATTCAAAAGGTAGTCTATAAAGAAATATTTTGTGGCACTTACATTATTTTACTATAGGCATAACTCAAAAACGGCTCAACCGATTTTATTCCATATAGTTTTTATTGAAAAACGTGATAAGTATTTCAATGGCCTCACTTCCAGGAATTTACCCCATTTTTTTGGACCCACGGTTCAAAAATCAAAGAGCATTTTAACTTTCGAAGCTATTATTTACGAAAGTATTCGTTTTATCCAAAAGTTGTTTAAGGCATATTCTTCTTGAAAGACCTATCCAACAATGGGTTTCAGACACTTATTGTTTTACCACTTTGTAGGCGTAATTAAAACACATAATTACTCATACCAAATTTCAGTCTACTAACTATCACTGAGCAAAGCCTGATTGAGAATCTAATAAAAAAATGCTGATATTTAAGAGTTCAATGTATGTAAGAATAAAGGAAATAAAGCTTTTTTTATACCACGACGCTGGCAAACAAGCATACGACCCGCCTGATTGAAAGCAGTTATAAAGCCTATGGACGCCTGCAACCCCAGAAGATTCACATGCGCGTTGACTACCCTAAAAAAAACTTTACTATATCGGTGAAATGCAAATAAATACAAATTTTATATTAATTATCAACACAAGTGAATAAATAAATTACTACTAAGGGTTAATACTACCTATCAAATATCTTTAAAAGACCGGCCAAGTTTATATCGGACCATGTATAATGTAGGGTTCCGTAGAAAGTAGTTTCTTGGAGATAACTCAAAAACGGATGAACCGATAATATGTGAAATAATTTTCGTAGAAAATTAAGTACTAAGCCTTCTTGGTATTTTTTCATATTTTTTAGACTTACGGATTAAAAGTATTATTTCTGAAAATATCGACTTAATAAAAAAGTTTAAAAATACTCTATATATATATAAGATATTTTTAAAGCCGTATCGTACAACATGTTCATATTAATACAAAAATATATTTTTGACATTTAGTTTGGCATATGTATGGAGTGCCTCACTTAAAAGATTTTTTTAGCAATTTAGCCAGAAAACTAAGTAGCGGCACAAGAAATACACCTCTAGATAAAATTTCAGTAATATATGTTTTATAATAAAAATGGCTGTGACATACGGACGGACAGACGGACATGTTTCAAAAAACTTTTCAGGGTTCCGTTTTTACCATTTTGGCTATGGAACCCTAAGAAGTGTTTGCGCTGTTATATTTTAAAGATCTAAATTTAATGGGCTTACAGCTCTCATTTGTATGACGATTTCGTGCACAAATACCGCTCCTTACATGTGCTTTTTTACTATTCGCAACTCGCAACAGGCTTAGTTTTGTTAATTTATCGTAATTAAGTGAATTTTTACGGTTAATATTTAAAATCGCAACAAAAAAATAACCATCTATTAAGCTCACTTGCACAGCAAAAAAAATCCAAATTCACATGAAAACACCGCTTTGATGTGCATTCAGTTTTTTTTGCTGTACTAGTCAGTATTTTTTTTTCTGATATGCGGAATATTTTTAACCATATTTCGTAAATTTATAAATATTTTGCCGCTCACTGTAGGTACTTGAAATTCAAAATCTAGGTTTTCATTTTTTTACATAAAAATCTACTAATCGAGATCGTTATTACTTATCTTATTTAGTAGCATTCCTAAAAAATGTCACCGTAGTACTTAATCACAGTATTCAAATCACAAAACATCCACAAAAGGATTAGGTATGATTATTATAAATCTGCCCGCGCGCCTCTGAGTAAAGTCATATTCTTTGAACATTATTGCGGTGCATCGCGGCGCATTTACGCACGATCGCAATGAGAAGTGTACGCGGGTGGCGCGGGTAGAGAGCGCCCAAACGCTCAAGGACACTCCGGCGACAATCGTCTTAACCTTAGTGCTTGTACAGTCACGTCTGAAAATATGGATACATAATATGTGAGAAAAATATGTAGCCACGACTCTATTACCAAGGCCTAAAGTCTTGGATACTTGTTTTTGTCACATTAAATGTATCCATATTTTCAGACGTGACCGTACCTAAAATAAGACACTTCGGTGAATCAGTACGAAATAATTTTAAACAAAAAAGAACCGACTTCACTTAACCCCACCTTCCCACTGAGTTTTATGCTACTCAATACTCGGGAAAAACATTTTATGCCCATAAACCGTTATTAAAATTGTTTTATCTACACTCATACTGTAAGTACTTTAAAATGCGTTCAAAAACCGTAGATAATGACAAGCATTACAACAAACGATTTAACTATGATAAGTTTCTTATCTGCGGCAGTAACGTAATTTTAACTTTGCATGCTCAAATATTGTTAAGCAATGAGTTTCAAATTTGGAACATCGAATTTGATAACATAATGTTACCGCCATGGCCAACTCGATTAGTCCCGCGCGAGCCCCGACACAATCGAGTTGGCCACGCCGACACAATCGAGATGGCCGCGGCGGTGCAATGGCGGCCATTCTATGATTTCCGAATACGGCATTTATAATAAATAATATGAGTGTAGATAAAGCAGTGTATGCAACTGTACGTAATTAGGCCTTAAAACACTCGTGTGATCTTATTATGAAATTCGCCTGCGGCTCATTTCATAAAACCACACTCATGTTTTAAGGACCCTTATTACGTAACAGTTACATAAACTACTATTTTAGGCGATATAATGCATTTGTATAGTTACTTTTATGCCAAATAGCATTATGCCAATCGTGTTATGCCATGTGATAATATTACAATCTATTTTATGCGAAAAGGAGGGCCCCCAAATCTAAGACTCATCATCATCATCATCAGCATCATCTTTCTCATGGACGCCAGTATCAGGACTGGACCAAATTGAAATGGGACTACACGGGAAGCACCAGCTTTCAAATAAAAAATCATCAAAATCGGTTCACCCAGTCGAAAGTTCTGAGGTAACAAACATTAATAAAAATACAGTCGAATTGAGAACCTCCTTTTTTTTAAATTGGTCCAGCTTTAATAGGAGAACCACGAAATAGGTTAGATATGCGTCATCTACAATAGTATGCCGTCTTGCGCAATGCACAACTAAACGCGGAAAAATATCTGATACTATTTTATTTGCAGAGCCATTAATAACTATATTATATGTTTTTGTGCGCTATAATATACAAGTGACTAAAGTTGGGACCAGACGGCAGATAGCCGCAGATTCTGCCACCTGACCTTGGTTGAAGCGAGCGTCTACATGGCTGACAACCAACCAACCGCTTCTGCTAATGGGTGGCAGAGCACGCCTAGCAACCAAGGGCGTTTAAAGGTCATGTAGAATTTGGCATCAACCTCTGGCTACAGCTACATAGTTTAAAATCTCTGTTTTCTGCCAAGGTCTCGTGGCAGAGGGCTGTGGTTGTATGCCGTCTGGCCATAACTTAATACTATTATTAGGGTGTTGCTTAAAAATCAACTTTCGAAAAGTCTTTGTCTCACCCCGCCATTTTGTTCTAGTACCCCGATTAACGAATGCTATTTATTTTTATTTTTTTGTTTAATGAATTTTAGGGGTCGCTACCGTTAGGTAAAGTTTAGAAAATAAACGTAAGTTAGGCATTTATACAACATGACACAATTTTGTAATTACTTTACATTTTGAACGTAACGCGATGTAACAAGTACGGGAAAGTCCCGAACAATCGCCCGGCAAACCCTTTCATAATCACCACATCATGGAGATTATGTTAGACGCAGTAGTAATTCAAGCTCTTGGCCCATCAAGTGGACCAGAAATTAGTCTTTTCAAAAGATTCAAAGCAGCTTGGCCTAAGATTGACCAAAGCAAGTTTAATCGTGTATTGGAATACACGAGATGCCTCTAGTGTACTAGCTTTTGCTTAGGACCAACTGAACAAATTCCAGCCACGCGATGACTGTAAAGAATTATTAGATCTGACCTGATCTACCTAGGAGGCGTGCCTTCAAAGAGAATATTATTTAAAGCCCCTGCTGGACTTCATCGGGCTCGATGGATGGCGAAAGCCATCTACTGCTTGAAAATAATGTGGTTTGCGGGTCAATTCAGGTTAACAAAGGGAGAAGAAGCCAATGTGCAGCAAGTGTGTGCTTTTGTAGTCACGATCTACCTAAAGTACTGGATTAGCTCTCCGTTTGCGTGATCAGCACCTAAAATGACATATAATTGTTAAAAGACATCAAAGAATACGAGCTAGTTAACAAAAACGTGGCTGAGGTGGCCCTGAAAAAGGACATCTTTGGTATCTCTCAGAAGAACTGGTGCCATTAGAGTTTTTTGATGAGCACTTGCATCTTGAAAACAAGCAGAAAATGGCATCTGCTATACAAAATGAAGGATTAGAATACACACCCAAGAGGGTAACGTTATCGTCAAGGGACATAAACCTTATCAAGTTATCAGTGAGAAAGAGTTAGACAACTTTGTGACAATCAACACGATGCGGTTTTTTGAAATCATGAATCTCCCGAATGCCTTCTTGCAAAAAACGTAGAATGTTGGTCAGATGACCCGGAATATAAAGCTGCTAAAGATATAATCAATTCAATGAGAGTTGTGAATGATACAGCAAAAAGAGGCGTGGCATTAATGGAAAAATTCAACAAGTGAATTACTGTGAATGAAGAACAAAACGTTGTGAACGCCTTCAGAAAGAAATATGCCTAATGCGAAAAAATCTACTTTGGTGTCATAAAAAACCCTAAACTACTACTTAAACATTTAATCACTTAAAATTATGCTAAATTGTCACAAATATTTTAGATTTTAATAAAAATGTTCGTAATTTATAATTGTTTATTTGAACTGGTTTTTCCAAAACTTTGACGGGTGGTAGCGACCCCTAAACTTAGTTTAAAAAATAAATAAATAAATTAGCATGTATTAATAGGGGTAGTAGAACAAAATGGGAGGGTGAGACTTTGATATTTTCGATTTTTTTTATTTTTTGCCACATAAGCAACACCGTAACTATTATTATACCATTGATCAAATAAAATTAGGGATACGCAATCAGCCAAAAAAATGGCCCCACAATAGTACCGCAAGAACGACTCGGGTGGTACTTTCTTTGACAATCTTATTGCGGTATAAGACTGGCCGGTTACAAATTTTCAGGAGCTATATATTAAGTAAATCTAGTTTAAAACTGTTAATTTTAATCGTGATTATACATTAATTTAATTAACTCCTTCAAACTAGAACCTCTAATGCTCATTAACTTTAAAACAAATTACACATGCATGTTAAACAAATTCGGTGAATAAATTTCTTTACCGCTAGAATTATTTGCCTAATTTATATAAATAGATTAAAGAACACAACGAATTGTATGTATAAATAATCTTGTAGTCGTAGTATTTTATAAAAATAAAATCATTTTTTAATTTTTTATTATAAATTTAAGTACCGTAACAATATGACACAGTGTACCCCTACCTAGGACAGTCGACGTCAAAGATATGTATACAGTTTTTCACTTTAAGCCTTTGTAATAAAGTGCAAAAGTACATACATATCGACTTCAGGTAGTAGGTACACTTCGAAAATTTTTCGAATGAGCCTCTGCGAGTTGGCTTCCGCTCCGCCTAACGCCTCCCAAATGTCCGGAACACCATTCTTCCGTGGTCGGGAATGACATATTGCTGGCCCAATATTAAAGGGATCAATGTACTTTTGAAATTTGTAAATTGTCGTAGTGACACTAAGTCTATATTTAACTGCCCTGAAAATGTAACATAGAACCCTGTAATATTGGGCCAGCGATATGGTAAAAATATCATCAATACGTTTTTAATTTGAAGAAGGTTGTAAATCCGGTAAAACTCGTATATGAGGAAACGAATGCTTCTGAGGATCAGGAAGTTTCGCGCAAACCTCATTTAAATTTGGTTAGGTTGGCTTAGTTCCGTGGTCGGAAGACTGAGGAAAAAAGATGCAGCGATCCTGATTGGGTGCGTAATTTAAAGGATTAGTTACTGTTCAGTAGGTCAGGAAGTTTCTTCGCGTCAACATCATTAAGGGGCTGACAACAGCTAAATTCCCTCCCTATCTTATTCAGCGAGAGTGAAAGAGAAACACTGTGTTACGATTAGTATGGGAGCTCATTGCAAATTTTGCAAAATGATGAATTAAAAAAAAACTACGCATTAATTGAGAAATATAAAACAACGAAGTTTTTAGTATTAGTGCAAGCAAATTTTAAGATGTAACTTTGGAATTATTTTCTATCGAGCCGATTTCATCTAATCGTGTATCGGAATTAACGAAGTTCTTCCAAATATAACGAATAATAACATATATTTTTTTTAGTTTCTCAAAATAAGTAGTTATAGCAAAAAAACTGTTTGAGTAAAGTCAATTTGAAGGTCGTCGGGTGTTGTCAGCCTCTTAAAATTTGGTTAAGTTACCGTGGTCGGAGGAAGGGAAAAAGGATGCATAAAATTCAGTTTGCTCACGTATATTAAAGAGTTCAAGGTTATTTTTTACTGTCATCTGCAATAATATTTTGCTCAAATAAGAATTTTAAAATACAACACGGTTCTAAAAATAAATTCTCGTCAGGTTTGTTTTGCAAGATATGGCAACGGTGCTCCTGTAGGTATCTTAGCAGCCTAATATAATAATAGCGATAATAATTCAATTCCTTTAAATAGTCATTGTGATTGACCATTCATTAACATAACATTTTATGTTAGTTCTCATATTAATTACTTTTCTTCTCTATCACTGTTCCCAGTATTTTGGGTCAGGCCTCCTCATATTCGTCTGAAATAAATAATAAATAAATAAATCAATACTTTAATACAATCTTATAGACCCGTACCGATAAATTATGAAGTTTCGATAATATTAAAGATGCTTATTATTCGCATACAGAGTTCAGGCCATTCAACTTAGCTAATAATAATAATTTGTGTCATCCTAGGTTGTTGCGTAGGTAGAAACTTAGACATTTCTTTTTTTAAACATTATTCGTTAAATAGAAAATTAGAGATCAAAATTGTTTTTTCACTGTAACAGCAAAGTTGTTACTGACGCACGCACGCGTTTTGTGTCACTTTCGTCAATGGGAATACTGACGTTCAATCAGCACATATATGTGGACTTTTACAAGCCTATATAAAATTAGAGTTGATCGATTAGGTACTGTGCTTTCTAAAATTTGTGCCATATTAATCAATGATATTTATTTACTTTAATTTTTTTTCTTGTATGACCCCTGTTAACAGTACAATAAAATATTAAAGTTATTAAAGTTTGCATCAATATTTTTATAAAAGCGTATCGAAACAATGTTTGAAATTTGTGTCATTATAATCAATGGATTATTTTTATTTTTCGGAATGAAAATTTGTTTTGCGTAACGGGCATGCGCGGGGAAGGGTAAAGCGCGGGCGGGGTTCATGTGCCGACCAGGCTGCCTAGCGGCTTGTTTGTTTTCTATTATTACTCTATACATACATATAGTAATAGTAGTAATAAGTGCGACAAAGACAAACAGCGATTTTTCAGTCGCTGTTCTTTATTTTTAATAGTAAAGAAAGCAATAATATAAAACTTAAGCAAGTTAAGGATAATTAACGTAAACGTAGTCCATAAGGGACTGCAACGGCGGATCTGTGTGCCACGGTAAACCTAGTTTACCATTTAAACAGTATTTTGGCAAATTGTAACTTGTAACTACTAAATATGTAATTTATGCATCAAGGCGGTGTGTTTACAGAGTGGCTATCGTGAAACGCGAAAATCGAAATATCGTTATCTGCCTCTCGGTTGGACTAGCAAAGGGCCGGGCTGGACTTAATAAATTTTTCATCAATGTGATGTCATAATAAGGCTATGTTTTTATTAACTTATCGTATATAACACATACAAATAAGTAACTTTTCTTTAACACATTTTTTTAACTCAATAATTTCGAAGTTATGGGGCCCTGAAGGTTAAGTACAATTTGGACTATTTTGGTTGGAATGGTATCATTATAACACATACTTTATTTTGTAGAATGTGTTAAAATAAGCAAGTTTTATAAGAAACATTTTTTTTACCCAAAAACATCGAAGTTACCGGACTTTGAAGATTGACTACATGGACTAATGTGGACTTAAAAAATAAAATGCCGACGGGGTATCATTATAACGTGTACTTTTAATGATTTTTTTCCCTATAGAATACGCTAAAATAAGCTTGTTTTATTTGAAAAACTTTTCTCCAAAATAAAAAATGGCTGATTGGACATGAAACTTGTATATCATTTGGAATTCGAAAAAAAAACCATCGACGGGACGTCATTATAACGTGTACTTTTTATGGTATTTCGTATAGAATACGCTAAAATAAGCTTGGTTTATTTGATAAACTTTTCCCTAAAATAAAAAATGGCCGAGATAATGTTCTTTGAACTTGTATATAATTTTGATTTGGAAAAAAACTATCGACAGGACCTCATTATAACATGATCTTTTTATGATTTTTCCGTATAGAATACGCTAACATATGCGTGTTTTATTTTAAAAACATTTTTTTCTAAAATCGAAAATGGCTGAGATAATGGACTTTGAACTTGTATATAATTTGGACTTCGAAAAAAAACCATCGACGGGACTTCATTATAACGTGTACTTTTTATGATTATTCCGTATAGAATATGCTAAAATAAGCGTGTTTTATTTTAAAACTTTTTTTCATAATCAAAAATGGACTTTGAACTTGAATATCGAGACGTCATTATAACGTGTACTTTTTATGATTTTTCCGTATAGAATACGCTAAAAAAAGCGTGTGTTACTCATGTAACTTTTCTCTAAAATCAAAAATGGCCGAGATAATGGACTCTGAACTTGTATATAATTTTGACTTCGAAAAAACAACCAGCGATGGGGTATCATTATATAGCATATTTTTATGATATTACCGTATATAATACGCTAAAATAAGCATGTTTTATTTGAAAAACTTTTCACCAAAATAAAAAATGGCCGATTGGACATGAAACTTGTATATCATTTGGACTTCGAAAAAAACCATCGACGAGACGTCATTATAACGTGTACTTTTTATGATATTTCGTGTAGAATACGCTAAAATAAGCTTGTTTTATCTGAGAAACTTCTCTAAAATAAAAAATGGCCGAGATAATGGACTTTGAACTTGTATATAATTTTGATTTGAAAAAAAACTATCGACAGGACGTCATTATAACATGAACTTTTTATGATTTTTCCGTATAGAATACGCTAAAATAAGCGTGTTTTATTTTAAAATCATTTTTTTCTAAAATCGAAAATGGCCGATTGGACATGGAACTTGTATATCATTTGGACTTCGAAAAAAAACCGTCGACGGGACGTCATTATAACGTGTACTTTTTATGATTTTTTCGTATAGAATACGCTAAAATAAGCTTGTTTAATTTCAGAAACTATTCTCTAAAATAAAAAATGGCCGTGTTAATGGACTTTGGACTTGTATATATGTAAAAGCGTGTTTCATTCGTCAAACTTTTCTCTAAAATCAAAAATGGCCGAGATAAATGGACTTATATATATTTTGGACTTCAAAATAAAACCATCGACGGGACGTCATTATAACGTGTACTTTTTATGATTATTCTGTACAGAATACGCTAAAATAAGCGTGTTTTATTTGAGAAACTTTTCTCTAAAATAAAAAATGGCCGAGATAATGGACTTTGAACTTGTATATAATTTTGATTTGTAAAAAAAAAACTATCGACAGGACGTCATTATAACATGAACTTTTTATGATTTTTCCATATAGAATACGCTAAAATAAGCGTGTTTTACTTAAGAAACTTTTCTCTAAAATCAAAAATGGCCGAGATAATGGTCTCTGAACTTGTATATAATTTGGACTTCGAAAAAAAAAACCATCGACGGGACTTCATTAAAACGTGTACTTTTTATGATTATTCCGTATAGAGTATGCTAAAATAAGTGTGTTTTACGAAACTTTTCTCTAAAATCAATAATGGCCGAGATAATATGGACTTTGAACTTGTATATTATTTGGATTTCGAAAAAAACCATCGACGGGACGCCATTATAACTTTTTTCTCAAATCAAAAATGGCCGAGATAAAGGACTTTGAACTTATATATTATTTGGATTTCGAAAAAAAACCCATCGACGGGACGTCATTATAACATGTACTTTTTTATGATTTTTCCATATAGAATACGCTAAAATAAGCGTGTTTTATTTAAAAAACTATGCTCTAAAACCATCGGCCGAGGTAATGGACTCTGAACTTGTTCCTCCTTTTTGTAAAGGGTCGGCAACGCGCATGTGACACCTCTGGTGTTGCAGGCATCCATATGCTACTGCTTACCATCTGGCGGGCCGTATGCTTGTTTGCCACGTTGTGGTATATAAAAAAAAGAGTAAAATAAGAATACAATAAAACAAAATAAACGGAATAAAAACAGACTCAATACAAAATGACAAAATAAAAACAAAATACAGACGAAAATAAAAAACAAAAATAATCAAAAGTAAAAACAAAATACGTTAGTGTCGTGGAACACTCGGTTAGAACGAAGTAATATTATTTATTTTTGACTTTTTCGTAATTTTTGTCGTTTTTGAATTTTTTGATTTTTTTGAGATTTTTGAGTTTTTGAGATTTTTGAGATTTTATAGATTTTATAAATTTTATAGATTTTTGAGATTTTATAGATTTTTGAGATTTTATAGATTTTTGAGATTTTTGAGATTTTTGAAATTTTTGAAATTATTGAAATTTTTTAACTTGACTTTTTTCACTTTGTCACTTTGTCACTTCTCCCTTTCACTTTCACTTTCACTTCACTTCACTTTATTCTATTTTTCATTTTTAGGGTTCCGTACCTCGAAAGGAAAAAACGGAACCCTTATAGGATCACTTTGTTGTCCGTCTGTCTGTCTGTCTGTCTGTCTGTCTGTCTGTCTGTCTGTCAAGACCATTTTTCTCAGGAACGCGTGGAGGTATCAAGCTGAAATTTATACCACATACTCAGGTCTATTGCCCCTTGGAGCTGTGAAAAAATCAAACTCAAAAGCCAACGCAATCAAAAGATACAGTCGTTTATGCTGCAAATTTTAGTTTTTCGGCACTCGCAAAACCTACGGGGTACTTCCCGTGAACTCAGAAACTTGAAATTTGGCACGAAGCAGCGTCATATAGCATAGACAATGGAAAAATTACAAAAAGTAGACATTTTTAATAAAATCATACAACAAAACATTTTTTTAAATTTTAAACTTACTACTTTTTTTCTCGTAAACGCGTGGAGATATTAAATTGAAATTTATGTCAAATACTCAGGGCTATAGGACCTTTCAGATGTAGCAAAACCAAACTTTTATGTCAACGCAATCAAAAGAAATAGCAATTTAAGTCGCATATTTTGAAACTGAGTACTCGCAAGAAACTCAAAACCTACAGGGTACTTCCCGTAAACTCAGAAACTTGAAACTTGGCACGAAGAAACTTCATATAGTACAGACAAAGGAAAAATTACGAAAAGTAGACATTTTTAGTAAAATCATACAATAAATATTTTTTTAAATTTTAAACTTACTACCTTTTTCCTCGTAAACGCGTAGAGGTATTAAATTGAAATTCATATCAAATACTCAGGTCTATAATACCTTTAAGTTGTAAAGGTTTGTACGGAACCCTCGGTGCGCGAGTCCGACTCGCACTTGGCCGGTTTTTTTTTTATTTCATTCCATTTCACATGTTTCTCAATGCTTTTTCGTGACGGTCACGTGACTTTATTTCGCCTAGCCCCCCATCCGCGAACCGCCCGATAAGGAACTTCGTTCCAATAAAACAGAACTAAATAAAAAAATTACGTTGCGTTTTCTACCCATAATTCACGATGCTTGAAATCTTCGAAAATGTACTCAACAGTCTTGTCAAAACACAAACAAACCGGCTACCGCTTAAAAGGTACGCACGAGTTCATTGCCCGCGACTCGCTCCTCCGCTCAGTTTTGTCGTGTATGCCAGCTTTATCACCCCGCGCGTGCCTCCGTGAGCAAGTACCTACCTACATCGTAACAGCTAAGATGCCAGCGACTGGTTGACCCATGGATTAGCTTGTTAAGAAGCGAGCCGGGGGTCTACTTCTAGTGGTCGCTACAGAAGTAAGCCGAACAGGCGTGCCATCAAGGTCACGCGCTATAGTTAAGAAGATTTCCTCTGAACGCAAATATTGTTTCTGTTTAATTTTAGACGAAATATCATTGATGAAAGTGACACAAATTTAAATATCTACTTTAAAATCCCTTTTTGATTATTAGAATGTGAACTCTGATGACTTTAATAATTTATTGAAACGATAACAGCCTAAAAAAAACAAATTACTAAGAAACTTCAATTTTCATTGCTTAATTTGACACATATTGATTTTATTGACATATTTTGAGGTGATGATATAGTTAATCCTTATTTATGAACTCTAATTATTTATACGTAGTTTTTTAGCGTTGTCATACTATATAAAATTGCACTCGACGTAAATGACACAAACTAGTTTTGTACAACAATAAAACTGTTCTTAATACAACACAGTTATATTTTCTGACTCTAATATTCTTTTACTCAAGTTATGGCAAGCTAAAAAAGTTAACCTCAAATTATTGAATTACAAAAAAAGCACCAATTGAATATGACACAAAACGCACTGAAAGATTCTCATGTACACACTGTATTTCCAACTTCAATAATAAGTGACTTTAGAATTTTCGAAACTTAACCCTCAAAATATTGCCAACGAGACGGGACTATTACACAAATCGACCTACGCCCAAAGTAAGCTCAATTAAGCTTGTGTTATGGGTACTAGGCGACGATATATATAATATAAATATGGATAAGTACTTAAATACATAGAAAACATCCATAACTCAGGAACAAATATATGTGATAAACACAGAAACAAATGCCCGGACCAGGATTCGTACCCGGGACCTCCTGCTTCGTAGGCAGGGTCACTACCGACTGGGCTAGGATGATATTACTACGAAAACATAATTATAGCCCATTAATAAGCCCTATAACAACCCCATATCGCTAATTAGTATCACGACAGCCGTACGTGCAGTCCGACCTTTAAATGCTACTTGCTCCATAATGGGTTCGGTACCCCGGGCTAAGGTGGGTTTACACCGACTCAGTGAGTCATGCCAGTGCCACTGCACTGCCATGGGATTTTCCATCCACTTTGTGTCCATTCTTTACAATTATTTTGGGATTAGAAGGCAGGATATTCTCACACGTTTTTCTTTGATCAATATTAAGTTCTTTATTGGGCTTATAGGAAATAATGTTTATATAAAATAGAGTCAAATTAAATAAATCTTTGAGCTTTGCAGCTATTTTATTGAGCGAACTGTCAATAAGTACCTAATTATTTTGTGATGTTAATTGTAGGGTTTTTTCACGACTTGATATGTAACACCAAAGCATCAATTTCTTTTAATTAATACAATACTATCTTCGTAATATATAGTCTAAAGTGTCATTACGTTAATGTAAACCTGCCTTTATCTAAGCTCATATCATATATGGCACTTTAATACAATAACTGTCTTAGGCTGACTTATAAAAGTTTCTCATTGTTCCTATTTGCTCGTGAGCTGTATTAATTGTAATCACTTGTTGTTATATTTGTAAGTGTTAACGGAAATCCATTTTTAGGGCTCTTTTTAGGGTTCCGTAGTCAACTAGGAACCCTTATAGTTTCGCCATGTCTGCCCGTCCGTCCGTCCGTCCGGGGATAATCTCAGTGACCGTTAGCACTAGAAAGCTGAAATTTGGTACTAATAAATATGTATATCAATCACGCCGACAAAGTGGTAAAATAAAAAGTGCAAAAAAATGTTTTTATCTATCTACTCATATTGTAAGTTCTCTAAAACGTGTTCGAAAACGGAAGGCAATGGCTAGCATTACCACGACCGATTTTACTATGATAAGCTTTTTATCTGTGGCAGTAACGTAATTTTAACTTTACATGCTCAACTATTGATGTGTTATGAGTTTTGATAACATAATGTACACCTGCACGCTCCCGCGCGGCCGCCGACACGCGCCTCCCCGACCGCCGGCACAATCGAGTTGGCCATGGCGGTGCAATGGCGGCCATTCTATGGTTTCGGAATACGGCATTAGGATAAATAATATGAGTGTAGATAAAGCAGTGTATGCAACTGTACGTAATTAGGCCTTAAAACACTCTTGTGATCTTATTATGAAACGAGCCGCAGGCGAGTGCGAAAAACCACACTCATGTTTTAAGGACCCTTATTACGTAACAGTTACATAAACTACTATATTAGGGTATCTCCCCTATACGTAAAGTGGGGAGTGATTTTTTTTTCATTTCAACCCTAACGTGTGATATATTGTTGGATAGGTATTTTAAAAAATGAATAGGGGTTTACTAAAATATTTACATTATCAAAAAATGATTTTAGTAAACCCCTGGAATCCAGTGATCAGCAAATGTAAGCGACACGATCTGGCTGATTTTATAAAAATACACGCCAAATAGGTATTGAAGTAGAACTGTGTCACTTTGTAATATTGAAAAATTAATAAAAAATACTTAATTAAATTATTTTCAAAATTGCTTTTTTGAGGTTAGATATTATGTATCATTTGTGGTATATTGTATTTAAAAGAAATCAGCCATATCGTGTCTGGAGGAGCCCAAACTTGGTATGTTTCGAAAATGATTTTTGTGTTAATTAAAAAAAAATGGCTGAAATGTAATGATGTGATATATTTTTAGAATCGCCTTAAAATTCACTTTCATAAGATACCACACACGATAGGTTTCTGAAAATAAAATTTTTTTTCCATACAAATAAAAAACTGTCTCGGCATTCCCCTCCTAAGGGATTTTTTTTTAAGAACTGCGGGTCAAAAAAATTGTTTTGACCTCTAGTATGCGTGCCCCAAACGGCTAAACTGTAGATCGATTTGCGGATTTTTTTAATCGTACGGCTACCACTATTAATGTAATTCATAGTTTTTCGCCTACTGTTTTTGTTTCCGTAATAAATAGTAATAATACGCAATGTTTTTTGTTCTGATGTTAAAAACATCTCACTGCCCAGTCCTTTATAACTGAAACAACTTCGGCAGTTTTTATCTATTTTGGTATTACTATTTTCCAATTCAAAAATTTTGCTAGTCTGTCACTCTAAACAACTTCTAAGCTGCCAGATGCCCGGATCTAGCAATAAGGATAGTATAGCTATCTAACCAGACGGGTTTTGTTGCTCTCATTGTTGTGTCTCATTATCTGACGTAGCCAGCTCTTAGTCCAATATGACTGCCATGAAGTTTAGCTGATAAAAAAATTGGCAGTGCTTAGCATGTAAATTGTATGTTTTTGCTTATGATATCATTATCATAGAATATACCAGGGTCACGAATTCTTAAAACTATTCGCGATTTGTAATTATGTGCATAAATCACATTAGACACTAGGAAATATTGAGTAGGAAGAGATACGCGAATAACCAGCGTGCGTATTCATTAACTACACGTTTTGGATCGTCTACCTTAACTTGAGCTAGAGGTTTATGGTTATTATGCCTAGTCAGAGCCTAGACTAATACTGGTTTTTGTGAAACGGAAGGCCCTGTATGCGTTGTGACTGTGTAAGTTCGTATTAATTTGAAACAATTCAGAGGAGTTTCTAGAATTCGCGTGTAAGTCTCAAATGTTAAAATGTTTAAAAATGCATACATAAATGTCGCGGCCACGCGAATTTTCAGTATTTATTCAATAGGAATTAGCGCGAAACCATGTGATATATAATATTAATAAATATAACCTAACCATAAAGTGGGGTCGGAAGATAAGTCAAAGTGGTTGCAATGCTTGCATCTCTTGGTCAAATAAGTAATGACGTAATAAAACTTAGGGGTGTGTGGTTTTTTGTTTTTTCGTAAATAACTCAGAAATGGTGGCCCATACGAAAAAGTTTTTCTACTTAATAATTCATTCACATAGAATTTTCTACAAAAAAGGGTTAATACATTTTTTTGTTGGGATCAATGTTTAATGAGATGAGAGGGAGATAGACACTTTTTTAAACTTTCGGAGCTATTATTTACGAAAGTATTAGTTTAATCCAAAAAATTACGAAAAACCAAAAAAGGGACCTTTACACCCTGTTTCCATTTAGCTGTGCTGGGCGAGGCTCGGTAAATGAAGCGTTTCTATTGGTTCATGAAAAACACATTTCTCGCAACGCATCCTCGCACAGCACTGGGGCCCGGAGTATGTCCTAAAACTACGGCCAAGACCACCGGGGGATGGGCAGCAGCATCCTCGGAGTGCGGTGGAGATACTGCGATCGCCAACCCGCATGCCAAGCGTGGCGATTATGGCATTCACCCCCCATGGAAAGAACACAAAAATCACGGCCCCGAGTGTCCGGCGATCCCCGGTGCCCTGGTTATGGTAGCGGCCAGGGTACTAGCGGGGTCAAGGGTGCTAAGAATCTCCGGCAAAGACTGATGACCTGGTGAAGGTCGCGGGAGTCCGCTGGCGCTGGATGCGGGTGGCGCAGGACCGGTCATTGTGGCACTCTTTGGGGGAGGGCTATATTCAGCAGTGGACGTCTTTCGGCTGATATGATGATGATGATGATGATCCTCGCACAGCTCTGTTGGAAACGCAGTAAGGGCCCTTTATCAATTACCATTAATAACTAGTGCGACTTTTATATCGTAATTTGTTTAAGGTCTACTTTTACAATGATTCATTTACAGTAACTGGGTAAAATCAATATGAATCCAGAAGCATTATTTATTAGTAATGAGGCTTTGTGTGTTTGTTATATTATTCATCGGCAGTGTGCCAAGGCTTGGATTCCAGGTCGGCTGGAGCTCATTATCTCTTGCCATATTTTCTTTCTCTACGACATCCGCTCTGCGAATGAGTGAGATTAACCTTAATATGAAACATTTGAATTATACAAAGAACGTTCAACAAAGATGAAACGGCTAATTACCATGTATGTAAAGGTCAATGCGGCTAATTCCGTCATAGGGAATATTACGTCCATTAGCGTTTTTCTCGAACAACGAACAAAAATGATAATTTCATCGATAAAGCAGCGATTGCTTTTAGTTTCAGCAATCAAAAGCAAACGTTTTTTTTTCTACGATTGAAAATCAAAGAAATATACGCTAGTGGACGGATTATTTTATTTTATTTTTTTATTTTATTTCGGCAACTCCTCAAACATGTATTGGGTGTTGAAACTTTTTTTCCTAATAAGAGAAAATTTTTATTGTAAAATTTTCTAGAAATTTCTGAGAATGTATCTAACTTTTTGGAAACATTCCCGAACTTTCACATATGTAATGGACAGTGATCGTAGATTTTCTAGCATTTTTGGTGCAGTGCTAGGTTAATTATTATTATGAGGCTATTAAATGTTTGAATCAAGAATCAAATAAAATCAAAGCCATGGAACTAAGTAATAATGTAGAGATGGTTGGTAATTAAATGACAATTTCACAAAAAAACGTCATTGCCCTTTGCCCCGGTTTTGCTGAAAAATCTACGATTACCGGTAATGGAGTGTAAAACTTAAATTAAATAAACGTTTATTTCGGGCTATTGGAGTGTAAAACTTAAATTAAATAAACGTTTATTTCGGGCTATTGCCCATATCGTTGTTAGTAAACACAGAATTCATGTTAGTAGTATACAATCTAAAGGAGATCGTCAATTCTGGGCCACCTGATATAAACTGTATACAGTTTGTACTACAATGTAAAATAAATACTCATTTTATTACTAAAGTAGACAAAATATTACAAAAAAATGAAACGGGAATTAGAAATACTAAATAAATAAACATTATGTTGATCTTTCCGCGATTAAAATACAGCAAGACAAGTCGTTAACGTCCTTATGGCATTGATATAAAGTTTAACTTCACCTGGACTGAAACGGGTTTGTTTTTTGGTTTGACACTGTCAATATCTACCGTTACATAACCTGCGTTTTGATACTGTTCGGTAAGTTACAACATTGTAATATTAAAATAATATCTAAGCCTACGAATACGGAAGTTTAAATTAGAAATCGACTGTATTAAAACGCCTAAAGATTGAAAATGCGTATTTTTGCATTTTTGATCGGAGTTTGAATATTAAAAGTGGGTTTCATAATGGCATAATATCATGCTCCTTCGATAACGAAACGTATCTTTTTTTCAATTTTGCAATGTCAGATACTAGTGCTATCGCACTTAACGGTGGTAAACCTTATCCCTTCGCAATAGGTGTTAGGAATGTTCAGTTAATAGTATCAACGATGGTTTGACAGCCGTCTTTGTTTACCGAAATACAGGAACTATAAATACGATCAAAATATGACTTTTTATTATTTCATCATGATTCCCGATTTGTTTTTAAGTCCGCTTTTGTACATTTTCTTTAAAAAACCAGTACTTTTTTTACATTAATGTATAAATCATAGGCATGCACGCTTTCCAAAATTGTCCTCGTCAGATTCAAGTTTTAAATGCATGATTTTTCAATTTTCCCATTACATTTCGAAATTTTTTTACCACTGTCCTGATCTAGAAATTATGACGATTTTTTAAAGGTTAGAGTCATTCCTAAACGGTCCAAAATAATCTGGGCCAGATCACCTAACAAAAATTGACGATCTCCTTTACAATTTTCTTAACTTAGGTGAATAAAATAGGACTCAATAAATAAATAACAATTAAAATTCAACACCAAATAATACATTAAAATTGGTAAAGCCAAGGCGATATCACGATGGACTTATTACTAAAAACTGTTAAGCATTTGTCTCAAATATTTTCATTATTTATTATTCTGTAGTAGGGTAAATCGCCAGTAACTGACCACCTCATACTAATAATGAACTCTGTTCACCTATAAACAGAATTCATTTTAGTACAAGGTTTTAATTACTAGCCACCCTTCAATAACTGGCCAAGTTATACTAAAATGAATTCTGTTTGTATGTGTATAGAGTTCATTTTTAGTATGAGGGGCCCAGTTTTTTTTTAATACCACGACGGTGGCAAACAAGCGTACGGCCCGCCTGATGGTAAGCAGCTACCGTAACCTATGGACGCCTGCAACTTCAAAGGAGTCACATGCGCGTTGCCGACCCTTTACAAAAAGGAGGATTCACTGTGTTGATGGCTGAAGAAACAAGAAGGTCCCTCATCGTCAACACACTGGGTCCTCTTTGAGCTCAGTTATTGAAAAGTGGCCAGTTACTGGCGATTTCCCCTATTTAGTATTAGTAGTCTTCACGCTAATGTCATTAACTTAATAATATGGCTCGTAAACTCCTGTCAAATATTTTAAAGTTATATGTAGTGTAATAATTATGTTTGAGCATGTTAATATGTTGGATTACAAATTACACGAAAACCTTAAAAATTTGTATACTTCCAATGCAATGCGCGTAATAAACTTTTTAATAACCAATCAAAACGAGTTCCATGATTTTATAATCTTACATTACGACACGATCAATATTAAAAACGATTATCGACCAGATAATTACAAAATCCGAAGCAATTGCTTAATAAGTGTAATTATTCCAGATCGTTTCAAAACGGTTTCGAGTCAGTTATTGATCGTGTAATGACCCCTATTATTGTGATGTTTGTTAGTCGATAACGCAATACCGTTTATGTAACTTGCCCTAAGCCCTTTTCTTAAAGCTCTTTATAAAAATAAAATATTTATTTAGAAAATTGTACAAACAGCGACATTCTTAACTGTACATCGGTGAACCCTATTACAAAAGGCATAGGTCCACTGATGGGCAGTTAAGAATGTGGGCGATGGTACAGTCGCCATCAGATATATCGAAGCGGCCAAGGCACAGTGTGGGATTTTGCCTTAGTTGCGGACATCCTTATTTTATTTTATATTATGATGGTTTTGCTGTAATAAAGCATGCTAAGAAACTCTCGTTGGAATATGTCACTTAATTTCGTAGTTATTTTTTCTGAGAGGTCAACGACCTTCATAAAAAACGTTTTTATTGAAATTTCCTAAATGAAATCAGACTACGATTTTGAATTAAATACATAATGATTGCATGTTTAAAATATACTAGTTGTGAAAGTTGCAGGACTCTGAAAACACAGGGACAGGCTATATCAATAAATTTAAATATTTCAGAAAAGTGTAAATAGTTAATTAACTATAAAAGGGTCGCAATTTCTATGGAAATAGGGTTGTCAACTTGTCACATAAACGTTATCTGACGTTACTTTTAGAAGGGGAAAAACTTTTTTGGTATAGGTAAACGTTTTGTGTTTTGTTTTGTAGCATGCGGGAAGACAGATAAGGGTCGACGATTGTAGTGCTTAACGGCCTTCTAGCCCAGTCGGTAGTGACTGCTTATGAAGCAGGAGGTCCCGGGTTCAAGTCCTGGTTATTTGTGTGTTTATCACAGATATTTGTTCCTGAGTTATGGATGTTTTCTATGTATTTAAGTATTTATCCATATTTATCTATTATAAACATATATCGCCGTCTAGTACTTACTTAGCTTACTGTGGGACTAGGTCGATTTGTGTAAGATTGTCCTAAATATAATATTCATTTATTTATTTAGTGCTCTATAGAACAAGTCTAAACTAGTTGTTTTATGATTGGTATGGTATGGTATGGACGCCAGTATTTATTTCGTGATTCGTACTGTATGTATTTTACGTTTCACTGTATTATAATTTGCATGTCATTACACCAATGCATATCATCTTTATTTTGGAGGGTAAACTCAATAAATGTCATCACAGCGTCTTTATATTGGTGTGAAGTTATGAACACACTTACTTCGACCCGATATGGTTGTTATTTAAACGAAACTGTAATAAGGAATACCAACTTAAAAATAAATAAATGGAAAATGATACTACGGGAGCTTGGGATCGAACGCCCGACCTCTTGCACTCAAGAGTGACTTGCCGAATAACGCCGTGGCTATCTACTAGATATGTAGCTATATGAGTATCATTGAAGAATCGACCATATGTCAATTGGTTAGAGTGCAAATTCCAAAACTTATAAAACAACCAGTATAGTATGGACGACAGGAGTTGAAATGATTCAGAAAAAAAATAGTTATTGTCGGTATGTGACAACCCTAACCAAAATTTAAAAAATTGATATCTCCGTGTTCCTTTGTTGGACGCGTTTGATTTTTTTTGTGCCAATAGTTATTATCTTACTTAACATTTGAGCACATAAAAAAAATGCGACCGTAAAGAGAATTGCCGAAAAAAATTAATTACAATATCATGGAAATTAATAAATTGACGCCTATAGAAGAGATTTTTTAAATGTTTAAATACATATATTAGTGCTATTAAATATTATCTATCATACCATGGAGCATTCAATATTAAAACTGCTCAAACAAAACAAAAAATGTGTTTCTATGGTTTCTCAGGACTTTTCTCGATTTTGTCAATATCTCAAAAACTATGATAGTTAAAACCACGGGAGTTGTAATAGAAGATGTTTTTAGTTATCGGGTATCCAAAAACCACAAAACATGAGAATGTCCGCAACTAAGACAAAATCCCACACTGTGCAAGGTGGTCACAAACTCACAAATATCGTAGCGTAGTTTTAGTATTTGTATGGTACATGAATGTACCTATATAGATATTTACTAGTGTTTACCTGCTTTGCTTTGTGTTTTGGAACTTTTTATTGGTATCTTTTATGCATAGTTTGTCTTTCACCATTTGTATTTAATCCTTTCTCACTTTCTCATGGGTTGCCTGGAAGAGATCCCTATCAGGGATAAGCTCGCCTTTGTGCATATCTTTTATATATTTTACAGTTGTTTTTACGTTATACCTACATGTTTATGTGCAATAAAGTGATTCATTCATACATTGATATCTGAACAACGCCCCTATTGTCAAAGCGATAAAGTGCATGTTCCGATGTTTTTGAGTACCTTGGCCGCTCCGATATATTTGATGGCGACTGTACCTATACCTAGTATACCTACTCAACTAACTGTAGGGTTTAAGGGTAGGAATACTATATACACTCTTTACGTCTCGCCTTCAATCGATCATCAAAAGTCATATGATAAACGACGCGTTTAGGGTTATCGTAATGTTTATGCTCCTTCTACGTGTATTTTTAGTCGGGAAAATTTTCCGCCATATACCGGGTGGTGCGACTCTAAGAACTATGCTGAAAGGATTGTTATTTATAAATGTTTTACAATTTGATGATTTATAATAATAATAGACCTCGCAATTAAAACAGAAATACATAAACATAATTTTTTTTTTATATCGCATTGCCAACCCTAGCGCTCCTACGTAATGTTTACATTTTAAAAGAACATATGATAAAAATATTATTAATTTCATTCCGTGTTTTTGATGACATCCTTGTGTTGCCTATGTCGTTATTCCTTTAACAGTTCCACACCTTTTGTTCTGAGTAATCTTCCAAACACAATTTCATATCTTGTGAAGATGAACATGTGAGACACGATGTTGAGTTTTTCCACCACATTTTCTCTGTTGTCTATATAATCGAAACAGCTATTCCCAAACTTGTCGTTTTTCTTAACGCGCGTTACGATTACAATGCCAATTTCACCTCCGCGAACGATTTAGCAAATAAAAATAATTTCGATCATATAGTCCATTTTTAACATAACATTATGACATTAAACATGGCGTGACGTAAACGTTGCCTTGTCTTTTGTAATGAGTTGGTAATCATCAAAATGGCACACACCAAAAAGGCATGTTAATTCCTTAATAATTTTATTTATTGCTTTACTAGGGTATTTCGTTACAAAAAAAGTAACAAGCGAGCCTCGAGAAATAAACAAACATGACTATTTGTAGACAATTAATTATTGTTGGAAATTGATTACTTATTATCAATGTATGTTACCTTTGTGTTAAATCGACCTTACATATATGTTTTTCAACGTTAAGCTCTGTGGTTGTCAATGTCTCCTAGCAAGCAAAAGTCGACTTTATGATGACATTATATGTATACTTGTCAGTCATGTAAAGTTTGTTTACTATAAAGGTCATTGAACCCGTTTACTAATTAGGGTTGCAATGTAACGGACAGTATTTTGCACTTTTGTGTTAAAAGTTATTACTAAAGCTAAACAATCCCCCGTTTTCGTAAAAGTCAATCGTATTGTTCCATCCGGTATACTATGCTCTAAGGTAACCGACGCAAAGTTAGGTCTACAAGGATCCTCCTGAACGCTTTAATGGCCAATTGGGAATACACATTGCTCTCAAGTTTGCCAAAGAATGTATGAAGAATAAAGTACTAACATGGCTTAAATTTAATTTGTGTTTACTTCTATTGCAGGTAAGTTTCATCAGTTTATTTGTCCTGATTACCATCGTTAAGGTAAGGTATAGATGTCCAAGGATCTGCGTGATCAATGTACATCAAAAGTAGGCCGTAGGCAAGCCTACCTCATCGAGTAGCAGAATTCGGCTTATGTAGGGCAATGCACGGTAAAATGTTATGTATTTTAGTACCTGGTAGCCTGAGCCAAAATTGGAGCATTTTGTACAGTTACAAAATGATGACCCTATTTTTTGACAAAACTACTTTATCGACTAGCAAATGGTCACGTGGCCCATTCGATAGGCTTATATATCGACAAGCCGAATTCTGCTACTCGATGAGGTAGGGTTACCTACGGCCTACTCTTAATCTATAAGTTGTCTACTAAATGTTAGTTGTCTAATAAGTCATTAACAATTTCAATGTCAAAATGTTTAAGGTAATATTGATCATCTGTTTAATCTAATATTTCTTTAATAATTGATTATTTAGAAGTTTAATGATTTACCCCTGCTTTCCAGTACAACCGGTTGATTAGGTAATTGGGTTATCCAGTTGATTATATAAGACGAAGCTGTCATGAAACGCGTCCTTATCTATTAAAATTATATTATAAAACAATTAAAGTATTATATTAGCGTCGCAAGGATCTCGTAAGGGAATGAGGAGGTGAATGTGTTCCATACCATACCATTACCAGAATACGGTGAGAGAGTAAGGTGTGCCGCTGATCTGATTCTTTCGAAGAAGCCAATAAACACACAAAATGTTTTTAAGCATGTTGAAAAACAAACATAACTCAAATCTCAAAGAACTTTGGCATGTTTTAGGTGTATTACCCACGTAGGTACCTATAATAGAGCATAGTGTGTGACTTGAAGGAAGAAAGCGTTATGTTAAGTTGACATTTTAATATCCTGATAATAGGTATCTACATCACCAGTGAAACTTAGAAGTTCATCATAAATGACTCCATAACTTTACGAAGTGTTCAACAAACGCAGTTGATTGCAATTGGCAGTGGCACTCGATATAAATCAATCGTACGCTAACGAATGTGTTCACGAATTATAGGCACTTACGTGATGGAAATAAGGTTCCAAATTGCATATAAAAACGCTAGAATTGACCGCGCGGACGTCACGTGTGTACTTACGTTTGACTTTCCTCATTTGTGAGCCAAATCGGTGAGCTATTTCAAACAAAGAGTATTGTTAGGTTTATGTCTTTGTCTAGCTTTCCTGTTTGAAATGTCAATTTATTCAAGTAATTCTTATTGACATTGATCGCTTAAGCTGGATTTGAGCTGGCTTAGACAGATCATTAGAAGGATAGTCATAGGTGTCACGCTGCACTGTCACGTATGTTACGGTCGAAGCACTTTGTCACTAAAAGACGCTGCCCTGAAATGATTCCTCATACATTTTCATCATACAGCACCTCCGGATTTATGGGTTCGCCCCATATAATAGTACAATTAAAATGAAGGGGACAACATTTTATGTACGGATGATATTAAAAGTATCTACCTACTCCAGTTTTGGTCTGCTTTGTATGTCGCTAGAAAAAATGATAGAGCAGAGCCTATCGGTCCTGCCTTTTCCCAACGCTGAACCGTTTTGCGTATTGACCTGATCTCCAATATTTTTAAGGAAAGAATCGTTTTATTTGATTGGGCCTACATTGTCACTGCCCTATTCCCAACGAAAATTGTTATGTAAATTAACCTTCTCTTCAATCATGTTGTACATGGTACATGCCAACGGTCAGAACAGGAGGTCGACTGCCGCGGAAGCGCTGCGCGCGTGCCTTGCCCGAAACGGGGCATCACCAACCACGAGGCAACCTCCAACAACGCGGCATAAGCCGTAGTGCACATGATTGTAAACAAACCAAAGAGAATGGAGCCACGAGTATGAGCTGGTCATACTGACTGCAACATGACAATAGTTTTGTGAATCTTGATTATGCTAAACTAGGAGTTTGCTTGCAGCGGATGAGTAGTGCGCTTGTCTTTCTCAACAATACCTTTAAAATCGCACTGTATGTACACGATTATAATGGCCGACTACGTCACCGATCGCAGAGTACACGATTATAATGGCCGACTACGTCACCGATCGCAGAACGAGTCAGACGGACTGCAAGCAGAGTTACACTGTCCCCAATTATTTAAAGTTGTATTAGAACATACGAAGTTACACACCAGGTCATGAGGTCAACTGCCGCGGAAGCTCTGCATGTGTGTCTCTGAATTGGGACGTCACCTCCAGCGTCATGCAATAAGGCATAGTATACGCGAGTCACTCGACTATAACAAATAAAATAAGTTATACCTGTACTACACCTAGGTATAGACCTAGGTGCATTTATACACTTTTGGAATGCTTGAGCTAATTCGATTTGCGGAACTAGAACAGTGCCTAGAAGTACGTTTTGGTAACCGTACTTAAACTAATTATTCTTGCAGAAAGACTAATCAATCCCAACCAACGTATACCTACTAGTAATAAATTAGTTAGGCTAAGATCTTACTTTGAGATAGATTGACATAAACTCAGCCCTGTAATCTCAAATGCTGGATGACGTGGTCGCAAGCACTAAAACAACCAATGACAACACTACCTACGTATCAGTTCGCTCACTGAAATATTGCTTATGTAACGAATAGCAACTGTATTTTGTACTCGTTCGGCTCGTATCTCGTACCCGTATCATATGGACCTAGGCTTAACTCTGTGACCGTTTAAAGAAACTTGACCGTTCAATTTACAAAATAAATTTGATTAATGACAGTCGCAATTAGTATCGGAACGGTCGACCGCCTCGTTCGTTGCCCTGATGTTTCATGCTGCCCCCTCATTTTAAAGGACGCGGAGTTAATGATTAAAGTTTTCTGAAGCGGTGGGAACATTTTTACGCCCTATTAAAAATGTAATATGAAACTTAAGTTTAAAAAAGTAAAAATGCAACATTGAAGAACTTTCGAAGGTCGTTAAAAACATTAAATATGGCTTGAGTTGAAGATGATTTAGCCAACTAGTTTCCTTTTATGGTGACGTAACGTACCTTGTTCAAGTGTTCTCCAACAATAGAATGAACCGAACGTTTTTAGTTAGGCCTTCATTTAATGATCAGTATATAGTCTATGTATATAGTCTATACATACGCCCTACTTAATTATAAGCCAATTACGCATCGCAGTTACTTTGGATCTCGATGTCAAGTTATTGTAGAGGGCTACCAGAAGATATTAGAGCCATATATTGGAGTGGGAGCGTTTGACAGTTCGCGGACTAATAATGTTAATCTCCTCTGATAAACTCATCATTGGTCTGTTCAGGATTTTGAAGTGAACATAATCCGTCAACATATTTTTTTTCCAAAAACGATCTCGTGAATGATCTCATTAGTATAGGAATTCGTTATCATTTACCATCTAGAACGCGGACATGCGCTAACATATGTATAATACCAGAGGATTTACGACCCGCACATTTCCTGATGTTCTCAGGGCCGCTAACACCGTAATTGGATTCGCCCGTTATGGCGAAGTGACGTCTTGGTTTGTGAACCCCTTGGCGAATGTCATGGGTCAGATTAGAATTGCTACCGTGTGGGGAAGGTCGTGGTTTAATGTACCGTTATAAGCTTATTATAAAAAGCGCTTTATCAACCCGCTATCCATTAGGATAACGTAAATAACGTTTAGGCTTCGACAAAAACTTTATTTACGTAAATCCCGCGTACGTAAAGGTCCCTATTTTTGGTTTTTCGTAAATAACTCAGAAACGGTGGCCCATACGAAAACATGTTCTTGTACTTAATTCATGCACATATAATTTTCTACAAAAAAAGATTGATATCCTTTTATCTGGGATCAATGTTTAAAGAGATATCGAGGAAATATGATTTATCCAAAAGTTGTTTAAAAAGACCCGTATTCTTTTTAAAAGACCTATCCAACGATACCCCACACAGCAGGGTAGGAGTAAAAAAATTCACTCCCACTTTATGTGCAAATAGTATTTTTTACAGATATAGTTTTACAACTGTATCGGCGTGATTAAAACACATACCCATACGAAATATCAGTTTACTAGTACTAACCACCAAACAAAGAATACTTTATTTGTCTTATTTTGAGTAGCCCGATAGTTAATTCTCATCAGAAAGTAATACATAAAAATAAATATTATTTGAAACGGGGTATTTACTTATATGTACAGGGTTGGGCATATTAAGTGTCCTAGTTTTAGAAACCTCTTTTTTTCTTAAAATACTTCAGATCTTTTTGAACTATTTATACTTTTTAAATTGCTTATTTATTATAGTATCTATAAATCATAATGACAGATTGATTATCTTTTTTTTTGTACATTTGTCAACGATGGACGCAAAACGCGAACTCGTAATAGAGTTGTACAAGAAAAAATATAAGCCATGCGAGATATTTAGGAAACTGAAACGCCTAAATATAAATATAAGGTTCATATCGCGGACTATAAAACGTTTTATAGAAACCGCGGATCTTGCCGACCGAGGCCCAAACCTGGACGAAAACCATCGATACGTGTGGGAAATCTAATAAAACGCGTCCGTGAGAGAATTAGGCGGAATCCAGCACAAAGTGCGAGTCAACTCGCGAAGGACCTGAAAGTCTCAAGAAGATCAATGGGTCGAATATTGCGAATTGATCTGAACCTCAAGGCCTACAAAAAACAGAAAATACACGGTTTGACAATAGCTCAAAAAAAAGCTAGAGTTAAAAAATGTAGGGGTATATTAGCTTGGCACGATGGAGATGATATGATTTTTTCGGATGAAAAGATGTTTGTGCTACAAGACAGCCACAATCAACAGAATGATCGAGTGTACGGAGTAAGTTTACGGGATATTCCAGCGGACAAACTAGCAGTGCAACGATTCCAGAGTACGTCTGCAGTTATGGTATGGGGGGCAATAAGTCCTAAAGGGAAGTTGCCACTACTGTTTATTGACCGTGGGGTGAAAATCAACCAAGACTTCTACATACAGAACGTTTTACAAGATCATCTGCTTAAAAACGCTCAAATGTTATATGGGAACGAGTATTACTGTTTCCAACAGGATAGTGCCCCATCACATAAAGCCAAACGTACACAGGACTGGTGTCGGCAAAATTTAACAGATTTTATACCATGGGAAGAATGGCCTGCGTCGTCACCAGACCTGAATCCCTTGGATTTTTCAATATGGGGTTACATGTTAAGCAAAATTGGGAGCACACATGGACTAAATTTGAGCTCATTTAAGGATCGGTTAATCAAAATATGGGACGAGATACCTGAAGAAGTCGTGCGTGCCGCATGCAAGTCGTTTTACAAGAGATTGCGTAAAGTTTTACGAGCCAAAGGAGAGCGTTTTGAGTTAACGAATTAATTTTGTAAATATATAACATAGTTTAACACAAATACATACAGCATTTTTATTTTTGTTGTTTTATTTAAAATTTATTGTCTTATTAAAATAGGACACTTAATATGCCCAACCCTGTATATTACCGTTTTTGAGCACCCGATATTTGGGCGCAGTTGCATGCACCATTATCACGAAGTAATAATATTTATAATGTGAATGACCATGTGAGCTTGAAATCGTATAATAAAAATAAATATAAAAAGCCACATATTTTCCCAACATAGTAAAAAGTAGAGTGACAGTGATATAATGATAGTTTGATTAAAAGAGGTTAAAACTAGCTTAATCTAATTGTTATTTATGTTATGTGGGTTCGTCTATTTTTGGACGTATAGGCCATCAGAAAGTAATGACGGGTTTATCGGGCACCTGCTTGATTTTGTCATCATCATCATCATATCAGCCGAAAGACGTCCACTGCTGGACATAGGCCTCCCCCAAAGAGTGCCACAATGACCCGTCCTCCGCCACCCGCATCCAGCGGACTCCCGCGACCTTCACCAGGTCATCAGTCCACCTTGCGGGGGGTCTACCCACGCTGCGCCTTCCGGTTCGTGGTCGCCACTCGAGAACCTTTCCGCCCCAACGGCCATCGGTTCTACGAGCAATGTACCCCGCCCACTGCCACTTTAGTTTAGCGATTCGGAGGGCTATTTCGGTTACTTTGGTTCTGCTGCGGATGGCCTCATTTCTGATGCGATCACGCAGAGAGACTCCAACCATAGCCCTCTCCATTGCCCTTTGGGTGACTTTGAGCTTTCTTATGAGGCCCATTGTAAGCGACCACGTTTCAGTACCATATATCATCACTGGCAACACACACTGGTCAAAGACTTTCGTCTTGAGACACTGCGGAATATTGGAGAAAAAGATGTGCCGTAGCTTCCCGAACACTGCCCAACCGAGTCGGATTCGTCGATTGACCTCTTTCTCGAAGTTGGATCTACCTAACTGGACAGTATGTCCTAAGTATATATAATCGTCCACAACTTTGAGTGTAAAGTCTCCGTTTGTAACGGGAGTTGGTGCTACATGGGTATTTGACATGATCTTCGTCTTATACATGTTCATCTTTAGACCAACTCGCTCGGAGGCTTTACTGAGGTCATCGAGCATCGTACTCAAATCCTCCATGGTCTCAGCCAAGACTACTATGTCGTCAGCAAACCGAAGGTGAGTGATGTACTCGCCGTTTATGTTGATGCCTAGCCTTCTCCAGTCCAGAGTCTTGAAAACATCCTCCAGTGCAGCGGTAAACAGTTTAGGAGAAATAACATCTCCTTGCCTGACTCCCCGCTGCAACGGAATAGGCTTCGACTTCTGGTCCTGGAGTCGGACTGACATAGTGGCGTTCTCGTACAAACTTGGCACCTCTGGAGAGATTGTAGTACAGCCCAGGTTTCGATCGAGTCGAAGGCGTTCTCGTAGTCCACGAACGCTAAGCAGAGGGGCAGGTTATACTCCTCAGTCTTCTGTATAACCTGACGGAGCGTATGGATGTGGTCTACGGTACTAAAGCCTCTTCGGAAACCGGCTTGTTCGGGAGGCTGGAAGTCATCTAGCCTGCGTGCGTGCAAGCCTTGATTTTGTATTTAAACCATATGTGACTTCGGATTTCGCATATTGTTACGACTAAATACGAGCTAGAATACTTGTACATTATACTGGTACAGTGTTGAGTGTACACATAAGAACATACATACAGTATTAATAGTTTCCCAATAACTTTAAAGTATTTATTTATTTTTATTATTTAATAAGGCGCTGCCCCTCTGGACAAATTCAGCGCCCCGCAATTTATTGTAAGGGCTTTACCGCCCCCCTGGACGCCGTCAGCGCCTCCTGGGGGGTGGTAGGCACCACTTTGGAAACCTATGGCCTAACGGGTACCTTATTCGTTGCAATTAAAACGCGATAATAATAAATAGTTTAAAAAATTATGGTGCCGTTAAAATATTCCCAACTCCTTAAAAATTACTAGCTATGCCGTCCCCATTTACCTATTCATTATTTCATAGTATTAAGTATGTAATTAACTTACTGATAAGTCTATTGATATCATTGATTTCTGTATTTATTACCTTTTGTCTTGCAATCTTAACATCTTCAATATCCCCAATTAGCGTTGCGCACTGTTGCTTTTATAACCGTATAAAATCATCTTTCACGCACTTGAAATACTGAATCACTTTTTTTTAAATTTTGCTTCTCCGTTCAATCTGAAATACGTCTTATTGTCAAGCCGACAAGCTTCAAAATAGGACTATGGTTTCCGGGACAGTTTAGATGAGAAATCCACTGGACCTTCCGTACGATTAGTTCTGGTTATCGGCGGTTCCGTTGCCGAAGTGAAAGTTGTCAAAAGAAAATATCAAAAGGTCACAGGAGCAACGTCGCACCGACTCCACTCGACACGCAAGCGACACGTTCAATAACAATAACAAAAAGATATGGATTACTGACGTCACTGAATATGTAATGGAATCCGTTATCTTCACTATTCCAGGAAGCTAAATAATATTCGAACGCTTATTTAACGTCTTGACAATAAATAGATTATTGGCGCCGTGACATTTATTGTTCTCTTCAATATAATCTAATGCATATACATTAATAGCAGAGTACAATAATAACCTAGTTTTCCCTCTGCGTTGGAGGGTCAGATGATAATTTCGTCAGAACTAGTGTATACGACAAATCTTCGGATTAGGTTGCCGAGCGGATTCCAAGCTCCATTGAGCAGTGCCAAAAAATCCGGGACTAACGCTAGGAAGATGATGATGTATTCCGAACCCCTAAATCTGGCTTTGTCGTTAAGGAAAACCACAGCAAATTCTAAAACATTTGCAAATTAGGACGTATGCGAAGTGACCGCACAAATTCAAAATACCTCGCTTTGTCTGCTCACACGTGTGTGAAACGCCCACACGGAACTACGTTGTTTACTCACGTGTTAACGTTTTTGTACTTACACCGGTGGATTTGGTATATATTTATGGCAATATACACCGTGGGCCCTTATAACTAGAAAGATTTTAACAGTGTATTCCTGATCATATTTAGATACTAAAATGTCCTATAAACTTTTCTGGAATACGCCTAGTTTCAGAGTTAATACCTATTTAAAAAAAATACACTTTTTATTATAACTCAGCACAAAACGCCTTTCTGATGGCGTTGTTGCCACTATTGGGCATAGTTTACACGTCCTTATTGACAGATATCAAAGTGACAAGTAAATATGCAGAAACTAAATTTTTCCAAAAAAAAAAATACCAATTTGTTTTAGGCGATAATTTTATTAATAACATTTACTTTTCATGTGCAATAAACATTAAAAAAATAGAAAAAAAAAACGAAAAAAAAAAATTTTTATTTGGCGAAATTGACCTAAAGTCACATAATATTTTTTCCTTCTTTGGGTCTCAGAAATTCGTGGTTAAGATCTGTCGGGTTATACGCGCCCACGGTGTATAATATATGGCAACGTAAAAAAAAGTTAGGTTCAAAAAACTTTCCAAAAAACGTAATTGCGCGTGACTCTACGCTGTTTCTAAATTTTAGATTAAGATCTGACCCCGGCAGATATATATGATACAATATAAGTCACTTGGTACTACTTCAACAGAAATGCCTGGCAATTATATTATCGAATGAATTACATAATTACCCATAATATTACATGTAACAACCCTAGGCCACCACCGCCTAACCTAACACGCCGATAAAGTTCCATTTTGGACTTACTTCTGAAGGTATTCTTAACTTTTAAAAGTTGCTTTCCATATGCAGAAATGTATGACCCCCCTGTTGTCGCAGCATAATTGCATATCTTTTTATACCACGACGGTGGCAAACAAGCATACGGCCTGCCTGATGGTAAGCAGCTACCGTAGCCTATGGACGCCTGCAACTCCAGAGGTGTCACATGCGCGTTGCCGACCCTTTACAAAAAGGAGGATTCACTGTGTGACGGCTAAAGAAACAGAAGGGTCCCTCATCGTCAACACACTGGGTCCGTTTTGAGCTCTTTGGCAACCTTACTCACCAGCAGGAACACGACACTATGAGTAGGGTCTAGTGCTATTTGGCTGTGGTTTTCTGTAAGGTGGATAATATACCTTTAGGTATAAGTTATGCAGACAGTCAGAAAACTCGACTCTAAAACCGACTGTTTGCTTACAAATACTTTATTAAATTGTTGTCGTAATGCATAAAATATCATGAGGGACAGATTGAGTGGAATAACTTAATATAAAAAAATGCCGAGGCCGACCGTACATGGCATAAGCATGTGTTTATTTAAATATGTTCAAACTCAAACACACATCTTCCAAACTCGTTTTATGTTCTCTCTATAGGTCAGTGAGTCGTTTATTTTACACGCAAATTGTATGTGTTAATGTAAGATCGATTTTATCACCCGACGTTACACAGTTCCGTTATTATCATTTGATAAATTGGCATGTTAATTGGTACTATGGTTCGCGCAATGAAATCTTTTGGTAAAAAATTGTTTAACCAAATGTGCGGTGAGATTGCCGTCCGTTTTATCCTTGTTTAATGACGATGTGCGATAATTAATCTGCTTTGTGTGTACTAATTGTTTATTTTTTCCTATTTGGTCTTTTTGGTATTCTTTATACTTTATATCTTCTTTCAACGTTGATTAGATGCTATAAGTTGGAGTAAATATTTTTTTGTTAATAGAGCGCTTCAAAATTATTGTTAGACAAGCCGAATCTAATTTGTTGTTGTTGTTGTTGTTGATCCTAGGGCACCCCGGAGGTGCATAGGGCCTCCACAAGATCCTTCCACGCCCTTCTATCCTGAGCAACCGTTTTGGCCTCTCTCCAGCTTAGTCCTATGGCTCCATATCCATCTCCACTTCCGAAGCGCTACTTCCGGATCTAAGTTGGCTTTCCGTTTCCTCATGAAATCATGATTTGTAGGAATAGTGCTCAACCAAAGCCCGAATATCAGGAAATATTCGTATAAGACTTATAATAGTGTACATCTTTATTCTGGAGAATAGCCCTATACGGATGCGAAACGTGGACAATGAAGCAACGTGATAGAGAGAGGCTGGAGGCGTTGGGAGAGTTGAAGCAAAGACGAACCCAGGGAAGCCAAGAAGAACATACTTAGATCAAGTCAATTAAGGAAAAATAAACGTCGTGTCGTATCAGGCTGTTGACAGCCTGATACGACACGACGGAGAAGGCAAAGGACAGACATACATGGAAATTGCTCCACCGACAAGAGCCCAGCTCTTAAATAATTGATGATGATGAGTCCTCAATATTCTGAAAACCTCCTCCCATGGCCTTAAGTTCCTGCTGGTGAGTAGGGTTGCCAGAGAGCTCAAATGGATGCAGTGTGTTGACGACGGGGGACTCTCTTGTCCCTTTAGCCTTCAACACAGTGAATGCTCCTTTGTATTTAAGGGACGGCAACGCGCGTGTGTCACCTCCGGAGTTATAGGTGTCCATAGGATTCGATAGCTACTTACCACCAGGCGAGCAGTAAGGCCGTTATGCTTGCTGTTTGCCACCGTCGTGGTATATAAAAAAATAGGCAAACCGGTTAGAGTAGAATTCTACGGACGCCCCACCACTACTAGTAAAATTATTGTCGTTTATCTTATTCATTTAACCAATTTACATCGACGGTTATTGCTCTGCTAATTAGACTATTTGCCGAGTAAAATAGAAATGGACCCACAACTACATAAACATACCGATATTATTTTATCGACTTTATCTTCTATAAAAGGTCACTCTTCCGTTCACCAGAAAAGGTCAAAACGACCATACATCCTATTCTCACGGAGTAATCCATTGAGCATTCGTGTAGCTCTCCTTATTGGTAAACCATGTAATTATTGCAATCGTTTCACAAGCCTATGCGAGTCCTGGCTCAGAGGAACCAGTATAATCTACGATCATCGTACACGAATCTCGAGGTCACGTTACATTTGGCTTGCCTTATTAACCTGAGAAGTAGTCTTACCTGTGACCGTGAAAGCAATGGGAATACACAGCCGGCAGTCTTAATATAATCTTTATGTTATTTACGATTGGGTGATATCTTATGTTTATTATTCTCGATGGTAGCATTGGTGGCGTCAGAAATTACGACCATATTGAAATGACATCTCCTGACGTTCGAGATAATTATTTATTTGCCTTACTTTTTATTAATTGACTCTTATTAGTACCTAAATAATTTTACGCCACGTGTCTAATAAAAGCATTGCCGCCCATGCCGGACACAGTTTTATATTAATACTTAAATCGGGAAAGCTACTTTTGTTTGTATTATTTTTATGAATTAAAGGTAAGGCGTCTTCTTCACTCGCCTAGGTCTATGGAAACAGATCATTTCGTATAGAGATTTCTGTACTAGGTTACTTATTTTCATTGTCGTTCAACTAGAATCAAAAATGATTTATTGTCGGTTAAAAAAAACGCGACAGTCCTTTCTTAATCCTATTGTACAGAATTTAAATAACTAAAAAAATAAGGCATAAAAACTGAAATTGGTAATTCCACAAGGAGGCAGGTTGTTGTTGGGAAGGTAGGTGGGGGAAAATCCGGGACCCTTTCATGATTTTGCTACATCGAATTGCTTCTTCCGAGCTTGCAAGCAAGTTAAAAATCATCTGAGTGAAAATATAGGAATCGACTGATGGGAGTTGCCGCGGGGTCGCTACTCCTAACACAGAGAGAGAGAGGAGACTCCAGCAAGAAACTCAGCTAGGCTCGTCGACCGTTGGAGTGAACACCTATCCGTCAACATACAAAAAGTTTTTAATAACACCATAAACTCCAAAACATCGTCTTTTGCAAGGCATATGTTGGTATAGTCACACTGACTCGTATGATTTCGAAATAATTTCTAGAAACAGCAACGAGGAGAGAACGACCGTTGGTTTAACCTGTCCACCTTCTCGAACTAGAGGGCAGATAAGGCCTTCGATAGAGATGTCGTGACCCGCAACGTATAGCGTCAATGAACTGACTGACTTAGTATGCATTTGTAATGAACTAGTTATTTTCCGTTACTTCATCTGCTAATACAATACACGGATACTTTAAGGTTTCTATAGATAGATAAGTGTTATACTATAAATAACCAAAGACAAATTCACACAGCTATTGCATTTGTGCTACAGATTGCCAATGCGAAGTTGGTGGAGTTATAATATAATAAAGTACGCCGGTGAAAGCCGAGATAGCAAAGATAAAAAAAAATAGGAGACAATCTTACACAAACTAGCCTTGTCCCACGGTAAGCCCAATAAAGCCTGTACTCGTATTGTGGACTCGGCGACGATATATATAAATATCTGTGATGAACACAAACAAATACCCTGACCAGAATTCAAACCCGGGACCTATTATTCGGTGGTGGTTTGGTGGTAATATTTGGTTTGGTTAGGGGGTTTATATTTGGTCTAAAAATCTGGTTGACAGCTAACTTTCAGGAAAATTTATCGCTCTTTAACTTTGTCATGCAACGTGTACACATAATATGCTTAGTTTATGAGATACAGGCGAAAAGCTAAAAAGACAAATAATTTTGAGATTTTTGCCCCTCTCCAAGCTCGCGCAAGGCCCTCGAGGTCGAAAACTTATGAGAGTCTTCGTAGTATACCCCCAAACTACCTGTTAAAGTTTTTATTGAGTTCAATTTAAATTTATGTATTCTCCTTGACAAGCAATACAGTTAATAAAGCAAACGGCATTACAGTTAAAATTACATTCCAGCTACCCTTACCATTAATCGACATAACTGCTTTGGGGAGGGTTAAATGTCTCCAGAATGTATATTGATTGGGGAAGGGAATAATTTCGTATTCGCTTTTCACGTCGTATCCATTCTGGATGTCAATTCCTGGTCCACACCTCGCGGTCCCCCCTGGAAAATGAAATGAGTAGTGCAATCGACTGTTGTTGGTGCACTAGTTATTCCAGGCAAACGTGGAAAAAAAAACTCGCCAAGACGCACTGGCCAGCGTGGCGTTTTAAGGTTATTATTGTTATTACCTCTTCAAATGATAAGTACGCAAAAAACCCGGCCCTCAGTCCCCAGCGGCCCCACTATTCCAGGCTCCGGCAGCAGGCTTGGTAACGGTGGGGCAGAGGGTGCTAAGAATCTCTGGAAGAGATCCGGCTGCCACTCGAATTGTAACACGACCCTGACCCTGGCGTGTTACAACGCCAGGACGATGCGAACGGACGACCGGCTGCTTCAAGTACAACTGGCACTGGACAATATCAAGTGGGATATAATAGGATTGTCGGAGGTGAGACGAAAAGGTGAAGACCTTATTAGACTCAGTTCTGGTGACTTATTCTACTACCGAGGTCATGAGGACTCCTGCTATGGGGGTGTTGGATTTCTTCTGCACAAAAATATCGCTTCAGCAGTTAAGAATATAAAGAGTATCTCTACTCGCGTATGTTTTGTAGTTCTGCAACTCAACAAGCGCTACTCCATCAAGATAATTCAAGTTTACGCCCCCACCTCAAGTCACCCTGATGAGGAAGTAGAGACCTTTTACGATGATATAGAAAAAGCTATTGAGGATTGTCCGTGTCAGTATTTCACTATAATAGGTGATTTTAACGCTAAGGTTGGGCAACAACTAGCTTGTGAAAAATCTGTTGGTATGTTTGGTCTGGGACTCCGTAACAACCGTGGACAAATTCTTGTCAATTTTGTTGAGCGAAGAAACCTTTATGCGATGAACACATTTTGCCAAAAGCGTGCTTCAAGAAAGTGGACGTGGGCAAGTCCCGACGGCAAGACTAAGAACGAAGTTGACTGCATCATAAGTTCTCGCAAGGATATAGTCACGGACGTAACCGTTCTTAAAAACTTTAGAACGGAGCGACCACAGATTGGTCAGAGCAATTTAACCTGAAGAAAGAACGAGCAAAGATGATAAACACTCCTCAAAGATACTTTAAGAAGGATATCGCGTTTCTCCAGGAAGCATTTCAGGAAGACCTTCAGAACCAATTTGAAGGGCTGGAAGAACAAAATCTTGATGTTGATCATATTAATAGTTTGTTAAGTAAGGCAATTATAGAAACAGCAGACAAACACCTTGGTAAAGTGGAAAAGAAGGAGGGAAAGTTATCACTTGAGACGCTAGTATTGCTAGAAGAAAGAAGGCAAATGAGACATGAAACAGTGATAGACCAGAAACAATTAACGTATGAAAACGTATGACTAAGAAAATTAGTAAGTTCATAAGGAGAGATTTGAAAGGAACCAAAAAACCACGGCCCCGTGTGTCCGGCGACCCCCGGTGCCCTGGTTATGGTAGCGGCCAGGGTACTAGCGGGGTCAGGGGTGCTAAGAATCTCCGGCACAGATCCGGCTACCACCACCGACGACTTCTGGCCCTGGCAACATATAACACGCGTACACTGCGGACCGACGAAAAGATAGTGGAACTGGAGGAAGGATTGAGCAAGTTGCGTTGGGATGTCATAGGGTTATCTGAAGTCCGAAGAGAGGGGGAGGAAACGATAATTCTAAAGTCCGGCAACTTGCTTTATTTCCGGGAGGGCGACCAACAGCCCCAGGGAGGTGTCGGGTTCATCGTACATTAGTCCCTCGTGAACAACGTGGTGAAGATCGAGAGTGCGTCGACTAGGGTGGCGTACCTTATACTCAGAGTATCCAAGAGGTACTCGTTGAAGGTCATACAGGTGTATGCGCCGACTTCGGCACACTCCGATGACGAGGTGGAGGCTATGTATGAGGATATATCGAAGGCCATGCATAGCTCTAAAACCTACTTCACCGTTGTTATGGGGGACTTCAACGCGAAACTGGGCAAGAGAGATGGTGAAGAGCTGAGAGTGGGGCAATTTGGATTTGGAAGTCGGAACCACCGGGGCCAACTACTGGCTGGCTTCTTGGAGAAGGAGGGACTCTACATGATGAACTCCTTCTTCAAGAAACGTGAGCACAGGAAGTGGACCTGGATGAGTCCCGGCGGTGCAACTTAAAACGAGATTGACTTCATCATGTCGACGAAGAAGCATATATTCAATGATGTCTCTGTGATCAATACGGTTAAAACCGGAAGTGATCACCGTCTGGTGAGAGGCACATTGAATATATGTGTTAAGCTAGAGCGCTCTCGACTGATGAAGTCTACGCTCCGTCCAGCAGCACTTCAAATCCAAAACCCTGAGAGCTTCCAGCTGGAACTCCAAAACCGTTTCGATTGTCTAGGCGGCGATGTGGACGAATTCAACGACGGGTTTGTGGAAGCTGTCCATAGTACTGGGTCTAAGTTTTTTAAGGCCCAGCGGAGCAACAGAACGAAAAGGCTTTCTGACTCCACTCAGAAACTCATCGAGAAAAGGAGAGAAATGGTTCTGCAATCCTCAGCAGATGCGTCATTATACCGGCAGCTCAATAAACGGATCTCTAAGTCCCTTACCCGTGATTTGCCCAAATCAATACAAATCGTATTGAAGAGGCCATTGAGCAGAATAAGGGCTCTAAAGTTTTCGCAAGAGATTTGTCTATTGGGCAGAGCCAGCTCGCCAAATTAAAAACGGAGGATGGTAGAATCGTTTCATCCAGACGCGAGCCTCTGGGGGAGATAGAGGACTTTTATGGACAGCTATACACATCAACTAGCAGACCTGAAGTTGATCTGGCGGAAGACACTAGAGCTAGACTGGCCCGACATTATACCGAAGACATCCCGGACATCAGCCTGTACGAGATTAGAATGGCTCTTAAACAGCTCAAAAACAATAAGGCACCTGGTGAAGACGGAATTACAGCCGAACTTCTGAAGGCGGGTGGTAAACCGGTCCTTATGGCCCTTCAGAAGTTGTTCGACTCCGTTTTACTAGAAGGGAGAACGCCTAAGGCATGGAACAGAGGTGTGGTGGTATTGTTCTTCAAAAAGGGTGATAACGCGTTACCACAGAAGAGATATTAGTATTTCATACAGAATGGCCACGCTCCGCCCCGCCCCGATTCGAATTACCTCACTCCGCGGCGGCCGTTTGGTAGGCCGTAGGTAGGCCGTCAGCTGGTCGGCAGCGCGTCGAAGAAACAACGCAAAATGTCGCCGTACAAGGTGTATTGTCACGTTAATGGGTGTTTAGAAAGAAATTACATACAATAAGGAAAGAAGTATTTTTTCGGTCGAAATAACTATTATGCTTTATCGTAAGTAGTACATGAATCCATGACGATATAATACATGATATGACGCATATTTTTGTTGTTCAAAGTAGAAAAGACGTGTCATTGATAAAATGGATGAAGGATTTTGGCAGTTATTTTTGTCTATATCTAGTTATTTTTATTTACCAAACATATTATATTATGAAACAAAATGTGCGGCGTTGCCACTGCTGCACTGTTGCCAGCTCGCGCGCGCGTCTCGGCCGCGAGCCGCGACCTTGACGACCTTGTCAGGTTATAGAACGAAGACAAGAGGGTTTTACCGCGAAATTTGAAAATCAAAATTTCGTTATCTGCATATCGTTCGCTCGTATTATGAGCAAGTGCGACAGAGAGGGAGGTAACTAAATTTCCATGTTCGCGGTGGGCCCGCAGTGGGGTTCGTTGCTCTCGTCAAAACGTCCAATTATTGGAGTAGCCAGGCCTATAACCGCTAACCTCTTCTTTCGTTCGATCGTCTATTTGCATCAGTCTCTTTCGAATAGGCAAGAACGATAGAGACGGAGATGTAATGTGAAATAGATACTTATTTATTTTTAATATAACCTTACTTAAATCACAAAATAATTTATTCAAATATAAATTGTCAACAGCAACACACAGAAAAAACAATAAACAAAACTCTTACATTATGACATTTACTAATCTACTCAAAAAGTCCCCCACGAGTTGTCCCCGGTGCAAAAGTTCCCATCACGTTAGCCGCGTTACCACGTTGAATGGCTATGGACAACCTGGACTATGGACCTGGGCGGGGCACATTGCTCGTAGAACCGATGGCCGTTGGGGCGGAAAGGTTCTCGAGTGGCGACCACGAACCGGAAGGCGCAGCGTGGGTAAACCCCCCGCAAGGTGGACTGATGACCTGGTGAAGGTCGCGGGAGTCCGCTGGATGCGGGTGGCGCAGGACCGGTCATTGTGGCACTCTTTGGGGGAGGCCTATGTCCAGCAGTGGACGTCTTTCGGCTGATATGATGATGATGATGATGAAGGAGAGATTTAAGGAAACATAAAACAGAAATAGTAGTAAACACAATAAAATAATGTAGAGGTCCAAAGGTATTTAGAAGAAAATTAAGGACAGGATTCAAGGAAATAGTAAAACTCACAGACACTGATAACAATTTGGTTACAGACCGTCATCAAATTGTTAAAATTGTTGAGGAGTTTTATAGTACCTTATACTCATCACTATCTGAGGCACCACACATATCTACAATTGACCCTAGAGCACCTCCCATCCCGTATAGCGACATCATACCACCAATAATAGCCAGTGAAATCCGAAAAGCATTGTACCAGATGAAGGCTGACAAATCTCCTGGCGAAGATGGCATCACAGTCGATCTACTTCGCGCTGGTGGCGAGCCTGTCATCTGTGTCATGGTAAAACTTTTTAATAAAGTTTTACAAGATACTCGCACACCAGAGTTATGGAAATCTGCCATAGTTACCATCCTACATAAAAAAGGAGACATTTCGAAGTTAAATAACTACCGCCCCATAAGCCTCCTTTCCCACACGTACAAACTCTTCGCAAAAGTTTTATGCAACCGTCTTACCCGTATCCTCGACGAATGCCAACCTCCCGAGCAGGCTGGTTTCCGGAGCGGATATTCCACCATTGACCATATACATGCGGTAAAGCAGTTGATGGAGAAGAGTCACGAGTACAATCGGCCCCTGTGCATGGCCTTCGTCGATTACGAGAAGGCCTTCGACAGTGTCGAGCATTGGGCCGTATTTGACTCTCCATCGTTGCTCAATCGATGCTCGCTATGTAGATGTGCTTCGGGAGCTATATAGCTCGGCAACAATGCAGGTTCGGCTCCACAAACTCAGTAACCCGATATCTATTCAACGGGGAGTGCGCCAAGGGGATACCATTTCACCCAAGCTTTTTACGGCGGTACTAGAAGACGTCATAAAAACGCTTGCATGGGACGGAACTGGTATTGACATCCATGGGGTCTTCTTGTCGCACTTGAAGTTTGCCGATGACATTGTTTTGTTTGCCGAGAACCTGGAAGATCTTCAAAGCATGATCCAAGACCTGTACGATGCTTCATTAAAGGTAGGTCTTAAGATGAACATGTCCAAACATAATATATATGTGAACTAAAGTCATGACCAACACCCCTGGTGGTTCGAACCCAACCATAAAGGTTGGCAACGAAACACTACAGGTGGTCGAATAATACGTATATCTTGGGCATATTCTATCTTTCGACAAAAAACATCACCAGAAGGAGATCTCCAGGAGAATCCAGCTGGGTTGGGCGGCATTCAATAAACTAGCGGACATCCTTAAGCCCGTCGACGTTCCACAATGCTTGAAAACTCGCCTCTTCAATCAATGTGTCCTGCCCGCCATGACGTACGGAGCCGAGACATGGACGCTCACTAAGGAGACTGTGCACAAAATCCGAGTGGCACAGAGGGTCATGGAGCGCGCCATGCTCGGCATCAAGCTTCAAGACCGAGTTAGGAATGTCGAGATCCGCCGTCACACTAAGGTGCAAGACGTGGGATGCGTCATTACCAAACTTAAATGGAGTTGGGCAGGACACGTTGCCAGGCAGAGTGATGGCAGGTGGACTAAAACGTTGATGGAGTGGTGGCCTCTTTCAGATGGGGCGTTGCGGGCGATGGGGTTGCGGGTCACTTCTGGATGAAATTGGCACAGGACCGGGACAAGTGGCGTACACGAAGAGAGGCCTATGCTCAGCAGTGGGCGATAAAGGGCTGATGATGATTACGATGATGACATAACTGCTGGATGATTATATTATGAAAATTTTATTAAAGGATAGACATACAATATAACTTCTTCTTGGTAATGATTTTGATTGTTTGTCATTGCTGTTCATTATTAACTCGCGTTTTTTTTTATTGTCATGTCGAATCTGCTACACACCTATGTGTCTATATTGTCTGTCATTCCACCAATCCTTGAGTCATTGCTAATTTAGTGACTTAATAATGAATATGATAATGACTTACTCATTGCTGTTAAATACCAGTATTTTGCTTTTGAGTGTTGATATTTACCGCAAGATAACGTAATGATTGTAATGAATGATGTTATCTTTAATTTTAAATAGTAAGTTTCTTGTTTACATTACAGTCTTAATATAATTTGTACATAATTCCACAATTTCAGTAAATTCTAATTTATGGCAAGTTATTATTTTAATGTCTTAGGTTCATTAAAAAAAGCGTGTAACTGATTAGATTCTCTCATTAATTTTAATATTATGTCTAAAAAATTTACAATGATTTTTTGTTGCGTGACCTGCTTCAGTGTAGGATTGAGTAGATTCCTCCACTCGAAATGCCTTTCGACCAGGCCTAAAACCGCAAACAACTTCGTTCGTTCATCTATTTGCATCACTCTCTTTCGAATATGCAAGAGCGATAGAGAAGGAGAGTTCGCGGTAGGTCCGCAAGTCAGATAAATACGGTACAAATTTCCACATCCAAATGCGTAGTGGAAGCACGATGCTCGACCTCTACCCAACCGTCTAATTCCGTCTATGCATTTTCGACGTCAAGTGGATGAGATTTACTAATTCTATAAATCTGGGAGCGTTAGTGGCGAAAGCTTGTAGGAACCTGGTGAGCTATTAATACACCTCACCTCCCGATATACGAGTTACGAAATCACAGGTGAGCAGATCGACGTTTCGGCCAAGGAATAAAGGGTCTTTCATACTGATGCTTCTTGACTGGGTGCTTCTTTAGCGGATTATACCTTGATACCAGCTAAAACTCCCCTATTTGTTGTCTTACGCGTTTAGCCATCTACAGCAAACCTACAGGGCACGTAATAAGTGATTGGCTGAGGTTGGCCAAATGTAGAAAATAAAATACAAAAATGCTATAATCCTATAAATAATATTAATAAAAAGATAATATTTTGTTATTTAGTCCTATAAAATAAATTTATTGCGTTCACCTGTTCCCTGTCAATCGTTTCTTTCGGAATCAAATTCGTACCCTTGGCAAATAACGCATATATGTATCTCAATGAATGACCTGTTTAGATTTAGATTACTCCATTTATTTACCGAGGAGGTTACAATTTACATATTTTGTGACCACTTGATGTTCGGAAGTGTACCAGAACACCTTTCAACATTTACTATACTAAATGAGAAGGTGACTTTGCAAACACATCTGACATAGGAGGTACTACACCTATATTTTTTTCCCTTTCCTCGTGTTTGTGTTAAATGCATCTAACATATGTGCTGTGCCGTACACATAAAAACCTATCGCTCACACAATAACAAAGAAGTAAATAATGTCTACTTCCTTCTGCGTAATCTTTAAGTTACAATAGCGCTTTAAAGCGGCATGACTAAGCAATTATTAAACTGGTATGATTGATTTCATATGAAGTTGTCATGTCAGTTCATACTTGTTTGCAGTAATTGGAATGTTTAATACCGCCTATTAGTGACGTGATAAATCAGTTTAGTTATGCGTGAAGCACACAGAATAACTACAGGAAGTTCCTACTTACTTTATCTTCTAATAAAAAAATCGACTTTGGTTCATTGTAACAGAGTTCAGAATTGTAAATACTTTTGAAAGATATTTGTACTTGCGAAAGTTTTGCCAACTGCCAAACACTCTATATATAAGATTGTATTGTTGTGCTACGCATATAAATTTTGTGGGTGTGTCTGCTTTGTTATTACAGAATTCATTGTTGTAATATAATAACGTGAGAGATTATTCTTTCACGTTATTATATTACAACAATGAATTCCACCAAATAGTTCACACACAATGCAGAATTATGTCTCAGTGTCATTTTGTGTGACATTTCACACAAAATGAAAAAGCCATTGCTTTTTTAGTCTGTATATACGTAACTGTTTGTCCCGTGTTTTGTTAATGTAAATTGATTCATACAGGTTCGTGATTGGTAATTTTTAATAAATGAAATAAAGTATAGTAGGGCGTCAAAACAGTTTTACAAACAGTCGTGTTACAAACGTTTAAAATGCTTTTTAAATGTAACCTCATAAACAAATCACCCATATGGGCCGAGCAGGAAACTCATGTCTACAGTAACTTTTCACCCCTCCACGAATCTATCTCGCGTAGTCGTCCTTGAGCGAGCGATCAATTCAAGGCTACGTACGTTCCGAGGTCTCGATCCCGAGTGCTCTCCGATACCTCCCGACGCTGCGAATTCTAAAACCATATTCCACTCAACTGTGAGCTCTTCGCTAGCATATTTTGACCGACATACTGTTAACATTATGCGTTATAGAAGGTCACACTCTTATGCTAGACTATTGTGACGTTATCATGGTTAGGGTACCACTTTGTCGCTTATGGATTCCCAGATATCACTGATTTTGTTAATCAACTCGAAAATAGCAATAATTGGTTTTGATTAAAAATAGCTTCTACACACTTAAAATAATACGGTGTATTGATAAAAAGTTAAACGTTTCAATTAAAAGTAGGAAAAAAACACAGTCAAAGTTTACCGACTAGGGTACCACATTGTCGCTCATAAGCTTGAAGTAAACTCATTAAACTTATTTGCTTCGAAAATAAAAAATATAATTTAGAAAACATAACATGTAATAATTGCAGATATAAAATGCGTTATAAATATAAAATTATCATAAAATAATAACATTAACTAAATGCTTTGAATACTGATTAATTACATAACAAAAATCTTGAAGCAAATCAAATAATTTTGTTCAGTATTTTTTTTTTTGATTTGCAATTTTTAAGTAGTTACACTATTATATAAAAATTGAAAATAGATGTCATATACTTCAGAAAAAAAAACCTGGCCTCGGACACCGGAGGGTTTGGTCACTTTTTCTGAAGTATATGACATCTATTTTCAGTACATAACAAAAACTTAAATATAAATAAGGGGAGGGATATAAGTTAGTGATAAATCAAAACTTTTTAACAGAAAATATAGTTGACTTATATTTAACAAGCTCCTGAGGGACAACCGTATAGATAATCAGTTAATACTCGTTGTACGAGTAGAGATTGGTGACTTTGTAGTCACCAATCTCTCAATCAGACGTAAGAATTTAAATGACTTGGCGTCAGCACTTACGTACCCCTCGGTGCGAGGTTGAGTTGTGTAAATCATTTTCATAATGATGTTAAATGCAAATTATTACTTTTGTTAGTAATCATTTTATTATAATAATGGCCTATTTCACAATCTCCAGTTAAAGCATATCTGTCAGATAAATGTTTGCTGTCCTTTTCTTTTATATGACTGGAGAAAAGGATAGCAATAATTTGAACTGGCAGATAAGTTTATCTGGAGATTGTGAAACAGGCCCTAAGTCTTAATAGTAAGTTTGATCTCATAAGTCATAAGGCGACAATGTGGGACCCTAAGGAATGTTAAACTAACAAACTTGATCTAAATTAGTAAAGCTGACGAAAATACTGTTATTTTTTATAAAATAAGTTATGTTATTGATTCATAATAATATTTTCACACCACCTGCTCGACAATGCCAAATTATATATCATGCAAACCTCACCGAAAGCCCATTATAGCCCTTGGCTTTAGCCGGGTTATAATGTTGTACTAAATCTCATTATAACCCGCTGGTTAATAATGTGATTTCACTTCCCATAGTTCTTATTGTTATGTGCTTAAAGTCTAATTTGGTAAAGTCCGCACGGTGCACGGGCCCGCGACGCCAGCCGGGGCCCGCGCCGCCGCGTCGAGCTGATTTGAAAATCGAATTTATTCGGAAAATCGTGCTGGCCACCTTTTTTTACATACCTAAAACAAATGCCGCGAGTGTCATAAGACGCTGCAGTATACGGAGTAAAACTGCAGGTTCTATAAAAATTGAAGATAAAATTTGAATAAAATGGACTAATGTATCAAGAATAAATTTTTAGGGTTCCGTAGCCAAATGGCAAAAAACGGAACCCTTATGGATTCGTCATGTCTGTGTGTATGTCTGTCCATCCGTATGTCACAGCCATTTTAACTCGGAAACTATACGACGTATCTGAATAAAATTTACACATAAGGTGTATTTTGTATGCCGCTACTTAGTTATGTAGATTTAAAAAAAAAAATTAGGGGGGGGGGCGCTCCATACATGTAACTATTTTTTTTTTACTAAATATCAACATGTGACACATCAATGATAGGTTTTAAAAATAACATTGAGGTTTCTTTGACCATTTTGTGATTAAGTGAATATTTTCTGAAATAATCGCTTCGAAAGTCAGAAAAATTGTGCCCCCCCCCCCTGTAACTTTTGAACCGTAAGTCCAAAAATATGAAAAAAATTGAGGAGATGCGTCTTACCATATACTTTCTACGCAAATTGTTTTGAACGTTATCGGTTTAGCTATTTTTGAGTTATCTACAAAAAACCATAGGCACCAGATACGACCTTTTGGTATTAGTTTGGTTCCATTGAAGGTACGGAACCCTCCTATGTGTGGTCCGACACGCACTTGGCCGGTTTTTACTTTTGATTTACTTTAATAAAAATCCGTTTCTAGTAGCCTTAGCTATTTTATTGTCTCGCAAGAGGTGAGAAAAGTAGAGTATACTCCTCGGGGATAAAGCTGTTTTTGTCACGGGCGCGCTTGAACCCCTCACTGCACTCAGGACTCAGTCTTAATTCCCTCGCTTCGCTCGGGAATTAACTCATAAACCCCTCGCTGCGCTCGGGATTAAAATCTGGAGTCCTTCGTTACGTTCAGGATTAAATATTGCGGCCGTGACATAAAACAGTGCTTTATCCCCTTGGTGTACAATCTACTATTGTATTAGATATATGCACTTATAGTGCGGACACTATTAGACCCGTACCGATAAATTATGAAGTTTCGATAATATTAAAGATGCTTATTATTCGCATACAGAGTTCAGGCCATCCAACTTAGCTAATAATAATAATTTGTGTCATCCTAGGTTGTTGCGTAGGTAGAAACTTAGACATTTCTTTTTTTAAACATTATTCGTTAAATAAAAAATTAGAGATCAAAATTGTTTTTTCACTGTAACAGCAAAGTTTTTACTGGCGCACGCACGCGTTTTGTGTCACTTTCGTCAATGGGAATACTGACGTTCAATCAGCACATATATGTGGACTTTTACAAGCCTATATAAAATTAGAGTTGATCGATTAGGTACTGTGCTCTCTAAAATATCGGTATCTATTATTTGAATAAATTTGTGCCATATTAATCAATGATATTTATTTACTTTAATTTTTTTTCTTGTTAACCCCTGTTAACAGTACAATAAAATATTAAAGTTATTAAAGTTTGCATCAATATTTTTATAAAAGCGTATCGAAACAATGTTTGAAATTTGTGTCATTATAATCAATGGCTTATTTTTATTTTTCAGAATAAAAACTTGTTTTGCGTAAAGGGCATGCGCGGGGAAGGGTTAGGCGCGTTCGGGGTTCATGTGCCGACCAGGCTGTCTAGCGGTTCGTTTGTTTTCTATTATTACTCTATACATACATATAGTAATAGTAGTAATAAGTGCGACAAAGACAAACAGCGATTTTTCAGTCGCTCTTCTTTATTTTTCATAGTAAAGAAAGCAATAATATAAAACTTAAGTAAGTTAAGGATAATTAATGGTGATATAACGTATGACTACACCGTAGTCCATAAGGGACTGCAACGGCGGATCTGTGTGCCACGGTAAACCTAGTTTACCATTTAAACAGTATTCTGGCAAATTGTCACAGATAATTTGTAACTAATAAATATGTAATTTATGCATCAAGGCGGTTTGTTTACAGTGTGGCTATCGTGAAACGCGAAAATCGAAATATCGTTATTTGCCTCTCGGTTGGAGCAAAGGGCCGGGCTGGACTTAATAAATTTTTCATCAGTGTGATGTCATAATAAGGCTATGTTTTTATTAACTTATCGTATATAACACATAAAAATAAGCAACTTTTCTCTTTTCTTTAACACATTTTTTTAAACTCAATAATTTCGAAGTTATGGGGCCCTGAAGGTTGAGTACAATTTGGACTATTTTGGTTGGAATGGTGTCATTCTGACACATACTTTATTTTGCAGAATGTGTTAAAATTTTTACCCAAAAACTTCGAAGTTACCGGACTTTGAAGATGACTACATGGACTAATTTGGACATAAAAAATAAAATGGCGACGGGGTATCATTATAACGTGTACTTTTAATGTTTTTTTCCGTATAGAATAACTTTTATATATAATTTTGACTTCCAAAAAAAAACAGCGATGGGGTATCATTATATAGCATATTTTTTATGATTTCACCGTATAGAATACGCTAAAATAAGCATGTTTTATTTGAAAAACTTTTCTCTAAAATCAAAATTGCTGATTGGACATGGAACTGGAACCGTATAGAATACGCTAAAATAAGCATTTTTTCTCTAAAATAAAAAATGGCCGTGATAATGGACTTTGTACTTGTATATGTATATGTAAAAGCGTGTTTCATTCGACAAACTTTTCTCTAAAATCAAAAATGGCCGAGATAAATGGACTTTGAACTTGTATATATTTTGGACTTCAAAATAAAACCATCGACGGGACGTCATTCTAACGTATACTTTTTATGATTATTCTGTATAGAATACGCTAAAATAAGCGTGTTTTATTGAAAAACTATTCTCTAAAATCAAAAATGGCCGAGATAATGGACTTTGAACTTGTATATCGAGACGTCATTATAACGTGTACTTTTTATGATTTTTCCGTATTGAATACGCTAAAATAAGCGTGTTTTATTCGAAAAACGTTTCTCTAAAATCAAAAATGGCCGAGATAATGGTCTCTGAACTTGTATATAATTTGGACTTCGAAAAAAAACCATCGACGGGACTTCATTATAACGTGTACTTTTTATGATTATTCCGTATAGAGTATGCTAAAATAAGCGTGTTTTATTTGAAAAACTTTTCTTTGTAATCATAAATGGCCGAGATAATGGACTTTGAACTTGTATATCGGGACGTCATTATAACGTGTACTTTTTATGATTTTTCCGTATTGAATACGTTAAAATAAGCGTGTTTTACTTAAGAAACTTTTCTCTAAAATCCAAAATGGCCGAGATAATGGACTTTGAACTTGTATATTATTTGGATTTCGAAAAAAAAACCATCGACGGGACGTCATTATAACATGTACTTTTTATGATTTTTCCATATAGAATACGTAAAAATAAGCGTGTTTTATTTTATAATCTTTGCTCTAAAATAAAAAATGGCCGAGATAATGGACTTTGAACTTGTATATTATTTGGATTTCGAAAAAAAACCATCGACGGGACGTCATTATAACATGTACTTTTTATGATTTTTCCATATAGAATACGTAAAAATAAGCGTGTTTTATTTTACAAAACTTTGCTCTAAAATCAAAAATGGCCGAGATAATGGACTCTGAACTTGTTCCACCTTTTTGTAAAGGGTCGGCAACTCTGATGCTACTGCTTACCATCTGGCGGGCCTTACTTGTTTGCCACGTTATAAAAAAAAAGAGTGAAATAAGAATACAATAAAACAAAATAAACGGAATAAAAACAGAATCAATACAAAATGACAAAATAAAAACAAAATACAGACGAAAATAAAAAACAAAAGTAAAAAAAAAATAACACGTTATTGTCGTGGAACAATCGGTTGGAACGAAGTAATATTATTTAATTTTTGACTTTTTCGTAATTTTTGTTTTTTGTATTTTTTGTATTTTTTGAATTTATGAAATTTTTGAAATTTTAGAAATGTTTGAAATTTTTGATATTTTTGAAATTTTTGAAATTTTTGAAATTTTTGAAATTTTTGAAATTTTTGAAATTTTTGAAATTTTAGAAATTTTAGAAATATTTGAAATTTTTGAAACTTTTGAAATTTGAAACTAGAAATTTTTGAATTTTTTGAATTTTTTTAAATTTTTAAAATTTTTTAAATTTTTTAAATTTTTGAATTTTTTGAAATTTTTTAAATTTTTGAAAAAATTTCAAATTAACGTTTTTCACTTTGTCGCTTTATCACTTCTCACTTTCACTTTCACTTCACTTTCACTTTATTCTATTTTTCATTTTTTTTATTTCATTCCATTTCACATGTTTCTCAATCCTTTTTCGTGACGGTCACGTGCCTTTTTTTCGCCTAGCCCCCCCATCCGAGAACCGTCCGATAAGGAACTTCGTTCCAATAAAACAGAACTAAATAAAAATTATACGTTGCGTTTTCTACCCATAATTCACGATGCTTGAAATCTTCGAAAATGTACTCGACAGTCTAGTCAAAACACAAACAAAGCGGCTACCGCTTAAAAGGTACGTATTGGCGCGACACGCACGAGTTCATTGCCCTACTCGCCGGCTTCCCGCGACTCGCTCCTCCGCTCAGTTCCTTTGTCGAGTATGTCAGCTTTATCACCCCGCGCGCGCCTCCATGAGCAAGTACCTACATCGTAACAGCTAAGATGCCAGTGCCTGGTTGACCCATGGATTAGCTTGTTAAGAAGCGAGCCGGGGGTCTACTTCTAGTGGTCACTACAGAAGTAAGCCGAACAGGCGTGCCATCAAGGTCACGCGCTATAGTTAAGAAGATTTCCTCTGAACGCAAATATTGTTTCTGTTTAATTTTAGACGAAATATCATTGATGAAAGTGACACTAATTGAAATATCTACTTTAAAATCCCTTTTTGATTATTAGAATGTGAACTCTGATGACTTTAATAATTTATTAAAACGATAACAGCCTAAAAAAACGAAATTACCAAGAAACTTAAATTTTCATTGCTTAATTTGACACATATTGATTTTATTGACATATTTTGAGGTGATGATATAGTTAATCGTTGTTTTATGAACTCAAATTTTTTATACGTAGTTTTTTAGCGTTGTCATACTATATAAAATTGCACTCGACGTAAATGACACAAACTAGTTTTGTACAACAATAAAACTGTTCTAAATACAAAACAGTTATATTTTCTAACTCTAATATTCTTTTACTCAAGTTATGGCAAGCTAAAAAAGTTAACCTCAAATTATTGAATTACAAAAAAAGCACCAATTGAATATGACACAAAACGCACTGAAAGATTCTCATGTACACACTGTACTTCCAACTTCAATAATAAGTGACATTAGAATTTTCGAAACTTAACCCTCAAAATATTGCCAACGAGATGGGACTATAGGTATGTTAAATAATGGAAGTAGAATTATGAATAGCGACAATGTGGTACTCTAGATCACTTTACATACAAAAAAATCATGTTAAAAGTACTAAACTTTGAAGTCACTTTTTTGATAGAAAACTACATTACTTTTGTGTTATGTTATAATTACTAACTAACTTGATCGTTAGTTTTGTTCCTAAATTAACGTAAACTATGAGAATTCAAAATTATAATGTTGATTTTATATATTTTTTATGTAAGTGTTGATTTTTTTTGTTTTATTGTAAAAAAAAAATATGCCTTGAGATATGGTTGTTTCATTATTTTTATTATAAACCATACCTAACCTAAACCATATCATATTCAGAAATCAACATAAGCCAGCTGAAAATCTGTCGATTTTGAGTTGTATAAAATATTTTATTTTTGATTCTTGACTCTACACCCTACGTGCATTATTATTGTATTATTTCTATAAAATGTAAAATGTTAGAGACAACATATGATTTGTCGAGTAATATAATGTATGTGGAACATTTTAAAACCGCTATCTCCATAACTTCAACCTATAACTAGGTTTTTTAGGCTTTCAAACTTTAAACTCGAATATCTCAAAACAGTACAAAGATATGAAAATAGATGTCATATACTTCAGAAAAAATGACCAAACCCTCCGGTGTCCGAGAAAATTTATCAAGTTCCGCCGTGACCGGGTGGTCTAGTGGCCAGGACGTCAGCCGCGAAAGCTGAAGACGCCAGTTCAAATCTGGCCTCGGACACCGGAGGGTTTGGTCACTTTTTCTGAAGTATATGACATCTATTTTCAGTTTATATATAGTAGTGCAACTACTTAAAAATTGCAAATCAAAAAATATTGAACAAAATAATTTGATTAACTTCAAGATTCTTAGTACAAAGATATGTTGAAACTTCAAAAAAATATTAAAAATAAAAATACTCAACATAGCAATCCCGTTCTTTTTGCATATGAAGGAGAATGTTTTGAACTATAAGGAGGTACCAATAACTCAATACCGACAATATATTACCTTTACAATGACAATGTCACATTTTTCCCCGCAAACGTTGTGAATAAAATAAATAAGTGAATGTTTGTGTTTGTCCCTCTCGTGTATGAGAGGAGGCCTGTGCCCAGCACCAGCAGTGGGACGTATTTATAGGCTAACATATTATCGAACGAGCGGTGCGTAAGCGAAGTGAAGTTCTTACAAACAACTTCGGCTACTGGGACGTCTCAGCGTTTCGATGGCTTTTTGATTTTGAGGGTTTGTTCCGCGATTACTTTAGTAAAGTTTTTCTGATCTTTATGAAATTTGTTGGGGTTGTACCAGAGATATACTCGTTGGCAAGTAAATCGCGAGTTCTCAGTTCAAGGCGAACTACTAGTTATTATTGTAAACAAAATTTGTCTTCTGGAAAAATGTTGTTGTAAGTAGGTCTTTAAGACCTACTTTAAGGAAGACCTAAGTCTAAAAGACGTAAGTCTTTCGCATTCCCAACTCATGGAGTAACCCGAAATATTACCTAAAAATAGCTATTTCGAAAGAAGTCAATATTTATGTTATACTTGTACCTGTTCTTTTCATAAAAATGTGCAAATTCTACGTAAAGAAAGCTAAGTTAAATGCCATTGTAACGCTGTCCGTGTTGTTATTTTCGGTCTGCATTAAAAAATACATAAAGTCATTAATGTCACATTCCAACCTCTTAATTCAATATCTGTTAGGCTCACACTTTTTCCTGGATTTATTTTGCTGTATATTTTACACCTATTTACGCTTGCTTTGTATTTGTACACACATTTATCGACGAAAAAACCTGCTTAACAAAACCAAGGTCATTTTTTCGCATTGTTGCCATAACTTGTCCTATCATTTCAAACGCTTATATCTTTTACACGTTCCGTTGCAAATATTGGAATAGCAATCTTATGTTAAGAGGTGTAGGTTTTTTATTAGGTATACATACTGGTATGTTGATAATATATCAATAGTATTTACATGGCATATACGTAGTTGCGAATTTCAAGTAGGTATTATAGTTCCCTCAGCAGTGTACGATACGGTATACTTTTATATCAGTTTTTTCGTCTGTTGGAGTGGTCAGGTCAGGGTCTTAATTGTCATGGAAATCGCAAAAATGCTTTGATGCTTTATTATCAGTCCTGCTTTTTAAAATTATTTTTGACTTTTCTTTTATTCGGTATATTTATATAATTATTTGTCTTTTTTTAGGTAAGTTTCTTATTAATTCTTCGGCGTTTCTTTTTCCAAAGAGTGGTAAGGGACTTTATAGATCATACTTTGTAGATACTTTCAATGACTACTTTTTTCAAATTCAGTTGAAAAAAGTAGTCATTGTAAATGTGATTTACCTACTCAGTTTCTTAATATGTTTGTTATTTTAGTTAGTTTGTCTATTTATTGTGACCACGCTCATATTATTATAAGTATATGGTACATATTATTAATAGATAACAAATAAGCAATAAGTATTCGTCAATTGTCAGACTCATGTCATGATAAATGGTTTCTACTTAGTCGGTTCATAAGTTTTGTCACTAGGGTTTGGACTGGTAAAATAGGAACTGTTAGAGGTTGCTTACTATTTCAATATATGATTAAAAAGCCTATTTAACACTGATTAATTTACGATTTTATTTAAGGCAAATAGTTGTGGCAGTTTTACACAATTACCAGTAACATTCGAAAAAGCGCAAAAAAAACCACGTCAAAAACACGCGCCCTGTTCGAGATGATTTTATACACAATTTTGAAAGACTACCTTGATGTACCTATGGTATCAAAATCATTGACGTTCAGGAGAAGAATAGCTGAAGCACAGACTTTTCAGTCAACTAAATATTGGTTTTAAAATATGCCTTAATCATCTACTTTCATAAAAATAACAATTTGTAACTCTGCACAACTATAACAATGATTTAACCACAGATCTAAATATACATAGATAACTTAAACACCTCAATCTGTATGAAAACCAACCGTGTCACTTTTTTTCTACCTACTGTGACGTCACAAGGGCGAATTAGTGATGTGAATTGCCCGTTGTCCGCACAAAATCGATTCAAAGGCGACGCCGCCGCCGCACGCGCCGTTCGGCTCGACTTGATTCAGCCTGGCCGCAGATGCACGGAAAATCGGTACGGTTTCCATATGACAGACAGAGACAGAGACACTTTTTGACGTTATTCCGTTCGGAACCCGAACGACAATTCCGTGCGTGTGCGGCCAGAGGGCCTACCGCGAAACGAAAACGAACTCCGTTCGTGTATCTCCCTCTCTGTTGCACTTGCTAGTTCAAGCGACAAAGACGGAGATAACCTAAAAATCACTAATCGATTCACATGAATGACATCGATTTTCTGACAGACGAATGATATAGACAGACGAATGATGTAGACAGACGAATGATATTAAACGGAATTATTAAATAAAGGATATTTGAATTACATTTTAAAAATAAAACTAGTAAGACTATTAGCTCTGTGAGCTGTAGATCTCGCTTTGTTTTGAAATGGTTGAAATTTGTAATTTTTAAGTTTTCTACCTCCATATCTCTCCATTTTTTTTAATTTCGAAAAATTGTATATATGGCAAACCATTTCTGTCAGTAGAAACACGCGGCAAATTCAAAATACGTACATCTGGCAACCCTTTGTGATGAGACACCGTATTTCATGACGAACATTCCAATTAACATTGAATTTGTTTCTAGTGCATTTCACTCTCTCATCTTAAGCGCGAGTGAGATAGAACTCCTGCAACGTTCCCAATTAAATTTAAATTCATTTTTAAGCCATATGTCAATTGCCTCAACCAGATTATCTGTTGCAGTTGATGACGAAATATATCCGTCTCCTTTTTACACACCATAAATGTCACCCAATGAAAGGGGCGGAAATACCACCTAAAATTAAAAACATAAAATTTGTTCATCATTGCTGCTTTTTTCACTGATTCTTAGTGTTGTCATACTTTTGTTCGCGGTACATTGCTACTGCGTTCTTTGGCTGGCCAGACTATAGTTCACAAGATTTTATGAGAATCGGCTGAAAATGCAAAGTCTAGGCGAGAACAGAAATACGGACATCCTCCGAACATCCAAACATTTTTGGGCCAAGCTGAAACTTGACAATGATGAAGGTTGTTATGGCGTATCTTTATTCTGTAAAGCACAAATAAAATGAGTATATTATATCAGATATTTTATACGGTAATAATAAAAACACTGTTAAATATTAAATTTATTCACTAACCTCATTATCATTGTCAATGTGTTTTAGTTTTTAGTATATTAATAGTGGGATATGCCGTTTTTTTAACAATCTCAACTTCTTCCCTTCAATGAAACTGTTATTTTCAAAGTGTTTAGAACAAATAGTACTATGCTTAGTCGGAAACCAGTCTTTCCGTCCCGTGGCCGCAATCCATTTTTCTTTTGTGATAGGATCGTGTGGGAAACTAGAAAAAAAGTAAGTGTTTCTTAAGCACAATAGAAATTTATAAACGTAATATACATTCAAAGGATAAACCCGAAGATATTACCCTCCATTTTTAAAGCTGTCGTGTAAAATTAGGACATATTTCGAGCTTGTTTGTATCAATAACTACTAAATTGGCGTTTTTAAAATGGTAAATATCATTCGTCTGTCCGATATCGATTAAAATCGATCATCGAAATAATGTTGTAGAACGAACAACACTAGTTGCTAGATTTGACAGACGAATGATAAGTTCCTTTGTACCACGAACTCCAAGTGATGCGCGACAGTATCGCTTGTTCTGATATTCATCGTCTCTTAACACACAACGTCAGATTAAACGCTCAAAGCAAACGCGGCAATGTAATGTGAACATAGTTTACTTACCGATAATCTATAGTTACTTAGGTACAGTCTTGGAATCACACCTCGGAATACTTAAAAAATAGATTTAAAATGAATTTACGCATAATATAATTTGAAAATAACTTACGTGTGATAGGAAAAATGTCCTTGCGTTTGGGTGCTTCCAATTTTTGGGCTATCGCACTTTAATACCATGCAAAAAGGCATTTTCTTAATTTTCACGGACAACCGGCTACCACAACAGACGCGCGCGGAATGTTAGTAGCGACGGCCAACTTGGAGACCTACTCCGAGTTCCGACACGCGAAGTAGATGCATTTGCGTGATCTATGTATATTTATATCTGTGGATTTAACCAACTTTTGTGAAGTACAATTTTCATAAATCATCGGCGTGTTTGGGTCTGACAACAATCTTCACGTTTACAAGGATCTATAAAATACGCGATCTTGATTATAAGTTAATCATATTATATTTTAATCTGTATGAAATAATTCTTATCAGGTCTTATTTTTTTAATAAAAGCTTTGTATTATATTTTATCACTTAAAACCCTTGTGACAGAACTTAAGGCCCGACTAGGTAATCTACTATATACATTGGTATGTGAAATGAAAAAGCTAAACCTTGTTTGGTCATCTAGCTAGAGTTTAAATATATAAAATAATATACCAATTTGATTCCAAATTCAGTGTCGCATTCGCAAAATAAATACGCCCAACGCTTATAAAGAAAACATAAGTAATTGCACACATAATTCCACTGTTATCAGCGGTTCACCTATCAATATTTACGATTCCCGTTATCTAATGTTGACTCGAACGCATTTGTTTGATAACCACGATAACTTACCCGTATAACATGATATCAGTATGTGACGTAACATCCTGAAGAAACTTAAAAAATAAGTAGTTTGGTTCAAAACATAGAACGTGTCACAAATTTGGGGTATACCGGGCGGCCACAGTATGATCACTCATCGAGGAGAAGTTTGGAACCGTATTCATCGAAAAGTAAAAGTTTAATAGGTCACAAATCACTTGGTCGGACAGCCCTCAGCCTGACTGTTTTCGGACAGTTTTAGTGGTGCAATTTTTGGGGTGTTTTTACCTCATCGAATAGCAGGATGAAACCAACCTCATTTGATAGCTAAAGTGATGCTCATTCAATATTTTTTGGTCGGACAGACCTCAGCCTGTTCCGTTCCTTTTTCGGACACTTTTAGTGGTGCAATTTTTAGGGTGTTTTTACCTCATCGAATAATTTGAATAACAGGATGAAACCAACCTCATTTGATAGCTAAAGTGATGCTCATTCAATATTTTTTGGTCGGACAGCCCTCAGCCTGTTCCTTTCCGTTTTCGGACACTTTTCGTGGTGCCATTTTTGGGGTGTTTTTTCCGTCTGTAGCCGAAATTTACGGCCCTATTTATAAAATTTGGTGTGTGACTGGCTTTTATAACTCGCCATATATTGGAGCATAAGAATTATTTTTAAAAACATAAGGGGGTATTTTAACGGTTGAATGAAACAAAAACAAATACCGAAAAAAAAATCCTGATATGCAGTTGTGTACGTTTTCAAAAATAAGTTTAAGGTTACTAATTTTTTTAATAAAATTAATATTTAAGAAGATATTTGACGATTTTATTTTCTTTCTAGCTTCTAAAATATGCAATCAAAAAATACAAAAAAATCCAGGAGATAACTCTTAATACACCAACTCTCCATTAACTCTTAATGCACTTCTATTTTCATTCTTGAAGTTTGGTATTATATCCGAGAAATCATCCTTGTAAGGGCGGTGGAAGTTTGTATGGGAAATCTCTAATTCCACGCAGAGGAAGTCGCAGGCAAATCTATAGCTACTATAGACGTCTATTAGCACTTCACGTTCAATCTAAGAGCGCCGAGCGGTTCTGCGTTGTACGCAACCGCAACACAAAAGACACGCAGGTCAGCAATGTAGCGATATCTACACAGCCAGTGTTGACTCCAGTCATCAATAAAAAGCTGGCGCCGGCGCGGTGGGCGTGTTCAACGTGTCGGCCTTTGTAAATTGTTATCATCACTGCAACTGCAACACAGGACATACTATTGTTGTTGCTTCCACTTCTCGCGTTTTTATAAGAACCAGTGTAAGGAACGTTCAGATTCGTTAGAATCAGAGAGAGCACTTATACCGTCGAATGCAGTGGTGATTTGGGGATTCGGCTCTTTATCACCTTGTTTGTCGATTTTCCAGATAGGTCCTAGCTTCCTAAGTAAAATTTTCCTAGCTTCCTATTAGTCCAGACGATGGACGAGATACGCGTAGACTCTTCACTGCAGAGAACCCAAAACATGTCCCACGCCCATCCCAACGTCACAGCTGGCCTATAACCGCGAACCACTTCGTTCGCTCGTCTATTTGCTACTATCTTTCGAATATGCTAGTGCGATAGAGAGGGAGATAACGAAATTTCGATTTTCGCCCGTTGTAGGCCCGCAGGTCTGTGAGTAGCAGGCGTAAAATCATTGGTTCAGCGATCAATCCCTTTTATTTCGTTCGGCAAGCGTTAGGAATAACACTTTTGTAACAAAACCACGATTAATGCTTTTGTTTACGCTTATGGAGCGTGTCTTTACCAACTTTAGCAAACTCGTATCTCAATAAAAACGTTTTAATTGCCACCGTAGTGCACGGTGTTAAGGTTTAAATTTAGGCTAATATACTGAAGATGAGAGATTGCCTACGTTATTGTTTGGAATGTTGGTTGCTGGCGGGGAATTAGAAAATCAACAGTTGTTCCGTTAGATTGATACTACATCTCCGATAGTGTCACTGTAATGTTAGATGGAGAGCTAGCCACGTCAGATGTGACACAATAATGAGAGCAACGAAACCCCTCTAGTCAGTTTGCTATACTATGCTTATTTCTAGATCTGGACATCTGGCAGCTGTAAATCGGTGGTGGTCAAAGAATACAAACCACTTCAAGAAAACAAATCCTAGAGTTTTGGGTTTAGTGTAATATTATGAGAAATTATATAAAAATAATTAGATTATATCATTGCCAAAAGTTACTGTTGGGGGAAAGTAGTGTCAAACGACGTATAATGCAATTCATAGTTTGTCGCCTACTGTTTTTGTTTCTGTAATAATACGCAATGTGTTTTTTTTTCTAATGGGAAAATATAGGCCCTGTCCTTTATAACTGAGACAACTTCGGCAGTTTTGACCTATTTTGGTATTACTATTTTCCAATTTAAAAAAATTGACAGTCTGTCACTCTGACCTCCACCCATTAAAAGCTGCCAGATGCCCGGTAGTATAGCAATCTAACCAGACGGGTTTTGTTGCTCGCATTATTGTGTCATATCTGACGTGGCCAGCTCTTAGTCCTTGTACCTGAATACGTTGTTTATTGCCAATTTGCGTTATTTTTGGTGTACATTATACAGGATAGATTTTTTAAATGGGCCAAAGAGAGCCGCTAGCAGATCCCGTGATCCAACTTAAAAATCCTTCCCTAACTCTTTAACTAAAGACGATTAACATCAAACATATTGGAAGAAAATTAGAGACTACGAAAAAAACGTCAGATTAAGCAATATTTATAAATACTCGTAGTCTAATAAAACGGTATCAATTTTTTTCTTAATTTTAAGAGTATATTATTCCCGACTAGGCAAAATTTAGACAATGTATTCTGTGAATTTACTCGTCAAACAATTCTTTGCACTAGTTAAATCTCACTGCTACCTCTTTTAACCGTTAAATCATATAAAACAATCATGAGCCTTAACTATGTAATACTACATGTGAACAATAATTCAAAACATGATTCTAAACGCTAAGACCATATCAACAAAGACTATAATCGGAGAGCATTGCTTGGGTCACGGGTTGCGGTCGAAGTACTGTTGCTACGGTACCGGTTGACATTAACTTTGACATTTGTTTTAGACTTATTATGTTTGGTCTAGTTATTTTAGACAATGATGTTCCTTCAGAAATTCGTTTAGCAATTAAAAACTTGGATCCTACTATAGTGGTAATTTTTTAAGATGTTGGAATCTTACTATTAAGAGTTCTACCTACAATTCTGACATCTTAAAAATCATACTACACCTACCAACTTTGTAACTCCATGCATGGATGATTGAGATAGTAAAAGCATTTACCACGATTTGAATTAAGAAAATGTTTAAAAAGGGTATTTTGGAGAATGTTTTTACTAATTCTATTTTAATTAGATGAAGTCAACATTCAAACAAATTCAAGAAAAATAGAATTAATCAAGATACGTTACAAGATAGGAATCCTGTATCATACATTACACATATACACATTACAGTTACACATATTTTATTGTCGTGACACTGGCCAACTTGCAACAAGTTGACAAGCATAGACTAATTAACCCAAGATCCCGCATAGCCGGGCGATCCCCGCTACCAGGCTTGAGGTAATTTCACTCTACAGTGAGACACTTATTATTGGATGTGACAGTAAACTTAGTACGTCTCCATGGCAACCATTAATGGTCCGACTCTAACTGTCTAGCATTGCGTGTTCCCCTCCCGCACACCTTCTTTTTGGCAGCTTAGGTTTCAAAGAAATAACGCGCTAAGCGGAATATAGAGATATCTTGTATACTTCCACAAGTTATATTATATTCCCCAGAAATCAGCTCAAAATTTATCTTTTGTGTATAGGTAAGTTTGTGAATTGTGATTGTGACACTTCTGGAGTTGCATGTCTTCGACTTCGGCCACGGTTCGAAATGATAAAGATAATTATGATCTCTGATATTTATCGCGATATTGATCAGATAAATATTCCCGGTATGGATTTTTTTTATTATAGCTCAACTACTAATGTAGATTTTCACGCGCGATATTTTGTTTTGTGCATTCCGCCTTAACAAATTTTGGATTATTATCAAATCGATAATTATCGGATATAAAAATCATAATTATTTATCGTGATAATTATCACGATAACTATAATTGATATTTATCCTTTCGAACCCTGCTTTAGGCCTTGGCATGCGATTTTATACCACAATCGTATCGAAACACTTGGATACAAACAATAATACATTATTGTATGTAAATAACCCAATAACCTTAATACCTATTTGGATCTAGAATATCCTCGGATGACTCAGGCTTCCCGTCCAATGGGTCAACCAGCAACCATTTTGATTAAATTAATAACCAAATACCAAGTTTGAGGACCTAGACACCCACCTCATTGTATGGATTCTACCTCATTTGCATTTCCTGTCACTGGAAATAGAAGTGACGCAGCCCACGGGTGCGTAACGACAATGAAAGTTGAACCTCCTCAGGGTCACTCACAGGCACTCATCGCTTTATTATAATGAGTTGTTCCAATAGGTCAGTATTTGAATTTGACTGATTTATGTATATCTAGGTACCTGTAAAGTCTAAGGTCTCATAGCAAAAGAAAAGGATAAGTCAAGCGACGATATTGTCTGAAATAAGACTATTTAGACGCTTCGACTTGCAGACTTTACTACCACAACTGAGTGATGATAGAATTGAAGTTTCATACCACAACCCAGTGGTGGACCTTGCAAAATATTTACCTATATATTGTGAGACTTTAAAGTTGCGCTCTTTCCGTATAGAACCTTTTACTTCGAAGGAGGTTAAAATGTAGCCTGTAGACAGGCTGCAAATCATAACATTCATAACCTTTTCCGTAGTCGTGTTTCATTACAATTTTATTATTTAGTAAATAAGTAGCGTACTGCATTTAACCGCTTAGCTACTGCGCTCTCTCAATCGATAGCGATTTACATATTTATGGGATCGAGTGATTAATCGATTTCTTATTTATGAAGCGGTAATAGTGGTGTAGTGTTTCATCATGGTTCGTGAGTTGCCCTTTAATAGCAGTGGTAACTACAATGATAATACTTAAAGTGGTTCTTGGGAATTATTGCTCTTATTAGGATACTTGTATGTGACGGAAAATCCCCGTATTTTTTTTGTGCAGCAGATATAGCTTAGCGGGTGATGATACGCACAATAAAATTAACAAACTGATCAACATTTATATATGGCGGGGCAGCTGTCATCCCATAGAGAACTCTCATACTTTTCATGCAAGCAAATTTTAACTATGACGTTAACAGACCGTTTGGTGGACCTGGCCCTTATTTCCTTAATAAGGAAGCTGCGCCAATATTATTTTGAACGACTTGCCCGTCTATATATCTACATCTGCTGTTGACGGTACTACAGCATATACTTAGAGCAATAAAGAGCATCTCATTGCAGTTTTCATTGCTCTCTATCTGTTTCACTTTGAAACCGGGTTGAATGCTTGTTCGAACCATACCTACTGTTACTTGTGAAATTATTTATTTGCGATGATTGAAGTTCGAATGTGGTCCTATTAAGCGTAGCCGTTGCTGAAGTATGTACTTAGTTAAAAGATCTGTGCCCTTCAAGTGAACACTCCTTATTTTTTTTTCATTTCAGACGCCACTTTGCACTAGAACAATCAGCTAATTCTTTAATCAGATTGTAATTAAACCAATTGTATATTTTAACCATTTGTATTTCTGTAGGTCAATGGGTAACGTAATGATAAACAATGACTTTCCATCATAACGGCCTCCTAGCCTAGTCGGTAGTGACTCTGCCTACGAAGCAGGAGGTCCCGGGTTCGAATCCTGGTCAGGGCATTTATTTGTGTGTTTATCACAGATATTTGTTCCTGAGTTATGGATGTTTTCTATGTATTTAAGTATTTATCCATATTTATCTATTATATATATATCGTCGTCTAGTACCCATAACACAAGCCTTATTGAGCTTACCGTGGGCCTAGGTCGATTTGTGTAAGATTTATTTATTTATTTATTATCCTGTAATATTTATTTATTTATTTATTATCATAACAATGTTGTTCAGTTCTATTATTAGACCGCCTAACTGTAGTTGTGCATAAACCTTGTCTTTTTGTTACATTTCTCACAATTAAGGGGCTCCCTGGCGCCAATGACCTTCGAACTGAATCCCTTAGTTTTCTAATGCTTTTTATAGCTTATCATGTTATCAGTAACGGCCTTAAAGAATTTAGTATCCTATATTTACTTCAACTTTCATTGTTTTCAAGATATTTGACATGAAAATCGAACAATTTTAGGCCAAAAAGTGGTTTTCTGGTCATAACTTTTGTACTTATTAGTTTAAAATTAAAATGTCTCATCAATTTTAGATACGTCAAATCGGAATCCTAATATGTAGATTTCGTACATGTAAGATTCTTTACAGCATTCGAATATCGATAAAAGTGTTTTTAGACCATATTTTAAAAAATCATAAAAAAATAAGTGCTCATTTATTTCAAAATCCGTCTCTACTGAATGGAGATAAAAGATTCAAGAACCGATAGCCGTTTGCCTTATAATTCTATATGTAGTGCAAATGTTGGAATATCGACTCAAAACTGGTCAAAAATTGATAAAAACGCGTGGAGCCCCTTAAGGGCATATCTCCGTGGTATCGATTCCGCCGCAGAGACGTGCAATAACCCTATATATATATATATATATATATATATACCATTTATTGCCGAGTCACAACAAACTTGTATATAATTTACGAAACAACGCTATTTTGGCTCGCATTCTCTCCGACACGTGGGAACTGACTTTGACCCCTATTCTTTATCTTTTGTGCTTTATTAGCATACGCATAGCGCTTTGTTTATTGTCGGACCTGCGAATATCGCTCGCCTGACCCCAATCTCACCTGTGAGCCGGTGATGGTCGCGTTTTATCTTGTCATTGTACCTAACTGGCGCGATCGACAACAAGTTTGTTAGTGATTGTCATAAAACGTAAATATGTACGTTGAAAGGCTGACAACACCCAATGACCGGAAAAAAAAATTCAAATTGACAGTTTTTTAGCTATAACTACTTCTTTTGGGAAAGTAAAAAAAATATATGTTAATATTCATTATATTTGGAAGAACTTTGTTAATTCCGATACACGATTGGACGAAATCAGCTCGGTAGAACATAATTTCAAAGTTCCATCTTAATTCTTTTGGGAAAGTAAAAAAAAAATATGTTAATATTCATTATATTTGGAAGAACTTTGTTAATTCCGATACACGATTGGACGAAATCGGCTCGGTAGAACATAATTTCAAAGTTCCATCTTAAAAATTAGCTTTGAACAGTGGTATCTTTAGTTTCTTGACTAATACGTCTGTAATTAAGGACAAAATTCCACCACACTAATACAAAAAACTTCATTATTTTATATTTATCAACTAATGCGTAGTTTTAATTTAATTCATCATTTCGGAAAATTCGTCCTATTTTTCAGCCACGAATTTTAGCAATGTTCCGTAATTTGGAGAATTCAATACGGGACAGTAGATGGTCCCGTATTTTTACCATTTGGTGTTATTTAATGATAACTATACGCATTCAATCATCGATTTATAGAGTTAAAAGCGAATCACGCGAAATATCATTGTGACATGATGCAAAACTGAACTTGACAATAATTGATTAAGATCAATTGACCAATATAATTATATTAAGAGTTTATTAACGTTTTAAAACCATAGTTTACAGAAATAATTAAAAAGAGAGAACATTCCGATAAAACACTTGTCCAGGTTTTAAAGTCAACTATGGAAATCGGTGTACTAATATGTGGCCGAAAATTGTATGGCAAATTATCACTTCCCAAACTATTTTTCCTATAATTTAATTTGGCAGAATCATCAGATAGCATAATATCGTTTCGCGTAGTACCTATTTTTCGCATATTTTTATTTGGCATACTAACCTAACCTATGCCAATTGAAAAATTCGCTCAAATAAAACTATGCGAAACAATTCACTTGGTAAACGTAGTTATGCTAACTAAACGTTCTGCTATAATTTAAGTTGTTAGGAAAATGAAATTAGGCGAAAAGATTTTCGCCGAAATGGCAGTAGGTACACGGATTTGAAGTCATGTTTTTGTTTATTTAGTTGATTATTTGACATTTTAACATATATATGTTGATTTTAAATGCACATATTAAAAAAAAAAATGACTGTCCCGTATATTTATACTTTGAATCCCGTATTTTTACAGCGGTTGCCCCGTAAAATAGGAAATCTGATTTGGCAACCCTATGAATACCTCACATTAAACGCACTTAAATTAGCAAGACTATCGAACCGTCTACTATTTTTAGTACATCGAAAGTATTAGCGCCAACGCGATACCTTTCCATTTCTAGGAACTCGTAGGAATAGAATTGTATGGAGGCGTCAGGCTCAAACCCATACATCAACTATTGTCTTCAACTTTCTCCGTGGTCGTACACGATACAGGCTATGAGGTGAAATCGGTACAATTGCTTTGCTGAACTGATACCGATGACCTCGTATTGGGTGATTCACGAGGTCGAATTTCTTCATGAAGTGTGATTTGATTAATACTTTTGATTCGTTTGGGGCGGGCGGCGTGTCTCCAAAATGTCGCAGCAAAAATATTGAACATCGATTGGCCGTTTTGGTCACTTTTGGTTTGATTAAAGCATCGCACGTGTTTGTTTAAACAAATTACAGAAAGATCAGAATTAACTTGTGTAATGGTTAGGGGCTCTTTTGAAATCCGAAACCTCCTGATAGCAGCCACAACAATCGAGAAAAATCTCATTAATTCCCTTGCCCAATGAATTTGTGATGTTCCATCACAAAATTGTTATTATTCACAGTCACAGTCACTGGTGTTTTTTTTTTCATTGTAATGGACGATATATGTCCAATTGTGTTAATCGTCTGGGAATCTGAAGATGCTGATGAAATCATTCGTCTTGAAGGGATTTCCATCTTGGGCAGGGAGAGAAACTTATCTGATGAGTTGAAAATTTCTTATCACGTTGAAAATTTTTATCGACGTTAAAAAAGTTTAAAAAGAGAAGCCTGGATCTGTAAGTTACTTTATCGACTGCTACGAAAGCATCCATGTTACATGAGTGCAAGTAATTAATGGTGCCTGGGATTTCGTAGACTACGACTATCTATCAGTCTGCCGTAACATGGACATTACCGCTCTCTTATTTATGTCAGCCGTGTGACGAACCTGCAGTGAAACCGCAGCGAAAGTGTTTACGCAATGCACCCGATGCTAATCACTGAATCAGTGCAAATTGAACTCCTTATTGCCATTGTTGCCCTGCAATAAGGCGCATTGTACATTGACAGGGTGTTGACAGTTATGCGTTACTCGAGTCGTTATGCACGCCCGTATTTAACATTTCACTGGTTGGATGAGAACAGCATCAAACGAATAAAATTTATTTAAATCTATACTTTATCACCATGTTACAGAGTTCTAACTTAGATGCGCTTGGGAATGACTGTGCTCTTTTGCTCGGAATTGTGGCGTATTAGATTCAAATAAGTCAAATCATTATTAAGCCTCTTTTGCTCGTACCTATTTTATCATTTACATATTCATTTTCCTCTGACATTGATTTGTTTTGTCACGAAAGGGTTTTCCTTGAAAGCGGTTAGTAGATCAGGTTTATGATATTAATGATAATATTGTGAATTGTCTGAATTGTTTGCCTTGTGATTGTTTAATATCCTGTCGCTATTGTTTATAGGCACATAATTAAATACAAACCAGGTTTAGTTGCCAGCCATGATCGATCGTTTGAGGAAAAACAATACTCCAGATCTCGATCATGGGTTCAGTGTCTAAATGGTACTAATATTTCTCAAATGTATTTGTGTTTGTTTTGACTAAAGGTCCGGTCTCCTAGTTGAGCCAATTCTTCTTGACAAACACGGCTGTTATAGAGGCGAAACGAAAAAAAACTGATAAATTTGAACTAGTAACGCAGTATACCTGTTTTAGGTAGATGGAGCCCTTTAAAGTTTGTGGCTTTTTCCACCAATCAGTTTTTAGCTGTCTATACAGTAAAACGGAGGTGTCTCGTTAAAATTTTAAAACCTACAGCGTAATTATTTTTGGAATTCTGGTTTACTTTTAAATTCTCTTCACACGATTGATACCACGGTCCACGATGTGATCGACATCGATTTCCGGATTACGCAACCGTCCCGGCGTCGTGTCGGACCGTCGGACGCAAGCCGCTTTGGAGAGTGCGCGAAAGTAGGCCGGCTAACTGGGCTACTGGGTGACTCGTACGCGGGTCCAGTTCAGGCCGAAAATCGGCAAGGTGACCAGGCCGTGTGTACCCATTCCACGGACGTACCGCACGAGCACAGGCCCGATGAATCAGAGCAATACCACCTCCGGATGCCGGAAAACCGCCGGATTTGAAGATCGGTTTTGCACTGGTTTTTACCGGCAAAGCGAAAAAAAGAGTTTTGGATCGTGTGTTCTGTCGTAGAATAGAAATCTTTAAACCGATTTTACACTACATGTACATAATTGCATTCTGTAACCGTCTTCCAAAATGCAGGATATATACAAACTTGTCGTGTTCCAGTTTTTTAACCTTCTTGTGACTGATATAAATATGAATGATATGATATAAGCCGATCCCCTATCGTTAATACCAATACTCTTCGTTGTGGTGTATGGGGTACAGTACGCAAATAGAGATGCAGCACAAATATTTGTGCAATTAAGGAGAAGTGTTTCTGGCATCAAGGTAGGTAGCATGTTTGCCAGAACTGAGTGAGATAATTTACAATCTGACAGCTAATGGGTTATCCATTATAAGATTTTCTAACTATTAAAGTCACATAAAAGGCGGTATGTATGTACACAAAGTACACGCATGAAACTCTGCAGCTGGTTCTAATTTAAAAGTGCCAAGAAATTATAAGAAATTATATAGCATGAGTTACGAAATGACTTAATTGTACACGAATCGAGTACCACTCACAAAAAGTGGTGGAAATTACACATTGCGGTGGTTATATGTGTAGTTAGTGTGTCACTCTTTAATAGGTGGTCATCAACTGTCCTGCCGTTGATCAATACGAGGAAGGCAAAAGCAGGTATAGTTATTTATATAGCTAACAATAACACGTTTCCTAGCAAATTAACCGAGTTTAGGTTTTATTTAAATACTTACTTATGTAAAAATTATCATGTCTCCTTTCTTTTTAAAGTAATTAAATTAAACCATAAGCGGGTGTAAATAGTTCAGGAGGAAGTAGTTTAACGGCCCCCTAGCCTAGTCGGTAGTGACCCTGCCTACGAAGCAGAAGGTCCCGGGTTCGAATCCTGGTCAGGGATCATTTATTTGTGTATTTATCACAGATATTTGTTTCTTAATTATGGATGTTTTCTATGTATTTAAGTATTTATCCATATTTATCTATTATATATATCGTGGTCTAGTACCCATAACATAAGCCTTATTGAGCTTACCGTGGGCCTAGGTCGATTTGTGTAAGATTGTGCTGTATTATAATATTTATTTATTATTTATATTTCTATACGAGAATCAAAAGGAGATACTTTGATCGGTACTGGTTTATGCAGATATTACTTACAACCGGATTTTTCAATGCCCTTAACTTTCGAAAAAAGGGAAGAGAATTTGATTTGTGTGTATGCTCGACTAAGAAGCAGAACGACGTCCACTAGTTCACAGGACCATAAGAAGTCACTAAAATAACTGTGGTCCTCGCCCTAGAACTTTCGCACGAGTCGCACGACTCTTGTCGACTTCGACCAACAATGTAAATGAGGTTCAGACTCAAAAAAGTCTGAAATATGGCTCGTGAAAATTTGTAACCGGCCAGTCTTATACCGTAACAAGACTGTCAAAGAAAGTACCGCCCGAGTCGTACTTGCCATTGTGGGGCCATTTTTTTGGGCTGATTGTATATCCCTAGTATTATTTGATCGGAGCGTGTCGAGTATGAATTGCATCGCGTTTCTTTTCCATCGAGTTCGATTGCCTAAACATTGCGTTGCGTCTTAAGTATGCCGTGGCCTGAACTGGTTCACTAATGTGGATGTTCGGATTGGGATCGCCACTTTTTTTATGTACTTTTACTGTATAACATTCACCAGGCCGATAGGTACTGCATTGGAAGCCAATCCTCTTCTTCGATGGTTTCCTTACAATTTTCTAATCCCCGACACTTAACACGTGTCTAATATTGTCTAGGACCTTTAAATTAACTGGAAACATTTCTATTTAAGTTGATTCTGAATAACTAGTACTATTCACCATAAAAAAATAATTGTCAGAGTAGGTACTTAGTTCTACATTTACCATGCATGTTGCCCGTATACACCGTGGGCTGGAATAATCCGACAGATCTTAACCACGAATTTCTAAGACCAAAAGAAGGAAAAATATTATGTGACTTTAGGTCACTTTCGCAAAAGAATTTTTTTTTTCTTTTTTTTTCCATTTTTTGAATGTTTATTGCACATGAAAAGCAAATGTTATTAATAAAATTATCGCCTAAAACAAATTGGTACATTTTTTTTTAATTTAGTTTCTGCAAAGTTTTCCTTGTCACTTTGATATCTGTCAATAAGGACGTGTAAACTATGTCCAATAGTGGCAACAACGCCATTAGAAAGGCGTTCTGTGATGAGTTATAATAAAGGGTATTTTAAAAAAATTGGTATTAACTCTGAAACTAGGCGTATTCCAGAAAAGTTTATAGGACATTTTAGTATCTAAATATGATCAGGAATACACTGTTAAAACATGTCTAGTTATATGGGCCCACGGTGTATAACTTTAACAAAAAAAAGTAAAGACGCAAAATTTTGACACCATATTTGCAGACCCGTAAATGTATATAATAATTTGTCGTAGACTGAAAACGAAATCGAAATCGAATATTTTATTGTTCTTCATTTTCCATTGACGAATCCGGGCCGTCATAATTGCATATGACAAACATCCGTCAGCATTAATTAACCGATCTTGATTAGTTGCGTGCCTCATACTCGTAAAGCATCATAAAACTTACATTAGTAGTTCGCTTTTGTTGTCCAGAGTAAGTTTGACCCCTAGTATCTCTAGTTGTAGCCGTTGTAGGCATTATCGTTTAATCTAGGAGGTGTCTAGGAGTAAATGATTTGTCGGAATGCATCTTTTACTGAAATACGCTGTTTCCCTTGTCCCTTCTGTTTGGACCGATTTCTCGATAGGTATTGGATTGTCGGTGTGGTGGGGTGGCCAAGAAAACTCGCTATTTGATTTGACAGTTCGGGGATCAGGTCGAGCTCCGAAAAGTAATATGGGCAGGCGGGGCAGGCTAGTAGGTGCGCCATGGTTTGCGATGCCTTGCCGCAGCCACATTGGGTCGAAGGGGCACGGAGCAGTGCTGTCAACACCGCCGCCTACTGGGCATCTCAAGTATGAAACTTAAGGCAACCACGACACAAAAAGAAGAAGAAGTTCGGGGATTAATAAATATAATAATTTGAATAAATAAAATAAAATAAACGTTTACTCAAGCCATGTCCCATATTATTGTTAGTAAAGTACAGACTTATATTAATTAGTGGTAGTAGTAAACGACTTCACAGAGCTGTTGGATCACCCCAGGAGTCAACACATGTTTGTGATCGATGCGGCAAGAAATGCCGATAGACCAATGGGTCTATATAGCTATCGCAGTCGATGTAGGCTGTAGACTACCTCCTCAAAATACCTCCTAGATGCTGCAACTTCTTATATCATCAGCAAAGATGCTTTGGCCAATGATGATAGTAGGTATATACAAATTATATAATACCAATTGATTTTTCTTTCATATTTATCCTAGTTCCTTTCTGAATATTGTTACGGTTCCTTTCCTGTGATTGAAACAAATTTAGGGACCAAACTATACTAGTGATGAGCAGTTGAGTACCAAATGTTTGATGAATAAAGGCAGTAATTGGTCAATCTCTTGTATAACGAATGCTTTGTATTTACATGTGGTGTCCTGCATTCAGGCATCTGCTAAGCTATTGATGTGATTTCTTGATGGCCTAAAATTAATTTAAGTAGGCTTACATTAAGTTTTAGCAGTTTAGTTTAGCCTCATATTGACCCACATTATATAAGTCACACGTCAAGAACATATATTACAATATATGTACATACATCTCATCACAGTCCGGGGCTGATTAGTGAGGAATAAATTGGGTATAATCTTCTTTGTAACTATGTATGCAAGTGTATTTCGCTTTATGCAGGTTACAGTTTAATTTTTTTTGGCAGGGGTTTGATTGTTGCGAATTAAGAGAATCATCATTTCGAATTAAGAAATATTTTTTTCGTTTTCAGATTCCTTTATCGGTCTTAAATGCGTTGCGTAGTTTCATTCGTTGATGCCATGATTGAGTATTGTATAGATTAGAGAAATGACATATCCATTAGAAAGGAAATATATTTGATCTCTCTATTGTAGATGGCGTGCCGTGAACAATCATATTGATGACGACGATATGTCACGACTAGGAACTAGAGAAATGCATTGGAGAAAACGTACTTGAACGGCATACACTCAGTTGCACACATGGTAGAAGAAGACGCAGAGCCGAAAACTTTAGCCGTCATTCGCTTTTAAAAAGCTAAAATAGGGTTTTCAACGTGCTTCATATCCGTGCAGTGTTTGAGACCTTTCATACGCATGTCATGAACACTGGCTGAAATGATACTTCTTGACCGCACCCATAAGGTGATAAGCGATGTGCCAACCCTTCCCTCCTATGCGGTAAGCGCATCGGCAAAAACGAATAGAATAGAGAGAGACATAGCGAAACCTCCCCCGGTTTGAGATTTAAAGTGGTGTCTGTAACGTAGTGATGGCGATACCTATTTTTCTTTTAACATGGTTACACAGATATATTACACAGTCTCGGCATTTGCCTGTGCAGTATAAAGTTCTCTCATTAGACCTAAAGGTCTGTCATAGCGACGCCGTAACGTTACACGAAGACGGTGTGGTAATTGCCTATAGGAAAACCGAAAAATGGTGTTCTTTGAAACAAGTTATTGCGATGTGACTTATTGTGAAGCGCTGGTGGCCTGGCGGTAAGACGTCAGACTTTCAATCCGAAGGTCTCGGGTTCAAATCCCGGCTCGTACCACTGAGTTTTTCGGAACTTATGTACGATATATCATATGATGATATTTACCAGTCGCTTTTCGGTGAAGGAAAACATGGTGAGGAAACCGGACCTAGTTCCGGCAAGGACTAGCATCCCCTCTGGGTTTTAGGTTTGATGGCAGTCGCTTTCGTAAAGACTAGTGCCTACGCCAATTCCTGCGATTAGGTTGCCGAGCGGACCCCACGCTCAATAGAGTAAAAAAGCGGGAACAAACGCTAGGAGGAAGAAGAGGAAGAAGTTATTGCGATGTGTTTGTGCAGTTATCAGTTACTCAAAATAAAATACACTACCTATAATGCTTTAAAATCAACTACCGCTTGTGTTGAGATGTAGTTTTTCTTATATCCAAAATCGGTCTTATAGTTGCTAAAAGTAAATTCGATAACTCGTATATTACGATTTTTTTAAGATGTCGGAATTGTCGGTCGAAGTCTCTAGTAAGATTCCGACATCTTAAAAAATTGCCACTATATATTTTTTGACTTTTTCTCTTTGCCCCATTTGTATACCTACGCAGTAGCAGAAGTACCTATCTAAGTGAGTGAGGTGTGTTCTGAATGATCTTGTCATGCCTTTATTGTTAGGGAAATAAGAGCGTGTGAATGTATTTTTGAATCCTTCACCCACTACCACCCTTGAATGAATGAATAAATGCTTTATTGCACACCTAAAAAAAAACAGCACAGTAGAAAAAAAAATACATGAAAAAAAGAGGCAAACAACAGGCGGTCTTATCGCTAATGAGCGATCTCTTCCAGACAACCTTTGGGTAGCGGAGAAGATAATGCAGAAAAAGTCAATAGGAGGTGCAAAAAACTTATATTGAAAACACCTTGTTGTAACTTCTATAATATTTATTGTCAACGAAACGTGATTATTCAGGTATATGCGATTGTGGCAGTATTATAGTTATGCTGTTTATTTTGAATGTTATTTTACATAAGCTCACGTTTCATGTTTCTGAACAACTTGTTTGGCTTCCCAGTTTGCCGGGCAGCCAACCGCTGCCTGATATAGTTAGGTATATTTAGAACTAAAATAAACAGTACGTGACATGGCTTTGGTGTTGATTTTGATAGAAGCAAACGTTTGAATAACAACGTTGTTAACTAACCAGTTATTTTAATCGATTAGTAATTGATTATATATAAATCTGATCGAAATCTCTTCATACAAATCTAAAAACGAGTTTTTTTTTACAAAAACAGTTCTGGCCTCGGACACCGGAGGGTTTGGTCACTTTTTCTGAAGTATATGACATCTATTTTCAAAAACAGTTTTGTTTTAAATTGCATTACGAGACTACTCTAATTTTCGCAGAAACAAAAATGTTATGGAAACAGTTGTTGCCATGAGTTTAATAAATATAAGTTTTTCCGCAGTCGTCGTGTATAAAATCCGGATTTCACAGAAATTCTAGAAATATTTTAGAAATTCAGCAAAGGACACTTAACTACCTAAGAAGTGTCAGAAAGGTTCCGACCGGCCGACGCCCACGGCCGCATTATATTAGATTAAATCCACTTAGCGCCTGCTATAATAGGTGTAGCTAAGTTATTTTACGGTCGCTTTGAAGTTAAATTCAAGTAAAGGAGCTAATTTTAACTTCAACTTACCGTTAATGTTAATAAAGGTACTTAATGTTAATTCTAAGCATTAACGTTTCTAATAATAGTAATAATAGTTCCTAAATAGGTCTAAATGGACTTTAAATATGTTACTTAATGAGATAATGAGTTATGATATGGTTAATTAAACCAATAAGTATTAAAAACATTGTTATTGTGTAGGTACTCGGACCTAAATTACCTAATGAGAAATGTCATCATGATTTTGCAGGAATTTTTTTATCTTTATTCTTTAATTTACTTTTTGGGGAAAATATCCCCCTTTGTCGATATGGAGTTATTAGTACTTCCTAAAACTACACACTATCTATTAGTAAAATGATGAAGTCTCTATGTGTACCGACCAGGGCATAGGGTAAAATAATATAATCTGTATTTGTATTTGTATTTTGTATTTGTTATTTCCGTATTTTACTAACATAGGTTTAAGCGTCTTGTTTAGGTTAAGTTTTGTAGGTATAAGTTTAACACACATTATGGATTTTTAAAATCTGAAATAAATAATTTTTATTTTTATTTATTTATTTATAGTAGCAGTTGTAACTAAACGTATTCCCAGCCAGTCCCAAATAGATTGCTGTCACTTGAGCCTAGCACTTGAACTTAGCAACAAGAACAATACGAAACTTACGGTATGTGAAACAACATTTGATATCAAGTCCCCTTGTCGGTTTATTATGGTTAACATTTTTCAATTTAAGATGTGATCACAAACTTTATTTCAGTAGTAATAGGGTTTATTTTCACTTGCATTTTATATATCAACTCTCAAATGAGCAAAGGAATGTGACGATCGCCGCGTATGGCAAATTTAAAAACGTTGTTGGTGCCTGTGCAATAGTAATTTTGCTAATGTTCCAACTAAAAGATTTTGTATTGGTTTGTTGGTAATCGCCGCGCACTCCTTGCACCCCCGTGTAATTTTTTTTAGGTTCAATGTCGTATATATTGTGGATTGAATGACTCTTACATGACCTTATATAATATACTATGTGGCTAAGCATGTGTGGGTGTAGCACACACTATTTTTTATTTATCGTATGGCTACATGTAACTGGATATAGATACACATTTTTTATCTGGGGTAGTGTAGTAGTGGGAAAGTAGATGATCAAGAAAATCCTGCGAGTGCCGGGAGGTCCAGATGGGATAGTGCAGCTGCGAAGTTTGTTACTCTTTTAGCACCACCCAGGGATCACGTGTAGGGTTGTATAAGGTGTTTCCTACGAACGCAGAGTAACATTGATCCCCTAGCACACACCACACCCGGGTAAAGACGGCCCTGGTGCCGACCAAGTCAACAAAGTGGGACCGTTCACTAAAGTCTTCCATATTTGTTTCTGAATTTCCTGTTACCTACATGTGCAATCAATATTTTGTCCTTCTACTTGTTCTGTTTACGTGTACTGTATTTCTTAAATATAAATATTAGATTATTTGACCTTCCCTTACAAATTCTTCAATGCTATAAATAATTATAGATATGTGGTCATTGTTAGATTTAGGTCTACAATAAACACTTGCAATGATGCATCCCCATTTGACCCATAGAGAATGGATTATGTAAAATGTAAATCGGCATGAATAAATTGAACACGTTAACAACGTTCTATTGATGTTATTTCAATGTAGGTCCATTAGCTTTGGCGTCATACTCAAGATTTCTTATATTTGGTTGGCGACTTCCTTTCGACGTCGTTATAAACCATGCTTTTGAATGAAACCTAGTATTCCTAGTAGTTATTAAGAAACTATATAATTTATTGTTAATTTGTATTTAAGACAATAGTACTAATCTTTACAGTACAGTACGGGCATGTCAACGACCGTAAACAAACCGTACCACCCAACACCAAAATTGCCAAATTCATGTAAAGTTCAACAGGCCACGTAAACATTACCAAGTGTGGTACAAACGGACCGAATCGATTGTGCACAAACAGCAATCGCTTCATGAAAGGCAAAAAGCTGCATTACGTAAGCAGCTTTCTTGTGTAACCGGTGAAAGAGCCTTCCCACCACTGCATGTTGCAACGGCCGCCAGTCGACGCCGCGCCGCGCGCCGCATCGCTTGCTGGCAACCAAGGCTTTATTGTTGTGATCTGGCTGTGAGTTCGATATGATTGTGTTGGTTGGTTTAGTGTGTTTTCATTTTGAAATCTCGAGCAGAATTCATTCATGGTAAAACACCCGTAAAGTGTCGCTTAAGGAATAAGAAGTCTATTACGTTGAGGCTTGTATTCGGCCTCCGTTGTAGATAATGCTACCTTCGGTACAGTATCTGGAAAAGTTTTAACGTTTTCGGTGAAGTTAATGACCGTGACCGAATTAATCCGGCCTTCGGGTTAAATAAATATGTTTGTTATCACTTATCAAACACGCGTGTTATGTAATGTTACGCTAACGGAGAAAGTACCATAATGCAATTGCATAAAGACGATAATGTTACGGCGGCTGCTTCGGACAATAGGCGCGATGCAATTATCGTAATAATCCTAACTTATTTTGTAATGCCAGACCGCAGTGCAGCGCGAAACTTGCAACAATAGCAGATTGTGGAAATACGAGAATTCTATACAACATGCCGAGCTACAATAAGAGCTTTTAACCAAATGACACTGGCGAAGCGCTGTATATTAAACATGTTGATGTTGTTATTAACGGAATAATATGTTTAGCATACAGTTACATACTGTTACCTACTCTAACGTCGACCATCTTCACTAAAACATCGGCTACCCAAGTTTCATAGTAAACGAAGTAGCCGTTATTAGGAGGATGGCTTAGGTCTGTTATGGTATTTTTATTGTGACACAATCTGAATAAGGACAGAGATCTATAAGGCAGATTTTTTATTTATCAGTTTTTACTGGTTTTTTGTTTTGATTGTGTAAATTAAATAAGCTATTATCAAATATTTAAATTTAATACGCGTAGAAGCCTTACTTAACCAAGTAATTAAATTAAAGATTTATTAATTACATTAAATTATAAGACATAAATTAAATATTAAATACGAATCTAAACAACTTGAAAATAAAATAATTCTTAACTTATAAAATAAATCGAATCTACAAGAAACCCACTCCGAGCTGCTCCCGGTGCAAAGGTGCCCATCACGCTCGCTGCGTGTCCGCGTTGGATCGCGATGGGCCGTTGCAGTAGGAACGACCCAGAGCGGGGGTCAAGACCCCTCTGCTGCAGGCGGCGACCCAACTCCCGAAGGAAAACCTTTCCCTCCGCGCACTAGCACCCTGATGTCTACCGCCAGAGGGACAAAGAGATATGCCGAGGGCAGCATATTTGTCCTTTTTAAGGGACGCCGCATGCTCAGCGGCTGCTCCTGCTGACCGCATAGTGCGGCTGAGGTGGGAGGCAGCAAAAGTGCTGACGCATGTAAATGAATTATTTAAATGAATAATTGTTACTGAAATCGAGAAACTGAAGACGATCCGGAACCTTCTTAACTGGACATGTAAATATCCTCATGGACCGCCATTGGACTGTTTCGTATAAAGCTAACACACAAGCAAACATACCAAGTTGCTATACAAAACAAAAAGTAATAAGATAGTCTATGATCTTTGCGTTTTACAGCGTTCTTCCATTGCGTAGTGTTCTGTTGACATGGTTTATTTACGCGATGTGTGCCGGTGATCTCGATGCCTGACGGTCATTATGTGACGCAATTTAGTAGAACTCCTCTTTTCAAAACAACTTAACTTACCTAACGACCAATACTTGCATAAGACATTGGAAACGGTAACGAAAAAACGAAACGGACCAACGACAATAATTTTAGTATTGAAATAGACTTTGGAGATACCATATACAATTTTAATGCTATCGGTCATTAGCGGTTCAATCAGGATATAACTGTAATCAGGGTATAATGAAGTATTTTGTCACGCAATTCGTTTTCATTCCTTTGTGGCTTCAGTTTTATAGTTTCTTATCGCGTTATTTCAATCCTATTAATGTAATGACTCATTTTTCGTACTGGGACCGGAAAACCCCTCTATTTGATGAATCTTTTTGATAGGGTAACCCTATTAAATGGTTGTCCAATGACCCTTGGGGTAACCCTATTGTTAGGATAACCGTTTTGAACAAGGTTAACCATATTCAATGTGGTTTCCCTGTCGAATGTCTTAACATTAGACATTGAACGAGGGTTTTTGATTTCGGTAAGCGCTTACCTTTGGGTAAGTCAACGATGTGCTTACCAAATTGCTATCAATTAGCGGGAAACCCTATGGTTTTTTTAAACAACGCTATCAAATACTCCTTTATTGGTTTAGTATGACGCGCTGTACGCGATACTCATGCTACATTACAAATGAATACAGAAAGTAATGGCATGGCAGCCATTTTTTCTCTGTCACAATTTTGATTCTGTGCCAAATAACATAAAACTGCCGTTCAATGTTTTTTGCCTGTACCTAATAACAAAGATGAAATCAGACAGAAACAACTACTTATTCCGAATTTGTTATCGTTTTTGTATTTAGGTTCGTCCATAGACTATGCACTGAATAAGACAAGGTACTGAATATGTACTTTATCGCCATGACAATAGAGGCGTTGTTCAGATATTTGTGACCAACTTGGCTGTCTCTTATAGATCTTATAGACATGCTTAAAGCTTTTTGAAGTATTTCCGTCCACGCAGAACGAACTCATACATTGCTAGAATACAATAAGCTGTATTTTCATGTACCTAATATAAAGAATCATTATTCAATTTTTTTTTGTTAGGTATCGTTTCGAACTGCTTCATATAAAATATGCTGTTAACAAAGCAATCATCGAGGCATCTAGCCTTGGAACGTTTACAATTTGATGAAATCAATATTCGATAATCTATAAGCTAGAAATTCAATCTGTATCGTGCCCTTGACTTCCATAAGGCCTCTGCTAAAAGGAAAATTTATACTTTTTGTTATTGCTATCTTCGGTAATTATAAAGAGAATGATCTTGAATTGAAATTAATTCCCAACCCAATAGGAAAATAGACACGTAGAGTTTATTTCAAGTCAACAAACACTTTCCAACGTAGTAAAATTGCAGTATCTTCTACATGAACAATAATATGTTGGGTTAATAATTTGATGGAAGGGATCCAAAGCATGCACATATTGCACAATTGCACTTCTTCACTTTTCAAAGTTGATGCTATGTAGAAAGTAGAACCTGTTATAATTGCCAAACTGCGGTAGCCCGAAGAAGACATGAAATTAAGTCTTCTCTATATGTATAATTTGGCCAGGGACTGTCTCACTTCGAGCATAGACGGAGAGAATCATACTGTTTCTTTCTTACTCTAGTACACTTACCACTAAAAAAGGGATGAGTAATAGCTTCTACTGTTACAGCGGTTTTTGGCTTACCAGGATATATTTCATTTAAGGTGGAGTGTATAGGCAGATGTGTAGCTAAGCAGTATTTGCACTGTAAGTATAGCTCAGGTGTCCTTCGCAAGGAATACCAAGTAGCCGCGTATATCGCAATGTTTCCAGTCGAGGCGGCCTCGCTTGGTTTACCTAGGAGGTACCTACCGGTCGTACAGTATCGCCCGATAATATATCAGTATATCAACTTTATGTCAAAAAATGTGAGTAAAAACATGTTAGTACATACCTGCCTGCGTTGGTCTCTCATTCCCATTTTCTCAAACTGCCAATTGGGTACTTTCCTGGGTAAAAAAAATATAATTTTATTCAGTCCGTCAGTTAGATTATCAAAAAATATTGGACACGTATTTTTTATTTTGTCAATCAAACAAAAATTGGTGAAGATATAGCCCGTTAAAGTTCCGCGTGACGTCACATTATACTAAAAAGAGTACTGAAATGTGACGTCACGCGGAACTTTAACAGGCTATATCTTCACCAATTTTTGTTTGAAAATCAAAAACACGTGTCCAATATTTTTTGATAATCTAACTGACGGACTAAATATATTTTTTTAGGAATTGTGTACCTTATGTTTAATGTACATTTTATGAGATTGACAACTCAGTACCAAAGCAATGGCAATTTTTTTATTATTTTAATGAAAAAATGATTAAAATGTGCTATTGTTTTGGTAAAGGTACCATTTGGAGGTCGGCGCTTACGTCGAACGTTGAGTACGTTGTACAGATTAAATGTTGTATTGTATTCGAGCAATGAAAGAGTTACCGCTCCAAATGGTACCTTTACCAAAAAATTGAAACAAATTTACTTTAAAATACCACGACGGTGGCAAACAAGCATACGGCCCGCCTGATGGAGTATGGACGCCTATAACTCCAGAGGATTCACATGTTCGTTGCCTACCCTTTAAGAAACTATTTACACTCCTTTTTTGAATAACCTCATACTGTTAAATTGCAAAGATTTTTAAATTAAAATGCCGCCTTCAGTTTAATGATAATAGTACATCTTTACAAATACTTTAAAAAGCCATTCTTATGAACACTTCAAATCGGCCAGCACGATTTCTCGAAACGTGACTACGGTCAGATTACACGCGACCTTTTCAATTGAACAATTCAATATGACACTCAAATAAAGTATTCACAATTCTTATTGAGCACGCCTTATTACGATAAGTCTTTGTTAACTTTTCTGCACATCATCTTCCTAGCGTTTGTCCCGGCTTTTCTGCCAATTCTGCCACAGCTCAATAGAGCCTGGGCTCCGCTCGGAAACTTGATTCCAGGAATTGGTATAAGCCTTAGTTTTTTTACGAAAACGACTGCCATATTTACCCTTTGGGTTGGAATGTCAGAGGGTAAACTAAGCTTTATTGGGATTAAGTTCGATTTCCTCGCGATGTTTTCCTTCAAAAGCGACTAGCAAAAGTATCAAATGATACTTCGTGGGTACATAAGTTCGGTACAAACCGGGATTCCAACCCGCGATCATCGGATTAAAAGTAGCCTGCCAGTATTTCTGCCCCAAGCGCTTTTCAGTACACGTTCAGTCTATTTGGAGACGAATGTTTAATTATTTATGAATTATATAGCATCAGTATTGTGTTAATGATTTTATAAAATAATTCTAAGTATGAATGTTAGGTAAGTATAAGTAGAATTAAAAAGTTTAAAAATCCGACTGCAGTGCGACTTTGCAAGCGATTTTTGTCACCATTTTGTTTTTTATTATGCCCCAAGTCACTCTTCATCTTTTGTACCTATTGTATTTGTTATTATTGTTCATTAAAGTTTGAAATAAATAATAAATAAATACATATAACCTTCCTTTGTCAATCGGTTAATAAAATGCAATAACAAATCAATATCAATATTCCGGATATTCCCGTGAACGAGATCAGCGATAGACGGCACAGGAGACGAATCACGTTCATATGAACATTCTAATTTGTCATCAAGGCTGGGCGTGCTTCGATCAACATTTGACAGATCGCTCTTATGAGAAAATATGGTATTGTTAGCTCACACGGCTTCAACAATTATTATTGATCAAATTGATGCCGGCAACTCTATTAACGGTATGTGTAAAAACTACACTGCATCTTTGTAGAATATTGTTATGTGTAGAATATTGAAAGATAAAAAAACAGTTACCATAATTATGGTGCTTTTACACACAACTTAGTTTACTTCCTGTACGTTCTTCACTTATTACGTTTAAAAGCATGCAGTTTCGAAAAACAGGCATGCAGGAACTTTACAAACAATATCTTACGCAGATTCTTGTTATTTTCCCTGTTGTTTTGAGACTTTTGAGTGCTAAAACTTTACAAAATTTTCCAAGTATATACCACAACAAGCCTTTTCCCGCGGCTTCGCCCGCGTACTATAAGTACTCAAAAAGGATACGATACGCATGTTGATATTCGGACTTTGTGACCACATTTGCCCCTTTTAGGGGATGAATTTTCAAAAAACCTGAAACACGTGTTAACTCATTTATCGTTAGGAATACTCCTGTGAAGTTTCGAATAAAATAATCTAACAAATCTTGATTCGTCATACAAACTTTGGACCCCCATTTTACCCCCTTAGGGGGTGAATTTTGAAAAATCCTTTCTTAGTGCACCCCTAGACCTTGTAAGGAACCTACGTGCCAAATTTGGAATCTCTAGAACCAGCGGTTTGGGCTGTGCGTTGATATGTCAGTCAGTCAGTCAGTTTCTTCTTTTATATTACCACAATTTATTAATAACAAGTTAATCGACATTACTAGCATCGGATTGGTTGTAGTTCCGAGAATTAATAAACAGGCAAACGGCCTATGTGGTTTTCCCGAGGTTATATTCTTAAACGTCTCTTGTCTCGTCTTTGTAACGAAATCGCCTTTCCATAGGTTTGGAAAGTACCGTGTGTGAAGTTACGTGGCTGCCAAGCGGAATTATTATCCGGAAAACTCTCGTGTTTTTACTCTTTCGGTAATATTTGCCGTCTGGTTTGATTGCTTTACTAGGGGTCAGCTTATTTCCTAATATATCCGGAAATGTTGTGATCACCAGGGTATTATACAGATGTGACAGGATTTTATCACGTACACAATTTAAGCAATATCAGCTCCTAAAGGACTTTGGAAATGCTAAAATAAACTTCATTAACTTGCATTATTTTCAACTTGCATTTAATTTTAACCAAGATAATTAACAATATCGCCTCCACATATCAAGTTTGTTAACATAATAATTTAAATTAAACTCCTAAATAAAAACATTACCTATATAATATATATGACGATGCGTCACAATAAAAACATTACCTATATAACGATGCGTCACAATACAGTACATCCGTATTCCGCTGATTATAAATGCAAGACGTACAGTTACAATTTACTAAATGACACACCCCGGGTCACTGCCGTTTCTGCCGCATCACAGTCAGTAGGGTTGCGTCAATCGCTAACTATATATTTTATTATAGATTGTTTAAGAAACAATCAAGGTAGTTTAGTGATTCAGAGATGCTACTTTCGACAGGTCTTACAGACTTTCTCGGAACTAGTCGGCACTTAGGGACGATATTGTACTATCAAGGAAAGCATTGTAAAAAAAACTCTAAATACATACAGGATGTAACAAAAATACTGTGATCCGTTTAAGGGAGGAAGAAAAAGTAGGTGAAAAATTTTTTGAACGCAGAAAAAAAAATTGTATGGGGCACGTCGTCCCAGTCGGTTAACAAAATATTTCGAGGAAAAAAAAATATTTTCACCTCAGCAGCTCGAATAAACCTACTTCCCTGCGAATACACAGTGACGAAAGTGGCACTTTCGTCACTCCCTGGAGTCACGGAAGTCACTCCAGGGAGTGAAATAAAGTAGTTTTTTAATTTAGCGAAGGCCATGAACTGCCACTTCATATTTCGGGGTCTATTACAAATTCGAAATACATATTTTAACCTTTAATATGTTCTCACTACTGAGGTGAAAAGTTGTATGTGTCACACGAGAGCAAAGTTATTTTGAATCTCGTGTTTTTGAGTCCCTCGCTACGCTCAAGATACTAACTTAGAAGCTTTCGCTTACTCGGGACTCAAAATCAACACTCGCAAGAAAAACCAACTTTCCTCTCTTGTTGCACAAATAACTTTTTCTTAGTTTTTCATAATTATAGTACGTTACCAAATACGCCCTTAAACGGATCACCAGTATTTTTGTCACACCAATGTGATTTATGAGGATTATAATATTGATGATAATGATGTTGTATGTATAGATAACTTTATTGACCAACACAATCTTATATCAAATCCACACACATTATTTTCTAGATTCCTGGAGTATACAGTTGAACTAAGTGTTAAGACTTTCGTTTAGTGAACGGTGTTCTGTGATGTGGTGACCATGTCGTCAGTAGTGTGGGATTTGGTACCGGTCCGGTGCCGCTGGATCGAAACCCTGAGACATTGCGGCAAGACGCTCCTGCGCCGCCAACGCAAGATCCTTAGACGTATCAAAAAGGTAAATATTTGATAGGGTAAGAAAATATTTTTCTAGAATTGACAGAATTCCAAAATTCAAGATATTTATTTATGACGTACACGATATTAAAGACGCATTGGTGCAGCACCACGAACTGGATCCTACTCAGCAAAATGCTACGAGTAGTTTGGATGCTAGTGCTGGTCTTCCGTAGGGCCCATTTGGTTTTGGTGGTTCCAAACAACAAGCTGATGTTGAACCTTCTTTCAAAAGTGACGTGTTGCTCTGCTCCTTTTTCAAGCGATTCCATATCATTATTATTCCGTTCATATAATTAATTGCAACTGACCATTGCTGGCCATTTCTCATTATCATTATCCTGTGCTGAAACAGGCGCTGCACATGCAGTTAAAGCTTTGAGACATGCAATCATAGTTATATAGTAACTTCTCTTACTAGCTGTTTACTCTTCTACACTCTTAGCGGCACTTTTTTCATCTTTTGTAAGCAGACACATTTTTCGACTGTTGAATAAAATTGATACTCGGTTCGTGGAACATGGTTTACATGGTTCCAGTAATCATTTTAAAATTCAAGGTTTCCTTTTCTATTGTTTTACTTGTGTTGTAATTTTGCCTTGGTTTTCAACTAAGCTAAAACGCGCTGTTGGCATGTGATCAACTAAACATTTGCATATATTGGAGTTTAAAATGTTTCTTTTTTTTTACCTCATAAATAAACGATGATGAACAAATGTATTTTTTCTTTTTTGACATATTCAATTGTGATACGATAGTGATAGCAGTGGCTAATGAATCCATTCAGTGGTTCCTAACAAATGTGTATATCTTCCGGTACTCAACAAAGGACTAGGTGATTATAGCTCTATACAGTTTTTGTGGCCAAAAGAAAAATCTCGCGTTAAACTATGTCTTAAATTGGATTTGTTTTAAAGGTAAATTTATGTTTTGCATAATCCATTTATATCTGCCCCGTTCTAATAATAATAATTAAAAGTTTTGTTTAGTTTGTACACATTTTGCGAAAAGCGGTAAATTACGTGGCGTGGAGACTAAATTACCAGTCAGCCGCTTTTACTATATTGTTGCTGAAAGTGATGGGCCCATGAAGTGTGAATAATTTCAAATACTTTAAGTTCATATTGTTAGCAAATGCCGGGAAACAGACCCCGCGCTTGAAAACAATATCTGAGGATGCAACTAGAATTAAGGGTAAGATAAGACGTAATTTGTAAAAAGCCGCAAGCGTCCAGAAATGTTCTTTTATTTAACAGTGGGTTGCTTTGGGTTGACGTGTAGCTGATGCCGTGACACCGACAACCCTCAGTATGACATGATTTCTACTACTTGAAATCCCGAACTAACAATCATAATCCTACATTGGCATTGTTATCATCCAGTATCGTGTCTGCCTACCATTGCGCCGGTGCACGCTACATCGCGATGTTAGACCTTGCGCGCCGGATGCAATTATACTGCGCGTAGATGCGGCTGGTCTGCGTGCGCTTGGTCTGTTACTCTGTTATCGATTCGCAGTTCGTTGACTTCTACGATCATGTTTCTAATAATGTCGAGAACTATTTATGACGGAAAAGCTTCTCTTTTTTGCCTTGTTTCTGACATAACAGTGACAATGAAATGACTAATAGCGTTTTTTTATGTTTTATGCAAATTGGTAATTCGATTTACAATATTCGAGAACTATTGGCGAAAATTTTAGTAGGTACTTTCCTGTCTGTGATGTGTTTGAGAGCCAGGAGCCCAATGCGCTGGTCTGATCAAATTCGCTCAGCTCTCAACACTACCGTCCACGATGCTCTTCACTCGGCGACAGATAGAGGAAGATGGCGTCAGATCATCAGAGAGAAGCTGTTGAATGACCACGACCCTCAGTGATGAGGAAACCGACGCAAGGAGGGACTTATTTTTTTTTTAATGCTAATTTTCATGAATCACAAGTTGCCTTTGGTGACCGAAACACTTTGACATTGAACCACGTGTTGCGACATAAAAGTAATTCACGCAGAGCACAACCCCGACAACAATAAGTTGTGAAACGCGAATGCTGCACGCATTGTTCCTGCGTATATTTAATTACGGATCGCGTCGCGCGGGCGCAGTATCAGCATATCTCTGTGGGAACTGGTTCAGTGCAGTATTTTAAGTTTACGGCGTGGCGGCAGGATTCGAGAGAAACGTGTTCAGCAGGTACTGGAGAAATATCTTAGCGTTCGAGTCTTGCTAAGGCTTAGGCCGCTATATAATTGTTGCTATCGTCCCATACAATGTAACGCTGTGCACTGCGTATGACATCAACCGCCGCCCACGGTCTTAAATAGATCAGTACTCGACTGCATCTACGGCAGCCCTACTGTTGCAGTAACAGTCATGTTGAGAATCTGCTTCTTGGACGCTTCCTCACTGATTACCTTGTAGTGCGTGAGTAGATCTTTACAATGCGATTGGCAGATGTTTTTTAGACATAACATTTTCTATATTATTCATAAAATAAACTCATTATGTCATTATAGGTGCGGTAGCTTGATAAATGTGAACACATTTCAAGAATTTCATATTTTATTCACCCTGTCCCTGTAAAATAGTGTTGTTTTCCTGTTGGATTTTGGGGTGGCCGTATTCCGAGACGTGTGCCGTATCTCTTTACAAATTCTTAAAATAATTGCCGATGAAATAGCGAAAAAGTACCGAAAAAATGTATGGAGATACAGCAATGGGACCGCTGCCGTATACCGTATTTATGACTGTAAAACTCCAGAATTGCCGTATCCGGAACAACACTGTTGTAAAATCATAATTTTATATATCGATGGATAACTGATCTGATGATTCTGATGTACTGACGACGGCGACAATAACATAGGTATATGTTATTGTCGCCGTCGTCAGTGACGTTACTGGAGTTCCCTACCGATTACGAGTGACTAATCGTTGTGTTGCAGGAGGTAAATATAATATCAGAAAATTACGGATGTGTTCTAGTTTTCAACCGTCTGGCGTTCGTAACAGTTCCTGGCGTAGCATATTAGTAACGTCTACTTGGGTGTCGTAATTGTAATCTTATGCAGCTATTATTTATTATGATATAAGTGAAAGTTACTAAGACTTGTTTTGCGTCGATGCGGTTTGGTAATTTACTTCTATTTTTAACGTTTTCAAACTAGTTTTATTGCGCTGATATAATAAGTATTAGTAGTATTATTTTCAACACTCTTACTTGGCTATCGGGTATTTTCCGTAACTATATTTGTAGCAGTCTACATCGTCTATTATTGAATTAATTTGACTATCATTTGTAATAATAGTATTGTAATCACTGACAAATTAACAGTCTTTTCATGCTTTACTGCCCTACCACGCTCACTAAGGGACGCTCAGAGCAAACATTTAGCTCTGAGCAAAGCAGTGAAAAAACGAACAATTGTTTAGAGCAAAAGATTGTCGAAAATTTGGCTCGCTCAAGCGAGCGAGTTGCGTTTTCACCAGCGATCATGGACGGCGGTGATTTAGTTTTGGCTAGTGCAGCGTTTGTTGTAATTGGAATGCTATTAAAAAAAACACCGACAAAAAAGGCGGTATTGGGTGTCAATTTTTTTAAAACAGAGAGAGAGAATAAATGTCAATCTCTCAACCGAGCTTGGACGTTATTCCGAAGGTGGACGTTTTCATAACTTCTGCAGGATGAATGAACAACAATTCCTGAATGAAAAACATAATGAGATTAGTCGAAAATGCCATAAAGAAAAAAGATACACGATTCCGCAAAGCAATACCTCCACGTCTAAAATTGGCCGTTACTCTTCGCTACCTTGCTACTGGGGATTCTTATTCTAGTTTGGTCTACTTATTTAGAATTTCAAAAACTGCTATATCAAAAATCATCCCAGAAGTATGTCAAGCAATAAAAATTCATTGCAAGATTTTTGTAATCTTTGCTTTTTTGATCCCATAAGCCGGGATGAATCCGGTAAACTTCAATGAGTTGCAACGTTTTTTCTTGATTCCATTCCATCGCATAGGATTCAGTTGAATGTTCAGAAAAAGATCGGAGACCCACCGAGCATGTACAACCCCGAACAAATGCACTAAACATCTGCTCGCTCGCCTGTGGCGTCGTTTGTACACTGAATGAATGAGTGAGCGAATGCTCGCCGAGTCCAGCCGATCATCACTGAACGAACACGTTCGAACGCTCAAGTGTTTTCTACCGCATGAACGAACGAATGCTCGCACAGAACCGTTCAGAACACTAAGTGAAAACGCTGCTGACAAAACATTTTCGTATCAGTTTTAAATACTTTATAGTCATTGTTAAGGCCGAGTCCAGCCGATCATCACTGAACGAACACGTTCGAACGCTCAAGTGTTTTCTACCGCATGAACGAACGAATGCTCGCTCAGAACCGTTCAGAACACTAAGTGAAAACGCTGCTGACAAAACATTTTCGTATCAGTTTTAAATACTTTATAGTCATTGTTAAGGGTGATCCATTTACTACTCGTTAGAAAATTTTCCTTTAAGTAAATTGACATTTAGGTTTATCCACAACCTACGTAGTGTTCGTGTAATAGATGTGCGGCGATTTCCTTTCGCGCGACGCAGCAAGGTCGTCGACCCGCATGCACCGAGCAATGCGGCTAGCGAGGTAAATGGGACCGCATCTAGAATTCTAGATAGCGGCTTGTTGTTGTTCTAGTCACTAGTAGTGCGGAAATATGATAGGATAGAGCTGCTCGCATTTACTAGTACAACTAGTACAAGGTACTAAAAACAACAATACGATTGCTATCTAAACTCAATGCCGCCAGCAAGGGAAACGGGACTGCATCTAATATGTATGACGATCTATAGATAGCGTCTTATTGTTGTTGTTCTAGTCACTAGTGTAATGCGAAATTAGAACATAGCTGCTCGTATGTATTAGTACCAGGTACAGTCCCTTAAGTCTATGTACTTTTGCTACACTTTTGGTTCAAAATCGTTAACATATTTTCGTCTTTACTACACACGATTATTCGACTACCAACTGAAAGGGAAACGGGACCGAGTATATATGGCATGGCGGGCATGGCATTTATTTATACCTATTGCCACCTGGCGATAGAAATAAGCACCGCTCTATTTACTCGTACCTTAGATAGCGTGATATCTTTTGTTTCATAACATCTGATTCAACAAATTATTTCATTTCATCTGATAATGCCCCTTAATAATCTACTTTATACACGTTTTTTAGTTTCGGCACGTGCTAACTATGTGGGCTCTAGTTGTCGTTTATGATTAATCTTCTTCGCCAAAGTCGGTTACTATCTTCTAATTTCAGATGTTAATAGTCGTTTTTACATCGAATAATTTGATGGTAGTTGTCGCTCTATGCTAGACATGTCGAAGGTTATGTTATAAGTCGGTTACAAAGGTCGGCAAACTCTAATCGCAGTAGCATTGAATCGTTTTACATCCACAAAAAAAGGACGATTTACTCGGTCAAAATACTCGCTTCACAGACTGGTAGAGCTGCAATTGTACGTCGAAAGATCCGCATACCGTTTGCAAGATGCTCTGTTTGCTTTTACTTGATTAGCCCAGTTATCGCTATCCCTTTTGCCCTACTATACTTTCCTGGATAAAAAATAGGTATATCTATAATGTAAATTGATAACCTTCGATTAGCATTGATGTGTCATTGTAAAACTAGAATACATTACGTTGACTAACGTATTGTTTATCTATTAATTCACGGTTTTGGATTCCCACTTACATAATGACGCATGTAGGTGCGCAGGTGAACATTCCTTAACTCTCATAGTTTTTATCATAAAGTGCTAAGGTCCGTTTTCGCTTGCTAGTTCCATTGTTAGTTTTGCAACGGTCCACTGTTGCACCACGGCCGGGACTGTTGCCAAACGCTGCCGTTGTTGTGGCTACTTCGAGATTTCACTTTGCAAATCTTCATCGGTGATGTGATGACATTCTGCAGTTACGGTACTTGCATCAATATTGACACGTTATTTCTTCTTTCGAATTGCGTTGATGGTCAGTCGTGTTGTTTTGGGTCAATAATCTATTATCATGCTCCATGCTCGGCATTAAACTTCAAGACCGAGTTAGGAATGTAGAGATCCGACGTCGCACCAAGGTGCGAGACGTAGGAGATACCATTACTAAATCCAAATGGAATTGGGCAGGACATGTTGCCGGCAGAGTGACGGCAGGTAGACTAAAATGTTGACGGATTGGTGGTGACTTTTGGATGAAAGGAGTCCTTGGCATCCGTTGGCTCGTTGGGTGGACGACATCCGGAAGATCGCGGGTCACTTCTGGATGAGATTAGCTCAGGACTGGGACAAATGGCGTACACGAAGAGGCCTATGCTCAGCAGTGGGCGATAAATGGCTAAAATGAATTATGACGATAGTGAATCTATTATCGATAACTGTGTTCATAGATACCTATCACGGTATATTTTTTATATTTATCTATGCGTTTTTGACACTAAAATTATCAGGAACTTATTTTTTGTTTAAAAGCCTAAATCCTAACTAAAAAAAAATCGAAACTCCAAGTGAAGTTAGTGTTGTTCTATGAATCTAAGGATCATTTCATTTCATATTTCATAAGCAAATATTTTATTTGGTTCTTACGTAACTTGTGTACGCAGGTACTCGCACTCGGAATGCATCATGTCATGACACATTAATATTTAGTACCCTTAGTCAAGCTACTTATACCTATCGTATGTTATGGTTAACTTATTCTTATTGAGGAAACTGTAAGTCTAGAACCTAAAAACCCTCTATATAATGTAAATGTATATGACTGTTTGTTTCTAAATAAATAAAATGACAATTCACACAATCAATAAGTTTAATTCAAAGTTTTACATGACTTTCTCAATTGCAATGACTCAGCTTCATTTAAAACCTAAGTGCAAATTACTACCAGGTAATAGATATTTTAATACTTACGAAATCCGGTTTCAATAACAATAAACATGATATAAGGGAAAGTTAAAACGGACCGATGACTCGCTAATTTTAAACCGTAATGCAGCTGCAAGGTTTGCATTCAGAACGTAACGCGGTGGGTTTTTACAATCGTATTTATAACTTTATTACGCTATTCTTGGAAAACTGGTATAAACTGATGTGTGCTTTTCGTTTTTTTTTTTAGTGATAATTAGGTCATACAAAATATTCACCAAGTCTGTTGTGTTGTACGTATAGTATGCTCTAATTTTGAAACAGCTGGCTAAAATTACACATGTACCAAGAATCATATTAAGTTCGACGTGCGATTCTGTTCTTTCGGTTCAGACACTTGAACTGATTATCGAATTTAAACTTTTATAAGTCGCTAATTTGTAGGACACGAGAAGTCATTTGACACCACGAGGAAACATTTCCATAACGGTTATGTTAAATACGCGTAGCCATATACCTTACAACTATCTCGCGTACGTACAACAATCAACTTTGTTTTGTCCTTAAGAGGCCTTATTCCCAAAACGCGCGAATTTCACGAAATGCTTCATTTTCGTCGAAGGCTATGGCGAAAATACTAAGTTTTTTTAAATCAACTATTGATGCACATCATAGTTCATTTCTTTATCTAGACGGCCATCGGAGCAAATATTACATTTTAACGAGTGAAATATGAAAAAAATTGGTTGTCTTGGAAGGCCTTTCCGGATTTTCCAGTTAGGTGTACGGTTCATTTTCAGATTACGCAAAAAAGGGTAAAAATTCTTATTCAATTTGAATTAAATTCAATTGAGTATATCATGTATGAGATAATCGACAAAATACCTTCTGATTATATGCCAGTTTTTTGATGAAAACACGGTTACATTTCATTTTTTCCACGAAAACCCTATGAATATTTTGCCCTAAAAATATTACCATTGCAAAGTTAAACTATATTTCTATCACGATAAAAAAAAAACATTACTACTTATATAGCCGTAAATTTCAAATTACTATGAATTTTTAAAAATGACACTTAAATCACACTTCACAGGACACTTTTTGTAAGAATCGTATTTTTGGGTACTTAATAATAATAAACATGGTTCAAAATAATTTTTTTGTATTACTAATACTTCAAACTATCTTATAAATAGCATTTTATGCGGCTTTTTTCATTAATAGAGTTTTCCGACCTTTTAGGGAATAAGGAGCCTTAAAGCAGATTGGAAATGCATCCTGCGTTTCCGATCTGCTTTTTTGCATCCGAAAACTTTTTGAGCCATGTCACAGGAAGTCTGCGTAGGTTTTCTTACTACAACAATTTGTTTTTTTGTTTCCAGGTGTACCTACACAGTTGGCGCTCCGCAGACGAGCTGAACATGTTGGTGGGTGCGAAGGTGGGCGGCGCCACGCCGCTGGTGATCGCCTGCAGGAACGGCCACTATGACGTGGCCGAGTATCTCATCGAGAGGTGCAAGGCCGACATCGAGCAGCCCGGCTCGGGTGAGAACTAGTCTGTCGTTGAATTTGTATCCAACATTTAAGAGCCCTTAGTCCCAAAATGCGCGTATTTTGCGAAATGCATCATTTTCTTCGGAGGTTATAGCGAAAATGCTTTGTATTTTTAAATTAACTTTTAATGCATATAATAGTGCGTTCCTTTATCTAGACGACCATGAGAAAAAAAAACATTTTAGAGAAAAAAACATAAAAAATATGGTTTCTCTTGGCAGGCCTCTTTAGAGTTTGCAGTTAGACGTCTCGGTTTTTTCCAGATTACTCAAATATAGGGAACATTTGTTATAAAATTTGAATATAATTCAATTCAGTATATCATGTTCAAGACGGCCATGGTAAAAAAAATTGAAGATTCATCTTTGATAATAGACAAAATACCTTCTGAATATTGCAGTTTTTTTTATGAAAACAGGGTTTCATTTAATTTTTTTCACGGAAGTCCTATTCATATTCTGCCCTAAAATATAAATATAGCAAAGTTCAGCTATAGATCTACCACGAAAAAACAAAAATTACTGTAACGCAAAATTTAAATAAAGTATAGTTTTTTAAAGATGACTCAAAATCGGTTCAAAACTTGACAAAACACATCGCGCCATCGCCTCTGGCTCGGTATGGAACGAGAGCTCACAGACGACGGACCTGTGCTAAATCGTCCTGCGCGCTTTACGTTGGAGGATTGAGGAACGTTCATGGGACTAAGGCTTCTTAATGCTACTTGAAATTGACTAACGTACACTTACGAGTAGGTCAATGTTACGATGAAAGTAAAGCTCTGGCAATGTATTCTCACGGAAGTATTTTATTGTACGCTATGATATCAACGCAGATTTTCTATGCAACAGCGACAGATAAATTGATAACAATACCACTGATTGCAAGTTTCACAAACCGTCCGTTCACTAATGTTTTGCCTTTGTCTATCAATAATTGTCCGCAGAAACATGCGTCTGCGACGTCAGTTACGCGCTTTCTTTCCTTTCCTACACGTCAATGGCTTGGCTTTCGGCCATTGTGGTATGCCAAGACGGAAAATACGTGCACATAAAAGTCGAAAGAGACATTCACCGCTTTTAATATCGATATTTTTCTTAATGTAGAATGAGATTCAAAATTGAATGAATTCATTGATCATGTTATTTTTTTTTTTAAACTGGGTGTACAAATTATCTTTTTGGAACTAATAGTAATGGAATTACATACCCACATATGATATATTTTTGTCACTTTTTACCAACCGATTAAACCCGTGGGTCCATATTTAGTGTGTGTTAGATATGTTTATGTCCTGTCCTGAAACCACCATCGTAATTCTAAAACCAAGCCTATCTAGTCGAACTGTTCGTTTGTTCTACCAAAAAACACCTGATGATGGCTGATGGCCAAACGTATGCCACACGCTTGAAATTGAAACTATTTTCTAACAATGTTTTCGAATATAATTTAGCTTTTAAAATAGTTTGTTATTGTCAGGTGTCACAAACATATATAGAGTTAAGAGGAATTCCCTAGCAACTAGCGATCTGGCAATCATATTGAACAAATACGCCAAGAGAGCGCTGATCAATGTGTACCTACCCACGAAGCCACATGTACTCCGGAGTGCCCTCTATAACCAAAAAGTTAGGCCGAAAGAGAATTCATAGTAAGTAACTGCATCAGACAATAATTCCAACATGATAGTTTTTATGATTTGTGTCAATATTATAACGAGCGCGAGTGAGACATCGCCCGCTACTCGATCTTTAGGCAGGGGGGGGTGTCACTACGCAGTTTAGGTACATTTGGCCGGCGCGCCTCCCGGGCAGGCGTGTGGCAGTGGGCTGCCGCACGGTGGGCTGAAAATCGGCCTCCATAGAAATAGAAACCGAAGTCTTAAATTTGAACTTTTTTTTATTGGAATAGCTATGGCTAGGTGTTATTATGTCCCAAAATTAATCTTAGCTTATTTGGTTGGAAAAATAATTAATTATAATTTTTTTTCTAAATCTTTGTATGGCGCGTATCAGAAAAATCGAGTTTTCTCCGAAAATAAAAAGTTAACCGTAATATCCTGACAGATGATTTTAAACACAATTATTCTTAATTTTTCCACATAATTAGAATTTTCCTGCGGGGTGCACTTTTTTTAAAAAAAATCGATATATTTTTTATTTTTTTTATTTAATTTTTTTATTTTAATATAGTTAAACTCGTTATTTTGACTACAAAAATTGAATTTGAGTTTAATCGAACCAATAACTTACGCGTAGTGAATTTTTGTTCTAAGCAAATGTATGGAGCGTACGAGTAAAACGGATTTTTTTTTCAAAAATTAAAGGTATACCGTAATATCCTTGCAGATGATGTAAGAACCAATTATTAAGGATATTTTCACATAACGCGAACTTTTCTACCGTATGCACTTATTTAATAAAAAATAAAAAACTTATTTTTTCATGCTGAAATAGCTTTTTCTCATTGTTTTAATAAACATACAAGAGTTACAAGTAGAAAATTGAAGAAAATACCATTACATCCTTTACATTATTACCCTTGTATCCTCTTTGTTACATTATCTTTAACAGTATTTAACAAATGACACATTGACAATTGATGAGTCTAAAATTAATGATCGTTAATGAGGTCCGGTTACAATCATTAGTAGATACTACGAATTTACTTAATTAAATAAATATCAGTAACATTATCAATAATTGGTTTACATAAAAACAGAAATAAGTATGTGTAATGCTATCCTAAGTAAAAGTATTCTAATGCTAATATAGGAATCCAGAAAGTTTAGTTTTCCTGGTCGCTTACTTCCGAATCCGTGTCCATTTCAGAATCAGGGTACACATTTGAGGTATCTGTCACTTCTTGTTCTTGAGGTTCCAGACAAATGAATAATTCTAAAGTTTCAGGGAAGAAAGCCTGTTTCTTTTTTGAGATTTTAGGATAACAAACAAGTCCAAGTTCGTAATAAGACTGTCCATGGTTTATGGTCGTATGTTAGCGGTTGAGAAGCTCAAGATTAACTAAAATATAAAATGTACCCCTTACCTATTTATTGCAAGTACTAATGAACACCACCATTCTATATCATTGTTATTGTAATTAGTTTTACGTCTAATTATAAGCATAATGATTAAAACCTTAATGATTAAACTGCATTCATATTATCTACTAACAATTGTAACCGGACCTCATTAACGATCATTAATTTTAGACTCATCAGTTTTCAATGTGCCATTTGTTAAATACTATTTCATTAAGTACAAAGATAATGTAATAAAGAGGATGCAAGGGTATTAATGTACCTAATGGTTTTATTTTCAATTTTCTACTTGTAACTCTTGTATGTTTATTATTTATTTGATTAAAACAATGATAAATAGCTATTTCAGCATGAAAAAATAAGTTTTTTCTTTTTTATTAAATAAGTGCATACGGTAGAAAAGTTCGCGTTATGTGAAAATATCCTTAATAATTGGTTCTTACATCATCTGCAAGGATATTACGGTATACCTTTAATTTTTGAAAAAAAAACCCGTTTTACTCGTACGCTCTATACATTTGCTTAGAACAAAATGTCACTACGCGTAAGTTATTGGTTCGATTAAACTCAAATTCATTTTTTGTAGTCAAAATAACGAGTTTAACCATATTAAAATAAAAAAATTAAATAAAAAAAATAAAAATTATGTTTCGATTTTTTTTTTAAAAAGTGCACCCCGTAGGAAAATTATAATTATGTGGAAAAATTAAGAATAATTGTGTTTAAAATCATTTGTCAGGATATTACGGTTAACTTTTTATTTTCGGAGAAAACTCGATTTTTCTGATACGCGCCATACAAAGATTTAGAAAAAAAATTATAATTAATTATTTTTCCAACCAAATAAGCTAAGATTAACTTTGAGACATAATAACACCTAACCATAGCTATTCCAATAAAAAAAAGTTCAAATTTAAGACTTCGGTTTCTATTTCTATGGAGGCCGATTTTCAGCCCACCGTGTGCCGCTCGGCTCGCACGATAGTCGTGTCACGTGGCGCTCGCGCAAAATTGAAAATACACAATGGCTTCGAAACCTAAACCTCGATCTAATCCGTATAAAAGATATAATATTAGTTGCCAAGAAACAATATAAGGAACTGACCGACATATTTTCAAAGGAATACGGCTGTGGCATACCTACACCTACTTCCGTGAGAATCAGACATACTATCTCCAGATAAAAATTTTATGTTTACAGATAATAATAAATCACTGATTTACGTTTAGGTATACGTACAAAAACTTGTCAAGTGACAACCCCGTGCAGACACTCACAGCTCGGTCATAAAACTGCGGCGCTCAAAGAACTTTCTATACTTAAGTTTCAATTTTGCTTGCAGGCGGCGAGTATAGGTATAATTATATACCTAAATCTGCCTTTTGTGAAGGAGTGAATTTTCTGTACGGTAGTCCTATTAGTTATTCTGTGCTTTAGGATCGCACGTTTGTTCGAACTTCGAAGAGCTCCACCCCTAAATACCTTCTTGTAAAATAAGACGTATTTCTCTTCCAGTGACATTCGACGGCGAGACGATAGAGGGCGCCCCGCCGCTGTGGTGCGCGGCGGCCGCCGGCCACCTCCCCCTCGTGCGCCTCCTAGTCCGCGCCGGCGCATGCGTCAACTCCACAACGCGCACGCACAGCACGCCGCTACGCGCCGCCTGCTTCGACGGCCACTACGACATCGTTAAGTTCCTGGTGGAAAGTGGAGCAGGTGTGTAGTAAAAGTTAAAACCCTCGGTAACATGGGTAAATGAGAGGCATGATAATTTCAGGTGACACACCCGTGGTTAGTTTGCATATCGACCCTAGCCAGATTGACGCTGAGATAACTGGGCTGTATTGTGGTGTGCAGGATGTTTTTAGGTGCAAGTTTGACTATATCTAAGTGCTTTTTATTTTGCTTGTAAGTTAACTTTTCAATACTTTTCATAGCGAAATGCTTATTTTTTTTTTCTGTTAAGAAATACAGGAAACTATAGGTAGGTTACAGATAATTTATAGATATGTTTTTATAAGACTGTTTGTTTCTTAATAAATTTAAAAAAAAAGTATACTTTTGCTTAATTACCAGACGATACAAACTAACTAACTATAAACTATATAACTGAACTAATATAGACAAGCTACGTCTGAGCTCTTCTAGTAATTTTTAAATGCAATATTTTTTGTAACAAGATGTCTCGTAAACCACAAACAAACCACTTACTTTCAGTACCCTTCACCGCAACTTTTAAAATGCGTAAAAGTTTGCATTAACGGCTTTAGCATATCTCCGCCACGAAACCGACACCGCGGCACCGCTGCACAAAGGGTCTGGCTGGACCGCCGTAGCAAAATCGCCCCTGGCTGGATTTGAGATATTGTTATGCACGATTATTTGTTTTATTAATACATATACCTACTTTTGGTGAATATTATGCCTTAAGTGATTACCGTTTGCGAAAAAATAAAAAAAATAAAAATTTAGTTTTTATTTTTTTTTCTTTAAAACCACGTATCCGATTGACTTGTTCTTTTGATATTTTATAGATATATTAGGGATACATCAAATAAATAAAAATTGACTTCCTGACTTTTTTTAAGTACATATTTTTTTGAGTTTAAGTTTTAAAAATTTTTTTTTTACTTCATATGAGTTAGCGACACCCACCATATTTTCATATAATATCCGCATTTTTATACTCTATTATATATATTGTTATCAAAAATATTGGTTTGGATCAACAACTTAAAAAAAAAATTTTTCATTAACAGGGTGGACCAAATTTAACCTTAGTATTGTGTAACACCGGAAGTGGCCCTTTTTTTCCTTAATTGAAACTGGTTATTATTAAAAAAAAAACAAATTAAGACTGATTTTTTTTTCTTGCACTGGTGGGGAATCGAAGCAGACATATAGCAAAAAAACTAAGTTCAGTTTTATGGTACATACGTTCAAATCTAATCTGCTCATTTAACAATTATAGGTATGTAACTTTACATTCTCTTAATTCTTTCTCCAGTAGGGTACTCAGTATTAGTTTTAGCAAAAAAAATACTGAAGAGCTTCCATATTGTTACTTTTTAATAGTGATTGGTATTGTTCTAAACTCTATTAAAACTTAATGTATATTTATCCAGCTTAAGTATAGTTTTAGTCAAGCTATTATTTATTTTAGTCGTGTTTGGAGTCAGCATTCTCTAATATTAGGGATACATCAAATTAAAAAAAAATAACTTCCTGACTTTTTTTTAAGGACATAATTTTTTGATTTTAAGTTTTTTTTTTACCACATATGGGTTAGCGAGACCTACCATATTTTAATATAATATCCGCATTTTTATACTCTATTTATTATATATTATATATATTTTTATCAAAAATATTGGTTTGGATCAACAATGTCAAAATAAGTTATTTATATATTATAACCCTTACAATATAAAATTACGAATACATCATTCGGATACATAAGGCTGATTGGAAATTCGCCGTATTCCTTGAAAGGGGTATTCTATAGCTCAGTTGCAATGATTTAAGTCCAGTCAACTAGGGGTCAAAACTCATTGGTTTTCAAGTTATTAAAGTTTTTTTTTTTGCAAAACATCCGCCCCTCGACCTAAAACTAACAATTGTAATAAACTACTTTAATTTGGTGCAAAAAAAGCATTTGTCTAATAGCTGATGAACCAGTTAAGTAAAAAAACATGCCTAAACTTGCCAAAATTATACAAAGAAAAGGATTTAAAATTACAAGTTTTCGGATTTTCTCCAATTTGTTTTTACATTTACAGGCATAACTTAAAAAAAGGTACTACACTTTGCGTACAAATTACAGAAACGAGTCCCTCAGTTTATAAGCTCGACGTTACGAACGATCCTGCTGAAGAAGAAGAAATCCTACAGTGTTTCCGGGCAGACGGCACTACTTCGACGAGAATAGTCGCTAACCGGCTCGGTATGCCTCAGTGGAAGATGTGGTTTACCCTGCACTCAGCTCGGCAGTATCCGTATCACTACGCTCCAGTACATGCTATTGAAGAGGGAGACCCAGCAAGAAGAATAGATTTCTGCAGATTTTTAATCAATGCGGATATTGAAGATCCTGAGTACCTGAAGAGGATTTTGTGGACGGACGAATCCAATTTCGACCGTGATGGGATAAACTATCACAATCTTCACTTTTGGGCTCCCAAAGGTCAAAATCCAAAGAAATCAAAAGAAGGAGCTCACCAACAAAGATTTTCTCTAAACGTGTGGATGGGAATTAATGATGATATGTTATGTGTAATTTAAATGTATGTGAAATAAAGTAATGGTTATGTCTAGGTTTATTTTATTTATTTACACTGAAATAGGTCTTAAAACTCAAAAAGCAGTGCTAAAGAAGTCATAATACAATTTTATAACGACTCCTTTACTTTTCGGGCTGTTCGGCTGTGGAATGCTTTGCCGTTGAATGTAAGATCTGCTAAATCTCTTCCGATCTTCAAAAATCTTCTAAAATCACATTACCTTTCGCAGCCTTAGCTTATGTATGCATTTATGTATTTATATATTGTGTATGTATGTATGTATTATGTATTTATATATCGTGTATTTATGTATATATTATGTGTTTATGTATTTAGGTATAAGTTTTTAAAGTAAGTATTTACTATTACTAATATATCATATCGGCACTACCCATTCATTGTTTTGAGTTCATAGTTTCCTGCTACCCAAAGGTTGTCTGGTAGAGATCGCTTTTTAGCGATAAGACCGCCTGTTGTTACCTAGTTTTTATCACTGTATCGCTGTATATATTCCTCTTTTCGCATGTGGTGCACAATAAAGAATATTTATTATTATTATTAATACAATAAAAAAATAGCTTGGCTAAAACTATACTTAAGCTGGATAAATATACATTAAGTTTTAATAGAGTTTAGAACTGGTTCGTTAAAAGTTTTACCACACTGTCAATACAAATCACTATTAAAAAGTAACAAAGCTAGTAAGTATATGGTAGCTCTTCAGTATTTTTTTGCTCAAACTAATACTGAGTACCCTACTGGAGAAAGAATTAAGAGAATGTAAAGTTACATACCTATAATTGTTAAATGAGCAGATATATATATAATATAGTATAAAAATGCGGATATGATATGAAAATATGGTGGGTGTCGCTAACTCATATGTAGTAAAAAAAAATTAATTAAAACTTAAACTCAAAAAATTATGTACTTAAAAAAAAGTCAGGAAGTCATTTTTTATTTATTTGATGTATCCCTAATATATCTATAAAATATCCAAAGAACAAGTCAATCGGATACGTGGTTTTAAAGAAAAAAAATAAAAACTAAATTTCTTTTTTTTTTAATTTTTTCGCTAACGGTAATCATTTAAGGCAAAATATTCACCAAAAGTATATGTATTAATAAAACGAATAATCGTGCATAACAATATCTCAAATCCAGCCAGGGGCGATTTTGCTATGGCGGTCCGGCCAGACCCTTTGCCGCTTGTCCCTGGAATGGAGTGCGAAACAATAGTGCGTCTAACTGCTCTAACGCGCATGTGATACCATCGTGCTATCTCTGACACGCGCGGTTCCACGTTCGTTCCGCTAATCTGCTTTCACAGCTACCCACTCTTTCCGTCGTCGCGGTACAATGGCGAAAAAGCGAGCAGATGTGAAACGCAGACTAAGCGGACCGATCGCGAAACGGTGTGACAGAGACAGCGCGAAGGTAGATAATGCGCGTTAGAGCAGTCGGACTAGCTATGCACTGTTTCGGATTCATACAACGGACAACTCGGCGAAAACTTTCAGCGGTTCCGCTAAGTCGATTCTACCCTTGTGATGAGCAAAAGGCCAAAAAAAACGAACTGCCTGTCTGCCCGCCTGAACTAAAAATTTATAAAAAAGGGCCTAAATAAACTAACAAAAGTGGTTCACGAGTACTTTATTTCCAATTTATTAAATAAGGTTCAGTTTTGTATGATCATGATCCAATCTGTGTAATGGCATAAGAACTGCGCTTCTAATCTGAACAATATTTATATTTTACATGTCCTTTTCTCTTTTAGATATAGAAATAGCTAATCGGCACGGTCACACGTGCCTAATGATAGCATGCTACAAGGGCCACATACGAATCGCGAAGTACCTCCTAGCCCTCAACGCTGATGTTAATAGAAAGAGCGTCAAAGGCAACACGGCACTACACGACTGTGCGGAGAGCGGCTCGCTTCACATACTCAAGATGCTGTTACAACATGGTGCTACCATGGACGTTGACTCGTATGGTAAGAGCCATAGTTTCTTATAGTTAAGGCATGTTTTCAGTACTGGTTTTGTATGAAAGAACCTAGAATCTCCCGGTTCCGGCCTTACAAAATTGTAACCGAGGCATGCCCTGCTTGTATAGTCAAGAACTTTAGCTAATTATACGTAATACCGTTCTAACGTCATTTTTACGAGAGTCCAGAAGTGCGTCACATTTACGTAAAGCCTTCGACGTCATGCAAACTGCTCACTTTGGAATGTTGTGAAAATCAATAGTTGTGTAACATTTTAAGATAAGTTTTTTGTATACGCTTTAAATTGAACTTAAAAGGTTTTGGTATATCTTTAAGATGACGATTTTAGTACCGATATAATGTTTTCTTTTGTTCCCCTAGGCATGACACCACTCCTAGCAGCCTCAGTGACCGGCCACACACATATCGTAGAACACCTAATAAACGCGGAGAACGGCCTAGTCACGCGGCAACAGAGGATCGACGCTTTAGAACTGTTGGGAGCTACATACGTGGACAAGAGACGGGACATGGTTGGTGCGCTCGCGCTGTGGAAGAGGGCGATGGACGACCGGTGAGTGCGACAAGTAATATTATACACTACTATTCCACCGCGGAGATAAACTATCCGTCTCTACCCAACGCGCGCGAGGACTTAAACAATCGTTTTTATTAATCACTTGTATTATTTGATTTGCTATTGATTTTCCCCAGATTCCCATCAGACGGCAGTCCTCCAATCCCCAAGCCCAAAGACGTGCCCCGCACCGAGGCGTACGAGTGGGCCGCGGAGCCCTGCGACGCCGCTGCACTTAGGGAACTGTTGGCCGACCCCGACGCAATGAGGATGCAGGCGCTAGTGCTTAGAGAAAGAATTTTAGGTAATGATATCGTGTTTGGAATAATTTGACTTTCGAAGCGATCATTCGAATCGAAGCGACCCCGATGCTACGAGGATTCAGGCTTAGAGAAAGAATACTTATTAATCAAATTGTCTTTGGAATAATTTTACTTTCGTTGTGATCATTCCGGCCGCTTGAGGATCATTTGAAATGGATTCAATATATAATCGTCTTCGTGATCGAAGGATAAAGCTAGCTAGGAGTAAATGAAACTAAAAAAGACAGACTACGAGGGTAAAACTGAAAGTTTCGGGAATAGAAAAAAATATGCAGTATAAGCGAGTTTATTTATTTTTATTGTTTTTTAAATTATTCTGCTTTGTATTTCATGCACTTATGCATGCGTTCAAACCAGTCCGTAAAGCACTTTTTGAACTCTGAAGTAGGGGTCGACACTCTTGAATTTCCCGATATGTCACATGTCGGTCTTCATTTATCGGGCGACGCACAACATCGACGTTTTCTTGCGTGACTGCCGATTTTGGTCGACCTTCACGCACTTCGTCGGTGAGGAATACACGGGCACGTTGAAATTCTGAATACCACCTGTATATTGTAGTCTTTGAAGGTGCTTCATCATTAAAAGCAGCAACCATCCGCTCTTCACATTAAACAATGTGAAGAGCGGATGGTTGCTGCTTTGTTGTTGAAAATTTTTGAGCTATGATTTATTATGAGTCATAATAAATCATAGCTCATAAATTTTCACGGCACAATTCCATTTTAAGCAGCGACTTCAATAAACAATTGAAACCGAACCATACATTTTTTTTTCTAAGTGGCCAGTGTGTTGAGATAAGGAAACTTCAGAGATTATAAAAAGGTATAATACATGATAAAAATAAATTAATAATTATTCGATTCCCGACACTTTCAGTTCAAGCCTCGTAGGAGAGCCGACCCCCCATAATGGTATATGGGATAAAGAAGAAGAATTGAGTAGATGAAACTCACTTGACTACGGTTTGCAGGGCCAGCGCACCCGGACACGTCGTACTACGTGCGGTACCGCGGCGCCGTGTACGCGGACGCGGGCCGCTTCGGCCGCTGCCGCGCGCTGTGGCACCACGCGCTCGACATGCAGCGCGCCGTGCTGCCGCCGCTCAGCCCGCTCACGCAGTCCAGCCTCTACTCCTTCGCCGAGCTGTTCGCGTACATGCGCGCCGAGCGCTCCCGGCCCCCCAACCGAGGTGCGTCAACTACTCTATACTATACTGGTACCCACGCTTGAACAGATCGCGCGTTACCGGTCTTTAGACTAAAAACTAATTTAGCACTATCAAGGATGATTAAGACATTTTGTTTAATTTTATTTATTAAGGTTCACCAACAATTGTTGACATCGATACATGTTTACATTTTAAAAGCTTACCTACTTAAAGAATAATGTCACAATTACTTATAGGTAAACACCGCATGCAAAATAATTTGGATGTAAACAACTATGTGTAACATAAAAAACAAACAAAACAAAAAAGTACATTTTTAGTTTTTTCTCAAACATGCTCGGAAATGTTCCTGTTACGTTAGTAATTAGAGACCAGTAGGGACTCTATTCCAAGGCAGGTTCAGCGCGACGTACGTAAAGGATTTTCATACAACATTAAATCACTCAGCCAGTAACTGAAGCACTAAACAAGTAATTTTATTTTCTCAAACATGCTCGGAAATGTTCCTGTTACGTTAGTAATTAGAGACCAGTAGGGACTCTATTCCAAGGCAGGTTCAGCGCGACGTACGTAAAGGATTTTCATACAACATTAAATCACTCAGCCAGTAACTGAAGCACTAAACAAGTAATTTTATTTCCTTACATGTTTGAGAAAAGCACTATACATGCTTCGACCGTAATCAGCTTACCTGGCTTCGTATTGTAGCCGTCCTCGTCTTCGACTCGGACGGCTACTAAATACTCAGCCAGGAAAGCTTACTTACTGGTCTCTGCAGTAATGTACTATTACTTAAGGATAATAATATATCTATTCATTTATTTATTTTAAACACCAGTAAATGGTAACTTGGCTTAATGTTGTAAAAAACATTTGGACATGGATGAACAATGCCTATACAAAATCGAAGCAGAACTAAGTATGCACGGCACTCATACATTAAACGCGCATGCAGGTTGTATGATGAAAGATCTGAACAGGAAGATTTATTTGGCAGTTCGTTAGGATTATTTAAAAAACTTGTAAATTCCTCATTAAGGTAGTTGTTAGAGTAGTTGTGGAAACTACGAGTATATTCAATTGTATCTACCTATAAGTAGTTTTTTTTTTCTTGTAAGTTAACTTTTCAATGCTTTTCATAGCGAAATGTTTATAATTTATTTACTGTTAAGAAATACAGGAAACGATAGGTCTATATAGTAAAAATAGCTTTGAGATAATTTACATATATCTATATATATATAACTCAAAGGTGACTGGCTGACATAGTGATCTATCAACGCACAGTCCAAACCGTTGGTTCTAGAGATTCCAAATTTGGCACGTAGGTTCCTTATAAGGTCTAGGGGTGCGCTAAGAAAGGATTTTTCAAAATTCATCCCCTAAGGGGGTGAAATGGGGGTCCAAAGTTTGTATGGGGAAACAAGATTAGTTAGTCTATTTTATTCGAAACTTCACAGAAGTATTCCTAACAATAAATGAGTAAATACGTGTTGCAGGTTTTTTGAGAATTCAACCCCTAAAAGGGGGAAATGTGGTGACAAAGTCTAAAAATTCAACATGGGTATTGTTTCTATGGTTTATCGGGTCGCTGATTACGAAAACAACAACGATTTTAAAATCTAACGTGGCGGACGTGAAATACCATCTCTCCTGTTGGGGTGCGATGGGGTGGAAATGTCTAAATATCAATATGGGTGTCGTTTTTTGGGACGTAAATTACGAAAATGACATCGATTTGGAAGTTTAATATTGTGGACATGAAAGTGTTTGTGCCAAATTACAATCTAATCTATATATATATAACTCAAAGGTGACTGACTGACTGACTGACTGACTGACATAGTGATCTATCAACGCACAGTCCCCGCGACATGTTCTTTTCGTGCGTTACAATGCGTTACGTTCTTTTTTAGTACTTTTAGTACGCGGGCGAAGCCGCGGGCAAAAGCTAGTGTTTTTATAAGACTGTTTGTTTCTTAATAAATTAAAAAAAAAATCGCATTCCTCGAACCTTCAGGCTATACGTCTGTTTTCGGTACTGAGTGCCACAGCGCCATCTGTTGAGTCTGGAGTCGAGTTATTCTGTCAGCGTTAATCGCCGAACAAAATATTAGAAACTAGAATTTGTTTATTTAATCTTAATTGCACAAAATAAGATGGTACAAATGGCGGACTTAATGCCATAAGGCATTCTCTACCAGTCAACCAATGAACTTAACAGAAAGGTTAAGTAAGAATTTAGTGTTTGTGGTGACCGATAGATGACGCTAGTGCTTTAGCCTGAAATAAGGGAGTGCGATTTTGTATAGGCATTGTCAATCCAGTCTTAATCATCCTTGGCACTATTAATCTTTTTTAGGATAACAAAAATATCTGCTGATTTTGCCCATTTGTCTTTATTCTTTTTAGCCATATCAGATAAACATTTAAACGAAATTACTCGTTTCCATTATTGGTGATACTGGTAAATGGGGGATTTTAAAATCGTTTTCCCGAAACTCGCCGAAATAATTCGCCAAAATTCAGTAGAAAAATGAAACATTTGCTTTTCCATTTTCAGGTCGCATCGTCCCTCCGGTCACATTCGAAGACATAGATCCAGTATTCAAGAAGGCTCTATCAGAAATCCACCGTGGCATGGAGTTACTCAAGTCCAAACTTAGTATTGACAGAGAACAGACACTAACTACCCTACAACGTGTCCTAGTAATAGCATTACACTTAGCGGCATTGCTGGCAAGATTATTGGAGGAACCAGAGTGTACGGAGGAGGACTCTAGAGCCATACATCAAGCAGTGTACTCGCTGGTGAAGTTAGATATCAAGGTATACCGATACCCGATGCTGGTATTTTTTTTAGTTACTAATTCAAGTAAACTTGGCCGCTTATGCCACAGACTTTACGCATGCGACCGCCATCGATTTAAATATATATTATAGTCTGGCAAACCATTTCTGTCAGTAGAAACGCGCGGCAAATTCAAAATACGTACATGTGGTAACCCTTTGTGATGAGACACCGTATTTCATGACGAACATTTAAATTCACATTGAATTTGTTTCTAGTGCACTTCACTCTCTAATCTACGTTCATGGGAATAAGGCCTCTTAAGGCCTTATTCCCATGAACGTTCCTCAATTTCACGAAATCTTACTCGATAGATGGCGGTAGCGCTCAGTACGCGACCGCTGGCAATGATCGACGATCGAATGATCTTGATCGTTTTCAACTTCAATTACAAGTAAAATTCTTTTTACGCATAAGTTACACACAGGCTATTTATTTTCTTTTATATGGAAGATACTACTAATTAAAGTATGTTTTAAGGAAATATACGCATCTAACACCAAAGACGGGTAATCACTTAATCAGTAGGGACTGTTGGAGATACTTTTCGAATTAAAAGTATAATAAATTTCGAATTTCGAAAATTAGGTTTGTTTAAGTATTGTAAAGACTGTTTTTTACACTTATGTTTCATTTTTTACCCTCCTTCAATATGCCTGTATTCGGTAGGAAATAATCTATTACTTATACATACATAGGTAGTATTTTTTTATTTTTTTTTAAATTCCAATATGGCTGCAATAATTTTTTTTGTAAAACTGGTCATGGTAGCCAATTTCGACTACTTCGGGTGTGTAGATTACGAAAATGATGTCTGTTAAATCGAAGATGGCGGTTATATATTTTATCCAGAAAAATCGTCATGGTAGTCCTTTTCGGCTAATTAAGGGATGTGGATTTCGAAAATTATGTCCATTTTAAAATCCAAAATGGCGGTTATACACTTTATTCTGAAAAATCGTCATGGTAGTCATTTTCGGCTACTTAGAGGGTGTAGATGTCGAAAATTATGTCTGTTTTAAAATCCAAGATGGCGGAAATATACTTTTTTGTTAAATCGTCATGGTAGTCATTTTCGGCTAATTAGGGGATGTAGATTTCGAAAATTATATCTGTTTTAAAATCCAAGATGGAAATTATATTTTTTTTTCTGAAAAATTGTCATAATTCCAATATGGCTGAAATATTTTTTTTTGTAAAAATGGTCATGGTAGCCAATTTCGACTACTTCAGGTATGTAGATTACGAAAATGATGTATGTTAAAACGAAGATGGCGGTTATATACTTTATTCAGAAAAATCGTCATGGTAGTCCTTTTCCCCAAGTAACACATCAAAGCAGGATAACGGCCGTCTTACAGCATATCTGTATGCTTTTAGCATTTTGAGTTCGTTTTATAGTAGCATTATAAACGTTTATAGTGCTGATATAGGTCTTAAATGGGCACAAATTACCCAGCTTGAGATCCTATACAGGTCATTTAATAGCATTGCAGGCGCATTATGTCTGCGCTATTAGCATTATCGTTGTCATGGAAAGTGCCAATCGCCTCAAAGAAGCATTAGTATGCTCTATTAAGTTGCCGACTGCATTAAAGAAGCCTTAATACGGCCAAAAAACTTGCTAATCGCAGTAAAGAAGCATAAGTACTCTCGATTAACTTGCCAATCGCAATACAAACGCATTATACTAGCATAAGAGTGTAGTAAAATAAACCTTACGTCAATGCAAAAACGTCTCTAATACCGACGGAACAAATGTTATAATACAATGAACGTTGTGATTTAACTACTTTGTCTCGCAATATAAAATGGACGAAGACGGTACAAAAAACTGAATGAGTGACACGTCATATTTGTTTGCATCCTAACAAAATGTATAAAAGTTTTTGACACTTTTACGTTATTATATCCTTCAAATATGACTGCGCAATGTAGTTTACTGTAAATGTGTATATAAGTTTCATTGAAAATTTTCACGCGCCTTTGATTTATTGTGGTTTTGCTATAAAATATTATAAAAAGATATGCGTCAAATAAACAAAACAATTGTGTAATCCTCGTATAGAACGAGTTTTGCATTATTAACACAATAGTGTTGGTTACGCAGTCTTAAATTAAGTAATTTCTTTATTAAATAGGTATTTTCCTTGTATAAATAGGTCCGCATGATTTTATTTTTAGGTTATTAATTATTTACAAAATGGCGTTGGTCTATACAGGATGATTCATGAGACGTGAGCAGGCTTAACACTACGGATTCAGTTAATAATAAGCTATTGTTTGATATCAGTAGGTATTAGCGTGATAAGCGCAAAAAAATTTTTTTTATTAAAAATAAAATTATTTACGACACGCATGGTCACTCTTAAATTAGAATACTCCGTCGAGTACTGATGTTAGAATATTCTCTTGTTTTTCCGTGATACTCGTATGTGTCAAATTGATGTCTGGTTACTTTGGAAACATCGTATCTCACTTAACTTGAGAATTATTTTTTTCATAATCCAAGTGCTGTCATGATTGTTACAGAGGTTTTATCTTTATTGATTTGTTTATGTAGGGTGACCATAATTACAGAGAACAAAATTTCTACGAAACAAAAAGGTAAAAAAAATTGAAAGGCGCTATTGTTTCACTTAAAAATGATGGCGGCTGATTCATTATCTTTAACTAAGTGTGTAGGGTTGTTCCTGCTCACGTCTCATGAATCACCCTGTATAGACGGAGAGCTAGCCACGTCCACGTCGGATATGACAATAATGAGAGCAACCAAACCCCTCTAGTCAGTTTGGTATATTATGCTTATTTCTAGATTTGGACATCTGGCAGCTTTAAAGTAGTGGAGGTCAAAGAATGCAAACCATTTCAAGAAAATAAATCCTAGAGATCTGGGTTTGATGCAATATTATGAGAAACTATACAAATACTATACAATATTAAGAGAAATTATACAAAAATTTATGTTGGGGGAATGTAGTGCCAAACGATGTATAATAAAATATAGTTCATAGTTTTCGCCTACTGTTTTTGTTTCCGTAATAATCATATATCGGGGTTTTCGGTGCGGGAACGATTTGAGAAAGAGTAGAGATAAACAGATAGGTTGAGAGTTAGTCTGAGAAAATATCATATTATGCTTAATGAATAACTACCTCTCTGTGAATAGCTTACACACTATGATACGAGCTTTTTTTCTTAGAGGCATGTTTGTATTGACTATTATATACTTAGTATTTTAAAAATGCAATTGCATATCCGAAATTTATTAACTAGATCTACCTAAGACAAAGACACGGTATAGTAAGTGTCAAATATTAATCTTGACGTCCGATATTTATGAACTATTTGATTAACTGAAGAGGTTGACAATGATCAGTAGACCCCGGACTCTTGTGGCAATGACGTCACAATAGGGTGATTTGGGGAGTAAACGGGACGGTGCTATGAAACACGGTTAAAAGCTCGGTTGTTAACCGAATACATTAAATTAGACATTTTTAACAATATTACTTAGTAAGTTGATCAATATTATCGTTTGCTATATTACTTGCAAACCATGCATTTGTACGTTAAACTGGCATTGGTTTTGTCGGCCACTCGCTCCTTGTTCGTCACAAATGTCACCAAGCCAGTTTAAAGTACAATTGTATGGTTTGCACTAAAAAATAATATTGATCAACTTACTAGATAATTTTGTTGAAAATATCTAATTAAAATGTATTCGGTTAACAACCGAGTTTTTAACTGTGTTTCATAGCACCGTCCCGTTTACTCCCCAAATCACCCTATTGTGACGTCATCGCCACAAGAGTCCGGGGTCTAATGATCAGTCACTACATGAATTAATAAAAAAATACTTGAAAAAATCATAGGTATATATACGTACAATATATATACATAATAGTCAGCTATTTCATATAAATTGTATATACTCGTACCTATGATTTTTTCGATCAATTATTCATTAGGTGGAAACGTGCTAGAGTACATTCTGTTTTTTAAGTTAATGCCTACTCTTTGGCTAATGTCAAACATTCCCGCACCGAAAACCCCGATGTATGGTAAGAATACACAATATTTTTTGGTCTAACGTTTTTTTTTATCGATTTTTGACCAGTTTTGAGTCGATATTCCAACTATAGATAGATTTATAAGGCAAACGACTATCGGTTTTTGAATCTTTTATCTCCATTCTGTAGAGCCGGATCTTGAAATAAATGAGCCGTTATTTTTTTATGATATTTTTAAAATATGGTCTAAAAAACACTTTTATCGATATTCGAATGGTGTAAAGAATCTTACATATACGTAATCTACATATTAGGGTTCCTCTTTGATGTCTCTAAAAACTGTGAGAGATTTTAATTTTTAACTAATTAAAACAAAATTTATGACCATAAAACCACTTTTTTAGCCTAAACCGGCTCGACTTTGATGTCAAATATCTCGAAGACAATGAATATTGAAGTAAATATAGGATACTATATTGTTTAAAGCCGTTACTGATAATATGATAAGCTATATAAATAATTAGAAAACTAAGGGAATCAGATCTAAGGTCGTTGGCGCCAGGCAGCCCCTTAAAATATAGGCCCTGTCCTTTATAACTGAGACAACTTCGGCAATTTTTACCTAGTTTGGTATTACTATTTTCCAATTAAAACATTTTGCTAGTCTGTCACTGTGACCTCCACCCATTAAAAGCTGCCAGATGCCAGGATCTAGCAATAAGAATAGTATAGCAATCTAACCAGACGGATTTTGTTGCTCTCATTATTGTGTCATATCTGACGTGGCTAGCTCTTAGTCCAATAGCAGCTCAGTGACCCTTAAAAAATGCCTTATTTATGCCTACAGCATTACACGTGAATAATTATGCTATTAAACAACATTAAGCATTTATTTATGCTATTGTAGAACCTAAGGCACTAAAACCGCTAAAAGCTGTATAGGGGCTGTTCATAAATTACGTCATCAATTTTTGATAGTAAAGCTGCCAAATAAAGTGACGTCATTAAAAAAAAATGCGTTTTAAGCTTAATTGTAAAATAAAAATCTATTTATTAGATAATATTTTATAGCATTAAAAGTTTATAGAAACACGACTTTCATTCCTTTTTTACACATTGATGATGTGATCTTCGGAATGACCGCCCCCCCCCCCCCTCCTACGTCATGCTACCATCATCCGATGTCCAGACCCCCCCCCCCCATTTGAAATGACGTAATTTATGAACAGCCCCTTATAGTGAATTACTTGGCTTTATAATGGTTTATATTATTGCTATTATAGTGCATTAGGAACGTATTACCTACTTATAAATGCTATTGTACACCCTAAGGCATTAAAAATAGCTGAAAGCTGTATAGCGAATTTACGTGGCATTATAATGGCTAATATTCATGCTCTTAAACAGCATTAAGCATTTATTTATGCTATTGTAGAACCTAAGGCACTAAACCAAACCGAAGCATTAGTGTAGCAAACCAAAACGCAACTGTACAGCATTCAGCTGTACAGTTGCATGTTGTTCGCTGCACTAAAACTAATGGCTAAACAAAAGCATTTACATATGCCATTGCCCATTATACAACCGTTATACAGCGTAAAGCATCATAAAATGCTATTGTAGAACCTAAAGCACTAAAAACAGCTGAAAGCTGTATACCGGATTGACGTGGCATTATAATGGCTAATATTCATGCTCATAACCAGCATTAAGCATTTATTTATGCTATTGTAGAACCTAAGGCACTAAACCACACCGAAGCATTAGTGTAGCAAACCAAAACGCAACTGTACAGCATTCAGCTGTACAGTTGCATTTTGGTTCGCTGCACTAAAACTAAAGGCTTTAAAAAAGCATTTATACATGCCATTATACAACCGTTATACAGCTTAAAGCATATGTAATGCTATTGTAGAACCTAAAGCACTTAAGTGTTTTTAAACAGTCGAAAGCTGTACAGTTGCGTTGTGGTTTGCTGCACTAAAGCTAAAGGCTTTACAAAAGCATTTAGATATGCCATTATACAACCGTTATAAAGCTCAAAGCATCATATAATGCGACAAGTTGCTCGGTGAACGTATATAAGAGTTTATACGGTCCTTAAGTTCGAAATAAGTTAACTATTCATATGTTATAATGCTTCCTGTGTTACTTGGGTCGGCTAATTAAGGGATGTGGATTTCGAAAATTATATCCGTTTTAAAATCCAAAATGGCGGTTATACACTTTATTCTGAAAAATCGTCATGGTAGTCATTTTCGGCTACTTAGAGGGTGTAAATGTCGAAAATTATGTGTTTTAAAATCCAAGATGGCGGAAATATGCTTTTTTGTTAAATCGTCATGGTAGTCATTTTCGGCTAATTAGGGGATGTCGATTTTGAAAATTAGGTCTGTTTTAAAATCCAATATCAATCCCAAATCTGTGGACATTGTCGTTGGTCTCATACTTTGTAATTTTTGTATTGTTACTATTAGCCATAATCTCGTGTGTTACTGTTTTTTGTCCCAAATAAATTGATAAAAAAAAAGGTACACTTTATTCTGAAAAATCGGCACGGTAGTCATTTTCTGCAAATTAGTGGGTGTAAATTTCGAAAATTATGTCTGTTTTAAAATCCAAGATGGCGGATATACTCTTTTTTCTGAGAAACCGTCATGGTAGTCGTTTTCGATTAATTCAGGGGTGTATATTTCGAAAATAATATCCGTTTTAAAATTAAAGATGACGGAAACGGAAAATGTTGTCAAAATCGTCATGGTAGTCATTTCCGACTTATTCGGGTGTGCAGATTTGGAAAATAATATCTATTTTTAAATTAAAAGATGGCGGTTATACACATTTTTAGTAAAAATCGTTATGGTAGTCATGTTCCCTTAATTCAGGGATGTAGATTTAGAAAATAAAGACAATTTTAAAATACAAGATGGCGGAAATGGATAATTTTGTCAAAATCGTCATGGTAGTCATTTTCGACTAATTAGGGTGTGCAGATTTCAAAAATGATGTCTATTTTGAAATCCAAGACCGCGGTCATACACTTTTTTTGGTAAAAATCATCATGTTAGTCGTTTTCGATTAATTCAGGGGTGTAGATTTCGAAAATAAGGACCGTTTTAAAATCAAACATGGCGGAAACGGAAAATTCTGTCAAAATCGTCATGGTAGTCATTTTTACTAATTCACGTGTGTAGATTTAGAAAATAATGTCTGTTTTAAAATCCAAGATGGCAGTTATACAATTTTAGTAAAAATCGTTATAGTAGTCGCTGTTGATTAATTCGGCAATGTAAATTCCGATAATAAACACTGTTTAAAAATATAAGATAGCAGTGATGACCTTTTTGTGAAAATCTTCATGGTAATCTTGTTCAACTGATTCAGGTGTTTAGATTTCGAGAAAATGGTCTGTTTTAAATTCCAAGATGGCGGCCATACACTTTTTACTAGATAAACGTTATGGTAGTCATTTTCGATTCAATCGGGGATACAAAAAAGTATATGGCCGCCGTCTTGAATTTTAAAACAGAATTTGTTTTTGAAATCGACATATCTGAATAACGACGATTTTTATAAATGAATGACCATTTCTGCCATCTTGGATTTTGAAACGGACTTTATTTTTGAAATCTACACGCCTGATTTAATCGAAAATGGCAAAAATAAAAAGTAAAGTGTGTGATAGCCATTTTGGATTTCAGCCCTGAATTAATCGGAAATGACTACCATATGGATTTTAACCAAAAAGGGTTTGATCACCATCTTGGATTTTAAAACAGACATTATTTTCGAAATCTGGACACCCGAATTAGTCGAAGACGACAACCATGACGATTTTGACCAAATATACAGTTTCCCCCATCTTTGATTTTAAAACGGTCCTTATTTTCGAATTATTCATCCCAGAATTAATCAGAAATGACGTCCATTACGATTTTTAAGTAAAAAGTGTATGGCCGCCATCTTGGATTTTGAAATACACATTATTTTCGAAATCTACACCCCCGAATTAGTCGAAGACGACTACCATGACGATTTTGACAAAATTTTCCATTTCCGCCATCTTTGATTTTAAAACGGTCCTTATTTTCGAAATCTACACCCCTGAATTAATCGAAAACGACTAACATGATGATTTTTACCAAAAACGTGTATGACCCCGGTCTTGGATTTCAAAATAGACATCATTTTCGAAATCTACACCCCCGAATTAGTCGAAGACGACTACCATGACGATTTTGACAAAATTTTCCATTTCCGCCATGTTGTATTTCAAAACGGTCTTTATTTTCGATTTAAAGATTTTTACCAAAAAAGTGTATGACCGCCATATTGGATTTCAAAATACACATTATTTTCGAAATCTGCACACCCAAATTAGTCGAAAATGACTACCGTGACAAATTTAACGATTTTTACAAAAAAAGTGTATGACGGCCATCTTGGATTTCAAAATAGACATTATTTTCGAAATCTGCACACCCAAATTAGTCGAAAATGACTACCATGACAAATTTAACGATTTTTACCAAAAAAGTGTATGACCGCCATCTTGGATTTCAAATTAGACATTATTTTCGATATCTGCTTACCCGAATTAGTCGGAAATGACTACCATGACGATTTTGACAGAATTTTCCGTTTCAGCCATCTTTGATTTTAAAACCGTCCTTTTCCCGAAATCTACACCCCCGAATTAGTCGAAGACGACTACCATGACGATTTTGACAAAATTTTCCATTTCCGCCATCTTGTATTTTAAAACGGTCTTTGTTTTCGATTTAACGATTTTTACCAAAAAAGTGTATGACCGCCATCTTGGATTTCAAAATAGACATTATTTTCGAAATCTGCACACCCAAATTAGTCGAAAATGACTACCATGACAAATTTAACGATTTTTACCAAAAAAGCGTATGAGCGCCATCTTGGATTTCAAAATAGACATTATTTTTGACATCTGCTTACCCGAATTAGTCAGAAATGACTACCATGACGATTTTGACAGAATTTTCCGTTTCCGCCATCTTTGATTTTAAAACGGTCCATATTTTCGAAATCTACACCCCTGAACTGAATTAATCGAAAATGACTACCATAACGATTTTTACAAAAAAAGTGTATGACCGCCATCTTGGATTCCAAAATAGACATTATTTTCGATATCTGCTTACCCGAATTAGTCGGAAATGACTACCATGAAGATTTTGACTGAATTTTCCTTTTCCGCCATCTTTGATTTTAAAACGGTCCTTATTTTCGAAATCTACACTCCTGAATTAATCGAAAATGACTACCATAACGATTTTTACCAAAAAAGTGTTTGACCGCCATCTTGGATTTCTAAATAGACATTATTTTCGAAATCTGCACACCCGAATTAGTCGGAAATGACTACCATGACGATTTTGACAAAATTGTCTAGTTTTCAAATAAAAAATCATTTTACGTCACACCTGGCCATAATGTGAGTTTTACCGCACGCTACGCTAATTGTTGTACTCACCACGGGCAGTAAAAAAGAAAGCCCTCTATCGCATATTTACAACCCTCGCCTGCGGCTCGGGTTACAAATACCTGCGATTTCGGGCTTTCTTTCTTTTACAGTCCTTGGTAAGTAATGTACTATAATAATATAAAGTAAATATTTCAATCTTTTATTTCAAGGATCTTTATAATTCAATCGCACTTCTCGCCACTATAGGGCAATGGAAACAGGTCACTACGTGTTGGGGATTTCATACAAGGTTACCCGTTTCAGTGGCCTCTTAGTGTATCTAGCTGGCAAACTTACGTAATGCGCGTAGGACGATTTAGCACAGGTCCATCGTCTGTGAGCTCTCGTCACATACTGAGCCAGAGGCGACGGCGCGATGTGTTTTGTCAAGTTTTTAACCGATTTAGAGTCATCTTCAAAAAATTACACTTTATTTAAATTTTGCGTTACAGTAATGATTTTTTTTTTCGTGGTTGATCTATAGCTGAACTTTAATATATTTATATTTTTAGGGCAGAATATTTATAGGACTTCCGTGAAAAAATTTAAATGTAAACCTGTTTTCATCAAAAAAATTGCAATATTCAGAAGGTATTTTGTCTATTATCCAAGATGAATCTTAAATTTTTCTTACCATGGCCGTCTTGAACATGATATACGGAATTGAATTGTATTCAAATTTTATAAGAAAGCCCTTTATTTGAGTAATCTGAAAAAAAACCAGACGTCTAACTGCAAACTCTGAAGAGCTCTGCCAAGAGAAGCCATGTTTTTCAGGTGTTTTTCTCAAAAATGTAATTTTTTTCCCATGGCCGTCTAGATAAAGGAACGGACTATTATATGCATTAAAAGTTAATTTAAAAACACAAAGCATTTTCGCTATAACCTCCGAAGAAAATGATGCATTTCGCAAAATACGCGCATTTTGGGAATAACCCAAGTAGCACAGATAGCTGTATAACTACTCACAAATAGATTTATATAGAGCTCTGCGCGTATTAAGACAGTTATAAGGACACACTCGCGGTCCTAAAGCTGCATAATAGCTGTCAGTGATAATTAAATAGCTTAGGGCTGATTAAGAGCTGCATTATGGTCGAGAAAACTAACATTAATACGCAAAAGGTGCTATAAAGGTGAATTTGCTACGACTGTATACAGCTTTAAACGTTTTCAAATGCTTTAACCGTAATAAGGTCTGTTTAGTGGGTAAAATTATGCCGTGCTGTTTAACAAGGTAATTGTGAACTTCTATTACGCTGACTTAATAAGGGAGCACCAGTGAACTACTATGCAGCCAATAGACGTATAATGGAACATAATATGGCGCATAATACAGCTTAAAGCTGAACATGTTTACCGCTAAGCGGCCTTTATGCTGCCGTTGATACTGTCCGCATATAGCGGTTGTTTAAACGTTCAGAAGATGTCTCATAGCTGTTTAGCGGTTCAGTAGTGTATCGAATTAACGTCTTTTACTTCATAGTGGTTCATTTAAGTACCTTTAATCAGATATTATCTTAGTAACATAGCATATGTGGTACCGTAAAAAGTCGTAGTCTGCCATTTGCTGCATGGGGATACTAAACTGACGCGCGTATTTATATTTTACTATAACTTTGACAATTCTGAAGTATAAGATAGCCAATGCAATGGCTTTACTTGCAAAATTGCGGCTCCCTAAAATGTCCGTGTAACGCCTGTTTAATAGTCACATTTAAGTTAAAGGCGAGAGTGCGAGGAATTAAACGTAAAGTAAACAGCTTACAGCTACATACAGGTTCATATATTGAATTCTATTCAGATTTAGGCTGTTTAACAGTACACGAATAACCATTAAACAGCCTTATGCTGCTTATTAGACATGTAACGGTTAACGTCGCTGTTTAACATCAGCCACCATTTTATGTGTATAACCTATACACATAAAATGGAAAAGTAAATCAATATATTTATATTGATTTACTTTTCCGAATTCTATAATCTTTGTGCATAAATTATGAACGTATGCATTAATTTGTACTTCCTTATATCGTAATAGTAACTTTTTATGTAATAATTATTTAAAATTACTTGAAGTTGTTTGGTCAAAATTTTCCCATATCTTATTTATAGCATATAATTTAATTATAAACTGAGTATTTTCGTGGCGCACTAAAATTTTCTTAGATAATATATATATATATAATGCCAGTAAACTTGCATTCCCATACATCTTTCTCGGATTAATACATATAAGAGAACATATAATGATCCGAATAAATTAACACAGCGTGATATGGCGGCGCGCGTACGATTTACGTTTAATATATGTTTCGAAATACTACCGGCGGTGCCAAATCGCACACCAAATTTTGTTTTATTATTCTTTTATTCAGACCAATGTCAGCCTCCCCCGGCATTAGGAGACATTTGAGATATATTTTCTGAATAAAGGGTCATTAGAGGTCTCTTAGACAGTCAGTATTCCGCTCTTATAACTCCTATTACCCCTTATAACTCTGTTAAATGTCTGCTACAACGCTCTAAAGCAGCTATGTGAACTTAAGGCTGTATAATTTGTGCCCATTTAAGAGGTATAAAAGCTGAATAAGCTCGTATACAGCTATTATGCAGCTTTTATATTCAGCTTTAAGCGTAATCGTATTCTATTATTCAGCTGCTATACAGCCAAGTGTGCTACTTGGGAAGGCCTCTTAAGCGCGAGTGAGATAGAACTCCTGCAACGTTCCCAATTAAATTTAAATTCACTTTTAAGGCATATGGCAATTGCCTCAACCAGATTATCTGTTGCAGTTGATGACAGATCAGACGAAATATATCCGTCTCCTTTTTACACACCGGAAATGTCACCAAATGAAAGGGGCGGAAATACCAACAAAAATTAAAAACATAAAATTTGATGATCATTGCTGCTTTTTTCACTGATTCTTAGTGTTGTCATACTTTTGTTCGCTGTACATTGCTACTGCGTTCGTTGGCTGGCCAGACTATATAAACTTTTTTGACGACAGCGGTGATTTTTCCGCTCCGCTTGTCGCATCGCAGTTCGCGACGGGGGCGTGCGTCGAGTCTGCGGTTTGAACGTAGTTTGGCATCCAGTCTTCTTGTAGACCTGGTCGTGTCAGTGCGTGGCGTCTCATCTGTGTGTGTGTGTGTGTGGTGTCGCAGGTCCGGCAGGGCCGCTCGGCGCTGCACGTGGCGTGCTCGGCGGAGGCGGCGCGCGCGCGGGGGGCGTGGCTGCCGGCGCCGGGCGACGCGGCGCCGTGCGCGGGCGCGCTGCTGCAGCTCATGCTGCGTCTCGGCGCGCAGCCCGCCGCCAGGGACGCGCGCGGCGACACGCCGCTGCATCTAGTGTGCAAGGTGTGTATAGCAGGTGCCGGGCGGGTGCGGTTCCGTAGCCAGAATGGCAAAAAAAATTTACCAAATTTCAACATGCTGCACATCAATCGATAGGTCTTTAAAAATAACATCAAGGTTTTTTTGAACACTTTGTGATTCATTTCATAATTTCAGAAATCATCGCTTCCGAAAGTCAGAAATATTGTGTCCCACCCTGTAACTATTGAACTGTAAGTCCAAAAAATTAAGAAAATGCGCCTTATCACATTTTTTCTACGAAAATAGTCTTCAACATTATCGATTCAGCCATTTTTAAATTATCTCTTCCATAGGCATCAGATACGACCGTTTGGTGTCAGTTTTTTTGTATGGTATCCCACAGCTGACCCCGTGTCCGCCGGACGTGGTGCGCTCGCTGCTGGAGCACGGCGCGCACATCGACACTGTCAACTACGAGGGCGAGACGCCCGCCGAGATCCTCAAGGCCTCCAACCAGTCCATGGCCGCCATAGTCAACCCCCTCAAGTACACCACGCTCAAATGCCTCGCCGCCCGCACGGTCAAGAACTACAAACTACCGTACAGACATGTCGTGCCGCAGTGCTTGCATTCTACTATTATTAACCATTGAGAAACCGAGTATCACAGCCGGTGATTCATGTGCTAGCAGTCTCGCTAGAGACGGAGCTGTTGACCCTAAGGTTAGTCTTTTGTCTAGTGACGATGATTCGATGTCTTAAACTCTTCTATATGACCCGTAGATACAAATTCAATTTGACTAAAATTTACTCTAATAATTAAGTGTTGAGACGCATTTATAGTCCTCTCAAAATGATATTAGAAATCAACTTATGCAGCAACATACACTTTGAGTTTGTAAAGTGTGAATTTTTTTAATGCAAGAGTAAATGGAAATCCAAATGCATTTCTGTACGGTCTTACAGAGGAGCTCTATCATTGAATTGTCTTTTACACGACATTTATATTGTGATTTTATTTGTAGTTATGCGTAGATGGTGTGCCGGTGTCCATACACTGAACAATTTCCTGAGGCTACTCGATCCACTTCCAATGCACCGATTTATCACTGTATTTACTGTATCGATTTGGATTTGATGAATATTTATGTTTTATAACTTTACTTCACAATGCGGGTACAAGGTTCACATTTTTAATTCATATTTTATTTATATTAATGGATTTTTGGTTTACTGCAATACTAGGGGAATAATACGAAATTACGTAACGGTATATATAAAATTGATGTGATCGATATTGTAATATTATTATCATTAATATAACTGTCGCCATAGGTCGATATATAGCAAAAAATATAATGTTTGTATGTACAGAATTTAATTAATATTAGCGTGCCCGATTTCAAGAATTTATTCCAACAAACCATGAACATATGTTTCTAGACTCCACATTTTTTCAGATATTGTGTATGTTTTTCAGTGGCATTTTTAAACATGTATATAAAGCTCAATATATTTTCTGGTTGCTCAATATGCACCATAGTCGAGGCTGCTTAAGAGTGAATAAAATGCAATAATTACCTAGTATTTTCTTGCCAACGTAGTAAATTGTGTTTATTTAAATATTTGTGGAAGATTTTGGAAACATGAAAAAACTTATTCAATTCAAAATTATCATAGTTATTGTTATAACATTGGTACAGAGAACTTCATATGCTGAGTGTTTTGGGAGTTTAAGGGATAAAATAAGACGATGCCAAGTTGCAAAAGTATCTGCACTACTAACAAGTTCCAAAACTTGTGACAAAAACAGCATTGTGCTGACAATTGTCGATGTCCATGTTCGAATAGATACTTTTTCATCTGACTACATAGTCTTTTGTGTGCTATAATATTTGTATCAATGTTATAATTGTCATAAATCTCATGGTCCATACTTGTCCATATTTAGATAAAACTAATTGTAATATAACAAGCGCTTGTAAATGTATATTTCTATGTAAAGTTAATTCCAAATGGGGACTTAAATAAGAGCTATGTTAGAGAAATACGCATTTAGACGAGTGGTGCCGTGCTGGTCACAACCACCGCGAGAGGTCGAAAGCTTTATTACCTACTTTTTATGACTCAAATGCCGCAGAAACGCCGTATAAAGTTCTCATGTGAAATGTACCACTTTGTTGCCAGCTAACAGGTCCTTTTACAACGTATGGTTTGTGAAATGTAATGATGTTGCTTTACCCACTGCCAAGTATAAATGCTCTGGGGCTCAGTCTCTCTTATTGACCATTAAAGAGACAAACTCTTAGTTTGTGGAAAGATTTTATTGTTTGTAGCTTTAAAAAAATACATTTGTCAAAACCACGGCTTATGACTCTGGAAATATGATCAATTGGGTTTTAGTCGTAATATTGTCAGCGAAAATTCACTGACGAATCACTTTCAAAAACCTCATACCTTGTTGGTGTTTCTCGATTTTAGTTGATCTATGGTTGGTCTGACAAGTGAAAAAGCCCTTTCATAGATCTCTGGCCAAGTGATAATCGCCTTTAGTTGAAGTTCTTAATGTAAATGACCGCCGTGCTTACCGTTCGTCAAAAGAGAAAAGTACGCCACTTTCATACAAACATGTTTTAGATGAATAGTCGATACTTCGTTGTTGGATTACTTTTCTCTTGTTACTACGTCTTTCACAATGAATACGCTGGAAGAGTAGCGCGTTTGGTTGACTAGTCCTCCTATTATAATTTACGTTCATAAAACTATACTCATTTTTTACATAGTTAAATCAACGAATCATTAAATTTGTAAACGCATTGTAAAAACAAATTAGTATAAGTAAATGATTAGAAATTAATAATGTTGAAATTGGTAATGACTAATGATGTAATGGTTATATTTAGATGGTCAGCCATTGGAACTGAATGTAGATACAAATGGAATATGATAGTTACATGTTAGCGCGTTCACTGTTAATTGTAATGCGCGTATTTCTCATAGTATATTTTGAACTTAGTATACATTGCGTGATTACGTACTAGTTATTTTTTGATGATATTAATAAAAATGCTTTAAAATAATCGTTGTTTTTCTTGAATCTTACACTATTTGTTATGCTTAGTACACCGAGATCTGCAGGGTCGCCACGAGAGTTGAAGTCACACACAACAACACGTCATGTAATGACAGCGGTATTTTGTAATTACTGTTATTTTTTCTTACCTCAGTGAACTGTAAGACTGACACAAAGTTTCTTTTAGGTATTTTATTAAGAATATGTTGTTCAGAAATATCTGATTTAAGTATATAAAACAGATCACACGTATTAATAATTGTATGTACGGAATGAGATTCGATACATCATCTGTTTCAAGTAGAAAGGTTTGATATTAGTAAATTGCCTTTATTTGGATTCTGGTTATGGCGATTCTTTTTAACATTCTTAAATTAGAACATTATGGTTTGTCAGATAATGCCTTGAATCTCATGTCTTCATATCTTAGCAACAGAACACAAACAGTTGTTGTAAATAAAACCCAGTCTAAAGGGACTTTAGTAAAATTAGGAGTGCAAAACAGGGTTCTATTTTGGGCCCATTCCTGTTCTTGGTTTATATAAATGATTTAGCTTGCGTAGTACGAAACCTTTGTGATATCGTTCTGTTTGCCGATGATACATCTTTAATTTTCAAAGTTGACCGGCAATCTACCGATTTTACTGTAATCAATAACACACTAGCTGTTGTACTGAACTGGTTTACTATTAACAATTTGCTACTTAATGCTAAGAAAACCAAATGTATTAGATTTGTTTTGCCAAACGTTGCACCGGTGGACACTAAGATTCTCCTGAATGGTGAATGTTTAGAGATAGTAGATAAAGCAGTGTTCCTTGGTTCGACGTTGGACAAAAATCTACAATAGAGTCCTCATATAAGAAAACTCGCTCTTCGATTAAGCTAGGCCGCTCATGCCGTTAGGAGAATTAGACAATTAACGAATATTGACACAGCTCGCTTAACTAAGCAACTAACTAACTGTGATAAACTTATCACAGTTATATTCATAGTGTAATGTCATATGGTATTCTGGTTTGGGGCAAAGCAGCTGACATACAGACTATATTTGTTTTACAAAAAAGAGCCATCCGCTTTCTGTATAACTTAAAGGCAGGTGCATCAGTTAGAGAACTATTTAAAGAAATTAATATTTTAACTGTTGCTTCCCAATATATCTATGACAATATTATTTATGTTGTACATACATTTGTTATATACATACATTCAAAAAAATTTCTGACATCCACAGCTATAATACTAGAAATAAAAACAAGCTTGCTATCAGAAGTAGTCGTATCCGCAAGGCATATAAGTCATTTTTTGGTCAAGGTATTCACATTTATAACATGTTACCCGTCGATGCTTTAAATTTATCATTTCCCGCTCTTAAGAAATATTTGAATAAAAATTTAATGTCAAAGGGTTATTACAGGGTCGAGGACTATATGACGGACAAACATGCATGGCCCAAACCAGAAACTACTACAAAATCATCTAAGATTTAGAGGACACAGTTCAGATAGGAAAACATATCAAACGTTTTGTGAAGCAATCAGATTTGGATTTTATTATTATTATTTTATTTTAATTAAACAATACGTACATTGTATATCTCTCAAGCTGTTTTGATATGTCTTCTTATAGAACTACGCATTATAGAACTACGCATTATTGTGTATCTTTAAGATATAATATTACTGTATTACTGTTTTGAAAAAATAAGTCCCGCCGAGTTTCTTTCCGGTCATAAATAAAACTTCTCGGGTCAGAGGTGTAGGGTCCAGGGACCGGAAAACCCCTTCATTTGATTAATCGTTTCGATAGGGTAACCCTATCAAAGTCTTACCCTAATGATAGGGTTACCCTATCATTGGGTTACGCTATCGATATGGAAATCATTTTGAATAGGCTTAACCCTTTTCAATGTGGTTTCCGAGTCGAATGGGGTAAAGATAGCTTTAATATTTACCGCTTACCCTATCATAGGGCTACCCTTTTCCTGTCTCTTTTCGACGCAGGCAGGCGGTTCTATCTTTCTCATTTGAAATGGAACAGGAGATGTGGCGGCGGAACAAATTGAGTAAATATAAGATTTGCTGTCGTTTATTCATTCTGGAAAAGTCACACTCACAGTCCAGTCCTCTGCTCACGTACACAACTTTAAATTAAAGAATTTCTGTTAAAGAAATGTGTCTTACCTTCAGTTTATTTTTGCGTAGTTCGCACGTACTGATGAGATGGGCAATAATTATTTTGAATAAAAACACAATTTTTATTCATATTCAAATCGATTTGACACAAACCAATATTCATCCTCCTAGAGTTTGTCCCGGCTTTTGCCACGGCTCAGTTGAGCCTGTGGTCCGCTTGGCAACCTAATCCCATGAATTGGCGTAGGGATTGGTAGTCGTTTTCAGCTAATTATGGGATATACGATTTTTTAAGCTCACATGGTCATTCACATTATAAATATTATTTGAAACGGGGTATTTACCATGTATATTAGCGTTATTGGGCACCCGATATTTCGGGTGCGAGGTAAATACCCCGTTTCAAATAATTAATATTTATAATTAGGGGATGTAATTTCGAAAATTATTTCTGTTTTATAATCCAAGATGGCGGTTATATACTTTTTACTGAAAAATAGTCATGGTAGTTATTTTCGGTTAATTATTCGGGGTGTATAAATTATATCTGTTTTAAAATTCAAGATGGACTGGTTTTTTTATTATTATTATTATACACGGTGAATCTGAGTAACCCGAAAGATTTCAACCATAAATTCCTGAGGTCATAAGGAGTAATAAATGTTTTATGAATTTAGGTCGATTTCGCCAAAAAAATGTTTTTTTTTTCATTTTTCGGATTTTTAAAATGCTTTTGAACATAAAAACATAAATGTTATTGGTAAAACTGTCAATTAAAATAAATTAGTACATTTTGGCCACGACCACTCTGTAAAGAGTGTAACGACAAAGAAGAAGAACTCTGAAACTAGGCTAATTCCAGAAAAGTTTATACGACATTTTAGTCTCGGTCAGTTATTTATCAGTCAATTATCAGGAATTTATGGTTAAAATCTGTCGGGATACTCAGATTCACCGTGTATATATAATTTTTTTTTTTTCATTTTATATAAAAAAAAATTCAGTGTATAATATTTTTGTTTTTTTTTCATTTTATTTTAATTTTATTTTCGTTTTTTTTTTTTTTTTTTCGTTTCGTTTTCGTTTCGTTTCGTTGTCGTTTCGTTTTATTTCATTTTTATTATATATAATAGTAGATTGTACAACAAGTGCATAAAACGTACGATTTTACGCGAGGCGTTTAAAAGTCGAGTGTAAAATGGGTTTTATGGACGAGGGTTACACTCTAATTTTCACTTCATTTGCGAGTTGTAACAAAAATATTACAATGAAAACAAATATGGTTCCAACCAAATATGGTTCAAATTCAGAAGGTCAACTTACACTGGTTATCCTTTTTTCACATGAATTATAGCAAAATAATAATAAAAATAGTCAATTTTAGTCTATGAGTGTAAAATAATTTTGTCCAGCTAGATAGGGCGTTTGGGCCATAGTGCGTCGCCGCCGCGCGCGCAAAAAGTGCCTGAACTTCATAGATTATTTAAACAACTTTATTCTTTGTCAAATGATTTGTAAACTTGGAAATTTGTAGTTCAACTCCTCCTTAATGCATATAAATCGAAATTATAACGTTTTTCGAAAATTAAAATATTTAAAGTTTGATTTAAAAAAGGTCACTTTTTGCAAAATTCGACGGTTTGCAAAAAGTTTACAACATTTTCATTTGACCATTTAACTGTAGTTAGAGGACCACAAAACTGACATCATATTCAAAATTCAGCTCTCTAGAACTTTCGGAACGCGAGTTATTGAATTTACAATATTTGCAAAAAAAAACGTGTTTTTTGCAAATTGCGGACGATCCTCTAAACAGATTTTGCTCTACTGGGGCTCATTCTCTTTGTTTTCTTATTGCGGACATTTGTTACATTTAACTATTTTTTGTCGGAGCCGTAGTTTTTCCTCTAGAAGCGAAAAACTGGTTTTTACCATTTTTACCATTTTTTTAGCACCTTAGCGCCCAATATTCACTTATAAATTTTATTGGTATCAATTCCTGACACTTTGATCTATACAAAAAAAAATCCCATACAATAGGAATTGTCTGGGCCAGAAAGCTTATTCTATCTGAGTACAAGAATATAATTAAAGAACAAGTTTCAGTAGTCTACGAAATTTTACTGTTCAATTAAATTGTGCAATATATTTTGACTCTGTTTGGCTGTTGAGCCACATTCTTGGTCTTAGAAGAAAATTTTATTTTATGCCCTAGAGCTTAAAATGCGATTTTATATCGTCCACGCACGATTTAAAGTCGAACTTTACGAGCATGAGAAGTGAAAAGAGTATATCTGCCTACCGTGGATTTTAAAACATATAATTTTTGCTGGGCATAAGGGAAACTACGCCTTATTGGGATTAGGTCCAGTGTCCACACGATGTTTTCTTACACCGAAAAACCCAGAATACATTCTTATACGCGGAACATTATTTAAAATAAAAAGCATGATTAAATAATTCTGTTAAGAATCAATTATTTTTATTACATTTTCTCGCATATGAATTAGTCCCGACGAAATTATTTTGAATCATTTTAACGGGAATACAATCAACATAAGTTTATTCTTACGATATTTTTTTCAAATAATCATTTTATTCTTGAGTATCCAACAATGACTGATATTGATCGTTTCATTATACTAGAAGTATCGGTGAACGGCGTCACATTTTGCTGGAGCCATTGAAACAAAGTACTACCTATAACTAGAATAACACAAAATTATATATTTTAACACTTCACAATATGCATTTGATTTTGGTTCCTATAAGCCTGGGTCTAAGATTCAATCGACACGAGCCGTCACGCTCGAATGGCAAGAACAAAAACACCGGCACCACACAACGATCTTTTAGCGCACTAACAAGCAATAATAGCGTCTAGATCAAAGGCGTAAGTACGAAAACATACGCAAAAAGATTCTTGTTTGTAGGCTCGCTCGTGCCGCCATACCGGCAGCGCTTAGCTCGTAGGCTGCTCGAATAATAAATAAGCCAAATGTATTGGTCACAGAGTTTAAAATAGCTTAATCGCATTTGAAAAACCCTATCTGATAGGGAAACCATATGCTGGGTTGTAACCACTTACCCGAATTAACTGTATTGACATGGTTAGCCTTTCGTTCGGGTAAGTCAAACGATACGCTTACCGAATTGATAGGGTTTTTAAAAACAACTCTATCAAATACCCAATCTAATACCCCTTTAATGGTTACCGGTTCCGGTCCCTGGTAGGGTTAGAACCGGTGGTAGTTTTTCTTTTTCTCTCTGACGTTCATAAGTGCATTGTAATGTGCCTAAATTGAAGAATAAATATCTTTTATCTTTTAGGGTTCCGTACCTCGAGAGGAAAAAACGGAACCCTTATAGGATCACTATGTTGTCCGTCTGTCTGTCTGTCTGTCTGTCTGTGTGTCTGTCTGTCTGTCTGTCTGTCTGTCTGTCTGTCTGTCTGTCTGTCTGTCTGTCTGTCTGTCAAGACCATTTTTCTCAGGAACGCGTGGAGGTATCAAGCTGAAATTTATATCAAATACTCAGGTCTATTGTCCCTTAGAGCTGTAAAAAAATCAAACTTAAAAGCCAACGCAATCAAAAGATACAGTCGTTTATGCTGCAAATTTACGAGTTCGGCACTCGCAAAACCTACGGGGTACTTCCCGTGAACTCAGAAACTTGAAATTTGGCACGAAGCAACGTCATATAGCATAGACAATGGAAAAATTACAAAAAGTAGACAATTTTACTAAAATCATACAAAATAAATGTTTTTAAATTTTAAACTTACTACCTTTTTCCTCGTAAACGCGTGGAGTTATTAAATTGAAATTCATGTCAAATACTCAGGGCTATAGGACCTTTCAGATGTAGCAAAACCAAATTTTTATGTCAACGCAATCAGAAGAAATAGCAATTTAAGTCGCATATTTTGAAACTGAGTACTCGCAAGAAACTCAAAACCTAAAGGGTACTTCCCGTAAACTCAGAAACTTGAAACTTGGCACGAAGAAACTTCATATAGCACAGACAAAGGAAAAATTACGAAAAGTAGACATTTTTAGCAAAATTATACAAAAAATATTTTTTTAAATTTTAAACTTACTACCTTTTTCCTCGTAAACGCGTCGAGGTATTAAATTGAAATTAGTAATAAACATACTACAACTTTTGCTTGTTATAGGTTTGTACGGAACCCTCGGTGCGCGAGTCCGACTACTACTTGGCCGGTTTTTTTTTATAACATTCGTGTTAGTGCAGAAATAAAATCATCAAAAAAAAACGTATAGAACAGTAACTTTATGTGTAACTGGAGATAAATAAAAAGGTAAATTCCCAAGAAACGCTATGAGCTAAAGTGAGATTTTCGGGCCAAAAATGACATAAATCCTAAGTGATACTATTCAATTACGCTTTTACCGCCATCTAGTTGCGTTAGATCGAACTTCCGCGGCTCTTACCCCTACGCTGTTAACTACATCTAGTGGTGGATGTCGACTGTATGTATACTGCCCTCCTTATGAAGAGTGCAGTAACTCGTATTTTTGTCAAAATTGAGTTAGATACATATCCGGAATCAGGAAGAGGAGCTCTACAATTTCTTCTTTGACATGTAATATAAAAGTTGTCAGGAACCTGACTTTTCATTAACGATAACTGCAGTAACTCCGAATTCTGAATATAGTTTCCAAAGCATAAGTGCAGTAAGTTTAGATACTGCAAGAGTTTTTGGAATAGTTTTGTTAAAGTTCAATATTTTTTAGTTAAAAGTGCAGTATATATAGTTACTGCACTTAACAGTAGGATAATCCACCTTTGACATTATTGAGCACACTATTCAAAAGTGCAGTAAGTATAGCTACTGCACTTATGATTGTGAGAAACGTTATTTAATATTATTGCTTATTAGTCATTACTGCAGTAAAGGCATTTACTGCGGTTATGCTTGGAAAATATCATTTCAGCTTTCGTAACATTCTTAATTATATGTGCAGTATGTCAAAGTTACTGCGCTTTTAACTAGGAGCAAGCATATTTTTTGCATTTCAACTTAGTGGCGGAGAGGGTGCGTGCGGCGGGTACGGTAATAGTAATTGAGGCGGGGAGTAGGGTTTGCTCCCGGTACTCGTTTTCTATACAAATCCAGAACCGGAACCGGGAATTCCCGGTTCTCGCCATACAAAATCAGAACCGGGAGCATTCCCTAGCGGGGAGTCAGTGCGGCGTAAACGTTGAAGTCGGGACCACGCATGTTTGGTCCGGATCTTTAAGCGGTAAGTTTGTGTACAATTTTATTATGAAATTAAATACATGTCTCTGTGTTCTAATATTACATTTTGTTAGAATTACTTATCAAACTAGATAACTAGTTTGATCAAAAAAGTAGGTGAAAGAAACACATTAATCTTGAATTACTTAAGTAAATGTAACGATGTTTACATTTTTTTAGCAAACCATGAAAAGATACAGGAGTGCAAAACCTTCTTCTTGACGACACTCATTTCATTTTTTTCATATAATGGAACCATTGATTTATACAAAAAGGGAGAAGGGTAAGACGTTAGCGAGCTATGGAGTCGAGATTAGCAATAAAATTGAACTCTTATTCATATTCATACTCACTCATTTATTTAATTAGTGATTTTAATTTTATAATCAAGGTTAAGAACGTTGATGAGCTTATAAACGATCCTTTAATTTTATCTTTGAGTAATTATATACATATTACAAACAAGAATAATGACCATTTTTTGTAATACTGATTATATTACGACATTTCATAAAATACGATTAAATTAGGTCTAAAGCAGCGATGTAGTTTGTGCATCAGAGTATAGTTGTATTTTAAAATAGTTAAAGCTAAGGGTTTTTAAATTTTTAATCTAATAGAAATAAAATTTTATTTATAATTTACATCCGATTTTTAATCACAATCGGTATAGAGGCATTTAAGAATCTAGACACGCAGTAGCGTGTCAAGCCAAGTTCAAGTTTAACAGAACTGGCGAGCAGCACCGTGTGTAATATTACACGAACCATTTGGAGCCACTTTTTACCCCCTCATAACTCAAAAACGATTTCACATAAACATGTCAAATTTGGCTCATATATTGAAACTTGCGAATTACATATTTCTCTTTTTGCGAGATACATGGTTCTCCAAATTTCATAAACACACCTCAAACGGTTATTTAGATATTAACGTCCAAAGATCGTCATTTTTATCACGTATTGACCTATATACCAAAACTTTAACCATGTTCTAGATGACCTAGAAAGTTCAAATTTGGCATCCAGATAGGTAGTAGGGAGAATACAAAGAAATAAATCAGAAACTAGTAATTTTTTATCATTTTATTATATTTTTTCAATTAATTGATTCTATTAGAGTCATTCACTTATAGTGCCTGTAATGTAAGAATTAGTAATAAAATTGATGACAGCTTGTCTTTATGTGGATTTTAAGGTCTTCACGTGAATATATAACGATTCGAGTAGAATTGGTATTCTACCCTTACTTTTTTTATTTAAACGTATATCAGTTTTAGTTCTTATTATATAACTACTCATAAGTTATAACTAAAAGTATAGTCGACTTTCGTATTTATTACGTTATTAACTGGGATTTAGTTTTAATTATTATTTCAATATTTAGCGCACATCCATAGTGTAAGATATTCATTATTTATAAATGGGTAATTCACTTGAACATTTCAAAGGTACAAGAAAATATAGAAAAGAACACAAAAAAGACAATTATACCCCGTAAACGTAAGAAAATACAGTAGATTAACAAAAACCATTTGGTATTAATTTTATTACGAATAACAACCTACTAATAAATTCTGTACAAAAAGCAATGATATCCCATCAAAAACATAAATGTGAAATGAGAGCCAAGTTCAATATACATATTATATATGCCTTGGTTGTTGACTTCATCGACAAAAGAAGTGAGATCAAAATTGGTGCCAAGGTCAATGGTCACTCCTAAAATTTGTTTATAACAACATAAAAAAATTTAACAACTCAAAATATAATTTCTTCTTAAAACTTACGATAATATATTGAAGCCTAAAGATTGACTTGGCTAGTTCTCATATACGAATTATATTATAGCCTTCGCAAGTTCTAAAGCTGTAAGTTCTTATTTTATTCTTCCTAAAATTTGGCTTGTTGGTAGAAACTAACCATCGAAAATAGGGCTTATCCATTACTGTTTTAGTAGATACTTAATAATATGAGAACTAGACAAGTCAAACCTTAGGCTTTAATATATTATCGTAAGTTTTAAGAAGAATTTATATTTTGAGTTATTATAATTTTTTATGTTGTTATTAACAAATTTCAGGACTGACCATTGAACGTGGCACCCATTTAGATCTAACTTCTTTTGTCGTTGAAGTCAGCAACCAAGGCATATATAATATGAATATTGAACTTGGCTCTCATTTCACATTAATGTTTTTGATGGGATTAAATAAATGAATGAATGAGTATGAGTATGAATATGAGTTTAATTTTATTGCTGGTGTCGACTCCATCAGCTCGCTTACGTCTTACCGTGCTATGAATACTCCGATGCCTAGTGATTATGATTAGTTTTTAATAAATAAAATATTGGTTTACGTTGTGCTAAGGAAAGTATTTGTTTTTGAGAAGTTTTATGTTTTTGTTTCTTTTACTTTATTTTATTTGCATTCATTATTAAAATATTATAGAGAAGTTTCGTTTTATTAAGAACATAAGTCAAAAACCATCATCTTTTTACCACCGGAGTGAGTTAAATACTTAGTTACTACGTTTTTACTTAGGCTAGCCTAACACTGTATTCAATAATTCTGTACCGATAACTGCAGTAAGTACTTTTTTGTAATCATAAGTGCAGTAAAACGGTTACTTACTGCATTTATGGTTAGGGATAGTTATGTCAAATCCTATGGTATATCTAACGATTAATGCGTTTTCGTAATTTTTTTATCACTTAAACAAGTTTATATGTTTTTAGTAATACATACACATTCTGTAAACAATAACGATCATTTTGATGTAAGATTTATGTCTGTCACTAAGATAGTCTATGAGATACAGTAAAAAATAGAAACCAATCTTTAAACCGTCTTTTCTCGAAAAGTGGTTTGATCGAGATACTGCACTCTTCATAAGGAGGGCAGTATAGTTCTAATGGCATTCACTAGATGGCGGTAGGAGCTCTCACTGCCACTACATCTTCTAAACATATAAAAGAAGAAGTCCTGATCTACCATCAACGCACAGCCGAAACTACTGGAACTAGAGACTTCAAATTTGGTCCAGAGCTTACTTTTATGACGTATGCAAGGGATAAGACGGGATTTTCGGAAATTCCACCCCTAAGGGGATCAAATAGGGGTGCAAAGTTTGTATGGGAGAATTTTTTTTTTTGAGCTGAAGACTTAAAAATTCGTAAAAAGGTTACTAACTTAAATCCAAAGAAAGTGTTTTCAGCGTTTTGCAAAATTCTAACACTAAGAGGGTAAAATAGGGGTGCAAAGTTTGTATGGGAGAAACTTCTGTTTTAGAGTTAGAGACTCAAAACTTTGTAAAAGGTGCAAAGTTCGTATTGGAGAAATTTTTATTTTGTGTTAGAGACTTTAAACTTTGTGTTTTTTGAAAAATTCCACGGCGATCTTTCCGTATTGCAACACTATTTCACTTATTAGGTTCACTACTCCCCAGTAGATAGCGTTACTGGTCTCATCATAAATATGTTTTTGCCGTTGATTGTATTCCATTAAGTAGAGAAAATGATCGTATTTAAAACATTTACATTTGGATTACATATTGAATTGACCCTGTAGGATGTTAATTATTTTTCATCTTTCGGTATTAGTAGGTACAGTCACCGGCAATAGTATCTTCCTACGAGAAGGCCGCAAAAATATGTGACATGCTCTTATTCGTAGGGTCATAAGAGCGTTTCACATATTTTTGCGGCATTCGTGTAGGAAGATACTATTGCCGGTGACTGTACCTATAATAATATTTGTTTGTTGAAATAGATTTTTTTTACCATACATTGTTAGGAAGATGTTTTCCGTCCACGTAGATTTCTTTGTAAGCTGCTGGAATTTTACAAGATTCAACCTCAGTAATATATTAATTATGTACATAGTTTTTTTCCGTGTTCCGATACTTTTTCATTTATTAGGTACACTACTCCACATTAGATGGCGTTAGAGGTTCTGCTGAAATTAAAAAATTATAGCCGTACCTTTTGACTTTTGCTGTAGTCGGGTAAAAAGGTGTATTTACTAAATTAAATAAGACCCGTTCATCCTGAACTACTTTATAAGCAGATAACAATACAAATAAAAACAAATCCACCAATAGATGGCGCTGTGCCATGAAGATAAATGGCGCTATTAAGATTTTTCCTGAGTTAGTTGGGTTAAAGAGAAATTCTAAATGCGTCTTTCGTCTTTCTGAATTTGGTGTCGTTTGAGTCTTGAGTCATTTGTTAGGTTGTTTCCAAGTTGTTTCTATAAATAAATATTGATTGGTTGTTCTGTCTGGCCTGGTCTTAAAATTTAATGAAAAAATACGGACTATTAAAATACATACAACAAAAAAAAATTATAAGCAAAGTACCTATCTTAAAGTTCTTTACGATTGTCTTAGTCGAGTTGTAATTTTTAATTGCATTAGCGTAGCGTTAAAAAATTATTAACTACTGAATCTCGAAAGTTGTAATTTGCAGGACGAGTTAAATTTACAATTTGTACAACTAACAAGAAGCGATTTTGAATAATTCAACCCCTTGATGGGTAAAAAAGGGGTTAAAAGATTGTATGGGTGGGGTTTAAAATTTAGAGTTTAAGATTTGAAACTTCACACGTTTACTAATAATTAAATAACAATAAAATAAATTTCAGCGTTTTTCAAAATTCAACCTCCAACAGGGTAAAAAGTTTTTATAGAGATTTTTTTTTTGTGACAGACTTGAAAGTTCGTTTGTAAGCTACTAACTTTAAAGCAAAAAAAACTAATTTCAGCGTTTTTAAAAATTCCACCTCAGAGTTGTAATTTGCAGGACGGGTTACATTTACAATCTGTACAACTGATAAGAAGCGATTTAGAAAAATTCAATCCCTAAGGGGGGATAAAATGGGGGTTAAACGTTTGTATCGGTGGGGTTTTAAATTTAAAGTCAGAGATTTGAAACTTCGTACGTTTACTAATAATTAAAAAATATAAAAGGGGTTGAAATTTGTATAGAGATTACTATTTTTAGGGTTTCGTAGTCAACTAGGAACCCTTATAGTTTCGCCATGTCTGTCCGTCCGTTCGTCCGTCCGCGGATAATCTCAGTGACCGTTAGCACTAGAAAGCTGAAATTTGGTACTAATATGTATATCAATCACGCCGACAAAGTGGTAAAATAAAAAGTGGAAAAACATGTTTTATTAGGGTAACCTCCCCTATACATAAAGTGGGGAGTGATTTTTTTTCATTTCAACCCTAACGTGTGATATATTGTTGGATAGGTATTTAAAAACTGCCAAGTGCGAGTCGGACTCGCGCACCGAGGGTTCCGTACAAACCTATAACAAGCAAAAGTTGTAGTATGTTTATTACTAATTTCAATTTAATACCTCGACCTTCGAAAGTCAGAAAAATTGTGCCCCCCCCCTGTAACTTTTGAACCGTAACTCCAAAAATATGAAAAAAATTGAGGAGATGCGTCTTATCATATACTTTCTACGCAAATTGTTTTGAACATTATCGGTTTAGCTATTTTTGAGTTATCTCCAAAAAACCATAGGCACCAGATACGACCTTTTGGTATTAGTTTGGTTCCATTGAAGGTACGGAACCCTCCTATGTGTGGTCCGACACGCACTTGGCCGGTTTTTACTTTTGATTTACTTTAATAAAAATCCGTTTCTAGTAGCCTTAGCTATTTTATTGTCTCGCAAGAGGTGAGAAAAGTAGAGTATACTCCTCGGGGATAAAGCTGTTTTTGTCACGGGCGCGCTTGAACCCCTCACTGCACTCAGGACTCCGTCTTAATTGCTATTTATTTTGATTGCGTTGACATCAAAATTTGGTTTTGATACATCTTAAAGGATCTATAGCCCTGAGTATTTGACATGAATTTCAATTTAATACCTCCACGCGTTTACGAGGAAAAAGGTAGTAAGTTTAAAATTAAAAAAAAATATTTATTGTATGATTTTACTAAGAATGTCTACTTTTCGTAATTTTTCCTTTGTCTGTGCTATATGAAGTTTCTTCATGCCAAGTTTCAAGTTTCTGAGTTTACGGAAAGTACCCTTTAGGTTTTGAGTTTCTTGCGAGTACTCAGTTTCAAAATATGCGACTTAAATTGCTATTTATTTTGATTGCGTTGACATCAAAATTTGGTTTTGCTACATCTGAAAGGTCCTATAGCCCTGAGTATTTGACATGAATTTTAATTTAATACCTCCACGCGTTTACGAGGAAAAAGGTAGTAAGTTTAAAATTTAAAAAAATATTTATTGTATGATTTTACTAAAAATGTCTACTTTTCGTAATTTTTCCTTTGTCTGTGCTATATGAAGTTTCTTCATGCCAAGTTTCAAGTTTCTGAGTTTACGGAAAGTACCCTTTAGGTTTTGAGTTTCTTGCGAGTACTCAGTTTCTAAATATGCGACTTAAATTGCTATTTCTTTTGATTGCGTTGACATAAAAGTTTGGTTTTGCTACATCTGAAAGTAAGTTTCAAGTTTCTGAGTTTACGGAAAGTACCCTTTAGGTTTTTAGTTTCTTGCGAGTACTCAGTTTCTAAATATGCGACTTAAATTGCTATTTATTTTGATTACGTTGACATAAAAGTTTGGTTTTGCTACATCTGAAAGGTCCTATAGCCTTGAGTATTTGACATGAATTTCAATTTAATACCTCCACGCGTTTACGAGGAAAAAGGTAGTAAGTTTAAAATTTAAAAAAATATTTTTTTGTATGATTTGACTAAAAATGTCTACTTTTTGTAATTTTTCCATTGTCTATGCTATATGACGTTGCTTCGTGCCAAATTTCAAGGTTCTGAGTTCACGGAAAGTACCCCGTTGGTTTTGCGAGTGCCGAAAAACTGTAAAATTTGCAGCATAAACGACTGTATCTTTTGATTGCGTTGGCTTTTAAGTTTGATTTTTTCACAGCTCCAAGGGACAATAGACCTGAGTATTTGATATAAATTTCAGCTTGATACCTCCACGCGTTCCTGAGAAAAATGGTCTTGACAGACAGACAGACAGACAGACGGACAACAAAGTGATCCTATAAGGGTTCCGTTTTTTCCTTTCGAGGTACGGGACCCTAAAAATGAGTAGGGGTTTACTAAAATCATTTTTTGATAATGTAAATATTTTCGGAAATAATCGCTCCAGACGTAAAAAAAAATGTGCCCCCCCCCCCCTCTAACTATTGAACCATAAGTTTTAAAAATATGAAAAAAATCTCAAAAGTAGAACTTTATAAAAACTTTCTAGGAAAATTATTTTGAACTTGATAGGTTGAATAGTTTTTGAAAAAAAATTACAGAATAATTTCTGAACGAAGTTTGTAATTTCACCGTATAAGCAGGTGTTTATTGTACCTGTGATTTCTACAAAATAGATTGAATAGTTTTTGAAAAAAAATTACAGAATAATTTCTGAACTAAGTTTGTAATTTAACCGTATAAGCAGGTGTTTATTGTACCTGTGATTTCTACAAAATCACAATGAAATGACGTGCTTTCAAAAACTCTTAAGTGGGGACACTTACTGTGACGGACGGAAAACTACGGAACCCTACACTGAGCGTGGCCCGACACGCTCTTGGCCGGTTTTTTGGTTTGAGATTTACTAGGAATTATTGTTCCTATTTCCATTCCATTTCCATGTTCCAGAGTGAACACTGACAATAGTTTGGTCTTCGTATCGGCAAATAAAACCACCACAATATAGTACACAAAGAAGTTACGCAAATAATAGGGTACATTTACGTTATTACTTATTTGCATATTAACACTTATTTGTAACTGAAACTATATCTGCGTTACCCGTTTTGTCGCCAAAATAGCTATAACTATAAATAGATTAAGAAGATGGTTCGGGGATTAACAAAAGTTAGTTAAGAAGTTACAATTGGATATGAAACTCTGTATGAGGAACCGTATTATACGCGGACGAAGTCGCGGGCGGAAAGCTAGTGTACTTATAGAACTATTATCAACCGACTTCAAGATTTCGAAGGAGTATACTTCGTTTTTTTGAGATTAGAAATTGAGTATACATAGAAACAGTAGTTGCCAACCTGTTCTAAATGTTCAATTTAAACACACAGCACACGAACAAACGATTAGTTAACATGATTAAGAGTACACGTTTGTGAATAAATAATAACAATTTGCAGATTAAATAATCCAACACAACAATAAAAATACAATTTCGTTTTGATTATCACGTTAGAGACGTGAAAAATGAAAAACTGACGGTGACGCACCTACGTTCTAAAACGGAAACTTAACGTCTAGTTTTTTATCAGTATTCACGAAAATTATTTAATTGACTGACTTTAAAAACTGTTCGTAAATAAAAGTTAACTCCTAATAATAAAACAATTGTCTTAGGTGATGGTAAACGATTTGGTGGACAACGAGGTGGCTTTTGTTGTTGTAGGTATGTCACTCGGGCCTGCCTCTGATTGCGCCATAACCCTCCAAACAAACGCCCAATAATAGAGCAAGTAAATACTTTTACTTATATAAGAATCACAATAAGCTTTAAACATTAAAAAACTATCCAGGTACTATACTGAAAGATACGAATGATAGATGACGCGAGAAAATATTAAAAAATCGGACCATCCGTTTCGAACATCTTCTTCTCTAGGTTTTTTATTGTGCAACATTCACAAGAATATTAACAATGATATAAATAAAATATTTCGCGCATGTAACTACTATCAAAATATTGTTAAATACACAATATAACATTAACGAACACGTAGGCATGGCTTTACTATAAATACAAATATAATTAAGTAGGTTGAATGACGGCGTAGGCACTTTGACAGTTGTGACATGTATCATGCCTGATAAAGAACCCTAGTACATCGTTCTGTCAAATTTTTCTAATCTAAAAAAAAAACAACTATTAGTTCAGTCATTATAGATTTTGACCCGTGAATAATCAGTTCTTGGATTTTATTTTTCGTAGGTCCCTTGGGGGGGTCACTGGGAGTGTAAATTCAAAAAGTAGACTGAATCAGGCTCCTGTGTATATTCGAAAAACGGTTTTTCTTGAATAACTCGGCCATTTTTGATTTTACAGTAAAACCGTGAGGACAAAAATTGTAGGAAATTTGATTCTCTACAAGTATGGGCCTCACAATTTTTCTTCTAGGATCGATATTTTGGAAATTAAACCTCCATACACAATCTTTTTTTTTCGAGTTTTCTGACGTGACCACGTCTTATAATTCGATGGAGCCGACTGCACGCACGAAAAAACATGACTCATGCGGCGTTACCTCGCTCTGAGGCGTTCCATTTAAGGCTTGAAGTGCAAGCGAGAGCGCGGAACGAGCGACAAAGAGGCACAATCGGCCTTCGCGTTCGGCAGCGTTCGACATCTGTCTCTCTCCTACTTGAGTGAGCGATGCGTCCGCGTGGACAGCTGCTATACAATAATACATTTACATGTTTTCTTCAAGTATGAAGTGCAGTGAAATTAAAATTTTCTTTTGAAAAATGCAACCATTCCATCAGTATTTTCTTATGACGTTGTCACATTCAACTATCGTTAGTAAACCGACTTTACAGACAACCGATTTTTTTTTTCTTACTGTTTCATAATTAGAATATTTAGAATACGATACCAAGTATGCCCTTAACAGTATCACTAGCATTTTTGTTCCACCTTGTATGGAGAGACTAATTTGAACCTAAATCTCTGTATAACCCTGGGCATTTACTTATATATAAAACCCTTGACACGTACCACAGGTAACAACCAGCCAGTCCAGTTACCCCTCACACCGTCCATTTGTAAGTATAACAGCGCGTTCATTTGTCACAATTACCGCCGAGGCGGAATAACTAGCCGGCCCTCTTGTTATCTGCCCATTCCGTTGCTCATACATTTTTATGAGCGTTTCATTTTATCCACCCATGTCTTGGCGATTTAATATGAGGGTTTACGGTGATATTGTTTCTTGAATATGATTGAGAGTTTCATTTGCGCGTTTTTGCGTTAAAATTCGCAATAGTTTCAGCCAAAGTAGGAAAAAAAGAACAGTGCATGATCATATGCTATTTGGAATCGGATAGGGTGACCTACCATCAGTCGCGGATCCAGGATTTCGTTCAGGGGGGGGGGGGGGCACTTTCCTTCACAAAAAATCTCGCGGGCCGCACCGACGGGCCCCGTAGTATACAAGGTTTGCGTTTCAGGGGGGGGGGGAAATTGCCCCTTTCCCCCCCCCCCTGTATCTGCGTCTGCCTACCATCAAAACTTTTTTTTTGGATCCTGCATTTTCGCCAGCTCATTTGGCATACTGCATTTTTTTTCTAAAACTAAACTTTTGAGGATTTGTTTTATAATCATCATATAGAACCACATGTTAATGTTAGGTAGGTTAGGTTTGTTTAAAAAAAATCCTAAAATTCTTACTTTTAGAAAATAATGTTTGGGAAACGTTATTCGGCGAAAATGCAGAGCACCCTTTTTTATACCACGATGGCGGCAAACAAGCATACGGGCCGCCTGATGGTAAGTAGTTATCATAGTTGATAGTCATACCTGGCCGTCAATGAGATCAGACGTGTTTATTAAAATAATTAATTATTCGCGCGCATAATTCGTGATTGTCTGCATTTCCAATCGTACGTTATCTAGGTCATTAGTCATCTATCGCGACCTACGACTATAATATAATGTATAACTGGAGTAATCAAGTGTAATTGAAAATGTCGGTGAATAGTCCATTTAACAAGAGTAGACAGTCGCCCAGACCCGCTCCAGCAAACATGCAACAGGAAGAAGAGCCCCCGAAGGTCATCCCCACAAGTGACATCCACACCTGGCTGAAAGAGATTGAAGTGAACCTGCAAGAAGTATGCGCTATTTCTTCAGAAGGTAAACTTAACACTGACCAGAAGATCAGAATTAACAACATGTGTCGCAACGTGACCCACTTAGCCTCACGAATGGCTATTGATTATCAATCCCTAAAAAACCACGCAATCCAAGCATACCAGTCCAGTCAAGCTCACCAGGAAAAAATGAACCTTGTACAACGCATCCAAGAACTAAAGGACTCGATTGAGAAATCCAGCCGACAAGTTTCGCGATCTTTTTCGTTTGCCGACGCTCTTAAGAAAAATGGAACGAGGTACGTTCAACCGTCTAACATCAGTTCAGTCGCAATTTACCCGGTCGACAAGTTGAAATCGAGTGAGGAGACAAAATCTCTCGTACAAAAGATTATCCGGCCCAACGAAATGAACCTGCACGTGAGAGGGTTGCGCAAGGTCAAAAACGGCGGTGTAGTGATAAGCACTGACTCAAAAGAAGACGTCATAAAACTCAAGCAATCAGCGCAGTTTACGACCTCTGGACTCACCGTTGATGAGCCACAAAAACGCAAGCCCAGAATTGTAGTTATCGGAGTTCCCGCGGACATGCAGGAACCTGAGGTTCTGAAGTGCATATACCAACAAAACTTAGCCAATAAATTACAAGATTGGTCGCTCGAAAAATGTATGGCCTCCACTAAGTTAAGTCACAAATCCGGAAAAAAGGGCGCCGAGACCTGTAATTATATAATTGAAGTTTCTGGAGTCATACGCAAGGCCTTAATTACGAACGACAGACTTTTTGTGAACTGGTCATCGTGCCCTGTAAGGGATTTCACCTTAGTTACGCGCTGTTTCAAATGTCAGCTCTACAACCATGCGGCGAAGACCTGCAAAATGGAGACTAACATCTGCGGCCACTGCAACGAAGCGGGTCACTCATTCAAGGAATGCACAAAAAAGGACGAAGCACCAAAATGTGCAACATGTTCGCACTACAACAAACCATGCAACCACCAAACAGGCGACCCCGAGTGCCCAGCTAGACGAATGGCTGAAAATAGGTATTTAAACTCCATAGACTATGAAGGCGCCTAAGAGCGCTAACTTTTCACATTTTCTTTATAGCACTTCTTGTTTCTTTAGTTTAACTACCTATGAATAATAGCATACTCTCTGTCCTAGATAGCATCTCCGTATTAGAGTCTAAAGCATGCGATGTCGAAACTTGCAAACAACATATTCGACTCTGTCGAAGTCCATTATCCATTATAACACAAAACATACGCAGTATTTCCAAAGACCATATTATGGTAAAATCTAATTATTCGGCATTAGAACTTGTTACTAACTCTACAGTGACCGACCACAAAGCTGCCCTACTAACCCTCTATCGTAAATCACGTTGTAATGGTTGTCGCTGAGAGCGAACCTCACATATCCCTCAGCCTGAGGGGCTTTGTGAAGGTTTCCAGGCTAACTCAGGGTATGGAGGATCAGGTGATTAAAAACACACGATTATCTTAACAAATCTGGGTCTTTTACGCCCTTCATTATCGATAAAGCAACCTTAACCTAACTAACATTAATCTGCCCCTGAAGGGAGCAGGCTACAAAGACACGGTAGTCTTAATTACAAACAAACCCGGTATCACGCGATAGTTTGGCATCGAGAGCCAAACGACATACGGATACGGTAGGATAGCGGAGCGTTTACCGGGGAACAGGGATCAGGAATAAACCTCTAGCGTGTCGACGCGAGTACACGCGCGGCCTATACAGGTTTAACGGGTCAGGGTACTGGGGATAACCTTCCGACTTGTCGACGCGAGTACACACGCGGCCAGGATAGGCTATACTACGGGGGGAAAGGAAGGGTCCTCCGGCTTGTCGACGCGAGTACACGCGCGGCCTATACAGGACTCAGCCCTAGGGAAACCCGGGACGACGCGAAAACGCGCGCCGCAACGCCGGACTGTGCAGCCGTTGTTTCTAGCGCGAGCTCGAAACATCGACTGCCCGGAGGCTCGGTGCGCGCCGGGTTATATAGGTGCGCGTTGGCGGTGGGCGCGCGGAGGGGACGCGGCCGATGCACTCTGCCCGCCGCGCGTCGCACCCCGCTGCTCCGGTCGCTGTTGCGTTGTGACGTGGCCGTGACGTCACACTGCCTCCTCCGACGAGCAGATTTTTAGCTAGGGTGAAAAATCACCGTGTTTATAATTTGAATAAATTGGGACTCTTGGTCCCATCATCCAGGTTTTCCTACTTTTTTTCCCCTTATTTACTTCGCTTCTAAGTAAGTCTTTGATTTAGGAAATTTACGATTTTCCGCTACTTTAATGTATATTTATATATACTGTGGCTTATCCACCGGCCTTGCTATGTTAAACCAATTTCTTTAGTTACGGGATCTGTGATTGCTAATTATCCTGCACTGACTGGTGACTTCTTGAACTTTGGTGCTAACTTGGCGCATTACTATTACTTGCCTCTGTCAGGACGTGGTTTCTCTTCGGGACTAATTCTCCGCCAGTTGGTTCCCATCGTTGTCTGTGTTTGTCGTCGTCGTAGTAATGTTGCTTGGTTGTGTATCTTTCTATACAGCTTACCATCCTTCACGCAGAATTCTTTGGTTCGGTCTGTTATACATTTTTTCTTGTTATACACGTTGTTTTCCTCTGCTGTGCATATTGGATTCCTTGACATTTCATGGGCAGTCTGGTTCTGCTTCCCGCTCATATATCTTAAATTGGACTGATATTGTTTCAGTTTGGGGTTCCTCGGATAATACTTTCGTTTGATCAGTTCCGTATGTTTCACCTTGATTCTGAGTTCTACCCGCGTGCTTACTTTTGGTGCTTTCTCGCACAATTTAAATTCACGTTGAAGTATTGCTTCTAATTCTTTCTTTTGTGATCCGGTTACTTCATGTGCCATGTCGTTCATGTTGGTTAGTGCTGGTGCTGATGTGGTTTCTTCTTCACTGTCTATTGTGTTCTGTCGTGGATCCGAATCGTTTTCCCCGCTCGATTCTCCCTGTGCACTTCTGTGTTCGTCGTGGGCGTCCTCTTCCTTGGTGCATTTATCGCCTGCCCATGTGACTGCCATGCCGACTCGCTTCAGGACGTCCATTCCTACGATGGTACATGTGGCTGAAGGTAGTACACGTACGCAGTGCTTGATCTTTGCGTTTTTCATTTGAATATCTACCAACACGTTTTTGTTTACCTGTGCTCTTGCGCCGTTTGCAAGTGTCACTTCTCTTTGTACTTCATTTTCCAATGCACCATTCTCGATGCACTCCTTGTATGTTTGTTGATCCACGTATGTATTTGTTGAGCCTGTATCAACTAAACAGTGATATTCTTTACCCGTTATCTGCACCTGTTCATACATTCTATTGTCCTCTCGGTTATGATCCTCTGCGGCTCCTAAGGCTTCATTTTTCCCCCATATTGTTTCCTCTTGCAGCAGTTCTTGCTCAAGACACCTTGTTTTCCACATTGACTACAAAATATCCGTCTCATTGACCGGCATTCTTTAGTCGTGTGTCCTGACTTGCCGCATAACCAGCAGCATGTCCTTGCGTCGTACCTGGTTGCTTGTAAAGTCCCTTGGTCCTCCTGCGGGGCCATGTCTTGGTCTTGGTCACTGCTGTGTTAATCTCTGTACACATTGCACTGGTTGCCATTTGGTACAGTCGTTATGTTCTCGTACTCGGAAGCGAGTTGTAGTAATCCGGACAGGTCCTTAAAGTCTCGTTTCCTGATGTATAATTTATAATTCTTCTGCATGTTCTCGTGAATGCGGTGCAACTTTTCCTTTTCTGACAGGTTAACATACCTTCGCATTAACGTTTGGAGATCTGAGAGGTAGTCTGTGAACTTCTCTTTGTATCTCTGTTTCCTTGCTTTAATCTCTGCGACCAGATTCTCTTCGTAATTAGCGGGGAAATAGTACAGTTTAAATACCGCAATGAACTCCTCCCACGTTTTCCACGTGTCGACGTTATTTCTGTACCACAATAAGGCTTTACCTTGTAGTATCCGGGGTAGGGCGGGTAGCACGTCTTCCTTCGTTATACTGCTTGCCAGTATTAGCTCTTCCAACCTTTCTACGAACTCGACCGCGTTGTCTACGGGTCGAAATGTGAGCTTCCAGTCCCTGATTATTTTCCCTGAGTTCTTGGATCCATCCTTCTTGTCAGGTCGGCCCATTTTCACGGTTTGCTTTTTGTCTGGTGTTTTAAATTCGTTTGGCTTACCTTCGTCGGTTTCTTTCACCGCTTCTACTAATAACATTCTTACTTGCTCCATATTTAGCCCTTCGGTCTGTATTTCTCTCTTTTCGGCTTCCTGAACTAACTCTGCTTTATTTAAATGGTAGATCCAGGCAGTTGGCATTTTCACGGTATTTTTACGGTCTGGCTATGTCGACGCGTCGGGATATACAGGTCTCACTCACCAGTGTGCTCAGCGGAAGGCGATCTGGGATAGCGGCTTCGACTTACCACGGTGTTGGGCACGGACGGGTCTGGCTTCCTTGGTTGCCGACGCTAGGCTGGAGGACGGTGGCTAGGCGCCGGGGCTACTCTGTGAATGTAACGGTTTATTATTTCTTTACCTATACCCCTTTAACGGGTGGGCGGGATGCGTCGAGTGTAATATGTATTTAAATGTATTTATCTACCTATGTGATCCTCCTGAGCTAACCAAAACTCCTTTAGTGAACGGGTGGGCGGGATGCGTCGAGTGTAATATGTATTTAAATGTATTTATCTACCTATGTGATCCTCCTGAGCTAACCAAAACTCCTTTAGTGAGTTTTTTCGTTGGGCGCCAAATGTAATGGTTGTCGCTGAGAGCGAACCACACATATCCTTCAGCCTGAGAGGCTTTGCAAAGGTTTCCAGGCTAACTCAGGGTATGGAGGATCAGGTGATTAAAAACACACGATTATCTTAACAAATCTGGGTCTTTTACGCCCTTTATTATCGATAAAGCAACCTTAACATAACTAACATTAATCTGCCCCTAAAGGGAGCAGGCTACAAAGACACGGTAGTCTTAATTACAAACAAACCCGGTATCACGCGATAGTTTGGCATCGAGAGCCCTGGATACGGTAGCATAGCGGAGCGTTCCCCGGGGAACAGGGATCAGGAATAAACCTCCGGCGTGTCGACGCGAGTACACGCGCGGCCTATACAGGCTTAACGGGTCAGGGTACTGGGGATAACCTTCCGACTTGTCGACGCGAGTATACGCGCGGCCAGGATAGGCTATATAGGTACTACGGGGGAAAGGAAGGGTCCTCCGGATTGTCGACGCGAGTACACGCGCGGCCTATACAGGACTCGGCCCTAGGGAAGCCCGGGACGACGCGAGAACGCGCGCCGCAACGCGGGACTGTGCAGCCGTTGTTTCTAGCGCGAGCTCGAAACATCGACTGCCCGGAGGCTCGGTGCACGCCGGGTTACATAGGTGCGCGGTGGCGGTGGGCGCGCGGAGGGGAAGCGGCTGATGCACTCTGCCCGCCGCGCGTCGCACCCCGCTGCTCCGGTCGCTGTTGCGTTGTGACGTGGCCGTGACGTCACAACGTAATACATGCATGCGCACGCAATTTATCAACAAATTAAATATAAACAAACTTGTAGATGATTTATGCAATATTGACTTCGGCCCCATTTATAATTATGCTGACGCAGAAAATAGTATTGATGTACTGGATTAAAAAATGTCCAACAGGCAATATTATCTAACACAAATAAGACACGTCTAAATAGCAAGAATTTTAATAAAAAACCATGGATTACCCCAGGACTTCTTCGATCTATGAGACATAGGGATAAATTACACTTGAAAGCTAAAGCAAATCCAGACAATAATACTCGTATATTGCAATTGTAATATAAAATATATCACGTATTTTTATCTAGATTCTTTGTCTTTTCGGGCCCATTTTTATGCAACAGGTTAAATGCAAATCTAGACATACCCACTTAGCTAAGCCTGTTGTAAGAATATTAGGTACCTACTCTACGACGCGCCCTTCAAAAAATGACGTACGATGATACAGAGAAATTACTATTAGTCGTAAAATTACTACCTACTGTCCTTTGTTATTTATTACTTAAGAACCTACTTATTTTGTTAAGGTGATAAGACTTTTATTGTGTAATACTTATAGTTTATAATTAAGTGAATAATTAAAAATAACTAATATTGTCCTTCGCTGCCTGAAACACAGGGAATCCTAGTTCAGGCATTTGTTAACCACGTGTCGTTAAAAAATCTTAGTCCGTAAGAGCAAACACTGTACTATACTTATCTCAATAAATTATTTTGTATTTGTATAGTCTATGGTTGCCTAAAACTCCAGAGGTGTCACATCCAATCTGTCGTGTACCCTGCCTCTTCCTACCCCTCTCTCGGCTCCCTAAGTTAACGGCCTCCTAGCCTTGTCGGTAGTGACCCTGCCTATGAAGCAGGAGGTCCTGGGTTCGAATCCTGGTCAGGGCATTTGTTAGGGGCAGGACATTTGTTCCTGAGTTATGAATGTTTTCTATGTATTTATCTATATATATCGTCGCCTAGTACCCACAACACAACACAAGCCGTATTGAGCTTACTGTGGAACTAGGTTGATTTGTGTAAGATTGTCCCATAATATTTATTTATTTATTTGTCGGAGCGAGACGACAACAGCTTGTCGCAGAGCTACGCTATGAGCATCACAACTGATAGAATTATGATATTTTGTTGTAATAAGTTGCCTTTGTTGAATTAGTAGCAAGTTTGGAAAACGACAAGTATTGTTTTGCTTGGGAGTGGTCTTAGTTTGGTCCGTGTAGGTAGTCAATAAAATTGACGTTTCGATTTACCCTATTTTAAAGTAAGAAATGCGCCGGTAGTTATTATAACTCACGTTTAGAATTACCCACCTGGTAACAGTGACAGTATAAAACCAGGAGCACAGTACCTGTGCATTCATTCTTAGTTCAGACTTCGGTCAGTCTTGATTCAGTACTCTCGGTGTGGCTTTGGCAGCCGAGCAGTCACTATCGTGATCGTTCTCATGTAGACGGGTCGGGTCGGTTTGGTAGTTTAGATTAATGGGTTGTATTTTGAGTAGCACACGGACGCAAGCTGGGAACTGTCTTCGTTTTCCTGATGCCTTATAAAATCAGTCAATGCTTTTTGTAGTTAAAGTGTTTAAGATCATTTTGCGATTAGAAAGTATTTTTGTACCTGTGTGATCTGTATCATAGTGTAACCTACGCAATTTAGTTCTAATAGTGTTTCAGATAACAAAAGATAAGTCCTGCTGTTTCTTACGCCGGTTCTTCTCAGTTGAGGCTCTTTTACGAACCGGTGGTAATTTATTGCCCTCCCTTAATCTGGTTTTTAAAATGATTTGAATTCAATACAGTTATTAAACCAGTGTTTATGTTTTATTTCATTACCGTGCGTCCGTGTATATCGTGTGCAATGGTTTAGTGTTAGGCTATCCTGATTCCTGATGGTGTCAGTATTTGAGTTTTCCGAAACAACCCGCACTACCGCTGCCATGCCACCTACTCTCGGCCTGCCGGCCGCCCGGTCCCGTCTCCGTTATAAGTGCCCTAACTTTTATTACACCTCCCAAACTGACAGATTGGGCCCTACAAACTGCAATGTCTAATACCGGTTTATGGTGTAAAAGGATTAAGCTTTTTTTTTTCTGAAACATCAAATAAACAATTTCTATTCTACAATTACTGTGGTAATCATTGAAGACACCGTTTAGACTTCTCGTCCATGGTATTGTTAGCCCTATAGACCATCAAATCCATGTCATTTTGGCTCATTATTATTAGGCGATTATTACACTGGCGCCGCAACCGGACGCGGCGACGGTGTGCAAGCGTGACAGCGCTATACACATGCAGTGGCGCTACCTCGCTCGCGCACCGGCTCCGCATGCCGAAACTGCAGCAGTGTGAAAACCGGCTTATTCCTAAAATATCATATCAATCAACTAATAAATCAGGCTAAAATAACTCCGATTACAATAGTAGTTTATGTAACTGTTACGTTTTAAGGCCTAATTACGTACAGTTGCATACACTGCTTTATCTACACTCATATTATTTATCCAAAATGCCGTATTCGGAAACCATAGAATGGCCGCCATTGCACTGCCATGGCCAGCTCGATTGTGCCGGCGGTCGGGGAGGCGCGGGAGGGTGCAGGTGTACATTATGTTATCAAAACTCATAGCACATCAATAGTTGAGCATGTAATGTTAAAATTACGTTACTGCCACAGATAAAAAGCTTATCATAGTAAAATCGGTCGTGGTAATTAAAAAAAAAAAAAATTTGTTTATTTCAGACATACGTCCATAAAAGTGTTAGTTGTACAACCTTAAGAGACTATGTTAGTGTTACATAAACACTAATGCTAATGCACTAGTGGTAATGCTAGCCATTGCCTACCGTTTTCGAACTCGTTTTATAGTATGGGTCTTAAGTGCACAACCTCAAATTTTGATGCACAAGTATTAAATTTGGCACAGTTATTTCTTGTCCCCAGACAAGCTGATTAAGATCGGTACCCCAAGGTACCCCCCTTTCTGGCGCCGGGGAAGGGGGGTTAAAATACCACTCCACTCGGCTTCATTCAAAAAATTCTAACTGTTCACGTTTAGCTAATAGGTCAAGTTTGGTATCAATTTCGGATAAAACGACCACGTAGAATTCGTGTCTGGTATTAAAAAATGCAATTTACTGAGTAATATTTAAAAAAACATACGAAAATCGAAAATTTCAACTAAATTTTTCATATTCCAGTCATCATATATATTACTTTGCTAGTTATGTTCTTACACAAAAATACAATATTAAAGCATATTTTATGTAGATTCAAAAAAATATAACATTTGAGAACCTTTACTAACAGTAAATGGCATTAAAAATTATTTTTACCGCCGTCGGCATCTGCGGTCAAAATATCCAAAAGTAAATAGTCAAAAAACTGTAGATAGGTAGCATGCAAACTTGTTATTTATTGAAATCGATTATTTATATAACAAAGATAAAAACCGTACCTGAAGGAATGTGGCATTCCGTTAGAAAAGGGACTTTTAGTATAGGATTTGAGTGCGCAACCTTTTTTCCTTGTGCTAAAATAAGACAATTTATAATAAGAATAAAAAACCGTTACTTATTTAAGTTTAAGAAATGTGGACTTCCGTTAAAAAGGTAACGTAGAAAGATTGGTGCTTATATTTGTATAATAGTATTGCTTAGCGTCAGTCATTATATATTTTCCGCGTATTCTCAAGAAACGCATTCTTCTTCTTGGTCGCATCCATCATGACAAATGATCGTGTTTGGTGGGTTTTGTTCGGGCACGATTGGCACGAACACACTCTCGTCATCGATTTCGGTCCATCGCTTTCCTTACCACATCGTAGAACTTCTGAGAGGGTTCCTCACCTTTGAGTTGGTCAGTCCATCGTGCTGGTGAACGGCCCCGTGACCTTTTGCCTTCAGTATTGCCAACAACGATTAATCTTTCCAAACTTTCGTCCTCGCTTCTCATTATATGGCCAAAGTAACTTCGGAAGCGTCGGTCACAGATTATGGACAGTCACACTTTAACAAAAAACGCAAAATAAAGCATAAAAATAATGAGAGAGTTAACTACAATTTAATTATTTAATTCTACATTTTTTGTTTCATCAATTTCATCATAGTGCCCTCCACAAAGATATACGAGTAGCTGGGTACATTTATTTAAATGTACACTACGCGTAGTAAATGCTAATGATATAGGGCTGTTTCTATTAGTGGTATATTCTCCAGCTGACGATCTTTTTTCGTATAAAAGTATTTCCGGCATTAGGCCACTTTACATGGAATTTCTTGACCTGCAAAATGCTTTCGATTGCATCCCTCGTCAGATGATCTGGTGGGCACTAAAGGTGAAGAACGTGCCACAAGTCTATATTGACATTATCTGGGATATGTACCGTAACTCGGTTTTTCTAGTGAGGACCGCTGTTGGCGACACTAAACCCTTCTCGATCACAGTTGGCGTGCACCAAGGTTCGGCCCTTAGTCCTTTTCTGTTTAGTGTTGTGCTTGATGCTGTTACGGCGGAAATCCAGGACCCGCCGCCGTGGCTGCTCATGTATGCAGATGACATTGCACTGACGGACGAGGACAAACAGGAACTAGAGCGAAAGGTGAACCTATGGAAGGGATCGCTAGAGAACGGTGGTCTAAAGCTAAATGTCTCGAAGACCGAATACACGGCCTGCGGAAGTACTGATCCCGTTCCTATCAAAATAGGGAACGAACTTGCCGTGAAAACGGACAAGTTTATGTACCTGGGATCCGTACTGCATGAGTCCGGGTCCATTGACCACGACATTCGAGCCCGAATCAGCGCAGCTTGGTCTAAATAGCGAGAGGTCACAGGAGTCATCTGCAATCGCAGAATTCCGCTAAGACTGAAGGGGCTAGTGTAAACAGTGGCGACCGGTCTTAATATACGGAAGCAAGACGTAACCGGTTCGTGGAAGGCATATTCAGGAGCTTTGCGTTATAGAAATGAAGATGCTGCGGTGGATGTGCGACGTTACACGTGCTGATCGCATTCGTAATGAGTACATACGCGGCAGCCTCGCAGTTCGTGACGGTCACATCTCTCGCAGGCCACCAGACTACATAGGGATCATATGCCTTGATCTAGCCCTGGACAGCCCAAAAAGGAAGACCAAAGAAGCGCTGGCTGAATGTCGTGGAGGCCGACATGAGTGAAAACGGGCTCGTAAAAGAAGATGCCCAGGACCGTGCAAAGTGGAGGAAAGCGAGCAAGAAAGTGGACCCTGGCAATAGCCGGGATAACGCTAGGTAGAAGAAGAAGAAGAAGTACTTCCGGCATTCATTTAGTGTTGAACAGAGACTCGGCCTGCAATAATATGAGGAAAATTAAAAACGTTTAAATTTCAACTACATGTTGAAATCTGAACTCTTCAATATGTCGCTTACTTTAACTATAGGAATTGTAGGTTCATATTGCCACAGGGAAAAACTAAATTTTATCGCATGCCACTCTATTAGGTAAGAGTAATAATAATAATAATAATAATAATAATAAATACTCTTTATTGCACACCTCATACAGTTACAAGCACAAATTTTACAATTAGATAAATTTAGGTAGAGGTAACAACAGGCGGTCTTATCGCTAATGAGCGATTTCTTCCAGACAACCTTTGGGTAGTGGAGACTAGAGAAAAACAATAAGCAGTAGGTGGTGCATAGAAACAAAAGAGACGAAATAGATAACACAGCACATTCATATGAATATACATACTTAAATAAATACAAAATAAACATACATATACGTACATATATACATATATAATACACAGAGTAAGAAACAACAGTGTCAACTTAAAAACCTAAGGAAGAGATAAATAGTATTCCTTAAGTTGCGATTTAAAGCTACCAATAGATTGCGCGCGTTTTATGTTGAGAGGGAGAGAATTCTACAAACGAACGGCCTGGAACGTAAATGAGCAATTATAAAATTTGGAAGATGAAGATGGCACTTTTAGGAGCAATTTTTGAGAGGATCCAATAGAATTAAGATAAGAGAAACGCTCTTTGAGGTAGCGGGGAGTTGCGGGGTTAAAAAGTATAGAAAAGAGTAAAGAAAGTATGTGAGAGTTACGGCGGTGACGGATAGGGAGCCATTTGAGTTGAGAACGAAAACTAGAAACATGGTCGAATTTGCGTAATCCGAAAATGAACCGAATGCAGGCATTTTGAATACGCTCAAGCTTATTAAGTTGCTCCTCGGTTAGGTCTAAATAGGAGATATCTGCATAATCAAGAATGGGGAGAAGTAACGACTGAGCAAGCGCAATTTTAGTAGCAATTGGCAGGAAATTCCGGAGCCGTCTGAGAGACCCTATGGCAGCAAACATCTTCCTGCTCACTTCACTCACCTGAGGCACCCATGATAGACAACGATCCATGATTACGCCAAGATTTTTCACTTGGTTGGAAAAAGTAATTTGGATACCATCGAAGACTATCGGAGGGAGCCTGAGAAAGTCAATTTTGGAGATTTGTTTAGCGCTACCCATCACAATTACCTGTGACTTTAGGGGGTTTACTTTTAAGCCGTAATTTTGACTCCAATTTGATATGCGGAGCAGATCAAGATTCGTGGCTTCTATAACTGAATTGAGATCGCTATGCATACCCCGCGAATATATTTGAAGGTCGTCGGCATAGAGGTGATACGAAGAGGAGAGATCAAGAGTTATGGAATTAATGAAGATAGAAAATAAAAGAGGAGACAGCACACCACCCTGTGGAACACCAGCTGATGTGCTGCACCAGGAAGAACACGAAGAATCTAGTTTTATTCTTTGCCGACGACCAACCAAATAGCTGCGGAACCAGTCAATCGCTGCAGCCGATATGTTATGAGACTGTAAGAACGCGAGCAAAATGTCAAAATCGACCGTGTTAAAGGCATTACTGAAATCTAGAAGTGCAAGAACTGTAAGCTTCTGGTCATTCATACCCAAACGGATGTCATCGGTAACCTTGACAAGAGCCGAGGTAGTACTGTGGCCCGGACGAAAACCAGATTGAAATGGGTTTAGGAGGTCATTTCTATTCAGGAAGGAAGTTAGCTGCTGATGCACTAGCCGTTCGAGGACTTTGGATAGGAAAGGAAGAATGGAGATGGGGCGATAGTCAGAGAAGGAACTGGGGTTGGATTTTTTGGGTAAAGGAATAATATTGGCATCCTTCCACAGACTGGGAAAAGTACTTGATGAAATGGAAAAATTCAGAATACCGGTGATAATAGGAACAAACAAATCAAGGAGAGGGAGTATCATATTTCGGCTAACACAGTCAACACCAACGGCGTTAGAAGTGATATTCAATATACCCTTCCTAACATCACTCTCACAGAAAGGGCTAAAATAGAAAGAAGAGAAATCTAAGGCAGGAAGTGATGAAAGATGATGAAGTGAGTTAGATTTCTTAGGACCACTGAAACAGGTGGACGATGAAAAATGCTGGTTAAGCTGGTCAACGCTAATATTGTTTAAATTGGTTGCCTGTTGAGATTTGCCAACTCCGAGACCTTTCAAAAATTTCCACACTTTGGCTGGATTTCCATCTTCAACAGAACTGTGAATATGACGCCTCTGAGCATCTCGACATATAGTGCTACAGCGATTGCGCAGGATATGATATTTAAGTTTATTTTTCTCAGAGTTGTTAGCCTTATACTTAGATTTAGATTGATTATTCCTCTCTATAAGGGCTTTAATATCCTCAGTGAGCCAAGGAGCAGGGAGATGCTTGACTTTTATTGCACGAACAGGAGCATGAGCGTCATAAAGTTGTATGAGGAGCGAATTAAAGAGAGAAACTTGATCGTAGACGATCAAGTTTCTCTCTTTAATTCGCTCCTCATCCGAACCCGCTCGAGCGATACTGCTCCAATCGATTGTTAAAGCGTCGTCTCGAAGCTTTTCCACATTTAATCCACTAAAATTGCGCTGCAAAAGAATTTTTGATTTAGATTTGAGGGGACGAATTTTGTAAGAGAGATAGAGCAGATCATGATATGAGAAGGCATCCGCGGAGTATTGTCCGAGAAGTCGAAGAAACTAAAGTTAAATCAAGAAGAGAAGGCGAGCAATTTGGAAAATAGTGTGTGGCGTCTGAAGGGAGAATAGTTAGATTGCATGCATTTACCACGGATTTAAGGCGCCGGGATCGACTGTCATCCTTCAGAAGACACGTATTTAGATCTCCCATAAGAATGTGATGATTATAAGAAGGCATAAGGTCTTCGAGAATTTTCTCAAGAGAATCAAAGTAATTAACGTGAAGGGAGGGGGAATAAAAAACGCCAAGTAAAAGTTTGGAATGAGAGAGGGAAACGTCGAGAAACATATACTCTGCGGCATCAGAAGTAGAAGAACTGGCAGATACATTAACAATTGAATAGGGGATGTAAGAACGAAGGTAAATCGCAACTCCACCGCCACCTCTTCCAAGGCGGTCGTGCCGAATTAAATTGAAACCAGGTAAAGAGTAAGACGTTGAAGGCAAAGCTGGTCTGAGCCACGATTCGGAAATTAAAATAGCATGAATGTTCTTAATGTCAAAAGAGAGTAACATATCGCTGTAATGTGCAGGAATACTTTGCGCATTTAAATGCACAACGTTAAAATTTTTAGGTACATCATTAAACTGAGATTCCAGAAAGTCGTGAAGCGAAGGAGGCAAACTATGGAAACTGTCTTCACTTATACTATCTAAGGAGGAAAAAGATAAATACTGGTCACTGTTATCACTGAAAGGCATCTGAAAAATATATATAAAGTTAAAAATAAAATAAGTATATAATAAGTGTATACTAATATTCAATAAATATAAAAATATATACAGTAAAAACTAAACAAAAACTCCACAATCTACCCGCCAGCAGCAAATAAAGAAAGAAATACACTTATAAAGAAACGGAAGTTCAATTCAAAAATACATGTTGGCTTCAGATTCGACAGGCATTAAGTTAAATCACAAAACTAAGGAAATAATTAACTAAGAAAAACGGAACGTAATTTAATAAGGAAATATTTAACTTGGTAAAGCGGACCGCAATATAACAGTTGGCAACACTATACCTGCCATCCGTCAGCACACATGTCAAACTGTCAATGTCAGTTGGAACTTGGCAAAGTGACATTTAAAGTTAGCAATGAAGTTATTGGAATTAATTTATAATATTTACGGGAGACTATTAAAGAGGGTATACAACAAATAACAGTGATTACACGTCGAAATAGAAAAGCGTCAAGCAGTATAACCCGAACAAATACAGAAGAAAGCTACACTATGTACATACTAAGGCTTCAATTTGGCAGCCGCACGTCTGGGCTTTATCTGTTTCTCCGGTTTCTCGGCTTTGCTGCAATTATCTGCCTTGGGAGGAGCATCTACGCTTGGGGTCGGAGTCACAGGCTGCTCTGGCGCATCCGAAATCGCCTTAAGCTCTGCAAGGCTCACCACACGCCTGCGCACGTCGCTCGCATCCAAGACATGAACAACGCCGTCCCAGGTCCAACATCTTCTGACGCCAAACCGCTCCCGAGCTGCCATGAAGGTCTGCTGACGTGATTTGGTCAAGAACTCGGCTATCGTCACGCCGGAGCCTTTCAATGCCACCTTACCAAACCACACTTTATCACGGACGGCAGTCTCACAGAACTTCACCACAATAGCCCTGGGTTTGCTGCCTCTGCGACGGCCAAGTCGGTGGCTGCGCCTTATGTCATTTGCAGCCACGTCAGCCTTAACAGCTTTGAGCTGTTCAACTACAAGGGCCGTTGTGTCCTCTTTGTCAGCCTCCGGAACACCATGGATGACCAGCATCTTGCGTCGAGATCGCATTTCTATTTGATCGACCTGTTGAGCGATGAGCTCCACCTGCTTCTGGAGTATATTGAGAGAGTTCAAAACAAATGCTTTGAAGCTAGTGAAGTCCGCCGCTACTGCCTCAATACCGCTCCCAGGGTTGCTTGAGCCCGCTTTGTCCAAATTACTCTGCATCTCAGCCATCCTTGCATTGAAGGTTTCAGTGAACTCCGTAATTGATGCTTGAATTGAGTTGATGTCCGACATAGTGTGTTGATGTTGACAGTTGAAGTAGGTGAAAGTGCAAAAATCAATGTAACTTCCTGGAGAAATGCTTGAATACTACTGGTAGGTAAACTATATTATCTAACCATCAATTTTATTGTTTCAAATTATCCAAATTACTTTTAATTCTATTTTTCTAATAAAATATGTGAACAGTGATGTGGTTCGTTTTATTCATCTACCCGAAAAGTGAAAAGTCTAGTATTTTGTTATACAGAGAGTATTTTGTTATACATGCGGAATGTATAAACTATAAAATAATGTATGGCTATCCATACATTATTTTATAGTTTATACATTCCGCAAACTAAACTCTATTTTGTTTCTGAGAGGCCCTGAAAAAGCGTCAGTCTTGCCCGTGCTCCATGCCTTCACTGGATGCGACACAGTATCCTTATTTAATGGAAGAGTTAAGAAAAGTGCCTTTGAAGCTCGTAACGCCTTTAACCCGGCCACACAAGTATTTAAACTACTTCAAGATGGAGCAACAGCAGAAGCTAATAGCATTCTCCAAAAATATGTGATGATTTTGTATGACAGGTAAGCGACTTATTGAAGATATATAATGACTGACGCTAAGCAATACTATTATAAAAATATAAGCATCAATCAATACGTTACCTTTTTAAGTCCACATTTCTTAAATTTAAATAAGGAACGGTTTTTTATTCTTATTACAAATTGGCTTATTTTAGCACAAGGAAAAGAGGTCGCGCACTCAAATCCTATACTAAAAGTCCTTTTTCTGACGGAATGCTACATTCCTTCAGGTACGGTTTTTATCTTCGGTATATATATAATCGATTTCAATAAATAACAAGTTTACATGGTACATATCTACAGTGCGTTATTTGGATATTTTGACTGCGGATGCCGACGGCGGTATAAATAATTTCACGACGTACGACGCAATTTTTTTTAATGCCATTTGCTGTTAGTAATGGTTATTAAATATTATATTTTCTTTAATCTACATGAAATATGCTTTAATATTGTATTTTTAGTGTATGAAAAAAACTAGCAAATTAATATTTATGATGACTGGAATATAAAAATTTTAGTTAAGATTTTCGATTTTCATATATTTTCTTAAATATTACTGAGTAACTTGAATTTTCTAATACCAGAAACGAATTCTACATGGTCGTTTTATCCGAAATTGATACCAAACTTGACCTATTAGCTAAAAGTAAACAGTTAGAATTTTTTGAATGAAGCCGGGTGGAGTGGTATTTTAACCCCCCCACCCCGGCTTCAGAAGGGGGGGTACCTTGGGGTACCGATCTGAATCAGCTTGTCTAGGGACAAGAAACAACTGTGCCAAATTTTATACTTGTGCATCAAAATTTGAGGTTCGACGTTTTTATGTCGCTAAAATCCCCCACTATTAGAGAACTTACAATATGAGTGTAGATAATAGTGTGGGAAATCTACCGGGTCGTTGTATGGAGACCTTGCATTAATTCCTCAGTCGATAATTCTTTTGCTGGGATGTAGTATAGGTCATAACAAACACAAAAAACTATTTTTCCAAAAAATAACTTATAGAATTTTCTATTTTGATATTTGTATTTAACTCGTATCATTATAATTTTAATAAATATTGTGATGGCGTATTATTAAGTAACCATTTTAGTATTTAATTGAAGCACCAGAGTATCATTACCTTACTAAATAGAACACCATTACCACTGCTCGCCGACAGATCACGCTTGTCATAATTATAATGCACACAATCCGCATCACCGCGCAGCCGCACGCACCGATACAACTACGCTTCGACACTAGTCAAGCCGCCTACCAACAGATGGCGCAGTGATTAAGTTGGATGCCACTAACGTTTGTTCAACGCAGAAACATGTCCCTCGGCGCCTTGCTGAGGAATATTTGAGAATCGCGATAGGGTCTAAAGGCACGCATGCTATATGCCTCAACCAAGTTTCAGCATTTTAGTGTTGTAACACTAACCCACTAGGCCAGTAATATATCCTTACGACAAATTACTGGCCTAGTACTCATCTACCTAGCTGGGTAATACTCGACAAGTAAGCACTAGAGAGACGACAGAGTACGAGTACACGCGACTCTTTGTCTTCGCCCCCCACCACCCCGCTCTACAACTATAGATTTCTTCATAATGGATATATCAAGGTATATGCAAAATAGCGCATTTGCCAGATGACTTATGTAGACTCTTGATTTCCCCGAATTTAAACATATTTATTAAACATAAGTTGTATTTATAAATGACTCTTAAATAAGATGTACTTTAATGTCATGAACATTTAGTACATGTAATTATATAATATTAAGGTATTGTCTGTTCTATTGTCTATTTCACATGTGACAACTGTATGTTTTTCTCTCTGTGTAATATTAAATTGTTTTTTTTTGTTATAAGTAAACTGAAATAGATGTCATATGCTTCAGAAAAAATGACCAACTCCTCCGGTGTCCGAGGCCAACAGGCAGCACTATCTCTCTTGTTTCTTTTGTTGTTTTAAATGATTTCTATCATATGACATATATTTCAGTTTACTTATAACAAAGAAACAATTGAATATTACACACAGAAAAAAAAATACAGTTATCACAGATGAAATAGACAATAGACATACATTAATATTGTATAATCCACCACCATTTTTTTTCCCGTGGAAAAAAATAAATATTTCCTTAGTTTTTCTTAAATATGAAAAACTGGAAAAAATGGTTTTGTATAGAGGGTTGGCCGGTCGAAACAACATGCCCCATCAAAAAAAAAATATTTTCGCTCTAAAAAAAATTTTCTCCTACTTTTTCTTAGGCGCAATACGATATCAATAGTGCCCTTAAACGGACCACCAGTATTTTTATTACAACCTGTATAATTTTCTAAATTCATTTTCTTTGCATCCACCTATGTTGATATAACTTAAACATTATTAGACATTAATAGTAGTTTATGTGACTGTTTCATAAAAAGATCACACGAGTGTTTTAGGCCTAATTACATACGGTTGCATACACTGCTTTATCTACACACATATTATAAATCCTAAATGATGTGTTCGGAAACCAGTAGAATGACCGCCATTGCACCGCCATGACCAACTCTATTGTATCGGCGGTCGCGCGAGCGCGTGCCGGCGCTCGCGGAGAGGGCGGATCTTGGTAACGTTACCGTGGGTAATGAATTTTCATACGTTTTTACCACACTGTCAGAGATGTTACGTTACTGGTTGAAATAATGATGGTATGGTTTCCGAACGCGGAATAGAGAATTTATGATATTGGTGTAGATAAATGATATTACATGCAATAGAATCAACATTATTATATATACGCCAAACACTGGCTATTGTCATGTACTTTGTGTAAGATGTCACATCATTGATAATACTCACTTTCGTAGGTACAGCCACCGGCAATAGTATCTTCCTACACGAAGGCCGCAAAAATATGTGACACGCTCTTATTTGTAGGGCCATAAGAGCGTCTCACATATTTTTGCGGCCTTTGTGTAGGAAGATACTATTGCCGGTGACTGTACAATAAATTATTTGTATTCGTATGGATTTAATCGAAAACTTACTCCAAAGACAGGATTACCACTTATTTAAGTAGTCCCCACTGGCAATCTACTGGCAGTAGGATGTCAGAACGTCCCCCTCCCCCAACCCGCAATACAAAGAGGCGACAAGTTGAGACAGATGTAGGCTAAGCCGGTCTCGGCTGGAAAGACCTAGAAGTTTCCATTTAAGATCGTTGACAAGTGAAAAACTTTTATGCGAGATCATTTTATGGAACAATAGGAACAAAGTTTCGTCACGACTGTTACATTAGTGACCGATTTAACATCTTTGTTTGTTAAAAAAAAACGTTTTTTTTTTTAAATTTACTTTGCTAGTTCGTTTCCTTAATCGTACCATATGATAAAATTAACGTAAATAAAAAAAACTGGCCAAATGCGAGTCGGACTCGCACACGAATGGTTGCGTACCATTATCTATAAAAACGGCAAAAAAAGCATGTTGTATGGGAGCCCCTTAAATATTTATTTTATTCTGTTTTTTTAGTATTTGTTGTTATAGCGGCAACAGAAATACATCATCTGTGAAAATTTCAACTGTTTCACTATCACGGTTCATGTGATACAGCCTGGTGACAGGCGGACAGATGGACAGCGGAGTCTTAGTAATAGGAAAAAAATAGCTTTTACCCTTTGGGTACGGAACCCTAAAAAAATACGGTGTATAATATTTCTGCAAATATTTAAGAAAAAAATGTTTAGTAACTCGTTTCCTTTGATAAAAACATCAATGCAGCTCAATAAAAATAGGATACCAGCGTGACACTAAGAAAAAGTCACCAAGATCTCTAGTGATTAGGACTACTACAACTATGGTCTACAAGTTCATTGCGTATTTCAGTTTAATTTGAGTTATTTCTACCATTTATAAAAAAATTGTATGCCTTATTGTTATGTAATTAAACTAATAATGTAGTTAGGCTGGATTCACACTGATAAGTGTAGCGTATATAAGAAGGGACGAAACTATTGGCTATAATGAAATAGTGATATTCGTCTCTCATTCTGATCTATAGTAGCATTCCTACTTACGTAAGCAAAACTTACAAAATATAAATCTGACCTTACACTAGTTTTGGACCATAGTTAGGAGCTTATACGGTACCTATTAAATTAGTTTTTTTTTAACTTAAAGGAAAACACAATTAAAAAAATTACAAGACAATTTTATTTGTTCCATATGACACATCTACACAACACGCATGCATGTTAAAAAAAATTATCTGGAAGCATAGCTCACAAAGCTAGACTATTGATATTTAATTCACTACCATTAGTGAAATCCCGTTGGACCTATTTGATTGAGGTGTGGTGTTTCGCAGCAAAACAATTCTTTAAAAAAATGTAGTCGTCGCAAACTAAATAAAAGTACAACCCTATACGCAGTTGGTAAACTAATCGCGATTTATGTCTGTTTGGAGGCAACAGATTTCAAGGGAAAGTCAAAGTTTGTCCTTAATCCAATTTTTCTAATCGTTACAGCAATGTTTCAGGGATTGTTAAAATTGTGTGATGTACGGAACTATCAGGGTGCGAGTCCGACTCGCACTTGGCCGTTTTTTTTTATAATTACAACATTTCATCATCAATTCGCCTAGCGTTTGTCTCGGCTTTTACCACGGCTCAATTGAGCATAGACTGCTAAAATCATAACCCTTCCTTTTATCTTCGCCGAAGTGAAATGTATTACAACTGGCGTACTTTTTTATTTACTCTGTGACAAGGCGTTGCTAACAGTAAGGGTGTATTCATGTAGTGTTAATATATATTTTAGTAACGTGCAAAACCATAAATGTAAACTGTTTGTTTGAGTTTATTAAAGAAGATCATTAAAAAAGTGTATAGGAAGTCACACACTTTGAGCGAAAGTATATAGAGCAACATTGTTTAGTCAAAGTGCCTACACACGCTGCGCATGGCCCCTAGCGAGGCATCCCCGCTCCCGCGTCCCGCGTCCCGCACGTGCGCATTCCACTAACGAGTGAAATAATAGAAATCTTTATTTGTCACATGATTTAACTTTTTAATACGCAGGATATTTTTTTGATTTTTTTACAGTCGAAAGAAAAGTCTTATAGGAAATATAATTTAAAAAAAATATTGACGGAGCAATATTCTACTGCGAGTAATAAGCTAATTTTTATACTGAAAAAGTTTGATAATGAAATTTTTGGAAATTGTTTGTCTTAAGTAGAAAACGTACAATATAAGAGTTTAGGTAAAAAAACCCAACTAGGACAATTGTTTTTTTTTGGAAAAATAATTATATACCATCTACTCCTGACACTTTATCATGCTGTAAAGTTTTTTTGGACTGAGGAGTTAATGCGAGGTCAAACCCTCTATTGCCTGGCCTATAAAGCCTATTAGTAGTTAAAGATGTCTCGTACTTACAAAATAAGTGTTCGTAAAATGCGCTGTGATTATACGTGGTTGTTTTGCGTAATGGGGGTCGGCGGGGCGAGGCGGGCTTACCGTAACCCGCTTACTGCTTCTCTGCTAGTGATGGGAGAGACTCGACAAACGAACAATAAAAGCTAGGTTTTAAGGTTGACAATACTATAGCAACATAATATGACCTAAAGCTTTGTTACATTTGGCCTAGTTAGCTTCCCAAATGCATTAGTCACTAAAAGTCCGTAATTTAAACCGCATTTAGCAAGTAAATTTACTATGAAAACAAGTTAGGATCCTAATTAGGATGCTAGTTAGGACACTAAAAAAAGTAAAGCGTAAACTTTAAAAAGGGTCATGTGTGCCATATATTACGTCACGAATAAACGTTATTTCTTTCTTTCTAAAATGTAACAGGGCTTTTAGGGCCGGTTTGCACCAAACCGTCTGCTAACGTTATCGTCATCGTTAAAACTTGCTTGTATAAAAAGTTTGACAGTTTTCTACGGAATGACAGCAGCGCCGCCATATTTAACGTTGATTCGTTAAGCGGTCTACACTCGGCACGATATGGCGTGGTCACAGTTAACATCCCCCACTCTCAACTTGACGTTTAATTTCACGAACGACTCGGAATTAGGTTAATTTGACATGTGTTTAATTAATTGGAATTACGAGGCTGCTATTTATATATCCGGAAACCGGGATTACAATCTTCTTAAATAGCATATTTGACCTCCATGGTAAAATTTGAACTTTTTTAAGTACTGGCCGGTATATCTTTTCTTTCTTATTAACGCTCGTGTTTTGTTTTTGACGGGTTTTAAATGTCATCTCGCAGCAAGAATGGAACTCACTCGTGAAAATATTCGTGCTATGATTTATTATGATTTTCGGCGTGGTTTAACGCAACAACAGTGCATAGATCAATTAACTTCAACTTTTGGTGATGAAGCCCCATCTAAAACTACTGTGTATCACTGGTTTAGTGAGTTCAATCGTGGACGTAGTATGCTTACGGACGAAGTTAAGGCAGGTCGCCCGAAATCGGTCGTTGTACAACAAAATATCGAGGCTGTGCGAAAACTTATAATGGACGACCGACATGTTACGTACCGCGAGATAGAGGCGACTGGGTATTTCTATGACCAGCATTAATAGCATATTACATAATTATTTGGCTGTAAAAAAAATTTGTTCGCGTTGGATACCCCACAACTTAACAAAAGAGCAAAAAGATGCTCGCGTCGAATGGTGCAATAAAATGTTAAAAAAATATAACCGTGGTGACTCAAAAGCCGTTTATAACATCTATACAGGTGACGAATCCTGGATCTATGCATACGATCCCGAAACGAAGCAACAATCAACGGTATGGGTGTTTCAAAATGAGCCGAACCCTACGAAAGTTACTCGTGCAAAAAGTACATTGAAACAAATGGTGGCCTGCTTCTTCGGTATTAATGGCCATGTAGCTACAGTGCCACTAGAAAACCGTAGAACGGTTAATTCAGAGTGGTACACGACCATTTGCTTACCGGAAGTATTTGAACAAATTCGTAAAACTAACCAGCGACGAAGAATCATTCTTCATCATGACAATGCCAGTTGTCATACGTCACGCGAAACAACTCTATTTTTGGAGGGTCAAAATGTGGAATTAACGGGTCATCCGCCGTACAGCCCTGACTTGGCACCCAACGATTTTTATTTATTTCCAAATATAAAGAATAAATTACGCGGTCAACGATTTTCGACCGCTGAAGATGCTGTCGACGCATTCAAACAACACGTTATGGAGGTACCTCAGGCGGAGTGGCAGAAGTGCTTTAAAAATTGGTTCACGCGAATGCAAAAGTGCATAGATCATCAAGGGGAATACTTTGAAAAACAATAAAACCATTTTCAGCCGTGTACGTTTGTTTGTTTTTTTGTTTCCGGATATATAAGTAGCAACCTATGTATTATAATTATTGCTAAAATTGTAGCTTCGTCTAATCGTTTGACTAGTTGCTTACGTCTGTAGGCCGCTTTAGATGTGCGTGGTGCAACTTGTCTTTAGGTTATAATCCTCAGTGTGCAGTCAGACAAGGTCACAGTAAACATCAAACAGTCAACTGGCTCACACCTTACCTCCGAGTCCTCCGAGATGTGGTTGCTATACGAAGATGCTAACAAAAGGTTGGTATATCGTGGACTCGGACTGTGTTTGGAACTTACTTATTACTTTAAGACCATAAAAATCTTGTTTTCGAAACAAAGTAACAAGGACGTTTATTTTGCTTCAAGAAGACTGATTATATTTAATGGAAAAAATGCATAATGACACTTGCTTTGGGATATCTATAAGGACCCAAGGAATATGAAATGAGGTAGATAAGTACACTAGGTAAATGCGTTACTCCGACACCTGCTACTTCACGTAGGTACCTAATGCAGTAAAACACTTCTATCATTGCATTAACACGTTTAATTTTGAATAAATTATTTAAAATTAGCAACAATAGTCAGATTATTTAAAATTTAGCATTTCACATAAACATTACAATAACGGTATCTATATAAAGATATTTCACATTCAATAACTTCCTTAGTGGTCAGAATGTAATTAAATTACAATAATAAAAATATTTAAAATTAGCACTTCACTTAAAAATGAAGATAACTGTACCTATATAAGGATATTTCACATTCAATAGTTACCTTAGTGGTTAGAATGTAATTAAATTACAATAATCAGAATATTTAATATTAGCACTTCACTTAAAAATGAAGATAACTGTACCTATATAAGGATATTTCACATTCAATAGTTAGCAAAACTGGTAAGTAAAAATAAAGACTCTGCTGGTAATAATTTGGCTGCAGGAAAATAATGGGTTAATGAGGCGGGTGATATGGATGGTGACAGATGATTCGCTGGCTGAACGTAGCCTAAATTAAAGAGCCAGGTCTTTATACGCCCGTCAAACGAGGCAATTGGAATTTTGGGAAAATTAGCAAAACAACAAAAAAACTATTATGGCACAAAAATACTGGATACAAAGAAAAGGAATGAGATTTATAAAAAAATACGTTTTTAAAAAAATGTAAATAATATGATATTCTCGAAAGACAGGATGGCTAAAGCTGTAGTTTTAAATTGAAAAGAGTTCGTGGGCAAGTTTCCGCTTTGGTTTAGGCGGACCCAATAGCTCGCTGAACTCCTTTTCTCACTTGGAGAGCCCGCTGGATGCGGACTCTAATTCTCCGACGATGGTGAAGAAACCCGCGGGAAACACGGCAGTTGCAGACCGTCTCGCCGGTCCGGCACCCACAAGTGCCTTCCGGAATCCTTCCGGCTCAGGCGGTTCCACTGTATAGCACTTGCTATATAATTTATAGCCTTTTGCCCGGCAACGTATTTGGTTTTGTTTTTGCTCCAATAATGTATTAATAGCACTTGCTATATAATGTTTGAATGCAAAGATCTAGAGAAATAAATCGCACTTCACCACGATGCAACTAAGCAAATTATAGCAAAACCCCCAGACAAAACCAGAATATCTGTTTTTCTTTTTTAAATCTCCCCCGTCGCTCTGACACACTCCATCAAAAATCAACTTTTTTCTTTTTGACAATCTGGAATACCTCAAAAATTCACATTCAAAATTAGCGCGAGTATTATCTCAATTTTATAACTGCCAGTCGTATTACAAAATGCGGACTGATATAAGCGCCATCTACCTGTAATGCCGTGAATCACAATGTACACTTTTTTATATATCAACAGCAACCTAGCCTTAGACCTTCCTTAGACACGGAAGTTGTGAAGAAAGTCGACAGATGTCGTACGGTAAACGTAGCGTCATGCTACAGCATCTCCCTACCAAACAAAGAAACAAACAAACAACAACACAAGAAAACACAAGAAAACTAACCCCAAGCAACAAAAAAAAAAACAACTTAATGCTAAGGCCAAAAAAAGGTACAACAAGAGAACCCTAAACGAATTCCAAAAAAACAAAACCAACCAGTTATTAACATTACCCCTAAAGACTAACCTAATAGATCAACAAGATGACAAAACGCCAACCAACGCGTCACGCGGTCCAAGACGTGACGGCCGGGATAGGACAGAAACTGCACCTGGCCACAGATCTTAATCCATCACATCGAGTCATCAAGTTATACAACCAGGCTATCATAGACCGGGAAAGATAAACGAAGCCTTAAGCACCAACGGTAAAAAAAGTCAAATCTGGAAAAAGGAGCAAGGAAACGCTCAAACGAAAACAAAAAAACGATAAGAAACGAATCAAGCAAGGATTACCGACAAGGGAATGGCGGACTAAAGCGCATTTTAGAATTTTGAGAAAACTGAACGGGCCGAAAGAAGAAACTATTTCAAGATATCTTTAATATGATAGGTACCGACGTGCTCGGAATCGGTATCAGCCAGTACATATACCTGTGGAGACACCCGTCTAACCACACGGCACCGAACGAAACGTGGAGCGAATTTACCGCCTCGAAAAGGATCAGCGGATCCACGCTGGAAATTCCGGCGCCAAACGATTTGGTCACCAACGATTCTTGGCGAAGAACGGTTCGTGTTGAACTTGGCGGCGTTACGATGAAAGGCTAAAGCCATCGAATCAGAAACTTTATCGTACACCTCACGAAGCGTCTGAAGATTCGAAGCGCGTTCCATCCGGCTGAGTCCCACATCTTGGTCCACAACCTGATTCTCAACACGTTCACGAATCATTGACAACTCGCGGCCGTACATCAAAAAATTCGGTGTATAAGCAGTAGCCAAATGTATACAAGAGTTTAAATAAAGAGCGACCCGATGTAAATGACCCGACCAACTGCGTTGGTCATTTTCAAGTAAAATGCTCAAAGTAGTAATCACGACCTGGTTATATCTCTCCACAACATTCGCTTGTGGCGAATAATATGGGGTATAACACGGACCTGGAATATTATAGCTCGCCAGGAAATCCAGAAATTGACGACTATGAAAAACTGTAGCGTTGTCACAGAGAATGTTAGTAGGAACACCGTACCGCAAAATAACCTCCGACTCTAATGCCATCGATATTGACCTCGCATTCACCAACTTCAAAGGGACGAACCGAACAAATTTGGTAAAAACGTCAACCACAGTCAAAATATAACGACAACCATTACGGCTAACCGGTAAAGGACCAATTAAGTCAATGGAAAGAAGATCCATTGGAGCCGCAACACGACGAGGAAATAAGCGAAGTCCACGAGGTTGTGAATTTGCAATTTTATAAGACTTGCAAATCTGACATTCGGAAAGGAACCTTGTAACATCACGGTACATATTCGGCCAATAGTATAAGTCACGAGCTTTTAAATACGTTTTTATAACACCAGGATGAACGTTGGGAAATCCATTATGAATTTCAGCAACCGCCTCTCTAGTCCTTGAAGCAGGAAGAACTATACGCCATGGATTAGGTGCTAAAGGGTTTTCGATAGATACCCTGCGCATTAAGACACCATCGCGAAGAGCAAATACAGTAAACATTTGAGGATTGTCCAAAACTCCCTGGTAAATTCGTTCATACCAAGGATCTCCAGAAGGATCCATGCCACGCGCGAATGAGATAAGCCCAACTTGAGCGCGGGACAAGGCGTCAGGAACAACATTAAGGACACCTTTTTTATGTTCAATCTCAAAGTTATATTGGGAAATCAAAGTTGCCCGACGAGCCAAGCGCCCGGTAGGACTATCAAGGGTGATCAACCATTTAAGAGCAATATGGTCAGTAATGATCTTAAACCTCATTCCATCGAGATACCCGCGGAAATGCTTTATGGAATCAACAACGGCGAGAAGCTCATGTTCGGTTGTCCCGTATCCACGTTCAGCTTTAGTGAATAAACGAGAATAATAAGCAATTGGATGTTCAACGCCGTCAAACTCTTGAGCCAGGACCGAGCCTAAGCCAACCTGGCTAGCGTCACATTGAAGGATAAAAGGTTTCGAGAAATCCGGGCAAGCCATCAACGGAGCGCTCATCAAGGCATCCTTCAATTTAGAAAAAGCTTTACTAGCACTATCGTTCCAATCGATGGGATCACGTCCCTTTCTCTTACCGATAAGTGCCGTCAGAGGAGCAATAATCGAAGAAAAACCATCCACGAAACGGCGATAATACGAACACATACCAATGAAAGCACGTAGATACTTGGCAGAAGAAGGGGTAGGGTAATCCCTAATAGCTTCTAATTTCTTCGGATCAGTTTGAAGACCACGCTCATTGACGATGTAGCCGAGATACTTCAATTCAGACTTACAAAACTCGCACTTATCTAAATTAACCGTAAGACCAGCTTCTTTCAACCTATCACGAACCTTACGAATAAGCCGCATATGACTGTCAAAATCACGAGACACCAAAATCAAATCATCAACATAGCCGAAGATAAAATCCTCAGACTCAGGGGTATATTCAAAATTGACAATCATGTCAGTAAGCCTCTGCATCTCGGACGCAGCGTTGGTTAAACCAAAAGGGAGACGAACGAACTCAAAGAGGCCCCTTTGGGGTACAATAAAGGCCATTTTCTCACAACTGGCCTTATCAGCTAAGGGGATTTGCCAAAAGGCGCTCCTAAAATCCAACGAAACTTCGTTGCCTCGTTGTTCGTTACGAGGTGCCAAATATCTAGTTCTAGATATTTGGCACCTCGTAGGTTATCAAGGATGTCCTGGACGCGCGGGAGAGGGTATGAATCCCTGATGGTAACGCTGTTCAACTTCCTACTGTCCACGCAAAACCTGACACTACCATCTTTCTTGGTAACCATCACCACTGGGGAAGCCCAGGGTGATCGTGAGGGACGAATAACGCCTGACTCTAACATCTTGTCGATCTCTTCGTTGAGAATCTTGAGTTTGACTGGAGATAAGGGATAGTAACGTTGGCGGATGGGCGAACCAACAGTCTCAATCTTATGCGAAAGCCACGAAGTACAACCTAATCCAGCTTTATCAGAAGAAATCTCCTCAAACACGTCAATAACAGATTGGAGTTTTGATTCCTGCAGTGGTGCAAGCACCGTACGAGGGTGGACATAGCGAACCTCACCTACTCGTGGGACTGCGACAGGAACATGATGTGAAGCGACGTAAAGCTTACCTGACAAACCATCACGGAATGCCTTCTTTAAAATGTCAATGAGACCAACAGCATTCCAAAACTCAATTCCTAAAATAAATGCAGTAGGAAGATTACTGCTCACTAGACAGGGGTGCAGAACGCGAATGCCACTAAAAAGAATGGGGACGTCCAAACCGCCTAGAATTTCAATAGGAGAATTGTCGGCGGAGACAACATAAGGCCGGATATCCTCGTGATATGTTATACCGAGCTCCGATAAGAGGGATATATCAATTAGTGAAACCTGAGCACCACAGTCCAAAAGAGCTCTTACCGAAGAGCCAGCAACTAAAACATCAATAAAAAGTCTATTATCCGGGGAATTATTCATATAAACGGGCGACACCGATGGACCTCTCAGTGCGCCACTTATTCGTTTTTTGACGGACCAGAATTACAACTAGGACAATCGCGTGTGATTGCACCAACACGCTTACACTTGAAGCACACTGCCCCTGAAACGTTAGGACAATTACGATAGTTGTGACCAGTTGCATCACACTTCATACACACTATAGAACTGGGTTGACCTACAACTTGAGCACTAATCGGTGCAATAGCCAAACGTGCTGGTCGTGAACCTTGAAAGGCTTTAAAATTTTTCGCGACTTCTAACAAACCATCAATATCCCTAACCACGTTAGTTGCAAGACAAGGATGATATCTAGGATTCATTCCATATTTAATAATGTTAAACAGGTTGTCTTCGGAAACCGGTGTACGAAGCTTTGCGTTTAGATCGCGCGGCTGAATAACAAAATCAACCACTGGCTGGTTGTCCTTCTGTGATAAAGCGCGAAGTTGGCTCTCAAGCTTGAAATCGAAATCGGCTACGTCGAAGGTTTTAACGAATTCAGACTTTAATTCCGCGTAAGTAAGACCCGGATATCTGATTGCCCTAAAATGTTTCAAGGCACTATCTGACAACAATTCATGGAAACGTCTGACAACATATGAAGGATTGACGTTACGCGCCATACCTTCTTCCTCGATTCGAAAGAAAAATTCGCGAACACAAGTGTCCCCGGAAAAGTTCAAGTTCCATTTCGTAAGTGAATAATCTTTGAAAGGAAAAGGCGGGGGAAGTCCGGACATATGCATCACTTGGGGTCGTGGTTCAGAATCAAAAAACTGTTCTTCATCGTTTGCCATTGGTTCTAAAATCCTCGGATCGTGCGAGTTTAACGACGAGTGTGCATGAGGCGTCTCAGCAATTGATCCTTCATTACTTAAGTGTGACATGGCGAAAAGTCGAATGTTGTCTTGCGTTGCAAGTTCAAACAAAAAATAAAGTTAATCTACCTAAAAAATAAAATCCGAAGTTCGAGTATATCCGTGGTCTAAACCAAGCGCTTGAGTCAAAGAAAGAAAATAACACTCGAAATCTAAATGCTAAGTTAGAGTTCGAATTAAAAAAAAACAAGTTCAGTTTCTGAAAAAAAAAAAAACGCAAATCATACATTCTATGTCTGACTTACCTGCGAATTCCCTAACGTCTACGGGCTCTAACTATATAGTTTGAGTCCTGAAACTATGTATTAAATAAGGTATTCGGGATATGTTACGGGTAATTGAGAAAAAGGCATAAGTAAAGGTCAACAGATAAATTCGTTTTTTTTTTAACATAAATAAAAGCAATGTTTCAATATGACGGAATTCGGGTTAATGATGGGACGTAAGGAGGCAGCAGGCTGAAACAAACCAAAATCAAGGTTAATAGAACCGCGACCGGTCTACGGTCACCGTCTCACAAATCCAAAAAAAAAAAAAATTTAATTACAATTATTAAAAGTAAATCCAGAGTTCTTTACCTTATCGGGCGCCATTTTGCAGTAAAACACTTCTATAATTGCATTAACACGTTTAATTTTGAAGACAAAGTAAATTATTTAAAATTAGCAACAATAGTCAGATTATTTAAAATTTAGCATTTCACATAAAAATTACAATAACGGTATCTATATAAAGATATTTCACATTCAATAACTTCCTTAGTGGTCAGAGTGTAATTAAATTACAATAATAAAAATATTTAAAATTAGCACTTCACTTAAAAATGAAGATAACTGTACCTATATAAGGATATTTCACATTCAATAGTTACCTTAGTGGTTAGAATGTAATTAAATTACAATAATCAGAATATTTAATATTAGCACTTCACTTAAAAATGAAGATAACTGTACCTATATAAGGATATTTCACATTCAATAGTTAGCAAAACTGGTAAGTAAAAATAAAGACTCGGCTGGTAATAATTTGGCTGCAGGAAAATAATGGGTTAATGAGGCGGGTGATATGGATGGTGACAGATGATTCGCTGGCTGAACGTAGCCTAAATTAAAGAGCCAGGTCTTTATACGCCCGTCAAACGAGGCAATTGGAATTTTGGGAAAATTAGCAAAACAACAAAAAAACTATTATGGCACAAAAATACTGGATACAAAGAAAAGGAATGATATTTATAAAAAAATACGTTTTTAAAAAAAATTAAATAATATGATATTCTCGAAAGACAGGATGGCTAAAGCTGTAGTTTTAAATTGAAAAGAGTTCGTGGGCAAGTGTCCGCTTTGGTTTAGGCGGACCCAATAGCTCGCTGAACTCCTTTTCTCACTTGGAGAGCCCGCTGGATGCGGACTCTAATTCTCCGACGATGGTGAAGAAACCCGCGGGAAACGCGGCAGTTGCAGACCGTCTCGCCGGTCCGGCACCCACAAGTGCCTTCCGGAATCCTTCCGGCTCAGGCGGTTCCACTGTATAGCACTTGCTATATAATTTATAGCCTTTTGCCCGGCAACGTATTTGGTTTTGTTTTTGCTCCAATAATGTATTAATAGCACTTGCTATATAATGTTTGAATGCAAAGATCTAGAGAAATAAATCGCACTTCACCACGATGCAACTAAGCAAATTATAGCAAAACCCCCAGACAAAACCAGAATATCTGTTTTTCTTTTTTAAATCTCCCCCGTCGCTCTGACACACTCCATCAAAAATCAACTTTTTTCTTTTTGACAATCTGGAATACCTCAAAAATTCACATTCAAACTTAGCGCGAGTATTATCTCAATTTTATAACTGCCAGTCGTATTACAAAATGCGGACTGATATAAGCGCCATCTACCTGTAATGCCGTGAATCACAATGTACACTTTTTTATATATCAACAGCAACCTAGCCTTAGACCTTCCTTAGACACGGAAGTTGTGAAGAAAGTCGACAGATGTCGTACGGTAAACGTAGCGTCATGCTACACTAAATATAATACACAGTTTACAATCTACAATTACCAAAATACCTACACCATATAAATCCTCTTTAACCTATCTGCTGTAGCTAGCATGTAGGTAGGGCATATCGATAATGCGCTGGACACGGGGCTAGTAGCATCACTAGGCGTGATGCGATTGTTCCGACGCTCTTGGCAAGTCATTACAATTGTGTGCTCAACGGGAATCTGATTTTGATCGATTCGGAGCACTAATCTCAGGCCGCTCAAGTTTGCTGCCAACCGTGAGTCTGGAGTCTGCAAAGGGAGTTCATCAAGGCAATGCATCATAATTTAGCAAATTCCTATAATAGGAAGGTTTATGCGGAAGTAACCTGGGAGCATGAGAGATAATTTTTGTGTCTGTACTGTATTGAGAGGAGCTTTTACTCAGAGGAGGCATATTTGAACTTAGATAAGTACTAATTTGATGTCGTCCGATGATAACTTTCCACATCAATTACCTACTCTGGGGGTCAATGTTACTCTGCGTCCGTGGGAAACACCTTAGACAACCAACCCTACACGTGATCCCTGGGTGGTGCTAAAAGAGTAATAAACTTGGCAGCTGCACTGTCCCATCTGGACCTCACAGCACTCACTGGATTTTCTTTATCATCTGCTTGCCCACTACTACTGCCCCAGGGAAGAAATGCCTTCAATGTATTACAATAAGTATCATTTTGGAAAGAAGTTTAGCTTTGGAAGATTAAAATGATGAGAACTAAACATGAAACAATGCAATTTTGTTTTCAATTTTGAAAGTTGTAAACCAATTACCGATAATCATCCCAAATCCTCACAATAACACACACACAATACCTGTTTTTCGATACCATATTACGTCGTTAGCTGACGGCGCGGTTTCGTTTAATACCGATTGCGGGATTTGGCAAATTTTCATGTTTGCTTTTAATATAATTGTTCAGTTATCTGCGGATTACGGGCGGCCTCAAATAGAATTGTAATGGCGTTGTTAGGCAAGGGCTGCCCCGCAGGGGCGCTGGGATCTGTTAATTGAATTGTTTCGATACCAATATGCAACTGTTGTACGATAGATTTAACCCCTTTAAATACATAGGTACGCACCGTCTGTATATACTTACACAAAGGGTCATATAGTCCTTAGGGCTTGGAATTACGAATATATACTTACCTACTCATTTTGATGCCTTTTAACCCTTAGGCTAAAGAACTCACTGAGGTCTATGCTTGAGACTAAATTTAATTCAACTTTAACACAACAAAACGGCCTAAAATTTAATAAAACAAAATTAAAATTAAAATGAACAACTTTTCGGCTGGGCTGGTACTTACTACTCGTACAGTCGAGGTCAAATATATGTTTACACTTTTGCACCTTATTCCTTTGTAATAGGGTGCAAAAGTGTAAACATATCTTTGACCTCGACTGTACCAACAAATTGGTTCACTTCGTTAATTGTTTGTCTTTAAGTTATTGAATTGTAATTTATCTAACGCAGAATTTTGAATTGAATGCAGTTATTTGTAAGCACTTTACACATATTTGCAAACCGCTTTGTATGCTAGGAGCTGTCAGATTACTCCATTCAACTAAAAATTCTACTTTAGTGTAATTGAGATGAGCCTTGTCGTTAAATAAAAAATATTTCCACGAAAGTTATTTTAATGGCAAGCAAAACGTACAACGACCAATATCATAAATATCTTATTTAAAATCGAGAGATAATATCACACTGTAATAAACAGGAACCGTTTAAAGACCCGGGTGGTAAACTACCTATTGTAACATTTAACCATTTTAACCAATTAATCGTTCGAGTCAACCCTACCGCGGCCGCTGGAGCGTTGTTCCCGCAAATTTTAAGCTTCTGCAATCCTGTAGCGGGTAGCGGCCATAACGGGGGCCGCTTTGTTTAACGACATCTTTATATTGCAGCCGGAGGGTTAAGGGGAAATACACCTGCTAGGTTTATTGTTCGGATAAATAATGGTTCTTCAGGTTCTGACATTCTTTGTAGAAAAATAAGCCTTTGGTTAGCGGCCTCACATAAGAATCATCAAATGCCTAAGGCGTACGAGTATGTATATTGTTTCGTACAACTCTTGACTTTTCTCCATTATAACCCAAAAAATCAAAATTTTAACTTTCGTGAGACATACTAACACTATAAAATATAACGGTTACACTCACGTCACTTTAGTCACTTCGCGCGACATGTTGAAGTGACTAAAGTGACGTGAGTGTAACTGTTATATTTTATAGCAAAAAAACAAATTTTCAAGACACTTAAAGGTACAGTGAGCTGCAGATTGCATGGACACATTATCAATGAATTTATTCCTTATAAGATTTATAAGTGTCCATGCAAGTCATGCCTAGATCATTTTGAACTGATTACTCTTCCTCTTGCCGACTGTGTTTTCATTGACAATATGATACCTGGAAACAATAGTGTTACTATACTAACTGAGGCCCGTGCAAATTCATCTAATGGAGGCCACGGGGCCCTGTGCTCACTGCCTTTCAGTCAGATTAGGCCCCTCAGGCCTGGGGCCCGGGGCATTTTTCCCGCTTCGTTACACTATATAGTTTCGCCGCTGCTTCGAACGAAACCACACGAAGCTAGCTGTCATGGCATTCTAGTCCTGCAATGTAGGTCATAGATAAATGGCAATCCGCAGGCGTCGCAGGGCTCCGAGCGCTTTACTTTACTTTAGACTCGGGTCTTTGTGTGTAGTGATTTAAATGAACTATATCCTTTGATTCAACTCTTCAACTCACTGAAGATTTAACTCTCAGTGATTACAGTGTTAATTGCTCGCTCTTTCTCACTCATGAATGGAATGAGCCGGCCGAGTCAAACGAGTGACACGATGCGATTGAGGCGAATAAGTATGCGGTATTCACTGAGGGAAGTAAGTGAAACGAGTGATACATATCTCCGCGAGCGAAAGATATGAATCAATCTTTTCAATTTAGTGAGGCGTTTTACGCATCTCTACTTTACTTTAGCGAGAGCTTTAATTTACCCAACTTTAATAGAGTTTAATTCTGAAGTGGGCACACGAGCTCTCATCGTACCCGCAGCTATCAAATAACCTAACCTAACAGCATTCACATAGGGTTTACAATTGTTTGTCGCAAGCCTCACGTGAACGATACAATGTTCTGTTACGTAATCGCTTTACAATTGTAATGGGCTTTGTGTAGGACTTGAAAGAAGGTAGTATGTGTATGAGTTTTGAGCAATTTTGTTACATTGTTGGGGTGGGGATACAATGAAATTCAGGATTTTATTTTTGCAACGTTACCCGTGTATAATCGTTATCCATTTTGGATTGTTTTGAATTGGAAGCTTGAATCATGTTTAGGATAATTAAACATCTGGCATGGTAAAATTGTCTCACCAAATGATGGGGTGCTAAATATCTAAACCACGTCTTAATTACTTGCTAGATACACCGTGTTTTTTTTCCTGTAATCTTATGCATCTGTAATGTTTAAATGATGAATTCGACTCCTCATCACAGGATGTGGAGTCGTATTCACCATCATGGTGCCCTTTCGATGGTGCACTCTTGGATGTTTTCATTTATCCTACCTCTTTGTCCACACATGTAATCTTGTTATAATAATAAATAATAAATAATAATAAATACATAGGACAATCTTACACAAATCGACCTAGGCCCACGGTAAGCTCAATAAGGCTTGTGTTATGGGTACTAGACGACGATATATATAATAGATAAATATAGATAAATACTTAAATACATAGAAAACATCCATAACTCAGGAACAAATATCTGTGATAAACACACAAATAAATGCCCTGACCAGGATTCGAACCCGGGACCTCCTGCTTCGTAGGCAGGGTCACTACCGACTAGGCTAGGAGGCCGTGTTGCAAGGCCTTACAATGTTGCGCCCTCTAGCGTCCACGTAGATCACCGGTATTTTCAAAATAATTGTTTTAAAAGCATGGTAACATGTACAGGCAGATTTTAAAGGGTCATCAGCAACGCGCACCTAGGATTGTCGGCTTCCAGAGGGCCACCAGACACCGTCAGTAATAATGTAATTATTTCTGTACCCGTCCTTTTCTATGTATATGAAAAATGAGAAGGATGAGTAGACAAATAATGTCATTATTACTGTCAGTGTCTCGAGTCCTAGACGCTGCAGTGACCGCTTACAATCAGGCGGGCTGTATACTGTTTACCACCGATGCTTTATAAAGTGCAACTAAGTATTTATCTCTGTCAAGTACAAAAATTACAAAAAACTCTAACAAACACTCAATAAAAAAAAAACACTAGAACCGATAACATCTCTAAACGATTATTTACGTTCCCTTCGACGCGTGGATATAATCAGTGTCATAACAGAGCTTGGGAATAATCAGTGTGATAATACTGATAATAAAGAACATCTGCTGAGAGCTTAACCCCCAATTATGGAATTAATCTGAAAGGGTTGTAGGGAGGGGCAAATATCGATGTCGATAAACTCTTAATACGGCATGTCCATTTAAAATTTTGTTGAGCATTTGGATAGTTATAGCGTGTAATGAGAAAGCCTTTTCTAAAAACAGATAATTTGCGTCCATTTTGTTATGCTACCTATAGAATTGTTAATCATTATAATTAATACGAGCACTTTCGAACCAATCTAAGACAAAGTATGTACTAGATATGTGAGTTGATTATTATATATAATGTCAATTAATAAAAGTAAAATACTTCACTTTAGGTTAATAAATCGTTATTTTAAGGTGATACAATTAATATTTCGATGGCCTCAAACTCATAAATGGTATCTAATACATATCTTGAAAAATATGTCAGAATAAAAAAAAAGTTTGTGACATTGTAGTAACTCTCCGTTTGTTCGAAAATCCAATCAAAAGAAAGTCGAAATAAAATATGTAAAGCTTTTAAAGAAAGAAATATTCGAACGAGCGGAGCGTACGCGCAGCAGGTTCTTATAAACAACCTCTGGCTACTGGGACGTCTCGCCATTTCGATGGCTTTTTGATTTTGAGAGTTTGTTCCGCGATAACTTAAGTAACACTGTTCTGATCTTCATAAAATTTGTTGGGGTTGTAGCAGAGATACATCTAATTTGAGAGTTCGTATATAAGCAGGATCGACCAAGGGTTCATGGAGCTAGAAGGCGCGAAAAGATCATCATAAGGGTCTTGTTATATTAGCCATCTCGTTTGCAAGGAAATCGCGAGTTCTTAGTTCGAGGCAGACTACTAGTTATTTGATTTCAATATCTGCTATCGATATCAATTAAAGAATTAATCGGCTTGGCGCATCCCTAGCTATAATAACAACGGCTCAATGCGGCAATAATGAAGTGCCGTCACACCGCCATACTGCGCAAGGTAGGGTTGCCACTCATCATCGTCCTAGCGTCGTTGCGGAATTTTGCCATGATTCCTTTAAGCCTGGGGTCCGCTCGGTAACGTAATCCAACGAAATAGCGTAAGCACTAGTTTTTACGAAAGCGACTTCCAACTGAAAAACCAAAAAAGAGAGGAAACTAGGCGTTTTTGGAGTTATTGGGATTAGGTCCGGTTTTCTCATGTTTTTTAACAATATATGTGTATAAAAGTAGGTACGTAAAGTATACTAACTTTAAACTTTATTAGGTATGTATACTAACTTACATTTTATTTGATCACTAGCTTTCCGCCCGCGACTTCGTCCGCGTATAATCCGTATTATACGCGGACGAAGTCGCGGGCGGAAAGACAGAGTTTCATTCATATCCAATTGTAACTTTTGGTAATCCCCGGACCATCTTCTTAATCTATTTATACTTATAGCTATTTTGGCGAAAAAACGGCTAACGTAGACATAGTTTCAGTTACAAATAAGTGTTAATATGCAAATAATAACGTAAATGTACCCTATTATTTGCGTAACTTCTTTGTGTGCTATATAGTGGTGGTTTTATTTGGCGATACGATGACCAAACTATTGTCAGAGCTCACTCTGGAATATGGAAACGGAACGGAAATAGGAACAATAATTCCTAGTAAATCTCAAACAAAAAAATAGTAAATCTCTATACAAACTTTCAACCCCTTTTTAGCCCCGTTCTAGGTTGAATTTTGAAAAACGCTGAAATCGCAATTTTTTTTAAAAATTATTAGTAAACGTAAGAAGTTTCAAATCTCTAACTCTACATTTAAAACCCTACCGTTAAAGACGTTTAACACCCATTTTATCCCCCCTTAGGGGTTGAATTTTTCAAAATCGCTTCTTATTAGTTATACAGATTGTAAATGTAACCCGTCCTGCAAATTACAACTTTCTAGCTTCAGTAGTAAAGGCCTCCCTTTCATACAAAGTTTTCAATCCCGTTTCAATTCCTCTGGGGTGTAATTTTGAAAAACGCTGAAATTAGTTTTTTTGCTTTAAAGTTAGTAGCCTACAAACGAATTTTCCAGTCTGTCACAAAAAAATTGTTATCTCTATACAAACTTTCAACCCCTTTTTAACCCCGTTATAGGTTGAATTTTGAAAAACGCTGAAATGATTTTTATTGTTTTTTAATGATTAGTAAACGTGTGAAGTTTCAAATCTCTAACTCTAAATTTTAAACCCCACCCATACAAACTTTTAACCCCTTTTTTAGCCATTAAGGGGTTGAATGATTCAAAATAGCTTCTTGTTAGTTGTACAAATTATAAATTTAACTCGTCCTGCAAATTACAACTTTCTAGCGTCAGTAGTTACGGCCTCCCTTTAATACAAATTTGTCAACCTCGTTTGAACCCCTCGGGGGTGGAATTTTGAAAAACGCTGAAATTCGTTTTTTTGCCTTGAAGTTAGTAGCTTACAAACGAACTTTCAAGTCTGTCACAAATAAACAATTAATCTCTATACAAACTTTCAACCCCTTTTTTACACTGTCAGAGGTTGAATTTTGAAAAACGCTGAAATCACTTTTATTATTTTTTAAATATTAGTAAAAGTACGAAGTTTCAAATCTCTAACTCAAAATTTTAAAGCCCGTCCATACAAACTTTTAACCCCCATTTTACCCCCTTAGGAGATGAGTTTTGAAAAACCCCTTCTCAGTGGATACTAACGTTATAAAAACTACCTATTGTGAAAAATTCAGCTCTCTAGGTCCAAAGGTTCGGGCTGGGCGTTGATTTAAGTGAGTCAGTCAGTCAGTCAGTCAGTCAGTCAGTCAGTCAGTCAGTCAGGACTTTTACGTTTATATACTCGTAGATTTACTATTTAGAATAATCATATCAAAATTCAATTCGACTATTTTCTTTTAGTTTTAAAATAATGATTCTCGACCAAGTACTCAATTATAAAAATGCTACAATTCTTAAATATCGACCATTCATACATATAAGAACGAGCGAGCATAGCGAAGTGAGTTCCTACATTAATCTTCTGTCACTTGACTAGCGGCACGTCTCTGCATTTCGAAGGTTTTATTTTTATTTTTGATAGTTGGTGCTGCAATAACTTTATGTTATCATACACCTTGTCATACTGTACTGGTCAACTCGTTTGCAAGAAAATATGGCCATAGCCTTTTTATAAACCGCGATTTCCTATAGTTTATTAATTTGACATTTTAATTTAATTTAATTTATCTATGCCACACGTTATTGTTAAGTATATACCTAAACTTCGGCGTAGAACCAAGTCATAAGGTGGAGACTTCCTTGTGATAACATTTTTTTCCGGGACTTCCCGGGTTAAACATACACTAAATAAAACAATCCCATAATTATATTCCGGAGGTATTAAAAATCATAAGTAACAACAAAACTATATTTATTATTAGTTTAAATGGAAAAAATAACATTCATTGTATTATTTAAAACTCGTCCGTCTCTTTTACGCAAGTGCTTTTATTGTGTTTGAGTGAAAGAAATAGATAAAGTAGGCTTATCTATTGTATTGCTTGTGGTTTCTATTGTTATTTTATTGTGTAAAATAGAAAGCAGATGTCGTTATCGCTGGTCGCTGCTACCCTTCTTTTGCATTAAATAATAAGTTGACAGTGCACTTTCATACAACCCTTTGAAGAGTACGGACGTGATTATTCTGAGTTTTTCGATGATATTTGACGTTGGCTTGTTTACTGGAAATTCACCTGCATTACCTGATTATCTTGAACTCGGACACTGACTTTGCTTTGATTGGATTTGACTAACTGGATACAAAAATACCACGGCTACTGCAAGACTACCAAGTTTCAAGGTAAGCTGATGTATTTTTATTGCTTTTTTGTATTTGTATGTACAGTACCGGCCAATAATATATCTTATAATTAAAATTAAGAAAATATAAAGCTCAAATGTGCGGTGGCAAACCTTGAGTATAGGGTCATTTACCAATGTTTCATAAGTTGACTGTGTAATGTAGCAAACCGACATCAATTTAATACTTAGTGTAATATAGCTTTATTAACACGTGTAAACTTGCAACGGAATACACTGTGAAAATGCGTAAAATAAACAAGTACATACTTGCTGCAGTTGTTAAATACTACTCAATTTGGAAAAACGCAAAAAATTAACTTTTTACCTCAAAAAATGGGGTTTTGTGTCCCTTTGCGCGTTTGCACGTGTTGATTTAGAGGGCGTTTGGAGCTTTCCCAAAAAAAATAGCCTTATAGTGCATTAATTAGTTAATAAAGTTTCGAATACGTTAATTGTTAAATGACACTAATAAATTTTAAATTTGAAATGTTACGTTGTAACAAATCAAAGTAAAATAAGTTATTGGCGTTGCAACCTTCATTCCAAACTGTTTCCGTTTGATAACTTTTATATCTAATTTATTTCAGATACGATTTCGGTCAGCATGGCGAAACAAGTGAGACCCGAACTGGTGACTAGTTGGATTGTTAATAATCCAGAACTTGTATATGACGAAGCAAGTGGTATCATTTTCTGCACCAAACTTCTTTGAAAGCCATGCATAAAGGCAACGTTGATCGACACATCAACGGACCAACACATCAAGGCAGGCGAAAAAATCCTGAAAAAGAATTTTACTTCGATTTGATAAAATTTTTAATTTTGTGTAACATTCCTTGGTCACAAGTTAGTAATTCAGAGTTTAAATTATTTTTCAACAAATATGTTTGCCGCAATGATTGTTGTGTTTGCGTAAACAAGAATGTACCATCTGAATCATTATTACGAAAAAAGTACCTTGGTGAATTTTATAGGAATAGATTGAAACATATACACGACACAATAGGAAACAATAAGATATGGGTATCACTTGACGAAACAACCGATTTTATCGGAAGATATGTGGTTAATTTGCTAGTTATGCCTTTAATCAAAAATGTAGCTACTCGACCGTATTTCATTGCATGCAAGGTGCTTAAAAGCGTAAACGGGGAAACAATAGCAAATTTTGTTATAGAATCTTTGAAAGAAATGTGGGGAGAATCATTTGTCGAAAAATCTGATAATGTGCTGATGTTATGCTCTGACAGCGTGGCATATATGTTGCGAGCCGGACGGTTATTGAAAATCGATTTTCCAAATATGTTGCACATAACTTGTTTAGCACATGCCCTTAATAGAGTAGCGGAACAAGTACGCTCTCAATACGGAAATGTTGACAATTTAGTAGCGAATGTAAAAAAATATTTTTAAAATCACCTAATAGAGTAAATATACTAAAAAACATGTACCCTAATTTACCGCTACCTCCGCAACCTGTTATAACTAGATGGGGTACATGGCTAAAGGCAACGTCGTATTACTCTAAACATTTTCAACAAATATCCAACGTTGTAAATAATCTAAACAGTAAAGAAGCAATATCTATAAGAAAAGCAAAAGCCGCGATAAGAAGTGAAAATATTGAATCAGAACTTAACTTTATTGACGAAAATTATACGATAATTCAAGTGGGACTTAAACAGTTACAAGACACAAAATTATCACTGGAAGAATATTTTGAAATTATTGACAACGTAAGATGCGTTTTGAATTGGTCGTCTAGTGCGGCGGTCGAAAATATTTAGAGAAAGTCATAGAACGAAATCCTGACTATGATATAGTTAGGGCCAAAAGCGAAAAACTTAAACAGGGGATCGACGCAGATGACGACTTATTCTATAAATTTGCTCCGCTCACGTCTGTGGATGTTGAACGGTCTTTTTCAACGTATAAATGGATTTTAAGCGTCAAAAGAAACCGACTTACCGTCGAAAATATAGAAAAATTTATGGTAATATATAATAATAATAATAAATACTCTTTATTGCACACCTCATACAGTTACAAGCACAAATTTTACAATTAGATAAATTTAGGTAGAGGTAACAACAGGCGGTCTTATAGCTAATGAGCGATTTCTTCCAGACAACCTTTGGGTAGTGGAGACTAGAGAAAAACAATAAGCAGTAGGTGGTGCATAGAAACAAAAGAGACGAAATAGATAACACAGCACATTCATAAACTCAAACTCAAACTCAAACTCAAACATTTATTCAGTAAGTAGGCCACAAGGGCACTTTTACACGTCAAAGTAAAAGAGAGAGAAAAAAAATCAAACTACACCGGTTCTAACCCTACACCTCTGACCCGAGAAGAATTATGTCCGGCAAGAAACTCGGCGGGACTTATTTTTTCAAAACAACAGTACATCAAAACTAAACAATACATATAGTGCGTTGTTCTATAAGAAAACATATCAAACCAAGGTTAGATTAACCAACAATAGGTTATAGTTTAAGAAAAATACCAAAGAAAAAAGATGAGTCCAAATCTGACTATTGAAAATAAATTACATACAAGTTTGATATACTTTCTTACCTGAACTGTGTCTTCTACATAAATTTCCAAATTATAATAATCCATCATCAACAGTTAGAAACAAACTTTGAATTTAAATAATATAAAAAAAGTACTTAAGTGATTCTAGTATACAATAAACATACTATTTCTAAATTATACTTAGAGATGTATAAGGTCTCCAAGTGTCTTGAATAAAAAAATATGGATAATCAAGCACCGAATGTTGTGTCTAAAGCCAATTAAACTAAAATTAAATATGATTAATAAAAAGTTACGTAAATGTGTTGCCCCAGTTAGCCTAAACAGACCGGTCTCCACAAACAGCACCCGTTCACGAGTATGACGCATATCTCAGCCATCGCCTCCCTCAACCTTTCTTCGGGAAAGTGGCGACCCGATCAACGACGCCACCATAAGCAGAGCCTTTTAAGCGAGCATGACATGTTCAAGCTGGCGGGCTTTATTAATTAATAAAAACTAGCCATGTTTAGTCTGGTGAGAAACAATATTCTGTGCTCGTATTTTACATGCGTGAACTAAATTACAATATAAAAGTGACATAGAGACGTACATGTCTCTAAGCGTCAGGATCATTAAATATATATCTATACATATAAATATTTGCGAATGCAAGACTTAGAGATGTATAACGTCTCTAAGTGTCCAAATACTAAATAAAAACAAAATAAAATAAAAATGAAAAACAGGTAATACTGGACACTAGTAAAGCTGCTTCATAGAGTAATGTACCTAATAATTTCTCAATTTGTATTGTACTAACTATATCAAGCTACAGGCTTAAAGGCATCGTTATCCTCAATGAATTCCTTTAAAGTATAGTACTCTCTCCTCAACAAATAGCGCTTAACATAAGACTTGAATTTATTTAGTGGCAAATTCACTACATCAGCGGGGACTTTGTTATAAAAACGTGTACAGTTCCCAGCAAAAGACGTACGAACCTTACCGAGGCGGTGGCCAGGCTCAGCAATCTTATCTTTATTTCTAGTGTTATAGTTATGGATATCACTGTTGAGCTTGAATTTATGGATGTTTTTCCGCACATACATAATGTTTTCAAGTACGTATTGAGATGCTACGGTAAGAATATTTGCCTCTTCAAATTTTCCTCTTACGGATGCTCGACCGCGCATTTTATAAATGCCACGTACAGCTCGTTTTTGTAGCACAAATATGGTCCCAATATCAGCTGCTTTACCCTACAACAGAATTCCATACGACATAACACTGTGAAAGTAACTGAAGTATACCAGCCTGGCAGTTTCACTGTTTGTTAGATGGCTGATTCGCCTCACGGCATAGGCTGCAGAGCTAAGTTTCCCAGCTAGGGTAGCTATATGTGGATGCCATTGTAATTTCGAGTCTAAAGTGACTCCTAAGAAAACAGTTTGATTTTCGAATTCCATTATTTCATCATTTATTATAATCTTGCTGCTGTTAATCTGCTTGATGTTGGGAAGTGTAAATTTGATGCACTTCGTTTTCTTGGCGTTCAAAAGTAGGTTATTAGCCGTAAACCAATTTACTACTTTGGAGAGTGTACTGTTAATACTATCGAAGCTGTTTTCTTTTCTGTCCACTTTAAATATCAGAGATGTGTCATCAGCAAATAACACTATATCATGTTTATCTTGCACAATTTTAGGTAGGTCATTAATGTACACCAAAAACAGGAAAGGACCAAGTATTGAGCCTTGAGGCACTCCGAGTGCCACAGGGGACCCAGAAGATTGAGTTCCATTAATAACCACTCGTTGTGTTCTATCCGATAGGTATGATGAGACGAGGTTAAGGGCACCAGCTTTGATCCCGTAATGGCTTAGTTTTCTCTTTAGATTTTCGTGATCAACGCAATCAAATGCCTTCGATAGGTCACAGAATATTCCAACAGCATCTTGTTTTTTTTCCCAAGCGGCAAAGATGTGCTTAAGAAGAACAGCACCTGCGTCAGTAGTCGAGCGACCTCTGGTAAAACCAAATTGATTTCTGGCGAACAATTCGTTTCGGTTAAAATGTGACACAAGTTGATTTAGAATTAGTTTCTCGAAAACTTTGCTCAGTGCCGGCAGTATTGAAATTGGTCTGAAATTGCTTGGTTCTGTTCTCGATCCTGATTTGAACAAGGGGATGACTTTGCTGTGCTTCATTATGTCTGGAAATATTCCTGTATCAATACATTTGTTAAATATATCAGCTAAATGTGGTGCAATCGATTCAACAATGGAATGTAGAACTTTAACAGATAGGCCCCAAAGATCTTCAGTTTTCTTTAAATTTAGGGATTTAAATGTTTTAATAACTAAGTTCGGAGTAACATATGAAAATTTAAAGAAATCTGTACACTCTGCTATATTTGTTTTCAGTATTGCCTCAGCGACGTCAGGCGATGAATGAAGAGACTTTGTTGTTTCTACCGGTATATTAGAGAAGAACTGCTCAAAATGATCCGCAACTTCAAGGTCCGAACTCACTAAATTATTATTAATACGTAGGTTGTAGTGCGGATCTTTGATTTTACGTTTCCCAGTTTCATCGTTGATTACTTGCCAAACAGTTTTTACTTTATCCTTGGAATTTTGGATCTTTCTGGACAGATAATCAGCTTTAGCAGCGGCACACATCATCTTAAAAGATTTAGAAAAGTTCCTGACATAATCTAGGAATTCCGGACTTTTATTAATTCTTCTCAAGTCATATAAATCATAGAGCCGTCGTCTTTTCTCATGAATATCCGGCGTAGCCCAGTCGCTAAATTTCGTCTTGACCTTGCCTTGCACCTTCTTCGGAATGAAACAGGCATCAAATTCCCTTTTAATACAGTTAAACAACTCAATACTCATACGGTTAGGGTTTTCCTGGGTAAATGGAACATAACATAATTGTTTCGTGATATTCCGACTGAATAAATCTAATCGTCTTTCGGAAATTGGTCTGCACATAGTGACTTGTGGAATATCCTTAGTTTTTCCGCTAAAAGAGGCTTTTTGTCCACAGTGGTCAGAACTTAAGTTGTTTATTATAGATTTACTAGTCGCATCCTTGTTACTGAAAATGTTATCTATACATGTAGCACTGGTTGCTGTGATTCGTGTAGGCTCACAAAATAAATTTACTAAATTGTAGGATTTGAAAGTACTAAGTAACCTTACACACATGGATGAATCTTCAAGTAAGTTGATATTAAAATCACCACACACAATAACACTTTTATTACTACAAAAAACACTTGTAAGAACTTCATCTATCACTGACTCAAATGTGTTATAGTTTGCCAATGGAGGCCTGTACACGCATATAATTATAAATTCTTCTAACTCGACACAAGAAAGTTCAATATGGCGTTCCACAGACAATTCAACAATGTCTTTCCGCTCCTTACTTTTTATATCATGTTTTACCATTATTAATGACCCGCCGCGAATGCAGGATTTTCTAAAAAATTTACTTACTACACTATGATTGTGGAATTTAAACATAAATTCATGACCTTTAAGCCAGTGCTCCGTTATACAGAGGATATCAATGTTCGAGTGTTGTACAAATAAATCAATTTCCAGTTGTTTACTGGTAAACCCTTGAATATTTTGGTGAACTAAGTACAATACATCAGTTTTACTACTTATGCTAGCATCACAGTTATGTTTAGGAACGGAGCCGGCTGGTGCACTCGTTGTCGTAGCAGTCAGTTTAAATTGATATCACCAGACGGCTGCCTCTCTAAATCTGAGCCCCTGCAGTATGAATCGGGATTCGTCTTAATAAAACTATCATCCGCCGTGCTAGTCACGACGGGGTCTACAATATTGTATGCTAACAGGTTAGCACAATCTATAAGACATCTTCTCGGAAGGTAAGTCCTATCATGGGGCATAATAAAATCCTCAATAAATTTATTTGTATCAAAATACGAAATCGTACTACTGTACAAAGAAAGATTATACAATACGGAGTTGTAAGAATATACCCTCTTATTTATATGACTCGACATTCTGTATGGTAAGGCACAGATAATTATTTTTACAGAATCTCGCTGGCCAATATCTGACAGGGTCTCGGATAATCTCAAGATATCTCGTTTAGTGCAATCTATACTATTTCCTAAAAACACTACAAGCGTGGAATCGCGGTCATACTCGCCGACCGATATACATTTGATCAGACGATCGAAGGAGGCGCCCGGGTGACAGTTGTTAAGGACGCCTCGCGACAAGCGCTCCGCCAGCAGCGCGCCGAGCCCGGCGCCCACCTCGTCTGTATATAGAACGGTGCGGCCGGGCGCAGGCGCGGGCGCGGGCGCGGGTGCGGGCGCGGGCGCGGGTGCGGGCGCGGGTGCGGGCGCGGGCGCAGGTGCGGGCGCGGGTGCGGGCGTGGGCGCGGGCGCGGGCGCGGGTGCGAGTGCGGGTGCGGGCGCAGGCGCAGGCGCGGGCACGAGCGCGGGGACCAGCGGGGCGGGGCGCGCGCGCGAGAGTGGCGCCTCCACCGGGCACGGCGGCGGCGGAACCAGCTCGACAGGGCACGATAGCGATGGAGTGTGTTGGACTGAGCGCGACGGCGATAGATCCAGTGCCACTGGGCACGACGGCGATGGGCCCCGCTCGATAGTGCATGGCGGCGATGGGCCCGGCTCGACAGTGCATGGCTGCGATGGGCCCGGCTCGTCAGTGCATGGCGGCGATGGGCCCGGCTCGACAGTGCACAGCGGCTGTGGAACCAGCTCGACAGTGCATGGCGGCGGTGGACCCGCCTCGCCTGGGCACGATAACGGTGGAGTTGGTTCCACTGGGCAGGGCAGGGATAAATCCAGTGCGACATCCAATCCAGGGCATGACTGTGAAGGACCCAGCGACGACTCCCGGACGTCCAGGCTAAGGTCAGGCTCGGGCTGGCGACGCGGAGTGGTCGCGCCGGAGACGCGCGGCGCGGGCGCGGGCGAGTCCGGCGCAGCCAGGCGACTCGGCGGCCGTGGCGATTCCAAGCGCAGAGGGTAGCCGCTGCCCGGTGCTAGAACATTATTCATAAAGGCTATGTATTCCTGTAGCGTTTTACTAGATAATTCATGCTTATCATTAAGAGCTTTTAGCTTTGACTCTAATTTGCTTAATTCAGCAGAGCGATGATTCAGCTCCTCTACTGTCTGGTCTAATTGATATTGGCACTTTAGGAGTTCATCTCTCAAGGCTACATGTTTACATTTGGAATTTAATGATTTAAATAAGAATTTGTGGCATTTCAGCAAAAGTTTAGATTTTTTTATGAATCTATTTAATTTTAAATATTTTTTTATCTTTTTTCTTCCGTTCAATGAAATTTTCCCATCACTGTTCCCTATGCACACAGAACTTGAAAACTCTATATTTTCCATAAAAGGAGAGTCCACTATGCTGTCATTTACTAAATCTACTTCAAAACTATTTAGCTCAGCAAAAATACTTAAATTGTTGTCTGGCGGCCCGGAGTGCTCGGAGCAGTACTTGCAAGTATAATTTTTTTAAGGTCCATCTCCCCCAGCTGCTGCTCCAGGTCCTTGATGCGTTGCAATGCCTGTTCGTGTATTTCCTGGCATTGTTCAAATCGGTCTACAGTAGCTTGAAGTTCATCCCGCTGACCCTGGATATCTTCATAGTCAATGTCCTGGTTGGCAAGCTGAGTTTTGAGAACAGTGTTTGCTCGGATAACACGCTCGATTTCCTGTTCACTTTCTTCCCGCTCTTGTAGGAGTCTGTCATTTAGCTCAGTCGCCGTCTTAAGATCCCTTTGTAGTTGCTGGACTTTAGCGACCAAAACATCCCTGCGAGTAGTCATTTTAGAGGGTTGTGCTGAAAACATATTGACAATGTAAGAAATCTGAGCCTAGCAAGTATGATTCACAATGGTACTAACAGAAAAAAGTATTTAAATTCAAATTTTCTAGTATTTAAATTAAGCTTTATAGCAGGAATTTACACAAAAAAAAACTTTATACTTTGAACGTCAACTTATAATAATGTTCGTTGAATACATCTGTGCTATTTCTGAGTTTATTAGCATTCACTTTGGCTAGTTTAGTAAGATGAACCACTGTTTTTAACAAGAACTTACTTGCCCATAGGTTAGGTACTGAATATTAAAAATATTAAGTTATTTTGGACAATCAGACTAAAAGTAAGGCATATAAATGTGAAAAGCAATACTCCCCTGTAAAAGTCTTCGATGAAATGTAGGCAATTTCCATGTAAATTCGGTGTAATTTTAAATCTTGAACGTTAAGCCGTTGACAGTTGGCTCAAAATTTTTCGTCATAATAATTTGCTCCTTAAAGTAAACTAATACTAGAGATAACACTGTTACACTTTAATTTCATTGAGATCTTGTCATTTTACACAGTAACTCGTTATAAATCACTTTTAAAACATTTATTTTCACTAATTAAATACGCTAGGTCATTTTGACGTTTATTCCCGGCCAGTGTTGCCGCTTCTTCATATGAATATACATACTTAAATAAATACAAAATAAACATACATATACGTACATATATACATATATAATACACACAATAAGAAACAACAGTGTCAACTTAAAAACCTAAGGAAGAGATAAATAGTATTCCTTAAGTTGCGATTTAAAGCTACCAATAGATTGCGCGCGTTTAATGTTGAGAGGGAGAGAATTCCACAAACGAACGGCCTGGAACGTAAATGAGCAATTATAAAATTTGGAAGATGAAGATGGCAGTTTTAGGAGCAATTTTTGAGAGGATCTAATAGAATTAAGATAAGAGAAACGCTCTTTGAGGTAGCGGGGAGTTGCAGGGTTAAAAAGTATAGAAAAGAGTAAAGAAAGTATGTGAGAGTTACGGCGGTGACGGATAGGGAGCCATTTGAGTTGAGAACGAAAACTAGAAACATGGTCGAATTTGCGTAATCCGAAAATGAACCGAATGCAGGCATTTTGAATACGCTCAAGCTTATTAAGTTGCTCCTCGGTTAGGTCTAAATAGGAGATATCTGCATAATCAAGAATGGGGAGAAGTAACGACTGAGCAAGCGCAATTTTAGTAGCATTTGGCAGGAAATTCCGGAGCCGTCTGAGAGACCCTATGGCAGCAAACATCTTCCTGCTCACTTCACTCACCTGAGGAGATATATTTTAATTATTTACAAGAAAATAATTTTAGTAATGATTCTGAATCTGATGCTGATGATGATGATATTGAATATGTATGATATTGTATTTGTTAATTAAGTAGCTAGAATATTTACATTTAGATTTAAGAAACATTGTATATATGGTGTATAATTACAAAAAATATAGAAGAATCCGTCGATATTTTTGGTTGTTTTATTTCATGTCTATTGATTGAACTGGAGCGGCACGCGTTGTTTTTTATCTTATTTTTAACAATATAACTCATTTAGTACATTCCCGGGAATTCCCGGGACGAAAAATATGTAGTCGTAAGGAAGTCTCCATTTTTTTGTATCTGTTCTGCCAAGTTTAGGTATTTATACTCTGCCTATTCCGATCACTGCTAATATGCTTATGGGCCTAGAGCCTAAAATAAATAAATAATTGAAATTGAAATAATTTGGAGGCGAACTTATAGTTATTGCAAAATTTATAAAAAGTGCCAACCCTACCCTATGCTACGCTATATCTCGGTAGTATTCGGTAGGCACACTCCCTTACCTGCCAGCAGTTGTCGGATTACGCGATCCGACGATAACACTCGCCCCCTTCGAAAGGGCTTATATCCTTTATTTAATCTACAGCCTGGGAATAATTATGACCTTTTGGATGTGAGCTCGTCGCGAGCATAATTGAGAGCTTACAACTATTTATTTCAATTTGTGCAATTAACCTTATGAAAACAGTTATGTGGTGCTGCCAACCTATTCTATGAACGAAGCGTCTCCTATATTTGTTTGAAAACATGATTAATATTGCCGAAAGATGAAGTAAGTCTTGAAATTAGCACTATTCGCTGTGTGCATGATTGTGGCGCCATCTCTTAGACAGGGGTTATTTTTTTTTATTTTTATATTTTAGGAATGGCTTGGACTCCTTGTTTGTATGAAATGTGTCTGGCTGATTTACTATTTTGGCCATTGAGTAACAGGAGATGACATCCCTAAGAATTTTTTGTCCCAAAAGTTGTAGTGAAAATCTCTAAAAGTCTATACTACTCTTTCATTCTGTCATAGCTGTTAACATGGCGCACTAAATTGTTGTAGATGTCAATGCATCTAAAGCCTGATCAGAAATATATGATCATGCACCATGTTGCGGAATTTCATTGGAACTAATTTCTTGCACTGGCAATTATTTTACTGACAGAATGATATGCATGTGTGAGTGCATGTGATAGGCTGTCAGTGTCATTGTCGCGGTTTATTTGAATTACAGTAAAGTGTTGAATATTAAATAATACAAGACAAAAATATCCCAAAATTATTCATAGTCAAGAGCGAAACATTGTAAATAGTGTAGGTATGTAATAAACAGCTGTAAATAATACGCTCGGGAAATGGAACTATTTCGCTGTGAAACATTTTCAAATTAACATCAGAGCTGACAGGTAAACAAATCAAGATGTCACTATACCATAGAGAAATAATACGCTCTATGGCTATACTGAACTGTTGCCATATAAATGAGAATAATAGCGCCCTCTTGACAATAATCATATATTTCTGGTCAGGCTTTAGTAGAATAAATAATAAATCAATGATTTCGACAGTTGACCCAGTTGAGGTGACATGGGTGATGTCAAATATTTTGAAATTTGATATTGACAAGAGCCCTCTGCAGTTTATTTTCTTGTCACATTGTGCACTGCGATGGTTCACGTTACCCCCACCATACACTTCGCACATAGCGAATATTTACAGCTGTTTTCAAGCTTATAAGTTATAGTTATTTTAAAGAGAATCACCTGCGTTTTTTGCAAAGGTAGAACCGGCAACTCCAACCATTTTCTGCAAGCAGGCACAGAACAATTTTCATCCATATAAGAGGGTATTCCTAGGTGCTGCAAAACAATTAAACTTAGCAATCGATTCAACGATAGTTTTAGGAATAGGTATTTTCTAGAGATACTGACTTATTATACATATATCCCACCATTGCCTCAGGCAACAGAATGTGTGAATAAAGAGGAAATATACCGAAGTAAATGCATGTACTCGTAGATAAGATACAACTGAAGAACAAATCAAATTATTTTAATAAATATTTTGATAAGATACTATATATACATATATGTATATATATATATATATATATATATATAGGTATGTAAGATAGTAGGTAAGATTTGTTAGGTCCCTAATAACTTTTGGTAGATGAGTGTGTCTTTGCAAAATGTTTAGTTAGTTAGTAACTTGCAAAATGTTAATTTATTTAGCAACTTGCAAAATGTTCATCTATTTAACAACTTGCAAAATGTTCATCTATTTAGCAACTTGCAAAATGTTCACCTATTTAGCAACTTGCAAAAAGCTCATCTATTTAGCAACTTTCAATATGAATCTTGAAGCAAATCAAATTATTTTGTTCAATATTTTTTGATTTGCAATTTTTAAGTAGTTACACTACTATATATAAACTGACAATAGATGTCATATACTTAAGAAAAAGTGACCAAACCCTCCGGTGTCCGAGGCCAGATTTGAACTGGCGTCTTCAGCTTTCGCGGCTGACGTCCTGACCACTAGACCACCCGGTCACGGCGGAACTTGACAAATTTTCTCATGTATATGCAATCTCTGAATTTGAAACGGCTAGGCGCCGTTGACCATACTCTAAGGGCATGCGCAGTACGTGCTTGCACCTCCTATCCGAATCTCTTACGTGATTCTGGTATAGCGAGAGAGATGGTGCTGCCATCTATGAATCTTGAAGCAAATCAAATTATTTTGTTCAATATTTTTTGATTTGCAATTTTTAAGTAGTTACACTACTATATATAAACTGACAATAGATGTCATATACTTAAGAAAAAGTGACCAAACCCTCCGGTGTCCGAGGCCAGATTTGAACTGGCGTCTTCAGCTTTCGCGGCTGACGTCCTGACCACTAGACCACCCGGTCACGGCGGAACTTGACAAATTTTCTCATGTATATGCAATCTCTGAATTTGAAACGGCTAGGCGCCGTTGACCATACTCTAAGGGCATGCGCAGTACGTGCTTGCACCTCCTATCCGAATCTCTTACGTGATTCTGGTATAGCGAGAGAGATGGTGCTGCCATCTATGAATCTTGAAGCAAATCAAATTATTTTGTTCAATATTTTTTGATTTGCAATTTTTAAGTAGTTACACTACTATATATAAACTGACAATAGATGTCATATACTTAAGAAAAAGTGACCAAACCCTCCGGTGTCCGAGGCCAGATTTGAACTGGCGTCTTCAGCTTTCGCGGCTGACGTCCTGACCACTAGACCACCCGGTCACGGCGGAACTTGACAAATTTTCTCATGTATATGCAATCTCTGAATTTGAAACGGCTAGGCGCCGTTGACCATACTCTAAGGGCATGCGCAAATCTGGCCTCGGACACCGGAGGGTTTGGTCACTTTTTCTTAAGTATATGACATCTATTGTCAACTTTCAATATGTTAATATATTTAGAAACTTGCAGAATGTTCATCTATTTAGCAACTTGCAAAATGTTAGCTAGTAAGAAGAGTCCAAACATAAAATGAACAAAATAGAAATTTTTGCAATTCTTTGGAATAAACACTTAAAGAGTTTTTTCTGCCTTTTATAACGTTACCCCTGCTGTTCCTATATAACTATATAGGTACAGACATAGGTACAATTAAGCCCACACATAAGAAGGTAAGTACATACATTTGGTCACTCTGTAGTTAAGCCTCTTTCAGGCATTGGCTCAACCTTAATCACAATACTTATCCCCGAGGAAATGTAATGAATAGCTCCAGTGGACTTAATGCAATACTAAGGACAGTCGGTCTCCCATATCCTCTTAAGACCCAATTGCCTATTTTTAGGACGGCAAAATTTTGTCGTAATGACCCACGAGGTCAACCTTTTTGATCGAAATTAGACCTAGTTCAAGAAGCTGAAAATGTTAAAACCTGATGATGTCCTATCTTTAGGACACTGGGTCGTTATTTCACTCATCTTAAAAATAGGCTGGGCCTTACAAGGATATGACAGTGCTGGTTTTCCATTAGAAGGTATTCACAAACTATGAAAACGATTGAGACGCCATTAATGTATTATTATTTATTACTAACGTTAGATTTTTTTTGCAGCTTTTTTACCCCTTCCTTCTGTATGAAAGAAAAAGGCAACAAAAATTGAATTTATTGTTCAACTCGATGAGCTTTCAATGGCTGCTACTACTGTTGATGAGTGATGGGGCAGTCGTACGTGTTTCGTGGCTTTGGTCCATAATTATTTTCCAGTTGGGCAGCTCCGCCATACAAGTAAGATGTTTAAACCACAGTTCGAAAATGTCTCTCATACAAAGGGTATCTTCGTGCATTTCTTTTCATTGCCGTGATATCGTGGTGATGAAGAGCCTAGAATTATAAATGTCACATGTTTAAAGTATGTATTTGAACAGTATAAAGATTTGGAACACAACATTGCGAAACTAGGAGGCCGATTCGAACTTACAAATTGACATAAATTTGATCTTTTTTTAGACATCGTTCGCCCGTGCATCTCTTTCATCAATAGTTTGACAAATAAATAAATAATAAATATTATGAGACAATCTTACACAAATTTACCTAGTCCCACAGTAAGCTAAAAGGCTTGTGTTGTGGGTACTAGACGACGATATACACGGTGCCCGTGAGCATTGCGAGAGACTTTAACAGTGTATTCATGATCATATTTAGAGAACAAAATGTCCTTTAAACTTTTCCGAAATTCGCCAAAGTTTCAGAGTAAATACTACTTACAAAAAATTGCATTTTGAATTGTTTATCAGTGTAAAATGATTTTTTGATGGCGATCTCACCGGTATGGGGCATAGTCTAGACATCTCTTATTGACTGATATCAAAGACCTAAGAAACACTTTTCATGGACTAGTTTTTACGAGAAAAAATGTAGCAATTTACTTTTTCCGTTACTTTTTTCTAATGACATTTACTTTTTATGTAGAACAGCATTCCAAAAACCTGAAAAAAAAAATAAAAAAAAAAATTTTTTTTGGCGTTTTACAACAAAAGTCATATAATGTTTTTTCATTCTTTTGACCTCAGAAATGCGTGGTTAAAATCTCTCGCAATGCTCACGGGCACGTTGTATATGTATAATATACAGATATAGATAAATACTTAAATACATAGAAACATCCGTAACTCAGGAACAAATATCTGTGATAAACACACAAATAAATGCCCTGACCAGGATTCGAACCCTCCTGCTTCATAGGCAGGGTCACTACCGACTAGGCTAGGTGGCCGTTACCTAGTACTTACATAGGAACATGTACAGGGTGGTCCAAACCTTAACCTCAAAAAAATTTTTTTTTGATTCCTCTCGTCGTGGGCTATTAGAATATACCCCATGTAAGTTAGCCGATTCTTCGTAGTTTTCGAGTTATGATTTTTTTTATTTTTAACTTTTGTTAAGCAATTCCGGTTGAAGCAATTAATTTATTAAAAAATTTTCTTTTTGTAGCACAATACTTAATAAGCGGCGCAGTTACAAAAAAAGCAGCATCCTCACTTGGCTGCGAGTCGTAAAAAAAAGCCAAAAGTTAAAGTTTTATGTTCAATCATGTCAAGCTTACATTTTGCGCTTAAATAAATAAATACAAGCGATTTCAAGGACTTTTTGTTATTTTAGAAACTGCTAGACCCTAAGTTTTTTTTAATGTAAAAAAAGTGACACTGAGACAAAGGAACTGAGGTGGAAAGTTCGCAAATTAGTAATTTATTAAAAAAATCCTCTTTTGTTATTCCTAACGTTAAACAAACAGAAATTACCACGAGAATTCAATGTTGGGACATGTGATTGACCAAGCATCATTTTGATTAACTTCTTAACTTTAACTGGAGCCGCGTCGCGGCGGGTTGTTATATACAAAGGGTTCATTTCTACCTGCTCCGGTTGACTGTCATCATCAATACCTACTGTTACGTTATGGGGCACTTCCCCGCCGCTATGTGCTATCAGTGCAAATACCACAAGGCATGAACGTAAGACAATCTAAGCATGAACGTAAAACTTTAACTTTTGTCTTTTTTTTTCCATCTGGCAGCCAAGTGAGAATGCTGATTTTTTTTGTAACTGCGCCGTTTAGTAAGGATTGTGCTACAAAAAGAAAAAATCAAAAAAGTTCAAAAGTTTTTTTTAAATAAATTAATTGCTTCACCCGGAACTTCTTAACAAAGGTTAACAAATTAAAAAAATCTTAACTCGAAAACTACGAAAAATTGGCTAACATACATGGGGTATATTCTGATAGCCCACGACGAGAGGTATGTAAAAAAAATTTTTTGACGTCAAGGTTTGGACCACCCTGTATATTAGTGCGAGCTAGATAACCTACGAGTAATTACATACATACACATACCAACAAAAACATTATTTTTCTGTTTGTTTATGACATAGGAGGCAAACGAGCAGATGAATCACCTGATGGTAAGCGATTACCGCCGCCCATGGACACCCGCAACACAAGAGGGGTCGCAATTGCGTTGCTGGCCTTTAAGAATAGGCCCTTTTTTTTAAGGTTTGAAGGCGACAGTTCATTCCACAGTTTAGCTGTGCGAAGCGGGATGTTTCTGGAAAAACGCACAGTTGAGGATTGCCAATAGGTCCTGAAATAAAGTAGCCGTGTACAATCTTGTGTATTTTTTAATTTAGTGCTAATTTTGAAGCAGTATATTTATTTTATTAATCCGTAGATACAATACTAATAAATAAATATACAATTATAATAAAATATGTGAGCATATATAAGTTTTCGCGTTTTTATTTCAACATAATTTGTAACTTTTTGAACAACATAATTTGACAATCTTCAATCGACTCTGCTACAACGCCACAATTGTATTTCCATTTTCACAACCCGTTTTATGCTTTTCAGAATTTCATCTTACCAAGAAGCTATATTCATTAACTGTATTTTAACTAGGATAGTCAGGAAGACTCTCTAATCTAATCTCTGACAAAGATTTTTCTATGGGAGACAATTTTCTATAAAAAAAGGCAAATACATTTAATTAAAAATTACTGTAACTACCTTAAAATGAAGTCAGAAAAAAAAGTTTACTATTGAAGAAATACAATTTATTAAGGTATAAAATAGCTCATCAAATCAAACTATAAGAAAAAACATGTTTTTGAGAAACACCACAAAAATTCTGTCAGAAGACGCTGTTCAAAAAACTATGTGTATGATGGAATACAAAAGGCGAAAACTTCCAAACGCTGTTCCATTTAAATATGATTGTATTTATGTTTTGTATGATTGTATCTACAGATTATTTCAATACAATCACTGCTTCTAAATCGGCACAAAATAAAAAGATAAATCAGAAAAGGCAAGGCACTTTTTTTCCGGTCCACTCCTTAAGTGGTGGATGGAAATGTTGTCGCGTAGAACGATGACGGAACGAGGCGGTAGGGATAAATCCTAAAAACAACAACAACAACAGCAAATAAACAACGAAACACAACAAAACAAACAACAACAACACAACAACAAAACAAACAACACACCTACATACAACAACAAATGCAAATCAGAGCATATTTTTAAAATCTGAATGCCGCTCCTGTTTAATGGTTTAGGGGCAGTAGCAGCTGAAAGCACTCAGACAAACCCGCAAAAAGAGGAGGGTAAAGTATTATGCTTCCTAATACAAAAGCTACAACGCTACCAAAATCATGTCAAGTAAATAAAAATAAACGCAATGTGCCATTATAACAGAAATGTTTTAACAGAGTTATGTTATTGTATATACATATCTACAGCAGCAGCAAAAATAGCTTACCGGTTGACGTGTTTAATTTAATTATCTCGACATACTTTTATTCTATCAACAATAAAGTTGCGCTTAGATCATTTTGAACACCTCACCCGCTTAGCTACTTCTGTCTAAAGTCAAGGCAAAAAGTGAGTGAATACTGTAAGCCAGACTATCCTGTGAGGGCTGCGAATACCTACTCACACTCGTGCTTAAATAGATGTACTTAGCCAGGTACAGCTACCGGCAATAGTATCTTCCTACACGAGGGCCGCAATAATATGTGATACGCTCTTATTTGTAGTGCCATAAGAGCGTGTCACATGTTTTGCGGCCCTCGTACAGAAAGATACTATTGCTGGTGACTGTACCTACCTACACTTTCTACCTGACATTATAGACAGGTACCTAACTACCATAATATTATAACTATTAAAATACTTTAAAATACACGAACCTACATGTTTTGATTAAAATGTCTATGTATACCGGGTGTGGCCTGTAACGATAACGAGCAATAAATGAAAACGTAGATTCTACTCCTCAAACTAGACAACGTTTCTGGAGCGACGTTTAAAAATAACTTGTGGTTTGATTTTAAGTACACTTTAAAGTTTATTTGAATACGCAATGTATTACGAAATTGATTGTCTGTAGGGTGACAATACTGACAAGCAATGTCAGACGGATTTTAACGTATATTGAAAACACTATTTAGTGTGTATGAAAAATACACAATATAAAGACTATATTTTTTTAAAGTTTTTTTAACAAAAGTTTTATTCATAATTATTTTACATTTTTTTTTAAAGTGGGTATTCCACTCATACATTAGTATGTTATTCAATCAAATACAAACATTGAAAACATTGAAAAAATAATCAACCCAGTTGGACTTGAACCAACATCGATACGCCTTACCGGGGCTCGATATCGCTTTACCAATTAAGCTATGGGTTCAGTTACCGAGCTGACGAAATTCTCAATGCCTTCAATCATCTTTTTGCATTTATTTTTACATCGACTTTATAGCAGCCGTAAGCGACATCTAGGTGCCAACCACTACCACACACCACACACCACAACCACTTTTTTTTTTCAATGTTTTCAATGTTTGTATTTGATTGAATAAAAGTTTTATTGTTTGAGGAGTAGGAACTACGTTTTTAATTTTTTGCTCGTTCTACAGGCCACACTCGATATAAGTATCTATTTTATAAGTCTTCAAAGAGAGTTTCAAAGGAAACGTCTCACCTAAGATGTGTACATATTAATGCACGCAACGTTTGACCTATATACAACATTACTAACAATTAAAAACATCCCGACATTGTTTACTCGCCCGCCGACATTGATGCCTCCATAGTAATTTCAATCACAAAATTAATTCTCCCGCCCGCCTTAAATAAGTAGCGCGCCCAATCGATAGCGCGGGCGGGAGCCGGCGGGCGGAGGTTACTGGTAAATAAAGTTTTAGGGGTTCCCTGATTGGTGGGTGTAAGGGTGGGAGGCGGGGCTAGGGGTGGAGCTTGGGGCAGTGCGGGGTAATGGCAGTGCCGGCCCGGGTGTCGTTGGGGCGACATGCGAGTATAGTGAAGTGTAGTGTGCTGTGATATTTCAGGTTGGTAACTTTTTTATTTTAATTATGCATATTTCGGTGGAACTTTTCTATATATGTCAATGGTTTTTTTACTTGATTTTATTGTGTAAAGGGATTTTTACGAAAAAAGTGGGTAGTTTAAATTCTTATTTACCCTTAAAAAATACTCTCTTATTTTTTTTTCCTAATAGGTTCTTTGTTTTGTAGTCGTAAAAATATGATTAAATTATTCAGGTACGCGATAATTATAGCTAGAATTGTTAATTATTTTGTTGAAAACTAAGTAAAATATTTTGGAGTATATGGTACTTATTATCCTATTAAGTATGCTACCTTCAAAATAAACTAAAGTAGTATTTTTAATTCAAGACAGTAATCTGACAGTTATTGCCATACAAAGGGGTTTACAATGTACGGGACCTTTGTTCTAGGAGTTTTATTATATTTTATTTCATAGAGTTACTACCTACTTAAGACCCGAGAGCGTTAAATAGTGTTAAATATGTTTAGAAATCTAGGTAAAAGGCTCTAAAAAGCCGGCCAAGTGCGTGCCGGACCACGCATAATGGAGGGTTCCGTACCTTGAATGGAAAAATAACCTAACTAATACCAAAAGATCGTATCTGATGCCTATGGAAGACGTTTTTTGGAAATAACTCAAAAATGGCTGAACTAATAATGTTCAAAACAATTTTTGTTGGACTTACGGTTCAAAAGTTACAGAGGGGGGGGGCACAATTTTTCTGACTTTTGAAGCGATTATTTATAAAAATATTAACTTAATCAAAAAACTACTACTACTACTAATTTTTTCAAAGAAACCTCAATTTTATTTTTAAGACCTATCGATTGATGTGCAACATGTTGATAACTGGTAAAAAAAGTTTTTTGAAATTTAGTTACATGTTTGAAGCGCCCCCCCTAAAAGTATTTTTTTCTACAATTTAACTATACATATAACTAAATAGCGGCATACAAAATACACCTTATAAAAAAAATTGTTTATTTCAGACATAGTATGTCCATAAAAGTGTTAGTTGTACAATCTTAAAATACTATGTTAGTGTTACATAAAATAAAAAATAAAAAGAAGCAAAATATAGAAGCAATAATAAGTACATCTTATGTAAGCCCCATTTATACAATTTATGTTTAAATTCAAGGAAGTCAACAGTCTATAAGTCTTTTGGTAAATTTTTGAAAATCTTTATCGTCATATACAGTACATATTTTTAAAGAAAGCTGTGTTACGATCCGGGTAGCTTTAAAATGTATGACATAAAATAAATAAAAAATAACACTAAAGCACTAGCACTTGTTTTAAAATGCATTATTGTTGCCTGCTCATACGTATGTGTAGAGTTTGTCCGAAATGAGAAGTGTCCTGGTTTATTTGGGAGCGCATATATTCTACGACACTTTGGATACCTTTTATACAGATGATATGTAGAATAGAGTTAAATTTTTGAATTGGATTAAACTTAATCGAATTAAATACGAAAAATTTCTGTATAACTAAAATTTATTATATATCCCGTTTTCGTATAAAATTGAGTTCTCCTTTCAATTTAATCCATTTCTTAGTATGTCATGTTCCCGCTAATCTGATAGGTATTTTTTTACCATACCCATTAATAATAGAAGTATACTCTATTAAAATTGCTTATTTAACCTGCGGCGGTGGACGCAGTTTTTTGTTAATAGACGAAAGCTGTGTTACAGATTTCAATAGTATGCTTTTATTTGTATTTTTCTCATGTTATTAAACTTAACTAAGTTAAAATAAATATAAGATTGAAAATACCCGCTATAACGAATACAAAAATAACAAATGAAATAAGTAATTGAATGTCTCCGCCGGCGCTGCCGAGTGTTAAATCACTTTTTGCTTCCCTCTTATTAACACCGCTCTAGTGGGCGATCATTAGTTTTAATGCTTGTAAATCAGATTTAAATATTACATTTAAATGTAATATTACCAATTGATTCGCGAAAATATTTGAAAATTAATTACTGATGTATTTTAAAACAACGAAAAAGAATGGAGAATTAGTGTTGCTACGATTTTGACCGGATAATGAAAACATTTGATTGTGAAAGGTTATATTTTTTATGTAGGTGTAGGTATGTTGGTACACAATGCAATGGTGCAGGTATACAATGTTTCAGCGTAAAGTTGAAACTACTGAATTTATTTTGATGAATGAGATATATGTCAATCGAACCGTGACGGGTGACAGCTTCCGTTAAAAAAACGTAGTATTTTGAAACATTTTACTTGATTTGAATTAACTACCTGTGTATTAACATTTCGACCGATCTAATTTTATTCGCTACTTATAAAAACGACATTGACATTAGATTTTGTGCGTAGGTCTTAATTTTTAGCATACCTATTATAGAAATATATCCGACGCACATAATTTGAATTTTAAAACAAAGCAGAATGCATCCTGAAAATAAATTTTTTCGCGTTTGTCCAAAGTCTCGGTAAAAATCCATTTCTTCATTAATTTAAATTCAAATTACGCAGATTCAGTTAATTCTGAGTCACGTCCCCAAAACACAATCAAATCTTACCCTCCAAAAAACCATACTGTCTCAGTAAGATTTAATTTTTGTCCCTGTTTAAATATAGATGGTCTCTTGTTTAAGCGGGAGGGGGGGGGGGTGTCCCCCCTGGCTCTGTCACCCCCAACCCCTCACCCCGCGCCCCCGAATGCCTAATTGAAACAAACAGGGGCGATTCACGACAAGTCATTATTTCTACATTAACTTCCTAACACGGAGAGTAATTCTTTCACAAATGTTTAAGGAGAGGCGTGCCTCGTTTGCGTAGGGCTCTGTAACCTGTTGATATGTAACCGTGTTATAAATTAGTGCTACGATGTTATGTTTTTTTTAATTATAATGAAAAATATACCTCCACCCCCCTCCACCCCTGTAACTTTTGAACCGTAAGTCCAAAAAATATGAAAAAAATTAATAAAATTCATCTTAACACATAGTTTCTACAAAAATTTTTTTGAACATTATTGGTTTTGCCATTATTGAGTTATCTCCAAAAAACTTCTTCCATGGACATCAGATACGACCTTTTGGGATTAGTTTGGTTCTTATTCCATTGAGGGTGACTGACATTACCACTATCTTTCAAAATAGAGGGCTAAGCAGCTGCTGTCATTCTATTAAAGTACCTAACTATGGATGTTATTCAGATCGTGGACGCTATTAAATCGACTTGACAATCTATTCCGCTGACCGCTCTGTAGCTGAGCTTGAAATTGAAAAAATTGTGCGCCTCGAGAATAAGTTGTGAATTTTGACCATGGATAGAGTATCCCACGATGAATATTTTTTAGTATTGGAGGTCCGCAAAATTTTTGGACCTTCACTTCAAAATCAGGGGTCCCGTGCAATATTTTTTTACTCTCTGGTTAAGGCTGCTAGGGGTTGTGTGGTATCATTTCCGTACAAAACAGACATGCAGAATTTATTTTTGGTATTAAAAAATTAAAAATCCATTTAAAAAAAAGTTCTGCGAAGAGGAAAAACACTCAAAAAATTCAAATATACATATTTCCTTACCAACTTAAGTATTAATCGTTATAATTGGAAAAAATGTGTTTTTTAACTCTTTTTTTCATATCTGCTGTATGAGGTATTCTGAGCAAAAGTGACTAATAATAAATAATACATACATTTTAAGGTCAACAGGCTACGGATGTTCACGTGTCACATTGGTTTTCGATACTTACTATGGAGAAAACATGTACACCACGAAGCGAATGATTTTTTCCGCGTAGTTTTTGTACAGTGAAAGCTTTAAAATTGTATATATTTAAAAACTGCATTAAATATGCTTCCTTACAAATTTTTTTTTATTTCAAAATAAATGAATATCATTTAATCAATATATTACTTATACAACGTTCTAAAAAATAATATTTTATTGGGTGTTTTTCCTTTTCACAGACCTTTTTTTTATAAGGATTTTGACTTTTTTAAATATCAAAAATGAATTCTGCATGTCTGTTTTATACGGAAATGATACCACACAACCCCAAGCAGCCTTAACCAGAGAGTAATAAAATATTGCACGGGACCCCTGATTTTGACGTGTATATAATACTAGCTTTTGCCCGCGGCTTCGCTCGCGTTAAATTCGGGGTAACACGGTTCCCCTTTGCCCCCCGTAATGCTCCATACAAACTTCCACCCCCCATTTTAGGGAAGTGGGGGGTTAGAAAGAGACAAAAAGGAGCCTATGTCACTCTCCATCCCTTCAACTATCTCCACTTAAAAAATCACGTCAATTCGTCGCCCCGTTTTGCCGTGAAAGACGGACAAACAAACAAACAAACAAACACACACACTTTCCCATTTATAATATTAGTATGGATTCATCGTGGGGCACTCTATCCATGGTCAAAAATTCAACACCTTTTTCTCGAAGCGCACAATTTTTGTCACTTTTGTACTCAGGAGTGCGATTTTTGAATCTCACCAAGTGACTAATTCTCACCGATGTGAGTGATTTACTTTCGGAAATCACTCACATCGGTGAGAATTAGTCACTTGGTGAGATTCAAAAATCGCACTCCTGTATGCCTCGCTACTCGCTCAGCTCTCCGCTTCGCTGCCCGCTCAGTTCGTGCCCGAACCCGCTGCCGAGGGCCTCATCAAATCCTGATGTCAACTTCGCCTATTCAATTACTTTGTACAAGTAAATCAGACAATTTACATGTTTATGCACCGGCGCTCTGTTTACTTAAACTTTCTCTTGATGGGAAAACTTGGCAGTAACGTTATTTCGTTTTTTTTTTCAATTTCGTTGTTAGACTGAACGGCTGTTTAACTTTTATTGCGTCGCTGTTAGGGTGCAAAAGGGGGCGTTTTATATAAATTCTTAAGTGAACTGTTATCTACTTTCATAATTATATTCAAAATTCAATTTGTTCAGCAAGGAGACTACAAGAAAATCTTTGTATAAACAAATACCTTAGGTTAACTATAAAATATGTTTACGTCACACCTGGCCATAATATGAGTTTTACCGCACGCTACGCGTACGTTAAAACTTGCATTATGGCCAGGTGGAGACGTAAAATCGTGTACTCGCCACGGGCAGTAAAAAAGAAAGCCCTCTATCGCATATTTAAAACCCTCGCCTGCGGCTCGGGTCACAAATACCTGCGATTTCGGGCTTTCTGTCTTTTACAGTCCTTGATAAGTAATGTACTAATAACGGTTACACTCACGTCACTTTAGTCACTTCGCGCGACATGTTTCGGAGAGCTTAGGTCTCCATCTTCAAGCACTAACACATCACTTCATGTCGCGCGAAGTGACTAAAGTGACGTGAGTGTAACCGTTATATTTTATAGTGATAGTATGTCTCACGGAAGTTTAAACCTTAGGTTAAGTCACTGTATGACGGTAATTTTTTTAATGAGGTGATTAATAAATGTTATTAGTAAGTAGTATGGTGGGTTACTTATGTATGAAGAAAAAAAAAGTATTAGTTATCCTTTGGGCACAGTAATAAAAACACCGGCCAAGAGCGTGTCGGGCCACGCTCAGTGTAGGGTTCCGTAGTTTTCCGTCCGTTACAGTAAGTATCCCCACTTAAGAGTTAAAATAACACCGCCATGTATGATATGAAATGAGCCTTCCACGTACAGCGACATCTATCGGCAAATTAAGTAAACTATTGCACGCGAGCTATGAAAGATGATTTTATGGGATAATTATTTATTGCGTGAACCGATTTTTTCACCGTTTTAACTTTATTTGAAAGCATGTCATTTCATTGCGATTTTGTAGTAATTTCAGGTACAATACACACCAAACTTAGTTCAGAAATTATTTTGTAATTTTTTTTCAAAAACTATTCAACCTATCAAGTTCAAAATAATTTTCCTAGAAAGTTTTTATAAAGTTCTACTTTTGAGATTTTTTTCATATTTTTAAAACTTATGGTTCAAAAGTTAGAGGGGGGGGGACACGTTTTTTTAAACTTCTGGAGCGATTATTTCCGAAAATATTTACATTATCAAAAAATGATTTTAGTAAACCCCTATTCATTTTTAAATACCTATCCAACACATGTTAGGGTTGAAATGAAAAAAAAAATCACTCCCCATTTTACGTATAGGGGAGGTACCCTAATAAAACATTTTTTTCCACTTTTTATTGTACCACTTTGTTGGCGTGATTGATATTCATATTAGTACCAAATTTCAGCTTTCTAGTGCTAACGGTCACTGAGATTAACCGCGGACGGACGGACGGATGGGCAGACATGGCGAAACTATAGTTGACTACGGAACCCTAAAAAGTTGCGTATTAATGCCAATAGACAGTATTTAAAATTAAATTACAAACGGAATTTACTTTCTGCCTCCGGATCCATTTCAAAGTTTTCATATAAATATTGTTACATTATCTATGGTCTGCGGAGTATATATCTACTTATGTATTGTCACTTTATTCAATATTTAGCTTAAAATTAATTATTGGCTCGAAACAGCATGGTATACTCGTAGATTCAAAGCTTTAACTTTTCCGTGCATTTTATGAAAACTTCAAATTAAATCCGTAGGCAGTAAAATTAAGATAAAACTTAAATAAAAATAAGTGCAATAATTAATTATTAAATTGCACCTTTTTTAAACTGTGCTTCCTAAAAAAATTAAAAAAGTAAAAATGACCCACCCTAGTAGGTCAACCTAGGTACAAACATTGTAGGTATAATTTTCATAGAATATTGTTAGTAGACCTAACTTGTAATTTTGTTGCCTACCTACCCAAAAGAACTCTTTTACTCACGAAAAGTATTTTACCCAGTCCACATTATTACCCCTAATTAATTCGTGAAATTTTCTATCGCTATCCCAGGTGGTTTCCACCAACGCCATTCAACGTGGCAACGCGAGCACTACAATGGGGACTTTTGCGCCCGGTAAAACTCACGCTTATTTGACTACAATTATAAAAATGCTTGTTTCATAAAAAAACCGGAGTCGGACTCGCGCACGAAGGGTTCCGTTTTCCTTACCATTATGTATAAAAAACGGCCGCAAAACATGTTTTTTGTATGGGAGCCCCTTAAATATTTATTTTATTCTATTTTTTAGTATTTATTATAGCGGCAATAGAAATACATCATCTGTAAAAATTTCAACTTTCTGACTATCACGGTTCATGAGATACAGCTTGGTGACAGATAAAAACGGCAAAAATCATGTCTCTTGTATGGGAGCCCCCTGAAATATTTATTTTATTCTGTTTTTTTTTTAAAACTTATGGTTCAAAAGTTAGAGGGGGGGGGACACGTTTTTTTTAACTTCTGGAGCGATTATTTCCGAAAATATTTACATTATCAAAAAATGATTTTAGTAAACCCCTATTCATTTTTAAATACCTATCCAACACATGTTAGGGTTGAAATGAAAAAAAAAAATCACTCCCCATTTTACGTATAGGGGAGGTACCCTAATAAAACATTTTTTTCCACTTTTTATTTTACCACTTTGTTGGCGTGATTGATATTCATATTAGTACCAAATTTCAGCTTTCTAGTGCTAACGGTCACTGAGATTAACCGCGGACGGACGGACGGATGGGCAGACATGGCGAAACTATAGTTGACTACGGAACCCTAAAAAGTTGCGTATTAATGCCAATAGACAGTATTTAAAATTAAATTACAAACGGAATTTACTTTCTGCCTCCGGATCCATTTCAAAGTTTTCATATAAATATTGTTACATTATCTATGGTCTGCGGAGTATATATCTACTTATGTATTGTCACTTTATTTAATATTTAGCTTAAAATTAATTATTGGCTCGAAACAGCATGGTATACTCGTAGATTCAAAGCTTTAACTTTTCCGTGCATTTTATGAAAACTTCAAATTAAATCCGTAGGCAGTAAAATTAAGATAAAACTTAAATAAAAATAAGTGCAATAATTAATTATTAAATTGCACCTTTTTTAAACTGTGCTTCCTAAAAAAATTACAAAAGTAAAAATGACCCACCCTAGTAGGTCAACCTAGGTACAAACATTGTAGGTATAATTTTCATAGAATATTGTTAGTAGACCTAACTTGTAATTTTGTTGCCTACCTACCCAAAAGAACTCTTTTACTCACGAAAAGTATTTTACCCAGTCCACATTATTACCCCTAATTAATTCGTGAAATTTTCTATCGCTATCCCAGGTGGTTTCCACCAACGCCATTCAACGTGGCAACGCGAGCACTACAATGGGGACTTTTGCGCCCGGTAAAACTCACGCTTATTTGACTACAATTATAAAAATGCTTGTTTCATAAAAAAACCGGAGTCGGACTCGCGCACGAAGGGTTCCGTTTTCCTTACCATTATGTATAAAAAACGGCCGCAAAACATGTTTTTTGTATGGGAGCCCCTTAAATATTTATTTTATTCTATTTTTTAGTATTTATTATAGCGGCAATAGAAATACATCATCTGTAAAAATTTCAACTTTCTGACTATCACGGTTCATGAGATACAGCTTGGTGACAGATAAAAACGGCAAAAATCATGTCTCTTGTATGGGAGCCCCCTGAAATATTTATTTTATTCTGTTTTTTTTTTGTATTTGTTGTTATAGTGGCAACAGAAATACCTACATCATCTGTGAAAATTTCAACTGTGTAACTAACTATCACGGTTCATGAGATACAGCCTGGTGACAGACGGACAGCGGAGTCTTAGTAATAGGGTCCCGTTTTAACCTTTGGGTACGGAACCCTAAAAATTGACGCTGTGCTGTAGGCGGCGAGCGCGCGAAGCCAACGTATGAGCTCGCTTGTCACGTTCACGATAAGCGTATTGGAGCGTTTGTTTGTGAACGTGAGGCAGCAGGGCCGCGATTCGACATGGCATAACTGACAGTCGCTTGCGAGACAACTATGATATCACACTTTTGTGACAGTTGAAATCGGGGTGGAATCACTCAAGAGTGGTTCCCGTCAGCATGGGCAAAAGGGCCTCAATCTTCCAGGCTGAAGTCTTCGCTATCAACAAATGTGCGGAAATCAACCTGGATAGAAACCTAAGACACTAGCATATCTACATCAACTCAGACAGCCAAGCTGCTCTGCTGGCACTAGAATCTTTTGAGTCAAACTCAAAACTAGTCCAGAATTGCAAAAATAACCTTAATGCACTGGCTAACTCCAACAAAGTTACACTTAGATGTGTACCAGGGCACTCCGACATTGACGGAAACGAAATAGCGGATGAACTTGCCAGAAAGGGCGCTGAAGATTCTTCGCTCGGTCTCAGGTCTTGTAAAGATGGTTAATAATAAGTGGACTGTCGGTTTTAAGCTGGTGTAATCCAAATTACATAGAAAATACAAGAAAAGTGATGTACACAGTCGTTAGGAAATCAGTGAACAACGGGTGAGTGAGGCGCGGACACACCCCTGGTCGGCCCAGAACCGTTCTGTGGAATCAACAAACGGGAGGCATATTCTCTATTAAATAACTTGGAAAAAACGAGAGCAAACGCATGGTGGAAGCTCGTCAAAGGACAAGCATACTCGAAATCTCTAATCAAAGGGTTCGACAACAAAACCTCTAAAGAGCTGTTAGGGCTCAAAAGACACAAAACCTGTGCAGTGACCAGAATAATGACAGGCCACTGTAAGTTGAACAAACACATGTTTCTTATGGGTAAGAAACAGGACTCAGTATGCAGGTTCTGCCAGGAAGAAGAGGAAACAGCCTTGCACATCCTCTGCTCCTGAGGACCACTAATGCATAAAAGAAGTACCCACCTAGGGCGACATGTACTGGAACCCGATGAGGTACAACACATTACAGCCCAAAGAATCTGGAAATTTCTAGATGCAACGGGAATCAGTAATGAACTATAAAGGGCTGCCACAATAGATCAAATCTGTCGACGCGGCACATCGATAGCCTAATTAAGAATAATAATAGCCATAGACAAAACGCTCTAGCGAGACCTACTGACAGCTTGACAGTTAGGTGTCGACACGTGTGGACAGGATGGATATCTATCCACTAGCGATACAAGTGTGACATCCACGTTTCACAGTTTGGCATGTCGAATCGTGGCCCTGGCTGTTTTTATTTTTGACATATTTTATACGTTATTTATAGACTATGATTTTCATTCCTAAAATATCCCTCGGTTGTGGAATTCCTTCTAGTCTAGTTGGTAGTGACCCACCCTGCCTATGAAGCAGGAGGTGCCGGGTTTGAATCCTGGTGAGGGCATTTATTTGTGTGTTTCTTACGGATATTTGTTCCTGAGTTATATATGTTTTCTATGTATTTACGTATTTATCTATTATATATATCGTCGCCTAGTACCCAGAACACAAGCTGTGGGATAAGGTTGATTTTAGTAAGATTGTCCCTTATATTTATTTATTTGTAAGCAAATAATCTAACGCTCCTTTTCAATAAGCCTGATCTCATCAGCTCTGATTTTAACATCTTCTATATTATTACTTTTAAATACACATATAATAGTCAGGTAGCAAACAACTTTAATTTTAAAATTTCAATATTTGGTAAAGTGTTTTAACTTGTAAATAAAATTCTGTGTTAAGTACTTACATATTTTTTACATATTTATAACCACTAGATAAACGCGACATACGATACCACAGACCGAGCAAATAAGCTATTAGCCGCATTATTAATTGCAGAGTGGTTTAATGCAGCACACATTACGGAAAAAAATACAAACCAGGCAATAACACTAACATGCCATTATTTCCGAAATCGTGTCATTATTTCCAAAACGACGTCAACATTTGCAACTATTGCGAATAAAGGAGCACATTAGAGTAAAATGACTTCATTTACCGTTGCCGGTCAATAAAACTGCACAGTGGTTCGGAACAAAGCGATTGTTTCCTACACAAATGGGGAGTGCGTGTGAATTTACTGTATCGAATATCAATTGGCTGCAGGGGCGTGGGCGACGCGGTTATTTTAGACAAAGCAGACGCTTCCGTGTAACTAATATAGTGAGACCTCGAGATACGTTACAACTGTGCGTAATTGAAGAGCAAACTTTATCTGGTTTGGTCGTCAGTGCTCTGTAAGTGACGAGAACAACTTGTTACACCAGCTTTAATCTGTTTTGAGTGTGTATTTTCAATTAATTTGAGTTATATTGGAATACTACTGATATACGTAGGTGTACAACGCAACATTACAATATTTTAGTTTTTGTTACATTTAAAATGGGTCCTACTAAGCTACACCGTTAGTTGTATAATAGATTTCCATGTGTGTAAATAATCCAGAGGCGAATCGACGATATTTTGCTATTAGTTGATGATGATGATGAGATGTAATTATTTCTAGTAAACAACTTGAATAACAATGCACTTCAGGCCGGCTAGCATATCTTACGTTGTAGCCTGTCATTCCATACTTCGAGTCGCGCTTGAAGTATGAACTGTCGCATCAAACGTCAAGTTATGCTAGGCGTGCAGAATTATATACCTTAGTTCTCTTGGAAATGAGCCTGTTTCTTATTTATTATTATTATTAGGAGCCTGTAATGTCCCACTGCTGGGTAAAGGCCTCCCCCCGGTTTTTGCAGTCCTCCCGATTCTGTGCAGCATCCGGCCATTCCTTTAAAAAGGAGGAGGAAGGAACTCATCTCGCCATCGCCGACGAGGCATAAATAAAATAATATATTCAATTATATTCTTATTTAAATAGAATATTTCTAAGATTATTATTTTGACGAGACAATAACAAATACCATACACAGTGGATCAAGTGGCTTTAAATAACAAAAAACAAACTAATAAATTATTTACCCCAATGTCATCAACCTCTTGTAACTCTAAAGAGCACAAAACAATAATTTAAGTGTAACAAAACATGCCAAGGATCCAGTTTAAAGTGATAAATCACCACTCAGCCCTAATGTCAAAAATCAACATAGGGTTGGCAGATCGGGCCGCGGCGACGGGCCATTACGGGTGCGATTAGTCAATTTGTGCCACCCCTGAACAGTGGGCAAATAATTGATTGAGTCAAACGACGTTATGGTGCAACGATTGCATATGTTATACTGACACTAGACAACTCGTTTTTGTGTGACTGTAATCAATAAATTATCTACTAAGTTTTCTCGGTATTGGGTGTGCTAAGGTTACGGATAACGCAGTTCTTTTTTAATGGTATTCAACCATTTTACCTACTAAGGGGCCGTATTCTAACTTTAAAACACGTTTTTACACGATCCAACTTCAATACAACTCCAATGCATTAACAACGCAATACAGCTACCGCCTAAACGTCTGAATCAGAAATGTCAGAATTTGCTTAAAAAATATTCCGATGCAACTTTGGAGTTTCTTCTTCTTGACTTCAATATTGCTTGATTATTTGTTGTTTGTTTGAGATAAATTGCGTTTTTAATGTATTGTTTATGTATTTTAAAATTTGAATACGGCACTAAGTCTTGTCAGGAATACGCGCTAGATGAGCCGCTACGCCGTAGCGTGGTACTACGAAATGTTATATTTAACCGAAATATTGCTTAACAATAAGATATTAAAGACAACAAATACAACAATACTTACAATTTTAAACAAAAAAGAACTTAGCCTCGAGCTGCTGTAAAAAATACTCAAATCAAGGTGAGATATATACAGGGTGTAATCGTTAAGTGTGGCCAGGCCATAACTCCGTAAATATAACAGATTTTTTAATTAAAATCAGAACTATCCCAAACATCTAGTCCCCTATAATAGTTCCCTCGATTTCTTTACGATCCTATCATCATATCCTGACCTGGTTACAATGGAACCAACTGTGAAGTATACTCTTTCAAACAAAAAATTATGTTCCAAATCGGTCAAACAAAAAATTATGTTCCAAATCGGTCTAGCCGTCTTCGAATAATCAGTAAACATACATAAAAAATAAAATTAAAAATAGAAAAAACAAAGATCCCAAAGAATTGAGAACCTCCTCCTTCTTCTTGAAGTCAGTTGAAAATTTTATACACTTAAATTAATTAATGATACCATGTTAAAAAAAATCCGATAACAGGGGCATTTAAAAGTCAGCACGATGTGTTTATTTATAAGTACTTAGGTACGAGTAAGATCAACCAAATTAATATTCTGAAGTTTTTCTAAATTCGAAATAAATAAAAATAAAAAATAAAAAAATAAAATAAAATAATGTTTATTACCAATACCAAAAAAAGAAATTTACAATACTGAGAGGATTTGCTTTACATAAACTATCCTATACTAGGTCTAGGTACCAACGGCGGCGCATCCATAGTTCTCGTAGGCAAGCTAGAATCCATTCGGGTTTTCTTTCAGTTTTTTGACCAATAGAATAAAAGAAAAGAAAAAGTATGTGTAAGACTTTATGGACGCCCCGCCATTGATAACCACAAAACTATGGCTAAATAATGGAAATTTGGTAAAAGGTACTAGTTTCAACGTATGCTAGGAATGATACCCAGCGTTGATTTTCAGACTGGTCCTTGCGACAGGGTTTATCGTAACACTACGAAACTATTATTTATACAAAAAAAAATACAATAGAAAGGTGAATGAAATGAAAACACGTGTTTAGGTAAGTACCTATATAGAAGCTGTGTGCTTGGAAATCAAATGGTGGTGCATATAGGCAAGTAGACATAATTATTTGAATGTAGGAATGTTTGTTTTAGAAAATATTAATCTTTAAAACCACATACAAGAGAAGTAAAAAAAAACAAGTTTAAAATATTATCTTTTAAATTGAAACTCCTGAAAATCTTTCAACAAAATTGACAGGTTGACAAAAAATGTGTAAACTAAACAAGTGCTAGAATCAAAACAGAATGTACGATAATTTAATATAGTCCGCATATTTTTTAAATATGAATTTGTTCCGACCCTCCACCGTCAACCGCCCCAACTCAATGCAATCAAAAAATTGCCCAAACACTAACAGATAGCATTAGTTCCGAGGGGCACATCTGCACAGTGGGCCATATGGGCGATATAGCGGTCATAATTACCAGTATCTCCCTTACCGGTAAAAACGCAGTAAATATGGGGAATTGGTAAGATGATACTACTTTTTAGAACTAAGCACAGTGTGGCATTATGATAGCGAATTCTTTATAATACTTTCTGCAGTTGGCCCGTGAAATTGTAAATAAGATTAATATGGTGATGACGTGATTTTTATTATAAGATGGAAAATATATGAATATTTTTGCTACTAAATATTACTACTTTTTGATACTTTGTATAAGTTGATAGGAATAAAATAAATACTTTTGTCCATATTTGAGACTCTAATCTGTAGAACGTATTTGTTGAACCTAATCTGCATTTTTAATAATATTCGACTAAGCCTACTGATGAATTACACAGATTCCTGATTTTTAGTATTATCGGTAATTTATATATAATTTGGCACTTGTTCCATGTTTGATTGGTACCTATTGGTACTTCAAGAACACTACCGTTTGTTAAACTGTTGTTTATTGTTAAAAAATACAATTGTTCCCTAGCAGTTAATGCCAAATTGGCACAAATTCAGACAGTAATGATTTCATTACAAATGAATTAATATTAAATATTAGAAACAATCTACAAACTATGATTATAATTCGTTCATTCAACCTTACCCAACTTCCCGATTTAGATAAAAAAGATTCTGTAACCACATCATCGAGTAAAGAAACGCACCAGTACCCCGTCGCATCTCTTACAAAGTACCCTCGATCGACAAGTAGTCGTCTAACTTCCAAATGTCGTAATTCAATATAAAACTTATGTACATTTACGACCTTTTGTCAGTAGCTGTGATAGTAAGCTTTGGTCCGCACGCATTGACAACATGTTGTGCATTTCTGCGGATAATCCGACCGGGGACACTTGAGCGTCTGTTGAGTGGGGTGACAATGCGGCGATTCGATTATTTGCAATTGGTTACAGGAAACGATTGCTACTAAGCGTATTTCTGTTGTAACTATAGGGAATGTAACCGGTTTATATTTTGTACGATGTTTTGTTGTGTGGTGTTTAACCGGTTAACCGGTTATTTTTCATACAAAACAAAAATCGGTTACATTCTCTAGTTGTAACTCAACAGTTACAACAGAAAAATGCTTTTTGTATCGTAATAAATTAACTGTCATAATACATGCAGTAATTGTATGTATTGTGCACTACAAAGTTAAATAAACACATGAAAATCTTAATAAAAATGAAAATAGTTTCATACATACATATGTAAATTTCATTACTATTAATTATATTTTTTGGCACTTCGCGGACAAAGTTCTAAAGGTATTTATGGTCTTGTTATCATGTTTCACGAATAATTTAAATAGAAACGGGATTTAATCGCGTACACTTATGTTTATATTTTCCCGACGTTTCAAGCGTGCTGTAACACTTGTGGTTGCAAGCCTCGTGCAAGTTTAAATCAGTACTATACGCTGCAAATCAAATCAAAAATCAAAAAATCAAAATAATTTATTCTCTTTCTTGAAATTATTTCACATAGTCTGAGTTGGTGCCTCTTTTTAAGCAACTTAATGCTTGTGTTAAGGGACACCGCTCTTCCACATTTGTTTCGTAAATCTATTTCACTTAACAACTTAATTTATTATAATAGTAATTACAATTTAAAATAGAAGTGATACTATGTAGTGTTCAAACTTTTCTCTACAGGTTTATTATAAACTAAAAGCTTAATAATAATCTAAAGCTAAAATATCTTGCTGTGAATGTGTGTTTCTAAGTGGGTGTGTGCGGACATGTATGTATGTGTGTGTGTCTGTGTGCGTGTGTGTGTGTGTGTGTGTGTGTGTGTGTGTGTGTGTGTGTGTGTGTGTGTGTGTGTGTGTGTGTGTGTGTGTGTGTGTGTGTGTGTGTGTGTGTGTGTGTGTGTGTGTGTGTGTGTGTGTGTGTGTGCGTCATGTGTCATTTATTAGATTTTCTATATCCTGATAGGTTTTTGTTTTTAACCAATCTATTAATTTAGATTTGCAAGTACGCCGAGTCAGGGGATAAATACTTATATAATCGTTCAAGATATTATACAGTTTAACAGATTGTGATACTTGTTGTCTTCGGGCAAAGGCCGATTTCGCCGTAGGGGTAGGAATCACAATATTTCTATTTCTCTTACGTTTGGGTGTAGAGGGCGGTTTATATATAGTGGTTTTATGGGCTTTTAAAACTATGTTTAGAATATAGAGTTTCCTTACAGAGAGTACGTCGGCAGTTATATAAAGTTCGTTTGTGGGAAATCTGCGAGGTTTTTGATGCATGACTTTTAGCAGGAACCTTTGAGCCCTCTCTAGCTCGAGGAATTTGGTTTTAGTGGCACCGCCCCAAACAGAGATACAGTACGTGAGGATGGACTCTGCAAGAGAGGTATAAATTTGCTTCAGCAAGACACCGCTGGCAACACTCCTGAGATTTTTGAAGACCCAGATAAGCTTACGAACTCTGGACATAAGACTTTCTGCTTGTTCATGCCAGGTTAGGCGCTGGTCGACTATGACCCCTAGGTATCTGGTGCTCTCTACTTTATGTATTACTGAACAGGAACATGTAGATCGAGAAGAGTTATCGCAAGAATGTATCCTAATAGAAAATTCTGGGTCAGGTTGTGTATTTCTATACTGCAGAATTGCATACCCAATTTATGATTCATAATGTAGGTAAGTATGCAAATGCACACGGTAGGCTAAAATATTTTTCACGAAACTTTAAATTCAATAAATAAAGCTTGTCCCAGTAAAAAATGTCGTTAGTTTACGCAGCGTTGGTATATCTGGTTTCAATGAAAATGGTTGTAACTGGCTGGTTATATGTTAAATGCATCTCGGTTCTTTATTTAATATTAGAAAAAAATCTGTCACTGTCACATTTTCAAAAATCTCGTCTCCAAAAGAAAAACTTCATGAGAAAATATTGTACAAATATGTCCAATATTAAGGCATTTTCACGAAAAAAGTGGCAATGGAGCTAAACACGTCTGTTAGAACTGTGTAAAGGGTCCTAAAACAATTCAGAGAGACTGGCGGTATTCGACGGCGTCCTGGAAGTGGTCGGAAGACCGGGTTTGTTAAGAAAAATATTGAGAAGAGTATCATAGCTGCTTTACTGAAAAAACCTACATCATCTGTAAGAGATTTAGCTAAAAAGTTTAAAACGTCTAAATCCACTGTGCAACGAGTAAAGAAAAATAATTCTATAAAGACTTTCAAACAAACTAAAGTGCCTAATAGAAATTCGAAACAAGAAACTGACGCTAAAACGAGATCAAGAAAACTGTATTCAAAAATGTACGACAAAAAAATACTGTATTGTGATGGACGACGAAACATATTGCAAGCTTGATTTTAAATCACTGCCGGGACATCATTTTTATTCGGGGACCGATAGAAAAACTATCAATGACGAGTACAATGTCATAAAAACGGATAAATTTGCGAAGAAGGTTCTTGTGTGGCAAGCGATCTGTTCTTGCGGCAAACGCAGCACTCCATACTTTGCTAAAGGAACTATGAAAGGCGATGTATACCTTAAAGAGTGCATGGAAAAGCTATTATTGCCGTTTTTTAGGCGACACAAGAAGCCAGTTCTGGTTTGGCCTGATCTGGCCACGTGCCACTATTTTAAAAATGTGATAAAATGGTACAAAGCCAATAATGTCGAATTTGTGGAAAAATACCAAAATCCTCCTAACTGTCCTGAATTACGACCTATAGAAAAATATTGGGCTCGTATGAAGCAGAAGCTCTTAAAACATAAAACTAACGCCACATCAGTTGAAAACTTCAAGCCAAAATGGAATGCAGCTTCAAAACTAATCACAGACACTGATGTACAAAACCTGATGGCAGGTATCAAAAGAAAATTACGAAGTTTCTGGATGAATAAACAATAGAACAAAAACATAACAAAAATACGTTTTGTTTACTACATTTCTAATAAACTGTTGTCAAAAATTTGGTAACTTTTTATTGCTTACATTATTTCATACTAACTAATAAACGACATTTTTTTCTGGGACAAGCTTTAGTACGAGTATAAAGTCCGTGAATATCCGCAAAATGCCGAAGCATTGGACACCCTAGCTAAATCTGGTACAAGCGCTCCTCGGAGACCGGGGTTCAATCCGCACTTGTCCCGATTGTGCCCGATACCCGACCCACTGTGCGTAGTTTGGACCCCCGTATTTATGGGACCGAAACTTTAATTGAATCTCGATTTAACTATGGATTAACTTTAAGAATGATTTGGAAACAAGTCGTTTTTTAGGGTTCCGTACCTCGAAAGGAAAAAACGGAACCCTTATAGGATCACTTTGTTGTCCGTCTGTCTGTCTGTCCGTCTGTCTGTCAAGACCCTTTTTCTCAGGAACGCGCGCGGGAAAAGGCTAGTAAGATATAAATAGCTGTTAACCAGGCAATGTTGAGCATCGTAGGCAAAGTTGTAGCAGTTAACGGTACTATATAAAATACTAGCCTTATCCCGCGGCTTCGCCCGCGTACTATAAGTACTCAAAAAGGATACGATACCCATGTTGATTTTCAGACTTTGTGACCACATTTGCCCCTTTTAAGGGTTGAATTTTCAAAAATCCTGAAACACGTGTTTACTAATTTATCGTTAGGAATACTCCTGTGAAGTTTCGAATAAAATAGTCTAAAAAATCTTGATTCACCATACGAACTTTGGACCCCATTCTACCCCCTTAGGGAGTGAATTTTGAAAAATCCTTTCTTAGTGCATCCCTAGACCTTATAAGGGACCTACGTGCCAAATTTGGAATCTCTAGAACCAGCGGTTTGGGCTGTGCGTTGATATGTCAATCAGTCAGTCAGTCAGTTTCTTCTTTTATATATTTAGATAATAAAATTCCATGCACTAGTTTTTTCGTCGTTTGCGAAAAAATTCACAGACCGATTCCTCCTTACGCTTTCCTATGAAATTAAATGTAATTAATACAGGATAATTTTATTGGACCATTTACTTGTAAAAGTGTCGTAATAACACAAATACCATTCAAAATACTATATTTCTTAAAACATTATATTTTCTGGTTCTTTTTTATCAATAACAGTTCGATATTTTGACTGAATAACTTTAGTTGTTAATAACTTTTTTTTTTTTTTTATACCACGACGGTGGCAAACAAGCATACGGCCCGCCTGATGGTAAGCAGCTACCGTAACCTATGGCCGCCTGCAACTCCAAAGGAGTCACATGCGCGTTGCCGACCCTTTACAAAAAGGAGGATTGTGTTGACGACTAAAGGAACAAGAAGGTCCCTCATCGTCAACACACTGGGTCCTCTTTGAGCTCTTTGGCAACCTTACTCACCAGCAGGAACACAACACTATGAGTAGGGTCTAGTGCTATTTGGCTGTGGTTTTCTGTAAGGTGGAGGTACTTCTCCAGTCGGGCTCTGCTCCAGATTTGAGCGATGACATTCGCTGAACGTGCCCTACCACACTTAGCGAGATGCCATTCGCAGTGCCCATACCTCTCTTTTTGGCGTAGTTAAAGGACATACCCAGGTCCGGACGTAGTTTAAGGACATACCCCGGGTCCGTATAACTATGGAAGTATTGTCAATTATTCATTAACTTTACAATCATAAAATAACAAAATGCTAGCAAGGAGAGACTTCTTATTAGAATATAATAGAATTTATACAGACACATCATTAAAAAAGCTCAGTTACAAAAATATTAAAGAAGAAAAGTATACATAACAAAAAGATGTGAGGCTGAAATGCTCTCCACTCAGCAATGCAGTTTTTAGGGTTCCGTAGCCAAATGGCAAAAAACGGAACCCTTATGGATTCGTCATGTCTGTCTGTCTGTCCGTCCGTATGTCACAGGCATTTTACTCGGAAACTATACGACGTATCTGAATAAAATTTACACATAAGGTGTATTTTGTATGCAGCTACTTAGTTATGTAGTTAAATTTGAAAAAAATATATATATTTAGGGAGGCGCTCCATACAGGTAACTAAATTTAAAAAAAAAAATCAAATATCAACATGTGACACATCAATCGATAGGTCTTTCAAAATAACATTGAGGTTTCTTTGACTATTTTGTGATTAAGTGAATATTTTCTGAAATAATCGCTTAAAAGTTGTGTAGCCCCCCCCCGTAACTTTTGAATCGTAAGTTCAAAAAACATGAAAAAAATTGAAGAGATGCGTCTTATCATATACTTTCTACGAAAATTGTTTTGAGCATTATCGGTTCAGCCATTTTTGAGTTATCTCCAAAAAACTTCTTCCATAGGCATCATATACGACCTTTTGGTATTAGTTTGGTTCTTATTCTATTGAAGGTACGGAACCCTCTTATGCGTGGTCCGACACGCACTTGGCCGGTTTTTTTATTTTTATTTCCCCATGCAGTTTCTGTGTTTATATTCTCGTGAAGCGGCATGTATTTGTATGGCGGACTGGCTTCTTGTAAGAATGATATCCATGCATTGCGGGTGCTATAGCACTGTGCTCCAAAATCTGTAAATATGTTTTAGAATTTCTCAAACAAAGTCTTAATAGCGCGATTCAATAGTTGGTACAGCGCCATCTAAGAGGACATTCTCGAACTTAACAATTTTTTTTATGTGTCTGGGGTTATTATTCCAAGAAAAATGTTAATAGCGCGATTTAGATTGTGTACTAGGCGGAACAGCGCCATCTAGAGAGGATTTCCTGGACTACATTTTTCAAGAAAGTAATTATTCCAAGAAAAAGCTTGATAGCGCGATTCAGAATTTTCACTAGGCGGGACAGCGCCATCTAGATGGTAAATGGTTAACAAACCAACATTTACAAAAATCGGTGCCTATTCTAATTTTAAAATACATAAATAATACTTTAAAAACACAACTTCAACACATAACAAATAAAATGATAAACCAATACTGAAGTTGTGTTGGAGTTGCATTGGAATAATTATCAAGCAAATTTTGACATTTCTGATTCAGACGTTTAGGGTGATAGCTGTGTTGAATTGAAGTTGGGGAAAATTCTTGACAGCGCGATTTTTTTGCTTTTTTGAAATTCGTGAACTAAACAATATTGATACGATTTTTGAGTCATAAATGCCATAATAGAAAAATCTAGATAAGTGCAATTTATAGAAGCAGAGATTAGGATTAGGTTTACATCTATACGCGTCCCCTCTACCCTAGTAAATTTAGAGCACTCTTTTAATGCTAAATTACGTTTACCTGAACCTTGTCGTAAAATCAACACGCTAAACGCCCCATAAATAATCATTACAATCCCAATTCAAAGACTTAAACAAGCGCTTTGCAAAATTAATCGGCCCGCCCGTTATTTACTCACTTTGCGCGCTTAATCGGCTCGAGCCAAGGACCATGTCGTACATGAACTGAATGTCTATACAATTTGCGTCCCTCGAAAACTCAGGTGGGTTTAAAAGAAAAAAATCCTGTTTCTTTCATTCTATTGCCTTAGAATTACGGGATTTTTCTGGGCGCATTCTATTTACTTAGAATTATGAGCGTATTCGATTCTGATAATAAATAAAATGGCCCGAATATTCCTTACAACATTTAAGTTTTTACTACGTTATGCTCATTAGGCATAAAAAACTCATACTTACTTTTACATTTATAGGACACTTTTTAGAATGCATGAATGGAGAATGCTGAGTATGCTGACCATTAAGTAGATCCTAGAAAAGTCTAGATCTGGAAGAAACAGGTTTTCGGGATTTTTTTGGAAACACTGGTCTTTGTTTTCGGTAGGTGATGCCGCAACGCCATTACGCCATTTAATTGAAGTTGAGTTCATTTGGCAGTGTCAAATGAACACTATGTATGAAACTGAGACATGCTGTCGTGACGAGATAGATTACGCTAATGCGTTTACCTCTACGGAGACGCGATTTTGGCAGTCCAGTTACTACATGGTCTTTGCCTCGAGCCGAGCACGGCAAGACGGGTTAATTCACGATGAATATTTAATGACCCAGGCCGTCTAACTCGAGTGTTGACTTTGCGAATAAAAGCGATTGTGTATTTAATAAATCAGGATTCTGTTAATTGTGACGTGCTTAATTGATTTTAGCTAAACTGTAATAATTAATGAGGCTGAAAATAGGTTGTATTTTTTAACAATTTATACCCATAGATAAGTAAAGCGTGACATATTAAAGTTAATAGTTTTCAGTGACAGATTTTGTATGTAAAATGATCAAATAAAAAAAATGCAATGAGCGAACAATTAAATTGATTGCAGCCTTTTACAACTTCATTTATTTCATTTTAGCACCGATATGGAATAAAGAACAGGATACACAATCAGCCCAAAAAATGGCCCCACAATAGTGCTGTAAGAACGACTCGTACAGCAGTTTCTCTGACAGTCTTATCACGGTGTAACACTGGCCGGTTACAAATTGTCACGAGCCATATTTTCGGTAAATCTTGTATGAGACTGTACCTCTACTATGTATCCTAACCTAACTGAATGAATATCAGTCTAACTTTAGATATTTCGCGTGAAGTGGCAACACTAATAAAAACAAATTGATGGATTTACTACTAAATTGAATGAGCTTGAATACCTAAGGTAGAAAATTACGGATATAAAAACTTACCTGTCCGGCTCGTATCAATTTCCTTTAGTTCCCTTAAATAGTGCAAAAATGATGCCATATTTTGGATACGACTGCATTTATTCGACCGACAAGCAATCGACTCCATGTCAATTCACTTTTGATATCGTGAACACATTGAACATTGTGGACAGACACAGAAAATGTAAGCATAATCACGTTCAGCTATCTCCCTGTCCCTATAACTCCAAAGTCAATAAAGGGTTGTCACAAATATTAATTGTAATATTACACGACCCTAGCTGCAGTTCAAATTAACATACTCGTCGCCGACAATACCGACAATCACCGACAATCGGCGACAATTGTCGGTGCCGACCGTGTTGACTCTCCCGGCCCCGCATTTTTCATACAATTGAATTCCTAACTAACCTCCGTTTCCATTGGTCTGACAACCCTGTTCCAGTGCCGTTTAATATTTTATTCGGGAAATCTCTTTGTTTGAAGTTAGGTACTTAATGGAGTTATATAATTCATTCAGTTAATAAAATTCATAGTATGAAGCAGCATATTTTTTTTTTAATTTGTATGTACTTTAAGTACTATTAGCTGCAGAACGTACAGCATGTTACCATTTTATCGCCTATCACGTCATACGTCACTGTCGCACTTACATACTTGTTAAAACGTGACCGTTAATTTATGGTGACAGACCCGACCATTTTAGGGTAACAGAATCGCATACCCAATTTCTTATTTTTATTTGGCCCATTTTTGGTCAGGGTATGCCCTGAAGTTATTACAAATTATTATTATTATGGTTGAAAAAAAGTCCCATTAATTGTGTTATTCTAGAATGGAGGCGACTAACCTGGCGCTGTCTCCGAGAGAGTCTCTCAAGCCGCGCGACCACAAGGCCATGCAGCTCAACAGTAAACCTAACCAAGTAAGCTTATTGATAATGTCATTTGACATATCGATAGTTTTACTACCTATACATATTATGATGTAAGACCGCTGATTTGACGCATGCGACCGGCGTGGCAAACACTGTCGTCCATAATAGGTTTATTCAAGTCTATAGACTTGATGATGCCAAAGACTAAATCAATCCGCAATCGATCCGACCAAGTCGGTAGCATGCGTTGAGCCTGCGGCTTCCTAGCCCAGTCGGTAGTGACCCTGCCTACGAAGCAGGATAGGTCCCGGGTTCAAATCCTGTATCCCTGTCCTGTCTCCTGTAGTCCTGTATGGGCATTTATTTGTGTGTTTATCACGAATATTTGTTCCTGAGTTATGGGTGTTTTCTATGTATCTAAGTATATATTTATCTATATAAGTATGTATATCGTCGCCTAGTACCCATAGTACAAGCTTTGCTTAGTTTGGGACTAGGCTGATTTGTGTAAGATTGTCCCCAAATATTTATTTATTTAATTATTTCTTTCTAGGTATCAACGGTACTCCTATACGGCGTCCCTATTGTGTCACTAGTAATCGAGGGTATCGAGCGCCTCTGTCTCGCCCAGATCTCCAACACGCTGCTAAAGCAGTTCTCCTACAACGAGATCCATAATCGTCGGGTAGCGCTGGGCATCACCTGCGTGCAGTGCACACCAGTGCAGTTAGAGATACTGCGGCGGGCCGGCGCCATGCCCGTCTCCTCACGACGCTGTGGTAAGTAGACACTGTAAGCAGCTTTGCAACTAGATTCTCACCCCGCCCGTATCCTGGACATCACCAGCGAGCAGTGCACACCGGTACAGCTGGAGATCCTGCGGTGGGCCAGTATTACCAGTCCTGGCAGTTAGGCATACAGCGTAGATCTCTAATAGAAATTCTAGAGTTTTAAAAAAAACCCCAGAATTTATATGCAGGCTAGCCTGGAAAGATGTCTATAAGACACTATTTAATGTAGCGACTACTAAATAACTTGCGGTGCGCACTAAGCCACCCTGACACATTGTCATCCGCCTCTATCATTGATTGCAGACACCAAACCTAATTTGATGACCAATCGATAAAGCGCTCAGGCTTCTGCATGTTGTTTTGTGTTATATACTTGGGCTACTTGTTACATAAATATTATACTACGCGTTTTATCCATAGGCATGATAACGCGTCGAGAGGCAGAGAGGTTGTGCAAGTCGTTCCTGGGCGACAACGCGCCGCCGCGACTTCCCGACGACTTCGCGTTCGCCGTTCACCATGAGTGCGCTTGGGGCTGCCGGGGCGCTTTTCTCCCAGCTAGGTATGCACCAAAAACTGATTAATATATATACAAATACAAACGTTTGGAATAACAGCAAGTTTAGATTTTTTTATCACTTCTTCTCATCATTGCAAGAATTTAGAAAAACTACAACTACGTAAATAAATACTTTAATCACATAATATGCATAATGAATTACAGTAAGCATTCGCACTCTTAGCAAAAGGGGTCGTATAAGGAGCCCTTTTTCTGCAGCACATTTTGCTTCCAAATTGTAATGCTTCTTTCTTCAAGTGCCTTCTCCATCCCGGAGGTTGGCGACCTTATGCCTATATGCCATTCTATCTGAAGTCATGCAAATTAGTTTCTCTGTACTGTCCACGTCTAACCTTCTCTTACGTTCATTGTCCATGATATTCTCCTTCTACCACGTGTAATTCTTTTAACTACTATATTTGAAGTATTAATTTTCGTGTCAGGTACAATTCATCGCGCGCAAAATGCATCAAGTGCGCATACTGCGGCTTATTCTTCTCCCCCAATAAGTTCATCTTCCACTCGCACCGTGTGGGCCCCGGCGATAAGTACATTCAGCCCGACGCTGCTAACTTCAACTCCTGGAGGCGTCATATGAAGCTGAGCGGGTCGCCGCCGGATGAGGTCGTGCATGCTTGGGAGGACGTCAAAGCCATGTTTAATGGTGGGACGAGGAAGAGGATGCTATCTGCTGCTAGGTAAATATGAATTTTGGTTCATGTATTCGTAGATTCATAAACTACTACTACAGTGGATTTTAGCAGGCGGTCTGTGGACCGCTGGTGGTCCCTGGAGCACTTGCAGAGGTTACGTGAACTTATCATAGGAATTTAATTACAAACTTGTCATGGACACTTTTAGAACCACCGTTCTAATCTCAAACGCCTTACATCACAGCTTAGTGATCTACTGCTGTATATCTTTCCGTTATAGATTCAGGTCTGCTAGAATTTAGAAGTGATGCTAACGAATGTTTATGAAGACATCCAAACTTTATGCTCTGTTACCTAAACAAGAAAAAGGGATTCGCGATACAGATTCGTTGTTCAGTTCAGTCTACAGCTTTCAGATTTAAATTTCGGATTGCCTGGTATATTTTCAATCGTGGGACGGTTCCATTTCCAATAATATATTTTCAGTTGTCTGGATGTTTGAGTAGTTAACCCGTAAATACGGCTTTAATTTCAATACAAAGTTCAGCTTTAATGTGCCACAGACGAGTGTCGTTGCGCAGGCCCGAAGCGGAGGCGGGGGAGGCGAAGCGCGCGGCGGCGAGCCCGCCGGCGCACGCGCCTGTGCCGCGCCTGGCCGACTATGTGTGGGGTGCGCGGCTGCCATTGCCCTACGCTCTACCGTGGTTGAAGCCCACGCTCTGGTCCCCAGGTACGTGTGTCTTAAAGTATAGAGGCAAACGAACGCACGCGCCCGTTCAACGAACAGGCAGTCGCCTATTGTGTGGAGCGCGCGGCGACCTCTACCATGTTTTTTACTGTAGCTCAAAGCAACGCTCTGGTTGCCTGGTACGTGTGTAATAAATAATTAACTGTGCCTCGTCTGGTTAACCACGTGTGGGGCACTTAGCTTCCCCTACCCAATGCTATGCCCTGGCTCAAACCGTCCCATATAGGTATGAGTGCTACAGCCGAGGGCCGGCTCACAGTGTAAAGGCAAAGGCAGCTGAGGCTTTGTTTCGTAACGTACCTGCTTACATATATTGCTTGAAATTTTAGAGCCTTGATCACCACCGAGGTTGGTTATAACACCACACATCATCGAGCTCTTTATCCTTACCTAATATGTTTACGTAGTTTCATCAGAAAACTGACACTGAATTGCGATTTACCTTGCGTGCCATGATTGACAAGGAATAAGAGCGTTTTCACATTGTCCGATCCGATATTGGCTGTCGATTGTGCCCTATGGCATTAAGTGAGCAATTTTTGCATATATATTACTTTCTTTTGAGTAATAAAAAAATAAAGTACAGAAATGCACATGTTTCATATTTGACTTCTTCGTGGTGCTATCCGACTTCCGATGTTGGATCGGATGGTGTGAAAACGCTTTAAGCCTACGTTTCATGTTAACATTTGATTGCACAGGTGCATTGTCAGCACTAAGCAGCGTTGGGTCGCTGGAGGAGCCGCGAGCATTCCGACCGGTGCGGCGGGAGTCACCGCCATCGCCCGGCATGTCGTCTTCTAGGTCACCAACCAGGTTAGACCATGACTCACCTATATTATACTTGTCAAATTGATAATTTTGACAGCCTTTACAGGACTGTTACTGAAGGATTAAACATTAACTAACAACTTTATTTCGCCCAGGTCGCCATTAGCATCGCCAGCGCAAGCTCGATCACCACGATCCCCGCACCGTTCCCCGCACCGTTCGCCATACCGCTCGCCGCACCGCTCGCCGCACCGCTCACCGCACCGCTCGCCGCGCAGCAGCGAACGTGACAGCGACGAAAGCGTGGACATCGAGACCACCGAGGAAGACCCGCGAGATGTGGTAAGTCGCTGTCTTGAAATATTTTAAAGAATTTGACTCAGTTTTAAAAAACTTCTGTCTTATTTGCGACTTCTTCGAAAGGAATTGTATTGTAATATATATACTCTTACATTTATCATTAAGTTTGAATTTAGGTATTTCTACTTGAGGCGTAGAACGACAACTTGCAATCTAGTTTAAATTAAAAACTGAGCAAGGAAATCCCTACAAAAGGACATGCTCATAAATATTTGAACTTCGTTGATAGCGACTTTGTGTATACAATACGATCAATATCCTTTACATCGGAGGTCACGTGATGTTTCTATACAAAATGAAGTGTCAGAAGTGTCGGGAGTGTCGTCACAGAAGAGATAATAGTATTTCATACAGAATGGCCACGCTCCGCCCCGCCCCGATTCGAATTACCTCACTCCGCGGCGGCCGTTTGGTAGGCCGTAGGTAGGCCGTCAGCTGGTCGGCAGCGCGTCGAAGAAACAACGCAAAATGTCGCCGTACAAGGTGTATTGTCATGTTAATGGGTGTTTAGAAAGTAATTACATACAATAAGGAAAGAAGTATTTTTTCGGTCGAAATAACTATTATGCTTTATCGTAAGTAGCACATGAATCCATGACGATTTAATACATAATATGACGCATATTTTTGTTGTTCAATAAGTAGAAAAGACGTGTCATTGATGAAATTGATGAAGGATTTTGGCAGTTATTTTTATCTATATTACTTATTTACCAAAAATATTTTATGAAACAAAATGTGCGGCGTTGCCACTGCTGCACTGTTGCCAGCTCGCGCGCGCGTCTCGGCCGCTAGCCGCGACCTTGTCAGGTTATAGAACGTAGACAAGAAGAGGGTTTTACCGCTAAATTTGAAAATCAAAATTTCGTTAACTGCATATCGTTCGCTCGTATTATGAGCAAGTGCGACAGAGAGGGAGGTAACTAAATTTCCATGTTCGCGGTGGGCCCGCAGTGGGGTTCGTTAGCTCTCGTCAAAACGTTCAATTATTGGAGTAGCCAGACCTTTAACCGCTAACTATTTATTTTTAATATAACCTTACTTTAATTACAAAATAATTTGTTCAAATATAAATTTTCAACAGCAACACACAGAAAAAACAATAAACAAAACTCTTACATTATGACTAAAAAGTCCCCCACGAGTTGTCCCCGGTGCAAAAGTTCCCACCACGCTAGCCGCGTTACCACGTTGAATGGCTATGGACAACCTGGACTATGGACTACTCAAATTTATCATATTTGATTTTTTTTTACGAATTACGAACAATGGCAAGTGGCTCAACAATCCAGGTTCGTGACTGTACATAACTGTTGTCATTTTACGCCTTTAGTCCACCTACGCATTCGCATGCGAAACAGTACCGACAAGGACACAACTATCTCAACTCGCTGTGGAGTGAGTGAGACGTTACGACATCGACAGCGGAAACTAGAAAAATAAATGAATGACAGCCCTGAGACTATACGCACACATTGAAACGTGTACAGACGTGCCGTGCACACATAGGCGCTCAAAACAGCTTCGTAGTATGACGTGTCCGCCCTGTGGTGTCGTGTAAGACTTCACCGTGAACCATCCTTAAGCAGTCTTTCGTATACCGTATAAATAACTACATACTTGCTTAAAGTATATAATAATATACTTCAAGCAAGCAAGTACACTAATTGCAACTGTACTCCAACATAATAAACCTCCGCATTCAACACAAAGGAATCTCAATCACTCCAAAACTTCATCAACCTCAAAAGCTTTCGAAACTTACGTAAACGTTTCTCAAAGATGCAATTTAATAGCCAAGTATTGAGCTTAAAGCTCCAGCTAGAGCCATTCGGGCGCAACCGAGCCAGACCGATCCAATTTAAAAAGTTCTGAGCTTTGCGATCACCTCGCGCTGTAATCGCGTGATTAGGTTTTTTATTGCGGAACCATTGATTGGAGATGCATGTTGGAAATGGGACTGGATCGGTTTGGTACGTGGTTAGATGTTGTATGTACGTTTTAGTTATGTGCATATTTAGCTGATTGAGGCATAAAAACAAAGTCCATAACATATAAAACAAAACATAGATATCTGGTATAGGTTTATATTATATTTTTTTATGATATTGGAATCTGAAAGGGCTTCCAATTAAATCTACTAACATCGTTGAGCGAACGAGGACAAGCTCCTAGAATTACAAATGAGGATTTTTTTTTCATATATGGTATATCAATCGATTCGTTTTGTTGTGAAGATCAAATGTTTATATAGGGCCAATTGCGTTAAAGCAACACAAAAGTCAGAAATGATACTTAAAGTCTGAGATTTGCATTTGTTTCTCAAAACGCTCCTAACAAAATGACATACAAAAGTGACGTCACGAAAGAATTATGAAATTGCATGTTTTACAGTGAAATGTTGCGTTTACTTATATGGTTGTTATACAATTTATTTTACAGTAAAATGTTAATAAAGGAATGGTATTATTGTTACTTAGAAAAATTAGTAAAATTTTGAAGCATTTCAAAAGACTTTTAATTTGCACTTTATTTGGATATATTGATCATTTTACATCCTATCAACTAAATTTTATGGCATAATTCAACTTGTGACATCATCCCTATTGTAAGGTCACCTTTGTTTCTAGTGTTGAACTCTAAGTCACCATGCCGCGACCCTCGGAGATCGTTCTCAGATTTTATTTTCAGCTTAAGATTAAGGAATCGACTTAAATAAAATATTTTGTAATTTCAAGGTAGTTCACGCCTACGGTAGCGCTACGCCTTCGCATTCGCTACGGACGTAGCACGTAGACGTTTATCGCGTAGCTTCCTAAATTAGAATTGACCGGTTATATTCACCAATTCGCTAAACTCACGTACCATTCAACCATTTAAAAAACATAGTAATCTAGATCATTTCCATAAAGGAAAGATCTACTACATAATTTCCATTCAGCATCAACTCACGTTTTTCCACAATCGAAACGCCCAAACTTAGGTAATTAATGCCATGATTAATTCAATTCGGCTCGCAACACAGCTATTTGACTTCGAGCCGCGTCCAAAGGCCCATTATAACTTTAAAATACATACTTGACTTGTTAGTGACATTATAAAAACTTGACACTTCTAAGCGTGAACAAAATGCACCGTTAGTCGTGCCAAGGGCGCTTCCGCGAAAATTGAATATCTGCCTCTCTTTTGCTCTTGTATATTCTAGCAACAGATGGACAAATAGACGATCGAAAGGACGAATGAACTGGTTTGCGCCAGGAGGCAAGTTTACAAACCAGCTGGATCAAATCTAGATTTTAGAAGTTCGAAACGGCGTCCGGGTATTCCCCGAGCGAAACAAAATGGCCGCCGGGTTTGCACGTCGTAAACTGAGTAATTACTGGAGTTCATTTCGGTTTTAAATAAGAGAAAATGTTTAATTTAGTTCCCGATTCCAATTAATTGGGGATTGGGAGTTTTTGCGACCGAATTCTTTGTTTACCTGACGCCATTGATGGAGTATTAAGTAAGGACGATGGGGATTTGGCCTTGGGTCTAAAAAGGAATTATTTTTTTAATTGGCGCGGATTTGGCTCGTGTTACCTTTGTGTACGCCTGTTTACATCTGCTCTTTTAATGCTTAAGAACATGTCGGCAATTACTTTCCGATCACAGCTTAGGATTAGTGTGGCATATAATTCACGTATCTACATGGATAACTGCCGAAAACATATGACCGGCGGCCATACATACCTACGTCATTTATTGTATAGACTGACGTTTATCTGACGTGGCTATTTGTACGTTACATACGAAAAGCCATACATTTGACGTTCCCCTTTCTCGCGAAAATCGGCAGCCTTTTTTTGTATAGAATATGACAGACATGGCCACTCGGGGTTGAATGCTTTAAGTTTGAGGGAGATCTGTGTTATTTTACACGCCAAGACTCAAATTAACAGTATGACTAATTTTTTTTTAAATTATTTATTAAATCCTCACTTTTGACGAGACATATCTCGTTTTTTCAATCAGTGTGTAATGAGGCACCAAACTCAAACTCGCTATTATCATTTGTGGTTTTCAAAATACCAATTACCCTTTGATTATTAAACCAACAGGATGCGAGACGCGCACTAATTTCTATCAGAAAAAGTCTGCCAATTTCGGCGCGGGGGACGAGGAAACGCACACAAATACTTTTAACACTAATGCATTTTTCATTGACGTCGCTACACACGCACACGATAAAATTATCAAACACTAGCATAAAATATACTCACACAAGTACAAACACAGACACAGACAACCTGTCCGTGAACGAGATAATGTCATCTTTAAGTAAACGTACCCAGTGCGAGGACCGCGTCGATAATAATATACTTAAGTATCGATATTTGTGACGCTTTCAAGTCAAAGGTACATCATTGTCGGTTGTTAATAGAGTTAATTTCTAAATGATTTTTTTATGGTAACGCCTTATTGACAACCGATAATGATGTACCTTTGACTTGAAAAGGTCACATTTTATCGTAGATTTATTTATCGTATGCCTACATATATCTACCTAATCTACATATATAGATATGTGTAAAAACCGTGAAAGTTTAGATCAGTGTATGCCTACATGTCACTGGATATAGATAGGCATTTCTTCCCTAGGGTAGTGGGAAAGCAGATGATGAAGAAAATTCAGTGAGTGCTGCGAGGTCCAGGTAGGACAGTAGGGCTGCCAAGTTTGTAACTCTTTTAGCACCACCCAGGGATCACGTGTAGGGTTGTCTAAGGTGTTTCCTACGGACGCAGAGAAACATTGATCGTAGGTTAGTTATATATTTTTGTTTCTTTACCAAGTATAAGGTTTGGCTATTGATAAAATTATAATGTTAAGTTGTGATTAAATATCAAGTTTTTCTACCAGAATATTACTTACAATGTTAGTATTCTACGTAAGTTAGTTTGTCTATTTGTTCAGGACAAATCTTGCAAGCTGATTTAGAATAACTTTTATATTATCAATTTAATATTTTGATGTGTATTTGCTTTTATACAATACAATACAATAATTTTTATTTCAGAATATAGATTCCATTTGGTTAGTAAGTAACACACAAAAACAAAAACAAATAAAAAGATTATATTACTAATGTTAGTACTTACTTGCTAAAAACTTATCAACTAAATAATACAATCTACAACTACGGGGAGCGCGAAACGTGCAGCTGCGTCTATCTACGCAGCAACGCGGAGTCCCCGCGGAGGGTTTTATATTTAGTGGAAAATACTACAAATTGGAAACAAAGAACTATTACAATGAAACAATTAACTGCAAAGAACTCTGGAACATCACGGGATTCGAACCCACGTGTTTAGATTACCATTCCAATGTGCTTCCAATTACACTAGACGTTCCTCTATCCACCTCAGTGAATTTTTCACTGCAATGAACAATGATGAACCAGTCACTAGCGACATCGTGATATTCCAGAGTCCTTCGCAGTTGATATTTTGATTATAATGGGCATCTGTTTCCAATTTGTGTTTCTATTTCTATTATCTCTTCTTCATTTTCTATTATAAATAAAAAGTATAACATACTGCTAATGTTAATATCGACATTTATTTTTGTGCTGTCCCATCACTAAAACTTCCCTGATAGGTACAGTGATACCAGAGTCAGAAATAGAAAGTGCCTATTTAAGGGGATAAGTGTGTATAACGTACCTTATAATAAATAAAGTATAATCCATACAAAATTAAAATGCTACATAAAATGTATGGTGAAAATAAAGGAACGAATTAATTTCTAAACAGGAATATAACACATTCGAGCGGAATTCAGTGCGGAATTCATTACACTAGCTGAAATTTGTCTATTAAAACGGAAATTTGTTTATGGTAGCTGTATTTTTGAGACCATAGACAAATTTCAGCTATAGTGCCGTACAGCACACATACGCTGAGTTTCTTACGATGGTTCTTCTCATTTGGGGCTCCTTTCCGAACCAGTAGTAGTTTATTGCCCTTCCCATAATACGGTTTTAAAAAGATTTGAATTCAATACAGTTGTTAAACCAGTGTTTATGTTTTATTTCATTACCATGCGTCCGTGCGTAATGTCCGCTAGGTTATCTTTATAGTGTCAGTTTTTCTGAGTTCCAAACCACCTTACTGCCCTGCCCTCGGCGGTCCTCGACGACATATATAATTTAAAAAGCTATGCGTGTGAATGAGTTTTACCTTTGAAGTACTGACGTTAATCTTTTCATTTTTTCAATATGTAATTTGAATAATTTAAAAGTCGATTAAAATATGTTTAGAAACAATTTAATTACAACACACACACAGAGACACACTGCTTTTTTAACAGAGCAATGCTTTACAATTATGGCTGTATGCCGAATGGGTCTCTGCCTAACCCACGGAGTATCTTTTAAGTGTATTGCCTAACCTGTCATAACAATGACAATGACTGAGATAATGGCGGACGTATTTCTGCCGCACTGGAGTCGATTACTCTTGTTTGCAATATTTCACTTACCTCCCTCGATGTAATCGTGTTCATAATTGCATACCCAATTTATGAATGAATTCATTGATAAATTGGGTATGCAATTAAGAACCCGATGGTACAATGCACTATGAAGAGTCAAGTTAAAAAATTACCCTAAAGCAGATGTAGTACCATTAAGTGGCAACACTTTTTGATTGACAATATTTTTTAGTTTTTTGCTAATTTCGTGCACTATTTGATGATATTTAGACGTAATTATACTTACAGATGAAAAGAAACGTTATCCTTCTGTAAACTAAATAATTCAGATCTTCTCTTACATAAAAACACGCAGCAATTCGGCATTTTTACCTCAGATCGTTCCGCGCTGACTGACATTCATTGAATGGCGTTTGACGCGCGACAACTAGTTTTATATAACCGCTACGACCAGTGGTCTTGTACGTTTGGCAGAGGGGGACGCCTGACAATTACCACTCCATTGGTTTATTTCTCTGAGCAATTACCTATCCTATATACGAACTTTACCGTCCGTAACTCAATATCCGATCAGGGTTTCGATTCGACATGGCATAACTGATAGTCGCTTGCGAGACAACTATGATATCACACTTTTGTGACGGTTGAAATCGGGGTGGAATCACTCAAGAGTGATATCTAAAATGGTGGCCACAGCCATAGACAAAACGCTCTAGCGAGATCTACTGACAGCTTGACAGTTAGGCGTGGACACGTGTGGAAAGGATGGATATCACTCTATCCACTAGCGATACAAGTGTGACATCCACGTTTCACAGTTTGGCATGTCGAATCGCGGCCCAGTTACAGTGTTTGCAAGTTGCAAGTGTGAATTACATTTGTATGTAAAATTCCAACCGTTGAAAGAAATTAGTGTGAAATGTATGATTACGTAACATAAACAACATAAATACTCTTCATTGCACACCTCAAAAAAAAGAAACACATAAAATACAACTTACAAACAATAAAAGCAGAGGTAAAACAAGTGGCGGTCTTATCGCTAAAAAGCTATCTCCTCCAAACAACCTACATACATACATACATTACATATTTCAATGGCATTAAGATTACATCGCGATAATCGATGGTTAACAATATGTCACTTACAGCGCTAATGAACGACAGGTAATTAAGTTACTTACATTTATTACAATTTATATATAGCAATTGCGTTAAGGCAACAGATATTACGTATAAATGCCAACTTTACCGCCCAACACTCAATATCCAATAATAATTATCATTGCAAGTTACAAGTGTGAAACGTATGATTACATGTTTGAATGGCATAAGCTCATAGCAACGCGATAATCGATGTCTGTCAATAAGTTACTTACAGCGCTAATGAACGACACGTAATTAACGCGCCCGGAGAGCCCTCCGCGTAATCCCTTCAAAGGACTGCGTAGGAGCGGCATTCACCTCGAATTTGATGTAGATTTGATACGGATGTGATTACCCTGGAGCACCAGGCGTCTATTAAGCTACGACCGGTTCTCATCACGCGGTCTGTGTGCTTGTTTTTGTTAGTTACCGACGCGGTATAAAATACTTAGAGAACTCAACCAACCGGAGCTGCTATTGAAAGGCTCTCCCCTCTTCCGAAAATATATGACCAGTGGTCATATTTATTTTATGGTCTGACGTTTATTTGACGTGGCTTTTTGTACGTTACGTACCAATAGCCATACATTTAACGTTTCCCTCCCCCGCAAAAATCGGCAGACTTTTTTTGTATAGAAATTGACAGACATGGCTACTCCGGTTTGAATGCTCTGAGATTACGAGCTATGATCCCGCTCGCGTTTATATTTTTTTTCGATTCCGATGCACGGATACTAATATCATAAGATCATAACAATATCAGAGCAAAAAGTTTTTTTTAAGGATGAATGTCGCTGAGGTGGGTGCCGGATGGTTTCCGCTACTTTAGACATATGAATCGCAACCGGTCCCACATACTTAGTATATATATATAAATAAGTCGGGCCCTGGAGGGAAACTACCTTAAAACCTTGAGATACCTCAATTCGCTCAAAGGAAACATTCTTTTATTTTTCCTAAAAACTAAAACTGCATTGACAGTTTTTTCTTAATTTTCACTTTTTTCCATACTAATTGTATGAAAAATGTTATTATTATTATTTATGGGTTCTCTTGTGCCCTAAACTTGGTTGGTATTTAGAAGTTTTTATCCTCGTTGGAAACAGGATCGATTGGCATCAATTGTCATAAAAATTATTTAAGGCAAAAATTACAAAATAAATACTTTTTTTGAAAACTGTACTCTTTTCCAAAAATTTGTAAATGCAGTTATGTCCCTTTAAAGAAATTAAAGAATGTTTCCTTTCAGTGAATTGAGCTATCTCAAGGTTTTAAGGTAGTTTTCCTCCAGGGCCCGACTTATCTTTCCACCCTGTATATAGTTTTAAAAATATCGACATTCAATTGATAACTGCATTGTTTGCGCATTATGTGACAACCTGGTGCCGTATTCTAACTTTAAAATACAGAAACAATACAGTAAAAATAGAAAATATGTTTTACTAGAAAAAGAGACAGCGTATTCATCCCACCTGTGCTGCTGCACGTGCACATACAATTGGCTATACTCATATATCAGCTACTATTTATAAATTCACCTTCGTATGAGTTTTTTTCGACTTTCAGAACGAAAATATGTTAATTTTACTTTTGACGTGTATTGTGTATGTGCATTTACGAAATAAATGAATATGAATATGAATAAACTGGGTTTTCCCGAGAATTTGTGCAAATATTTCAAGACTGCTTCGAAACAAATATACTTAGTAAAGCAATAGAAGTTTATCTGACTGCTACATAATGAAGGGCATTAAAATACGAGTGTGATTTTATAAGATGTGAATTTTATAATAATATCACACAGTGTTTTAATGGCTAATCATGTGCAGTTACATTACATTACTTTATCTACACGCATACTATAACTCCTCAACGTGTTGAGATGAGATTCATCAGAAAATCAGAATGACCGCCATAGCACCTCCATGGCCAACTAGATTTCAAATCATGACCAACTATATTGTCATAAGTACCAATACTTTATATTACCTTCAAATTTCGAACATCCGGGAGGAATCGGTATACTAGAAGACGTTCGAAATTTGAATGTCATTAAAGTGTCTGTCATTGATAGTAATGTAAATTTTACGATCCATGACAGATACAGGTTTCTTAATAAAGGCAGTTAGCTTATCTTTTCTGAACATATTATAGGGAAGATAAAATAGTCTATTGATATAGTCAGCTATAGACAGGATAAAAAAAAAAGAATAATCAAAGCAGTACCTCAGGCTAAAACCAGTGCCACACAAGTAACCTGATGTTTCAATTTAGAATATTGAGCAAAGCCCCTCCCTAGTTTGAACAGCGCGCGTGCAGGGCTGTCGCTTGAACCACTATTCCGAATTAACCGGCGACAACCCTAATCCGTAACTACTTCAGGTCTCCGATTACGTTGCTCATCTGTTTAAAAGTATTTGCGTAAAACTGGGCAAATAGTTAAGGCGTTCATTTGGTGGGTAGGGTACAAGGTACTCTACAGGGTGTGGGTATAGTCAGGAGTGCGATTTTTGAATCTCACCAAGTGACTAATTCTCACCGATGTGAGTGATTTCCGAAAGTAAATCGCTCACATCGGTGAGAATTAGTCACTTGGTGAGATTCAAAAATCGCACTCCTGGCCAGCCAATGAACGCAGTAGCAATGTAAGTACAGTGAAATAAAGTATGACAACACAAGAATTGGTGAAAAAAGCAATGAACATCGATTTTTTTACTTGGTACAGTAAAACTCGCCATTTTTTTAAATACCACGACGGTGGCAAACAGGCATACGGCCCGCCTGATGGTATGCAGCTGCCGTAGCCTATAGACTCCTGCAACTCCAGGCCGGCTAGCACAACTTACGTTGTCGCCTGTCACTCCATACTTCGAGTCGCGCTTGAAGTATGAACTGTCGCGTCAAACGTCAAGTTATGCTAGGCGTGCAGAGGTCTATTAAGTATTTTGATGGGACCCGGTCAAAAACGCGTTAGGCAGGAAAGCGTATTATGCGGGACTGTTCTGAGGGAATTCAAGTTGCAGAATGCAGGGACTGATATGAAATGAATATAATAAGTTCCATATACAAGCTGTATAAAAATTGTGGCGATCCGTTTAAGGTCATAATTGGTATCATATATACCAATTATGACCTTAAACGTATCGCCGCTATTTTTGCTACACCTTGTACGTACAGTCTAATTATAATAAAATAAAATAAAAACCGGCCAAGAGCGTGTCGGGCCACGCTCAGTGTAGGGTTCCGTAGTTTTCCGTCCGTCACAGAAAGTGTCCCCACTTAAGAGTTAAAATAACACCGCCATGTAGGATATGATATGAGCGTTCCACCTACAGCGACATCTATCGGCAAATTAAGTAAACTATTGCGCGCGAGCTTAAAGTATGGAAGATGATTTTTATGGGATAATTCTTTATTGCGTGAACCGATTTTCACCGTTTTTACTTTATTTGAAAGCACGTCATTTCATTGTGATTTTGTAGAAATTACAAGTACAATATACACCTGCTTATACGGTTAAATTACAAACTTAGTTCAGAAATTATTTTGTAAATTTTTTTCAAAAACTATTTAACCTATCAAGTTCAAAATAATTTTCCTAGAAAGTTTTTATAAAGTTCTACTTTTGAGATTTTTTTCATATTTTTAAAACTTATGGTTCAAAAGTTAGAGGGGGGGGGGGACACATTTTTTTTTACTTCTGGAGCGATTATTTCCGAAAATATTTACATTATCAAAAAATGATTTTAGTAAACCCCTATTCATTTTTAAATACCTATCCAACAATATATCACACGTTAGGGTTGAAATGAAAAAAAAAAATCACTCCCCACTTTACGTATAGGGGAGGTACCCCAATATAACATTTTTTTCCACTTTTTATTTTACCACTTTGTCGGCGTGATTGATATACATATTAGTACCAAATTTCAGCTTTCTAGTGCTAACGGTCACTGAGATTATCCGCGGACGGACGGACGGGCAGACATGGCGAAACTATAAGGGTTCCTAGTTGACTACGGAACCCTAAAAAAAGGGCGTATTAGCGAGAAACCGTGTTAAACGTGATGGTACTAAGCAGCGGGTGCTGATGTATTTCCGCCTCTTTCCTTAGTTGACATTTATGTATACTAAAGCTGTACAAAAGCTAAAGCACTAAACAATTATTTAAGTGCACTGTAAGCCTGATCCGATTTCGGCGTAATCAGACGATTCAGTTGGCAGCCTCGGGCTAGACGCGTGGACTCTAGGCCCGTATTCTAACTTTAAAACACGTATAGATACGATCTAACTTCAATACAACTCCAATGCATTAACAACCCAATACAGCTACGGCATAAACATCTGATCAGAAATATCAGAATTTGCTTGAGAAATAGTCCAACGCAAGTCCAATACAACTTCAATATTGGTTGAATGTTTGTTGTGTGTTTGTTGTGTGTTGGAGTTATGTTTGAGGTAGGTTGTATTTTTATTGTATTGTTAATGTATTTTAAAATTAGAATCCGGCACCTAGTCTCTTACTGACATGTATTGCTCCGTATTCTAATTTTAAAATACATAAACAATACATCAAAAACATAATCTATCTCAAACCTAACTTCAACGCACAACAAATAATCAACCAATATTGAAGTTGTATTGGAGTTGCATCGGCATAATTTTCAAGCAAATTCTGGTATTTCTGATTCAGACGTTTAGGCGCTCACTGTACTACGTAGTTAATGCATTGGAGTTGTATTGAAGTAGGATTAGTATTTAGAATCGTGTATATACGTGTTTTAATTCATTCTTGCGTAGTGCGTTTGATTATGTCCTTCAGCCTTATGATTATGTTTCACTTATACTGCGACGCTCACCTATAGCTGTCACTGTACAGAACCACTTTGAATATATAATTTATTGCACGAGATTAGAATAATTAAATAGTCTAGTAACTTTATACAATCATCGTATGTGTCAAATCCGGTAGATGTGATTTTTTGCAGACTTGTTTGTAATAAATAATCCAAGTTTGTGACCTCTAGCGCCGAACGCAACGAAAAAAACGAATCCGACAAAAAACATCATAAACAAGTCGGCAAAAAATCAGAAATACCGGATTTGACGCCCTGTATTTTCAGGCGACAAGTTTCCTGGATTATAAACCATTGTATACGTTTACATTGTATACGAACGAAAATTGTGTTCACTGAGGGCCCTGTTGCCCGGGCGGGTAAATAAGCCCTCTCACGTTCACCGCAGTGATTTATACGGACATCAAGTGCGCAATTGAATCGTCGCAGACCTATCTGTCGGCGACGTGACCCGCCTACAGACCCGGCTAACCGGGTATGTAGACCCGTGTGTCTTACCCGGGTGCTTAAATGGCTGTACATAAAGGGTATATACCGCCATGTTTCGTTAACTTGTTTTTTGTTAGCGTAAAATCGAGGGACTGATTCAAATTGAGAGCTGAAACATAACTATGTATAGTTTGTCCGGAGATTTAAAGATAAATGCGCCATACTTTATGTATGGTTTATTTATCCTTGAGCCACAGGACAAACTATACATAACGGGTGGTACCTGTAGTCTATCTCAAACTTACGGCTCTAATGCGTGGTCGGTAAGGGTACCTTTCTGCTATGTATACACCCTTATTAAATGTTTGGTTCTCGATGAATTTTTATTATTTACCAAATTACCAAATATATTGATAAATCTTTAATTATTGTAATAAAGCTCTCATTTAATGACTCAAAATAATTAATTAACAATTCCTCTTGACCGGTAAGCCTTAATAACGCCAGAAATAGCTGGAACTAATGTAATTTGGAGGAAATTCGAACAGGAAAATTATATCTTAAATTTTAACTAATAATTATTAACGTAAAAATATTTGTATTTAAAACTTATACCTAATCCGAATTAACCCCTACAATACACTTGCAATAAATAAACTTTTCACCCTGGGAACATCGAGTGAACAATTCGTTACCCAACCTATATATCCATTAGTTACGTGACTTGCCTGCAGAGACACACAGCTACCAGAACGGAGGTAAATTGGACTCTAAAAATGTGTTAGAAAGAGTGGGATTAATCATTACATTGAATATAATCGTTATTTTTATCACTACTCATATTGAAAAGCTGATAACCTGTTATGCTGGTAATTGTTAACCATGGATACTAATTTCACCTCAGCTCAATAAAATGTCTAACATAAAAGGGTCGAAATTCACAAATCAGTGAGTATGTAGATAAATATATTCAAACATCTCTCAGGAACAAATATTCGTGTTTAACACACAAATAAAAGGCATTATCCTTAATTAACGCCATTGCATACGTTCGCTTTTGTACCTACTTTACTTGTTCTTTTGTTTACTGTATTATCTAGGTAGGTACTAGGATAATAATCTACAATAAATTGTGCTTACAAATAAATGCCCTTACTAGGATTCAAACCCAATACCTCCTGTTTCGTAGGCAGGGTTACTATCGACTAGGTTGTGAGGCAAATTTAATTGTCACACTTTTCGCTATGCGATAGGCAATAGGGATGATGGCACATGTTGAATTATGAAATAAAATTTAGTTGACAGGATACAAAATGATCAATACATCGAAATAAAGTGAAAATTATAAAATCTATTGAAATTGTTCAAAGATATCAAGCTTCAAAATTACAAAATCTTACGATTTTTTTAAGTAAGTAAGATGTTAATAAAACAATGATACCATTCGATTTTTAACAGTTTACTGTAAAATAAATTATATGGCAACCATAAACATATACGCAAGATTTCACTGTCAAAATAGCAATTTCATAACTTTTCCTTACTTTAAACAGGGCAAGTATGTAATGTGACGTCAATGTTACACAACAAAGCAAATCGATTGATACCATACATGAAAAAAATTCATCATGCATATTGTCGCTTTCGCTTACCTAAATCCGGGCAATATCCAAGTGGAATATACCGTCGAAAGAATGCTCCAAATATGTATTTATCAATTCTGTATTACCATAAACAAAGAATACAAGTGACATTTAATTTCCTACGAGTCCGATAACATCGCTATTCACTAATGTCCATGGAATAATTTGATTATTACTTTTTCCGAAGATGTTGAATTATTGAACAATGAACAACAGCCTAATGGCGCTTAGTTTTAATAAAACAAATTTTGTTTAACAACAGCAATTTGGTGTAGTGTTTTTATTTATGAAGGACGATTTGTGTAATTTGGGTTAGGGTTTTGTTTGTTTTCAACCTAGGGAAGACGCCCCGGTTACACTTTAATGAGAGTTTGTCTATTCAGACGTCCGTTGTTTCGTGTCAATAAGGAATTATGTCACTCTTTATGTACTGAGTCATTTCAATATGATCTCCGCTGTTAAGATTCTGACATTAGATCTTATTTCCTATCTTATCTTTATTTTTAGGGTTCCGTACCTCGAAAGGAAAAAACGGAACCCTTATAGGATCACTTTGTTGTCCGTCTGTCTGTCTGTCTGTCTGTCTGTCTGTCTGTCTGTCTGTCTGTCTGTCTGTCAGTCTGTCAAGACCATTTTCCTCAGGAATGCGTGGAGGTATTAAGCTAAAATTTATATCAAATACTCAGGTCTATTGTCCCTTGAAGCTGTGAAAAATCAAACTTAAAAGCCAATGCATTTAAAAGATACAGTCGTTTATGCTGCAAATTTTAGAGTTTTTCGGCACTCGCAAAACCTACGGGGTACTTCCCGTGAACTCAGAAACTTGAAATTTGGCACGAAGCAACGTTATATAGCATAGACAATGGAAAAATTACAAAAAGTGGACATTTTTAGTAAATTCATACAAAAAATATTTTTTTCAATTTTAAAATGACTACCTTTTTCCTCGTAAACGCGTAGAGGTATTAAATTGAAATTCATGTCAAATACTCAAGGCTATAAGACCTTTCAGATATAGCAAAACCAAATCTTTTGAGATATAGCAAAACCAAATCTTTTCAGATATAGCAAATGTCAACGCAATCAAAAGAAATAGCAATTTAAGTCGCATATTTTGAAACTGAGTACTCGCAAGAAATTCAAAACCTAAAGGGTACTTGCCGTAAACTCAGAAACTTGAAACGTGGCACGAAGAAACTTCATATAGCAGAGACAAAGGAAAAATTACGAAAAGTAGACATTTCTAGTAAATTCATACAAAAAAATTTTTTTTATATTTTAAAATGACTACCTTTTTCCTCGTAAACGCGTAGAGGTATTAAATTAAAATTAGTAATAAACATACTAAACTTTTGCTTGTTATATTTTAGTTTGTACGGAACCCTCGGTGCGCGAGTCCGACTCGCACATGGCCGGTTTTTTTTTATTATAGTGGCACTGACACTTTTTTCCATGGCTCCTGACAACTGATACATGACAGATGACAATGCCATCTGTGATGCCATTTTTAGGGTTCCGTAGCCAAATGGCAAAAAACGGAACCCTTATGGATTCGTCATGTCTGTCTGTCTGTCTGTCTGTCCGTCCGTATGTCACAGGCATTTTACTCGGAAACTATACGACGTATCTGAATAAAATTTACACATAAGGTGTATTTTGTATGCAGCTACTTAGTTATGTAGTTAAATTTGAAAAAAAAAATATTTTTAGGGGGGCGCTCCATACAGGTACCTAAATAAAAAAATTAACCAAATATCAACATGTGACACATCAATCGATAAGGTCTTTCAAAATAACATTGAGGTTTTTTTGACTATTTTGTGATTAAGTGAATATTTTCTGAAATAATAAAAAGTCAGAAAAGTTGTGTGGGTTCAAAAGTTACAGGGGGGGGGGGGCCTGTAACTTTTGAACCGTAAGTTCAAAAAGTATGAAAAAATTTGAAGAGATGCGCCTTAGCATATACTTTCTACGAAAATTGTTTTGAACATTATCGGTTCAGCCATTTTTGAGTTATCTCTAGAAAACTTTTTCCATAGGCATCAGATACGACCTTTTGGTATCAGTTTTGTTCTTATTCCATTGAAGGTACGGAACCCTCCAATGCGTGGTCCGACACGCACTTGGCCGGTTTTTTACTCTTATATTAACTGTAAACCACAGACTTGTAAATTTGTACCTTAATTTATTTGACCTGAATAAAGTTGAAAATGGCTAAAAACGGTACAGTAGTCACAATTGGGGCATTTGCCCTGCTTCAGATTGTATCAAGAGTTAGTTAGTTGTCTAAATATCGTATATCTATCTGAATAAAGGTTATTAAGAAATGTTCTTATTTTAACTTCGTGTTTTAACAAATTGAGTGCCAAGAACCCACTAGATGGGCTCTCTGTTCGTAGCCGGGGGTAAGCTACGAGCGTTGCGCGTAGCAAACTGCGGCATGCATGGTGCCGTATACTAATTTTAAAATGCATAATCAATACATTAAAAACACGATTTATCTCAAACACAACTCCAACACTCAAATAATCAACCAATATTGAAGTTGTATTAGAGTTCCATCGGAATAATCTTCAAGCAAGTTCTGATATTTATGATTCAAACATTTACACGCTAGCTGTATTGCGTAGGAGTTACATAGGGTCGTATCGTAACTTGTTTTTGGCTACGGCTTAGCTCTGCACGTGTAGCATAGCGGTGAATATGTTATTACTTCATTAATTAATAGACAGTAGAGTTCTCGAAATAACAGATGCTAATCTAGCCTAGAACATACATATATATGAAAAGAAAGGATTAAAAAATGTAGAGGTTTAGTCATTGTATAATCAACTTATGCAAGCGCTCGTCCGAGAGCCGGCTGTAAAAAGGAACAAGCCGTTGTGACAGGTGGCGAATGGGCGCGCTGAAATATTCTAACGAATGCTGTCCGTTATAAAAGTCGTGTTTGTCGGGTCAGAACGTCCCTAGTTAATTCTTTAACAGCAACCCACATTCATTCCCGGTAAAAATACAGATTTTATTCACGATGTCTCTTAAACCAATCAAGACTTATTAAAGCGCTGATAAACAGTGATCGGAATATGTAGTGCCATTTCGGGTGAATGACCTTAAACATTGTAAAGAACATGGATAAGACTTGAGATTCTTCGACTCGTATTTCTCCCAGAAAATTTTCTTCAAAACGCAAAAGTAAAAAAAATGTCATTATAAGTACATCATTCATTTAAAATTACTTTCGCTTAACAGTTACAATTAACAATAATACAATCATAAAATAAAACACGAAACATCAACATCATTATTTTAAATGAACATAATTAAATTATTACTTTCTTTGAAGTTATAGTAGCAAACCATATTTTTTATCAATATTTTCTACTGTCAATCTATTTCTTTTGACGTCCGATATCTAACTGAAACCACATTTTTCATACTTACGTTAGGCCCGCGGTTCTTTAAAACATTTTTTAAACCAAACACAAACTTTAAAATTGTCATATCAAATCCCGGGGTTAAAAACTATATCCATACTAAGCTTACGCACCGAAGTCCCGCGAAATGGCACTACCAATTCCGATCACTGCTGATAAAACAGCATTTGGACTATCAGAAAGCAAATTGAACTCTAATAAAAGTTGTGTTTTTTCGAGATATTTGCAAAATGACTACTTTAAGCTTTATTATAAAAGTGCCAAAACTATATAATTTTCATTAAGGCAAAATTTTCTTAATCTGAGCCCATCAGCTGTTTTGTCAGCCATTTAGGTCTTGATGATGGTTTCGGGGACATTCTGTATACAGGGTGTAACAAATATCTGTATACAGGGTGTAACTAAAATGCTGGTGACCCGTTGAGGGCATAATTGGTCTCGCATTCTGATTACGAAAAAGTAAGCAAAAAATATTTTATGCAATAAATATTGGTTTTGTATAGAGAGTTGATTGGCAGGGACGACGTGCCCCATACAAAAAAAAATGTTTTGTATGGAGGGTTGCGGGTTGAGGATTGGATTTTTTTTTTCGCGTTCTAAAATGTTCTCTTCTATTTTTTCTTAATCGCAATATGATACCAATTATGCTCTTAAACGTATCAGTATTTTTGTTACACTCTGTACGTTTATTATATAAGGTAGATAAATACAAAAGCATAAAGGACTTCTGCGATTTTGATTTCAATTAACGTTAACCGAATAATAAATTAAATACTTTAGCTAAGCCTAAATTTCATTAGAAGATAGCTGGAGCCTCGCGGAAGAAATCGGAGCAATGTTTTATCTCACGTATTTTTCAATGAAACTCTTTTTCAACCGACTTCAAGATTTCGAAGATCTTGGGTTTTGCAATTTTTTTTTATGTATGTTCACGATTATTCGAAGACGGCTGGACCGATTTGGAGAATTCTCTTTTTGTTTGAAAGAGTATACTTCACAGTTGGTCCCATCATCAGATCCTGACCTGGTGACAACAAGGTCAGGATCTGATGATGGAATCCTGGAGAAATCGAGGGAACTCTTTAAATATTATAAGCACACCTATAATAATTTAAGTTTTCTCTTGAAAAAAAAAATATATTTAAAGCATCAGCTCGAGCATTTGCTGTTGGAAAGTTGGAGGGTAAGTGAAGTCGCCTTTTTTTTGTTTAAAATAAATTGGACGTTTTTAATACTTCTACTACTTACAAAACATTATCGTTATTGTTATCGTTAATATCGATGAAACATGTCGCTAGTCCTAACACAAAGCCTACAATAGGTCACCCTAATCGAACGCTATTAATAACCGAATCAACGCGTCTGCGCCCACCGTGTAATTAACTGCGCGCCGCTGCGTACCGAGCTCAGTAGGGTCACCAAATCTTATAAAGACATGTTTTGTTCAAATGAATTTGTACATAAATTGGTGAATTGGTGGTGGTTATTGATGATTGGTAAATTGAAACTGTAATCAAATAAATAACTGACATAAAATAAAATTGTTAAATACACCGTGGGCTGGAATAACCCGACAGATCTTAACCACGAATTTCTAAGACCAAAAGAAGGAAAAAATATTATGTGACTTTAAGTAAATTTCGCCAAAAAAAAATTTATTTTTTTCGTTTTTTTTCCATTTTTTTAATGTTTATTGCACATGAAAAGCAAATGTTATTAATAAAATTATCGCCTAAAACAAATTGGTACAATTTTTTTTGAAAAAATTTAGTTACTGCAAAGTTTTCCTTGTCACTGTGATATCTGTCAATAAGGACATGTAAACTATGTCCAATAGTGGCAACAACGCCATTAGAAAGGTGTTTTGTGATGAGTTATAATAAAAAGTGTATTTTTTTTATTGGTATTAACTCTGAAACTAGGCGTATTCCAGAAAAGTATATAGGACATTTTAGTATCTAAATATGATCAGGAATACACTGTTAAAATCTGTCTAGTTTTATGGGCCCACGGTGTATAAGCCATATTTGTAAAACTTGACGGTTAAAGAATAATCATGATATAGCTAGGTTAAGACAACTTATTGTAATACCCTTATAACAGGGTAGCATGTACGCCCACTAACATTATTTTAACACCATGTATTTCTATGCATCGATAAAGGTACGTGTGTGCAACAAATAAATAAAAAATAGGGAGATTGCGTTATTTTTTAGCTAACACTAGCTTGCGTTTTTTCGTGAGTGAATCGCTATAGCCATCAATATTATTTTGTGTGGGTCGCTTTACCATAAAGTTTTTACCATAGTTAACGTTAAGTACTATATTCAATATTAATTAGATTTCATTTTGGCAATTTATTTCTTCAATTGGAGGTACGACCTGATAATGTTGTACCTTAGATGTTTGGCCAAATGCGCCTTAGCTTTTACAAAGATTGCATATACACGGGATTATTCGACCGATGCCGCTGTGGCCCGGGTAGCCTAGTGGTTAGGGCGTCTGCCGCGAATGCAGAAGACGCTGGTTCGATCCCAGTCCTGGGAACCGGAGGTCTAGGTCAATTTTCCCTTTGTATATAACGAAGCATCAGGAGGCTCGGCGAGACGACTGTCTTCATTTAAGGAACCATCAGGAGGATCGGTAGCATCATTTTTATCAGTTTCACTCATCGTTTCGTAAAGTTGTCGGAATCACGGAAATAAAAGCACGTGCTACTCGTTTACAAATCACTGGTTTTATTTTAACGCACTTTGAATTAAAATGACGAATGACTGACAAAATAAATTTGGATTAAGAGCCAATAGGTTAGAACACGTGCACCACCGCGCGCAGCTATCAATCGAATGACAGCTACCGAGCGATCGGCGCCTACCTGCTACCCTATTCGGGGGAAACCCGCTCTTATTTTAATGATACCTTCAATTTAATAACAATCATAATATTTTGACGTTAAAGCGATCAAAACAAACAACTTAATTACAAACATTGGTGAGTATTCTTAAGATGCGAACGTAATATTTGGCAGCGCGCCGTCACGGCCGTCCTGCATATTCACACGTCCTCGTGTGCAGAGATATCCGCCTCACCTTCAGCATCTGTAAACAAGACAAATCATGGTTTATGATATGACCCACTCGGTCACCCTGACCATGATATGCTACACACGACATGAATTTCAAGACGTGCCACGCAGGCGCGATAGGATCACAGTCATGATACCACACCGGTTTAGGGGTGTCACACACAGTCTTAAGCATACAAACAACACAAAAATCCCACACAGGCTTATTGGTCAGTGCCACACAGGCTCTTCAGTCGGTGCCACGCAGGCTCTTCAGTCAGTGCCACACAGGCTCTTCAGTCAGTGCCACGCAGGCTCTTCAGTCCGTGCCACCCAGGCTCGTCAGTCAGTGCCACGTAGGCTCTTCAGTGCCACGCAGGCTTTTTCAAGGGGACCACAGATTATTATTAACAAAGAGAGAGAGATGTATGTAATGAAATTACTCACCATCGCCGTCGTCGGCACATTCTGTCTCAACTTGGTCAATAGGGACTTCCAACCCAGCGTTTAACTCTAAAGGAACATAGCACTCAGGCATTGCCCGCACGCGATCATGTGCGTATTTGTATGTTCTGTTAGAGTTAAGAGCCTTCAGCAGATATCTGTCACCATCCAACAGCTCAACGACCAGATATGGACCTTTAAACTTTGAGTCTAACTTTGTTTGATTACGCTCATGGTTCTCCAAAAGCACATAATCACCAACATTAAACTTTTTAACTTTTGCTTTAGTTTTATCAAATTTGGTCTTTTCGTAAGAAGCGTTAGCCTCCATTTCTCGTGCCGATTGCTCTCTAATGGAATTTAAGTCAATTTCAGCTTCGTCCGTTTCTACTGTCAATAAATCTAAAGGTCTAGCAACCTTTCCTATTAAAAGCTCCAAGGGACTCGCTTTTGTAACCCTACTCGTAGTACAATTAATTGCTAACTGAATGTCAGGCAGTGCATCTTGCCAAGATCTGTTTCTACTGGTCTCTACAGCTGTCAACATATTCTTGAGCGTAGACATAACCCGCTCTACTTGCCCGTTGGCACGACTGCTGCCGGTTGCTATTAGATGCAAATTAACATTATGCGCATTGCAATAGTCCCTAAAATCCTTCCCCGCGAAACACCTACCCTGATCTGCAATAATACGCTGAGGTGCGCCAAATAGTGAAACATTGTACTTCAAAGCTTTGATGGCACTATTTGCATCAATATTTCGTGTATGATACAATATCACGAATTTTGTAAAGGCATCTATAGACACGAAAACGTACTCTTTCGTATCTTTCTTTCCGCTTAGTTTTCCCGTTGCATCCATATGTATGGTGTGCCAGGGAATAGTAATTTTGGGGATAGGGTGTAGTTCAGCTTGAACTTTTCCCGAGTTAGATTTTGCCACTCTGCAAGTTATGCAATTTTCTACAAATTTCCTAACATACTTGTTCATTTGTGGGAACCAAAAGTGACAGTATGCTTTTTCTAAAGTCTTTTCCCACCCCAAATGCATGATGTTTTCATGGACATGATTTATTATGGCCCATTGAAAAGCTCGAGGGACTATAGGCAACCAAATATTTTTATTGTTCCTGTCAATTTTTCGATACAGTAACCCACGCCTAATTTCATACGTCTTAGCGATATCACTATCGAGTTCATTTGTTTCAAGTTTAGTAATAATAGATTTGATTTCGTTATCTTTTTGCTGTTCGGCTTGTAGCCAGGTGTCTGAAATTTCAGTTAAATTAATTCGTTTCTGTTCGACTTTAGTTACCTGCTTACGGGTTGGCAAAGGATTACGTGAGAAGAAGTCCACATGACTCATTAATTTGCCCTGACGGTATTCGATATCGAAATCAAAGGACTGTAAGAAACACCACCACCTATGCACTCGAGGTGTGAGGTCGACTTTTGATTTTGATGCTTTGACCGCATTGCAGTCAGTCACTACTAAAAACTTCTTCCCCTGCAAATAATGACGAAAATGCTTGATAGCATTTACGATCGCGAGTGTCTCTAATTCGTAAGAGTGGTAATTGGACTCAGCGGTGGAGGTTCTGCGACTGTAATATTCTACGACGTGTAATCTACCACTAACTTTTTTGCATGAGTATAGCCCCATAACCTTCAGCGCTGGCGTCCGTGTGTAGTTCTGTAGGAAGTTCCGGGTCGAATATAGTCAGTACAGGTTTATCAGTAAGAATATCTATGATTTCTCTGCGAATTTTCTCAAGCTCAGAAGTCCAGTGAATTTTTCCTTTGCCTGATGTAAGACCATAGAGAGGGGCTGCTTTTTTGTGAAAATCCAGGGACAAACTGTCTAAAGTAAGAAGCTAAACCAATAAACTGCCGGAGCTGAGTAGCGGTCTGGGGTGGTGCCAACTCAGTTAGAGCTCTAATTTTACGTGGATTTGGCCTTATTTCGCCAGCTGACACCTCAAAGCCCAAAAATTCGACCCTCTCTTTTAGGAAAGCACATTTCTTGATATTTAAGGAGAATCCTGCATCAGTCAAAGCTTTCATAACTATCTGTAACCGCTCAATCCCTTCCTCTATAGTACGCGATGGAATAATTACGTCATCTAGGTAGACGACTGCAAACGACTCAGTTAAGGGCCCCAGGGCTTTATTAATAGCCCGTTGATAAATGGAAGGCGCGTTTCGAAGCCCGAAAGGCATAGATAAGTATTCGAATTGCCCTTCGGGTGTGACAAAGGCTGTACGCTCAATAGACTCTTCCTGCACCGGTATCTGATGATATCCGCTAGCCATATCCAAAGAGGTAAAGTAGTTGGCTCCAACTAAGCGCTGAATTTGATCTGATATAAGTGGCAGAGGATATCTATCAGGGACCGTGTTGTTATTGAGTTCCCTGTAATCGACACAAAGCCTATCAGTGCCGTCTTTCTTTTTCACCAGTAACATGGGACTTGCAAAAGGAGAAGAGCTTTCCCGTATTACGCCGGCTGACAGAAGCTCTTTGATCTGATTACGCACAACAGTTCTTTCGTCTGGACTTAATCGGTACGGTCTACGTTGGACCGTGCGATTGGGGTCTATTAATTTAATTTCTAGTTGACCCGTAGTAACCCTACCAGTAGGTGTGCCCTCTACAAAGTAGCTAGTATTCTTTTCAAGAAGCGAAATCAATTGCTGTCTTTCATGTCCAGTTACGTCGCTGTCTACACCTTCAAAACTATTTACTTTATGCCCTACACTACAGACCGATACTACTTTTGTTTTGTTTAGCACAAGTTTATGCTCGAAAATTTCAACTGAAAATCCCAACACAAGTAATTCCCTACCTATCATTATGTCATCAGTAATATGCTCGTCAGGTACAACGTGAAAAAGCAACTGCACCGAGTAACCTTGAATAGTGACTGTTGATAAAATTTGAATGTCGCAATTGAGACTTCCGTTTAAACCTATCAACGATACTGCATAATGCATTCTTTTGCCAGAGAGTCTATCTGCGAAGCTTTCCCTTATCAAAGAGCATTCGGCACCAGAATCGAAACAAAATGAAAACTTCTCGCCGGTTTCATCCATGAGATGGTCAGTGGCTGATTTGATGGAGCAGATGTCCACCCGTCGCTCGACCCGTGGCTCGCTGGCCTTCGTATCCTTGCTATGGCAGCGTGTCGCGATGTGACCTTGTTCGCCGCACTTGAAACACGTTGGAGTAATCGTCTTCTTCCTTCCACCTTCAATTTAATAACAATCATAATATTTTGACGTTAAAGCGATCAAAACAAACAACTTAATTACAAACATTGGTGAGTATTCTTAAGATGCGAACGTAATATTTGGCAGCGCGCCGTCATATATAACATTTATATATGTTTATAATTTCTTTAAGGTTTATTTACGTATATATGTATGGTGGTTTAAAACAATTGTTATTAACAATATTAAATTGAATCACAGCTTTAAAAATATATATTCGATGAATAAAAAAAATACATCTTTCGTAATTGAGAATGAGACATTTATTGATAAACATTTTCAACAATTTTTACACGTCAGCTACAATTAAGTACTTATAAATTATATTTATATCATATTTTCATGCTTATTTTATAGCTAGTTTGGTTATTTTTCATTTACATGTAGTACATTATTTTTAAATACGTTTTTAAAGGTATAAGTATGTCCATTATTATTCAATATTTAAATACATTCATTTTGTTAGTCGTCATTGTAATTGTGTCATTTATTAAATAAAGAAAGGGAAAAAAATAAACATACAAGTGAAATAACAAGGAAAAATTGTTAGCAATTATAATAAAATTATAATAAAAAATGTAAAGTATAATTTCATATAATTTACATTTTAATCGTAATATTTACTTCGTAAACGTTAATTAACGATGTAGGTACTTCCATGAGTTTTGTCAACCCTAGCGTCCCGGTCCCGGCGGCCCGGGTCCCGCGGGACCGGCCTTGTTCATTTACATGGGAATTGCTTGTCTAAATCTATTAGACGTTGCGGTTTTTGTCGCTATAGACCTGTGCTACAGCGGTATACAAACTTTACAAAGCTGACTTCGATTTGATATTGACTAGCCCGCCTCGAACTGAGAAATCGCGATTCACTAATATAACAAGACCCTTATGAAGATCCCTTTTGCGCTTTCTAGCTCTATAACTATAACCCCTTGATCGATCCTGTTCATACAGGGTGTAAAAAACATATTGGTGATCTGTTTAAGGGCATCATCGGTATCGTGTTGCGACTAAGAAAAAATAGAAGAAAACATTTTTCGACGCAAAAAAAAATATTTTGTATGGGACACGTGACACGTCGTTCCAGCCGGCTAACCCTCCATACAAAACTTTTTTTCTTCGCAAAAAAAAAATTTTTCTTACTTTTTCATAATTAGAATCATCAATTATTTAAGAGCTGGGCTCTTGTCGGTGGAGCAATTTCAATGTATGTATGTCCTTTGCCTTCTCCTTGACGATTGGAATACGAAACCAATTATGCCCTTAAACGGATCACCAGTATTATTGTCTGCTACTACCGCTCTACAACTCCAAACAAATTTCATAAAAAAAACCGGCCAAGAGCGTGTCGGGCCACGCTCAGTGTAGGGTTCCGTAGTTTTCCGTCCGTCACAGTAAGTGTCCCCACTTAAGAGTTTTTGAAAGCACGTCATTTCATTGTGATTTTGTAGAAATTACAGGTACAATAAACACCTGCTTATACGGTTAAATTACAAACTTAGTTCAGAAATAATTTTGTAATTTTATTTCAAAAACTATTCAACCTATCAAGTTCAAAATAATTTTTCTAAAAAGTTTTTATAAAGTTCTACTTTTGAGATTTTATTCATATTTTTAAAACTTATGGTTCAAAAGTTAGAGGGGGGGGACACCATTTTTTTACTTCTGGAGCGATTATTTCCGAAAATATTTACATTATCAAAAAATGATTTTACTAAACCCCTATTCATTTTTAAATACCTATCCAACAATATATTACACGTTAGGGTTGAAATGAAAAAAAAAATCACTCCCCACTTTACGTATAGGGGAGGTACCCTAATAAAACATTTTTTTCCACTTTTTATTTTACCACTTTGTCGGCGTAATTGATATACATATTAGTACCAAATTTCAGCTTTCTAGTGCTAACGGTCACTAAGATTATCCGCGGACGGACGGACAACATGGCGAAACTATAAGGGTTCCTAATAGTTGACTACGGAACCCTAAAAACCAGAAAACGCTACTAAACTCATCGCGGAACAACTATTCAAAATCAAAAAGCAATCGAAATGCAGGGGCGTTCCAGTAGCCACAGCTGACAGTTCCGTTGTGTCCAAAGTTGTCTGTAAGAACTTCGATTCGCTGTGCTCGCTCGTTCGACTAGAAACAAAACGAAATTAATTTGAATCGCTTACATGACAAGGTGATATCGATATTCGCGATCAGCATTGGATATTGTTTAGTTAAACCGATCGGACTCTACTGTAACCCACAACGTGTCTTTATTTTCGTAGCAACTGGGCCATTTTATTAAAAGTGGTATACACCACTTTTTTTAATTTGGTAAATTTTATGTGATTTCTACTCAAAATCACGCCTTACGAGTTTTTTCCCATTCCGTTACCATTTTCCCATAAACTTCTTTAGATTCTTATGGCGGTTTCATATGAAAATTTTGGGACCCTTTTTTGTCCGTACAGGATTCAAAGAGCTCATGACTCTAAATCGAACTCACATAAAATTTTCCATATAAAATTAAAAAGTTATGTAGACAGCTTTAAATAAAATGGCCCAACTAACATAACATGAATAATAGTGTCGATGACAATCAAATCTGACAGCGCCATCTAGAGACTCCCTATGGTTTGATTAAAAAGGTCCCGCGGCCAAACGCCAAATGCCATGCTGGCATTTACTTTTTTACTTACCTCATTTGGGAGATGGCATTTGCGATGGTTTTTATGTCGTGTGCGGAACATTAATTCTGTATGGCTATTATTAGGTATACAGATTTTCTATAGGTATTATTAGATTTATCTGTAGCGTCGTTTCCGATAAGTATTTGGGCCAAAACACAATTACACGATGCGACGTTTTGTCGTGGAAATGTACGATCCAAACCATAAAGGACAAGAACACCTCTGTTGTGGTTCATATCTCTTGATCTACTGCGATACTTTTATGAATTTCAACGGCATGGTATCAACGGCATATTACACGACATCGTATCGTATATCGTACTACGATATGATATTGTGTCGTGAGTCAATCAAATCACATCATATATATCCACGATACGACGACGCATCGTGACACGACGTCGTATCGTGTCACGTCACGACGTCTCACCGTGTAATTGTGTTTTGACCTTTTACCTTCAAAATCAGACGTGTACTTTAACTCTCAATTCACAACGCTATACATAGAGAAGAGAGCTGTTTTCGCTTCTAATGTTCAATTACCAGTTCCGCCTCCAAGTAATTTAAAAAATCTTCAGGTGTGTGCCAAAATTATGAAGAATAATCTATTTTTTGTAGTTTTCTTGAAGTTAGTTCAATTTTGTTCCATTTCACACTTGCGGGACAAAGATCCTTTGCATCTACTCAGTTTCAGGAACAAGAAAGAGAAATCAGAACTTAAATATAGCACAACAAGGTGGGCCATGGCAGTAAGTTGTCGCGGGATAGCGAGTTATAAAATGACAGTTCATTTTATATCACTTTATCTCGCGACAATCTACTTTTTTTTTTTTTTTTTTTTAATTTTTTTTTTGTTTATTCCGTACAATATACATTGTGTTGAATATTACAATAATCTTAACCTAACATAGAATTTAACCTAACAATCAATAAAAATCAGAAGAAATACTGCCATGATATACTGTTTATATCACAATATACTGTTTGATCCATTAAGCATAAACATACACAAGGATGCTTTCACATGCATGTCTTTTTGAATAGACTTTTGCATGCTGGTAAATTGTATTATCTAAAGGCCATTTTACACGATAGCAGTGCAAAATGGACAGTGCTGTAAAGCTCAAATTAAACGTTCACCAATGAAGCCCACAATAATTAAGCTGCATTGAATAACGTGCGAGTAATCGAGCACTTGTGGAGTTATAATGGTTGTACAGCAGTCACGGCAGTAATTATGTGGAATCGGCGCTGAATTGTTTATGAGTGTCAGGAAATGTACAGCCAATGGAGTATGGTAAGAGCAACATTTGAAGCGTGAAATGTTCACATTTCATGACGTAATGTTTGAATTCCCGTCACTTTCATCCTTTTGACCGTAGTTGAAAAGTTGCTGTCAAAGAATTCAACCATTTTTGTCCTAGTTATATGCTCTTATGGTTAGAGCTATTGATCTGTTAAAACTAGCCGGAGAAAATTCCTTCACCGGCCGCATTAAACTTGATTTTACTATACTGGAATTAGGGTATTCTCCCGGTAGGTACTGTTTTTCTATACAAGTCCAGTACTCACCGGAACCGGGAATTCCCGATTCTCGCCATACAGAATCAGAACCGGGAGCATTCCCTAACTGGAACACACCTACTTGCTGAGCTTGGCTTGCGCTTCCAGCGAGATCAGTTGAAGCGAGTTCAACTTGATTTGAGGGACTAGAATTCAACTTTGAAACTTGAAAGAGACAAAGGGTGAATAAATTCTTCTCCAACTGGGCAAAGGAGCTGCAAACTCTACTGGTTTTAATATCCTTGATGAGTGGCGTTCGGTGACGCGGTGACTGGAAATCAGAACTGTAGATTACGATACATTCCGTTTTATCATGCAATTTCATGATTATTAGATTTTCGAGGTCACTTGGGGTTTACCTGTGGGGTGGGCAAAGCTGTAAGGTAAAATAAATACATAAATATAACTGGATGAAATTTGTAGTGCCTTCAGTTTTGCCAACTTCCAACTTATAAGTTGAGACAAGTGAGCTTACCATACTACTAATGGGACTGGCCGGTCGAAACGAAACTATTTACTGATGGCGCTAGCATAGTTTGCAACTATCATACTAAGAGTGTAAAATTCTAGTTCTGTTTTTGAAATTATCTGACCCTTTAAATAATAAGCTAAATAACATAATGCCAGGGTTACTGTCATATTGGATGCACATTTTTCTACCTGCTTACCTGTATGGAAAAAGCTCTAAGAGAGTCGTTTTAGAACAGACCTGGTACCGCGAAAATGGAACCCATCAAAAACATAAATGTGAAAGGCTGCCAAGTTCGATACTATGGGAATGCTTCGCCTATAAAAGAAGTGAGATCTGAATAAGTACCAAGTTCCATAAAAATACCTCAAATCATAAATAGTTATAGGAATGCACACTTGATTTCCAGCAGTTTTTAAGGTACATTTTGAATAAGTATCACGTTACATAGAAATACCTAAAATTATAATAGTCAGAGAAACGCACACCGGTTTTTTTAGCAGTTTCCTGATAACATTTATTATTTTCAGTACTTTTTAATGATGTTACTTGGCAAGTTTTCACACACCACACACCTTTTCAATGCAATGAATCGACACCTTTGGACTGCAATGTGTCAAGTATATAATTTTCTATTAAAACTTGCCAAGTTACATCATTAAAAAGTACTGAAAATAATAAATGTTATCAGGAAACTGCTAAAAAAACCGGTGTGCGTTTCTCTGACTATTATAATTTTAGGTATTTCTATGTAACGTGATTTATTCAAAATGTACCTTAAAAACTGCTGGAAATCAAGTGTGCATTCCTATAACTATTTATGATTTGAGGTATTTTTATGGAACTTGGTACTTATTCAGATCTCACTTCTTTTATAGGCGAAGCATTCCCATAGTATCGAACTTGGCAGCCTTTCACATTTATGTTTTTGATGGGATTTCATTTATTTTTGTTAGGTGTAGGTTCTTTATTTTTTTTTTATCACTTTTGTTTTAGGAAATGTTTCATTCCACTTAGGTATGTACTTTATACTATACCCTTTATACTAAGCGTCTAATTCTATTTTACTATTTATTTATAGGTGATTTTTACAAATAAACTGGCTCCCTACACCTATAAAATGTACCTACTTACATATAATTACATACATCAATAACGTACTTTATTCTGTTTGTAAGTACGCTACCTACTTAGATAATTAATAACTTGGTAATACCTACCTATCAGTAGGTATTATAATTGGTGGCCTATTATGTAGCCCTAGAAGTGCACCATCCCATCTCATCCCGTGGCGTATCGGAGGGTGAGATGGGCAGTAGTATATATAATTCCATCTTAGAGTATATATGATTTCCATGTTCTTGAATCTGCGATTTTATTAGTTGTAAAATTAGAAATTATTTAGACTATGCGAGAAAAAATTGTCTTTTCATTTTTGTTTGACTGATTTAGCGCACCTAGTGTACCTAGTGACCTGCTTTGTACTTCGTAAATCGTGGGTTCGGTTCCCGCAACAGACACACACAGAGTGGTGAACAATTTTATTGTTCTTGTCTTTAAGACAAACATGTATTGTCTTAAATTGGTATGTATCTAAATTTAAATAAGTCTTATCTCATTTCCACTCCATACCTACTTATAGCAGAACAAAATTACACATTCGTTGTTTTCGAAACTGACTCACACTTGGCCGTTTTCATATTTTTACTTTATTTCGACCTAAAGACAAACCTTCGAGCCAAATTTCAGGTCGGTACGACCATTGGAAGATAGACCCACTTAGTTCATTATGACTTCATAGTAGAACAAAGTTACACCTTCGCTATTTTTAAAACTGACTCACACTTGGCCGTTTCCAGATTTTTTCCCTTTACTTTGACCTTAAGACCTATCTCCATGCCAAATTTCAAGTCAGTACGACCATTGGAGGTGGTCTAGGTTTTTGATGAGTCAGTGAGTGTATAGTAAAAATAGCGATTTTCTGACGTCAATATCTCAAGAACTGCTATAGGTAGAATAATGAAATTTTGTATTCTAGACAATTAAGGGGATGTCAACAGACACTCGAAATTTCTTATGCGTAGATAAAATATGTTTTGAGTTATAGGGTGGTCGAAATTGGCCCGAAATGGTTCGTGTAATATAACCCACGGCCGGTGTGTCGCTTTTTTTTGCTCGAACTTGGCGGACACACTGCCGCGGGTCTAGATATCGAAGTTTTGTGATCTCTCTTTATTTCGAATTGGCAAGTGCGATGTAGAGGGAGATAAAGAAATCCCGATTGGCAACGTTCGCGGTAGCGCCGCTGTGTTAATTTTACGTTAAAAGTTTCCGTATATGTAGGTTCGTGTTCTTTCTCTAGCAGGGGCCGTATTCTGACTTTAAACATGTTTAGACACAATCCAACTTCAATACAACATACAGCTAGCGCCTAAACGTCTGCGTCTGAATCAGAGATATAAGAATTTGCTTGAAAATTATTCCGATGCAACTTCAATACAACTTCAATATTGGTTGATTATTTGTTGTGTTTTGTAGTTATGTTTGAGATAGATTATGATTTTAATGAATTGTTTTTGTATTTTAAAATTAGAATATGACATCACGTCTCGTAGTACATATTTTGGGGGATGGTTTATTAGAAACATCAGGTCTGCGTCCGTAGGAAACACCTTAGACAACCCTACACGTAATCCCTGGGTGGTGCTAAAAGAGTAACATACTTGGTAGCTGCACTGTCCCATCTGATTTTCTTCATCATCTGCTTTCCCACTACTACTACCCCAGAGAAGAAATGCCTATCTATATCCAGTAGCCATTCGATAACAACAAACATCAGGTTACCTTATTTTTTCGTGTCTTTTGATAAAAACCCTCATCATTTTTGCGTTGTTGTCAATGATCAACTCTAGTCACCTTATCAACTTAGAACGCTAGCATTTCAGAATTATCCTGATGATTCATTAACTGTTAAATAATTTTGAAATCAATATTTATTGTTTAAGTATTTTTGTCAAGTATTTTCAAGTGTCCTGTTAAATATGACAATTTAAATGAAGGATGAGTAGTCTGGCGTGCGATAGCGAATCGGTCAACAATCATAATAACACCGAGCTTTGTTCACGGCACCGGCTGTTTAAAAATGCATGCTAGTGGCTCTCAAACTTTACGTTATAAGCGGCGACTCTACGTAAGTGTTTATAATTCTGCCAATCGGCCTAAGACCTTCGACCTCCTTCTATTATGTGATTTGTGCTTTAGGGGCACGTCAATATTTTGACGCTAACTAATATATTAACTGGATGCGTGTACGTATTCGCTGTGTGCATAATTGTGGCGCCATCTCTTGGGCAGGGGTGATCTCTTTTTTTTTTATTAATGGCTTGGACACCTTGCTTATATGAAATGTACCTATCTGGCTGGTTCACTATTTTGACATTTGATTGAGTTGAGGTGACTTAGGTGGTGTGAAATATTTTGAAATTTGATTTTGACAAGACCCCTTGCAATTGAATTTCCTATCACATATACGCACTTCGCACATAGCGAATATTATTGTTTTAACTTACGAGATGCATTTGCAAGTGTAATAAAATGGTAACACGAAAACTTCCACTACCTACATAAAATCATTATTCAACATGTACAAAGTATTTAAAAGCCACCAACCACGCAACGTGCCCACTACATTTATTACATAATCACGAAATGTCCTAAGTACTATTATTTAAATACAAAAAATGTCTAAATTTAAATAAACGACAGTTTGAGCACCGCAGCTATTCGGTAATCTACTGCATTAGGGTTAGTTATCCGGTATTATTTAAGTAATTGTCGTGCCGTGCCGCATCAGATAACCGTGCTCACGTGCCCGGCTCGTGCCGGCCCCGTGCCGTGTCCGTGTCGTTTGCAAACACCTTTATCTGTCCGTCGTTACGGCTACCGATTTAATATGGCGTGCCAATTAATAGGGAATTACCAACTATTAAGAGCGTGGATTAAGTGTTTTAATAACTGTGAGGAAATAAATAAAAATGATTTTGTAAAGTGGAGGTAAATATTTGTAATGAAGTACCGTCAAACGGGGTAACTTGACGCAAGCGGGGTAACTAAGGACAGCAGGTGTTAAAGAAACCTAATGTAAGTAGGTACTTAACTAAAGAAATGAGTTTTTAACTAAAAAACTTAAACAAGCAGTTCAAAATACAGAGATAGTTAGTAAATTTCATAGTAATTGTCAACTCTGCACTTTTGTAATGAGCCTAAATTCCTTGTCTTAAGTTACCTCGCGAGTCGCATTTGGCACAGGAGTAAGTATTTACTGCATCTAAGCTGTGAGTAGCTACAGAGATACAAATACAAATGGTGCAATTAAAATTTTACAGGTCATGAGTACATATTGGCTCGTTGGGTAACTTAACGTATACATTTGAGTTTCAATTATTAAAGAAAAGATTGATAAGTAGGTAAAGGTTCACGCTGCATACAAACTTTACTGTACTCAAGTAAAAAATACTACTTTCGACATTGACTAACAGGAGATGACATCCCTAAGATTTTTTTGTGAAAAAGTTGTAGTGAAAATCACTACAAGTCTATACTACTCTTTGATTCAGTCACAGCACTCAATCGCTAAACCAGGCGCACAAAATTTGTTTTAGATGTCACATCTAGTAGAATCCATACTTATATTATAAATGGGAAAGTGTATGTGTGTGTGTTTGTTTGTTTGTCCGTCTTTCATGACAAAACGGGGCGACGAATTGATGTAATTTTTTAAGTGGAGATAGTTGAAGGGATGTAGAGTGACATAGGCTACTTTTTTTCTCTTTCTAACCCCCCACTTCCCTTAAATGGGGGGTGTAAGTTTGTATGGTTTGTTACCCCGAATTTAACGCGAGCGAAGCCGCGGGCAAAGGCTAGTACATAATAAAATCAATGACTTTCGAGCCTTCCATTCTCTTTTAATATTTGAAACAACCGAACCCTAACCTCTGTATTAATTGTTTCAGAGTTGCCCATGGCCGTGTCGCGTGCGTGAGGAGTGGGGTGCCCTAGTGCCCAAGGTAGAACGAGAGGAGGAGCCTGAACCCTGGAGATTGCCGGATCTTCGTCCGCCTACTCATTACATGCCCCCTCCAGGTATCACAACTCTACAGAAGATCGCAGTGTAATCGAGCATGTGCAAAATGGTAGTCTTATATGGTCTTATGGTTTTTTTTCGAAGAGTGCCGTGTGTTCAAGGAGCCCGAGCACCAGTGCCGGATTAACCCATAAGCAAACTAAGCAATTGCTTAGGGCATCACGTCCTGGGGGGCACCAGAAACAGGAAAACCTATATACCTACATACTTACACCGATATTAAATTGCTCATGGATATAGGAGGGAGGGGGGCACCACAGGCGTGGCTTGCTTAAGGCATCAAATGGTCTTAATCCGGCACTGCCGAGCACTAGAGACTGCTAGGTCTTCGTTCACCTGCTAAATTCTACAGCCCCCTCCAGTAAGGGGGGGGGGGGTTTCACTATATCTCTCTCCTTTTTTCCGGTTTTTGCCGTTGCGCTTACCGCATGTGGGCTAATGAGTGAGTTGATGAGTGGGTTGGCACATCTATCGCTTATGACCTTATGGGTACGTTCGAAAATGGTATCAATTCAGCCAGTATTTATGATATGCGTATTAATAATATTTAGAAATAAGGTGTATTTTGTAGGCCCTATTTAGTTATGTAGTAAAATTGCAGAAACAAAAATATTTTTAAAGGGGGCAATTTCTTTATGTTACAAAATTTCAAAAACGTATTTTTACCAATTATCAACATGTTGCATATCAATCAATAGGTCTTTAAAAACAACACCGAGGTTTCTTTGAACATTTTGTGATTAAGTGAATATTTTGAGAGATAATCGCTTCTAAATTCAGAAAATTTGTTTTCCTTCCCTGTAACTTTTGAACCGTTCGTCCAAAAAAATATAAAAATTTGAGAAGATTCGCCTTATGACATTCTTCCTACGAAAATTGTTTTGAACATTTTGGGTTTAGCCATTTTTGAGTTATCTCCAAAAAACTTCTTCCGTAGGCATCAGATACGACCTTTAGGTATTAGTTTGGTTATTTTTCCATGTAAGGTACGGAACCCTCCGTTATATATGCGGAGTCCGACACGCACTTGGCCGATTATTAACATATGCTTTTGTGTTGACAGAGCGGGACTCGTGCGCTGCATGTGTGGCGCCCCTACCACTCCTTCCGCCCGCAGCGCCGCACTAGCGCCACAGCGACACCTGAGCATCAAGCAATATTCAACCTTGTTACTAAGGCACATAGAATCTAGAATCTTCTTCACCAGGAAAAGCGGATTTATTCTATATTGGCTTTCATGGATGAACATTACATATACATAATACATTAGAGCGAAATTCAGCCATTCATAGCGATATTTGGACTTTAAAAATCGTTATTAATATGATATCGATATTATATAACTCTAATAGCGCGAGTTAAACTATCATATCGATATTTCATGATACGAGCGAGCGCGATGTGCAAAAAGTGGGGGCCCTCTATAGTACTTCTACCCATGTATATTAATACCAAATAATGTAATCCTATTTTTAAAACTGAATGCCGCTCTGAAACTAGCTAGATGTATGTATTTATTTCTGCTGACATAATAATGGTATCATAAAAATAATGTTCACTAGTATGCGCTTTTACAGTGTTCTAGTACCCTCTGTTTCAGTAAAAAAATGTCCGGATGGTAGAGAGAGTTCTATGTATAACACTCGGGCATCTTATAAAAAATTCTACCATATAAATGTGTGAATCTCGTTTTGTAGAATAATATTGTAGATATTATAAGAATATGTATGTAGAATTTAGCAACTATTTAGAACAATTACAAGCAATCCTATTGAATTGAATTCATCCCACATAATGATAATCAATCTAGTCTATAGACCTAGTAATTATTATAATGTTATTAGGTACTAACTTATTGAAATTACTTGTAAATACTGTAGATGTAGATTTAAAATATTCGCTGTATTTGTAAAATAAAGTAATATCATTGTAAATATTTTGTATTTACGATTGTATTAGGCTATCACTATTACTTGTTTGCAAGTAGATCTAAAAACTAGAGTAATAGGTGCCATATCATTCATAGTAGTTTATGTAACTGTTACGTAATATGGGTCCTTAAAATACGAGTGTGGTTTTATGAAACGAGCCGCAGGCGAGTTTCATAATAAGATCACACGAGTGTTTTAAGTTTTTGTTATATATATTAAATTAAGTGTTCGAAAACCATAGAATGACCGCCATTGCACCGCCATGGCCAACTCGATTGTGCCGGCGGTCGCGCGGGCGCGTGCCGTTGGTCAGGAAGGAGCACAGGATTTACATTATGTTATCAAATTCGATGTTCGGAATTTTAAACTCATAACGTATCAATATATGAGCATGTAAAGTTAAAATTACGTTACTGCCACAGATAAAAAGCTTATCATAGTAAAATCGGTTGTGGTAATGCTAGCCATTGCCTACCGTTTTTGAACACGTTTTAGAGGACTTACAGTGTGAGTGTAGATAAAAAGTTTAATTTATCTCCAGAATAAAATAATGTCAAATTTGTTTTGGCGAATAAGTCCCCTAACGCCATCTCTTGTATTTTTGCACGTAGCTATTAGAAATTTACTTAACAATGTCCATTACCAATTTAAATTTGCCTTAACATGTTTTAGTAATGTTAAAATACATATCATTATAATCTTTAGTACGTACTGTATAATATATGAGTGCATCTAAAATAGAAACATTTTAAAATTATGTAACTTCCTTCAGAAGTAAATTATTATTACGATACAATTATGACCACCTTATACTGTATTCCTAGGTACGACATAATGTGTAAAGGTACGACAAATAAATTTGGTACAATTCATGAAATAAAACAATTAAAAACGGATTTTATCGCGTGTACTGAGCTTAAATTACATCCCGACGTTTCGAACACTTTACAGCGTTCGTGGTCAACGGGTCGACTGAGGAAAAATATACAATTACCTCCGTTCAAAAACTATCACAATATGCAAACCTACCCACATATTAAAAAAAATTTTATGGTGGCACCACGCTTCGCCTATGCGGACAAATATTCGTGTTGCGTCTCTTTCCTATTCTATGCAATAAGAAAGAGACGCAACACGAATATTTGTCCGCATAGGCGAAGTGTGGTTGCAGCATTAAACAAATTTATTGTTTGCACATGCCAGAGGGGCCTCTATAAAAAACAAATCATTTATTATTACAAAACAAATTATTAAACAAATTATTTTTATTATTATTAATTATTTTATTTTTATTTTTAAATTAGTATTAAATTATTATTAGTGTCTACACTGTCCCCCATTATGGTCTCACAGTCCTATGTCTAGCTTGCTCCTTAACCAAATGAATAACTGGATCCCAAGCTGGTGGTACCGAAACTGGTGGTGGTGGTGGTGGTGGTGGTGGTGGTGGTGGTGGTGGTGGTTGGATCCAGTTATTCATTTGGTTAAGGAGCAAGCTAGACATAGGACTGTGAGACCATAATGGTGGCAAGTGTAGACACTAATAATAATTTAATACTAATAAAAAAAAAAAAATAATAATAAAAATAATTTGTTTAATAATTTGTTTTGTAATAATAAATGATTTGTTTCTTATAAAGGCCCCTCTGGCATGTGCAAATACAAATTTGTTTAAAAAATATTTAATATGTGGGTAGGTTTGCATATTGTGATAGTTTTTGAACGGAGGTAATTGTATATTTTTCCTCAGTCGATCCGTTGACCACGAATGCTGTAAAGTGTTCGAAACGTCGGGATGTAATTTAAGCTCAGTACACGCGATAAAATCCGTTTTTAATTGTTTTATTTCATGAATAACTATCGCGGCAACCGAAGACAATATTTGGTTCAATTACCTAATGATTTGGTGAAGTTTGTAACATGTAATAATTTACTTCAGTGTATGAATTTACTATTATTTATAGGAAGCCGTAATGTGTTAGCTACACGAATAAAAGCAAATCTACAAAGCAAATTGTTTTATTTTGTGTCAGTACCTGCAAAACCAAATTATACATTTAAAAATCCTCTAAAAAATTATACGAGTTTCGTTTCGAAACGAAGATTTTAGCGCCATCTAGTACGATACGTAAGGAGACTTACTTCCATAATAGCTAGCGCCATCAAAACTAATTGCGGATAAAATTATAACTACGTGTACATCAATGTTGGTAGGGTTGTTTGTCAAAAATCCAATAGGTGGCACTGTATCATGGCATGATAAAAATAATTTTTAATTTTCTTCAGTCTTGTGACATATGAAATATGTTTTTTTTATTCACCTTATCTACATTTATTTAATGGGTAGTTATTTTATTATTTTCATTTAATTTGTAAAGAAAACAACAAAATTATTAGAAAAATACAGCTCAATCGACTATAGACTATAATTCTGTGACTGACAGCACTGACCAAAGTGTCAATGTCAAAAAATATTGTCTATGTCTTTTCCTGTTAAGTTATTCCCGTGAGAGGTTGGTTTCGTGTTTAACAAAATCCGTTTTTATCTAAAATAATAAGGGCAATTGAATGGAATCTCGCTAATATGCTTGAAAGAATAGTGTTCACCGGTTATTTGAAAGTTTATTTCGTTAAAAATGTGAAAGTCAGTAGTGTTTCACTTGATAACCTCTTTTGGTGTCTTGCGTTTGTAACATAAGGCCGCCTGTTTCAGAAGCAAAATGGGACGTTACTCTAAGGAGCCAGATAACCCAGCCAAGTCATGCAAGGCGCGTGGCTCAAACCTCCGCGTTCATTTCAAGGTAATTTGGAAATTTTATCGTAATGTTTACGTGCTTGACATCTGACTCAGGTTATGAAGATAGTAAACTAGTTACTGGGTGTTTATTTTGCAGAACACTTACGAAACGGCGATGGCCATCAGAAAGATGCCTCTGCGCCGCGCTGTGCGTTACTTGAAGAACGTAACTGAGAAGAAAGAGTGCATTCCCTTCCGTCGCTTTAACGGCGGCGTGGGTCGCTGTGCGCAGGCCAAGCAGTTCGGCACTACGCAAGGCCGCTGGCCGAAGAAGTCCGCGGAGTTCCTGCTGCAGCTGCTGAGGAACGCCGAGTCCAACGCTGACTACAAGGGCCTAGATGTTGACAGGCTGGTTATCGATCACATTCAGGTATGTACCATTTTTATCTACCGTAGGTGAATGCTCAAGTGGACAGTTCAAAGTGAATACCTAGTTACTGAAAGGAACCATTTGCTGCAGCATAAAGCTTTTTAAAGTGTATTTTTACATGAGTAATGGCTGTGTTGTAGGTTATGTTGACTGCAATCATAATAGGTAGTTAAAGCTTAAATTAATTTGTTAAAGATAAGTTCCAATGTTAGTTTGTGTACATACAAAGCAACTTTATAAACTTGTTGTGAGGTTATAAATGTTATAATATAGGCATGGCCAGAAGTATTGAGCAATCATGCGATTTTCCTATAAAACTCGAAAGTTTAGTCCAGCGTTTCCATCTTTTTTGAAGTGATTATCAATTAATTCAAACTGAATAGGCATGTTTTGTGGAAGGTAGTAGTAATTACGTAGAACATTTGCAATTTGTTGCACCATATTAAATTCGCATTTTTGTTGCCTTCAATTTTCATATTTTATAGGTACCTTAAAAGTGTTATTAAGTGAAGTTTTCTAGATGTATAAATAAAATAAATCATTATATGTCATCATACATTGTTATGATAGGAAAATAATACTTAACATCAAAATTGGAAAAAAAAACAGTTATGCTCAATACTTCTTGCCAAAGCTGTATATAAGCTACAAGTTCAAGTAAAATGATAACAAAATGTTAATTCAGATGGTCGGTATTGAAATAAAATGGATACTACTTATCATTTAATATTGATTGATGAAGTAAATTTACTTAGTTCCCGTAAATAGAATTTAGTTAAGTTATAAGCCTATTGATAAATAAATAATTGATTTGTTTGTCTCATAATGGAAAACAGTCTGAATATTTATTTATTGAGAATGAAACAAACAAAAGGACAAACAATAAATTAAAACTACCTAGCCCTGCTTAAACTATGTACAAATGTCCCCTATGTCATTGCTATTTGGTAAGGTGCCCATAAGGCTGACAAGCAGTTACCTGATATTTATGTAGTTATTTAGTTCTTATTTAGGTTTTGCCTTTTTTGCTTGACAATGTGTATTTATTGCACAAACTGTTTTCTAAAGGCATAAAGTGAATGGTGTCAGGTTGTTTACTGGAAGTAAACAATATATTATTTTTCCTCTCATGCCTGTCACCAACATGTTATTTTACATACCGATTGGGAAGTATGTTCTTGTTCGGCCATTGTTTGCCGGCTATTGTTTAGTAGAAATGTCATAAACTGTTCTTATAGAATTAAGTTTATCAGTGTTTATCAAATAAACAAATAATAATACCCTAAATTTTCAGCTGATTATTCATATTCAACAAAGTCCATATTTTCTCTAGTTCAAATACTGTGTTAATTAGTTTTTTGGTCTGAGTATGAAATTTCACTTTATTTCTATCAATTGCTTTTTAAGAAGAATAAGATTGGCAGGAAACCTGAACAGAATTATGATATAAAGTTCTCAATCTGCATTAGGCTAGCACTCCTGTGCTATTAACACTTTCCATACTAAACTTCGTTACGCTCGTAGCCGATCCGAGCGGAAAGCGCCTACAAACAGAGAGCCTGCTTAGCGGTTGTGAAAGTGTTAAGTTCCCACTCAAATACAGTAAATGGTGGCCAGCTGTGGCCTTTGCTGTAATTGTGGCCTGGCAAAGAAATAGGTTAAATCAGGAGTCGGCAAACTGTTTTGACAAAGAGCCTGATGGCTGATGGGGGAAAATATGGAAATTTTGGAAGCTTATAGAGCCGCAGTTTTCTGTTTTTCATTGTAATATTAGATTTTTTATTTATTTTATTTTATATTAAATGTGTAACAGTTTCCACACCAAACCCTCAAATTGAATTTGGTTGTGTAATAATTATATAATACGGTATTAATACCAGTTCCCATAATGAATGTGTATGTGTGTTGCAGGTGAACCGCGCCCCCTGCCTGCGCAGACGCACGTACCGCGCGCACGGTCGCATCAACCCCTACATGTCCTCCCCCTGCCACATTGAGGTATGCTACACTCATACTCATTGTTGGGTAGGGTGTCCCTTATATTGCGATATTGTAAAATAAATAACGCATTCCTCCTAAATATATTTCTGTTGATCTTAAAAATATATTTCATATAAATAGCATAAGCAAAATTATTATTTTTATCAAATTTAAAATGTCATATTTGTATGCAGTTGTATGGCAAAAATAATCTTGTCCTTAATTATCTGGCCACGACTGTATGTGTATGCATTATTAAATTTCCGAAATAAGGGACACCTATTGTTGATGTGAAGCAAGATTGGCAAATTTCATCTTCATATACTGAGCGGAGGTACTCCGGCTTCTCCCTCACCATTTCGCGCCTAGAGCGACTACTCCACTCGCTCTGCCCTAGTCTGACCCTGGGTATAGGTCTACTATCAAATAGAGGAGGTTATTAAGTGATTAAAACGGCCTCCTAGCCCAGTCAGATTCGAGATTTTAGAAGCCCGATAATCTCAGTTTCCTGATATATTTCCCAACCTGGAGATACCAGGACTTTAGAAAACCGGAATGATACGCCGGCGCCCGGTATCAAGTCGGGCCGATGCGTGCTTTAGTACCTGGCTGTGGCCATGCGCAACTATGATAACTTAAGATAATACATATCTGAACGCAGTATGAAAATTACGTTGTTTAGCTAAATTGTTTTAACGTGAGTTAAAAGAGATAGAACATGTAACTCAATGACATAAAAAAAGAAACTATCTGGGTTTATTGAATATCTCGGTAACTAAAGACATTGTTTTTATATTTTTGTTTTCGTATATGTAAATCATAATAATTACATTAATTTGATGCTGGTTAGGCGTATCTCTATTTATTTTATCTGGGCGAAGCCGGGTTTCATCTACATAGTTAAATAATAATTTCACAAAAAAAAGTCGTTGCATCGGTTTTGCTGAAAAATCTACGATCACTTTGCGAGTTACAATTTGCGTTAGTCCAACCTAATTTGAACCTTAAATCTAAAAATTAAGGTTGAAGTTCGATTAACACATGGTCATAAATCGTACAACGCCCATTGATTTATTATATATTCTACTAGATGTGACATCTAGAACAAATTTTGTGCGCTATGTATGGGTGGTATAGGAAGGATGGAACTCTTTTATAGGAAAACGGTCGAAAAAGTGTCCAGCGGTAAACACTAAACAATAGTTCCAAATGTCTCCGGGTGGCGCTAGGTATAGTTCAGCACTTTAAATGAATTACCGATATTTAATACTTATATGACTTTCTAAATAAAATTAATATTCAGAGTGTTTTTCATCTCCGCAAATAATTATTTTGGATTTAATATTTTTTAGTTACAAAATTAATTCAATCAAATTTAATATCATTGTGGCGCCATCAGTTTATCGCCTTTTGACGGACACTTTTGTAACATAGAGATTTATATCCTTCTTGTTCCATACCATGTTAGACGGTTGACAGCTATGACTAAATCAAAGAGTAATATAGACAAAAAATTTGTTAGGGATGTCATCTCCTGTTACGCAATGACTACGCCTGGATATGCGCGAAGTGAATGTGTGTGTGTTGTGGCGCAGGTGTGCCTGTCGGAGCGCGAGGCGGCCGTGGCGCGCGCGGCGCCCACGGACGACGCGCCGGCCAAGAAGAAGCTCTCCAAGAAGAAGCTGGCCCGCCAGAAGGAGAAGATGATGAGGGAATAGAATAAACTACTCTAAACTGTTGCACGACTTCTTATTTAGCTCTTGCGGCTCCAACCGAAACCAATGAGATTTTTTTGTGATCAAAATTTAATAGCATTACTCGATGGCGCTGTACATTTGGTAACTCTGGTTCAGATGGTGCTTCAAAGTTACCGCATAATATATGGGGCCGTACAGTACAGTGCCATTTAGTAAAGCTATTAAACTTGGAAGACAAAAAAATTCTGCTACTGTTCCTCTCTATTTATTCATTATCTTTGGTAAAACTCCCAATAGAAAAATAAAATAATGTAAACAAACTCATTTACTTGCTTGCTTCGCAACTACGCACTTTTAAAAAACAACCACGGTTTCATTATCATGGTTTCTTGCTATTTCATTTTTAGTAAAAACTGCCGTCAATTTCTCATATTTCAGTAAAAACTAAATTCTTTGATAATATTTTGTCATTTCTTTTTTTTTGCTTAGAAACGCAGCCATATTAGTTTATCTTATTTTACTATTCAATGGACGCCGAATATACTAATATTATTAGTGTTGTCATTGAAACTCGATTTCACAGTGGACTAATGACGATTTTACAATGAAGGTTTCCGCAATCGAGTTTATCACTAGATGGCAGCACCGTGGCGAGAGATCTAGCTGTCATAATCCACCAATCATGTTTTTTTTTCTTTTATATACACCGTGGGCCCATATAACTTAGACAGATTTTAACAGTGTATTCCTGATCATATTTAGATACTAAAATGTCCTATAAACTTTTCTGGAATACGCCTAGTTTCAGAGTTAATACCAATTAAAAAAAATACACTTTTTATTATAACTCATCACAAAATGTCTTTCTAATGGCGTTGTTGCCACTATTGGACATAGTTTACACATCCTTATTGACAGATATCAAAGTGACAAGGAAAACTTTGCAGAAACTAAATTTTTACAAAAAAAAATTGGTTGTTTGTAAAGTAGGTTTACGATCGAGATGTTTACGTGATAACGTCTAACCGCTCGTGAGGATTCCGCGTGACAAGTTTCACGGAATGACTGGCAGCGCTCGAGATGAGACGGGAGATCGGTCCGTCTCTCTCTCGTTATACCTGCGATCGCGCTCGTGAGGTTTTGGTGTGACACAAGTTTCTGAACATGTCACCCGACTAAAACGATTTTAAAGACGTTATCACGTCAAAAATGTACCAATTTGTTTTAGGCGATAATTTTATTAATAACATTTGCTTTTCATGTGCAATAAACATTCATAAAATGGAAAAAAAAAACGAAAAAAAAAATTGTTTTTTTTGCGAAATTTACCTGAAGTCACATATTTTTTCCTCCTTTTGGTCTTAGAAATTCGTGGTTAAGATCTGTCGGGTTATTCCAGCCCACGGTGTATATGGCCATTTTGGCGAGGTGAATTCTGCCAATGTCGAGGTGTATTCTTTTGATTTATATTAAGTTTTAATATTATAAACAAGCAACGTTGTACGGTTGAGGCCTTGCTGATTGTAAGGTGATAGCTTCCCTACAAACACGTGCGTGGCCGAGACCCCGGATAACAGTTTGTTCAACTAAAGGGTGGTTACGCGCGTTTTGTTTTGAAACAAATTTTTCATTAGCTGCTCAGCTCACATGTTCGTTAGGTCACCACACAATAAGGTTTCCAGATTACACACTGAACTACGTAAATGAGCAAAAAATAAACTATTCTAAAGAAGCCGCAGACATCTTGAGCTCAAACGTGTTTTATCATATTACTATACTATAGATGAGATGATTATAATAGATGGCACCACCATGACGAGGTCTTTTTGACAGCAGCTGTCAAAAAAAAAAAGAAAACACTGTTGTGAAATATATTTCGTCTGGTTAAAATAAAAAACGATTGTATTTTTTTTTGATTGGTGGATTTTGACAGCTGCTGTCAAAGACCTTTTTTTTTTTTTTTTTTATACCACGACGGTGGCAAACAAGCATACGGCCCGCCTGATGGTAAGCAGCTACCGTAACCTATGGACGCCTGCAACTCCAAAGGCGTCACATGCGCGTTGCCGACCCTTTACAAAAAGGAGGATTCACTGTGTTGACGACTAAAGGAACAAGAAGGTCCCTCATCGTCAACACACTGGGTCCTCTTTGAGCTCTTTGGCAACCTTACTCACCAGCAGGAACACAACACTATGAGTAGGGTCTAGTGCTATTTGCCTGTGGTTTTCTGTAAGGTGGAGGTACTTCCCCAGTCGGGCTCTGCTCCAGATTTGAGCGATGACGTTCGCTGAACGTGCCCTGCCACACTTAGCGAGATGCCATTCGCAGTGCCCATACCTCTTTTTTTGGCGTAGTTTAAGGACATACCCAGGTCCGGACGTAGTTTAAGGACATACCCCGGGTCCTCTCGTCATGGTCGTGCCATCTATCGCGGAAACCCTCATTAAGTAAAAAATGGAACTCGTATTTTCAAATTATTTAATTATTACATACTTACAATAAAATTGTACAAACGGCGCTTATTTTTAAATAGATAAATACGAAGATTAGTTTTTAAATCGACTAATGATATAAATCGTGTAAATAGTGGGTTCTCTTCGTAGCTACGACTGTATGTATTCCTCGAATGTAGCTCGGAGTAGCTACTACGAGCTACATTCGAGGAATACGTGGCTACGGGCTACGGCTTGTAGCACTAAGTGGCACTGTATGTGTTAAGGATACCCAGCATAAAAAAATCATTTCATTCTAATTATCAATGAAAGTTGGCCGTGGCGAGAGCTGTCATAATCCACCAATCATGCTTTTTTTTTATTGGTTGATTTTGACAGCTGCTGTCAAAAAGACCTCTTACCACGGTGCTGCCGTCTAGTGAAAATCTTGATCGCGGAAATCCTCATTTAGGACTTACGGCCATGGTCTCCGCGTGTCGCCGGACGTAGCGCAAAGCAGGAGGTAGCAGGAAAGAACTTTGAGGCTCCAAGTTTAATATTTTTACTAAATGGCGCTGTATAGCCAAATCATGCGGTAACTCTGGTTTAGGAGGCGCTTCAGAGTTACCGTATAATGTATGGGGCCGTACAGCGCCATCGCCATCTCAAAAAGTACTCGGACTGTGCTCCTGTAACTAATTCTCTTTGGTTTTACGTAACAATAAGGAGAGAGTCCTGTAATATTTGGCTCCTTGTCTGGTCAGTTAGCACAGTTTGTAGACTTTACAAAAGCTATTGCTATTGGTTTCTTTCAGGCGCGGATCCAGGATTTCGTTTAGGCGGGGGGCAATTTCCTTCACAAAACATCTTGCGGTCCACATCTATGGCCCCCGTAGTATACGAGGTTAGGTTTGCTTTTCTCGGGGGGGGGGGGGGCGGGGACAATTGGTCCTGTATCCGCCTGGGTTCTTTAATTTACGTTCCAATTTCTGCAACCATGTTCACATTAGTCGAGATCTCTTCAACAATAATGCATCTGCGATCTTTTTTCTGTCTCTGATTTTTTCTTTCATTACTGTCAAGTCACGGGAAACTTCATTGAGACATTTTTCCAAGCGATTATTCGATGCCGCTAAATCCTGGGCGTTTTTCCTCGCTTGTTCCCTTTTATTTCTAGATATCAATATAAGGTGTCTTAGATGGTCGTTTTCTGTTATTAGCTCGTTGACAGTGGTTTCACTTGTTTTCCATTTGTTAAACTTAAACATAATTACTTTTAGTACATTTCTTTATTAATCAAAGTTCTCAGTTCACAGACCTGGGCTCGTAATCCCTGTATTTGGTTCCGAAGAGCTATATTTTTCTGCTTGAGTTCTATAGCACGGGTCATATCAAGGTGTTGTTTCTCCGTGTCGTCCCACAGCTGTTGCCGTAGTTCCACGTTTTCTTCTAATAATATCTTATACCGCAATCCAAGGTCTGTTTTCAGTTTTTGTCTTTTCATAATTTTAATTAGGTAGGATATTCACTTAAAATTTCGATACAATCATACGTTATTGTCATGGTTATGTCAACATGTCACATTTTTACCAATAGGCGCAATAGTTACTACCCTTAGAGAATTCAGCCCGGATGGAGTAGCCATGTCTGTCATTTTCTATACAAAAAAAGTCTGCCGGAATTTTGCGGGGGACGGGAACGTCAAATGTATTGCTCTTCGTACTTAACGTACAAATAGCTACGTCAGATAAACGTCAGTCCATACATGTGTATGACCACTGGTCATATGTTTTCGGCAGAGGGGAACGCCTGTCAATGGCGACTCCGGTTAGTTGATTTGATTTCTCTAAGGTACTTACTTACCTGTGTACATGTAAGTAGGTTTACCTACAGATTACCTACAGAGTACCACGAGGTAGGTATGCAAACAAAAATGTAAACTATTGCACATGACGTCATAAAGCATGGATATGACGTAGGTAACCTATCAAACTCCCGCGGGCGTTGGCTAAGTACAGTCGCCATCAAATAGGTATATCGGAGTGGCCAGGGTACTCAAAAATATTTGAACATGCACTTTATGGCCTTGACAATAGAGGCGTTGTTGAGATATTTGTGATCACCTTGGCCGTTCGGATATATCTGATGGCGACTGTACATCATGAGCCAAATGGAGAGGGATCCAAATTCCAATCTTGCTCTACCCTCATGAAGAGCTAATAGTGCTGGACAGTGCTGGTGCAGTTCACATGATAGGTACTAAAAATAATCAAGTATCTCATCTCAACATTGTCTACGAGCGTCAAGCATGCGTTCCTTAGGGCAGAATTTGAAGCGGGTGGGTATTTGAAGAGGTAAGGAGAAAACCTCATAGGGGACCAGACACAAGTGTCCAGCTGATGATATGACGTATGACTACACCGTAGTCCGCATGGGACTGCAACGGCGAACCTGTGTTAAGACTGTTACGGCGTGGTTTACCGCAGTAAACCTATAGCGACCGTTGTGAAGTAGCTGTAAATCAGTTCCAAATCCCTCCAGAGTGGTCCTAAGCGCTTTCCGCTTTTTTGTCTATGACAACTGAATTCTGTTTAAGAATCTGTGGCTTAAGTATGTGCTGCGCGTTAATCGTGTAATTGCATAGCAATGACCTTAAGTTCAAGTTCCGAACCAGTGACATTACACCTTAAACTTACGAGCCAAAATTGGCAGGGCGGAAGATGAGACATATGATGCACCGGCCACACGATCGTAACCTGTCGAACCGGAATTTCTTCCGAAATAACCTTTCTCTGACTTCCGCACAAAAACCGCTAATTTGAGACGAGCACGCGGCGACACTAACTCATCAGCTAGTACAGTCTGCAGCAGAAGTACGGAGCGGGTGAAATGTTCAAAATTATCTTGGCACGTCGACTTTATTGTATAGAGAATAAGAGCGTGTAAAGGTCATTTGCAACGTCTCACCCGCCAAGCTATTTCTGCCGTTGACTGTACTAGGCTGTGTCTAGTTCCTCCTCATGTTTGTATTTTCATAGCTTGTCCTCATAGATTTGGAAAACCTGACATTATTATAGGTATCAATCTTTATAAGTATTGTAGGTATAGAGCCCTTTGTCTTTCTTTTTTAAACCAGGAGTGCGATTTTTGAATCTCACCAAGTGACTAATTCTCACCGATGTGAGTGATTTACTATCAGAAATCACTCACATCGGTGAGAATTAGTCACTTGGTGAGATTCAAAAATCGCACTCCTGGGCCGCGATTCGAAAAATAAACACACTGGACAGACACAGCTCCAACCCAACTCAACTCAACGCTATAACGACATTGACATTTGCTATTCGAACATATTTTCATTCAACATTGGTCTCACATTGGTCACACATTGGTCTCACATTGGTGTACCAATACCATTGGTACAATGTGTGACCAATGTTGTACCAATGTGAGGCCAATGTTGAATGAAAATCTGTTCGAATAGCAAATGTCAATGTCGTTATAGCGTTGAGTTGAGTTGGGTTGGAGCTGTGTCTGTCCAGTGTGTGTATTTATTTTTCGAATTGCGGCCTTTACAATCAAAAGCGTTAGTAGGTAAGTAGTAGGTATACATGGACTATAGACCGATCCCTCTCGTGCATGGGAGGAGGCCTGTGGCCAGCAGTGGGACGTATATTAGGCTAACATATTCTACTTACTAAGTAGGTATATATCAAAATCAGTGATAAATAATTTTACCTTTTTTAACGTGTAGGTTTCTTATTTATTTATTTAGAACACAAAACTGTCTTAATTAACAAACAACATATGCCCTACACAGCAGTGTACCTACAAGAACAAAGAGAGGTTACAAATAGACTGGAGGTTCATTAATATACATAATTTAATATAAAAAAAATAAGGTAGGCAGAAATGAACAACAGAAGTAGGTAAACTAGGATACAAAAAATAGTAACATCAAGTTAATACAGAAATACTATAATTTACGCTCAAATAACTAGCTAGACATTGAACTATGAAAAGCATCAATATCGAAAAGATATTTATTATAAAAACTGGGGGCTATCATAAAAATTATCAGCCAAATCGTATCTGGAGGACTTGGTATGTCTACCAAACTTGGTATGTTTTGAAAATTATTTTTGTTTTAAAAAATGGCTGTAGTGTAATGAATCATATATTTAGAATCGTCTTAAAAAGCTCTTTCATATGATACTACACGCGATAGGTTTATGAAAAAAAAATGTTTACCCATATAAAAAAAAATATGACTAGCACTCCCCTCCTAAGGGTATTTTTTTAAAGAATTGCAGGTGTAAAATTTGGTTTTGATGCGTGAGCCAAACAGCTAAACTGTACATCGTTTGCGGTGTTTTTTGCGTACACCTTCGACTATTAAAGACGATGTAGTGTGTTGACGACGTGGCTTGGCCCCTCGACTTCCATTAGCCGTCAACACAGTGAATCCTCTTTGAAATTAAAGGGTCAGCAACGCGCATGTGAAACCCCGGGGGGCTGCAGACATCCATAAGCTACGGTAGCTGCTGCAGGTGGGCGGTATGCTTGTTCGCTTGCGTCGTGGTAACAATTTTTTTTTCCAACAAGCACAAATGTAGCAGAATGAAAGAAAAGGGAAGAAAAATAATATAATGAATAACCTAACAGAAAAGCTGGTCTGGCGGTTATAGCTAGAAGGCATTTGTTTATACCACGACGGTGGCAAACAAGCATACGTCCCGCCTGATGGTAAGCAGCTACCGTAGCCTATAGACGCTTGCAACTCGAGAGGTGTTACAAGCGCGTTGCCAACCCTTTACAAAAAGGTGGATTCACTGTGTTGACGGCTAAAGGAACAAGAAGGTCCCTCATCGTCAACACACTGGGTCCTCTTTGAGCTCTTTAGCAACCTTACTCACCAGCAGAAACACAACACTATGAGTAGGGTCTAGTGTTATTTGGCTGTGGTTTCAAAGCCAGCCAAGTTTAGTACGCAGTACGCACGCGCACCTTCACATAATAAACCGATTCATTGTCCCTTAAACACTTCATTTAAGTTATAAAGTAATTTCATACAAATAAACGATTAGTGTCCTACAAGGAAGTGTTGACGGAAAATGTTGAACATTCAAGAATGAAAATGTCCGACGCATTAAAAAAAAAGGTAAACTTTTTGCTGGCCTGCAATTTTATTCCCTTACCGAGGCCGAGTTTAACGCTAAGCCAGTGTAACCAGTTCAAAGGCCCTTTACACATTGATTATTATTAAGTGCGAGTCCATACATTTTCTACTTGTGTTTAGTAACAAAATGTATGAACTCGCACTTAACACTAATCAATGTGTAAATGGGCCTTAAAGCGACTGATAACATCAACGACCTTGACCATTGAATTGAGCATGTCATCCACGACATTAAACATAAGAACATCCCCAATATTTCATAACACGGAGCCAATGGTTTTCAAATTAAAACGAAAATCAATATTAATGTACCCGTAAGAACTTGACTTGAATTTTTGGCGTTTTAACCGTGGTACCACAACTTTTATACTACAGGGGGACCACGGGTAATTTTTTTCCCTAGCTAGTAAGGGCTAGAACGCAAAATGACCACTCATAGTTAGGTTGGGTTCGTTAGTTATCTTCTAATGGCCGAAGGCCAAACCGCACAGAAATAGGAGCCCCGCCGGAGCGGGGCTCCGTCGATATCTCTAACGTACAGATAAAACAATGAAAAAATAACCCGTAGTCCCATTTTGGTGCAGTGGGTCTACGGTGGGGGTACCACGGTTAAAATTTTAGGTGTCTCAGGTCTCAGGGAAAATTAACGTTACCAATAAATTCATATTGTAATAATATTTATCGATAAGTATGTTATTATTAAATGATACAAAACAATGTTCATATACATTATCAAAGAAATACCGGAAATCGGGGATTTCTAATACTTTTAACAATTTTAATAGGCTCGTTTTCCAGCCACCAAAAATGAATATTTCACAAGTCGCTATTACGCACAGGTTTCACGGACACAGTTACACTGGTTAAAGCTGTAGGAACACATGCTCAGAACAATAATTCTTATAGCAGTTTATTAAGCAGAGATCCGCTGCCCGCGGTCAGTCAGTGCCGTGCTACCCAGTGAGGCACACAACACTTTTAATTGACACGTATCGTACTTAAACGTAACATAACTTCGCGACTATATTATTTTGTTTTTGTAGTTAAGTTAAAGTGATCTTGAAATAAAGTAAGTATTATATTTATTGTTAACTTTGATAAATGATAGAGCTCAAATTTTTAGTCTCATGTTATTTCAATCTTTCGTAATTTGACCCTATTTGTGATTTAGACTAAGTATAGGTATCCTATTATTTGGCATTCCTATCCGGATATATAAGATGTGTATTCGGCGTCAATAGAATAATAAAATAAGTTAAATAAACATGGCTGCGTTCCTAGGACCGCCCGTACCTAGGTACAAAAGCATTGGACTCATGAAAAAACTTTATTAAAGCAATTCGTTTTCACTGAATTTATTTATTTTTTATTTAGAAAACAAACAGCTATATACAATATATGTAATTAACATATTAAATCATTGTAGTTTTTTACGTGAATTTTAGTTAACTTGATAGTTTCTATATGAGCCTTGCATTTTTAATGAAGTGTCCTATGCAAGAAGGATCCATGCTTGACTTTTAAGTAACTAAAATGTACCTACTAATTTGAAACTGGAAAAAATTTAGTTACTTGTTAGGTGGCCTCAATATTTTCTCGATTACAAAAAAGGAGGGTCTCGATTAGTCTGAATCAAGTGTTATGAAATCTACACCAATGCCGAATACAAATTATATACATGAGGTAACATGCCAATTTAGGTCCACTATTATTTTCGCTCTTTCATCAGTTTTAGACGGAGAGCTAGCCACGTCAGATATGACACAATAATGAGAGCGACGAAACCCCTCTCGTTAGTTTGCTATACTATGCTTATTTCTAGATCCGGACATCTGGCAGTTGTAAAGTGGTGGAGGTCAAAGAATGCAAACCACTTTAAGAATACAAATCGTAGAGTTCTGGTCTTAATGCAGTATTATGAAAAATTATATAAATAATTAGATCATATCATTGCCAAAAGTTTCTGATGGGGGAAAGTAGTCCAAAACGACGTATAATGTAATGCATAGTTTGTCGCCTACTGTCTGTTTCCGAAATATTACGCAATGTTTTTTGTTCTAATGTTAAAATATAGCCTCTATAAATAAGATAACTTCGGCCGTTTTTACCTATGTTGGTATTACTTTTTTCCAATTCAAAAACTTTGCTAGTCTGTCACTCTGACATCCACCCATTAAAAACTGCCAGATGCCCGGATCTAGCAATAAGGATAGTATTGCAATCAGTCAGATTAGGATTTATTTTTCTTTATAATTAAACAATAGGTACATTACGAGTATCTGTCTCTCAAGCTGTTTTGATATGTCTTCTTGAAGAACTACGCATTATTTTGTATCTTTAAGATCTAATAATGTATTACTGTTTTGAAAAAAATAAGTTCCGTCGAGTATCTTTTCGGTCATAATACTTCTTGGGCCAGAGGTGTAGGGTTAGAACCGGTGGTAGTTTTGGAACGAAGTTCCTTATTGGACGGTTCGCGGATGGGGGGCCAGGTGAAAAAAAGTCACGTGACCGTCACGAAAAAGCGTCACGTCACGAAAACGCGACACCCATACGATTGAGAAACATGTAAAATGGAATGAAATAAAAAATATATAAAATAGAATAAAGTGAAGTGAAGTGAATTGTAGTGAAAGTGAGAAGTGACAAAGTGATAAAAGTGAAAAAAGTCGAGAACCTAAAAGTAAAAAATGTCAAAAATGGCAAAATTTCTAAATTTCAAAAATTTCATAAATTTTATGAAATTTCAAGAATTTCATAAATTTTAAAAATTTCAAAAATTTCAAAGTTTCAAAAATTTCAAAAATTTCAAAAATTTCAAAAATTTCAAAAATTTCAAACATTTCAAAAATTTCAAAAAGTTCACAAGTTTCAAAAATTTCAAAAAGTTCAAAAATTTCAAAAGTTTCAAAAATTTCAAAAGTTTCAGAAATTTCAAAAATTTCAATAATTTCAAAAAAAAACAAAAAATTGAGAAATTAAAAAAAAAAAAAAAATTAAAACCTCAAAATTTACGAAAAAGTCAAACCTGAAATAAAATTAAATAACATAACTTCGTTCCAACAGAGTGTACCACGACACTCACGTATTTTATTTTTCTCTGACGTTCATTAGTGCATTGTAATGTGCTTACTTTGAAGTATGTAATTACCACAATTATTGCAACCAGTAACGTAATATCAGTGTATCTGTGACAGTGTGGTAAAAACGTATGAAAATTCATTACCTACGGTAACGTAATCAAAATCCCCCCCCCCCCCCCCCCGACCCCCGGTACGCATGGTGTCAGTGAATTTTTAATATGTGTGTAGGTAAAGCAGGGTATGCTTCTGTACATAATTAGGCCTTTTTACGTAACAGTTACATAAACTACTATTTATCTCTTTTTAGGGTTCGGTAGTCAACTAGGAACCCTTATAGTTTCGCCATGTCCGTCCGTCTGTCCACGGTCTAGCTCAGTTACTGTTCGCACTAGAAAGCTGAAATTTAATGATAAGAACTTTCAATAAAAACTATATTGAATAAAATCGGTTCAGCCGTTTTTGAATTATCAGTCAAAATGCATAGTGAAATGATGTGCCGGATGATGGGACTGACGTAAGCGCCGCTAAATATCCCTTAATAAACGACCGTTTGAACGGATGTTTTTTTTTTTTTTTTTTTTTATACCACGACGGTGGCAAACAAGCATACGGCCCGCCTGGTGGTAAGCAGTTACCGTAGCCTATGGACGCCTGCAACCCCAGAGGATTTACATGCGCGTTGCCTACCCTTTAGGAACCTATACACTCCTTTTTTGAAGAACCTCATACTGTAGCCCACTGGGAAAACCTCGGCAGGGAGTTCATTCCACAGCCGCAGCGTTCGTGGGAGGAATTTCCTCTTAAGTCGTACTGTGCGCGACCCATTGGGCTCCAGGGTGTGGGGATGAACACCCTGCCGGCGGCGAGCGGTGCGGTGATAAAAAGCTGCCGTGGGCATCATATCAAACAGTTCTTCAGAGCACAACCCATTGTACAAGCGATAGAACACGCATAAGGAGGCAAAGTCCCTCCTAAGGCTCAAAGGTTCAATATCGCTCGTGAGTTTGGGATCGTCGACGATCCGCACAGCGCGCCTTTGCACCGAGTCAAAGGGCCCAAGCTGGTATCCAGGTGCTCCCGCCCAAAGGTGACAACAGTACTCCATGTGGGGTCTGACTTGCGACTTGTATAGGAGCAGTCTCTGCCCCGGAGTGAAGTATCGCCTCGCTCTATTGAGCACACCGAGCTTTTTGGATGCCAGCTTGGCCTTCGCTTCAAGGTGACTACGGAATTGGACGTCACTGGAAATGTCCACACCGAGGATCCCAATACTCCCTGACATTGTAAGGGTTGTGCCTTGGAACTGAGGGGCCACAGTAAATGGGGTTTTCTTAGCGGTGAACGCGCAAACTTGTGTCTTTGTGGGGTTGAATCTGACTAAGTTGTCCTGACCCCACACCGAGACTCCAGAAAGAGTATTCTCGATATCGGACACAAGTTTTTCACGACTCTCTACCACAACGGATCGAGGGATATTGGCACGGCCCGTGTAACAAGCATCCCCAGTACTGTCGTCCGCATAACAATGAATGTCGCCGATAGACAACATATCATTGATATGCAGCAAAAACAGCGTTGGGGATAGCACGGAGCCTTGCGGGACACCAGCGTTAATGCCCATGCTTTCGGAACAACTTCCGTCGACTACGGCTCGTATGCTCCTGCCGGACAAAAAGCTGGCAACCCATCTGCACAATCCCTCGGGCAGGCCGTAAGCTGGCAACTTCGACAGAAGACCTCGATGCCAGACCCGATCGAACGCCTTAGCTATATCAAGGCTGACTGCCAAGGCCTCTCCCTGACTCTCTATGGCTGAAGCCCAGCGGTGAGTGAGATACACTAGAAGGTCACCAGACGAGCGACCGTGGCGAAAGCCATGCTGGCGATCACTGACCAGGTCGTGCTCTTCTAGGTATCCCAGGAGGCCTGTAATTCGACGGGTCCGAACTGTCGCCCTTTTTAGGCACAGGGTGCACGAGGGCAGTCTTCCATGAAGACGGCACTTGCCGTTTGTGGTAAGAGAGTGTGAAAAGGCGCGTTAGCACGGGACACAACTCAGGAGCACACCGTTTGAGCACAACTGCTGGTATGCCGTCTGGCCCGCTCGACTTGTGAACGTTTAATGATAGCAGCTCCCGCCGGACATCACTTTGCTTGATGGTAATTTCCGGCATCGAGGACGCGCACCATGGGATGGAAGGCGGTACGGTGCTGCCATAATCGTTCAGGGTCGAGTTCGAGGCGAAAAGAGTACCAAGAAGATCGGCTTTCTCTTTTGCACTATGGGCCAGATTACCATCAGCAGTTCGCAGTGGTGGTAAAGACGACCGACAAAAGTTTCCCTCGGCAGCTTTAGCGAGTGACCAGAAGGCACGACTCCCGGTGGGGTAGCCCGCTAGCTTCTCACCAATTCTGCCGACGAAATCGAATTTGGCTCTGGCAATGGTTGTTTTACTGGACCTCGAGGCAGCGTTTAATTTGTGTTTCACATCAGATACGTTGGGATCCTTATCAGTAACGGCCTTGGTCCAAGTCCTGTAAGCAGCCTGCTTGCGAATTGTAGCTTCTCTACAGGACCGATTAAACCAAGGTCGTTTCTTTGCTCCTGCAGCTATTACCGAGTTGGGAATGAAGCAATCCATTCCCACCAGTATAGTCTCGGTGACTTCGGCTGTACAGGAGTCAGGATCATCTGATGTGAAGCAGAGCTGCCTCCACGGGTATGACGCGTAGAATTCACGCAATCCATCCCAATCTGCTGACGTATACTGCCACACGCGTCGCGAGCTAGTTGGCCGCGGTGGATCAGGCCGCGCGCAAGGTGCCAGCGTCCGGACGAGGCAGTGATCGGACGAGCCGAGAGGTGCATTCACTGAGACGGGATATCCGTCCGGACGTGTGGTCAGCAGGAGGTCCAGTAAAGAGCTTGTATGGTCCTCGATGTCTGGTATTCTCGTGGGAGAACGTACCAATTGCGAGAGACCATAGGCCAGAGAAAATTCGTAAGCAGACCTCCCCGCATAATCGGTGGACCGAGAATCTAGCCACTCAATGTGGTGGGCATTAAAATCCCCCAAAATCACCAATTCAGCGGATGGGTACTGCTCGAGAACTCTGTCGGTCGTCACTTGTAGGTGCTCGAAGAGCCGTTTTGTGTCCGTGTCACCGCTGTGAGACCTGTAAAGGCACGCGTAGACGCGGGTGTGGCCGCCGAAGTCCACACGCACCCACATCACTGACAGGTCCCTGTCTTCATAAGCATGGAGGCGGCGTTTCGTAACAGGGCGGCATTTACGAAACTACACTGAGCATCGCCCGACATGCTCTTGGCCGGTTTTTTTTGCATTGTTATCCCGGAAATCACCCCTTAAGGAGTACTAATTCCTTAAATAGAAAAAAAACTTTTCTGCATTTGTCACACCCCCCCCCCCCCCCCCCCCCCATTTCAACCGCGCCTGTTCTTACCGTGCCGTGGACATGGACGTATAAATACAAAAGTGGTCCTGTATCGTCCGATATACACCTACTATTCTATGTCGTTTAAATCATGCCAATAAAAATTAATAGGATAAATCCATCTGTCAACTTTACTTCAAGTTCCGCCTCCAGGGTAGCGGGAGAGAAATTAGGGGTGAATTCTACGCTTACTGACACAGACCGAATTCCACGCGGGCGGAGCCGCGGGCACAGCTAGTATTACAATAATTTGGTGTGTTATTTGCTAACTTAATAGTGCAACTTGGCAAGTTTTTGTTTTAACCTTTTCACCTTATCCACATTTTACCCTTTTCACCACTTAATGTATATTTTACTTACCCTTTTAACATTTTCACGCTTTCCCCAATTTGCCCTTTCACTTTATATAACAATAAAAAAAAATGCGAAGTTCAAAAGGCGACGCTATTTGTTAATTAATAATATATAAAACTAGCCTTTTCCCGCTGCTTCGCCCGCGTACTATAAGTACTCAAAAAGGATACGATACCCATATGTTGATTTTCAGACTTTGTGACTACATTTGCCACTTTTAGGGGTTGAATTTTCAAAAAACCTGAACCACGTGTTTACTCATTTATCGTTAGGAATACTCCTGTGAAGTTTCGAATAAAATAATCTAACAAATCTTGATTCGCCATACAAACTTTCGACCCCCATTTTACCGCCTTAGGGGGTGAATTTTGAAAAATCCTTTCTTAGTGCACCCCTAGACCTTATAAGGAACCTACGTGCCAAATTTGGAATCTCTAGAACCAGCGGTTTGGGCTGTGCGTTGATGTGTCAGTCAGTCAGTCAGTCAGTCAGTCAATCAATCAGTCACTCAGTCAGTCAGTCAGTTTCTTCTTTTATATATTTAGATATGGAAATACAAAAAAAATACTGATTTTAGGCTTTTCCTAGTGTTTACACACGATTGCCTAGCTGGATGCCAAATTATAACTTTCTAGGTCATCTAGCTGGAAGTAGTCAAAGGTTTTGATAAGTGAGTCAGTGAGTCAGTGAATCAGTCAGTCAGTGGTAAAAATAGGGATTTTCAGAGGTCAATATCTCTTGAATAGTTAGAAATTTTTAGCTGAATTTAAGATTCAGTTATTAGTAGACAGCCTTACAAGGCTTATAAAATTGGAAGTATGAAGGTCAAATAGATTTAAGTTATTGGGGGGTCAAAAGTGGCCCCAAATGGTTCGTGTAAGTTTACCCACGGTTGGTGTGTCGCCTCTTTGCTTTACGAACTTGGCTGACACACTGCCGCCACTAGATATTTTCTAAAAAGTATTGCACTTTTGCTAATAGGCTGGCACGGATGGACACTTCTAACTTTCTAGCGACACCACTTTCTCTCAATTTGTTTCGTTTATAGATGCCGCAGCAGACTCCAGATTTTGGACATGACATCACTTCCATCAGAGAATGGCTGTCCAAGGAACCCCATCTGCCTCAAGACTTCAGTAAGTAAATCTCGGTAATAATGATACAAGGGCTCTTACAAACAAGACATATATGTAGATCAAAGATATATCTAATGAAGTTTAATCGGAGTCGCGGAAAAGCGTTTTTTTTGTTTTTCATGCACGATGGTAAAAGTGTCATGCAAGTATGAAAAGAACCCTTATGAGTTTCGTCCGGAGATACCGAAGACAATTGGAACGAGAAAAGAATTACACGTGTATAATGTTATAATGTATATTCATATCACTGAAAAAGGCAAGAAAAAAACTTTTTAGTATTTGTTTGCAATGCTTCATCACATCACTACTTACTACATAGTATAAAACAACTGACTCCGCTTTCCGCTGACTGTCCCTATGTACCTACGAGTATATTAAAGATCTTTAAAACTACGCAACGGATTTTGATGCGGTTTTTAATAGATAGAGTTATTCAAGAGGAAGGTTTATAAATATAATACATGCATAATATAGTAGAGAAACACTGAAAATTTTAGAGGTTTCTAATGTCGTAATTAAACACATTTCTTTGCGCTTACATTGCAAACGCTGGCTGAACCCTACGAGATAGATCAAAATAATATACTACTGCATTGTACACCTTAAAAAGGTCTACAAGAAAGCGATGGTATATGTCTATCTCTTAGGGATAACCCACAATAACTATTTTTTATCCCGTGCGAAGCCGGGGCGGGTCGCTATAGTGGGCCATAAAATTCATCGTAATGTGAATACGTACGAGTATGATAGTTTAAATTCTAAAATTTGAATTGTTTTAAAAATTGCAATCGTAATTTATAATCATGTCGTCGTCTTATAGTTTCAAGTTAGGTTTGTATCATATATCATATGTCTATCACTACATATTCAATGTAACCGTTAATGTTTAGTTAGTTAAGGGGCTGACAACAGCTAAATTCCCTCCCTACCTTTTTCAGCGCGAGTGAAAGAGAAACACTGTGTTACGATTAGTATGGGAGCTCATTGCAAATTTTGCAAAATGATGAATTTAAAAAAACTACGCATTAATAGAGAAATATAAAACAACGAAGTTTTTAGTATTAGTGTGGTGGAATTTTGTCCTTAGTTAAAGACGTATAAGTCAAGAAACTAATAACATACAACTGTTTAAAGCTAATTTTAAGATGTAACTTTGGAATTATTTTCTATCGAGATGATTTCGTCCAATCGTGTATCGGGTGTTGTCAGCCTCTTAATAAATACTTTATTTATTTAAGAGAAACTCATACTAAGTTATCACTTTTTCAAATAACGATTAGTCAGATATTTGTTGAAGGCATAGACATATAAATTAAGAAGACGTAATCCCACGAAGATAAAACTGTGATTCCATAATGAGCCGCGATCTCGTGCACACACTCACTTTTGACGTTTGAACCAATCACCGCTCGTCCACGAGTTGTAGATGTGTGCGTGTCGCACGTAAACACAAAGAAATCGGCTTATTATGGAATCACAGTTTTGTCTTCACGGCGTTACGTCTTCTTATTTTATATGTCTATGGTTGAAGGTTATATTATATTCCTTAACATTCGCAATTCACACCCGCATAAAACAAGAAAAGGTTGTCGACATCGGAATTGCAACCTTGATAAAATAAAAAATAGACAGAAAAACAACAAGGTTGTTGGTGGCAAAAAAAAAAAAAAATCGAAAGTCACATATAAGATACCTACAGTTCCTGCACACATATTCACGAGTAAACGCATACATTTATTAATTATAATTTAGGGTAGGGTTCCGTACTTATCGCAAAAAATAACTAAACCAAATTGACGTCCTTATCTGTTGTTGTGTGTTAAATATATGTATGTATGTATAGGTATTATTATATGTATATGTGTAAGTTTATTAATATAGCTTAATATGTATCTATTGTTAGTATTTTTTTCTCTTATTAATGTCATATTTAATGGACCCTGTACCTACTTAACCTTTCTGTTTAGCCCATTGGTGGACTGGTAGAGAATGCCCTATGGCATTAAGTCCGTCATTTGTACCATCTTGTATTGTGCAATAAAGATTAAATAAATACAGGTACAAAATATCCACATTTTTGGACAAAAAAAGAGTACGAGTACTAATAAATTTAATAATACTTAATTCCATAACAATGAGGTGTGTAAGTAGGTACACATTGTAGGTACACATATGTGGCGTTCCATACCTAAAGGGCCCTTATGCTAATTATTGGTTGGGGATTTTATTTTGTCGAGTTAGGTAGCGTACCTATTTAAGGTTAGGTTGGAGTAGGTTTGATTTAGGATTCGGGGGAGCCGTGGATAGACATGCTTGCGAACCCATTGCACCCCCTCAACGGCACGGACGCGTGAAACGCCGCAGGGTTTTTAGTGGGTATTCCTCTCACTTTTGGAGGGGCGAGTCCTACATACGCCCCGGGGGGATGCGTAAATGCATTTTCCCTGCGACAAAAAAAAAGTTTGATTTGGGATCCATGCTTAACTCAAAATCGAGCATAAGGGCCCTTTAGGTATGGAGCGCCATATATTTTTGTCTAAAAATCGTATTAATACTTTTGACCTTGACTGTACGATAACTACAAGGACAAATGGCATTTCTTAAGTTTTTTACATGTATTATAATATCCTAGCCCGTATATAATTTAATTTTATCACTCGTGTCTTTATTTTGCGGAATATGAGTGAATTGGCTTCCGAGTTGACAATATTAACACGTCGAGTTGAGAAACTGGTTTTATTATTTATATTTACAATTGTAGGGCCATAATTTTATAAGTACCATAATGTTGAGTTAATTTATTCCTGCTGTTTTAATTGGAAGTCTAAATTATATAGGTAAAAAACAAATAACGCTACAAATGCAAACAACAATTTTATTATTAATATAAGGCAACCTGTATTACGATATTATAGGTCGTCGTGTCGTGATAGAATTAATTGTGGTACCTGTGGCAAAATTATTTGGTACCTATAAAGTCGATGTAAAAATAAATGCAAAAAGATGATTGAAGGCATTGAGAATTTCGTCAACTCAGTAACTGAACCCATAGCTTAATTGGTAAAGCGATCGAGCCCCGGTAAGGCGTATCGATGCGAGGTTCAAATCCTGCTGGGTTGATTATTTTTTCAATGTTTTCAGTGTTTGTATTTGATTGAATAACATACTATTGTATGAGTGGAATGCCCCACTTTAAAAAACATGTAAAATAATTATGGTACCTATAAGAAAAGTAACTACTTATATACTTATCAAGATGATAGACGGAGGAGAGCTATATGGTCACGTCAGATATGACACAATAAGGAGAGAAACGAAACCCTTCTAGTAAGTTTGCTATACTATGCTTATTTCTAGATCTGGACATCTGGCAGCTGTAAAGTGGCGGAGGTCAAAGAATGCAAACCACTTCAAGAAAACAAATCCTAGAGATCTGGGTTTGATGATATATTGAGGAATTATATAAATTGCCAAAAGTTTCTGTTGGGGGAAAGTAGTGTCAAACGACGTATAATGTAATGTAATTCATAGTTTGTCGCCTATTTACTATTTTTGTTTCCGTAATAATAAGCAATGTTTTTTGTTCTAATATAAAAATATAGGCCCAGTCCTTTATAACTGAGACAACTTCGGCAGTTGTTACATATTTTGGTATTACTATTTTTTGGTATTTACGTCCTCCTAGCCCAGTCGGTAGTGACCCTGCCTACGAAACAGGAGGTCCCGGGTTCGAATCCTGGTCAGGGCATTTATTTGTGTGTTTATCACAGATATTTGTTCCTGAGTTATGGATGTTTTCTATGTATTTAAGTATTTATATATATCATCCTACCTATTATATATATCATCGCCTAGTACCCACAACACAAGCCTTATTGAGCTTACTGTGGGCTAGGTCGATTTGTGTAAGATTGTCCTTATAATATTTATTTATTAAAAAAAAAATTGTGCTAGTCTGTCACTCTGACTTTCACCTATTAAAAGCTGCCAGATGCACGGATCTAACAATAAGGATACTACAGGAATCTAATCAGACGGGTTTTGTTGGTCTCATTATTGTGTCATATCTGACGTGGCCACCTCTTAGTCCATTTCGTTTGCTGCCTTCATCCCGCGCGAAATTATTAATTTAAAATTTTAATAAATTACAACTCGGTAAGCGGGCGCAACGCAAATGATTAAAACGTAAATACAATAGATCACTAAAATTTTGTTATAATGTTTCCAGTAGCTTTATTTATCATGAAAGTTCATGAATTTGGAAATTTGGAAGCAGCTGCAGATTTGTAGGATGTGACTTTAGTAACCTACAACCGATAAAACCAAATTAAGTAAGTATAGGGTTTTAGGTTTTAGCTAATATAATGAAGGGCAACGTAACGAAGCGCTAGCAATAAGGATACTACAGGAATCTAATCAGACTGGTTTTGTTGGTCTCATTATTGTGTCATATCTGACATAGCCAACTCTTAGTCCATAATATTATTATATTATTACACTCAAAAGAACATTTAGGTACCTGTAAGATTTTACTTGCAGTTAACTTACGTGTTATTGAATAAGTAAATGATGAATGAATAATGATGAATTAAATTTTTTATCGACCGCTAGGCCTAATATTAATAGTAAAGTCAAGGACTTATTTGTTGAGCTATTTATTTGTAGGGCCATAAGATCGTATCACATATTTTTGTGGAAATGGGATGGAGCTAAAGAGTTATTTATAATATTTTTGCGTCCTTTTTCTTTACAAAAATTGCCACAAGAAAGCCTTGATCAGGGAAACATTCCAGCATTAGCCAGTTTACTGAGAGAGATCGATTAAAGAAAATGACAGCCCACTGAGTCACAAAATCTTATAGAGAACTCAGGAAGGCATTCAAATGTGGCAGTAAAACTGTTTTAAAATATCTTGAAGACATAGGTATCAGTTAACAATTAAGAAAAGTTACGCCCATAGTCTCCAAAATTTTTTTTAAATAACCGAAAATACAGCCACGTCGTTTGGTCAAAAAATGTAAAAATAGGTGTTTTTTTCATTTTTGGATTTTTTGAATACTAATATTATGTCGTTTAAAATGGAAATTCGTGGCAAGGTAACTATTATTTTGAGAACACCAATAATCTTACGGTCAAGAATGTGAAAAATGGCAAGTATACGAAGCTTCCTTAAAAAGTTATCCGATGAAAGATAAATTTAGATCTTAAAAAATCTGTACATTGTTGTTGTCGACAGCGATGGACATAAAGTACCACAACTTTCGTTTGAAACCTCGCATTGGATTAAACTTACTCTGGCGTTTAATGTGATTAAATAAATTATTAAAAACCATAAAAGATTATAAAAATAACTATGTTATATTTATATTTAAGAAATAAAATGTTGTCTGATTTCATTCCGCATACGTTAAAAACACTAAAATATAATAATAATAAATACTCTTTATTGCACACCTCATACAGTTACAAGCACAAATTTTACAATTAGATAAATTTAGGTAGAGGTAACAACAGGCGGTCTTATCGCTAATGAGCGATTTCTTCCAGACAACCTTTGGGTAGTGGAGACTAGAGAAAAACAATAAGCAGTAGGTGGTGCAAAGAAACAAAAGAGACGAAATAACTAGATAACACAGCACATTCATATGAATATACATACTTAAATAAATACAAAATAAACATACATATACGTACATATATACATATATAATACACACAGTAAGAAACAACAGTGTCAACTTAAAAACCTAAGGAAGAGATAAATAGTATTCCTTAAGTTGCGATACATAATATATTTGTATTTATAGTAAAGCCATGCCTACGTATTTGTTAATGTTATATTGAGTAACTAGCCTTTTCCTGCGGCTTCGCCCGCGTACTATAAGTACTCAAAAAGGATACGATACCCATGTTGATTTTCAGACTTTGTGACCACATTTGCCCCTTTTAGGGGTTGAATTTTCAAAAAACCTGAAACACGTGTTTACTCATTTATCGTTAGGAATACTCCTGTGAAGTTTCGAATAAAATAGTCTAACAAATCTTGATTCGCCATACAAACTTTGGACCCCCATTTGATGATTGATGAATTTGAGATTGGCAAATACTATTTCTATGTTAATCAATTTCCAATCTCAAAAAAAAACGAAGTATAGTTAGGTACTTACTTAAAAATTAACCCAGCACGTATGAGTCCTACGTTGTCCATGAATCGTTTAAAATATCTATAACGTTAAAAAATAGCCGGCTGAATATTGTTTGTGCTTCCATAATTAAATCAGCTACCATAGACTAATTTTCCACTTCCGGACCTAACTGAGGAATCATTACAGGTGACCTGATGATCAAGAAGTTCCTGCACAGCTGCTATGGTAGTCTTGAACGAACAAAGAAGTGCATCGACCGCTTCTGCACCACGCGGGGCATCATGAGCGAGATATACACCGACAGGGACCCCTGCTCAAACAAACTGAAGACTGCCTTCGATATTACGTAAGTAGCCATTGCTATAGATATTTTCATAATGAAGTTCTTGAACTGCTGCTATGGCTCTCTGAAGAGAACCAATAATTGTATCGACAGCTTCTACGCCTCGCGAGGCATCATAAGCGCGATATACTCCAACATTATGTAGTATTATAATTTTAAAATGCATAAAAATACATTAAAAACACAATCTATCTGAAACGTTGTTATGTTCGAGATAGATCGTGCTTTTAATGTATTTTTCTTGCACACAACAAATAATCGACCAACATTGAAGTTGTTTTGGAGTTGCATCGGAATAATTTTCAAGCAAACTCTGATATTTCTGATATAGACGTTTTGGCTGGCTGTATGTTAAGACATTGCCCAGCAGGGACGGTATTCTCGTAACTTTAAAACACGTTTAGACACAATAATATATAACTCCAACGCTATAACTACGCAATACAGCTAATGCCTAAAAGTCTGAATCAGAAATATCAGAATTTGAATCTTGAAGCAAATCAAATTATTTTGTTCAATATTTTTTTGATTTGCAATTTTACCGGGTGACCGGGTGACCGGGTGGTCTAGTGGTCAGGACGTCAGCCGCGAAAGCTGAAGACGCCAGTTCAAATCTGGCCTCGGACACCGGAGGGTTTGGTCACTTTTTCTGAAGTATATGACATCTATTTTCAGTTTATCAGAATTTGCTTAAAAATATTCCGATGCAACTCCAATACAACTTCAAAGTTGATTATTTGTTGTGTGTTGGAGTTATGTTTAAGCATTGTTTGAGATATATTATGTTGTAATGTATTGTGTATTTCAAAATAAGAATACGGCAGCAGGCCTACCGCGATGAACGTCAAAAATCTAAATTTCGTTGTCTCCGTCTCTATAGCTCTTGCTTATTCGATAGGTATTGAACGAACGAAGTGGTTCATAGGCCAGATCCAGACCCCTGTTAACTGACGAGGTGCTGGCAGTGGTGGTTATGAGGTTAAAGGAAAAACTGGATCTATTCAAGTAGATTTATTGATACATAAAAACTTCCAATACTCGTATGCGTCGTGGCCATTGGTTACAAGGAGTTACAAGGAGAAAGAGGTAGAGACAATATAGACAGCCCTTTTAAAGGATATGACCATAGAAAAATGTAGAAGTGTATACATTAAATGTAAAGAATCACATACATTATCACTAAAAAGTTGCAAACAAGCTGAAGACCGCCTTCGATATCACGTAAGTAGCAACTGGTTTAGATGGTCTTATGATGTTTTGTACAACTCCTACCAAAAAGTGCATCGACTGCGTCTTAATACTAGAAAGAAAGGTTGGTTTAACTAGACCGATTGCCCAAAGAGCCAATTAAATATAAGTATCTCAAACTCGTAAAATTCATCAATAATTAGAATATCAATAATCAATAATTATGTATGAGCTATGATGTAAGTTTATTTGTTTTTTATTTATTTATTTTTCTATTTTGTATATGTGTAAGTTTATTAATATTTGGTTTATTTGCTTTTGCAACACCTACTCTTCTGTTAATTTACAAAGGCTTTCGCTTCCCAAATGTTGTCTGGAAGAGATCGCTCTTTAGTTTTACCTCTACTTTTCTGTTTTTAACTTGTGTATACTTTGTTTCTTTAATTTAAGATATAAATTAAAGAAATGTATGCAATAAAGAGTATTTATGTTAAGTTATATCCTCAAATGCTATGGTGATCATAATTCGTTCTTTAAATTACATACCCCAAGCTAACTAATGAAATCAATAGCGGAAGACTTATTTGCGCAAGTCTGAACTGAAAGAGCACCTATTTTAAATTATATTGATATCATATACGATATTACTACATTTATGTTATTATACATCCTTACAACACAATAGACAATTATCTACAAATGTATCAAATGGGCTACGTCAAGCAAATCATGCGTTAACAAATTTGGCTTACAATAGAATAAAGACAATACAGTAGTTATGCCTACTTGGGCACTAAAACTGACTCTTATTAGCAACATTTTGTCATAAATATTAATTTAAGGCACTTAATAATGATGGGTATTGATTTTAGAGAGCTAAATTAAGAGTCCGGTAACGATTTGGAAACGAATATCGCTAATAATGAGATAACGCACATGAATTGCATTTGATAAGATAGTTTAAAGTCTTGTTGTTGCAAAAGAATACTTTTAGTACACATTTATTATTATTAAATACCCGAAAACTCAATTCTTGCAGAGCTTGTTTATGTGACGACGTTGATTTGTGCAAACTTGTCGCTTGATTTTTTATTATTATTTGTCATACCCACCAATATGCTTTATATTTATTATCTAAATAAAGCATAAAACCGAGTTTATTTCTACATTTAATGAAATACTTTCATACATTCCCAAAAATACTATCTAATCACTTGCTTTAGGTAACTCTTGCTTAAAAAATACGTATGAAAAAAAAAAAAAACTTTTCCACTTATTCCTTAAACGACTTATTTTTCAACGTATTTATATATTTTACATACTAGTTTAACATCATTTTAATTAATAAAAATCTTACTCTTTTCACCTCTCCAAGCAAAAACCGCGAAACAGCTTTTAGATTAAGGTAAAGTATTTATAAATAAAACACAAAATCTTATAAGTGTTCCATTTATGCAGTTTAAAAAGAAACTATCTTTCAATGTATGTATACAAACTAATAGTAGTCTTATTAGTTACTGTAAAATAGTATCAAAAAGTTGAGCGAAATCGAAATAAAACTTTACCGGACTCTTAAGCTAGGAAAAAATATATTTAAATGAGGTTCCAAAACACAGATGATATTTTATTTTCACGGCTCCTACGTAAAGGACCCCGCAGCAAACATAGGGAAAAAGTGGTATCAGTCAAATCTCACGAAATATTAGTACAATGTAGATTCGAGTCTCCTGATTATTTTTTTATAAGGGCACAACTCGCTCAGAAGTATACTTTCAGAAATCCATATTAATATTATAAATGGGAAAGTGTATGTCTGTGTTTGTTTGTCCGTCTTTCACGGCAAAACTGGGCGACGAATTGACGTGATTTTTTAAGTGGAGATAGTTGAAGGGATGGAGAGTGACATAGGGTACTTTTTGTCTCTTTCTAACCCCCCACTTCCCTAAAATGGGGGGTGGAAGTTTGTATGGAGCATTACGCAATTTTCAAGGTAGAAAGCTAAAAATTGGTATTGGTTGCTATTTGTGTGCGGTTTATTCTGTTCCGAGTTCTCTTCTGTGTTTTAAATCAGGAAAGAGGAACCGTGTTACCCCGAATTTAACGCGAGCGAAGCCGCGGGAAAAAGCTAGTAATCAATAAGTATTGTTTCATACAAAACATATGTAATATACCAATTTTTCGTAAAATCTTTCTCTTTGCTTTTGCATACTATAAATAACTAACAAGATGCGATTTCAACGTGACAGAAACGTTATTAAGATCATATTTAACGCCAGTAAGTATCAGTGTGAGTCAATTCAAAGTATCGATTTTAAGAAACACGTCATAGAAAAATAATAATATAAACTTGATTATTTCTGACAGTGTACTTCTGAGGCAGTTGCGCCCTTATAAAAAAATAATAAGGAGACCTGAATCTACATCATACTAAAATTTCATGCGATTTGACTGAAACCACTTTTTCCCTATGTTTGCTACGGGGTCCTTTAGTAGGTAAATAGATTTATGGTCACTGATTTATTTCTTTATTTATTTATTATATTCTACATACTGATGTCTTAATGTGTGGCCAAGGTCGTTCCGCAACTATTAGTCACCATCCATAATCACAGATTATATAATAGTTCTTCCATAATGTAGAAAATGTGGAAGGTCTTTATGCACTGACTAATTAAATAGGAATGTGTTCTTTTTAATTTTAAGTAAAAAATCTACTTATGATTTTTACTTTATTTCTTTCGACGGGAAAAAAGTGATGATATTCTTACAGCAGGTACCTACCTACGATCAATTTTGTTAACAAATTTAATGTCAAAACTATTTTTAATTTAGATAGGTAAAATAAGTTTAATCCTTTACATGAAAAGTATTTTAGATTAATATTTGCACATAAATATAAGTGACGTATTAATGAAATGAAATAACTTTATTATCAGGCACCTAATTTTTTTTTGTGAGACTCTAACATATTTATAACGGGTTACTCACGTTATTGAAGTTGATTTTTGCTTGACATGTTTCGATCAATTTACGATGATCATTACCACGAGCAGCTTTCCGCGACGGCAGTGCGCCGGCTAACGATCGCTACGGCTATTGATCGAAACATGTCGAGCAAAAAATCGACTTAAATTACGTGAGTAACCCGTTATAAATATTATTTACTAATATTAATGTGCAGTTAAGGTCATCGCTCGGACAAGTTGCCTTAATGTAATATACAAAATGTGGGAGGTTGAAAGTCCTACTATCTAGGTACAGGGTGTAATCCTTAAGTGTAGCCAGGCGATTATTACGTAAATATAAGAGATATCAGAAAACATTAAACTGATATTGAAAGTACCTTACCCAATGAGTAAAACATCAATAACCTTTTTAAATAATATCAGAAATATCCCAAATAATAGCTTCAAACCCTCCTATACATTTAGTACGCCGTTCGTTGAGAGGCTTTAGTTTAAATGGCCTAGTCATTTCACCATTATCATATGATTATTTTATCCACTTATCGATATCAATATGTAATAATGATAATTACACAATATATAATAATGATAATTACAGTTTATTATGAATCTTAAATAGTTTTATCTCTTACGGTAGGGAAATTGCAGCCTCGAGGAACGTCGGCGTCGTCGTACTAAATGTATGGGAGCGTTTAAACTTAATATTTTTATATTACTATCTATATCAGTAAAATCACATTATTAACATTTTTTATTAAAAAATGTTAATAATGTGATTTTACTCATTCGGTAACGTATTTTCGATATCAGTTTAAAGTTTTCTGATATCTGTTATATGTAGGAAATAATCGCCTGGCTACACTTAACGACTACATCCTGTATACTGTAGTTTAATTAGGAAAGTGTTGCTTCTTTTTTTCAAAATTTCATATAATATACTAGTTTATAATATAAGCCATTTTAAGTTTATTTGTCTCGACGAGAATGAGACAGAATTCTCCTAATTGTAGGTACGCTCGCCATCAAATATACCGGAGCGGCCAAGGTACACAAAAATATCTGAGCATGCACTTTATCGCCTTGACAATAGAGGCGTTGTTCAGATAATTGTGACCACCTTGGCCGCTCCAATATATCTGATGGCAACTGTACACGTGTTTCGTACCCAGAGGTTTATTTGTATGACCTTTAGAAATCTTGAATACGCTAAGCGGTTAATTGTCTATTATTATTAATAGCCAACTCATCGAAGAAAGCAGATATTATTTTTGTCTGCGGTTTTATTAATTTTAATTAATCATGTTTAATTTACAGCATGTGAGTAACATTCATGAACTGTTGACAATCGACAAAATACCTTCAAATGTCATAACAACTTTTTTGTCAATCAATGAACAAAAGTAAGCAAGGTTAAAAAACAAAGCATTCAGCATATTCGTTGGTTGAAAAATTTCAACCGCTTATTAACTGAGAATAGTGATGGTCGGACAAAAATTGCCTGAATATCTTTAAACTTTACCATTCTTAAACTTATATAGATTTCATATACAAAGGAAAAAGTGACCTAGGCCTCCGGTGCCCAGGGCTGGGATCGAACCAGCGTCTTCTGCATTCGCGGCAGAATATAATAAAAAATATAATCAAAAATTGAGTTATTAAAATTCGGGTGGAACTCTCGTATTGTAATTACCGTTAAATAGGCCACTGTCTAGCATTATTATATACTTATAGTAACGCACTTGTTACTATTTTAAATAGTAGTTTATGTAACTGTTACGTAATAAGAGCCCTTAAAACATGAGTGTGGTTTTATGAAATGAGCCGCAGGCGAATTTCATAATAAGATCACACGAGTGTTTTAAGGCCTAATTACGTACAGTTGCATACACTGCTTTATCTACACTCATATTATTTATTCTAAATGCCTTATTTGGAAACCATAGAATGGCCGCCATCGCACCGCCACCATGGCCAACTCCCGTGTGCCGGCGGTCGCGCGGGCGCGTGTCGGGCTGTCGGCGGATCCCCGCGGGAGGGTGCAGGTGTACATTATGTTATCAAAACTCATAGCACATCAATAATTGAGCATGAAAAGTTAAAATTACGTTACTGCTACGGATAAAAAGCTTATCATAGTAAAATCGATCGTGGTAATGCTAGCCATTGCCTACCGTTTTCGAACACGTTTTAGAGAACTTACAATATGAGTGTAGATAAACATACTTTGATTTCATTATTGACATTGATTTCAACATTGTATATCTCTAAAAATCTACCTTCGTTTGTAAATCTTGAGGCGAAGACATGACAATAGGGATGATGTGATGACACATGTTGAATTATGCAATAAAATTTAGTTGATAGGATGTAGAATTACCAATATATCCAAATAAAGTGAAAATTAAAAAAATCTATTGACATGGTTCTAAAATATCATGCTTCAAAATTTCAAAATTTTTCAATTTTTTAAGTACGAACTTTTAAAAAAAAAACAATGATACCATTCCCTGTTTAACATTTTACTGTTAAATAAATTGTATGGTAACCATATACATAAACGCAACATTTCACTGTAAAAATAGCAATTTCATAATTTTTCCATACTTTAAACAGGGCGACTATATGATCGTGACGTCACTTTTGTACGTCATTTTGTTAGGAGCGTTTCGAGAAACAAATGCAAATCTCAGACTAAGTTTAATTTCTGACTTTTGTGTTGCTTTAACGCAATTGGCCGCATATAGACATTTGATCCTCACAACAAAACGAATCGATTAATACCATACATGAAAAAAATTCACCATGCCTATTACTCGTAGATGATCAAACGAACTTACCTGAAGTGAAGTTAGATCTAAATTATCATGTATTCGCTGAAAGATTTTAGACCCGTACCGATAAATTATGAAGTTTCGATAATATTAAAGATGCTTATTATTCGCATACAGAGTTCAGGCAATCCAACTTAGCTAATAATAATAATTTGTGTCATCCTAGGTTGTTGCGTAGGTAGAAACTTAGACATTTCTTTTTTTTAACATTATTCGTTAAATAGAAAATTAGAGATCAAAATTGTTTTTTCACTGTAACAGCAAAGTTGTTACTGACGCACGGACGCGTTTTGTGTCACTTTCGTCAATGGGAATACTGACGTTCAATCAGCACATATATGTGGACTTTTACAAGCCTATATAAAACTAGAGATGATCGATTACGTACTGTGCTTTCTAATATATCGGTATCTATTATTTGAATACATTTGTGCCATATTAATCAATGATATTTATTTACTTTAATTTTTTTTCTTGTATGACCCCTGTTAACAATACAATAAAATATTAAAGTTATTAAAGTTTGCATCAATATTTTTATAAAAGCGTATCGAAACAATGTTTGAAATTTGTGTCATTATAATCAATGGATTATTTTTATTTTTCAGAATGAAAACTTGTTTTGCGTAAAGGGCATGCGTAAGGGTAAAGTGGTAAAGGGAAGGGTAAGGCGCGGGCGGGGTTCATGTGCCGACCAGGCTGCCTAGCGGCTTGTTTTCTATTATTACTCTATGCATACATATAGTAATAGTAGTAATAAGTGCGACAAAGACAAACAGCGATTTTTCAGTCGCTCTTCTTTATTTTTCATAGTAAAGAAAGCAATAATATAAAACTTAAGTAAGTTAAGGATAATTAATGTAAACGTAGTGCATAAGGGACTGCAACGGCGGATCTGTGTGCCACGGTAAACCTAATTTACCATTTAAACAGTATTTTGGCAAATTGTCACAGATAATTTGTAACTAATAAATATGTAATTTATGCATCAAGGCGGTTTGTTTACAGAGTGGCTATCGTGAAACGCGAAAATCGAAATATCGTTATCTGTCTCTCGGTTGGACTAGCAAAGGGCCGGGCTGGACTTAATAAATTTTTCATCAGTGTGATGTCATAATAAGGCTATGTTTTTATTAACTTATCGTATATAACACATAAAAATAAGCAACTTTTCTTTAACACATTTTTTTAACTCAATAATTTCGAAGTTATGGGGCCCTGAAGGTTAAGTACAATTTGTACTATTTTGGTTGGAATGGTGTCATTATGACACATACTTTATTTTGTAGAATGTGTTAAAGTAAGTGTAAAATAAGTTTGGACTTAAAAAATAAAATAGCGACGGGGTATCATTATAACGTGTACTTTTAATGATTTATTTCCGTATAGAATACGCTAAAATAAGCGTCTTTTATTTGAAAAACTTTTCCCTAAAATCAAAAATGGCCGAGATAATGGACTTTGAACTTGTACATAATTTGGACCTCGAAAAAAAATCATCGACGGGACGTCATTATAACGTGTACATTTTATGATTTTGCCGTATAGAATACGCTAAAATAAGCGTGTTTTACTTGAGAAACTTTTCTCTAAAATCAAGAATGGCCGAGACAATGGACTTTGAACTTGTATATAATTTGGACTTCAAAAAAAATACCATTGACGGGACGTTATTATAACAAGTACTTTTTATGATTATTCTGTATAGAATACGCTAAAATAAGCGTGTTTTATTTGAAAAACTATTCTCTACAATCAAAAATTGCCGAGATAATGGCCTTTGAACTTGTATATCGGGACGCCATTATAATGTGTACTTTTTATGATTTTTCCGTATAGAATACGCTAAAATAAGCATGTTTTATTTGAAAAACTTTTCTCTAAAATCAAAAATGGTTGAGATAATGGACTTTGAACTTGTATATAATTTGGACTTCGAAAAAAAACCATCGACGGGACTTCATTATAACGTGCACTTTTTATGATATTTCGTATATAATACGCTAAAATAAGCTTGTATTATTTGAGAAACTTTTCTCTAAAATCAAAAATGGCCGAGATAATGGACTTTGAACTTGTATATTATTTGGATTTCGAAAAAAACCATCGACGGGACGTCATTATAACTTTTCTCTCAAATCAAAAATGGCCGAGATAATGGACTTTGAACTTATATATTATTTGGATTTCGAAACAAAACCATCGACGGGACGTCATTATGACATGTACTTTTTATGAGTTTTCTATATAGAATACGCTAAAATAAGCGTGTTTTATTGAAAAAACTTTTCTCTCAAATCAAAAATGGCCGTGATAATGGACTTTGAACTTATATATTATTTGGATTTCGAAAAAAAACCATCGACGGGACGTCATTATAACATGTCCTTTTTATGATTTTTCCATATAGAATACGCTAAAATAAGCGTGTTTTATTTAAAAAACTTTGCTCTCAAATCAAAAAACCGGCCAAGTGTGAGTCGGACTCGCGCACCGAGGGTCCCGTACAAATCTATAACAAGCAAAAGTTGTAGTATGTTTATTACTAATTTCAATTTAATACCTCTACGCGTTTACGAGGAAAAAGGTAGTAAGTTTAAAATTAAAAAAAAAATTTTTGGTATGATTTTACTAAAAATGTCCACTTTTCATAATTTTTCCTCTATCTGTGCTATATGAAGTTTCTTCGTGCCAAGTTTCAAGTTTCTGAGTTTACGCGAAGTACCCTTTAGGTTTTGAGTTTCTTGCGAGTACTCAGTTTCAAAATATGCGACTTAAATTGCTATTTCTTTTGATTGGAATGACATAAAAGTTTGGTTTTGCTACATCTGAAAGTTCCTATAGCCCTGAGTATTTGACATGAATATCAATTTAATACCTCTACGCGTTTACGAGGACAAAGGTAGTAAGTTTAAAATTTAAAAAAATATGGTTTTGTATGATTTTACTAAAAATGTCTACTTTTTGTAATTGTTCCAATGTCTATGCTATATGACGTTGCTTTGTGCCAAATTTCAAGTTTCTGAGTTCACGGGAAGTACCCCGTAGGTTTTGCGAGTGCCGAAAAACTATAAAATTTGCAGCATAAACGACTGTATCTTTTGATTGCGTTGGCTTATAAGTTTGATTGACAGCTCCAAGGGACAATAAACCTGAATATTTGATATACATTTCAGCTTGATACCTCCACGCGTTCCTGAGAAAAATGGTCTTGACAGACAGACAGACAGACGGACAACAAAGTGATCCTATAAGGGTTCCGTTTTTTCCTTTCGAGGTACGGAACCCTAAAAATGGCCGAGGTAATGAACTCTGAACTTGTTCCTCCTTTTTGTAAAGGGTCGGCAACGCGCATGTGACACCTCTGGTGTTCCAGGCATCCATATGCTACTGCTTACCATCTGGCGGGCCGTATGCTTGTTTGCCACGTTGTGGTATAAAAAAAAGAGTAAAATAAGAATACAATCAAACAAAATAAACGGAATAAAAACAGAATCAATACAAAATGACAAAATAAAAACAAAATACAGACGAAAAGAAAGAACAAAAATAAAACAAAAGTAAAAAAAAATACGTTTGTGTCGTGGAACACTCGGTTAGAACGAAGTAATATTATTTAATTTTTGACTTTGTCGTAATTTTTGTCGGTTTTTAATTTTTTTAATTTTTTGAGATTTTTGAGATTTTTGAGATTTTTGAGATTCTTGAGATTCTTGAGATTCTTGAAATTCTTGAGATTCTTGAGGTTTTTGAGATTTTTAAGATTTTTGAGATTTTTTGAGATTTTTGAGATTTTTGAGATTTTTGAAATTTTTGAGATTTTTGAGATTTTTAAGATTTGAGATTTTTGAGATTTGAGATTTGAGATTTTTGAGATTTTTGAGATTTTTGAGATTTTTGAGATTTTTGAGATTTTTGAGAATTTTGAGATTTTTGAGATTCTTGAGATTCTTGAGATTCTTGAGATTCTTGAGGATTTTGAGGTTTTTAAGACTTGAGATTTTTGAGATTTGAGATTTTTGAGATTTGAAATTTTTGAGATTTTTTATTTTTGAGTTGAGATTTTTTGAGATTTTTGAGATTTTTGATTTTTGAGATTTTTGAGATTCTTGAGATTTTTGAGATTTGAGATTTTTGAGATTTTTGATAATTTTGAGATTTTTGATTCTTGAGATTCTTGAGATTCTTGAGATTCAATGAGATTCTTCAATGAGGTTTTTGAGATTTTTAAGACTTGAGATTTTTGAGATTTGTGAGATTTTTGAGATTTTTTATATTTGAGTTTTGAGAGTTTTTGAGATTTTTGAGATTTTTGAGATTTTTGAGATTTTTGAGATTTTTGAGATTTTTAAGATTTTTGAGATTTTTGAGATTTGTGATTTTTGAGATTTTTGAGATTTTTTAGGATTTTTGAGATTTTTGAGATTTTTGAGATTTTTGAGATTTTTGAGATTTTTGAGATTTTTGAGATTTTTGAGATTTTTGAGATTTTTGAGATTTTTGAGATTTTTGAGATTTTTGAGATTTTTGAGATTTTTGAGGTTTTTGAGATTTTTGAGATTTTTGAGTTTTGAGATTTTTGAGATTTTTGAGATTTTTTTGAGATTTTTGAGATTTTTCAGATTTTTGAGATTTTTGAGATTTTTGAAATTTTTGAAATTATAGAATTTTTTTAACTTTACTTTTTTCACTTTGCCACTTCTCACTTTCACTTTCACTTCACTTAATTCTATTTTTCATTTTTTTTATTTCATTCCATTTCACATGTTTCTCAATGCTTTTTCGTGACGGTCACGTGACTTTTTTTCGCCTAGCCCCCCATCCGCGAACCGTCCGATAAGGAACTTCGTTCCAGTAAAACAGAACTAAATAAAAATATTACGTTGCGTTTTCTACCCATAATTCACGATGCTTGAAATCTTCGAAAATGTACTCAACAGTCTAGTCAAAACACAAATAAAGCGGCTACCGCTCAAAAAGGTACGTATTGGCGAGACACGCACGAGTTCATTGCCCTACTCGCCGGCTTCCCGCGACTCGCTCCTCCGCTCAGTTCCTTTGTCGAGTATGTCAGCTTTATCACCCCGCGCTCGCCTCCGTGAGCAAGTACCTACATCGTAACAGCTAAGATGCCAGCGCCTGGTTGACCCATTGATTAGCTTGTTAAGAAGCGAGCCGGGGGTCTACTTCTAGTGGTCATTACAGAAGTAAGCCGAACAGGCGTACCATCAAGGTCACGCGCTATAGTTAAGAAGATTTCCTCTGAACGCAAATATTGTTTCTGTTTAAGTTTAGACGAAATATCATTGATGAAGGTGACACAAATTGAAATATCTACTTTAAAATCCCTTTTTGATTATTAGAATGTGAACTCTGATGACTTTAATAATTTATTAAAACGATAACAGCCTAAAAATACGAAATTACCAAGAAACTTAAATTTTCATTGCTTAATTTGACACATATTGATTTTATTGACATATTTTGAGGTGATGATATAGTTAATCCTTATTTTATGAACTCTAATTTTTTATACGTAGTTTTTTAGCCTTGTCATACTATATAAAATTGCACTCGACGTAAATGACACAAACTAGTTTTGTACAACAATAAAACTGTTCTAAATACAAAACAGTTATATTTTCTAACTCTAATATTCTTTTACTCAAGTTATGGCAAGCTAAAAAAGTTAACCTCAAATTATTGAATTACAAAAAAAGCACCAATTGAATATGACACAAAACGCACTGAAAGATTCTCATGTACACACTGTATTTCCAACTTCAATAATAAGTGACTTTAGAATTTTCGAAACTTAACCCTCAAAATATTGCCAACGAGACGGGACTATTTAGAGTCCCACCCTACCCATACGAGAACAATGTTGATATAAGCTCTGAAAAGAATGAGGTGACCAGCGACCGGTGTCGTAGATGAAGACAGATATCTTTTTTCTCTTTCTACGATACCGACGAACTGGGTGCGAATACGTCGTAACGTTGCTAGGCAACTAAAACCCCGAATTTTAATAATCAAGAACATTTATACTATAACATATTAAACTAATTTGATTTGTTCTTCAGTTTTACCATTCTTATTATTTTTAAAATCGATGAGATCTGAGAGATCTAGTTTTTAGTATTTTTATCTATTTAGTTACTCTGGTTTAGACGGCGCTTCAGAGTATTGTACTCGTAAGTATTGTATATTTTAGTTTAAATATTAAGTGTAAATGTAGTGTAAAAGCCTCTAAACTGTTTGAGTGTTGTTGCACACCTGTTATTGGTGCATATAGTAGTTTATGTAACTGTTACGTAATAACGGTCCTTAAAACATGAGTGTGGTTTTATGAAACGAGCCGCAGGTGAGTTCAGAGATCACACGAGTGTTTTAAGGCCTAATTACGTACAGTTGCATACACTGCTTTATCTACACTCATATTATTTATCCTAAATGCCGTATTCCGAAACCATAGAATGGCCGCCATTGCACCGCCATGGCCAACTCGATTGTGCCGGCGGTCACGCGGGCGCGTGTCGGCGGCCGCGCGGGAGCGTGCAGGTGTACATTATGTTATCATATCTCATAACGTGTCAATATATGAGCATGTAAAGTTAAAATTACGTTACTGCCACAGATAAAAAGCTTATCATAGTAAAATCGGTTGTGGTAATGCTAGCCATTGCCTACCGTTTTCGAACACGTTTTAGAGAACTTACAATGTGAGTGTAGATAAAATATTTTACGTGTCAGCTTGGTCTTAATGTCATTTACATGTTTTGTTTATGTACTGTTGGTACATAAACAAAACATGTAAATATAATAAACAAAAATAAACATATTATTTTATTCAACTCTATAATTGAATAAAATAATATGTGGGGCCGTAAAGCGCCATCTAGCTATCAAACTTAAAGCTTCAAAAAGTTCTAAGACTGTGCTTCTCTAATCTCTATTTTCACATTTTCTTTGGTTATACAGTCGCCATCAGATATATCGGAGCGGCCAAGGTGGTCACAAATATCTGAACAACGGCTCTATTGTTAAGGCGATAAAGTGCATGTTCAGATATTTTTGAGTACCTTGGCCGCTCCGATATATGTGATGGCGACTGTACATACATCTCCACTGCTGGACACAGACAAGACAAGATGGACTTGGATATCAGGTATAATAGTGGAGGTTACTTGGTGTCGATTAATATTTATTGTGACCTTGTGTGTCTATTTCTGGCAATATATTCACGTGCTAGCAAAATAATCAAATTCTAAATATAGACAATAAAATGCTTGTTTTTAAGGTTAGGATTTTAAAATAGTACCTATATTTAAATAATCTATCTATTCTTGCAAAATAATCAAATGCTAAATATAGACAAAAAAATGCTTATTTTAGAATATTAAAATAGATTTAACATACTAAAATCTGTGTTCACGGTCACATTAATTTAGCTGCTAATTAAAATACGGCTTCAGAATGTTCCAAATATTGTCGCGTATTTATTTATATTTTCAAATATATTTTTATTTACTCAGTGAACGTGAAGTGATACTGACTCACAATGGCGATAATTTCATTGAAGAATATTTTAATCATATAATAGCTACACTATGTAATTAATGGATTCACTTATACATATATTCGACTTTAATCAGACTTATAATTTAATATTGTTATTCGTTTGGCTGTATTTCGGTTATTCATAACATAACTTATAACTCATTAGTCATTTATTCTTTTAGTTTTATAATACGAGCGAATCTGTCAGTAATACAGACTAGCTGTTCAGTCAGCATCAAAAGTAACTACGCAAACGAAGACGTCAAAAGTCCTTTTTAAAAGGGATTAAGAGCTTTTGTCGTCTTCGATTGCGTAGTTACTTTTGATGCTGACTGTACTATGTATAGCTGTCATTTATTATTTTAGAACCCGCGACCTCCGAGTTGAAATTTGAGCGACTTACCGTTAGACTACCAATGCTATAATATAAATATTTACATGGGTAATTAATTTCGTATTTTTGAGATCGATATGTAGTTGACCTTATATCGATATGGACCTTCGATGAAGGCGGAAGGGGCGGCCCGTCTCATCGGAAGAGGCCTAAAACTGGTTATTTGAGGCCACCCTCAAATAATATCAGACCTTGGATTCGGTTACTTTTAATTATACGGCAATTTTTGTCACAGGTCAACGTATCATGAAGGTAAGCAAAATATCTATTGTTATTGAGAAGCCATGCACTTTCTATAGTGTAGTGTTATCACTATCACTACATAGTATAGAACAAAGTTGCTTTTCGCTGTCTGTCCCAATGGATTTTGATTCGGTTTTTTTTTAATAGATAGAGTGATTCAAGAGGAAGGTTTAGATGTATAATACATGCAAAATATAGTAGAGAAACACAAAAAAATTAGAGGTTTCGAATGTGATGTCGTAAATAAACACATTTTTTGCGCTTACATTGCAAACGCTGGCTGAACCCTACGAGATAGATCAAAATAATGTATTGTACACCTTAAAAAGGTCTAAAAAAAATCTCTTAGGGATAACCCACAATAACCATTTTTTATCCCGAGCGAAGCCGGGGCGGCTCGCTAGTGTAGACATAAACGATAAAATATGCTTTCTTAAGGCACCATAGGCAGGCTTAACAATCGCCTTAAATCATTTTGAATACTTATAGGCACTTGCCAAAACTTACGTCTTACTATGTTTTTTAGAGTTCCGTGCCTTAAAAGGAAAAAACGGAACCCTGCCATTTTGAGTTGATTTATTGCTTTCGTGCTAAATGACAGTGTAGAGAACCTAAGTTAGTTTTTAACAAAATATTTTTTATTGTAATAAAAGTGTTAGTTATTTACTAAATCCCTTCATACTACAAAACATATACTTGTAATTTTAAATAAGTATTAAAAATAAAGGACCTAAGTAAAAATCCTATTTTAAACGGAAGGCATTATTACCAAGTCGTGAACGAATATTACATCATCGTTAGTATTAAAAATCGTTCGTTAAATATTTATTCATCACTCATCACGCAGATTTTGTCCAGAACGACAATTCACAAGTACGCAATAATTAAACAAAATTTATCGTAAAACTTGACTATAGGATCCGTAACTATTACATAATCAAAACTTGTGCCACAGCACTGGGGGCGATTTTTAAATTTGGGCGGTCTAATATGACATTTTAAATTCTGAATAAAATGATGAAATGATGTTTTAAAAATAACAGCCATATGAATTTAAACTATTCATTTCATGTAAAAATAATGGCGACAAACTCTTCTGTGCGATTATTTTCGTGCTTAATTTCTTAAATTCGAGCGCTCAAAAGTCAAAAATCGGCCCCCTGTCCTGGTACGACGATTCATTTCGACGGTTCGTTCGTCTATCGATCGCTTGAATTTCGAAGAGATATAGAGAGCAAATAGTGAATTTTCGTTGTTCGCGGTAGCCGCTCAGATCTGTATGAGGAAGTGTAATTATCAGTCTAGTGATATTTGTGATGTCGCTGGCGAGTGGATCGCTCAGGAAACTAGTTATTAAAAGTACGCTCCGATTATAAATAATAATAAATAAATAAATATTATGGGACAATCTTACACAAATCAACCAAGTCCCACAGTAAGCTCAATAAGGCTTGTGTTATGGGTACTAGGCAGCGATACTCGTATACATAATAGATACATTCACATGAATCCTAAAATCCATATAATACATCCATAACTCAGGAACAAATATCCGTGATAGACACACAAATAAATGCCCTGACCAGGATTCGAACCCGGGACCTCCTGCTTCATAGGCAGGGTCACTATCGACTAGGCTAGGAGGCCGTTAAAATTGTTAGGAAACTTATTGCTAGGAAGTTTTAAGATGAATGTTCATTTGAATATTGAATATACTGGTCTATCTTTTTGGAGTATTTATTTACTTTCGTATGCGAAACCATAAGCTGTAGGCGCCTTCTATATCCATTGATATTAAGATAAATGTGATTATATTGGACCCGGGGTATGTCCTTAAACTACGACCGGACTTGGGTATGTCCTTAAACTACGCCAAAAAGAGAGGTATGGGCACTGCGAATAGCATCTCGCTAAGTGTGGTAGGGTACGTTCAGCGAATGTCATCTCGCTCAAATCTGGAGCAGAGCCCGACTGGGGAAGTACCTCCACCTTACAGAAAACCACAGCCAAAAAGCACTAGACCCTACTCATAGTGTTGACGATGAGGGACCTTCTTGTTCCTTTAGCCATCAACACAGTGAATCCTCCTTTTTGTAAAGGGTCGGCAACGCGCATGTCGGCAACGCGCAACGGCTCCTTTGCTTGCTTGTTTGCCACCGTCGTGGTATTAAAAAAAATCACCTGAGTGGTCAAGTCGCCTAATCTCGGTATAGACGGAGAGCTGGCCACGTCAGATATGACACAATAATGAGAGCAACGAAACCCCTCTAGTTAGTTTGCTATACCATGTTTATTTCTAGATCCGGACATCTGGCAGCTGTAAAATGGTGGATGTCAAAGAATGCAAATAACTTGAAGAACACAAATCCTAGAGTTCTGGGTTTGATGCAATATTATGGGAAATTATATAATTACTTAGATTATATCATATCCAGAAGTTTCTGTTGGGGGAAAGTAGTGCCAAATGATGTATAATGCAATTTTAGTTAGTCGCCTACTGTTTTTGTTTCCGCAATAAAAGACAATGGTTTTTAATCTAATGTTAAAATATAGGCCCTGTCCTCTATAAATGACATAACTTTGGCAGCTTTTACGTATTTTGGTATTACTTTTTTCCAACTTGAAAACTTTGTTGGTCTGTCACTCTAACTTCCACCCATTAAAAGCTGCCAGATGCCCGGATCTAGCAATAAGGATGGTAAAGCAGTCTAACTAGACAGGTTTCATCGCTCTCATTAGTGTGTCATATCTAACGTGGCCAGCTCTTAGACCAGTAGGTAAGCAATGGGATTGCGTTGCGTGCTACTTCGCACGCCGGCCTTGGCATTAGATGGCCGTAGCAAACATCGCAATATAAATATTAAATATGCCTAATCTTTCAGTTTTACCAATGGTCTAAGAGCTGGCCACGATAGATATTACACAATAATGAGAGCAATGAAACCTGTCTAGTTAGACTGGTTTACCATCCTTATTGCTAGATCCGGGCATCTGGCAGCTTTTAATGGGTGGAAGTCAGAGTGACAGACGAACAATTTTTTTAAATTGGAAAAAAGTAATACGAAAATTGGTAAAACTGCCAAAGTTATGTCATTTATAGAGGACAGGGCCTCAATGAAAAACCATTGTCTATTATTGCGGAAACCAAAACAGTAGGCGACTAACGCAAAATTGCATTATACATCGTTTGGCACTACTTTCCCCCAACAGAAACTTCTGGATATGATATAATCTAATTAAATACATAATTTCCCATAAGATTGCATCAAACCCAGAACTCTAGGATTTGTTTTCTTCAAGTTATTTGCATTCTTTCACCTCCACCAGTTTACAGCTGCCAGATGTCCGGATCTAGAAATAAGCATCGTATAGCAAACTAACTAGAGGGGTTTCGTTGCTTTCATTATTGTGTCATATCTGACGTGGCCAGCTCTCCGTCTACAAAGATAATGTATAAATAGATAAATCAAGACCCTTTATCTCAGGAACGCGTGGAGGTATCAAACTGAAATTTATATCAAATACTCAAGTCTACTGTCCCTTGGAGCTGTGAAAAAATCAAACTTCTAAGCCAACGCAAACAGATACAGCCGTTTATGCCGCAAATTTCCGCAAATTTTCGAAACTCGCAATGTGCCCCTCTATTTATGTAATATATAAATATAAGGGTTTTGGTTTTACTTAAGGCGCCTAGTATACTCGGTCACACTAAGCGTCCTTTTCGTCAAGTCCCAATGAAAATTAAAGATTAACTACTTAGCTTAGAGTATATTTTATACAAACTATTGCTATTAATAATTTTACAGGTTTTTTTATACCATAACAGTAGCAAACAAGCATACAGCCCGCCTGATGGTAAGCAGCTACCATAACCTATGGACGCCTGCAACTGATAGGGACCTAAAATTATTAATCTAATGACCGAAGTTACGGAATAAGTTATACAATGTCAAGTTAACACCATTATTTATATTATGACTACTATTAGTATATACTATTACAAATGTTCATGGTGCCTAAATACCGTTTCTAATAGTGGTTACGAAATAACATAATTATATATAGCTTTGAAAATCTTTACTCCCTTGGGAGAAATAAAAGGCATAAGTATTATATATCTACTTACTTATACGTAACTATAAGTATTAAACCTGCTATTAATAAAAACAATTGTAATGATGTGATATAATTAGATATACCTAGATGAATTATAGACATTGTATACTCGTATATTATTATATTGACATGTAAAACTATGTTTTATAAAGGAATAAATGAATGAATGAATGAATGAATGAATGAATGAATGAATACGCTGTAGTTTTGCTATTACGAAGAAGATTAGTTATAGGTAAGTAATATATATTTTTTATTTATGAAAATAAACAATAAATATATATTTATATTGTACAAAAGTAGACTAAATTCCATTTCTTACTCTCTATATTAAGTGGATATTAAAATTATAAGTAGTACTATGTTTAAGATACTCTATTATTTATTTTGAACAATTTGAACTACAAAGGGATCCGCAACAAACTAAATATTACGCAATCACCACTGATCCAATATTTATAGGTAGTGAGCATGAGATCATACGATAATATTAATGAGTTTCCTCATTTTTTTTTTCTTTGTTTTCAATACCTAGGTATACTTACGTTAAAATGTTGTTAGGTATGCAAATGGATTGAAAAACGTCGGAATCTTAATAGTAGCTCGATTGTCACATCATGTTCGTATACTGTACTAATGAACCACGATATCTTTGTTTTTCTACCTATTAAGTATATTTAGTAGTTATGTATTGTAGTCGTAGTCTATACTTTTTCTTAAGATTAGAAAAATCGTGCGATTGTCGTTGTGTTGTTTCTGGGAAAACGATTTCAATGTCGTTATTTTGCCTCTTATTGTCTTAACCGTATCACTAATAATGGAAACAAGTACATAGTCTCGTTTAAATATTCCCTGATATGGCTGAAAAGAAGAAAGATACGCCCATGAGCGAACCAACCGCTATTTCTCAAAAAAATGAGGAATATAAGTAATTGGCCGGGCGAAAGCAGCGTGCAACGTTTCAGCTTGTACAAAAATTATTTTGATCGTCCGACTGTTCTCACATACAGTCCTAACCTAACCATTGTATAACAACAAAGTAAGTCATATTTTTTTATACATTTGCGAAGTCTACAACTTATGGAATGGAGCCACTAGTTACATCCTCCGTACAAAAAAACTGAAGAAAATATTAAAGTAACCGATTGCCACTATCGATTTGTTACTCAGCTATTTTGGTCATTCTACTTTTTCATTCCATCTATTACCAGAAAAAGCTATGATAGACATTGAATTCGTGTATAAAGTTGTATTTCCAAATTGTACCTTAACCAAATAATATGAATTTATTGACCAACATTCATATATTAAGTAATATTGATTAATGTAAAAAGATGGTAACGCAGTATACAAATATTTGTATACAAATCGGGAGACAATCCAGGACCGCTGAGTTACTGTGATTAAGAATATTTACAGTTGTTATTATTAAACTAAGCTATCGGGATTGGTAGCCTAATTAAGCCTCTTTCTCCGTCACAAAATAGTAAATGAAAGTAATAGCCAAGTATTCTAAAATATGCATTTTACGATAAACTTATGTACAACGATAAGTGGAATGGCCCATTTATTTTAAAATTCGAGATAAATAAATATTTATCTCGATTTTTTCTTTAAATTCAATTTTTGTCCTAATGTTATTTAAACCTAAACCTAAAACAAGAGGAGGCCCAATTTGACTCGAAGCAATGACAGGTCGTAACGACTCTTACTCGTATATGTCAAACTGTAGTGACATTATTTTATAAGATGAAATCTTTCAAAATTACACAGTTCTGTAACCGTATTTTATTTGCAATTTTCATGTACATTACCCATAATGTTGTCTTAATAAGTCTGCAAGTTACAGTGTAAGCCAACTTTGCTTTTGTAATATAAGTGTTTATCGTAAGTACATGATAGTTATTAGCATGTACACGATGATTGTTTTACAAACAAACATAATACTTACAGACGTGTGTGTTGCCTGGGATGCGGTTGTTTGAATATGCTCAGAAAATATGGTCTTATACTCAAGTTCCAATGTATTTATTTGTATTATCAATTATGCAACTTTTATAGGTAAGTTTGGTAATCAAAAAACTAGACGCTAATATTTATATAAAGGCACTTTTTACTTCGAGTTGTTTTGTATATTTATTAAGGTATAAGTTACAGCGCGAACTATAAATGTTATAAATTATAAACTATTTAAATGCCTAAAAATAAAACTAAATTAAAAACTAACAAACTATTACTAAATAAGTTTAAAATATATGATATTAAATATTTTCCTAATATTAAAATTCTAGCATAGCTAGTTAATTAGGTTAAATAAGGAAGACGTTGATGAAATTTATAAGAAGCCATCATAAATAGTACTTACTAGTAAGTAGCAAAATCACAAGTTTCAGAAATATCACAGAGTCAAAATAATGTTGATTTGAGTGGTCCTAAAAGTAAGCTTTTTGGGATAATAAAGGAGCTGCAAAAACATTTTTCACTGAAAAATCCACGTGCGGCTCTGGCATTGCTGTTTTTATTGCAGGATAAAAATAAAAATAAAAATAGGTACCTACTTAATTTTTTTTCGTGAAAAACATTTTTTCGGAAGTCAATTTAAAATTCAATGTATCATGTTATGACCTTTTTTTTGGAAAATGTATCTACCACTTCGTAGAAGGCGCTTATGTTGTACGTTGTAAAGTATAGATAATCTTGAATTATATTGCAAAGATTCAATATTGTATTTGAGCATAAAAACGCGAGCGCCGCCAAATGGTAACTTTGATCTATATTCTAGACTATCACATATTTCGGACACGTGTACTTTAGTAAGGCTATTCGCCGGACTATCAAGTAGTTAAACGTTTACACAATCGTGTAGCAATTCAATGATCATGCTATAAACTTATTTGTAACCAAGTGCGCGTAACCAACAATTGTCTTATTTTAGCAACAGCATAATAGATCCATACATAAGTAACGCTCGAATGTAATTTGAATCATTACGTGCCCTATAATGATGAGTTTACATGACCTTTCATCTGCGATGTTATTATCAAACGTAACTTTTTATAACCTAGAACTCATTATCTCTGATACGTGAATAATGATTTTTAACCCTCGCTTTTCCGGTTTTCAATCTGTTCTGTTACTGATTGGTTCTAGAACGACCTCATTTTCAAATAACGATTTAAAAACTATACAGAATTCATCCTTACTTGTCTAATAATGTAAACAAACACTTCTCATATAAATTATCACGCTTTTCTTAGGGAATTTCACTTAAAATGTTGTTATATACTTCGAGAAACTCACAAAGTATTGAATTAAAATTAAACTAAGTAACCACTGAAAAATATAATTGCTTTTAAATTTTTATTCAATAATCGAAGTAACGAACGCACAACCTCAAAAATAAATGACATTACGATGACTAGATTGACACATGTTTGTTTACAAGAGAAGACAAATAAGGATGAAATCTATATAGGCAAATAAATCGTATCGGTTGTTTAATCTGCTTAGCTTCAAGCGCATTTTCGATCCTACAAAAATAACAAATATTTGTTAATTATGAACCATTATGTACTACAGTATAGCATATAGAGTGTAACAAAAATGCGGGTAATCCGTTTAAAGACCTAATTGGTATCATATTTCGAGTAAGAAAAAGTTAAAATATTTTTTTTGACGTGAAATTCTTTTGTATGGGACACGTCGTCCTAGCCGGCCAACCCTCCATACAAATTCAATTTTTTTCTTACTTTTTCATAATTCGAATACGATACCAATTATGCCTTCAAAAGGAGCACCTGCATTTTTGTTACAGCCTGTATAATCCCTAATATACTGGAGGTCCTCAACTCCCCAGGTCCCTAAAGCCAACGTCATGACATGACTTAAAGGACTGATAGAACAGATGATGGGCAAATTTTACTTAAATTAAAAAAATGGCATAGCTTTCGAGATTTTTTTAATACCACGACGGTGGAAAACAAGCATACGGCCCGCCTGATGGTAAGCAGCTACCGTAGCCTATGGACGCCTGGAACTCCAGAGGTGTCACATGCGCGTTGCCAACCCTTTACAAAAAAGAGGATTCAATGTGTTGACGGCTAAAGGAACAAGAGGGTCCCTCGTTGTCAACACACTGGGTCCTTTTTGAGCTCTTTGGCAACCTTACTTACCAGCAGGAACACAACACTATGAGAAGGGTCTAGTGCTATTTGGCTGTGGTATATTGGCAATTTTATACTTTTATAATATAACACAGCTTAAAGTAAATCTTGAAGCACATCAAATTATTTTGTTGTAAATTTTATTTTATATTTTTTGATTCGGATAGGAGGTGCAAGCACGTACTTCATGCCCTTAGTTAAAGTATGGTCAACGGTTCCTTGCCATTTCAAATTCAGAGATTGCATATACTCGAGAAAATTCGACGTGTTCCGCCGTCCGGGTGGTCTGGAGGTCAGGGCGTCAGCCTCAGCCCTGAAAGCTGAAGACGACGATTCAATTTCAGCCTGCCGTCCGGATTGAAAGTCTGACGTCTTATCGGCAGGCTACCAGCGATCCATTAATATTTAAAAAATTAATATCTATTCCAGGACAGTCGCAACACTCATGGCGGGCGACCAGGAGATCCTCATCCACCAGCTCGACGACCCCACTTTAGACAGATTCGTGTTCTACGACATCATCAAGGCGTTCTCCCTGCAGGCCGACTACTGGCTCAATGATCTGGAGAGCTACCCGGAGGGACATATCATTATAATGGATATCAAGGACTACAGCTTGAGACTGCTGCCGAAATGCAATATTATGTTCTTCAGGGATTTCCTACTTTACTTACTGGTATGTATAATTAATTTTAAACAATTTTATTTATAAGTACCTACTCACTGACGTAAAATGTAACCTCACCCATAGACATAGGTAAAATAAGGAGACGTAACTATAACTCCGTGAAGACAAAACGGTGATTCCATAATAAGCCGATTTCTTTGTGTTTACGCGCGACACGCACACATATATTTTTATTCATTTATTTATTTAAACTTTATTGCACAGTAACAAATATACGGTTACAAAAGGCGGACTTAATGCCGTAAGGCATTCTCTACCAGTCAACCTTTAGGCCAAACAGAGAAACATCAATGGTGCGGGTGCGACGTATGTCAAGAACATGGAAATAAACCAAACTGAGTTTGCAAAAACGTCAATATATATAGACTTATAAGTACATGGAAATATAATAAATACAGCAACAATATATACATAGAAGTTTATAAGTATACAAAAATATACACATAATATATATATATACATATATATATAAATATACATAAATACAAACAATATATATAGATATACCTGCTACTAAATTTACTATGAAGTATCAATCATGCGAATTGTCATATAAATGCTTGCCCAGCTTGCGCTTGAACGTGAATTTAGTTTGAGCTTGACGTATGCTGAGAGGAAGAGCATTCCAAAGGCGGATGGCGTGAACGGTAAATGAATTATCCATGGAGCCGGAACGGTAAAGGGGCACAGAGAGAAGGAGTTTACGAGAGGTGCGAAGCTCGCAGCCTGGACGAGCAGCGACAAATTTAAATTTAGATCGCAAGTAATCGGGCGCAGCTGAGTCATTTAAAATGGAGAACAGAGAACATAAAATCTTGAGACTTCTACGCTCACGAATACGAAGCCAGTGAAGCTGTCGACGGAAAGCAGACACGTAGTCATACTTTCGAAGCCCGAAAATAAACCTAATGCAATTGTTCAGGACTCGATCAAGCTTATCCAGAAGCCCTTGCGTCACATTGGTCCAGCACACATCACAATAATCAATAACAGGGAACACGAGAGCTTGGATGAGAAGAAGTTTAGTTTTGACCGGTAGAAAGTACTTAAACCTATAAAGTGATCGCAAGGTATTGGTTACTCTGCGAGAAATGTCGGACACATGAGGTTCCCAGCTTAAGCTGCAGTCAATTGTCAATCCCAGGTTTTTCACTGTTGATGAAAATGGTACGACACTACCCTCGAAGAGAATCGGTGCAATATGCGCGAAATCGATATTTAATCGCGAACTCCCGATAATGATAGCCTGACACTTGGAAGGATTCACGGCTATTCCAAAGTTTTTAGACCATGATGAGATACGATTAAGATCTTCGTTTATTTTCGAGATAGCCACGTCTACATCGCCAGCCCTCACTTGGTTGTACAGTTGGAGATCATCTGCATATAAATGGTAGGCCGACTTAATACAGGGTGTGATGAGATTAATAAAAACAGAGAAAAGCAAAGGAGAGAGTATACCACCCTGGGGAACGCCCGAGGTGAGGTCACACCAGTCAGACAGCGACTTATCTGCTCGGACTGCCTGGCGGCGTCCCTGCAGGTATGAAGGAAACCATTCAGCTGCTGACGACGAGATATTCAAATGTTCAAGTGCAGCGAGGAGAAGATCATGATTTACCGCGTTGAAAGCGTTCGAGAAGTCTATTAGGATCATGACAGTTACAAGAGAAGATTCAATTCCAAGCCTCACATCTTCAACGACCTTAAGCAGCGCAGTAGTAGTTCTGTGACCAGGGCGAAAACCTGACTGCAGTGGTGTGACAAGATGGTTGGAAAAGATGTAGGCAGACAATTGCTTGTGAACAACGGCTTCAAGAACCTTTGATAGGAAGGGGAGAATAGAAATTGGACGGAATTCTTTAAGTAACTTGGGATTCTGGGTTTTCGGCAGAGGAATAACGTAGGCATTTCGCCATGCGGAAGGAAATGTGCCTGATGACATTGATAAATTGACAATATGAGTGATAATTGGTACAATACACTCCAAAATGTATACTATCATAATCCTACTTACCTCGTCATGACCAATCGCATTTGATTTCACCGTCAAAATCACTTTACGTATCTCATCGTCAGTAGCAGGGGAGAAAGAGAACGTGGACTTAGAAGGCGATTGAAGGGCATTAAGGCGTGAAATACTGTGAGATATAATTGTGGGGTCTACGGTGGAAGTTTTAGAAAAATGATTATTGAGTTCATTTAAGGGAAACGGTAAAGAAATAGAATTGCAGTGAGACTTTCCCACACCAATAGATTTCAGAAATTTCCAAGTGTTGGCTGGCGAGGAAGCAATGACATTATCGTGAATATATTTCCGTTTCGCGGCTCGCACCATCATATTACAACGATTCCTGGCATTTTTATATGCAGCCCAATTTTCATCACTACGATGTCGTTTGTACTTACGAAACGCCCGATCTCGTCTCGTCATGGCAATACGGACCAATCGAGTAATCCACGGAGCGGGCGGCCGTTTCAGCTTGACGTTATGGACAGGCGCGTGAGTGTCGAATAGTTTTAAAACCGCCGTGTTTAACGAATCTACCGCCTCGTCAATCGTCGGTGCTGTAAGCGTGGGTTTCCAGTTGATCTCACGGGCATCGCGCTTCAAAGCATTAGTATCCAGTCTTGCAAAGCTGCGCAACTTAATTGAGACTGATTGTGCCTTGGGAGGCCGAATCTTGTAACATAGATAAATAAGATCGTGTCGTGAGAACCCTGATGCCAGCAATTGGCCTACTTTTGCCACACGGTCAACAGAGGAGGTCATGATAAGATCCAACCACGAGTCAGATGTATCGAGATTACGATGAGTGGCACTTAAAGGCAGTATACTGAGGGCTGCAGATTCAGTGATGGACAACAACTTGCGAGACCGGGAGTTATTTTTTAAAAGATCTGTGTTAAAATCACCCATGATTATGTGATGTGTGCCTTCTGTTATAAAAGATGTAAGCAGTGATTCAAGTGATAAAAAATAATCAACTGTAGGTGGGCAATAAACTACCCCCAGAACCACTTTTGACCCTTTAATGTTAGCCTCAACGACTAGGTGCTCCATGGAGTTAGAGAAATGAGAAGGTGATGTGGATAGAATACTAAAAGGGATATCGCCACGTAAGTATATGGCAACACCGCCGCCGCCCTTGCCTGTGCGATCATTACGCAGCAAAATGTACCCAGGGAGCCCGTACGAAGTAGATGCAAGATTGGGTTTTAACCAGGTTTCTGAAATAAGAATCGCATGAGCACAGCAAGTAGAGAAGGTGTCGAGGAGGTCATTATAGTGACTAGGAATACTCTGGGCATTTAAATGGCATATACAACTCGTGGACGAGCGGTGATTGGTTCAAACGTGAAAGGGAGTATGTGTGCACGGTGCACGAGACCGCGGCTTATTATGGAATCACAGTTTTATCTTCATGGGATTACGTCTCCTTAGCAACCGACTTCAAGATTTCGATAGAGGAAGTTCTTAATTCGTCGGGATCTTTGTTTTCTTTTGTATGTTCACCGATTATTCGGCTAGACTGATTTGGAAAATTCTTTTTTGTCCCATTCGCTGTAGGTCAGGATCTGATGATGGAATCCTGGGGAAATCGAGGGAATACTTCAACTATTATAGGCACACTTACAGTGATTTGAATATTATTTACAGTAGCTCGGGCATTTACAATTGGAAAGGTGGAGGCTAAGTGAAGTCGATTCTTTTTTGTTTTAAATTATTTTATATATCTATGACGTCACACAGTTACTGGTTTCGGGCACCTATATATGAGTTTTTTTAAAGAAACCACAGTATTATGTAATCCTCTGATGTAAAAGAGCAATTTTATGTAAGTACCTTTATTCAGTGAAATACAAGTGAAAAGTAAGCGAGTAACGACTTGAATTACGTCACACTAGTACCTACTGGTATTATATCCTAATTGAAATGAAGTCCACAACTAGCATACCTACACGTACGGTTTTACATCTGATACTTAACAGGTCTACTAAATTTTAAAGGGTCAACTCCGCAAATGCCTTAAGATATAAATTTCTGGATAAAAGAGAATAAGTCATTCATTTATTTCGTGTCTTGTTCAGAAGTTATCGTTATTGGGGTTTAACAATCAGAGGTGGTGTAATACACTTCCATGTATCCTAGCTCTAGCTACCTAAATACTTGTTGCAACAGTTACGTCTCGTGAATACAAACCAACACGGACATCATTTGACTACAAAATGAGCTTTTAACTCTAAATTAAATATGTGATAAACGCTTGCCCACGCGTCATTCATTTATTATATTAGTATTATGTGATACTGTTGGTTTTAATGTAACAAGGGAAAATCAAAAACTATAAAATTGTAGGAAAATTGTCTAAAATCTTTAGGTTCTCTTTTAGAAAATACTTTTTTTATGCGATTTTTTAAAGTCTGAAAATTTTCCTACCAAAATAAGTAGCTATTTTTTGCGGATTGATTTAGTTACGATCAAAGTTTATTTTTCATAAAAAACGTTCCTCATATCTATTAAATAAACAAAATCAGGACTGTAGAAGTTAGTAAAATAAATCATTTTACCATAAAAAAGTCAGTTATATATTGAATTTCACAAATTTCTACTAATATGGTTTATATTATGGTTACGGTTATTCTCATACAAAAGCGAAAAAACATCGATTTCTAATTATATTTAAGTAGTAGGTGGGCCAATCAACATTTTTACCGACACAAATCAATCCTCAACTTTTAAATTTCTATGTGTTTCTAAATGGCTTTTTTGTGTTATGGTGTATGTTAAAACATTCGAGCCCCCAACTGTTACACCTAATAAACAGAAACTATGTTTATTAGAAGCCCGATTTCTCGGTTACTCCAGAGACATTTTGAGTAACACAAGAGACACTCAAAACTGTCGGTCAAAAAGATGATTGGCCCGCAGCTCGTTGTCCCTTTACAACGTTATCACACCGATGTGGTTGTGGATAAGAATCCGATGTTAGAGGTAAACTATGATAACATGTTCGCCCCTCCAAAATTCAAAACACTTCAATGTATTTGTGAAAATATTTGCACCACCAAGACTCCCCACGCATGTGTGCCTGCTGAGACAGCCGTCAAACAAAATGTAGGATGTGACTAAACGCATTGAAATAGTAATTTGGTGGGACGGGACATGTTATGGTAATTTATCTCTACCTCCTGCGTTTAACGTGAAGATTTGACACATGTATGTTTTACATTGCAGGAAGGCATGCCGGTCCGAGTGAAGTCCGTGAACGTCATCAACTACCCTTCATACTACGAAAAACTGTTCGCGCTAGTCAAGCCCGTCCTGCCAGCGTACATCATTGATGTTGTAAGTGTTTTGAAGCTTTAATTCAGGCTTATTTTTATTTTTTATTTTATTGTACAGTCACCGGCAATAGTATCTTCCTACACGAAGGCCGTAAAAATACGTGACACGCTCTTATTTGTAGGGCCATAAGAGCGTGTCAGATATTTTTGCGGCCTTCGTGTATAGGAAGATACTATTGCCGGTGACTGTACAGTCGCCATCAGATATATCGGAGCGGCCAAGGTGGTCACAAATATCCGAACAACGCCTCTATTGTTATGGCGATAAAGTGCATGTTCAGATATTTTTGAGTACCGTGGGCGCTTCGATATATTTTATGGGGCCTGTACAATAGCAGCGCTAAGAAGTCGGTATTTAATGGCGCAGTTACGCGTACTTACGCCTTTAGCTAGTTAATTAAGTAGCAATTTTTCTTACTACAGTGACATGTCGGTCTGCCCCACGCAACTGTTATAGACGGAGAGCTAGCCACGTCAGATATGACACAATAATGAGAGCAACGAAACCCCTCTAGTCAGTTTGCTATACTATGCTTATTTCTAGATCTGGACATCTGGCAGCTGTAAAGTGGAGGTCAAAGAATGCAAACCACTCCAAGAAAACAAATGCTAGTGTTCTGGATTTGATGCAATATTATTAAAAATTACATTAATAATTAGATTTTATCATTGCCAAGAATTTCTGTTGGGGGAAAGTAGTGCCAACTGCCAAACGAGGTACCTATAGTGTAGTTAATAGTTGGCGCCAACTATTTTTGTTTCCGTAATAATACGCAACGTTTTTAGGGTTCCGTACTTCGAAAGGAAAAAACGGAACCCTTATAGGATCACTTTGTTGTCCGTCTGTCAAGACCCTTTTTCTCAGGAACGCATAGAGGTATCAAGCTGAAATTTATATCAAATATTCAGGTCTACTGTCCCTTGGAGATGTAAAAAAATCAAACTTCTAAGCCAACGCAATCAAAAGATACAGCCGTTTATGCCGCAAATTTTCGAAACTCGCAAGGGAATCAAGGGTACTTCCCGTGAACTCAGAATCTTGAAATTTGGTGCGAAGTAACGTCTTGTAGCACAGATAAAGGAAAAATTGCGAAAACCGTAAATGTTTAGTTACATCATATAATAAAAATATTTTTAATTATTTTAATGTTACTATACCCCTATATACCTACATGTTTGAACGGAACCCTCGCTGCGCGAGTACGACTCGCACTTGGCCGGTTTATTTGTTCTAATGTTAAAATATAGGCCCTATCCTTTATAACTGAGACAACTTCGGCAGTTTTTACCTATTTTGGTATTCTTATTCTTCTTCAAGTGCCTTCTCCGTCCCGGAGGTTGGCGACCTTATGCCTGTATGCCATTCTAATATATATGCCATTTTAAATGCCTATTTTGGTATTACTATTTTCCAATTCAAAAATTTTGCTAGTCTCCTCCACCCATTAAAAGCTGCCAGATGCCCGGATCTAGTAGTTAGTATAGCAATCGAACCAGACGGGTTTTGTTGCTCTCATTATTGTGTCATAATGGGGGGGAGGCCTATGCCGCCGAGGCGACTTCTACCTGATTGATTTCAAGACTTATGACGTCAGATATGACTCATATCTGACGTGGCCAGCTCTTAGTGCATAATAAAACTTCACTTTTACAAATCAGGTAGAAGTCGCCTCGGCGGCATAGGCCTCCCCCCCCATTTCCTTCCTCAATTTCCTTTCTCTGGTCTTTTGCATCCAGTTGGGTCCGATCCTTTGAGAGAAAATATCCCGCCATATCTTTCTTTGGCCTCCACTTTTCCTTTTCTCGTCTAGTGGCAACCATTCGCATGCTTACAACTCAACTGTTAGGTATTTCAGTAGGTACAGTCACCGGCAATAGTATCTTCCTACATGAAGGCCGCAAAAATATGTGACACGCTCTTATTTGTAGGGCCATAAGAGCGTGTATTTTTGCGGCCTTCGTGTAGAAAGATACTATTGCCGGTGACTGTATCAAACCAGATGCAGTTCAGTGGGTAAAAATTGTGCTATTCAACTGTCACTATAGTAAGTACAAAACCACAGATTAGCTTAGGTACCTAAATATTTTGAGTAAGGTTTATGTTGCCTCAATTACGTTGCCTAACGCCCATGATCTTCGTGTGTCTTTGTATAATTATGAGTATTATGACTTTGAGTACCTATAACATTTCATTAGACCCATAAAATCATGCTTAAAATAGACAGATCAATCACTGATCAGTGACAGCCTGACAGCGTTATCAAGTAAGCAGGATTCAAACTTTTGCAAATTTTCACATAACTCGCTTAGTGTAAAGCTGCTGCATGGGTATTAATTATAAAGTGAAAATGAGATTTCTTTGTTAAATTAGGAATGCACTCTGCACACCGTATATGCTGATGAACCAAATCGTCGGGTCGTGTTTAAGGCCTTGTTTGATTGCTTTTGTCTGATTGAAATCTAATCCTCTAGGTCAGCTTTCTACTAACTTAGGCTACTAAACACTGATGCAAAGTCTACTAACTTAAGGTACTGGGTGCATTGATCATCATTATCCAGTAATTTTTCAGGGTTTCAGCAACGACGGGATAAAAAAGTTTCTTCGTAAGTATGCTTCTCTTCTCTCTTTTTTTGTTTCGTCACATCCTTTAGCCTCTTTCTGATCATTATACTATAGTATGAAGTTAACATCGCGTTAAGTAACGTGTGGCACAGCAATCGTAAAAACACATCTCATTCTCTAAACATGGGTTATGTCAAATTTATGGTAAAGTTTCTAATATAAGTAGGGTTCCAAAAAACAAATGACAGTAGGAAGGAAAAATATAACTGTGTTCCCTTATCCATAAAAAAATCAAAAAGTGACGCGATATTCGCTAAAAAACTGAAGGCAATGTTAATAAACCATGCATGCTACAGTGTTGATGAGTTTATGAAATTAACCAACCCGTTTACCCTAACACATCAAATAAAATGAATTGTCTGAATTTACCTAATATAACCTTAACCTAATTCTGTATAAGAAGGTAATTTAATTATAAAATGATATATATCTATACATATAATAAAGCTGAAGAGGGTCGAAAGTCTGTACATGGAAGATAATCGAAAAAAAGTTGGCTGGGGATACTTAGAATCGATAACAGAACACGTTCCAACAATTTTTAGAATTTTTGTCTGTTTATCTGTTTGTCTGTTTATTTGACCGCGCATCACGTGAAAACAGCTGAACGGATTTTGATGAAATTTTTTATAGAGATAGTTTGAGTCCCGGGAAAGGATAATATATAGTTTTAATTCCGAAAATCAACCCTGGTGGGGGTGAAAATGGGGTTGAAAGTTTGTATGGAGAATGTTTAACCGCTGAAACGATTTAGATAGAAATGAGTATGGAGATAATTTGAGTCTCGAGAAACGTCATAGGATAGTTTTCAAACCCTTGTGGGGGTGAAAAGGGGGTTGGAAGTTGGTATGAGGATTTTTTTACCGCTGAACTGATTTAGATGAAAATTTGTATAGAGATAGTATGGGTCTCGAGAAAGGACAAAGGATAGTTTCATCTTCAAAAAAGGACCCCCCCCCCCCCCATCTTACTTTAGAACCGTAGGTCTAAAAAATTTGAAAAAAAATAATGGAAGTTAAGCCTGAAAGGTACTTTCAATAAAAACTATCTGTACATATAATAAAGCTGAGGAGGGTCGAAAGTCTGTTCATGGAATATATTCGAAAAAAAAGTATCCCCACTTAGAATCGATAACAGAACACGTTCCAACAATTTTTAGAAATTTTGTCTGTTTATCTGTTTGTCTTTTTATTTGACCGCGCATCACGTGAAAACGGCTGAACGGATTTTGATGAAATTTTGTGTAGAGATAGTTTGAGTCCCGGGAAAGGACAAAGAATACTTTTCATCCCGAAAATCAACCCTGGAGGGGGTGAAAAGGGGGTTGAAAGTTTGTATGGAGAATGTTTAACCGCTGAAACGATTTAGATAGAAATGAGTATGGAGATAATTTGAGTCTCGAGAAACGTCATAGGAGTTTGTATGGAGAATTTTTAATAGAAATTAGTATGGAGATAATTTGAGTCCCCAAAAAACGATAGAATAGTTTTCATCCCGAAAATAAACCCTTGTGGGGGTGAAAAGGGGGTTGGAAGTTGGTATGAGGATTTTTTTACCGTTGAACTGATAAAGATGAAATTTGGTATAGAGATAGTATGGGTCTCGAGAAAGGACAAAGGATAGTTTTCACCCCGAAAATTAACCCTAAAGGGGTGAAAGGGAGTTGGAAATTTGTATGGGGAATTATTAACCGCAAAATCGATTTAGATAAAAAAAGGAAATAAAATAGTTTTATCTCGGAAATTATCCCTTGAGCGGATGCAAAAGGGGTGGAAGTTAACATGGGGAAGAAACAACCAATAACCGCTGTACGTATTTAGATGAAATTTGGTATGGAAATAATTTGTAATTTTTTGGTCAAGGTGTTCATATTTATAACATGTTACCCGTCGATGCTTTAAATTTACCTTTACCCGCTCTTATGAAATATTTGAAAATGTCATGAATGTCAAAGGGTTATTGCAGGTTCGAGGACTATATATGACGGACAAAGATGCATGGCCCAAACCAAAAAATTACTACAAAATCATCTTACATTTATAGGACACCGTTTAGGTAGGAAAACATATCAAACGTTTTGTGAAGCAGTCAGGTTAGGATTTTTTTTTCTTTATAATTAAACAATGGGTACATTATCTGTCTCTCAAGCTGTTTTGATATGTCTTCTTGAAGAACTATGCATTAGTTTGTATCTTTAAGACCTAATAATATACACTGTTTTGACAAAAATAAGTCCCGTCGAGTTTCTTTTCGGTCATAATTCTTCTTGGGCCAGAGGTGTAGGGTTAGAACCGGTGGTAGTTTTGGAACGAAGTTCCTTATCGGACGGTTCGCGGATGGAGGGCTAAGCGATAAAAGTCACGTGACCGTCACGAAAAAGCGTCACGTCACGAAAACGCGACACCCATACGATTGAGAGACATGTAAAATGGAATGAAATAAAAAATATATAAAATATAATAAAGTGAAGTGAAGTGAAGTGTAGTGAAAAGTGAAAGTGAGAAGTGACAAAGTGACAAAAGTGATGAAAGTGAATAAAGTCGAGAACCTAAAAGTAAAAAAAGTCGAAAATGTCAAAAATGGCAAAATTTCTAAATTTCAAAAATTTCAAAAACTTCGAAAACATCAAAAATTTCAAAGATTTCAAAAAAATTAAAACCACAAAATTTACGAAAAAGTCAAACATGAGATAAAATTAATTAATATAACTTCGTTCCAATCGAGTGTTCCACGACACTCACGTATTTTATTTTTGTCTGTCGTTCATTAGTGCATAAATGTCTTGATCTACACCAATATCATAAATCATCTATTCCGCGTTCGGAACCGTATGTAATTACCACCATTATTGCAACCAGTAACGTAACATCAGTGTATTATCTGTGACAGTGTGGTAAAAACCTATGACAATTCATAACCTACGGTAACGTAATGAAAATCCGCCCCCCCGACTGCCGGCACGCCCCCCCCCACCTCGACCGCCGGCGCAATAAGGTTGGTCATGGCGGTGTAATGGCGGTAATTCTAATGGTGCATGTATGCTTCTGTACATAATGAGGCCTTATTACGTAACAGTTACATAAACTACTATTTATCTCTTTTTAGGGTTCCGTAGTCAACTAGGAACCCTTATAGTTTCGCCATGTCCGTCCGTCTGTCCGCGGTCTAGCTCAGTTACCGTTCTCACTAGCACAGACTAATACTAGCACTAGAACGCTGAAATTTAGAGGCCTGATAAGAACTTTCAATAAAAACTATATTGAATAAAATCGGTTCAGCCGTTTTTGAATTATCAGTCAAAAACGCATAGTGAAAGAAAGTGCCGAATAGTAAAATGACGTAAGCGCCGCCAAATACCCCTTAATAAACGACCTTTTGAACGGATGTTTAATAAGAGGGCGGCATCTACGAAAGTCCACACTGAGCATCGCCCGACATGCTCTTGCCGGTTTTTTTGCATTGTTATCCCGGAAATCACCCCTTAAGGATTACTAATTCCAATTCAAGAAAATCCCCACCCAAGTTATACGTAGCCTATAAAAATTCAACGTCTAAAAGGTGGGGGGGGGTAGCCACTACACTCGATTGAGTTAAATTTGCATGGGTCATGGACCCCCCCCCCCCCCCCCAATTGCCCAATTGCACCTCAAATAGAATAAAAAAATCATTTCTGTATTTGTTACCCCCCCCCCCCCCTAACTCAATTTCAACCGCGCCTGTTCATACATTTCATGCTTAGACCGATTTGACGGGAGGATCAATTGGGATGATATTTGCCGTGGACATGAACGTATAAATACAAAAGTGGTCCTGTATCGTCCGATATACACCTATAACTACTCTATGTCGTTTAAATCATGCCAAAAAAAAAATATGATAAAAAAGGATTCATTTTTAGTGTAGTTTCATTTAGTGGTAATTGTAAAATATTTTATTAGGACTACTGTCCTCTGGCGTATCCATCTGTCAACTTTACTTCAAGTTCCGCCTCCAGGGTAGCGGGAGAGAAATTAGGGGTGAATTAGCCGCTTACTGACACAGACCGAATTCCACGCGGGCGGAGCCGCGGGCACAGCTAGTAATATAATACTTACGTTCCTACGTAACTTAAGTGAACTATACCTGTACATATATTAAGGACATGACTTGTAAATATCTTATATTTATGAATAAATGATCTGAATCTGAATCATCAACTGTGGGTTTTATCCTCATTTAACGAACATATCATATTGTCTGTATTCAGATCAAGTTCCATCCGGACCAGAGCAGCCTGCACAAGAGCGTCAGCAAGCAATATCTGCCGTCAGAGTACGGTGGAGACGCCGGCAGTATGCGGGAGCAACATTGTAACTTCGTCAAAAAGATTCAAGACAAAAGGTTAGATACTGATACTACACATATGGGGTGGAAAAAATTATGGGCCCTGGAGGGGAGCTACTTCAAAACGTTGAGATAGCTTAATTTACTAAACTGAATGAAATATCTTGTTTTATTATTTTTCATACTAATTGAATGAAATATCTTGTTTTATTATTTTTGTCGCCACTGGTACCTAACTGTTAATATAAATAGGTAATTATCTACCGTTATTTCCTGTCTTAAGGGAAAATATTCATCAGTACGCTGTAATCAGTCATGTATATACTTCATTGTTACGTGTCAACTTCCTATTGTTCTATCGTAGTAGATCTAGACAATCTACGTTGACAACTATACTTTAGGTCATATCCTGGATTTATAATTAGATCAATAACAGGTTATACATAGAAGTACAGATACAGACCCTATTATTGCGTCTTACTTTTGTAGCTGATACCAGAACGATTGTTCTGAAAACCCAGAAGCAGGTGTTTTGTTTTTGAAATTGTAAGGAGTTTAAAATAAAATAATTTTAAAGAAAAAAGAACTGACTTAATTCAGGCATTCACCTTACCGAAAGCAAATGCCCGAGGTACATTAGAATCTCCAATGCACTCTAGGTGGGCCTATAATATTTGAGGAGCTCCCTCAGTTTCTTCAGGATACCATCATCAGATCCTGACTAAAACAGAATCCAAAGATAAATTTTCAAATCGGTCCAGCCGTCTTCAAATAATCTACGTAAAAAAATAGCAATAAAAAAAAATCGAAATCTTGAAGTCGGTTGAAAACAAAGTGTAGAATATGTACAAAAATCGGTATAAAGGTTAAATTTTAAATATAAATAAGAATTATACTAACCAAAATAAACCTACATATGTCCCACTGCTTGGTACAGGCCTCTTTAATGCGCAAAAGATGGGCTTTAATCAACACCCTGGCCCAAAGCGAGTTGGTGACTTCACATATACACATTTGAATTACTTTTGAATATAACATATAACATTGTATGTATATTTTTTCCAGAGAATACTACAAAAACGAAAACCTCTGGAAGGCTGATTTGAAGAAGAAACCGAAAGGAATTGAGGGCGCTATGACGGGGTCATTCAAGACACTGTCTATAGATTAAGTACCTATTGGTTAGACAAAGCATCCTAAGGCCTAATAGCTTTTTATATTAAGATTAAATGTACATATAAACGTCCACGAAGAAACCATTTAAAAAAGGTACTTACTGTATCCCCATTTTGGATCCTGGGAATTTAATTGTATAGTAATTAATTAGGTATTATCACTGGTATTATTAAGAATATATTTTTAAAACACCGAGTTGGTTCTTTGATTTTTCCTATAAATAGTACCTATGTACAGTCAACGTCAGATACATCGGAGCGGCCAAGGTGATCACAAATATCTGAACAACGCCTCTATTGTCAAGGCGATAAAGTGCATGTTCAGATATATTTGAGTACCTTGGCCGCTCCAATATATTTGATGACGACTAAAGCCCACCGGGGCTTTATACCTAAATTTAGTTGTTAGGTTAGTTAAATGTAGTATGAGAACTTGTAAGATTTACTATAATAATTACTTAATAAGATATTTCGTTGAATTGTTGTGTTACACTAGTCTGACTTTAAAAAAAATTAAAATGGGTGTTTGGCTAAATCTTTTCTTGGTAGGTAATGTAGGTACCAATATTGTACCAATATTTGTCAGCTTACCACAACCTAGGTAGGTAACCTTTAAGTGTAACGCTACATTTACATAGAAAATAACACATACAAAATAAAACATCCAAGTTTTTTTTTAATTTAATATTTGTGATAAGCTTTTATTGCTCTTCCTTATACAATCCCAAACACCTTGCAATGCAACTCTCTTATGCGTAAAGATGAGGTTAAGGTAACTTAAACTGGTTGTGAATTTATTTTATTTAACTATAAGGAAATATCAGCAGATAACCATGTAAATCTTTATACACAATCACCAAGATGTCATGTATGTTTTACGATGTCTTATCTGGCAAAACCTTTACGTAATATATAAGCCCTTAACCCACCTATAGATATAGATTTTTCTAGGATCAAACAATATTTTTTTTAAATTTAATTTTTGTGATAAGTTTTATTGCTGTACATTTCTTTGTACAATCCCTAACTGCTCACCAAGACGAATGCAACGAGCCCAAACACGACGGGATAATGAGTAGTTGAGGAGTTCCTATGGCCACCTTCCAGCTCCATCATCAGTTCAGGTTCATGTCATCATAATATTGCATTGTCACGCGACATACATATGCGTGCAAATTTTCAGCTCAATCGCTCAAATTCAACTCGAAAGATTTGATTATAGACAACGGGACAGGTGAAGTGAGAACATATGTACAAAAATTCCGAAAAACATTTTTCCGATTTTCATAATCCAGATTTTTATAATCCCGAATTTTGACAAGTCCGATATGTAAATTCGGATCAGATATGGAAATTTAAAATCACGAAAGTAGACAATCACGATTGCAATATTTCCTAATATTAGACGTCCGATTGTTAGCTGATCGAATATTAAAAATTCCGGTTATCTATATGTCGACATCTTGGCGGGTTCTCGCTATAGGCACCAAATAAGCGGCCAAAGACGTCACTGCCCTTACCGATGTAGGTTTGTTAGCTACCTTGTGTCCTTCAGAGCGGAAATAGAAGCCCCGCGTAGCGTGGCTTCGTCGACATCTTGGCGGGTCCTTAGCTATAGGCGCCAAATAAACGGACAAAGACGTCGCTGCCCTTATCGATGTAGGTTTGTTAGTTACCTTGTGTCCTTCAGAGCCGATATAGAAGCCCCGCGTAGCGGGGCTTCGTCGACATCTTTGCGGGTCCTAATAGCTATAGGCACCAAATAAACGGACAAAGACCTTTTGTCCTTTGTTAGTTGAAAATCTGGTATGATAGCTAACTTTCAGGAAATTTATTGTTCTTTAACTTTGCCTTACAAGGTGTACACAAAAAGTGCTTAATTTAAATAAGCGAAAAACTGAAAAAAAATAGGTTTTTGTCCCCCCTCCAAATTCCACAAGGTCTTCGTAGCATACGACCAAAGTAACCGTTAAAGTTCCATTGAGTTTGGAATTTGGATTACTTTCCAGCTACCCTTAACTTCATTCGACATAACTGCTGGATTAATTATATTGTTCGGGATTAAAAAAATCGGGTTTTTTGCTATTCGGAAATTTAAATAGTCGTGTAAGGGCACCGGAGGGTTTGGTCACTTTTTCTGAAGTATATGACATCTATTTTCAGTTAAATAGTCGTGCTTTAATTTTTCGTAGTTTATAAGATCGGAATTTTCATGGGTCGGGCATTTCAAAATCGGGATTTTACAATTCGGGATTTTAAAAATCGGTAAAAGTTTTCCCGGATTATGTAGTGTACTCAAGTGAGATACCATAGCTGCAGACAAACAAAATTTCACCGAAAATGTAGCGTGACAATTCCGTTTATATTCACAAATCCTATAGATTCTATCGCGAGTAACTGATTAGTAGGTATAACTTAACCTCCACATTCTTAGCATTCACGCTTTGCGATAGTCTTGCGTATATATGCTGGTCTTATTTTAACGCTTTTTTAAGCGCTTCAGTCCTTCGTGAATAGCAATGTCCTTATGACGATCGGCTGTATACTCGTAGTACGGCAAAAGTCTTCCTTCGCGACGTCCATTGTCTTGTGTGACTATGTCTCGTGTGTCTGTAACAAAAATGCTACTGATCAGTTTAAGGGCATAATTGGTATCTTATTCTAATTATGAAAAAATAAGAAAAAAAATCCACGCGAAAAAAAAGGTTTTGTATGGAGGGTTGGCCGGCCGGGACGACGTGCTCCATACATTTTTTTTTCACGTCCAAAATTTTTGCACCTACTTTTACTTAGTTGCAATACGATACCATTAATACCCTTAAAAGGATCACAAGTATTTTTGTTACAGCCTGTATTACGGTGCTTCAATAGGTTTAACTCATAGATTGAATGGTACCAACTGGCTTTTTTTTGGCAGCCTATATACCAGGGGTCGGCAAACTTTTTTGACAAAGAGCCTGATGGCGGAAAATATGGAATTTTTGGAAGCTCATAGAGCCGCAGTTTTCTGGGTTTCACTGTAATATTTAATTTAAAAAAACTGGGAACTTTAAGAGCCACAACTGCCCCTTCAAGAACCGTATGAGGCTCGCGAGCTGCGGTTTGCCGACTCCTGCTATATAGGTATACTACATACAGAGACTTATTACCATATCTAAACAAACAAAATATTTTTAGTGATCGCATCGCCATCAATGCATTAGATTGCGCGTTTCTGCTCATCACAGATTCAATTTCATCCTAAAACTCGAGATAATTTATTTGTTACTCATCTTACCGCTCAAAAGAAACATAACAGTATTTTTCTGTGAGTGAGGTCAGCCACACCTCGAGAATGTCCAAACGAGTTTATTGGCCTCGATCGACCGCACTGTCGAAATTGTTCAATTCTCCTCATTCCACATCCATTGTGATATAAATGAGATATCTTTTTTATGTTGTTTTATGATTTGCGTCTACGTTTTTCCTAGTGTTTTTCCCAGCTTTTAGTCAGAGCTTAGTTTGAACCTGGGGTTCGCTCGGCAACCGGTCTTATTGGGATTGGGTCCCCTCAGAAACTCATTGGTACGAGCCGGAGCTTGAACCAAATACCTCCGGATAGACATGCAGTGCGACGTCTTAGCGCCTGGCTACCAGTGTTTTCTTTTCTTATCTCCAGGCTACCAGTGTTTTCTTTTCTTATCGCCAGGCTACCAGTGTTTTCTTTTCTTATCTCCAGGCTACCAGTGTTTTCTTTTCTTATCTCCAGGCTACCAATGTTTTATTTTCTTAGCTCCAGGTTACCAGTGTTTTCTTTTCTTATCGCCAGGCTACCAGTGTTTTCTTTTCTTATCGCCAGGTTACCAGTGTTTTCTTTTCTTATCTCCAGGCTACCAGTGTTTTCTTTTCTTATCGCCAGGCTACCAGTGTTTTTTTGGTTGCGTCTGGTCCCTGAATAGTATAAGATAGTGAAAAGTAATAAGTAAAAGTTTTACTTGTAGCACCCTACTATACTTACTGTTCCACTGCAAAGCAAAAGGAAAGGCAGTAACAGGTGTAGAATAAACCCATTTAATTTATTACGTGTAAGCGTTTAAGTACATTATTTTCTCGTACAATAAATTCCAAATTGAAACTGATGTTGCAATTAAGAAGGTTTTATCTATTTCAAAATTTATTTACTTACGGCCCTATGCATGGTGAGTAGAATATATGGAGTAAGATAATAATATGTTTAATTTTGCATTTAATAATTTTTACACAAAAGAAAGACACCATAAATTTGAAATTGTTTTATTCCACCTTAAATATAACTAATAATCACAATAATTGAAAGAATGTTTACAAAAACAACATAACTAACATTTTTGGCGGATTTGTGTTTTTGATGTCATCATGTTCGTCTCCAAAAGGGCCACGAAAGGTGGAAAAATGATTGTCCAAAAACTATTCCGTGTGGCGAAAAATTACCATTAAAATTTCCTGCATAGTACTATGTCCTTAAAAAGTAATGATGAAAACAGCGGAATTAAGAATTACAATAAAATAAATATTAAATTAAAATAAAGATATTTAGTATATGTAACGAATACTTTCTATAAAAAAAAAATCAATTTTTTTTTTGTTTTTGCACAAAAACAACGTAACTAACCGTAATTTTACAAAAATAGCATAAGTGACAAAGTTTATTTCATATCTTTTCCGAAAAATAAAGAGCCTTAGAACAAATAAAGAGATATTCCTAACTTTGTTGCCATATCTTCCTTAATCATTATTATTAAGAGAAATTTAGTTTTATCGATCTCCTGTAAAATCATGCCCAAATTAGTTATGTTGTTTTTGTAAACATCCCTTCAATTGTAACAAATATAAATATAAACTAGCAATATAACACTAAAATAATCAAAAATATACTACAATCTTAAATAAATATATACCTACGTAAATACCTGTGGTAGGTACAATCAGCATCATTGTAGCGGTTGCAACAACGCGCTTTGAAACTTCTGCCACCCTGCATATTTTTTTTATAAATCTGGTATATATCTTTACGGTTCGGGCTCAAAAACTAGGTTTTCTGTGCTTAACATTAAATTTAGATACATACACCATTCCGTGAAAAACTATGAATTTATATTGCTTATAAAAAAAAAATTGATTACAAGCCATAGCTGATTTCAGGGGCCCAATTTCAGTGAACTTTCTGGCGTCAAATTGGGCCTTAGAACATTTGCCTACAACATTTGGCTCCTTATTCAAATTATCAATTACTATGTTTAAGTTGAATGACGATTTTCATACAAACAGCAACACTGTTAACTGTACATTACAAAACATTACAAAAGGCATAAGGTCCACCGATGGGCAGTTAACAGTCTGGGCGATGGTACACATCCTCCTTTTTATAAGTACCTAACCTACCTAGTTTTTATATATACCACTAATTGGAGGCAGATGTCCCATACAAATAAACTGTGAAGAAATCTGGAAAACGGCAGGGTTACCTGCCTTCTCCGGATAGCCTGTTAAAGTGTTCCCAATCACCCAGACCTTCCTCAATCCATCACAGCGAATTTAGTAATCGTAATATGATCGTAATGGTGACACAAGTCACTAGCAGCATCTGTACCCGATGTTCTGAAGGTTTACAACTTTGATTAAACCTTAAAGGCACGCATCCTAGTTTTTGTTCACTCGACATGACACCAAATGCCATTTAACGCTGGGTAATGGCTTCAACTATCTCCCGCCATTCATCACGGCTTGGTGAATGGTTTTAACCAGTTCAAAATATTCCTACTGATAATATACTATTGCTTGTTTACACATTGGGTAACTGACTATAGTTCAAAATCTGTAAGAATGAACTTTTGACACTTCAATATTGACGTCATTAGTGATGGGGCTAAGACGTATCGTTTGTCAAATTTAGCGATTATTTATGAATTGTTCGAATCGATTTTACTACAACCGATTTTTTCTTGTTATATGCCTATATATTTTGTATCACAAATCTTCTCAGATTATAACAATAAGAATAAGAGAATAAGAATAATGTTTATTGACTTAAACCTAATACAAGTGTAAGTAATATTTGCACAGTACGCTAATAGCTTAAGAGAGACTTATGTATTAGGTTTGAAACAATTTCACCGGAACTGAGCCTCTGTCTCCTGAACTAGGCGGATGCCTGTGACTCGGAAGTCAGTGATTCCACCGAGAATATGAGTTGAGATGAGTTGTATGCAGTTATGCCTAATATACAAAAATAAATTAAAAAATTGTTATCAACTAATTATGTATGGCATTATAATAATTCCATAATTAATACAATATGATAAGAAAGTCTTATATTGTCTATTGATTACATAATCGATTTTATCGACTTACGGAAATGTTATATGAATCGGAACAGCAGACATGGTCACAACACTAAATTTAAAAAAAAGGAGGCGTAGACCGTAACTGTTTGCATACTAAATTGTTATCGTAAAATATTCAATAACTAAGATATGAAAAAATTAACTTTAATTAAGTTATGTTTATAAAAAGTGAAATATTGTGTTTACGTACATGACAAGCTGTAAAATCGTTATGGGATTTTGTTTATAATTTCAAAGTGTCTTGCGCGTTTACGTTCTACGGGCGTTGCGATGTGTCAAATGTTCATTCTTACAGATTTTGAACTATAATATACATTTAGGTACTTGTCACTTTAAAACGCCTACTACACCGTCGCTGCTCACGCCTGCAGCTGTTGCTATACTGTCTAGAAGGCGCTTAAGACCGATGAAAACCGAAAGTTTATACAGAGATGTCCTTTAAGAAGACAAGATTAGAGTTGACGAATGTTTCCTAGATATGGAAAGTTCCACTGACAGCCATCATATTTTAACCTCAAACGAAGACTAGCACCACGCACCACTAAAAAACTGTTAAACATCAAACATAGACATAAAATAGGAAGACGTGGTCGCACGAAGATGGAACTGTGACCCCATAATAAGCTGCGGTCTCGTGCACACATACTCACTTTTGACGTTTGAACCAATCACCACTCGTCCACGAGTTGTATAAGTGTGCGTGTGCCGCGTAAACAACAAGGAAATCGGCTTATTATGGAATCACAATTTTGTCTTCACTATTGTCTTCACGGCACCGCGTCTTCTTATTTTATTTGTCTATGACGTTAAATATGGCGGCGCTGTCAAACTTGTCAAACTTTTCATACAAGAATTTTTTTTGATAGTACAGTCGGCGCTAAGGATATCGTACTGACGGAATGTACTGCAGCTATAATCGTCAGTCGTCAATCTAAAGCCAACGTTCTGAAGGAGCCGGGAAGGCCCTTGACCTTCTCGGCGCTGTCCTTGCAGTTGGAGGGTCTGGAGGCCTCGTCCAGCGCCCACCGCTGGTCGTTGGTCAGGAACCAATCTCTGGAACATCAGGGATAATGTTTTTGTACTCTATAGTTTGGTATTATGATCAGCTCTAAATTTTACTGGCCAGAAATAAATTACTAGTAAGTAGGTAAATATATACGCATGTTAATACCGCGGCAAGATAAATCCATAGGTAAATACTCGTAGTGTAAAATGCATTCGGTTTGTTTCAATTTTGGGTACATCGATATCTGTCTCTACTAAGCTTAGGCCTAATAGTGAGCAAAATAGTTTCTTTCCTAACTGTATATTAGACACATTATAACTATGTGCATTTTTTACATCGCAAATTTTATTTAAAAAATACGTTGGCATCAATGACGGTTTCTTCGATCGTTTTTTTCACCATTTGTGGCAACACCGTGGCGAGAGGTCTAGCTGTCATAATCCTCCAATCATGTTTAATTTTCTTTTTATTGGTGCTGCTCAAAACGACCTCTCGACACGGTGCTGTCACCTGGTGAGAAAAATAGATCGAAGAAACCTTCCTAAATTATTCAGGGCACTGACGCTCTAATATGTATGTAAGATTGATTAAAATTTTTGATTGTCCAGGATTGTCCTCAGTGTCATCTTAGTCATTTTCGAGTAAAATTGAAAAATATTATTTATTGGTTGCTGCTTGACCTCAATTGAGAATGTATCAAGATGGTTAACCTTCTTGATATTGATACGTTGACTTTGGGTCTACTCATGGTCTACTCGATGCTGCCTGCTTTCCCGTGAAACAGGAGCTGTTTTGTACATGATATCTGACTTCTTTTTCGGAATTAGATCTGAGAAGATAATGGTATTATTTACCTCTTGGCCTCAATCTTCTTGATCCAGCGACGCTTGATCTGCTCGATGGTGCCAGCGTTTCCACCGAACTCCTCTGGTAGGAGCTCCCGCGGCACATCCTTGTAGAGGGTCTCAGACTTTGGCTCGTGGAACTTTATCTGTAATTACATCATGTTTCTATTAGTTGTTGGTGTAACAGTTTGTAGGTATTTAATCAGGTCTGAGGACCGTATCTCGCTTGTGATAATGATGATGATCGGCCTGATGAATGTGTCCGATAGGCAGGCGCGGATACAGGGGGGGGGGGCGCTAGCCGTAGTACGTGTACTAGGCCATAGGTCCGGACTGCAAGAGTTTTTGTGAAGGAAAGTGCCCCCCTGAAAGAAATCCTACATCCGCGCCTTAGGCATCGCCATATTCAACGAGGAATGTAGCCAGCCTTATAGGCACCCTTCCGTAATGAACAGACCTTCCGTAGGGGCTTAGCATAGGACTGTAGGTTTTTGTTTTATTTATTATTAATATTTCGTTTTCAATTTAGTCTCTGCATAGATTGCAATATTTGTACTTAAATAATAGTAAAAAATGGAACTTACTAATTTAGCGACCTCCGCCTTAAGGAATGGTTTGCAGATGGCGTGAATCTTGTTGATGTAGGACGGAGCGTTGATCACATGCACCTGCTTCAGTCTGATGGGCATTGCTTCCTGAAAGCATATCATATTATGTGTTACTAGATGAAGTGTCTTCTGACGTTTTTTTATACCACGAAAGTGGCAAACAAGTATGCGGCACACCTGGTGGTAAGCCACTACCATAGCCTGTGGACGCCCGATACACCAGAAATGTCAAAGGAAGACTCACTGTGTTGACGACTAAACGAACAAGAGGGTCTCCCTTAGTCAACACAGAGCATCTTCATTGAGCTCTCTAGCAACGTTACTCACCGGCAGAGACACAACACTATGACTATGAGTAAGGTCGAATGCTTATGGTTTTCTGTAAGATGGAGGCTTCTCCAGTCACTCTGTTCCAGATTTGAACAAAATAAGCTGTGCCCTAATACACGTAGCGAGATGACATTAGCAGTGCCCTTAGGTACTTCTCTTTTGGACGTAGTTTAAGGGCATACCCGGGACCATCACGACTGGCTTACTTAGATACTTACCCCCACAAGCATCTATTTAACCAATAGAACTCCGAAATTTTTGAATCGTTTAGCCCTTGATTTTATACACTACTATTTACTAGTGCCTATTTAAGTATTTACCGACTCATAAACTATCGGCGATGGTGAACACCGTAATCTTTTAAGTACACGTAGTTGCCCCACCACGCATACGAACTAAAACAACCATTAGAAAACATTCTTCGTTCAGCTCAGAGCAATGACGCGTATTTGCAGTATCGTAGAGGCAGCCGGATGGCTTGCGGTATTTGAGCTCCCGACGTGTTGTGGTACCGCCCTATGCCCCGAACTGAGCCAACTTGATCTTTCACCCCCCTACCCCTCAATTTACAGTGTCTCTATGTGATGAGATGATAATTTAAACTCACTTGTGTGTACATCATATATTTCCGTAGCACAGACAAATTCACTTTGCTGATGAACTTCAAGGATACGTTGGCAGCATCAAAAATAGGTATCTCCCCCGCCGGGATATCATAGTCTTCTGTCAGCCTGGTGTCTGCCAGCATGAAGAAGGCCTTCACAGCGTCGACGAAGTTGAAGAGGTCGAGGTCGGGGTTGTTGAGGCGGTAGATGAAAATCCGGTGGTTTTCTTTTGTTTTGTTTGGGAGTGGTAGCAGGTCTCTGTGGAAATCGAACACAACTTTTAAATATCAGCAAATATTATTCTAATAATCGCGTCCCATTTCTGTTAATATTTTTAGGTAGCTAATCTTCAACTCGAGTAAATCTATCTGTAGAAACAATTGAACTGAACTGGTTTGGAATTTAAAGCTCGTTTCTAAAGTCCATCTACGTTTCTGCCCCGTCATACTTTACGTACTAGACTTCGCGAGCAATATTTACCTAGACGTCTACGACCTGGGATTGAATTTACATAATTAAAGGGGCCTTTTTTTATAAGAAAGGATTTTTGGATTTATTATTTAAATAAAAACGGGTTTCCCTGTCTGGCTGCTACGTGCCTACATGTCACGGTCGAAATGTCAGGAGCAATAATAAAAGGACGTAAGTGTAGGTAAGCGATTAATTTCCATTATTATTTAGATATTGAGTAAAAGTCGTGTGAGCACCGTGTAAGTTTAAATAGGATGAATTCAACTGAAGAACAAATCAAATTATTTTAATAAATATTTTGATTTGTTTGAAGATGAATTCGTCTAGAAACACGGTATAGCGCACTTACATAATTTCAAAAACACGTTTGATCTCAGGTGCCCACGGATCTCTCTTGCAGAACAGCTCAGGGGCCGTGGAGCGAATCGTGAAGAACAAGTCGATGGTTCGCTTCGCTCGCTCGATGCTGTAGCGGCAGCTGTGTAGAAAGCGCCGGAGTAGGATCTCGTCTGCAAGGTAGATAATGTTATCAAAGTCTATAGAATGCTCACTCATGTAGGCAATGTTATTAATCACGCCGATAAAGTGGTAAAACAAATACTTTAAGAAAGTGCACGTTCAGATATTTTTAGGGTTCCGTACCTCGAAAGGAAAAAACGGAACCCTTATAGGATCACTTTGTTGTCCGTCTGTCTGTCTGTCTGTCTGTCTGTCTGTCTGTCTGTCTGTCTGTCTGTCTGTTGACTAACTTGGCCGCTCCGATATATCTGATGGCGACTGTACCTCCCGTACAAAACAAAATATGATGTGTGGGAGTTTCGCTTTTTTCGCTTCAACATTATTGTGTAGAATGTTTCAAAAAGAATAGGGGTCTTCTAAAACAATGTTTTAGTAAAAACAAAAGTTTCGTAAATAATAGCTCCGAAAATTAAAATAAATAACTTCTAACTTCTAAAACGTATCAAAAAATATGAAAAAAACAATGAATGTGATGTTGAGCCGTTTTTGAGTTATCGCAATAAATATCCTTTCTTACTTAAAGGACGTAAGTGATGGTTTCTAACAAAACTTGCATATCTATGCTAAAGCATAATTATCCGTGAATGTCAATATCGTTGAAACATAAAATCCGGCAATACTGTACAATACATCTATTTATAAACCAATTAACTCATTCACATTACATTACAAACAATAATATTATTTACGTCTCTTCCTTAATTGACATAGCAATAAACACTCAAGTTTCGATGGAAACATCTTTACAATATGAAAAAAAAATCACTTAAATAATTGACTAAAAGTAGACCTTATGGCGTTGCATTAAAGTCGAGAGTTTAACATGGTATCGAAAGACATTAAATGACGTTCTTATGACGCAGACGCAGGTCATCAACTCGGTGTGGTGATCAATTTGATATTTTATTCTAGACAGAGGGCTAGCCACGTCACGTCACGTTTTTAATTCATCTGTAGGTTTTATAAACTCAATAATGTTACAATTAATAACTATGTAATAATCATCATAAATAAAAAAACGTGCAATATAAAAGCTAGTAGTTTTATTTAGGAGTCAGTTGACATCGATTCAGTTAATTTGTATTTATCTACGTGTATTCGCTCGATTGAATTAAAATAAAAACTCAAATTCAATCATGATTAACTTTTTCTTTATTAATCTCAAGGAACTTCGTAGTGGTACGATATATTGGTGTAAGTAAATGAAATGAATACGTAAATGTATCAAAACTTTTACTCAGCACTGCAGTCAGGCTGCGTCTAGCAGTCTTGTAGGTTAATGCACTTAAGCTTGTCAAATTTCCCAATATGTGCTTAAGTGCTCACGTAATCAGTAAAGTTACAAGATATTCTAGTTACGTTCTAGACGGGGAGCTGGCTACATCATATATGACACAATAACGAGAGCAACGAAACTAGTTCGTTTGCTTTACTATTATTATTTCTAGAACCGGTCATCCAGCTGTCCATCGTTGGAGGTAAAATAATGCAAACCGCTTGAAAAATACAAACCCTAGAGTTCTGGGTTTGATGCAATATTGTGGGGAATGATACAATCAATTACCTATAGATTATAGTAGTTTCTGTTGGGGAAAAGTAGTGAGGTATTCATAGTTTGTCGGCTATTGTTTTTGTTTCCGCAATAATTTGGACCCGGGTATGTCCTTAAACTACGTCCAAAAGAGAGGTATGTGTGGTAGGGCACAGCACAGCGAATGTCATCTCGCTCAAATCTGGAGCAGAGCCTGACTGGGGTAGTACCTCCACCCTTACAAAAAACCACAGCCAAATAGCACTAGACCCTACTCATAGTGTTGTGTTCCTGCTGGTAAGTAAGGTTGCCGAAAAGCTCAAAGAGGACCCAGTGTGTTGACGGCGAGGGACCCTCTTGTTCCTTTAGCCGTCAACACAGTGAATCCTCCTTTTTGTAAAGGGTTGGCAACGCGAATGTGACACCTCTGGAGTTGCAGGTGTCCATAGGCTACGGTAGCTGCTTACCATCAGGTTTGTTTGCCGCCGTCGTGGTATAATTTTTTTTAATAATAATAATAATACGCCATACTTTTTGTTTTAATCTTAAAATATAGTCCCTGTCCTCTCTATAATTGCACAACTTTGGTAGTTTTTTGTTTTTACCAGTTTTTGTATGACTTTTTTCCAATTGAACATTTTTGCTGGTCTCTCACTCTGACCTCCACCGATGAATAGCTGCCAGATGCCCGGATCACGCAATTAGGATAGTATAGCAAACTAACTAGACGGGTTTCGTTACTCTCAATATTGTGTCATAGTTATATCGGACGTGGCCAGCTCTTGGTATATTATTTTATCAACTCTACAGCAGATGACATAAAGCCATATCAGGTATTGGTAAATTCATTCAATTATATATCATATTCTAATGCAATAAACTTCAAATTCAAAGTAGTTTTCCTATGTACTTATGGCTTTTATAACTGGGAGCAGAACTGTGCATATTGGTACAGTCAGAAGAAAGCTTCCAGACGTTTCGCCCGTCGCTGTTTGAACTGTCGATTATCTTACAAACAACTTCTGGCTACAGGCACGTCTCGGCATTTCGATGGCTTTTTGATTTTGAGAGTTTGTTCCGCGATAACTTTAGTAACGCTTTTCTGATCTTCTTGAAATTTGTTGGAGGTGTAGCAGAGATACATATCATTTGAGAGTTTGTATATGAGCAGGATCGACCTAGGGGTCATGGAGATAGGAGGCGCGAAAAAATTCATCATAAGGGTCTGGTTATATTGGCCATTTCGTTTGTAAGGAAATCGCGAGGACTGAGTTCGAGGCGGACTACTAGTTTAATTTTAAATAATATATACTGTGCCTTTTAAATATACTGTGTATTTCATGTAACTGGGTAAAATACCTACTCGTACTCCCTTTTACAAGTACCTTCTAACCTTATACCTTGTTGTACCTTCTAACCAACGCACACATTCGTATATATAAACTATGATTTTTTTCCGAAAATACAAGAAACAAAGTAAATATGAATGTGAACTTGTACATATATGTTAATTTTTCAAGTCAAAGGTACATAATTGTCGTTTATCAATAAGGTGTTACTGCCATAAAAAATATTTAGAAATAAACTCTATTAAAAACCGACAATAATGTTGACCTCAACCTTTTGACTTCAAAACGTCACATATATAACCACATTTATGTTGCTACAACCTACAGGGGTATTACACGTATTTTGGTTGCAAAAAAAGATCTCTTATCTCTGAAATATGAATCAATCGCATTTCTTTTTTCCATTTAGACGTAATGTAACCTACGGAAAGCGACTTTTTCAGCGTCCATTGTTCCTAAGACATTTTGCGTGATACCTGATCCAGATGTCCAAGGCTTAAAAACTACCACTAAATGTATTTTCAACCGACTTCGAAGGACGAGGTTCGCAATTCGTCGGGATATTTGTTTTTTTATGTATGTTCACCGATTATTCGAAGACGGCTGGACCGATATGGAAAATTATTTTTTTTTGTTTGAAAGAGTCTTCACAGTTGGTACTATTGTCATCAGGTCATGATCCGATGATGGGGTCCTGGAGAAATCGAGGGAACTCTTCAACTATTATAGGCACACCTATAGTGATTTGAGTATTTTTTACAGCAGCTCGAGCATTTGCTTTTGGAAAGGTAGAGGCTAAGTGAAGTCGGCTATTTTTTGTTTAAAATTATTGATGTTGACTGTACAGTACAAGAACATAGTCTTACAGGATATGTAGGTACCTACTTACATTTACGTAGTTTAGTAAAGTTGTGCGCAGATAAAACAGAGTGTATGGTAATGTTATAATGTTCGCTATCGGAAGTGTACTTACGTTCGAACAAACAACAATTTTTGTACATAGGTAAATACAAAATTACATCGGTACTTCGTTACTTGGATTTTTGGTTTACTTATCGTAATATATTTCATAGAGGACTTTATATCTTCGGCTTAGTTAAGTTTTTGGATAGATTTGATTGGATGCGTAATTCTAACTTTAAAATAATGATCTGTTACAGATTTATTATCAACACGATTTCATTTTGTCAAAAGTGGCACGTGGCACCTAAACAAATTGTTTTCCTGACAATCAATGCCAGTGAAACGGGTCATATTGTATTGATTTTAAGCAGTTTCTTTGGCGTCACTTTTAACAATTCCTATCCTGTTCAAGATCAAATTAAAGTCATGATTATATTTTTCAAATACACTTCTAGATTAAATTAGAATTCGTTGACCTTTTAATAATTATCATTTAAAATAAACTGGTTTTAAGCCATCAAAAGTTTTCCTCAGAGTGTGTTCTGCTTAGATAAGTTAAGAGTATAAGCGAAAAAGTAACTATAATAATATTCTTACCGACTTCATGAGGTAAGTGAGGCTGCTTCACGAGCCAGTCTTTAAACGTGACGAGGTCCCTCTCATGGTCAAACTCTTGGTCTGGCATCCTGAAATGATAAACACAATACTTGATTAATGTAAAGACAAAGACATCAACGAAATTTTTTCAATAAAATCTACAATCAGAATACGTAAATCAAGTTTGGTACGGAACTCTAAAACCGGCCAATCGCGCCCCAAATGTTCTACGATTTAAGAATGTTTTTTTCTTAAGTCTGACTCGTAGACTTTTAAAAGGTTTTGCGATTATTGTTTTGTTATATTTTGATTTTATTTCGATGTAATCGCAAGTCAAGACCGAATTACAAGTAGGTAAGTACCTACAGTAGAACCTGCTTAATACCATCACGTTTAATACGACTTCTCGCATAATATGCTATTGTATATAAGTCCCAACAACTTTAGGTCCCGCATTACACGCTCTCCAAACAGGAGCTTTAGACGCGTATTTAGCTGGGTCTCTTCAAAATGGTCTTTAGCAAGTTTTACTGTACGTATATCGTATCGATATTTATACTTGAGCACCATTTTAAGAAGAAACCTCAATTGATTTTTCTTTATTTTTTATATTGTTTAACCAGTTTTAAGTGTCTATTTACTGAATACTTTAGTGCATTTCCCAATCCCTCCCTCTTATTGTTAAATAATAAAAAATAATTTATTTCAGACTAATTGCTGTCCATATTTTGTTAGTAAAAAGAACTCAAAATTAAGCTTATAACTATGGTTAACTTATAAGCTAACTTAAGTGCTAAACTTAAATGCAGAGAGGACCAGTGCCTTATCAGGCCACTGTCCCATCTGCCGGCCACTACGACCAGGAGGATGTGGCGGCTGTCCCGCACTCTGCGGATTGTCGCGGCACAACGCTTGCCATACAACGTCACAAACGCATCTATACATATAATAAAGCTGAAGTGGGTCGAAAGTCTGTACACGGAAGATAATCGAAAAAAAGTTGGCTGGGGATACTTAGAATCGATAACAGAACACGTTCCAACAATTTTTAGAATTTTTGTCTGTTTATCTGTTTGTCTGTTTATCTGTTTGTCTGTTTATTTGACCGCGCATCACGTGATAACGGCTGAACGGATTTTGATGAAATTTTGTATAGAGATAGTTTGAGTCCCAGGAAAGGATAAAATATAGTTTTGATCCCGAAAATCAACCCTGGTGAAAATGGGGTTGAAAGTTTGTATGGAGAATAATTAACAGCTGAAACAATTTAGATAAAAATTAGTATGGAGATAATTTGAGTCCCGAGAAACGTCATAGGATAGTTTTCAAACCCTTGTGGGGGTGAAAAGGGGGTTGGAAGTTGGTATGAGGAATTTTTTACCGCTAAACTGATTTAGATGAAAATTTGTATAGAGATAGTATGGGCCTCGAGAAAGGACAAAGGATAGTTTCATCTTCAACAAAGCCTCCCCCCCCCCCATCTTACTTTAGAACCGTAGGTCAATAAAAACTATCTATCTTCTATCTATACATATAATAAAGCTGAAGAGGGTCATGGAATATATTCGAAAAAAAGTTGGCTGAGGATACTTAGAAACGATAACAGAACACGTTCCAACAATTTTTAGAATTTTTGTCTGTTTGTCTGTTTATTTGAGCGCGCATCACGTGAAATCGGCTGAACGGATTTTGATGAAATTTTGTGTAGAGATAGTTTGAGTCCCGAGAAAGGACATAGAATAGTTTTCATCCCAAAAATCAACCCTGGAGGGGGTGAAAAGGGGGTTGAAAGTTGGAATGAATAATTTTTAATAGAAATTAGTATGGAGATAGTTTGAGTCCCGAGAAATGACAGAATAGTTTTCATCCCGAAAATAAACCCTTGTGGGGGTGAAAAGGGGGTTGGAAGTATGAGGATTTTTTTTACCGCTGAACTGATAAAGATGAAATTTGGTATAGTATGGGTCTCAAGAAAGAACCAAGGATAGTTTTCACCCCGAAAGTCAAACCTAGAGGGGTGAAAAGGGAGTTGGAAATTTGTATAGGGAATTATTAACCGCGGAATCGATTTAGATAAAATTTGGAATGGAGATAATTTGAGCTCTGGAGAAGGAAATAAAATAGTTTTATCTCGGAAATTATCCCTTAAGCGGATGCAAAAGGGGTGGAAGTTTTCATGGGGAAGAAATAACCAATAACCGCTGTACGTATTTAGATGAAATTTGGTATTGAAATAATTTGTAATTTTTTGGTCAAGGTGTTCATATTTATAACATGTTACCCGTCGATGCTTTAAATTTACCTTTACCCGCTCTTAAGAAATATTTGAAAATGTCATGAATGTCAAAGGGTTATTGCAGGTTCGAGGACTATATATGACGGACAAATATGCATGGCCCAAACCAAAAAACTGCTACTAAATCATCTAACATTTATAGGACACCGTTTAGGTAGGAAAACATATCAAACGTTTTGTGAAGCAGTCAGATTAGGATTTATTTTTCTTTATAATTTAACAATAGGTACATCATCCGTCTCTCAAGCTGTTTTGATATGTCTTCTTGAAGAACTTCGCATTATTTTGTATCTTTAAGATCTAATAATGTATAACTGTTTTGAAAAAAATAAGTCCCGTCGAGTTTCTTTTCGGTCATAATACTTCTTGGGCCAGAGGTGTACGGTTAGAACCAGTGGTAGTTTTGGAACCAAGTTCCTTATCGGACGGTTCGCGGATGGGGGGCTAGGCTAAAAAAAGTCACGTGACCGTCACGAAAAAGCGTCACGTCACGAAAACGCGACACCCATACGATTGAGAAACATGTGAAATGGAATGAAATAAAAAAAATATAAAATATAATAAAGTGAAGTGAAGTGAAGTTTCAAAAATATTTTTTAAATTTAAAAATTTCAAAAATTACGAAAAAGTCAAAAATAAAATAAAATTAAATAACATAAATTCGTTCCAACCGAGTGTTCCACGACACTCACGTATTTGTTTTTTCTCTGACGTTCTGCATTGTAATGTGCTTACATTGAAGAATAAATATCTTGATCTACACCAATATCATAAATCCTCTATTCCGCGTTCGGAAACCGTATGTAATTACCACCATTATTGCAACCAGTAACGTAACATCAGTGTATTGTTTGTGACTGTGTGTACGGTAACGTAATGAAAATCCACCCTCCTTCCCGACCGCCGGCACGCCCCCCCCCCCCCCCCCCTTCCCGACCGCCGGCACAATAAGGTTGGTCATGGCGGTGTAATGGCGGTCATTCTAATAGTTTCCGAACACGTCATTTAGGATTTTTAATATGTGTGTAGATAAAGCAGTGTATGCTTCTGTACGTAATTAGGCCTTATTACGTAACAGTTACATAAACTACTATTTATCTCTTTTTAGGGTTCCGTAGTGAACTAGGAACCCTTATAGTTTCGCCATGTCCGTCCGTCTGTCCGCGGTCTACTCGTAGCTTAGTGACCATTCGCACTAGAAAGCTGAAATTTGGTATCAGTATGTGCATTAATCACGCCGCCAAAGTAATAGATAAAAACTAAAAAAATATTTTTATTAGGGTACACATAAAATGGGGGTTGATTTTTTTTTCGCTCCAACCCTATCGTGTTGGGTATTATTGAATAGGTCTTTCAAAAAGAATAGAGGTCTTCTAATACATTTTTTGGAGGAAACTAATACTTTCGTAAATATTAGATCTGAAAGTTCATTTCGTGGCAACCATATAATTAGTTATTAGTTATTAGTTATTATCCTTAGATTAAGTATGTTTGTTTGCATGTTGTTGTTGTCGCGAATAAATGTTTTCTATGTTCTAAAAAAGGGCGTCTCCTCCATCTAACTTTTGAACCGTGGGTCCAAAAAATAAAAAAAAATAATGGAAGTGAGGCCTGATAAGAACTTTCAATAAAAATCATATTGAATAAAATCGGTTCGGCCGTTTTTGAATTATCAGTCAAAAACGCGTAGTGAAAGGAAGTGCCGGATAATAAAATGACGTAAGCGCCGCCAAATTTCCCTTAATAAAACGACCTTTTGAACGGATGTTTTGTAACAGGGCGGCAACTACAAAACTCTACACTGAGCATCGCCCGACATGCTCTTGGCCGGTTTTTTTTGCATTGTTATCCCAGAAATCACCCCTTGGAATTAGTAATCCAATTCCAATTCAAGAAAATCCCCAGCAAGGTTATACGTAGCCTATAAAAATTCAACGTCTAAAAGCCAAATAGAAAAAAATCATTACTGACCCCCTCAAAAAATCATTTCTGCATTTGTGACACCCTAAATTTCAACCGCGCTGCAACCGCGCCTGTTCTTACCTTTCATGCTTAGACTGTTTTGACGGGAGGATCGATTTGGATGATATTTGCCGTGGACATGAACGTATATGTACAAAAGTGGTACTGTATCGTCCGATATATACACCTGCTACTCTATGTCGTTTCAATCATGGCAAAAAAAATTATAACGACAAAAAAAAGTAAGTATTGCTTTTTGAGTGTAGTTTAATTTAGTGATAATTGTAAAAAAAAATATCAGGACTACTGTCCTCTAGCGTATCCATTTGTCAACTTTACTTCACGTTCCGCCTCCAGCGTAGCGGGAGAGAAATTAGGGGTGAATTAGCCGCTTACTGACACAGACCGAATTCCACGCGGGCGGAGCCGCGGGCACAGCTAGTAAGAGCATAAGGCTCTTTGTTATTTAAAGGTACCTAACCAGATAGACTTATTTACAAAGACACTGAAGACCTAATTGTTACTCAATGCAGATGCAAGATTGCAAGGTCAGTCGACACAGGCTTTACAAATATTGGATTAAAGTTAACCACAATGGTAGGGACAAATATGACGATTAAGGAAACTCCAATGTTTACTTGACTAATATTCTTTCCAGCCAATACCAAATTAAATAAACTTAAAGTATGCTTGAGCGTCGCGAGCTCGAATAGGTACATACATTGACATTGGACACAGGTCGTCAGCAGGATCGTAGCTAAGGGGGCAATATTGGGTAAAAACAAAATCATTATCAAGTTTTATTTTTCTAAAATTAAATTTTTGAGACTAGCTTTTATTACTAACTGTATTTTTTTTGTACAATGCCTTACTGCTCACCAAGACGTATGCAACGAGCCCTAACACGACGGGATAGTGTTGAGAAGTGAGGAGTCTCCATGTCATCATTTATTGCATTGTCAGGCGACATAAATATGCGTAAAAAAATGCGGGAAGTGGGTCAAATTTAACTTGATTTTTTTTATAGACAACGGGACAAATGAAACTAAGTAAAAGCTTCTAATAAAAAATAAAAACAACGGCTATCAGATTAAGCAAATTAGGCCCTTATGAAAGCCCATAGCCCATCAGCTGTTCTATCGGCACATTGGGTGGGTTGCACCAAACCGCCTGTAAAAGTAAGCCAAATGTTACGCTAATCGGAGCTACTTAACGATTGCTAACATAAATGGGTTGCACCAAGTGCAAAATAACAGAACGTAAGAGTTAAGCGGGATGCCACTGTCTAAACGCATTTCTACTCACATTTTTATGGTAGAATATTTATTCAATATGGCAACACAACCATAAATGCCAAACTAAACTTGTCAAAATCGTCAGTATCGTCACACGAAGAAAAAAATCTAAAGAAAGGAGCGCGAACTAAACTTAACTTTGCACTCTGCTCTGCAGCTTGAAAATCAAGAATATACAAACATTTAGCCATTCCTGAACATGTTTATTACTCAATCAAAAAGTGGGCTATCCATTGCGCCTTACGAGGAAATTTTTTCAAAGGATAATGCAACTTGTGCTGAGAGTGGAGTTTAAAGCGAAAGCCAGAATAGTCGGCTGGTGTATTGTGCATTATATTATAGTGAGTAAATCATCCTGCTAGTTTATTACTACTTACAGAACCCTAAACAAGTAAAGCCGTTGCTGGAAGCACCAAATGGCGAGAAGGAGCCCAATCGCAAAACAAAGGCATCACTAGTTTTAACTCTTGAAAATTCGTAAAAATAGGGTACTGAATCCCTCCAACCTGGTTGATTATGGCTGGCACTGTAACCAACGTCCTAAATATTGAACTTATACATGTACTTACTTATTAAATGAGTGTTCTAAAGTATCTTAACGGCCTCCTAGCCCAGTCGGTAGTGACACTGCCTACGAAGCAGGGGGTCCCGGGTTCGAATCCTGGTAAGGGCATTTATTTGTGTCTTTATCACAGATATTTGTACCTGAGTTATGGATGTTTTCTATGTATTTAAGTATTTATCAATATCTATCTATTATATATATCGTCGTCTAGTACCCACAACACAAGCCTTATTGAGCTTACTGTGGGACTAGGTCGGTTTGTGTAAGATTGTCCTATAATATTTATTTATTTATAATATTTATCTTTGTTAACAAATGATGAGTAGCACATATGTTACACTAATGAATAATGATACACAATGTTTTTTATTTCAGGTTTGAATTTACCTTTGGTATTGAAGACAAGATGAAATCGAGGCTTGTTATGCTACTCAGTGCCTAACTCCAGGATGTTTGAAAGTAAAAATGCAGTGATTTCAAGAAATTGGTAGAATCTCAATATAAAAATAAAGTATAATTATACTAACCTAATCAATCAGTATTTTAATTTTGATAATAAAATACATAATTATATTTATTTAGTTACCTTATTTTTGTTTTATTTATTATTCAAACACTGGCATAGGTTTCCTTTGTAGATGGAAGCAAGATCCTCCCCCCTCCAAACATATTTCTACTGCAAATATTATTCACCAGTTTTCTAGCACTTGGCATAAATAATCAATGAAACTTGACACTTGAAGTATTTTAAGTCAGATCAATCAGTTCTTAGATAGTGTGAAGCGGACCCTTGGCCAAAGTGAGCCAGCTTATTGATCGGACAAAAAACTTCATATACTGAACCACAGATCTTTGATAATGGTTATTAACAATACTGTACTCTTGATACATGTTACAAATATTATTCAGGTAAAAGTGACCATAAAACAGTGTGGCTAGGATTCCAAAAATGTTTTCTTATCACTTGTATCTTAATAATCATAATCATTTATTTCTTTGTAATGATATATGTTTACAAGTCATACAACAGCCATGTAGGTAGGTACCTAGTTACTATTATGTTTTATTTGTAAATAGGTACCTATGCTGGTTGGGAAAGATATATGATAAAGAGAGACCTTTATTATTTATTACTAATAAATTCATAGTAAAATCATAACTTAACACATATTTTATAATTGATTTTGAGCACTGATGATAGGACTAGGACTAATCAAAAATGCATGCATACATACATCATCTTAGGAAGCTTTTTCCCTTATAGAAATGTAAGTATGAAAATATATCTACTTTTTATACTTACAAAATGAAATGCATGTACTTATTTTGCGTACAGTCACCGGCAATAGTATCTTCCTACATGAACTGTACAGTGAGTACAATTTGGATTAAAAAAAGCATGTTCATAATAATGTCCGATTTAAAATATACTAATGGGGAAGGTATCTGTCAAAAGTCAGGAGGTGCCAGCATAAGTAGGCACCTACCACTAGTTTTGTTGAATGAGATTTGGCTTAAAGGGCTAAAATTAATGCCAGTAAATTCCAAATAAAACAAGAATTTGACACTATTGGTAGGACTGAGACTACAACCTATGCCGGCACCATCCGTAAACACTTGATTGGCCATAATCCTGATTGCAGCGACGAGCAGCAAATGGTAGGTAACAATTGCCATAGAAGAGCGACACACATGAAGTCAAATTAGTTGTCAGTAGATAGTTTATTTATTTATATGGGTTTAATGTTTCAATAGATCTGTAAAATCTTTGTGTTTATTTCACAAATTAAACTGAAATACAGTGTAAGCTCTTTATCAACACTCAAGGGACCGGACATTTTGTGACATTATCACAAGTTGTCATTAAATAGAGGCCTACTGTGCTTGTTTTAAGGCAAATAATGAAATCAAATAAAAAACAAGAATTATATGAATTACTATAATGAATTTTCATACACATTTGAATTTGTGGATACCTAACCATTGTTGAACTATTTTTTTATTGTCCCACAACACATGACACTCTTATTTACTTGATTGTAAATTCCGCATCACACTTTATTTACATGTAGGTACTGTTCTGAACATTGTTTAGTTAGGTGTCGAGGCTCGATTTCTGTAGGACATTGGCGATAAATGTTTGGTGGTATAACTTCATGCCCTTATTAAAAGCATTAAAGAAACCTCTCTGATCATCTGGCATCTTTTGAATCGTATGACTTGCTCCCATCAAGTCCCGTTCGTGGGCTGTTCTACCGTGTCATAAAACTTGTTTTTCTTCTTGACCTGGTCATTCCACCGCGTCGGAGGTTTACGTTCCCTTTTGTCTTCTACCTTGCAGTATTCAAGTCAACCGTTGTTTCCAAAGGTTTGGTCTTCATTGACAAAAACAGAGTGGTTTTTTAATGGTTGTCATGATTCTGGTCCTGCTCATTCTACGGCTGTCGGCTTTCATGACAATGACTGTAGGTTCTGGTATGTTTGTGATACATAACAGAAGTCTGTACTATTTCAACCTGAAGTCACTCGGCACTCGATTTTAACTAAATAACGCACTTTTTACAAAGAATTTTATGTACTTATTATTTAATACCGTTATCTGATCTAAAAATTGTGAATAAAACCAAACGTCAATCGTATACGCCTTTTTACGTTCAGATACTCGCATATATTTATTACTGCAAACAATATTTTAATATTTTTCATCAAATATCACTGTCTTTTTGTCTAATAATGCATTTATCCTTGAAATACGAGACATTTTTGCAAACTGTCAACCATATTTAAACGTAGATTTGAGTTAACCAGTGCTCGATGGCTGGTTAAGGTTAACGTAACTTTCTGACTGCTAAAGTGCATGGTGCAACGGAAAAACGGACTTGACGTCTACTGTAACCATGATGAGTTCGTTAAGTGTGCGTGGTGCAACCCGCCCTAAGTGTTGACGTTGGATTTAGGGACAACCTGTATACTATGGATGGATATAAAGTAGGTACAGTCGACGTCAAAGATATGTCTACACTTTTCCATCGTAATCCTTTGTAATAAGGTGCAAAAGTGGAAACATATATTTGTCGTCGACTGTACTATGTGACGGAAATGAAGATGCTGAGGTGGATGTCAGGCGTCTCCGGAATAGAGTTGGAAACGAACATATCCGTGGAAGCCTCGGAGTAAGAGACGTCGCCGATAAGCTTCAGGAAAGTCCCGCTAAGGTGGTTTGGGCATGTAAGAAGAAAGCCCCCAGAGGCCCCAGAGTACGTAGGCTATAGAGCCCTTGGCTTCGCCTTGTCAGAGCCAAATAGAAGAGGCAAGCCAAGGCAGCGGTGGCGGAATTTCATCACTAAAAACCAAAACGCCTGTTGGTTGGAAGAAGACGACATCTGGACATCCTATCCTATCCTGGGATAGAGCGAAGTGGAAGCATAAGTAAAAGCAGGAAAGCGGACCCCGTCACTGCACGGGACAAACGCTAGGGGGATGATGATGATGAGGTATACTATGTAGGGTTAGCAATGTATACTATGTAGGTATATTTGAAATTTTTACTTACCGACTTCAAGATTTCAAGAGGAAGGTTTTTGTGTTTTTTGTTATGTTTGTTAATTAACTCCGTTATGTCTGAACCGATTTAAAAAAATCTTTTTTTGATCGTAAGTATATATATACATACAAATTGGTTTTGATGATGGGATCCATGAAGAATTCAGGGAACTCCTCAAATCTTAAAGGCACATATAGTGATTTTTGTGTTATCATATCAACAAATTAAGCAATTTTATTCAAAAAAGTGACATTTGATGAAATAAAACTGCCGATGATGATCAAAACGATGATGATGATTTAGACTATATTGTTATTACTTGTGAGTTCCTTTAATTGGCTTTCTGTGTATATTTAATTGTATAACTGTGACTTAAAAGCTGTTGGTTCTCCTTAACATAAATAAATAAATAAAACGGAACTCTTCAACGACGCATAGTTCACGTTTGGCGATTTGTCCTCTCCCAAGTAGCACACTTGGCTGTATAGCAGCTGAATAATAGAATACGATTACGCTTAAAGCTGAATATAAAAGCTGCATAATAGCTGTATACGAGCTTATTCAGCTTTTATACCTCTTAAATGGTACAAATTATACAGCCTTAAGTTCACATAGCTGCTTAAGAGCGTTGTAGCAGAAATTTAACAGAGTTATTAGGGTTAATAGGAGTTATAAGAGCGGAATACTGACTTTCTAAGAGATCTCTAATGAACCTTTATTCAGAAAATATATCTCAAATGTCTCCTAATACCGGGGGAGGCTGACATTGATCTGAATAAAAGAATAATAAAACAAAATTTGGTGTGCGATTTGGCACCGCCGCTACGCTGTGTTTGTTAAGCAAGTTAGATTTTCAAGACAAATTTTTGTCAAGCTCGAGGTCTGATGATGGGGTCCATGAGGAATCGAGGGAACTCCTCAAATGTTAAAGGCGTACATTTAGTGATTTTAGTATTTTATAAACAAATGAAGCACTTACATTTAAATAAGTGATATTTGATAAAGTGGAACTGCTGATGATGATCAGAACGGAACTCTTTAACGACGCTTAGTTCACGTTTGGCGATTTGTCCTCTTCGCTCCGTTTGTCAAGCAAGTTATTTCATTGTATGGAATCTAAGAGTGCACCATATTGTGTGAAACACACCTAAGTTTAAAGGCAGAGTAAAAACGCATCCTATTATGTGTCATGGCAACACTGCCCAAGTAACACAGGAAGCAATATAACATATGAATAATTAACTTATTTAGAACTTAAGGACCGCATAAACTCTTATATACGTTCACCGAGCAACTTGATGCATTATATGATGCTTTACGCTGTATAACGGTTGTATAATGGCATATCTAAATGCTTTTGTAAAGCCTTTAGCTTTAGTGCAGCAAAACACAACGCAACTGTACAGCTTACATACTGTACATGTTCACTCTCTCTCTGTTCCGTTCCGTCACACTAGCAAGAACATCCATCACATCCAATGTAAGTTTTCTTAAAATATAATAAATAGTAAAAATGAAGCAATTCTTTTCATACAACTCTCCATAAGGTTCGTACCCGATACACATTTACAATAATCAAACTCCTCCTCCGGCCCACCACATTGAAACCGTTTTTTTTTAATATTATTTCATTCGTTTTATTTCATTGAACTTGCGACCCCTGATTTTTCCTACAGATGCCAAAGCGAATGAACAGTGTCTCGTGTGTACTGATCAAGTGTGCAATGTTAAGTTATATGTAACTCGAGTTCAAGGAGTCAGGGCTGTGCGTCATCAGACGTGAGGCCTTGTACCTGACCCGAATGTAAATGCAGTCTGTATAACAATGCTATGCTATAATTACATACATACCACTAATGTATTTAATTCGATTCGGGGTCTTGGCATCCTTTAAATAGAAAATGAATGATATGGTTGAATAGGGATAAGAATAAGGACCAGTTGCACCAAACCGTCTGTGAATGTCAACGTCATCGTAAAAAAAAATCTTGTATGAAAAGTTTGTCAGTTTTCTATGGGATGACAGCTCCGTCGCCATATTTAACGTTGTTCACTTCGTTAGTTATGCGTGGTGCTATATACACGGTGGGGCCTGTAACTAAAGCAAAAAATTAAAATGTACATTCTTCTCCTCAAACTACGCAACGTTTGTTTGACGACTTTGAAAAAAAACTTGCGGTTTGAATTTTATTACATTTTAAAGTTAATTCGAACACGCAATGTACTATGAAATTGATTATGTCTGTAGAGTGACTAGACTGACAGGCGATGTCAATTAGACGGAGTTTTAAGTACATTGAAAATACTATTTACTTTGTTTGAAAAAATAACAATCTAAAAACTTTATGATTTTAAAAAGTTGCTACACAAAAGTTGTCTAGTTTGAGGACTAGAATCTACGTTTTAATTTTTTGCCTTAGTTACAGGCCCCACCCTATATATAACGTTTTAGTATGACATTACATTTTTTTTGTGAAAGAATAATATGGCTCTCTAAAGCACCTTTTATTTTTCATGATTCATTATAGTTTATAAGTTATGGATTTTTTCCTTGTGAAATAGGGAATTCCTAACTATTTTATTTTTATTTTACTTGTTTTTGCTTCGGGTCGGTGTCAAACTGATACCATAAATGTAGTCGACAACCCCGATTTATCCGAAAACGATACCAAACTTGGCCTAATAGCTTAACTGATGTATATATCAAGATAAAGTTGAGAGCCTCCCCCCCCCCCCTAAAAATTACATCTAAAAGTTGACCCCACTTCTCAAATCCATCCCTGGATCTTAAGGAATAATCATCTCATTCTCCTAGCGTTTGTCCCGGCTTTTTTGCCACGGCTCGGAGCCTGGGGTCCGCTTGACAACCTAATCCCGTGAATTGACGTAGGCACTAGTTTTCTAATCGAATGTCAAGCAACACTTGCTATCACTTAGATTATCTATTGTAGTACATTCAGTCATTCTTTATTTAAATATTAGCGCAATGCTAACTTAGAACGCATCCGAGTCTTGACTCACTCAGCTCACTCTCTTCCGTTGGTTCGGTTTAGCATTGAAGCATATAGTAAACTTTAATAGTACATTACTTACCAAGGACTGTAAAGGAAAGAAAGCCCGAAATCGCAGGTATTTGTGACCGGCGAGAGTTGCAAATATGCGATAGAGGGCTTTCTTTTTTCCTGCCCGTGGTGAGTACACAATTTTACGTCTCCACCTGGCATAATGCGAGTTTCACCGTACGCGTAGCGTGCGGTAATACTCACATTATGGCCTGGTGTGACGTAAAAGAAATAAAATATATACAACTCAACAATTTAACGGCCTCCTAGCCCAGTCGGTAGTGACACTGCATACGAAGCAGGAGGTCCCGGGTTCGAATCCTGGTCAGGGCATTTATTTGTGTGTTTATCACAGATATTTGTACCTGAGTTATGGATGTTTCCTATGTATTTAAGTATTTATCTATCTATTATATATATCGTCGTCTAGTACCCACAACACAAGCCTTATTGAGCTTACTGTGGGACTAGGTCGGTTTGTGTAAGATTGTCTTATAATATTTATTTAATATTTATAATATTTATTACAACTGTTTTTCAGTGAAGTGACGTATATCAATTAATTACCGTCCATCTGCGGCACCCAAATATATAATATCTATAAACCGTACTTAGCGCTACAACGCAATTTAAAACGAATTAGGTACCAGAATTGATTTATTTACAGAGAGTAACAGGTTTTAAAGTGAGAATAATAGAGATATTGTGCAAATGACAATATTGTGTCTGGGTCCTTCTCAAATTTTAAATCTGCGGTCAGTATGATTTGTAAATACAATCTACCAGTATGGTTTGGAAGCAAGCACAACTCTGGAGAATGACCAACCTATATCGATACAACACGTTGATAACGCGGATGTACCAATATAAATAAAAATAACATACTATTATCATAAAATAGTAATCAAATTAGTACCATACCAACCATACCATGTCATGTTTTTCATGTTTTATGTAAAAACCATCAAAAACTGGCTTCTATATTCAAGGCTACCGATAACCGGCCAGTTAATTATCCACCGGTCAGGTCCAACAAGTTTTGGCCACAAGAGAGTGATGATGATGACATAAGCTAAACGTTGCGATTGAATTATTTATTTAATTAAGTAGGCGTAATTACTTACTTGAATTCACGTGTGATAATGTAAACAGAACTACATGTAAAGTATCAGTGAAATAGAACTAGGTATCAGTACAATTCAAAAATGTGCATTTATTATGCACAAGTCAATAAAATGATTTTTAGAATTTGACAATGAGGGTTCCGCGATTTTTACTAGATGGTAGCACCGTGGCGAGAGGTCTAGCTGTCATAACCCACCAATCATGTTTAACCATTTTTTTTTGATTGGTGGATTGTGACTTCTCGACTCTCTCGAGCTTCTGTCAAAAAGACCTCTCGTCACGGTGCTGCCATCTAGTGAAAATCTCGATCGCGGAAACTGTCATAAGTGTCAAACAACTACATTTTTCTGTTAATATCCAATTAGTAACACGTACGGAAAACTGGTATAAATAAAATAAATAAATAATTGAATATGGGTGTCATTTAATCGTTCTGCAGAATATTCCTATTTTGGTAAGCAAAAATATATATTTGGTCAGCAAAATTAAACACTTGGTTAGCACCATACGGTCAGCAAGTATTTCTAAACCAGTTCGCAATTAATGTCAGACTGAGCTGCTCTAAAATGATTTGGTTGGCAATTTAATTATTTCAGCAGCAGCTTAATCAGATTTATTTAAGCAATCAGTGGGTAAGCGAATTATTCAATTTTGAATTACAATTGAACTGATCCGCAAAAATTGGTTCTCTAAAAAATTTGTTGATCAGCAAATGTCTTACCAACCTAACCAACCTTTTGTTGATCAGCTGATTTTTTGAAACAAAAAAAATTCTAGGCATCATTTAATTACTTTCCTTTCCTTTTACGTCAAGTAAAGTTACATAAACTTAACTGTTTACGAACTAGGGCGGTTCTTCTACTTTCGCTCTATGGGGTAAAAGATAACTGACGAACCTAACGAAGTAAAAATAGGCATCCTAATTTATTTTTTCTCATGAGGGGGGTCACAGTTCTAACCTAACCTAACCCACTTTATTTGTAGCCGTTCGGGTCGGTTGAGGGTCACAGTTCTAACCTAACCTAACCCACTTTATTTGTAGCCGTTCGGGTCCATTGAGGGTCACAGTTCTAATCTAACCTAACACACTTTATTAGTAGCCGTTCGGGTCAGTTAGGGTCACAGTTCTTATTTGTAGCCGTTCGGGTCGGTTGTGGGTCACAGTTCAAACCTAACCTAACCCACTTTATTTGTAGCCGTTCGGGTCGATTGAAGGTCACAGTTCCAACCTAACCTAACCCACTTTATTAGTAGCCGTTCGGGTCAGTTAGGGTCACAGTTCTTATTTGTAGCCGTTCGGGTCGGTTGTGGGTCACAGTTCAAACCTAACCTAACCCACTTTATTTGTAGCCAAATTTAATTATAATGTAATTTTTTAAAGTCCCTGGCTCCGTAGTAGTAATTCTATGGCCGAATTCGCAACTTTGGACCGCTTTAGTTTTTAAACGCGTAAGTAAAACCAAAAATTGTAATCAATAAAAAATAACAAAAATACGAAAAAGATGCACGCACACGATTGGCTGCCCATGTCACGTGGACTAATTTCACTCCGGTTACAACTCTGCCGATTTTTCAAATTAAACGCCACCAACTTTATTATATCAGATTACCATTGCTTTAATATGCATACTTTTCATTAAACTGCTTACAGCCATGTATTTTCTACCCACCAATTTTTTTATCTTGCTGACCAAGTAATTATTTTGCAGCTCAACAATTTATTGAGCAGATAAATTATAACAAAAGCAGATCAATATTGGTTATATTATAACGTTATCCGTTTGTGAGTTTTTTGCTGAACAAGAGTTGTAGCTCCATTTTTATTTATTGCCAGCAAAATTTTTGTATGCTGACCAAATTATTTAATGGCTATTTTTTTTGCGAATCTGTTTTAAGAACGGCAGATCATTTAATTACTTCCCATTGAATATTATAGGACCTTCTTACACATCGTCCCATTCCCAGTAAGTACTTATAAATGAAATAGCCAAAAAGTTATATCAAAAATTAACAATTATTTCAATTTAAGTTTTTACTCCCATTTTTTCGGACTTGTAAGTTGGGTACCTACATTACAATAGGCGAACTAGTGTGTAATTTCAACTACCACGGTAGTTGTAGGTATAACAATTAGTACCTAGTAACTCTTCGAATCTTATGGTATAGGTACATGTACTGGTTAACCTTTTGACCGCCGTCGTCTGATATACCGGATGTGTCCTGTAATAGGAGCAAAAAATTAAAACGTAGATTCTACTCCTCAAACTAGACAATGTTTGTTCAACTACTTTTGAAAGTTATGTAGATTTTAGATTGTCTCTTTTTCAAACAAACTAAATAGTATTTTCAATGTACACCAAAGTCCGCCTAAATGACATCGCCTGTCAGTCTCGTCACCCTACAGATATTAATCAATGTCGTAATACATTGCGTGTTCGAATAAACTTTAAACTGTAATAAAATTCAAACTACAAGTTATTTTTAAAAGTTATTGAACAAACGTTGTCTAGTTTGAGGAGTAGAATCTACGTTTTGATTTTTTGCTCTTATTACAGGCCACACCCGGTATGAGACAAAGTGACAACGTGAATGACACCTTCATAAATTATGACAGAGTTCAAAATCGAAAGTTCAATTTTTGACGTGTGGCGGTCAAAATGTTAATGTGACAAAAACATATATCCAAGACTTTACGCCTTGGTAATAGAGTCGTTATTCCATATTTTTGTCACATTAAATGTATCTGTTATGGACCAAGTGATTAATGCAGGCATTATTTGTAATGCCCGGGTATTTTGAATAATGCCCAGCTCCATCAGGCCAAGTGATTAATTATCATTATTTATCTAACTTTCATTATTTATCACACTGTCTGGTCATTATGAATAATGCTACGTGACCATTGGGCAATTTGACAATAAAGTTATATTGGACGGGTTGCGGGGAGGAAAGCAATCTCAGCAGTGGGGAAATTTTAGAAATAAGAGCCTGAAATAATTCTGGCAAAGCTAATGTCAGAAATAACAATACGAACACAACATACGAGAACATGTTTTTTATTTATTACTCTGCCCATAGTTGATGGACATTATGTATAAAGCCCGGACAATTTAATTGTTTGAATAGCTATTATCGAAGGTTTATTACTCTGACAAATAGGGGATGGGCATTATGTATAATGCCCGGGCAATTTAATTATTTGAATAGTTATTATCAAATTGCCTACCTACTCATATTGGTCATAATTCATAATGCCCGGACATTATGTATAATGACCTATTTATCACTTGGTCCATAACATATCCATATTTTACAAACGTGACTGTGACTGTACTCGTATATATATTGCCTGTTACGATGGTTGCTGTTTTTCTTCACGTGACGTCAAAACACATTCTTGAAAAAAACATATTAGATGGACATATTGACAAAAAACTGAAGTGTTGTTTATGACGCATGCGTTTTTCCCACACGCGTTCGTAACTTAGCCAGCATTACAATAATATGGATTGAAACTAATCTCGATTGACTCATGGCAGCTTTTGTTATGTAAAATGCCATGAAAATGCCTTCAAGGGTAGTGGTGCTGGAAACCAGGGATATGGATAACATACCTGCGCTAGGTACAGTCGCCATCAAATATATCGGAGCGGCCAAGGTACTCAAAAATATCTGAACATGGACTTTATCGCCTTGACAATAGAGGCGTTGTTCAGATATTTGTGACCACCTTGGCCGCTCCGATATATCTGATGGCGACTGTACCTGTGCTAATTCCGGGCAAGTTCTAGGGATTTGATATCGTTAAAAAAGAAGTCGATATATATTAACACATGGGCTTATGGAAAGTCCTCGATTACTAACTATAAAAAGTTTCGATATTATCGATATAATGTCTGATGTTGAGCCTCTTAAACATAAAATTATGCGGATGGCATTTCAATCAAAATAAGACAATTTCCTGTCAGTGCCATTCATATCATGGAGTAAGAACATAGACTATTTAACCCCACGCTCGAAGTAATTTCACTCTATAGTAAGACACAAATTATTCGAAGTGACAGTAAACTTAGTACGTCTCCATGCCAACCATTAATGTCTAACTCTCTCTTAGGCCCCGCGGGGCAATCGCGCGTTTCCTGTCTAGCATTGCGAGTTCCCCTCCCGCACCCCTTCTATATGGCAGCTTAGGTTTCAAAGAAATAACTCGCTAAGCGGAGTATAGATATCTTGTATATGAGTAAGAATAATATATAGGTAATATTCCGTTACGATTATTTATTACAGAGAAAATAAATAATATTTATTTATTTTGACTAACATGTTGACAGTAACAGCGATATATTTTTTTGTCGATAAAATATTTTGCTACATCACTTTAGTGTTGGTGCCCCGAGTTAGCATACGTATGTTTTTAGGGTTCCGTACCTCGAAAGGAAAAAACGGAACCCTTATAGGATCACTTTGTTGTCCGTCTGTCTGTCTGTCTGTCTATCTGTCTGTCAAGACCATTTTTCTCAGGAACGCGTGGAGGTATCAAGCTGAAATTTATATCAAATACTGAGGTCTACTGTCCCTTGGAGCTGTGAAAAAATCAGACTTCTAAGCCAACGCAATCAAAAGATACAGATACAGAGAAAAGATACAGCCGTTTATACCGCAAATTTCCGCAAATTTTCGCTCGCAAGGGAATCAAAACCTACAGGGTACTTCCCGTGAACTCAGAATCTTGAAATTTGGTACGAAGCAACGTCTTATAGCACAGATAAAGGAAAAATTGCGAAAACCGTAAATTTTTAGTTACATCATATAATAAAAATATTTTAAAGTTACTACCCCTATATACCTACAGGTTTGTACGGAACCCTCGGTGCGCGAGTCCGACTCGCACTTGGCCGGTTTTTTTTTATACCACGACGGTGGCAAACAAGCATACGGCCCGCCTGATGGTAAGCAGTTACCGTAGCCTATGGACGCCTGCAACCCCAGAGGATTCACATACGCGTTGCCTACCCTTTAGCCCTTTACCCTATTCACTCCTTTTTTGAATAACCTCATACTGTAGCCCGCTCGGAAAACCTCGGCAGGGAGTTCACTCCACAGCCGCAGCGTTCGTGGGAGGAAATTCCTCTTGAACCGTACAGTGCGCGACCCTTTGGGCTCCATGTTAATTATAAGTCTCTACAGTAGAGCTCCACTACCCACCTTTTGACTCCATGTCCATGATCAGATCTCTACGTGTTGGAGTTGGCTCTATGCACACCTTTAAATACTTTACCTACTTTAAATGATTGCAGTTGGACCCCATGTAAGTATTATTATTTACTAGCGACCCTCCCCGGCTTCGCTCGGGATAAAAAATGGTCATTGTGGGTTATCCCTAAGAGATAGACATATACCATCGCGGACTTTTTTGTAGACCTTTTTAGGATGTACAATACTGTAGTACATTATTTTTAGGACTCAGCCAGCGTTTGCAATGTAAGCGCAATAAATGGGTTTATTTACGACATCACATTAGAATCCTCTAAAATCATCAGTGTTTCTCGACTATATTATGCATGTATTATACATATAAACCTTCCTCTTGAATCACTCTATTTAAAAAACCGCATCAAAATCCGTTGCTTAGTTTTAAAGATCTAAGCATACATAGGGACAAACAACGGAAAGCCACTTTGTTTTATACTATGTAGTGATTTTAGATTTTTAGTTTAGTCATTTAAAAGCTGTTATTTCGTAGTTTCGTCCATAATACACCAACAATGTTATTAATGTTATTTTTCTCAAACATGCTCGGAAATGTTCCTGTTACGTTAGTAATTAGAGACCAGTAAAAACACAATTATAAATAAATGTCAACATGGATTCCAAAAGGGTAAAAGTACTGACACACTTTTAGCTAAATTCACTGATGAGATTAATGCCTGCTTGGCTAATAAAAAAGTTGTGGTGGCAGTGTTTTTCGATTTTAGCAAGGCGTTTGACACCTTAGAGACCAACACGCTATTACAGGCCATGAGTGAGTGTGGGGTGGGGGAGCCGCTGAATAAATGGTTCCGCGACTACCTCACCGGGCGCTCATTTCGTGTACGAGTGGGCACAGAGTTCAGCGACGAGCGGCGGGTGTCGTGTGGCGTACCGCAGGGCTCTTGTACTGGACCCGTAAGTTATTTAATGCACGTAAACAGCCTTTGCGGTGTCCTCAAGCACTGCTCGGCGCACATGTTCGCAGACGATCTGTGCATACTGCGCGCCGGCGGTGCGGGCGAGCTGCCTGACACCTGCCGCTTGGTACAGATACTTGGTACAGAAGATGTCGATGCTGTAGCCCGTTGGTCACATGACAATGGTATAGTGCTTAATGCTAATAAAACTCATCTATTGATAATTAGATCTCCCTACTTAGATGTTTCTAATCCGCCACTTCCCATCATAACCCATGACTTTTCTTGTTTGCACAATGATAAATTAGATTGCCACTGTAACCCTATCTCTCGAGTTAACTGTGTAACGTATTTAGGTCTTAAAGTAGATGAGCACTTTTCTTGGAATCAGCATGTAGATTTTATTTATAGCAAGCTCAAAGTATTATTAGGAATATTTTATTATCTGAGATTTAAAGTTCCTTTGCACATTCTTAAGTATATATATGTATCCCTAGTTGAATCAATAATAGGTTATGCGCTTGACTGTTACGGATTAACAACTAATACTAATTTAAACAAATTAGAATGTATACAAATTAGATTTCTCAAACTTCTAGTTAGTAATAAAACGAAAGAAAAGTTTAAAAATGACTATAGAAAGTTATTCAAAATTTGTAATATTCTTCCGGTTAGCCTTAAGCATAAATATTTAATGTTATATAAGAACCATGGCAGTCAAGAGCACACCCTGTTACTTCGTAACGATATTTGTGTTACCAGGTCGGTGTCTGCGGGCAAGTTTGTCGTACCCAGAGTCGCGAATTACTACGGTGATAGGTGTCTTCACAAACGTTTACCCTATATACTTAACAGCCTGCCCGCTGACATCAGGCAGGAAGTCAATAAAGTTAAGTTCGGAAAAAAGCTGCGTACTTACCTTGTAAATTGCATAAGTTAATTTTTCATAAGCTTAATGTATAGATGTTACCTTTATATAAATAAGAGTAGAGACTGCACGATCCCACAGTCAAACCGTGAAAACTGTTTTGTGGGACCCTTTATTTGTGTAAGCTGTATCTTTTTCATGTTAATAAATAAATAAATAAATAAATAATAATAGTAGGGACTCTATTCCAAGGCAGGTTCAGCGCGACGTACGTAAAGGATTTTCATACAACATTAAATCACTCAGCCAGTAACTGAAGCACTAAACAATTAATTTTATTTCCTTACATGTTTGAGAAAAGCACTATACATGCTTCGACCGTAATCAGCTTACCTGGCTTCGTATTGTAGGCTACTAAATACTCAGCCAGGAAAGCTTACTTACTGGTCTCTGCAGTAATGTACTAATAATACAATTACATACATCGCTGCCTCTAGTGCCTCTAGTTGCAACAAAATTGACGTTATCAAGCACACAATTATAGCTAATCTATATCATATAACGTACCTACTATTAAATCTACCACAATACAGGATGTTTGCATCACCATCTTTGGTAATACCGGGTGCTGAGAATAAGGATTTGTTATACTCGTAGAGCGCTCAATGCGTATTCTAATTTTAAAATACATAAATAAATACATTAAAACACAATCTTTCTCAAACATATCTCCAACACACAACAAATAATCAGTAAATACTGAAGTTGTATTGGAGTTGCATTACTTGTTAGAAAATAAAGCTTAAATGGCCGTATCTTTAGACTGAATTGACTTAGATGCTAGATTTTTTTTACAGCTTCAAGGGACCATAAACATATACGTGTTGATATAAATTTCAAGTTGATAGCTAGCTTGAGAAAAAGGGTCTTGACAGACCAACAGACAGACAGACAAGACAAAAGGATTCCGTTTTTTCCTTTTGACCTCAAAACCCGTACCTACGTAACCCTAAAAACATACACAAGGTCATAATAAATTCCAAAAAAATCGTTTTTTGTTACTAACATCGCCCGTGCCTATAGGTATGACTAATTTGGTAAGTATACAATAATTAAATTCAAACGAATTAAAGTCTTTAACTGTTTACTTTTTTTTTGCAATCCATCCACCTAGCTATATTTTAGAGTAAGTATATACTTAGTTTGTATGGGAAGAAAAGTGTCATGGTTTATATGGGAACTGATGGAACCTACGAGACTTCTCTTTCCTCACTGACTCTACAAACGTTATTATATACATCACTCTAGTCATCTAGTAATTTGCACGCACTTGCTACGTTTATGCCTTTGTTACTAGGTCATAGTATTTATTAACTATTAATATACACTGTGCTAGTTAACTTTAACGGCCTCCTAGCCCAGTCGGTAGTGACCCTGCCTACGAAGCTGGAGGTCCCGGGTTCGAATCCCGGTCAGGGCATGTATTTGTGTGTTTTTCACAGATATTTGTTCCTGAGTTATGGATGTTTTCTATGTATTTAAGTATTTATCTATATATTATATATATATCGTCGTCTAGTAACCACAACAAAAGCCTTATTGAGCTGACTGTGGGCCTAGGTCCATTTGTGTAAGATTGTCCTATAATATTTATTTACAAATACAAATACAAATGCGTTTATTTCATTACTTTTTACAGTACACAGTGTTTACAGGTATCGAGGTTAGGCAAGTAAGTAGTCTATGTTAGTTATGAAAAGTTAGGTAACAATTTAAGGATATGAATCATATTTAATTAAAATCATGTAATGAAAAAGGTACGGGTACAGCTTGCTGGATTTAAACCCGCCCTTTAACTATTTAACAATTTAAACGTACCTCAGATCTAAGAAGAATAAGAATAGGTAAGTACTAATTGTATATTATTTTATGAGTTTGTTTTCTTTATGAATAAAATTTAAAAAAAAACTTATTCTTAGCTTAGGGCTGCCTAGACACTGAGAGTAATTTGACACCACTTTATATACATTTGCAATAGTATTTTTCAACACACCTGCTCGTAACGAGGTTCTTATTCCACCGCTTTTATGCTCATAATCCTAGATATTAAACACGCGTGCATTTCACAATAACCAACTAGTGGAATAATTTAATAATCCGATCAAGTGACGTTTGTACTCTAGTACCAAGTTGTACGTACGCAGACGAATCGTTGTAATTTAGTCGGGTATTACCTTTACTTTTTTAAGTCTTTGTGAGTTTACATTCTAAAAAAGTAAAAAAAAGTAAATATATTATACACATTACACAAATATACAAATTTACGATAGAATATAAATTATACAATCCTGATTGTGAATAAGAATCATTTCAACTTATTATATTACTCATAATCAGTGATCGGAATTGGTAGTGCCATTTCGCGGGACTTCGGTGCGTAAGCTTAGTATGGATATAGTTTTTAACTCCCGGATTTGATATGAAAATTTTAAAGTTTGTATTTGGTTTAAAAAATGTTTTAAAGAACCTATGACAAAAAGCCTATAAAAAATGTGGTTTCAGTTAGATATTGGACGTCAAAAGAAATAGATTGACAATAGAAAATATTGAAAAAAATATGGTTTGCTACTATAATTTCAAATAAAGTAGTAATTTAATTATGTTTATTTAATATAATGATGTTGATGTTTCGTGTTTTATTTTATGATTGTATTATTGTTAATTGTAATTGTTAAACGCAAGTAATTTTAAATGAATGATGTATTTATTATGACAATTTTTTTTTACTTTTGCGTTTTGAAGAAAGTTTTCTATGAGAAATACGAGTCGAAGAATCTCATGTCTTATCCATGTTCTGTACAATGTTTAAGGTCATTCACCCGAAATGGCACTACCTATTCCGATCACTACTCATAATACACAATAATTCGTGTTTAAAACACGAATTGTCTGTTTTAATATTTGCTGTTTGGCATTATACGTCTGCGCCTTTGCCTCAAGCTGCAGGCACATCCAAAAAAGAAAATTGCGCGCCATTTATAAGTTAACCTCAAATCATTGTTTATTGTTAGATTTTTCTCGTCGTGTTTTATTAATTTAAACAAAGTATGTTTTCAATGAATAAGAAGACAACTTTAGCGTTAATTTAACCTCTGGATATATTTCAAAATTGTGATACATACTAGTAAAATGTCATCATAAAAATCTAGTGAGCAATACGTAAGAAAAAAATACTATAATTTATTGCACAATAAATGTGAAGTCTTTAATTTTATGAAATGATTTGAAAAAGAGTTCCAGATACTCAACAACATCACAAAAAAGGTTAGTTAAATTTAATTATCTTCGGTTCGTAAGTACCTCTATCCTGTAAACATTCTGACAATTAATGTATTTATCAAAAGTTATTAATTATACTATTCTGTTATTTCCTCGCAAGTGTGTTGAAAAACGTCGTATGAAACGCGTGTGCTTGATCATTACATAAGCTCAGCTTCCTTATGCGCACTCACATGCGTTCGTGCGCACAATATCGCTTCGTATGTAATGATCAACTTAGCACACTTGTATCATAATGTACTATTATACAATCGTGACATAATAAATAGCTTGTCAGTCGAGTCGAGTACCATGTTTAGGCCACGAAGCTTGCTGTGGCCTAGGTAAGGTACGAAATTGAAAAGCTTCATTATGCCACTATTGTATACAATAGTTTTTCTACGATTGCTTAAACAAGCCGGTAAGAATTGAGTTCAACAAACGCCTTACAACCAGTTGAGTAGATTGTACGCCAGTCAATAAAAAATTGTACTTTAGTATTGGGTGTCTCTTAATAATAAAATAAAATAATAAAAAGAATATGTAGTAGTTGTTTTATATTAATAAATAGTATCTATGTACTTCCGCGGCAAGACATGTGTTATTCAGTAAAATAATATCACCTACTTAATTATCCTCGGAAGAAAAAAATTGTTTTGTGGTAGGTAGGTATTTCACGGGACAACTCTAAAAATCATATCACAAATATTTGTCGGCCTTGTCGCCTAGCCTCCATATTACAAACTTTGCTAAGTTTTACATAAAGCTTTTTTTAGTTTATTAATTGATGGAGATGTCGACACTCTTACCAGACTATTCTGTTTTTAACAGTAGCTAACCACTTAAAGTTTGAAACTACAAGTAAAAACCCATTTGCCGCCATTTTGTTTCTGCGTATTATTTTCCGAGACAAATGAGGCGTGTGGTACCCAACTCACATATCGGCAATAATGCGACGCCGTGACCATACATTTCATTAGAGTGAGTTGTTTTGCATGGCGCTGGTATTCTGGTATAATAGTTAGACAATGTGGTTTGGTTTACCGTCGTTTAAGTTTAACAATAGTTTAACGACGCGTTGTTTTGTTAAAAACAAATTACCTACTTTCTTTCATAATTCGAACGCATTAAAGTGCCGTAGGTTCATGCAACACAGTTTTTGAGCACGTTTAAAAATATGATTAACAATTTTGAGTTCTTTCTTTAGGAACCAGAGCAATTCAATACACTTTCACTCGATGACATAAAATCGCAAACATACACGTATAAACTGTACTATTTAAAATTCATAACAATCATAACTATATTTTTGTATATCAGCTATCAATATGGATGTGATATCTAAATAATTTAACCGATCACCAAATAAATACGAAGTCTATGCCTAATTAATAAGATTGGCCACTAGCATCAGAGATCACAAAAATTGTATCACCAAATAATATCAAAACGATTGGTACCAAAACAATGACTTCCGGCATTACAAAATTTCCGTCAACATTATAGGTATCATCACCAAAATAATATATCTGATACTAAAATCGGATCTCTAAACAATATGGAGACGATTACCTAAAAAACATATTGGTCATATGACGGTACGGTGATGGCATTTTATATACAGCCTTGGCCAGAAGTGTTGAGCATAGCTGTTTTTTGTTTACAATTTCGATGTTAAGTATTAATTCCCTATCATAACAATGTACGATGAAGTAAAATATTATGTTTTATTGGTATATCTAGAAAACTTCGCTTAATAACATTTTCAAGGTACCTATAAAATACGAAAAGTGGAGGTAAAAAAAATGCGACATTAAGTCGGTGCGACAAATTGCAAATATTCTATGCAGTTACTACTAACTTCAAAAAAACATGCCTGTTCAGTATGAATTAATTGATAAAATAACTTCAAATAAGATAGAAACGCTGGACTAAAGTTTCGAGTTTTGTATGAAAATCGCAAGGGTGCTCAACACTTCTGGCCAAGGCTGTATATAAAATATAAAAATTTGCTTCATCTTTAGCAGTCGTTTCTGACGCTCGCCTGCCGCTGCCGCCGCACGCTCGGCTTCGCCCACTGACTGTTAGTTCGCAGTTCACCTAACACACTCCTCCTCGTCGCGGCACCTATCTTAACTCTGACAATACTTTTTTTGTTATTTTTGCACGTTTTTCTTCTAATTATTTGGTGGTAGATCTACTATTCTGGTAATACAAATCTGGCGATTAAAGTTTTATATTGGATACAAATATCCATTAATTTGGTGTTTCAAAGTTGGAGACCGTTTCGATTAAAATGGTCACAGATATATTTGTAGGAGGCAGATATTATAATTAGGTGGCAAATCTAAATTTTGGTGGCAGAAAATTTAGTTTCCGATATGATATCTAATTATGCGTAACTTTATTTTTGATGGATTAAACACGGTAGTCGACTGAAAAGACTCTTCATTATGTCACGATTTTATAAAATACTATTATCTAAACTTTATTAAAGTTAGATGATTCCATATCTATGGGGATATCATAAAATGTAATCGTAAATAATAGTTTTGTATGTCGAAGCAGTCAGGTGCAGTAAATACAGTACTACTCCACCCACTTAATCGAACTGCAAACTCGATCAGGTAATTTCCTTCTTATTTATTTATACCCGTCTATTAAAAATCTCAGAACTACAGTTTCTGAGAATTAATCTTTTATCAATAAAAATAAGGAACTGGATTACATTGTAACATTGAGAGTTTCCAGGTAGCGAACTTGAGGAAACTTAGTTGATCGCAGAATAAAATGTTGTTTACAAACACACAAACAATTTTTTTTTCAGCCAGCAGATGTCACCTTGGCCGGTTACGCTGCCTCCGCAAAAAGTTTTGATAAAACCTGTAAAGCGTGCCAAATATTCATAAATAAACTAATATACATTGTATTTATTTATACACTGTATTTTTTTGTTGTTATTTACGACGTGGGCTGTTTGCAGCCATTTATGTCAAAATCGTCACTAATGTGGTATATGTATTGTGTTTCATCTTTTTTAGGGTTCCGTAGTCAACTAGGAACCCTTATAGTTTCGCCATGTCTGCCCGTCCGTCCGTCCGTCCGTCCGTCCGTCCGTCCGTCCGCGGATAATCTCAGTGACCGTTAGCACTAGAAAGCTGAAATTCGGTACTAATATGTATATCAATCACGCCGACAAAGTGGTAAAATAAAAAGTGTAATTTTTTTATTTATTAGGGTACCTCCCCTATACGTAAAGTGGGGAGTGATTTTTTTTTTCATTTCAACCCTAACGTGTGATATATTGTTGGATAGGTATTTAAAAATGAATAGGGGTTTACTAAAATCATTTTTCGATCAATCTCCAGAAGTAAAAAAATATGCGTCCCCCCCTCTAACTTTTGAACCATAAGTTTTAAAAATATGAAAAAAATCTCAAAAGTAGAACTTCATAAAAACTTTCTAGGAAAATTATTTCGAACTTGATAGGATGAATAGTTTTTGAAAAAAAATTACAAAATAATTTCTGAACTAAGTTTGTAATTTAACCGTATAAGCAGGTGTTTATTGTACCTGTAATTTGTACAAAATTACAATGAAATGACGTGCTTTCAAATAAAGTCAAAACGGTGAAAATCGGTTCACGCAATAAAGAATTATTCCATAAAAATCATCTTCCATACTTTAAGCTCGCGCGCAATAGTTTACTTAATTTGCCGATATATGTCGCTGTACGTGGAACTCTCATATCATATCCTACATGGCGGTGTTATTAACTCTTAAGTGGGGACACTTACTGTGACGGACGGAAAACTACGGAACCCTACACTGAGCGTGGCCCGACACGCTCTTGGTCGGTTTTTTATCACTAGAATTGATAGGTAATACTCTTCAGTCGGTACATTATCACTATCATTAGCAATAAACGTACTCGTACATGGGAGTGGAATATAAATTAAAAAAACCGACCAAATGCGCGCCGAAAGAGCCTGTGACATACGGACGGACAGAGGGACACGACAAAATTATAAAGGTGGCTGTTTTGCCACTTTGGCTACGGAATACTAAAAAGGAGTGGTCCCAATACATACTAAGCTACCTTGTGGGTACTCCTATGCTGTTTTCATGTATGAAAATAATAAGGATATAAGGATAATAAATCTCTCAAGCTTCCTATTCCCATTTCAACCCATTGGCCGCCTGTTTGCTAAATAAGAAGTACAGGTAGCTTATTAGGTGAATTTAATAGAATAAGATATTTTCCTCCTGCCAGCTCATCAGCTTTTAAAGCCTGACATCGATTGTCATTAAAACATTAGACATCCATATTCAGATCAATATGATCCTGTAGGTCCTTGATTTAGGTGGTTGCAAGCGTGCCTTGGTGACTTTTGTTGTCTCAAGAACTTTGTGTTAAAAAGACTGGAATGATGGTGTTTTATGGCTAAGTTACCAATCACCGAATCCGCTAGATACTTGACCTTCTAGAGCTAAGATATGCGCAAAGAACTGAACTTTGCTTGTACTTTTCCCAATGCGAAGGGAAAAAATTGCAGCCCACCAAATTTTGGTTGTTTTCTTTTCTGTTATATTTTGTGCGACAGTACGAGTCCCTATTCTGTTTACTTGGCAAAACTTTTTGTCACTCCACGTCTCATTTTTATTCTTAGATCTACCTGATCGCTTACCAACGTCCAAATCCAATACAGGTAAGGATATAATATCAACAATACATTAGGTACCTACCTATGCGTCATTTCTTAGGATAAGGGAGGGAAAACCGAATGACGTGCAATCCGCAGTGTGCATTTGCATTAAAAACCGTCAATGATAAAGGACTTGGATACCATTAGCAGAGACCATAAATAATATAGACAGCCACAGTCTAAGAACTTTTAGAGGCCCAAGTCTGAAGCGCCATCTGGGGGGCGATTTTTGAGATTCGAGCGCTCGAATCTGATTTTTAAAACTCTCTCTAAAACCATGAAATGGTAGTTTTAAAATAACATCGATAGGTAGTTTCAAAATTCGCCCCCCTGGACGAGAGCAACCCAAAGATACAAAAATAGAACGGGGAAATGACATTGCGTTACAGCGCCATCTAGCGTTCCTACGGTACGCTACTCGTTACGTATTTTGTATCTTTGGGTTGCTCTCGTCCAGATGGCGCTACAGTCTTGGGTCTCAAACGTTTCTTAGTCTGTGGCCGTCTATATTATTTATAGTCTCTGCCTTTAGCCACTGAACGATATATAAATATTAATAATCTGTAGTGTCAACGCTCGGTCTCGGTAATTAGCACAAGGATCACGACTCTAATCGGCCCAACATACGCCGTATCTGTAGCACGGTTGCTTCACGCTCATTCACCTTGACACCTGAGGACTTCACTGATTGATGTATCAATAATATCAATTTAAACTATCGGTAAATCGTGGTCGACTTACCAAAAATCGGCAAGAATGGATGGAATGAAAATATCAAGGACTTAAGTAAGTATATTGTAGTATGTCAAAATGCGTTGTTTGAGTAGATGTGACATCTAGAACAAATTTTGTGCGCCATGTTTGGCGGTTGACTGCTATGGCAGAATCAAAGAGTGATTTTCACTACAACTTTTGGGACAGAATTTTCTTAGGGATGTCATCTCCTGTTACTCAATGTTTTCACTACAACTTTTGGGACAAAACTAGTAGTTTATGTAACTGTTACGTAATAAGGGTCCTTAAAATACGAGTGTGGTGATATTATGAAACTCGCCTGGGGCTCGTTTCATAATAAGATCACACGAGTGTTTTAAGGCCTAATTACGTACAGTTGCATACACTGCTTTATCTACACTCATATTATATATATTAAATTAAGTGCTCGGAAACCATAGAATGACCGCCATTGCACCGCCATGGCCAACTTGATTGTGCCGGCGGTCGGGGAGGCGCGTGTCGGCGGCCGCGCGGGCGCGTGCCGTTGGTCAGGAAGGAGCACAGGATTTACATTATGTTATCAAAACTCATAGCACATCAATATTTGAGCATGTAAAGTTAAAATTACGTTACTGCCACAGATAAAAAGCTTATCATAGTAAAATCGGCTGTGGTAATGCTAACCATTGCCTACCGTTTTTGAACACGTTTTAGAGGACTTACAGTGTGAGTGTAGATAAAAATCTTAGGGATGTCATCTCCTGTTATTCAATGGTTATCGCTCTCTAATTCCTTGTTATTTGTGTTTTCAGAGCGACTCTAATGTACATATAGGAATAATGTATTTGGCCATACGATTAAATAATAATAATAAACTCAATGGTTTGGTTGATTTAAATCCTATGCGATTTTGTATTCTTATTTTTATTAAAAGATCAATTAAACACCCATCCTGTGTCCCTTTGCTTACAGTTAAGTTAAAGTTTTTTTTACTTAAAATTACCTACAGTATTCTTAAATGCTGATTGGGGTGTTATTTCAGGTAAGTTAGTCAAATAATCTATGTTAGATTAACAAACAATTGGTGAGTATTTTTCTGACTGTCCGAAACCTGCTTAATAATGTCATAAAAAATTTCACATTTTGTATACGATTTTAGCAAAGTAAAAGATTAAAAATTTCGAAACCGCCCGTAAAATTTCTCACAAACCCGGCCCAGCGTCCATGGCCTCTTTCGTCCAGTTATTTCCCAACATCCAGTTAAAATGTTAAATATTCACCTATTGTTCAACAATATTCATCAACAGTCATCTATATGCATCTTTTGGTAACTGCTGCTACTGCTAGTAACTTTCACCAGATTATTTGGCCACCAGACACTGTCAGTAATAATAACTGACCAAACAATAATAATGTCATTATTTCTCTACCCATCCTTCTTATTCTTTATATACATAATAAATTAATAAAGCACGGATACAGAAATAATGACATTATTACTGACAGTGTCTGGTCCGCTAATGAGTAATTATATATAATATCTTATTGCGACTAAGAAAAAATCAAAGAAAATTTTTTTCCACTCGAAAAAAAAATTTGTAAGTATGAGACAAAAAAAATCCACTCGAAAAAAAAAATTGTATGGGACACTGTCATCCCATCTTTCGTCATTCGGCATCGTCGTCGTCATTTATAAAATGTGTGCGAAAACAAATTATTTAAACATTAAGCCAAGTAACCTATTACCTAGTAGTGTCTATAAAAAGTACTATTATAAGTATACTCAATAGCTTTTAAACTTATTTGTTATAGTTGTTAAATTTTATAAATATGATAGCTTATAATGTTTTAAGCAGTATTTTATTAAACATTTTTTTTAAATCTTAAGTTTTGACGATCTTATTGTGAAATTATTATCATACATTATGACATGTAATTTTTATTTTATTTTATATTTCTCTGAATAATATATTAGCTTTAGATAATATAATTGTAACTGACGATTCGAAAGTGCTTGTTGCTATGCCTACTTGAATAAACACATTTTTGACTTTGACTTTGCAATGTTATAGCTGTCTACCTATGTATATCCAAAATATTTATGTTTACCTATAAGTAATTGTGACATCATTCCCTAAAAATGTGAGCTTGTAAGTTTTTGAACAATGTATCGACGTCAACAATTGATGGTAAATCTTAAACTTAATAAAAAATAAATCCCAGCCGGCCGACCTCCCATACAAAACCAATTTAATTTTCCCATGTTTTTTTTTTTCAAATAATTTAAAATAAGAATACGGTACCTATTATGCCCTAAAACGGATCACCAGAAGGTAAAAGAACGGGTTCAGAAATAATTACTGCAGATTTACTTATAGTGTCTGTTGGCATAAATTGGGACCAGGCGGCATACAACCACAGCCCTCTGCCACGAGATCTTGGCAGAAAACAGAGATTTGAAACCATGCAGCCAGTGGTTGGTGCCAAATTCTACATGACCTTTAAACGCCCTTGGACAGTTATTGAGGAACAGGAGATGACATCCCTAAGAAATTCTTTACCCCAAAAGTTGTACTGAAAATTACTAGAAGTCTATATTATATACTACTCTTTGATTCTGTCATAGCTGTCAACCGCCAAACACGGCTCACAAAATTTGTTCTAGATGTCACATCTAGTAGAATACATAATAAATCAATGTTGACAGTGGTTTAATGCAGAGTATACAGACTGAGGGTAGAATGAATATTTTCAAATACTTTCAAATGAATATTTTGAAATCTTATAAAGGCGATTGTATTGTAACAAGTAGGATCATACATACACCAAAGAAAGTCTGAACTGTACTACAGACAGACCTACACAATCAAAAGAGCTTAGCTTAGGTACCTGTAACTAAAGTCCCACTTTAAATATAACATACATATATAACATATATACCTGAGTAGTTAAAGACATCGTATTTAATTTGAATCTGAAATTATATAACTAATATATTTCTTATAAGAACGATATTTTGCGTTGCTACTTTGACGCATAAAGAAAGTTAACGAAGATTTCAACATGTCAACTAGCTCGCTGATTTTACCGTTTATATTTTTCACCATTATTTCTTTTAAATAATAACAAACATGAAGAGGTCTTACTTCGATTCAGATTAAAGATTGATATGGAAATAACCATCGCCCAAATAGTAATATATTATGGGATACAAAATTAGCCCAAAAAATGGCTCCACAATAGTGCCACAAGAACAACTCGTGCAGCAGTTTCTCTGACGATCTTATTAGGGTATAAGATGGGTATAAGACTGGCCGGTTACAAATTTTCACGAGCCATATTCTTAGTAAATCTTGTTTGAATATGTATCTATACTTTACATTGTTGCTCGAAGGCACTATCGTAAAATGTGTGAACCAACGAGAATGACCAACTGGAAGTTCAATAACCCAGATGAAATAGAAGAGCAATTTAATAGTGCAGTTAGCACGGTCACTGGAAAAGTTTAACTCGAACGTCAATGTTTGTACATGAAATTCCTATAGCTGTGGCTGTGGCAATATATCAACAGTGAATATCAATTCATCGTAGCTACGCTCTATAAATTTACCGGTTAAATAAACCTTTCACAATCATTTTGTATCGCAGCCGTTCGGTAAGTTGTTTAGTCTTTACTTTAGATTTAACTAAGTTCGGACCTAACAAGCCTAAATTAAACATTTAAAAAAAAAACTCTGAAGATTGCCATTGATGAATAGCGCCACCTATTAAGTTAAACCTGGTGTATCTCCTAAAAACTGTAGCCATTTTGTAGATAAATGGGAATATTCGTTTGTATGCACAAACACACAAAATAACAAACTAACAGCCTCTCATAGTGTCCGTTCCCTTGCGGGTAAAAATTAAAGAACCTATGTATAGTCATTAGAACTATAGAATAACCTACGCATATATTATAGCCTGTGTTTGTCTTTTGATGACATTAACGTAAACTTGATGAATTAATTATTGACATAACAATTTGTCATATTGTGGAACGCAAAACTTTACATTTATAAGTTAAAAATTTCACACAACTATAAGCAATTCGTAAATAATTATTAGAACCAATAGATAACAGTTTTTTAATGCTACACCAAATCAATACTTACTTGTCAATGAATCTCGTTCGCACACACTAACTACTAGTTAACGGTAATGATAGGTATACGCGCGCCTGCGTCGATCCCTCGCCTCGCACTGATCGTGCGCAGGTTTCGGCGCGGCCGGCGCGAAATCTAATGCGACCAACGACTTAACTGGACAAAATAACTAAATAGAGGTCGTAATGCTAACGGGCTACAAACATCGTTTAGCGGTTTATCTGATTGCAATTAACACCCATTTTTTTAAAAAAAGCATGCCTTATTTGAAAAGGCGAAATATTCACAATTGAGTTAAAGAAAAGTATATTTGCTTTTTGACGCATTTTTTAACCATTTCAGTGAAGAGGAAAGGATATTTAAGAGAAAATATGAAAAAAGATGTAATTTTTAAGAAAGCTACAAAAAACAGCACAAAAGTTGTTTTTCCATCACAAATCTTGGAATCTTGGTCTAGTGATGGACAGTAACCTACGGTTTGAAAATCACGTACTTGAGATAGTCCAGAACTGTTTGTATCGAATAAATTTTTTATATAACGTTCGTGATTTTCTAAGTGTTGATCTGCGAGTGAGACTATGCGAGGCACTTATTTTGTCGAAATTAAATTACTGCATTACCGTATATTGGCGTACTTGGCCCGCTCGCAGCGCTGCATTCAGAGGGTCCAAAATGCCTGTGCTAGATTCTGCTCCAGGATTCCTCCCCGTACTCATGTTACACCTTATATAAACAACGGAAATTGTCTCAAAATGCTACCACGTCAGAAACTAATGATGGCTTGCTTACTGTTCGACACAATAAATACACAGACTCTAAGCTATTTATTTAAAAAACTCGTTTGGTCAGTAAACAGGAGCTGTCACTCAGTTAGGGTCCCACGCATTCTGATGTTGCAATCACCAAGACACAGCACTGCTGCCTTTCGCGGGAGTTTTAGGTACCAAGCCACAAAATGTTGAAACAATATTCCTCCTCCAATTCGAACATTAAAAAGTAAACCTCTATTTAAAATAAAATTGCGTCAACACTTATTAGAAATTCAAAAGTGAAGTACCTAAAATTCCATTATCTATTACCTACACCCCACACGATTGTAAATTAATATTTTAAGCACCTTTTAAACTAACACTACATTCTGACTCAGTCAGTACTAAATCTCTAATTCTCTATCACTCAATATAATATGCACAAAACACTTATTATTCTCTTGTAAAATATATGTATTATTATTTTTTATTTTTTCTATGTATGTACTTACAATATTAAACTTATTTACTGGCTTGCGCTGCACTGGTCGTTTTACACTAGTGTAGGTTGAAAGGTTCTGACGGAAGATCAGCGCACGCAGCGGGCTCCACCAAGTCCGTGGCAAGCATGCTGAGTCAGCGCCAATTCTATATCACAACACATGACCCTTGACCAAGTTAGCTATGTATGTACAATATGTAGCTATAAATAGTTCATCCAAGTTTAATGTAATTTTATTTGATCTGATTTGTTTGAATAGTTTTCGCTATGCATGTAAGTTGTGGTTGAATAAAGATTTTATCTATCTATCAAATACCTATGTTTTGTTTGCGACTATTAACTTATTTACAGTTTGTAAACTAATCACGACTTATGGCGATGTATGAAGACAACAGTTCTACGGCTAAGTCAACGTTTGGCCCTCAATCAGCGTTATGAACATTAAGTTATTTACATACTAACAAGTTCTCACGGAACCCTCAATGCGCGAGTCTGACTCGCACTTGGCCAGCTTTTTTTCTCTATAGTTAACCATTGCATGGATATTTCAACGTACTTAGCTAGGGTTACGAACTACACATAGTACACAACCTACCTATTGTATTGTTACAATGCAGTTGGCATTTAGGTAAACAATAAACTGGAAATGAACAATGATAATTGACAAGTATTAAAACTTTACTACAAAAGCTCTTTTCCTTAATCATTAATTGAAATTGCGAGAGCTTTACGCGCTGATATTTTATTACTAAAGGACTAAAAGGTTTTTTCATATTCTACAACTTTTTGTATGGCGGAAAATCTCGAATCGCTGTGTGATAAATGAACCAGAATGGCACAAAAAACATGAAAACGCATAAAAACAAAAACATGACACATAATCATCGATAGTTATAAAACCTTCATAATCTGTAGAGCGATACAAGAACTTAGTATCAAAAAAAAAACAGTAACGTTTCAGCTCAAACTACTTTTATGCCTCGTTAACTTTTTTTACACAAAGATTTGGGGCTACCTATCATAGTAAAAGTTGTAGAACTTAGAATAAGCTATCCAGTGACATATCGCTTGACCTTATTGGTCATATAGGCCAATTTGCCCACCCTCCTTTTAGTGGTTTACTTTATAAATATGCAACCGCAGATATAATATTTCTGATAAAAACTCAATAGGGTGCAGTCCCCGGTATTATCCATTCTCAGAATTAAGTTTACAATAATGCAACCAATAGTTCCTGGCCTATAACCATATTTACATCTAAGACACAGTCTAGACGGAGAGCTGGCCACGTCTGATATGGCACAATAATGACTGCAACGAAACCACTCTAGTCAGTTTGCTATACTATACTCATTTATATATCTGGACATCTGGCAGCTGTAAAGTAGTGGAGGTCAAAGAATGCAAACCACCTCAAGAATACAAATCCTCGAGTTCTAGGTTTGATGCAATATTATGAGAAATTATATAAATAATTAGATTATATCATTGCTAAAAGTTTCTGTTGGGGGAAAGTAGTGCCAAACGACGTATAATAGATATAATTCATAGTTTGTCGCCTACTGTTTTTGTTTCCGTCATAATACGCAATGTTTTTTGTTCTAATATTAAAATATAAGCACTGTCCTCTATAACTGAGACACCTTCGACAGCTTTTACCTATTTTGGTATTATTTTCCAATTCAAATTTTTGCTAGTCTGTACTCTGACCTCCACCCATTAAAAGCTTCCACGTGCCCGGATCTAGCAATAAGTATAGTAAGTATAGCAATCTAAGCAGACGGGTTTGGTCGCTCTCATTATTGTGTCATACTCATATTTGACGTGGCCAGCTCTTAGTCCACTCTTTCGAATATGTAAGACCGATAGACAGCGCCACACACCTGACCTGCATTCAGCATACAGCGAAAAAGCAGCGTTGGTGATTATTGTCTATGAGCTTCATAGTTTACCTAAAAAAATATTTTTAAAATTTTTATTTCATCATTTTGTCGGCGCGATTAATGCACATAAACTATAAGGGTTCCTAGTTGACCCCGGAACCCCAAAAACGACCTTTTGAGTGGGTGTTTTGTGCCGGTCCGACAACTACGGCAACTACAACCCTACACTGAGCATGGCCCGACATGCTCTTGCTATTTACTCTAGCGGCATAATAGCGGAATAAACATACAAATTATGATGCGCCGCGGGGCTGCCAAGTATAGGAAATGAAAAATAGGAAGAGATAGAGATAAGTATGTGAATAAGCGTCCTAATTTTTTTATTGTTTAGACATGATGTAACAATCATTTGGATGAAGCACGTGGCTTGGATATTGAACTCCCTATTTTGAATTTTATAAACATTAACGTAGACGTTTGTCAGGTATTTAAATCTGATCCGCAATCGTGTTCACGTGTATCGATATGGCCTTCAGATTCGATATGGATATCGTGTGTGTCGCTAGGTGGTGGCAAACAAACGTACGAACATCATCATCATAATTACAGCCTTTATCACCCCATGCTGAGCACAGGTCCAATGTGTACGCCACTTGGTCCGGAGGGACTACCTCGAATTTCGAAAATAGAATTTTCGTTATCTGCGTCACTTTCGCTCGTATATGCAGGTGCCATAGAGAGGGAGATAACGAAACGTCGTACGTTCGTGGTAGGCCGGGTGAACCAATCTTATCCAGACGTGATGCGCAAACTTCTAAATATACGTCTCCCCACCGAGCTCATTCATCAGAAAGCGGACACCAAGTCTTCATCATTTTTGTCCATCTGCAATCACTCTGCTTACGCCCTTCTAGACTAAGAGCCGGCTATGTCAGATATGACTAGCTATAAGCTAGCGTACGGACAGATGGTGGGAGTGGTAGTTTAAATATAATCAGAAAGTATACAGGGTGGAAAGATAAGTCGGCCCCTGGAGGGAAACTACCTTAAAACCTTGAGATAGCTCAATTCGCTCAAAGGAAACATTCTTTTACTTTTCCTAAAAACTAAAACTGCATTCACAGTTTTTTTTCTTAATTTTCACTTTTTTCCATACTAATTGTATGAAAAATATTATTATTATTATTGGTTCTCTTGTGCCCTAAACTTGGTTAGTATTTAGAAGTTTTTATCCTCGTTGGAAACAGGATCGATTGGCATCAATTGTCATAAAAAATATTTACGGCAAAAATTACAAAATAAATACTTTTTTTGAAAACTGTACTCTTTTCCAAAAATTTGTAAATGCAGTTATGTCCCTTTAAAGAAATTAAAGAATGTTTCCTTTCAGTGAATTGAGCTATCTCAACGTTTTAAGGTAGTTTTCAGGGCCCGACTAGATCTTTCCACCCTGTATATTGAATAGAGCGGGACAGTCTAAGAACTTTTTGAAACCCCAACTCTGAAGCGCCATCTGAACGAGAATAAACTAAAGATACCCAAGATGTAAGAGGAAATTACATTTGCACTGCAGCGCCCTCTAGTAACGAGCGTACCGTAGTAACACTCTGTACCGTGCGAGTCTAAGGGTGGGTTGCACCAAACCGCCTGTTAAAGTAAGCCAAATGTTACGCTAATCGGAGGTACTTAACGATTGCTAACATGAATGGGTTGCACCAAGTGCAAAATAACAGAATGTAAGAGTTACGAGGGATGCCACTGTATAAACGCATTTCTAACAACATTTTCATGGTAGAATATTATTTTCATATGGCAACCCAACCATAAGTGCCAAACTAAACTTGTCAAAATCGTCAATTCGTCACACGAAGAAAAAATCTAAAGGAAAGAAAAGAGCGCGAACTAAACTTTGCACCCTGCAGCTTGAAAATCAAGAATATTCAACAATTTTAGCCATTCCTGAACATGTTTATTACTCAGTCAAAAAGTGGGCTATCCATAGCGGCCTACGAGCAAACTTTTTCAAAGGATAATGCAACTTGTGTTGCGAGTGGTGTTTAAAGAGAAAGCCAGAGTAGTCGGCTGGTGTATTATATTTTATATTATAGTGAGTAAATTATCCTTCTACTTTATTATTACTTACAGAACCCTAAGCAAGTAAAGCGGTTGATGGAAGCACCAAATGGCGAGAAGGTGCCCAGTCGCAAAACAAAGGCACCACTAGTTTTGAGAACTCTCCTTTCGAAAATTCGTAAATATAGGGCGCTGAATCCCTCCAACCTGGTTAATTATGGCTAGCATTGTAACCAACGACCAAAATATTGAACTTATTATATATGTACCTACTTATTGAAAGAGTGTTCTAAAGCATCTTTGTGAAGTACCTATAGCACATAATTATGTTACATTCATAATACACAATGTTTTTTATTTCAGGTTTGAATTTACCTTTGGTTTTGAAGACAAGATGAAATCAAGGCTTATGCAACTCAGTGCTCAACTCAAGGAACTTTTAAAGTGAAAGTGCAGTGGTTTCAAGAAATTTGTAGAATCTCAAAGTAAAAATAAAGAATATTTTTTTAACATGATCAATACTTATTTCAATTTTGTCAATAAAATACATAATATATTTAGTTACCCTACTTTGTTTATATATTATTCAAACTCTGGCATAGGTTTCCTTTGTAGATAGGGGCAAGACAATGACATGCAATGATTATTTTCACCATTTTTCTAGCAACTGAAGAACAAATCAAATTATTTTAATAAATATTTTGATTTGTTTATTTTTAAGTAGACACACTACTATATAAATTATAAACTTATATAGATGTCATATAAGGAAAAAGTGACCTACGCCTCCGGTGCCCAGGGCTGGGATCGAACCAGCATCTTCAGCACGGGAGGCCTAGGTCACTTTTTTCTTTGTATATGACATCTATATAAGTTAATTTTTCTAGCAGTTGACATTAATAATCAATATGAACATTGCCTGTTGTTACAGGCAATGTTCATATTGATTATTAAAGTCAACTGCAGACTGCATTGTTATGCAGTCTCATACTTACTAAACTTGAAACTATTGAAGTATTTTAGGCCAGATCAATCTAAGATAGTATAAACCCAACCCGTGGCCAAGGTGACCCAGCTTGTTGACCGGAGAAAAAACTTCATATACTGAACCACAGATGGTTCTCAACAATATGATACAGGTCAAAGTGACTATGTTCAAGTAATGTTTTATGAAACATTACTTATCAATATAAATAGATAGTATAAATTGCTGTAGTTGCTTAGTTTGGCTAGGTGAGATTGTCCCAAAGTCATAAGAGTAAATTTCAAAAATGTTTTATTATCACTTGTATCTTTGTAAAATACATGTTACAAGTCATACAAACAGCCATGTATGTACTGACTGTACTATTATGTTTTATTTGTAAATAGGTACCTATCCTGATTAGTAGAGATATATGACATTGATAAAAAGAGACCTATATTATTTATTACTAATGAGTTTTTAGGTACCTACTTATGTTAGAGTACAGTACATAAACTCTCATAGGATCTAATATTTTTAGCCAAAGCCCAAGGCCAGGTCTTTGCTTCCTTTTTAACCCATCATGAAACAGATACAAAATGCAAATGCATGTATTTTGTGTACAATTTGAATGAAAAAAAGCATGTTCATAATAATGTCCGATATAAAAAATACTAATGGGGAATGGAGGAAGGCATCTATCAAAGGTTTGTCAGATGGTGCCAGCATAGCTTTGTACCTATCACTAGTTTTGTTCTATGGGATTTGGCTTAAAGGGCTATAATTAATGCCAGAAAATTCCAAGTAAAACAATAATTTGCCTCAGAAGAGCAACACACATGAAGTCAAATTAGCTAAACCATGCTATTACCAAATTTTCAGTAGATAATTATTTATTTATATGGGGTTATTGTCTCTTCAGATCTGTAAAATCTGTGCTGTGAATTTATTTCACAAATGAAACTGAAATACAGTGTAAACTATATAGCGGCACTCAAGGAACCGGAATTTTTTTCATGTTATTGCGAGTTGTCGTTAAACAGAGACCTACTGTGCTTGATTTAAGGCCTATATAAAATCAAATAAAAAAACAAGATTTAAATGAATCAGTATAATAAATTTTCATAGACATTTGAATTTGTGGATACCAAACCATTGTTGAACTATTTTTGTTCCACAACACTTGACACTCTAATTTACTTGATTGTATATTCCATATCACGCTTTATTTACTTGTAGTTCTGAACATTGTTTAGTTGAGTAGAACATTGTCGAGGCTCGATTTCGGTGGTATTGGCGATAAATGTTTGGTGATATATATAATAGCACTGCTGCTATGGCATGAAATTATAATCTGGTTATCTGGCACCTTTTGAATCGTATGACTTGCTCCCATCGAGGCTTTTTACCGTGTCATAACATAAAACACGTGTTTCTTCTTGACCTGTTCACTCCACCGCGTCAGAGGTTTACGCTCCCTTTTGCTTTCTACCTTAAAGAACTTGCAGTATTCAAGTCTTGTAGTCAGTCATTCGTTATTTCCAAAGGTTTGGTCTTCATTGACAAAAACAGAGTGGTTTTTAAAATGATTATCATGATTGTTCTGCAGGTTTCGCTCGCTCTACGGCTGTCGGCTTTCATGACAATTACTGTAGGTTCTGGCATAGTTCTGGTATGTCTGTTATAACAGAAGTCTGGTCTATTTCAACCTGAAGTCACTTGGCACTCGGTTTTAACTTAAAAGCGCACTTTTTACACAGAATTATATATTTATTATTTTATTAGATACACGAGTTGAAGTGTGAATAATACAAAACGTCAATCGTATGACCCTTTTGCGTTCAGAAACGTGCATATATTTATTACTGCGAACAATATTTTATTATTTTTCATCAAATATCGCTGTATTTTTGTCTAATCAAGCATTAATCTATGAAATACGAGACATTTTTGCAAATTGTCCGCCATATTTAAACGTAGATTTGAGTTAACCAGTGCTCGACGGCTGGTTAAGGTAAACGTAACTTTCTGACTGCTAAAGTGCATGGTGCAACGGAAAAACGGACTTGACGTCTACTGTAACCATGATGAGTTCGTTAAGTATGCGTGGTGCAACCCGCCCTAAGGGCCGGTTTCACCAAACCGCCTGTTAACGTCAACGTCATCGTTAAAAAAATCTTGTATGAAAAGTTTGACAGTTTTCTATGGGATGACAGCTCCGTCGCCATATTTAACGTTGATCAGTTAGTTTATTGTGCGTGGTGCAACCCACCCTTAGTGGTGAAAACAAAAACAAATACTTTGCATGATGGCAACGGACTCTGGTGGTCCTCGAAGCTCATAGTTCGTAATCTAGGATCCCAGAGACCATAGGTGTCATGGATTACTGCCACTATTGGTTGTCTTCCACTTAAGACCTAAAATAGGGTTTCATCATGAAATTATTTAGCGTTAGTGATTTATCCCTCATAAGGTTTAAAAAAATTTCATTCCATGGCACTGGTGCGTGGATTATATATACCTCCTGGTGTATCTTTTATTGAAATCCGCGGAATTAAGCACCAGGGAAAAGCATGGATTTCAGATTTGTCGACCTCTTGCGGCCGCCAATTTGTTTGTTTTTTTAGTTCTATAAGATCAAGTGGAATTTAGGGATATCTCACTTGAAGAAATCCGCTTAGTATACTAGGCTACACGGTGTATTCAGTTTTAAGTTTTTAAGCCATTATCCTACTTACTGTTTTAGTAGAAGTCGGTTAAAATGTTGATATTGGCGTAGTTGAAATGCTAAATCTATAAATAAAGGTAAAGTTCATAATCTCACAAGTTTCATACCATGGGAATATCCCCTGGAAAGGCATTGACGAAACACTTCACTTCCTCAAGTACGACTCTTAGGTTAGGAGGTGCCATTTTCTACAAAAGTGTAAGTATATTTCTATGTGGAATTTAATGAGATTTAATATCGCCCTAGACCATAATTATCATACAGTGCGCAGATTCTGAGGGAAAAGTGAAATTCTTCAGGATAAAGGACATTTTCCAAGATGCTGGCGATTCGTCGAGGTTCTGAAACGTCAAATAGTCTGGACATGAAAACGGGACCTTTAATCAATATACACAACAAATTTCAAAACTATCCGAGTGATTTCGAGTTTTGTCGTATTTTGACTGTATACACGGTGAATCTGAGTAATCCGACAGATTTCAACCATAAATTCCTTTCCTGATCAGATCATAATTGGAGACTAAAATGTCGTATAAACTTTTCTGGAATTGGCCTAGTTTCAGAGTTACTACCAACTAAATAAATAGTAGATTGTTTGACAAGGGTCTAAAGTAGGCCATATTACCACGAGGTGGTTATTTTCCCGAACGAAGTGAGGGAAAATTGTTCGAGTGGTAATATGGCTCTTAGACCAGAGTAATGCATACTATTTTTCACTTCGATTGCGAGAAAATAAGATATTAAGACTTATTATTTACGCACAATAACTAAACTAAGGTTAAATTATGGTTTAACTTGACGGTCTTTTAATTTTTTTAACTTCTTTGACATAGATACAAAATATAAACACCGCGAATAAATGCCACAGACGACGGTATAATTAGCTCTTTTAAGTAGCTATTAGACATTGCAATTTGTAGGGTCCAACCTGTCGGGTTGGTAGGTGTAATGGTACTTAGGGAGTAGGAGTCCCGATCTAGGGCGATCGGCAGTGCCCCGACATCCGCAGCTGTATATGGAGGTCGTTAGAGTTATTTTACCTTTTTTATTTATAATGTTAGCCATTTTCTACACATTCCGTCTGGTTTTTTATTTAAAATAAAAGTTAAATTGTGTAGATTCGCTGGTAATTAATATATTTATCTAGTTTTGTATTTAAATAATAGAAGGGTTGGGCAGATGAATTTAGATTCAGGCAGCTCGAGCGGTCATTTAAATATGTATAATAATAAAAAGTTTCAGATTTTATTTAATATGTACTGTTATGAGTTATGAGTACTATCACCAAATACATTTTTTAAATGTTTTGAAGGTATCTCTGTAAACGTTGAGCTAGGATAGGTAGGGACGATTTGTTGGTGAGGTAGGGTCGGTAGGGGCGATTTGTAGGGAAAGTGTAATAAAGTGCTTTGGGGCCGCCAGGAGTTGGACACAACCGATTGGGCCCTGCAAATTGCCATGTCTAATAGCCGTTTAAACAGTTTAAACACGCTTTAAAGCGCTTCCAAAAAATTACAATCTTTTTTAATGATTGTGAAGTAGGAACTAAAAAACACCTCACGTTTTGAAAAATAAATTGCGTTTCCTCATTGGTCGATTTTAACATTGCTGTATTCTGATTGGTTGATATTAAATACAATGTTTTTTTTAAGGACTTTAATTATTTACACAGTATACGCACCAAAAAAGTATCTAGTGTTCCGATTAACTTCGATATGTGTGTTGTGATTGGTGGATTTAATATGGTGAAGTGTTCCGATTGGTCAATTTAAAATGTTTTGTAAATCATAAATATGTATACATTTTAGCCCTAGAGGCTAAATGTACTACTTTAGTCCGCCTTGGTAAGCATAATATGACACACTTTTTGAGCATGAGAAGTGAAAAAAACATTTTTTATTGTGACTCAGTGCCAAACGCTTTTTTTGATGGCGATTTCACCCTTTATGGGGTTTAGTCTAGATTATTGACAGATATCAAAGTGCCAAGGATTACTTTACGTAAACTATTTTTTACGAAGAAAAATGTACTAATTTATTTTAATCGACAGTTTTAACAATAACATTTATGTTTTTATGTTCAAAAAACAATCGAAAAAAATTGGTTGTTTGTAAAGTAGGTTTACGATCGAGATGTTTACGTGATAACGTCTAACCGCTCGTGAGGATTCCGCGTGACAAGTTTCACGGAATGACTGGCAGCGCTCGAGATGAGACGGGAGATCGGTCCGTCTCTCTCTCGTTATACCTGCGATCGCGCTCGTGAGGTTTTGGTGTGACACAAGTTTCTGAACATGTCACCCGACTAAAACGATTTTAAAGACGTTATCACGTCAAAAAAAGAAAAAAATATATTTATTTTGGCGAAATTGACCTAAATTCATATAACATTTATTACTCCTTATGACCTCAGGAATTTATGGTTAAAATCTTTCGGGTTACTCAGATTCACCGTGTATAAATTGCCAAATCGTAAGATTGAATCACATTTCAAAACCAAAACCAGTTTTATAACATTTTGGTTAAAGCCAGAATTTGCAATTCAAATAAGTTCTTAATTGCTAATCATGCATACAAGGAAATACTTAAATTGCGGTAGTTAAATATCATGTTTTTATTATCATTTTCATTTTTAGAGTATAAAACATAATACGTATAGAGTCTGACTAGCCAAATATTATTGACAGATATTTCCTTGTTGTATCACCAATTGTCTATGATTTTTAAAAAAGCTAAAAGTCTGTTGTCAATTTATGTCATTATTTCAAATTGTTCACGGTTTATAAGGGGCTTATTTTAAATAATATTAAAAATAACTGTACCGATTGGTCCGCAAACTATTATTTAGGCTCGTAAATAATTACGACGAGGTGCGAAGTTGACGTGAAGGGTGTTGTATAACGAAAAACTGCAATGTTTACAAGTCGACAACAATTTTGTAGGTTGGAGCTCTATTAATATTTTGATACTTTAAGTACTGGTTCTAACATTTGCCTATTACTTTGATTAAGTACGTGAATTTATTAATACCTGAATCCCATAAACAGGACAAGTGTGTAAAGAAACGGATAAACTAGAAGTTCTGGAAAATATCAATACAATCAAAACATTGGAACGTAAGAAGTTACTTACTGAAAACCAATATTTAGGAGAAATCCGTGGACTGACTGGTCACTAGTAATTTTATGTAAAAATATGAATAAAATTTATTTTAGCGAAACATGTCTATAAAGTACGTAAACCAACTAAAACCATCCCTTAAAACAAGTGAATAGGCAACACAAGTACATAGTTATTAGATTGTTTTTACTTGCTTCTGAGCATGTTTTGGGGAATTTAATTTCTGAATGTATTTCTCTAGTTGCAGTCGGTTTAAGATCTTTCTAACACCACCCGGTGAAGCTTGTTTACTTCGTTGACTTATGTCTGTTTACCTAAACCTACCTACCTACCTTACGTGTGCACAGAAGTCAAAAGTATTTTCTAGTATCAAAATTATTATTCCTGCTACACAAGGTGTGACCAGTTCATGATTTTTTTAATTTCCCGCCAAATATTTGGGTAATATTTCAATAGTCAGACTCTATCTATCGCACTATGTGACTTTGGGTCCCAGTTTAAACTCGTATCATATTTAATTGCTACGGTAATACACGATAACATACGGTGGTTATGCATGGAGGAACAGTTTGTTAATCATGCATCCGGTTCGAAGGACCACTCTGCCAAAAAGACAAGAACCTATAGTTGGCAAACCATTTCTGTCAGTAGAAAAGCGCGGCAAATTGAAAATGCGTACATGTGGCAACCCTTTGTGATGAGACACCGTATTTGTATCTAGTGCATTTCACTCTCTCATCTTCAGCGCGAGTGAGATAGAACTCCTTCAACGTACTACATCGAATTTAAATTCGTTTTAAGGCATATGTCAATTGCCTCAATCAGGTTATCTGTTGCAGTTGATGACAGATCAGCCGAAATATATCCGTCTCCTTTTTACACACCGTAAATGTCACCTAATGAAAGAGGCGGAAATACCAATTAAAATTAAAAACATAGAATTTGATGACCATTGCTGCATTTTTCAGTGATTCTTAGTGTTGTCATACTTTTGTTCGCTGTACAGTCGACGTCAAAGATATATTTACAATTGAAAGTTACAAAAAAATCTTTACATTAAAATAAGTTGCCATGTAATGTGACAAGTACTTGTTTACGTGACATATTACAGTTTTATATTTTCACTCAATGTGCCCAAAATATGCTTACACTATTTAATCCATGTAGTTTGCCACTTTTTCTGCCTTATGTTCGTTTACGTCAAGTTACAGAATAATATTTACTCTTAATGTACGAAATTAAATTGCATGTAAAGATCTAATGTAATATTTACAATCAACCATACGTAAACAGTTTTATACCTCCTGCTAAATAAATATCTTTACAAACAATTGAAAGCTGCACTCTAATTTCAAATAATGACAATTGTCGAAAAGAGTACCATACTGTCAAATGGTCTGTTTGTCTCGTTCGTTTAGATGACGTCAAAGCTATGTCGAGTATGTAATTCCGATGTTTACATTTAAACCATTTTCAGTATTTTTGATTTTCAGGGTTTCGTACCCAAAGGTTAAAACCGACCCAATTACTAAACCTCTACTGTCCGTTCATCTGTCTGTCACCAGACTGTATCTATCTCACAAATAGATAAAACTTTCAGACGATGTATTTCTGTGCCGTTAAGTTTAATAACAAATACTAAAATCAGAATAAAACAATAAAATATATATTTAAGTGGTATGTTCGTTTACGTCAAGTTACAGAATAATATTTACTCTTAGTATACCAAATTAAATTGCATGTAAAGATCTAATGTAATATTTACAATCAACCATACGTAAACAGTTTTATACCTCCTGCTAAATAAATATCTTTACAAACAATTGAAAGCTGCACTCTAATTTCAAATAATGACAATCGTCGAAAAGAGTACCATACTGTCAAATGGTCTGTTTGTCTCGTTCGTTTAGATGACGTCAATGCTATGTCGAGTATGTAATTCCGATGTTTACATTTAAACCATTTTCAGTATTTTTGATTTTCAGGGTTTCGTACCCAAAGGTTAAAACCGACCCAATTACTAAACCTCTACTGTCCGTTCATCTGTCTGTCACCAGACTGTATCTATCTCACAAATAGATAAAACTTTCAGACGATGTATTTCTGTGCCGTTAAGTTTAATAACAAATACTAAAATCAGAATAAAACAGAATAAAATATATATTTAAGTGGAGCTCCCATACAACAAACGTGATTTTTTGCCAATTGTACGGAACCCTTAATGGACGAATCCGACTCGCCCTTGGCCGGTTATTTTGTAAATGCATAGATACTGAAGAATTATAAGTTTAACCTTTTCGGCGCCATGTCAAACGCAAAAGCTAACGCTCACACGCCACGTCATCGAAATTTCAAAGTTGAACTTTATGCGTGTGCACGTAGGTCTAATTTGCTCTGTGGTCGAGGACATATATAATATAAAGTTTGAATGCCATTATATAAAATAAATAAATAAATATTATAGGACAATCTTACACAAATCGCCCCAGGCCCACAGTAAGCTCAATAAGGCTTGTGTTATGGGTACTAGACGACGATATATATAATAGATAAATATGAATAAATACTTAAATACATAGAAACATCCATAACTCAGGAACAAATATCTGTGATAAACACACAAACAAATGCCCTGACCAGGATTCGAACCCGGGACCTCCTGCTTCGTAGGTAGTGTCACTACCGACTTGGCTACGAGGCCGTTATGATTAAATCTAAAATCGAAGCCATGGTTCCTAACAACAGATGTCGCTATCTCTCATAATTTCAGACTTCTCCCTACTGACCCATTTGGATTGGTCAACCTGTATATATATATATATATATATACGTTTTGGCGTTGAACCTGCGGTGCCAATATATACGTCTTTGGCGTTGAAAAGGTTAAATAAAAGTGAATTTAGGGCCGAAGTTCCTTACGTAAGATAAGATAAGATTCGATGAATAACTGTATGGATTGTCATGGGTATCTGTAGGATAAATGTCTACCTGAGGAATCAAAATCGGCCCTTAAGTTCAGTGCTTTTTAGCTTTAGGGGGCTTTTATTTTTAAAAGAAACCGACTTTACGTTTTTATCACAAGTATGTAGGAACGTGGCTTTATTGCTTATGTTGATCAAAAACTTACATACCTACTTTCGTTTCTACTATACCTTTTGATTAAAAGACTTATGACAGTAAAGTTAGGTGATTTAATTTCAAAAAAATGTTATACTACTTCTATTAAAAAAAAGATTACTTCTTATATTAATAACCATACAACGTGTGAATATCTTAATGTTTAAAGATTTTAAAATCGTGTGTAGCCGCCAAAAGCATCCTGTACGTCTTGTAAGCGTTGGCCCATAGAACGAACTAAATTTACACAGTAGTCAATACCGCGATAGTACTCCCACAGCTCGTGTACATGTTCCCTTAAATTTTGTTTGGTCTTTACCTTCGAAGAGTCCCAGTTTTGGACCATAAGACCCCACATGTGTTCAATGACATTCATGTCCGGGGATTTTGGTGGCAACTTCATCAGTTCTATGCTATCTTGTTCATTGATCCATGCTTGAACTATACGGGAATTATGGACCGATGAGTTGTCCTGTATCAAATATATTTTTTTATCACCAAATGAAGCTTTAAGTGTTGGTAGTAAGACATCCCTGAGGATTTCTATGTAGTTGTTGGCATTCATTCGTGTTGTGATTTCCACAAGTTCACCTGGACCCGAACTCTAAATCCACCCCCAAAAACCAATTGATAAACGCCCACTTCTTCTATCAGCCAAGACATTATGTTCGTCGTAACGCGTGTTTTCCACGCGATATAGGGAAACGCGTCCATCTTGGCGTATTGTGAAAACCTTTTCGTCGACAAAAACCGCGTCTTCAAAGTCGAAGTGTCGAAAGTTATTGGCAAAATTCAACCGTAAACTTTTGTGCCGGTCAGTTAATTGCGGTTTCCTTGCAGGGATTCTACGACGAAGTCCTGCACTCTTTAATCGTCTTCTGATCGTATTAGCACTAACATTTAATTGTTGTGTAGTGTGTAGGTACGCGTATAAATCGCTGGACCATCACACTTTCTATTAAAGCCCTATCAGTGTCTTCCGAGGTTTTTTTATTTCGGCCCTTAGATGAGTGACATTTCACTGTTCCCTCATTGCCCCATCTGTTGATCCACAGATACACCGTTGGTCGCTGAAACAATATGAGAGTGATGAGATTCGCTATTTAATATTTCTCATAAAATTTTATATGTTATGACGTAAGGCCATATTTCCTACCGTCATTTAAATGTTTACTTACCGAAATGCCCAGTTCTTCCGATATATCCGTAACCGTAGCTCCATATTCACGCATTGTAATTATTTTGTGCTTTGTATGGTCGTCTATGCGAAACATTTTATTTAATATTGTTTATGAAATTTATCTTTACAATGCCAGTCGCAATTCATCAATGACACTCGAAAAGATAAAACACTTCTAGAAATATCATATATAGAATGGAATATTCTTAATATGAATTAATAAAAATAAGTAGGAAGGTAAAGAAAATTATAGCAAGTAGGTTTCATAAATAAAAAGTAGGCCAGAATGAAATAGATAAATTAGAAAGAAATAAGTAAATAAGCAGGTGAAGTATGTAAATATGTTTTTGTAGCAGAATGCGTAAAAGTCTTTATGCATCATGAAACGTAAAAACAGAAATGTTGCTCTTGACGTGTATCACGTTTGACACATTGGGTGTAAATATTATTCTGTAACTTGTCATGTAAACGAACATAAGTCAGAAAAAGTGGCAAACTACATGGATTAAATAGTGTAAACATATTTTGGGCACATTCAGTGAAAATATAAAACTGTAATATATCACGTAAACAAGTACTTGTCACATTACATGGCAACTTATTTTAATGTAAAGACTTTTTTGTAACTTTCAATTGTAAATATATCTTTGACGTCGACTGTACATTGCTACTGCGTTCGTTGGCTGGCCAGACTATACTCGCTACCGATTTCGATTTAATTCAATGTTATAGCTCATCTTTCTAACCACGGTCGCCAGTGGCGTAACTATAGGGTGGCAGAGCTGGCAAAATGCCACGGGCCCTTGGCCTAAGGGGGCCCCCGGCGGGAGGGGACAAGAGTAAAGGAGGATTCTAACATTTTCTGTAAAAGGGACCCATACTATGAATTTGCCACGGTCCCCACTTAGCGTAGTTACGCCACTGACGGTCGCAGATACCAAAATAAGACTGAATGAAACATATCCAAATCTTATGCTTAGCAAGTAAGTGGCAAATTAACACATTAACAGTGCAAAGCGATGCGTAAATGGCGCTGCAATCGTAAAAAAATATCTTGTTGTAACCAACAACACACCACACACAGCCATACACCCTTACACAGCGTTATCTACGCATTGCTTTGCACCGATTTGCTCATTACATTGACATACTAGCCATATACCTGTCATGGTAATAATAATACCAAGATTGAACGGGATGGTCTTATTAATATTTCAATAGGTATGACAGAGTAGGCGCTATTATCGTTGGTCCTTGTCATAGTCTCGCATTGTGATTATGGCTTACTTCCAAAAGGCCCTAAGTACAATATAAACGTTTGTTATGTGATGTGGATGAGCTCAGTTCAAATAGTTTAAAGTACATCCTCTACTGCTTTTTGAAGGGAAACAAAGAAACCGACTAAATTATGTAAGCTAACTACGGTATGCTATCAGCCATCTTGAAATGCATTTCAAAATTAATCGAATTGCGTGTATTCTGTCATTCTTGGGTGTACGCGTGTTTCAGCTCTAGAGATACTTGCTTTGCGGCTCGTTTTTGCTCATTATGAATGTTTGGCTTAAAAGTCTTGTATCCGGCCAACAAATCTAAAACCAGAAAAAAACTCATAAATGGCACTGTCATTGTCAGTGTCAAATAGTCCAACTTAGTGGTGGGTCGTTGAAGGTTTTGGCTTCAACGAAACGAAACGTTAACGTTGAAGTCGTCAACTAGTTGAAAAACTAGTTGATTTATCAACGAGTTGATTTTGTAAACTGATTATAAAAGAGCGCAAGCGTTAAGGTCGTTGAAGCGTTGATCAGTTGATTTCGTTGACGGACTACTACGCGCGCAATGCATTCTTTGTCTCCTTTTTTCTAAGTACTTAACTACGTAATCTTTGTGTCGCGCTTACTCAATATATCAACGAATGGATTCTCTGACACTTTTACTCTTAGCAAAAACCTAATCATTCTATCACGCTTGCTCTAAATATCAACGAAATTTTCAACGTCAACGTTTCAACTGTCTCTCAACGAGTGCATCCACTTTCAACTTAAAACATTTAACATTAGGTTTATTATACGTTGAACGTCAACTAGTTAAATCAAGAGCCCCAAACGTTTTATTCGTTGAGGAGTGATCAACGTTGAATCAACTAGTTCGTTGAATCAACGACCACCACTAGTCCAACTCTATTCTACTCTATCTCGATTTTCGTAAAACGTGAATCCGTTTACCACTCTTGCTGTGTAGGAAAGGAAATTTATGTATTACATATATTTGGTTTTCATCCATGATAATTAAATAATACAATCAGTGTTGCCAATTTAGCATTTTATATGCTAGATCTAGCATACTATCATCTCAATCAGCATTTTATTTTAGCATTTAGCATATAGCATATTTTTTTAGCATATTTACACGAAGCAAGAAAGCAAAATACAACGATATTATTTCATAAGAAAATTAATTTCTGTTATTAAAAATTGTATATCTGTTTTCGAATGGTTATTATTTTATACATACTTAAGGACCTTGACACATAGTCGTCACCAAGACTCTCAAAAAATGCCCAGTCACTACATAATCCATATACTTTTTTCAGAAATTTGGCCGATTTGATCAGGTCTGGCATAATTTCTTTCTTATGGTATGGTAGACAATCAATCAAATCCGAGATTATAGACTCAAAGGCACATATAAAATAAAGTTGGCATATTATTAGCATTTTTTCATCCTCTTTCTAGCATATTCAGGACCATTCGAGTTGGCAACACTGAATACAATATAACAGTAAACTCTATATTAAAACAAGCAGTTAGGGCGGGTTGCACCACGCACACTTAACGAACTCATCATGGTTACAGTAGACGTCAAGTCCGTTTTTCCGTTGCACCATGCACTTTAGCAGTCAGAAAGTTACGTTAACCTTAACCAGCCATCGAGCACTGGTTAACTCAAATCTACGTTTAAATATGGCTGACAGTTTGCAAAAATGTCTCGTATTTCAAGGATAAATGCATTATTAGACAAAAAGACAGTGATATTTGATGAAAAATATTAAAATATTGTTTGCAGTAATAAATATATGCGAGTATCTGAACGTAAAAAGGCGTATACGATTGACGTTTGGTTTTATTCACAATTTTTAGATCAGATAACGGTATTAAATAATAAGTACATAAAATTCTTTGTAAAAAGTGCGTTATTTAGTTAAAATCGAGTGCCGAGTGGCTTCAGGTTGAAATAGTACAGACTTCTGTTATGTATCACAAACATACCAGAACCTACAGTCATTGTCATGAAAGCCGACAGCCGTAGAATGAGCAGGACCAGAATCATGACAACCATTAAAAAACCACTCTGTTTTTGTCAATGAAGACCAAACCTTTGGAAACAACGGTTGACTTGAATACTGCAAGGTAGAAGACAAAAGGGAACGTAAACCTCCGACGCGGTGGAATGACCAGGTCAAGAAGAAAAACAAGTTTTATGACACGGTAGAACAGCCCACGAACGGGACTTGATGGGAGCAAGTCATACGATTCAAAAGATGCCAGATGATCAGAGAGGTTTCTTTAATGCTTTTAATAAGGGCATGAAGTTATACCACCAAACATTTATCGCCAATGTCCTACAGAAATCGAGCCTCGACACCTAACTAAACAATGTTCAGAACAGTACATGTAAATAAAGTGTGATGCGGAATTTACAATCAAGTAAATAAGAGTGTCATGTGTTGTGGGACAATAAAAAAATAGTTCAACAATGGTTAGGTATCCACAAATTCAAATGTGTATGAAAATTCATTATAGTAATTCATATAATTCTTGTTTTTTATTTGATTTCATTATTTGCCTTAAAACAAGCACAGTAGGCCTCTATTTAATGACAACTTGTGATAATGTCACAAAATGTCCGGTCCCTTGAGTGTTGATAAAGAGCTTACACTGTATTTCAGTTTAATTCGTGAAATAAACAAAGATTTTACAGATCTATTGAAACATTAAACCCATATAAATAAATAAACTATCTACTGACAACTAATTTGACTTCATGTGTGTCGCTCTTCTATGGCAATTGTTACCTACCATTTGCTGCTCGTCGCTGCAATCAGGATTATGGCCAATCAAGTGTTTACAGATGGTGCCGGCATAGGTTGTAGTCTCAGTCCTACCAATAGTGTCAAATTCTTGTTTTATTTGGAATTTACTGGCATTAATTTTAGCCCTTTAAGCCAAATCTCATTCAACAAAACTAGTGGTAGGTGCCTACTTATGCTGGCACCTCCTGACTTTTGACAGATACCTTCCCCATTAGTATATTTTAAATCGGACATTATTATGAACATGCTTTTTTTAATCCAAATTGTACTCACTGTACAGTTCATGTAGGAAGATACTATTGCCGGTGACTGTACGCAAAATAAGTACATGCATTTCATTTTGTAAGTATAAAAAGTAGATATATTTTCATACTTACATTTCTATAAGGGAAAAAGCTTCCTAAGATGATGTATGTATGCATGCATTTTTGATTAGTCCTAGTCCTATCATCAGTGCTCAAAATCAATTATAAAATATGTGTTATGTTATGATTTTACTATGAATTTATTAGTAATAAATAATAAAGGTCTCTCTTTATCATATATCTTTCCCAACCAGCATAGGTACCTATTTACAAATAAAACATAATAGTAACTAGGTACCTACCTACATGGCTGTTGTATGACTTGTAAACATATATCATTACAAAGAAATAAATGATTATGATTATTAAGATACAAGTGATAAGAAAACATTTTTGGAATCCTAGCCACACTGTTTTATGGTCACTTTTACCTGAATAATATTTGTAACATGTATCAAGAGTAGAGTATTGTTAATAACCATTATCAAAGATCTGTGGTTCAGTATATGAAGTTTTTTGTCCGATCAATAAGCTGGCTCACTTTGGCCAAGGGTCCGCTTCACACTATCTAAGAACTGATTGATCTGACTTAAAATACTTCAAGTGTCAAGTTTCATTGATTATTTATGCCAAGTGCTAGAAAACTGGTGAATAATATTTGCAGTAGAAATATGTTTGGAGGGGGGAGGATCTTGCTTCCATCTACAAAGGAAACCTATGCCAGTGTTTGAATAATAAATAAAACAAAAATAAGGTAACTAAATAAATATAATTATGTATTTTATTATCAAAATTAAAATACTGATTGATTAGGTTAGTATAATTATACTTTATTTTTACATTGAGATTCTACCAATTTCTTGAAATCACTGCATTTTTACTTTCAAACATCCTGGAGTTAGGCACTGAGTAGCATAACAAGCCTCGATTTCATCTTGTCTTCAATACCAAAGGTAAATTCAAACCTGAAATAAAAAACATTGTGTATCATTATTCATTAGTGTAACATATGTGCTACTCATCATTTGTTAACAAAGATAAATATTATAAATAAATAAATATTATAGGACAATCTTACACAAACCGACCTAGTCCCACAGTAAGCTCAATAAGGCTTGTGTTGTGGGTACTAGACGACGATATATATAATAGATAGATATTGATAAATACTTAAATACATAGAAAACATCCATAACTCAGGTACAAATATCTGTGATAAAGACACAAATAAATGCCCTTACCAGGATTCGAACCCGGGACCCCCTGCTTCGTAGGCAGTGTCACTACCGACTGGGCTAGGAGGCCGTTAAGATACTTTAGAACACTCATTTAATAAGTAAGTACATGTATAAGTTCAATATTTAGGACGTTGGTTACAGTGCCAGCCATAATCAACCAGGTTGGAGGGATTCAGTACCCTATTTTTACGAATTTTCAAGAGTTAAAACTAGTGATGCCTTTGTTTTGCGATTGGGCTCCTTCTCGCCATTTGGTGCTTCCAGCAACGGCTTTACTTGTTTAGGGTTCTGTAAGTAGTAATAAACTAGCAGGATGATTTACTCACTATAATATAATGCACAATACACCAGCCGACTATTCTGGCTTTCGCTTTAAACTCCACTCTCAGCACAAGTTGCATTATCCTTTGAAAAAATTTCCTCGTAAGGCGCAATGGATAGCCCACTTTTTGATTGAGTAATAAACATGTTCAGGAATGGCTAAATGTTTGTATATTCTTGATTTTCAAGCTGCAGAGCAGAGTGCAAAGTTAAGTTTAGTTCGCGCTCCTTTCTTTAGATTTTTTTCTTCGTGTGACGATTTTGACAAGTTTAGTTTGGCATTTATGGTTGTGTTGCCATATTGAATAAATATTCTACCATAAAAATGTGAGTAGAAATGCGTTTAGACAGTGGCATCCCGCTTAACTCTTACGTTCTGTTATTTTGCACTTGGTGCAACCCATTTATGTTAGCAATCGTTAAGTAGCTCCGATTAGCGTAACATTTGGCTTACTTTTACAGGCGGTTTGGTGCAACCCACCCTTAGTCTTTGAAGTAAAAATGTTTGCTATAAACCTTCGAAGAGCGTATTGTGTATGTGATAAAATTATTGTAAGGACATTGAGAAATCGAAGACTGGAAACTCCTGGACCCAATCCTGGATTGGACAGGCGGGTCACAGCGCTGCGAGAGGAAGGGGTGCCCGTTACCGGAAACCCAGAAGAATTTCTTGAACATTCAGAGAGTGAATTCTATAATGTAATTATATTTTTGATATATCCTGACTATTACTATTTTTTTTGCAATCAGATGCCAAATACAGGTTAAAATTTGGTGTAGTTTATGTCTAAATGCTTAAATGCCTCGTAATACTTATGTGAATCATAAATATGTGTTCAGTAGTTTTTAGGTTATGTATGTTTTGATTGGTTATATTACTATTGTTATAAAACAACATAACATATTCTATTACGTAGAATATTACTAAAGATTACACCACACCACAAGTATTTACACCCAGATTCAAAATTGCATGGACAATTCATGAATGAATTCATTCATAATGTGTCCATGCAACTTTGAATCTGAATGTGCCTATTGTGTAAGTTGCGGAAAGTGTCAAAGTAAGTTGGAAAAGATCTTGGAAATAATAAATTTAAATCTAAGAACTGGAAAGTTTCTTTCCTTATACAAAAATATAAGAAGTTGCCGAAATTTTCCCTTATGAAAGATTGAAATTTTGGTAAGTTTCCATCGGCATATCAGTACTTACAGGGGTTTAAAGTCACAATTGGTGGTTATAAAATCATTTATGGTTCCAAATTCCTTTAAATATCCAGCATCATGCAAATCAAGGTCTGGCTTAGGATTACGTCAAGTATTTTTTCTAATTTTGTTCTTTATTCATCAGATGGACGAAACTTACAACGCACACCTAGCAGAGAGTTTGGCTGGCAAACATGAGTTACGGCACAGAATTGTCAAAGAAAAATACTTCAAGGAGAACATGCCCAACTTGTTGACATGGAGCGAAAAAGAGCAGATTCGGCATTTAGTGAACGAGCAGCCAGATGAATGGACTCCGGAGAGGGTTGCGGAGAGTTTTCCTGTTACTGCCGCTGTGGTCAAGGTAGGGTTACCCTAACAAGTGCTAGGGGTTGAATCTACAGTGTCCGTGATCTTGGAAAGATACAAATTAAACTAGAGGTACTGTCACCACACGAGAATGTTGAAATGTAATGCAAATCGGGCATACTTTGGGCACACAACTGATAACTAGTTATGATTCGTGTAAATTCGTATAATAAAAGAGGAAAATAGTATTTCTTCCTTTGTCATTCGGTATTTCCATCAAAACGGTTGTAAAATATATCTAAATAGATATCTTGGCATCTTGATATCCGCAACTGCATGTGTTTCATTCTAACATATTAGTTGAATCCCTCTCCGCTATCACGACTGAAATCGGAATCACTGATAAGTGAAGTTTACTTTACGTTTTACGTTTTCAAGACAGGACTTATAAAGTAACCGTAGTAATGTCAGCTTCCAAAGAAATTGTGATCAGTCATTGGCCAAACAGTAACAAGTGGTTCAAAATTCCCGTGGTAACTGTACATTGCATGCGCCAATAGGCGGGTGTACACCCAACCCGACTCGCGAGGCGGCTCTGCTAATGTGGACGTGCCTCGCGGGAGTCATTGCGGCCGCGCGTGCGTTTGCCTCGGCCGAGGTACATCCACACAGCCGAGCTGCCTCGCGCGGCAATTTCCTCGCGACGCGGTGCATCAGGTGTGGACCCGCCTAATGGAAAAGATATAGCACACTCCACTCGGTACAAATGGCTCTCGAAAGAAGACGGTTATGATATTTTCTATCGTTATCTCTTCACTCCCTTTTCTGTCATTGAATATGACCCTACACAATGAAAAATCCTTGGGCTTTACTAATATCTTAGGTACGCTTTAAAAGAATCGATTGTAATTTTTTTTTTCTTTAGACAAGTCATTTTAAAGGAATATTAATATAGTTTTTAAAATTATTTTGTTTTAGAAATTACTGAAATACCCTTGGAAGCCTACAACTGAAGCGCGCATAGCTCGTCACGACGCATCTGCAATGAGAAACTGGAGGGAACTTAAAGAAAACACTCTAGACATACCACAATACTTACGGGAACACTTTCTAAAGTTCTCAGAGAGAACTATCCCTCCACTGAATACTAAATCAGTGAGGCCTGATGTCATGGTGGAAAAGATGGGAGAGTTTGAAAAGATAGTTCAGAGATGTGCAGAAAAAGCAGATAATAACATTGAAGAAAGTGACTCCAAAGATGTTGCCATAGTAAACACAAACAATAAAAACAGGGTAGTCAAAGGTAACAAAAGGGTTACATTAGAAGAGATGACAACGAAAATTAAAAATAGATTAGAAAGTGGCAAAGCTATTGATCTTCCAGATCAAATAATGCTCAGTGCAGTCAACTCCACTCAAACTGAAATATCCACTACAGAATTTAAAGAAATTGAATTAGCAGAAGATAAACCTAAAGAAGTATCAGTATTTAATGAGGAAACTGAAGAAAAAACGTCTGTGATGGAATATCCTGAAAGAATAAGGATCCCTAAGAAGGCCTACAAAAAAGGTGCTACTTATAAAGTGGATGATTGTTACTATGATGATGATGGAAAATTTCTGTATAGAGTCCTAGGCATGTCTAACTGATATCTTGAAATATAAAATAAAACACCGCTTGATGCCTTATTTATATATTTTTATATAAAAATTATATGTTCTCGTTTTACTCCTCAATCAAAATAAAATAACTACTTTTTCACAATACTTGAATGATGCAACTAACACAGTGTCTTTTACAAACTCCTAAGAGATCCTAATTATAACAAAACCTTTGATCAGACTAAATATTATTACAGCATATTTAAATGTAAAAATATATCTCAAAGACTATGATGATTGTACAACATTGATTGGAACATAAAATATGGCTCATAATGATCACTCGAGGCAAATAAATATAGGCTTAAATCAAGTCCAAGCTAAAACCATTGAATAAACAGCTATCCACAACTTGTCAAAATATACATCCATTTCCATGCTTGGCAACATACTTACACGTAATATTAAAAACTATAATATTGCCGTAAAATTGCCTCACGTTTTTAAACCTATAACATAACATCAAAACAAGTCTCGTGTTAAATCTGTCCCTAAATTAAAAATAAAATTTGTCAAAAAAACTTTAAACACTGGATTATATCCGTTAAACTATTGTATATGTGTTACTCACTCGGTATTAGTATCATTGAGTATTGAGTACGCAAACTAAACGTCAGTATGAAATTTAATATACAATGGTTAGGTATATTATAAGAATTGATTTTAAGATACTGTTATATATCTGTATATATCTCGTTTTATTGTAGGCCACTGATCCTGATAGGCCTACATATACTACAATAAAATAGTACAATCAATAACAATAAATATTAATTTATCTATATTGACACCTTTATGAATACTTTCAGAATTTGGCAGTCGCATTATTTGTATAAATAAAATACATAGTCGTGCAATAGCTGACGAATGCAATGCACAACTTCAATTTACTCGATATTTTCCATTACATTAAACATCGAAAATATTAATTTCGTTGTGCGTCTTTCTTATGTTATTGCTCTTGCTTATGGTTTGTGGTTATAGCCATGCGTCAATCATTTATTACGTAAGACGTTGGGGGGGAGGGCTTTGGACCAAATATTACTTTTTCTACTCCAGCACTTCAATGTGCCAATTAAATGACTGATAGTGGTATCTAAAAACTATATCATTTAAGTGAATGCTATTTGTCTATTGGTACTTTCTATAACTGCTAGCAGTCACACAAAACATATTGTGCAACTGTTTTTTTTAATGCACAGGCACCATGTCTAAAAAGGGTTCGTTCTTGTTATCAATATAAATTATATTTTAAAATTAATAAATACTTAAAATTATTTTTGCACAAAATATAATAAAAACATTTATGTCTTTTTTTAAGTATTAATATCTGAAATCATTTAATTTTCATATTTATGAAAAGCATAATTGTACTCATCGTCGGGTGACAACCAAAACTCACTAAGTGCAAAAAATAATTAAACAAAAATCGACCTTATTTTGTTACTACTACAGTTTATTATGGCTATGAACTTGTGGCAGTGGCTTTAAATTTTTGCATTGAGTTTCTTAAACAAAGCCATAGTTTTTGCAATTGAAAACCAACTCGTGGTGTATTGTCTATGACATTTAAAAAGTTACAACATAATGTCTGGCGACATTCTTGTATTTAACTCATATATTTTGTTAATATCAAGAAGTTTATGTTAATTTTGAAAAAATATGTGACAAGAAAACTTCACAGTGAATATCCGAAGACTTCGACACAAAAGTAAGAGTATAGTTGACAGAAACCTCTTAAAATTAATTTATGTACTCTTGACACTTAACAACTTTAAAATTATTTATTAATTAAGTTTTTGCTACGGTCGTAGAAAAAGTTTCGTGTCCAACGGTATACAATTAGGTCTTAAAATTCTCGGGTCTGTTATTACAAAATTCGGTAAATCGACCTTCGAATCTTAAGAACTCTTATTTTATTATGTACCTGTTGCACAAAATACTATCTTATGAGAGGAGGATGTTTGTTTTTTTCTTACGTAAGACAATTGTTGCCACTTCTTTACCTCCTGGTAAAGAAGTGGCAACAATTGTCTTACATGAGAGTATGACGCCCCTGTATGATGCCTTCGTTTTCCATATCAATGTTAATAAAATAATAAACCGTAAAAGGGAAAAATACCCCAAAAACGCCAGCTACAAAATAAATATTTTGACAACGGATTCTCAAATTTTTATTAACCGTGCATTTAACTTGCAAAAACCAACCAAAATGCAGTGCCCACACGTTCAAAGACAACATCGAAACCTATTTGCTGACAAATAATGCGACTATATTACATAGAATAATATGTACGAGTACCATTCGTTTACGAATTTAACTGTTTAGTGAAATCACACAAGCAATATATCTACTAGAACTTTACATACATAAAAAGAGCAGACATAATCATGAAGGAAGTTCCTCTATAGAAACAGTACTTCTAATATGTGCCTATAGTGTATTCCACATGCGTCTAAACAAAATACCATATAAACAAAATGACAGTCAGTCATTCGACCATTGAGGTATAATTTCGTATTTTTGGAATAATATCATTGGCCAGACGACTGCTTAACGTAATTATTTTATTTACATTATTGAAATATGCATGTGAATTAGAAATATTAACTGATTCTTTTTATAATTCATGTGACCTGTAACACAGTCGTTAGCAATCAAGAATGCGAAATATTGATCATCGTTGTATAGAATTTTAATATCCATTCTTATTTCAGTAGCTAGCCGAATCACTTGTCCGTAGCACCTTCATTTTAATTTCAATAGATATGCAAGCTGTAGGGTTATTTTATTTTAAATCACACGAACATTTTGCTGAGATTATATGATTTTTTATTGTTTGGCAAGTTGTTTTTAATTATGGTTTAGAGCAATTTATTACTTCAATAATAGTAGCATTATCATATCAGATATTATTTGCTGTGTGCATGATTGTGGGGCCATCTCTTGTTCAATCTTTTTTTTGTAATAGCTACTCCATTTAACTTCAAGCTATTAGTATATGCCTTTCTGACACGTCTTTTATTAAATTGGTTAAAAATTGATCTCATTTTATTAAGTACCTACAAAAATAGCAAAAGAAATGATTGGCTTTTATTTGCACTTCTGTAGTGACAAAAATTACGCGGTCGCCGCCTTATTCCAAATCACGGATGATATAAGACATGAATTGACAGTGTCCATACAAAATCACATTCCGGTATTTCTGGTCACCACAAACATTAAGTCCTAGAATTTTGTTCGGCGATTAACGCTGAGGATTAACTAATGGAGAAACGCGATTTTGTATAGGCATTGTCAATCCATGTTTTATATCATCCTTATTCCAAATAATATTTAGAATTTCCTACATTTAGGTACATAAAGTCAGGACTTATTGTCTCTTCGCCATACTTGTAATACACTGTCACTTTCGAAATATATAGGCGGATCCACACTGAACGAGCCGCCTCGCGAGGAAATTGCTGCGCGAAGCACGCGCGGCCGCATTGCCTCGGGCGAGGCACGTTTACACTGACCGAGCTGCTTCGCGCGGCGGCTAGTTCGGTGAAGACCCGCCTAATAAAGTACTTGATACATACAACACCGAAACATCCTAATGCAAATAAAGTAGCGAGAAAAGGACGGATGTCGATTCGATTCAATGTCAATGTACTCCGTTTTATCAAAAAATAAGTTTACACTTTTGATATCTATTCCATTTAAAATGTATGCAGATTTTGAACGTCAAAATAAAGTTTATAGTCACTCACACAACGAGTAGCGAATGCAGTGCAGAATACGCTAGTTCAATTCCAACCCTGGGCACCAGAGCCCCCAGGGACCTTCGTCACTTTTGTATATGACATCTGTTTAGTTACTCATGTTCATAACAGGCCGCGCTCAGCTCGGCCGCGCAGTCCTCGGTCAGTCTTCTTGCGCGAGCCGCAGGCGTCGGAAGTAATGCCGGCAACACACGGCAGTGGTTGTGGGCGGGTAGTCGTGAGGACGCAGCGAGCCGCCGAGCTGGGTGATCGCGCGCGAATATTCGCGCTGGAACGCGATCAGGTCGATGTTGTTCTCGCCGAGGGCGGCCATCGCGAGGAATAGGATGTCTCTGTGGTTGGTAACATGTAGAGGTCATTAAGGTTGAAACCCCACTGATTATAATAAAATTGGCCCCAAATGTTGAAGCCCAATAAAGAATTTGACATGAAAATATATGCTTGTTATTGTTATTATTAAAAAAAAGATATTACCATTTGACAAACATATGGACGGACAGATTCACAACTTAGCGATAGTAATTGGGTGCCGATGGCATCCGATTAGACGTGTGCGCCGCGATAAAAATTTGCGGCGGCGGCGCGCCGGGTATTTTTGGCGGCGTGGCTGCGCCACGCCGGCGTCAAGGTCATTTTTGTCTATACTTGCAAGGCTCACGTTTCGCATTAAAAATATGTTAAATATCAACATTTTTTAGGAACAAGGAACATAGAACGATATATAAGGCCGTTGGCTTTTTAAGGGTGTTTTTTTTTCTAGTGCACTTCAGTCCTGCCTTTTCTGAAATCGCTTTTATGTAGATGTTTTTCATAATTGTGATAAATTAAGATCCTTTTAAAGCCAACTCCATCTAAAGCGTGTACCAAGGCCAGCTACCAAGAAATATCTTGCGGGAGCTCGCCAGAAGGTTGCCTCTCAAGATAAAGGACATTATAAGGGATCCTTTTGAAGATACAGATACAACATGGAATGGCTTCAAGGCGGTTGTGTCCGAAACAGCGAAAGAAGTTATCCCCACTCCAGGGAGCCAAGCAAGACGGAAACCCTGGATTTCTGATGCTACCTGGGAGCTTATTGAGCGACAGAGGACTCTCAAAGATCAAGCCCTTAACACAGACATAGCAAGAAATGAGTATTCCAGGCTACACTCTTGCGTGAAAAAGGCATGCAGACGCGATAAGAACAATTCAATCCATGCTTCGTGTGACGAAATCGAAAACCATGCTGCAACTGCCCATTCTAAAGACTTGTTCCAGAAAGGCAAACTTCTCACCCGCGACTACAAACCTAGAAGCTGCCAGATAGCGGATACTGATGGAAACACTTTATCAGACCTGGGAAAAGTGTTGGCTAGATGGAGAGACTATTCGGAACAACTATATCGAGAAGTTCTGGAACATCTTTTAGTGCGAAATGACGCTGTGCATCCACTAGAGCCGGACATATTTATTTCCGAAGTGGAAGACGCTATCAGACGTCTGAAAGTTAATGCCGTCGGTACTGATGGTATATGCGCTAGTCTCCTAAAGAATCTAGGTGGCGAAGGTACACAGTTCTTAGTCTTACACCAGATCATAATCAGTCCATACTAGAGGAGCTACGCATAAAACGCTGGTTGTCTACGACGTGCCAGGACCACATACATCGGACACCTCTCTCGACGCTCCTCGGATAACCTGGAGAGGATCATCATGACAGGAAAAGTTGAAGGCACAAGACTAAGAGGCCCTCCTCCTGCAAGATGGTGTGCCCAAATCACTGCACCCATGCAATTAAAACTGCAAGTAGCCATGCGCTTAGCGAGGGATAGAAGCCTATGGAGGAACCTGGTCTTCAACATTTGGACATGATCCTCAGCTCTGAGGGAACGACTAGTGATGATCAAGATCCTTTTTTGACTCGCAGTAGGTTCAGTATTAAGGATCAATCCTGCCACCGAAAACACTTCTTTTCTCAAGATAATTTAGTTGGTGGTACAATTTTGACGGCAGATGTATTATTTTCGTTACCAATCTTATTAATAAGGCCATCGACTTAATATTTGTTAGGTGAGCGGTTAAATCATACTCATTTATTAATCTTCCGAAAGAGAAGGAATTGACCAAACCCAAACTATTTCAATGTGTAGATGTTTTCATGGTTTAATTCGTCAATATACGTTGTTAAATTTTCAACTGACTTTCCTTCATCGGTAATTGTCATTGGCTAATTTTTATCGAATTCTGAAATTTTGGCCAACGGCGTGGATTTTGAAATCCGCGGCGGCGGCGGCGGCGGCGTGGGTCTCACGGCGCGGCTACGCCACGCCGGCGCGGCGCACACGTCTACATCCGATCAATTTTTTTTTTTTAATCGCCTTAATCTTAAGTTTGGGCTCGTCGGATATTCACAACGTCGCCATAGGAATATTTTTATTTTTTTTTATTACTATATAGACCTATAGTTTCCTGTATTTCTTAACAGTAAATAAATTATAAACATTTCGCTATGAAAAGCATTGAAAAGATAACTTGAAGAAAAAAAAAACTACTTAGATACAATTGAATATAGTTTCCACAACTATTCTAACAACTACCTTAATGAGGAATATTACAGTTAATGGTGATTATTTATTTGTCATTTCTAAATTGTAAACACATTTTGGTAAATAAATACGATTAGTAATTAATTTCAGTGTCAGTACCTGAAGAAGGAATGGTACCGCTTGTTGCCGGCGGTGTTCTCCCGCCACGCGGCGAGTCGGCGCAGCGCGTCGCCCAAGTCGTTGCTCAGCAGGCCGTCCAGCACCGCGACTACCACTCTGTTGAAACAAACACATTGTTTATAAACTTATATAGATGTCATATACAAAGGAAAAAGTGACCTAGGCCTCCGGTGCCCAGGGCTGGGATCTAACCAGAGTCTTCTGCATTCGCGGCAGACGCCTTTACCACTTGGCCACCCGGGTCACAGCAGCACCGGTCGAATTTTCCCGTGTATATGCAATCTTTGTAAATGCTCAGGCGCATTTTAGCCAATCATCTAAGGTAGAACAATATGAGTCCGTACCTTCAATCCGCCGTATATAAGTTTATGTTTTATATAGTAGTGTGTCTACTTAAAATAAACAAATCAAAATATTTATTAAAAATAATTTGATTTGTTCTTCAGTTAAACACATTGTTTGTTTACTAAACACTGGTTTAGCTTGATATACAATGTCATGCTCTATATAATTCCTATTATGGAATCTTATCAGGTTACCAGCTGCAGGTTACTTGTTGCACGCTGTATACTCACGCGTTAGCCTGCGCGGTGCCCGTGAGCAGACAATATTATCATATTACTGCTGCACGTTACCAGTTGCAGGTTACTTGGTTACACGCTGTATACTCACACGTTAGCCTGTGCGGTGTCCGTGAGCAGACAATCTTATCGTATTACTGCTGCAGTTTCCAGCTGCAGGTTACTTGTTGCACGCTGTATACTCACGCGTTAGCCTACGCGGTGTCCGTGAGCAGACAATCTTATCGTATTACTGCTGCAGTTTCCAGCTGCAGGTTACTTGTTGCACGCTGTATACTCACGCGTGAGCCTGCGCCGTGTTCGTGAGCAGACAATCTTATCGTATTACTGCTGCAGTTTCCAGCTGCAGGTTACTTGTTGCACACTGTATACTCTCACGTTAGCCTGCGCGGTGTCCGTGAGCAGACAATATTATCATATTACTGCTGCAGTTTCTAGTTGCAGGTTACTTGTTGCACGCTGTATACTCACACGTTAGCCTGCACGGTGTCCGTGAGCAGACAATCTTATCATATTACTGCTGCAGTGTCCAGCTGCAGATTACTTGTTGCACGCTGTATACTCACGCGTGAGCCTGCGCGGTGTCAGTGAGCAGACAATCTTATCATATTACTGCTGCAGTGTCCAGCTGCAGGTTACTTGTTGCACACTGTATACTCTCACGTTAGCCTGCGCGGTGTCAGTGAGCCGACAATCTTATCATATTACTGCTGCAGTGTCCAGCTGCAGGTTACTTGTTGCACGCTGTATACTCACGCGTGAGCCTGCGCGGTGTCAGTGAGCAGACAATCTTATCATATTACTGCTGCAGTGTCCAGCTGCAGGTTACTTGTTGCACGCTGTATACTCACGCGTGAGCCTGCGCGGTGTCCGTGAGCAGCAGCGCCTGCAGCGCCGTGCCCGCCTCGCCGTGCAGCCGGACTAGGTCCCAGCTGCAGGTTACTTGTTGCACGCTGTATACTCACGCGTGAGCCTGCGCCGTGTCCGTGAGCAGACAATCTTATCGTATTACTGCTGCAGTTTCCAGCTGCAGGTTACTTGTTGCACACTGTATACTCTCACGTTAGCCTGCGCGGTGTCCGTGAGCAGACAATATTATCATATTACTGCTGCAGTTTCCAGTTGCAGGTTACTTGTTGCACGCTGTATACTCACACGTTAGCCTGCGCGGTGTCAGTGAGCAGACAATCTTATCATATTACTGCTGCAGTGTCCAGCTGCAGGTTACTTGTTGCACGCTGTATACTCACGCGTGAGCCTGCGCGGTGTCAGTGAGCAGACAATCTTATCATATTACTGCTGCAGTGTCCAGCTGCAGGTTACTTGTTGCACACTGTATACTCTCACGTTAGCCTGCGCGGTGTCAGTGAGCCGACAATCTTATCATATTACTGCTGCAGTGTCCAGCTGCAGGTTACTTGTTGCACGCTGTATACTCACGCGTGAGCCTGCGCGGTGTCAGTGAGCAGACAATCTTATCATATTACTGCTGCAGTGTCCAGCTGCAGGTTACTTGTTGCACGCTGTATACTCACGCGTGAGCCTGCGCGGTGTCCGTGAGCAGCAGCGCCTGCAGCGCGCGCGAGCGTTGTTGCTGGGCGCGGCGCGAGCGCCACGCGCGGTGCAGCGCCGTGCCCGCCTCGCCGTGCAGCCGGACTAGGTCCCAGCTGCAGGTTACTTGTTGCACGCTGTATACTCACGCGTGAGCCTGCGCCGTGTCCGTGAGCAGACAATCTTATCGTATTACTGCTGCAGTTTCCAGCTGCAGGTTACTTGTTGCACACTGTATACTCTCACGTTAGCCTGCGCGGTGTCCGTGAGCAGACAATATTATCATATTACTGCTGCAGTTTCCAGTTGCAGGTTACTTGTTGCACGCTGTATACTCACACGTTAGCCTGCGCGGTGTCCGTGAGCAGACAATCTTATCATATTACTGCTGCAGTGTCCAGCTGCAGGTTACTTGTTGCACGCTGTATACTCACGCGTGAGCCTGCGCGGTGTCAGTGAGCAGACAATCTTATCATATTACTGCTGCAGTGTCCAGCTGCAGGTTACTTGTTGCACACTGTATACTCTCACGTTAGCCTGCGCGGTGTCAGTGAGCCGACAATCTTATAATATTACTGCTGCAGTGTCCAGCTGCAGGTTACTTGTTGCACGCTGTATACTCACGCGTGAGCCTGCGCGGTGTCAGTGAGCAGACAATCTTATCATATTACTGCTGCAGTGTCCAGCTGCAGGTTACTTGTTGCACGCTGTATACTCACGCGTGAGCCTGCGCGGTGTCCGTGAGCAGCAGCGCCTGCAGCGCGCGCGAGCGTTGTTGCTGGGCGCGGCGCGAGCGCCACGCGCGGTGCAGCGCCGTGCCCGCCTCGCCGTGCAGCCGGACTAGGTCCCAGCTGCAGGTTACTTGTTGCACGCTGTATACTCACGCGTGAGCCTGCGCCGTGTCCGTGAGCAGACAATCTTATCGTATTACTGCTGCAGTTTCCAGCTGCAGGTTACTTGTTGCACACTGTATACTCTCACGTTAGCCTGCGCGGTGTCCGTGAGCAGACAATATTATCATATTACTGCTGCAGTTTCCAGTTGCAGGTTACTTGTTGCACGCTGTATACTCACACGTTAGCCTGCGCGGTGTCCGTGAGCAGACAATCTTATCATATTACTGCTGCAGTGTCCAGCTGCAGGTTACTTGTTGCACGCTGTATACTCACGCGTGAGCCTGCGCGGTGTCAGTGAGCAGACAGTCTTATCATATTACTGCTGCAGTGTCCAGCTGCAGGTTACTTGTTGCACACTGTATACTCTCACGTTAGCCTGCGCGGTGTCAGTGAGCCGACAATCTTATCATATTACTGCTGCAGTGTCCAGCTGCAGGTTACTTGTTGCACGCTGTATACTCACGCGTGAGCCTGCGCGGTGTCAGTGAGCAGACAATCTTATCATATTACTGCTGCAGTGTCCAGCTGCAGGTTACTTGTTGCACGCTGTATACTCACGCGTGAGCCTGCGCGGTGTCCGTGAGCAGCAGCGCCTGCAGCGCGCGCGACCGTTGTTGCTGGGCGCGGCGCGAGCGCCACGCGCGGTGCAGCGCCGTGCCCGCCTCGCCGTGCAGCCGGACTAGGTCCCAGCTGCAGGTTACTTGTTGCACGCTGTATACTCACGCGTGAGACTGCGCCGTGTCCGTGAGCAGACAATCTTATCGTATTACTGCTGCAGTTTCCGGCTGCAGGTTACTTGTTGCACACTGTATACTCTCACGTTAGCCTGCGCGGTGTCCGTGAGCAGACAATATTATCATATTACTGCTGCAGTTTCCAGTTGCAGGTTACTTGTTGCACGCTGTATACTCACACGTTAGCCTGCGCGGTGTCCGTGAGCAGACAATCTTATCATATTACTGCTGCAGTGTCCAGCTGCAGGTTACTTGTTGCACGCTGTATACTCACGCGTGAGCCTGCGCGGTGTCAGTGAGCAGACAATCTTATCATATTACTGCTGCAGTGTCCAGCTGCAGGTTACTTGTTGCACGCTGTATACTCACGCGTGAGCCTGCGCGGTGTCCGTGAGCAGACAATATTATCATATTACTGCTGCACGTTACCAGCTGCAGGTTACTTGTTGCACGCTGTATACTCACACGTTAGCCTGCGCGGTGTCCGTGAGCAGACAATCTTATCGTATTACTGCTGCAGTTTCCAGCTGCAGGTTACTTGTTGCACGCTGTATACTCACGCGTTAGCCTACGCGGTGTCCGTGAGCAGACAATCTTATCGTATTACTGCTGCAGTTTCCAGCTGCAGGTTACTTGTTGCACGCTGTATACTCACGCGTGAGCCTGCACGGTGTCCGTGAGCAGCAGCGCCTGCAGCGCGCGCGATCGTTGTTGCTGGGCGCGGCGCGAGCGCCACGCGCGGTGCAGCGCCGTGCCCGCCTCGCCGTGCAGCCGGACTAGGTCCCAGCTGCAGGTTACTTGTTGCACGCTGTATACTCACGCGTGAGCCTGCGCCGTGTCCGTGAGCAGACAATCTTATCGTATTACTGCTGCAGTTTCCAGCTGCAGGTTACTTGTTGCACACTGTATACTCTCACGTTAGCCTGCGCGGTGTCCGTGAGCAGACAATATTATCATATTACTGCTGCAGTTTCCAGTTGCAGGTTACTTGTTGCACGCTGTATACTCACACGTTAGCCTGCGCGGTGTCCGTGAGCAGACAATCTTATCATATTACTGCTGCAGTGTCCAGCTGCAGGTTACTTGTTGCACGCTGTATACTCACGCGTGAGCCTGCGCGGTGTCCGTGAGCAGCAGCGCCTGCAGCGCGCGCGAGCGTTGTTGCTGGGCGCGGCGCGAGCGCCACGCGCGGTGCAGCGCCGTGCCCGCCTCGCCGTGCAGCCGGACTAGGTCCCAGCTGCAGGTTACTTGTTGCACGCTGTATACTCACGCGTGAGCCTGCGCCGTGTCCGTGAGCAGACAATCTTATCGTATTACTGCTGCAGTTTCCAGCTGCAGGTTACTTGTTGCACACTGTATACTCTCACGTTAGCCTGCGCGGTGTCCGTGAGCAGACAATATTATCATATTACTGCTGCAGTTTCCAGTTGCAGGTTACTTGTTGCACGCTGTATACTCACACGTTAGCCTGCGCGGTGTCCGTGAGCAGACAATCTTATCATATTACTGCTGCAGTGTCCAGCTGCAGGTTACTTGTTGCACGCTGTATACTCACGCGTGAGCCTGCGCGGTGTCCGTGAGCAGCAGCGCCTGCAGCGCGCGCGAGCGTTGTTGCTGGGCGCGGCGCGAGCGCCACGCGCGGTGCAGCGCCGTGCCCGCCTCGCCGTGCAGCCGGACTAGGTCCCAGCTGCAGGTTACTTGTTGCACGCTGTATACTCACGCGTGAGCCTGCGCCGTGTCCGTGAGCAGACAATCTTATCGTATTACTGCTGCAGTTTCCAGCTGCAGGTTACTTGTTGCACACTGTATACTCTCACGTTAGCCTGCGCGGTGTCCGTGAGCAGACAATATTATCATATTACTGCTGCAGTTTCCAGTTGCAGGTTACTTGTTGCACGCTGTATACTCACACGTTAGCCTGCGCGGTGTCCGTGAGCAGACAATCTTATCATATTACTGCTGCAGTGTCCAGCTGCAGGTTACTTGTTGCACGCTGTATACTCACGCGTGAGCCTGCGCGGTGTCCGTGAGCAGCAGCGCCTGCAGCGCGCGCGAGCGTTGTTGCTGGGCGCGGCGCGAGCGCCACGCGCGGTGCAGCGCCGTGCCCGCCTCGCCGTGCAGCCGGACTAGGTCCCAGCTGCAGGTTACTTGTTGCACGCTGTATACTCACGCGTGAGCCTGCGCGGTGTCCGTGAGCAGCAGCGCCTGCAGCGCGCGCGAGCGTTGTTGCTGGGCGCGGCGCGAGCGCCACGCGCGGTGCAGCGCCGTGCCCGCCTCGCCGTGCAGCCGGACTAGGTCCCAGCTGCAGGTTACTTGTTGCACGCTGTATACTCACGCGTGAGCCTGCGCCGTGTCCGTGAGCAGACAATCTTATCGTATTACTGCTGCAGTTTCCAGCTGCAGGTTACTTGTTGCACACTGTATACTCTCACGTTAGCCTGCGCGGTGTCCGTGAGCAGACAATATTATCATATTACTGCTGCAGTTTCCAGTTGCAGGTTACTTGTTGCACGCTGTATACTCACACGTTAGCCTGCGCGGTGTCCGTGAGCAGACAATCTTATCATATTACTGCTGCAGTGTCCAGCTGCAGGTTACTTGTTGCACGCTGTATACTCACGCGTGAGCCTGCGCGGTGTCCGTGAGCAGCAGCGCCTGCAGCGCGCGCGAGCGTTGTTGCTGGGCGCGGCGCGAGCGCCACGCGCGGTGCAGCGCCGTGCCCGCCTCGCCGTGCAGCCGGACTAGGTCCCAGCTGCAGGTCACTTGACACCCTGTATTCAATAATAATCACTTTATGTAATGTGGGAAATCCACATTACAGTACACTGAATAATTGGCCGAGCGGCTGAAACAAGCGAAGCGTTTTCTCCGTTTGCGTTTTGTCCACACAATTACGTAACTTTTTATTAATCATATTTAAGTTTAGTTTAATTGGTTTTAGACACAACATTCGGTGCTTGATTATCCATACTTTTTTTATTATATAGAATGTATAGATCAAGACACTTGGAGACCTATACATATCTAAGGATAATTTGGAAATTTATGTAGAAGACACAGTTCAGGTAAGAAAGTATATCAAACTTGTATGTAATTCATTTTCAAATAGTCAGATTTGGACTCATCTTTTTTCTTTGGTATTTTTCTTAAACTATAACCTATTGTTGGTTAATCTAACCTTGGTTTGATATGTGTTCTTATAGAACAACGCACTTATATGTATTGTTTAGTTTTGACGTACTGTTGTTTTGAAAAAATAAGTCCCGCCGAGTTTCTTGCCGGACATAATTCTTCTCGGGTCAGAGGTGTAGGGTTAGAACCGTTGTAGTTTGATTTTTTTTCCCTCTTTTACTTTGACGTGTCAAACGTGCCCTTGTGGTCTACTTACTGAATAAATGTTTGAGTTTGAGTTTGACTAGCGCGGTTTGTGAGCGGAAAAGCGCGGCTAACATAAGTTTCGTCTGTCTTTCAGCCTTTAAACGATTTTTTTTTTCTGGAAAAGGTTGGACGGGTCCCTTAGTATCTATCCACTCACCGCTATCGTCAACATCGCCCTGGTACATGGCGGGGTAATCGGCGCACAGCAGGCTCGGTAGATGGCTCTCGATGTTGGCTCGCTCCAGATACCACACCAGATTCCAGTAGACTATCGGATGGGATTCCACGAACTCCTTTTCTAAGAGACACGAGTCACCTTCTCTACCTGTTTGATGAGAATAAAAACCCACAGATAGTAACTGGTTCCAACTGTCTCTTGTTTTTTGGTACCCTAACTAAAAAGGATTTGGCACATAGAAATTGTTTTATGATGATTTGTGTGTTGTGTTCATGGTTATACTGGTTAACTGGTTAACACATTCACTGCCAAGAACCCGCCTCGTGGGCGCTCGTAAACTTTGCTCAGATGCCGACAACTCGCTGGGCGGGTTGTTTTGTACGTAGATATGGACGCCCGGTTTCTGAAGTAGGACGTGATTTTTCGTCTGGCAGTTAATGTGTTAATATGATTTGTTCTCAACAACTTTGGCAATATATCTCGAGTGTAATGAGTATATTTCAACCTCTAGCTTAACAATCTACTAAAGGCACTTACCCAATATAGACTCGAATTCTTTCCGTAGCACCAACGGGTTTAAATAAGGCACGCTGACGGTTTCCGTTTGTGTTTGACCATCCCGCAATATCTGTAAAATTTTGATTAATTAATTGATTTGTAATATTAATTCAACAATCCACATACCAATTTGCTAATCGGTGATTTTCTAGACTATTTGTAGGCCGACATTGAGACCGCTTAAAGGGTTTAGCAGGCTAAGGAAGGACGTGTGGCCCCTGTGAGGAATAGTTGAATTGGTAAATGTCAATTGTTTGTCGCCTCATAACTAGTAATCACTCCAACTTTCAGCCCTCTATCTTGAACTGTCACAGAGATAATGTCAAAAATGTATTTTTTTAACATTTTTTTTCAAACTCGTATATCTCCTAATCCATAGCAGCTAAAGCATCGAAACAAAATCACAGCTACGTAGTTTGAGTGGGAGTATACCCTATAATTTTATTAATATTTTATACGTGAAAAATAAAAGAAATAAATGTCAATTTATTTTTTGACAGCTCTATTCAACACGTTTTTTTGAAAGTACAATTATGAAAAAAATCATATAAATTGCTTATAGTATTAGTTACTAGCATACAAAAACTCAATTGATTATATTTGGTGCAACATACTGTAAAAAAAACTAACGAAAGTATTCAAGTATCAAGAGTAGGCTTCTGAACTGAAACTTCGTTTTTAAGTTTTTTGTTTGTTGCCTAGCAACAAAGGGTGTATTGTTTTTAATTTGACGTATGACTGTCAAAAAAGGTCACTGAACTACTGCTGTGTTAGCATTTGTAACTAATTTTACTAACTACTAAATCAACGAAACGACGGATGTGCTATATGTTTATTATTTTATAAACAAAATTAATTGGTTTCATATAGTACACGTATTAACATAACGAAATAAATAACTCATTAGAGCAGATATCACAATATAAGTCACTTAGATAATGACTATCGTAATATTCGCCGTCCCAGGTATAGGACAATGTTATCCTGCAGTCATCGCAATATCCTTTTAACATAATATTTTCGTCAGAGAGCGATATCTCAATATCTGGTAAAGACTGTAAAAACAGTTGCTTCGCTATTAACCGTGGCAAGTTGAGCCGAAATATTTTTGATTTTATGATTTCCATCTGAAAGAATGTACATATATACATGAAGTTTCTGTTTTATTTTATTTACATTTAAAGCTTACTTTCGCCATTATGGAAAAATCGGACTCCTCTTCTACATAACGTGTTGTATAATCCACTATTATGTTAAATGTGCTAGCGTATAAACTAAGCGTTTGTCGATTCCGAGTAACATAACATTAGACATTACGAGTATGATTTATTAGGTATGAGCTATCTTTAAATTATACAATACTATTATACAATTTATACGCTAGCACATTTAACATAATAGTGAATTGTTTAAGGGAATATACAACACGTTATGTAGAAGAGGAGTCCGATTTTTCCATAATGGCGAAAGTAAGTTTTAAATGTAAATAAAAAAATAAATAAAACAGAAACTTCATGTATATACATTCTTTCAGATGGAAATCATAAAATCAAAAATATTTGGGCTCAACTTGCCACGGTTAATAGCGAAGCAACTGTTTTTACAGTCTTTACCAGTATTGAGATATCGCTCTCTGACGAAAATGTTATGTTAAAAGGATATTGCGATGACTGCAGGATAACATTGTCCTATACCTGGGACGACGAATATTACGATAGTCATTATCTAAGTGACTTATATTGTGATATCTGCTCTAATGAGTTATTTAATTCGTTATGTTAATACGTGTACTATAATGAAACCAATTAATTTTGTTTATGTCACACCTGGCCATAACGTGAGTTTTGCCGCACGCTACGCGTACGGTAAAACTCGCATTATGGCCAGATGGAGACGTAAAATTGTGTACTCACCACGGGCAGTAAAAAAGAAAGCCCTCTATCGCATATTTACAACCCTCGCCTGCGGCTCGGGTCACAAATACCTGCGATTTCGGGCTTTCTTTCTTTTACAGTCCTTGGTAAGTAATGTACTATTACAAAATAATAAACATATAGCACATCCGTCGTTTCGTTGATTTAGTAGTTAGTAAAATTAGTTACAAATGCTAACACAGCAGTAGTTCAGTGACCTTTTTTGACAGTCATACGTCAAATTAAAAACAATACACCCTTTGTTGCTAGGCAACAAACATAAAACTTAAAAACGAACTTTCAGTTCAGAAGCCTACTCTTGATACTTGAATACTTTCGTTAGTTTTTTTTTTTACAGTATGTTGCACCAAATATAATCAATTGATTTTTTGTATGCTAGTAGCTAATACTAAAAGCAATTTACATGATTTTTTTCATAATTGTACTTTCAAAAAAACGTGTTGGAAAGAGCTGTCAAAAAATAAATTGACATTTATTTCTTTTATTTTTCACGTGTAAAATATTAATAAAATTATAGGGTATACTCCCACTCAAACTACGTAGCTGTGATTTTGTTTCAACGCTTTAGCTGCTATGGATTAGGAGATATACGAGTTTGAAAAAAAATGTTAAAAAAATACATTTTTGACGTTATCTCTGAGACAGTTCAAGATAGAGGGCTGAAAGTTGGAGTGATTACTAGTTATGAGGCGACAAACAATTGACATTTACCAATTCAACTTTTCCTCACAGGGGCCCACACGTCCTTCCTTAGCCTGCTAAACCCTTTGTTTAAACTTTTCAACGCCAAGGACGCTTAAAATCATCATGAGCTGTCGTGCCCACAGCGCCAAGACACCTATAATGGTTATGGCTCGCCTGGGTCAGTGGTCTTGGCGTGTGAGTGACGTTTTTGTATAATACGTATGGCGTTTAAAGGGTTAAAAAGGGAACTTAAGAAATAATTTCCTTTCACCTTCGTTTTGAAGATCCCTTTTCTAAAAAGTTTCGCCTGCGGCCTCGATGCCTTCGTTTGGAAGCAATTAAGGTCGATTTTCCGCCACGCTTTAACACTTTCGCAACCGGGCAAAATTTTGGACAATACCCCAGAAACCGACAGAACTCGCCAGGCGGGTTACGACGTGCAACGCAATGCCGCACGCCGCGTGCCCGGCATCTGAGCAAACATTACGAGTGCCTACCAGGCGGGTTCTCGGTAGTTAAAGTGTTAAGTTACGCAGAGCTATTTAGTGGCTACTAGTGGTGAGAGTAAAATTAAAGACTTCATATACGGCCCATGATGTCCTCGTCGTACAACAACGCGTAGCACTGGTGGCATTGTGAGCAGGATGACATGTGGGCTGTCACTGTGGCGACGCTCGTGTGTACCTGCACGGACAGCAGCGGCACGGTGTGGCGGCCGCAGGCGGTGCAGCGCGTGTTGAGGTTGGAGTCGTCGGCCGCCCAGCCCGCCATGATGTCCTCGTCGTACAACAACGCGTAGCACTGGTGGCATTGTGAGCAGGATGACATGTGGGCTGTCACTGTGGCGACGCTCGTGTGTACCTGCACGGACAGCAGCGGCACGGTATGGCGGCCGCAGGCGGTGCAGCGCGTGTTAAGGTTGGAGTCGTCGGCCGCCCAGCCCGCCATGATGTCCTCGTCGTACAACAACGCGTAGCACTGGTGGCATTGTGAGCAGGATGACATGTGGGCTGTCACTGTGGCGACGCTCGTGTGTACCTGCACGGACAGCAGCGGCACGGTATGGCGGCCGCAGGCGGTGCAGCGCGTGTTGAGGTTGGAGTCGTCGGCCGCCCAGCCCGCCATGATGTCCTCGTCGTACAACAACGCGTAGCACTGGTGGCATTGTGAGCAGGATGACATGTGGGCTGTCACTGTGGCGACGCTCGTGTGTACCTGCACAGACAGCAGCGGCACGGTATGGCGGCCGCAGGCGGTGCAGCGCGTGTTGAGGTTGGAGTCGTCGGCCGCCCAGCCCGCCATGATGTCCTCGTCGTACAACAACGCGTAGCACTGGTGGCATTGTGAGCAGGATGACATGTGGGCTGTCACTGTGGCGACGCTCGTGTGTACCTGCACGGACAGCAGCGGCACGGTGTGGCGGCCGCAGGCGGTGCAGCGCGTGTTGAGGTTGGAGTCGTCGGCCGCCCAGCCCGCCATGATGTCCTCGTCGTACAACAACGCGTAGCACTGGTGGCATTGTGAGCAGGATGACATGTGGGCTGTCACTGTGGCGACGCTCGTGTGTACCTGCACGGACAGCAGCGGCACGGTGTGGCGGCCGCAGGCGGTGCAGCGCGTGTTGAGGTTGGAGTCGTCGGCCGCCCAGCCCGCCATGATGTCCTCGTCGTACAACAACGCGTAGCACTGGTGGCATTGTGAGCAGGATGACATGTGGGCTGTCACTGTGGCGACGCTCGTGTGTACCTGCACGGACAGCAGCGGCACGGTGTGGCGGCCGCAGGCGGTGCAGCGCGTGTTGAGGTTGGAGTCGTCGGCCGCCCAGCCCGCCATGATGTCCTCGTCGTACAACAACGCGTAGCACTGGTGGCATTGTGAGCAGGATGACATGTGGGCTATTACTGTGGGCGAGGAGTTTGGGTTTTCCTGCAACAGAAAGATACGTCGACAGATTAAGTACTAAAGAGAAGCTTGTTACATGTGGTCTCCTAAGCGTATGACTCATGAGTTTTTAAACAGAGCTCAGGTTTATTTACAGTTGAATGTACGCTGTAAAATAAAACTACACTCACCGCTTGTTGTGGATACAGGTTGTCCGGTAAATGCGACAGTAGAGTGGCTAGTGAACCGCGCTCCATAGCGCACGCTAGTTCCGCGTCACTCGACGCTCTTCTAAAATGCATGCCGCCCGTCCATTCTGTAAGAAAATTGGGAATTAAGTACAAAAAAAATTTCACAGATCTCGAGCTCTACACGACTTGAAAGGGCATTGAAAATGAACCTAGCTATTATAGATTATCAATGAAAAAAAAATAAAGAAAATCATATTTGTAATATATTTTTATTTGCCGTCACCGTACATTTGTCACAAAACTCAAATACAGTATTTAACGTACATTTCATTTCAGGGACCGGCCCGCTATCCCTTATAAAGGGTTTTGTATGGGTTTTGCATAAGGCTTAACTAACCATACCCTTTCCCCGACGATACCCTTTCATATTGCTTTTAAAGCCCTTATATAAAGGCTAGCACCGCTATCCCAATACCCTTACGAAACCCTTATCATCCGCTCACCAAACCTTACATATCGCTTATAAGTGTTAGCCTTATATAAGGGCTTCCCTTTTAGCATACTGCGTGCTAATTTAAATCGTCTACCTTGTTCATAAAGCACACATTCCTCCGAATCCACGCGCTCGATGTTCGCGCGCTTCGAAATGATCGAAGCCGCTGTAGATGAAATACGGTTCAATTTTCAATGGCAAAATGCTGTGATGGCTGTTTCTTACTTTGCGCGGGTCGAGCGACTCGAGCGCATCGTCACGGCGCTTTTTTTTAAGTCTTAGACACGTGCCAATGTTATCATTATTTATTAATAGATGTCAAAGTGGAGTGAAAATAAACATCATGATAAGTGAATTATTATGTTTAGAACACTTTAGACCTACTTGCTGTATGTATAGTGTATAACTCCGTATGTCAAGCGCGCTTTAATGTCGTTTGCCCAATATTACAGGGTTGCATGTTTTACTTTAATCGAATTGAAATTTGAACCTCTATTGAAAGTCTAAATTTAACTATCCTCAAAATCTAACATAGAACCCTGTAATATACCTGTATAGCGCACTTTAACCCTTTATACGGCAGTGGTCTCAAAAAAGATTGCCTGTAACATCAGCTTTTTGAATTTTTTTTTGTACAGAATTTTTAGGACTATAGGAATTTTTAGGGTTGGCGATGAGGATTTTTTCAGTCTTGCCCGGTAAAGAGTTAACTTATTTTAATTCACATTCTACATTTTCAGTGTGAATTTTTCATTTTAAGCAAGTACTTATTTTCATTTTACTTATATTTTATTTATATTTCATTTTCATTTCATTTTCATTTCATTTTCATTTCATTTTCATTTCATTTTCATTTCATTTTCATTTCATTTTCATTTCATTTTCATTTCATTTTCATTTCATTTTCATTTCATTTTCATTTCATTTTCATTTCATTTTCATTTCATTTTCATTTCATTTTCATTTCATTTTCATTTCATTTTCATTTCATTTTCATTTCATTTTCATTTCATTTTCATTTCATTTTCATTTCATTTTCATTTCATTTTCATTTCATTTTCATTTCATTTTCATTTCATTTTCATTTCATTTTCATTTCATTTTCATTTCATTTTCATTTCATTTTCATTTCATTTTCATTTCATTTTCATTTCATTTTCATTTCATTTTCATTTCATTTTCATTTCATTTTCATTTCATTTTCATTTCATTTTCATTTCATTTTCATTTCATTTTCATTTCATTTTCATTTCATTTTCATTTCATTTTCATTTCATTTTCATTTCATTTTCATTTCATTTTCATTTCATTTTCATTTCATTTTCATTTCATTTTCATTTCATTTTCATTTCATTTTCATTTCATTTTCATTTCATTTTCATTTCATTTTCATTTCATTTTCATTTCATTTTCATTTCATTTTCATTTCATTTTCATTTCATTTTCATTTCATTTTCATTTCATTTTCATTTCATTTTCATTTCATTTTCATTTCATTTTCATTTCATTTTCATTTCATTTTCATTTCATTTTCATTTCATTTTCATTTCATTTTCATTTCATTTTCATTTCATTTTCATTTCATTTTCATTTCATTTTCATTTCATTTTCATTTCATTTTCATTTCATTTTCATTTCATTTTCATTTCATTTTCATTTCATTTTCATTTCATTTTCATTTCATTTTCATTTCATTTTCATTTCATTTTCATTTCATTTTCATTTCATTTTCATTTCATTTTCATTTCATTTTCATTTCATTTTCATTTCATTTTCATTTCATTTTCATTTCATTTTCATTTCATTTTCATTTCATTTTCATTTCATTTTCATTTCATTTTCATTTCATTTTCATTTCATTTTCATTTCATTTTCATTTCATTTTCATTTCATTTTCATTTCATTTTCATTTCATTTTCATTTCATTTTCATTTCATTTTCATTTCATTTTCATTTCATTTTCATTTCATTTTCATTTCATTTTCATTTCATTTTCATTTCATTTTCATTTCATTTTCATTTCATTTTCATTTCATTTTCATTTCATTTTCATTTCATTTTCATTTCATTTTCATTTCATTTTCATTTCATTTTCATTTCATTTTCATTTCATTTTCATTTCATTTTCATTTCATTTTCATTTCATTTTCATTTCATTTTCATTTCATTTTCATTTCATTTTCATTTCATTTTCATTTCATTTTCATTTCATTTTCATTTCATTTTCATTTCATTTTCATTTCATTTTCATTTCATTTTCATTTCATTTTCATTTCATTTTCATTTCATTTTCATTTCATTTTCATTTCATTTTCATTTCATTTTCATTTCATTTTCATTTCATTTTCATTTCATTTTCATTTCATTTTCATTTCATTTTCATTTCATTTTCATTTCATTTTCATTTCATTTTCATTTCATTTTCATTTCATTTTCATTTCATTTTCATTTCATTTTCATTTCATTTTCATTTCATTTTCATTTCATTTTCATTTCATTTTCATTTCATTTTCATTTCATTTTCATTTCATTTTCATTTCATTTTCATTTCATTTTCATTTCATTTTCATTTCATTTTCATTTCATTTTCATTTCATTTTCATTTCATTTTCATTTCATTTTCATTTCATTTTCATTTCATTTTCATTTCATTTTCATTTCATTTTCATTTCATTTTCATTTCATTTTCATTTCATTTTCATTTCATTTTCATTTCATTTTCATTTCATTTTCATTTCATTTTCATTTCATTTTCATTTCATTTTCATTTCATTTTCATTTCATTTTCATTTCATTTTCATTTCATTTTCATTTCATTTTCATTTCATTTTCATTTCATTTTCATTTCATTTTCATTTCATTTTCATTTCATTTTCATTTCATTTTCATTTCATTTTCATTTCATTTTCATTTCATTTTCATTTCATTTTCATTTCATTTTCATTTCATTTTCATTTCATTTTCATTTCATTTTCATTTCATTTTCATTTCATTTTCATTTCATTTTCATTTCATTTTCATTTCATTTTCATTTCATTTTCATTTCATTTTCATTTCATTTTCATTTCATTTTCATTTCATTTTCATTTCATTTTCATTTCATTTTCATTTCATTTTCATTTCATTTTCATTTCATTTTCATTTCATTTTCATTTCATTTTCATTTCATTTTCATTTCATTTTCATTTCATTTTCATTTCATTTTCATTTCATTTTCATTTCATTTTCATTTCATTTTCATTTCATTTTCATTTCATTTTCATTTCATTTTCATTTCATTTTCATTTCATTTTCATTTCATTTTCATTTCATTTTCATTTCATTTTCATTTCATTTTCATTTCATTTTCATTTCATTTTCATTTCATTTTCATTTCATTTTCATTTCATTTTCATTTCATTTTCATTTCATTTTCATTTCATTTTCATTTCATTTTCATTTCATTTTCATTTCATTTTCATTTCATTTTCATTTCATTTTCATTTCATTTTCATTTCATTTTCATTTCATTTTCATTTCATTTTCATTTCATTTTCATTTCATTTTCATTTCATTTTCATTTCATTTTCATTTCATTTTCATTTCATTTTCATTTCATTTTCATTTCATTTTCATTTCATTTTCATTTCATTTTCATTTCATTTTCATTTCATTTTCATTTCATTTTCATTTCATTTTCATTTCATTTTCATTTCATTTTCATTTCATTTTCATTTCATTTTCATTTCATTTTCATTTCATTTTCATTTCATTTTCATTTCATTTTCATTTCATTTTCATTTCATTTTCATTTCATTTTCATTTCATTTTCATTTCATTTTCATTTCATTTTCATTTCATTTTCATTTCATTTTCATTTCATTTTCATTTCATTTTCATTTCATTTTCATTTCATTTTCATTTCATTTTCATTTCATTTTCATTTCATTTTCATTTCATTTTCATTTCATTTTCATTTCATTTTCATTTCATTTTCATTTCATTTTCATTTCATTTTCATTTCATTTTCATTTCATTTTCATTTCATTTTCATTTCATTTTCATTTCATTTTCATTTCATTTTCATTTCATTTTCATTTCATTTTCATTTCATTTTCATTTCATTTTCATTTCATTTTCATTTCATTTTCATTTCATTTTCATTTCATTTTCATTTCATTTTCATTTCATTTTCATTTCATTTTCATTTCATTTTCATTTCATTTTCATTTCATTTTCATTTCATTTTCATTTCATTTTCATTTCATTTTCATTTCATTTTCATTTCATTTTCATTTCATTTTCATTTCATTTTCATTTCATTTTCATTTCATTTTCATTTCATTTTCATTTCATTTTCATTTCATTTTCATTTCATTTTCATTTCATTTTCATTTCATTTTCATTTCATTTTCATTTCATTTTCATTTCATTTTCATTTCATTTTCATTTCATTTTCATTTCATTTTCATTTCATTTTCATTTCATTTTCATTTCATTTTCATTTCATTTTCATTTCATTTTCATTTCATTTTCATTTCATTTTCATTTCATTTTCATTTCATTTTCATTTCATTTTCATTTCATTTTCATTTCATTTTCATTTCATTTTCATTTCATTTTCATTTCATTTTCATTTCATTTTCATTTCATTTTCATTTCATTTTCATTTCATTTTCATTTCATTTTCATTTCATTTTCATTTCATTTTCATTTCATTTTCATTTCATTTTCATTTCATTTTCATTTCATTTTCATTTCATTTTCATTTCATTTTCATTTCATTTTCATTTCATTTTCATTTCATTTTCATTTCATTTTCATTTCATTTTCATTTCATTTTCATTTCATTTTCATTTCATTTTCATTTCATTTTCATTTCATTTTCATTTCATTTTCATTTCATTTTCATTTCATTTTCATTTCATTTTCATTTCATTTTCATTTCATTTTCATTTCATTTTCATTTCATTTTCATTTCATTTTCATTTCATTTTCATTTCATTTTCATTTCATTTTCATTTCATTTTCATTTCATTTTCATTTCATTTTCATTTCATTTTCATTTCATTTTCATTTCATTTTCATTTCATTTTCATTTCATTTTCATTTCATTTTCATTTCATTTTCATTTCATTTTCATTTCATTTTCATTTCATTTTCATTTCATTTTCATTTCATTTTCATTTCATTTTCATTTCATTTTCATTTCATTTTCATTTCATTTTCATTTCATTTTCATTTCATTTTCATTTCATTTTCATTTCATTTTCATTTCATTTTCATTTCATTTTCATTTCATTTTCATTTCATTTTCATTTCATTTTCATTTCATTTTCATTTCATTTTTAATTTTATATTAATTTTATTTTAATTTTATTTTAATTTTAATTTTATTTTAATTTTATTTTTATTTTATAGTATACTTCCACCCCCCACTTCCCTAAAATGGGGGGTGGAAGTTTGTATGAAGCATTCCGCAATTTTCAAGGTAAAAAGCTAAAAATTGGTATGCGGACTATTTGTGTGCGGTTCTGCGGTTTATTCTGTTCCGAGTTCTCTTCTGTGTTTTAAATCAGGAAAGGGGAACCGTGTTACCCCGAATTTAACGCGAGCGAAGCCGCGGGCAAAAGCTAGTAGTCACATAAAACTTAGTCGAGAACATTTCCGAGAACATTCTCCGGAGCAAAGAGAATTAAGCTTTTTTTAATGTTAATAATCTCAATTGGAGACAAAATTGCTGTACCAGTATCAATTAACATATATGGTAAAATTATGAAGAAAAGAAAAGACAATATATGTATATATGAAGAAATAAATGAGTCCTCTTCCAATAAAAGTACAAAGAAATATGCGAGAAAGTTCTCGAGAATGTTCTCGTGAGAACGTTCCCGAGAACGTTCTCGGAAATTTCCCGAGATAGCAGAAATTTTTGCACTTAGAATAATTTTTTCGGTTTACAATGATCGTGAATATCTTTCAAACACCTTTAGGAAGATTAACATAAAATAAAAAAATCTGAATTTGTGCAGATTTGATGTACTTTCTCGGAAATTCTCGTCACAGAGAACGTTCTCGAGAACTTTATCGCAACATTTGTCGTTCGGAAATGTTCTCGAGAACGGCACATCTTTATGTGTGCTAGCTATGTACTTATTAGAATAATTGTTTCCGTTGTTAAAAAATATGTTATAAAACATAGATTTTTTTGATTTATTTAATTTTCCAAAAGAAATATCGAATTTTCCAAAATTTGTTTATACTATCCTAAAGCCCTTAATTTTCCGCGTCTATTAAGTCCTAATAGATCTTCGTCTAAAACATAGATTTTTTTTTTTTTTTAAAGAAATAATCGACTTTTCCAAAATTTGTTTATACTACCCTAAAGCCCTTAATTTTTCGCGTCTATTAAGCCCTAATAGATTTTCGTATTTCAAAGCTGCGGAGTTCCACAGGGCTATGACGCCCGAGTAATACCGCACGGCGACGCTCCACGCGCCGCTAAGGGGGAGCATACCGCCCCCCCTATCACTCCCACAAAAAAAAGTATTAGACATAAACTATTCCCCGTCTCAATATCTCTAGGCGTCTCTCTCAGTTTTTTGATTTTTGACCTGGTTCACGAGATATCGAAGATATTCCGAGGAAAGGTGTTAAAAAATCAAGGTTTTTTTTTTGTTTTTTTCAATTGTCGAAAAAAGTTTTCGACTTTTACAAAAAATTTTTTCACTATCTGAAAGCGATTCAAATTCTGCGTCTTTTGAGCCATCATACGTCCTCATGGCCCTAAACCACTATATACCACGGGGCAAACACACTTTCAGCGAAAATGGGGCCCTACCAGAGCGATCGAAAAAACATTTTCAATGTTAAAAACAACAGAGCACAGGCTCAGATAGAAATGTTTTATCCATCTACTTGGTCACGAAGAACTTTCCCCGGTCGGTGGATTCAGAATGAGATACCAAGTTCCGGTGGTAGTAGCTTTTGTAAATACGTACCTACACCAATTCACTGATCAACTATCACCACCACCTCCGAGATAATTAAGGGATTAAATTACCACCCGGATATTCCGCCGAGCTATCCGTAGAATTCCGTAGTCTTCCTTCATAAAACTGGTAACACTTTGTTATGCTGAGAGGGACAGAGCCGTACAGGGCCCTTTAAGGCCCAAAGCGATTTGAGGGCTTCCTATGCACCATGAAATTTAGGTTTCCTCGGGATGTTTTCCTTCAGACTCATATTTAGAAAATTTATGCCAAAAAACTTATCAATATGGACCCACAATAAAGCCTTATTCGCAGATCTAAGTCGCACTTCTGAACCACTAGATGATCACATCTTACATAAAGAATAGTAGATTGTTAACCAAGGGTGGAAAGGGACCCATTTCACCTGAGATATTTCTCTCTATAGTTCGAGGGTGAAATGGGTAATTTCACCCGAGTTAAGCACTCTACTTTTCATTTCGACTGTGAGGAAAGTAAAATACTACAAGCACATTTTATAAAATCTATATTAAGAATAATCAGTTAAAATTGACAGTATAAATGGTACAATTTGAAAAAGACGAATGTAATGTTTTGCCGGGCATATTGATGTTCGAAATGTTCCGAGAAACCAGTGTTTCTTGTATGGTATGCGACTCAGATGGGATATTTCAAATATGCAGTAAAATTAGTGAAATTTGTCATGTTGACATTATGCTTCGTATTTATCGTAGATTTTAGCATTGAGTAGCTTCAAAGCGTTGAAGGCTGTAATGTTTATGACAATTTACTAAAGTATGCTAAAAATACATTTTCCAAAAGGTATTTGACGTTTTTAGCGGATCTCCAATTCATGCCATAATATTTCTCTTTAGAGCACTGCGCTAAAAGATTGTGACAACGGTTTTTGCCTGCTCTTTTATTTCATCGGGAATTAAATCGATGTCCATGTCACTACTTGTCGAAGCCATTTTTAACCAAAAAAGAAACCGTACTTATATTTAACCGTGTATTCCCGCTTTTACTTTTGCATTTTTTTCAGTTTTATATGTTATTCCCGCCTTTTCTATGATATTGTTTTCAATTAAAAAGTTTCAGTGTAATGGGCTCTATAGACCTTGCAACAAATCGCAAACGATTTTTGATACAATCCCGATAAATTGGGTGAGAATTCAGTCTATAGAGTCCATTATTCAATTATTTCATTCGTTCAATTGCTAGATTGTCTATGGTTTCAGACATTTTAATACCGATACCTAGCTTTTTTAAGAGACAGAAAGAGATAGCAATAGGTGTCTGTACCACCATGAATGAATGGAGGTACAGACTCTAGGTCTATTTTATATAGCATAAAGCTTATTCTCCGTTGCTCATCGTAACTTAAAAAAAAATTACTTTCCACCCTAGGGTGGGAAAAACTATTTTCCACCCGGCTATCTGCTCATGAAAATCATACTTTCCGAACAGGAGAGATGAAAATAATATAACAATGCGAATTACAACGGCGCGCGGGCTAGAATACTTTCCCGCTCGCGCACCGCTACGGCACTTTTCACGGTCGCCGAGGTTCGCCGAGCACCCGACCGGACCGAATAAAAGCCGCCGCCTGCGCAGTATTAAATCACTCAATCACAGAAAAGAAAGAAGAAGAAGCCAACGGTGCCGACTCCCGGCGCCGGCACAGCACCGGTGCAGACCCCTGCACACAAACCAGCAGCAGAAACTCCAGAAGAGGACATGGGCGCAATGATCGCGGCCCTCCTCCAAGCAGCGGCACGCCAAGGAACGGAGGCGGTCCGAAGCGCTCTGAAGAAGGCAGCGCTCCTACCATCCCCAGCACACCCAGCCGAAGGCTGAGGGTGGTCTGTTGGAACGCCCAGTCAGTAAACAGAAAGGGGGCCCTCCTCAAAAACTTCTTCCACGAGCAAAACGTGGATATCCTGCTGGTCCAAGAAACATTTCTGAAGAAGGACTTGAATGTGGGGGGATACATGGTCTACCAGCACAACGAGACAAACCAGCAGGGATACTCGTACCGCGGGCTAGCCGTGATGGTCCGTAGAACCATAGTCCACCAGCCTGTCGACTTCGTGCACCACGACTCCATCTCGGCGCTCGGAGTCGACATCAGGGTGGCAGATGGCGACCTCCGGCTCTACTCCGTGTACCGACCACCAACAAGCCCGACTGACAGCAGCCTTTGAGCAGACCTGCGGGCGCTATTCCAGCCCCCAGGGCCGACCATCCTGGCAGGGGACTGGAATGCCAAGCACCTGGCATGGAATGCAACGAGGATTGATACACCTGGAAGAGCAATCCACCAAGCGACACTGGACTACAACTGCGACATTGCGGGACCAGAAGAGCCCACACACTTCGCCGACGCTCAAGCAGCCTGCGATGTCATAGACTTTGTAGTCCACAAGAACATCAAAGCGACCCTGCACCTGGAGGTGCTACCCGACTTACCATCGGACCACCGGCCAGTGCTCATTACCCTGGACGCAGCACCCTACTCCGCCCCAAGGAGAACATCAAGAAGGAAGACCGACTGGGAGGCCTTCACAGCAGCGCTCACCAACCCGGCGATTGGGCCAGTCTCCACTCCGGAAGAAGTTGAAGTAGCAGCAAATACCATCACCTGAAACATTCAGGCGGCACTGGAAACATCATCGCGCACTATCCCCGACGGAGAGAGGTGCAAACCCCTCCCGGCGGAGATAAGAAACTTAATATTGCGAAAACGCCAAATGCGACGGAGGTGGCAACACACCAGATGCCCAACTACGAAACACGAACTCAACAAGCTAGTGGAGAAAGTGAAAATCGAGCTCAGAAACCACGCAGAAGAAGAATGGGAGGCCCATGTCGCAAGCATAGGCGATGACGTGCCCTCAATCCATCGCCTATGCAGGCAACTGGGAGCAACCAAGGAAGCTGTCAGACCGCTATTTGACGAAGGAGGAACGCTGCGGTACAGAGCAGAGGAGCGAGCCGAGCTGTTCGCGGACAGCCTGGACGCCGCGTTCACCCCGAACCCCACTGAAGACGAGGCCCACACCAGGGAGGTGGAGCAACGACTGAGGGGGTACTTTGAGCAGCAGCTGGATGCGGAGGAAGACCCAATCTTCTTCACACCCGGCCAAGTCAGAAGAACATTGGCAAGATCCAACCCCAAGAAGGCCCCGGGCGCAGACTCGATCCCGAACATGGCACTCCGTCACCTGCCACAGCACACCGTTGTGGCAGTGACACGCCTGTTCAATGGGATCATGCGCTTGAGGCATTTTCCGAAGATCTGGAAACTTGGCCGGGTCATCGTATTGCCGAAGACAGGAAAGGACAGGAGAAAACCGGGCAGCTACAGGCCCATTACACTGCTCAGTACCCTCTCCAAGACCTTCGAGAAGCTCCTCCTCGGAAGACTTCAGCCGCACATTGAACCGAGACCAGAGCAGTTTCGGCTTCCGCTCCGAACACTCAACAACGCTACAGCTGACCAGGGTGCTCTCCTTTATGGCGGAGCGCATGAAGCAGAAGGAGCATGTCGTCGCGGTGTTTCTGGACATGGAGAAGGCGTTCGACAGGGTCTGGCACGAGGGCCTGCTAGCCAAACTGTCGACGTCTTCGGCCCCACGCCGGATCATCAGAGTCATTCGCTCCTTCCTCACCGAGCGCCGCTTCCAAGTGGCCGTGGAAGAGGTCCTATCTATAGAGCGCCCGATCCTCGCGGGCGTCCCCCAAGGGAGCTGCCTGTCTCCAGCATGCTACGCCTGGTTCACCGACGACATCCCGGTGGTCGGCGACTCGTCAAGCTGGGACTATTTGCAGATGATGCGGCCTACTACGCATCGTCCATCTCACCTGCACACGCTGCGCGCAAAATCCAGCGCCAGCTTGACGTCCTACCCGAGTGGCTGACCAAATGGAGGCTCTCGGTGAACGTGGGGAAGACACAGGCGCTCCTGACGGGCGCCAAACACACGCCACCGCCGCTCCGACTCCTCGGCGAGGAGATAGACTGGCAACATAAGGCAAGATACCTGGGGGTCTCCATTGACAGGGGCCTCACCATGAAGCAGCACGTGGACGAAGTGGTGAGCAGGGCGAGAACTGCGCGCGTAAAACTACGTCCGGTGCTCAGCAGCAGCCTCCCGTTCCGTACAAAGTTGGTGATCTACAAGGCTTATGTCAGATCCAGACTGACATACGCGGCTCCCGCCTGGTATGCCAGGACGGCAGAGTCAAACAGGCGGAGACTCAGGGCGCAGGAGACGCAAAGCCTCAGGACCATCGCCAGAGCCCCACGCTACGTACGGAACAAGACGATATACAAGGACTACGAAATCCAGACACTGGACGAGTTCATCGGTCAGCTCGCGCACAGGATGTTCGCCGCAGCCGACAACTCCCAACACCAGCTGCTGCAAGGGATAGCCCCCTTGCATACCCGCCCCCCAGATGCCTGCCGTGCACGAGCCCAACCACGAGAGCTCGTGCCCACACGAGATTCATGAAAAAGTCCACCAAGCCGCAGAAAGGCCACCATGACCGCCAAGCCATGATGGCCACCAACCAACCAATATGAAGAAGATGGTCGAGAAAGAAAGAAAATCATGCCGGTTTTTAAAAAATCGCGTCTAGACAGCCCGTGTCGTAGTCACGACACGCGATAGAGACAGCCACAGAGGGCTTAAAAAGCCCTGAGATGGCCTCCTCACGCCCCCCCCCCTCAGGGGGAGTGTAAGAAGACACTGGTAGTAGTATTAAATCACTTAGCTAGCGACTGCCTTAGCGATAGGTCCACCACTGTCCTTTGGCTGGTCTCTCTAAGTCGGGAGTTCGATAGCTGCCTGCAGTCTTCTGCCTGACTTCCCTATATGTAGCTAACGGCATGGCGACAGGTCCCGACTGTCCCTTGACTTGTTACATCGGGAGGCACCCAACAAAATAACTACCCACTCGATTAGAGAACAAGTTGCATCTACCCGACATTTTGTTGTAAAGTACCTACAAGCAAGATAGGTCACTACAAAGAAAATAAAGAGGTAATCAGCGAGACATCTACAAAGGTGGTAGTGACAAATCAAACTAAGAACCTGAAACTGATTTCATTCTTAGAAATAGCGACATCGTACAGAAGATTTATTCGGAACTTCGCCGAAATAGCAAGTCCATTGAAGAAAGTTCACTGGAAATGGGACAATGAGCAGCAGAAATCTTATGAATCCCTGGAAACTGCACTTATGACGTCACCAATATTGAAACAAGCCGACTTTGAAGCAAACACCGACGCCAGTAATTATGCCATCGGAGCAGTTTCACTTCAGGGGGAGGGTGATCACGAACACCCTATTGAATATGCGAGTTGCTTGTACGGAGGAAGACAATACGAAGTCCTGGTACTCTCACGCAACGTCATCGAGCACCAGAGGGAGAGACTATAACAATACGAAGTCCTGGTACTCTCACGCAACGTCATCGAGCACCAGAGGGAGAGACTATAACAATACGAAGTCCTGGTACTCTCACGCAACGTCATCGAGCACCAGAGGGAGAGACTATAACAATACGAAGTCCTGGTACTCTCACGCAACGTCATCGAGCACCAGAGGGAGAGACTATAACAATACGAAGTCCTGGTACTCTCACGCAACGTCATCGAGCACCAGAGGGAGAGACTATAACAATACGAAGTCCTGGTACTCTCACGGAACGTCATCGAGCACCAGAGGGAGAGACTATAACAATACGAAGTCCTGGTACTCTCACGCAACGTCATCGAGCACCAGAGGGAGAGACTATAACAATACGAAGTCCTGGTACTCTCACGGAACGTCATCGAGCACCAGAGGGAGAGACTATAACAATACGAAGTCCTGGTACTCTCACGCAACGTCATCGCGCACCAGAGGGAGAGACTATAACAATACGAAGTCCTGGTACTCTCACGCAACGTCATCGAGCACCAGAGGGAGAGACTATAACAATACGAAGTCCTGGTACTCTCACGCAACGTCATCGAGCACCAGAGGGAGAGACTATAACAATACGAAGTCCTGGTACTCTCACGCAACGTCATCAAGCACCAGAGGGAGAGACTATAACAATACGAAGTCCTGGTACTCTCACGGAACGTCATCGAGCACCAGAGGGGGAGACTATAACAATATGAAGTCCTGGTACTCTCACGGGACGTCATCGAGCACCAGAGGGGGAGACTATAACAATGCGAATTACAACGGCGCGCGGGCTCGAATACTTTCCCGCTCGCGCACCGCTACGGCACTCTTCACGGCCGCCGAGGTTCGCCGAGCGCCCGACCGGACCGAATAAAAGCCGCCGCCTGCGCAGTATTAAATCACTTAGCTAGCGACTGCCTTAGCGATAGGTCCACCACTGTCCTTTGGCTAGTCTGTCTGAGTCGGGAGTTTGATAGCTGCCTGCAGTCTTCTCCCTGACTTCCCTAGGTGTAGCTAGTGCCCAGGCGATAGGTCCCGACTGTCCCTTGGCTTGTTGCATCGGGAGTAAACGTGCCCAACCTTGCCGTTTGGTACTAATTTAGTTAGGAAGAAACGAGTTTTGTATGAACGTCACGCATGTTGTATGAAGTAATTATAAGCACCTACAGTCAATAAATAGAGTAACGTTGACATTGGCGTTTCTGTTCCTACCTACGTCTTACAATAATAAATTTACCATCTGGATTGATTTCTGACGAGCCATCCGTAGAGTCGTCCTCCATAAAACTGGTAAAGGCACTTGTAGCGTTCCCGATAGCCCCCTTCACCGGCGTCGAGTTGGCGGAGATGACTTCTTTCATCTCGTCGAATTTCTTCGCCATGCTCGTAGCAGCTGATTTTAGGCTGGACAGGCCGCTTTGAAGGAGCTCGTTGGATTTCTTGCCAGCTATGCTTGTTGGACTGAAAATTCAAGAATATCGTTAAGTGTATAGGCGATATAGGTCCACAGATTTATTGAGGATGCGGCATAAGGCTATTAATGTTCATAGAAATAGAGCCGATAATCGGTTGAACTTTCAAGATGGTTTCAACGCCTTTTAATAACGTGGTTATCATTGGTGGACTCTATTCTGTTGTAATAAGGTTTTAAATGGTAAGTAGTGGAATAGAATGGAGAGTCGACGACTGTGATTACGCCGTTTGGTAAATGAAGCAGTTAATGCGGACAATTTTGTAAAGAAACGCGAAATTCATCCGTGTAAGTTCTCGAACAAGACCACCTAAGATATATTGGCCTGAACTGGTCTAATAAAAACTCTGGGTAATCACCCAAATACTTGCTTAGCTAATAAAATCTCTTCCTTGTAGGTAGTCGCTTACACATATATCGGAGCGGCCAAGGTACTCAAAAATATCCGAACATGCACTTTATCGCCGTGATAAGTGATAATAGAGGCGTTGTTCCGATATTTGTGATTGCCTTGGCCGCTCCGATATATATGATAGCTACTATAGCCAAGTTATATTTAGTTCCATAACCGTACTCTTTTTCCCGGAGCATCATAATACTCGTAATAGACTGCATGGCTACCAGATAACTAGACCCCGTTATCAGAGGTGCAATTTGGTAGCTTGACATTCTTAGGGATGGGTAAAAATTATTTTGAAATACTAGCTGTATATAAAAAAATAGCTGGACCAAATTGGCAACAAACTGCTCAAGACCGCGAAAAATGGAAATCTTTGGAAGAGGCCTTCACCTAAGGGGTTCCAATATAACTAGTTAAAAAAAAAGTACATTTAATAAAAATAACTAACAAGTAAATAAATTTCTAAAATAAGACAAAATACTAACCACCAATGTAAGAAAAACAGGAAATAAAAGGCTTTTTATTTTATTTATTTAAACTAGCTGTATGTCGATGTTTTTCCTTTACCATAATGAGAGTCTAAGGTTAAACGTATTCATTTTGTTAAACTAGACTAATAAAAAAATTAATATATATTAACATTTTTCATTTTTATATGCGACAACAACACAACACACACAACAACAATTTTTTTAACAATTTTCAATCTTACATTTTTTGGAGTTCAAGTGACTGCATTTTCAATATTATGAAATATTATATACGAATAAAATATGCTCGTAAATACAGCTATATAATCTGAAATATTGTTGTGAGATGACATTGACTATATAGTGACGTATATGTGGCCAGTATTATCCCTCTATGGGTAAGGTTTATCTTGAGAGCGTTCAGTCAGCTGCGCGTGCAGTCCGCGTACGGACGTGTGTATGCAAGTGTGTTATTGTTTTCCATTTCTCGCTGAACGTAACTTTGTAAAACGTTAACATGGTGCAGTGCAAAAAGTGTAAACTTTTTGTTTCTACTACTAAAGGGGATGTGGTGTGGTGTAAAGGCCCCTGCAAAGGCGTCTTTCATAGACATTGTGTAAATGTGAAGCAGTTCTCCGCTCGTAACGATGTTTGTGAAGGGTGTGGCAAAGCTGAAGGAAGCCCTACTGTACAATCGCCAAAGCTTAACCTAGGTGATCTTAACAAAACTAGTGCAGAAGCCGTCCTGCTCGAGGTAAACAAAAAGCTGGAGGTGTTATATAATATGCAAAACCAAATCCAAGAACTTCAAGACTCCGTGGACTTCTACGCCGAAAAATATCAAGCTATGCTAGAGTTCAAAGCAGACGCAGAAACTAAGATAGCCGCGCTGGAGGGTAAAAATGTAAACTTGCTGAAAGTCACCGAGGCCCTAGAGGCACGAGTAGCCCAGCTAGAAACAAAAGAGGTAGAAAAGTGTATAGAGATAGTCGGTGTAGAGGAGAACAAGAGTTAAAATACTGCTAATATAGTCGAAAAAACAGCCATAAAGCTAGATTTAAATCCTAAGCATATCCAGGAAGCAAAGAGGGTAGGTAGACAAAGAGAAAGTGAGACCAAACCCCGCCCAATTGTTGTAACACTGAGTACCAAGAGTGCAAGGAGCCAGTGGATCTCCAAAAGAAAAACAATACTGACTAATGGAGATATATTAGAAAACGAGGATAAAAACCGTGTCTATATAAATGAATGCCTGCCTAGGCATTTAAGGCAGCTGTTTTGGTACGCAAAAACCCTTCTGAAGGGTTCAGGCAAATATAAATATGTATGGGTGCAGGACCTGCGTATCCTGGTCAAAAAGGATGACAGTCAAAAAAAGATCTATCATATGCGTTCCGAAGCCGATGTAAACAAGTTGGCTTCCGACATTGCCGAGTAACAAAGGCGTAGCGATAACAGCTGCGCGGGACTACACTACACGTTTTCAACATAAAATATAAACCTGAATATTTTTATCGATCAGTCAGGTATTGACAGTGAGGAAATAGAATGTAAAAAATTTACGGAAATAAAACAGTGGGGTACATACATGAAACAATCAGCTGGTAAACTACAAATGATACATCTGAATATAAGATCGTTAAGGAAAAACTATAGTGAATTTTTGCTACTTTTACATGAGTGTGGATATAAGATAGATATAGTCATACTAAGTGAAATAAATATTAAAAAGATAGAATTACCACTATATAAAATAGAAGGATATAATATGTTCGCTCATACCAGAGAGACACGGAGAGGGGGTGGAATATTGCTGTTCGTCAAAAATGAGCTACGTGCGGAAACTAAAAATATACAAATAAATTCAGCGGAAATACTGCATTGCCAAGTTAATAACAAGTCGGAAAAAATTCATGTCATCGCTATGTATAGACCACCAAGCATGAACAGAATTATGTTTATAGAAGACTTAAAAATACTCATTGACTCAATACCTAGTAAGCAAGACATTATATTAGCCGGTGACATGAACATCAACATACTTGAGTCAAGCAGCATCACGGAGAGTTACAAAAACAGCCTGTGTGAGCGCGGCCTACAATGCGTCATTAACGAGTGCACTCGAGAGGAGGTAGTCGCCGGAACGTTATCAGTGTCGTGTATTGACCATGTGTGGGTGCGTAGTCGAAAACGCGCGCATGGACATGTACTTACCTGCAACCTATCGGACCATTACATGGTTGGAGTTTCTTTAAATACGTCTGCGAATAATCCGTTAAAAGTAAATAGTACGCAATGTGTTTTGAATAATAAATTAGTAAATTCTGAGCTCGATAAGATAGACTGGAAAGCATTGTTAAAATTTAATTGTCCTTTATTACTATACGAGCAATTAGCGTTTACTTTTACAAACATATATAATAACTGTAAAATTATGGTAAAAAGTTCAGTTAAACGAATCACACAACCATGGATTAATGTTACGCTTAAATCTATGATTGACCGTAGGGATGAGCTATTTAGAATATGGAAGGCTAACCCTAAAAATATGATATTAAGACTAGAGTATACTCGGCATAGGAATAGGACAAATAAACAAATTAATGCTGCTAGAAATAAATATCGGAGGAACGAAATATTAAGTTGTAAGGGTGATCAACGAAAAATATGGGCGATTTTAAATAACTGGCTGGGTAATAAAAAAGCGGATCTCGACTCCGTTATAATGAGGTACCTGGGTAGAACTGATTCTATGCGCAACATATGCACAAAATTTGCCAAAATGTTTACGGAAGAAGTTGACAGAGTCAAACATACCTGTGATCATACTTTTCTAGATAGGTCATTGTACGTAAATAAATGTAATATATCCTTTCGTTACCAGAATGTCTCGCCTCTAGAGATAGAAAAAATAATCGATCAGTTACATCCGAGAAAGTCTCCGGGCATTGACGAAATTCGAGTGCAGGACCTAAAGCATGTGAAAAGTGACATTAGTCCTATCTTATCTAAGTTTGTGAATATGTGCCTGCGAGGCGGGGTTTATCCTAATGTTTTAAAGAAAGCTATTATACGACCAATATTTAAACAAGGTAGTCACGTAGACTATTCAAATTATAGGCCAATTGCCGTGTTGTGTCATAAATAAAATAGTGGAAAAGGTGATTGTAGGTCAAATAAGTACATTTTTAGAAAACAATAATATCCTGTCCAATGTGCAGCACGGGTTTAGAAAAATGCGTAGCACCGCAACCGCCTTGACACAGTTTGCAGATGATATAAATGATAAGTTAAATAAAAAAATGTTAGTAGGTATACTGTTTATTGATTTTAAAAAAGCCTTTGACACGTTGGACCACGAACTACTGTTAAGAGCCATGGCAGAATGCGGTATCCGTGGTCCAACGAGTCAATGGTTCCGTAGTTACCTATCAAACCGGACACTACGTACGAAGGTTAATGGTTGCACTGGGGACGAGTCGCCCATTAAGTACGGAGTACCGACTGGGTCAGTGTACGGACCGGTCGGGTACATCATGCACGTGAACAGCATCAGCAACGTCGTCGAGCACTGCTCCATCTACATGTACGCGGACGACACGTGCCAGGTGTACGCCGACCGAGACGTCGAGCGCCTGCAATCCAGGCTACAGTCAGACTTAAATAACCTATTAAAATGGTCCCATGACAATGGTATTTTGTTAAACTCATCGAAAACTAAGTGCATACTAGTTAAGTCTCCTTATTTAAAAACACAAACTGTACATTTTCATGTTGTCGGTCATTCGTACGAGTGTCTACATAATAATATGACCTTTTGTAACTGTGGAAAGCTTGAGTCTGTAAATACCTACAAGTATCTAGGTCTGAATATAGATAGCCAATTCAATTGGAAACCTCATGTAGATGCAGTATGCAATAAAATGAGGGCCATACTGTGTAAATTTAATAACATAAAAAATATCACTGATAAGAAGACCTTACACACGTTATATCACGCGCTGGCTGACTCAGTGTTTAGTTATGGGCTCATGGTTTATGGCGGGACCTTTAAAACGCAATTGGATAGAATACTTAATCTACAGCTTCGATTAGTTAAAACATTAGTTAAGAAAAGGACCAAAGAAATATGTAATAAACGATATGACAAACTGTTTAAAAAATGTAACATTCTACCTGTGCATGATAAATTCAAATTTCTGTTAATCAATATAACTGTTCCGAATTTAAAACGCCGAAACTATACCCTCGTAATCTAAGAATATTACCACTAACACGAAAAAAATATGCCGAGCCGGGTGCTAATAATTACTACGGTAAAAGGACGAGACAGTTCAACATACCTAGAATTTTCAATAATATCCCGGTAGCCGATGGTTGTATTAGCCTATTGTCCTTTAACAATAAGATAAAAACGTTTCTGTTAGAAAATTCAATATTTAAATAAAAAAAATATGCGTCCATATGAGCGTAAATACGAGTTTTTGTAGTATTCTTGTAGTTATAGAATTAGGTTATAATACTTATAATATTAAGTTTGATAAGAGACTTTTGTATTTGTTACACAGTAGATAAGGAAGTGTACTGAGTGCTGCTGTTCGCCAACAAACTGTTGTGCAGTTTGGCGAAAATTTATGTTACTCTATATATTGTGTAATTACCGTTTAATAAATAAAAAAAAAAAAAAAAAAAGGTACGGCCCTGCGACTCGAAATATTAGAAAAGTAAAATAGCAACCATATCGTTATTGTTCTACTGATAATGATTTCTACTTCTGATGACAATGATTATCATGGGTGACAAAAAAACATGTAAAATTTTAGTCTAAAAATGGTATACCGGGTGTGGCCTGTAATAAGAGCAAAAAATTAAAACGTAGATTCTACTCCTCAAACTAGACAACGTTTGTTCAAAAACTTTTAAAAATAACTTGTAGTTTAAATTTTATTACAGTTTAAAGTTTATTCGAACACGCAATGTATTACGACATTGATTAATATCGGTAGGGTGACAAGACTGACAGGCGATGTCATTTAGGCGGACTTTGATGTACATTGAAAATACTATTTAGTTTGTTTGAAAAAGAGACAATCTAAAATCTACATAACTTTCAAAAGTCGTTGAACAAACATTGTCTAGTTTGAGGAGTAGAATCTACGTTTTAATTTTTTGCTCCTATTACAGGCCACGCCCGGTATAATACTAATTGCCAAGAACAAGGAAGAATATCAATATCGACATCATAAATATTTTTACCCCTCCCTACGAATAACAAGCTACCAAATTGCACCTCCGATAACGGGGTCTACAGATAACAAAATAGAAATTTAGGTACAGCCAGCAGCAGAAGTAGCATAGCGGGTAAGGTGATCAAAAAGATCTGGATACACTCTATAGTTTTCGTACAAAGTCTTATCAGTGTTAGTCCTTTATTTACTATCGAGCTAACATTAACAATATTAACATGATATAAAACAACTAAAAACGGATTATATTTATTTATAACGGTTTAACAATTAATACCGGATTTATTTAATATTTATTTTCATAAAGGCCCCTACGGCGTGTGCAATTATTTTAATTTGTAAATTATTTGAAATTATTTCTTTGACCGTATTAACATTCTTTATATTTTTTGTAACTTAAAATTATTTGACGTTGTAAATTAGGTATTTGACATTATTAGCATTTGTTTTTTATAAAGGCCCCTCTGGCATGTGCAAACACAAATTTGTTTAATATTTAATATGTGGGTAGGTTTGCATATTGTGATAGTTTTTGAACGGAGGTAATTGTATATTTTTCCTCAGTCGACCCGTTGACCACGAACGCTGTAAAGTGTTCGAAACGTCGGGATGTAATTTAAGCTTAGTACACGCGATATACGAGGGTTGCTACTTATATATCCGGAAACAAAAAAACAAACAAACGTACACGGCTGAAAATGGTTTTATTGTTTTTCAAAGTATTCCCCTTGATGATCTATGCACTTTTGCATTCGCGTGAACCAATTTTTAAAGCACTTCTGCCACTCCGCCTGAGGTACCTCCATAACGTGTTGTTTGAATGCGTCGACAGCATCTTCAGCGGTCGAAAATCGTTGACCGCGTAATTTATTCTTTATATTTGGAAATAAATAAAAATCGTTGGGTGCCAAGTCAGGGCTGTACGGCGGATGACCCGTTAATTCCACATTTTGACCCTCCAAAAATAGAGTTGTTTCGCGTGACGTATGACAGCTGGCATTGTCATGATGAAGAATGATTCTTCGTCGCTGGTTAGTTTTACGAATTTGTTCAAATACTTCCGGTAAGCAAATGGTCGTGTACCACTCTGAATTAACCGTTCTACGGTTTTCTAGTGGCACTGTAGCTACATGGCCATTAATACCTAAGAAGCAGGCCACCATTTGTTTCAATGTACTTTTTGCACGAGTAACTTTCGTAGGGTTCGGCTAATTTTGAAACACCCATACCGTTGATTGTTGCTTCGTTTCGGGATCGTATGCATAGATCCAGGATTCGTCACCTGTATAGATGTTATAAACGGCTTTTGAGTCACCACGGTTATATTTTTTTAACATTTTATTGCACCATTCGACGCGAGCATCTTTTTGCTCTTTTGTTAAGTTGTGGGGTATCCAACGCGAACAAATTTTTTTTACAGCCAAATAATTATGTAATATGCTATTAATGCTGGTCATAGAAATACCCAGAGTCGCCTCTATCTCGCAGTACGTAACATGTCGGTCGTCCATTATAAGTTTTCGCACAGCCTCGATATTTTGTTGTACAACGACCGATTTCGGGCGACCTGCCTTAACTTCGTCCGTAAGCATACTACGTCCACGATTGAACTCACTAAACCAGTGATACACAGTAGTTTTAGATGGGGCTTCATCACCAAAAGTTGAAGTTAGTTGATCTATGCACTGTTGTTGCGTTAAACCACGCCGAAAATCATAATAAATCATAGCACGAACATTTTCACGAGTGAGTTCCATTCTTGCTGCGAGATGACATTTAAAACCCGTCAAAACCAAAACACGAGCGTTAATAAGAAAGAAAAAATATACCGGCCAGTACTTAAAAAAGTTCAAATTTTACCATGGAGGTCAAATATGCTATTTAAGAAGATTGTAATCCCGGTTTCCGGATATATAAATAGCAGCCTATGTAATCCGTTTTTAGTTGTTTTATATCATGAATAACTATCGCGGCAACCGAAGACAATATTAATATTAACATGCTTCACAAAAAAACAAAATAAAATACATTAACCTTCGAGCAACAATGAAAAGGAGGTACAGATTCAAACAAGATTACCTCAAAATATGGCTCGTGAACTTTTGTAACCGGCCAGTCTTATACCGTAATAAGACTGTCAGAGAAAGAACGCACGAGTGGTTCTTGCGGCACTATTGTGGGGCCATTTTTTGGGGCTGATTGTGACATAAATTTGATCGGTGACATAAACAAACAGTCGGCCTTACCTGAAGTAGTTTTCGATCATCGCCTTTCCGATGTTCATGTTATCTTTGCGCAAGGACAACCGGCCGGGCGAATAGCGTCTAAGAAACAAAACAACTAGCGAACAGTGCGTCAACTAAAAACAAAACGCTATTGTTAAGCGGGAAAACATATTTCCAATACATATTAGCTTTTTAAAATTTATGTGTGCAGTGTATTCCATATGCATTTTTTTAAGAATGTAAACATACTAGTAGTCTGCCTCGAACTGAGAACTCGCGATTTTCTTGCAAACGTTGAAGAATATAACAAGACCCTAATAATGATTTTTTTCGAGCCTTCTACCTCCATAACCCCTTGATCGATCATGCTCATGAACGGACTCTCAAATTGTATTGAGCTCTACTACAACCCCAACAAATTTCATATAAATCAGAAAAACGTTACTAAAGTTATCGCGCGACAACTAGTCAAAATCAAAAGCCATCGAAATGCACAGACGTCTAGGTAGCCGAAGTTGTTTGAAAGAACTTCACTTCGCTTACGCTCCGCTTGTTCGAAAATACAACCACATGATTTTGGCGTGCGGCCATAAATATAACACCTATGTTACAAATGGTTACTCTTCATTGGCTAAATACACTGGTGTTGTTCACTTACATTCTTTAAAAATGCATATGAAAAAAACTAAAGCTTAAAATAAGAAATAATTCAAATAAATAACTATACAATTTAATAAGAATTATTATATTATACACCGTCAAAATTTTGCAAATTGTACCATATTCACATTATGCCATACAGTGACATGGATGTATAACTTAAAATTATTGGATATATGCTTCAGATTATGTTATGACAAAATTAAATGTAACACACAACACATACATGCTTGAAAAATTGCGTTAAAAAGTAAAAAATAAACATTTATACAAACAAAACTATTTAATGACTATTGTTATGAATTATGAATAAAATCATAATAACAGGAGAAGCCAGAGGAATAGGGTTGCTAGTTCTTATTATGAAGGAATAAAAAGTTACCATAAGAGGCAAGATTTTTAAATTTTGCAAAATCTCAATAACAATCGCTTGGTTTGATTTGCATTTAAAAAAAAAATTTTTGTAGCTACGAGCTATGTCGCGCGACCAAAAATTCTTTATTTCTATAACAACTGGCCATGTATCAAGTTCTAGATCATAAAACAAACTCACCCGAAGCTGATCTTGAGCGTGTTCCCGAGGCTGGCGAGACTAGAGGACACAGTGCCGGCGGGGACGGTCTCGCTCCTGTGTAGTTTCCTGTCGACAGGAAACTATCGAGGTTATCGTGCTCGGCGGGGGGACAGCTCTAGCGCTACTGATGTACGGTGGCGATGGAGTGCGCGTTTAGTAACTGGTTGTTAAACCTTTTATCTACACTCACATTGTAAGTCCTCTAAAACGTGTTCAAAAACGGTAGGCAATGGCTAGCATTACCACAACCGATTTTACTATGATAAGCTTTTTATCTGTGGCAGTAACGTAATTTTAACTTTACATGCTCATATATTGATACGTTATGAGTTTAAAATTCCGAACATCGAATTTGATAACATAATGTAAATCCTGTGCTCCTTCCTGACCAACGGCACGCACCCGCCCGACCGCCGGCACAATCAAGTTGGCCATGTCGGTGCAATGGCGGTCATTCTATGGTTTCCGAACACTTCATTTAGAATATATAATTTGAGTGTAGATAAAGCAGTGTATGCAACTGCACGAAATTAGGCCTTATTACTTAACAGTTACATAAACTACTATTACGTACGGTACAAGCTATTTTATTTTGTTTCATACTTACTCTATAAATGTCCAAGGTAAAGTGTATCAATTAACCTTTTGAACGCAAAGAGTCACTAAAGTCGTCGTGTGCTGCCGTGCCTACCACGCCACCGACCACTAAAGTGGTCATGGCAGACGCTGTCAAAGCAATTTTACTGTTGACAAATAAGGTTTAAATTCGTTTCTCACTAGTTGAGATGTTGGCGTGTATGCCACATTTTGATGCGAGAGAAAGCGTTCAAAAGGTTAAAGTCCGTCACCGTACTGTACTACTCGTCGTTGAAATTCAGTTACCACAAGGCGTATAGTGCCGTATAAGGGTCTCCCCAAACCTATCGACGCGGACTCGGCAAAATCCGGTGGAAAAAAGCTTTATGACCACGCAATAAGAGCTAACAATGCACGGTTCGACTCGGCTCGGCTCAGCCGACGCCTGCCGACGCGTCGACGTCTTTTTCGCTCTTATTGCGTAGACATAAAGCTTATTTCCACCGAATTTTGCCGAATCCGCGTCGATAGGTTTGGGGAGACCCTAACGCCAACTACTTTAGTAGACGAACTTATTTGCGTTGACATTATTTTTTACTGTTTACGTCAACATAAATCGTCATGATAGGGCCAGTACTAAATACGCAATCTGTTAATTGTGCATGACTACATTAATATGAACATGAAATTCCTCATAATCGTTAGTCATTGATGGTATTTTATGCTTTTGAACAAAGCACAGAAAGATGTCAGTTGATTTTTACTTTGACTTCTCTACCTTCTTTCCAAAACGAGAAAGCAAGTAGTAAATTGATTGTTTAAAAAGTTCAATATTTCCTTTGCTCATGGTAGGTATTCACTTATTATTTCCACTTGTTATTGCATGTTAGTTATATTTTTGTGGTCACCTATTATTGGCTCTTTCTGTTATTTAAGTTATGTATTATTTGTTGTATTGCTGTTGGTGTCCCAAATAAAATAAAATAAATACATTTTAGTAAAGGCCTAATCTATTATCAGGGCAAGTGGAAAAACGTGTCTGATTTGGAATTAATTATATTTTGAATACTTAAATAGATTCTGGAACAGTCTACGTTTTGTTAAAAAAATCTTGATTTTGGGCCCGTCCCAAGCAACACAAAAGCAGAATAATGTTGAAAAACTGACAACTTATTCAAATTAAAGTGGCATATATTTTGTATAACTGTGTTCGAAAATACTAACTTCGGAATAACAAAAAATGTGGGCCTTTATTCCAATTATGGCTGAATTAGTTCTGATATTACATATTAAAGCTGAATAAAACTTGTTTGTTACAATACTATTCAGGCATTATTCAGCTTATAACATTATAACAAAAAATGTGGGCCTTTATTCCAATAATCGCTGAATGAATTCTGATATTACATATTAAAGCTGAATAATACTTGTTTGTTACAATACTATTCAGACATTATTCAGCTTATAACATTTATATTCGTTTATAGCTGCAAGACGGTGCCAGGGGCTGCATATAGCTGAGTATTTTCGGTGTTGTGGGATATTAAGCAGACGTTATTCAGAAAAATGTAATAGTGGTTATTATATGCTTAAAAGCAGTGTTCTTGGCGACACTTAGCTGAATAATAGTGTTTCCAGTTACTGGTTGCTGTAATAAGCTCTACATCGTATCCATTATCCAGTAGCTGTATACGTGAGTACATTAATGCTGTTATACAGGTTACGTCTGAATAATACCAAACATATTAAAGCTTAATAAAAATTGTTTGTTACAATAGTAATCAGGCATTATTCAGCTTAAAACACTTGCATTCGCTAATGGCTCCAAGAAGGTGCAAGTGGCTGCATATAGCTGAGTATTTTCTGTGTTGTGGGTTATTAAGCAGATGTTATTAAGAAGAAAGTAATAGATGGTTACTATATGCTTGAAAGCAGTGTTCTTGGCGATACTAAGCTGAATAATAGTGTTTATAGTTTCTGTTTTAATGCATTTTTTTAAATAAAAGTTCACTCTGTTACTAGTTGCTGTAATAAGCTCTACATCGTATCCATTATCCAGTAGCTGTATATGTGAGTACATTAATGCTGTTATAAAAGTTACGTCTGAATAATACTAAACTAGAAGAATACTTATACCTAAGTTATAGCGTTCGAACTACACATATGTACTATCTTTCCTTGCTAAAAGCTGCTTAATCAGGGCAATAAGAAGTATTATTCAAATTAATGCTTAATATCGAACGTGAGGTGGTAAAGGCAAATGGTAACTGAATAACGCGACTGATGTGAATGTTTATTCAGAAATTTGACATAAAAAAGCCGCGGCAACAGCTTATATTCAGCACGGATGGACGCCATTACGCTTGTTCGTATTCTAACCTCCCCGATTAAATAAGAACTAAAAATACATTGAATCCCTATGTTTATTCATTAAAGAAACACTTTTTTATCGTAGCAAAACTTGTGGAAGTTTGAGGTTTAGCACTAGCACGTCTAAACTGAACAAAATAATAACAAGTTTAATAATGCACTATGTAAATGTCCCTGTTTACTTCTCCAAAAGTGGATTATTTAAGCGGCGCTTTAAAATTTTAATTAAAATATATATACATATTCACAGTAAAGTGGTATGCGCAATGAAATTCGAGTCATATAAAGACAAAAACGGGGTATTTACATTCTGTAATAATCCGGCACTATTAAGTCTGCACTACACGAACTCGGAAATGATAATGGCGCGGAGACCGTCAATAAAAAACTATAATTTAACACACATTTTTTGTAGTTTCAAGCTTTAATCTGAATATATTTTCTGTAAAGATACACATATGAATCAAAAGCTGAATTTTGTCTTAATAACTGATTCACGGTGAACAAGCTGAATAACTTCAATATAACTGATGAATAGATGGGTTTGACAGCCTTTATTCAAGTGTTATTAAGCTATTTCACCACTTTTGTCTTAATAACTGGTTCATGGTGGACAAGCTGAATAACTTCAATATAACTGCTGAATAGATGGGTTTGACAGCCTTTATTCAAGTGTTATTAAGCTATTTCACCACTTTGCAGACATTTTACAGCTATTATATTGCTGTTATTCAATTGGAAGCTGTATAATTTGTGCCCAAACCTTCTGAATAATGTCTGAAACAGCGCTGTTTCAGACATTATTCAGTAGCTTATTCAGCTTACGGTGCGGTATGTCCTATTATTCAAACAATATTCAGCCATTTTGTGTTACTTGGGGTAAAATTACTTTTTGGCACCCTAAAAATAGGCTATTGGGCCGATCGTTTATTGATTTTAATAAAACGGCAGTATTTTTACGAAATAAAAAATAAAATGAAAGAGGGAAGTTATAAAAGGAAGCTGTGTACCGTAGGTCGGGCGGCGTGTCGTCCTGGAAGGAGTTGCTGCGGCGGTGGAACAGCTTGGGGCTGACGGAGTACTCGCGGCGCGGCGGCGCGGGCTCCGCGCGGGGCGGCGGCGGCGACTCCGGCGCCGCGCGCAGGGCTCCCAGCGGGTCGTCCGCCAGCACCGGCGTGCGGGGGGACAGTCTGCGACATACGTGGCTAATACGTTTACAGTGAATACGTATGTGCCGACAGCGTCCAGTCAACATTTTATTTTCTGCGGCTCAGTATGCGTCAAAATATATAACTTCAAAATTAATATAATTTTCATACCACCTGCTCGACAATGCCAAATTATACAGGGTGTAACAAAAAGTGGGTGTAACCCGTTGGTTAATAATGTGATTTCACTTCCCATAGCTCTTATTGTTATATCCTTAAAGTCTAATTTCGCAAAGTCCGCACGGCGCCCAGCCCATCCCCGCGATTTGAACTGATTTGAATAGGATTTATTCGAAAATCGTGCTAACCACCACAAATGGAACACATTTTTCTCCAATGTGCTCGGAAACGTTTACCTTACTGTAGCAAAATTAGTACGTGAAATTCTTCATTATTTACCAATTCGAATTTAAAAAAATATATATCATTATTGTCCTGTTTTAGCGGATGAGAAGTTGTACTAAAATCCATTACTGTATTGTCTTTTACCTTTTAAACATTTCATTCGTCTAAAAAATATCACTTCAAACAGCCAATTACTTAAGCCAAATCTACACCGTTTGAGCGGCGATCCCTTCAAACTATAGGGTAGAGAGAGATAGCGAGATCAAAATCCTTGGTTGTCTCGTTCTGTGTCATAACTTGCAGGACCCCCGCGTCTGATCGTGCGGCTATAATACGGCTTAATATAATCATAGAAAAAAAAACTTTTTTTTTAAGTTCGAATACGGCTTAATATAATCATAGAAAAAAAAACTTTTTTTAAGTTTAAGCTTTTAGAGTTGTGTGAAAGGACTAGACTTGACGAAAATTGAGTTTTAAATATCATTTGAATTAACATTGGCAGATGATTGGCAGTATAAGTAGTGCTCTATACTAAAAAAATATATAAAGATTTTTATTGAACATAATAACGTAGGTACATATTAAAACATTGAGATCGTAAGCAGCTGCATTAGTATAAACTGTGTCGCAGCTGTTTACGCCCACCTTGGACATAGGGGGGGTTTATGTTCTACAGTGATACTTATGTATACGGTAAGATTACTAAACTTATTAATCATAATTATAATTATATTAGTTTAAAATTATTTAAATTTAGAAAAAATTACCTATAGTAAAAGGGAAGCTAATTCATAAATTCATGGTAATCATGGTATTTAATGCTAACCTAAGTATGTAAATAATTTATTTCATTTACTTTATTTCCTCGCGCATTTGGAGGAAAGCGCTATCTATGCCTCGGCGGGAATAGAAATTCGTGGACTCGTCTTATATTTTCTTACAAATCGCTCGTCAACGATTTTATCTTTCCCGTCCCCTGCAATAATGTACTATTAAATACTTAAAACAAATGCCGCGAGTGTCATAACTTGATAGCAGAAGACGTTGCATTGAGTAAAACTGCAGGTTCTATAAAAATAGATGATAAAATTACAATAAAAGAGACTAATGTATTAAACGTCAATTTTCACTTTTGATTTCTTTAATATGATTCCGTTTCTGGAGTCAGGCTATAGAAATATTACACAACTTTTAGGCGGGAAATTAAAAAAATCTTGGGCTGCTCATACCTTGTGTAGTAGGAATTATAGTTTTGATACTAGAAAATATTTTCGATTAACTGTGCACACGTAAGGTACCTAAACCATTTAATGAAACCCGTCAATGTTTAGATCAGAAATATGAGTCTAGTACGGTCAGCTACAGAGAAAAAGACCCACGCTTTATACAAACTTTGTATGACTGAGAAGAAGACCCCCATACTGATGGGCATAGCTGGGCACCGTTAATCAAATAGTTAACTTCGTTAATCGTTAATCCGCTACAAAAAAAGTTAGCTTCGTTAAACGTTAAAGCGTTACACTCCGGAAGAATTAACGCAAGTTAACGTTAATCGTTAATCCGTTAATATGTGTAAAATTGCTAAGTAATGAAATAATCAAACGAAACAAATCTCTTCGCAGTTTTCTCACTCGCACGCGCCGGCAAAATATATCTAGTTTTGTTTTTGTTTCACTCGCTGCCACGCGCCGCCTGGCACTTGTCGTTCATTTCATACTTGTCTGAACCTGTTTTTCGCGCCGCGCCGCGGTACCGTGCGGTAAATAGTAGGCATTGGATTAACGATTAACGGACTTCTGCATATTAACGGAAGTTAACGTGTCCGTTAACATTTTTAAAAGTTAACTTAAAAGTTAATCCGTTAATCAAAATGTTAACTTCGTTAATTAACGATTAACGGATTAACGAGTTAATGCCCAGCTATGCTGATGGGGGTCTTCTTCTCTGCAGCTGACTGTATTTGTTTCATTTAAAATCAATAAATATTTACGTGATCTCTAAAAATATTAAATTTAAATAGTAGTTTTCGATACAAGTGCGAGAAGTATGTAATTATGCACGAGTACCGAGGTTACTTGAGGGTCAAGACTCGAGACGAGTGAAAATGACACTTCCGCACGTGTGTCGAACAAGTTTTTAATACAATTGCGAAAAAACTACAATGAAATAAAATTACATTTATATTCTGTCAGTGTGCGTACGAAAGACAGCTTCATTGAATCGCGCGTTGTTCAAGTAATACTATTGGGTCTCGCATAATACTCCTTTATGCCCAATCGCGCATAGTTCAGGTGGGTCATTTATTTAAAATTCTGATCTGCAAATCGTGCGTAAAATCAAACTTTACGCACGATTTGCAGATCAGATTACTTTTCAGCACTAGTGCATAAAATCAAACTTTACGCACGATTTGCAGCTACATAAACTAAACTTTTTGAGCAATTGTATTAAAAAATATATTTTGTAACGAGGGTTACAATATTATTTGTTTACAATCTTAATAATGACAGCACGCAAAAATATCATTCGACAAAATGGTGTCAAACTTCATGTTGAGGTTTGACTTTCCGCCATTATATAAATTGTTACCTAGGATATCTACAGTACAGACTGTAACAAAAATAGTAGTGATCCGTTTAAGGGTATTATTGGTATCGCATTGCGACAAAGAAAAAGTACAAGAAATTTTTTTTTAAAGCGAAAAAATTTTTTTTTATGTGACACGTCATCCCAGCCGGCCGACCCTCCTTACAAAACCCAATTTCTTTTTCGCGTAAAATTTTTTTTTTTTGTTTTGTATGATTAGAATACTATTCCAATTATGTCCTTAAACGGATCAGCAGATTTTTTGTTACACCTTATATAAACAACACTCGACGCGTATGAGCGTTAGCCATAACAACGTAAATGGTGATCAGGTCCCCTAGTTACATATCAACATTGCGCAATCCGCGTAAACTGACAGAAGTCGAAGAAGTAAACAAGCCTCACAGGGTGTTAGAAAGATCATTAACCGACTGCAACAAGAGAAATTCAAACAGAAATAAAATTCCCCAAAACATGCTCAATCAGAAGCAAGTAAAAACAATTCAATAACAATGTACTCGAGTTTCCTATTCACTAGTTTTAAGGGATGGTTTTGGTTGGTATACATACTGTATAGACATGTTTCGCCAAGGTATTTTTATTTTTTATCAAATTACTACCGACCAGTCACTCCACAGATTTCTTCTAAATATTGGTTTTCAGTAAGTAAATTTTTATGTTCCAATGTTTTGATTGTATTGATATTTTCCAGAACTTCTAGTTTATCCGTTTCTTTACACACTTGTCCTCTTTATGAGATTATTTATAATAATTTCACGTACTTAATGAAAGTTATAGGCAAATGATAGAACTAGTACTTAAAGTATCAAAATATTAATAGAGCACCAACCTACAAAATTGTTGACGACTTGTAAACATTGCAGTTTTTCGTTATACAACACGCTTCACGTCAACTTCGCACATTGTCGTAATTATTTACGAGCTTAAATAATAGTTTGCGGACTTCAATCGGTATAGTCATTAATAATATTATTTAAAAAAAAACCCTTATAAACCGTGGACCATTTGAATGAATGACATACATTGACAACTGACTTTTAACTTTCTTTTAAATAACAGATAATTGGTGATACAACACGGAAATATCTGTCAACAATATTTGGCTAGCCAGACTCTAGTAGCCTTGGTTTTTTTATTGTCTCGCAAGTGGTGAGAAAAGTAGAGTATACTCCTCGGGGATAAAGTTGTTTTTGTCACGGGCGTGCTTTAACCCCTCACTGCAGTCAGGACTCAGTCTTAATAGGGATGATGACACATGTTGAATTATGCAATCCAAATAAAGTGAAAATTAAAAAAATCTATCATCATAAAAAGATATCATGCTTCAAAATTTCTAAATTTGTAAATTTTTTAAAGTACGAAATTTAAAAAAAAAACAATGATACCATTCGATTTTTAACATTTTACTGTTAAATAAATTGTATGGTAACCATATACATAAACGCAACATTTCACTGTAAAAATAGCAATTTCATAATTTTTCCATACTTTAAACAGGGCGACTATATGATAGTGACGTCACTTTTGCACGTCATTTTGTTAGGAGCGTTACGAGAAACAAATGCAAATCTTAGCCTTTAAGTCTAATTTCTGACTTTTGTGCTGCTTTAACGCAATTGTCCGCTTATAGACATTTGATCCTCACAACAAAACGAATCGATTGATACCACACATGAAAAAAAATCACCATGCCTATTCCCGAGCTTCTGCCCTCGGGAGTTAAATCTGCAGTCCTCCGTTATGTTCAGGATTCAATATCGCGCCCGTTACATAAAACAGTGAAAGCACTCTTCCACCAAGGGGATCTTTATCCCTTTGGTGTACAATCTACTATTACAATTACAAAAGAATACATATCAGTCTCATAATAACAACGTAAATGTATACACAATCTCATAACATAAACTAATTCCTTTAAAGGACGATTTTCCTACGCTAATTTCAAATCCTTATGTGTGTTCTATCGCTTGTACAATGGGTTGTCCTCTGAAGAACTGTTTGATATGATGCCGACGGCAGCTTTTTATCACCGCACCGCTCGCCGCCGGCAGGGTGTTCATCCTCACACCCTGGAGCCCAAAGGGTCGCGCACAGTACGGTTTAAGAGGAATTTCCTCCCACAAACACTGCGGCTGTGGAATGAACTCCCTGGGGAGGTTTTCCCAGCGGGCTACAGTATGAGGTTCTTCAAAAAAGGAGTGTACAGGTTCTTAAAGGGTAGGCAACGCGCATGTGAATCCTCTGGGGTTGCAGGCGTCCATAGGCTACGGTAACTGCTTACCATCAGACGGGCTTGCTATGCTTGTTTGCCACCGTCGTGTTATACAATTTAAAAAAATCAGCAACTCATAAACTCGCAATACATAATCATAAGGTATAAGTTAACATACTTCAGTGGAGACCCTTTGGGGTCCTCTGTGGGCTCAGCTTCTGCCTCTTCCTTTTCCGGCTCTTCGGGGAAACTCAGTGTTCGTGAACACCGGGACTTTACATTTGATGTACCTACAAATAATATACATTAAATATTCAAATAATTAATTAACTTCGACTTCTGAAAATTTCTGAGAATATGTATTTCCACTGCCACTACAGGAACAAGTTATAACAATAAATAAATATATCTTTCATTCTTTCAAATCTAAATAATTGAAACCACATGTCAAGTCTTAGAATAAAAAAGGCACAAAAAAACTAACATAAAGCTAACAGTCACAAAAATGTCAACTAAAATAATCCCATAAAATAAAATCTACTCCTAAATAAAACACAATTACAAAATAAATAAAAAATCCTATCCGACAACGTCGCTTTATTCTTTTCATTTTATTTCTGTAGCTCAATATCGGTGTAATAACACTAATAATAAAGAAAACTATACTGCACGATAACAAATAACAATAACTGGTCTAGTCCTTTTTACTACGAAAGCCCCTAGAGTGCGAGTCTAACTCGTCCTAATAAAAAAAAACAATGAGAAAAATTGTGTAATGGCTACGGAACCCTTGGACCGCAAGCCCGACTCGCACTTGGCTTGTGTTTTTTAAAGATGTCGCTGGTATTTGCAGAGACCATATACAAGATATCTCTATACTTCGCTTAGCGCGTTATTTCTTTGAAACCTAAGCTGCCAAAAAGAAGGGGTGCGGGAGGGGAACACGCAATGCTAGACAGGGAACGCGCCATTGTTCCGTGGGGCGTAAGAGAGAGTGAGACATTAATGGTTGCCATGGGGACGTACTAAGTTTACTGTCACTTACAATAAATTAGTCTCCCACTATAGGGTGAAATTACTTCGAGCGTGGCAGCGGGGGTCGCCCGGCTATGCGGGGTATTGGGTTATTAGTCTATGGCAGAGACTTACTGCTAGAAAACGATAGCCTCTGAAGGTTCTGCACAATCTGCGCGTCCCCGGCGAAGCTCTCCGACCGCGTCAGTATCCGCAGGTCCGACGGACTGTCCGGGCTCACGTGTATCGTCTGAAATAAAAATCACATGAAGTACTACTCTATCGTTCAGCTCTACAGGGTGTAACAATAATACTGGTGATCCGTTTAAGGGAATAATTAGTATCGTATTGCGACTAATAAAAAGTTGGAGAAAAAATTTTTGGACGCGAAAAATTTTTTTTGAAGTGAAAACTTTTTTAGCGGAGTTGTGCATTTTTTGTGATGGGGAAAAAATGTTAAACTCGCGTCAGGTCACGTGACCGTCAGATTGAAAATTCGTAAGACGGACACGTGACCTGATCGAATAAATCTATATTAATGATTCCGTCGAGTGCTACGGTAGACCCGAATGAAATTATGCTCAAATGAAAAAGCGTCAAAAAAAATAAAAGTTTTGAATCGAAGACATATGGGCAAAATTCAGATTGTCGCGTATTTTGCATTTAAAAGTGTTAATTTAATGACAAATGGTCGGCCATATTACATATTTTAGTGGTTGACAACTTGACAGTGAGGGGTGCGTTCGGAAATTGTGAACTATGTTTACGTCCGGCATATTTGACAGGCTAGTTATCGCCAATCAAAAAAATGCACAACGTTAATATTCAAGTTTTCACTTCCGGCCAACCCTCCATACAAAACCTTTTTTTCTTTTTCGTGAAATTTTTTTTTTCTGATTTTCATAATTAGAATATGATACCAATTATGCCCTTAAACCATAAAGCTCTATAAATGGAGTACGCTTCGCATCATCTTTCCAAACAAAAAAGTCTGCCAAAATCTGAGGGGGGCGAGGTAGCACGCATGTGATGTTTTCAAGTCAAAGGTACATCATTGTCGGTTGTTAATACAGTTTATTTCTAAATGAATTTTTATGGCAGCAACGCTTTATTGACAACCGACAAAGATGTACCTTTGACTTGAAAACACCAAACATATTTGACATATTCTTTTTATACTTCATAACACTAAATGGAGCAATAGATAGTCGACTGTACATACGTTAACATATGGTTCATTATTGGATGCAGTCTTTGCAAATGTCAAACAAAAAAGCCAAGGATCATTTTTGATTGTATTTTCAAACAAAATATAGAAGACAGCAATCCTTAAGCGCGTTAAATATGGAGAAATGTCAAACGTCAAATAGTTACTGCCCGTCAGAAAGAAAACGATTGTCTTTGAATCGATTCTGTAAACGAAGCTTGATTTTCGATTTAGGTTAAATCTTTTATTACGAAAGTAATGATAAATAAAGTAAAACTTTACTTACATCTGAAATGGTATTTCATATTTTTGTAAACTAGACGAAATATAACAGTTTTTACATCCAAAAACAGCGCATAAGGCATTTTCACGGAGCTTGTTATCCATCGACAGCGATGACGAAAGTGCGTGACATCGATTATTGAAATAGTTTTTATAGATGTACTAGATTTTCCTGCCAATACTTTTGACAGAGGGGAAATGATACCTAAGGCCTCTCCTGGTTTAGAACTCTCTGCCTTAAACGGATCACTAGCATTTTTGTTACACCTTGTATACTAGTTTTATGGTAGTTTAAATAATCTAATTGCGTTTTGAAGGAAGTTTTTTATTTATTTATTTAGAAAGTTTTTCTACATTTTGAGGACATCAGCACGCACGGTTAGCACGAGTGTGCTCCAACAGTCTATGGCGCGCGAGATAGACGAAATCTTTCTAATTAATACACTTAGAAAGATACAAGTTATTACGGATAGAATATCTCGCGTGCGAAATACTGTGCTGATGGTATTTTGGTAAAAGTGAAGGACTTCTTTTTAAAGAACTTGAAATAACTATCATAAAAATATAAAGGTTTTTTTAAAGGTCCAACATTTTGTCCAAATACATATATTATGCCATAAGTACTTTTAAATACTGTTTACCTGTCTTTTCTCAGCTATCGTAACACTATTCGTTGTGTCTTCATTTCCTAATGAATTACTTCTCGGCCGCGCCGCTTCGCACAAATCCGGGTTTGAAGGTAATCCTAAAAATTAAAATATTTTTAGTTATCTTCTTAAACCTTATTGATAACATCTGTCTTTAAAAAGGTAGCTTCGAGGCTTGTTAAGGCCGAAGGTCACACGAAGCGCAACTCTAGCGAAGTTGGAATTTAAAAACGACCCAAGAATAAAAGTGGTGCCAGCCGCCAGAACCATATAAAAATATAGTATAAAGAATAAATACAATACGAAGGCTGATGACGCGGCTTCTGTCTCGCACTCGCTAGTGACAGATAGTAAGACAAGGTAGGAACATACCTGATATGAGTATGCCGGCGGCGGTGGACAGCGCATGCTTGTGCGGCCTCGCGGGCTGCTGTTGCACGATGTTGCCGCGCCGCTGATGTCGCGGCTTCTGTCTCGCACTCGCTAGTGACATATAGTATGACAGGTAGGAACATGCACTAGAACATACCTGATATGAGTATGCCGGCGGCGGTGGACAGCGCATGCTTGTGCGGCCTCGCGGGCTGCTGTTGTACGATGTTGCCGCGCCGCTGATGTCGCGGCTTCTGTCTCACACTCGCTAGTGACATATAGTATGACAGGTAGGAACATGCACTAGAACATACCTGATATGAGTATGCCGGCGGCGGTGGACAGCGCATGCTTGTGCGGCCTCGCGGGCTGCTGTTGCACGATGTTGCCGCGCCGCTGATGTCGCGGCGACTGTCTCGCACTCGCTAGTGACATAGTATGACAGGTAGGAACATGCACTAGAACATACCTGATATGAGTATGCCGGCGGCGGTGGACAGCGCATGCTTGTGCGGCCTCGCGGGCTGCTGTTGCACGATGTTGCCGCGCCGCTGATGTCGCGGCTTCTGTCTCGCACTCGCTAGTGACATAGTATGACAGGTAGGAACATGCACTAGAACATACCTGATATGAGTATGCCGGCGGCGGTGGACAGCGCATGAGTTAAGTGCAGTGAACCCACCCCAATTAGATTTGTCAGCTAGCCTAAGCACGTCACTGCTAAGTCTGCTGACCAACCATTTATTTTAGTATATAAGATAGTAATTAAGTTAATCTAATCACTATTGTCTTAAATTTTAAGCTGTAACGCTGTCTGTTTATTAATAAATATTTATTTTTAAACCAATCGCTCGTACCACTCACTTATTTGGCGCAGCCGGCTTAGGGGTTCCGTCGGTGATTCATCAGTTCATCTTGCGTTTCAACGCTTCAACGGGACATCGAACCAAACAAATTTAATAAGTGCAACCACGAGCAACGGGACGAGCAACGGCAGAGTTCAAGACAAGCAGTCATCCTACAGGAGCAAATGGGAGTAACTACGGATCTGTGAGTAATCTTTTCACCCTCCTTTATACAGTTTTCCTTTATTTATCCACTCTTGTAATACATTTACGTGTTTGTGTATCATATTCTACGCAGGCACGATTGTGTAGGTCGATCAAATTTCGTCACTACATTAATAGGTTAGCAATTACGTGTAGAACACGGGAATATTTATTTTTGTGAGAGATTTTGTGGTGTATACATTAAAATGGAGGGAGTTCAACATGTATCCGCGGAAATGATAAAATTTATTCCGTTATTTTCGGGAAACCCTAGGAAGTTAGGGACATTTTTGAAAAAATGTGAATATATATTAACTAACTATAGAGGCGACGGTAATGTAGGTCAGATGACATACCTATTTCATTTAATTACTAGTAGATTAGAAGGAGAGGCGGCAGATCTTGTTGGATCCCGGGAACGAATAGAGGACTGGGACGAATTAAAGGAGGTGCTGTCTTTACATTTTGGGGATCGTAGAACGGAGGATTGCTTAGCAAAAGAATTAGAAAGTCTTAAAATAAATCGGGGAGAAAGTTATGAAGAATTATTTAAAAGGATTCAACAAACTAGAAACGATCTGTTAGCAAAGGTCACGGAAACGAACCCTGACCCTCACGTAAGGTTATCCAAGCGTAATATTTATGATCATACTGCATTTAAGGTGTTTCTGTCCAATTTACCAATGTACCTAAATAGATGGGTGCGTATGCGAAGTGTTACAACCTTGGAAAAAGCCATGGAAATCGTGTTAGAAGATCAGAATTATCAAGCTGCTTCCGATATGAATTCGGCACCAGTCAATAGAACTTCGAGGCAAGGCTCGAGTAATAGTTATGGTAATTTTAACACCCCCAGGCAGAACAATTCGCAAAGGCAACCCTATGCACCAGGAACAAGTGGTGCGACATATAATCAAAATCCGAATGTGTATAATAACTCCATGCAATTTAGAAATTCTAGGCCTTTTAATAGTAATCAATCAAATAACTTTCGTAACGATTATCGGGGACAACAGTCAAATAACCCCCAAACGCATCGCCAGCAAAACACGGATAACGCGCCGCGCACATGGCAAAACAATGCTACGCCAGCGGTATCGGGTTCAAACACCGATGTAACTATGCGTACTGTAGGCTCACGTAGAATTAATTACACGGACAATAACGAGCGTTATTATGACGACTCGCAGTTGAGGGAGCCAGGGCCGTACTTGGGCGAATCTTCTGAAGAGACTTTAGAAAATTTTTTCATGAGGGCCTCGAGGATTGGGAACAGATAATTTTAAACTACAATAAAGATCGTAACTTGCCATACATTAAAATACCCGAATTGAATGCCGTATTTATGATTGACACTGGTAGTACTAGATCGTTTATGAGTCCGGGAATAGCTAATAAATACTTCAGAAACTTTAAACGTCAAGAGCGATTTGAAATTATCAGTACCCACGCATCGAGTAGACATAATTAAGTTTTATATATTACCATGCCAAGAATCTTTTGCACCAATGAAAAACATAAATTTTACGTGTATAGTGTAGATGATAGATATGATGGTTTATTAGGAAGTGACATACTGTTACAATTAGAAGCAAATTTGGATTGGAAAACACGTACCTTGTATACAATGGACACTCAGATACCATTTATTCATAAAACTCCAAGGCAATCATATATCTTACCTCCTCGTTGTGAACTTAGGGTAAAAATACCAGTAGATTTATTAAACGGGGAAGCAATTTTAAATGAGAGGACGTTTCTCGAAGGGATTAGAATGCCCAGTGCCTTAGTATCATGTAGAAACGGGTTTGCTTATACCGTAATCCAGAATACCACTGATACAGAGCAAGAAATGGTGGTAACAGCACCATTTAAGGTAGAAAATTGGGAAGGATTAGAAACAAATCTTAATTTTCACGATAACACTAGTGACAATCTGGATAGTACACTTACGGATAATTTAAAGAAACTTAGGTTTGATCACATGAATGACGAAGAAAGAAAAGTCATTGAAAGCATCTGCAGGGAATACAAGGATATATTCTATTGCGAAGATATTCCCCTGTCATTTACGAATCAGGTGAAGCATAGGATACGCACAAAAAATGAAGATCCGATTTACATTAAAGCATACAGATTACCACCTTGTCAGACAGCAGAGATAAGGAAACAAGTGGATAAGATGTTGAAAGACAATGTTGTACGAGAATCACATTCTCCATGGAGTGCTCCTGTACACCTAGTGCCAAAGGAGATGGACGCGTCAGGTGTGAGGAAATGGAGAATGGTCGTCGACTACAGACGTCTAAACGAAATAACAGCTGATGATAAGTACCCTTTACCCAATATCAACGATCTTTTTGACATGCTAGGAAAAAGTATGTACTTCACTACATTAGATCTGGCCAGCGGATATCACCAGATCGAAGTACATGAAGAAGATAGAGAAAAAACTGGATTTTCCACCCCATTTGGACACTTTGAGTTCAATAGAATGCCGTTCGGGTTAAAAACGGCACCTGCTACTTTTCAGAGGGCTATGAACAACGTACTGAAAGGGCTGCAAGGCTTACATTGCCTAGTGTACTTAGACGACGTTATCATATTTTCCAAGAGTCTGCAGGAACATGCACAAAAACTTCGAGCTGTTTTTGAACGATTCCGGGAAACTAATCTTAAAAGTACAGCTTGATAAATCACACTTTCTTCGTAAAGAAGTGCTTTACTTAGGACACACCATCACACGGGATGGATTGAAACCAAATACGGATAAAATTGATGCTATTTTAAACTATCCGATACCAAGGACAACCACAGAAATCAAGAGCTTTTTAGGATTATTAGGGTACTACAGAAAGTTTATTAGAGACTTTGCCAGAATCACGAAACCAATGACGACGTGTTTAAGAAAAAAGACTAAAATAATTATAACCGATGAGTACAAAGAATGTTTTGAAACGTGCAAGAAACTTCTTACAAACGCACCATTACTACAATATCCTGATTTCAGCAAGGAGTTCATTTTAACAACCGATGCGTCTAATTGTGCCATAGGTGCGGTTCTTTCTCAGGGGTCGGTGGGCAGCGATAAACCGGTTGCCTACGCCAGTCGCACCCTATCTGACACGGAGAGTAGATACAGCACAATAGAGAGAGAGCTTTTAGCCGTGGTGTGGGCCGTTAAACATTTCAGACCCTACCTGTACGGTAACAAGTTTACAATCTATACAGACCACAAACCTTTAGCTTGGCTCTATTCCCTAAAAGAACCAAATAGTAAATTGACCAACTGGAGATTGCGTTTAGAAGAATATGACTTCGAGATAAAATACAAAAAAGGACTGCAAAATACAAACGCAGACGCGCTATCACGAATAAAAATAAGCCCCGAAGTAGATGTGGTAGATACAAACATGTTAGGAGGAGATTAGGTATCCATGAAGGTCAATTTAGACCAAGAAAATGAAGATGAATTCGACATCAATAAGTTCTTAAACGACGCAGCGGCAGAAGCCTTGGGCTCTGAAGAAGACGTAAATATTAAAGAAGACGAAGCAAGAGCAGAATCAAGCGAGGACAGGACGTCAGAAAGTGACGCTAGCGAACCGAGGTCAGAACTGCAAGAAGACATTATAGAAATTTCAGATTCTGATGACGGAATTACCGCACATTCGATATCTAACAGGGAACACGAAGGCATCCCAATACTCAATGAGGCAATAGACACAAAACCGAGACAAATATTAATATTTACGTGGTTGAAAGATGAAATAAGCGTATTAGACATTAGTAGCAAGAAACAAAACATTATTCAGGTTCACATGCCTTTAGGAAACGAGAAGTTAGTTAGACAATTTCTTAAGGAATATGTTAATCCAAAAAATAAGTACTTCATATACTTCGAAGACCACACATTCCGCAAAACATTCGCTAGAGTTGTTACCAGCATCTTTAAGAAAAACACACTGAAAATAATAGAATGCACAGAACGAGTTGTAAACCTAACCGAAGACGAAGATGATCAAAGACAAATGATATCCAAATACCATGAAGGTAAGACTTGCCACAGAGGTATTAGAGAAACCCTAGCAAAGATAAAAAGAAACTACTTCTGGACAAATATGAAGGAAACTATAACAGCTTATATTAACAGCTGCGAACAGTGTAAAAAGATGAAATACGAAAGGAAACCTATTAAGCCCCCAATACAACTTACACAGACACAACACGCCCCTTTTCAGGAAGTATTTATGGATTTGTTATTCATAGAAGGAAAATATTACCTAACGGTTGTAGACGCCTTCAGTAAGTTAGGACAAGCGATAGGGATCCCGAATAGGAGTACCCCTGAAGTAGTTAGGGCATTAATCAAATATTTCAGCATGTTGAAGCGTGTAGGGCTGGGTGGTCAATAAAACACCCAGTCGCTTTCAAAATTAAAATAAAACTTTATTAAAAAAATAACCGAGCGAGGGTCGTGGTAGTGGTCCGAGAAGTAAAAAAAATAAGCCTGTCTGGTTCCACTGTCGCAGGTATGTACTCCCCTGGCAGTTGGCAGGTGGTGGTGCGGTCCGGGGTACGGGACGAGAGCGACTCGGGGAGCGACGTGTCAGTTGGTGCCGGGGACAGAGGCCTCTGTTGTCCACCCTACCCTGCGGCCAGGCTGGGACGGGAGAGCTCCTCACCGCCGAGGATTTAAAACCGGATCTTGCACCCCTTGTCTGGGGTGCAAGACGGTATGTAAATTACGGCTAAGACTGGTATCACATAATACCTATTTATTAGACTGCCGATTATAACATTATAAAATAAAACTCCCCGCGCGCGGCGCGTTGGAAGACACGGCACGGAGCCCGTGAACGCCGGCGCGGGTCCGTCGCTCAAGACGGTCAGACGCAGAGTCGGGCGCAGAGCGGTGCGCCAACGCACTCACCAATGTACTCGCGTCAAAACTGCTGACGCCGTTGTTATGCACAATGTACAATCGCGCGCAGAACTATAATTAAGTTTACGTACGATTTTTGCATCGTTACAATGTATGGGATACCTAATAAGGTTAACAGCGATTCGGGAGCCGAATTTAAGAACGAACTCATTAAAGAATTTATGACACTTTATAAAATAGAAATGCATATCGGCACTCCAAACAATCCTAATTGTATGGGGATTGTCGAAAGATTTCATTCCACAATAATAGAAATATATCGTCTGGCTAAGTATGATAAAAGCGACTTAGATGCATCATCAGTGATGACATACGCCATCATGGCATATAACAATACGATTCATTCAGCTACAAATTGCACACCATTTGAGGTAGTCTTTGGACAAACTGACATAAGTAATGCCTTTGATATTAATAAGGAACACACACTCTTACAAAAATTATTACAGGATCATAGAAAGAGACTAACAGTTCTGTATGGTTATATAGCAGATAGGTTGTTAGAAAACAAGATTAAAGTAAGAGCTAAGAAGGGTGGGGAAGAGCCTCCTGCCATTAAGACAGGTGACGAAATATTTATGAAGAATACTAGAACAAGAAAGGCAAAAGAATTACCAAGATATGAAAAAGCACAAGTCATAGGAGAACCGAAAAAAAATATTGTACCAGTCTTACTGAACAAAAGAAAAACCAAAGTAGCACTGAAAAATGTCAAACGGCCTCCACAGATGGCGCTTGACGATGCTGCTGGCCCTAGTCGCCCCAGGATCCAGCCTAAGAATCCAGAATCTCGAGCGAAATCCAGGGATAGCTCCGATGAAGATGGGAACAGCAGTGGTGAAGATTAATAAGTGGACTATATTTAAAACAATAGATTTGGGGTCTATTAAGACGCAAATCGAAAGTAATTTTAGAGAATATGTTAGGTTAAAAGATATAGCAAATAAACATACAGACTTAAGAAGGGAACTTTTAGGAATTAATCTACATGTAGAATCATTTATAGAATTAACTAGAGATAGGTTACATCAAATTCTACCATCAGCAAGTAGAATTAAACGAGGAATTTTAAACCCGTTAGGGTCTTTAATAAAAATAATTTCAGGTAATTTAGACAATAACGACGCCTTAAAATATAACGACGAAATAAGTAAATTAAAACGCAAGGAACATTCAATTGAACAGAAAACATCTTTAATGCAGAAAGCTTTCGATAAATTTGTTAACATATCAGACACCATGAATTACAACATTAATCATTTACATTACAAAACTACGCAAATTGAAACTTTAATTCAAAATGAAAATAAGTTATCCAATTCCGTCCCTGTATTAAATAGCATGTATCAAATTCTTAATAACTTTCGAACCATTTATAGCGTCATACAAGATTTAGAGTCAGCAATTGCATTTAGCAAACTCCACACTTTACATCAATCCATTGTTAATTCAACCGAGTTATTTGATATCTTGAAAACAATAAATAATCATGAACATCTGTTATACCCGGTTTCTATGGATAATTTAGTTAAATTAGAACGTAACATTATAGTTAAGTATTTTGTTAATGACTCATTATTAGTATTTATTTTAGAGATACCACTAATCGCATCCAACATCGCAACACGTATACGTATTACAAGATCATCCCTATCCCTATTTTTAACCCTTCTAAAAATACTACCCGTATCATCATCCCACAATACCCATACCTACTGGTGAATAGATTGAAATACAGGTCACTCCGAAGCCCCTGCGAACAAATTGAAGAGGACAGATTCCTTTGCAGCGAGGACGCCGTGGAACAGTACCCGGGAGAGACTTGTATAGAACAACTTATGCAACTAAAGAACAATTACACCGCCTGCCAACAGAACATAGTACAAATTGAAGAAATACGAATACTACGAATCTTCGAAGAAACGTGGTTACTTTATACCCGTAAAAACACAATTGTTACAGAAAGCTGTTATAACGAGATACACAAACAAGTCCTACAAGGAACCTTTTTAATAACTCCGAGTCCATTTTGCGAAGTTCAGCTGGGAACCACAACTATCAGGTCACCAACAAACATGACTACTACCAGACTGTCAACACCACCGGTAATACTACCGGAGCTAACGAAGATCGACGGCACAGCCAAGCAGAGGGACCTCCGAGGCGTGGATTTCAGCGAAATCAAAGACATTCTTCACAGTGTTAATGACATAAGTGACGACCAACCGGACAACTTCATTGTCAGTGATAGAATAAGTTTAGGCACTTTATTTCTTTACATATGTATAATAATCATAATAATATGCTTCTTTTGTTATAGATTATATAAAAGATTCCTTTTAAAACGGAATTCTCTGAAGGCTTCATCGTCACCTTCAGATAATTCCTCTCTTGGGAAGGGAGGAGTTAAGTGCAGTGAACCCACCCCAATTAGATTTGTCAGCTAGCCTAAGCACGTCACTGCTAAGTCTGCTGACCAACCATTTATTTTAGTATATAAGATAGTAATTAAGTTAATCTAATCACTATTGTCTTAAATTTTAAGCTGTAACGCTGTCTGTTTATTAATAAATATTTATTTTTAAACCAATCGCTCGTACCACTCACTTATTTCATGCTTGTGCGGCCTCGCGGGCTGCTGTTGCACGATGTTGCCGCGCCGCTGATGTCGCGGCTTCTGTCTCGCACTCGCTAGTGACATATAGTATGACAGGTAGGAACATGCACTAGAACATACCTGATATGAGTATGCCGGCGGCGGTGGACAGCGCATGCTTGTGCGGCCTCGCGGGCTGCTGTTGCACGATGTTGCCGCGCCGCTGATGTCGCGGCTTCTGTCTCGCACTCGCTAGTGACATAGTATGACAGGTAGGAACATGCACTAGAACATACCTGATATGAGTATGCCGGCGGCGGTGGACAGCGCATGCTTGTGCGGCCTCGCGGGCTGCTGTTGCACGATGTTCCCGCGCCGCACTAGCGCTTCGAACGCTGATGTCGCGGCTTCTGTCTCGCACTCGCTAGTGACATAGTATGACAGGTAGGAACATCATGCACTAGAACATACCTGATATGAGTATGCCGGTGGCGGTGGACAGCGCATGCTTGTGCGGCCTCGCGGGCTGCTGTTGCACGATGTTGCCGCGCCGCACTAGCGCTTCGAACGCTGATGTCGCGGCTTCTGTCTCGCACTCGCTAGTGACAGATAGTATGACAGGTAGGAACATGCACTAGAACATACCTGATATGAGTATGCCGGTGGCGGTGGACAGCGCATGCTTGTGCGGCCTCGCGGGCTGCTGTTGCACGATGTTGCCGCGCCGCACTAGCGCTTCGAACGCTGATGTCGTGGCTTCTGTCTCGCACTCGCTAGTGACAGATAGTATGACAGGTAGGAACATGCACTAGAACATACCTGATATGAGTATGCCGGCGGCGGTGGACAGCGCATGCTTGTGCGGCCTCGCGGGCTGCTGTTGCACGATGTTGCCGCGCCGCACTAGCGCTTCGAACGCTGATGTCGCGGCTTCTGTCTCGCACTCGCTAGTGACAGATAGTATGACAGGTAGCAACATGCACTAGAACATACCTGATATGAGTATGCCGGCGGCGGTGGACAGCGCATGCTTGTGCGGCCTCGCGGGCTGCTGTTGCACGATGTTGCCGCGCCGCTGATGTCGCGGCTTCTGTCTCGCACTCGCTAGTGACATAGTATGACAGGTAGGAACATGCACTAGAACATACCTGATATGAGTATGCCGGCGGCGGTGGACAGCGCATGCTTGTGCGGCCTCGCGGGCTGCTGTTGCACGATGTTGCCGCGCCGCACTAGCGCTTCGAACGCTGATGTCGCGGCTTCTGTCTCGCACTCGCTAGTGACATAGTATGACAGGTAGGAACATCATGCACTAGAACATACCTGATATGAGTATGCCGGTGGCGGTGGACAGCGCATGCTTGTGCGGCCTCGCGGGCTGCTGTTGCACGATGTTGCCGCGCCGGACTAGCGCTTCGAACGCTGATGTCGTGGCTTCTGTCTCGCACTCGCTAGTGACAGATAGTATGACAGGTAGGAACATGCACTAGAACATACCTGATATGAGTATGCCGGCGGCGGTGGACAGCGCATGCTTGTGCAGCCTCGCGGGCTGCTGTTGCACGATGTTGCCGCGCCGCACTAGCGCTTCGAACGCTGATGTCGCGGCTTCTGTCTCGCACTCGCTAGTGACAGATAGTATGACAGGTAGCAACATGCACTAGAACATACCTGATATGAGTATGCCGGCGGCGGTGGACAGCGCATGCTTGTGCGGCCTCGCGGGCTGCTGTTGCACGATGTTGCCGCGCCGCTGATGTCGCGGCTTCTGTCTCGCACTCGCTAGTGACATAGTATGACAGGTAGGAACATGCACTAGAACATACCTGATATGAGTATGCCGGCGGCGGTGGACAGCGCATGCTTGTGCGGCCTCGCGGGCTGCTGTTGCACGATGTTCCCGCGCCGCACTAGCGCTTCGAACGCTGATGTCGCGGCTTCTGTCTCGCACTCGCTAGTGACATAGTATGACAGGTAGGAACATCATGCACTAGAACATACCTGATATGAGTATGCCGGTGGCGGTGGACAGCGCATGCTTGTGCGGCCTCGCGGGCTGCTGTTGCACGATGTTGCCGCGCCGCACTAGCGCTTCGAACGCTGATGTCGCGGCTTCTGTCTCGCACTCGCTAGTGACAGATAGTATGACAGGTAGCAACATGCACTAGAACATACCTGATATGAGTATGCCGGCGGCGGTGGACAGCGCATGCTTGTGCGGCCTCGCGGGCTGCTGTTGCACGATGTTGCCGCGCCGCACTAGCGCTTCGAAGGCTGATGACGCAGCTTCCTTCTCGCGAGCACTCGCTGTCAAAAAGTAGACGATATTTTATCAATAATTAGTCTAAGTAGTTCATCTCTCCATGAGCCTAAACGCACAGGCAGTGCGCAATCGTAAAAAAATATCTTGTTGGTTCTTTGGATCAATTGAATCCATAGTATGGTAGTCTTTAAACGTATGTAGGTTGCCAAAACACAAATGACAGTTGGACCCATTTTTTTTTTCTCTTTATAATACAAAATTAAGGGATTGTTGACAAGTGACAAGACACTGAAACCCACAGGACCGGGATTACGAGGGTTGCTACTTATATATCCGGAAACAAAAAAACAAACAAACGTACACGGCTGAAAATGGTTTTATTGTTTTTCAAAGTATTCCCCTTGATGATCTATGCACTTTTGCATTCGCGTGAACCAATTTTTAAAGCACTTCTGCCACTCCGCCTGAGGTACCTCCATAACGTGTTGTTTGAATGCGTCGACAGCATCTTCAGCGGTCGAAAATCGTTGACCGCGTAATTTATTCTTTATATTTGGAAATAAATAAAAATCGTTGGGTGCCAAGTCAGGGCTGTACGGCGGATGACCCGTTAATTCCACATTTTGACCCTCCAAAAATAGAGTTGTTTCGCGTGACGTATGACAGCTGGCATTGTCATGATGAAGAATGATTCTTCGTCGCTGGTTAGTTTTACGAATTTGTTCAAATACTTCCGGTAAGCAAATGGTCGTGTACCACTCTGAATTAACCGTTCTACGGTTTTCTAGTGGCACTGTAGCTACATGGCCATTAATACCGAAGAAGCAGGCCACCATTTGTTTCAATGTACTTTTTGCACGAGTAACTTTCATAGGGTTCGGCTCATTTTGAAACACCCATACCGTTGATTGTTGCTTCGTTTCGGGATCGTATGCATAGATCCAGGATTCGTCACCTGTATAGATGTTATAAACGGCTTTTGAGTCACCACGGTTATATTTTTTTAACATTTTATTGCACCATTCGACGCGAGCATCTTTTTGCTCTTTTGTTAAGTTGTGGAGTATCCAACGCGAACAAATTTTTTTTACAGCCAAATAATTATGTAATATGCTATTAATGCTGGTCATAGAAATACCCAGAGTCGCCTCTATCTCGCGGTACGTAACATGTCGGTCGTCCATTGTAAGTTTTCGCACAGCCTCGATATTTTGTTGTACAACGACCGATTTCGGGCGACCTGCCTTAACTTCGTCCGTAAGCATACTACGTCCACGATTGAACTCACTAAACCAGTGATACACAGTAGTTTTAGATGGGGCTTCATCACCAAAAGTTGAAGTTAGTTGATCTATGCACTGTTGTTGCGTTAAACCACGCCGAAAATCATAATAAATCATAGCACGAATATTTTCACGAGTGAGTTCCATTCTTGCTGCGAGATGACATTTAAAACCCGTCAAAAACAAAACACGAGCGTTAATAAAAAAGAAAAAATATACCGGCCAGTACTTAAAAAAGTTCAAATTTTACCATGGAGGTCAAATATGCTATTTAAGAAGATTGTAATCCCGGTTTCCGGATATATAATAGCAGCCTATGTAGAGGCGAGCAGTCGTGTTTGTAAGCATTATTATTGATAAATACTTTAACTTGTAAGTATAACTACTTTTTATTTAGCATCATCTTAAAAGACTGTCAATTGACTATTCCTTGTTGCTCGTTCCCGCCATTTTGATGTTATAAAATGACGGGTATACAGCTGCGACCGCCATTCGGATATGACCAGATTGTTGTAAAGACGTCTTGAAAATATTGTCACATAGTGTAATTGATTCATATTTAAACTAGGGCTCGCGGTCGATTCCGGGTTTCGGGTACCCGTTTCCAAGATCCGTTTCTGAGTAACACGAACACGGTTTTCTGGCCCGTTTCCCACGTGTAATTAAGATCCGTTTCCACGAGTAAACGTGTAGCCGAAGCAACGTTCCTTAAATACACGCGGATCTCGAAACGTCCTTGACGAGTGGCAGAGATACGAGTCGAGACGTTTAAGAGCTACTAATGAATACATGTGGTAGCTTAGGGAATTTTAGTCATGTTAAATCTTATTGCGAGTCCATAGAGTTGAAATTTAGTTAACGGTTAATTTGAACGAACCTTTTTTCCACGAAGGTAGAAGCACGGGTTTGTTTTCAATAAATAAAGGATGAATTACCTATATTAAAATAACAATTATGCCGTTTTAGCAATATAAATATTACTTCGTGATACTCAATACTTATTTCATTGAATTAATAGTGTCTCCGTTCTTTAAAATAAAGGTTCAGGTAATTATTACTTTTATACTACGACGGTGGCAAACAAGCATACGACCCGCCTGATGGTAAGCAGCTACCGTAGCCTATGGATACCTGCAACTAATGAGGTGGCACATGCGCGTTGCTGACCCTTTACAAAAAGGAGGATTTACTGTGTTGACGGCTAAAGGAACAAGATGGTCCCTCGTCGTCAACACACTGGGTCCTCTTTGAGCTCTTTGTATTAGTTGTTTATTGATAAAAAAACAGTAGTGGTCTGCGACGGCGGTTAGAACGGTTTGGTTAGGTATTCAAATCCGGGCAAGAAAAATAATTTGAAACTTACAATGCACAGCAGCTGTAGTTATTTGAACATTTTATCCCCGATTTATTTACCCTAGTACAACGAACGGTACTCTAAATTAACGCTGAAAATTGTGTTGCCTATTATCAGTCTCCAACAAACTTTTCGCGTAATTTCACATCGTGGAATGATCATGTGCCAACTTATCAAAAGATTTTGTTTTATTTATCTCAGTTACCAACTGTACGTTTGGCCTGTTTTTATAAAGTCACTTTTCTAAATGCCGCCTTTCGAGTATAGAATGGTTTAGTTTGCGTAATATTAATTTCGTAAGGATGCCATTTTCACTGTGGGTAAATTATATACAGGTAGTTATTATTATTTAAATACAATAGTTTATTCATTAGACTTATTGCTTAGGATATTTTTTATATTAAAAAGTCGATTCTGGCACTCGCCGGCCGTTATGGCGGCACGCTCGCTTCGCTCGCTCGGCTTCGTGCACTGTTTGCTCACGGTAGATCTAATACGCTCCTCTTCGCTTCGCTCGTCGTCGCACCTAACTGGAGTCCGTCACATATGCATATGAGATTTCTGTTGTTAATATACTTGCTAACGAAACGTTATTCTTTTAATAGTTGCTTGGTCTAGTGATAGATTTGACAAATGATATTAAGTATCCCAAAAGTTTTGAGTCTGTACAATGCTAGCATCGCACATTTCTCGGTCAGCATAAAATATGTTTGTTATAATAATCGCTGTATCCGCGATTACGCAAAATGTACAATAATTAACCAGTCTACGTTTATACGAGCTCCTAGCTAGTACCTAATCATAATTATACCTTGGTTATCAATAAAAAATATATTTAAATCAGTGTTTATTATCAAGACACTCAACCGTCCAGAATCACATCATTCAGGTGTACAAACCCGTACAACCTTTTGGTCCTTCGAACTCGTCAGTGACAGTGTTATAGTGCTTCGGTCCAACCGGCCTCCCACAAGCGGGTCTCACCGTGCGGATTGAATAGGCACAGTAATTCGTCACAGAAGAACATCAACAGTTCATCATCCGAGATATCAAGAATCATCCACAATCAACTCAAGTCCAGCGAGAAGAAGCTCCGACTTGGATAATCATCATCATCAGCAGCTGCAATCATCACTTTAATCAATCTATATCAGTAAACCAAGGAAAGTAATCATCATTATCAAGTATCAATATCAGTGGCCACAGTGTTAACAAATACTGGTTTCGATCAATAACTATTTATCAGTACTACATCAACTTATCAATCAATCAAGATGAGTTCCGAAATGGAAACGATTCGCAATCAACAAAACCAGATCATGGCCAGTATGAATAGGCTATTTGAGAATTATAAAAAAGATGGTCCAAGCCGACGAACTGTGTCTACCATCAGCAACAAGTTGACCAGCCTCGACGGATTTTGGCAGGAGTTTCAAAACAATCATGACAGGTTGGTGTCGTTCCAGAACGAAGATTACACTCAATTTGCCGAGCAAACTTGTAACAAAACCAAAGCCTTTTATGAATCAGCTCGGTCAGTATTAATAAGTCATTTAGAGGCAGCTAAACAGACTCCTCCATCACCAAGGACTTCATTATCACCGATGCCCGTCGAACGTCTCACCCTCCAGCAGTCAGAAAATTTCAACTGGGCCGATGAAGGAGTAAAGAAACCAGAAGAGAAACCTGGACGTTCGGAGCCACAAAAAATGGATATTAGTGAGCGAAGCCGTACCATTCAGCAAGACGACGATGACCCTCTCAAGGTCGAATTACAAAATCAAAATAAATCGACCATCCGTGTTCCAATCAATCCAGGATTCGCAATTCCACCGATCTTCAATACCACCGACAGATCAAGCGTCGATACTGCCAAGTTATCAGAGAAGATGCGAAAACAACAAAGCAATTTCAAGGCCTTCGCACGCACTGTCCATTACATCGACCTCTCTACTATCAACGAAAAATGGGAGTTGGAAGATTTACTTAAATCAGTTCAATCACGTTGGACAACCATCGACACTCTACACTGGGACATCGATAGTGAACTTCTCGAAGACGACGAAACCTACAATCAAGCGTTCTGCAAATACGAGAAGAAATTCCAAGACATCAAAAAATCTATCAGCTCTAAAATATGGTCCATGGTTCATCGAGAGAAATCGACCCCAGTAATGGACATACCACCGTTTAGCGGGAACTACCAACAATGGACTTCATTTAAGGATCTATTTAATGAAGCCATTCATCATAATCGCTCTATGTCCAATGCACAGAAGATGCAATTTTTAAAGAACAAGGTCAGAGGTGAAGCCGAGAAACTAATTCAGCATCTCAACATCAGCTCTGAAAACTATGAAACCTGTTGGGAAATTTTAAACCACAGGTACAACAACAAAAAAATCATTTTCACGGCTCATCTCAATAACCTACTTTCGTTGTCAACAATGCAGCAACAGTCACATCAACAAATCAAGCGCCTACACGACACCACCAACGAAAGCTTGAACGCCATCAGAAACCTTGGCGTGGACATCAAGACATGGGATCCAATTATCGTTCATATTTTAGCACAAAAATTGGACGCAGAAAGTCACACGGAGTACGTAGAATCATTAAAGAACCCACGTGACCTGCCTACACTGAAGGAGTTTTTGGATTTCCTGGAGATGAAATTTACATCGTTTGAGGCAAGCCGCCGCAAGTTGGACACATCAAAACCATCCCAACAATCAGAAGCAGCAAGAAAGCCGTACTACAAAGCATTTGGCGCCATAAAAGATACATCATTATTTCAAAATAACTCAAGCGATTTTAAATCAAGTTATTATCAGAAAAAACATTGCCCAGTTTGTAATAAGAATCATGGCATATTTCATTGCGAAACATTTCAAAGTGCAAAACCAGATAGCAAACGAAGCATCATTGCGAAGTTGAACTTATGCAAAAACTGCCTTTACAATCATTACGATAAGGAATGTTTTTCAACGAGTCGCTGCCGCACGTGTCAAGAAAGGCACAACACTCTTGTCCATGATGTATACAATAAGAAATTAGATACTTCCGACCCAATTAATAAACGGAAAACCGTCGCAACTATTACGAAAGAACGTAATAAAAATATTCAAGTTTTATTACCAACCGCCTTAATCAAAGTAAGGGCAAATGATGGAGTTTATCATAACATGAGGGCGTTTATAGATCCTGGGGCTCAGATGTCCTTGATCACGGAGGATGCGGCTCAACTCTTAAAACTACCCCGGGAAGATTGCAAGGACACTATGTATGGGCTCGGCATTAATGGAAACACCTGCACGGGCGTCATCCACGCCACAATATCATCAACGCAGTCCGATTTTGAATTTGCCGCTGAGTTATTCATCATGATTAAACTCACTCTTCCTCTACCAAACCAATCATTCGTCAAACCAGATTTGACTTATTTAGAGGGATTGACACTGGCAGATCCAGATTATAATGTGAGCCGCCCAATCGACATTATACTAGGGTCCGATGTCACCGCCAAATATATACAAAATGGCATCATCGTTACTGACGATAACCTTCCTGTAGTCCAGAACACGAAGTTTGGATACATTCTTAGCGGAAACGTACCATCTTATCAATGTGGTGTCGTCGTCAAGGACATGGATGACATCTCGCGTTTTTGGGCCATAGAAGATATCAGTGAAACATCAAGCTTGTCATCAGAAGATCAACATTGTTTAGACTTATATCGGGAAACTACATTTCGTCAAGAAGATGGAAGATACGTAGTTCGCCTACCATTGAAGCCAGAGGATGAAATCGCTCTAGGATTCTCAAGAAATATTGCCATAGCCCAGTTTAAACAACTTGAGATCAAGTTTCGAAAAGATCAAAATATCGAAACCGAGTACAAGAAGTTTATTCAAGAATATATTGATTTGGGACACATGCGCGAATGTACAGACGAAATCGACGGGCAACGCAATTTGACACAGGAGTGCTTTTTACCTCATCACTGTGTGAAAAGACCAGACTCATCAACGACTTCACTCAGAGTCGTATTTAATGCTAGCTCGAAAACATCAAATGGGATAAGTCTGAACGACACCATGTACCGCGGACCCAATCTGCAACACGACCTGTTAACACTTATCATAAAATGGAGGCAGTATAAGGTTGCTTACGTCGCGGACATCGAAAAAATGTTTAGAATGATAGGTATAAACATTCAAGATCAAAAATATCAAAAAATCATATGGAGAGACACTGAAGATCAACCGCTTCGTGAATACGCCTTAACGACCACAACGTACGGCACGAAAGCCGCACCTTGGTTAGCCATGATGACGTTAAGAAAATTAGCCCAGGACGAGCGCCAAAATTATCCGGAGGCTGCGAGCGTCGTAGAAGAGAGTTTTTACATGGATGACCTTTTACACGGCAGCCACGATCTCAAATCTGCCAAGAAATTACAAGCAGACTTAATCAACATGTTAAAATCAGGAGGGTTCAATCTGCGGAAATGGGCATCAAACACACCCGAACTATTAAACAGGCATAGCGAGTCTCGAGATCAACAACCAACTTTCGAATTTAAAGATCAAGAAACAACAAAAACGCTGGGATTACGCTGGCACCCGCAAGAGGATAATTTCACCTTTCAACTCAAGATTGAACCGCCGGCAACTCAAACATTCAAGATGAACAAAAGAGAGCTATTGTCAAACATAGCAAGGGTATTCGACCCGCTCGGATGGCTATCGCCAGTTACTACGAAACTAAAGTTATTGTTTCAAAATGTCGTATCAAATGACATCGGGTGGAACGATCAAGTACCCGAAAGGATCAAAGATGAATGGCTCAAAATTTCACAAGACCTACAAAATATCAAGGATATCAAAATCCCTCGCTGGCTAAATAGTCACAAGAATCAAGACCTTGAACTTCATGGGTTCTGCGACGCATCAACAAAAGCGTACGCATGCGTGATCTATTGCCGCGTTATCTCTACCGATGACGCATGCGAGGAAACATCGCCGCCAGTACTGGTAGCAGCAAAATCAAGACTCGTGCCGACAAAAAAATCCGTGACCTTGCCAAGATTGGAACTGTGTTCAGCTCTACTTCTGTCTGCTCTCATGGAGAAGGTCAAACAATCATTAAAGGAAAACAACATCAAACTTAGCTGCTGGTCAGACAGTACAGCAACATTAGGCTGGCTAAACGGCTCACCTAGCAAATGGAAGCCATTCGTAGCAAATAGAGTTGCAAAAATCACTAAAATAATACCATCAAGCTGTTGGAACTACGTAAAATCAGAAGAGAACCCGGCTGACTGCGCTAGTCGTGGAATAACTGCTCAACAGTTATCGATACACCCCCTTTGGTGGAATGGCCCAAAATGGCTCTCATCATACAGCCAAAATCAAGCGAGGCTCACATTCACTACGGATCAAGAAATTAAAATATCAAAACAATGCCACGCGGTCGCTTGTAAACAAACGGACGACGGTGACATTATCAATGAATTGTTATGCAAAAATAGCAATATGACTCATTGCACACGTGTACTTGCATGGATACTGCGAGCAACTTCGCGCAATCAACAAAGCTCTAGTTACTTAACAGCTGATGAGTTATGCGCCGCAAAAAATAAAATAATTAAGTACGTTCAAGAAAAGGAGTTTCCGAATGAGTTTAATAACTTGAGAGCAAATCAATCAATAAATGTGAAAAGCAACATTTTGAAATTACGACCCTTTTTGGATCAAAATGGGATGCTACGTGTTCGCGGCCGACTTCATAATGCACATATCAGTTGGGAGATGAAACATCCCCTTATCATTCCTCATAAAGGTCGCCTGACGGACTTGCTCATCGATCAAGCACACAAAGCTGTACTACACGGAAGCGCCAAACTCACTCATTCGAAGCTGAGAGAATCATTGTGGATTGTTGGAGGTAATGGAGCTACGAAAAATCGCCTGCGTCGCTGTATCACGTGTCTTAGACAAAAACCTCCAAAACAGTCCCAAATAATGGGTGATTTGCCTGAATCAAGAACAAATCCATCAAGGCCATTTTATAATACCGGTGTAGATTACACAGGATACGTGACCGTGAAGGCAAGCAAAGGTCGTGGCATCAAAACAACAAAGGGCTATATAGCTGTATTCGTTTGCATGGCTACAAAGGCCGTGCATTTAGAGCTAGTCTCGGATCTAAGTTCAGAATCATTCCTGGCTGCTCTGCGAAGAATGTCAGCTCGACGTGGAGCGCCCCGTCACATTTTTAGTGACAACGGAACAAATTTTACAAAAGCCAGCAAAGCAATCAAGGCACAATATGAAGAGATCAACGCATCGTTAGATGAATCATTTTACAAGGCCATCAGCGACATGAATATCACTTGGCACTTCAATGCACCTTCGTGGCCTAGCGCCGGAGGCTTGTGGGAAGCAGCCGTTAAAAGCCTCAAACATCATCTTCACCGGGTGTTAGGAGAGCAGCATCTTACCTTTGAGGAATACTCGACTTTGCTAGCTCAGCTGGAGGGTTGCTTAAATGGGAGACCACTGTGTGCATTGACCGAAGACCCTGACGACTTGGATTATATCACCCCGGCACATTTTTTAGCAAGCGGCCCAACTCTCCACATTGTGGAGACCGAAACAGACGAGCGGACACGCTGGCGCTTGACACAAAAAATATTTCAAGACACATGGAAAAAATGGCAATCTGAGTACCTGTGTCAACTACAAGCGCGCTGCAAATGGACACAACCTAAGCCAAACATTGAAATCGGCGACGTCGTAATCATTCACGACGCAAACCTGCCTGCTGGCAAGTGGGCACTAGGCCGAATATCAGATGTTCATCCAGGAAAAGACGATTTTGTCCGAGTCGCGTCAGTAAAGACAAAAAATTCAGTTATAAAAAGACCCATCATCAAGCTGTCGAAACTGCCAGTATCCGAGCACGATTTGCGGACCACTGGAGAAGAAAAAAAAGACTTATCAGCCACCCCATCAAGAGCATCAAGACCAACAAATCAAAGAAAAATCACCAATAGGCACAAGTGCATCAACTTCATCACTATGGCACTAACATTATTTATGTTATGCATAATGCCTGCACAGAGTACCCATGACGTGTCACACTTCACAGAAGGTCAAGGTATTTATTTTGACAAAATAACAAACCTGAAAACTTGTGGTATACTACGACATCAATCCGTATTGGGAAGGATCAGAATTATTTTCTAAATACATCACTCATTTAGAAAATATGTGTCATACGATAGAAAATAAACAACAATGCAACATTGTACTGACACAATTACGTCACGCCTTCTCGGAATTAAAATACTACGATGCCATGCTACTCGGCCAGCGCTCCGACTCGTCACGAAAAAGGAGAGGATTCTTCAACGGCATAGGAAATGTTGCTCATAGCCTTTTCGGCGTGCTCGACGACCAGTTCGCCGAACAATATCAAAAGGACATTGACCTAACCAGAAGAAATGAAAAACACCTGGCACTATTATGGCGGAATCAAACTTCGGTTATAGAGGCGGAAGCAAACCTACTCAAGAGAATCGAGTCCTCGATGCAAAATCAGCATAAAACTTTTAATCAATATATCATCAGCATCGAGAAAGGCCTAAACAAGCAGGCAAGCGAAATTCAATTATCAACACAGATCAATGAAATAGCCGTGTCGTCAATCATTGCCAATAATATACTCGCCAACCTAAAAAGCATACAAGACACTTTATTGGACACCATCACTAACATAATTTATGGAAAATTCAACGTGCACCTTTTGACGCCACAACAGTTGAAAGATGAGCTAAATATCATCGCCGGTCAGATGCCGAAAGATTTGACTCTTCCATGCGAAAACATCAACAACGATTTACCGAAATTATATCAACTAATGAAGGTGCGAACCAGAATGACCCGTCAGTACCTTATCTTTGAAATCAGAATTCCTTTAGTCTTTCGAGACATCTACGAGCTCTTCCGATTAATACCAATTCCACAACAAGATGGGAAAAATATGATCAAAATAAAGCCCATAGCCGATCAGGTGGCTATAAATATCAAAAAGGAATCGTATATACCGATGTTGGATGAAACCGTACATAAGTGCACTCACTACGATTCCAACACACTTATTTGTACGCTACAAGGTCCAATTTATCAATTGAAGTCTGACTCACACCTATGTATAGCGGATCAAATTACAAACAAGTGCACAGCTGAGACTGACACCTGCCGTAACATATGGACCGAACTAAGCACCATGAATACATACCTATACTTTTGTTGTGACGTATGTACTGCGAGAATTATATGCGGTCAGGAGGTCAAGGCCGAACATCTAAACAAGGCTGGAATCATTATCCTCCACACCGACTGTGTATTAAACGGAGATTCCTTTACCATATTTCCTCAGAAGGAACTATCCAACGACATCAAAACTCAAGCAAATGTGGTAAAGTTCGACGTGCCCTCTATAAACAATGTTATCAATTTGACTGTACCCGTCATACAGAGCGAATCGAATGCCTTTGGAATCAATGAAAAACACTTCAAAGCCATCAAAGACCAAATTGAGCACATGAAGAACGAAGGAGCCGTATCAGGGGAAGTCACCTACCACGATGTCCACCATTATACTGCAATCTACATAGTCATGGGCATCGTAATCGTATTAGCCGCGCTGTATGTGCGTCGCTGCATACGGCGACGTCAATTCGTCGCACGTCTCACTCCCTCGTTCGCCGCCGACACTGCCGCCGCCGGGAAGAACGAACGCAGACCCACTTCGATGTCATCCGCATCCCGCAGCTCCATCCCATCAGCGACCGAGAACAGCCCCAGCGGAGATCAACGCGCCGCGACAATTTCAATTAACCATACAAATGCGACATCTATGTTTAGGGGATTTACCTCTATCAAATAATTATGCAATGTTCTTTGTTTACATCAGTTTAGATTTTTTAACATTTTTTCTTGTATCAAAACAATAATAATTTGAACAGCATCCTCATCTCCTGGCCGGGAATATGTACAATGCTAGCATCGCACATTTCTCGGTCAGCATAAAATATGTTTGTTATAATAATCGCTGTATCCGCGATTACGCAAAATGTACAATAATTAACCAGTCTACGTTTATACGAGCTCCTAGCTAGTACCTAATCATAATTATACCTTGGTTATCAATAAAAAATATATTTAAATCAGTGTTTATTATCAAGACACTCAACCGTCCAGAATCACATCATTCAGGTGTACAAACCCGTACAGAGTCATTATAATAATCAGTTTTAAAACAATTCTACCAAATGAAACGTTATCATACAAAATTTTGCTAATAGTTAGTTGTTAAATGTTGGTTAGCAAGTGAAATTCGGCCAAAAAAAGTACGGCGAAAAGGCAGAACACTACATGAATGAATGTATTATTATATACATGAATATATTACTATCATTTACTAATAAATTGTTTTGAATACAATTAATTGATTTACGGTGTCATTAAAGGTACAACTTACTATTTTAAAGTTATGAGCATCAGAAGTAACAGAACGGTCCTTTTTAAAATTATCAACCATTTGTTTCCATTTCGAATCATTTTTTATCTGAAAACAGGTAATTTATTATTTTGGACACTAGATTATGTTACTATATACATTATAAATATTGTACTCATAACATGATTATCCATTATTACTAAATACACTCAACATTATCTTGATTTGTATTAGTAGTCAATAAATTGGTATTAATGCTACTTACCAGTTAAATTGGGTATTTTTTACAATTTTTTTATATTCTTCTGGGTAGCTCGTTGACATGCAATCATAACAATTTTATAACAACAAAAACCAACAAAACAAAAAAAAACTATTAACAAAACAACTAACACTATTTTAAAATGGTAAGACTAACTCGGGAAGACTGTAGTATCCAACTGACCGACTAAATGGAAAACTGAAGCCATACTAAAACTCAATAGGATATTCTATATCTTAGGCATGTTTTTTAAAAAATTATAATGAAAGTTCCTTCTACCTATAAGTATCACAGTGAAATTGGGTCGCGTGGCGTCAAAACAAAAGGAAACATTTACTATGCTATAGATTAAGTAAATCCTTTTAAAATCGTGCCGCTTAAGGTCTTGTGTTTATACAGATGTGTTGACTTTATTACAACCACATAGAGCTTAAAATAGGTGGCCATTATGATTTGGAAATCTACACGTTTGCACCAAAGGGTGTCGTAAAATCTGCATTTTATTTTATTACCTGAACGCTAATCTCAAAGTGACCCAAGTCAACTAGCAGTTTACCTGTTTTAGGATCTAAGCTTAATTGAATAAGTTATATTATCGCGGGATAACCAAAGTAGCATAAGTAATATTGGTTCTTTGTTAAAAACACCTGTACATGGTACTTTGATAAGGCCTCTTAAATTGGTGGTTAGTTTTTTTTGCCGCTGCCGCGTATCTCATGGTAGTGAATACCAAGGACGAGATAAAACTAACAGTTCAATTGATGATGATGATGATTTTATAAGCTCTTAATATAGTATAATAATGAATACCTAAGATATTTGTAAAAGTTTATAGTTTCATTGCTGTGGAGTCCACAACAATGAAACTATAAACTTTTACATCATTGTATACAAGATGATTCACGAGACGTGAGCAGAAACAACCCTACACAATTAATTAGTACACGCTAATGAATCAGCCGCCATCGCCATCATGTTTAAGTGAAACAATAACGCCTTTCTATTTTTTCACCTTTTTGTTACTTATAAATTTTATTATCTGTAATCATAGTCACCTTACACAAACAAACCAATAAAGATAAAACCTCTTTAAGAATTATGACAGAACACTTTGATTATGAAAAAAAAATGTTAAATTAACTACGACGTTTCCAAAGTAACCAGACATCAATTTTACACCATAGAAATCTAAAGTATAAGAAGAAATGGCATGACAGCTAAAACACTGTCCCTAAATCCTCATCAACTTGATCAGAAAACATGATCACAATATCAGTAACATGACAACCGGTGCACTATAAATTTAATACAAACATAAAATCACTGTTTTCGCCTTTGTTACTTGTACAAATGGCAGAACAACTATTAATTCTGTAGTGTCAATTATCAAATATAAAGCTAATATTGATATGTTTTTGCCAGAAAAATAATTTAAAATAATTAAAAAAAAACGTTTTCCTATGCAAGCTGTCAAAATGGCATCCATTGCTTGATTTGTGTGCTTATTTCTTTATTTCTTAGATGTTTACCAAGCTGACGCTCAATGGGCAGCGATCTTGTGATTGACATTAAATCACAAAATTGAAATAATACGTCAAAAGAAATCTGCACTAGTGCCGCGGATCAGTCGATATTCTTAACTTTATCTTATCGATATTTTTACGAAGACGTGCATGCAATAAGTATTCGAATAAGTAGTAGGTATATTGTTAATTTATAACTATCAATTGATTGACATACCTGAATATTAAACGTTAGTTTGATCGTAATTTTTTCATATTTGGGGTCGTCCAGAAATCATGTGATCATATTTGACCGATTTTTGTACCCTAAGCAAGTCTAATGTCATTTCTACTGTTATGTATTGCGTATATGTTCAAGATGCTATCTCAGAAAAACAGGCATCGTAAAAATCTGCTTATGACTTAATATCAAAAAATAGAGCGGATTATTTGATCTCCTTAATTTTTTGAGTAAAATTGTTGCTTTTGGCTTTCCCGCTTTAAAAAAAATTACACGTGATATTTTCTCTGCCCCCCCCCCCCCAGCCCCCCCATCGTCATCATTCGGGATATTTTTCTTAAAAGCGAGTTCATTTTAACAATATTTTATATACCCTGTACGTAAAAAATTGTTAAAATGAACTCGCTTTTAAGAAAAATAAATTTATGTACAGGGTATATAAAATATTGTTAAAATGAACTCGCTTCTTAAAGAACTAGACTTTATTCTAAAACACTATAAAAATGTAATAAGACAGTAAAAAGTATATTTTCTAATTATCAAAACTATGTGTAGGAAGGTGTTCATTTTGTCTAGAATATCGATGAATACATACCTCAATATATAATCATATCTACTTATATTGTGTGAAGCTGGCTAAAGCTAAATAAGTAATTAAAATATCCTACGATGCCATACAACCTCATCTGTAGTCAACTGTAGAGTATTCAATAGTAACCCTTATTTGCATCGGGTCTAACTGCTTCGGACCCGTTCGAGCCGGTATTAAGTACCCGTGTACCCGTAGGAACGTTTCTCGAAACGTTTCCATTGAAACGTTTCCTGGAGACGTTTCCGAATCCCAGCGGGTTCGTGTAAATCGGCTCCTTAGCACCGTCGGTCTTAAGTACACGGGTATTCGTCTCCGCGTGTAACACGTGTAGCGGGAGCTCTAATTTAAACCTTGTAACAAACAAATATAAGTACTGGTAAAGTATTCGTTTATTTTATAATCCTAGTGATATCCCCAATATCTCAGCAGTGAGATCTAACAAAAATCGATCGGATTTTTGCCACGCCGCACAAAAACGTAAGGTTTTCATTTTTTTTTTAGATAATAAATTAGTTTGATTGGTGAAACTATATTTTCCGTAACGGAGTAATTCCGGAGGTTTATATGGTTAGTTTAACATGGTCATTTTGCCAAAGGTTACTCTTTTGGATATGCACATGTTAGATGGTATGTTTATTGATAATTGAAGGTAAACTGTATTTTCCGTAACGGAGTAAGTCCCGAGGTTTATATGGTTAGTCTTACATGGACATTTTGCCAAAGGTTGCTCTTTTGGATATGCACATGTTAGATGGAGATGTTTGTTATGTTGTTACATTATCAATATAATTAATTATCAGGGAGATTAGAAAGTCAGATATTTTTGTCATCATTCCTAATAAAGATAACTTCACAATCCATAAAAATATGTTCTGTTCAACTTTTATAACCTAACCTTCAATTCCTTTTCAATAAGTATAGTTTGATATTCGCTTAAATTTTGAATAAAATAACGTTGGTACTATTATAACCGTATAATTCGCCTAAAGTATGTCTCAATGGTTAATATGTACTACTTATATTTTGCAGTAGTCAAATTAATCTTTTAACATACTTACCCGGTAATTTATGTTCGAAGATTTGCGGGAAATAATTTTAAATTAATTATTTCATATGAAGTAAATTATTTTTTCGATGTCTTACGATATTATTTAAGCCCTTTTTGAAAAGCGCATATTATTTCAAAATAATTTTACGAATATTACGAATATCATGCCATAAGCAGGCTGCATTAAAAATACTTGTATATCTTTCTAATGGGTAAATATGTTGAAAATAATAATAAATCTTAGGAAAAGGTAATTTACTTTCTTTTTCCATTATTACCACAAACAAATATAATTATTGTTTCGACAACGGAATATTCAGTAACAAAATGAAACAATAATTTATTAGAAAATCCTTAACGCTTGTAGTGTGTACAATGTCTCTAAGTGGTTCACGCTTATGTATCACTTCATATTATTAAAATGCTTATAATTACTATTACTTCTCGTGAGCCATTATTGCCGTTAAAAATAATTATGGTTAAATGATAATTAATACCAAGTGCGTTTGGATATACATAAAAGTGTAAAGTTTTCAAGTTTACGTGATCGTTCACGCCACAGCTAAGTATCAGCTTAAGACTGGTATTAAGTCGGATTTAGTTTATAAATCAATTTCAGAGATATGAACCAAGGTGATTAAATAAAGTGTGTAAAGAAATTAAAGTATTATTTACAATAATTAATAAATTGCCTGTATTGTCTAAGTACAAGTTATAGCCCCTACATATTTCGTCTTAATAAACGGTACTATAAAGTTCATAGTAATTACCTTTTATACTTATATAAGTCTCGGTGTGGTAACTGACCGAAGTATTTTTGAGTTCTTTACTTCCTTATTGTATTCGACCCAATCAATAAAGTTAATGATTAAATCACAATAGTGAAGTACATTGACTATCACACGTCTGTTTTTGTATTCACATGTCTGTTTATATACAAAATAAAGTAACAAAATAAGAACAAGAGCCTTAATAGTCGAGATAAAAAAATTCTCGTGTATGTTGTCGGCATATTAACACGCATATAATCCCATGTGTGTATTCTGTTTTATCGAGGTATATGATCATAAATAATATAATGACTTATAATGTCAATTGATCTCTATTTTTGCCTGATAAAGGTTTAGATGGCAATTAACATAGTAAAGGATAAGACCGATTTTAATTAAAGAGGAAGTTGATGGAAAATCGATGATGATTTGACGATCTAATATAATTGTCATAATTGTGTCCACTAATGACTAATGAGCAAAGTATTGCTTAGAAATTTACGAACTGAATCATTCCCTTTTTACATAACTCTCAAAAGAAAGAAGAGTTATTATTTAATCATAGAGTGAGAAGAATACGCCAATGATAGTCAAAAAACGAATAAATAAAATTGAAGTTGCCTGAATATAATAACTAGTATGTCGAGTATAATCGTTATAACATTTATTTTTGATAATTAATTTAAACGTTAATTCAAGCAATACCTGTATTTAACAGGTCGAGACCACGCGTACTTGTATTCATATACCTTTTGATTATTTTCGATATGTGATATATATACAGATATGATATATCACATGTAGAGTCGATATGTAGAGTCACGTGTAGAGTCGATATGTAGTCACATGTAGAGTCGATATGTAGAGTCACATGTAGAGTCTATATGTAGTCACATGTAGAGTGGATATGTAGATTCGATATGTAGAGTCGATATGTAGTCACATGTAGAGTCGCCATGTAGAGTCGACATGTAGAGTCACATGTAGAGTCGATATGTAGAGTCACATGTAGAGTCACCATGTAGAGTCACCATGTAGAGTCGATATGTAGTCACGTAGGGTGTCGAAATATAAAGAGTCGATGTAGACTCAACGTGTAGAGACGAAAAATGACATGTAGAGTCAAATGAAGAATAAAAACTTATATGATTCTTATGTAAAGCCAAATGTTTGAGGCGACACGTATGAAGTCGACCACGCATATGGTGGGGTTAATGCAACAAAAGTGAACGGACATGTCAAACCTTTTTTTCAGGCCTACCTAAATAGATCTATTTACCTATATAACCTAATTATGTAAAGCACGTGGATGAACGTGCAGGGCTTATTCAGGCCTACCTTAATAATCTAGTACCCATGAAACGCACGTGGATGAACGTGCGGTACTTTTAATCAAACTTACTTAAATGTACAGTTAGGTGCATAACTGAGTCAAAATTAGTACCTTAGTAAAATGTAAATAATTTGATAACAATCAAAGTTACATAAAAGTTCTAAACGTAAAATATTAATCCTTGGGTACCGCTACAAAACTGCTTCACAAATTATTTTCTTCCGACTTATACATTTTTCTCAATTTCATACCGAAAACTGTGAAATTTCACCTAATTTATTTTTCCCATTATTTCATTTTTTCTTAGGCATTCCCAATTCAGTAACTCATTTAAAGTAAGGAATTCCACGACCATTATTTTAGTTATCAAACATTTAAATCAGGCTTATTTTTGTAATTAGTTACTGGCAATGTATTGTCAGGTGCAAAACTGAGTCAAGGCAAATGGCCGAACAACTTTCTCGTTAGTTAATTTTTGTAGCGGACTTCATTCTGAGATAACCATAAAAATACGTGAGTGATATAAAAGTCATACACCTCATTTTAAAGACCATATAATGTACTATTTCAACTAATTGTCTTACCTGGTTGTGTAAAAGAAAAATATCAATATCGGGTTAAATAAAAAAAATGTAGTTTAACGGTTTTTGGTTCAAAATCATGGACGAATAAAAAAATCAAGATTGTGAATGCAATGAATCGAAATTGGCTTTCATATGGATACATAGCTGACACCGAGACGAACAAATATAACCTGAAAGTTTTTATTTTTTTCATAATTGATAAGACTTATCTTCATTTAACGATGTCGGTGCAAAACTGAGTCAGTACCAAATATTATCTAATAGAGAAAATGTTTATTTTTATCTACAATAACATAATAGGTCAGTAAGTTTATTAGCGTTGTTACCAATTAATAATAAAATAGTAACTTAATAACTAGCCTCTTCTGAAATAATGAAAGAAACATGTCAAAGTGATGCACATTGGTTCAGTTATGCACCTAACTGTATCTAGTACCTGCGCAACGCACGTGATTAATGTGGGAAACTTTCATTCAGTTTTACCGTAATATACCTAGCAATATTATTTATCACTTTTAGGGAAAGTAATCAATAAACTTTGAATATCATGCGATTATGAGACATCATCATATATCTTAGAGATTGGTTCTTGGGGGGCGTCCATTAATCGCGTCATATTGTATAGATGGGGGGAGGGGGTCAAGAAAAAATCACCAATGATCACCACAGGGGGGAGGGGGGTCTGGACACGTATCACGTGTAATTTTTTTGTTCCTTCGTGCTATACTGTATTTCAATAAAATAAAAATTATCAACTTTTAAATGAACCAATCTGTGAAAACCGGAGTAAAATTTGCCTCGCAGTTGGACTTCTGCGTTTAGTTGAGCGGGCGAGGCGTCGCTATGCTTTATGCACGAGGTCACTTAGATTGATCTCATTTTTAACGAAATCAAATTCTAATCACGGGATCCATGAGGAATCAAGGGAACTCCTGAAACCTTATAAAGAGAAGTATAGCGATTTTTTTTAATCTAAAAACGAAACAATTGCATTTATTTAGTGAAATTGAAACTGCTTGTGAAGACCTATGACACTTATGAGATGCACTATGATTGTAAATAATTTTTAGTGGCATTTGAAATATTATTTTCTTCACAGTAGGTTCTTAGGGTTCAGTAGCCAAAATGGCAAAAACGTAAACCCTTATAGTTTTGTTATGTCCGTCTGTCCGTCCGTCTGTCCGTATGTCCGTTTTTCCGTCCGTATGTCACAGCCATTTTACTCGGAAACTATAAAACGTATCTTAATAAATATTTGAACATAAGGTGCATTGTTGTTTATAGTAAAATTGCTGAAAAAGATATATTTTCGCGGGGGGCACTCCATACATGTACTTACCAATTTCAATAATCACAACCAAATATCAATTATCACCCCTTAAGTCTAAAAAAAATTGTACCCCCTGTCACTTTTGAACAGGATCCAAAAAATATGAAAAAAATCGAGAATATTTATCAATTTAGGAATTATTAAGTAATCTCCAAAAAACGTCTTTCATAGGCAGATACGACCTTTTGATATTACTTTTTCGATAGTATGTACGAAACCCTCCATTATGCGTGGTCCGATACGCACTTGGCCGGTTTTTTTCTATTAAATATTATTTTAATGAAAATAGTGAGATGTACATACATGTAGTTTAATTTTTTTACCCTTCACGTACGTATGTTACGTTTTCACGTGTTAGAAAACTGTACTTATATACTTTAGTTAACAAAAAATTACACGTCATATTGGACGAGGGGGGAAGGGGGTCCTGAAAATATCACCAAAGATCACCATGTGGGAGGGGGGGGTCTAAAAAAAGCCAAAAACGTATGACGCGATTAATGGAGGCCCGTTGTAGGTGTACGTAAAACACCAATATTTTTATTTGCAGTCATGTAAAGTATGGACAACTCAAATGAAATAAATCACAGATAATCTAATCAAATAAGACGTCAAAAGTGGTTTAAGTGGTCTCTGATTACATTTACTATTTTATTATTAAAGCTCGTCAATTACAATTGTAATATTTTGTATGTATGCCTAATAAATATCAGACGTTAATTTAATCGTTTGTGCAGTTTGAGAAATTTAATTTAATGACGTGCAATACCTATTTCTATGAATTATCTACCTATATTTAACCTAATAGTCAAGTTTAACGACATTTAACATGAAAGCTGGGTAACAGGCAAATCCCTTTTACTAAATGGGTGAATCCATCTCGGAAATGTACATTTTATAAATCTTTTTGAATTCAGTGTACTGAGCTAAACGTACAACTGTACTAACTAGTTAAACGAATATAGCAACAATAATAAACATAACAAGAGAAATTAAAGGAATTAAACTTCATATTTAATGTTATCCGTACAGTTAGTTAAAATAATATAGTAGCAATAATAAACATAAGAAGATAAATAAATAAAGGAATTAATAGTTAATATTATTCGTTATCATGTTATGTCCTTCTGAGGTCAGTGACAAAAGGGCAAAATTAGGGTTGTTATTCATGTATCCAGTTTTAACTTTCTGCGACTAGTGCAAATTGAGGTTCGTAAAGAACTTGCATAATAAATCTTTGCAAAACCACTTACTTAGTACTGCTTATTTACATTAGTTAAATATTGGTGAAACTGGTTCAGTAATTATTTTATTTTTCAATTCTTTGGTTAAGGCCCTGACTTTTCTAGTACAAAATAGGATAATGACGACACTTGGTTTAGCTTGCTTTCATCGCTACTAAACAAGTTATTTATGATTATAATATAATTATTTCACATATTTATCAAAGTTTATAGTATCAGACCACTGACTGATTTATTATCACATTGGATAATGTTACGAATCCAGCAATACGAGATCATTTTAATCAATTGATTGAAAATATATCAAAGCTCATAGTACCAGACCACTAAGACTGATTTATTATCACATTGGATAATGTTACGAATCCAGCAATACAAGATCATATTAATCAAATAATTGAAACATCGGTACAAATATGATAATTAAATTCTGATTAATAAACTTGTATAAAAAAAATATCTTAGCGTGACTAAGTAATCATGACAAAGTGAAATTAACGCAAAATAAACTGCCTATATGTTTTAAAAATCAAAATCAATAATATACTTGGAAAGAATAAGTTTGCGTTACATTAGCATTGCCTTATTTTACTTTTAGACAATTTTCGGTAGATAACATTAAAACGTATATCACTATACTTATTAGGTAACTAACCACAGTAGAACACGTCGAAGTTCAACTTAAAATAAATAAAACTTAATTAAAACAACTCCGCGCTTGGAAATCATATATTTTAATCCAAAATGTTACTCTTTTCTTAAACTAGTACGAGCAATTACATGTATCTTATCATTTAATCACACGCGTCAAGTTGTATAAAAGCAAACGTTAATCAAACAAAAGTTACTTACTTCATAATCATAATCATTTATTTCTTGCAATACTTAATAGATATAGGTAATAATATTTAATTCTTAAACTTATAATTTTAAAACGTAAATAAACAATTAAATAATTGCCATTATAATATTGAAATGTGTATATGTTGAAAATAACAAGACTAAATTATTCACGTTTCTAAAAAAAAATTGTTACAAGTTTCAGACTGACGACCCAGAAGCGTCCAGGTGAAAGGGCCAGGGTTTGGTATTTCTTTACCACCCAGGAGTGCCCAGGTGAGAGGGTCGGGGTGTAGAACAGGTTATGATATGATATTCTTCTTCCTCAAGAAAGGCATCATCTTCACCTACATCTTCTCTGACGCTACGCTCTCGAAAGAATGATCATGGTCGTCACGTCATGTGTAGTGGTGTGGTTCAGAACGCTACTCCACTCTGCACGACTCTTCGCTGTCGTTATGTATTCAACTACGTTGTGAGTGTTAATAAAATTGGTCTGAATCAATCATGTGGTTATACATGTGGTGTTGTGCGATATTAATGTGAAAGTGATAAGTATTATGTTATTTGTATGTATTTTATGTTATAAATGTTCCTTCTAATTTGAATTTTCAAATGCATTAAACAGTCTGATAATATTTTATTCAATAACGTAAACAATAATTGCGCTTACAAATTAACTATTGGTTTGATCTTTGCTGCTGTATAGAAATATATCAAACTTAATCACTATTGTTATTATTTAACCTTGTTGATGAAGTCATCTTAATTAAATATCATTAAAAATAACTTTTGGTTTGATCTTTGCTGTATTGATATATCAAACTCTATCATTATTCAATCATTTTAACGCCTGTGTTACACCTTATTGGTATTACTTAAGCTTGATGATAAAGTCATGTTAATTAAATATTCTGAAGAAGTATTATTATTTTGACCTTTGCTGTATTGATATATCAAACTCCATCACTATTCAATAATTTTAACTGTTATGATATTTTACTGTTATTCGTAATACTCAAACTTGATGATAGAGTCCTAATAATTAAATATTATGAAGTCGATAAGCAATAATATTATGAAGTTAAGAAGTCGATAGAATAATCATTTATTTCCTTTGTTGTTTGCACTGAATGAAATAAACTTGTACTACTTTTACAATGAGCACTTAGTTATGTACAAAGGCTAACTTAATCATAAAGATAATGGGTAATCAACTCTTTGTGAAGTTCTATACTTTATTATCGATGATAGTTCATTTTACATTGTATAATCATTTCCAATAATATACTACAATGATGTGAAACTGATAGTCAAGGGTTGACATGACCATGAGTAATATAATAACATTATTTCATTAACTTATTACAAGAGAAAATGTATTAAATCCGATGTGTTAAGATCCAAAACTCTAATTATGTTATTAATATGGGTATTTAAACAGTTTGTATTCATTACCTTTTATTGTCAGAATTTATTTGTAAATTATTTTATTACTGCTATTATTTCATTAAGTTTTGGCGAAGGGTCTCGCCTCGAATAGGATGGCCGAACTGTAAGCATTATTATTGATAAATACTTTAACTTGTAAGTATAACTACTTTTTATTTAGCATCATCTTAAGAGACTGTCAAATTGACTATTCCTTGTTGCTCGTTCCCGCCATTTTGATGTTATAAAATGACGGGTATACAGCTGCGACCGCCATTCGGATCTTGACCAGATTGTTGTAAAGACGTCTTGAAAATATTATTGTCACATAGTGTAATTGATTCATATTTAAACCTTGTAACAAACAAATATAAGTACTGGTAAAGTATTCGTTTATTTTATAATCCTAGTGATATCCCCAATATATTGCAGGCCAAGACCCACTTCGGGTCACTGCGCCAGATGAGTAAGTAAGTATGCACACTATATTGCTCTTGCCAGAAATGCCGCGAATTCAGCTGCAGCATGATGAAAGCCAGTTGGTGTTTACACTATGCTCATTCTGTTGTCGAAAATCCGAGTTTGAACATGTCACTACAGACAACGTGTAAACACTCATTGATTATGCCGGTTCTTTGTCACTTTATGAATAAATAAATATTATGGGACAATCTTACACAAATCAACCTAGTCCCACGGTAAGCTCAATAAGGCTTGTGTTGTGGGTACTAGGCGACGATATATATAATAGATAGATATAGATAAATACTTAAATACATAGAAAACATCCATAACTCAGGTACAAATATCCGTGATAAACACACAAATAAATGCCCTGACCAGGATTCGAACCCGGGACCTCCTGCTTCATAGGCAGGGTCACTACCAACTAGGCTAGGAGGCCGTTATGAATGAACTGTAAAACATCGTATTACCTTCATCGAGACTAGTCCTGCTGAGCGCCGGCTCGCACGCAGCGAGCGCCAGCCCGCTCAGGTCCCCGTCCATGCCCGCGGCCGATACCACTCGCGGCAGCGTCCCAACACCTACACACAGTATATCCTTAACATAACACACAAACTACATCTACCACATCCACTAGTAGGTGATGTGCATTGACATTGGTAATTAGAAAGGTACAGAGAACATGCGTGAAAAATATTTAATTGAATTTGTTGCATAAACAAGTTCAACAACCCCAAATTAATATAAATAAGTAGAAATCCGTAATAATTTTAAACAATATTTTAAAGATATTGCGGTTTAAAAACGTAAAATTTTAGGCATTTTTTTTTTATGCATCAAATGTATTTTCGAAACTTTAGTTCGATTACTTATGTCCTAACAAGAAAAAAAATGTATGACAACTATATAGCTAAACGCATTTTTTCGTGCCTAAAATTACAAAAATCTTCAAAAACTTGTTCCTTCCAAACAGTTTTCTGCAACTTTGTGGTCGGTGACGTCACAAACCTCACTCTTTTTGTATGGGGCGTTTTGGCGCGCGGCGCAGACGGCTAACGTATTTTCACATTTTTGACGTTTCAGGGCTATCATAGATAGTAGGTTTATTAGAGACATTTGAATCTACAGGGAAATAGAATCGAATGACGTCTTCCAAAAAAATCATGCATATTCCTAATTGTATTTTTGTGACGAGCTATAGTAACTTACTTCCAGCCGAAAGCCCCGCGCCGGCAGCTCGGCTAGCCCGCTGGGCCCCGGCCTTCCGGAACAGAGCGGCGCCCATCACCGCTATACGGAGCTTGTTCCACAACAGTTGAGAGCCACTGCCAAGAAAAAATCTCAATAAAATCACTGTAGCAGTAATCCAGCACACCGGTTGGTTGCAAAACGATTTTGAATTTGGAACTTATGGCGATAGCATATGATAAATAATGTCAAAGTTTGGAAGTGAGAGCTTGTGATATCACGCCGTGTAAGTGAAGTGTAGCACGATGTTACGTCGTGGGGAAGTTTAACGGGCCATCATTTATTTTGTTTAATTGACAAAATTAAAAATACGTACGTATCCAATATTTTTTGATAATTTTACAGAATTTAACTGATCAATTAGAGCGAAAAGTGAATTAAAATAAGAAGCCGCTCTTATTAGAGCTAGTGTCGCTCTAATAAGAGCGGCTTCTTATTATAATAATAAAGGACATATTAGTCTACAGCCTCATGCTGCGAGACATTATATAAAAGCTAAATACGTAGAAGCGTGGCGCGGGAGTCTATCATGTAAGCTCGGTCCAATGACAAATGTGCTGTTAAGGTCGATATACACGGAGACTATTTTGAGCCGCCTAAATTACGGCGCCAGTGTCTACCGCACGGCACATCTCAGATCGTTTAGACAATGACTATTTTCAGCCGCCTAAATCTCGCCGCCAGTGACCGGCAAACCGACACTTGTCGTTTACACGGTGCCTTTTCAGTACCAGTTTCTTCAGGATAGGCGCGGGGGCAGCGAGAGACGCGGGCGGGGGTCACTGGTGCCAAAAAATAGACGCGTGTTCTATTCCGCGCCAGCGCTGGCATGCCGCGAAAAAACGGCGCCGAAAGTGTTCATACGGTGCCTTTCTTAGGCGCCATAATTTAGGCGTCTCAAAATAGTCTCCGTGTATATCGACCCTGAATTGTATTGTATTGTATTACGTGCAGGTTTCCGGAACTCGAAGGCTAGCCCCTATTTTACGTGAATGCGCTGTCACCTCCGCTACGTTCAGAAACCTTTCTAACAGTTGAAGTATGTGTCTAATGCACAGACTACTCATCATTAAGCTTTTACAAGGAGCACGAGGTCACCACACATAAGCTCATTTTATTCGTGAATTTCTACGATTCGAACAACGCAATTTTTTACAATTTTTAAATTAAAATATAAAACCATTTTGTAGTATAACAATCCAAGTTCACCCCTATAAATTGATTTTTGTGAAAATTTTTAATTCACATGACTCATCAAAAACGTTAATTCAACTGAAATAAGCGGTCGTGCTTTCATACTAAATTAGTACGGGAGCGCCGATGTGTGGTGACCTCGAGTTGTACTTATAATCTATCTAGTGGTTGAGGTTTCATTTCATTTATTCATTGCGAACCATGGTTACATTAAGGTGTTAACATATTTTAGGTGCATGCATGGTTACCCTGTCAGGGCATAGCAACATAGTTTGATATTCTAAAACTAAAAAATACAATCTAAGTCAAACATAATAAATAGCATTCAAGTTAAACTAGGAATTCATTACAAATTAAATAATTAATACGACAATAAAATATAATTTCCGCAATATTACAATTTACTTATTTATATGAGAAGATGAGAAAACATGTCATACTTATTTCTAATTTTATGTAATGTCACGTAAATAATTTTAAACAAAAAAGAACCGACTTCACTAAGCAATCCACCTTTCCAACACCAAATACTCGAGCTGCTGTAAAAAATACTCAAATCACTACAGGTGTGCCTATAATAGTTGAAGAGTTCCCTCGATTTCTCCAGGATCCCATCATCAGATCCTGACCTGGTTACAATGGGACCAACTGTGAAGTATACTCTTACAAACAAAAAAAGAATTTTCCAAATCGGTCCAGCCGTCTTCGAATAATCGGTGAACATACATAAAAAAAAAAGCAAAAACAAAGATCCCGACGAATTGATAACCTCCTCCTTCGAAATCTTGAAGTCGGTTGAAAAGAGTTATCTGTGGTCTAATGCCTTACCTGGGCATGTCGTGCGGCCACGGCGCCTCGAGCACGCACCGGTTGTAGTACCCGTACGTGAGCGCGTTCGGCTGCAGCCCGGCGCGCTTCATGAGGAACAGCAGCCGCACGGCCAGCACGGGCAGCGAGTGGATGCCGCACAGCTGCATCATGACGCGGTAGCACACCTGGAGGCGAGCGAAACTACCTTATTACAAACGAGTATGGTGCACAAATGTAAACAAGTCTTTGACGTCAACTTTACTCATTTACATTAATTCATGTGTTATAAGTACATTACATCAGAGGCCGGGAAAACACGGATTTCCGGCCAAGTAGGTATAGACGGCCGAGCATAGCGAGGCCGGATAGAGATACGAGGCCGGGAATCCGTTTTCACGCCGAGGCATGTATAGTGCTTTTCTCAAAACTGCAATGAAATAAAATAAAAAAGCCAAAAGGACAACGTTTTATTCAATCTAAAATTATCTACGCTAGGTTTACACCAAATTGACAGTAACAATGTATGGAAGCGTTATACTCGGCGTGCAATATGCTAAACTGAAAAAAGTCATTCTAAAATTACAAAGCATGTTTCTGAACGAAACGTTGGGAATAAAATCAAACGTCAATTGTGACAGCGACAGCATAAATTTATAACTTAGCTTTATGCATCAATTTCTAACAAATTTGGTTAAAAAGAGAGGCTTACAGCAAACTTGTATTTTTATACAAAGTGACCAAGGCTAACCATGATTGGTGGTAGGTACGTTACGGGTGAATAGCGAAATAAATTGGTAACGCCTGTAACGGGCTTTATTGTTAAAAAACGACCATGAAGTAAAAATTAAAAAGTTAAAATCAGCTGTTCGTAAAACCTGCCGCCATCTTTGACGCTGTCTGAATGAGGTTGGACGTTGAAACAAAAAAAAGGTTACCTTGCAGGCCTAGGCCTGAAAAGTTGTATGAAATCCCATTTCAGGCCGCCTCGTGATGCTGCGCCCGAAAAAGGATACTTCCGAGTCTATTATAAGGAACGTAAAGAGAATATTTCATTGCATGTTTGAGAAAATGCGATTTTTTCAGCAGGCTGTACCACCTCGAACGGTGATTGTTGAGCCACTTGCCATTGTTTCGAATTTAGCCGTGTAATGAATGACCGATATTAGCTGACAACTGGCAACAGTAGCCGTGTAATGAATGACAGCCACGTCAGTCCATACAATAAATGACGTATGTATGACCGCCGGTTTATTTTCAGACGTGACCGTACCTAAGAGTGGTTTTGTCCTGTCTGATATAATATAATATAACCCTATTTTTTTTTTTTTTTTTTATTTATTTAGAAAACAAACAGCCATATACAAAAACAGTCATTTCGAAAATAGACACAAATTAGGCCTAAAGTTTCCTATATTACTACGTAAACATTTAGAAAATTGTACAACTAATGTTACATATTTAATTGTGTACTACACGCCAATAAAATATCAAAACATAATAATTTTTAAGAAAAAAAAAACCGACTTCCATGGGGGTAGCCGGTGAAGCATTATTGTAGATGGTGCACTTAGATTCCATACAATGAAATAACTTGCTTAACAAACGCAGCGGAGAGGACAAATCGCCAAACCTGAACTATGCGTCGTTGAAGAGTTCCGTTCTGATCATCATCAGCAGTTCCACTTCATCAAATGTCACTCTTTTGAATGAAAATGCTTGACTTGTTGATAAAAATACAAAAATCACTATGTGTAAGCCCTTAAGATTTGAGGAGTTCCCTCGATTCTTCATGGATCCCATCATCAGAACTTGAGCTTGACGAAAATTTGTCCTGACAATTAAACTTGCTAAACAAACACAGCGAAGAGGACAAATCGCCAAACGTGAACTATGCGTCGTTGAAGAGTTTCGTTCTGATCATCATCAGCAGTTCTACTTCATCAAATGTCACTGTTTTGAATGAAAATGATGGTTTTGTTGATAAAAATATAAAAATCACTATATGTATGCCTTTAAGATTTGAGGAGTTCCCTCGATTCCTCATGGATCCCATCACCAGAACTGCGTTTTGACAAAAACGGGACCAATCTGTATATATATACTTACAATCAAAAAAAGAATTTTCAAAATCGGTTCAGACATGACGGAGTTATGGAGTAACAAACATAAAAAATAAAAAAAAAAAAAAAAAAAAAAGAACATACACGCCGAATTGAGAACCTCCTCTTTTCAAATCTTGAAGTCGGTTAAAAAAGAGAATTGCTACTAACAATATAACATAAACGCTTACTTTTTATTGTCAAAACAAAATTTTCCGAACCTTATTCTTGAAACCGGACATACTTATTATTATTAACCGACTTCAAGATTTGAAAAGAGGAGGTTCTCAATTCGGCGTGTATGTTTTTTTTTTTTTTTTTTTTATGTTTGTTACTCCATCACTCCGTCATGTCTGAACCGATTTTGAAAATTCTTTTTTTGATTGTAAGTATATATATACAGATTGGTCCCGTTTTTGTCAAAACGCAGTTCTGATGATGGGATCCATGAGGAATCGAGGGAACTCCTCAAATCTTAAAGGCATACATATAGTGATTTTTATATTTTTATCAACAAAACCATAATTTTCATTCAAAACAGTGACATTTGATGAAGTAGAACTGCTGATGATGATCAGAACGGAACTCTTCAACGACGCATAGTTCACGTTTGGCGATTCGTCCTCTTCGCTGTGTTTGTTTAGCAAGTTTAATTGTCAGAACAAATGTTCGTCAAGCTCAATTTCTGATGATGGGATCCATGAAGAATCGAGGGAACTCCTCAAATCTTAAGGGCTTACACATAGTGATTTTTGTATTTTTATCAACAAATCAAGCATTTTCATTCAAAAGAGTGACATTTGATGAAGTGGAACTGCTGATGATAATCAGAACGGAACTCTTCAACGACGCATAGTTCACGTTTGGCGATTTGTCCTCTCCGCTGCGTTTTTTAAGCAAGTTATTTCATTGTATGGAATCTAAGTGCACCATCTACAATAATCCTTCACCGGCTACCCTCATTGAAGTCGGTTTTTTTTTCTTAAAAATTATTAAGTTCTTACCTCGTCGCACGGCACTCGTAGCTTGGTTGCCTTCTCCAATAGTTCGTATGCCGCAGTAAGAGTCGCTTGCTCTTTGCCGCGGAGAAGCATCATTCGGCTCGGTAGTGATAGGAAGTATAGGGAGTAGCACGCGCCTAGTAGACACTTCGCCCAAGCTTCGGGAGACAGGCTAGCTTTGCGTGCCAATCTGAGAAAGAAAATTAACGTTACGTTCTTCTAAAATACTAGAACTTGCATAAAAATAATTAGTTCTTAATGAATGTGTAAAACTTGAGGCCTTGGAATACGTCACTCATATTTTTTTTAAGGGTCGCTCTCTGTAATTCAAAGGGAGGGTGTAATTTTTGAATTTAAATTATTTGCAACGAAATTATATAATCCATAAAATGGAAATCTTGAATTGGCGCACAATGTCAATGTCCTGTCTGTATAAAAGATCGCTTGCCTAATTTGCTATTTCCTATATTAAGAAATATTTTTAGCGTGGCCTAGAGACAGGAGCATCCGCGGCAATCGACTTTATTTGAGGATTGATGTTGACAATGAGTTTAGTTTAGTTATCTGTAGAATAGCGCCGAGCGCGTCGCCGCCGACAGCGTCGCCAGCCCGCCGTGTGACGCGCGCCCTGTGACGCACTCCGCTAGTACACCGGGTCTAACAGTAGAGTACACACAGCTGACCTCTGCGCCTGAGCGATCTCCTGCTTGGTGCGCCTGGCCATGGGCGCGGCGTCGCCGAGCGACTCGGCCGACGCCAGCGCCGAGCGCGTCGCCGCCGACAGCGTCGCCAGCCCGCCGTGTGACGCGCGCCCTGTGACGCACTCCGCTAGTACACCGGGTCTAACAGTAGAGTACACACAGCTGACCTCTGCGCCTGAGCGATCTCCTGCTTGGTGCGCCTGGCCATGGGCGCGGCGTCGCCGAGCGACTCGGCCGACGCCAGCGCCGAGCGCGTCGCCGCCGACAGCGTCGCCAGCCCGCCGTGTGACGCGCGCCCTGTGACGCACTCCGCTAGTACACCGGGTCTAACAGTAGAGTACACACAGCTGACCTCTGCGCCTGAGCGATCTCCTGCTTGGTGCGCCTGGCCATGGGCGCGGCGTCGCCGAGCGACTCGGCCGACGCCAGCGCCGAGCGCGTCGCCGCCGACAGCGTCGCCAGCCCGCCGTGTGACGCGCGCCCTGTGACGCACTCCGCTAGTACACCGGGTCTAACAGTAGAGTACACACAGCTGACCTCTGCGCCTGAGCGATCTCCTGCTTGGTGCGCCTGGCCATGGGCGCGGCGTCGCCGAGCGACTCGGCCGACGCCAGCGCCGAGCGCGTCGCCGCCGACAGCGTCGCCAGCCCGCCGTGTGACGCGCGCCCTGTGACGCACTCCGCTAGTACACCGGGTCTAACAGTAGAGTACACACAGCTGACCTCTGCGCCTGAGCGATCTCCTGCTTGGTGCGCCTGGCCATGGGCGCGGCGTCGCCGAGCGACTCGGCCGACGCCAGCGCCGAGCGCGTCGCCGCCGACAGCGTCGCCAGCCCGCCGTGTGACGCGCGCCCTGTGACGCACTCCGCTAGTACACCGGGTCTAACAGTAGAGTACACACAGCTGACCTCTGCGCCTGAGCGATCTCCTGCTTGGTGCGCCTGGCCATGGGCGCGGCGTCGCCGAGCGACTCGGCCGACGCCAGCGCCGAGCGCGTCGCCGCCGACAGCGTCGCCAGCCCGCCGTGTGATGCGCGCCCTGTGACGCACTTCGCTAGCAGTACCGGGTCCAACTCGAACTTGGAGTATGTGTAGGTATCATCTGAAAAAAAAAATACGCATTCGGATTGCTTCTTTAAGGGGAACTTATTTCCTCAAAGGCTCTCTATCAGTTAACACAGAGAAATAAAAACCGGCCAAGAGCGTGTCGGGCCACGCTCAGTGTACGGTTCCGTAGTTTTCCGTCCGTCACAGTAAGTGTCCCCACTTAAGAGTAAAAAAAAATGGGTTTTTTCAAAACTTTATTTGAAAGTAGTTGCTTATACGGTTAAATTACAAACTTAGTTCAGAAATTATTTTGTAATTTTTTTTCAAAAACTATTCAACCTATCAAGTTCAAAATAATTTTCCTAGAAGGTTTTTATAAAGTTCTACTTTTGAGATTTTTTTATATTATTAAAACTTATGGTTCAAAAGTTAGAGGGGGGGACACACATTTTTTTTACTTTTGGAGCGATTACTTCCGAAAACATTTACATTATCAAAAAATTATTTTACTAAACCCCTATTCATTTTTAAATACCTATCCAACAATACGTTAGGGTTGAAATGAAAAAAAAAAAAAAATCACTCCCCACTTTACGTATAGGGGAGGTACCCTAATAAAACATTTTTTTCCACTTTTTATTTCACCACTTTGTCAGCGTAATTGATATACATATTAGTACCAAATTTCAGCTTTCTAGTGCTAACGGTCACTGAGATTATCCGCGGACGGACGGACAGACATGGCGAAACTATAAGGGTTCCTAGTTGAGTACGGAACCCTAAAAAAGAGTTATAGAAAACTGTGTGCCAGTCACCGTCGTCCGCCGGGTCGGGCGGCTCGGGCGGCAGCACGAACACAGTCCGCTCGGACGCGTTGCCGGCGTCGGAGCCCAGCAGCGGGCCGGCGTCGCCGCTCGCGACGCGCTCGATGCACTCGTCGAAGAACGGCAGCCCCTGGTCCACGTCGCATACGAACGAGCGCTCTTCGATGAAGCGCGTGAACATTTGCGTGCGCATCATTAGCGTGAAGAACCGTTGTTGCGTCTGAAATAATAATTAATTTAGAAATTAAAACGCCGACAAAAGTCCAAATTTCCGAGAAGAAAAAAAGTATAATTTGGACTTTTTTACACCTTGGAATTTTTACAATAGTACAGTCGCCATCAGATATATCGGAGCAGCCAAGGTGGTCACAAATATCTGAACAACGTCTCTATTATCAAGGCAATAAAGTGCACGTTCAGATATTTTTGAGTACCTTGACCGCTCAGATATATTTGATGGCGACTGTACATTACAGCAATGACTGGGAATATAAGGATTTGCGGCTACGTAAGTATAGTAGGGATAGGGATACGAGTCCAGGAACCCGTTTTCACGCCGAGGCATGGATAGTGCTCTTCCCAAAAAATGCGTGGAAATAGGCGTAAAATCCAATACTTACCTAGACCTAGGCCTAAAAAATAGTATTAAAACCCTTTTCATATCAAGTATCACTAAGGCACCCAAAACGTGAAGTTTCCGAGCCTATTTTCACTAACGTAACTACATTTCCACCAGGGATCGGGAACCGTTCTTTGCAAAAAAACCCAAAGTAGCCCAATATTATAAATTAATTTATGCTGTTTATGTAGAACTCAATCATATTAGTACGTAATGACTCCCTATTATTACATTGTTCAATTAAAAAAGAAAAAAATAACCAAGGAACGAAAAAGAACGTTTAAATACCGGTATTTTTGTATGGAGCAAAGAACGGTTCCCGAATTCCCCATGTTTGAGAAATAGTACATTACAACGGAGACCGCGAAAGTACATGTTTCCAGCCAAGATGTTAACCAAGTTAGATTAAGTTATAAAAATGAAAGTATGTGTAAATCTACCTTGTCCCGGGACCGTATGAAGGCGTCCATATGGAACAGGGCGTGGGGATCCGTGGTCCCGACAGTGGGCGCCTTCGTGATGGGTATGAGGTACCCACGGTACCCCTGAAGCGTCACCGCCATGAAGCGGAGGAACGCCTCTTGGATCTCCAATTCCAGGGCGTACTAAAAAGAAAAACTGGCGTGAGTAGTGGTATTTTATATAATCGTGACATAATGAAGAGCTTTTCAGTCGAGTACCGTGTTTAGGCCACGAAGCTTTCAAGCCGGTAAGAATTAAGTTCGACGAATTACTCTTACAACCTGCTCCCTCTATCATCATCATCATCATATCAGCCGAAAGACGTCCACTGCTGAACATAGGCCTCCCCCAAAGAGTGCCACAATGACCGGTCCCGCGCCACCCGCATCCAGCGGACTCCCGCGACCTTCACCAGGTCATCAGACCACCTTGCGGGGGGTCTACCCACGCTGCGCCTTCCGGTTCGTGCTCCTTCTCCCTCTATACAATTTAGTAACTTCAATCTCCCGGTAGATTGTGGATGTCCTCCTCATGACCGTGCTATAATATTGTATAAAAATCCAGTTCAGCATAGTCGACGATGCTAAAATTTGCGACCATAAAAGCTCCATCGAAAAGTATGCGCTAGTATTTACAGTGCCCAGCGATAAATAATGCACATCGGCCTTTGAACGGAGACAAATGGATGAGTACAACGATTTCCGAACATAGACAAGTATCCATTAATTACTGTAATTATTCAGTAACTCTCAAATAAATACTTTATTTTATGGAGTTTATTAGTTTAGTCAAAGCTATGACATGTAAACTTTGGATATTTATAGAGAGCTGTTGCAAATACTAGTAAAGCAATTATGTATCAAAAACAGTTATCGGTCGGGTCACAAAATATTTATAAACATTGTAAATAATTTCGCCTCACTGACCTCCTAAAGCTTTTCCTTTTTTTCCTTTGCAAGCCATCGTACTAGAATGTTTAAATCAATAATATGTAAAACACATACGTTCTACGGTACAAACTGTAGACTTCAAGTAAATCGTTCCGAAATGGCAGTTAATGGAACCACTTTAAAACTATCGTATGCAGCTTAAAAATTTAATAATCACACAAAAAACTTCTCTTACCTCCTTTTTTCTCCTCTGGAAGTCTCTATCTAGACTCGTTGTGGGTTCGCCGTTGTATTTGCTGTTTCCAGAATGGTGAACGGGTGATGCTAAAAAAATAAATATTCGATTTTAAATGATACAAGATAATTCAGTGAAATAAAGGTACTATAGTCTTGCAAACCATTTTTGTCAGTAGAAAAGCGCGGCAAATTCAAAATACGTACATGTGGCAACCCTTTGTGATGAGACACCGTGTTCGTGACGAACATTTCAATTAACATTTCTTTTACATTGAATTTGTTTCTAGTGCATTTCACTCTCTCGTCTTAAGCGCGAGTGAGATAGAACTCCTGCAACGTTCTACATTGAATTTAAATTCGTTTTTATGGCATATGTCAATTGCCTCAACCAGATTATCTGTTACTGTTGATGACAGATCAGACGAAATATATCCGTCTCCTTTTTACACACCGTGAATGTCACGTAATGAAAGGGGTGGAAATACCAACTAAAATTAAAAACATAGAATTTGATGATCATTGCTGCTTTTTTCACCGATTCTTAGTGTTGTCATACTTTTGGTCGCTGTACATTGCTACTGCGTTCGTTGGCTGGCCAGACATTTTAAAATGTTTACTGAGGCACAAATCTTTCGCGACGTTTTTCCGAAACGACGTCAAAAAGATGGGCATCATTTTTCTTCCAATGAATTAGTCATTGTGGATTAGCATAGACAAATGAGTACATACTAAAACACTTAACATTTACGTCACCGAGTAAATAATAGTACTACACAGAGGTCCCTCTGTGACGTCACGAATTATGTTGTTCCTTCTTAACGCATGGCAAGTTCTCTTTCTCACTTAGGCAAACGTATCGGATACTAGTTGTCAAACTCAATTTTTTCAAGATGCACAGGTTGGTTTCGGTCCCTATAGTTACTCCCTATTGTACTCACAGCGCTATATATCTTGCATAGAATTTTGCGTCATAGGTGTTAGTGACATTTTTCTATATGACAAGTGGGGATGAACAGGTTAAATGTAATGGGAATGCATGAAATCCTATCTTACCCAACATACCCGGTCGGATGTTGCTGTGTAACACTTCTAACGTTTGCCGTAATGCCTTCGCTTGTCGTCTGGGTAGTAGTTTGATTGATATGTGGCGCTGCGAATCGCATATCTGAAAAGTGAAAATACCAATTAAAAGTTGGAATCTTAAAATTCTTGTGACACAAATTAAATAATATCTAATACAGGTGATTTACATTAGACGGAGAGCTAGCCACGTCAGATATGACACAATAATGCGAGCAACGAAACCCCTCTAGTCAGTTTGCTATACTATGCTTATTTATAGATCTGGACATCTGGCAGCTGTATAATACAGCTATCATCTGTAGTCTATAGTGGTGGAGGTAAAATAATGCAAACCACTTCAAGAAAACAAATCCTAGAGATCTGGGTTTATTGCAATATGATAAGAAATTATGCAAATAATTAGATAATATTATTGCCAAAATTTTCTGTTGGGGGAAAGTAGTGCCAAACGACGTAAAATGTGATGTGGCAAGCAATGATTAAGGTCATTCCTTAGACCTGGACATTACGGATTATTGTGAGAAGTACTCACTGTAATATTATTAGTGTCTAAATCGACACACGTCACGTCGGGCGGCGGTTCGTAGAGATCAAAAAATCTCGAGTCCACACCGATTAAATATGGCAACGGTGCGTGTAGCACTTCTGCTAAACCTGTGAACAAAATAATTTTAAACAAAAAAGAACCGACTGCACTCTGACTCCACTTCTTCAAAAAGAAATGCACATGTGTTCGTTAGGCACCAATATAATCAATTTATTTGTTTATCATCGCACAGCGCAGCCGTACGTTTGGTACTTAACAACGACATTCCTCGCAACGCATTCTCGCTTATCTCTGGTGGAAACGCAGCCTAAGAATTACATTTCTTTATCTACACCAATATCATAAATCCTCTATTCCGCGTTCAGAAACCGTATGTAATTACCCCAAGTAACAAAAGCTTCTATAACTCAGGCCTTTTATCACCAATCAGTGATATAGTAGGTCTATAATGGTAACCATTGTGACTGCTTGTACTATAAAGGTTTTTAATAGAGCGTTTTGGTTCTATAAATTAAAGAGCAGTTTAGTTCTATAAGTTAGCTCTTAGAACGCTTAAAGGACCATAAAAAAGAATCTTTAAAGTGTTGCACTGTAATAGATTTGCAAAAAGCGATTATAGTACTATTTAATACTATAGACACTTTACTGACACTTTTATGTACCTATTATGCACTAATAATGCGTCGAATTAACTTTTATAGTACTAGTATTGTAGCAGTATCGCAAACACTATTACAGGATCAATCTGCACTATAAAAGGACTTTGCACGACCATTACATAACGTTTTAGCTTTTTAAATGCTCCCTCAACATCGCTATAGGGCTACCCAAATCCATTAAAATATGGCTGCCGTTTTCTGAAAGTGATAGCACATTAGCAGCACTACTAGAGCCCACGTGTACTATAGCAGCCACAGTCGGGACAAGTCCTAATTTTATTAATTAAAATTTAATTAAAACAGTAAAATTATGAAGGCGCATTGTCAAATTTGAAATCAGCATAATGATTTTGTCAATACAATTATTTTCGCAAGTGCAAGTACCGGCAGAATTACGGTTCACGAATGTTTTTTAGTATGTACCTTTATATGTCACTTTAAGGAACTAAAGGGACATGGCGAATGACTTACAAATATATTTGTTTAATTTCTTGTGAAATAACCTCACGACGACGACAGCAAACAACACGAGGCTCTTGGTGATAAAAAAGATCACTGGAATTGTTTACGGCGCAAATTAGCACTATAAACATGTTTTGGTTACTTTAATAGTTCCTAATTGTGACATAAACATTGCAGACATTTCAATTATAGAGCTGATTTATCACAGTGAGAGCCTTTATGTAATGTTTATACAATAAATCAGTGATAAAACTAGGGCCTATTTGGGGTTAGGTAAAGGTTTACGACACCATTATAGTGCTAATCATGAACACTAATTAGCACGTTCTAAAATGTTCTCAGGACTTTTATAGTGCCAAATTTTGCTACTTGGGACCACCATTATTGCAACCAGCAACGTAACATCTCTGACAGTGTGGTAAAAACGTATGAAAAATCATTACCTACGGTAACGTAACGAAGATCCGCGCTCTCCCCGAGCGCCGGCACGCGCCCGCGCGACCGCCGACACAATCGAGTTGGTCACGGCGGTGCAATGGCGGTCATTGTACTGGTTTCCAAACACATCATTTAGGATTTATAATATGTGTGTAGATAAAGCAGTGTATGCATCTGTACGTAATTAGGCCTTATTACGTAACAGTTACATAAACTACTAATGCAGTTACATGGACCAAGTGTAAGATAAATTGGGGACCGTGTCCCAAAATGTCAAGAAGCAGTAGGATACAGATAGCTGGAAGATACTCCACCGGCAAGATAATACTTTTAACAATAATTGCAAAAACATTCGTTTATTAATAACTTACCTAAAGGACAGAGTGGTATGTAAGGGCACTGCCATTTGAACGGAAACAGTAAACTTGAGACGGCTTCTGAGACTGCAGTTAGGGTGTCCGGTCTGTAAGACAAGATATACCAGTTAATGGTACGAAATAAGAATAGGAAAAAAAGTCTGCAGAAAATGCGTTGTTGTGGCAGCATTTTAGAAGACATCCCACAAAACCGAAAGATTCTTAATTTCTAATTTACTTTGCTCAGTGATGGCGAGCGCGAGCAGTAGCTGGCAGTTGTCGGGGCCCAGGTGGAGCAGTAACTGCCTGAACCTGCGCCTCTCCGTACAACGGCTGGCTGTACTAACATACCTGAGCGAGTGAATCAGAATCTTCTGCTCAGTGATGGCGAGCGCGAGCAGTAGCTGGCAGTTGTCGGGGCCCAGGTTGAGCAGTAACTGCCTGAACCTGCGCCGCTTCGTACAACGGCTGGCTGTACTAACATACCTGAGCGAGTGAATCAGAATCTTCTGCTCAGTGATGGCGAGCGCGAGCAGTAGCTGGCAGTTGTCGGGGCCCAGGTTGAGCAGTAACTGCCTGAACCAGCGCCGCTCCGTACAACGGCTGGCTGTACTAACATACCTGAGCGAGTGAATCAGAATCTTCTGCTCAGTGATGGCGAGCGCGAGCAGTAGCTGGCAGTTGTCGGGGCCCAGGTTGAGCAGTAACTGCCTGAACCTGCGCCGCTTCGTACAACGGCTGGCTGTACTAACATACCTGAGCGAGTCAATCAGAATCTTCTGCTCAGTGATGGCGAGCGCGAGCAGTAGCTGGCAGTTGTCGGGGCCCAGGTTGAGCAGTAACTGCCTGAACCAGCGCCGCTCCGTACAACGGCTGGCTGTACTAACATACCTGAGCGAGTGTATCAGAATCTTCTGCTCAGTGATGGCGAGCGCGAGCAGTAGCTGGCAGTTGTCGGGGCCCAGGTTGAGCAGTAACTGCCTGAACCAGCGCCGCTCCGTACAACGGCTGGCTGTACTAACATACCTGAGCGAGTGAATCAGAATCTTCTGCTCAGTGATGGCGAGCGCGAGCAGTAGCTGGCAGTTGTCGGGGCCCAGGTTGAGCAGTAACTGCCTGAACCAGCGCCGCTCCGTACAACGGCTGGCTGTACTAACATACCTGAGCGAGTGAATCAGAATCTTCTGCTCAGTGATGGCGAGCGCGAGCAGTAGCTGGCAGTTGTCGGGGCCCAGGTTGAGCAGTAACTGCCTGAACCAGCGCCGCTCCGTACAACGGCTGGCTGTACTAACATACCTGAGCGAGTGAATCAGAATCTTCTGCCCAGTGATGGCGAGCGCGAGCAGTAGCTGGCAGTTGCCGGGGCCCAGGTTGAGCAGTAACTGCCTGAACCAGCGCCGCTCCGTACAACGGCTGGCTGTACTAACATACCTGAGCGAGTGAATCAGAATCTTCTGCTCAGTGATGGCGAGCGCGAGCAGTAGCTGGCAGTTGTCGGGGCCCAGGTTGAGCAGTAACTGCCTGAACCAGCGCCGCTCCGTACAACGGCTGGCTGTACTAACATACCTGAGCGAGTGAATCAGAATCTTCTGCTCAGTGATGGCGAGCGCGAGCAGTAGCTGGCAGTTGTCGGGGTCCAGGTTGAGCAGTAACTGCCTGAACCAGCGCCGCTCCGTACAACGGCTGGCTGTACTAACATACCTGAGCGAGTGAATCAGAATCTTCTGCTCAGTGATGGCGAGCGCGAGCAGTAGCTGGCAGTTGTCGGGGCCCAGGTTGAGCAGTAACTGCCTGAATCAGCGCCGCACCGTACAACGGCTGGCTGTACTAACATACCTGAGCGAGTGAATCAGAATCTTCTACTCAGTGATGGCGAGCGCGAGCAGTAGCTGGCAGTTGTCGGGGCCCAGGTTGAGCAGTAACTGCCTGAACCAGCGCCGCTCCGTACAACGGCTGGCTGTACTAACATACCTGAGCGAGTGAATCAGAATCTTCTGCTCAGTGATGGCGAGCGCGAGCAGTAGCTGGCAGTTGTCGGGGCCCAGGTTGAGCAGTAACTGCCTGAACCAGCGCCGCTCCGTACAACGGCTGGCTGTACTAACATACCTGAGCGAGTGAATCAGAATCTTCTGCTCAGTGATGGCGAGCGCGAGCAGTAGCTGGCAGTTGTCGGGGCCCAGGTTGAGCAGTAACTGCCTGAACCAGCGCCGCTCCGTACAACGGCTGGCTGTACTAACATACCTGAGCGAGTGAATCAGAATCTTCTGCTCAGTGATGGCGAGCGCGAGCAGTAGCTGGCAGTTGTCGGGGCCCAGGTTGAGCAGTAACTGCCTGAACCAGCGCCGCTCCGTACAACGGCTGGCTGTACTAACATACCTGAGCGAGTGAATCAGAATCTTCTGCTCAGTGATGGCGAGCGCGCGCAGTAGCTGGCAGTTGTCGGGGCCCAGGTTGAGCAGTAACTGCCTGAACCATCGCCGCTCCGTACAACGGCTGGCTGTACTAACATACCTGAGTGAGTGAATCAGAATCTTCTACTCAGTGATGGCGAGCGCGAGCAGTAGCTGGCAGTTGTCGGGGCCCAGGTTGAGCAGTAACTGCCTGAACCAGCGCCGCTCCGTACAACGGCTGGCTGTACTAACATACCTGAGCGAGTGAATCAGAATCTTCTGCTCAGTGATGGCGAGCGCGAGCAGTAGCTGGCAGTTGTCGGGGCCCAGGTTGAGCAGTAACTGCCTGAACCAGCGCCGCTCCGTACAACGGCTGGCTGTACTAACATACCTGAGCGAGTGAATCAGAATCTTCTGCTCAGTGATGGCGAGCGCGAGCAGTAGCTGGCAGTTGTCGGGGCCCAGGTTGAGCAGTAACTGCCTGAACCAGCGCCGCTCCGTACAACGGCTGGCTGTACTAACATACCTGAGCGAGTGAATCAGAATCTTCTGCTCAGTGATGGCGAGCGCGAGCAGTAGCTGGCAGTTGTCGGGGCCCAGGTTGAGCAGTAACTGCCTGAACCAGCGCCGCTCCGTACAACGGCTGGCTGTACTAACATACCTGAGCGAGTGAATCAGAATCTTCTGCTCAGTGATGGCGAGCGCGCGCAGTAGCTGGCAGTTGTCGGGGCCCAGGTTGAGCAGTAACTGCCTGAACCAGCGCCGCTCCGTACAACGGCTGGCTGTACTAACATACCTGAGCGAGTGAATCAGAATCTTCTGCTCAGTGATGGCGAGCGCGAGCAGTAGCTGGCAGTTGTCGGGGCCCAGGTTGAGCAGTAACTGCCTGAACCAGCGCCGCTCCGTACAACGGCTGGCTGTACTAACATACCTGAGCGAGTGAATCAGAATCTTCTGCTCAGTGATGGCGAGCGCGAGCAGTAGCTGGCAGTTGTCGGGGCCCAGGTTGAGCAGTAACTGCCTGAACCAGCGCCGCTCCGTACAACGGCTGGCTGTACTAACATACCTGAGTGAGTGAATCAGAATCTTCTACTCAGTGATGGCGAGCGCGAGCAGTAGCTGGCAGTTGTCGGGGCCCAGGTTGAGCAGTAACTGCCTGAACCAGCGCCGCTCCGTACAACGGCTGGCTGTACTAACATACCTGAGCGAGTGAATCAGAATCTTCTGCTCAGTGATGGCGAGCGCGAGCAGTAGCTGGCAGTTGTCGGGGCCCAGGTTGAGCAGTAACTGCCTGAACCAGCGCCGCGCCGTACAACGGCTGGCTGTACTAACATACCTGAGCGAGTGAATCAGAATCTTCTGCTCAGTGATGGCGAGCGCGAGCAGTAGCTGGCAGTTGTCGGGGTCCAGGTTGAGCAGTAACTGCCTGAACCAGCGCCGCTCCGTACAACGGCTGGCTGTACTAACATACCTGAGCGAGTGAATCAGAATCTTCTGCTCAGTGATGGCGAGCGCGAGCAGTAGCTGGCAGTTGTCGGGGCCCAGGTTGAGCAGTAACTGCCTGAACCAGCGCCGCACCGTACAACGGCTGGCTGTACTAACATACCTGAGCGAGTGAATCAGAATCTTCTACTCAGTGATGGCGAGCGCGAGCAGTAGCTGGCAGTTGTCGGGGCCCAGGTTGAGCAGTAACTGCCTGAACCAGCGCCGCTCCGTACAACGGCTGGCTGTACTAACATACCTGAGCGAGTGAATCAGAATCTTCTGCTCAGTGATGGCGAGCGCGAGCAGTAGCTGGCAGTTGTCGGGGCCCAGGTTGAGCAGTAACTGCCTGAACCAGCGCCGCTCCGTACAACGGCTGGCTGTACTAACATACCTGAGCGAGTGAATCAGAATCTTCTGCTCAGTGATGGCGAGCGCGAGCAGTAGCTGGCAGTTGTCGGGGCCCAGGTTGAGCAGTAACTGCCTGAACCAGCGCCGCTCCGTACAACGGCTGGCTGTACTAACATACCTGAGCGAGTGAATCAGAATCTTCTGCTCAGTGATGGCGAGCGCGAGCAGTAGCTGGCAGTTGTCGGGGCCCAGGTTGAGCAGTAACTGCCTGAACCAGCGCCGCTCCGTACAACGGCTGGCTGTACTAACATACCTGAGCGAGTGAATCAGAATCTTCTGCTCAGTGATGGCGAGCGCGAGCAGTAGCTGGCAGTTGTCGGGGCCCAGGTTGAGCAGTAACTGCCTGAACCAGCGCCGCGCCGTACAACGGCTGGCTATACTAACATACCTGAGCGAGTGAATCAGAATCTTCTGCTCAGTGATGGCGAGCGCGAGCAGTAGCTGGCAGTTGTCGGGGCCCAGGTTGAGCAGTAACTGCCTGAACCAGCGCCGCTCCGTACAACGGCTGGCTGTACTAACATACCTGAGCGAGTGAATCAGAATCTTCTGCTCAGTGATGGCGAGCGCGAGCAGTAGCTGGCAGTTGTCGGGGCCCAGGTTGAGCAGTAACTGCCTGAACCAGCGCCGCTCCGTACAACGGCTGGCTGTACTAACATACCTGAGCGAGTGAATCAGAATCTTCTGCTCAGTGATGGCGAGCGCGAGCAGTAGCTGGCAGTTGTCGGGGCCCAGGTTGAGCAGTAACTGCCTGAACCAGCGCCGCTCCGTACAACGGCTGGCTGTACTAACATACCTGAGCGAGTGAATCAGAATCTTCTGCTCAGTGATGGCGAGCGCGCGCAGTAGCTGGCAGTTGTCGGGGCCCAGGTTGAGCAGTAACTGCCTGAACCAGCGCCGCTCCGTACAACGGCTGGCTGTACTAACATACCTGAGCGAGTGAATCAGAATCTTCTGCTCAGTGATGGCGAGCGCGAGCAGTAGCTGGCAGTTGTCGGGGCCCAGGTTGAGCAGTAACTGCCTGAACCAGCGCCGCTCCGTACAACGGCTGGCTGTACTAACATACCTGAGCGAGTGAATCAGAATCTTCTGCTCAGTGATGGCGAGCGCGAGCAGTAGCTGGCAGTTGTCGGGGCCCAGGTTGAGCAGTAACTGCCTGAACCAGCGCCGCTCCGTACAACGGCTGGCTGTACTAACATACCTGAGTGAGTGAATCAGAATCTTCTACTCAGTGATGGCGAGCGCGAGCAGTAGCTGGCAGTTGTCGGGGCCCAGGTTGAGCAGTAACTGCCTGAACCAGCGCCGCTCCGTACAACGGCTGGCTGTACTAACATACCTGAGCGAGTGAATCAGAATCTTCTGCTCAGTGATGGCGAGCGCGAGCAGTAGCTGGTAGTTGTCGGGGCCCAGGTTGAGCAGTAACTGCCTGAACCAGCGCCGCTCCGTACAACGGCTGGCTGTACTAACATACCTGAGCGAGTGAATCAGAATCTTCTGCTCAGTGATGGCGAGCGCGAGCAGTAGCTGGCAGTTGTCGGGGCCCAGGTTGAGCAGTAACTGCCTGAACCAGCGCCGCGCCGTACAACGGCTGGCTGTACTAACATACCTGAGCGAGTGAATCAGAATCTTCTGCTCAGTGATGGCGAGCGCGAGCAGTAGCTGGCAGTTGTCGGGGCCCAGGTTGAGCAGTAACTGCCTGAACCAGCGCCGCTCCGTACAACGGCTGGCTGTACTAACATACCTGAGCGAGTGAATCAGAATCTTCTGCTCAGTGATGGCGAGCGCGAGCAGTAGCTGGCAGTTGTCGGGGCCCAGGTTGAGCAGTAACTGCCTGAACCCTGCACCGCTCCGTACTAATGGCTGGTCGTCACGTCGGGTTACTATCACGCGATCACTCGCGTTCGTCGGTGATAACTGAAAACATAAGGTATTTGTGAAAAAGCGCTTATAAAATTTCCCGAAATCTCTTATTTCCAGGCGGAAATAAGGCTATTTACTCATATAATTCACATCAGATGGCTAGATTCAGGGCCCGTCTTACCGCGCAGCGTACCAGTGACTGCTCCCAAACATTGAAGCTGAAGTAAACGGTTCAATTTCCTCTGGCTCTAATAAGATGGAAGTTAACTCTAAGCTCCGTGTTTCTCAAATGGTTAATGCATACACTTGGTGACCACGTATGAATAATATACCGCCTACAAACTTAAGGCCGACATTCACAGCGCGCGACTTACATACTTACTTTTTTGGACCCGGGGTATGTCCTTAAGCTACGTCCAGACTTGGGTATGTCCTTAAACTACGTCCGGACTTGGGTATGTCCTTAAACTACGCCAAAAAGAGAGGTATGGGCACTGCGAATGGCATCTCGCTAAGTGTGGTAGGGCACGTTCAGCGAATGTCTTCTCGCTCAAATCTGGAGCAGAGCCCGACTGGGGAAGTACCTCCACCTTACAGAAAACCACAGCCAAATAGCACTAGACCCTACTCATAGTGTTGTGTTCCTGCTGGTGAGTAAGGTTGCCAAAGAGCTCAAAGACGACCCAGTGTGTTGACGATGAGGGACCTTCTTGTCAACACAGTGAATCCTCCTTTTTGTAAAGGGTCGGCAACGCGCATGTGACTCCTTTGGAGTTGCAGGCGTCCATAGGTTACGGTAGCTGCTTATCATCAGGCGCCATTCACATTCACAGCGCGCTAAACTAATTGTGTAACCAGAGGCCCAAAATTTAAAAGCATACCTGAACACTTAAAAGTTTTTTATAATTCTAAATTATTAGCAATTTAGAACTCACCTGCAGCAATATCCGGGGCTCTGGAAACGGTACCTCTTCTAACAAATGTGTTATGTATCGCTCGATAGGTATAGTTAGTGGCTGTTTACTCCACGACATTTCCTAGAAAGTATAACATTTTTAATTAATTTATATTTCGTTACAATGTAACTACAATATTCAGAACGCAATATCCCCAGTCAAAAGCTTTCTTTCAAACCATACGCGTTAGAAAGAGACTACTGCTTGTAAATTGCCACTTGTAGCTTTATTAATAATTTTAAACAAAAAGAACCGACTTCACTTAGCCTCCTCCTTTCCAAAAGCAAATGCTCGAGCTGCTGTAAAAAATACAATCAATATAGGTTGCCTATAATAGTTGAAGAGTTCCCTCAATTTCTCCAGGATCCCATCATCGGAACCTGACCTGGTTGCAATGGGACCAACTGTGAAAGACAAAAAAAATATTTCCAAATCGGTCCAGCCGTCTTCGAATAATCCGAAAAAAGAAGCAAAAACAAAGATCCCGACGAATTGATAACCTCCTCCTTCGAAATCTTGAAGTCGGTTGAAAAGGCCATTAGAGCTCCACCTGGCTGTCTGTTAGTTGACTGTGAGGTAGGTCTTGTACGTTACTGACATACAAATAACTTACAAGTATGTACAGCAACCACCGCTCGAACGTGTCGCTGAACGGCCACCGGGACAGCAGGCAGATGCTCTTGCTGACGTGGACGGAGTGCGTGGTGTGCGAGAGCCCGCTCCGCCAGCCGAGGAGTTCCATCTGGCTCTCTGTTAGCTGACTGTGGGGGTAGCTCTCGTAGAACGTTACTGCTGAGCCGTACACCTGTTCATAATTAAAAAGATTATATTCATAAGGCCTGATTTACAACTTACGAGTATTCTACTCTTGAGTAAGTTGTACTTACGAAGAAATAAGGGAATCATTTTTGTAAGGGAATTTCAAATATTCTTTTCTGTTATAATTTCTTATTATTACGGCTTTTGTATCTCATTAGTGGCATGAAAAACTGCATATCAAAAAGTTTGAAAAATCCGGCCACTGTAAACGTAAGGCTGAAGAAGACGTGGCAAAGTTCAGGCTGCCTTATTGTATCCCGTTAGGATTAGTTAAAAACAGTAACTTGTCAGTGGCATCAGCGACTGTGAGCACGAAAAAAAAATGATTAGGCGGTGTGGTATTAGTCGGCCACAGCTCCAATGTCAAGTATCCTGTGGCATCCGCGACTAGGGCACGGAGGTAAGACTGAATTCAGGATGATCATATATTATGCTGAGATCTATGGAAGAGATTTTCCTGTAGAGAGGCAAGGCCTTGTCGGTGGCATCAGCTACTGTAAGCACGAAGGCGGATAATACCGGCTTAGGTCTGGCGACGTTGGTCGGCTATAGTTCCAAAGTGGCGACTGGGCAGGCAGAATAATGGTATAGACGCTGAGAAGGTTCAGTCATTGGATACCTGTATGTTTGACGAGTATACCTTGTCAGTAGCATCAGCGACTGTAAGCTCGAAGGTGGAGAAGACCGGCTTAGGTGTGGCTGCGTTGGTCGGCCATAGTTCCAAAGTGGCGGCCACGGGCAGGCAGAATAATGGCACGGACGCTGAGAGGGTTCAGTCATTGGATACCTGTATGTTTGACGGGTATACCTTGTCAGTAGCATCAGCGACTGTAAGCACGAAGGTGGAGAAGACGGGCTTAGGTGTGGCTGCGTTAGTCGGCCATAGTTCCAAAGTGGCGGCCATGGGCAGGCAGAATAATGGCACGGACGTTGGGAAGGCTAGGCTGCGACGTTCAGTCATTGGATACCTGTAGGATGTGTTACAGGAAACTAATTTAAAAAAAACGAAGCCTATAAAAAAATGGATTAAAATGCCCCAAACAATTGCTAGTAATTCTATTTAATTGAGTTTAATATACGATATTTAATGCGGTTTTATTTACTGGACGCGACAAGATATTATAATATTGTAATCTTTAACATGTCAAATCTTGGGCAAAAGGTTTACCTTTTTAATTTAATAACGTCATATTATATGTGATGTCATTGTACAGTCGGTTCCCCAACATAAGTATCCACTCTACCATACAACTTCGTATGGCAATGTGGGTACTTAAGTTGGGGAACCCACCGTACACACATTTCCCAAGCAAATATATGCAAATATAAGAAACTTATTCAAAGAAAGTATTCAATACCCCAAGGTTTCAATGAAGAACCGAACAGAATTATTAAGAGGCCTTATTCCCAAAATGCGCGTAATTTGCGAAATGCATCATTTTCTTCGGAGGTTATAGCGAAAATGCTTGGTGTTTTTAAATTAACTTTTAATGCATATAATAGTCCGTTCCTTTATCTAGACGGCCATGGGAAAAAATATTACATTTTTGAGAAAAAAACCTGAAAAACATGGCTTCTCTTGGCAGGCCTCTTCAGAGTTTGCAGTTAGACGTCTGGTTTTTTTTTCAGATTACTCAAATAAAGGGAACCTTTCTCATAAAATTTGAATACAATTCAATTCAGTATATCATGTTCAAGACGGCCATGGTAAGAAAAATTGAAGATTCATCTTGGATAATAGACAAAATACCTTCTGAATATTGCAATTTTTTTGATGAAAACAGGTTTACATTTAATTTTTTTCACGGAAGTCCTATAAATATTCTGCCCTAAAGATATAGATATATTAAAGTTCAGCTATAGATCTACCACGAAAAAAAAAAATCATTACTGTAACGCAAAATTTAAATAAAGTGTAATTTTTTGAAGATGACTCTAAATCGGTTAAAATCTTGACAAAACACATCGCGCCGTCGCCTCTAGCTCAGTATGGAACGAGAGCTCACAGACGACGGACCTGTGCTAAATCGTCCTACGCGCATTACGTAAATTTGCCAGCTAGATACACTAAGAGGCCACTAAAACGGGTAACGTTGTATGAAATCCCCAACACGTAGTGACCGGTTTCCATTGCCCTATAGTTGCGAGAAGTGCGATTGAATTATAAAGATCCTTGAAATAAAAGATTGAAATATTTACTTTACTTTAATATTATTATAGTACATTACTTACCAAGGACTGCCCGTGGTGAGTACACAATTAGCGTAGCGTGCGGTAAAACTCACATTATGGCCAGGTGTGACGTAAAATGATTTTTTATTTGAAAACTAGACAAATTTGTCAATATCGTCATGGTATTCATTTTCGACTAACTCAGGATGTGCAGAATTTAAAAATAATGGTTATTTTAAAAACAAAGATGGCGGTCATACACTTTATGTCGGAAATGACTACCATGACGATTTTGACAAAATTTTTGTCAAAATCGTCATGGTAGTCATTTCCGACTAATTCGGGTAAGCAGATATCGAAAATAATGTCTATTTTGAAATCCAAGATGGCGGTCATACACTTTTTTGTAAAAATCGTTATGGTAGTCATTTTCGATTAATTCAGGGGTGTAGATTTCGAAAATAAGGTCCGTTTTAAAATCGAAGATAGCGCAAACGGAAAATTCTGTCAAAATCGTCATGGTAGTCATTTCCGACTAATTCGGGTAAGCAGATATCGAAAATAATGTCTATTTTGAAATACAAGATGGCGGTCATACACTTTTTTTGTAAAAATCGTTATGGTAGTCATTTCCGATTAATTCAGGGGTGTAGATTTCGAAAATAAGGTCCGTTTTAAAATCAAAGATGGCGGAAACGGAAAATTCTGTCAAAATCGTCATGGTAGTCATTTCCGACTAATTCGGGTAAGCAAATATCGAAAATATTTCGTTGTATGAAATCCCCAACACGTAGTGACCGGTTTCCATTGCCCTATAGTTGCGAGAAGTGCGATTGAATTATAAAGATCCTTGAAATAAAAGATTGAAATATTTACTTTACTTTAATATTATTATAGTACATTACTTACCAAGGACTGCCCGTGGTGAGTACACAATTAGCGTAGCGTGCGGTAAAACTCACATTATGGCCAGGTGTGACGTAAAATGATTTTTTATTTGAAAACTAGACAAATTTGTCAATATCGTCATGGTATTCATTTTCGACTAACTCAGGATGTGCAGAATTTAAAAATAATGGTTATTTTAAAAACAAAGATGGCGGTCATACACTTTATGTCGGAAATGACTACCATGACGATTTTGACAGAATTTTTGTCAAAATCGTCATGGTAGTCATTTCCGACTAATTCGGGTAAGCAGATATCGAAAATAATGTCTATTTTGAAATCCAAGATGGCGGTCATACACTTTTTTGTAAAAATCGTTATGGTAGTCATTTTCGATTAATTCAGGGGTGTAGATTTCGAAAATAAGGTCCGTTTTAAAATCGAAGATAGCGCAAACGGAAAATTCTGTCAAAATCGTCATGGTAGTCATTTCCGACTAATTCGGGTAAGCAGATATCGAAAATAATGTCTATTTTGAAATACAAGATGGCGGTCATACACTTTTTTTGTAAAAATCGTTATGGTAGTCATTTCCGATTAATTCAGGGGTGTAGATTTCGAAAATAAGGTCCGTTTTAAAATCAAAGATGGCGGAAACGGAAAATTCTGTCAAAATCGTCATGGTAGTCATTTCCGACTAATTCGGGTAAGCAAATATCGAAAATAATGTCTATTTTGAAATCCAAGATGGCGGTCATACGCTTTTTTTGTAAAAATCGTTATGGTAGTCATTTTCGATTAATTCAGGGGTGTAGATTTCGAAAATAAGGTCCGTTTTAAAATCGAAGATGGCGGAAACGGAAAATTCTGTCAAAATCGTCATGGTAGTCATTTCTGACTAATTCGGGTAAGCAAATATCGAAAATAATGTCTTTTTTGAAATCCAAGATGGCGGTCATACACTTTTTTGTAAAAATCGTTCTGGTAGTCATTTTCGATTAATTCAAGGGTCTAGATTTCGAAAATAAGGACCATTTTAAAATCAAAGATGGCGGAAACGGAAAATTCTGTCAAAATCGTCATGGTAGCCATTTCCGACTAATTCGGGTAAGCAGATAGCGAAAATAATGTCTATTTTGAAATCCAAGATGGCGGTCATACACTTTTTTTGTAAAAATCGTTATGGTAGTCATTTTCGATTAATTCAGGGGTGTAGATTTCGAAAATAAGGTCCGTTTTAAAATCGAAGATGGCGGAAACGGAAAATTCTGTCAAAATCGTCATGGTAGTCATTTCTGACTAATTCGGGTAAGCAAATATCGAAAATAATGTCTTTTTGAAATCCAAGATGGCGGGTCATACACTTTTTTGTAAAAATCGTTATGGTAGTCATTTTCGATTAATTCAGGGGTCTAGATTTCGAAAATAAGGACCGTTTTAAAATCAAAGATGGCGGAAACGGAAAATTCTGTCAAAATCGTCATGGTAGTCATTTCCGACTAATTCGGGTAAGCAGATATCGAAAATAATGCCTATTTTGAAATCCAAGATGGCGGTCATACACTTTTTTTGTAAAAATCGTTATGGTAGTCATTTTCGATTAATTCAGGGGTGTAGATTTCGAAAATAAGGTCCGTTTTAAAATCGAAGATGGCGGAAACGGAAAATTCTGTCAAAATCGTCATGGTAGTCATTTCCGACTAATTCGGGTAAGCAAATATGGAAAATAATGTCTATTTTGAAATCCAAAATGGCGGTCATACACTTTTTTGTAAAAATCGTTATGTTAGTCATTTTTGATTAATTCAGGGGTGTAGATTTCGAAAATAAGGACCGTTTTAAAATCAAAGATGGCGGAAACGGAAAATTCTGTCAAAATCGTCATGGTAGTCATTTCCGACTAATTCGGGTAAGCAGATATCGAAAATAATGTCTATTTTGAAATCCAAATGGCGGTCATACACTTTTTTGTAAAAATCGTTATGGTAGTCATTTTTGATTAATTCAGGGGTGTAGATTTCGAAAATAAGGACCGTTTTAAAATCAAAGATGGCGGAAACGGAAAATTCTGTCAAAATCGTCATGGTAGTCATTTCCGACTAATTCGGGTAAGCAGATATCGAAAATAATGTCTATTTTGAAATCCAAATGGCGGTCATACACTTTTTTGGTAAAATCCGTTAAATTTGTCACGGTAGCCATTTTCGACTAATTTGGGTGTGCAGATTTCGAAAATATTGTCTATTTTGAAATCCAAGATGGCGGTTATACACTTTTTTGGTAAAAATCGTTAAATCGAAAATAAAGACCGTTTTAAAATACAAGATGGCGGAAATGGAAAATTTTGTCAAAATCGTCATGGTAGTCGTCTTCGACTAATTCGAGGGTGTAGATTTCGAAAATGATGTCTATTTTGAAATCGAAGATGGCGGTCATACACTTTTTTGTAAAAATCGTTATGGTAGTCATTTTCGATTATTTCAGGGGTGTAGATTTCGAAATAAAGGTCCGTTTTAAAATCGAAGATGGCGGAAACGGAAAATTCTGTTAAAATCGTCATGGTAGTCATTTCCGACTAATTCGGGTAAGCAGATATCGAAAATAATGTCGATTTTGAAATCCAAGATGGCGGTCAAACACTATTTTGGTAAAATACGTTATGGTAGTCATTTTCGGTTAATTTAGGGGTGAAGATTTCGAAAATAAGGTCCGTTTTAAAATCGAAGATGGCGGAAACGGAAAATTCTGTCAAAATCGTCATGGTAGTCATTTCCGACTAATTCGGGTAAGCAGATATCGAAAATAATGTCTATTATGAAATCCAAATGGTGGTCATACACTATTTTTGTAAAAGTCGTTCAATTTGTCGTTATGGTAGTCATTTTCGATTCAATCGGGGATACAAAAAATTATATGGCCGCTGTCTTGAATTTTAAAACAGAATTTATTTTTGAAATCGACATATCTGAATACCAACGACTTTTATAAATGAATTACCATTTCTGCCATCTTGGATTTTGAAACGGACTTTATTTTTGAAATCTACGCGCCTGAATTAATCGAAAATGGCTAAAATAACAAGTAAAGTGTGTGATCGCCATCTTGGATTTCAAAATAGACATTATTTTCGTCAAGTACCGAAATAGTCGAAAACGACTTCCATGACGAATTTGAAAATTTTTCTTTTGCGCCATCTTTGATTTTAAAACGGTCCTTATTTTCGAAATCTACACACTTGAATTAATCGGAAATGACTACCATATGGATTTTCACCAAAAAGTGTTTGATCGCCATCTTGGATTTTAAAACAGACATTATTTTCAAAATCTGCACACCCAAATTAGTCAGAGACGACAACCATGACGATTTTGACAAAATTTTCAGTTCCCCCATCTTTGAGTTTAAAACGGTCCTTATTTTCGAATTATTCATCCCAGAATTAATTAGAAATGACGTCCATTACGATTTTCAAATAAAAAGTGTATGGCCGCCATCTTGGATTTCAAAATAGACATTATTTTCGAAATCTGCACACCCAAATTAGTCGAAAATGACTACCATGACGATTTTGACAAAATTTACCATTTCTGCCATCTTAAATTTTAAAACGGTCTTTATTTTTGAAATGTACATCCCTGCAGTAGTCTAAAATTACTACTGTAACGATTTTTACCAAAAAGGTGTATGACCGCCATCTTGGATTTCAAAATAGGCATTATTTTATCGAAAATAATGATATCGATCTGCTTACCCGAATTAGTCAAAAATGACTACCATGACGATTTTGACAGAATTTTTCGTTTCCGCCATCTTTGATTTTAAAACGGTCCTTATTTTATAAATCTACACACGTAAATTAGTAAAAATGACTACCATGACGATTTTTACAATAATTGTCCTTTAACACCCGTATTGGATCTCAAATCGGTCCTTATATCGAAATCTACACCCCTGAATTAATTGAAAACGACTTACATGATGATTTTTACTAAAAAAGTGTATGACCGCGTTCTTGGATTTCAAAATAGACATCATTTTAGAAATCTGCACACCCTAATTAGTCGAAAATGGCTACCATGACGATTTTGACAAAATTTACCATTTCTGCCATCTTGAATTTTAAAACGGTCTATTTTTTTAAATATACATCCCTGCAGTAGTCGAAAATGACTACTGTAACGATTTTTACAAAAAAAGTGTATGACCGCCATCTTGGATTTCAAAATAGACATTATTTTCGATATCTGCTTACCCAAATTAATCGGAAATGACTACCATGACGATTCTGGCAAAATTTTCCGTTTCCGCCATCTTTGATTTTCAAACCGTCCTTTTTTTCCGAAATCTACACCCCTGAATTAATCGGATATGACTACCATAACGATTTTTACCATAAAGTGTTTGACCGCCATCTTGGATTTCTAAATAGACATTATTTTCGAAATCTGCACACCTTAATTAGTCGAAAATGACTACCATGACAAATTGACCGATTTTTACAAAAAAAGTGTATAACCAACATTTCGATTTCGAAATAGACATTATTTTCGATATCTGCTTACCCAAATTAGTCGGAAATGACTACCATGACGATTTTGACAGAATTTTCCGTTTCCGCCATCTTTTATTTTAAAACGGTCCTTATTTGCGAAATCTACACCCCTGCATTAATCGAAAATGACTACCATAACGATTTTTACAAAAAAGTGTATGACCGCCATCTTCGATTTCAAAATAGACATCATTTTCGAAATCTACACCCCCAAATTAGTCGAAGACGACTACCATGACGATTTTGACAGAATTTTCCGTTTCCGCCATCTTTGATTTTAAAACGGTCCTTATTTTCGAAATCTACACACCTGAATTAATCGAAAATGACTACCATAACGATTTTTACAAAAAAGTGTATGACCGCCATCTTGGATTTCAAAATAGACATTATTTTCGATATCTGCTTACCCGAATTAGTCGGAAATGACTACCATGACGATTTTGACAGAATTTTCCGTTTCCGCCATCTTTTATTTTAAAACGGACCTTATTTTCGAAATATACACCCCTGAATTAATCGAAAATGACTACCATAACGATTTTTACAAAAAAGTGTATGACCGCCATCTTCGATTTCAAAATAGACATCAGTTTCGAAATCTACACCCCCGAATTAGTCGAAGACGACTACCATGACGATTTTGACAAAATTTTCCATTTCCGCCATCTTGTATTTTAAAACGGTAACCGCCATCTTGGATTTCAAAATACACAATATTTTCGAAATCCGCACACCCAAATTAGTCGAAAATGGCTACCGTGACAAATTTAACGGATTTTACCAAAAAAGTGTATGACCGCCATTTGGATTTCAAAATAGACATTATTTTCGATATTTGCTTACCCGAATTAGTCGGAAATGACTACCATGACGATTTTGACAGAATTTTCCGTTTCCGCCATCTTTGATTTTAAAACGGTCCTTATTTTCGAAATCTACACACCTGAATTAATCGAAAATGACTACCATAACGATTTTTACAAAAAAGTGTATGACCGCCATCTTGGATTTCAAAATAGACATTATTTTCGATATCTGCTTACCCGAATTAGTCGGAAATGACTACCATGACGATTTTGACAGAATTTTCCGTTTCCGCCATCTTCGATTTTAAAACGGACCTTATTTTCGAAATCTACACCCCTAAATTAACCGAAAATGACTACCATAACGATTTTTACCAAAAAAGTGTTTGATCGCCATCTTGGATTTCAAAATAGACATTATTTTCGATATCTGCTTACCCGAATTAGTCGGAAATGACTACCATGACGATTCTGACAGAATTTTCCGTTTCCGCCATCTTTGATTTTAAAACGGACCTTATTTTCGAAATCTACACCCCTGAATTATTCGAAAATGACTACCATAACGATTTTTACAAAAAAGTGTATGACCGCCATCTTCGATTTCAAAATAGACATGATTTTCGAAATCTACACCCCCGAATTAGTCGAAGACGACTACCATGACGATTTTGACAAAATTTTCCATTTCCGCCATCTTGTATTTTAAAACGGTCTTTATTTTCGAATTAACGATTTTTACCAAAAAAGTGTATAACCGCCATCTTGGATTTCAAAATAGACAATATTTTCGAAATCCGCACACCCAAATTAGTCGAAAATGGCTACCGTGACAAATTTAACGGATTTTACCAAAAAAGTGTATGACCGCCATTTGGATTTCAAAATAGACATTATTTTCGATATCTGCTTACCCGAATTAGTCGGAAATGACTACCATGACGATTTTGACAGAATTTTCCGTTTCCGCCATCTTTGATTTTAAAACGGTCCTTATTTTCGAAATCTACACCCCTAAATTAACCGAAAATGACTACCATAACGATTTTTACCAAAAAAGTATTTGACCGCCATCTTGGATTTCAAAATAGACATTATTTTCGATATCTGCTTACCCGAATTAGTCGGAAATGACTACCACGATTTTGACAGAATTTTCCGTTTTCGCCATCTTTTATTTTAAAACGGACCTTATTTTCGAAATCTACACCCCTGAATTAATCGAAAATGACTACCATAACGATTTTTACAAAAAAGTGTATGACCGCCATCTTCGATTTCAAAATAGACATCATTTTCGAAATCTACACCCCCGAATTAGTCGAAGACGACTACCATGACGATTTTGACAAAATTTTCCATTTCCGACATCCTGTATTTTAAAACGGTCTGTATTTTCGATTTAACGATTTTTACCAAAAAAGTGTATAACCGCCATCTTGGATTTCAAAATAGACAATATTTTGGAAATCTGCACACCCAAATTATTCGAAAATGGCTACCGTGACAAATTTAACGGATTTTACCAAAAAAGTGTATGACCGCCATTTGGATTTCAAAATAGACATTATTTTCGATATCTGCTTAACCGAATTAGTCGGAAATGACTACCATGACGATTTTGACAGAATTTTCCGTTTCCGCCATCTTTGATTTTAAAACGGTCCTTATTTTCGAAATCTACACCCCTGAATTAATCAAAAATGACTACCATAACGATTTTTACAAAAAAGTGTATGACCGCCATCTTGGATTTCAAAATAGACATTATTTTCGATATTTGCTTACCCGAATTAGTTGGAAATGACTACCATGACGATTTTGACAGAATTTTCCGTTTCCGCCATCTTCGATTTTAAAACGGACCTTATTTTCGAAATCTATACCCCTGAATTAATCGAAAATGACTACCATAACGATTTTTACAAAGAAAGTGTATGACCGCCATCTTGGATTTCAAAATAGACATTATTTTCGATATCTGCTTACCCGAATTAGTCGGAAATGACTACCATGACGATTTTGACAGAATTTTCCGTTTCCGCCATCTTTGATTTTAAAACGGTCCTTATTTTCGAAACCTAGACCCCTGAATTAATCGAAAATGACTACCATAACGATTTTTACAAAAAAGCGTATGACCGCCATCTTGGATTTCGAAATAGACATTATTTTCGATATTTGCTTACCCAAATTAGTCAGAAATGACTACCATGACGATTTTGACAGAATTTTCCGTTTCCGCCATCTTCGATTTTAAAACGGACCTTATTTTCGAAATCTACACCCCTGAATTAATCGAAAATGACTACCATAACGATTTTTACAAAAAAAAGTGTATGACCGCCATCTTGGATTTCAAAATAGACATTATTTTCGATATTTGCTTACCCGAATTAGTCGGAAATGACTACCATGACGATTTTGACAGAATTTTCCGTTTCCGCTATCTTTGATTTTAAAACGGGCCTTATTTTCGAAATCTACACCCCTGAATTAATCGGAAATGACTACCATAACGATTTTTACAAAAAAAGTGTATGACCGCCATCTTGGATTTCAAAATAGACATTATTTTCGATATCTGCTTACCCGAATTAGTCGGAAATGACTACCATGACGATTTTGACAGAATTTTCCGATTCCGCCATCATTGATTTTAAAACCGTCCTTTTTTCCGAAATCTACACCCCTGAATTAATCGGAAATTACTACCATAACGATTTTTACCATAAAGTGCCATCTTTGTTTTTAAAATAACCATTATTTTTAAATTCTGCACATCCTGAGTTATTCGAAAATGATTACCATGACGATGATCATTTTCGTAATCTGCACACCCGAAGTAGTCGAAATTTGCAACCATGACCATTTTTACAAAAAAAAATTTCAGCCATATTGGAATAAAAAAAAATTAAAAAAATACTACCTATGTATGTATAAGTAATAAATTATTTCCTACCGAATACAGGCATATTGAAGGAGGGTAAAAAATGAAACATAAGTGTAAAACAGTCTATACAATACTAAATAAACCTAATTTTCGAAATTCGAAATTTATTATACTTTTAATTCGAAAAGTATCTCCAACAGTCCCTACTACATACTTTAATTAGTAGTATCTTCCATATAAAAGAAAATAAATAGCCTGTGTGTAACTTATGCGTAAAAAGAATTTTACTTGTAATTGAAGTTGAAAACGATCAAGATCGTTCGATCGTCGATCATTGCCAGCGGTCGCGTACTGAGCGCTACCGCCATCTATCGAGTAAGATTTCATGAAATTGAGGAACGTTCATGGGAATAAGGCCTCTTAATGACATTGTAAAATACCGATTTCGTAACAAAACCATGATTCACCTTTCCTAATTAGTGGTACAGTTCATTTATCAACGTCGGAAGCGCAAATTAGTATAACAACGAAACGGTGAAAGTAACAATTAACGTTAATTTTAGCTTCAGGACTAGAGCACTCTAACTAAAGGTAGCTCTCATTCGATGCATTTCGAAACTACAATAGTAGTTTATGTAAATGTTACGTAATAAGGGTCCTTAAAACATGAGTGTGGTTTTATGAAATGAGCCGCAGGCGAATTTCATAATAAGATCACACGAGTGTTTTAAGGCCTAATTACGTACAGTTGCATACACTGCTTTATCTACACTCATATTATTTATTCTAAATGCCTTATTTGGAAACCATAGAATGGCCGCCATCGCACCGCCACCATGGCCAACTCGATTGTGCCGGCGGTCGCGCGGGCGCGTGTCGGGCTGTCGGCGGATCCCCGGGAGGGTGCAGGTGTACATTATGTTATCCAAACTCATAGCACATCAATAATTGAGCATGAAAAGTTAAAATTACGTTACTGCTACGGATAAAAAGCTTATCATAGTAAAATCGGTCGTGGTAATGCTAGATTGCCTACCGTTTTCGAACACGTTTTAGAGAACTTACAATATGAGTGTAGATAATAGTAGTTTATGTAACTGTTACGTAATAAGGGTCCTTAAAACATGAGTGTGGTTTTATGAAATGAGCCGCAGGTGAATTTCATAATAAGATCACACGAGTGTTTTAAGGCCTAATTACGTACAGTTGCATACACTGCTTTATCTACACTCATATTATTTATTCTAAATGCCTTATTCGGAAACCATAGAATGGCCGCCATCGCACCGCCACCATGGCCAACTCTCGTGTGCCGGCGGTCGCGCGGGCGCGTGTCGGGCTGTCGGCGGATCCCCGGGAGGGTGCAGGTGTACATTATGTTATCAAAACTCATAGCACATCAATGATTGAGCATGAAAAGTTAAAATTACGTTACTGCTACGGATAAAAAGCTTATCATAGTAAAATCGGTCGTGGTAATGCTAGCCATTGCCTACCGTTTTCGAACACGTTTTAGAGAACTTACAATATGAGTGTAGATAAACAAATATGCGGCATAGAATCTAAACGTTTTTTTCTTTTTAATTTAAATTACGCCATCTGTCTAGTATCGCCCTAAAAAACATCATACATACTTTATATCTCTATTACGCGGGTGGCCTACAAATTCCGAACTCAGTCAGGTTAAAACTACATTTGTGTCATTGTTTTGTACTCGTATGTTGTATATTGCATTAGAGAAATACAAGCGTAAGCGCCAACGGCCAAATGATAGGTAGCATTACCAAAATAATGTAATGGCACATATTCTTGTTCCGAAATGGGGATTGTTCAGTAGAGTTTTCATTATAATCAAACATAGCCATGATATTGTTCAATTATCGGTAAGACATGACCAGAAAGAACCTGATTATTAATTTGCTTACCTAAAAAGCACTTCTGGTTTGTAAGCTATTAAAGGTGGACGGTTCATTGACTTCTTGTAACAGAGAAAAACGTCGCTGCCCATCAGGCCTGCAATTAAAAACAAATTAACTTAATACTTAAAGAATAAGGCGCCACGAATTTATGAACACATTGTCATCGTCGTCTGCATTTCTTAATAAAAAAAGTCGTTATATAAAGTGATTGGTGTGCAGGAGCTCGTCACGGCAACACGTAAAGAGAGACTTATGAGCTAGTTGTAGTAACCTAGTGGTGATTGGCTTAGGCTATTCTTACCTTTGTTAAGGTTCTTGGCGATCATACAAAACGCGTGCGGCGGGACCTCTCCCTTGCTCGCTATGATCACGCACACATCGACCACTACTAGCGCGTTGCAGGGCGCCCAGGCGTGTGCCCGCCGGTACGTTATGAACGTCTTCACTATGTTGTTCATAATGTTTATACTGGACAAAGTTGTATACACTCACCTTTGTTAAGGTTCTTCGCGATCATACAAAACGCGTGCGGTGGGACCTCTCCCTTGCTCGCTATGATCACGCACACATCGACCACTACTAGCGCGTTGCAGGGCGCCCCGGCGTGGGCCCGTCGGTACGTTATGAACGTCTTCGCTGTAGAGTTGTTCACGTTGGCTAAACGCTGGCCGACAGACTCGAGCACCATTTCTGCATCAGCCATGAGACGCTCTTTGCCTTCGTACATGACGCCTGTCAAACATATTACTATATTTGTAGGAAGTTTCTAAATGCCTGGACAAACTGAACGATAAGAGATTTGCTTTTCCATTCGATTTTCAAAATATATTTACATTTGTTTAGGTTGGAATGTAGAAGAAGAAAATAAAGTGAAAAACTCGCTTGAGTTTTTTTACTTACAATATTAAGCTGGAGCTTTAATTATCTTTATCGCCCTAAATTGCGGTCTCGTCTGCGTCAGAGCGACCAAAATATTTAATTAAAGTACTACAAAACTGGTGTCGCTGCTAGGTTTACAGTTTCGGTAGTTATGGGTTTTGTAATTTAGAGGTAATTTATAAAGTAATACGATTGAACGGAATCAGATACGCAGGAAACAGGACTGTTTAACAAAGTATGCTAGAAGATGGTTCATGTCATAACTGTCATAATTTTGTCTAGATATCAATTAGTGTGAAACTTTTTGTTTGTTTTCCTTCTTTGCTAAAAAATATTCATATAAAATAAACACCATTTCCTCGTACAAAATGATTCTAAGAAAAATAAATAAGCGATAACATATCAACTGTACAATACGACTGTGTACTATATAAATCAGATAGAAAAAGAAGTTCGCGTCTGCACGTATCATATTACGTTGACGTTATAATAAGCGCATTTTTTGTAAATCTCAAATAACATTTGTCATTCCGTTCCGTTTAAAATTTGTATCAGACGCGAAGGGCACCCGAGCGTTAAACGTAAGCCAGGTAAAAAACTGTACAAAAAATGCATTATTTACTGTCGTCGCGCTATCATCGTTATCTACTGGATTACATAATCATGCCAAGTAATAGTTGCTAGGCTATAATGACCTTTAAGATAAGGCAATATGGCTTTTAGTTAAGTGTTAGGTGAATTATAGAGGAGTTTTTGAATAAAACATGGAGTTGGTTACGAGCGAAGTAAACTTGAAACATGTAAACGTAAGCTAAGAAACCAGTTTTTCGGTACCGAAATAACTGAAATATCGTCAACTGGTTGTAGTAAAATTTCAGATTCGAATATAAAGATGAATTCATAGATTCTTATTATTAAAATGTCCCCAATTTTTCCTTTGTAACCTTAAAGTACTTTGTCACCTCCGGGTACAGTACCCGCCACAACCAACCGATAACGATGCGACCGAAGCGGGGACAGAATAATAATAAATAATAAATAAATAAATAAATAAATATTATGGAACAATCTTACACAAATCAACCTAGTCCCACAGTAAGCTCAATAAGGCTATATAGAATACACCAGAGTAATATGTCCCGCCCCCATCGTGTACATATGAAGCACTCCGGCTTCCGTATGGAGCCATGGTTGAGGTCGGCGGGCAGCCCTGTCGGCGTGAACTCGATCAGTTCGTAACCATTGGTCTAATCTCCTGCCAACTTACCGATATCGACGAGTGGCGCCCTGTCCCGCCCCCGTCGTATATTGATGAAGCATTCTGGCGTCCGTATGGAGCCATGGTTGAGGTCGGCGGGCAGCCCTTTCGGCGGGAGCTCGATTAGTTCGTAACCACTGGTTCTTATCTCCCTGCACACTTACCGATATCGACGAGTGGCGCCCTGTCCCGCCCCCGTCGTATACAGATGAAGCATTCTGGCGTCCGTATGGAGCCATGGTTGAGGTCGGCTGGCAGCCCTGTCGGCGTGAGCTCGATTAATTCATAACCACTGGGGACGGTTTCGCCGAGACTCGGGAATACGACACCTGGAAAGAAGAATCTATTTGAATACCTATCGAATACATATGGACGACATTTGTCGGTATACAAAGAGACTTCATTCTTTCACTAATAGATAGCGTAATAGTGAAACTTCCTAAAACTACAAATGTTTTAGGAAGACTCCTTATCGAGAAAGTGGGGCCTTTTTTCCTTCATTGACACATATGAACACTGATGAAAAATCGTGCCACTATCCCAAGAAATCACTTGGGTGCTTCTGGGCGATAGTGGATGTATGAACAGGATTTCTAACTAGCTGCCTCCGGCGCGGAGGTGTGCTAGAGCCTTTATTATAGTGTCTAACGTAAGCACGTTATTAAGTAGTAAGATTTAGATTTAGATTTATTTATTCTCTCAATAATATTACATTATAGTACCTAAGTAATATAAATATGGATACATACTGAGATCGTCAAAATACATTAAAATAACATTTTCAATACAAATTATGTCAAATAATTTAAAAGTAACAATTAAATTTATAATAAGTTTAACATTTAACAATTTTTATCGATAATCAAATCAAATCAAATCAAAATACGTTTATTTCGAAACACTAGGCTTCATAGAATATTACAATACATTAATAAGATTAAATACTAATAATAATAATATAATTAAGTAATATGATGTCCACATCGTGCCTAAAGCACTGATAATATAATAATATAATTAATTATTATATTAATTATGATATATGATAATATAATTAAGTAATATAATAAGAAAAAGCAAGTGATCGGTCTGGCAACTAGCCCTCACGATTCCTCGCGATGGAGCTATATTGAAGACCTACGTAGCACCTTTAAGATTAGTTGCAAATCGGATTGTTATTATAATCGCCGCCGCACTCAATTCAATGCGGCATTGCAAGCGGGTTACTTACTTAACAAGAATAATGTCAGCTTGAAGTAAAAATAACGCAAAATGTGTAAAAACGTACACTTTAGTCTTGGACGAATGTTTTCTATTTGAAAGTCGCTTAAGAATATACCTACTTTGTTAAATGTAACCGGGCCAAAAACGAGTCAATTAAAAATTGCCCATATACAGAGGCGTATTTAGAAATTTGGCGCCCCGGGCCAAAAAAATTTGCCGCCCCTGTTACTTAACCAGACAGAATATTAAAATTTTCTTGAGACTCTGAACCCTTGAAGATAAACTTTTCCGACGTCTACCTACAATCTGATCCATGCTTAGCTTATACCATTTTTAAAGAGCTTTTCCTATTAATTTTTGATATTTGCATCCCATTGGAAAGCATCCGAGTAACATATAGAAAGAAGCCGCATTGGAAAAGTAAAGGCATTATAAAATGCTGTAAAATAAAACGACTGAAGTACTTGCAATTGAAACAAAATAAGGCCCGATTCGTAACGGATTTGAAAAATTAAAAAATCTATATCTGTCAGCTTAGTGGTTTAATTGACAAAAATTAATGATATTATATTAAAAAAACATTATAAAATTATCATCTTGTAACTATTATTAAAATTCTACTTTTTCTCCCACTCCTGCCGCAATTTTTGTCGAATGCCCTCCATCAGCCGTGCGACAGTGTCTTTAGTCACTTTCCTGCTCGCTGTGTTCCACTTTCTCAGGAAGTCTTGCTGATTGCTGGCAGTCTTACCTGTCTTACGTAAGATTCCTGTGACCAGAGCCCAATACCTTTCGATAGGGCGGCACTGTGGAACATTTGGCGGATTCAGTGCTTTAGGCACGATGTGGACATCATTTCGCTTGAGAAAGTTTAGGGTATCCGTTGCATAGTGGGCTGTAGCGAGATCTGGCCAAAATAAGGCCGAAGAATCGTGTTTTTGAATGAATGGTATTAAGCGTTTCTTCAAGCATTCATTGATGTAAATATCTTTATTGATTGTGCCAGTCGTAACATATGCACTGCTGCGATCGCCGCATGGGCAAATTGCTTGCCAAACCAGATACTTGGAGCCAAACTTCTCCATTCCTATGGTAGTTTCCGAGTCTGGAAGAATTTCCCCATCAGCTATCGTATAAAACTGATTGCCAGGAAGTGTTGAAAAGTCCGCTTTCACATAGGTTTCATCATCCAAAATCAAGTGAAAATTGCATGTACCCAGAAAATCGTACAGCTTTCGAGACCTGGTTTTGATTGTGAGCCTTTGCTTTTCTGTTGTTTTCGGCACTTTCCGCTTCTTTTTTGTCTTCATAGCAGCCCGTTCCTTGGCACGTCTCACCATTGACTGACTTGTAGAGTTTTTTTTAGCTATATCCCGTTCGGACATACTTCGGTTGTTGCAAATCGTCTTAATTATTTTCCTGTCTAGCCTTGGATCACGAGCACCACCATGTTCTACGATTCGAGACTTTTGAGCGGTAGACAAGGTCTCAAAGTATCGGTTTAGAACCGTGTCAACGGTATTTCTTGGGATTTTTTAACTGTTTTGCGATGAAGTGATTCGGTCGCTGTGTATTTTCCATCCATTTGGCGACAATCTGTTCACGGCGTTCACGTTGATTCATGTTTTTATGGGTTTCTTAGCTTCTCCGCAATGAAAAAGAATGTTTACATAATTTGGTGACATTAGTAATGTCAATATTAAAAACAAAAGAAGGATATTTGACTTTAGAGCTATGTGCCAGCATTTTGAATTTTTCAAATCCGTTACGATTCAGGCCTTAATAATACAGACCAAATATCAGACTTCAAAAACTACTGTAAATTACTGAAAAAGATTATTCGTTCATCAAAAATAATAAGCAACGACAAGTTTATCAATCGCAGCGCTAATAAATCAAAAGTTACTTGGAGTGTCATTAACCAGCACACCTCCTCAACCAATTCTATATCAACTACAGTCGAAAATATTAAACTGCACGATGATGTTATTACAGAACCTCCAAAAATAGCTGAAACATTTAACAACTATTACATATCACGTAATAATAATAATACAACAACTCATAACTTCAAACCAATTTCACCATCTATTTGCAAAAGTATGTTTCTAGAACCTGTTGATGCATTTGAAATAAAGGCTGTAACGAGAGCCCTGAAGAACACAAAAAGCTCTGGACATGATAATATACCAATAAAGATAATTAAAGCGTCCATAGAATACATAGCATGCCCACTTGCTCACGTAACTAATCTTATTTTTCAAACAGGAATATTCCCAAATGATTTAAAGAAAGCTCTCATTATTCCCCTATACAAAAAAAAAGGTGCAAGAGATGACATATCCAATTACCGACCCATTGCATTACTGCCGAGTTTCTCCAAAATAATTGAGAGGTGTATATATAACCGAATCGTTAGATTTTTCAACACAAATCACATCATTGACCCCAACCAATTTGGTTTTCAAAAGGGTAAATCAACGTCTCTTGCCATATTCAAACTCTTTAACCACATTTGGGATAAAGTAAATAATAAAAACCCGTGTGTTGCTTTATTCTTAGACATGTCCCAGGCGTTCGATTGTGTAGTTCCAGATATACCATTAAGGTTGGAGTTCCTCAGGGGAGTATTCTTGGGCCTCTATTATTTCTACTGTATGTAAATGAGCTACCAAAAATCATCAATGAAGTATGTGTCATGTTTGCTGATGACGCAACTATATTATTCTCAGATAAACATTTAGATCCTAACTTTGAAACGAAAATGGAAAATACCTTAAAAACAGTTATAGACTGGCTTAATTCCATAAACTTAAAAGTTAATATAGACAAAACTAAAACCATGCATTTTAGGAATTATAAAACCCAATGGCCTTCAATGTAGAACATGAGGGTACTGTAATACAAAACATAAATAGTGCTAGTTTCTTAGGGGTATCTGTAGACTCACATCTTAATTGGAAATCTCATATTGACAACTTATGTAAAAGAATATCCAGCCAGTGTTATGCCCTCTCCGTTTTAGCTAGTACTTGCTCAGAGGACATAGTAAAAAGTGCCTATTATGGAAATGTTTACCCTTTGCTCAATTATGTATGGAGTGCACCCCTAAAAATGTTATTAAAAATAATTCTTGTGTTCCAATACATGGTGGGTGGGTAAAAGCCATTTACAGACCAAATTTTATTAATATAGGGCCGTAAATTTCGGCTACAGACGGAAAAATCACCCCAATAATTGCACCACTAAAAGTGTCCGAAAACGGAACGGACACTAGGCTGTCCGACCAAGTGGTTTGTGACCTGAATTATTTTTCTTTTCGTTGAATAAGGTTCCAAACTGCTCCTCGATGAGGTAAGCAAGTGATAATACGGTAGCCGCCCGGTCCAATAGGCTTCTAGTCGTAGCCTATCCATCTTTCCCAACCATTACCCATACCGAAACTACTATTCCCAGTACCTTGACGACTGAGTTTCTGGAGGGTGCAAAATATACTAGATTGGACAAACGCTAAGATCAGGAAAGATTATAGACCCGTATTGCGGATTCTCAACGATCAGCTTTTAATGACTTGATGAAGTTTACGGACTGAAAACGGAAGCTTAGTTAAATAACCAGGCATGGTAATAATGTCCGCCCTTTTAGGAAAAATTGCAGTTTACTTTATGTGATACAACTAATACATGGTAATGGCAAAGATGGAAAGGCGGCATAAGTACAAAACAACGCCCTTCATGTTTATTTAGATTATGAAGTTTTGAAATTGTTGGTGTACAATTGCTCTTAGGCCTTATGAGCCGGTACCTAACTGAAGTTCAGTATCGAAAAAGGCGCCCAGAACCAAGCACACGGGGCGGCTCGCGCCGCCCCTGGCAGCCTGCCGCCCCGGGCCATGGCCTTCTTGGCCATAGGGTAAATACGCCCCTGCCCATATACTACGGTGAGGATTCAGAACCGATGGAGTTTGCATGTTCAAGGTTGATTCTAATCACAGCAGCTCAACAACCGCTGTCTGTAATTCTACTTTACTTTCAATAGAATCATCGAAAGAGATAAAAACCACGAATCACGGGGGATTTTTTTCTCTTGTCTTCTTCAACCTTGTAAGAGAAATGCAAACTCCATTATCAGGCAGCCACTTAGTTTTCTCTTTGAATAGCTGTGCGAGAATACTACAACAAAGGCCTCCAGTGACCCGCGTGATTCATATTTTATTGGTATCATTGATCGATGCATTGAATCAAGAATGTATAAGTTCGTCGACACTGGCCTTAATGAGACTATGTTGGAAGGACCATATTACACTTTTAGGACTTTGTTGTCATAAACTGAAATAGATATCTAAAACCAAAGACCAGCAACACGCATCTGCGAGCGGTAGGACTAGACGTGATGTTTGACCTAAGAAGCTTGTATCGCTCTTGCGATTTGCGCCTCGTTACCGTCAGTGTTAATTTGAAATTTGCGGAGTTAAGATTATCATATAATTTTTAACAAAAAAGAGCCGACTTCACTTAGACTCTACTTTTCCGAAAGGAAATGCCCGAGCTACTGTAAAAAATATTGAAATATAAGTGTCTATGGAACGTATAAACAAGATAAAATTGTCTACAATTTTCCACACACGATAAATCTGTAAGTCTTACAGATAAAAAGATACAGGGGGTGAAAAATAAGTATATTTTTTAGGGTTCCGTAGCCAAAATGGCAACAACGCAACCCTTATAGTTTCGTCATGTTCGTCTGCCCGTCCGCCCGTCTGTATGTACACGACATGATACACCCTAAAGAAGGTATTTTTTTCGCCTCCTTGTATCTTTTTATCTGTAATACTTACAGATCTATTGTAGACAATTTTATCTTCTTTATACGTTCCATAGACACTTTAAGTCATACTAACAACCGTCTAAGCGTCAATTTTAAAAATCTAAATTTTGGAAACGCTTCCCCCCCCCCCCCCCCCCAAAGTCTAAAATTTAGATATTTAATAACCACCTACTATCCTGTAGCCTACCAATACCCATTAAACATTTTCTACTCCACCTTTTGCAAGGCAAATCTGCCTCCTATGACTGCTCTAATATTTAATTCTTAATAATGGCCGCCTCGCTCCCATCTCAGGATATAAACATCTGTTTTGTGACGAACACTATGTTTTTCAAGCCAGGCAAAGTTAAGCATCGTACGTTAGAGGAGTAGACGGTATTGTGAATGTAGGTATATGCAGCCGATCAACCACATGCAATAACATTTTACAAGCGATGCACCTGCAATAATATCTGGGATAGGCGCTCAATTGTTAATTTTCTACAAGTCTACATAAACATGAGAGTAGATACATGTACAGTCAAGAACCCGGATTGTTGACCCACTTGCCATTGTTCGTAATTTAGCTGTGTAATAAATGACCGATGTAACTGACAGTTGACAGCTAGTCAGTAACATCGGTCGTTCATAACAAGGCTAAATTACGAACAATCGCAAGTGGGTCAACAATCCGGGTTCGTGACTGTACAGTCGACTACAAAGAGATGTATCCACTTTTGGACCTTATTACAACGCAATAAGGTGACAAAGTGGATACATCTCTTTGTAGTAGACTTTACATTATTATACAAAAAGCTGAAAATAGATGTCATATACTTCAGAAAAAGTGACCAAACCCTCCGGTGTCCGAGGCCAGATTTGAACTGGCGTCTTCAGCTTTCGCGGCTGACGTCCTGACCACTAGACCACCCGGTCACGGCGGAACTTGACTTGGCGGATATATAGTAGTGTAACTACTTAAAAATTGCAAATCAAAAATATTGAACAAAATAATTTGATTTGCTTCAAGATTTATACAAAAAGCGTCAAATGTTTTTCTTACGGAGAAATATTGAGATGGAGGTAAAATTACAATACCCGCCATAGGTATAGTCGAAGTCTAAAATATGTACACCAATAGCAGGGGTCAGTTTCATAAAACCATATAATCGGAATATAAAGACTAGAAATCACAACCCTCCGACCTTAATATGTTTTCGTAAAGGTTAAAATTTATAGCTAAATCAATGTTGACACTGTTGATATTAACTTTCACAATCTCGCTAGTTTATAATGTCAGGGACTTAATTGATTGAATTATTAGGGGAATAAGCTTGGTTTTGTCATGTAGCGACAATCTGCTGACTTTTAATTTTACTGTAGCAAGAAATTTACATTCAGTAAGTTTTATATCTTTTCACGCCACTGTTATGAAATGTGGTCAAAATCCAAGCTGGAAAGTAACCATTTACTGTAGCACCTGAACCACCACTACAACAATGTTTTTGTAGCATTTCATTGGTTGGCGAGAGCCACTTAGTGACATTCGACCCAATAAAACTATTATTTATTTATGACTTCGTTGCCTTCATCAGTAAAAAATGCAGGAAATGTTCTATTAACAGCTTGCTCACTACTGCGTATAGACGTGACGTAATAGATAAGAGCATCTAAGGATCAGGTCTCATGTCCCACGCAAACGCCTTATGCTAATTTGTTACTTAAGCGTAAATTGTACACCATTACCGATAAATGTGCAACCCAGGGAGATAACTAGTGCAAGCAATACTGCAAAAATTCATTTTAATGTGTTACTAGCGACCAAACCCGGCTTCGTACGGGATAAAAAATGGTTATTGTGGGTTATCCGTAAGAGATAGATATATAACATCGCGGACTTTTTTTTAGACCTTTTTAAGGTATACAATACTGTTGTACATTATTTTGATATATGTCGTAGGGTTCAGCCAGCGTTTGCAATGTAAGCGCAAAAGAATGTGTATATTTACGACATCACATTAGAAACCTCTAAAATTATCAGTGTTTCTCTCCTATATTATGCATGTTTTATACATAATAAACCTTCCTCTTGAATCACATTATCTATTTAAAAAAACCGGCCAAGAGCGTGTCGGGCCACGCTCAGTGTAGGGTTCCGTAGTTTTCCGTCCGTCACAGTAAGTGTCCCCACTTAAGAGTTAATAACACCGCCATGTAGGATATGATATGAGAGTTCCACGTACAGCGACATCTATCGGCAAATTAAGTAAACTATTGCGCGCGAGCTTAAAGTATGGAAGATGATGAAATAAAACAATTAAAAACGGATTTTATCGCGTGTATTGAGTTTAAATTACATCCCGACGTTTCAAACACTTTACAGCGTTCGTGGTCAACGGGTCGACCACGAACGCTGTAAAGTGTTTGAAACGTCGGGATGTAATTTAAACTCAATACACGCGATAAAATCCGTTTTTAATTGTTTTATTTCATGAATAACTATCGCGGCAACCGAAGACAATATTATGGAAGATGATTTTTATGGAATAATTCTTTATTGCGTGAACCGATTTTCACCGTTTTTACTTTATTTGAAAGCACGTCATTTCATTGTAATTTTGTACAAATTACAGGTACAATAAACACCTGCTTATACGGTTAAATTACAAACTTAGTTCAGAAATTATTTTGTAATTTTTTTTCAAAAACTATTCATCCTATCAAGTTCAAAATAATTTTCCTAGAAAGTTTTTATAAAGTTCTACTTTTGAGATTTTTTTCATATTTTAAAAACTTATGGTTCAAAAGTTAGAGGGGGGGGGACGCATATTTTTTTACTTCTGGAGCGATTATTTCCGAAAATATTTACATTATCGAAAAATGATTTGAGTAAACCCCTATTCATTTTTAAATACCTATCCAACAATATATCACACGTTAGGGTTGAAATGAAAAAAAAAATCACTCCCCACTTTACGTATAGGGGAGGTACCCTAATATAAAAACAAATTCCACTTTTTATTTTACCACTTTGTCGGCGTGATTGATATACATATTAGTACCAAATTTCAGCTTTCTAGTGCTAACGGTCACTGAGATTATCCGCGGACGGACGGACGGACGGACGGACGGACGGACGGACGGGCAGACATGGCGAAACTATAAGGGTTCCTAGTTGACTACGGAACCCTAAAAACGGCATCGAATTCCGTTGCGAAGTTTTAAAGATCTTAGCATACATAGGGACTGACAGCGGAAAGCGACTTTTTATACTATGTAGTGATAATATCTATATATATAAAACTCAAAGGTGACTGACTGACTGACATAGTGATCTATCAACGCACAGTCCAAACCGCTGGTTCTAGAGATTCCAAATTTGGCACGTAGGTTCGTTATAAGGTCTAGGGGTGCACTAAGAAAGGATTTTTCAAAATTCATCCCCTAAGGGGGTGAAATGGGGGTCCAAAATTTGTATGGGGAAACAAGATTAGTTAGTCTATTTTATTCGAAACTTCACAGAAGTATTCCTAACAATAAATGAGTAAATAAGTGTCGCAGTTTTTTTGAGAATTCAACATGTGGTGACAAAGTCTAAAAATCAACATGGGTATTGTTTCTATGGTTTATCGGGTCGCTGATTACGAAAACAACAACGATTTTAAAATCTAACGTGGCGGACGTGAAATACCATCTCTCCTGTTGGGGTGCGATGGGGTGGAAATGTCTAAATATCAATATGGGTGTCGTTTTTATGGTTTTTTGGGACGAAAATGACATCGATTTGGAAGTTTAATATTGTGGACATGAAAGTGTTTGTGCCAAATTACAATCTAATCTATATATATATAACTCAAAGGTGACTGACTGACTGACTGACTGACATAGTGATCTATCAACGCACAGTCCCCGCGACATGTTCTTTTCGTGCGTTACAATCAGGGATCGTTACCGGTATTTTCAAAACCGGTTGTAATTTAGGTTTAACCGGTTATACTTGAATTTCACTATTTATATTGCTAAAACCATGAATAGTGGTAAAGTATTACCGGTATTCAAAAGCTTTATCGGTTTTTGCAAATTACATGTTTACCTGTAATCGATTTTATTAGCAGTATAAGAAGTCAAAAGACAAGCACCTAAAAGGCATAAAACTCGAAAAGTCAGAAATTAAACTGTGAAATACGACACTTTGTACTACTACTTTATTTAGTTGGTTTATTTCTAGAAATTTTGAAATAGGAACGCCTTAGCAGGTCTGTCGTCGAACTAGTCGGCTAGGTATAAATTCGGCCCGATAGAGACCGTAACTTAGATACATATGTCTCACTCGCACTAGTAATAAAATTATCATTCATTGAATATAGGTGAATACCGGTAAATAATACTGAAATTAGGACTTGAATTGTCATAATGATGATAGCAATATTAAAATAATACCTCTAATTTGAATACAGGTATAAAATTTAAACCGCTATTAGTTTGACAGTTTATTTACAGGTATTTAATAAAACCGGTTGTGCAATCCCTGGTTACGTTCTTTTTTAGTACTTTGTAACGTGACTATCAATATTGCAGTGGCAACACGGTGCTTAATGTCATAGTAAATGAATGGATACGTCACTATCGGTCAGTCACCGTTGACAGTTGACACTTGGGAACGAGGCGTCTGTGTGTAAGGTCGGTAATGCTTTTGAGTATTAGGTAAACAGCTGAATATTTGTTAAATAAACCTTTAATTGATAACGTATAATTACAAAACTAGCCTTTAACTTTGAGATACCGTAACATCTCAGAAGTAGGGATTGTTGCGAAAAAACAAACTTTTCGTACCACGCCATTAGCTCGACTTTTATTGAATTCAAATCTTAAAGAAAATGACTTGTTATACGAAAATATAAGCGAAACTACGGAACCCTACACTGAGCGTGGCCCGACACGCTCTTGGCCGGTTTTTTTTTAGTCCTGTCGCTCCAACAATATCATAGTTTTAAGCGGCTGTCGCTAGATTCGCACATTCGTGGTTAAGTGCGAAAATAATCCTGTCTTCTCTCTGTCTGTTACCTATTCAGGCCTAAGCTACTGAAACGATTACGAAATATACTCTGGTGTCACGGGATTTTTTTTAATGTCTCTTATTAAATATAGGTCAAACATTTTAAAGCGATTGCTGTTATCAGCTCTCTTATTTCCTTTACAATTATGTTGTATTGTTAATACGAGTGACTCATTGGAATGCCAAGTTCCTGATAAGGGAGACCCTAAATAGTCACCAAAGAGGCAGACAAACCAGAAGGACAGGAAACCAAACCTTTCTGACAAGCCTATGTATAAACAGCATAAAGGTTGAACACGCCAAAACTTAGGCACGCCAAATTTGTTTTTAAACCAGTTTGAAAATAAATAACTACATTATGAATACCACATTAAATGACAAATTTAATGAACTCTAAAATCACATTTTTAATTCTAATTAATGTTTACACAGTAAGCCGTAGATCGAATTTTCTACGCACACGGCTCATAAGACTTTGCACCCTCTCTTTAGGAAAGATTTTTGTTGCCCAGGTCCGTATTTTTTGTAGCTGAGGGACCGATTTTACTTCTCCGCCTTTCTTTTTTAGAATTCCTTTCATAATACTCCAGTACTATTCAACAGGCCGCAGTTCTGGACTATTTGGCGGATTGCATATTTTGGGTACCACCATGATCCTGTTAGCGTTGTACCATTCCATAACTGATTTTGCGTATTAGCAACTGGCTAGATCTGGCCAAAACAGCGGTGGAGAGGCATGCTGTCTTATAAAAGGCAGCGAACACTTCTGTAAACAATATTTCCGATAAATATCGCCGTTTATTGTCCCGGTGGTGATAAACGTGCGACTTATTTTACCACAGCTGCATATTGCCTGCCAAATAAGGTATTTTTTTGGAAATTTCCCTCGTTTTTAGGGTTCCGTACCTCGAAAGAAAAAAACGGAACCCTTATAGGATCACTTTGTTGTCCGTCTGTCTGTCTGTCTGTCTGTCTGTCTGTCTGTCAAGACCATTTTTCTCAGGAACGCGTGGAGGTATCGAGCTGAAATTTATATCAAATACTCAGGTCTATTGTCCCTTGAAGCTGTGAAAAAATCAAACTTAAAAGCCAACGCAATCAAAAGATACAGTCGTTTATGCTGCAAATTTAAGAGTTTTTCGGCACTTGCAAAACCTACGGGGTACTTCCCGTGAACTGAGAAACTTGAAATTTGGCACGAAGCAACGTCATATAGCATAGACAATGAAAAAATTACAAAAAGTAGACGTTTTTAGTAAAATCATACAAAAAAATATTTTTTTTAATTTTAAACTTACTACCTTTTTCCTCGTAAACGCGTGGAGGTATTAAATTGAAATTCATGTCAAATACTCAGCGCTATAAGACCTTTCCGTTGTAGCAAAACCAAACTTTTATGTCAACGCAATCAAAAGAAATTGCAATTTAAGTCGCATATTTTGAAACGGAGTACTCGCAAGAAACTCAAAACCTAAAGGGTACTTCCCGTAAACTCAGAAACTTGAAACTTGGCACGAAAAAACTTCATATAGCACAGACAAAGGAAAAATTACGAAAAGTAGAAATTTTTAGTAAAATCATACAAAAAATATTTTTTGAAATTTTAAACTTACTACCTTTTTCCTCGTAAACGCGTGGAGGTATTAAATTGAAATTCATGTTAAATACTCAGGGCTATAGGACCTTTCCGATGTAGCAAAACCAAACTTTTATGTGAACGCAATCAAAAGAAATAGCAATTTAAGTCGCATATTTTGAAACTGAGTACTCGCAAGAAACTCAAAACCTAAAGGGTACTTCCCGTAAACTCAGAAACTTGAAACTTGGCACGAATAAACTTCATATAGCACAGACAAAGGAAAAATTACGAAAAGTAGACATTTTTAGTAAAATCATACAAAAAATATTTTTTGAAATTTTAAACTTACTACCTTTTTCCTCGTAAACGCGTAGAGGTATTAAATTGAAATAAGTAATAAACATACTACAACTTTTGCTTGTTATAGATTTGTACGGAACCCTCGGTGCGCGAGTCCGACTCGCACTTGGCCGGTTTTTTTTTAATTCACAATCTTCAGGAGCATCTGTTCGTGATTTGCTAGTATAAAACTCTTGACCAGGTATTTGTTTAAAATCCGCTTTTAGATACGTCTCGTCGTCCATCACCGCGCATTCAAATTTGCGGATAAGTTCTATTTTAAGTATAGATCTGGTGCGACCTGGGCTTTATAACTCCTCAGTCCTGCCCTCTGTTTCACTTTTTGGACAAAAGACAGAGAAATGTTCACTTTTTTAGCAACATCACGAGATGAAATCGTATGATTTGAGGCAAAAATCTTTAAAATACTCTGTTCCTTTTTCTTATTCTTGCCAAGCGTTCACGGAAAGTTTTTAATACGTGACCAACCGTAGATTGTGGATATTTCAGCCTTTTCGCGACATCTTTGTAGTTTAACATGGGATTTTTTTACATGTTCGTGCAGAATGCGTTTACGTTTTTGATGTTGTACGCTCGACATTTTGCCAATGAATAAATAAAAGAAAATAAAACTAGCATCATTTTATAGCCCAGTTCCTTGTGAGAAAATTGTTGTTTAATAAGTTTGAATATCTCTATTTTTCGAATAACTATAGCTATTTTCACATGCCCAAATTTTGGCGTGTTCAACCTTTAATCATTATGGATCTTATGTCTTTACAATAAGGCATATGAATGGTCAGATAGTTATGCGTGTTAGTTATTCCCAAAACATATCTTTGCACTTTGAGCTTGTACTCTGGTATGAAACTTAAATTCGAGATTAGTTGTAACATTGGAGGGTTTTAATTCGTCGTTCTGCGTAGTTGTGGTCGAAAAGAGTTATCTAGTATAAAGCCTATTGCAGGGGTGGGCGAACCGCGGCTCGCGAGCCGCATGCGGCTCTTTGAGGGGTCAGTTGTGGCTCTTCAAGTACCGCAATTTTTTTTTTAAATCAAATATTACAATGAAAAACATACTGCGGCACTATGGGCTTCCAAAAATTCCATATTTTGCGCCATCAGCGTCTTTGTCAAAAAAGTTTGCCGACCCCTGGCCTATTGCAATCGATAGATAACACTATAGGAAGATTAGTAAGCAACCGTGAGCAAAGCTTGTAACGTCTGAAATTTGAACTTTAGGAGTTATGCGTACAAAATAAGATTCAAAATGGTGTGCACATAATGCCTACGTAGTTATCTCATATCTGCTATTGCCGTAGGGTTAGATTTAGGGTAGATTATTGATGAATAAAATGGTTAGACTTACATTGCAAATAATCTGTATAGATCAAGAGTAGGCCGTAGGCAACCCTACCTCATCGAGTAGCAGATTTCGGCTTATGTATGTGCATTGCCCTACATAAGCCGAATTCTGCTAGTCGATGAGGTAGGGTTGCCTACGGCCTACTCTTATTATTATTGGCTTAAGCTGGTGAGGTGTTTCACCCTTTGACCGCCAGAGTCGTCAAATCACGCGCACAAAAAGTCGTGCCCTCAGCGCCAGTGCGTGATATCACGTCCAAAATATGTATACGCGAGTTATCTCGGGCACGATTTGTCCGTCCGATTCTTGGCGGTCAAAGGGTTAAAATCATCTTAGTACGACTTTTTTGCGAACAGTGCAAGAGCGTGTAAATACCATTTTGAGCACCTCGGACACATAAGCTACTTGTGCTACTGACTGTACAACTGTGTACTGTGTGTCTTTGTGATAAAACCAAAATCAGCCGCAACTTGGATTTTACCGCTTTCCGGATGATTTTTGACTATGATAGCTGAATTGCGGTCGTGTGTATAGCGCCTAAAAGCGTTTGCTCTGCCTTAAGTAGGTATTAGACATTGCAATTTGTAGGGCCCAATCTATCAAGTTGGGAGGTGTAATAGGATATAGGGCCCGTAGGGAGCTGAAGGAGGGGTAGGGAGAGGCAGGGTACACAACAGATTGGGCCCTACAAATTGCTATGTCTAATACCGGTTTATTGCAACTGCTATCCAGTGTAAACACGCCCTTAGATATCTATGATATGCCGATACGGCTAGTTATGATTTATGATTGCGCTGTATCAGTTACGGTAACGGCAGCCGTAACCTGATACCTGACCACAGCATCTAGCTCAGATCAGACCAGTTTGCTTGTAATGTAACCAAGGATGTAAAACAATTATGGATACCGCGCCGCAGAGACAAAAGTGTCATTCCAAACCATGTCAGAAGAATAAAGGCGGATATCACGCTGGCGCCGCGTCCCACTCCGGTGAACGAGACAGCGCTATACACATGCAGAGCGCTATCTCGCTCGAACACCGTCACCGGATGCGGAAACCGCAGCAGTCTGATAACCGCCTAAGGGTGCCTTTCCACCAGAGCTATGCTATGGATGCGTTTGAATCTACCAAACAACGCGTAACACCAACCAATGGAAACGCGTATCTTACACATCCTCGCAGCATAGCTGCATAGCATAGCTCTGGTGGAAAGACACCCTTAAGGGGCAAATCACTTTGTGGCATTCCATATACGTAAATAATTCTCATCAATATGGCACCAATATTATATTATAATGAATGCATATCAATGTTGGCACAAGTTGATGTGACACGGTTAGCATAATAAGTATATTGTCCCTGGATTGTAATTAGTATTTTTTAATTTGCATTACAAGATTATGTTTGAGTAGGATCACAACATTTGTTCTGATCTTATTTAAATAAAGGAATTGCAAATAGGAAACCAATTTTTTTTATTAAATTTTTTGAATTAAATGTTTTAATATAAAAACTTCAGGTGTGAGAGCTGGGTCTTAGATGATGGCAAGACTAGTTTCAATTAATGTTATGTTCAAATAGCCTAGTTCAGAACATAATTATTGTAAATAACACCGGCCAAGTGCAAGACGGACTCGCGCACGAAAAGTTCCGTACCATTATCTATAAAAACGGCAACAAGATTATGTGTGATGGAGCCCCCTTAAATATTTATTTTATTTTGTTTTTTAGTATTTGTTTTTATAATGGCAACAGAAATACATCATCTGTGAAAATTTCAACTATCTAACTATCACGGTTCATGAGAGCCTGGTGACAGATGGACAGACAGACAGCGAAGTCCTAATAATAGGGTCCCGTTTTTACCCTTTGGCTACGGAACCCTAAAAATCACCAACTGTGGTCTGAAATTAACCCAAATATCTTCATTAAGGTGTGATTATTGTTTCACAGTTTTCTAAAGTGAAATAAATAAATACTATGGGACAATCTTACACAAATTGACCTTTAATACTTTTTTATACTATGACAGTGGCAAACAAGCATACAGCCCGCCTGATGGTAAGCAGCTACCATAGCCTATTGATACCTGCAACTCCAGAGGTGTCACATGTGCGCTGTCAACTCTTTAGAATACTTGATTATGTATTGCAGTTTTGGATCAGATCTGGTTTTAAAGGGTGCAATTAAGATCTGGCTAGTACCATAATTAGGTACCATGTAGCATCAAAATAATACATAGCACTGTTATAAATAACAACCATTATCAACTTATTTGCTACAACATTCCAATGACTTTAAAACTAACTTGATAAGGTTCGACAAAACATAAAAAATATGAGATCATTGAGTTTCTATACTGCATTACTCTTCTAACAAAATGGATAATAAACTCCAACAAGTTGTTTTTTTCATTTTTGTAAACTGTACTTATTGCCAACTGTACTTTTCTCTGTACAATCCTTAACTGCTCAAACACAACAGCATAGTGTAGAGTAGCTGAGGAGTTCCTATGACCACCTTCCTGTTCCATCATCAGATAAGCTCCATGTCATTAATAATATTGCATTGACATCCAATTTACACATGCATGCCATGCAAAATTTTCAGTTAATTTGAAAACTGGTAGTGGGTCAAATTTCACTTGCAAGATTTGATTACAATAATTTGACTAAATAAAAACTTGTAGACTTGATTTCTGTTGTTCCAAAAATTGTTGTTAATGGACAGAAAAGTAGCACTGTAACTCAGCATGGAGTATTATCAGGCAAACATCAACACATAAGGAAAACTAGAAATCTGCTAAAAGTACATATTTATCCAAAATGATTTTGACCTCAAAAAAATGATCTTAATTTACTGGTTTCCAATCCCTGAAGAAAAAACTTGCGGGAAGTTGTGTAGTGCCCAATAGAGGGTACCAAGATGTAATACAGAAGAGTGTAATTAACACATTCACTGCCAAGAACCCGCCTCATGGGCGCTCGTAAACTTTGCTCAGATGCCGGACAACTTGCTGGGCGTACAAACGTAGATATGGACGCCCGGTTTCTGAAGTAGGACGTAATTTTTCGTCTGGCAGTTAATGTGTTAAGTATTCAATTTTGCTCTAATTGAAACTCAATAAGAAGCTGGTTTAGTCCTAACTAACTGGAATTAATATTTTGCAGTATAATTTGATGTATACAGTAGAACCCACTTAATATAATTTCTCATATAATTTGCCATTTTATATCAGTCCCTGCATCTTCAGGTCCCGTCTAATATGAGTTCCCGCTTAACACACATTTGGTTTCACTTTATTATTTATATGAAGTGTTGCTTTTATCAACAAACAAAAATGCAGATTTATTTTATTTGCAAAAGTGATATATGACATTTTTTTTACCCTTTTATTATTATATAATACTTCACTAGTATTAATTCTAGTATTATTTTATTTTTGATGTGTATTGTATAAATGAATATGAATATGATATTTAGTAAATGTAACCGGTAAATATTTATAAACCTCTTAAGATTTTACTGGTAATTCCTATATATTTTTTAAACCGTTTGCATAACCTAGCTATGTTTTCGTAAGAAATACAAATATAGACATGTTATAGGTTAACTGCTGAACAGCAACAAATCATTTGTATTTCATTTACTTTAACCTCTTAGACCTGTTAGAAGATCAACTGTCTCAATTAGTTATGGAACGTAAAGTAGCCTTACAGTAAATATAATGTAATGTACCTATAAGCTAGGACAAAATAAAAACACTTACTGATATCAGTTATTGGAGCTTTTGTACTGTATCCCTTTAAATGTCCAGAGTCTGAATCGTCCAGTAACTCCGGTGTCTCGGGCAGCCCCGCGATTACGAAGTAATCGGCCACTCTCTTCTCATCCATACTTATTAATTAGCTTCAACTACCCTTGAAAACAGTCAACACTACGAAAAATATCAGAAAAACAAATTACAGTAATATACATTTTAAAATTATTTTCACTTTCACCATCCAAGAGGATTTTTATAATGTTATTCATGCCACAATATAATAACTAACACTATTAAAATAACAAATCATAAAAGGTTGTTACCAATAACATGGTTTGAAACCCTTTAAGTGTAAGAGTTCGTTTTATTGCAAATGATCAGTTTTTGATAACGGCTTGTGTACGAAGTAACCATTCTCACTCTTCTTATTAAACATTAATAACTTATTGCGTTTTTAAACAACCATTCACTGATTAAATAAAATAAAACACAGGTGCATTACAAACGTCATTTTTGCGATTCGACGACTAATCGTGTACGAACGAAGTGAAGTTGGCATCGTATTACGATACGACCGGACTGTGGTTACGTTACGCTACGACCACGAATGGTGTCAACACAAGCCACGATTTTGCGTCAACAAAATGGCGTCTACAGACGTAAGCGATTAGAACGAGTTAGAATGAGAGGTCAGCTGTCAGAATGGTTTTGTCGATCAATCGATGCCAATGACTTCTATATAGAACATAGATATAAAATGGCGCTTGTCGCTAAAAGATAAACGAAGTGCGCAAAAGACAAACCAACACGTATATGAACATTCCACGAGTGCAAAAGAGACACACGATCATTTTGAAGGAGTGACAGCTTTTGAATTTGGGTAGTCAGCTTACGTACCCACGTCGTGACAGCTCATATTTTAGCGTGGAAAATATAAAACAATCGTGAATAAAATAACTTGGGATGAAAAAGGAGAAACATGGTGTCGTGTTGTGTTCCAGATTGGACTATTACTCATAGGAAAAACCCAAGTAATTACTCATTTCACAGGTTTACATGATATTCCGATCGATGTCTTTGAAACAATATTTTGTCATATTAGCAAAATAAATCGTGTAAGTATTTACTAGATACTATTAATTATTAGTGTTTCGTATACTGTGTGCTAATATTTTATCATAATAGTTAATCTTCTTCAATTTAAGAGCTGGGCTCTTGTCGGTGCAGCTTGATGAAGTTGCCTCCACTTTTGTCGATCCATAGCCAGCCGTTTAGTATCCTGGTACGACACGGCCCCTACATGGACCTTTACTTGGCTCATATAACTTTTCCTTGGTCTTCCTCTCCCTCTTTTTCCATTTATTTTCCCCTCTATGATATTCCTGATGAAGTAGTCATGTCGTAACAGGTGGCCAATCATTTTTCCTCTTCTATTTTTAATAATCTGTAGCAAACTTCTCTTTTCCTTCACTCTTTCTAAGACGGCTTCATTAGTTACTTTTTCGGTCCAACTTATGATGGACCAACTCATAATAGTTAATATTCATGATTATTTTGTGTAAAAACCGAAACATTTATTCTACGCTAGGGATTGACAAAACGTTTTAGGGACTTATATCGATAACTGTTCGATATGAAAATTATAATTATTGCTTCAAAAAAAAGCCAATGAATAAATTAATATTATATTCACATTACGCCATTACGTAAGACGATTAAATTAGAACCTTATTATATCCGGTTTTAAACGGGTATTTTTATTATTAAAGATTTTTTTACCTTGCAGTATTATTTCATTCAAATATGGCGCTCAACACATTTAGCGGAATTCGCTACCATAGTCAAAAAACAGCGGAAAACGGAAATCGGGCTGAATATTGTATATGGGCTCCATACAAAAATTCAGCCCCCGTAAAGAAATTTCCGACTTTTATGCTGCGGCTGATTTTTATTTATGATAGCTGGATTCCGCTCAAGTGTGTGCCGCGCCTAAAAGCGACTAGTCAAACGATTAGAACGAGATAAAAATATAGTTGGAATGAGAGGTCAGCTGTCAAAATGGTCATGCAATCAATCGAATGCGCTTTCGACCGGCGACTTGAAATTCCGTTTTCCGTTGTATGAAATATTTGAAATTATTTTAGGAAATAATCTTGTTCACTTAATATTTTTAATTTAATAATAAATAATTTTGTTTATTTAAATTTTTTAAATTCTAAAAATAATATGAGTCGAACGTCGGTCTGTAGTGTGAGAGAGCCAACTGGCGGAAAAATATTCGGAGGGCCGACCGAATGGGAAGAGGCACGGAGAATGAAGAATAATATTAGTCGAAAATGTGCGTGAAATTAAACGTCAAGTTGGTAGTGGGGATGTCAACTGACGTCATAGTGTAAATAGCTATTAGACATGGCAATTTGTAGGGCCCAACCTGTTGTGTACCCTGCCTCACCCTCACCCTCCTTCAGATCCCTACGGGCCCTCCCAACACAACAGGTTGGGCCCTACAAATTGCCATGTCTAATAGCCGTTTTACTACTTTGACTAAGGTAGAATCTATAATTCAGCGGAGTGATTTGACAGAACTTTACATACATTTGACAACCGCTTTGTATGCAGAGAGCTGTCAAATCACTCCACTGAATTATTAATTCTACCTTAGTCGCTTACGTCTGTAGAGGCCTTTAGAACGTATCGATAAGAAAGTCAAATACCGATAGATAATTAACCTGTTGTATTTGGCATCACTATTTTACGCTCACATAGACAATTTAGACACATACATGGATTTCATTTTTTTGCCACACTTTTGATCGTTGACAAGCATTCTTTGTCATCCCATTTCTCTCATGAAGTTAAATACAATCTGGAGGTCATACTTCGACCACAAAGTGAGGCCGAAAGAGAGGGTAATGTAGGGGGCTGCATCTCATTCTAAGTAGAGTGACCATATGTACTATGATGTATGTGGGATTGGGATAGGATGAAGATAAATATAAAATTAAATATACTTGTCGTCTAGTAAGTATTGTCCAGAAAGAGAAGTCTCATAGTTCATATGGGAACTTATACATTCTACTGACTTAAGGAGCTGTGGCCACTTCAGATACGTTGACGCAATAATGAGAGCAGAGAACCCCTCTAATTAGTTTACTATTTTAAACTTATTGCTAGATCCAGGCATCTGGCAGCTATTTATCGGAGGACGTCAGAGTGACAGACCAGCAAAATATTTCAGTTAATAGGTAAAAACCGTCGAAGCCTATCGCTAATATAATAACAAAAAAGTAAAAACATTGCGTATCGCTACGGAAAACAGTAGGTAGGCGACAAACAATACATTAACGTAACGTCATTTTGCACTATTTTCCCCCAACAGAAACTCCTGAAAATGATATAATCTTATTAATTACATGATACTGCACTAACTACTGCACTGCATCAAACCTAGAACTGTAAGATATTTATTTCTTACAACTCGTTTGCATAACACCGATGAACAATTGCCACATGTCCGCGTCTTAAAATAGAGGATAGTTAGTGTAGCAAACTAAAACTAAGTAAGTACAGGGGGTTCGTGGCTCTCACTATTTCGTCATATCTGATGTGGACAGTTCTCCGACTTTAATATACTTAAAGGTAAATAAAGAAAACATCAATAACATCAAACTGCTCAATGGTTGACTGGAAGAGATCTCTTCCATGTACAAATATTGTATATTCTTCCTGTTGTATTTTTCTTTGTTGTACAAATGTTGTATAATATAGTATATTTTAACGGCCTCCTAGGCTAGTCGGTAGTGACCCTGCCTATGAAGCAGGAGGTCCCGGGTTCGAATCCTGGTCAGGGCATTTATTTGTGTGTTTATCACGGATATTTGTTCCTGAGTTATGGATGTTTTCTATGTATTTATATGTATATATCTATTACATATATCGTCGTCTAGTACCCACAACACAAGCCTTATTGAGCTTACTGTGGGACTAGGTTGATTTGTGTAAGATTGTCCCATAATATTTATTTATTATACTGCCACTACTACAATTTTTTGTATGGCCTTGTGCCATTTTAGGACCCTTTCGAAAGGGCCTAAAAAGACCCGCGGGCCACTCCTGTCCTGTGTAAGTAATACTTAGTTAGGAACAGACCATGTACCTATGTACATTTCTGTAAAAACAACAAAACCGACCCGCAGCTTGCCGACATTATAGTCACCCTATTGTTTGACAATCTTAACTTGTTGTTAAATCGTAAAACTGAATGATTGTGGATTACCGGTGAAAGGAAAGTCTACTTTATTGTAAAGTCTCACTCCTGCACCCTTTTACGCAACATACCTTGACCATTTTTACTTAAAAATGTTGTTACGAAAGTTGTTGAGCTGAGCGGCGTCATTTGAAATAATATCAGTGACATATTATGTCAGTGATAGGACTGATGGGATGGGGGTACCAGACCGTATTTTAAATATTACAAAACTTACTACTGTCTGCAATATTAATTGCAATTCTTTAATTTAATGAACGAATAATATTTACGTCGTAAAAAAATTCAAAGCAGCTAAAAGGGAACAAAGTATTAATTCAAATCTTGCAATAAATTATTATAAGTAGGAAGTAACTTATAGTGTGTTACTAAAATAAATGTAGATAAATAAAACCACATTGGTAAGTTTCATAAGTTGGCAGCATTGTGCGAGTGAGACACCGCCCCCTACATTATGCTCTCTATCGGACCGTTTTTATTACTTTTTACTAGTGACCTATGAACGACTGTTTTGCTCGGTAATAAGATTCAACTGTGGTTAGGGAAATATAGTAAAAGTACTATCCGGATTGTCTTATGATCCGTGATTTCTCTGATATAGAAGTCAGTGACAGCTGATCTCTCATTTAAACTACAGCTCTATCTCCCTCCGATCGGTTGACAAGTCGCCTGTGTGTAAATATCCACGGTAACAGAACTTTATTTCCATCACTTTAGAGCAAATTTAAATAATGTTATTCGACTGATTATTTTATTACTTAGGGCCCGGAATTTTGCGTGCGGTTTGTGAAACGTCATAGGGAGAGAACACCAATGTTTCTTTAAAAATAATACCTCAAACTTTCAAATGATACATAAAGTGAAAGTACCAGTGCTCGACACCCTAATGCCCAATATATGACACCCGTCTGTCACCTTTTTTGACAGTGACTTAAGAATAAAGGTGGTATCCAATGGGAAAGTGTCGAGCACTCGTACGTTTACCGTATATCATCCATCATCATTATCGTGTATCATCATCATTATAAAACTATAATTTATTATATTTTAATTATTTATTATAATTTATTTGTTAACCTTTTTTCGTGAATGACCGTTAAAAAGAGAAAGTATGTATAATAAAAGTGAGACACTAATAAAAAAACGGCATGTATTTAACCAGGCTGCTAAATAATTGAATTTGGGTAGTTGTAAAAAATGAAAAATGGGTACCAAAATTAATAGGTTGGCGACTAATTTGGGGCCGTACTTTATCTCAATATGGGCTGTTTTTTAATGTCTTAATAGCCATTGTTTAACTATAGGTAGGTATCAAATAATTATATTGAAAACTGAATTTATAACTGGGAAGCATTTTAAGAAGCCTTTTTTTAATCAAAAACGATTACCTATTAAATTAAAAATAAGGTACTCTTAAAATATTTAGGAAGCAATAAAAGTGAATTACATATTCAATATTAGTACAACGGGCAACTTTACACGAGCTGTAATTATAAGATAAAATGGATTCTTAAAAAGTTACTAGGGCCTTTGAATATTGGTAGGTAGGTACCTATAAGTAGGTAAGTATCTATCTATATAGATACTAGATAAATAAAACCAAAATTCATATGCCACATCTGATTTAGAAAGAATGAAAGGTGCCTTTTGTATAGTATTACCTAAATACGGTACCTAGTTAATAGAAAATATGAAGGGTGCGTTTTGTGTAGGTATTACCTAAATACCTACCTATACTTCCTTTTTAGGGTTCCGTAGTCAACTAGGAACCCTTATAGTTTCGCCATGTCTGTCCGTCCGTCCGCGGATAATCTCAGTGACCGTTAGCACTAGAAAGCTGAAATTTGGTACTAATACGTATATCAATCACGCCGACAAAGTGGTAAAAAATGTTTTATTAGGGTACCTCCTCTATACGTAAAGTGGGGAGGGATTTTCTTTTTTCATTTCAACCCTAACGTGTGATACATTGTTGGATAGGTATTTAAAAATGAATATAGGTTTAGTAAAATCATTTTTTGATAGTGTAAATATTTTCGGAAATAATCGCTTCAGAAGTAAAAAAAATGTGTCCCCCCCTCTAACTTTTGAACCATAAGTTTTAAAATATGAAAAAAATTTCAAAAGTAGAACTTTATAAAAACTTTCTAGGAAAATTATTTTGAACTTGATACGCTGAATAGTTTTTGAAAATAAATTACAAAATAATTTCTGAACTAAGTTTGTAATTTAACCGTATAAGCAGGTGTTTATTGTACCTGTAATTTCTACAAAATCACAATGAAATGACGTGCTTTCAAATAAAGTTTAAAAAAAACCCATTTTTTTAACTCTTAAGTGGGGACACTTACTGTGACGGACGGAAAACTACAGAACCCTACACTGAGCGTGGCCCGACACGCTCTTGGCTGGTTTTTATTAGATAAGAAAAATCGTGCGATTGTCGTAGTTTTCCCTCATAGGGCTGAAAAAAAAGATACATAGGCGAAATGGATCGTTAATTAGCCGATGGTTTGATGGCTACCCGCGGATTACGCGCAAAAATCAAGTTTACGTTGCTACCCGTTTTCATAAAATAAAGTAAGATGCTTTATTAAAAAACCAGTCGAGTGCGTGTCGGACCACGCATAATGGAGGGTTCCGTGCCTTCAATGGAATAAGAACCAAACTAATACCAAAAGGTCTCATATGATGCCTATGGAAGAAGTTTTTTGGAGATAACTCGAAAATGGCTAAATTGATAATGTTCAAAATAATTTTCGTAGAAAGTACCTAATAAGGCGCATCTTCTAAATTTTTTTCATATTTTTGGACTTACAAGAGAAGTTCAAGAGTTACAGGGTGACACAATTTTTCTGACTTTCGCAGTGATTATTTCTGAAAATATTCACTTAATCACAAAATGTTCAAAGAAGCCTCAATGTTATTTTTAAAGAACCATTGATTGATGAGCTACATGTTGATATTCAGTATTTTTTTTCAAATTTAGTTACATGTATGGAGCGCCCCGCCCGCCAAAATATTTTCTTCTGAAATTTAACTACATAAGCGGTACATAACTAAATAGCGGCATACAAAATACACTTTGTTTAAATTTTAGTATGATACATGTTATAGTTTCCGAGTAAAATGGCTGTGACATACGGACGGACGGACGTACGGACAGACGGACATGACAAAACTATAAGGGTTCCGTTTTTGCCACTTTGGCTACGGAACCCTAAAAACCGGTCAAGTGCGAATCGGAGTCGCGCCCCGAGGGTTCCATACATTACACAATTTTTATAATATTTTTTCTTGAGTCCGATTCTTAACTTCACCACAAGATATTTATGACAAAAAATAAAAAGGAGAATGGGCATTTTGTACCATGAGTGTATACGATTGAGACATATCTCATTTGAAAGGTCTTAACTAGTGCATTATTTAATTGTATGACGCCATCATTGGATAGCGTGCAGGGTCCGAGCTATCAAAAAAAAAAGGTTGCGCATATAAACGGTTAATTTATAAAATATCCGGTCTATAACCAGTGATAGCGTATTTTATATGAAAGAATATAAGAAATGCTTCACGCTTATTTACCACCACCATCGGAAAAATACGTACAGGGCTGGAATTAGTAGATGAAACATTTGCTAATATGTAAAAACACCTGTAGCATAGCGAAGCTAACGTGTATAAAAAAGTCGTATGTAACAGCTAAAAGGTATTTTTATAAGTTATTTTTCGTAAATGATACTTGCACTCTAACGTATGCAGAGACCAAAATAAAACGGTTTTATGCGTTAATTAACTGTAATTAACGACAGCCTAATTCTTCTATTGAAAACTAGATGGAGTTTTGGCAGCAACTAACCTATACAAAAAAGGTTAACTTTTATACACATTTACATAGTTTATTCGCCTGAAATTAATTGTAAAAATAAGTCATTATTTTTTTGTGACTAATTAATGTTAAATGACTACAATTAGCTACTTAAAACCAGTTAATTAAAATCAGTTACTGGCGACATCTTGTATGCAATAGAAGAACCGACTAAGAGTCGAGTAGTTTTAACTACTCGACTCTTCTATAATATAGTCTATATAACTACATAAATATTAATAATGCTGGCTCCATATCATTGCTTTTTAACGCTCTAAAATCGGTGGTCTAAGGCTTCACGTCGCGCACATTAAGCACAATTAATTAACATACAAAGTCGATATATTTTAGTTCCTGCATGCATTGGAGCTAAAGTATATATTACGAAAAATAGTTTATAAAAATACCTTTGACATGTAATATACGCCTCCCGCATACACATTACCTTGGCTCTAAACCGAGCGATATTCATATCAAGCTTAATTTAAATTAATAAATTCTAGCCCTGTAAGTATTCAAACATAGGGTGTTTTACACAGAATTGAACCATTTCTCATATGCTTTCAGATAAACCATGCTATAACGGATTACATATCGTATCTTTAAAAAAAATGCTCTGTATATGTTCGCTCTTTTTTGTTAAATATCTCGGTCCCTGCACGATATCCAACAATGGTGCCATATAATAAAATAATCCGGTGATCACGAGCTTTAAAACGAGATACGTCTCAACAGTATACATCCATGGTACATTCCCCATACAAAAATGCCCATTCTCCTTTACATTCTCAAAACAAGCCCTTTAATTTACACACTACCAATAAAGTTGAAAGCTATATAACGGCCAGAAATGTAAAGGGTTAGTTTTTTAAATAATGTGCAACACGAAGTGAAAAACAAAATTCACTACAGGGTGTCAGTAAGTGGACATGTGTCCGCCAACCGGGTTACCTAACCAACATGCATATCGGTCGCGCAGACAATTTTTTTTATGCCACGACGGTGGCAAACATGCATACGGCCCACCTGATGGTAACTAACAATGACCCTATGGTTTGCAAAACATTTTATAATGATACCAGCAATTGATACCCAAAAAATGGTTAATTAGGTAGAAACAAATAGCTGGCAACAAATATTTAAACCAAGCCTGCTTTGAATAATAGATGCCAAGTTAATATTTTTGTTGCCAACCTATCATTTCAAGTTCCCTATTAACTTTTTGGTCAGCTATATATTGCTGCCGTTTTTCAATAATATGATGCCACATGTTTGACGCTTATAAAAAAATATTGTCGCTAAAATATTAATTCACGGCCAATTTACATTATTATATGCCTTAGAAAAGTTGCCGATTCATGTTTCAGATACCCGGTAAATTATAAGCCTAAAAAAACTCCCGATTTATCGATATTCATTGGTGTTCTCTCCCTATGACGTTTCACAAACCGCACGCAAAATTCAATTAGTCATGAAGACAATATTTGTTTATGTATTTAAATAAAAATAGATAGGTGCTTGTGATATATTTTATACTAAATATGTTCTTTAAAAATAGATATGTAATCCGAATCATAGAACTTTTATGTCCGATTCCAATAGAAATGTATTCTTAAAATAACTCTTATTTTATTGCCTTAAATGCCTGTCTGTTTTAAGTCTGTGCCGGTAACATTGATGAAAAGCCTCTTCTCATTGGTCAAGGTTCTTTCAAAGAGCTATGTTGCCTGTTCAAGCTTGTAAACAGCAACTTGTTTTTTTAAAGGCACACTAAGCAAATTAAAGCCTCCGGTAACTTATTTTAAAACCTTTGGCTAACTTTTTGATACGATTCAATTATTAAGAAACTGGTTGAAATGTAAGAGCTAAATTCACCGAGAGATTTTTAGGAATGTGCAGTTTGTTCCTCGACGATGACAGGGCCGATTTTTTTTACCCCTCATTCATAGTTGGTCTGATTCTTGATAAAGAAATCAAGGGAACTCTTCAAATATTACAGGGAGAATGGAACTGCTGTTGAAGGCGGGAGTGGAAGATAATATCATGGAGTTATTTATCGTATGGCATAATAACGTGTTCTAAAACCAATGGAATTTTAAACCATTTTGTGAAGTCGGTTCTTTTTTTAGGTTGTTTTTTTTCTGTTGAAGAAAATTGGATACGGAAGCTGATAGCCATTTTCTGGACACAGATCTGGTTTTCAGATAATTTTGTTAATATTTTCATTGTTGAATCAATGGCATATCACCTTGTATGTGTTTCAATAAGAAAAAAAACACACATTTTTAATATTCCTTTAATCATACATCAATAATAATATCTTTCTGAGCTACGGCAGAGGGTGCGAGCATTTGATTTGTGTCTATGGTACTTGTTGTGCCCACTTGAGCCCCAGCTAGTAGCATATTAATGGCCCCTTCCAGCTCACTCACCTTTTTACATACTTCTATCTCAGCTTGGACTTTTCTAGCTATGTTCTTATAAAGAAACTGGTTGTCTTCAGTCAAGAGATGCACCTGATTGCCATATACGTCAATTACAACATTTAAAACGTCAATAAGTGTTCTGTTGATCATGGTGTCTCCTAAATTTCTCTGTATGAATTTGAGGAGTTTGTGTAAGTGACGGTCATCTATGCCACCGAGACTGGCGTGCAAGACGTTCCTTTTCAGCAGTTCTTGGAGCATAGCAGCAGTTCGGGTCGGGTATTTGGAAGCAGTTAAAACTGCTGTAGCTAGCAATCTGGAGTACTCGTGTTTTCTTAAATATTTGTCCAACAAGGGTTCCGCTGCTAGCTTTTCTTTCGTAACTGATAAATCTATGTTAGTTTTTGCGTTAAAATCAGAGACAAATTTGAAATTCGTTTTGTTATCTGTATCCTCTTCTAGCTTCTTGGTCTTGGAATGCTCTCGTTTGCTGATAGATATAACACCATCTACCATTCCGACCGCCAACACATCATCTCGGTCTGATATAGCCATACTGAGAATGGCGTTAGGGAAGTCAATATTGTGAACAACACCGAATGTGGAAATATCATAGAACTTCAAATGCCGATCCAAAGATGCGGATATTAGTCTGCTATTGTTACTGGACAATCGCAAAGATGTAACCGTTTTGTGGTGAGACGAAATGCATGAAAGCAGTTTTCCACCATTGAAAATATCCCAGACTTTGATATGTGTGCCTCCAGCACTTACAAATATACCTCCGGATGGCAGGAAAAGTGTAGACTCTATCGGGTCTCCATGATTGACTGTGAGTACCGTCTCATTTGTCCTGCAGTCATACATTTTAACAATGTTGTCATAGCCACCGGATAATATGATGTCTGGTGAGATAGGGCTAGTGGCACCTGCTCGTACATAATCTGTGTGTTCTGCAAAGTTTGCAACTCTGGCCTCTGTAGCAATGTCCCAAAGTCCAACAGATTTATCATCCGAACAGCTTAGAACTTTCAAGTTGTCTTTTGTGAAGAATGTTCTGTGTACCTGTAATTACAAATACATTTTTTTTGTCAAAAGTTACATAATAAATATTGTACATTATAAAATTTTATTGCGAAATAAATAAAAAAAATTATTGCACAAAATTCACCAATATGCAAATCATGGTCATGTACAGGTCATGGTCTTGACCTAATACACATTATTATTATTTTAACAAAAATGTCTAGGTGTATAAGTAACTTTATTGTACACAGCAGCGTAGATAGAAATATACAGTTAACAAAAGGAATTGTAAATCTAACCGTTAATGGGATTTCCTCCAACTTCTCATTCATACAAATTAAATTATTACTTACCGGTCCAGTATGCCCTGTAAACACCCTGAGTACATTTTTGGACTGGACATCAAACAGTTTAACCACTTTTTCTTCACTGCCGGCCACCAGCAGACGGCCATCACCCCTAAAGGTTGCTCCATATGCTCCTTCCACAAATTGAGACAGGTTTTTGGCTACTACTTTAGTTATTGGATCATAGACCTATAGAAATAAATAAAAAAAACAAAATTATTTACTTTAAGATGCAGCAAGCTTTCTTTAAGTATAATCCATCATACTGCCCTGCTAAGCTGATTGGCGCTGAATAAAAAAAAAATTGAATGCAAACTTATAATTTAAATTCTGCAGCTTAGTTCCATTTTCAAGAGAATCTGATTTTGAAATAGCGCCATTCTGCTTAGCAGATCAGCATAATAATTAAACACTTCGGGTATATTGCTCTAATTTCTTTTTAAAACTTACCTGAACTCTGACAGAACATGTGGCGGCAAAATAAAAGGGCTGTACTGGACAAAAGTCCAAGTAGTCAATGGCTCCATATTCTTTGACCAGGACTGGTAACTGAAACACAAACATAATTTAGTAATGGATATTTCTACATGGGAAAAATTATTCATATAATAATAAACTTACTCCAAGTTTCTTCCAGTATATTGAATCTGGAGTTTCTTGTGCCTTGGGCTGTGCATATATTTTTTTGTTTGTCTTTTTGAATGGGTACGCAATTTGTAATGGATTTTTTGCCATTGTTATATTATATTTTCATAACAATAACAATTCGTTAGAAATTCACATGCAAATCTAACCTCAAATCGTAAACTCAGTAAATGTCAACTGTCACCTTTTGGAATTTGGATTGGAACATAATCAAATTCTAAGTTTTTAGCCAAATAACAACAAAAACTATTTAAGGCTTTGTTTTAAACTTTGGATACTATCTATGACAAAATTCTGTCCACAGATTCTGTCAATGCCATTTCAGAACTGAACTGTCAGTGTCATGAGTGTCACTGCACAGGGTTATGATTTTATTTTAGAATTTAGGAATATTTCACGTAGTTAAAAGTGGATTTGCTATTGTATATTGAGAATATGCCGTTTATCAGAGTTGCATTTTGAGTATCCCATTCCATTTAAACTACTAAGTGAAAAATAAAATGTTCAAATTATTGAGTCGTCACGGGTGCCGCAGCGCAACTTTAAATTTGTTTAGGGACAAGTTTGAGGTTAGGAAAGTGAAAACTTACTATGTATACGCTTCAGCTGGATCTGTCCGATTTTCATCGTCTGGCAACGATGCAGGGAAGACTACTGGTTTAGTAGATGTTATACCAGAGCCTCCGCCATTGCCGCAGATTCCTGACGGATTAGCAGAGACAGTACAATCGTTGGCAGCCAATGGAGAAGCCAGTTTCGCAAGTTTAGGTCTCGGTGGCTGGAGCCCCGTCGGCATCGTGCAGCAATGCTTGGAGTACGTACACGTCTCCCTCGACGTTCCATGGTGGGGTGCTATTTTAATAGGAACCATCGTCGTCCGTGTTGCCATGTTCCCACTAGTCATCATGGCGCAACGAAACACAGCAGTCATGAACAATAACCTGCCAGAAATACAGGTGCTGCAAGTCAAGATGACTCAAGCACGGCAGTCGGGTAATCAATTAGAGGCTGCCCGTTATGCTCAAGAAATGATGGTATTCATGAAAGAAAAGGGCCTGAATCCGTTGAAAAATATGTTGGTGCCTTTAGCCCAGGCTCCTTTCTTTATCTCCTTCTTCATGGGTCTAAGAGGAATGGCAAACTGCCCTGTTGAGAGCATGACATATGGGGGCTTAGCTTGGTTCATGGACCTGACAGTACCTGACCAGTACTTCCTGCTCCCCCTTATTACCAGTGCCACATTGTGGGCAACAATAGAGCTGGGAGTAGACGGAGGCCGTCTGGAAGCCTCAAACATGGTCATGATGAGATATTTCCTTCGGGCCATACCGTTAGTCATGATACCATTCACAATTAACTTCCCCGGAGCAATCCTTGTGTATTGGTGCTCCAGTAATTTCATCTCGCTCATCCAGGTGGGAGTTCTCAAAGTACCTGCAGTTAGAGATTACCTCAAGATCCCCAAATTGGTGAAACACAGTCCAGAAACCTTGCCAATCAAGAAAAAGGGTTTCGTAGAGGGTGCTAAGGATTCCTGGACTAATATGAAAATTACCAAAGAACTGGCGGAGAGACAAAGGGTAGATGAGCTGATCTTTACAAAGGCAGGCAAAGGGCCCCTGCAAAAAACATATAAATATGACCCTACAAAGCTGTCTAATGTGCAAGCAAAATCAAAGTGATTTATTGTATTTAGTCTGTAGATTCTTTTAGTAATAAAATAAATATTGACTTAATCTGTTGAATGATTTTCTTCTCATATTTCCTTTCTTACATAATTAAGTAAATAAAAATTCACTTTAATCCACGTCATCTTTGGCAATTTTCGTGAAACATTTGTTGTATTAATTGTATAAGTATGCTCATAGATGGCGTACCTAGTCACGCATACGCTGGAGTGAATACGGGATAAGGTTAAATAGTAGTTGCTACAGTCACCGCCATAAATATGTATACATTTTTGACCCGTTATTACAAATGAGTAATATGCAAAAATGTACACATAATTTTGGCGTTGACTGTACTTTATCCTGTTCAAATAGTAGTTTATGCAACAGTTGTATAAGAGGGGTCAAAAAAGGTGAGTGGCGTGGGTAACAATTTGAGCCGTAGGCGAAAATTGTTAAGAAAAACGCCACGAACATTTTTTGACCTACTTATACGACGTTGCATACAATACTTTTTCTACGACTACACTTACTTTTACATAAAATGCGAAATTGAGAACTTCATGGATATCGCCGTTATTTTGTCAATATAATCAACAATCATTTAAGTTTTACCTTTTAAAACACTATTTTTCAAGAATACTAACATTACTAGCACAAATACACACGTCGTTATTTGATCAATGATTAAAGAGCTACAGAGATTAGTAAAAATACCTAAATTACTTTCAAAGTTTACAGTTTGCCCCTACAAACGAACGGGAAACGTAAAATAAAAACTGCAAAGTATCTGTGGTTCTTTTCATTTTTTCTTTTTTAAAGTTTTTTTTTCTAAAAACGCTGCGTTTATTTAGGTTTCTTAGGTTGGCAGTAATTTATTTTGTCCTATATTAAAGTGCTTGCACGCGATTACACGATACTATTTTGGAGCATTTATAGAACAAGTGTTATTTTGGGCAATAGACTAGATAGACTTTTCTTCTAGTATATTATCTATGTTCTTATAAAGGTGTTGACGAATGTATAAATGACAGATAAAAGTGCAGGAGTAGAAAAATATGTTTATAATATTAATCCAATTATTTTTAGAAAACTTATTTAATTATTTACAATTAACTTTCTTGAAAATGGCTAAACTGTACATCGATTTGCGTTTTTTTTTTAAATTGGGCTCGTATACCGTCCACTATTAAATAAAGGATGTGTGCCATAGAGAGCGTGCTTAAAGAGGATGCAGTTTTTTAACGACGGGGGACCCTCTTGGTCCCTTTAGCCGTCAACACAGTGAACCCTCCTTTATATTAAAGAATCAGCGAAACTCGCATGTGACACAATGTCGATAGGTTACGGTTGCTGCTTACCATCAGGCGGGCCGTATATATGCTTGTTTGCCATTGTCGTGGTATAAGAAAATAGGTACCTACGTATCTTATGTGTTTTATTAAAAGTATTCCACTCTGCATATTTCATGTAAGTAGTACGCGCATGGGTCATGTACCTACCTACTTTATGGCGCTTCAGCCCTTTATGCCATTTCCACCATTTTGAAAATTTTCAAAAAAACGCCACACCAAAAAAATTCTACGGAACTAAAGAACCCGCTCGCAATATTTCAAGGGAATCCGTTATGAAATGCGACCTGTAGGTAGAGGAGAATATCCGGACATACAAAAGCATTCTTGCCCAAGCTGAAACGGAGACCTTCGCTATCGCTCGGTCAGTAGGTACTCGTAAATGTAGGTAACATTCTTGTTTTGTAAATAATTCTACCCGAACTTGCGGTTCGTAAACTCATCTAAAAAATACCAAATTACTTAAGTACCTAAGCACTTTGTCCAAGAACGATCAAAGTGAAATATGACATTATGAACAAAGTTTTCCAATACAAAATTCTTTTCCGCCAGCCTAAGTCACATAACAACGAAAAATTACGATCGTCGACTTAGGCGATTATCACACTGGCGCCTCAACCGGATGCGGCGACGGTGTGCAAGCGTGTCAGCGCTATACACATGCAGAGCGCTATCGCGCTCGCGCACCGGCACCGCATTCGGAAACCGTAGCAGGGCCGCGATTCGAAAAATAAACACACACTGGACAGACACAGCTCCAACCCAACTCAACTCAACGCTATAACGACATTGACATTTGCTATTCGAACAGATTTTCATTCAACATTGGTCACACATTGTAAATGATAAAACCATTTAAAGCGCAAACATGGTTTTATAATGATAAAACCATTTAGAGCGCAAACATGTTACACCTGGAATTTCCCGTGTATTTTTGAAATTTTGGTTTTATGAATGCAACCAAACAATTAAGTTTATCTTTTGGAAAATACCCAATTCAGTCATACAAAAATTTTGCTACCATAGATAAAATTAAGCCGGAAGTTAGGTTTATTTTCGACTTCCGGCTGATTTTTGTCCATGATCGACTGTATTCCGCACACGTGTGTGAAGCGCCTTATTTCGTGAGATTAGTACTTAGGTAGGTAGATACAATACACTACGAGTATTGTTGATTATTCTCCGCTCCTGACTTCGCCCGCCCTGGAACTAATACTTATTTAAAGTTTTAACGCCTTTACCAAAGGGGTTATTTTTTCTCATAGAAAACTACATATTTTGTGATATAAGGAACGGATGGCTGGGTACCTTCAGCCACATCAGTTAGTTTTTGGCACACAAAGGGGGTGTGAAGCCGCTATTCATGCCACGCGCACGTTCGCAGCAGAACCAGGGAACTCGAACTGTGTTATCATCAAATTGGATGTTAAAAATGCATTCAATACCGTAGATAAAGATAAAGCTAAAATATATTGGTAACATCCAGGTACAGGTCAGGTACATACAATTTTGTAGTAGTACTAGAAGTAATAATAATGTAATTGTGATACATAATATAAAAAATGAATCATGTCAATTTTCTATAAAATAACATGGTCGAGGCTAATAACGGGTACCATGGCCTAATCTGCTTGCGGTGCGCAGGACGGATACCAAGGCACCATGCCATCAACGAGCTGATACGTCGCGCCATGGTCTCGTCTAGCGTACCTTGCGTTCTGGAGCCTCAAGGCTTAAGTCGAACAGATGGTAAGCGACCGGACGGCCTTACGCTGATACCATGGGAAAAAGGACGCAGTTTAATTTGGGACGCCACGTGTGTGAGTACCTTTGCTCCCTCTCACATCACACACACCAGCAAAACAGCAGGCGCAGCCGCCGAAAATGCTGCCAAATTTAAGAAAAATAAATACGCAAACCTGGTACCAGCGTGTGACTTTGTCCCGGTCGCCATCGAAACGGCTGGGCCTTGGTGTCCGGAGGCCAAAACATTGGTTAAAGCTTTGGGGCGGCGCTTGAGAGATAGGGGATGCGACCCCCGCTCAGGATCCTACCTGGTCCAGCAAATTTCACTGGCCGTGCAACGCGGTAACGCTGCAAGCATATTTGGCACTTTTGGACCAGGTGGGAGCCTAAACGAAACTTTTTTTGATATGTAATGTTTTTAAGTAGGTAGTGTTGAATAATCTGTTTTATTATGTTTTACAATGTTATAAGAAATTCATACAATAAAATCTCAACACTGTTAATAAAATAACATAAATATTTTTTTTTTTACATAGTTAGTGGTAATGTCATCATTTCACTAAAATTATAGAAACTTTTTGTAAGTAGCCACGATTCTAGCTTACTTTTAAACGATTGGTGAGATGTTGCATCTCGTATGTTGTCTGGGAGGCGGTTGTATATCGCAGGGCCCGTGACGTAAACCGACTGTTCTGACCGATGAAGCCTGTGAAAAGGTGCAACCAGTCGGTCTCGGTGTGCATTGCTTCGGAGATCATGTGACGCTACTATGCCTTTTCGTTTAAATTTAGTAATATTAGTGTAAGTGGACATCGCAAGTTGGAGGATCACCATGCTTGGTAGGGTTAGGATGCGTAACCCAAGTAGCACACTAGCGGTATAAGCAGACATTATACCGCTTAAAGGTTGTACAACAGCGGTTTAATAGAGTTTGTATACTCCTTAAGCTGTATATAAGGGATATAAATAACTTCAAAAAGGCTAAGGTGGTATAATCGCGATATAATAGTCAAAGTAACGGCTTTGACGGTATAAGAAAGTATTACAGCGCTTTTGTAACTGCATCAGCTGCACAAGAGAGGTATAAGGATCCCGTTTAACTCTATAGAATCTAAAGCGTTACAACAGACTTATAAGCCTGCGTTATACCACTTAAAGAGTTACTAGAGTGTTAATACGTAGGTTAAAGCGGTACAATAGAGAAATTGAGATCTTTTTTACCACCTTTACTGTAGTAGAGTATTATAACTCCTTACTATCTCTTAAAGTGGTATATCTGGGAATAATGACGCCTATTTAGAACTATATGAGTAAAGGAGTTTTTAACCTCTTCTTAAATCCTAAGGCTCTACAATAGCGATAACTATAGCTATAGTAGATCCTTAGCCTCTAAAATAGCGATTACTATCGCTATAGTAGATGCTTAAAGCAGTTACTATCGCTATAGTAGATCCTTAGGCTCTACAACAGCGATTACTATCGCTATACTACCGCTAACACGGTAGCGATAGTACGGTAACTACAGTCGCGATAGTAGATGCTTAAAGCTGTTCTAACAAGTTGCCATTGCTATTTTGATGAAATTTGTATTCATGTAGATTTAATATATTACTTTTCTTATATAATACACTATAATTTCCAACATACACACTTTGAATTTGCACATAATGGATTTATAAACTTATCACAAGGCTCTGTCTGACATGTGTGAACCATTTCAAGATTACGTTTAATTTTATAATACACTTCAATATATTTTTACAATGCAGATTTTACGATTTCAAGGGGCGCGTGAAAAATATAACTAGATTACGGTATACTTTGACAGTAAACTGATGTTCGCACAAATAATTCAAGTAATCAAGTAAAAAAACATGCTTTAGGACTGCTATATGTATAATACTAGCCTTTTCCCGCGGCTTCGCCCGCGTACTGTAAGTACTCAAAAAGAATACGATACCCATGTTGATTTTCAGACTTTGTGACCACATTTGCCCCTTTTAGGGGTTGAATTTTCAAAAAACCTGAAACACGTATTTACTCATTTATCGTTAGGAATACTCCTGTGAAGTTTGGAATAAAATAGTGTAACAAATCTTGATCCGCCATACAAACTTTGGACCCCCATTTCACCCCCTTAAGGGATGAATTTTGAAAAATCCTTTCTTAGCGCACCCCTAGACCTTATAAGGAACCTACGTGCCAAATTTGGAATCTCTAGACCCAGCGGTTTGGGCTGTGCGTTGATATGTCAGTCAGTCAGTCAGTCAGTCAGTCAGTTCCTTCTTTTATATATATAGATAATTATTTTTTAACCACCATGTTGACCAACTTATGACATCGCACACTTTGTAGAATGTTTTTACATTTTATTATATACAATTTAGGATGTTTATATCACTAATTTCAAATCAATAGGAGATAGAAAACCCTTTAAGTTGCATATTAGAGTGACAGTACCGCTTAAACCTCTATAAGAGGGGCATAGAGGTGTCTTATAACTCTTTTTCTTATTTTAGCTCTTACGATCGCTCTTCACGCGCCATTATAACTCCTTTACCTCTTACTACCGCTCTTCACGCGCCATTATAACTCCTTTAGCTCTTAATACCGCTCTTCACGCGCCATTATATCTCTTTAGCCATTTATCTGTTGTATCGCTTAAGCTCGTATTAAAGCGACTCTAGCGATATATGACGCTTAAGCCTGTATAATCTAGGCCCTTTTTGGCGATATAGAACTTCTATATCGCTAATGTAGAGCTTACTTGTGCAGGCTTAGCCGTTACAAACAGCCCTTATATCGCTCTTTTAGCGCTTATTATAACTCTTGTGTGCTACTTGGGAAGTTTATGAAGTGGTCGTTAACCGGTTCGTCGCTGCGGGTACCTACGATACCTCTCACTGCACGCCTCTGCATCCGGAATGTGCGCTCGAAATCCGATGCTCGACCCCACAACTCGGAACCATACGAGAGTATAGAGTGTATTGTGGCAAAGTAGCAGGACCTGACAATATCTGTACTAGCTGTGAATGCCAGGCGCCGTATTGCGTAGCATGCTCGGCCCAGTCGCGCACAGACAGAGTCAATATGCCCCCTCCAAGATAGTGAAGAGTCGAGCACAAAGTAGAGAGAGAGATGTTCTTTTAGACGAAGCCAAAGAACACATACCGTCATTGTATCCTTTTCTGTATCAAGTTTATCACTCACCTTTTCTGTATCAAGTTTATAACTCCCTGATTCTTTCACAGGTGGGTGCGCAGCAGGGGATCCACTCAGACCACTCACCTTCAGTCTCGCCATTCAGAAAATAATACCGTCTTTGAAGTCACCTCTGAATTGATGGTATTTGGATGACGGGACCTTGGGTGGAAATCCAGCTATCATAAAACAAGACTTGACTGTTCTACTTCCGCGTCTCAAGGAGTTAGGACTAGAGGTGAATGCGACGAAATGCGAATTTTTCTGCTGCGGACCCACTTCTTCTTCTAATATGTTGTGAATCAATCATTCAGGACTTTGCTTCCAGGCCTAAAAGAACTATCGCGCAGCACATTTTATCTTCTCGGTTCTCCAATATTCCCAGACGCTATCCCAGATGCTTTGGAGACGAGAAGGCGACTTCTTCTGCTCGCTCGACAGCGTCTCTCTAACATCGGTGTCCATATCGCCCTGACTCTGCTTCGAATGTGTTTCGTGGTTCCAAAAATTCTTATCTTTTAAGAACAACACCAACATGGTTGTATCCTGATGAGGTGTCTACTTTTGATGAAACTTTAAGAGATACAACAGAAATTATCCTAAATGTGTCCCTTTCAGACAATCAGTGAAGCCAAGCCTCGATGCCCATTCGGCATGGAGGGTTGGGTTTAAGACGCGCGGCTGACGTAGGCCTGCCAGCATTTCTTGCGTCGGAATATGGGGTTAGTAGCTTGGTATCTAAAATTTTAAAATCCAATGGAGCCCAGGTTACCATTCCTTATCTCAGCAATGCCCTTGCAAAGTGGAAAACCCGCTACCCAGATACGTCCGTACCAGAAATCCTGCAAGTACAAAAATCATGGGACGAGGCCGGGGCCAGAAAGAAACTGGCACGTCTAATGAATGCTGCAATAGGTGTTTTGGCTATACTCAGGTCGGTGTCAAGAGCTGAAGCTGGTGCGTGGTTACAAGCTCTGCCTGCACCTTACTTAGGAACTCTTCTCGATAGCGATTCAATGCGTGTGGCAGTAGCTCTCCGCCTGGGCTGCGATGTTTGTGTATCTCATCAATGCATCTGCGGCTCCATGGTGGAAGCGAATGATATCATCACGCGTTGAGTTGCTGTCGCTGCGCAGGCAGATTTCCTAGACACCACGCTCTCAATGACATCGTCCGGAGGGCCTTAATATCTGCAAATATTCCCTGTGTATTAGAACCCCCCGGCCTCAGTCGCATAGATGGGAAAAGACCGGATGGGTTAACCTTAGTGCCTTGGGAGAGGGGAAAATGCCTTTTATCCCACCTCCCCCAAACGGTACAGACGGCTGGTGCCGCTGCAGAAATTGCCGCAGTCAGAAAACACGACAAATATTCATGCCTTGTTGGCAATTATTTATTTGTACCACCAGCTTTCGAGACGACAGGGTGTTGGGGGTCTGAGGCAATATCCTTTGTTTAGGAACTAGGGCGACGTATTGCCGAGAGGGGGTCTGATGTGCGCGCAGGTTCTTACCTGGCGCAAAGGTTGTCCATCACCATCCAACGTGGCAATGCCGCCAGTGTGATGGGTACCTTCGCGCCTGGTACAGCTCGAGGGGGGCTCTTTGAGTAAGTAGTTAATTTTTTTTAGTTTACTTTAGTTTTTAGTAGTTTTATACTCGTATTTAAGTTTGATTTACGTGTAAAGCCTGACCAGAAATATATGATTATTGTCAAGAGGGCGCTATTATTCTCATTTATATCGCAACAGTTCAGTATAGCCATAGAGCGTATTATTTCTCTATGGTGTTGTAACATCTTGATTTGTTTACCTATCAGCTCTGATGTTAATTTGAAAATGTTTCACAGCGAAATAGTTCCATTTCCCGACCGTATTATTTACAGCTGTTTATTACATACACTATTTACAATGTTTCGCTCTTGACTATGACTATTTTTGGGATAATTTTGTCTTTTATTATTTAATATTCAACACTTTACTATAATTCAAATAAACCGCGACAATGACACTGACAGCCTATCACATGCACTCACACATGCATAACATTCTGTCACTAAAATGATTGCTAGTGCATGAAATTAGTTCCAATGAAATTCCGCAACATGGCGCATCCATACTAATATTACTATACAATATAACGGTTACACTCACGTCACTTTAGTCACTTCGCGCGACATGTTTCGGAGAGCTTAGGTCTCCATCTTCAAGCACTAAGAGTGCTATTTTGACCGGCCCGTAGCGCGCTGTTGCACGACGCGTTGCCGACTGGCCTGCGTCCCGCTCGCCGCGCAGCTCGTGTCGCCCGCTCTGACAGAGCTTAGCGTGAGTGTAACCGTTATATTTTATAGTGATAGTATGTCTCACGAAAGTTTAAATTTAATACTATTATTATAAATGGGAAAGTGTATGTGTGTGTTTGTTTGTTTGTCCGTCTTTCACGGCAAAACGGGGCGACGAATTGACGTGATTTTATAAGTGGAGATAGTTGAAGGGATGGAGAGTGACATAGGCTACTTTTTGTCTCTTTCTAACCCCCCACTTCCCTAAAATGGGGGGGTGGAAGTTGGTATGGTTTGTGGTGTGGACCATATATTTCTGGTCAGGCTTTACATTTGATTCTTTATAAATTGTATTTTCAAGGAGAATAAATACCTAGTGTGATAGTTTTCCATATGAAATGGTCTAGCCAATGAACAAATATGATATTGACGTCACATTAACATCATTTTGTTGCAGGAGTAGTTTTTAAATGGTAATCAATCCTTCCCGACGACCGAAGTGATTCCATAATTGTTTCGTAAACCAAAATTGGTACGAAACACTTATATATATAAGTGTATTGCTCACATTTAATACAGGAATCCCTTTAATCCTGAATGCCCTCCCCAACTCCAGCACAAAGATTACAAATAACTCAAATAAGACCTACCTCTGTAGGTACTCTCTTTATAAAAAAACAATCTCTGAAACATTTTCATATAATTCTTCGCATTCCAATGTTGGGGTGATTATGCTTAGTTATTAGGGTTTGCAATCCGGATCCAAAATGCATGGAATTGTCCGGATGTGGATCCGGATCCAGCAGATCTTCCATACATTTCGGATCTGTCGTGCAAACCCTAGGTAGGTACTTGTTATTTTTATTGCAATTGTTTAACCAATTTAATATTACCTCCCGTCAAAATTATAAGTTTATATAATTTCACTAAAGTAAATATAAATTTTATTGTGGTTCCTAGTTTATAATGATTTTTATTTTTTATAGTGTCAACTTGTGTTTAGAATGTTTTTAAAATTTACTTCCGCGGATGAGGTGTCGGTACAAACACGACAGGGTTTCACGGCGCTTATCATGTAAATTTGTATATGAACTTAAATATAAAATAAATTAAATAAAAAAAATAAAAAAAAGTTGCCCACGTATTACAGGTTAATAATGTATCCCGTTTGTTGGAAATAAACTTATTTTTTAAGATTTTTTAAATTACGTATGCCTAGTATCTATTCGGTTTATAGGTAGGGAGATATATCAACTGCCATCCCCAATTTCAGGACAAAGATTGCAAATAAGGCAAAGGTACCTAATCTCTGTACCCTCTTTATAAAAACAATCTACGAAACATTTTTCATAACCATAACATTCTTTGCATTCGAATGTTAATCTGGTGTAACTGTGCCTCGTTATTCCCATTGCAATTCCTCACCTCAATGCTGTGGATCTATTCGCTTCCCGATCTACGCTTTAAACTTTACAAAGCTACAATTAAAATTACGCTAAATGCCTCTCTTTCCAACAAATCTGTTTGTGAGAAAGAGAGGGAAACGGCGAATATAAAACGCAACGCAGTAGTACCTAGTAGGCGTGGCTCATAGCTTTTTTAAGAAATTATATACAGGATGTTCCTTTTCGTTATTCTGTGTCAATAAAGGATTATGAGATTCTTTCTGTACTGAGTAATTGAAAATACATTACTAATACATTTAAATGAATTTCCGCTGTTAAGATTCTGACTTTTTTTGTCCATGCCACAACCACATTTTTCCATGGCTCCTGACAACTGATTGACAACTGATATATGACAGATGGCGTGTCATCATAATTTACATCAGTTAAAAAGTAATTCAGGGACTTCCTTTTAATATTAAAGCGATCAAGCCCCGGCAAGACGATGTAGGTTCAAGTCTTACTGGGTTGATTTTTGTGGAATGCCCAAGTTTAAGAACATGCAAATATAATTATAAATATCTTTCAAAGTGAAATTTCATAGCAGAGTTCACCGGGTAAAGTTTAAATGTAATGCTGATAACTACCTATCAACGTATGTAATATGTTATATTTTACCTCTTATTAGTTATTTTTTAAACAAGAAATAAAAATATCTAAAGCAAAACGAATGAAAACCATTTTCGTAATCGATTTATAGTAACTTCATGCTGTATATAATAAATAAATAATATATGCTACTTTCAAATGTGTAAGCATAGCCATACAGTAGAAGAATAGGGACGCCTTTTATAAATAAAACGTTGACATTTAACTATAAATGCTATATTTAAGTATTTTTTCTACTCCGGTACTTTTATCTGTCAATTATATGGTCCCGGAAACGAATATAAAAGCATGTCTTGTGCAATTTCAAAAAAGTCTATCTAGTCTATTCTTCATAAAGACCCTAGGATTATTATGTGATATAATGCAACTGCTAACAGAGGTGCCCTGTGAACCCAACAAATATATTTTTTTTCTACTCCCGTTTATCTATCATTTATACATTCGTCATCATCTATATACTCGAAGAAACACATAGATAATATAATCGAAGAAAAGTCTATCTAGCCTATTCCCAAAAAACAACTGTTAAATAAAAGCGCCAAAATAGAATCGCGTGCAGTCACGACTTTAGAAGAAAATAAATTACTGCCAACCTAAGAAACCTAAATAAACGTAGCGTTTTAAGAAAAAAATCCTTTAAAAAAGAAAAAATGAAAAGAACCACAGACATACTTTGTAGTTTTTACGTTTACCATTCGTTTGTGGTGGCAAACTGCAAACTTTGAAAATAATATATTTTAACTAATCTCTGTCGCTCTTTGATAATTGATTTAATAACGACGGTGTGTGTTTGTGTTAGTATTCTTGAAATACAGTGTTTTAAAAGGTGAAACTTAAATTATTGTTGATTATGTTGACAAAATAACTGCAATATTCATGAAGTGTTCGATTTCGCATTTTTTGTAAAACTATGTGTAGTCGTAGAAAAAGTATTGTATGCAACGTCGTATAAGTAGGTCAAAAAATGTTCGTGGCGTTTTTCTTAACAATTTTCGCCTACGGCTCAAATTGTTACCCACGCCACCAGGGGCGTAGTGAGGTAAAACGGCGCCCAGGGCACGCATCTAAACTTCGCCCCCTTGTAATTTTTTTTGTTGAATATTCTATAAATTGACTGTATGTAATGGACCGTAATAACAATAACTAATAAGCCAGGAATAAATTTCACGACCAATAACGTCCCCGACCTCAGCGAGAACTTGTGAAGTGTTTAAGGGCGATGTATAATGAAGCCTCGTGAAGGTTAGCTGCCGCTCTGTTGGTGGGTTGAGGAACGGTAGCCATTTAATCACTCAACAATTGCCCTCGCATCCCAATGGAACATTTATCAGATGATAATTTAGATGCTTTTATAAAAATGAAAAATTGTCAACCGACTGTATCGTGGTGAAAATACCATCGCTGGTCATATGAACATACGGCGTTCATGCTATTTTGCCATAATGCTGATTAATAGCTGATTCTATTTTCACCACAATATAGTCGGCTGATGATTTTTAGGGTTCCTGTCCGTCTGTCACAGATTCAATTTGCTCATAAGCTACTGAACCGATTAGGTAAAATGTAGTATATGGAAATCCAAAGGTATTTCTGACATTAATTTCCCTTAAAAAGGTGCCACTTGGTGCCAAGTAAAACCGAAAAAAAAAGACTGTTGTTTTATTGACTTTGTCAAAAGCAGACGCTAATTTGTTTACTATACAAAAACAAAAGTTTTTTTTAAACTCTTAATTGAAGAATTACAAATTTTCCGCAAGTGGTAGTGACATAAATAGTTTTTTTCATATTTATCAATTTAATTATATTTTTCGTGGCACAAGCAGACGCACAGATGATGGAAGTATTTTTTTCAGAAGTATTAAACAAGTTTTAGAGGTCACTACCGCATGCGCAAAATTTGTAACTACTATATGTGGCCGAAAATTGTATTGTATGACAAATTATCACTTCCCAAACTATTTTTCCCATTGTTTCATTTGGCAGAAGCATCAGATGGCAAAATATTGTTTCGCATACCTATTTTTTGCATATTTTTATTTGGCATACTAACCTAACCCAAATAAAAAATTCGGCCAAATAAAACTATGCGAAACATTAATTTGCTAAATGTTGGTATGCTAACTAAACGTTATACGATAAGTGGTTTGGAAAATGAAATTGGATGAAAGAATTTTCGGCGAAATGGCAGTACACCGAAAAAAACAATATTAAAATTGAGTTATGTACGGAACGGAACTCTTCGGTTTCCGGAAGCAACCACCAATTGGGCACGCAGAGATAGCACCGATATTACTACGCAATGAGCATTTAAACATTTAGGAGCTTTCGCAATTCTACATGGAACCCATCATAAAATCATAGGCAAAATAGTATGAGTCCGAGAGTCGAGGGGCGTCAGAACAGAAATAGGTGAAAATAGTTATTATACACCCGAACTCTCCTCTTTTTTTCAAAGTCGGTTAATTATTAGTATTATCAGATAATTAGGTAAAAATGTGTACTTATAACAAAACACACTACCTAGCACAGTGTTCATGGATTTCACGATGCGGTGCGGCGCCTCACTTCATGACACCGACACCACGACAATCGCGGATGGATTTTAATTAAGAATATGGAAATCATTGTTGAAAAATATTTCACCGTGTTTCCTTCACGAATAGGCTACGTTCAACAATGACTAAATTAATGCAAAAAAAGTCGAAACCTACAATAATTCGCAAAAATTTGTTGCTTATATAAATATATTGGAGTTAAACATGCATAATTTTATAAAAAAAAATGTGTTCTAACAACACAAAAAAGTATATTAATACTTTACCGCATTTTTTCATGCCTCAAATATCATAAATTCCCTAAAAACATACCTATTTCTTCTATAAAGTTACGTCAGGTACAATCGGGTTCATAATTGCATACCCAATTTATCAATAAATTCATTCATAAATTGGGTATTGATCCAGTAACTTTATACAATCATTTGTGTAAGAATGTCATAATAATATTTATTTATTTATATATATTGTGTGCGTCAAATCTAGTAGATCTGATTTTTTTGCAGACTTGTTCGTGATGTTGGCCCAATAAATGATCCAAGTTGGTGACCTCGAGCGCCGAACGTAACTTTGTCAAAAAACGAATAATCAGATTTTTTTCAGATTTTGGCAATTATTTAATTTTTCGATTTTGACGATATTTGAAATTTGAATGTCACGGGACATAGAATCGATTGATGTTTAAGAAAATGTATGTACTTATGTAAATCTACATGTTGCTAATTGTTTGATAGATGTGTCTTTTTAAGCTCAACTACCATTACTCACGAAATTAATCGCATAAGTTCACTAAATAATAAGAATCAAAATTTTACGTCTAAATATTTAGGTTTACAAATTTTACTGATTGTATTGTATGGGTCCGTAAGTACCTAGGTATAGTAGGTATTATACATTAATTCGCAGTATATTCAGAAAGAAATCAATGAAATTATTAAAAAAAGACTTTTTTTCGCCTTGTTTGCCGATTTGGATGGAATTATTTTTCAATTTGCTAACTACCAAACTTAGTTTTTTGCGCCCCCTCTTGATTGCGCCCAGGGCACGTGCCCTGGCTGCCCCACTACTCACTACGCCACTGCACGCCACTCACCTTTTTTGACCACTCTTATACAACTGTTGCATAATAGTAGTTTATGCAACAGTTGTATAAGAGGGGTTAAAAAAGGTGAGTGGCGTGGGTAACAATTTGAGCCGTAGGCGAAAATTGTTAAGAAAAACGCCACGAACATTTTTTTACCTACTTATACGACGTTGCATACAATACTTTTTCTACGAATACACTTACTTTTATATAAAATGCGAAATTGAAAACTTCATGGATATCGCATTTATTTTGTCAACATAATCAACAATCATTTACGTTTTACCTTTTAAAACACTATTTTTCAATAATACTAACATTACTAACACAAATACACACCGTCGTTATTTGATCAATTATTAAAGAGCTACAGAGATTAGTAAAAATACCTAAATTACTTTCAAAGTTTTCAATTCGCCCCAACAAACGAACGGGAAACGTAAAAAACTACGAAGTAGGTCTGTGGTTCTTTAATTTTTTTTTTATAGTTTTTTTTTCTAAAAACGCTGCGTTTATTTAGGTTTCTTAGGTTGGCAGTAATTTATTTTATATTAATAGTCGTGTTTGCACGCGATTACGCGATACTATTTTGGCGCTTTTATAGAACAAGTGTTATTTTGGGGAATAGACTAGATAGACTTTTCATCGAGTGTATTATCTATGTTCTTATAAAGGTGTTGACGAATGTATAAATGACAGATAAAAGTACAGGAGTAGAAAAAATACTATTAAAACACCTATATATTAACACACTATCGACACTGTAACTAAAAACTCATTGGAAATGTAGACGTCGCATATAAAGTAATAGTACATTACTTACCTAGGGCTGTAAAAAAAAGAAAGCCCGAAATCGCAGGTATTTGGGACCCGAGCCGCAGGCGAGGGTTGTAAATATGCGATAGAGGGCTTTCTTTTTTACTGCCCGTGGTGAGTACACAATTTTACGTCCCCACCTGGCCATAATGCGAGTTTTACCGTAAGCGTAGCGAGCGGTAAAACTCACATTATGGCCAGGTGTGACGTAAATGTTATTAAATCGCGTCAATTTGATATCGGTAATAATACAATTTAACATTTAATAGTTACATTTACGAATTACGCTTTTTATGTACAAAACGTTTAAACTTAAAAGAGGCTATACATACACCGTGCGTACCTATCAGTCGACGGGCCACGGTCAAGAGAAGCGCGCGGCACCCGCCATCTGGTGACGTATGCAACGAAGCAGTTCTCAGTTATCTGGTTTCGCCACCTCAAACAATTGACTTCTGTAAATAAATAAATTAAATTAATTTTAGTAAGTTTTATGATAATGAAACATCGAATGCTAGATATGCTAACAGACGGCCGTCCTGTTAACCGGAATGACCCTATTCCGATCCGGCCATTCGATATGGGATATGTTCCTATACAAAACTATCCTGTTTTATTTACTAGTAAACTAAGCATTAAGTATGGAATAATTCTGCATATATATTCCTGATATAACTTTTCATTCAATTGAAAAATATCTGCGCAGAATACAGAACTTAACCACCTGATATGCAAAATGAATTAGTTTTTAACTGATATTATGTATATATCATCATAATCAATAATCATAGACTTGTGAATTTGTCTATACCTTCGTAAAGTGGAAAATGGCGTAATCCGGGACATCTGCCCTATGCTTTATTTTGTCATTAGCGCGGAAAAGGAACGACCATCATAGGTCCTTGTATATTAGGTACTGCTATGGTACGGAAACTACCCAATAATCATGTACCATCGGGTTCATAATTGCATACCCAATTTATCAATGAATTCATTCACAAAGTGGGTATGCAATTATGAACCCGATTGTACACTTTTCTCTACAAGTTATATTGTAAATCTCTATATACTACGTTTGAATGCCCAAACTTACTACACTCATAACACTTATTGCCCGAAGCAAACACTGCACTTGGTTAGCAAAAGGAATAACATCTGGTATCATCCACTTGATACGATACTACCTAGCATCCAGAAAAGCGTACGGTACGAAGATTCCTGTCACCGATACGCCCTTTTCGTGAAATCGTATGGCACAATCGTCTGGTTAATAAAGTTGCGGGGCCTCCGCACTCCCAACATTTGTAATTGCGTCCTAAGCATTCAGCCTTTGAGCTTACTGCTTTGTTTGAATGGCGATGGTTCTCTTTATTATTGTTCTCGTCGAAACATTCCGGCGTCACCCTCGTCTGTAACACAATACATATTTTTCGAGACCTCCATTTGTATTTCAATATTCGTGACATTTTCTCTGGGCATTCATGTGGTAGATAGGTATCTAAGTAAAAACGTATTCTGTTGTGTTTAGTTACTGACATTAGTTTCGACCAACAAGACTTTAATTTGAATGTTCATCTCCTTTCACCGATAAAGAAATGCACTGTGATTGTAATATTATATTTTATATGATATCTACACATTAAATATGAAATTGAATACACGATGTGTAGCATAGTACTACACATCATATTACATGCATAACTTTAGCTATATTATAATTTTTAAGAAAAAAAAACCGACTTCCATGGGGGTAGCCGGTGAAGCATTATTGTAGATACACTTAACAAACGCAGCGGAGAGAACAAATCGCCAAACCTGAACTATGCGTCGTTGAAGAGTTCCGTTCTGATCATCATCAGCAGTTCCACTTCATCAAATGTCACTCTTTTGAATGAAAATGCTTGATTTGTTGATAAAAATACAAAAGTCACTTTATGTATGCCTTTAAGATTTGAGGAATTCCCTCGATTCCTCATGGAACTCATCATCAGAACTTGAGCTTGACGAAAATTGGTCCTGACAATCTAACTTGCTTAACAAACACAGCGAAGGGGACGAATCGCCAAACGTGAGCTATGCGTCGTTGAAGAGTTCCGTTCTGATCATCATCAGCAGTTGGAGCATTCCATGGTTATGTAATCGACATTCGTACTATATTTTAAGACTTTATAGGTCTGTTACTCGTTTCATTTGAGTTTTCATCATTTGCTAATTATATAATAACAATACTGTATGTGTACTTAAAAACATCCATTAACTACTTTTGTCATAATGTCCAAGTTCGTAAAGAAACTAGGTATCAGCCAAACGTTATGTAAGCGACAACAAATCAACCTAGTCTGAAACATAAGTGATATTTTCGAAAGTTTTAGCGAAATACGAGACAAAGAGGAATAAAGAAAAATTACACTCATAAATAATACAATAGTCGTTTATTTACAACAAATAAAAGTTTCGTTCCTCTAATAATTTTAAAGAAAATAAATATGATTTTTAAGAAAAAAAAACCGACTTCAATGGGGGTAGCCGGTGAAGGATTATTGTAGATGGTGCATTTAGATTCCATACAATGAAATAACTTGCTTAAAAAACGCAGCGGAGAGGACAAATCGCCAAACGTGAACTATGCGTCGTTGAAGAGTTCCGTTCTGATTATCATCAGCAGTTCTACTTCATCAAATGTCACTCTTTTGAATGAAAATGCTTGATTTGTTGATAAAAATACAAAAGTCACTTTATGTATGCCTTTAAGATTTGAGGAATTCCCTCGATTCCTCGTGGAACTCATCATCAGAACTTGAGCTTGCCGAAAATTGGTCCTGACAATCTAACTTGCTTAACAAACATAGCGAAGAGGAAGAATCGCCAAACATGAACTATGCGTCGTTGAAGAGTTCCGTTCTGTTCATCATCAGCAGTTCCACTTCATCAAATGTCACTCTTTTGAATGAAAATGCTTGATTTGTTGATAAAAATACAAAAATCACTATGTGTAAGGCCTTAAGATTTGAGGAGTTCCCTCGATTCTTCATGGATCCCATCATCAGAACTTGAGCTTGACGAACATTTGTTCTGACAATTAAACTTGCTAAACAAACACAGCGAAGAGGACGAATCGCCAAACGTGAACTATGCGTCGTTGAAGAGTTCCGTTCTGATCATCATCAGCAGTTCTACTTCATCAAATGTCACTGTTTTGAATGAAAATGATGGTTTTGTTGATAAAAATATAAAAATCACTATATGTATGCCTTTAAGATTTGAGGAGTTCTCTCGATTCCTCATGGATCCCATCATCAGAACTGCGTTTTGACAAAAACGGGACCAATCTGTATATATATACTTACAATCGAAAAAAGAATTTTCAAAATCGGTTCAGACATGACGGAGTTATGGAGTAACAAACATAAAAAATAAAAAACAAAAAAAAAAAAAAAAAACATACACGCCGAATTGAGAACCTCCTCTTTTCAAATCTTGAAGTCGGTTAAAAATGGATATTATTGTATCATCATCATCATCATCATCATCATATCAGCCGAAAGACGTCCACTGCTGAACATAGGCCTCCCCCAAAGAGTGCCACAATGACCGGTCCTGCGCCACCCGCATCCAGCGGACTCCCGCGACCTTCACCAGGTCATCAGTCCACCTTGCGGGGGGTCTACCCACGCTGCGCCTTCCGGTTCGTGGTCGCCACTCGAGAACCTTTCCGCCCCAACGGCCATTGGTTCTACGAGCAATGTGCCCCGCCCACTGCCACTTTTAGTTTAGCGATTCGGAGGGCTATATCGGTTACTTTGGTTCTGCTGCGGACGGCCTCATTTCTGATGCGATCACGCAGAGAGACTCCAACCATAGCCCTCTCCATTGCCCTTTGGGTGACTTTGAGCCTTCTTATGAGGCCCATTGTAAGCGACCACGTTTCAGTTCCATAAGTCATCACTGGCAACACACACTGGTCAAAGACTTTCGTCTTGAGACACTGCGGAATATTGGACAAAAAGATGTGCCGCAGCTTCCGGAACGCTGCCCAACCGAGTCGGATTCGTCGATTGACCTCTTTCTCGAAGTTGGATCTACCTAACTGGACAGTTTGTCCTAAGTATATATAATAGTCCACAACTTCGAGTGTAAAGTCTCCGATTATAACGGGAGTTGGCGCTACATGGGTATTTGACATGATCTTCGTCTTATCCATATTCATCTTTAGACCAACTCGCTCGGAGGCTTTACTGAGGTCATCGAGCATCGTACTCAAATCCTCCATGGTCTCAGCCAAGACTACTATATCGTCAGCAAACCGAAGGTGAGTGTTGTACTCGCCGTTTATGTTGATGCCTAGCCTTCTCCAGTCCAGAGTCTTGAAAACATCCTCCAGTGCAGCGGTAAACAGTTTAGGACAAATAACATCTCCTTGTCTGACTCCCCGCTGCAACGGAATAGGTTTCGAGTTCTGGTCCTGGAGTCGGACTGACATAGTGGCGTTCTCGTACAAACACTTCAGCACTTCGATATAGCGAATTAGCGATAGTCCACTTGGCACCTCTGGAGAGATTGTAGTACAGCCCAGGTTTCGATCGAATCGAAGGCTTTCTCGTAGTCCACGAACGCTAAGCAGAGGGGCAGGTTATACTCCTCAGTCTTCTGTATAGCCTGACGGAGCGTATGGATGTGGTCTACGGTACTAAAGCCTCTTCGGAAACCGGCTTGTTCGGGAGGCTGGAAGTCATCTAGCCTGCATGCGAGACGGTTCGTAATGACTCTTGAAAACAGCTTATAGACATGGCTCAGAAGTGAAATGGGTCGGTAGTTCTTCAGTAACGCGTTATCGCCCTTTTTGAAGAACAATACCACCACACCTCTGTTCCATGCCTTAGGAGGCGTTCTCCCTTCTAGTAAAAAGGAGTCGAACAACTTCTGAAGGGCCATAAGGACCGGTTTTATTGTATAACATAACATAAATACTTACTCTTTATTGCACACTTCAAATTAAAGAAACAAAGTATACACAAGTTACAAACAGAAAAGTAGAGGTAAAACAATTGGCGGTCTTATCGCTAAAGAGCTATCTCTTCCAGACAACCTTACTACTAACTACTTTGTATACTAGTCAGTATATGTATAGATAAATTATCGAGATCATGGAATTGCATTTGTAGTGGTTGTACCGTTTGCAACAAAAGGAGAATAATTTTCTCTTAATTTAATAAAATTACATACCCTTAAGAAATGGAATAAGTAGTAGTCCTCTGTTTTTTGCTTTTAGTCGCTATTGTTCTTCATCTGAGCTGTCACAAGTATTGATAATAAGATTGTTTGAAATTCGATCCATTCCCCTTCCTGACATCGATATTTATTTTCTTCACTTTCGACATGGCGACAAATATTTTCCCAGTCCTCAGCAGTAATAGTATTCATTCGTTCAGTTGCTAAACTCATAATGCCTTGCATGTTTAATGAAACGTTTCTTTTCGCTACATATCCTTTTACCATGAACCAAATATTTTCGATCGGATTGAATGTCGGGTGATACGGTGGCAATCGTAAAACGAAGTGGCCATGTTCTTTTAAAATTGCATCTATGTAGTACTCACGCACCGCTCTTTATTTTGTTTAATTAAATCATACAAACTGGTTTTGTACATCAACGAGCTATACGAAATGTTGTGTTCTGTCAACCAATCCATCATTTCTTGTTTATGAGAATTTGACGTTGGAGCACGATTCAAAAGTTTGTTGTGATAGGACGCATTATCTACGATAAGTACGCTATTCGGTTTAAGGTTAGGTATTATGAAATTCGATCCATTTCCCCTTCCTGACATCGATATTTATTTTCTTCACTTTCGACATGGCGACAAATATTTTCCCAGTCCTCAGCAGTAATAGTATTCATTCGTTCAGTTGCTAAACTCATAATGCCTTGCATGTTTAATGAAACGTTTCTTTTCGCTACATATCCTTTTACCATGGACCAAATATTTTCGATCGGATTGAATGTCGGGTGATACGGTGGCAAGCGTAAAACGGAGTGGCCATGTTCTTTTAAAATTGCATCTATGTGGTACTCACGAAACCGCTCTTTATTTTGTTTAATTAAATCATACAAACTGGTTTTGTACATCAACGGGCTATACGAAATGTTGTGTTCTGTCAACCAATCCATCATTTCTTGTTTATGAGAATTTGACGTTGGAGCACGATTCAAAAGTTTGTTGTGATAGAACGCATTATCTACGATAAGTACGCTATTCGGTTTAAGGTTCGGTATTAATTTTTCTTTTAACCATTTTTCGTAGTTGACAAAGTTCATCTGGTCATGGTAATCTCCCGTTTTTTGGTTTGCCTTAAACATTAACAAAGCGTTGGGAATAAAACCATCTTTTCCTCCTGCGTGCACTATTATTAACCGCTGGCCTGTACTGATTTGTTTTTTTACACCAAATTCTGTTCCATCGGTCCAAGCCTCTCCGGACACATGTGAAGTGTGGATGTAGGTTTCATCAGTATAAAGTAGTGGTCTATCTTCAGACCGATATTCCGCAATTTTGGTAAGGTAATTTATTCTTAGCAGTCGTATGTTGTATCTTTCCATTAATATTTTTCGGTTGTCCTCGGTCTTTTTCCATTTAAATCCTAATTTTTGTATTTGTTTTCGTAAGGTGGAAATGCCAAATTTGTAATCTATATCGGATTTTAACACAGAGTGCCTTTAAGGTTGGAAATTGCTTATGGGACAGATGAAAATTGTATATAGTTCTCCGGATGACTTCCTGATCAAAATCGTCTACTGCTGATGACAGACAAGTACCTACGTAACTTTTTATTTCTCGGGGAGGTGAATTTCTTTGTTGTTGCGAATTTCTCACTATTGCTCTTAGACACAATGTTATAAACAGTAGAGAGACAAACACCTGTAGCTTTTTCAACTAACTGGGCAGCGGTGTAAGGGGAATTTAAATTTTTCTTCAGTTCAAGTTCAAAATATTTATAACAGTTAAAAATAATTTGCTTACTTTGACTCTCAATCGGACCAAAATTACTCACTGTCATATTTTTTGAAAATTATGTAACTACACTTAGTCGTACGGGCCGACACAAAATTATTCTGATAATTGTGAGAATACAATAAAATCAGACGTAAAAATATATGCACAACGTAAATAATATTCACAATTTGACACTGACATTATTTTGGTATTTACTCCTTCAATATATAACAAACCTCTTTTCATGCTGATAGTACGAGAAAATATAAAATTGAAATATAGAATGCCTGTAAACATACAATACTACTACATATGCAATTCCATGCTCTCGTTAATTTATCTATACATATAATATAGTAACGATGTGTTATTAATAATAACTTTCAGTTCATTTCCATACAATGCAAAATACGTTCAATAAAACAATTTAAGTTTATAGAAGTGGGTACTTGGACCTCGTTTCTCTGAATACACGGAATACGTAATTATTCCTGGAAGTTTAATTTGGACATAAAATATTAGCCACTTCCTACTACCTCATTTGTTCAACGTATTTACTGTTTAGGTATTCATATAATATAAATATTCCACGTGGATCAAGTAAGTATTCATGTTTGGTTACACAAATATGAGGGCCACGGTCGCCCGGGCCAGTCCGCCTTGATTTATTCCCCAAATCTGTAAGAATATAACATTTTCGAGGCAATATTTATGTTTCACCTGCCGCGCGACGTCGTGGTGCTTTGGTGAGACAAAGGTTCAGCTTACTTGGGCCGTCGAAGTCGCATAGGACCTTGTTGCCCCAGGGACCTGCGTTCTCAGACGTAAGTAATTTGCCGCGCATCTCACGCACACAACTCATTTTGTTTTTGAATTATGACGAAATCGCCTTTGCACAGGTCTTCTTTTGTTCGGTATGGCAATCTTGGTGGAAGAAAGACATATTCTGCTATGATAGACAAGGTAACGTAAGTCTTTATTATAAGAAGGACGTGAAAGTTTATTGCCTAAGAGAGCTCATGCGTGCTAAACACTATTGACCTCGAGTGGATTTAGCTCCAGTTATTTTAATAATAAGCACTATTACTTTAATAAATTGTGATGTAGCTCATAATGCAATTTAATCTTCTTGGAAACTTTTTAAATTAAAGTATACCTACGTGCAGAAAATATCTAAGCTGTAATTTATCAAATAAATACGTAACAATAAAAAGAGTTATGTGGACGTTTTCATCTTGCGTTCGTAAACCATAAAACCGGCAAAGAGCGTGTCGGGTCACGCTCAGTGTAGGGTTCCGTAGTTTTCCGTCCGTCACAGTAAGTGTCCCCACTTAAGAGTTACAATAACACCGCCATGTAGGATATGATATGAGCGTTCCACGTACAGCGACATCTATCGGCAAATTAAGTAAACTATTGCACGCGAGCTTAAAGTATGGAAGATGATTTTTATGGGATAATTCTTTATTGCGTGAACGGATTTTCACCGTTTTTACTTTATTTGAAAGCACGTCATTTCATTGTGATTTTGTAGAAATTACAGGTACAATAAGCACCTGCTTATACGGTTAAATTACAAACTTAGTTCAGAAATTATTTTCTAATTTTTTTTCAATAACTATTCAACCTATCAAGTTTAAAATAATTTTCCTAGAAAGTTTTTAAAATGTTCTACTTTTGAGATTTTTTTCATATTTTTAAAACATATGGTTCAAAAGTTAGAGGGGGGGGGGGGGACACATTTTTTTTTACTTCTGGAGCGATTATTTCCGAAAATATTTACATTATCAAAAAATGATTTTAGTAAACCCCTATTCATTTTTAAATACCTATCCAACAATATATCACACGTTAGGGTTGAAATGAAAAAAAAAATCACTCCCCACTTTACGTACCTATAGGGGAGGTACCCTAATAAAACATTTTATCTACACCTTGGACGAAAAAATGATCTACACTCATATTGTAAGTTCTCTAAAACGTGTTCGAAAACGGTAGGCAATGGCTAGCATTACCACGACCGATTTTACTATGATAAGCTTTTTATCTGTGGCAGTAACGTAATTTTAACTTTACATGCTCAACTATTGATGTGTTATGAGTTTTGATAACATAATGTATTTACACCTGCACGCGCCCGCGCGGCCGCCGACACGCTCCCCCCCGACCGCCGGCACTCTCCCTCCCGACCGCCGGCACAATCGAGTTGGCCATGGCGGTGCAATGGCGGCCATTCTATGAAAATAAGGGAACGCGAATTTGTATGGATATTGTCAATCCATGTCTATGTTCTAAGGTTTCTGTCTTGGTTCTAAGTCAATGCAATCTAAAGACGATTTTGAGCTTTATTTTCCAACACTTCGCAGGGGAATCTAAACATATAGGGTACTTAGGGTAAACCACAGCCAAATAGCACTAGACCCTACTCATAGTGTTGTGTTCCTGCTGGTGAGTAAGGTTGCCGAAGAGCTCAAAGAGGACCCAGTGTGTTGACGGTGAGGGACCTTCTTGTTCCTTTAGCCATCAACACAGTGAATCCTCCTTTTTGTAAAGGGTCGGCAATGCGCATGTGACTCCTTTTGGAGTTGCAGGCGTCCATAGGTTACGGTAGCTGCTTACCATCAAGCGGGCCGTATGCTTGTATGCCACCGTCGTGGAATAAAAAAAACTTCCCATAGACCTAGAATAATGAAATTTGGCAAGGAAGGTCTTACTGTATGGAGACGACAGTTTTTCAACGGCGAAGTCAAAGTTTGTCCCTCAATCAAATTTTTATTTACATTAAAGAAATATTCAGTGATTGTTAACATTGTGTGATGTATATAAATATGTTAAAACTGTGCGAGTCCGACTCGCACTTGACTATTCAGGGTCCCTTTTTTTAAACAACTCGCTTCATTTGTCTTTCAATGCCCTGCTACGGTAGCTATGTCCTTCAATAAATTCACGCTAAATAACAACTTTGGAACTTTAAATAATCTATACCTAATAAACTAAAACAAATGACAGACAAAACTAGGCAACGCAATCAGCTAGCACACAGTTAAACAAGTATACCTAACTTTTAAGTTTCTGAAAGCTACCTGCATTATTTAGTTCGCTAGAAAGTTTTCTCGAGCTCAAATCAAATGGAACATCAATACAATGTCACAATGCACCACTACGAACTTCGAACGTGTCTCGTAATGTGTACGAGTAGTTTGATAACTTCTGTACGTCGTAGCACTACGCCATCGCAGTAAGTTATATTTTAATAATAAAGAGTAGCATCGGTGCCGCATTCCAATGTTGAAATTAGTGTCCGACCGAAACATGTTTTCTTACCGAAACCGAAACAGAAGGTTCGGCTCTGGGTCCAGTTTCGGCCGAAATCGAAACCGAAGCTTTGATAGACGTGTTAAATAGTACATATTTATTTCAGTTACATGTCAGCCGTTGTACAGTCGCCATTAGATATATCGGAGTGGCTAAGGTGGTCACAAATATCTGAACAACGCTGACACTGACAATAGTGTCATGGCGATAAAGTGCATGTTCAGATATTTCTGAGTACCGTGGCCGCTCTGATATATTTGATGGTGACTGTACCACGGCGATTTTATCAGTTAAAAACATTGTGACAGAACTTATGGTCAGATTAAGTACAATGTTGAAAGTTTCGGCGCGGCCGAAAAGTCCGGCCGTTTTTTGGCCGAAACCGAACCTTGGGCCGAAACACGTTTTTTTGGCCGAAACTGGCCGAAACCGAAACCGAAACTTCGGTCGGACACTAGTTAAAATACATAAACAATGCGTTAAAAACACAATCTATCTCAAACGTAACTTCAACACACAATAAATAATCAACCAATATTGAAGTTGTATTGGAGTTGCATTGGAAAATTGTCAAGCTAATTCTGATATTTCTTATTCAGACGTGTAAGCGTTAGCTGTATTGCGTAGTTGATGCATTGGAGTTTTATTGAAGTTGGATCGTGTCTAGACATGTTTTAAAGTTAGAATACGGTCCCGTATAAGCAGGTAAGGATATTAGGCCTACCTATTTGGTTTAATTCGTCAGATAAGTGGCAAGTAGCTTATTCAGGACTTTACTTGGACATTGTGAAACAGGCCCTAATACAAATTAGATTATAAAACTAGAATCACAACAGAGGGTTAAAATAAATAAGCGCTAGAATATACAAGAAATCAGAATTATCGAAGAAAAAGGGTTCGGAAGTTTTGAACACTCATTTTTACTATGGATTGGTTATAACGGATCCGGTCACCTACGGCCACATTTTTTGAGCGGCCACTTCCCGTGATCGGCCACCTCACCCATCGGCCACTTTTCGTGAACGGCCACTTGTATCTAGGTTCACCTATCGGCCACTTCTCGGGAACGGCCACTTGTCTCGGTTCACCCATCGGCCACTTCTCATGAACGGCCACTTGTCTCTCGGTTACAGCCACATTCCTCGAACGGCCACAATCCGTAAGCAGCCAATTTTCCATCGGCCTCATTCCTAGCAGGGCCACTTTTCTATCGGCTGCAGCCACATTTAACTGATTTCAGTTAAATGCCCTGAATAAAAGTCTCTATGGGTGCAACCACTGGTTACGAGTTACTTTCATAGTATTAATTGTTTGTATGTATGTGAAATTGCCATCCTTACTGCACTATCCATATCTGTGGTGCTGATGTATCATTATACAGCTTGATAATAATGTGATATTAACATCATTAGAGTCTGTTCGGAATGAAAAGTGTCGCAGTTTGTATGGAAGCTCATACATTCCACGACACTTTTCATTCCGAACAGAGTCTAATAACTTTCAAAGTAACTCGGAAACAGTGGTAGCACCCATAGAGACTTTTATTCAGGGAACTGAAATCCATAACCAACCACTTTCCCATACTTTAGGTCCGGGGTCCTTTGACCTTTGTTGTTCCTGCCTTAAGGCTGACTGGCAGAGAATACCTTACGGCATTAAATCCGTATTTTGTGCTCAGATCTTCCTAAGGATAAATAAATAAATATTTACAAGCATTATTCAGGCTAAATCTACCTGTTTCTTGTCGCCTACTTGAATTAATTATGTGATAACTGGCCACTATCTGCTTTTTAATGAAATGGAAATTATTGGTTTGTTTATCCATTATGTCAATCACAATGTAATATAAGTAAGTGGTGTGAATATCATAATTCAATATAAATAATGTCTTTCAGGGAAACGGCCGTAGTAGGAATTTGCAGTGATTTTGCATTGTGGTCGTTCGGGGAAATGGCCGTAGTAGGAAACGCCCGAACAAGGAAATGGACGATGTAGGAATTTACACGGTGGCCGTACAAGGAAGTGGCCCTAGGTGACCGGATCCGTTATAACTATAACATAATGAACACAAAATTTGTTTCATATGCTACTAATTATTCTTCTATGTTTATTTATATTTACAATCATTATGTAACTGGTCACGCTCGTTGTTAGAAAATTACAGCTTGTCTCTTCCTCAAGCGGTGACGGGAGCTCATTGGCACGTTCGCATCTTTCGCTTGCCGGTGTGCGACTATGAAAAAGTTGATTGAATTCACTTAGTTTAAGTGCTTCACTTTTTTTAGCGTGCGTAGCCCATCTGTCATTATTATACATCATAGATTTTGAATTTAAAATTTAAATCGATAATGTGCCAGTTAGAGAAGTTTGATAGTGTAACGTTTCGTTACACGCATCGTTACAGTTTTGACTAAAAACCAGGGCTGAAGTGTCGTCCAAGTGGGATGCCATCTTATCTTCAGCACGCTGTTGCCAAACCTGTTTATCTCGAACCGATTTATAAATAAGTTAATACAATAGTTTATAATTTATGTTAATGTTGTTTATTTTCTATATTATTAATTTTGTTTTTGTGGCAATAAATAAATTATTGAGCTACTTGCAACGGAATCATCCAGAATAGCCACATTCTCACAAATTGCATATAGCCTGCGCTGAGGTTCGATCATAAAATACACGCCTGAAAAATTTGAGTTACAAGAGATCGGCTGATAGTGGTTCCCAAGTTCGTACATAGTTCAAGTTAATAAATAAAACCGTCGTACGAAAACTCGCGCAGTTTTTAGGGTTCCGTAGTCAACTAGGAACCCTTATAGTTTCGCCATGTCTGCCCGTCCGTCCGTCCGTCCGTCCGTCCGCGGATAATCTCAGTGACCGTTAGCACTAGAAAGCTGAAATTTGGTACTAATATGTATATCAATCACGCCGACAAAGTGGTAAAATAAAAAGTGAAAATTTTTTTTTTATTAGGGTACCTCCCCTATACGTAAAGTGGGGAGTGATTTTTTTTTTCATTTCAACCCTAACGTGTGATATATTGTTGGATAGGTATTTAAAAATGAATAGGGGTTTACTAAAATCATTTTTCGATAATGTAAATATTTTCGGAAATAATCGCTCCAGAAGTAAAAAAATATGCGTCCCCCCCCCTCTAACTTTTGAACCATAAGTTTTAAAAATATGAAAAAAATCTCAAAAGTAGAACTTCATAAAAACTTTCTAGGAAAATTATTTTGAACTTGATAGGATGAATAGTTTTTGAAAAAAAAATTCAAAATAATTTCTGTACTAAGTTTGTAATTTAACCGTATAAGCAGGTGTTTATTGTAACTGTAATTTGTACAAAATTACAATGAAATGACGTGCTTTCAAATAAAGTAAAAACGGTGAAAATCGGTTCACGCAATAAAGAATTATTCCATAAAAATCATCTTCCGTACTTTAAGCTCGCGCGCAATAGTTTACTTAATTTGCCGATATATGTCGCTGTACGTGGAACTCTCATATCATATCCTATATGGCGGTGTTATTAACTCTAAAGTGGGGACACTTACTGTGACGGACGGAAAACTACGGAACCCTACACTGAGCGTGGCCCGACACGCTCTTGGCCGGTTTTTATTTATACTCTTTTAAATTTGTTGGTATTGGTCCTAATAAAATTAGTAACAATAGCGTCCTAAACTAAGAGCGAAAGATGCCTTTTTATTATTTCCTGATTTAGTAATTAGAGGTACCCAGTCGAGTGTACCTAACGATATTGCTTTTCAAATTTAATTTTCCTATCTTTTGCCACAGCCATGCATGAAGGCAACTGGCGGCAATGTATTCTTAAATGGCCTAAGTGATGAAATAAGTGGCTCTATTTCAGTTAGTATCTAATAAAAAAATCCCTATAGTGAATTCATTCTTTCTTGTCTTATTATGTAGGTAAAAAAAACTCAAAGACAATAAGTTTATTACACTTTTCTCTGGGGTTACATTTTCAACCATGAAATTTAAGCAATAAACTAATAACTAATACTTGGAAAGTCAAAACGAAAATAATTTAATAAATGAGAGATTTAAATACAAATAGGGCGATAAATTGTATTTAATGATCAAATTACTTAAAGCGTACTGCAATCAAGGTTTCAATTACGAAACCTTCCAAATTAAAAAAAAATATTTTCTAGAATTTTAGAACTGTGGATTGTATTATGGCTCTAAATATTATTATAGGTAATTATTTAGAACTAGACTAGAGGCATCACGAGATATAAAATGACTCTACTTAATATAGGCACAAAAATAAAGGCATTGTAAAAACAATAATGAAGCTCTTTTAAAACTTAACTTAATATACAAAATTTATAACCTAAACTTTCGACGTAAAAACAATTTATACTTACTAAAAGTTCATTTAACGCTAATTTACCTACGCTAGTCTTAATTAAATATAATTACATTTAAGGTTTGATAATAGGATCATAAATATTTGCAATTTTAATTTTAAAACTAATCAGTAACGTTAGTAATACCTAAGAATATTGTACAATTATAAACTCACTTATTACAGGTATCTAAAACGTTTTATGAACCTATTAAAATTCTCACAATATACTTTTCAAAGTCACTTTCAGCACGCCCTTTATCTTACCGATTTATGAAGTAAAAGTCAGTTTGAACAAAATGAGAAATACCGAAGTTGGAACCTGTTCAAAACGTCACATCATTCGACGAAATTGCACTAGCTGCCTTATTGGTATTCAAGAACACTTGAAGCATATTTGTTTGCTTTGTTCGGTGCCAGGGACATAAATCTATTGACTTGTAAGTGAGGTAAATTAACTTGGAAATATTAGGTTCGGAAAAAACAAATGATACTTAGAATTATGTACGTCGTCTACGTCTCATTAGGATAAACAAGAAAAATGTTGAGTGGCACATAAGTGTTGTTGAAAAAATATCAGTTGAGTTGTCAACAAAAAATAAATTGGCACCTATGATATACAGATATAGATAAATCATTGCTAACTTATGAAATTTAGAAGTATTTTTTGTGCCCATTATGTTAGATTATAAGTATTATAACTCATCCAAAAATATCATTGATTACATTATATATTATAATTGTTTCCAAATGTCGTTTGTTTAAAATAAAAATAAATAAATATTATGGGACAATCTTACACAAATCAACCTAGCCCCACAGTAAGCTCAATAAGACTTGTGTTGTGGTACTAGGCGACGATATATACAATAGATAGATATAGATAAATACTTAAATACATAGAAAACATCCATAACCCAGAAACAAATATCCCTGATAAACACACAAATAAATGCCCTGACCAGGATTCGAACCCGGCACCTCCTGCTTCATGAGCAGAGTCACTACATAGGCTAGGAGGCCGTTTAAGTACCATTTATAAGTTAACAAACTTATTGTCTTCTTCTAACTTCTTTGTCTATGGTGATGAGATTCGATTCGACATATCCATAATTATGTTTTTAAACGAGTGAAAGCATTTCAGCTTCATCGGCGCGTTACTTTGCCCAATTTTCTTGCTTTGTAAATTACCTTCGTTCCAAAACTGTTTGAAAAATCATAGCGGCACAAAATATGCTCCAAATTGAAATACAAAGAATGCGTTTACAATTCTGCATTCGCATCATGCTTTCCCTGAGACGGCTGACAACCGAACTAAAGGAGCTCAGGGAACATGGAAATACCACGGAATTCTCTTATTAAAGTGTATTTTGTTGGAAAGCTGAAGGGTCATTACGGTGACTTATCTTGAAGTGTTTCGGCGTACCAACACGTGCCGTTTGCCTTGTCTGTCGTCTTGGACGGCTTTCCGAAAGTGGGGGTAAATTGCATTGCTAACGTTGGTTAGCGTCGTTTCCCTGAAACGAACTAAAACCTGAATTAATTACTAAAATATGACATAATTAAATAGGGACTACTGAACGAACGAACTGAAGAACGAATCAAATTATTTTAATAAATATTTTGATTTGTTTATTTTCAAGTGGCCAAAACCGGGACGGGCAGATTTGGATTTTTAACCCCTAATAGTTTACGTTACTTTTAAAATATAAGTATCTTTATGTCTAGTACCCCAGTATCAGTAATAAATAAGTACCTAGATGTAACCCATCCAATGTTCTCTCCATATAGATAATATCGGGAGCTCGTTATTAAGGATCGGTAGCGTATTATAACGAACGTGTCCCGATAAGACACAATAGTTATGGTAATAGACATGCTTCTGAGAACCATAAATATCGTTTCTGTTTCGTTATTGTGGCACAGATTAAAATATTGTAGAAGAAAGATACGTCAATGTCGGAAAAAAAATTGTTTGCGAAATCATTTTCCCTTAACTAACCAAATGTTTATATAGCAGAGCTTGAATTTGAAAAAATTGTGCGCATCGAGAAAAAGTTGTGAATTTTTGGCCATGGATAGAGTGCCCCACGATGAATATTTTTTAGTATTGGAGGTCTGTAAAATTTTTGGAGCTTCACGTCAAAATCAGGGGTCCCGTGCAATATGTTATTTTATTACTCTCTGGTTAAGGCTGCTAGGGGTTGTGTGGTATCATTTCCGTATAAAACAGACATGCAGATATTGTAATCTGTGCCACAATTTTCACTTTTGTATTGAGATAAAACCCTACTAATAGGAAGATAAGCATTTAAAGATCTAAATTTGCTTGGTCCTTATAACTTGGTTTTTGTGGATAGTTTTAATTCACATGAGTAATGATCAAAAACATTAACTCAAATGAAATGAGCGGTCGCGCTCTCATACTAAATTACATACGGGAGCGCTGATGTGTAGTGACCTCGAGTTGTACTTATGATCTATCTAGTGGTTGAGGTTATCTGTGCCGTTAATACAGTGAATCCTCCTTTTTGTAAAGGGCCGACAACGCGCATGTGACACCTCTGGAGTTGAAGGCGTCCATAGGCTACGGTAGCTGCTTACCATCAGGCGGGCCGTATTCTTGTTTGCCACCGTCGTGGTATTAAAAAAAAAAGAAAAAAACCCTGCCTACGAAGCAGGAGGTCCCGGGTTCGAATTCTGGTCAGGGCATTTATTTGTGTGTTTATCACAGTTAACTAGGTTGATTTGTGTAAGGTTGTCCCATTCATAATATTAATATAATATAATAATATTAATATATGTCATATTTATATTCGCTCAAAAAAGCAAGTGCAATAGACTGGGAGATACTTATCAAAATTTAGATATTCGAGGTTCGCGGTAGTAAAACAAAGATTGTATTTTGCGGTGATATGACATATCGGCATATTCCGCGTTTGTAATATAATATTCATAGCTGACATTGCTGGTGTTATAATAAACAGCGAAGAGACGTGACGAACGTGACTGTCGCGACACGGCCACGGCAAAAGTGGCTCCAGTGTGACACGTCACGCGACTAGGCACCTACTATGTATTGGCTATTTACTACGAATATTAAATTGAATGCCAGAAGTTGTTATTTAGTACCTAATAATACGTTTTTTATACCAACATCCGCCATTTCTTTTCAAAAAAATGTGTTTACCCTTTGACAAGTATTCGAATACTTTGGTCAACACAGGAAGTAGAGTTAGAAAGTGTTAAAAAAATTACAATTTTTTAGTCTTGTAGTAGTACAATACAATACAATACAATACAATACAAATACTCTTTACTGAACACCTCAAAAAGAAAACCAGTACAGAAAATGTATAAAGTCAGAATAGAGGTAAACAACAGGCGGTCTTATCGCTAAAAATCGATTTCTCCCAGACAGCCTTTAGGTAGTGGAATTGTGTTAAATAAACTAAGTCAGTAGGTGTTGCAACACATTGAAGAAAAGCGGAAAAAAAAACTTAATATCACAAAACAATATCCTAATAAATAAATAACTATATTAAGATACAATACACTTAAACAAAATAAATTTATAAATATATATACAGTGCCGGCTGTGAAGAGAAATTGTCACGGACGAGACAAATAGTAAAGTTTGAGGAGCTTTTTAAATGAAGCGGGTGATTGAGCGCACCTTACATCTAGAGGCAGAGAATTCCGAAGTCGAACCGCTTGAAATGTAGAGGAACTGTTATAAAATTTTGAAGAGGATGAAGGGACAGAAAGAAGTAAATTCCGGGAGGATCTTTCAGACCGGAGGTAACTAAAACGCACCTTGAGATACTCGTAGCGGGGAGTTGCGGGGTTAAAAAGAACAGAAAACAGAAGGGACAGAATATGAGACTTACGACGAAAGCAGGGAAGCAGCAGTAGTAGGTAAGTACTTAGTCGGTTCATAAGTTCTGTCACTAGGGTTTGGACTGGTAAAATAGGAACTGTTAGAGGTTGCTTACTATTTCAATATATGTTTAAAAAGCCTATTTAACACTGATCAATTTAGGATATTATTTAAGGCAAATAGTTGTGGCAGTTTTACACAATTCCCTGTAACATTCGAAAAAGCGCAATAAAAACCACGTCAAAAACGCGCCCTGATCGAGTTGATTTTGACCATAATTATTTTTATTCAATTTTAAGAGCCTTCAGTCTTGCATACTGCATTAGCTTGATCTTTTACCTACATTTTAATATATACTTAACATGGGTCTGACTGACAAGAAGGCTGGTATATACAATTTTGGAAGACTACCTTGATGTATGGCATCAAAATCATCGTGTTTTGCTCAAAACTGAAAAATACGTTGAGGTTCAGGAGAAGAATAGCTGAAGCACAGACTTGTAAGTCAACTAAATATTGGTTTTGAAATATTCCTTAATCACCTACTTTCATAAAAATAACAATTTGTAACTCTGGACAACTATAACAATGATCTTAATCAACTTTTGTGAAGTACAATTTTCATAAATCTGACAACAATCTTCAAGTTTACAAGGATTTATAAAATACGCGATCTTGATTATAAGTTAATCATATTATATTTTTATCTACACTCATACTGTAAGTACCCTAAAATGCGTTCAAAAACCGTAGACAATGACAAGCATTACAACAAACGATTTAACTATGATAAGTTTCTTATCTTCGGCAGTAACGTAATTTTAACTTTGCATGCTCAAATATTGTTAAGCAATGAGTTTCAAATTTGGAACATCGAATTTGATAACATAATGTTACCGCCATGGCCAACTCGATTGGTCCCGCGCGAGCGCCGGCACAATCGAGTTGGCCATGACGGTACAATGGCGGTCATTCTATGGTTTCCGAAGAATTTAATATATATAATATGAGTGTAGATAAAGCAGTGTATGCAACTGTACGTAATTAGGCCTTAAAACACTCGTGTGATCTTATTATGAAATTCGCCTGCGGCTCATTTCATAAAACCACACTCATGTTTTAAGGACCCTTATTACGTAACAGTTACATAAACTACTACAATCTGTATGAAATAAGCCTTCTAATCAGGTCTACATTTTTTAAATAAAAGCTTTGTATTATATTTTATCACTTGAAAGCCTTGTGACAGGACTTAGGGACCGACTAGGTAAAACACTTTATTGTACAACAAAGGAAAAATACGACAGAAAAAATACACATTAATTGTACAAAGGCGAACTTATCCCTTAAGGGATCTCTTCCAGTTAACCTTTGAGCACTCTTGTATTTCTTGATTACCTATTTATTCTTACAATTTGCCATAATTGCTAATGAGAGTCCATGTAGTTAATTCCACTATTTGGCACAGGCCATTTTCTTGTAAGAGAGAATTTTACAAGTGTAGCTACAGAATATTGAATTCATCCTTTCTTGTCTTATTACCGTAAAATGGGGTGAGTAGGGAGAAAGTTGACATTCGAACCTCGATAACATTTTATTTTTACATATGTAAACTGAATGGTATATATAATAAATGTTTCGGACGTTTGTATTTTAGTTTTTTTTTATGATTTTGGGTAGTTCCATTTCATAACTTTACCGATAAACACAAAATCCCTCCTCACTCCGTAGTACCTCGTAGTTGGGGTGAGATGGAATTTCATACAAAGGTGATTTTCGAACATTGTTGGATCGATTTTTTTTTTCTAATGAATGTCACTATAGCTCCATTTGTAATACGAATACATTATTTAGGTAGCAGTAGCCTTTAAAAACCATCTCACCCCCCTAGCATCCCTTCTCTCCCCATTCATAACCCAACTCTCCACGCAATCCCTACTCACCCCATTTAACGGTATGTAAAGAACATTTTATTAGAAATGATATTTTTCACTGGTTACTTGGTTGGATTCAATAGTTTGTGAGTTTCATTTACTATATCCATACTAATATTATAAATATCTTAGTGACGTAAAATCAATTTCGTTCGGCGTACCTCAAGGCAGCATTTTAGGTCCCACTCTTTTTCTCCTATACATAAATGACATCTCGCTTATTCCAATAAAAAATGCTGACATCTTGTGTTACGCTGACGACACTGCTATAGTCTTTCACGGTGACTCTTGGGAGAACGTCTTCGACACTGCCCAGCATGGTATCACGCTGGTATCAAAGTGGCTGAAGCAGAATCTTCTTACCTTGAACACCACAAAAACTAAATTCCTTTGTTTTCACAAGACTTCTTCTTCATCGCCAAGACTTCAACGTAATCTTAAAGTTCATAGTACTAATTGTTTTTCTGTTTCAAATACTAACATAGTGCAAAATTGCAATTGCGACCTCATGTCAAGAGCTAGCTCAATCAAGTACCTCGGAATAATAATAGATGAAAAATTTACCTTTAAAGAGCACGTAGTCTCTGTCTCAGGAAGGGTCAGAAAACTGATATATACGATGAAAATGCTTCGCGAGTCTGCCAGCGTTAGCTTGCTAAAAACAGTTTATTTGGCCCTAGGCCAGTCAATAATAAATTACTGCATTCTTTCCTGGGGAGGTACTACACCAACTAACCTTTTAAAACTTGAACGGGCACAAAGAGCAGTTCTAAAAGTACTTTTGAGAAAGCCCGTTAGATACCCCACACAAGAATTATATAAGGACGCTCAGGTACTTAGTGTTCGAAAGCTGTACTTAACAAGGGTGGCATGTACACAAATCAGTACTAAATCTTCTCGAATATAACACCTTGCTAACAAATCGAATCTTCAGAATTCCTATCTCCGCTGTCAACACCTCCTTTTCTTGCCGTTTTGCAATTTTCTTACATCCACGTATTTACAACCGTTTGATTAGCCTATACAAATTTCAGAAACACTCAGTCTTTGAAACAAAAAAGATACTATATAAAAACATGATGCTCCTATCGTATACAGAGACAGAGAACCTCATGAAGATACCTTTTTAATATGTTCATGTATACTCATATTTAAATACGAACACAAGAATATATACAAACACACACACACACACACACACACACACACACACACACCTTATATGTATCATAAAACTAGTCTCCTTTGTTCTGCTAAGATAATATAATCTAATAGTATTATTATTCTTTTTAGAAGTAAAAATTTTATGTTTGTTTTTCGACTCTTTTCTTTTCATTTATCTCTATGTCTTGTATTTTTCTTTCTTCAATATTATGTTCTGTCTAATGCTAATAAAATCCTAGTTTTTAGCTAATAAAATAGTAGTAATTCTTATAATGAATGTAACATTGTAACCCAAATACAAGCGTTTTGGTGTCTAAATACTGTAAGCCTGTAAGATTTATTTTTACAAATAAACAAATAAAAGCATTCACGACGCTGAATTTAGTAAAGGCCAATTGTGCCGGTTGGCAATAATCATGATTTTCTAATTGACTGCATATTCAAGAAGTGCCTCGTCGACAACCGGCACTACGGGCCCCTTCTAGATTCACTTTCAGTTTAATTAGCTATTATTGTGTTTATTAAGGAAGCTATACTATACTACTATAAATAGGGAAATGTATGTAATCAATGCTGTCTAGATTATAAAGTTATTTCTCCTCCACGGGACAGGCTTTGCCTAGTCTGGAGGTCAGTAAAACTGTACCCCTCTGTATCTTTTTTTGGAAATAAACTATTTTAATTTTTTTTTTTAATGGGAAAGTGTATGTGTGTGTTTGTTTGTCCGTCTTTCACGGCAAAACGGGGCGACGAATTGACGTGATTTTTTAAGTGGAGATAGTTGAAGGGATGGAGAGTGACATAGTAAGTAGCCACTTTTTGTCTCTTTCTAAACCCCCACTTCCCTAAAATGGGGGGTGGAAGTTTGTTTGTAGCATTCCAGGGGGCAATTAGGAAAGGGGAACCGTGTTACCCCGAATTTAACGCGAGCGAAGCCGCGGGCAAAAGCTAGTAACAACATAAAGAAACTAAGTGATAATCCAAAAGAAAAGTGAGACAATGTGTTTGAGAAGTGTTTGTTTACATAATGATAAATATAAATAATAAATAAATATTATAGGACAATCTTACACAAATCGACCCAGTGCCGGATTCTAATTTTAAAATACATTAATAATACAATAAGAACACAACCTATCTCAAACATAACTCCAACACACAACAAACAATCAACCAATATTAAAGCTGTATTGGAGTTGCGTTAGAATATTTCTCAAGCAAAATTCTGATATTTATGATTCAGATGTTTATGTCGGGTGTTATCCACGTTAATCACCTGACCCCGATCACCCAGGTGATTGTATTTGACGATTTTGTCTTCTGAGATCCCCCAGGTGATCCTATTGGACCATGTGGTTAGGTTAGGTTCGTTAGGTAGCTTCAGATGCCCGAAGGGCAAACCGCCCAGAAATAGGAGCCCTGCAAAGCGGGGCTCCGTCTAGTTAAGTTGCGGAGGAAATGTTTTTTGGAAAAGAAACACTTATGGATAACGTAAATGGATCACCTGGGGGATCTCAGAAGACAAAATCGTCAATACAATCACCTGGGTGATCGAGGTCAGGTGATTAACGTGGATAACGTGTTATGTCGTAGCTGTATTTCGTTGTTAATGCATTGGAGTTGTATTGAAGTTGGGTCGTGTCTATATGTACGTGTTTTAAAGTTAGAAAACGGCCCCTAGGCCCACAGTAAGCTCAATAAGGTTTGTGTTATGGATACTATACGACGGTAAATATAATAGATAAATATGGATAAATACTGTAAGATTAGGTTAAGTAATTTACTTATATGAAATTTGTACGCCAGTATATTGGCACAATGTGGAATACCTGTAATAGCTTTAAGATCTCTCTGTAAACCCACTTTTGACAAATAAACATACATACATGCATAGAAACATCCATAACTCAGGAACAAATATCTGTAATAAGCACACAAACAAATGCCCTGACCAGGATTCGAACCCGGGACCTCCTCCTTCGTAGGCAGGGTCACTACCGACTGGGCTAGGGGGCCGTTAAAGACAAGAAACGATGAATTTACTATAACCGTACGTTTGTACCCAATTAAATGAATATTATTATGGATTATATTCAATAATGTATATATGGGTCCAATATATTATTGATTAATTAATAGATAGTTATGTTATGTCTAATAAATTAATTAGACAGTCTGCTTATGTGTGAATACAATCTGAGGATTAATTTAAACACAATAAGGCTTATGGCGAGGCCAGTATTAATTGCGAATTGCTCTGCTAATATGCCAAAGCTTCACAAAGAAACCTATTGTAGTGGACAAGGGTATTCATGAAACTACAACATTAATTATGAATTTAATACACACGCATCTTTTAATACAAATCTCTACCTAAGTAGTATCTAGTATGGGTCTACCATTTAACTGAGGCTCTTGATAAAACAAACTTCCCCGTGTCTGATTAAGCTGAAATTTGGTATGATTACTTCCGTAATTTACATGCAATGCTATCTGCTAGGTACAGTCGCCATCAAATATATCGCGGCCAAGGTACTCAAAAATATCTGAACATGTACTTTATCGTCTTGACAATATAGAAGGCGTTGTTCAGATATTTATGACCACCTTGGCCGCTTCGATATATCTGACGGCGACTATACAGTCAGCTCAGCAATAAAAGTGGGTGCTAAAAATATTTTTAGAAGGTTTTTAACTTGTTTGTAGTGATGAAGATTATTCAAAACATACAGTAGAAAGTTGCTTGATGAAATTAATCAAATTCAAATGCCCTCCTATGAAATGATAAAGTCAATTTGCGTAGTTCAATGCAGAGCTGGTCTTACTAGAGTAGCCTAAGGGTACGAGGTCAGCATTCCACCTTCGACCCGTTAGTTAAACGATATTACATGGTAAATCTCTAATATAATAAACTTAACAGCGAACAATATATTATTAATCCGTCTAATGCAGGACAAGAAATAGATCCTTAAAAGTATCCAGTAACCACTCAACCCTGTTTAAAGAAATATCCATTTAAATCCATACTAATATTATAAATGGGAAAGTGTATGTGTGTGTTTGTTTGTCCGTCTTTCACGGCAAAACGGGGCGACGAATTGACGTGATTTTTTAAGTGGAGATAGTTGAAGGGATGGAGAGTGACATAGGCTACTTTTTGTCTCTTTCTAACCCCCCACTTCCCTAAAATGGGGAGTTGAAGTTTGTATGGAGCATTCCGGGGGGCAATCAGGAAAGGGGAACCGTGTTACCCCGAATTTAACGCGAGCGAAGCCAAAAAGCTAGTTTAAAATAAAACGGAACAGTATTATTAAAATATATTATTTTAACCGGGTCCAAGTGGAGCCCTATCCGGCTGGAGTCGCTCTTAATTAACCCACCCGGTTATTAATTCACTATCTAGTTGTAAAAGGAAGTGGCCATTGCGGAGTCCGGTTAAACGTACCTACTGTTTAATTGTAAAACTAGTTTTTTTAATTAACAGGTTTAATATTTTCCTGCTATCACAATATTTACAAATTATAGGTAAATGTGACAAGGTTGACCGCTGACAGTTTGGCCACTTTGATGAAAACTGAAGACAATACTGTCCATAAGATAGCCTATAACAAAAAAGGTCTCATTGGCTATTGGCTCTCAAAAACGACCCTGAACGATGATGGCAGCACCATACCGCATACCATTCCGCAGTGCGCATCCTCGATGCCGGTAATTAGCATCAAACAAAGTGATGTCCGGCGGGAGCTGCTATCATTAAACGTTCACAAGCCTAGTGGGCCAGACGGCATACCAGCAGTTGTGCTCAAACGGTGTGCTCCTGAGTTGTGTCCCGTGCTAACGCGCCCTTTCACACTCTCTTACCACAAACGGCAAGTGCCGTCTTCATGGAAGACCGCCCTCGTGCACCCTGTGCCTAAAAAGGGCGATAGTTCAGACCCGTCGAATTACAGGCCTATCGCTACAACCTCCCTTCCCTCCTTGGTTATGGAGCGCATAATCAATGCGAAGCTCCTGGGATACCTAGAAGAGCACGACCTGATCAGTGATCGCCAGTATGGCTTTCGCCACGGTCGCTCGACTGGTGACCTTCTAGTGTATCACACTCACCGCTGGGCTTCAGCCATTGAGAGTCAGGGAGAGGCCTTGATATAGGCCGTTAAGGCGTTCGATCGGGTCTGGCATAGAGGTCTTCTGTTGAAGTTGCCAGCTTACGGCCTGCCCGAGGGATTATGCAGATGGGTTGCCAGCTTTTTGTCCGGCAGAAGCATACGAGCCGTAGTCGACGGAAGTTGCTCCGAATTTGACATAAACGCTGGTGTCCCGCAAGGCTCCGTGCTATCCCCAACGCTGTTTTTGCTGCATATCAATGATATGTTGTCTATCGGCGACATTCATTGGTATGCAGACGACAGTTAAGTACTGGGGATGCCTGTTACACGGGCCGTGCCAATATCCCTCGATCCGTGGTGGTAGAGAGTCGTGAAAAACTTGTGTCCGATATCGAGAATACTCTTTCTGGAGTCTCGGTGTGGGGTTAGGACAACTTAGTCCGATTTAATCCCACAAAGACACAAGTCTGCGCGTTTACCGCTAAGAAAACCCCATTTACTGTGGCCCCTCAGTTCCAAGGCACAACCCTTATAATGTCAGGGAGTATTGTGATCCTCGGTGTCGACATCTCCAGTGACGTCCAATTCCGTAGTCACATTGATGGGAAGGCCAAGCTGGCATCCAAAAAGCTCGGTGTGCTCAATAGAGCGAGGAGATACTTCACTCCGGGGCAGAGACTGCTTCTATACAAGTCGCAAGTCAGACCCCAAATGGAGTACTGCTGTCACCTTTGGGCGGGAGCACCTGGATACCAGCTTGGGCCCTTTGACTCGGTACAAAGACGCGCTGTGTGGATCGTCGACGATCCCAAACTCACGAGCGATATTGAACCTTTGATTCTAAGGAGAGACTTTGCCTCCTTATATGTGTTCTATCGCTTGTACAATGGGTTGTGCTCTGAAGAACTGTTTGATATAATGCCCACGGCAGCCTTTTATCACCGCACCGCTCGCCGCCGGCAGAGTGTTCATCCTCACACCCTGGAGCCTAAGGGGTCGCGCACTGTACGGTTTATGAGGAATTTCCTCCCACGAACGCTGCGGCTGTGGAATGAACTCCCTGCCGAGGTTTTCCCAGCGGGCTACAGTATGAGGTTCTTCAAAAAAGGAGTGTATAGGTTCTTAAAGGGTAGGCAACGCGCATGTGAATCTTCTGGGGTTGCAGGCGTCCATAGGCTACGGTAACTGCTTACCATCAGGCGGGCCGTATGATTGTTTGCCACCGTCGTGGTATAAAAAAAAACTGTGTATGCAGTATATGCATACAATACATATGTATATGTATAGTGTTTAACGGCCTTCTAAGTCAGTCGGTAGTGACACTAAGTGACGCTGCCTATGTAGCAGGAGTTCCCGGGTTCACAGCCTGGTCAAGGCATTTTATTTTTGTGTTTAGGCATTTTATTTTATTTTAGTTATGGATGTTTTCTATGTAATGTAATTAAGTACATATTTATCCATATTTATCTATTATATATCGTCGTCTAGTACCCATAACACAAGCCTTATTGAGCTTACTGTGGGACCTATAATATTTTTTTATTTATTTAAACTTTATTGCACAACAAGTAATAATGTACAAATGGCGGACTATATATATTTATACTAATATATATTTATTTATATGATTTGAAGCTGACATGGTCATTAACGTTCTAACTACTATCGGTAGTACTATTAGTTATTCTGTGCTACTATTAATAACGAGGTATTTTCTGCGGGGGAGTTACTCCGTGATGATGGCGCATGCAACTGTGCCGAAATATCGAGTGCTCTAAAAACACAAATGGACATAGTAAATAAACCGTTTTTAATAGAGTTATAATGTTTATTCAGTGACAGATGGAAATAATAATGTCATTATTTTGATGTACATATTTCAGCGTAAAAATGTGGAACTGCCTTTATAATATAAACCTCCTTTTACTCATGAATTTGTTGTTTATATTGGGTTTAGAAAAGAATGATACGGCCGTGCCTTCCTTTTTCTCGATTTGATAAGGCAATAATAAGCTAATGTGATAAGATAACCGTACTCCTTCCTTCACTGAAGTAGACTGAGAAAGCATGACAAATACGAACTTAAGGTGCGACCACACCGCTGCTTAAAAAACGGCTACGTTACGGAATCGCAGTGACGCATCGTATCCGCACCGTTTTAATCGCATGCCCTCCACACCGCTGCTTAAAATACGGCGACGTTACGGAATCGCAGTGACGCATCGTATCCGTACCGTTTTTATCGCATGCCCTCCACACCGCTGCTCGAAATACGCAGACGCAACGTGTACGCCGTGACGTGCCCCATACTAAATATTTTGACGCAGCTCAATGTCTGCGTATTTCAAGCAGCGGTGTGGAGAGCATGCATTAAAACGGTACGAATACGATGCGTCACTGCGATTCCGTAGCGTCACCGTATTTTAAGCAGCGGTGTGGTCGCACCTTTATCCAACTTTTCACGATCGTAAAGGATGCACTACGTACATTTTAGCATAGTCTGTCTACAGATTAAAACTGAAACTAAAACTCATTTCCCCTGAAAACAAGTGACCAATCCACCTCGCATGCCTCAGAGAGTCCAAACGCCGGCTGTAATTTCACTTCGCTATTTAATAAAACATTCCGCTGGCTTTCGGCTGCCGAGAACAACCTCGTTATGTGACTGCATCAAACGAGAATATCTCTTTTAGAAGCGTTTATACTTTATAGGTATAGTGACTAGGTAGGTTTACTGTTTGTTTATGTATTGAGGGCTAGGGTTGTATTCTAATTTTAAAATACATAAACAATACATTAAAAACTGAATTGCTAAACTGAAGTGGCAGTGGGCGGGGCACATTGCACGTAGAACCGATGGCCGTTGGGGCGGAAAGGTTCTCGAGTGGCGACCACGAACCGGAAGGCGCAGCGTCGGTAAACAAGGTGGCAAGATGACCTGGTAAGGTCGCGGGAGTCCGATGGATGCGGGTGGCGCACGACCGGTCATTGTGGCCCTCTTTGGGGGAGGCCTATGTTCAGCAGTGGACGTCTTTCGGCTGATATGATGATGATGATGACTTTAAAAACACAATCTATCTCAAACATAACTCCAACACACAACAAATAATCAACCAATATTGAGTCATATTGGACTTGTATTGGAATAATTTTCAAGCAAATTCGGACATTTCCGATTCAGACGTTCAGGCGCTAGCTGTATTGCGTAGTTAATGCATTGAAGTTATATTGAAATTGGATCATGTCTAAATGTGTTTTAAATTTAAAAGCGGTAAAATAAAGAACGGCTCAGGGCGCCTGTATGATTGAGCCACCGTCGGCCAATTTAAGGGACGAAGTTATGCATTACAGGGAGCAAGCGGTATTTCGATCTCTTTTCGGCGTATAGCTGCATCCCTTAGATTTGCCGACGTTGGCTAGTAGGCCATGTGTTGTAGGTGTAGTACAGGTGCTATCAGATCGCGGGGATCGGGTCTTCTCCTGGGTGTGAAGACTGTGAAGTGAGATTTGCCGCTGCGCGCGCGGGCGGTAAATGTTAATTACCGTCTGAACTGACGTTAAGGATTCCATGTCATCATTGTTGGTATTGTCACGCGATATACATATGCGTGCAAAATTTCAGCTCAACGCGAAACCGGGAAGTGGGTCAAATTTAACTCGAAAGATTTGATTATAGACAACGGGACAGGTGAAACTAAATAAAAGCTTATAAAAACTACTATATTTTTGCTACAATATCTGCCAATTAGGCCTGCCAAGTCCACATAAAAAGGTTCCGGCGGCGCTTAAGTCGTATGTTGTAAAGATTCAATAATGTATTTGAGTAATAAAAGTGCAATTACCGGCTGCCAAATGGTACCTTTTGATGTAGATGGTAACATTTACAGTCAGCTATATAATGTAGTTATGTAGCTTGTTTGAATTAATTGGTGTTATTGTAATAAACTAAAGTCGGCCTCGAACTGAGAACTCGCGATTTACTTGCAAACGAATGGACCAATATAACAAGACCCTTGTGAAGATGTTTTTCGCCTTCTAGCTCTATACTATAACCTCGTTGATCGATCCTGCTCATCTACAAACTCTCAAATTATATGCACTCGTATCTCTGCAACAGGCCCAACAAATTTTATGAAGATCAGAAATACGCTACTAAAAGTATCGCGGAACAAACGCTCAAAATCAATAAGCCACCAAATGCACGGACGTCCCAATAGCCAACTGACAGTTCAGTGTCCCAAGTTGTCTGTAAGAACTTCACTTCGCTTACGCTCCGCTCGTTCGATTATACTATATCCATATGGAAAATTTATAAAATCATTCTTCGTCTCTTAAGATCTTTACGAATGAATTGACTTATAATATAATGCGTTCATGTTATTTTGCAGCTCTAAGTTCAATGACTGTTGTTATTAATTGTGATTTTCAATTCCTGTCCTAAAATAGCCACCTGTGTTCCCTTTGAATTTCCTATCGTAATATTCCAGCTCTAGTCCTAGGGATTTGCGCGACCAATCTTAACACCCTCAGGGGCCCAGAAATATCACTATGGTAAGAGACATCTACAAAAGACTGATATTTATTATACCGTTCTACTTAACACACACATAATACTACAAGGTATTACAAAATACAGATGATGTGTTTAAGACGCTGACGATATGTTTTAAATTAACTTTACTTAAACAGTTTTTAGCAATAACGATTTTTTTAGGAAAGTAAAAAAAAATGTATACGTTAAAATAAATAATATTTTAAAGAACTTAGCTGTATTCTATACACGATTGGACGAAATCGATAGAAAATTCCGAAGGGACGTCTTAAAATTAGCACGACATCTTTTACTGTATTTTCAAGCTAAGACTTGATTTTTGACACATTGTAACACCCGCACTACGTAAATTTCAATTACTCATTATATCCATACTAATATTATAAATGGGAAAGTGTATGTGTGTGTTTGTTTGTTTGTCCGTCTTTCACGGCAAAACGGGGCGACGAATTGACGTGATTTTTTAAGTGAAGATAGTTGAAGGGATGGAGAGTGACATAGGCTACTTTTTGTCTCTTTCTAACCCCCCACTTCCCTAAAATGGGGGGTGGAAGTTTGTATGGAGCATTCTGGGGGGCAATCAGGAAAGGGGAACCGTGTTACCCCGAATTTAACGCGAGCGAAGCCGCGGGCAAAAGCTAGTAAAGTATAAATAAAAGATTCAACAGTTTTAAAAAAGTTATTGCAAACACAAAGTGTACTCGTTTTAATCCAAATCAGATAGATATAAATAGTTCAATATTGCATACAATTTTTATATTTAAATAACATTATTATCCCTAAAAATATACAAGTATTAAATATAAACTAAATTAAAAACGAAATATTAATGGAAATAGAGAAAAAGAAAAAAATACCTACCTAAAAAGTCTTATGTTAAGTCCCGATAGATAATGTATTTTTATTCAGCATTTAAGTGCAATTTTAATTTCAAGTTAATTCTTGTAGCATTGGCGGTACGTAATATATAGTGGTAGCCGTACAAGCCCAATTTCAAATAAAAACCGCAAATCGATGTACAGTTTAGCCGTTTGGCACACGCATACTAGAGGTCCAAACACATTTTTTGACCCGCAGTTCTTAAAAAAAATCCCTTAGGAGGGGAGTGCCGAGGCATTTTTTTATTTGTATGGAAAAAAAATTCAAATAAAAACCGCAAATCGATGTACAGTTTAGCCGTTTGGCACACGCATACTAGAGGTCCAAACACATTTTTTGACACATTTTTTTCTTAAAAAAAAATCCCTTAGGAGGGGAGTGCCGAGGCATTTTTTTATTTGTATGGAAAAAAAAAAATTTTTTTCAGAAACCTATTGTGTGTGGTATCTTATGAAAGGGCATTTTGAGGCGATTCTAAAAATATACCACATCATTACATTTCAGCGATTTTTTTTTAATTAACACAAAAATAATTTTCGAAACATACCTCTACTCGTATTAGACTTCGTGAATCATTATTGCTTGTTATGGTTATGTTATGACCATCGATTTATATTAGCCACATCTCTAAATCTGTCATTGCCGATATGTCAAATATTAACTGTTAGAATGGTGATCCCCGTTTGAGCTCAAGATGGCGACAGCGTGTTTAGAATAGTTTTTTGTTTTTTGCTCATTTACGTAGTTCAGTGTGTAATATTGATAGCGTATTGTGCGGTGACCTAACGAACAACTGTGCAGCTAATAAAAAAATAGTTTCATAACGCGCGTAACCTCCCTTTAGTTGAACAAACGGTTATCCGGGGTCTCGGCCACCCACGTGTTTGTAGGGAGGCTATAACCTTACAATCAGCAAGGCCTCAACCGAACAACGTTGCTTTTATTTATATTACTAAAGATTAATGAAATCTTAAGTATACACCTCGACATTGGCAGAATTCACCTCGCCAAAATCGGCGAGGAGTTAAAGCCATATAATATAAAAAAAAAAAAAAAAAAACTGTTCCAATAATAATCTAATAATACTGTTCCACTTTTAGTGTGCTGGTTGCTTTTATCGATATTATGGTACTTCAATGCTGTGCGTGCCTCGCCAGTCACTTGTTTTCATGATCTCAGATAAGTAGCTAACTTGATGGTGTATCTCAAGGCGTTACAGCTCTACAAATAATGTCTATGGGATTGAGACTCGGCAATCGTTGAAACATTGTATTTTGATAAAGACATTCCTCTGTAAGGATACCGATAGTCTTTATTATGGAATGGTCTCCGTTACAATATTATTACCAGCTACCTTGTATTTCATTTCTACCCCAAACAATCGTCTTTATTTGTGTTACACAACAGAACACACAATAGAAGTACGTATGAATGCCCATCAAAGGTTTTGAGGGATTTTGAAATTTTGTTTGATATTAGTAGGTCGTAGTTGTATGCCTACAAGTACAGCTGTTTCTTTTGTTTCGAATTCATGTAAATCTATATATATAAACGTAAAAGTCCTGACTGACTCACTTAAATCAACGCCCAGCCCAAACCGTTGGACCTAGAGAGCTGATTTTTTTACAATAGGTAGTTTTTATAACGTTAGTATCCACTAAGAAGGGGTTTTTCAAAATTCATCCCCCAAAGGGATGAAATGAGGGTCCAAAGTTTGTATGGAGAAACCAGATCAGTTTCGACTAATATTCTAAACTTCACACGAGTATTTCTAACACTAAATGAGTAAATACGTGTTTCAGGATTTTGTATAATTCACCCCCTAAGGGGATGAAATGGGGGTCCAAAGTTTGTATGGCGAAACAAGATTAGTAAGACTATTTTATTCAAAACTTCACAGGAGTATTCCTAACGATAAATGAGTAAACACGTGTTTCAGGTTTTTTGAAAATTCAACCCCTAAAAGGGGGAAATGTGGTCACAAAGTCTGAAACTCAACATGGGTATTGTTTCTATGGTTTATCGGTTCGTTGATTACGAAAACAATAACGATTTTAAAATCCAACGCGGTGGACGTGAAATACCATCTCCCCTGTTGGGGTGTGATTAGGTTGAAATGTCTAAATATCAATATGGGTGTCGTTTTTGTGTGGCGTTAATTACGAAATTGGCATCGATTTTGAAATGTAATATTGTGGACATGAAAATTCTTTAAAGTATTTGTGCCAAATTACAATCTTCTTCTTCTAAATATATAAAAGAACAAACTGACTGACTGACTGACTGACTGACATATCAACGCACAGCCCAAACCGCTGGTTCTAGATCCCAAATTTGTCACGTAGGTTCCTTATAAGGCCTAGGGGAGCACTAAGAAAGGATTTTTCAAAATTTGTACGGGAAAACAAGATTAGTTCGACTATTTTATTCGAAAATTTACAGAAGTATTCTTAACAATAAACGAGTAAACATATGTTTCAGGTTTTTTGAGAATTCAACCCCTAAAAGGGGGAAATACGTACCAAAGTGTGAAAATCAACATGGGTATTGTTTCTATGGTTTATGGAGTCGCTGATTATAAAAACAACAACGATTTTAAAATCCAACGTGGCGGACGTGACTTACCATTTTCCCTGTTGGGGTGCGATGGGGTGGAAATGTCTAAATATCAATATGGGTGTTATGGGTGTCGTTTTTATGGTTTTTGGGACGTAAATTACGAAAATGGCATCGATTTGGAAGTTTAATATTGTGGACATGAAAGTCTTTAGTGCTAAATTGCAATCTAATCTAAATATATAAAAGAAGAAACTGACTCACTCTCACTTAGCAGTCCCCCGACGGGACGACGCTTGGAAAATAAAAATATTTGAACTTCCATAATATATGTGTACGATAATAATTATAACAGGCTTAAAATATTACTTGTTAGTTTTTAGAGTTAATTTTTTGGGTCGGGGGGTTATTTACATTTTAAATTTTACTTTTTCTCGCGACTTAGTCTTCATAGATACTTTCGTACTAATTAAAAGCAAGTTAACTAAGTAAATTAAAGCAGCCCTACCTATAGTTCTGACTATTGTATTAGTTTTGCAGTCTATCTCATCTTATAATTATAATACTTATATTAAGTAAGTAGATAAATCGATTTTTGAATTTCACCAAAAACACGGTTAATTGAGATGATGCTGGAAACAGTCTTAAAATTTAATGCACGAATTCTGTACATAATTTATGAAGCACTGTGGATAGATTGTACTAAAGATTACTAAGCACTTGGCCAATATAAATACCTACTTGTGCTAGTTTTAGTCTAACTTCTTTTTTTGTTGTATTTATATGCTCTTTGAATTTAGTAATAAATATATTTTTTACATAACTATAAAGCCAATCGATAAGTATTTCAAAACTAGTATAGTTACATAATAATTATAAAACTAGCACACTAAACTAAAACTATCATTTAAAGTACCTACTACTAGTAGTGTTAGCCAACAGTTGAAAAAGGTGAAACGATCGTTTACACAAACATATGAAAATTTACCCTTATTCTGCGAATAAATATTTAGTTTGTTTGTTTGTATTTTTATTAAAAAAAAAACATTTTAATTTTATTATATGCCAACTATTACACAATTACACAGTAGAATACAAAAATGACATCTGTCTCCAAAACCAGCAAAAACCTAGCAGCATAAACTGTAATTAAAAATATCAATCATAGCCGCGGTATCAAATTCGTTTTTCCATTTCAATTAAAAATGATATTTCGGTCTCAAGCTCATACCCTCAATGCTTCATCTGAAAAACAACCTATTAAGAAAGCAATTAAGTTCATATTTCAAAGGACGAAAATGAGATATGATTTTGGGAAATTAGTTGATTTCAGCTGTTCGTATTTGTTTGGGCCCGGAATGCAAATTGCGAATTCATTAATAAAATAATTGTTCGCGTTCTTGAGTATTCTTTTATCCCCGTGAATTGTATTTATTTCTACATAATATAAGTTAATTTTAATGTTGCATAGTCGTTAGATAAACTTTAGTGCTGTGTAGACAAAGCAAAACTGTTATTCAGAGCAATGACGCATAGTTTCAGTGTCTGCGAGGCAACCGGATGGCTCGCGATATTTAAGCTCCCTACATGTTGTGGAACCATCCTGTACAACTCTAACTGACCCACGTTGTACTTTGTTTTTCATCCCCCCCCCCTCAATTTTCAGTATCTGTATGTGATGAAGAACGAGCATGCAAATTGCCATTCACACCGGCTGCTTGGTTATCGATCCGTCAGAGTTGGAAGCCGGAAAAAAATGAGGAGGGGGGGGGGGGGATGAAAAAAAAAATCCGACGTGGGTCAGTTCGGGCTGCACAGGGTGGTTCCACAACACGTACCTAAGGAGTTTAAATACTGCGAGCCATCCGGTTGCCTCTCGGACACTGTAACTACGCGCCATTGCTTTAACTATGTTGAATGTTGAATTCAACAGCTCGTGATAAGATTGTACCTACTTACTATTGAAACTCCCAGGAGTTTTGTATAGAAATGGAAACATGAGTCGCGTCAGATACCTTTCTATTTAAATTGAAAATAAAATTTTGTTTGAATCTGACTAGCTACAGTTTCGACCTAGTTAGTAGGTAATCATGTGTTTGTAGGATTCCGTACATGAAAAGGAAAAACGAAACCCTTATAGGATCACTCGCGTGTCTGTCTGTCCGTCTATCCCAGCCAATTTACTCCGAAATCCAACTCATACTCAATCAGTCTTACTAGACTAAATAGTAAGACGGATTGAGTTGAAATTCGGTACATAGGTATGTAAGTCGTTGACCCAAAGACAGACGTATAGCGTAAATCAATGAATTTTAAACATAAGTTTTTTATAATTTTAGGATTAATCGTTTTGAAGTTATTTAAGGAAATAGGCGAAAATTTACGAACCATCCTTAACCTCACTATAAAATATAACGGTTACACTCACGTCACTTTAGTCACTTCGCGCGACATGTTCAAGCACTAAGAGTGCATCCTTAACCTGCCGTAATTACCTAATTCTACCCAAGTTCACCAAAGCAAAGTATAAAGTCACCCATTTATTCCACTTAGGCCTTACAATGGTATTTTGAAATAGAACTTTGAATAGAATCTCGAACAAGTCTCTACAAATGAGTCCATTTGATTACCTATGATCCCGCCGCAGGCTAGCTTTTATAGTCATGTGTTTTCACACTATTACAAATCGGATGTGACGCTCTCAACCTCACATCTCTATAACGCACTTCCTTGAAATGTAGACTTTATTTAGATAGCAGTAAAGTCGCTTTTGCTGTAGTATCGTTTGTATTTGAGAGAGATGAATGTAGTGGCTAAGTTAGAACATCCAGCTTGTTTACGCGTATTGTCTTCATGTCAGTCATTTGCAAATGAATCTCTCTTCGGACACTGCTGGCGATAAATTGTGGCAATTGTGCCTGGCGAACTGTATCGATGTCGGCTTTGATTGTGTGTTTGTTAAGTAGTTTTTTTGACGCAGTGTGTGTTAACAGGAACAAGAGGCTGGACTATTGTGTGTAAGCATTTAAATTAAAGATACATCATTCCATATGGTGAAGTCTCAACGCCACTTAGGAAAACAAACAAATCTAAGATTTAAATAGAAAAACAGAATGTTTTTAACCGACTTCAAAAAAAGGAGGTTCTCAGTTTGACTCGTATGTATGTATGTGTGTATGTATGTATGTTTGGTCGCGATTATCTCGAGATTGGCCGAACCGATTTTGATGCGGTTTTCAGAAAAGTATTTGTTACTTTCTGGGCAAGGTTTAGGTATACGAAAAGGGGTCGTTCATTTATTACGAAAGACAATGTTTGGCACTTTTTGACCTCCTTCCGCCCCAACGTAAGAAAAAATCCTCCAGTCGTAAGTAGAAGGCTTTACCAAAAAAACTAAGTAGATTTGACCGCCTAACAGATATTTAAATTTATTTTGTAGTATAGTTTGAATTTAAATGATTCACTAATAATTTATTCGTACAAAAATAAACTTATGCTATAAATTAGCACGGAAAATAAATTATTTCCACATTAAGGACTTGTTTCACAATGTCCAAGTAAAGTATTGGATAGCTAATTAACAAATAAATTAACTGCCAGATAAAACTACCTACAAAACTTAGCACTTTATCTATCAGTTAAGCTTATTTGAACGATGCCTTTATTCGTCAGATAAGTGGCAAGTAGCTTATTCAGGACTTTACTTGGACACTGTGAAACAGGCCCTAAGGCTTTCATTGATTAATCGGATGTTACCGTATTTAATTTTCATGTTGTTTAAAATTTTAATAGAACAATACAACTGCATTAGCATTGAAACGACATCGACATTAATGTAATGGTAGTCTGTTAGCATAATATAATACACTAATTTTATTTGCCAAATTATGTGAATATACCTACATTTTGAACGGATAAATTACCTACATTATACTCGTAGTATAGTTATTTAAAATATTTTAATCCCACGAGCTGTCCCGTACAAACTAATTGTTTCCTGCGTTGTAAATACAGTATATGGCCTGTAACCCGAGCAAACGTAGTTTCAACGTTACAACGTAGATTCTATTCCTTAAACTATAAAACTTTTGTTCAACAACTTTAAAAAAATATGGAGTCTTTAGATTGTATCTTTTTCATACAAACTAAATAGTATCAATGTACGTTAAAATCCGTCCAATTTACATTGGTGGTCAGTCTTGTCACCCTTCAGACATAATCAATTTCACAATACATTGCGTATTCGAATAAACTTTAAAGTGTACTAAAAACCGCAAGTAATTTTTTTAAGTCGCTGAACAAATGTAGTCTAGTTTGAGAAGTAGAATCTACGATTTAGTTTTTTGCTCGTGTTACAGGCCACACTCGGTAGATGATGTTAGTAACATTTTTTAGGGTTCCGTACCTCGAAAGGAAAAAACGGAACCCTTATAAGATCACTTTGTTATCCGTCCGTCCGTCTGTCAAGACCCTTTTTCTCAGGAACGCGTGGAGGTATCAAGCTGAAATTTATATCAAACACTCAGGTCTACTGTCCCTTCGAGCTGTGAAAAAATCAAACTTCTAAGCCAACGCAATCAAAAGATACAGCCGTTTATGCCACAAATTTTCGAAACTCGCAATTTCGAAAGGGAATCAAAACCTACATGGTACTTGCCGTGAAATCAGAATCTTGAAATTTGGTACGAAGCAACGTCTTATATAGCACAGATAAAGGAAAAATTGCGAAAACCGTAACTTTTTAGTTACCAGGTTTGTACGGAACCCTCGGTGCGCGAGTCCGACTCGCACTTTGCCGTTTTTTTACTCCTTTGTGTCTGTAAAAGAAATTATTAAACATACCGATTGATACACTTCGTGAAATGCTTAATTTGGTGCTAGTAAATGGCCGATCGATGCAATTACACCCATAATTTTAAATAAATAGGTCAGTCCAACAGATAAATAAATATAGAACAAAAAGCGAACATCCCGATTGTATCTGTGGGTGATTTAGACACATTCGGGCAGGAACAAAAGCGTTTATTCGATGCCACAAAGCCGAGTCGCCACATAAATAACACAAACTAGGACCCAAACACGGCCCTACTTATATTTCAATACCTACAAACGGTTACAATTACAAATGACCGAGTTTGAAGGCTTTAATTGATGTGTTTCCCAACTTGTGGATACCAAACGGTGTTGCGTGTAAATAACAAACAGTTTGTATATAATTTACATTAGTATAAAGTTATGCCTGTGTGCATGACAGACTACTATTTAATTGACAGTGACTGTTATTTGTTTGCGAAGCTTTTGTATCTTATTGTAACTACTTGAAATTAAAAAAAAACTATATTGAAATTTTTGTTTTTCATTTTGTGATTTTAAAGAAGTTATTAACTTAATGACATCCATCTCCGTTTGTCATCACTAATATGAAATACTATGTAATTTATCATACTCTGTAACTATAGTCTGGCCAGCCAACGAACGCAGTAGCAATGTACAGCGAACAAAAGTATGACAACACTAAGAATCAGTGAAAAAAGCAGCAATGATCATCAAATTTTATGTTTTTAAATTTAGGTGGTATTTCCGCCCCTTTCATTAGGTGACATTTACGGTGTGTAAAAAGGAGACGGATATATTTCGTCTGATATGTCATCAACTGCAACAGATAATCTGGTTGAGGCAATTGAGATATGGCTTAAAAATTAATTTAAATTTGATTGGGAACGTTGCAGGCGTTCTATCTCACTCGCGCTTAAGATGAGAGAGTGAAATGCACTAGAAACAAATTCAATGTGAATTTAAATGTTCGTCATGAAACATGACACATGAATGTGTCTCATTACAAAGGGTTGCCACATGTACGTATTTTGAATTTGCCGCGCGTTTCTACTGACAGAAATGGTTTGCCAGACTATAACAGATAATTTTTTTTACGTAAATTTAGTACCCTTATATTAGTTAAGGAAAATGTAGGTCTTATTTTTATGACTCATTTTTGTAAATGACCGTTTGTTTCTTAATAAAAATAATAAAGAATAAAAGACAGTGTTAAGAGCTATTTTAACAAGCAATATATTTAGCTTATTTTAATACCAGATAACATCAAATACCTAGACGCCATCTATGGTAAAAAAGAGGACACTACATTGTTATAAAATTAGTGCCATCTACCGAGCTTACTCTGTATTACTATAAGCAACCAATAGCTAGCTTAAGTTAGTCTAGTAAACGAAATGTACCTAATAGTTCCTAACCTTCCGCAGCGTGTCGCTGCACCTCGACTATATAAAGAGAAATCTAGATTTGTATAAAGCCACTTGTTTCCAACCATCCTTCAGTTAACATTAAAATATAAGTATGTACCTAATCTCCTTGCTTTCATTTTGGCCGCCATTACCTCCACGCTGCTGGACAGACAGTGAATATCTCAAATAGTATGAAAGATTTGGCTCACGAAAGTTTACAATTTTCAATGCCGCAGCCGTGAGAAGCTGCCAGGCCAGCATATCTATGGGCCACCCTGTAGTTTAAAAATACAGGACTTTATACTACCTACATAGATTTTTGCTGTAACACGTTTTTAAGTTGATGGCTCAATGCAAGTATCTCTAGAGTTAAACTTTTTTTTTTTAATTTTAAATTGTTTATTACAACTTTACATATTTACAAAGTTACATATACGAGTAGGAGCTAAGTTGCAATCTCTATTTTTTGAAATTATTATAACTAAGTCAAGCCTTAATTATATAGGTATTCTAATTTAGGTATAGTTAGTGCTTACATTTAAAACAATAAGGGCCTGTTTCACAATCTCCAGATAAACTTATCTGCCAGTTAAAATTATTGCTATCCTTTTCTCCAGTTATATAAAAGAAAAGGACAGCAAACATTTATCTGACAGATATGCTTTAACTGGAGATTGTGAAACAGGCCATAAGTTAAATACATTAACTTATTATTCAGTGCTTTTTAAAGTACATGGTTGCCTTATCAGGGTTTTTTACACAAAACAGAAAAAACCGTAGAAGCGGCTTACGTCGTGATTAGTACGAGAACCAGCACAAAACAGAAAAAAACTATAGAAACGTAACGTATGCGCGGCGCGTGTGGCAAAGGTAAGAGTAGCATCTCAAACCCTGACCACAGATAGCAGTCAGTTCGTCACGGACGGCACGAGCGGTTAAGCGAGACTGATGTGCATTGAAAATAGAAAAATATACAAATATGCCTAATTGTGCTATTTCAGAGTACAAAAACGACAGCCGGAGGTCAAATCTTGCCAATTTCATACCATCGTTAAGTCTTATTTTCATTATTTTTTAAATATTTATTGCATATTTCGTTTTGCGGAAAACATGTCTTAATACGTTATACAAATTTCAACTGTATCTTAAAAAAATAAGGTCGATATCTATTTAGCAACACTAAACAACTTTCTCGAATGTCTCAACTATCGTCCGCTACTCAGCCATTGCGAGGAAAATGTTAGAAAAAACTTATCGATATCGATATTTGTATAGGTATACAGGGTGATTCATGAGACGTGAGCAGGAACAACCCTACACACTAAGTTAACGATAATGAATCGGCCGCCATCATGTTTAAATGAAACTATAACGCCTTTCAATTTTTTTTACCTTTTTGTGTCGTAGAAATTTTGTTCCCTGTAATCATGGTCACCCTACATAAACAAATTCATAAAGATCAAAACCTCTTTAACAATCATGACAGCACTTTGATTATGAAAAATAATTGTCAAATTAAGTGAGATACGATGTTTCCAAAGTAACCAGACATCAATTTGACAGAATATTCTCTTGTTTTTCTGTGATATGTGTAACATCAGTACGCGACGGAGTATTCTAATTGAAGAGTGACCATGCGTGTCGTAACTAATTTAAAACTTTTTTATTTTTACTTAAAATTTTTTTTTGCTCTTATCACACTAATACTGATATCAAACAATAGCTTATTATTAACTGAATCCGTAGTGTTAACCCTGCTCACGTCTCATGAATCATCCTGTATACGTAATGGTTTTTGATTTATGTTAACATTATGTGTGTTCTTAATAATTTATTTCTAATACTCACTGCATTTAAATTATTAAATAATTTGAAAAGAGGCAACTTAACAATAATAATAGTGCAGAATTTCCGTGCGTAAGTACCGTAATTCATTTACTTATTATGTATTTACGTATTTAGTATTATTGTCAAGCATTTATTACGTAAGACGATTCAGAGGAATAAATTGACCATGTCTTACTTCTACTTACGAGAGGAGGTTTTTTTATTATTATTCTTGTTTTTTTTACATAGGGATGAAAGGGGGTCAAAAAGTGGCAAAATTGTCTTACGTAATAAATGAATGCCTTGTTGTATACTAAAACCTTCTTCAGAATATAACAAATACTTTTCTGAAAACCGGGTCAAAATCGGTTTAGTAAAACACGAGATAATCATGAACAAACGAACATACATACAAACATACAGGTCAAACTGAGAACCTTCTTTTTTAAGTCTGATAACGAAAAATCTTAGTAAAAAAGAAAAAAAAAACGTTCTTCATGACATATGTTTGGAAATCTTCAAATCATTCATTTCTTCAATCAGAAACATGTATATACCTTGTTTTTAGTATTTAAGTTTACGATACGGACGTTTTTGGACCCGGGTATACCCTTAAACAACGTCCGGACCCCAGTATGTCCTTAAACTATATCCAAAAGTGAGGTATGGGTACTGCGAATGTCTCCTCGCTCAAATCTGGAGCAGTGCCTGACTGGAGAATTACCTCAACCTTAAAGAAAGCACAGCCAAATAGCACTAGACCCTACTCATAGTGTTGTGTTTCTGCCGGTGAGTAAGATTGCCAAAGAAAGACAGGACCCAGTGTGTTGATGACGAGGGATCCTCTCGTTTCTTTAGTCGTCAACACAATTAAACTCCTTTTTGTAAAGGGTTGGCAACGCGCATGTGACACCCCAGGAATTGCAGGCATCCATAGGCTACAGTAGCTCCATATTACCATCAGGCGGACCGTATGCTTGTTTGCCTTCGTCGTGGAATTAAAAAACAACAATATAAATGATTTATGATACATAACCTTTTTGAACAAACAAGCTAATTATATTATAAAAAAAAAAATTATAATAAAATTTCACACGCCATGTCACAAGTCGCAACTATGTCGCTTAAGTGTGCCAATAAATAACATTAGCATAACAGTAGAATAACTAGTTATTAACTATCTCACCTGCAGACAAACTGTGGAAACAGTTTTGCAGGGCACTGTATAAATTAATGTATACTTTTCGAATAATAAAGCAATCTATCTATCTATCTATTGATAAAAAAAAGTACCTAATTTACTTGGAAAACTATACTAATTATTATTTATCGATATGACACCGACTCTTCTACATCACTCGCATCCTACGACGTAAAGAAAGCCCTACCTCCATGTTATCTCGCTTACTCTTACTAAGACTACGCAAGTGTAAGGGAGAAAGAATATAGACGAAGATTTTGATATTTGCGACATCTGTTGTCGAGTTGCTGAACTGGAAATACCGTAGGTCAGGCTACTCGACGCTAGATGAAATAAGTATTGCGAATACAATTTCGACTAAGTGTTATTAATCATAAAGTTCAAATTATCGAACCGGTCATGGCTCATATTACTTTTTAAACAAGATAATTTAGCCAATCATGTTTAAAATACTGTTGTGTATGTGTTTAGAGTAGTGTGCGTTTTGGCGACACTGGTTCTCACAAAACAGAAAAAACCGTAGAAGCGGCTTACGTCGTGATTAGTACGAGAACCAGTGTCGCCAAAACGCACACTACTTTAAACACAAACACAACAGTATTTTAAAGATGATTGGCTAAATTATCTTGTTTAAAAAGTAATATGAGTCTCGCTTAACCGCTCGTGCCGTCCGTGACGAACTGACTGCTATCTGTTGAGTAAACTTTGAGTTGCTACTCTTACCTTTGCCACACGCGCCGCGCATACGTTACGTTTCTATAGTTTTTTCTGTTTTGTGGTTTTTTACTAATGTTTCTACAACTTGTTTGGGTAAGCTGTTCAGGATATTAGGTAGGTATGTTGTCCAGACCCTATTCCCATATTCATTGATGCTTTTAGGTATTTTAAAGTATGGTTCATTGGGTAAGGTCCGGAGATGGGATGGTCTCTTATACCTGTCCAGCTGTTCGAGCAACTGTTTGTATTCTAATATCACAGCAAGTTTGACTTTGTCATAAACACTATATATTCTATAGTACTTAAACAATCTATGATAATAATTTTTATATTGAAGTTTTATTTTTCAAGGAACTATGGTTTTTAACAATCTTATTTGAATATTGTATATTATATGATCACCCATAGCTGGATATTCCATAGTTAATTACAGAGTCTGCTAGAGCCATGTATATTAGCCGAAGTATACAGTATGGCATTTTATACTTTAGTATACTAGGATTACTTAAGATTGCCCTCAGTTTGTTGCACACATGGTCAACATGCTGACCCCAGTTAAATTTGGTGTCTATTTTAAGTAGGTATGTTGATCCACAACTCAAGTTTCTCACAGTTACAGCATTGAAACACGCGTTCCCCCAACAAGGACAGAATACACTCAATGTCGGTGCTGCTTAACCAACTCGTGTTGAGTCTGGATGCCGACGTGTTCGCTGATAGCTGGCACACATTGTTTACAAAAATAAAATCGATGTGTAATGAATTCACTTAGCAGCACATATCTGTTATGTTTATGTATTTAGTCAGTTAGTTAGTAGTTTAGTTACTAAGTTTCTAGCATTGTAGGCGATTTGGTATCCTACTGTAAGCCTATCAATGTAATGGATATAATAAAATAAATAAATAAATAATGCGACTAATTTTAAAACACGTTCAAGATGGCTGATGGCATACCGTAACTAGCCTACATAATTTAGTCGGTTGCTTTATTCCCCTTCAAAAAGCGGTGGATGGTAACAATCGTTAATATTGTACTTAAGGCCTTTTAGAAGTAAGCAATAATCACAATGTGAGACTATGACAAGGACCAAGGATAATAGCGCCTTCTCTGTCATACCTATTGAAAGGATAATAAGAACATCCCGTTCAATCTTGGTATTATTATTACCATGTCAGGTAAAACTAATATGTCTATGGTTGATGGGCACCTAAAGCCTGACCAGAAATATATGATCATATTTCCTGCCATGTTGCGGAATTTCATTGGAACCAATTTCTTACACTGGCAATAATTTTAATGATGATGATATGCATGTGTGAATGCATGTGATAGGCTGCCACAGTTGACAGTGTCATTGAGGCGGTTTACTTGAATAATAATAAAGTGTTGAATATTAAATAATAAACGACAAAAAAATCCCAAAATTATCCATAGTCTAGACCGAAACATTGTAAATAGTGTATATAATAAACTGCTGTGTAAATAATACGTTTAGGAAATGAAACTCTTTCGCTGTGAAACATTTTCAAATTAACATCAGAGCTGATAGGTAAACAAATCAAGATGTCACCATACCATAGAGAATTACTAAGTATACTCAACTGTTGCCATATAAATGAGAATAATAGCACCCTCTTGACAATAATCATATTAATCATATATTTCTGGTCAGGCTTTACCTCCCTTATATGCATTTGTATTTTAACGTGTCCTTCATTATATTAGCTAAAACCCTATACTTACTTAATTTGGTTTTATCGATTGTAGGTTACTAAAGTCACACCCTACAAATCTGCAGCTGTTTCCAAATTCATGAACTTTCATGATAAATAAAGCTACTGGTAACATAATAACAAAATTTTAGTGACTTATTGTATTTACGTTTTAATCATTTGCGATCCGCCCGCTTATCGAATTGTAATTTATTAAAATTTTAAATTAATAATTTCTTGCGGGATGAAGGCAGCAAACGAAATGGACTAAGAGATGGCCACGTCAGATATGACACAATAATGAGAGCAACAAAACCGATCTGGTTAGATTGCTATACCTATCCTTATTGCTAGATCCGGGCATCTGGCAGCTTTTAATGGGTGTAGGTCAGAGTTACAGGCCAGCAAACTTTTTGAATTGGAAAATAGTACATAGGCTGCTATTTATATATCCGGAAACCGGGATTACAATCTTCTTAAATAGCATATTTGACCTCCATGGTAAAATTTGAACTTTTTTAAGTACTGGCCGGTATATTTTTTCTTTCTTATTAACGCTCGTGTTTTGTTTTTGACGGGTTTTAAATGTCATCTCGCAGCAAGAATGGAACTCACTCGTGAAAATATTCGTGCTATGATTTATTATGATTTTCGGCGTGGTTTAACGCAACAACAGTGCATAGATCAACTAACTTCAACTTTTGGTGATGAAGCCCCATCTAAAACTAATGTGTATCACTGGTTTAGTGAGTTCAATCGTGGACGTAGTATGCTTACGGACGAAGTTAAGGCAGGTCGCCCGAAATCGGTCGTTGTACAACAAAATATCGAGGCTGTGCGAAAACTTATAATGGACGACCGACATGTTACGTACTGCGAGATAGAGGCGACTCTGGGTATTTCTATGACCAGCATTAATAGCATATTACATAATTATTTGGCTGTAAAAAAAATTTGTTCGCGTTGGATACCTCACAACTTAACAAAAGAGCAAAAAGATGCTCGCGTCGAATGGTGCAATAAAATGTTAAAAAAATATAACCGTGGTGACTCAAAAGCCGTTTATAACATCTATACAGGTGACGAATCCTGGATCTATGTATACGATCCCGAAACGAAGCAACAATCAACGGTATGGGTGTTTCAAAATGAGCCGAACCCTACGAAAGTTACTCGTGCAAAAAGTACATTGAAACAAATGGTGGCCTGCTTCTTCGGTATTAATGGCCATGTAGCTACAGTGCCACTAGAAAACCGTAGAACGGTTAATTCAGAGTGGTACACGACCATTTGCTTACCGGAAGTATTTGAACAAATTCGTAAAACTAACCAGCGACGAAGAATCATTCTTCATCATGACAATGCCAGCTGTCATACGTCACGCGAAACAACTCTATTTTTGGAGGGTCAAAATGTGGAATTAACGGGTCATCCGCCGTACAGCCCTGACTTGGCACTCAACGATTTTTATTTATTTCCAAATATAAAGAATAAATTACGCGGTCAACGATTTTCGACCGCTGAAGATGCTGTCGTCGCATTCAAACAACACGTTATGGAGGTACCTCAGGCGGAGTGGCAGAAGTGCTTTAAAAATTGGTTCACGCGAATGCAAAAGTGCATAGATCATCAAGGGGAATACTTTGAAAAACAATAAAACCATTTTCAGCCGTGTACGTTTGTTTGTTTTTTTGTTTCCGGATATATAAGTAGCAACCCTCGTAATAGCAAAATAGGTAAAAACTGCGGAAGTTGTCTTAGTTATAAAGGACAGGCCCTATATTTTAACACTAGCCTTTTTCCGCGGCTTCGCCCGCGTACTATGACTACTCAAAAAGGATACGATACCCATGTTGATTTTCAGACTTTGTGACCACATTTGCCCCTTTTAGGGGTTGAATTTTCAAAAAACCTGAAACACGTATTTACTCATTTATCGTTACGAATGTGAAGTTTCGAATAAAATAGTCTAACAAATCTTGATTCGCCATACAAACTTTGGACTCCCATTTTACCCCCTTAGGGGATGAATTTTGAAAAATCCTTTCTTAGTGCATCCCTAGACCTTATAAGGAAGCTACGTGCCAAATTTGGAATCTCTAGAACCAGCGGTTTGGGCTGTGCGTTGATATGTCAGTCAGTCAGTCAGTCAGTCAATCAGTCAGTCAGTCAGTCAGTTTCTTCTTTTATATATTTAGATAAGAACAAATTTCATTGCGTATTATTACGGAAACAAAAACAGTAGGCGACAAACTATGAACTACATTAGACGTGGTTTGGCACTACTTTCCCCGAACAGAAACTTTTGACTATGATATAATCTAATTATTTATATAATTTCTCATAATATTGCATCAAACCCAGAACGCTAGGAATGGTTTTTGCATTTTTAACCTCCACCCCTTGACAGCTGCCAGATGTCCAGATCTAGAAATAAGCATAGTATAGCAAACTGACTAGAAGGTTGTCGTTGCTCTCATTATTGTGTCATATCTGACGTGGCTAGCTCTCCGTCTAAAAGGCAATCACTGCACATGACTTTCTGTAATTGGGTGTTCGATCAACGCTTCCAACCTTTTTCTTCGAAAAATTGTTCTACACTTCAACTTCCGATGCTAGTATATCATATGGTAATAAATTCAACATGTTTTTGACGCTAGCTAAAGCTTCAAGCGCGTGCACATACTACCATTCACTATCTGGCGGGGTTTTAGTGTTTAGTTTATCGAACTAACGACTAATCAGCGGTTTACTATCAACAACAATCTATAAACGACATGACGTGGGATTCGCTAGTGCATACTACCGAGGGAATAGAATGTCGACATAAAGCCCAGCCCTGCTACCATGACTTACATTGTCGCGCGACTCGAAGTATGAAGTCGCGCGCGATAACGCATGTTATCCTAAGCCGCCAGAACATAGTTCATGTATAGCGTTAAACCTAACAGAGAAACGAAAGATTGTGCTACGCAAACTTAATAGCTTACACCGAAGCGAATCGGGTCATAGGGCGAAACGGATCAAGTTAAGGTACAGTCACGTCCGAAAATATGGATACAATTAATGTGACAAAAATATGTAGCGACGACTCTATTACCAAGGCGTAGTCTTGGATACATGTTTTTGTCACATTAAATGTATCGATATTTTCAGACGTGATCGTACATGAAAAACGCATTTAAGAAAGTTTTTATTTACAAAAAGGATGACGTTGTGTGCTAGCTGGTGTACCTAGCTGTTATAAAGTATTTAAATCGTTGCAAGCTAAGCGATGCATTTGCACCACGCATAAACTTTAACAGGTTTCTGTGGCGCATCTTAGTCTAAGTTTTTTTGGATTTCTTTATGATAAAAAAGTTAGTTTGTCAAATTCATAATATCGCGTCACCGCGCCGTGCGGGAAGGTCAAACCCATTATGGGACGTCTGATAGGCTGTCCGTGGCTATCCACGATCCTATGACTTCGACAAAAATGCTTCTTGACCTGTTTCGCCCTGCGACACGATTAGCCTCGGTATATCCTACCTCTAAATTAATTTCTGATTTGCTAAAAATAATCCAGATACTTTATACTGTAAACATTATGTGAAGTGGTAACTACGCTAGGATCCAATTAAATTTTAATAATGCTGCAATGAGTTTTGTGTACTGTACTGTTCTATTTAATTGAGGTGTGCAATAAAGGATATTTGTATTGTATTGTATTGTACGCCCGAGTAGTCGTCACTGTCCCAGTACCTGTCATCTTTTTTTTAGGGTTCCGTAGTCAACTTAGGAACCCTTATAGTTTCGCCATGTCTGCCTGTCCGTCCGTCCGTCCGCGGATAATCTCAGTGACCGTTAGCACTAGAAAGCTGAAATTTGGTACTAATATGTATATCGATCACGCCGACAAAGTGGTAAAATAAAAGGTGGAAATTTTTTATCTATTAGGGTACCTCCCCTATACGTAAAGTGGGGAGTGATTTTTTTTTCATTTCAACCCTAACGTGTGATATTTTGTTGGATAGGTATTTAAAAATGTATAGGGGTTTAGTCAAATCATTTTTGACATTGGAAATGTCTTTTCGTTCGTTCCAGTATAGGCCCCGATTTCACGAAAAAGTGCGATCCCCTTATACCTCGGAAAGTTGTAAAGATATGATATTCAAAAATGGCTCAAAAGACTCATATTTACGAGAGCTGTAAGGTGTAAAAATATTTTTTCGAGAAAATCGAAAAAGAAAAAAGTTATGGCTAGAATAGTGAAAAGATAAATCAATTTTTTCCAAATTTTTGATTTTGGCGTTCGATATTTTGGAAACGAAGAATGATATCAAAAACTTTAGAAGAACTCCTCTGGACAATTTAGTCAGCTACAATTTAAGCCTAAAAAAATGACGATAGGGTTAAGGGTCTGCCCTGTAGCCTAACCTTTTTGAAAAAAGTCAGAACGACATTTTTCACATTAATTTTTTTTAACTGACTTCAAGATTTCAAAAGAGGAGGTTCTCAATTCGGCGTGTATGTTTTTTTTAGTTTTTTTTTTTTATGTTTGTTATCTGATGAGGATCCATGGGGAATCGAGGGAACGCCTCAAATGTTAATGGCATACATGATTTTTATCAAAAATCAATCATTTTCATTGAAAACAGTGACATTTGATTAAGCGGAACTGCTGATGATGATCAGAAGGGAACTCTTCAACGACGCATAGTTCACGTTTGGCGATTCCTCCTCTTATCGAACACACATCGGTGTTTGTTAAGCAAGTAAGATTGTCAGGACAAATTTTTGCCAAGCTCAAGTTCTGATGATGGGATCCATGAGGAATCGAGGGAACTCCTGAAATCTTAAAGGCAAACACATAGTGATTTTTGTATTTTTATCAAAAAATCAATCATTTTCATTCAAAAGAGTGACATTTGATGAAGTGGAACTGCTGATGATGATCAGAACGGAACTCTTCAACGGCGCATAATTCACGTTTGGCGATTTCTCCTTTACGATGTGTTTGTTAAGCAAGTTAGATTGTCAGGACAAATTTTCGTCAAGCTCAAGTTCTGATGATGGGATACATGAGGAATCGAGGGAACTCCTCAAATCTTAAAGGCATACACATAGTGATTTTTGTATTTTTATCAACAAATCAAGCATTTTCATTCAAAAGAGTGAAACTGTTGATGATGATCAGAGCGGAACTCTTCAATGACGCATAGTTCACGTTAGGCGATTTGTCCTCTTCGCTGTGTTTGTTAAGCAAGTTAGATTCTTAGGACAAATTTTCGTAAAGTCAAGTTCTGATGATGGGATCCACGAGGAATCGAGGAAACTTCTCAAATCTTAAAGGCATACGTAAAGTGATTTTTGTATTTAAATCAACAAATCAAGCATTTTCATTGAAAACAGTGACATATTGATGAAGTGGACCTGCGGCTGATGCCATAAACATGTGAAATGTAAAATGAGAAAGGAATTCTTCAACGACGCATAGTTCACGTTTGACGATTTGTCCTCTTCGCTGTGTTTATTAAGCAAGTTATTTCATTGTATACAGTGCACCATCTACAATAATCCTTCACCGGCTTCCCCCATTGAAGAAGTAGGTTTTTTTTCTTAAAAATTATTCATCTATGTGGCTACCATTTCTCGAGTAGACTACGGATTTGTAATGTAATAATTTTCTTGTACTTTGAACATTATTATATCCTGCTTATTAATCTAAAAATGAAATATGTATACTTAGGCGCCACGGCGACAATTATTCAAACGATATGCGTGTGGAAATTTTTCAATTTGTTTGTTCACAGCAGAGTTGGGCACACTTGATTCAAATCGGTGATTGATTACTAATCATCGCTGATTGAATAATCGCTGATTAAACCATAACACAAAACAATCAAGTAATTTCGCCATGAGTAAATCATTAACGACGGGCGCTGATTGAAACTAAATTAACGCTAATCAACTAACTTGTTTAATGTGATTGACGAATGTATGATTAGAGTGTTCTTAAGCTGATTTATATTATTACTAGAATAAGGCGTTTGTTCTGAATTTCACATATTGAACCAGATACATATGCAGAAATTTTCATTATCCTAAATGAGAATGAGAATGAGAATAAATGAAAATGAAAAAGAAAAGCGCATGTGAAACCGCAGCTGTGTGATAGCTGCCTTAACGGTAGCCGAAAACCGCAATAAAACCGAACAGGCCGTTTCAAAGTTAAATGGGAGCATTCATTTGTACACTCATACCAAAAACTAACAAAAAAATTGTCGATGTTTTGGTAAAGCTCAACTTATTTGTACCTGACAATTAACCGCGGTAGGGCGCGAGTGTCGAAGTAGACGTAACCTGTTGGATTCAATGACCGGTAGAAACCGAACCAAACGAGCTGGTAATGCGCCTACTGCCAGAGCCATCGCGCTGATAAACCAGTTTCTTTCACAAATCCAGGACGCTGATGTATATGCCGCAGACATGTCACACTTAAAAAATAAAATTGTATATTTTGCGAACCGCCTCGTCGGAATTTGATTATGTTTTGTTTTTTGTAATTTAAATTACTTTTTGGGACATATGATTTTAATTTTATTCAACTTGTAATTGCAATTTTGCAATCAATATTGACCGTGTATTCCAACTAATAATTTTAATGTAAATCTAATTTAATTCAATTATTTTGTACTATATTGTAATTTATTATTTATTTCATCAAGTGGACATTAACTTTATATAACATTAACTATATATGTAACTATTAACTATCTGATGTATTTTACCTTACAAGCGTTTTGGTGTCTACTGTAAGCCTGTAAGATTTATTTTTACAAATAAACAAATAATAAACAAATAAAGGTAACATTTCCCACTGGCATTTACGCTTTTATTGCTCAATATTGAATCTGCACTATACAACTTAAGACGTAAGCGCCAACCACCAAATGATACCTTTAGAAATATTGTCACAAATAACCATTTATCCTAAATGTATATTATACTCACCTAGGTACCGCCTCTGTTTCGTCAGGGAAAAAAGTGAAGGAGCTAGTAGCTACGCAAAATCTAATCAAAATCTAATCATCTAATCAACTAAATCGTTAGTTTAACTAAGCATTCTGTCTTACTAATGTAATCACTTCAGCTAATCATGAGTGAAACTAAAAATCGACATGATTTACTCATGTCGGTGGTCAATCAGATTAGAAAGCTCATGATTGAATTCGTAATCCTGTTCATATGATTATGAGTAACGTTCTCATTTTTAACTTTAGTTTCAATCACGTTAATTTTTGCCCAACTCTAGTTCACAGGCGTTATGTCGAGGATACTTATGTTAATCTAAGAATAAAATAATTATCATTCAACGTCGTAGTTTTATTTTATAACATTTTCCTCATCCCGACTTTCTCGTCGCTCAGCGACTATATTTTTTCGAATTCCGTAGATTCATTTCCAATGTGCTCGATAGTCGTGTGAGGTACGAAATTTATGAATTTTTGATAATGTAAATATTTTCGGAAATAATCGCTCCAGAAGTAAAAAAATGTGTCCCCCCCCCTCTAACTTTTGAACTATAAGTTTTAAAGATATGAAAAAATTTCAAAAGTAGAACTTTATAAAAAGTTTCTAGGAAAATCATTTTGAACTTGATAGGTTGAATAGATATGTCAACTCAATGTAACAAATAGCCCATTTTTTTTAACTCTTAAGTGGAGACACTTACTGTGACGGACGGAAAACTACGGAACCCAACACTGAGCGTGGCCCGACACGCTCTTGGCCGGTTTTTTTAAACTTAAGTCATGTCATTCGTAACAAACGTAACAGGGTAGTTTGTCGAGCAATAGCACGTCTACCTTAATCAAGAAATATTTAAATATTGCAGTGTCTCTTTCTTTTATTCGACTCATTATCGTCATTAAATATGGCCTTCGAGTCCCTTACAGACTATTCAACTACAGGCCAAACAAAAATCGCTTTTCGAAACAGGCATCTGATTGAGCAACACCTATAATCCGCGCAGCAAGCATATAGGTAGGGTGTGATTTTCGTTTGATGCTGTAGCTAACTCGTAGCAAAGGCCGCCCGCATATTCGAATCGAAAAGCTTTTACACTCGATTCATGGACGGAACTCGATCCTTAGAGAACTCGATTGTAGAGAAGTGCACACAGAATTCTTTTGCAGACACTCTTTGCTAGATGCACAAAGTTGGCGCGCACCGAACTTCTGCATATGGAAAACGTTGAAGTTTTACCTGCAATTTTCTAAACAAACACCTTAGTTGCTTTGAACGGAGTTTAGCAGCAGCTGAGGTTGCATTCTGTAAGGTCTGTCCCGCGAGAGAAACCTACTCTTAAGCCCGTGTTGGTAGGTAACTTTCACACCCGACGCCTGCCCACAGTGCCCATCACCTACATAGGTACTCGTAATCGTTTCGTACCGTTTTCGTTTATATTATATCCTAAATAAGAAGGTCGAAAGTCGATGTCTATTAAGACTATCTAATTAAATGTTAATCAAAAACTTGTAACTACGGCTCAAGCAGGAAAATGAAACTAATAAGTATGTATACTTACCTACAAACATACTCGTACCTATACTCGTACCTATAATGTAGTCTAACGCGGATCGGACCGTCTGAGGTTTTCAATAGTGGCGCATGCCGCATATGTTGAACATTTTTTGTAAACTTTTTTCGTATAAAATAAATTAAATTAATCTTTATTGCACAATACAAGATGGTACAAGTGGCGGACTTAATGCCATAAGGCAATCTCTACCAGTCAACCAATGGGCTAAATAGAAAGGTTAAGTAGGTGCAGGGTCCATTAAATATGACAGAATTAATAAGAGAAAAAAACTAACATTAGATACATATTAAGCTATATTCATAAACCTAAACATATAATAATTTACATACATACATATATTCTTTTTTTCGGGCGGTAGATATAAAACAGACACACGCAGCAGGCGGCTGCTGGTAGGCGTCCGCCGAAGGGGAGGGGTCCCACCCTTCCCCGTCAGGCTGGCACGTCGGCCAGTACCTCTGCTGGGACGGCCGCAAAGTCCATCAAACATAACCCAGGCAAGAGCGCACGAGCAGTTGCAAAGAGGACACGGGACGAGTCCTTCTCCCCGCAAGGAGAACTCAAAAAGCAGCGGCTAGTGAGCCCGAGGCAAACGGGTGTAACATACGCTCAGGCGGTATCGTCTGACCTGACGATCGTCATCACCGACGAGAAGTCAGGTAAGATAACCGCCGAGCAATCAAACGCGATCCTCCGCGGTCTACACACCGCAATAGTGGAGGAGGCGCGGAAAAACACTCCGGGAGCTACGCCACCGAAATTCAAGGGCCGACCAATCTTCGCAGAGGGGCAGCTGAGGGTCTTTGCACAAGACGAACACTCGGCCGCCTGGTCTCAGCGGTGTGTGAAGGCCCTATCCTTACCGGATGTCTCCCTCATGGCAGTACGCCAGTCGGAGATGGTGAGGAGAATTAGGTGCGGGCTATTCATCCCGAATGTGGACAACTCGTCGTGGGAAAATGTCCGTCAGGCAGCTGATGGACTAAAGTACCAAAACGAGTGGGCCAAGGTCGGTACATGGGCCATCACGGCAATCATGCGCCAGGATCAGGGATGGTTCGCCACCTTCACCATTCCTGAGGACCTTGTGTCCGCCTTCATGGAGAGGGACAGAACCATGAACTGTGGGGTAGGCCAAGTCTACCTCAAGTTCAGAGGTCCTGGGGGCAAATACATCAACCAGCCCCCCACCCTCCAGGAGGAGTCCACACTCAAAATCACAGGGGCTATAGTCCCCAAACAGGGCGAGGGCAGCCACGAAGGTTGCCCTCCAGCGTCAGTCGAGGAGTCGGCCACCCCGTCGACATCCAGACCGATCATACCCGAACTCTCGGAGGAGGAGCTCCTCGGCATTGGTGAGGGACCAGCCGGAGCAGTCTCCGAGGGCGAGGAGCTATCGGGATGGATGGAGACAGGGCTTAATCTGGTCGAGGAGGGAGGGCACGTCTCTGATGGCTACCCAACCAACATCGACAGTGACGCCGACTAGCGTCATACAGGCCAACCTCCAGCACAGCGTGACCGCCACAGCCCAACTGAGGCGCTGTCTGGAGGGCCTACCAACAGCCGTTGCCCTCCTGCAAGAACCAAGGGTGGGCGACGGGAACATAAGAGGACTCTGTAATATAAGAGGTAAGCTCTATTATTCTACAACACACGCAAACCCTCGAGCGTGTATCTTAACTACTAAAAACATAATATCACAACCGCTCACTGAATTCTGCTCTAGAGATTTGTGTGCAATTAAACTACAAGTTCCTATGACCACAGGCTGCCGAGAGCTAGTCCTTGCCTCGGCTTACATGCACGAGGAGGACGAGCCGCCACCACCGGAACTACAACTGCTGGTCAACCACTGCGAAAGAGAGGGCCTCGCGATCATCATCGGGGCCGACTCCAACGCACACCATCCTCTGTGGGGGATGAAGACCAGCAACAACAGAGGTAAGACACTAGTGGAATACCTTGTTACAACTAACTTGAACATCCTAAATGTAGGTGCGGAACCAACATTTGTAAACCGAAGGTGCAGTACGATTATAGACCTGACTCTGTCCTCAGAGAATGTAAGTGATCTAGTTGTGGGATGGCACGTCTCACGCGAGGCCTCCTGCTCAGACCACAGATGGATTCGCTTCAATCTACAAGCATCATTCGATACACCAGCCCCCCGAAGGAATCCTAGGAAAACAGATCGGAACGTCTTCAGGACGACCTTGGGTAAGGGTCTAGACAGACTCCCACCTAAGGATGACATTCGGGGACCAGCGCAGATAGAAATACAGGTAAACACCCTAACTGACACCCTACTAGACAGCTACCATGTGGCTTGCCCCCTGAACCCACCATCGAAAACTGCCATGGCAAGTCATCAGTGGTGGGGTCCAGAACTGGAGGGACTCAGGAGCAAAACCAGGAGACTCTTTAATAGGGCAATGAACACCACGGCCGAGGCGGACTGGGACAAATACTATGAAGCCAAAGCCAAGTACAAAAAACGACTGCGGTATTGGAGGTCTCTGTCATGGAAGAACTTCTGCAGCAGCATCGAAACACTAGACCACGCAAATCGGGTAAGGAAAGCATTACCCCCCAAATCCATGACTCAACTGGGATCGCTGCGGAAACCCGATGGCACATACACAACCTCCTCTGCAGAGACTCAACACCTCCTGTTAGTAACTCACTTCCCCGGATGTGTAAGTCTCACAGATCAGGAACGGCAGGACGAGGAGGTTTATAACACTACAGACGACAACAGGCAAATGGCGAACAGAATCGTCACGGCTGAAAAGCTCAGCTGGGCCATCATCAGTTTCCATCCCTTCAAGGCGGCTGGCCCGGACGGGATCTGCCCTGGTCTTTTACAATGGGGCCTAGGACTGATCCTGGAAACCCTGATCGAGATCATGAAGGCCTGTCTGGCCTGGGGCTACGTGCCCAGGCTATGGAGGGATGTGAACGTGATATTCATACCTAAACCAGGTAAGAGTGACTATACAGATGCAAAATCCTATAGACCCATCAGTCTCACATCATTCCTGTTGAAGACACTGGAAAAACTGTGCGACAGGGACCTACGGGATCTAACGCTCAAGAACATACCGATGCACGACAACCAACACGCGTACAGCTCAGGTAAATCTACAGAATCGGCTCTTCACATGGTCGTCAGCCGGATCGAGAAGGCCATCGGTGACAAAGAAATGTGCCTCGGCACGTTTATTGACATTGAAGGCGCTTTCGATAAGACCCACTTCGCCAGTATAGGGAATGCCTTAACTAATCACGGCACGGAACCCGGACTGACCAAGTGGATCATGAACATGCTCAACAAAAGGACTATAAGGTATGCAGGTGAGCCGCAGGCCGTAGCGGCGGTGCGAGGATGCCCACAAGGGGGAGTCCTATCACCGTTGTTATGGCACCTAGTAGTTAACAACCTTATAACCAAACTAAACAAGGAACACCTTTACACAATAGGCTATGCTGATGATCTGGCGATATTAATATCAGGTAAATTCGCCAGTACGGTCTGTGACCTCACCCAAGCAGCTCTCAGAATCGTGGAGCGCTGGTGCAAGGAATTCGACCTATCAGTAAACCCCCCCAAGACAGAAATGGTAATGTTCACCAACAAAAGGGCACTTGGCAGCTTTACCAAACCAAAACTGTTCCAAACTGAGTTATATCTGACCAATGAGGTAAAGTACTTAGGACTCACTCTTGACAGTAGACATTCTCTGAAGACCTGAACATGACAACCTGAACTATAGTCACACCGCTGGGCGCTCACAACTCAGTATTTCAAGCTGAGTGCATGGGCATCATCAATGCGGCTGCCGCCATCAACGCAAGGAAAGTAACAGGAGCCTCCATCCGTATACTCTCTGACAGTAGGGCAGTACTGATGGCTCTAGGAAGTCACATCATTACATCTGGACTTATACACGAGTGTCATGAACGACTAATGGAGGTAGGTCATAATAACAATATTGTCCTTCAATGGATCAAAGGTCACAGCGGATCCCCGGGGTAATGACGCTGCGGATGAGCTGGCCAGGCAGGGGTCGGGTGCTGGGTCAATTGGCCCGGAGCCTATTCTTTTGACGCCCTTCAGCAAGGTACGCTCGACGCTGCTGGAACGAACCGGGAGACTGCACATAACACATTGGCAAAGTCATGAGGAATGCAGACAGGCTAAACAAGCCATGCCTAGTATTAACGACAGACTCACCAAAACACTTCTCCGTCTCGGCAAAATCCGCTTCAGGATGGTAACTAGTGTGATAACAGGTCATGGACCATTTAACAAACATCTCTTTAACTTAGGTGTTACAGACAGTCCCCTGTGCCGTGGGTGCATGGAGACAGAAGAAACAGCCTCTCACGTGGTGCTGGAGTGCAACGGAGTGGCCCCGTACAGGGCAAAACACCTCGGATCCCCAGGTGATCTCCCCGAGGTCCTACTCAACATCAAAGGTTTGATAGGATTCCTCGAGGAGCTGGGCTGGCTGGACTAGCCACCCTTCCTCTACGCAAAATAGGCGCTAGACGTCGAGTTGCGGAAACCTGCCCGTACTACAATACAATACAATACAAACAGACACATTTGGCTCTAGTAAAATCTATTTAATTAAATATCAAAATACTTACATTTGAGAAATTTTATCACTTCAAAATTTAGTTCAGCTATTAAATATAGTCATTCATTGTTAGCAGCACTGTAGATGATCTAAATCACTGTAATTATAACTGTGCAATCCTGCTGGTGATTTGACATATCAAATAACCTCAAAGTTTATCAACACTACAAGCGCTATGTCCAACCTTGTGCAAATCGCTGAGTCACAGAAGAGCCTGGAGAGCAGTGTCCGCAGGATGCTTTCCGAGTTTGAGAGGAAGTTGAACAACTCCCCAGCCAACAAGGCAACAGTTGCCAGTGTTAACGAAGAACTTGGCATCTTTAAGGAGTTCACGATGGCGGCACTCAAACTCCTCGGGGAGCAGATAAGCGCACTCAGCAAGTCTCAAGACATCATGGAGATGAGGCACAGACGGAAGTTTATCCTCATTAATGGCGTACCCGAAGCAACTGGTGAGGATGTAAGCTCCAAAGTGGCTAGCATTGTCACTGAGCACCTGAAGATCCCGGATGTTTCTGCTGCCTCAATTCGGGCTTGTCACAGGCTCGGTAGGCAATCCGAGGGACGAAATAGACCGATCCTAGTCCGCTTCATCGATATGTCCTTGAAAGCAAAAGTTTAGCAAAGGAAGACGGCTTTCAAAGGGTCCACTTTTTCTCTTGCTGAATTTTTAACAGCGAAGCGACAGGCAATCTTCATTGAGGCGCGTAAGGTGTTCGGCATGAGGGGTTGCTGGTCTATCGATGGCAACATCTATGTTAAGCTGCGTAACGGTAAGCGAGAACGCATCGAGTCCGAGGATGACATCGCTCGCCTGAAGACCCTTCGAGACGAAAGGCGGCCGCAGTCAACATCGACACCTGAGCCCGCAGCTGAGGAGCCCGCAGTTGAGGAGCCCGCGGTGGACCCCGGCAGCCAGCCCGGCCGTGTTCGACGTGTCGCAAAACCGGTGACCCACTTAGTAGTGGGCTGGTTCATTTACTATTCGAGCAGCTCGTCTCTGGAACAGTCTTCCCCCTAAAATTAGAAAAGAACCGAGCAAGTACGCTTTTAAAAAAATTGTGCGTGATTTCTTTGCTGGTGGATCAAAGAAATTCTAAGTATCTTCTCTAACAAGATTCTTCGGATATGTATTTATATATGTATGGTCGTATGTATGTATGTATATATATGTATCTATGTATGTATGTATTGATTTATGTATTTTATGTATATTAGAATTATGTAGTTTATGTGTAAGAATTAAGGATGTAGTTTCGCATCTTTTTAAAGTTTTATGCTTCTGTCATATAATTTGTTTTCTGTATAGTTAGAAGCACCACCTACAATCTTTCTGCTTGGCCCTAAGGTTGACTGGTAGGGAATGCCTCATGGCATTGAGTTCGCCTTTTGTACGATAAGTTTTCTTTTTGTGCAATAAATATTAAATAAATAAATAAATATTCGATATACCTTGTGTGAACCATCAGGAGGACGATGAAGAAAGCTTGTCAAGGAAATGCTTGCGCATCAAGCGCTTGAAAGTGAATTGAGTCTGAGCTTGCCTGAGAGAGAGTGGCAGAACATTCCAAAGTCAGATTGCCTGGACGGTAATATAATTAGACGTAACCAGTTCCATGTCGGGGCACATTGTCAATGAGCTTGTTATTAGGTATATAGCAATTATAGCAGTTACAGGACCTTAATTAAATTTAGTTCTAGGTCTGGCACAGGCATAGAGGTGCTCAATAACCTTAATTACTCTTATGTAATGACCTACACGTAAGTATGTGTAGTGTAATGACCTGTCTTGTGTTATGTGTAGTATAGTAGGTTAAGTCATTTTATTATTATCATGATAACTGACAAGCTTGTATTCAACAAAGCAACAAAAAGCATGAATCAAAATTAATACGGATGTTTTTAGGGTTCAGTAGTCAACTAGCAACTAGGTCGTTAGCACTAGAAAGCTGAAATTTGGTACTAATATGTATATCAATCACGCCGACAAAGTGGTAAAATAAAAAGTGGAAATTTTTTTTTATTAGGGTACCTCCCCTATACGTAAAGTGGAGAGTGATTTTTTTTTCAATTCAACCCTAACGTGTGATATATTGTTGGATAGGTATTTAAAAATGAATAGGGGTTTACTAAAATCATTTTTCGATAATGTAAATATTTTCGGAAATAATCGCTCCAGAAGTAAAAAAATATGCGTCCCCCCCCCTCTAACTTTTGAACCATAAGTTTTAAAAATATGAAAAAAATCTCAAAAGTAGAACTTCATAAAAACTTTCTAGGAAAATTATTTTGAACTTGATAGGATGAATAGTTTTTGAAAAAAATTTCAAAATAATTTCTGAACTAAGTTTGTAATTTAACCGTATAAGCAGGTGTTTATTGTACCTGTAATTTGTACAAAATTACAATGAAATGACGTGCTTTCAAATAAAGTAAAAACGGTGAAAATCGGTTCACGCAATAAAGAATTATTCCATAAAAATCATCTTCCATACTTTAAGCTCGCGCGCAATAGTTTACTTACTTTGCCGATATATGTTGCTGTACGTGGAACTCTCATATCATATCCTACATGGCGGTGTTATTAACCCTTAAGTGGGGACACTTACTGTGACGGACGGAAAACTACGGAACCCTACACTGAGCGTGGCCCGACACGCTCTTGGCCGGTTTTTTACTTATTTCCATGGATTTCCGCAAAGTGCATTTATTTATAGCGCAAACAGCTGACATTTCTGTTGTAAGTGTTGTAACCTCTCAAACGCTCCTTAGCCGGGCAAGTTCGCAGCAATTCCCGTAAGTACATAGCTATTTCATTCCAAATCCAAGTTGCCTCACTTTAATCGACAGTCGTAAAAAGTTGGTACGCTATTACCCGAAGTGAAGTATAAGTGATACTGTTAAATTTACAAAGGAGTCCTCTTTCAAGCTGTTTCGTGTTCAGTCGCCGGAAAGTTCTAGAGGTAGGTATTTTACATAGTGCATCAATTATAAAATTTAAAACCGCGAAAAAAATTAATCTATAGGTACATATAATAAAGCTGAAGAGGGTCGAAAGTCTGTACATGGAAGATAATCGAAAAAAAGTTGGCTGGAGATACTTAGAATCGATAACAGAACACGTTTCAACAATTTTAGAATTTTTGTCTGTTTATCTGTTTATCTGTTTGTCTGTTTATTTGACCGCGCATCACGTGAAAACGACTGAACGGATTTTGATGAAATTTTGTATAGAGATAGTTTGAGTCCCGGGAAAGGATAATATATAGTTTTAATCCGGAAAATCAACCCTGGTGGGGGTGAAAATGGGGTTGAAAGTTTGTATGGAGAATTTTTAACCGCTGAAACGATTTAGATAGAAATGAGTATGGAGATAATTTGAGTCTCGAGAAACGTCATAGGTTAGTTTTCAAACCCTTGTGGGGGTAAAAAGGGGGTTGGAAGCTGGTATGAGGATTTTTTTACCACTGAACTGATTTAGATGAAAATTGGTATAGAGATAGTATGGGTCTTGAGAAAGGACAAAGGATAGTTTCATCTTCAAAAAAGGGCGCCCCCCCCCCATCTTACTTTTAAACCGTAGGTCCAAAAAACCATTAGAATGACTGCCGGCACGACCCCCCCCCCCCACGACCGGATTCAATGGATTTTTAATATGTGTGTAGATAAAGCAGTGTATGCTTCTGTACATAATTAGGCCTTATTACGAAACAGTTACATAAACTACTATTTATCTCTTTTTAGGGTTCCGTAGTCAACTAGGAACCCTTATAGTTTCGCCATGTCCGTCCGTCTTTCCGCGGTCTAGCTCAGTTACCGTTCGCACTAGAAAGCTGAAATTTAATGAGAACTTTCAATAACAACTATATTGAATAAAATCGGTTCAGCCGTTTTTGAATTATCAGTCAAAACGCATAGTGAAAGGAAGTGCCGGGTAGTAAAATGACGTAAGCGCCGCCAAATATCCCTTAATAAACGACCTTTTGAACGGACGTTTTGTAACAGGGCAGCATCTGCGAAACTCTAAAAGGGGCGGGAGGGTAGCCACTACACTCGATTGAGTTTAATTTGCATGGGTCATGGACCCCCCCCCCCTCCTCCAAATGCACCTCAATTAGAAAAAAATCATTTCTGCATTTGTGACCTCCCCTCCCACCCCAATTTCAACCGCGCCTGTTCTTACTTTTCATACTTAGACTGATTTGACGGGAGGATCGATTTGGATGATATTTGTCGTGGACATGAACGTATAAATACAAAAGTGGTCCTGTATCATCCGATATACACGTACTATACTTGCTTTATTTCCGGGAGGGCGACCAAAAGTCCCAGGGAGGTGTCGGGTTCATCGTCCATAAGTCCCTCGTGAACAACGTGGTGAAGATCGAGAGTGTGTCGACTAGGGTGGCGTACCTTATACTTAGAGTATCCAAGAGGTACTCGTTGAAGGTCATACAGGTGTATGCGTCGACTTCGGTACACTCCGATGACGAGGTGGAGGCTATGTATGAGGATATATCGAAGGCCATGCATAGCTCCAAAACCTACTTCACCGTTATTATGGGGGACTTCAACGCGAAACTGGGCAAGAGAGATGGTGAACAGCTGAAAGTGGGGTAATTTGGATTTGGAAGTCGGAACCACCGAGGCCAACTACTGGCTGGCTTCTTGGAGAAGGAGGGACTTTACATGATGAACTCCTTCTTCAAGAAACGTGAGCACAGGAAGTGGACCTGGATGAGTCCCGACGGTGCAACTAAAAACGAGATTGACTTCATCATGTCGACGAAGAAGCATACATTCAATGATGTCTCTGTGATCAATACGGTTAAAACCGGAAGTGATCACCGTCTGGTGAATCGTTTGATCCAGACCCGAGCTTCTGGGACTTTTATGGACAGCTATACACATCAACTAGCAGACCTGAAGTTGATCTGGCGGAAGACCCTAGAGCTAGACTGACCCGACATTATACCGAAGACATCCCGGACATCAGCCTGTACGAGATTAGAATGTCTCTTAAGCAGCTCAAAAACAATAAGGCACCTGGTGAAGACGGAATTACAGCCGAACTTCTGAAGGCGGGTGGTAAACCGGTCCTTATGGCCCTTCAGAAGTTGTTCGACTCCGTTTTACTAGGAGGGAGAACGCCTAAGGCATGGAACAGAGGTGTGGTGGTATTGTTCTTCAAAAAGGGTGATAACGCGTTACTGAAGAACTACCGACCCATTTCACTTCTGAGCCATGTCTATAAGCTGTTTTCAAGAGTCATTACGAACCGTCTCGCACGCAGGCTAGATGACTTCCAGCCTCCCGAACAAGCCGGTTTCCGAAGAGGCTTTAGTACCGTAGACCACATCCATACGCTCCGTCAGGTTATACAGAAGACTGAGGAGTATAACCTGCCCCTCTGCTTAGCGTTCGTGGACTACGAGAAAGCCTTCGACTCGATCGAAACCTGGGCTGTACTACAATCTCTCCAGAGGTGCCAAGTGGACTATCGCTATATCGAAGTGCTGAAGTGTTTGTACGAGAACGCCACTATGTCAGTCCGACTCCAGGACCAGAACTCGAAGCCTATTCCGTTGCAGCGGGGAGTCAGGCAAGGCGATGTTATTTCTCCTAAACTGTTTACCGCTGCACTGGAGGATGTTTTCAAGACTCTGGACTGGAGAAGGCTAGGCATCAACATAAACGGCGAGTACATCACTCACCTTCGGTTTGCTGACGATATAGTAGTCTTGGCTGAGACCGGCAGTGGGCGGGGCACATTGCTCGTAGAACCGATGGCCGTTGGGGCGGAAAGGTTCTCGAGTGGCGACCACGAACCGGAAGGCGCAGCGTGGGTAGACCCCCCGCAAGGTGGACTGATGACCTGGTGAAGGTCGCGGGAGTCCGCTGGATGCGGGTGGCGCAGGACCGGTCATTGTGGCACTCTTTGGGGGAGGCCTATGTCCAGCAGTGGACGTCTTTCGGCTGATATGATGATATGATGACACCTACTACTCTATGTCGTTTAAATAATGGCAAAAAAAAATTATAGGATAAAAAAAGTATTCATTTTTGAGTGTAGTTTTCATTTAGTGGTAATTGTAAAATATTTTATTAGGACTACTGTCCTCTAGCGTATGCATCTGCCAATTTGTTCGGGAGAGAAATTAGGGGTGAATTAGTCGCTTACTGACACAGACCCAATTTCACGCGGGCAGAGCCGCGGGCACAGCTAGTACTTATAATAAATGCGAAAGTTGCATGTTTTTATACTCGTTTTTCTGTCTATTTGTTATGTAACTCATGTCGGTATACTCGTGTATATATGAATATTGATTTATAAATAAGTAAAACCGGGTGACCAGCGGAGGTTGTAGGGTTTCGGGTCCGTCCGTCCGTCCGTATGTTACAGCCATTTAACTCGGAAACTAGGATGTATCTTAAAAAAAAATTAAGACATAAGGTGTATTTTGTATGCCGCTATATAGTTATGTAGCTAAATTGCAGAAAAAAATATATTAAGGGGGGGCTCCATCCTCCTCCTTGATTCGTATTCCTCAGTACTGAGGGTCGTGACCTCCCTTCTGTATCACTCTCTCTCGTGTGATCTTTCTCCATCTGTTTCTGTCTCTAGCGGTGTGTATTAAAAACCCTTGCGGTATGTTGTGCCTGTGCAGAGGTCAGTACAAAGTTCCTACAGGTGTACGCATAGTGAGTGGTAATAACTGTAATTAGGTAATTTTTGTCAATTTAAAAAATACTTAGAATTAAATAGAATAGAATAGAATATCACTTATTTCAGTGTAAGTACACAGTTATACAATACATACAGACAGTGGAAAAAAAAGAAAAGAAAATGAAGACTTATAACTAACTTGTGCACTGTAACCACACTGAAAAAGGTGAACACTCAGCATAAAGCCAGGTCCTACTGGAGTATTACCTGACGCAGGTCTTCCGTGTACACCTGTCGGGAGCGTAGTTGCGCGCAGCTACCAGTTACATTAGGGTTACCGAGACTGATAAATTTACTAGGTAGTGCTAATAATTACAACAGCAAGCAACGAAGCGGAAACGAAGCAGTTGACGTCAAATGATAATATGACTAGCATGGTCTTAGAATAAATAATATATATAATAAAATAATTCGCAAGTGTTGAGCAGTCCTACAATGAAAATTCAATTATCCTGATTCTTTTGCTTAGAGATTAGATACATTTTTAGTTTTACTTTAAAAGATTGCAATTTACTTAATTACTTCGAGATTAGGTTTATTAGATTGTTTAATATTGTATACTTCATGTAATATGGGCTAAGAGTCTGAAATAAATATTAATATTTATTTTATTAGGTAACTACAAATACCATGCCACAATGTAGTTAGGTAGAGAATGCAAGTTGTAAATGTTGTTGACCATCTAAATTTTACAGCTTCAAATGATGTTTTAAAGACAAAGGCATTAGAAGACGAAAGCCTTAAAACTGTTGTTAAATAAATTAATATCCAAATAAAAGAAAACATCGGGAGAAATCCAACACGACTGCAATAAAATTCTTGTTAATTGAAACCAGAGTTGTTTAATAAAAAACCTATAAAAGTGTAGGGCAATTAGTCACGATACGGGACTACTCCAGTTAATATAAAGGAATGGAGAAAATGCTCGCTTTTGCGATTTATTTTCTTATAGAATAGACACCGCTTTTTGTAATTAAGATATATTATGGTTCAGTGACTTTGTACCTGGGACAGAATCCATAATCCTACTACTAGGAACTAAACCTCCTATTTAGTAATTAGTTTCTCAGGGTAGTCAGGTAGGTATTCTTGTGAGCCTGATATAAGTAAACACAAATATTTCTATTATTTTCTTCCAGGAAATATATTCTTTAACCGAAATAATATTATTTTCTGGTATTATCATTGCTGGTTTATTATTTCCAACAATTTGTAAGGCCTTTCAGGTTTTAGCTTCAGTATTAACTGGTGCTGCATATATTTTGTATGAAAACTGCGCAACTTCAACCATAAAACTTATAAAAAAAGTGGCATAATTACATAGTTATATGTATTTCGGTAAGCGCTCGACACTGCAAAGAGCCATGATTATACAAGTGTAATAATGCAATTTTAAACCCTATTTGCACGCCCAAATTAAATGCAGACTTCGGGTTTAGTCAAAGTCCTTCTAATGCTCCGGAAAACTGTGTAATAGTCAAAACCACCTGACGCGCCGCACCTGAATTGCTGACCTCCATTAAAATTGTAAACCCTGAATCCACGCAGCTTAATTTCTTTGCACGTTCGGGTCTCGGCGAGTCGTTTCTGCAAAGTAATTGCTTATGAGTGGAAGAGGATAAACGAAACGAGTTCCACTCCGGCGGGGCTCGTAAAATGGACTCAGGGGCTTGCATTTAATTAATACGACTAGTCGAGTACGTGAGAGCACATAGCCTGAAATGAAATCATTCCGTTTGACCGAAACTCTGACTCTTCCCGCCGAAAAACCCAAATTCACGTCAGCGTTACCGCGGCCGTTTGATGAAATTGCACTTGAATTTGCTTCCTCGTTCATTACTTTGAAACTTTTTAATCTCTCTTCTGAAGCAGTTGCTCAACTTGTGTTTTATTAACGGTTCGTTTAGCTGGATCGAGCTTTTAGAAGCAGACGATACCCACTAAAGTATGCACTGTAATTAGCCTAAGAGAATTACTGGGAGTGGAATAGTGGAGGAAAAAGTTGGTGGTCTTTAATTTAAGATGAACAAAGGGATGCCGCGAAAATAAGAGGCGAAGCGTGTTTAAGGTAAGTGCCTAACTACATCACAATACTTAACTTTAGACTAGTTTAAGGGGCCTTAGATGTTACTTTTATACCTTTCTCAAATTTAACTAATTAAATACTCGTAACTACCTATTTTTAAACAGAGCGTGGTGCTTAATCAACCTATTTGTGATAAGAGAAAGTCAAATATTAGCCAGTGGACTCGTTAGCTTCTACAAATTCCAATTCCCGTTTATGGACTAACTTTTATTTTTGGACTAACTTTTATTTTAGTTGGATTATTGTTTAGATTTGTAATGGTACAGTACAGTACAGTTTCAATCTGTGCTTGCATGTCTGGAATCTGTAATAAAGCGCGCAACTAACAGCAAATATTTATTAAAAATATTGTATCCAAGTTTAGTAAGTCATTAAATAGTTAAAAATGCCTTTACCTATACCAGATACCTAGTATCTACATGTGTACCGGCTTAATTCTAAGAACAGATCGCATTAAAACGAATTATTATTGTTAATTGTTAGGTATACATAAATACCCATAGGTACGCATTTGTGATACATTTGCAAGATCTACCCTATGTGTAAGAAAGAGACTGGATGTCCATGTGCTTTACAATGCGTAGGTAGCTGTTTGTAGCAGATAAGTTTTTTTGTAGAAAGTCTGTATGTAGAAGATATTTTTGAAACGAAATGAAAAATATTTATTTGGTGCAAAGCGAACAGAAACACGCCTACAGGAGGCTTGCATGCAGCAGGCATGCTTTTGTAGGTTATCTCAACACAATCAAAGTACCCTGTAGGTTTTCCAGTCTTTAAAAAATAGCAGCCGTTTTTGGGATATGTTTTTAATTAGTAATGGTTGAAACAAGCGCGTTCATTCAGGAAAAAACAATTCAATCTGAATGTTATTCCATTTTGGTAATTGGTTGGCATTGAACGTATGATTTGCATGTATGGCTGGCTGACGCTTAAAAAATCGAATATAAATCATCATCCGCCTAGCATTTGTCCCCGCATTTACCACAGCTCATTGACCCTTGGGTCCGCTTAGCAATCTAATCCCATGAAACGTAGGTACTAGTTTTTATTTTTACGAAAGCCAACGCCATCTGACTTTTCAACCCAGAGGGGAAACTAGGCCTTATTGGGATTAGGTCAGGTGTCTTCACGATGTTTTGTTTAATCGAAGAGCGCCGGGTAAATATCAAATGTTACTTCGTGCATAAGTTACGAAAACCTTAGAGGTAGGTACAAGCAGCCGCAGGGTTGAACCCGAGACCTCCGGATTGAAAGACGGACGTCTTATCGCCAGGCTACATAGATAGTAGTTCTTCATAGATAGTAGTTTGTGTAACTGTTACGTAATAAGGCTTAATTACATACAGTTGCATAATTAGATGTTCCAAATTTGAAACTCATAACTTAACAATATTGGAGCATGTAATGTTAAAATTACGTTACTGCTACAGATGAAAAACTTATCATAGTAAAATCGGTTGTTGTAATGCTGGCCATTGCCTACCGTTTATGAACACATTTTATAGGACTTATAATGTGTGTAGATAATAGTAGTTTATGTAACTGTTACGTAATAAGGCCAAATTACGTACAGTTGCATACACTGCTTTATCTACACTCATATTATATATCCTAAAATGAAGTGTTCGGAAACCATAGAATGACCGCCATTGCACCGCCATGGCCAACTCAATTGTATCGGCGGTCGCGCGGGTGCGTGCCGTTGGTCGGGAAGGAGGACAGGATTTACATTATGTTATCAAATTCGATGTTCGGAATTTGAAACTCATAACGTATCAATATGCATGTAAAGTTAAAATTACGCTACTGCCACAGATAAAAAGCTTACCATAGTAAAATCGGTTGTGGTAATGCCAGCCATTGCCTACCGTTTTTGAACACGTTTTAGAGGACTTACAATGTGAGTGTAGATAAACATTATTATACAACTGTTTGCCATGCCCATAAAAATCGCCCTAACACTTAAAATATTGCAAATGCGGCTGCATGGTCGATACAAAGGATGTAGCTCATGCATTTATTTTATACGCTTGTACCAGGCCTATGAAAAGAATCATGCCCGCGCGAGCGACTTATATTATACCTACGTTTTGCGCCTCCGCCGAGGAAGCTAAAAACAGTGGGCTACCAACGCGCTCACTGAACGCACGTCGTACCGCGCGCGATGCTACTCGGAACTCGGAACAATGTCTCAACAATGTCTGTTTAACTCATGGTTAAACCGAAATAATTTACAAACGACTTCAAAAACATGCTACATACAATTCCGGAATTATAAGACTGAACTTCTCGACTTACAACTGCACTGTCAGAATCAGATTACTGAAAGGGCTAGCGACTTAAAGTTCTTAGGTATAACCTTAGATGAATGCTGTACGTGGAGAAATCATGTCAAGTTGGTTTGGGGTAAACTTGATAGGTTTGTTTATGCTTTAAAACGGGTAAGGACTATCGCAGGAGAAAAAACATCACTGCTTGCTTACCATGGTTATGTTGCTTCGGTCCTGAAATATGGCATATCAATTTGGGGTAACTCTACAGACGCAAAAAAGCATTTCTCGTTCAAAAAAATTGTACCAGAGCAGTCTGTGGAGCTAAACCAAGAGCCCATTGCCGGCCTTTATTTGAGAAACTTAGACTGTTTACCTTATTTGACCTATATATATTAGAGTTAGGATGCCTTGTACGCAAATTTCCGCACTACTTTAAACGGCCATCCTACAACAACAGATTGAGACCAAGGGATGAGTTTAAATTACAGATGCCTCTAGTTGACACCGCTTTCTTTGAAAAAAACTGCTTCATAATGAGTATCCTAGTTTACAATAAGTTACCATATGAAATCAGACAATTACCCGACAAATTGTTTACTGCCAGACTAAACTAAACAAGTGGCTAAGGGGTAAATGTTACTACTCCCTAAACGATTTTTTTAACGACAACGATTAAGACAACCTATTGGCTTTTATTATATAATTTGAATGACTTAATGATGATTAATTAAATATACTTAGATGTTTTTATTATATATTTTGACTATATATAGGTAGGTATAGCTTGGATTTATATTGATTGCTTGCGACAGGCACGAATTTAATTAATTAATTAACTTAACAGATTATGAACTATAATGATTATCTTGACAGAAATTGTTTTTTTTTTTTGACAAATTGTAAATTAAGTGTAACATACGAATTAGGTTTTAATTTGCATGCCATATGCTGGCTAAACATGTGATACAAAATGACATCAATCATGACATCTATACTTATGTATTTTACCATGTTTAAGCAAATAAATTATTTCTATTTATTTCTATTTCTTGCCAAAGCTTTCTGATGGGGGAAAGTAGTCCAAAACGACGTATAATGTAATTCATAGTTTGTCGCTTACTGTTCCTGTATTTCAAATTATACGCAATGTTTTTTGTTCTAATATTAAAATATAGGCTCCGTCCTCTATAAATAAGACAACTTCGGCAGTTTTTACCTATTATAGTATTACTTTTTTCTAACTGAAAAATTTTGCTAGTCTGTCACTCTGACCACCACCCATTAAAAACAGCCAGATACCCGCATCTAGCAATAAGGATAGTATTGCAATCTTGCTAGAAGGGTTTCGTTGCTCTCATTATTGTGTCATATATGACGTGTCCAGCTCTTAGTCCATTAGCATTTGTCGTTTATAACCGTAAACAGTAAAATTGGGCTAACTTCTGGGATAATACAATAACACAATAACATAATACTGTCTTGTACTATCTCAAAGGCTTCTTTAACATTCTATAGCAATACTAAGGGCGGGTTGCACCACGCACACTTAACGAACTCATCATGGTTACAGTAGACGTCAAGTCCGTTTTTCCGTTGCACCATGCACTTTAGCAGTCAGAAAGTTACGTTAACCTTAACCAGCCATCGAGCACTGGTTAACTCAAATCTACGTTTAAATATGGCTGACAGTTTGCAAAAATGTCTCGTATTTCAAGGATAAATGCATTATTAGACAAAAAGACAGTGATATTTGATGAAAAATATTAAAATATTGTTTGCAGTAATAAATATATGCGAGTATCTGAACGTAAAAAGGCGTATACGATTGACGTTTGGTTTTATTCACAATTTTTAGATCAGATAACGGTATTAAATAATAAGTACATAAAATTCTTTGTAAAAAGTGCGTTATTTAGTTAAAATCGAGTGCTGAGTGACTTCAGGTTGAAATAGTACAGACTTCTGTTATGTATCACAAACATACCAGAACCTACAGTCATTGTCATGAAAGCCGACAGCCGTAGAATGAGCAGGACCAGAATCATGACAACCATTAAAAAACCACTCTGTTTTTGTCAATGAAGACCAAACCTTTGGAAACAACGGTTGACTTGAATACTGCAAGGTAGAAGACAAAAGGGAACGTAAACCTCCGACGCGGTGGAATGACCAGGTCAAGAAGAAAAACAAGTTTTATGACACGGTAGAACAGCCCACGAACGGGACTTGATGGGAGCAAGTCATACGATTCAAAAGATGCCAGATGATCAGAGAGGTTTCTTTAATGCTTTTAATAAGGGCATGAAGTTATACCACCAAACATTTATCGCCAATGTCCTACAGAAATCGAGCCTCGACACCTAACTAAACAATGTTCAGAACAGTACATGTAAATAAAGTGTGATGCGGAATTTACAATCAAGTAAATAAGAGTGTCATGTGTTGTGGGACAATAAAAAATAGTTCAACAATGGTTAGGTATCCACAAATTCAAATGTGTATGAAAATTCATTATAGTAATTCATATAATTCTTGTTTTTTATTTGATTTCATTATTTGCCTTAAAACAAGCACAGTAGGCCTCTATTTAATGACAACTTGTGATAATGTCACAAAATGTCCGGTCCCTTGAGTGTTGATAAAGAGCTTACACTGTATTTCAGTTTAATTTGTGAAATAAACACAAAGATTTTACAGATCTATTGAAACATTAAACCCATATAAATAGATAAACTATCTACTGACAACTAATTTGACTTCATGTGTGTCGCTCTTCTATGGCAATTGTTACCTACCATTTGCTGCTCGTCGCTGCAATCAGGATTATGGCCAATCAAGTGTTTACAGATGGTGCCGGCATAGGTTGTAGTCTCAGTCCTACCAATAGTGTCAAATTCTTGTTTTATTTGGAATTTACTGGCATTAATTTTAGCCCTTTAAGCCAAATCTCATTCAACAAAACTAGTGGTAGGTGCCTACTTATGCTGGCACCTCCTGACTTTTGACAGATACCTTCCCCATTAGTATATTTTAAATCGGACATTATTATGAACATGCTTTTTTTAATCCAAATTGTACTCACTGTACAGTTCATGTAGGAAGATACTATTGCCGGTGACTGTACGCAAAATAAGTACATGCATTTCATTTTGTAAGTATAAAAAGTAGATATATTTTCATACTTACATTTCTATAAGGGAAAAAGCTTCCTAAGATGATGTATGTATGCATGCATTTTTGATTAGTCCTAGTCCTATCATCAGTGCTCAAAATCAATTATAAAATATGTGTTATGTTATGATTTTACTATGAATTTATTAGTAATAAATAATAAAGGTCTCTCTTTATCATATATCTTTCCCAACCAGCATAGGTACCTATTTACAAATAAAACATAATAGTAACTAGGTACCTACCTACATGGCTGTTGTATGACTTGTAAACATATATCATTACAAAGAAATAAATGATTATGATTATTAAGATACAAGTGATAAGAAAACATTTTTGGAATCCTAGCCACACTGTTTTATGGTCACTTTTACCTGAATAATATTTGTAACATGTATCAAGAGTAGAGTATTGTTAATAACCATTATCAAAGATCTGTGGTTCAGTATATGAAGTTTTTTGTCCGATCAATAAGCTGGCTCACTTTGGCCAAGGGTCCGCTTCACACTATCTAAGAACTGATTGATCTGACTTAAAATACTTCAAGTGTCAAGTTTCATTGATTATTTATGCCAAGTGCTAGAAAACTGGTGAATAATATTTGCAGTAGAAATATGTTTGGAGGGGGGAGGATCTTGCTTCCATCTACAAAGGAAACCTATGCCAGTGTTTGAATAATAAATAAAACAAAAATAAGGTAACTAAATAAATATAATTATGTATTTTATTATCAAAATTAAAATACTGATTGATTAGGTTAGTATAATTATACTTTATTTTTACATTGAGATTCTACCAATTTCTTGAAATCACTGCATTTTTACTTTCAAACATCCTGGAGTTAGGCACTGAGTAGCATAACAAGCCTCGATTTCATCTTGTCTTCAATACCAAAGGTAAATTCAAACCTGAAATAAAAAACATTGTGTATCATTATTCATTAGTGTAACATATGTGCAGCATCATTTGTTAACAAAGATAAATATTATAAATAAATAAATATTATAGGACAATCTTACACAAACCGACCTAGTCCCACAGTAAGCTCAATAAGGCTTGTGTTGTGGGTACTAGACGACGATATATATAATAGATAGATATTGATAAATACTTAAATACATAGAAAACATCCATAACTCAGGAACAAATATCTGTGATAAAGACACAAATAAATGCCCTTACCAGGATTCGAACCCGGGACCCCCTGCTTCGTAGGCAGTGTCACTACCGACTGGGCTAGGAGGCCGTTAAGATACTTTAGAACACTCATTTAATAAGTAAGTACATGTATAAGTTCAATATTTAGGACGTTGGTTACAGTGCCAGCCATAATCAACCAGGTTGGAGGGATTCAGTACCCTATTTTTACGAATTTTCAAGAGTTAAAACTAGTGATGCCTTTGTTTTGCGATTGGGCTCCTTCTCGCCATTTGGTGCTTCCAGCAACGGCTTTACTTGTTTAGGGTTCTGTAAGTAGTAATAAACTAGCAGGATGATTTACTCACTATAATATAATGCACAATACACCAGCCGACTATTCTGGCTTTCGCTTTAAACTCCACTCTCAGCACAAGTTGCATTATCCTTTGAAAAAATTTCCTCGTAAGGCGCAATGGATAGCCCACTTTTTGATTGAGTAATAAACATGTTCAGGAATGGCTAAATGTTTGTATATTCTTGATTTTCAAGCTGCAGAGTGCAAAGTTAAGTTTAGTTCGCGCTCCTTTCTTTAGATTTTTTTCTTCGTGTGATGATTTTGACAAGTTTAGTTTGGCATTTATGGTTGTGTTGCCATATTGAATAAATATTCTACCATAAAAATGTGAGTAGAAATGCGTTTAGACAGTGGCATCCCGCTTAACTCTTACGTTCTGTTATTTTGCACTTGGTGCAACCCATTTATGTAAGCAATCGTTAAGTAGCTCCGATTAGCGTAACATTTGGCTTACTTTTACAGGCGGTTTGGTGCAACCCACCCTAAGTCACTAATGATCCAGTCTCAGGACGCGACTAGTTCGATGCCAATAAACAGCAGGAACAAACACGCCTTCGAGTTCGATTAACGCTGCATGTGCCAATAAGGCTAAGACGGCATGACTTTACCAGCGGAAAAAGGTATTTCCAACACAGAACTTTCATAACAACTTACAACCTTTTTCATTTGCACTGCAGAACGCGTCTATCAACCGATATCTTCCTTAAGCTCGTATTTCAGCATGCTTGTACAACTAAAAACTTACCTTGTTGTAAGCTATTAAGGTTGACTTTAGGCTGTAATGCGTCTGTAGATGTAAGAATGCGAAAGTTTTGTCAACGTGTTGGATGTATTTAGTCAATATTCACCGTCAAGCTGCATGCTACAGCTCAATGCTCGTTACGGAGAACTTATCGAAGGTAGGTTCAGTGAAGGAATGAAATCTAGTTTGTCGTACGCCTATTGTTACATCAAAAGTGATGATAACATTTTTCAAATAAAGTTTTGATGCATAAAGGAATAAAACAAGGGGTTTATAGAAAATCACGTTCTAATATCATTTTATATACAAAGAATTTTGCGCTAAGTAATACAAAATCCTATGTATTTTATTTCAATGTTATAACTAGACCTTAACAAAAGTAAACAAAATCTAAAAATGAAACTGTTCAAATTCAAAACCTGTGTATATTTCCTGTATAAACACAAAAATGCTGCAATACTCAGAAATGTTGTAACATTGATATATGAAATGAACCTATGTTAGGTACATGCATTTATTTTTTCAAACATGCTACAAATCTGCAAAAACTCTGGTATGGAATTTCATAACCGTGCAGTTTACCTTGTAACATTTACCTCTGTAATCTTTATCATTAGTTAAAAAATAAGTTTGGAATAAAGCTGTTTTGGTAACTGTAGGTATATTATTAAGTGATATATGACGAATTGAAACAATTATAAAGCTTCATGGCAATTTCAATATGCAATACATCAAGGGAAAGTGACGCAGTGATGCAACAAAACAAACGGAGTTCGTGGCAGCATAATATCAATCAGTAACACTCAAGCCATCTCATTCCGCACGTTGGTTTAAAGCAAACATCCAACTCTAAGCTCCACAAATGAGTGAAACGGAACGGCATGCTAAGACTTCCCTAAGTCCAATCCATCATTATGATTCCGTTCCGCGGAACAACCGCTCCACCTGTGCCCGTAGAAATAACCACGTAAACCTGACAAATAGCAGCACATTCATATCGGCACCGAGTGTAAAGCTGGCTGGAAAAAATGCGTGGAAAAACTTACGAGATCTCCCGGGTTTTGGGGACTTTTGACGAAATTATGGGGTAGTTTTTTGCGACTGGCGCCGATTTAGTTACACAAAAAGAATGTTGGGTAAAAATTTGTTCATGTGGTACGGGTATCCATTTAATAAGATTAGGAGTGCGATGAATTTAATTCAATTTATCATTAAATAGGGCTCATCATCTTCAATCTTAAATCATCTTTATTTATTGTTATATTGTTGAACTTGTTCATGTCAAATAGATGTCAATATAAGATTATCAGAATGACAACTTGTTTAAATATCATTTTGATGACAAATCCATAACACATTAAAATTATGAAGTTAGAATACGGCTTTCTAGATGTAAATACTCTAGTGCATTAAACTCGGTTAAACTTTAATGTTTATATTTTGGTTGAGTTGAAACACCTAAGGGCCACCACACATAAGGGCCGTAACAACCATCGGAAAACTAAACAGCCATCGAGACGAAACATTAATGCCACAAAACAATTCGATGATATTAATGTGAAACAAACATAAATATACAATTAATTTTAGTTATTAATTAACCCGACGGATCTATTAGCGTATAATAAATTTATATAAAATGACGTTAATTGAAACAATTGTGGATGTAATAATATTAAAATTGAAAACAAACAAAGATTTGATTGCATTATAAATAAGTTTAGCTTTATACGTAACTACATAATAAATCAAACTATTTTACAAAGATGAAGGTCCCGGGTTCGAATTCCGGTAAGAACATTTATTTATAAGTTTTTACGAATATTTTTACCCGAGTCATGTATATGTAGGTACCCTAAAAACTCAATAAAAATACCTAATTTTAAAAATAACTATGTAAACGGCCAACTAACATAAATTTTAAGAATTAAAAAAAATTATAACTCGAAAACTACAAAAAATCGGCAAACATACATGGGGTAGGTATATTCTGCCAGCCCTGAAAGCGAGGAATCTAATTTCTTTCTTTTAACATCAAGTTTTGGACCACCCAGTATGTATAAGTATATACGATACCCGTTACCTACGCTTTATTTGGAGTACTTAAGACTGTTCTAGTCAATTTGATATACTATCCTTATTATCTGGCAGCTGTAAAGTAGTGGTGGTCAAAGAATGCAAACCATTTCAAGAAAACCAATCCGAGAGTTCTGGGTTTGATGCATTATAATAAGAAATTATATACATAATTAGATTATATCATTACCAAAAGTTTCTGTAAGGGGAAAGTAGTGCTAAACGACGTATAATGTAATTCATAGTTTGTCGCCTACTGTTTTTGTTTCCGTAATAATACGCAATGTTTTTTTGTTCTAATGTTAAAATATGGGCCCTGTCCTTTATAACTGAGATAACTTCGGCAGTTTCTAACTATTTTGGTATTACTATTTTCCTATTCAAATATTATGCTAGACTTGTCACTCTGACGTTCACCTATTAAAAGCTGCCAGATGCTTGGATCTAGCAATAAGGATAGTATAGCAATCTAACCAGCACGGTTAGTACAAGAGTGACGCGACAGTATCTCGCGCGCGAGATAGACTACCCGTGTCTTTTTAATTGATGACTCAGAAAAGAACGGAACGACTAAAGATCTCGCGCGAGAAATACTGGCGCGTCACTCTTGTGCTCGGTGCTGACAGGTTTTGTTGCTCTTATTATTGTGTCACATCTGACGTAGCCAGCTCTTAGTCCATAAGATTATCTCTAAATATTTATTTATTTATAAATAAAAAATTCATAATAACTACGCTGGTTCATTTCCAGCCGTACCAGAGGCCTAGTCAATTCTATTTCAAACTATAATCTAGTTGTAACCAACTTTACCATCGATTTATAAGGACTTAAGGTTCTTTGCATGTTATTAATGACGGTTATCACACAACGGCTTATCACTTTAAGTACGGTCGTGAAGCACTAGCTATGGTTTTGAATTCCTATTCATAACAAGGCGAGTGGGACGCTCAGCGTAACCAGAACCAGTGTTTACCGACTAAGATTTCGAAGGAGGAGGTTCATCGATTATTCGAAGACGGCTGGACCAATAAGTTGGTCCCATTGTAACCAGGTCAGAATCTGATGATGGGATCCTGGTGAAATCGAGGGAACTCTTCAAATATTATAGGCACACCTATAGTGATTGAAATATTTTTTACAGTGGCTCGGGCATATCCTTTTGGAAAGGTGGTGTCTAAGTGAAGTCGGTTCTTTTTTTTTTTAAATGATAACTATTGTGATACTCAGACATAACATAATAATACATTGTATTTGGTAATAAAGGATTAAGAAAAATATAGCAATACTCGTACCCTCCGAGTTCCACAGAACGTTTTTCATCAAACTTACGGAAAAAAAAACTTTTAAACAAAAAATAACCGACTTCACTTCTTAGCCTCCACCTTTCCAAAAGCAAATTCCCGAGCTATTTACTGTAAAAAGTACTCAAATCAGTGGCTATAATATTTAAAGAGTTCCCTCGGTTTCTCCAGGATCCCATCATCACATTGACCCGATGACTGATGACAATGGGACTGTGAAGTATCTCTTTACAACAAAAAAACAATTCCCAAATCGGTCCAGCCGTCTTCGATTCGAATTTAATAATTGGAAAACATACAGACGAATTGAAAACTTTCTCCTTCGAAATCTTGTCAAAGTCGGTTACAAATGTTAAAAACGGTGTAATTACAAATATTCGACCGCCGTTTTATTTATTCTTTGACAGGTTAATCATGGAAGGCTGAGACCCATTCGTCATACAGCCACGTATTCAATATTCAATTTTTCAAACATAAAATTAGCTAGATTTCAAATAAATATTTGACTTAAATATTACTTTCATGGATCGCATGACTTAAGTGAGATAAGCTTCTAACAACAAGCTGTCACCACCGATTTGACTGATTTTTACTCACCATTTCTAGGTACCTAAGCGATTGGAATAAGGGCCCTGGAAAGCCCAAGACTGATGGGACAAACTATTGGGTCTAACCGCGTAACTTCGTAGGGATATGAACATTTGTTCAGCTTAATTGATTGGCGGCTTAAAAATAATAAAGGTTTAACCGTCGTTAGACAAAACTTTTTAAATTTTCAGTTAAATTTCAAAACTATTAACAATAACATTATTAATAGTAATACAGGGTTATGTCCTCCTACTTGAAATTACACAGTTATCACAATTCAGCGCGGAAATATCGCCTGCGTGATGGACACCTTTCGGCCGCACAGGACCAAATTTAGAGTGTAATAATTCGTATTTTTCAACCGACTTCAAGATTTCGAAGGAGGAGGTTATCAATTCGTCGGGATATTTGTTTTTGCTTGTTTTTATTTTATTTTATATGTAATCGGTGAGATTATTCGAAGACGGCTGGACCGATTTGGAAAATTATTTTTTTGTTTGAAAGAGTTATACTTCACAGTTGGTCCCATTGTAACTAGGTCAGGATCTGATGATGGGATCCTGGAGAAATCGAGGGAATTCTTCAATTATTTTAGACACACCTATAGTGATTTGAGGATTTTTCACAGCAGCTTATTTATATAAACTTAGTTTAAATACCAGTTAGTTTTATTACTTATTGTAGAGATATTTTTTAATATCTTCAAGTCTCCTAGTCATTTGTGTACAGTCGACGTCAAAGATATGTTTATACTTTTGCTCCTTATTAAAACGGCCTCCTAGCCCAGTCGGAAGTGACCCTGCCTACGAAGCAGGAGGTCCCGGGTTCGAATCCTGGTAAGGGTATTTATTTGTGTGTTTATCACAGATATTTGTTCCTGAGTTATGGTTGTTTTCTATGTTTGTAAGTATTTATCTATATATTATATATATATCGTCGTCTCGTACTCAAAACACAAGCCTTATTGAGCTTACCGTGGGCATAGGTCGATTTGTGTAAGATTGTCCCATAATATTAATTTATTTATCACAATGGAGATAGAGTAAGGTGCAAAAGTGTCGTTTATGAAATGTATGTTTATATATTTGACCTCGACTGTACAGTAGAGATGTTTTGCAATACATCCTTTTTTATTTATCTCACCCGGTGGCAAACATATATCTCACTCTTCAAGGCGATTGTGTTGCTAAGCGTACCAAAGAATAAAGATTTCATAATGCAAAGTATACAACACGCGTGTGAAACACTTCCTTTTTCGTTTGTGTCTATGTCGGATAAATGTTGTGTTAATTAGTAAGGTATTCAATATTTATGAAGTAAAGATAAGGCAGTCTTTCATTCCAGGAATTTATTTATAATATACTATTTTCAGACTCTCTTTTATTTCATTAAAATCACAATATAAAATAATGTAGTACAATTACAAAAGAAGAAAATTTAAGTCTAGAATATACTATTAATAACTAGAACAAGATATTTTCAGACTTTCAATTCGGAAAATAATTATACGATTAAATGAACTTACCTTAAGTGAAGTTCTATAATAACACATTCAGTGCCACCTAGTGATACGTGCTACGCTCGTAGCCCGTAGCCACGTATTCGTCGTATGTAGCGCGTAGTAGCTACGAACAGAGAACCCGACAGTCGGGTTCTCGGCCCTGCATGTGATAATACTGATAATTATACGATGCTCCTTCTCCGAGACGGTTTAACAAAAAGTAACGTATCATCACGCTTTTCTACTGGTAAATAAAAGTAAGAAACTACTATTGTCTTCGGTTGCCGCGATAGTTATTCATGAAATAAAACAATTAAAAACGGATTTTATCGCGTGTACTGAGCTTAAATTACATCCCGACGTTTCGAACACTTTACAGCGTTCGTGGTTCGTGAGTCGACCCGTTGACCATGGCCTATGTTCAGCAGTGGACGTCTTTCGGCTGATATGATGATGATGATTTTAAGAAACTAAAAGTAAGAATGATAATAACTGCGTAATTCGCTTGTTTACTCACTAGTCATGACACCTACAGGTACACGGTAATACAAACACTTAGAATATTTTATATTCGGAAACCTTTCATTGCAGTGACGATGGTCTAGCATTGCTGCGACCAAAGTACCCGAAGTACTTGGGGGGTTAGCCAAGATGAAATTCATTTGTAGAAAACGAATCGAAAAGCTATCTGTCTCTCTATCGCAGAAATGAAGAGTGAGCGAGAGCATGTAGCGTTTCGTTTAGCTTTCTGCAAACGATTGTCATCTTGGCTACAGGGCATGGTATGAGTTTTCGGATCGCCTTTGGTAAGCATACGACTATACCCATGCACTAATAGAGAGGAGGTCTCGCGCGGCCGAGTGTAAATCCTGAGCTTCGGTCGAAATTACACGTTGCCTGCTTCGCAATTAGCTAACTAACCTAAATAGTGTCGTTTTATATTCATTTGAATTCTCGGTAGAACTCCTTAGTCCGACATCTTAAAAATTACTACTATAAATACAGTCAAGTATAAAAATATGGGTGTACTCATCTTACTCAAAATATGTCCTATAGTATTAAGATACTAACGGATACGGAATAAGTTCCGTTGTAATAAGTGCGTAGTACCATATTTATGAGAAATTTTTTTCGATACGTATTTTTGCACTTGACTGTACTGTGTGAATTTGAGTAAAAGTTAACTAGATCGTATTTGTTTGATAACTAGAACAATATTAATTTTTTGTACACCGCAAGTTATTATTTGCCTGGTATTTTTTTTAAACAATGTTTAAATGTAGTTCGTCGGTCAGCTTAATAGTTTAATACTCGACACTTCCGACACTTCACTTTGTATAGAGAACATCACGTGACCTCCGAGGATCACCTGACGCTTTCTATACAAAATTAAGTGTCGGAAGTGTAGGACACGAAACGCTACAGCGTGAACCATCCTTAACCAGTTGATAATTTCTGTGCTGATTTATTACACATTATTGACAATACATATAATGAAATATTTTTTTTGTCACCTAATAATGTAAAACCATTAATTTATTTGATCAGAGAAAATAACCAAGCATGACTTAAATCCACAGCGCAGGTTTCGTCAAAAAGGATACAAAACGATCAATAAAATTAAAATTAAATTGTATATTTCGGACATGTATAGGCAGCCGTAGTCACCCTTAGTTTAATAAACAAATATTAACTATATAACCAATAAACCAATTTATGCAGATGAATTTATTTATTTGTTTTTATAACAACCTCCTAGCCTAGTCGGTAGTTCGGTAGTGACCCTGCCTACGAAGAAGGAGGTCCCGGGTTCGAATCCTGGTCAGGGCATTTATTTGCGTGTTTATCACGGATATTTGTTCCTGAGTTATGGATGTTTTCTATGTATTTAAGTATTTATATGTATATATCTATTACATATATCGTCGTCTAGTACCCACAACACAAGCCTTATTGAGCTTACTGTGGGACTAGGTTGATTCGTGTAAGATTGTCCCATAATATTTATTTATTTATTTATTTATTACGTATATGTTATACTATCTTTGTATATTTTATATCTTATTAATATATATTTATTGAAATGCTTATTTATATTGGATAACGTTCTTGCTATTTTATTTATTAGTTCTGTGTTCTTCACATACCCTGCACCAATGATGCTTCTCTGTTTGGCCTAAAGGTGGACTGGTAGAGAATGCCTTACGGCATTAAGTCCGCCTCTTGTAACTGTATATTTTATACTGTGTAATAAAGTTTAAATAAATAAATAAAATAAACCTTAGCCTTAACCTTATAATACCTGATATGTTCTCGGTTTTATATGTTACTTTTAGCTGTATAGACCAACTAAAGTACAGTCAAAAGTAACCCTTCCGCTTTCAGATACGAGAACGCATCAAGTAATCGAACTATAGCAGCACGGCACCTGGTTTTATCATTGTTGCGTAAAAACAAAACACTACCTACGGAATCACGCGCAAATCCCGGCTGCACTTGTTTGTTCTCCTTTTGAGCCGACGCCGAACCCTAATACATTAGTCGGCAAGTCAGAAACGTGTTGCAGACGGATCACTGGATTAAATTCAGCCCGTGGCTGCACTTTCTTAATAAAATTGGAAATATTTGCAATGCAGATCCATTTCAGACTCGCCGAGATTACTTTAGCCTTCTGTTGAAATAAGTTTCATACCGAAATCACAGCCATTTTCTTATAAATATGTAATGTGTATGGAATACTTTGATCTCATTTTTCTCATTTTGTGCTCGATCCAAGAGGGATGAAATTGAGGAATTCATTACATACACGTCTACATTTACGTCAAATGTCTTTGCCTAATAATCTGTCATGTTTTATTCATAACATCATTAAACTGTGAGCAATAGTAACGTCCATACCGGAAAACGCAACGTGGGAAGATCCGCAACAAGGTGGACCAACATTGTCAATCTGAAAACGTTCATAATCTATCATATTAATGATATTGGCGGAAGCTGTTATTTTCTACATGTGTATATTACGCTACCACTCAACAATTGCAACCATCATATGGCTGCTTGATAGGATCATAGATTAAGTTGGGGCCAGACGGCAGATAGCCGCAGATGCTGCCACGTGACCTTGGTTGGAGCCATCTGTTGAAGCGAGCGGCTACATGGCTGACAACTAACCAACCGCTTCTGCCAATGGTTGGCAGAGCACACCTAGCCACCAAGGGCGTTTAAAGGTCATGTAGAATTTGGCAATAACCACTGGCTACATAAATAAATAAATAAATAAATATAGGACAATCTTACACAAACCGACCTAGTCCCGTAGTAAGCTCAATAAGTATGGTTAAAAATATCTCTTTTCTGCCAAGGTCTCGTGGCAGAAGGCTGTGGTTGTATGCCGTCTGGCCCCAACTTTATTGATGGACGAGGGTAGCGGTACTAGGAGTCTTTGTAGAGATGTGCCGAGCTAGTGGATGTCTTTCGGCTGATATGATAACTAAGTGAACTAAAACACAAAATGAATGTTTCGCGAGAAATAACATGAAATAAAACAATAAAAATATCAAGTAACTACTTAGACTTAAAGTAAAAGATTGTTTCGTATAAGAAAGTTCAAATAATATATGAAATAGACTTACGAGTGCTTTTTAACAAATTAAAAACAGGTGCTTGTAGTTTTGAGAAGATGAAATAAATAATGCTCTCTACTATTTATAGACAAATTATAATATGATAATCAGTAACGAACGCTATCAATAATCTTGGTAAATTTGTTTACTCTGGAGTGAAGTCTTGAGACTCTAGAGTGGAGTGATGTTGGATGGACCTATGGATTATTTATATTCGAAACCGCAGCTCTAGCTGTCTCTCCATCTCTGTCCTATTGTGAAAACACTTGCGTGACTAAATACTATAAGAATATTGGAGACATAATTTTAGACTTTAAAGTTAGTTAAGTACTACATATTCTTTTATTTGCTTCTAGTACTTATACTAAACGACCTGTGGTAAATTTTGAGGAGGTTACGCCACAAAATCTGCGATGTCATCTGCAGCTATCAAAAACCAAAATAACGCCGAGTATCGGATAAATTCGAAACTTTTTAAAAGTTCAGACATTTGGATCAACGCATCACTAATTTAATTTTCACTTCAAACGGCTGCAGGTGATGTTCGCTCCGCGGTCAGGCTAAAAGTTACGAGTTCATTAAAAACAATAGCCGTTTGAGAAACTCTTACAGACTTCCCCTTGGCAACGCGGATTGATAACGACTAATTGACTTGAACAATCTGAGGCACTTAGGTCGTTTTCATACTGAAATATTGCGGTTAATTATAATTCTGCCCGCAGCGTTGAATCCGAAGCAGTTCAATATCAAAGAAAAAAGGTCGGGTTATAGTTTTTAACAGCTCGGGCGACAAGTCGACAAGTTTTTAAATGTGTTTTGTTTTAGGGAGTTTCTTGGCGCAGTTGGTTTAATGCATTTTGAGTACCTACTGCTGCTTGCGGGTCCGTATTTTAATTATGAAGTTTTATAGCTATTATTATAAATATTTATATTAACACTGATTATTAGTTGTCGCAGAAGTGTCGTCGGACGTGCACGCCAGAATGTGTCGATAATATTAGAAAGATTACGGCACCATAATATTTGTATCTGTCTGTCTGTCATCAAAAATGCATTATATTGTATGCTTATACAATAAAATGTCTACACATTTGTATTTTGTTGTTGATGTGCTGTTATTTTAACAATAAGTAATTAGATCTTTAAAATGAATACAAGTAAATTGCAGTAAGCTATCAGTTATTTCTTTTAAACTTAAAACCAAACTTAAACAACTCACAAAACAAATACTTAGTCAAATAACCCGTCCCGAGTCCTACCAGATGCAAAGGTGCCCATCACGCTCGCCGCGTTGCCATGCTGAATCGCGATAGACAGCCTCTGCATCAGGAGTAAGATCAGTTATTTTCATAACATTAAAAATATCTTTCGGAATCATGTAGTGTACCCGAAAAATATGCTTGTAAAAACGTTCCGGAACGTCAGTAACAAATTTATCCCACGTTCTTATAATTCACCGGGCAACGTTTCCCGCGCGCGGGTAACGTACGAGTCTCTACGGGGTACTCGCATCGAATTATTGCCATTTGTTGCTGCAATAACCCATGTCTAATGGACGCTAGTTTACACAGAGTAATGGTAGGATTTCGAAGTGCGATGATTTCTTAATTCATTTGAAGTTTCGTACAATCAAATTAGTTCTTATCTAGTTTAGTATTTCTTCAAAAGTTATTTTACTACCTACTATGTACAGTCACCGGCAATAGTATCTTCCTACACGAAGGCCGCAAAAATATGTGACACGCTCTTATGGCCCTACAAATAAGAGCGTGTCACATTTTTTTGCGGTGCATACTATTGTCGGTGACTGTATGTATGTACTATGTATGTACTTTTGAACGGCCTCCTAGAACGGAATCCTAGCCCAGTCGGTAGTGACACGGCCTACGAAAAAATAAAAATAAAATAAAAATATATATATATCGTCGTCTAGTACCCACAACACAAGCCTTATTGAGCTTACTTTAGGACTATTTTGTGTAAGATTGCCCTATAATATTTATTTACTATAAAATCGTTGAGTATAGTTTTCATAACTGTTTATTTTATATACGACATTTTCTGTTGGTGCCACAGACTTCCAGAGAATGAGTTTACATTGTTGATTCGCGTTTTATTTAAAACATATTAAATATTATTAAATGAAAACCGTCTTAGTTTGAATAATTGAAATTGGCAACAACGCAATTGCTTAAAACAATGGCTTTGTACTATTTAACACTTTTACGACCAGGAACCCGCTAAGCGGGCTCTTTGTTCGTAGGCGCTTTCAGCTACATACGAGGAAAACGCTAGGATCGGCTACGAGCGTAGCGCGTAGCGAAGTGTGGTACAGAAAGTGTTAAGATAATCCGTAAGGAAATGACTATCCATGCCTAGGTATATAGGTTTAAGTGATCTGTATATGTGTTGCCATTACAAATACTCTTGATAAAGAAAACCGGGACAATTTAACTTTTATTATTAAAGTAAATTAAGGTAAGTAAACTAGGTAACAATACTAATGATCAACAGGCAGTATTATAGCTACCAAAATGATTACGCCAGCCATGATAATGGAATGAGGTTACCTATACTGCCCTGCTAAGCAGAATGGCGACAAAGCGGAATCTCAGAAAAAAAAAATGTTTTATACCTTAAATTATATAGCTCAGAGTTCCATTTCCAAGAGAATCTGACTTTGGGAATAGCGCCATTCGGCTTAGCAGGGCAGTATATAACTAGCTGAATAGATACGTATGTGTTTTACCAATCATTAGCTTTTCAAACGACTTTAAGATTTCGAAGGAGGAGGTTATCAATTCGTCGGGATCTTGGTTTTTTTTTTTCTATTTTTTTTCAAGTTTGTTTACCGATTATTCGAAGACGGCTGAATCGATTTGGAAAATTATTTTTTGTTTGAAAGAGTATACTTCACAGTTAGTCCCATTGTAACCAGGTCAGGATCTGACGATGGGATCCTGGAGAAATCGAGGGAACTCTTCAACTATTACAGGTACACCTATAGTGATTTGAATATTTTTTACAGCAGCTCGCGCATTTGCTGTTGGAAAGGTGGATGCTAAGTGAAGTCGGTTCTTTTTTGTTTAGAATTATTTCAGATTAAGTATATTAAATTATTTTTCGTGCATTGACTACTACTACTAAACCTAGTATCTAAATTAATGGTTTAGGACCCGTAGACTACTAGAGATGTTTACGTCTCCCTCATCTCCCTCCTTCATCACTTTGTTAATCGAATAAAAACACGTGTACTCAAATCAGGCAATAATATCGTCAATCGAATTCAAACAACGAGTAAAATGATTACATTCCCATCGAGATCCGACAAATAAGTTTAAAGCTTAATTTGCTGTTGGCAAATATTTGGGGACCGGCCTACCGTGTTTGCCCAAATGCGTTAATTCGGGATAGAAACACAAGGACGTGTTGTCTAACTGGATTAATTGAGTGGATACGGACACGTATGTTGAGATATATACATAAACACTCGGTTATTAGATCATTGGATACATAGAATTAAAGATAATAGAGCAATATGGCATGACAATTCACAAAATCTCTGGACTCTATTGCGATTAAGTTACTGGTACAGTGGTATAACTTGACTTAGTATTGTTATTATTTTAATACATAAACGTAGCGTTTTGATTGTGACTAGCAATTTCCTTAGGACGATCGGCTGCCTACGGCAAAAGTCAGGCCTGCGCGAAGCCTTTTTCTGTGCAGTAGCATTAGGTACAGTACTAGTAACTACTGTACTTAATACCACGACGGTGGCAAACAAGCATACGGTCCGCCTGATGGTAAACAGCTACCGTAACCTATGGACGCCTGCAACTCCATGCGCGTTGCCCACCCTTTACAAAAAGGAGGATTCACTGTGTTGATGGCTAAAGGAACAAGAAGGTCCCTCATCGTCAACACACTGGGTAATGATTGTGTTTCTTGCAAAATTTTTGAAATGAAAAATAGTAATAGGGACCCGGAGTATGTCCTAAAACTACGGCCAAGACCACCGGGGGATGGGCAGCAGCATCCTCGGAGTGCGGTGAAGATACTGCGATCGCCAACCCGCATGCCAAGCGTGGCGATTACGGTTTCACCCCCCATGATAAGAATACAAAAACCACGGCCCCGAGTGTCCGGCGACCCCCGGTGCCCTGGTTATGGTAGCGGCCAGGGTACTAGCGGGGTCAGGGGTGCTAAGAATCAAGCCAGTTTCCGAAGAGGCTTTAGTACCGTAGACCACATCCATACGCTCCGTCAGGTTATACAGAAGACTGAGGAGTATAACCTGCCCCTCTGCTTAGCGTTCGTGGACTACGAGAAAGCCTTCGACTTGATCGAAACCTGGGCTGTACTACAATCTCTCCAGAGGTGCCAAGTGGACTATCGCTATATCGAAGTGCTGAAGTGTTTGTACGAGATCGCCACTATGTCAGTCCGACTCCAGGACCAGAACTCGAAGCCTATTCCGTTGCAGCGGGGAGTCAGGCAAGGCAATGTTATTTCTCCTAAACTGTTTACCGCTGCACTGGAGGATGTTTTCAAGACTCTGGACTGGAGAAGGCTAGGCATCAACATAAACGGCGAGTACATCACTCACCTTCGGTTTGCTGACGACATAGTAGTCTTGGCTGAGACCATGGAGGATTTGAGTACGATGCTCGATGACCTCAGTAAAGCCTCCGAGCGAGTTGGTCTAAAGATGAACATGGATAAGACGAAGATCATGTCAAATACCCATGTAGCACCAACTCCCGTTACAATCGGAGACTTTACACTCGAAGTTGTGGACGATTATATATACTTAGGACATACTGTCCAGTTAGTTAGATCCAACTTCGAGAAAGAGGTCAATCGACGAATCCGACTCGGTTGGGCAGCGTTCGGGAAGCTACGGCACATCTTTTTGTCCAATATTCCGCAGTGTCTCAAGACGAAAGTCTTTGACCAGTGTGTGTTACCAGTGTTGACTTATGGAACTGAAACGTGGTCGCTTACAATGGGCCTCATAAGAAGGCTCAAAGTCACCCAAAGGGCAATGGAGAGGGCTATGGTTGGAGTCTCTCTGCGTGATCGCATCAGAAATGAGGCCATCCGCAGCAGAACCAAAGTAACCGATATAGCCCTCCGAATCGCTAAACTAAAGTGGCAGTGGGCGGGGCACATTGCTCGTAGAACCGATGGCCGTTGGGGCGGAAAGCTTCTCGAGTGGCGACCACGAATCGGAAGGCGCAGCGTGGGTAGACCCCCTGCAAGGTGGACTGATGACCTGGTGAAGGTCGCGGGAGTCCGCTGGATGCGGGTGGCGCAGGACCGGTCATTGTGGCACTCTTTGGGGGAGGCCTATGTCCAGCAGTGGACGTCTTTCGGCTGATATGATGATGATGATGATGAATACGAAAATATGTAAAAACTGCCGAAGTTGTTTCAGTTATTTTAACATTAGAACAAAAAACATTGCGTATTCATACGGAAACAAAAACAGTGGGCGACAAACTATATGAATTGCATTATACGTCGTTTGGCACTACTTTCCCCCAACAGAAACTTTTGGCAATGATATAATTTCTCATAATATTGCATCACACCCAGAATTCTAGGATTAGTTTCTTTGAAGTGTTTTGCATGATTTGACCTCCACCACTTTACAGCTGCCAAATGTTCAGATCAAGATATAAGTATAGTATAGCAAACTGACTAGAGGGGTTTCGTTGCTCTTATTATTGTGTCATACTCGTATCTGACGTGGCTAGATCTCCATCTAAAAGGGATCTTGGCACGTCCTAATTTTCGTGACAATGCAAATTCGAGTGAAGCTAATTTTGAAAAGCTCACCCGCTTAGTTACTTTTGATGTTATTTACCTAGTATCGGTATATTTTATCGTATAACCAGATTACGTTTATGTTACCTTATTTACAAACTGTAACATTGCTTTGGAATAGAAATTATCGAAAACCGAAGAACAAAACTTGTCTATTTTTGAACCAATGGTTTATTTGGTTTCAATACTAATATGGTCAATTAAAAATATTGCGAATCTAGCGCCTATTTATTCAGAAAACATAGCTCATCGCGCCAGGTAGCATTTATGTTGGTTATTGGAAAGCGATCTTTTTTCTATTTTAGGGTTCCGTATTATATACATTGAATTCAAAAGAGTAATCAGCGCTAAACTTCGCTCGTGTAAACCTTAAAGGAGCTTCAAATATGCAAACTACATACCCAAGTAACACAGGAAGCATTATAACATATGAATAGTTAACTTATTTCGAACTTAAGGACCGTATAAACTCTTATATACGTTCACCGAGCAACTTGTCGCATTATATGATGCTTTGAGCTGTATAACGGTTGTATAATGGCATATCTAAATGCTTTTGTAAAGCCTTTAGCTTTAGTGCAGCAAACCACAACGCAACTGTACAGCTTTCGACTGTTTAAAAGCACTTAAGTGCTTTAGGTTCTACAATAGCATTATATAATGCTTTAAGATGTATAACGGTTGTATAATGGCATGTATAAATGCTTTTTTAAAGCCTTTAGTTTTAGTGTAGCGAGCCAAAATGCAACTGTACAGCTGAATGCTGTACAGTTCCGTTTTGGTTTGCTACACTAATGCTTCGGTGTGGTTAAGTGCCTTAGGTTCTACAATAGCATAAATAAATGCTTAATGCTGTTTATGAGCATGAATATTAGCCATTATAATGCCACGTAAATCCGGTATACAGCTTTCAGCTGTTTTTAGTGCTTTAGGTTCTACAATAGCATTTTATGATGCTTTACGCTGTATAACGGTTGTATAATGGCATATGTAAATGCTTTTGCTTAGCCATTAGTTTTAGTGCAGCGAACAACATGCAACTGTACAGCTGAATGCTGTACAGTTGCGTTTTGGTTTGCTACACTAATGCTTCGGTTTGGTTTAGTGCCTTAGGTTCTACAATAGCATAAATAAATGCTTAATGCTGTTTAAGAGCATGAATATTAGCCATTATAATGCCACGTAAATTCGCTATACAGCTTTCAGCTATTTTTAATGCCTTAGGGTGTACAATAGCATTTATAAGTAGGTAATACGTTCCTAATGCAGTATAATAGCAATAATATAAACCATTATAAAGCCAAGTAATTCACTATAAGGGGCTGTTCATAAATTACGTCATTTCAAATGGGGGGGGGGGGGGGGTCTGGACATCGGATGATGGTAGCATGACGTAGGAGGGGGGGCGGTCATTCCGAAGATCACGTCATCAATGTGTAAAAAAAGGAATGAAAGTCGTGTTTCTATAAACTTTTAATGCTATAAAATATTCTCTACTAAATAGTTTTTTATTTTACAATTAAGCTTAAAATGCATTTTTTTTTAATGACGTCACTTTATTTGGCAGGGGGAGGGTTGGATGATTTTAGGGGGGGGGGGGTAAAAATCATCAAAAATTGATGACGTAATTTATGAACAGCCCCTATACAGCTTTTAGCAGTTTTAGTGCCTTAGGTTCTACAATAGCATAAATAAATGCTTAATGTTGTTTAATAGCATAATTATTCACGTGTAATGCTGTAGGCATAAATAAGGCATTTTTTAAGGGTCACTGAGCTGCTATTGGACTAAGAGCTAGCCACGTCAGATATGACACAATAATGACACAACAAAACCCGTCTGGTTAGATTGCTATACTATTCTTATTGCTAGAACCTGGCATCTGGCAGCTTTTAATGGGTGGAGGTCACAGTGACAGACTAGCAAAATGTTTTAATTGGAAAATAGTAATACCAAACTAGGTAAAAATTGCCGAAGTTGTCTCAGTTATAAAGGACAGGGCCTATATTTTATGGGGCTCCCTGGCGTCAACGACCTTAGATCTGATTCCCTTAGTTTTGTAATGATTTATATAGCTTATCATATTATCAGTAACGGACCTTAAACAATATAGTATCCTATATTTACTTTAATATTCATTGTCTTCGAGATATTTGACATCAAAGTCGAACCGGTTTAGGCTAAAAAAGTGGTTTTATGGTCATAAATTTTGTTTTAAATTAAAATTAAATTAAATTAAATATTCATTTATTTCGGAAACATTCCATATTATGTTAGTAAGTACAATTTTTATTATTATTAAACTTATCCTACGTTAGTAATATCTTATACCTAAACATTTAAACATAAATTACCCCTTTAACACATGCAGGCTATTCCAGGCGTGCCAGAAAGCCCCATCACACCTGTCCGCGACTGTGGCTAGGATGCTGTTGGCGCTGCCGCGCACACGCCGTACCAGCGACGCCGCCCGCTTGCGCTTGATGGCGTGGAAGCCGTCGGCGCGCGCCTCCGCGAACATGCCAGACGCGCTGCAGTGGCGCGGCAGCCCCAACAACATCCTAAACGCGTTATTATATTGGACGCGTAGGGCGCTGTATGCCTTCTGAGTAAAGTTGATCCATAGGCTGCAGGTGTAAAACGACTGACAGTACGCCTTAAAAAGAGTAATCTTTACATTGTTAGTACACCTTGCGAACCTACGGATCAACATATTACTTCTTACGGCCAGCGCCCTACGCTCCCTCTCCAAGTCGACATCGTCAGTGTCACTGAGCGTTGCGGTAACCCAGTGCCCCAAGTATTTGAATTCTTGTACCCCCTTTAGAGCGGTGCCATTAAATTTGACCGGGGGTAACAACAGGTCGTCTATTTTGACACCTCGCGCCTTAAACACCAGCAGCTCACTCTTAGAGGCATTGTACTTGAGGCCGTGGGTCTCCGCATACCGCTCACACACACTCACTAGCGTCCTGAGGGCGCTGATCGACGGGCTCAGCAACACCATGTCGTCCGCGTAACTGATGTTGTTTACAAATGTGCCATCTATTGAACACCCGACCTCAGTGTTACTGAGCTCCTCGATCAGCCGATTTACGTATAGGCTGAAGAGTCTGGCTGACGTTAGCCTCCCCTGCCTCACCCCACACTCCAACCCATACTCGTCTGATAGCGAGCCCGCCCACCTTACAACATTGGTTTGGTGGCCGTACCAGAATTCAAACAGTTCTACAAATTCCCTAGGCAGCGACGTCTCTTCATACAGTTTTTGCCAAAGTTTTCTATAGGACACCAGGTCGAAAGCTTTCGACAAATCAAGAAAACACGCAAACACTGGTGTTTTCCTGTCTGTGTAGTATCGGACAGTGTGCTTAAGACAAAGGACTGCTGTTTCGGTGGATAAGCCAGACCGGAAACCAAACTGTGCGTCATGAAGCTTTGTGTGCTTTTCCAGCTGTTTGTCCAGCACACTGTCCAACACTTTGGCTACAATAGTCGCTAACGAAATGGGCCTATAGTTTTTAATGTCTGCTGAGTCTCCTGTACGGTTCTTTATGATTGGTACTACCACCAACCACCAATTGGTGATTGGTATTGGTACTGGTGGTATGATTGGTAATTAGTTAAAAATTAAAATCTCTCTACAGTTTTAGAGACATCAAAGAGGAACCCTAATATGTAGATTACGTATATGTATGATTCTTTACACCATTCGAATATCGATAAAAGTGTTTTTTTAGACCATATTTTAAAAATATCATAAAAAAATAACGGCTCATTTATTTCAAGATGCGGCTCTACAGAATGGAGATAAAAGATTCAAAAACCGATAGTCGTTTGCCTTATAATTCTATCTATAGTAAATATGTTGCAATATCGACTCAAAACTGGTCAAAAATCGATAAAAAAAACGTTAGACCAAAAAATATTGTGTATTATTACCATACATCGGGGTTTTTGGTGCGGGAATGTTTGACATTAGCCAATGAGTAGGCATTAACTTAAAAACAGAATGTACTCTAGCACGTTTCTACCTAATGAATAATTGATCGAAAAAATCATAGGTATATACAATTTATATGTAATAGCTGACTATTATGTATATATATTGTAGGTACATTTACCTATGATTTTTTCAAGTATTTTTTTATTAATTCATGTAATGACTGATCATTGTCAACCTCTTCAGTTAATCAAATAGTTCATAAATATCGGACGTCAAGATTAATATTTGACACTTATTATACCGTGTCTTTGTCTTAGGTAGATCTAGTTAATAAATTTCGGATATGCAATTGCATTTTTAAAATACTAAGTATGTCAATACAAACATGCCTCTAAGAAAAAAAGCTCGTATCATAGTGTGTAAGCTATCCACAGAGAGTTAGTTATTCATTAGGCATAATATGATATTTTCTCAGACTAACTCTCAACCTATCTGTTTATCTCTACTCTTTCTCAAATCGTTCCCGCACCGAAAACCCCGATGTATGATTATTACGGAAACAAAAACAGTAGGCGACAAACTATGAACTATATTTTATTATACATCGTTTGGCACTACTTTCTCCCAACATAAAATTTAGTATAATTTCTCTTAATATTGTATAGTATTTGTACAGTTTCTCATAATATTGCATCAAACCCAGATCTCTAGGATTTATTTTCTTGAAATGGTTTGCATTCTTTGACCTCCACCACTTTAAAGCTGCCAGATGTCCAGATCTAGAAATAAGCATAGTATACCAAACTGACTAGAGGGGTTTGGTTGCTCTCATTATTGTGTCATATCCGACGTGGCTAGCTCTCCGTCTATATAGACCAACGCCATTTTGTAAATAATTTATAACCTAAAAATAAAATCATGCGAACCTATTTATACAAGGAAAATACCTATATAATAATGAAATTACTTAATTTAAGACTGCTCAACCAACACTATTATAATGCAAAACTCGTTCTATACGAGGATTACACAATTGTTTTGTTTATTTGACGCATATCTTTTTATAATATTTTATAGCAAAACCACAATAAATCAAAGGCGCGTGAAAATTTTCAATGAAACTTATATACACATTTACAGTAAACTACATTGCGCAGTAATATTTGAAGGATTATAATAACGTAAAAGAGTCAAAAACTTTTATAAATTTTGTTAGGATGCAAACAAATATGACGTGTCACTCATTCAGTTTTTTGTACCGTCTTCGTCCATTTTATATTGCGAGACAAAGTAGTTAAATCACAACGTTCATTGTATTATAACATTTGTTCCGTCGGTGTTAGAGCTGTTTTTGCATTGACGTAAGGTTTATTTTACTACACTCTTATGCTAGTATAATGCTTTTGTATTGCGATTGGCAAGTTAATCGAGAGTACTTATGCTTCTTTACTGCGATTAGCAAGTTTTTTGGCCGTATTAATGCTTCTTTAATGCAGTTGGCAACTTAATAGAGCGTACTAATGGTTCTTTAATGCGATTGGCACTTTCCATGACAACGATAATGCTAATAGCGCAGACATATTGCGCCTGTAATGCTATTAAATGACCTGTATAGGATCTCAAGCTGGGTAATTCGTGCCCATTTAAGACCTATATCAGCACTATAAACGTTTATAATGCTACTATAAAACGAACTGAAAATGCTAAAAGCATACAGATATGCTGTAAGACGGCCGTTATACTGCTTTGATGTGTTACTTGGGTAATACGTCTTTTTAGGGTTCCGTACCTCAAAAAGGAAAAAATGGAACCCTTCACGCCACTCGCTTGTCTGTCTGGCCGTCCCTCTTTCACAGCCAATTTACTCCGAAACTACTGGACCGATTGAGTTGAAATTTGGTACAATATATTGTGCTAACGGGTGATAACAAAAAAATGAGACTCATTTTCTTTAGTCATAAAAATTAAACTATTTACGTAAACAAAATAGTTTGTTTATGAAGTTGTGGCGATGTCTTAGAGGTTCTTTAATTTTGTTTATATTATTTTTTCAAGCACTTGTATTTGTAAAAAATGGTGTCGAAACAAGAAGCTATGCGAAAATCCCTTGTACTTTTTTATATTTCAAACTTAAACATGGACAAAAACCACTGTGTATGTCATTTTAGTAAAGGAAAATGTACCCGTATCTACTATTTGTAGAATTTTTACATCCCTGACTGTAGTCTACAGAAATGGTAGCGGGAGATCAGCAAACATAACGACCAAGGGAAGACTGAACAAACAGAATTGCATCTTCAATGATGATGATTCCACCAGCCAACGAGTTGCCACGAAAAATTTCAAGTTTTCCAACGGTACCTACATTTGTTGATGTTTAAAAAGATAGGTCTAGAATGTCGCTAGCAGATAAGATTACTAGAATACATAGATCAGCAAAAATACATTTTATATCACAGTGTCGCTGGACGATTCGAATTCACACATGAAAATCATAAATTTTAGACGACGAGTGAAAATGCGATACTTCAAATTTTTTTCACAATTTGGCTGGATGCAAAATATTTTTTAGTCATGTCGTAATTCAGTATTTAAACAATCGGAGAGCTGAAAATTTTACCCAGTTGATAAAAGGGATCAAGGTCATATGTGCACAAAAGGGAAAAACATACCGTCCAACGATCTTGTTCGGATATTGTGTCTGAACTTTGACGAACAGCTGACCACGGGCCCTATTCTTATGTCCATTGATGGTTTTGTAAATAACTATTATGTGTGAATTGCTTAAGAACATCCAAAACTCAAAAAAGTCAGAGAAAATTTTTTTTTTCGCCTCTGAAAGAATTCTCATTTTTTTGTTATCACCCGTTACATACCAAATGAAAGGGATCATTATGAGCATCCCAAATATATATTATTTAGGGTTCCGTACCTCGAAAGGAAAAAACGGAACCCTTATAGGATCACTTTGTTGTCCGTCCGTCCGTCCATCCGTCTGTCTGTCTGTCAAGACCCTTTTTCTCAGGAACGCGTCTACTGTCCCTTTGAACTGTAAATTAATCAAACTTCTAAGCCAACGCAATCAAAAGATACAGCCGTTTATGCCGCAAATTTTCGAAACTCGCAAGGGAATCAAAACCTACAGAGTACTTCCCGTAAACTCAGAATCTTGAAATTTGGTACGAAGCAACGTCTTATATCACAGATAAACGTCTTATTGCGAAAACCGTAAATTTTTAGTTACATCATATAATAAAAATATTTTTCATAATTTTAAAGTTACTACCCCTTTCCTCATGAACGCGTAGAGATTTAAAATTGAAATTCATATCAAATACTCAGGTCTATAACACCTTTAAGCTGTAAAGGTTTGTACGGAACCCTCGGTGCGGGAGTCCGACTCGTACTTGGCCGGTTTCTTTAATTTTAAGATAATTCGTTTTGAAGTTATTAAATAAAATAGGCGAAAATTGACCATCCCCCCCCCCCCCCCCCCTTAACTCCGAAACTACAGGGCCGAAAATTTTGAAAAAAATACGATAAATAGTTATTTACCTATAGATTACAGGAAAACCTATTGTATTAACAGTAACGTAACATTGGTGTACGAAACATTTATAGTTCTGCAATCCGGCATTATACCTACCTACATAGTTTTTTAGTTACCGTAAACAAATTTGGGTCAATTATAAACAGCTTATGGAATTAAGATATTAACGTACAGAACCCTCTCCACGCGAGTCGAAGTCGCACTTGTCCGGTTTTTTTTTTAAACTGAGCTACGGGAAATATACTCAATTAGAAAAATCCTTTCAACCGAGTTTACACGGCTGTAACTGAACTGTGTCTTTTTATGAAAATAAAAATATTGGCTATTTTTTTGTGTACTACTCGTTGACAGGCATGAAGCAAAATATAAGTTATTTCGAAATAAACCTAGGGAATTTTCTAACTGGAAAAAAATCGGGTTTAGGCAACAATGTTGAAATATCATTTGATATTTACGTGTCCTTATCGGCGAAGGAAAACATACCTGTATACATCCGTCAAGAAATTCAAAGGAGTCCCCAACCCGCTCTCGACCAGCGTGGGGTCTATAGCGCTTGCGAGGGAGCAAGTCTGTGCCCACTTGCCCAGATATGGGACATATAAAGTGTTCTTTATCCATTCACACGTTACTATTGTATTCCTTAATCAATCTCAAGTTACTCAATAAAATATAAATTAACGAGAATCTTATTTTTTTAACGAATATTTGTCAACATAAGTTGTCATCATTCATTTTCCTAAAACCTAACGATTTCCATAAATTAAGTTTTCCCGAACTCCATTCCATTGTGAAACGGCAATCTAAGTATTTCATCCCACTTTCAATATCTGGAAATCATTGGGAATTTGTTGAGATAAATCGGCTGAACGTTTAGGGTAAGAAACGGCCATAACTCTGGCCAAATGGTTCAAATGTCAATAGCGAACGCTTTAAAATTAGTTCCTGTTCACACCTGCTGCGAGGATTTAATAGAAAAATGTGGTTTTATACTTCCCTTGTTTTTCATGAATGCAGAAATATATTAAGCTTGCAGTAATCCGTAAGTAAGCTCACAAAATTATTTCATGCAGAGTGTTGCCAATATTCACGCGCTCATGCTTTTTATGGTAAAATGTTTTAATGGTTATTGGTAGGCTATAGGGTGGTAATTAAAATACTAGATTTGAGACCTTGGGGGGGGGGGGGGGGGGGTCCGACATCTTGGTTTAAAGTTGCCAAAAGTTCGTTTTTGAACCTTGGCGCTTAAACGGTTATCAGTATGCCTACAATGTCTATGGAACGTATGAAGAAGATAAAATTGTCTACAATATTTCCATACACAATACATCTTATAAGTCTTACAGATATAAAGATACAGGGGGTGAAAAGAGTATATTTTCTTATATCATAAGAATTTTATTTATTAGCTTCAAAGTTTTGTGCTTCGAGATGAGGAAATGAAGTCTCTACCACAGTTTTGTCATATTCTAATGATTCTTTTAAAAGATATTCAAAAGTTGAATTCACCCCTAGAGCGCTTATTGAGGGGGTAAAAGTAGTGGGTCTCACACACAAAATCAAAACCCCTCAAGGTCTCAAATCTAGTATTTTAATAACCACCCTATAGCCTACCAATAACCATTAAAACATTTTCTACTCCACCTTTTGTAAGGCAAATGCTCCAATGATTGCGCTAATCTAGTAATTAAGATATTTAGCAAATAATAATAAATAATTTAGGTACGTAATTACTCTCTACTTTGCTTGCATGAGATCAGAGTAGCCGTTTTGTGACCACGGAATATAGGTATTACTAAAAGCGTAGGCGTATTTCAGCTGTACGCCGAATGCGCAATTTTCAATAATTTTTGTGGTAAAATTTAATAGGTATACAATGCGATTGATTTTCAAATAACGTCGGGTACGTACCTATGTGTATATCCAGTTTGACATTACGAATTATTATAGTCTGATGAGTATAACGAGTGGCTATAAAAATGTTTAATCAACCACAGCACGACTAACCCAAGTTTTTTCATCTACTTAGTCTCAAGACTTCAAGGTTTGTCTACCTTCAGTCAGTTTAAATCCAGAAGGGAGTAAATAACAAGCTGGGCATAGAAAATTAAGCCCTTTGGTTCTAACAATGTTAAGGCAGTCGTTTCGGGCACTCAACCCCTGTCAGATGTGCGGATAGTAGCCCAAATCACGTCTATTGCAACGTCGCCAACAAGAAATGAAAAAAGTTGCTTAATCAGTGCCTTCGTAGACTCGATCTCAGAGTTTTTATAGTTTGACAAACTTAAATGTCTTTAACCGTGTTCTATGTTAGCGAAAAACTTCGAGCTAAGAAATACTAAAGAGACAAAATACGTATGGTTTACATTAATTGGCTTCAAGCTATTCCTTTTAGAATTAAATAGTTCATATGTTGCTTGAAATCAGTTTTGGAACAATATTTTCGACACCTATGTATAGGTTTTGAAAAAGCCTTATAGAAGTTTTTACTAAGCTTTATGTAGCGTAGTATATTTGGTATCTATAGGTAACTTGCTCAACGTCAGGAGTTACTTGATAGAAATGTGAAGTTTGTTACGGCGTAAAACGTAACGAAACGCTGCATTTGAAAATAAAAGATTTTCTTTTCGTACTCTCGTAAAACAACAAATAATAGGGATGGAGACGCTGAAGTGTTTAAAAGGTTTCTGTCATCGAGACAGACAAGCATACTCAAAGGTATTTTCCGACTAAAAGGCGAGAAAATCAATATCGTTTACGAAGTTCGTAAAAGCACGATCAAGTAGGACGTTTCTAGAGGGTGATACCCTCCAACCTTTCCCTTACTGGAGGCTCCCGCCTGGCCTCGAATACGAATCGTCACATAATGAGACTGTGAAAAACACTCGCTCCTCACAACTTCTCGCATCGCACTTCTGGCGGTGTTATTCTAATCACTATCCAAGAACAAGCAAGTACAGAGCACATGCAGACTAGCCTTATTGAGAACCCGTGATCCATGAGGACTACTCTCAATCGAAATACGCGGTAAAACTGGTTTTCCGGAAAGTTCGCCTCTGTAAGAGATAGAAACGACACTCCTGCAACCGGCCGAGAGCGTCGCCATTACCGACACACGATTACATTCGTTATAACAATAACTGAAAGGCGATTTTGCTCTGAACGTGCTGATCACACGAATGGGTGTTTGATATTCTGATGACATTTGTGAAATAATAGGAAACGTTTCTGTTCGCATGTGAAGCCAGTTATTCCGAAGTTTGATGAAAATACGTAAACGCGGTATTACGCCAATATACGCTACGCTTCGTAGCGTGGCTTGTAATTTGGAAGCCCTTTATATTGACGAGCTCTCGATAACACTTGAAGTTTCATAACCGCGCTTAACTTTTACTTAAGCACAGGCCTGTTTTACTTTGGCCCTGTTCACATTTTATTTAGTTATGTATTTCCGTTTTATTTACTATCATATTAGCATAAATAAGAGTTTCTTTTAAAAGTATAAAGTATCCCTTAATATATTTTTACTGACGTGTTTGTTGAACTGTGGAACTTGTCATACCCATAACAGTATCATGTAGAAAGGCTACTGAAAAGTTCTAAACATGCCACTTCTTTAGAGATTTAACAATAGGCATGCAGATTTTTTTTCATGTATGGTATCAATCGATTCGTTTTATTGTGAGGATCAAATGTCTATATTGGGCCACTTGCGTTAAAGCAACACAAAAGTCAGAAATGAGACTTAAAGTCCGAGATTTGCATTTGTTTCTCAAAACGCTCCTAACAAAATGACGTGCAAAAGTGACGTCACGATCACATAGTCGCTCTGTTTAAAGTATGGAAAAAATATGAAATTGCTATTTTTACAGTGAAATGTTGCGTTTATGTATATGGTTGCCATACAATTTATTTTACAGTAAAATGTTAAAAATCGAATGGTATCATTGTTTTTTTAATGTCGCACTATAAAAAATCGTAAAATTTAGAAATTTTGCAGCTTCATATCTTTGAGCCATTTCAGTAGAATTTATAAATTTTCACTTTAGTTGGATATATTGATCATTTTTCATCCTATCAACTAAATTTTATTGCATAATTCAACATGTGTCATCATGCCTATTATGACGTCCAGTTTTAGGTCCATTCTGCATGACTCGTCGCATCCAGCCCTAGCTGGATCATTACCTATGGATCATTCATGGTGTCATTACCTATAATGACTTTCCGTTTTTGGCTATATTTCTTAATATTATGTATAAGAAAGATATATTCCACCCAGCTCGAAATGTTTACCCATACAAATGACACAGACATTGTCAATAAGGCCCGCATAATCTGTGTTCTTCAACATGGCTTATAAATAAGCGTGATTAATTCCTACAAACACCCGACGGGACACCGGGAAAATATACGAAACAATCTCTTTGGAAGACCGTCCCAAGTCCGTATTTGAACAGTTTGCTGAAACATACAACACTAGGTACAATTCGATTTAAACTCAGCAAACCCTTCGTAAAGTTTAGTAAGATTTTGGTCGAGGCGTTTTCTTTTGCAACTATGTATTACGACGTTTTGAAATCAGACGGGAAACTTATTTATATAATAGGACATTATTGTCATTAACGATTATTTTTGTCAACCGGAAAATATTTTCATATGCTGTCCTTATAAAAATAATTTGTTTTTCATATGATTCAGAATTTACAGCAAACACTTCTTAATTAATAATATCGGCCTCCTAGCCTAGTCAGTAGTGACCCTGCCTGCGAAGCAGGAGGTCCCGGGCTCGAATCCTGGTCAGGGCATTTATTTGTGTGTTTGTCACGGATATTTGTTTTTGAGTTATGGATGTTTTCTACGTATTTAAGTTTTTATATGTATATATTGTTGTATAGTTCACTACGGGCTGGCAACACAGCAGTCTCCCGCCATTCCGTATTATCTATGTCATCTGTCAGAACAATAATAGTTCTGGAATAAAGTGCGGCTTATAATTTATCGTCATATTAATTAACTAGCTGTGCCCGCGGCTCCGCCCGCGTGGAATTCGGTCTGTGTCAGTAAGCGGCTAATTCACCCCTAATTTCTCTCCCGCTACCCTGGAGGCGGAACTTGAAGTAAAGTTGACAGATGGATTTATCCTATTAATTTTTATTGCCATGATTTAAACGACATACAATAGTAGGTGTATATCGGAACGACCAAGAGCATGTCGGGCGATGCTCAGTGTAGTTTCGTAAATGCCGCCCTGTTACGAAACATCCGTTCAAACAGTCGTTTATTAAGGGATATTTGGCGGCGCTTACGTCAGTTTACTATCCGGCACATCCTTTCACTATGCGATTTTGACTGATAATTCAAAAACGGCTGAACCGATTTTATTCAATATACTTTTTATTGAAAGTTCTTATCAGGCCTCATCAAATTTTAGCTTTCTAGTGCGAACAGTAACTGAGCTAGACCGTGGACAGACGGACGGACATGGCGAAACTATAAGGGTTCCTAGTTGACTACGGAACCCTAAAAAGAGATAAATAGTAGTTTATGTAACTGTTACGTAATAAGGCCTAATTATGTACAGAAGCATACACTGCTTTACCTACACACATATTAAAAAATCCACTGAAACCATGCGTGCCGGCGGTCGGGCGGGGGGGGGGAGGGGCAGACTTTGATGTTATTTAATTTTATTACATTTTTGACTTTTTCGTTAATTTTGTGGTTTTATTTTTTTTGTATTTTCTTGAAATTTTTAAATTTTTTGAAATTTTGAAAATTTTGAAAATTTTGAAATTTTTGAAATTTGAATTTTTGAAATTTATGAAATTCATGAAATTTATGAAATTTTTGAAATTTAGAAATTTTGGCATTTTTTTCATTTTTGACATTTTTTACTTTTAGGTTCTCGACTTTTTTCACTTTTATCACTTTGTCACTTCTCACTTTCTCTACACTTCACTTCACTTCACTTTATTCTATTTTATATATATTTTTTTTCATTCCATTTTACATGTTTCTCAATCGTATGGGTGTCGCGTTTTCGTGACGTGACGCTTTTTCGTGACGGTCACGTGACTTTTTTTCACCTAGCCCCCCATCCGCGAACCGTCCAATAAGGAACTTCGTTCCAAAACTACCACCGGTTCTAACTCTACACCTCTGGCCCAAGAAGTATTATGACCGAAAAGATACTCGACGGGACTTATTTTTTTCAAAACAGTAATACATTATTAGATCTTAAAGATACAAAATAATGCGTAGTTCTTCAAGAAGACATTAAAACAGCTTGAGAGACAGATAATGTACCTATTGTTTAATTATAAAGAAAAATAAATCCTAATCTGACTGCTTTTCACAAAACGTTTGATATGTTTTCCTACCTAAACGGTGTCCTATAAATGTTGTAGTAGTTTTTTGGTTTGGGTCATGCATCTTTGTCCGTCATATATAATACTCGAACCTGCAATAACCCTTTGACATTCATGACATTTTCAAATATTTCTTAAGAGCGGGTAAATGTAAATTTAACGCATCGACGGGTAACATGTTATAAATATGAACACCTTGACCAAAAAATTACAAATTATTTAAATACCCAATTTCATCTAAATACGGACAGCGGTTATTGGTTGTTTCTTCCCCATGTAAACTTTCACCCCTTTTGTATCCGTTTAAAGGATAATTTCCGAGATAAAACTATTTTATTTCCTTTTTTAATTAATTATCTCCATACCAAATCTTATCTAAATCGATTCTGCGGTTAATAATTCCATTTACAAATTTCCAACTATATTTTCACCCCTTTAGGGTTGATTTTCGGAGTGAAAACTATCATTTGTCCTTTCTTGAGACCCATACTATACCAAATTTCATCTTTATCAGTTCAGCGGTTAAAAAATCATCATACCAACTTCCAACCCCTTTTCGGGGTGAAAGGGTTTATTTTCGGGATGAAAACTATTCTGTCGTTTCTCGGGACTCAAATTATCTGCATACTAATTTCTATTAAAAAATCTCCATACAAACTTTCAACCCCCTTTTCACCCCCTCTAGGGTTGATTTTCGGGATGAAAACTATTCTTTGTCCTTTCTCGGGCCTCAAACTATCTCTACACAAAATTTCATCAAAATCCGTTCAGCCGTTTTCACGTGATAGATGTATAGATAGATAGTTTTTATTGAAAGTACCTTTCAGGCTTCGCTTCCATTATTTTTTTCAAATTTTTTGCAACCCCCTTTTCACCTCCTCCAGGGTTGATTTTCAAGATGAAACTATCCTTTGTCCATTCTCGAGACCCATACTATCTCTATACCAATTTTCATCTAAATCTGTTCAGCGGTAAAAAATCCTCATACCAACTTCCAACCCCCTTTTCACCCCCACAAGGGTTTGAAAACTATCCTATGACATTTCTCGAGACTCAAATTATCTCCATACTCATTTCTATCTAAACCGTTTAAGCGGTTAAAAATTCTCCATACAAACTTTCAACCCCATTTTCACCCCCACCAGGGTTGATTTTCGGGATTAAAACTATATATTATCCTTTCCCGGGACTCAAACTATCTCTATACAAAATTTCATCGAAATCCGTTCAGCCGTTTTCACGTGATGCGCGGTCAAATAAACAGACAAACAGATAAACAGAAAAATTCTAAAAATTGTTGAAACGTGTTCTGTTATCGATTCTAAGTATCCCCAGCCAACTTTTTTTCGATTATCTTCCATGTACAGACTTTCGACCCTCTTCAGCTTTATTATATGTATAGATGTATAGATTACAATCCAGTAATACAATACAACACATATCTTGTACTGTATATATCGTCGCCTAGTAACCACAACACAAGCCTTAAGACGATTGTCGCCAGAGTGTACTTGAGCGTTTGGGCGCTGTGTACCCGCGCTACCCGCTTAACCCTCTCATTGCGATCGTACGTAAATCCGCCACACTGCACCGGAACGATGTTCAAAGAATATGACTTTACACAGAGGCGCGCGGGCAGCTTTATAATAATTATTATCCTTTGGCGGATATTTTTTGATTTGAATACTGTGATTAAGTACTGCAATGGTGATATTTTTAGAAATGCTACTTACCTATTAAATAAGATAAGTAATAACGATCTCAATTAGAAGATTTTTATGTAATAAAATAAAACCTAGATTTTGAATTTGAAGTACAGTCAGCGGCAAAATATTGGTAACAATATTCTGCATATCAGAAAAAAACTGACTAGCGCAGAAAAAAAAATGAATGCACATCAAAGCGATGATTTCATGTGAATTTAGTTTTTTTGCTGCAAGTGAGTTTAATAGATGGTTATTTTTTTGTTGAGATTTTGAATATCAACCGTAAAAATCACTTATATAATTACGAAAAATGTACAAATGTACGAATACATCCGACAGAGAACCAAAGTTATCGACATAGCTCAAAGAATTAGCAAGCTGAAGTGGCAGTGGGCCGGCCATATCTCGCAAAGAACCGACAACCGCTGGGGTAAACGTGTTCTTGAATGGAGACCAAGTCTCGGCAAACGTAGTGTAGGACGCCCTCTGGCCAGGTGGGATGACGATCTGCGAAAGACTGCAGGCAGATGCTGGATGCGGCAAGCTGAAGACGGGGCGCTATGGCGCTCATTAGGGGAGGCCTATGTCCAGCAGTGGACTAATATAGGCTGATGATGATGATGATGATGTACAAAACTAAGGTTGTTACGAATACTAAAAATGCACATATAAGGAGCGGCATTTGTCCACGAAATCGTCATACAATTGTCACGAGAGCTGTAAAACCATTAAATTTAGATCTTTAAAATATAACACAGAGTAATAACTTCTTCGGGTTCCGTAGCCATAATGGCAAAAAGGAACCCTTAAAAGTTTCTTGAAACATGTCCGTCTGTCCATCCGTATGTCAGAACCATTTTATTATAAAACATATATTGATGAAATTGTATCCATAGGTGTGTTTCGTAGTTTTTAGCTAAATTGCTGAAAAAAAAAACTTTATAAGGAGGCACTCCATACATACATATGCCAAACTAAATGACAAAACAATTTTTTTTGCAATTATGAACATTGTGTACATCTAGTCATCTATCGATACGGTTTTAAAAATATCTTAAGTATTTATAGAGGTTTTTTATAACCTTTTTTATTGAGTCAATATTTTTAGAAATAATCGCTTCGAAAGTCTAAATTATAGTCCTCCCCCCATCTAACTTTTAATCCGTACGTCCAAAAAATATGAAAAAAATAAAGAAGATACGGCTTAGTACTTATTTATACGAAAACTATTTCAGATATTATCGGTTGAGCCATTTTTGAGTTATCTCCGAGAAACTACTTTCTATGGAACCCTACATTATGCGTGGTCCGATACACACTTAGCCGGTATTTTAAAGATATTTGATAGGTAGTATTAACCTTAAATTTGTGTTGATAATTAATATAAAATTTGCATTTGAGCGAGATAGTAAAGCTTTTTTTCATTTATTCTTACTTACATCGAACTCTTTAAATATCAGCAATTTTAAATTAAAATCTCGATCAGACTTTGGTCAGTCTGAAATTTGTATGTGTTTTAATCACGCCGACAATATGGTAAAACAAAATCAGAAAAATAAAATGAAGTGGAGGTTATATTTTTTTCGCTCCAACCCACACGATTGATACGATACACGATAGTGTGTGGTATTATTGAACAGGTCTTTCAAAAAGAATAAACAACTTTTGGATAAAACGCATATTAATTATTAGTCTGTTGTATTGTAGCAATAGCAGGTTTCCGCAACTTGATGACTAACGCCTATTTTGCGTGACGCATTAAACTTAGTACTAATACATATTAATTGTAGTGTACTTACAAGACTACATCTGTTTTCAGGGCATTATAAGATGCATGAGTCCTGTGTTTTCTCCATTTTTATTTCATTTCTTTATTTAATTTGTAATATAGGTAATCTAAATAAAATACACTTTTTATAAGAACGTACATGAACACACATACGAGTATATTATCTTAAAAGATGAAACGCTGACAAGACACGTTATGTCCGCCCGCACCGCATGAACCCTCTGCAGTTATTTAGTCTTTAGGCACAGTAAGTCTGATATTATTGCTCACGGGCCAAGCACAAGTATATGTTGTACAAGGGAAGCACGGAGCGACGAGCGACACAGCCTCCTCGTCTCAAAGCTAGCTCACGACTGCCAGCAACGCCGTTTTCGAGCTACCAACGCACGAAATGTGGAATTATGATCAAATTGTTTAAGAAAATCGAATCAATTTTAATATGCTACGTTGAGTTTGTAGTGTTCTGTACTACACATTTTTTAGTTCAAGAATATTTTGAATCGAATGAGCCGTTCAGTAGATATAAACAAAATTAACCGTAAAACTACATTTCGTTACATTAAATTTACGGAGAAACTATACGTTGCAGGAGTTATTCAAACGTTCACAATCTTGTACATGAAATAGTAATTAACATATATTTTTTTCAAATTTTTTGAATCATCCGTTAAGGAGATATATCCCTTAGAAAGTAACAGTTTTTGGCCACAATTAGCGCCTAGCGCCTTAATGAGCTTACTGTGGGACTAGGTTGATTTGTGTAAGTTTGTCCCATAATATTCATTTATTTAAAACCTACTTTACAACCAGTTACTTCAGTTATTTGTTTCAATCGTGGTCAAGACCTAATAGACCTGATAGTTCAAGCACACAATGAAAATAGATGCTTATTCGCAGTTACGGTCTATTATCTCGTTACCGAGAAATTGAAATGAATTGCGTAACTCGCCGGGAAACTGCAGTTAAAAAGCCAAACCGCTGTAAAGGCATTACCAGCTAGTTTGACCTTTATTGCGGTAAATCACCATTTTAAATAATCAACTCGTGATTTGATTCATTTGTCCTGTTTAACTATAACTAGGGTAATTGAGTCCCCGTGAAGGATACGAGGGGTTAAATCAGTTTTGGCCTGTGCGTTAGCAATATATGTAGCTACTAACGCAAGAATAGAGTCCATGCCTAAAATATTATGTTATGAAGCTGGATAAATGAAGTGAACCATAAATAACTACGTGCCGTTAAACTTAAGAGCATTATTACTCATTCATCTTTATTTTTATTTTTATTCATCTATGACTTTATGTATCTGTGAGGCATTGTAGGCCGGGTTAAATGCGGACTAAACGGGTAATGGTGCATTTGGACGCATTTACACGAAATCGTGAGAAAAAGTTATCCACCGGACTGAACCGATAAAAAAAGAGAATACCCAGAAGTGGGATCCGAGGTTTAGTAAAACAAAACCTGTTAGAACATACAGTCACTGTATATTGTCGCTGTCAAATTCAGACTGAAGCTGCTATATGAGAGCGCAACCGCTTATATATGCATATGCATCAAACAAGAAAAAAAATACAAAAATGAATTTATAACCGATCAACAGAAAAACAAGTTGTTAAGTATAAGAAACGGACAGAGTGCATATGAGTGCAGGGATTCTTATTCATTATCATATTATAATTTTCGTCATTAGCACAAAAACGTATCAAAATATCCGAGTTGCTGAACTATTAGGTAAATTAAAGCGCATTTCTCCCGAGACTCAAAATTTCCCTGAGGAGGAAAACTGCTTATTTTGCAACAATAATCTTTAGCCGCTTTTCTTCATTCGTTCTTCATCTAACCAAACTAAAACTCAGGCTAACTCTCGTATTAAAGATCTTCAGAGTTCCGCGGAATAGTAATTGCGGCGCGTTATTTTATCAATGAGGGTAAACTATTCTACGTGACCTGACCCCGCCAACTGCTCTCCCTAAGCGCCACGTGACCAGTCCTTTGTCTACTTTTCTCAGCTTGATTAAATTTCCGCTAACTGAAAGTACGGTAGCTAACTATGCAAATTCAGAAACATACATAATTCACCCTTACTCGTCTTATCGTGTACACAACCACTTCTTAAAGCAATTATCACTCTTTTATCTGGGATTATCCCTTAGAATGTTTTTATTGTTATACCTATATACTTAAAAAAACTCGGATGGCGGGCTGGAGGGCTGGAGGAGTCACACGCATAGACAAAGTGAGAAATAAGTCCATCCGCGGCTCCTTTAAAGTTGCTGATGTAGCCTTTAAATTGAGGGAAACGCGACTACGGTGGTACGGGCAAGTTATGCGGCGAGAGGAAAACCATATGACCCGTAAAGTGCTGGCCACCGAAGAGGGCAAACGAGGCAAAGGACGTCCTCCCGCTACCTGGACAAGAACTATTGCTAGCCATTTGAAGACGTTGGGAATTAACCCAGAAACGACGCAGGACCGCCAAGTATGGCAAGAATGTATTAGGGGGGCCGACCCCGTATAGAGATAAGGCAAAGAGAGAAGAGAGAAGAAGACTTAAAGAAACTCGGAAAGTATTGAATTCAATCAAGTAACCACTGAAAAATGTCATTTCTAAAAAATAATTTCTCCAATAATAGAAGTAATAAACACATAACCTCAAAAATAAATGACCTTATGATGTCTAGTTTGACACACGTTGATGAATTCTGTATACCAGGGTGCGTAGCCAACGTGCCAATCGTTAACGCTCCGTAGCGAACGAAACGCAACTGTCACTGTCGCACTAATATGGAAGAGCGATAGAGAGAGGTGACTACGATACGCCACGGAGCGTTAACGATTGGCACGTGGACTACGCACCCAGTGCTACTGCTATTCGATGACACCACAATTATTTCCAGCGCTTATATTGAAGTAAACTTGTCGGTTTGTAACTTCTATCTATACATATAATAAAGCTGAAGAGGGTCGATAGTCTGTACATGGAAGATAATCGAAAAAAAGTTGTCTGGGGGTATCCCCAGACAACACAGATTGTAAGTATTTACAATCGATAACAGAACACGTTCCAACAATTTTTAGAATTTTTGTCTGTTTGTCTGTTTATCTGTTTGTCTGTTTATTTGACCGCGCATCACGTGAAAACGGCTGAACGGATTTTGATGAAATTTTGTATAGAGATAGTTTAAGTCCCGGGAAAGGATAATATATAGTTTTAATCCCGAAAATCAACCCTGGTGGGGGTGAACATGGGGTTGAAAGTTTGTATGGAGAATTTTTAACCGCTGAAACGATTTAGATAGAAATGAGTATGGAGATAATTTGAGTCTCGAGAAACGTCATAGGATAGCTTTCAAACCCTTGTGGGGGTGAAAAGGGGGTTGGAAGTTGGTATGAGGAATATTTTAACGCTGAACTTATTTAGATGAAAATTGGTATAGAGATATTAGTATGGGTCTCGAGAAAGGACAAAGGATAGTTTCATCTTCAAAAAAGCCCCCCACCCCCCCCCCAATCTTACTTTAGAACCGTAGGTCCAAAAAATAAATAAATAATGGAAGTGAAGCCTGAAAGGTACTTCAATAAAAACTATCTATCTATACATATATCACGTGAAAACGGCTGAACGGATTTTGATGAAATTTTGTGTAGAGATAGTTTGAGTCCCGGGAAAGGACAAAGAATAGCTTTCATCCCGAAAATCAACCCTGGAGGGGGTGGAAGGGGGGTTGAAAGTTTGTATGGAGAATTTTTAATAGAAATTAGTATGGAGATAATTTGAGTATCGAGAAATGACAGAATAGTTTTTATCCCGAAAATAAACTCTTGTGGGGGTGAAAAGGGGGTTGGAAGCTGGTATGACGATTTTTTAACCGCTGAACTGATAAAGATGAAATTTGGTATAGTATGGGTCTCAAGAAAGGACAAAGGATAGTTTTCACTCCGAAAATCAACCCTAAAGGGGTGAAAAGGGAGTTGGAAATTTGTATAGGGAATTATTAACCGCAGAATCGATTTAGATAAAATTTGGTATGGAGATAATTTGAGCTGGAAAAGGAAATAAAATAGTTTTATCTCGGAAATTATCCCTTAAACGAATGCAAAAGGTCCACCCCTTTTGCATTCGTTTAAGGGATAATTTCCGAGATAAAACTATTTTATTAGTTTACATGGGGAACAAACAACCAATAACCGCTGTACGTATTTAGATGAAATTTGGTATTGAAATAATTTGTAAATTTTTGGTCAAGGTTATATTTATAACATGTTACCCGTCGATGCTTTAAATTTACCTTACCCTCCTAAGAAATATTTGAAAATGTCATAAATGTCAAAGGGTTATTGCAGGTTCAAGGACTATATATGACGGACAAAGATGCATGACCCAAACCAAAAAACTACTACAAAATCATCTAACATTTATAGGACACCGTTTAGGTAGGAAATAGTAGTTTATGTAACTGTTACGTAATAAGGGTCCTTAAAACATGAGTGTGGTTTTATGAAACGAGCTGCAGGTGAGTTTCATAATAAGATCACACGAGTGTTTTAAGGCCTAATTACGTACAGTTGCATACACTGCTTTATCTACACTCATATTATTTATCCAAAATGCCGTATTCGGAAACCATAGAATGGCCGCCATTGCACCGTCATGGCCAACTCGATTGTGCCGGCGGTCGCGCGGGCGCGTATCGGGCTGTCGGCGGATGCGCGGGAGGGTGCAGGTGTACATTATGTTATCAAAACTCATAGCACATCAATAATTGAGCATGAAAAGTTAAAATTACGTTACTGCCACAGATAAAAAGCTTATAGTAAAATCGTTCGTGGTAATGCCAGCCATTTCCTACCGTTTTCGAACACGTTTTAGAGAACTTACAATATGAGTGTAGATAAACATATGAAACGTTTTGTGAAGCAGTCAGATCAGGATTTATTTTTCTTTATAATTAAACAATAGGTACATTATCTGTCTCTCAAGCTGTTTTGATAGTCTTCTTGAAGAGAACTACGCATTAAGTTGTATCTTTAAGATCTAATAATGTATTGCTGTTTTGAAAAAAATAAGTCCCGTCGAGTTTCTTTTCGGTCATAATACTTCTTGGGCCAGAGGTGTAGGGTTAGAACCGGTGGTAGTTTTAGAACGAAGTTCCTTATCGGGCGGTTCGCGGATGGGGGGCTAGGCGAAAAAAAGTCACGTGACCGTCACGAAAAAGCGTCACGTCACGAAAACGCGACACCCATACGATTGAGAAACATGTAAAATGGAATGAAATAAAAAAAATATATAATAGAATAAAGTGAAGTGAAGTGTAGTGAAAGTGAGACGTGACAAAGTGATAAAAGTCGAGAACCTAAAAGTAAAAAATGTCCAAAATGTTATTACCACAATTATTGCAACCAGTAACGTAACATCAGTGTATTATCTGTGACAGTGTGGTAAAAACCCCCCGACCGCCGGCGCAATAAAGTTCGGTCATTCTAATGGTTTCAATGGATTTTTAATATGTGTGTAGGTAAAGCAGTGTATGCTTCTGTACATAATTAGGCCTTATTGTTATTACGTAACAGTTACATAAACTACTATTTATCTCTTTTTAGGGTTCCGTAGTCAACTAGGAACCCTTATAGTTTCGCCATGTTCGTCCGTCTGTCCGCGGTCTAGCTCAGTTACTATTCGCACTAGAAAGAAGAAATTTGGTGAGGCCTGATAAGAGCTTTCAATAAAAACTATATTGAATAAAATCGGTGCTACACTGAGCATCCCGACATGCTCTTGGCCGGTTTTTTTGCATTGTTATCCCGGAAATTCCAATTCAAGAAAATCCCCAGCCAGGTTATACGTAGCTTATAAAATTCAACGTCTAAAATGGGGGGGTAGCCACTACACCTGATTGAGTTAAATTCCACTTTACCTGATTGAGTTAAATTTGCATGGGTCATGGACCCCCCCCCCCCAAGTGCACCCCAAATAGAAAAAATCATTTCTGCATCCCCCCAATTTCAACCGCGCCTGTTCTTACCTTTCATGCTTAGACTGATTTGGCGGGAGGTTCGATTTGGATGATATTTGCCGTGGACATGAACGTATATGGCACATTCTTATGGGAGATCTAAATACGTGTCTTCTGAAGGATGACAGTCGATCCCGGCGCCTTAAATCCCTGGTAGATGCATGCAATCTAACTATTCTCCCTTCAGACGCCACACACTATTTTCCTAATTGCTCGCCTTCTCTTCTTGATTTAACTTTAGTTTCTTCGACTTCTCATGTGTCTAAATTTGGACAATACTCCGCGGATGCCTTCTCATATCATGATCTGCTCTATATCTCTTACAAAATTCGTCCTCCCAAATCTAAATCAAAAATTCTTTTGCAGCGCAATTTTAGTGGATTAAATGTGGAAAAGCTTCGAGATGACGCTTTAACAATCGATTGGAGCAGTATCGCTCGAGCGGGTTCGGTAGACGATCAAGTTTCTCTCTTTAATTCGCTCCTCATACAACTTTATGACGCTCACGCTCCTGTTCGTGCAATAAAAGTCAAGCATATCCCTGCTCCTTGGCTCACTGAGGATATTAAAGCCCTTATAGAGAGGAAGAATCAATCTAAATCTAAGTATAAGGCTAACAACTCTGAGAAAAATAAACTTAAATATCATACCCTGCGCAATCGCTGTAGCACTATATGTCGAGATGCTCAGAGGCGTCATATTCACAGTTCTGTTGAAGATGGAAATCCAGCCAAAGTGTGGAAATTTTTGAAAGGTCTCGGAGTTGGCAAATCTCAACAGGCAACCAATTTAAACAATATTAGCGTTGGCCAGCTTAACCAGCATTTTTCATCGTCCACCTGTTTCAGTGGTCCTAAGAAATCTAACTCACTTCATCATCTTTCATCACTTCCTGCCTTAGATTTCTCTTCTTTCTATTTTAGCCATTTCTGTGAGAGTGATGTTAGGAAGGGTATATTGAATATCACTTCTAACGCCGTTGGTGTTGACTGTGTTAGCCGAAATATGATACTCCCTCTACTTGATTTGTTTGTTCCTATTATCACCGGTATTCTGAATTTTTCCATTTCATCAAGTACTTTTCCCAGTCTGTGGAAGGATGCCAATATTATTCCTTTACCCAAAAAATCCAACCCCAGTTCCTTCTCTGACTATCGCCCCATCTCCATTCTTCCTTTCCTATCCAAAGTCCTCAAACGGCTAGTGCATCAGCAACTAACTTCCTTCCTGAATAGAAATGACCTCCTAAACCCATTTCAATCTGGTTTTCGTCCGGGCCACAGTACTACCTCGGCTCTTGTCAAGGTTACCGATAACATCCGTTTGGGTATGAATGACCAGAAGCTTACAGTTCTTGCACTTCTAGATTTCAGTAATGCCTTTAACACGGTCGATTTTGACATTTTGCTCGCGTTCTTACAGTCTCTTAACATATCGGCTGCAGCGATTGACTGGTTCCGCAGCTATTTGGTTGGTCGTCGGCAAAGAATAAAACTAGATTCTTCGTGTTCTTCCTGGTGCAGCACATCAGCTGGTGTCCCACAGGGTGGTGTGCTGTCTCCTCTTTTATTTTCTATCTTCATTAATTCCATAACTCTTGATCTCTCTTCTTCGTATCACATCTATGCCGACGACCTTCAAATATATTCGCAGGGTATGCATAGCGATCTCAATTCAGTTATAGAAGCCACGAATCTTGATCTGCTCCGCATATCAAATTGGAGTCAAAATTACGATTTAAAAGTAAACCCCCTAAAGTCACAGGTAATTGTGATGGGTAGCGCTAAACAAATCTCCAAAATTGACTTTCTCAGGCTCCCTCCGATAGTCTTCGATGGTATCCAAATTCCTTTTTCCAACCAAGTGAAAAATCTTGGCGTAATCATGGATCGTTGTCTATCATGGGTGCCTCAGGTGAGTGAAGTGAGCAGGAAGATGTTTGCTGCCATAGGGTCTCTCAGACGGCTCCGGAATTTCCTGCCAATTGCTACTAAAATTGCGCTTGCTCAGTCGTTACTTCTCCCCATTCTTGATTATGCAGATCTCCTATTTAGACCTAACCGAGAAGCAACTTAATAAGCTTGAGCGTATTCAAAATGCCTGCATTCGGTTCATTTTCGGATTACGCAAATTCGACCATGTTTCTAGTTTTCGTTCTCAACTCAAATGGCTCCCTATCCGTCACCGCCGTAACTCTCACATACTTTCTTTACTCTTTTCTATACTTTTTAACCCTGCAACTCCCCGCTACCTCAAAGAGCGTTTCTCTTATCTTAATTCTATTAGATCCTCTCAAAAATTGCTCCTAAAAGTGCCATCTTCATCTTCCAAATTTTATAATTGCTCATTTACGTTCCAGGCCGTTCGTTTGTTGAATTCTCTCCCTCTCAACATAAAACGCGCGCAATCTATCGGTAGCTTTAAATCGCAACTTAAGGAATACTATTTATCTCTTCCTTAGGTTTTTAAGTTGACACTGTTGTTTCTTACTGTGTGTATTATATATGTATATATGTACGTATATGTATGTTTATTTTGTATTTATTTAAGTATGTATATTCATATGAATGTGCTGTGTTATCTATTTCGTCTCTTTTGTGTCTATGCACCACCTACTGCTTATTGTTTTTCTCTAGTCTCCACTACCCAAAGGTTGTCTGGAAGAAATCGCTCATTAGCGATAAGACCGCCTGTTGTTACCTCTACCTAAATTTATCTAATTGTAAAATTTGTGCTTGTAACTGTATGAGGTGTGCAATAAAGAGTATTTATTATTATTTATTATTATTATAAATACAAAAGTGGTCCTGTATCGTCCGATATACACCTACTACTCTATGTCGTTTAAATCATGCCAAAAAAATTAATAGGATAAAAAAAAGTATTAATTTTGGAGTTTCCTTTAGTGGTAATTGTAAAATATTTTATTAGGTAATTGTAAAATATGATATTATTGTAAAATATCAACTTTACTTCAAGTTCCGCCTCCAGGGTAGCGGGAGAGAAATTAGGGGTGAATTAGCCGCTTACTGACACAGACCGAATTCCACGCTGGCGGAGCCGCGGGCACAGCTAGTTATTATATAAAAATAAAAAATAATTTTTTTTAAAATATTTGGGGACAATCTTACACAAATCAACCTAGTCCCAAACTAAGCAAAGCTTGTACTATGGGTACTAGGCGACGATATACATACTTATATAGATAAATATATACTTAGATACATAGGAAACACCCATAACTCAGGAACAAATATTCGTGATAAACACACAAATAAATGCCCTTACCAGGATTTGAACCCGGGACCTCCTGCTTCATAGGCAGGGTCACTACCTAGGACACTGGGCTAGGAGGCCGTTAAATTATATAAATTTGTGAATTGTCGAATTTTGCGAGTAACGTGCACAATAACCACGAATCACCACCAGAAATAATAACGCTATTATCTACCGGAAACGATTGAAACGGCGAATAATAAATCAGAATGTACAGTTGAATTTTAAAGACAAATCGAGTTCCATTGGCGCTTTCTAATCGATATTACCTGGCAGCATTCCAGACGTACCGACAACAGTTTCCGAAACACCAGTGATTTAAAACTTTTCGAGACGTACATGCTTCGAATTTCAAGACTCGATTAGGTACTCACGTTTGCGTAAACTACTTGTAACCTAAGTACGCTATTTTTAAAAGCGGACTTAATGTTACGTAGATTGTTAAATAAATACGTAGATTTTATTTAGATTTGTATGAATAAGACTTACGAACCTACAATCAAATTTTTCATTTCCGTCTTCAAAACAGTAAGGCAATAACAATGGTTATCAAATTTTAAGTTTCATTTCCCTCACTCATTTTGCTCGCTATTCTAATAACATGCTTACCAAATTATCACCCTCCTAGCGTTTGTCCCGGCTTTTAACCACGGCTCTATTGAGCGTATGGTCCGCTCGACCACCTAATCCCAGGAATTGGCGTAGGCACTAGTTTTTAAGAAAGCGACTACCATCTGACCCTCCAAACCAGAGGGGAAACTAGGCCTTGTTGGGATTAGGTCCGGTTTAATGACAATTTCTTCCTTCAGCGAAAAGAGACTAGTAAATATCAAATTATGTTTCGTATAAGTTCCGAAAAACTTATATAAGCCGGGGTTTGAACCCGGGACCTCCGGATTGAAAGACTGCCGTCTTACTGCCAGGCCACCAGCACTCTTATCTCAACACGCTAACCAATTGAAAGTTGAAAAATCAAAATTACACACGCTTTTTGCCGAGGGCAAAAGTCCGAAATCTGTTGTATTAGTAAAGCAATTTGTCGCGGCCCCGCTCGCCGCGAACTTTTCTAATCTAAACTGCGAACCGGCCACGTTCAATCTTCGTGAAAACTCGTTCGGTTCCCCACACCGTCTCACTATCGGAACGATAAGTGGAGATTGTATAGCCACGGCGGAATTTCATGTTTTTGTTGTCGCGATGACCGTTGGTTATCGATGTTTGCTGGATTTCTATATTGGATTTCGTTCTTCGAAATTCAACTGCTTGATTTCAGTTTACTTTTCAGTTAAAGCCTGTACCGAAAAGTTTTTTTACAGAGTATATTTATGATATCAATCAAACTACAATTAACAGCAAGGATATTTAATTTTAGTTATATGATACATAATGTCTATTTACAATAAATATATACATTTTATGGTTTGAGGTTTTTGCGGCTGAACAAGCGGATTTTTTTCTTCAAGCCTGCCATTAAGTTTTGCACAGTGGTTTCAGTGACTTCGTTGGCGTGTTTTTTCCACTTCTTTTTAAAATCTGTCTCTGATGTTGCTTGATCACAGTTTTTACGCAACTCTGCTTTGACTAATACCCAATACCGCTCGATGGGTCGTAGCTGGGGACAATCTGGGGGGTTCATATCTTTGGACACACATTGCACGTTGTTTGAAGCCAGACACTCTTGTGTGACTCGGGCATAATGTGCAGTAGCCAAATCGGGCCAAAACAACACATTCCCTTCATGCTGCCTTATAAATGGTAAAATCAAACCTTTTATACATTTCTGGACATATATATCTGCATTTATGGTACCTTGCGTGATAAATGACCCACTGCGTTTTCCACAGGAACATATTGCTTGCCAGATTAAATATTTTTCGCCAAACTTTTCCATAAAAATATATTTATTCTGATCGCTTATATTCGCCTTATTTTCGGTTGTAAAGAATTGGTCACCTGGCAAAGTTGTAAAATCTTTTTTCACATACGTCTCATCGTCCATAAGAACGCATATTCCGTCCAAGTTGCAGAGAAGCTTGTACAATTTTCGCGACCTTGAAACAGAACTATTGTATTGTTTTACCGATTGTTTTGGGGCTTTTACTTTTTTATAAGTCTTTAAATTTTGACGCACTTTGGCTCTCTGGACCATAGATGAACTAGTTTTCAATTTTTTTGCCACATCCCGCACTGATAAACTACATTTTTTCGTGTAAGTAGACACTATTTTCTTTTCTAATTTTTTATTTGAAGGACCCGTCGGGCGTCCACTTCGAGCTTTGTCTTGGATTCTATATTCTTTTACGTACCGATTAACAATATTTCGCACCGTCGCACGACTTACATTCACCATCTTTCCAATCGCTGCAAAAGTTGAATTAAGATATTCAAGGTATGTTCGCAAAACAGTTTCTCTCCGTTTTATTTTTTCGTCCTGCATTTTAAATTAAAACAATACTTAACGTAAAATTATTATGCCAATCGATACATCAAGATGACACAAACTGAGGAATATAGTAAAAAAAAAAATCGTTTACCAGCCAGTATTTTACTTAGGTACCTAATTCTTAGAAGGCCTTAATTATTAAAGGATTAGTAATCGTTACAAAACCGTCAAATGGGGTAAACAACGACTCGCGGGTAACTAAGGACAAGGAACTCAAGCCTATTTTAAGAGTGCTGAGTTGGAAATTACTGTCAAGTTTACTATCTTTGTATTTTGAACAATCACTCATTCCTTTAACTATGTATTGTACCTACCTACTTAAATAAATAAATATTATGGGTCAATCTTACACAAATCGACCCATGTTGTGGGTACTAGACAACGATATATATAATAGATAGATTCAGATAAATACTTAAATACATAGAAAATATCCATAATTCAGGAACAAATAAATATCTATGATAAACACACAAATAAATTCCACGACCAGGATTCGAACCCGGGACCTCCTGCTTCATAGGCAGGGTCACTACCGGCTAGGCTAGGAGGTCGTCAAAACTTACATTAGTTTACTAAATGTCTTTAGTTACCCCGCCTGTTCCAAGTCATCGACGTTCGGATCGAGTTCGACGGCCTCCTAGCCTAGTCGGTAGTTACCCTGCCTACGAAGTTGGATGCCCCGGGTTCGAATCCTGGTCAGGGCATTTTTTGTGTGCTTATCACAGATATTTATTTGTTCCTGAGTTATGGATGTTTTCTATGTACGAGTATTTATCTATATCTATCTATTATATATATCGTCGCCTAGTACACACAACACAAGCCTTATTGAGCTTACTGAGGGACTAGGTTTATTTGTGTAAGATTGTCCCATAATATTTAATATTTATTTATTATCCCTTTAGACGGTATATAGAGTTGGGTCGATTCCGTGCTATGTGCTCACAATTTTAATATTTTATTTTTTCAGTTCTGTGGAAGTATGTGTATAAATGTAAATTTTCCGAAAAAATACTAGACGTTATACTTATTCTTCTTCCTTCTAAAAATTTTTTTTTTAGATATATCAACATTTACATAACATCAACATCTTAAGAGAGCCTTAGTAATCTCAGCAAGCTCGATGCCTTGTAAATTAGTCACCAGTAGTCATCTGAAAAAGAAAACTAGGTTAGATACCCATAAAACCGCGTCTCTCAGAGCTAGGAATGTTCCCTTGAGACGATTCCTTTGTGCGACGGAAATTTCAGCCACTGCATTTGCAACGAGATCTAGAATCTTGTTACACTCGCTTACCGAGTACCGAGCTATGGCACGTTTTGCGAGGTAGACATAGACTAAGAGCTGGCCACGTCAGATACGACACAATAATGAAAGCAGTGAAACCTGTCTCGTTAGATTGCTTTTCCATCTTTATTGGTAGATCCGGGCATCTGGCAGCTTTTAATAAGTCCTAAGTCAGAAAAAAAAATCTTGTAAAAAAATGACTTTGTATGGAGGGTTGGCCGGCTATACCCATACAAAAAAAAAATTTTTTCGTGTCCAAAATCTTACTCATCACCAGTATTTTTGTTACGCCCTGAAGTATCCAATTTCCATGTGGCAAACAGTAAAATTGTTATTGAATTGACATTCGTAAGACATATTATTTAACACTAAAAGAGTGTACGGTGTACTCATGTGTATTTTATGATCCCGGGCAACATGTTTTGGAGTCATCTTGGACCGGATCTTGGCACTTACTGGAAGATGGAGACCTAGGCTCTCCGAAACCGTAACCTTTTACAGCGTGCACTTGTTCGTAAAACCACAAAAACAGCTCCAATTGATATTTGAAAACGCTAATGTTTCTGCTGTCAGATTTGAATCACTACATAATATAAAACAAAGTAGCTTTCCGCTGTTTGTCCCTATGTATGCTTAGATCTTTAAAACTAAGCACCGGATTTAATGCGGTTTCTTTTGATAGATAGAGTGATTCAAGAGGAAGGTTTATATGTATAATACATGCATAATATAGTAGAGAAACACTGATGATTTTAGAGGTTTCTAATGTGATGTCGTAAATAAACCATTTTTTTGCGCTTACATTGCAAACGCTGGCTGAGTCCTAAGAGATAGATCAAAATAATGTACTACAGTATTGTAGATCTTAAAAAGGTCTATAAAAAAGTCAGTAATAGTATATGTCTATCTCTTAGGGATAACCCACAATAACCATTTTTTATCCCGTGCGAAGCCGGGGCGGGTCGCTAGTCTACAATAATGTACGCGTGATGGATCTCCAGATGACAGTCACAGCCTTCGACTCGGTATGCAATGGGAGCTCAGCCTGTGGTCCTTTGCAAAGTATCTGAGGTAGCGAACAGTGGTTAGCGGGAAATAAGCGGGATGCTAATGAGGCTCGCTTTGGTGGCTAGCGCTGCATTACCGCGGATAACTTGTTTGTGTGTTTGTTTGTAACTTTTTAATGTATTTAAAAAGGTGCAAATAAATCTAGTGCAAGGAAGTTAGCGCATTTGTATTCAATTTGTTTTACTTTACCACCACAATTTTTACTAAGTACATATTATAAAAACTGGCCAAGTGCGAGTCGGACTCTCGTCTGTTGTATGGGAGCCCCCGTAAATATTTATTTTATTCTGTTTTTTAGTATTTGGTGTAATAGCGGCAACAGAAATACATCATTTGTGAAAATTTCAACTGGTTTCGTTATTTATTGTATGGACTGACGTTTATCTGACGTGGCTATTTGTACGTTACGTACGAATAGCCATACATTTGACGTTCCTCTCCCCCGCAAAAAACGGCAGACTTTTTTTGTACAGAAAATGACAGACATAGCTACTCCGGGTCGAATGCTCTAAGGCCTCACTCGTTAAGCTAGTTCTGCTGCTGACTGTACTTATAAATCATCACTTACGTCATCCAACTGTCGTCGCTTGATTTGTATTAAATGCGGTTACCCAAGATGGACGCTAAACCGTAATTGACTTTGACCGAAATTGCTGTTGGCTAATGAATTTATGATGACTTTTTGCTTATATTTATTAAAGAGCGAGTAACAAACAACGCGGATAACGTTATTAGCGTCTTTCTTTTCCTAATCGGATCACGTACATACATATTTCTTTCTTGATACACTCAAACAAAGTGTACTTTTTTTTTGTATGAAATATAAACGCGTACTTAAATTGAGGCGTAGATAAAAAAAAACATTTTAATTAATTAATATCATTTGATGTAATGAACAGTCACGTAATATCTTTCAGAAAGAGACAAGAGACTTTACGTTTAAACGAACGGTATCATAATCAATGTAACATAATAGACGGAGAGCTAGCCACGTCAGATATGACACAATAATGAGAGTGACAAAGCCCCTCTCGTTACTTTGCTATACTATCCTTATTTCTAGATCCGGACATCTGGTAGCTGTACACTGGTGGAAGTCAAAGAATGCAAACCACTTCAAAAAAACAAATCATAGACTCCGGGTTTTGATGCAGTCTTATGAGAAATTATATAAATAATTAGAATATATCATTGCCAAAAGCTTATGTTTGGGGAAAGTAGTCTAAAACGACGTAAAATGTTATTCATAGTTTGTCGCCTACTGTTTGTGTTTCCTAAATAATACCCAATGTTTTTTTGTTCTAATGTTGAAGTACAGGCCCCATCCTCTATAACTAAAATTTTGCTAGTCTGGCACTCTGACCTCCACCTTTTAAAAGCTGCCAGATGCCCAGATCTAGCAATAAGGATAGTTTTGCAACCTTACTAGACGGGTTTCGTTGCTCTCAGTATTGTGTCATATCTGACGTGGCCAGCTCTTAGTCCATATGATTAACAATATCTTGCTACGATTCCAGCGTATTATAGGCGTATTCGGTTTTTAAAAATATGATAACAGTATTATATCAATCTCAATGCTTTCTTGTACCAATGTAAGTATTTACCAGTATAAGGTATGGAAAAAAAATGTATCGTTGCTAAGTTGTTTTTAATGTGAATATTTGCAGATTTTTTTTTCGAAATAATATAAAGAATCTGATCTCAATCTCACTAAGTGGCCGAGTGCGCAATATTTTTACTCCAAGTTATTTTAAGTCTAACTAACACTTTTATTTGATTTTCTATTATGTAATGACTCGACATTTTATTTTATCTTCTAATGTATAAGCCAATATTATTTCTTAGAACTATTATTTAAAAGTTAAGTCTTCTACGAAAATCAGTCAGACTTTAATTAGAACTCAAAAATTCAAACATACATAAACATGTGATTATAACTAACACGTGTAATGTAATCGACATAAATTCCCCCTCCGGTTTAGCTGCCTCCCAGTTGTTAAGCCCCGACAACTTATGCGTAACATCAATTTGTTTGCATAAACAACAGACAATTAGCGTCCTTGGGTGTAGCACCTGCTACGTAGGGGGCCGTAAAGGGCCTGCACACGACACAATTTGAATCCTAATCCTTGTTTGTTCCACAGTGGTATCCGGGATTACTTTAAAAGGACAGTTGAACTGAAAAAAAAAATTTTTTTTTGTTAATTAGGTGTAGTTCATGTGCAAATATTGTGAACACAATCTACTTAATAGAAACCCAAGAGAGAAGCTGTGTAGTTAATTAAATAAGGTCACAAAAATCCATCACTTATTTAGGACTTCTATGCTTCTATGTAAAAAGTTTCAAGAGTTATTTTGTACCGTTAAATAATGCGTATTTTAAATAATGTGTAAGTATTTTAATTTTAATAAAGCATTTTAATAATGAGAATTTTTACTTTAAGTGTTTTCATTTGACTGTAAATTGGCTTTACTAATAAGTTTATCTTAACTTATTTTAGCTTATCTTCTTTATGGGCAAGTATCAAAAAATATATCGTCGAGGAATGAATTAAGGAAAATAAATGTTATCCAAACATAATATTAGGTACAGGTACATTTACGACTGCTTAGGTGTTCTTGCGATGACCTCTACTAACCTATTGATACAGATGGAATTAGTTAATGTTATACCAGCACCCTAATGGTTGTTATTGTTGCGTCATCTTCACCACAAACAAGAACATTACATTGCCCATCATTTATAGGTGGAATATGGGTTGAATATATGCACCGCAACGTTGTAATTGTTCCAAACTTTGGTAATTACGAAATAGGTTACATACTTGGGTAGGGTCTCGCATACAAAATATAGTCCGTGTTTTTGCTTAATTTCGATAACTTTGGCATATTGCCGCGTACGGTGACGGAAATGCAATGACATAGTTGGGTTGGCGGCTAGAACTTAGACCCATGAACAGGACAAACTAAATTCATTACACATTGTTCGTTGTAAGTAGTGCTTTAATCTACATCTGGTGTTTAATTGTACAAAAATCATTTTAAAAGTTAATTCGTTATAGTAGTTAGTTATGAATGTACACTTGTACCTACTTGTACCTATTTTAGGTATTTTGGAGATAGTTACTCGTAAGATACGCTCTTAAAACAATTAGTAACGATTTGAAAGACAAGGCGAGTTTTTTATTTTTGTACATAGAAAGAAACGGTATCCTAATGTTACTTTAAAAATGTATTTTATGTAATAATAATTATTATCTTATTTCATATCAATCTCAGTATGTTCTGCTCATATCTCGGACGCTACGAAGTAGGAAACACAATAAAGTCCATTCTAACTACAAAAATACCACGTGACTCAGCCGTTGTACCTATGACATAATTAATTCCATAAGTAGATACAAAACGTTGTCCCTCTTTGGTCAATATGACGTCGATATAAAAATTGAATGTGGAATGGACTCTTCTTCCTAGCGTTTGTCTCTTTGCTGTATTGAGCCTGGGGTCCGCTCGGCAACCTAATACCAGGAATTGACGTAGGCACTAGTTTTTACGAAAGCGACTGCCATCTGACCTTTCAACCCAGAGGGAAAACTAGGCCTTGCTGGGATTAGCTCCGGTTTCCTCACGATGTTTTCCTTCACCGAAAAGCGACTGTTAAATATCAAATTATATTTCGTACACAAGTTCTGAAAATCTCAGTGCTACGAGCCGGGGTTTGAACCCGCGACCTTCGGATTGAATGTCTGAGTCTGACTATAGTCTATATTTTAGAAATAAGAGTCACGATAATTTTTCTTGGATTTGTACCTAAACATCGGCGTAATAGTAGCAGCCGATCCTCAAGTAATCTCCAATTACGGACCAAGATTTAATTCCAAAATAAGGCTACGACTTTCAGAAAACTTTCAATTGAACTAGTTTCAACGTCATCCGAAAGTATCCAGCTACATGTTCGTCTGAAGCCAGAACTCGTTAACGAGTCTTTATCGAAACTAAAGTTTTTCCGAGCTGAGAACTGGATGTGGGCAGCCGAAATGCTGATAAGGAAAACTTGGCCGCTACGTGAGCCCTTTGAAAGGAGCGCTCATTGTGACCTTTTTTAATGTTTCATTCCGAAAAAACTGAACAGTTTTTAAAAAAAAAAACAATTAAAATTAGGCTTAATCTACTATATAATACTATGGATACTGCGAATGTTATCTCTCTAAGACGTATGTATCTTTAAAAAAAAATCACGAGTGTGTATTTTGTATGCCGCTATTTAGTTATATAGTTAAAGTGTACAAAAAATATTTTTAGGGGGTCCCTATGTAATAAAAAAAAAAAATACCAAATATCAACATCTTACACATCAATCGAGGTCTTTAAAAATAACATCGAGGTTTCTTTGAACATTTTGTGATAAAATGAAAATTTTCAGAAATAATCTCTTAAAAAGTCAGAAAAATTGTGGTGTCCCCCCAAATATGAAAAAAAAAATGAGTAGAAAGAAGCACCTTATCACATACTTTCTACAAAAATTGTTTTGAAGATTGTCGGTTGAGCCCTTTTTGAGTTATCTCCAAAAAACTTGTTCCTTTGCTTCTTATTCCATTGATGGTCCGACACGCACTTGGCCGGTTTTTACAGTGAATATTTTTTTCATAAATATCCTTCAAGCAATAAGCAGAAAGCCCGCTCCACACTCTCGACAAAACTACACGAGACTTGCCGAATACGAGAGTGTAGAGTGAGTATTCGCCTATGTTCGTATTGTCTCGCGTATATTCGTGTTGTCTTCAGTGCGTGTCGGAACATCAAATGTCTCGGCAAAATAGTCTTGTGTAGTTTTGTCGAGAGTGTGGAGCGGGCTCAACTGCCCAGGGTGCTTAGGGAACGTGCCAATCGGTAACGCTCCGTAGCGAACGAAACGCAACTGTCACTGTCGCACTTGCAAGTGTGATAGAGAGAGGTGACTACGATACGCCACGGAGCGTTAACGATTGGCACGTTGGCTACGCACCCAGTTCAGTAACGATTCTGATTTCCGTTTTAACCATTTACTGTGTCACATATCTACCTTCATGAGTTCACATTGCTAGTATAAGAGCCCATGACACTGAACCTAATTCGATAAGTCTCCTAGATGAGATATATATAATTAGTCACGTTTTTAATGGGGGAATACGAAATGCCAATGCTGCAATGCAAAAAAAAGGCGGTGTATCTTAATTTTTTTTAATTAAAAAATTCGGTTTCTAGTATGATAAGTCTCCTAGATTTCCTTTGTTCCTCGAAGCAGGGGAGGGGTAGGGCTACTCGATAATGCGGTGCTGCAAGTCCCCGTGCGTGGCCTTGTCAGTTGCAGCAGCATCAAAAGTTTGCAGATGTATGCCAAAACAAAGCGCGTGATCTTATCGAACTAGGTTCAGTGTCGTGGGCTCTAGTCCTATGCATATTATTGAATTACAGATCACTGCACGCTGCGGTCACTTGTGGTTAGTTAATTACACTTACACCCATAACTTATATTATACCACAAACCGAAGACGACAACTGCGCCCGATCTTAGGTGGATTTAATGCTGAAAATAGTCAATTATAGTGTGACACAACAGTATTTTATATACCTATAGTACCTATATGCATATATATAGATAAGTATCTAAGAGCGTTGTTTGACTTTTAATTCGCAGTTCGATTCGAGTCCCGGCTCCTTCTTGATGAGAATCATGAGTTTTTCGGATCTTATGTAAGAAATGTCAGTTGAAATTTACCAATCGCTTTCAGTGAAGGCAGACGAATGACTACGTTAATTAATTCCTCAGATTACGTTGTTAACCGAACCCTAGGCTCCATTGATCTGGAACAAAAAAACGCTTTTAATGACAATTGTCATACCCTTATATGATGGCATGTAATCTCTTTGACTATTGGGGAAACTCTATTTTACCATGGTATGTAAATGTAAAAACTGTTTATTGTACAAAAACAATTTAAAAACAATGTAATAATAGGAAAGCGTAATTACAAAGGCGAACTACACTAATAAACACTACACTAATTGGTATGTAATAAACGATATCTATCCATCTTTCTATCTGTATAGTCTATACTCTATACAACAGTTAGCAGCAAAAGTAGCGAAGCGGTCGAGGTATTCAAAGTCAACTTCAAGCGCTCTTATTATTTTCAATATAGTCCTCCACATCAATTTAGATGACGGCGACCCCAACAATTAAGTATTTAAAATTAATGTTGTATTAAGCAGAACGTCTGCTAACGATACCGCAATGTTTAGAAATAAAGGATAAGTAGAAAAATCCACTGCCTCAGGCGAGACTCGCGCGCTAGGCATCCCTAAGACGCATAAAGGATATAGTGGAGAAATCCGCAGCCACCAGGTAAGTCTCAGTAGCTCAGTTCGTCATAGCGATGGGCATGTATTCCAGAGTCGCGAATTCGAGTCTCGCCTAAGGCAGTGGATTTTTCTACTTTTCCTTTTATGAGCTCTTATGTGGCTAGCCAAGACAAGCTTGCTCTTAAAAACTCTTTAGCACTAGTGGCAGTAGAATTGACCGGCAGTGTTGTATGCATATACCTACGTAGGAGGGCTTCGGTCTTTCTTTGCGTAGTTGGCGTTTTACGTCTAAGGGCCTGAGGCGATTTTACTCTAACTGATAGATTGGAAGATGGTAGACCGCCAGGATGACCGCTTTGCAGCGAGCTCCTCCCAATATGCAGGATCGATAGCGCAAGCGTCGTTTGAGCACGTCCTTATAACGCAGATGTTGTCCGCCGTGTCTCCGCTTTGCCATTGCCATTAAACTCATGACATATTTCGAAGAGCCTAGGTCTCCATCTTCAAGCACTAGAAGTGGTAGGAACCGATTCACGATGTACGCTCTATGACGGGTTGACGGCGCGCTACCGACTGATGGCCGGCCAAACAATACCAAATACCTTAAATAAAGAAAACAATAGGTAAAATTATCCGGCTGAGCTGTAGGTCCGCCACTGGGCACTCACTAAATAGGAAATACGTAAAACATGATCAAATTATAAAGTTCAAATTATCAAGCAGTATTTTATTCAGTAAAAGTAGTAAAGCGGATTTTTATAAAAACAAAAAAATATTAGTAAGACAATTTTAATGAAAAAAATACAGAATCCGTTAAATGATATAAAATCCGTAGATATTTGTAAAAATAAGGGTAGTTACAACGGTTTCTGCAGTACCTAATTAGTTAGTTAATATATTAAAAAAACATGTATTCAGTAAAGTTCTTCTATGGAGGTCATGAACGATTCAGCTAATGGTTTATCTCTGGAAACCGGAGATTGTGAGTGAGGTTTAACTGTGGTCAGCGGCTGAGTCGTCTTAATTTGCTTCTTGCTTCGCCTGTTAGCTTTCTTCCTAGCGCTCGTAATGATTGATTCTGCTTTTGGTGAGTCACAGGGATGGTATTTCTTTACACTGTACACTTGGCACGTTCCACTTAATCGGAGGGAACTTCCTGTATCGGTTGGGATTTCTTCATTCACTTTAATGGCGTAAACTTGACCATTGATGTCATATTTTGTTACCGTGAAGTTTTCGCTCGTTATCACTTGGCCTCTTTTCGTGTTTGTTGGTGTTTTATTCTTTGTATCTCTCGTATTTCTTATTACTTTATATCGATGATAGTTCTCAAGAATATCGTTTAGTAATAATTCTCCGGTTATCATATGCTTCGATGGAGCTGGCGTTGTTTTTGGGTTGCTTAAGGAATTAAGTGCTTTGTTTATGCATTCTATGCAGGAAGAACACTGGTTACTCTGGCGCAAATGCTCCAATACCATGTCTAAAGTAATATCCGATGGTGTTTTCCTTTTTAACCAGACAGTTTTGGAAATAGGCTTGTCAATGCGTTTCGACGACTTTGATCTTTGTTTGACCTCCGAAGAAAAACTTGCATAACCTGAAACAAACAACCTATACATTGAGTAACAGAAGATGACAACCCTAAGATTTTTTTTTGTCCCAAAAGTTGTACTGAAAATCAACAAGTCTATACTAACTTCATATTTGATTCAGTCAACCGCCAAACATGGCGCACAAAATGTGTTCTAGATGTCACATCTAGTAGAATACATAATAAATCAATGATCCTATAAAACATTTTAACAAATATCTAAACCAGTATTTTTTTGTATTTTCAAAACTTAATCAGGCATGTTCAAGCCGATAATTTAACAGTTTTGTTAGTGTTTTGAGAAAACTTGATAATGATGATAGCAAATAATTTAATTGCCAAATTATAAAGCAAAATAGTGCTTTAAAAAATGCTTTTTACTGTTTTCTTTGTAGTTTTAAATAAAGTTTAACCGTAACAAATCACAGATCGTAAAGAAAGAGTTTGAGAATTCGCCTAAGAGTGTCAAAGTGAACGTTTTGAAAAAAATCTGTGTTAAAAGACTCACCTAAGGCTTGTGGGAACAGCGCTGCAAGCGCACATAACAAAAGGGGACTCATTAGTTCCATTTCCGAGTCCCCGTTCAAGGTGTCCTTCACTGCAGACAATCTTCTTATAAAAGTACGCTAACAAGCTTCGTTACAGCGCTGAACAAAACTGCCGCGACGCCTGCTGCTATTAAACGGTCTCAAGTGTTGTTCAGTCTAGTTCACTGTGACTCTCGCTCTAGTAAACAAATTACATCTTCCTTGTAAATTGTTATGCAGATTCAAACGCGTCTTGTTTATATCGCGTTGGCACTCACTACACAAATGCACGGATTGGAGTAAAAACTCCTTTTATATAATCTTTGCGACGAAAATGTGTGATCATTGTTTACCAACCGCGGTGTGTTTACTCGGCGTAGTGTTCTCCCGTACTGACAATTGATTGTTTACTTAAATCTTGATTCGAACCCATTGTGATACTGTTGATAGTTTACGTAACGTTGCGTTTACCGGATAGACAGTGGCTTTCGAGAAACCCTACGCTTAACAATACAGAATTCGCGTTTATACCAACTGAGTGCTCTCATAAAGATCGAATGGAATAACACGTTATTGCTGTTTCTTGGAAGGAATGCTCGAAAGAGGTAAGTCTTCCGCCTAATGTTCCAGATTTGAGGAAAACGTTCATGTTCATGTAAGCTCAAATAAAATTACCATAAAATACATGGAAAATGAAGCCGAGCAAAAAAGCGGAGCAAACTTCTTTTTTGTAACTTATCTCGTTATTCACAAAGATGTGACTTTTATGACGTATAGGCCAGGCAATAGAGGGGTTGACCTCGCATTAACTCCTAATTAAAAAAAAAACTTTACAGCATGATAAAGTGTCAGGAGTAGATGGTAAATATACTTTTTTCCAAAAAAAAAAACTATTGTCCTACTTAGGTTTTTTTACCTAAACTATTAGGTATATCGTTTATATTTACGTTTGGAAAACTGCTCAGTCTAATTTTATTTCACTAGAAATGTGGATTTAATGTATGTAACCAATGTTAAAAATATCAAAAAAAAATCCATAACAGAACATTTTTTATATAATACATGGAAATTATTATTTTAGGTTTAGGTTAAAAGAGATACTTTATTACTCATAAGAACAATACAGTTCACTAAAATGAGCTTAAATATTAGATTTCCTTAAAATTAAACTTATGTAGCATGATCCTGAGGTATAGTCCATTCTAACTACAAAAATACCACGTGACTCAGCCGTTGTACCTATGACATAATTAATTCCATAAGTAGATACAAAACGTTGTCCCTCTTTGGTCAATATGACGTCGATATAAAAATTGAATGTGGAATGGACTCTTCCTCCTAGCGTTTGTCTCTTTGCTGTATTGAGCCTGGGGTCCGCTCGGCAACCTAATACCAGGAATTGACGTAGGCACTAGTTTTTACGAAAGCGACTGCCATCTGACCTTTCAACCCAGAGGGAAAACTAGGCCTTGCTGGGATTAGATCCGGTTTCCTCACGATGTTTTCCTTCACCGAAAAGCGACTGTTAAATATCAAATTATATTTCGTACACAAGTTCTGAAAACCTCAGTGCTACGAGCCGGGGTTTGAACCCGCGACCTTCGGATTGAATGTCTGAGTCTGACTATAGTCTATATTTTAGAAATAAGAGTCACGATTATTTTTCTTGGATTTGTACCTAAACATCGGCGTAATAGTAGCAGCCGATCCTCAAGTAATCTCCAATTACAGACCAAGATTTAATTCCAAAATAAGGCTACGACTTTCAGAAAACTTTCAATTGAACTAGTTTCAACGTCATCCGAAAGTATCCAGCTACATGTTCGTCTGAAGCCAGAACTCGTTAACGAGTCTTTATCGAAACTAAAGTTTTTCCGAGCTGAGAACTGGATGTGGGCAGCCGAAATGCTGATAAGGAAAACTTGGCCGCTACGTGAGCCCTTTGAAAGGAGCGCTCATTGTGACCTTTTTTAATGTTTCATTTCGAAAAAACTGAACAGTGTTTTAAAAAGAAACAATTAAAATTAGGCTTAATCTATTATATAATACTATGGATACTGCGAATGTTATCTCTCTAAGACGTATGTATCTTTAAAAAAAAATCACGAGTGTGTATTTTGTATGCCGCTATTTAGTTATATAGTTAAATTGTACAAAAAATATTTTTAGGGGGTCCCTATGTAATAAAAAAAAAAAAATACCAAATATCAACATCTTACACATCAATCGAGGTCTTTAAAAATAACATCGATGTTTCTTTGAACATTTTGTGATAAAATGAAAATTTTCGGAAATAATCTCTTCGAAAGTCAGAAAAATTGTGGTGTCCCCCCAAATATAAAAAAAAATGAGTAGAAAGAAGCACCTTATCACATACTTTCTACAAAAATTGTTTTGAAGATTGTCGGTTGAGCCCTTTTTGAGTTATCTCCAAAAAACTTGTTCCTTTGCTTCTTATTCCATTGATGGTCCGACACGCACTTGGCCGGTTTTTACAGTGAATATTTTTTTCATAAATATCCTTCAAGCAATAAGCAGAAAGCCCGCTCCACACTCTCGACAAAACTACACGAGACTTGCCGAATACGAGAGTGTAGAGTGAGTATTCGCCTATGTTCGTATTGTCTCGCGTATATTCGTGTTGTCTCCAGTGCGTGTCGGAACATCAAATGTCTCGGCAAAATAGTCTTGTGTAGTTTTGTCGAGAGTGTGGAGCGGGCTCAACTGCCCAGGGTGCTTAGGGAACGTGCCAATCGGTAACGCTCCGTAGCGAACGAAACGCAAGTCACTGTCGCACTTGCAAGTGTGATAGAGAGAGGTGACTACGATACGCCACGGAGCGTTAACGATTGGCACGTTGGCTACGCACCCAGTTCAGTAACGATTCTGATTTCCGTTTTAACCATTTACTGTGTCACATATCTACCTTCATGAGTTCACATTGCTAGTATAAGAGCCCATGACACTGAACCTAATTCGATAAGTCTCCTAGATGAGATATATATAATTAGTCACGTTTTTAATGGGGGAATACGAAATGCCAATGCTGCAATGCAAAAAAAAAGCGGTGTATCTTAATTTTTTTTTAATTAAAAAATTCGGTTGCTAGTATGATAAGTCTCCTAGATTTCCTTTGTTCCTCGAAGCAGGGGAGGGGTAGGGCTACACGATAATGCGGTGCTGCAAGTCCCCGTGCGTGGCCTTGTCAGTTGCAGCAGCATCAAAAGTTTGCAGATGTATGCCAAAACAAAGCGCGTGATCTTATCGAACTAGGTTCAGTGTCGTGGGCTCTAGTCCTATGCATATTATTGAATTACAGATCACTGCACGCTGCGGTCACTTGTGGTTAGTTAATTACACTTACACCCATAACTTATATTATACCACAAACCGAAGACGACAATTGCGCCCGATCTTAGGTGGATTTAATGCTGAAAATAGTCAATTATAGTGTGACACAACAGTATTTTATATACCTATAGTACCTATATGCATATATATAGATAAGTATCTAAGAGCGTTGTTTGACTTTTAATTCGCAGTTCGATTCGAGTCCCGGCTCCTTCTTGATGAGAATCATGAGTTTTTCGGATCTTATGTAAGAAATGTCAGTTGAAATTTACCAATCGCTTTCAGTGAAGGCAGACGAATGACTACGTTAATTAATTCCTCAGATTACGTTGTTAAACGAACCCTAGGCTCCATTGATCTGGAACAAAAAAACGCTTTTAATGACAATTGGCATACCTTATATGATGGCATGTAATCTCTTTGACTATTGGGGAAACTCTATTTTACCATGGTATGTAAATGTAAAAACTCTTTATTGTACAAAAACAATTTAAAAACAATATAATAATAGGAAAGCGTAATTACAAAGGCGAACTACACTAATAAACACTACACTAATTGGTATGTAATAAACGATATCTATCCATCTTTCTATCTGTATAGTCTATACTCTATACAACAGTTAGCAGCAAAAGTAGCGAAGCGGTCGAGGTATTCAAAGTCAACTTCAAGCGCTCTTATTATTTTCAATCTAGTCCTCCACATCAATTTAGATGACGGCGACCCCAACAATTAAGTATTTAAAATTAATGTTGTATTAAGCAGAACGTCTGCTAACGATACCACAATGTTTAGAAATAAAGGATAAGTAGAAAAATCCACTGCCTCAGGCGAGACTCGCGCGCTAGGCATCCCTAAGACGCATAAAGGATATAGTGGAGAAATCCGCAGCCACCAGGTAAGTCTCAGTAGCTCAGTTCGTCATAGCGATGGGCATGTATTCCAGAGTCGCGAATTCGAGTCTCGCCTAAGGCAGTGGAATTTTCTACTTTTCCTTTTATGACTTCTTATGTGGCTAGCCAAGACAAACTTGCTCTTAAAAACCCTTTAGCACTAGTGGCAGTAGAATTGACCGGCAGTGTTGTATGTGTATACCTACGTAGGAGGGCTTCGGTCTTTCTTTGCGTAGTTGGCGTTTTACGTCTAAGGGCCTGAGGCGATTTTACTCTAACTGATGGATTGGAAGATGGTAGACCGCCAGGATGACCGCTTTGCAGCGAGCTCCTCCCAATATGCAGGATCGATAGCGCAAGCGTCGTTTGAGCACGTCCTTATAACGCAGATGTTGTCCGCCGTGTCTCCGCTTTGCCATTGCCATTAAACTCATGACATATTTCGAAGAGCCTAGGTCTCCATCTTCAAGCACTAGAAGTGGTAGGAACCGATTCACGATGTACGCTCTATGACGGGTTGACGGCGCGCTACCGACTGATGGCCGGCCAAACAATACCAAATACCTTTAATTAAAGAAAACAATAGGTACAATTATCCGGCTGAGCTGTAGGTCCGCCACTGGGCACTCACTAAATAGGAAATACGTAAAACATAATCAAATTATAAAGTTCAAATTATCAAGCAGTATTTTATTCAGTAAAAGTAGTAAAGCGGATTTTTATAAAAACAAAAAAATATTAGTAAGACAATTTTATTGAAAAAAATACAGAATCCGTTAAATGATATAAAATCCGTAGATATTCGTAAAAATAAGGGTAGTTAAAACGGTTTCTGCAGTACCTAACGGGTGATAACAAAAAAATGAGAATTCTTTCAGAGGCGAAAAAAAAAATCTTCTCTACCTTTTTTTGAGTTTTGGATGTTCTTAGGCAATTCACACATAATAGTTATTTACAAAACCATAAATGGACATAAGAATAGGGCCCGTGGTCAGCTGTTCGTCAAAGTTCAGACACAATGTCCGAACAAGATCGTTGGACGGCATGTTTTTCACTTTTGTGCACATATGACCTTGATCCCTTTTATCAACTGGGTAAAATTTTCAGCTCTCCGATTGTTTAAATACTAAATTACGACATGACTAAAAATATTTTGCATCCAGCCACATGGTGAAAAAAAATTGAGGTATCGGATTTTCACTCGAAGTCTAAAATTAATGATTTTCATGTGTGATTTCGCATCGTCCAGCGACACTGTGATATAAAATTTATTTTTGCTGATCTATGTATTCTAGTAATCTTATCTGCTAGCGGCATTCTAGACCTATCTATTTAAACATCAACAAATGTAGGTACCGTTGGAAAACTTGAAATTTTTCGTGGCAACTCGTTGGCTGGTGGAATCATCATCATTAAAGATGCCATTCTGTTTGTTCAGTCTTCCCTTGGTCATTATGTTTGCTAATCTCCCGCTACCATTTCTGTAAACTACAGTCAGGGATGTAAGAATTCTACAAATAGTAGATACGGGTACATTTTCCTTTACTAAAATGACATACACAGTGGTTTTTGTCCATGTTTAAGTTTGAAATATAAAAAAGTACAAGGGATTTTCGCATAGCTTCTTGTTTCGACACCATTTTTTACAAATACAAGTGCTTGAAAAAATAAAATAAACAAAATTAAAGAACCTCTAAGACATCGCCACAACTTCATGAACAAACTATTTTGTTTACGTAAATAGTTTAATTTTTATGTCTAAAGAAAATGAGTCTCATTTTTTTGTTATCACCCGTTAATTAGTTAGTTAATATATTAAAAAAAACATGTATTCAGTAAAGTTCTTCTATGGAGGTCATGAACGATTCAGCTAATGGTTTATCTCTGGAAACCGGAGATTGTGAGTGAGGTTTAACTGTGGTCAGCGGCTGAGTCGTCTTAATTTGCTTCTTGCTTCGCCTGTTAGCTTTCTTCCTAGCGCTCGTAATGATTGATTCTGCTTTTGGTGAGTCACAGGGATGGTATTTCTTTACACTGTACACTTGGCACGTTCCACTTAATCGGAGGGAACTTCCTGTATCGGTTGGGATTTCTTCATTCACTTTAATGGCGTAAACTTGACCATTGATGTCATATTTTGTTACCGTGACGTTTTCGCTCGTGATCACTTGGCCTCTTTTCGTGTTTGTTGGTATTTTATTCTTTGTATCTCTCGTATTTCTCATTACTTTATATCGATGATAGTTCTCAAGAATATCGTTTAGTAATAATTCTCCGGTTATCATATGCTTCGATGGAGCTGGCGTTGTTTTTGGGTTGCTTAAGGAATTAAGTGCTTTGTTTATGCATTCTATGCAGGAAGAACACTGGTTACTCTGGCGCAAATGCTCCAATACCATGTCTAAAGTAATATCCGATGGTGTTTTCCTTTTTAACCAGACAGTTTTGGAAATAGGCTTGTCAATGCGTTTCGACGACTTTGATCTTTGTTTGACCTCCGAAGAAAAACTTGCATAACCTGAAACAAACAACCTATACATTGAGTAACAGTAGATGACATCCCTAAGATTTTTTTTTATCCCAAAAGTTGTACTGAAAATCAACAAGTCTTTACTAACTACATATTTGATTCAGTCAACCGCCAAACATGGCGCACAAAATGTGTTCTAGATGTCACATCTAGTAGAATACATAATAAATCAATGATCCTATAAAACATTTTAACAAATATCTAAACCAGTATTTTTTTTGTATTTTCAAAACTTAATCAGGCATGTTCAAGCCGATAATTTAACAGTTTTGTTAGTATTTTGAGAAAATTTGATAATGATGATAGCAAATAATTTAATTGCCAAATTATAAAGTTGAATAGTGCTTTAAAAAATGCTTTTTACTGTTTTCTTTGTAGTTTTAAATAAAGTTTAACCGTAACAAATCACAGATCGTAAAGAAAGAGTTTGAGAATTCGCCTAAGAGTGTCAAAGTGAACGTTTTGAAAAAAATCTGTGTTAAAAGATTCACCTAAGGCTTGTGGGAACAGCGCTGCAAGCGCACATAACAAAAGGGGACTCATTAGTTCCATTTCCGAGTCCCCGTTCAAGGTGTCCTTCACTGCAGACAATCTTCTTATAAAAGTACGCTAACAAGCTTCGTTACAGCGCTGAACAAAACTGCCGCGACGCCTGCTGCTATTAAACGGTCTCAAGTGTTGTTCAGTCTAGTTCACTGTGACTCTCGCTCTAGTAAACAAATTACATCTTCCTTGTAAATTGTTATGCAGATTCAAACGCGTCTTGTTTATATCGCGTTGGCACTCACTACACAAATGCACGGATTGGAGTAAAAACTCCTTTTATATAATCGTTGCGACGAAAATGTGTGATCATTGTTTACCAACCGCGGTGTGTTTACTCGGCGTAGTGTTCTCCCGTACTGACAATTGATTGTTTACTTAAATCTTGATTCGAACCCATTGTGATACTGTTGATAGTTTACGTAACGTTGCGTTTACCGGATAGACAGTGGCTTTCGAGAAACCCTACGCTTAACAATACAGAATTCGCGTTTATACCAACTGAGTGCTCTCATAAAGATCGAATGGAATAACACGTTATTGCTGTTTCTTGGAATGAACGCTCGAAAGAGGTAAGTCTTCCGCCTAATGTTCCAGATTTGAGAAAAACGTTTATGTTCATGTAAGCTCAAATAAAATTACCATAAAATATATGGAAAGTGAAGCCGAGCAAAAAAGCGGAGCAAACTTCTTTTTTGTAACTTATCTCGTTATTCACAAATATGTGACTTTTATGACGTAGTCGGACTTTTTGGCTATTTGTTCCCTGAAATTGTTCAGATGTGTTTTTATGTGTGCACTTCGGCAGGCTTGGAGGGTGCTTTAATTCTATTTAGTACGAGGCTGACTTTCGCACTTTAGTTGCCAAAGTTTATACACGACTGGCCATAAAAGTAACGTAACTACCTACTTAACTAATGGTGGCTACATTTATAAAAAATAATGTATGATTTTGATGGTAAGGCAGTTAAGTTATCTGTGTTTTCTGTTGGTATTTACTTACTATAGTGCTCGTATACTTATAATAGGATACTTTTGTGATTGTTACACAGTAGATAAGGAAGTGTGCTGAGTGCTGCTGTACGCCAACAAACTGTTGTGCAGTTTGGCAAAAATTTATATTACTAATATTTGATAAATAATAAATAAAAATAAATAAGTAAGGTCCCGCGACCTTCACCAGGTCATCAGTCCACCTTGGTAGACCCCCCGGGGTCTACCCACGCTGCGCCTTCCGGTTCGTGGTCGCCACTCGAGAACCTTTCCGCCCCAACGGCCATCGGTTCTACGAGCAATGTGCCCCGCCCACTGCCACTTTAGTTTAGCGATTCGGAGGGCTATATCAGTTACTTTGGTTCTGCTGCGGATGGCCTCATTTCTGATGCGATGACGCAGAGAGACTCCAACCATAGTCCTCTGCATTGCCCTTTGGGTGACTTTGAGCCTTCTTATGAGGCCCATTGTAAGCGACCACGTTTCAGTTCCATATGTCATCACTGGCAACACACACTGGTCAACTGGCGAGAGTCCGCTGGATGCGTGTGGCGCATTGTGGTACTCTTTGGGGGAGGCCTATGTTCAGCAGTGGACGTCATTCGGCTGATATGATGATGATGATGATGATGAAGTAAGGTCAATGTGGCTATTTCCGTCACAGGGACTATTCCATCCACGAGCGTATATTTCTTTGATCGTAGGAAAAAAAACATTTGCTTTTGATTGCTGAAACTAAAAGCAATCGCTGCTTTGTCAATGAAATTATCAATTTTGTTAGCTTTTCGAGAAAAACGCTAATCGACGGAATTAGCCTTACCGTAAAAATAACTTTGTTTTGGGAATTTACTGACTTTAAATATTCGAACCACGAGTGCGATTTTTGAATTTCACCAAGTGACAAATTCTCACTGATGTGAGTGATTTCCGAAAGTTCGTATTTTTGAAAGTCATCGGTGACTTACATTTGTCATACCTATGATATCGATTTACGAGTGCCCCTACCCACTCGTAATTGAAATCACTTTGCGATTGTTTTTGACAGTTGACGTATGTGATCTCTGCCAAAAACGCCAAAGTAAGTATGTTTTTCGGAAGAATTAGCAGCGGGGTTCGATTGTGACATTTGTGATTGCGACGATTTATTGAAAATATAAAAAACGGCCAAGTGCGTGTCGGACCACGCATAATGCAGGGTTCCGTAGCTTCAAAGGAATAAGAACCAAACTAATGCCAAAAGGTCGTATCTGATGCCTATTGAAGAAGTTTTTTTGGAAATAACTCAAAAATGTTCAAAACAATTTTCGTAGAAAGTTTGTGATAATGCGCATCTTCTCAAATTTTTTCACATTTTTGGACGTATAGTTCAAAAGTTACAGGGGGGGAGGGACGCTATGTTTTTTTCGAAGCGATTATTTCTGAAAATATTTACTTAATCACAAATTGTTCAAAGAAACCTCAATGTTAATTTTAAAGACCTATCGATTGATGTGCAACATGTTGATATTTGGTAAAAAAAATTGAAATTTCGTTACATGTATTAGAGCGCCCCCCCCTAAAAATATTTTTTTCAGCAATTTTACTACATAAATAAATAGCGGCATACAAAATACACATTATGTCTAAATTTTATTAAGATACGTCTTATAGTTTCCGAGTAAAATGGCTGTGACATACGGACGGACGGATGGACGGACGGACAGACGGACATGACGAAACTATAAGGGTTCAGTTTTTGCCATTCTGGCTACGGAACCCTAAAAATGGCAAGCCTGGAGGAGTACATTATGATGACGATGACGGACACGGACAGCGACGAAGACGACGACGTTCCTCATCGTCAACATAATCCAGCTGCGGTAGACGTCGCAGAAAGAATTCATCACGAGCAAGCATTTGCAATGTCTAATGCGAAATTTAAAAAATATTATCGGCTTACGAAACCATTGGTAAAATTTGTAAAATTGTAAATTTGACATTGTAAAATTTCTGCATGTTGGTAAACAGCGTGTGACTTTCAAAAGTACGGCTTTTGGAAAATGGTGACATAAAAGTCGTCGGTGATAATTTTAGTCACCGGTGACTTTGATATCACCAGTGAGATTCAAAAATCGCACTCCAGTTTACACTCAAGTTTCGGACTTATATATCCGGAAACAAAAAAACAAACAAACGTACACGGCTGAAAATGGTTTTATTGTTTTTCAAAGTATTCCCCTTGATGATCTATGCACTTTTGCATTCGCGTGAACCAATTTTTAAAGCACTTCTGCCACTCCGCCTGAGGTACCTCCATAACGTGTTGTTTGAATGCGTCGACAGCATCTTCAGCGGTCGAAAATCGTTGACCGCGTAATTTATTCTTTATATTTGGAAATAAATAAAAATCGTTGGGTGCCAAGTCAGGGCTGTACGGCGGATGACCCGTTAATTCCACATTTTGACCCTCCAAAAATAGAGTTGTTTCGCGTGACGTATGACAGCTGGCATTGTCATGATGAAGAATGATTCTTCGTCGCTGGTTAGTTTTACGAATTTGTTCAAATACTTCCGGTAAGCAAATGGTCGTGTACCACTCTGAATTAACCGTTCTACGGTTTTCTAGTGGCACTGTAGCTACATGGCCATTAATACCGAAGAAGCAGGCCACCATTTGTTTCAATGTACTTTTTGCACGAGTAACTTTCGTAGGGTTCGGCTCATTTTGAAACACCCATACCGTTGATTGTTGCTTCGTTTCGGGATCGTATGCATAGATCCAGGATTCGTCACCTGTATAGATGTTATAAACGGCTTTTGAGTCACCACGGTTATATTTTTTTAACATTTTATTGCACCATTCGACGCGAGCATCTTTTTGCTCTTTTGTTAAGTTGTGGGGTATCCAACGCGAACAATTTTTTTTTACAGCCAAATAATTATGTAATATGCTATTAATGCTGGTCATAGAAATACCCAGAGTCGCCTCTATCTCGCAGTACGTAACATGTCGGTCGTCCATTATAAGTTTTCGCACAGCCTCGATATTTTGTTGTACAACGACCGATTTCGGGCGACCTGCCTTAACTTCGTCCGTAAGCATACTACGTCCACAATTGAACTCACTAAACCAGTGATACACAGTAGTTTTAGATGGGGCTTCATCACCAAAAGTTGAAGTTAGTTGATCTATGCACTGTTGTTGCGTTAAACCACGCCGAAAATCATAATAAATCATAGCACGAATATTTTCACGAGTGAGTTCCATTCTTGCTGCGAGATGACATTTAAAACCCGTCAAAAACAAAACACGAGCGTTAATAAGAAAGAAAAAATATACCGGCCAGTACTTAAAAAAGTTCAAATTTTACCATGGAGGTCAAATATGCTATTTAAGAAGATTGTAATCCCGGTTTCCGGATATATAAATAGCAGCCTATGTATTTAAACACAATGACAGCGATATCATTGCGGATTACTGAATTTGGAACAATAGCCATTCAAGCAGTCATAACGAAATAACAATTTAGGTGTCTATACTGTCTAGACTAGTACTTTAGATAGGATTAACCATCTGGAAGCTCTAAGCTCGGTCCTACTGAATATCGCAGGTCATTGTGGTGAAGCCGGTCGTCGCCACCGCAATGCGGTGCTGCCACAAGGTGTAATTAAAACATGCATTAAACTGGCATTATATGTGTAACAGTACTATGTGTACTGTACAGTCGACGTCAAAGACATATTTACACTTTTGAACCCTATTACAAAGGATAAAGATGCAAAAGCGGAAATATATCTTTGACATCGACAGTACATAGATTTATACTGTGTAGCAGTAGGTAATACATGGAAATTATTATTTTAGGTTTAGGTTAAAAGAGATACTTTATTACTCATAAGAACAATGCAGTTCACTAAAATGAGCTTAAATATTAGATTTCCTTAAAATTAAACTTATGTATCATGATCCTAGAGGTTATAATATTACATTAATTTGTAAGTATATGCATCTTCCATTCGGTTTTAAATACATTAATTAACTCACAATCTTTCTTTGGTAATTCATTATACATCCGTGCTTCCTCAAACATTACGCTGATTTTGCCATAACCCGTTCCATGTTTTCGTAGTTGTAACTTATACCTATTAGTATTTCTTAGACAATGTCCAATATTATTATTCATTTATTTGCTAGAATACAGTCATTATGGTGTTACATATACATTGTATCATGTATTCCGCCAATAGAGGCGTGCAAATAGTTTTATAGATGAATTTAAATGTCAAAAATAAATTAAGCGTATTATTAATACTAACATAATCTTAATTTCTACCTTACCCTATATTGTTCGAGAAAACAACTAACCCGATAAAAAAAAATTTCCAAGAGCCAATCATTTAATTTAGCCTTAAATACATTTGCCTGAAGCAATCTGATGTCGTCCGGTAGGCGGTTAAAAATTTCAATGCACATGTTGAAAATGTTGCGCTCGTAGATAGCCTTCTCACATCTCGGCTTAAATAAGACATCTGTGTATTTTACTTGTCAGAATCTTTCTTACAAAAATGCATATTGAGTAGGTGTTAATAATAAAGTGTAATTTTTGGTTAAACTAACGTAACTTGCAGTTACGTTTGTCCCGTCGCGTCAGAAAGTATAAATAAATTCACTTACAAAGTTTTAACTCAGCTTAAACCATGAAAAAGAAGTTAGTAGTATAGTTTCACCGTTTCTACCCCATCGTTTTCCCACCACCAAAACAATGGGTTTTCGGGATTATGGTGGTTTTTCGGGGCTATGAAACCTAAAAAAAAAAAAAAAGTTTGGTATGTTTTAGTACGTTTAGCCCCCCATTTAGATCGATTGCACTAGGTCTCAACAGTGCCCGGAGCCTCCTTCAGCACTTAGGCGTTCCGCTAATTAAACAATACACGCTCTTCGATACCACAATAGAACCCTTGCTCACCTTTTTCTATTGTCTCTATTGTTAGCTCGACTCGGCGACATCGCATTGTTACCGAGCTCGGTAGAGGCATACTCCTACGTTGCAGTTTGTTCTTTACGTATTTGAAATAGGTTTTATAATTGCTTAATTGGTTACTCCTTATGAAAGACTAGGTATACTACCTAAAGTTTCCATAGTTTAGGTATTGTTTTGGTGGTGGGAAATCAATGGGGTAGAAACGGTCATGTAACTTAACGAGATTTTTAATGATCTAACAAGCCTCGCGAACTGACACAATTATATTACCCTTTATTAGTCTGGACTGGAGTAGGTATCAAATTTATACCTAAAGTAATTAATTCACATTTCGCGAATATAAATGCAAATTTCAACGTATCTATATGTGTTACAACACAATATGAAACTTCTGGTATATGTTTCAACCCCATGAATTTTAGTTATTTAGTATCTATTCGTTTTCAGTTTTTGTCTAAAATTTATTATTTTATGCAAATCCAATTTTTGAAATATTATTTTATTGATTCTAGATTATTTCCAGTCTAGATATTTGTGTTGTCTTAATTTTTTTTTTGGGTAAATTATTTTATGCAAATACAATTTTTGAAATATTATTTTATTGATTCTAGATTATTTCCAGTCTAGATATTTGTGTTGTCTTAATTTTTTTCTTGGGTAAATTATTTTATGCAAATACAGTTTTTGAAATATTATTTTATTGATTTTAGATTATTTCTAGTCTAGATATTTGTGTTGTCTTCACTTTTTTTTTGGGTAAATTATTTTATGCAAATCCTATTTTTGAAATATTATTTTATTGATTTTAGATTATTTCTAGTCTAGATATTTGTGTTGTCTTATTTTTTTTGAACTCGTAAATAACTTTGGTATATGTGACAACCGACTGCTATTTATTGGTGGACAATAAACATGACTGTGTTTTGAATAAGTTTCAACCTGTAAGTATGCTGTACGTTTCCGTAAACGAAGTTCCCATTATTTATTATAATATATAGATCTTTTGTTAATGTAGGATTCGGTGTGTGATTTATTGCATTCCTGTTTATATCAGTTAGGTGGGGCGGTGCGATGTTTAAAGACTCCTTTGGTGCTCTAATTTAAAGTCGCAATTTCTGTTATTAGTTTTTTCTTTATGCTGTCGGCTTGAGAACTTTACCTTTTTTGCTAGATGTCCTTTGAAGAAGGTAATAATTTACTTTTTATTCGTTTCTGAGAAATATATAAATCAATCATCGGGTTTGAAGTCACACGCGATTTTAATAGAAAGTAAATGCACAAAAGATCTGTCGTTTAAATTCTTTAGAATTCTTTTGACTCGTTCACTTGAAATCCTGTTTAAACTCGTCGCTACCTACCTAGGTGGTCCTCTGTCCCCACCAGCCGTGACCTTTTTTTAAACACAAATTCATATAAAATGGCTGAGGCTGTGGGTAACTTTATATAGTACCTTCGGATCTCCAGTTCAGTTAAGAGCTCTCAGTTTCTACGCTTTGAAGTTTTAACGAAGACTATTCATAATGGATGTAAGTATTTAAATAGTATTACTCTATAATTATTGCATTAAAACGTTTATCTGTTGTGTGTATGTTTTAAGTCTGTAATATTAATTATGAATTTTGTTTCAGTTTTCCGACAACACTTTCGAAAACTTTTACGTTGATGAAAATGAAGACGAAGCAAGTGATGAAGAGGGAACGCTGGCTTTCAAAGTGAAGCAAGCTATTGCGAAGAAGCGTCAATCAAATAATATTGATGGCTTTTTTGAAAGGCCTAAGAAGAAGACAAAAGTGTACAAGAAATCTTCAACGGTCTCCAAAAAAGAAGAAGATGGTGTTTCATATCTCACTTCAGGTCAGGACGATGGGGCATATGCATCACACCTCATAAAGATTGAAGTATACGACATGAACAAAATACGAAACGTTAGACCTCTGGACCACTGGAAACACTGTGACTATCGTGTTAAATATTATTCTAACGAAGGTGACTCACATGAAAAAAGTGCTCGGGATGTTATATTTAATATAACAAAGGAACTATCATCTAAAACAAAATGTGTAAAATATTTTATAGAGACTGATAAGGGTGAAAAAATATAGTTTTAATCAGTGCTTTATTTATAACTAGAATAACTTACTTTATTTTTTCACTTATAAAAAATGTTCACTTTCTTTCTTGTTTTATTGTATATTAATGTTATTACTCATTTATTGAACATGTTTAATATTAGATGTAGTTTTAATTGCTTATTTTGTGTTTCTTTCTCCATCACTGCATTTGTCTTAGGTAGTAGGAATATTTTGTAATTATAGTTGTAAGAAATAAAATAAAATCCAATTTATTTTCATAACACATTGTTTTAATTCACAAAAACTGATTTAAACATATTCCTTAAAACTAAATCATTACACAAAGAATTATCAGAAAACAGACATAAAAACTCAGACATTTTTTTCCCTTGAAGCTTAAAATAAAGATAAACTAAACAGTATTCTCCACAAACTGAAGTAAAATAATTTTGAAGTGATTGATGGTTATAAAACCACCTCTTAGAGTTTCTATTTAAAAATAACCTGTGATAACTAGTGGGCTTTCGACCAAAAGAGTCAAAGTATTCACCACATCCATTCACATCAATGCGTATTGCAATCCAATGAGAGCCGGGCTTTGAATCAGGATTCAGATTGCTTATAATAAAAGTAGGTAGATTAACCCAAACAGGAATCCGGTTTGCAGCAAAAATATTTGACTTAAACCTCGGGTTTATTTTATTCCTACAAAATTGTATTTCATTCGAATCCATAATAATAATTAATCTCAAAAAGTAAACACTGGTGGTTTTACAGACAATGTTCAAGTGGTAATGATAAAATTGAGTGAATGCATTGTATTTATTTAATTACTAACTATTATAATCTACAGTGATATCACAATTTTTATTTATTTCAATTATGTTATCAAATTCAGCATACACAATACAGTTGATAGTAGTACTTAAAGCTGAATCAAAACGAACTTCGATTCGAACACTTCCGTGTCTTACAAGATTCCCGTGTGAAGTTGAACTTGCAGATAAATCAGGAGTCAAATCGGAACATAATAAAGAATAACCACCCACATAGTTTGATCTGCTTATAGCATCACCTTCGTTATGGAAATGAATACCAGTTCCAGAAAACAAAGTATGATATGCAGTTGCTATTAAACCCGCAAAGTTAAATGAGGGTTGCAAAGTTTTAGAAGGAATTTCATGACCATCTACGTACAAACTAAACGAATTCATATGAAAATGTTGAAAATTGAAGGGATTTATAGCTAAATTACCATTAAACCCAGAGTTTGAAACGAATCCAATAATACATCTTTTAGGGACTTGCCCGAGAAATATATTATCCAACGTTTTACCTTGTATACCTGCGGGCAATGTCAGAACCTTAACTTCTGCCCTTGTTATCGGATATTTCGCAGTTGTTGATGCTAACACTTTTTGATGAGCTAACAATACACTAGGATTTATTCTTGCTCTTCTGATAATGAGACTGGCATCTGTTATTTGTACTTTAAATTTACCATCCTTATGACAAATTAAATTAAATGTTTCTTTCGAACGGACTAATTTAACTCTCATTTCTACACCATTAATTAGAAATTTCTCCTGGTTAAACATATCACCATGTAAATGACCAATCATTTCAACTTCCTTGCTTTCCTTAACGAAGTCCATTCTTTCGTGAAACCCTTTATTAGTCGAGTCAACGGCGTCCATATAGTTGGGGGTATCTTCATACCACAATCCACAAGTCAGATGAGATTTTTTGGCTGCTGAACCATAATTAAGCAGATTTTCCATGTAGGCTCGGTAAGCATAAGTGTTGTTTGGAGGTGATATAAGCTTCTGATTTAAATAAATGTCTAGTTGGCTGAACAGGAAATGTAACCAATTGTTTACCGGGGCAACATTTGCATCAGGTTTTATTTTTGTACCATCTTGATTCAATATTTTGGCATTAATATGCAACAAAGTGTGTGATAGATCAATGTAGTCATCACCTGACCCAGGAACTTGAAACTCAATAGGACCATCGTCACTTAGAGATGAAATTGGTTTGTAATGAATCCACTGACCACTTTCAATGCTTGTTTGAGTTGATGGTAAAGCAAATAAGTCTAACTCAGATTTGGCACACTCACAAGAATGACTATGTAAGAATGACATTTTTTAGTTTGAAAATATATCTTCAATATTGTTTTTCCTATATTTTTTACCTCCTCTTCGGTGCGATGCTTTTAAGTTAATGAATGGTCCACGTCTTTTTGTGGACGTTTTATACCCAGACCCCGACATCAAAGAATCATTTTTTTCATCTGCTTTTCTTTTTAAGTTGGCGCTTGCTTCATTGAACCGAGATCTAATAGAACTATCCATTGGTCGTGAATTTACCATATCGGATAAAAGACCGATTCCTGCATCTAAAGTTTCTTTTCCCACTGTTTTAAGACCACTAGATAATAATGGTAGCACAGACCTAAAAAGACCACCCAAGAAACTCCCGATCCCATGTCTTCGTTGATATGGTACCCCTTTATAAACTATTCCTATACCCGTACCAGCTTGGTGTGAATATTAATGTTCATATGGGCAAGACGTAGATGATCTTTTATAATTCATTTTACCCGTTGAAAGTGTAGCTTCACGCAAGAAGATCCAAACTGGAATGGTATTCTAGCTCCAGTAGTTGTCCTTATATCTATTTCTATAGTATCGAATTCTCTTCGTAATAGGGGTACATAGTGAGCAGGTGAGAAAATATGTGTTTTGTAAGCACCATAGATAAATTTAGTTGGGTCTAACGGTATTATTCTCAGTAATGATGTAATTACATCTCCAACCACTTGTGGATGAATGATATCAGTAACTATACATATAATAAAGCTGAAGAGGGCCGAAAATCTGTACATGGAAGATAATCGAAAAAAAGTTGGCTAGGGATACTTAGAATCGATAACAGAACACTTTCCAACAATTTTTAGTATTTTTGTCTGTTTATCTGTTTGTCTGTTTATCTGTTTATCTGTTTATATGTTTGTCTGTTTATTTGACCGCGCATCACGTGAAAACGGCTAAACGGATTTCGATGAAATTTTGTACAATGATAGTTTGAGTCCCGGGAAAGGATAATATATAGTTTTAATCCCAAAAATCAACCCTGGTGGGGGTGAAACGGGGGTTGGAAGTTGGTATGATGATTTTTTAACCGCTGAACTGATAAAGATGAAATTTGGTATAGTATGGGTCTCAAGAAAGGACAAATGATAGTTTTCACTCCGAAAATCAACCCTAAAGGGGTGAAAAGAGAGTTGGAAATTTGTATAGGGAATTATTAACCGCAGAATCGATTCAGATAAAATTTGGTATGGAGATAATTAATTAAAAAAGGAAATAAAATAGTTTTATCTCGGAAATTATCCTTTAAGCGGATACAAAAGGGGTGAAAGTTTACATGGGGAAGAAACAACCAATAACCGCTGTACAGATTTAGATGAAATTTGGTATTTATATAATTTGTATACTCCCCCCCCCCCCCCCCCCCGACCGCCAGCACACATGGTTTCAGTGGATTTTTAATGTGTGAAGGTAAAGCAGTGTATGCTTCTGTACATAATTGGGCCTTATTCCGTAACAGTTACATAAACTACATTATTTTGTATCTTTAAGATGTAATAATGTATTACTGTTTTGAAAAAATATAATTCCCGTCGAGTATCTTTTCGGTCATAATACTTCTTGGGCCAGAGGTGTAGGGTTAGAACCGGTGGTAGTTTTGGAACGAAGTCCCTTATTGGACGGTTCGCGGATGGGGGGCTAGGTGAAAAAAAGTCACGTGACCGTCACGAAAAAGCGTTACGTCACGAAAACGCGACACCCATACGATTGAGATACATATAAAATAGAATGAAATAAAAGAGAACCTAAAAGTAAAAAAAATAAAAAATTTCAAAAATTTCAAAAATTTCAAATATTTCAAAAATTTCTAAAAATTCAAAAATTTCAAGAAAATCAAAAATTTCAAAAAAATACAAAGAAAATTAACATAACTTCGTTCCAACAGAGTGTTCCACGACACTCACATATTTTATTTTTCTCTGACGTTCATTAACAGTGCATTGTAATGTGCTTACCTTGAAGTATGTACCACAATTATTGCAACCAGTAACGTAACATCAGTGTATTATCTGTGACAGTGTATTATCTGTTAACGTAATGAAAATCCGCCCCCCGCCCCCCCCCCCCCCCGTCGCCGTGCGCCGGCACGCATTGTTTCAGTGGATTTTTAATATGCGTGTAGGTAAAGCAGTGTATGCTCTGTACATAATTAGGCCTTATTACGTAACACTTACATAAACTACTATTTATCTCTTTTTAGGATTTCGTAGTCAACTAGGAACCCTTATAGTTTCGCCATGTCCGTCCATCTGTTCACGGTCTAGCTCAGTTACTGTTCGCACTAGAAAGCTGAAATTTGGTGAGGCCTGATAAGAACTTTCAATAAAAACTATATTGAATAAAATCAGTTCAGCCGTTTTTGAATTATCAGTCAAAATCGCATAGTGAAAGTAAATAAAGAAAGATAGTACACTGACGTAAGCGCCGCCAAATATCCATTAATAAACGACCGTTTGAACGGATGTTTCGTAACAGGGCGGCATCTACGAAACTCTACACTGACTTAGCATTGCCCGACATGCTCTTGGCCGGTTTTGTTTGCATTGTTATCCCGGAAATCACCCCTTAAGAATTACTAATTCCTCAAATAGAAAAAAATCATTTCTGCAGTTGTGACACCCCCCCCCCCCCCCATTTTAACCGTGCCTGTTCTGACCTTTCATGCTTAGACTGATTTGACGGGAGGATCGATTTGGATGATATTTGCCGTGGACATGCCGATATACACCTACTATTCTATGTCGTTTAAATCATGCCAATAAAAATTAATAGGATAAAAAAAGTATTCATTTTTGAGTGTAGTTTCATTTAGTGGTAATTGTAAAATATATTACTAGGACTACTGTCCTCTAGCGTATCCATCTGTCAACTTTACTTCAAGTTCCGCCTCCAGGGTAGCGGGAGAGAAATTAGGGGTGAATTAGCTGCTTACTGACACAGACCGAATTCCACGTGGGCGGAGCCGCGGGCACAGCTAGTAAACAAATATTTGTGAGGGTAAACCTAAGTATAAATTTGCAGGATGTTTTCCAATTGACATTTCTTTTAAATTTGATCTTGGTCGAAATCCTAATTGTAGACTTAATATGGGTGTTGTTGTGACTGAGACTATTTCTTTATCTGTTGATATCCCACCATTTTTGTAATTTTATCATATCTAAACTTAACTTTGCTTTTTAGCTGTGGGTTTTCATTTAATGCATCAAGAAAATGATCAAGACTATCATACGAAGTAGCTGGTATGTGAGTTTTTGAATCAACGATTTTATCCGTCTTGTCTGCAGGTCCTCGAACTTTCTTTTTAATATAAATGGTATTTTCATGTTCTTGAACATTGTACATGGAGCATGGGTATTGAAATTCTACTAAACCCACGACCCATTCTCCTTCCAATTTAATGGTTTTAGGTAATTTTGTTAAAATGTGCGCAGTTGTATTATCATTGTAATATTCCGATGAGCTATTGCTCAACAAAGTTAAGTAAAAACTTTTCACTCATATTGTTTCTAAACTTGATGACGGTATCCAGGAATTAAATTTATTAGGATAACCTCGCCACTTCACGAACACTTCCTTTCTGCCACCAATACGGCGCGAGCGTATTATTTTATCAATTTTATATTTGATGGAGGGGTGGTAAGTTACTTTTTGTAATTCTTTAGAATAAAATGTACCAATTATTGGTTCACCTTCCAAATCTTTTAAAGTATAAACGACCCACGGAGACCTATTGACAACTGATTCAATCACAAATATTTCATCACTCCAATTGGTTTCATAACCCTTTTGGAATATATGTTTATATTTAGTTATCCTAACATGGTCACCTACATTTAGCCTTGCATTTTCTAAAGAAGGTTGTTTATAATTTTTTCTTTCATATAAGTTACACCAAACAGTCCTTATATTACTAGAGTTAACATCAACTGGACGCATTTTTATGCTGGAATGATATCTATGGTTATATGAATAAAGCAGATCTTGTAATATATTAGTGTAATTGTAAGTATTCTTATGAGTGAAATAACGCCACATTTTACTTTTGAGAGTTCTTTGAAACCTTTCAACTATGCTACCTTTAATGTCTGGGTTGTTAGTTGTATAATAATTTATGTTCTTACTTTTAAAATAATCTCTCACCATCATTGAACCAAATTCTGTACCCTTATCAGATTGAATATGTCTAGGGGTTGCATTTGCTTCCGTGAATATGCTTTCAAAACACGTTTTAACCGTTTCAGCATCCTTCTTTTTCATAAGTCTTGCAAATGCATATTTGCTAAATACATCAATAACACAAATAATGTATTTATACCCATCGTTGTATTGACTATAGGTACGCATATCACTTAGATCAGCTTGCCATAGTTCATTGTAGTTTGACAGGATGTATTTGTTATGCAAGAAACGTTTATGAACAGGTTTATGTAGAGTGTTCTTGGGACTGCAACCATTTTTTCACTTCCTGTCTATTCATTTGACCTTTCATTTCCTTCATAACATTATTTAAACTACTATATCCAGCCGGGTTTGATATATCGTAATATATTCTATTTATGTCTAATAAGGAGTCCATCTTTCCCAATCAACTTTCTTTTGAGATCTCGTTTTTGGCTTAGTAGATAGAGGAGTAGATGCGTATTTTTCTTTAATTGATAGGTTTTGCGCGCTAATAGAATCCTGTGAAGTGTTAGCTTCAGGTTTAGATTGAATTTTATTAATAAATTCTAAAGTCTCGGGGTTACCGATACATGACGATGGAACTTTTATATCATTTAAAAGACTAGCGAAATCCTCCCATCCCACTGGTTTTGAGCGTTTAAGCGGTCTAAGCACATCGCCTACCAAATCGAAAATATTGCTATTTGGTATTGTCTGACTGTTTATAACTACTTCACCGTTCTCCTTCCACCAAATTTTAGGTCTATTCAGAACAATGTTTTGCAGTAGCGTCTGACTTTTTGCCTTGTACTATTTAGGTATAACATCTATAATATAGGATGGAGAATATCGTTTAGGTAACTCAACCTTTGATACACCTGGAGGTGTGGCATAAACATCTTCTGCCGGCACAGGTGAATTTGCGTCTCCGCTTAATGACTGTAGATGGCGCTCGCCGTCACGTAAACAGTGAGCTCCGTGTTTTATATGTGATTAAAATGGATTTTTTAAAGAAAATAGACTAAAAATAGACTTAAAGTGTGATAAACTATGAGTTGCGACTGTGGATATATTATCTCAGTGCAGTATAACTTTAAAGTGTTAAAAAAATAAAACTAAAAAATTTAGGATACATTGACGTGAATAAGAGTAATGTAATGAAATAGTGATAGTGAACAAGGATCTGTACGTGTTTAAATACTGTGTATAGTGAACTTAACCATTAAAAAACCGGCCAAGAGCGTGTCGGGCCACGCTCACTGTAGGGTTCCGTAGTTTTCCGTCCGTCACAGTAAGTGTCCCCACTTAAGAGTTAATAACACCGCCATGTAGGATATGATATGAGAGTTCCATGTACAGCGACATCTATCGGCAAATTGAGTAAACTATTGCGCGCGAGCATAAAGTATGGAAGATGATTTTTATGGGATAATTCTTTATTGCGTGAACCGATTTTCACCGTTTTTACTTTATTTGAAAGCACGTCATTTCATTGTAATTTTGTAGAAATTACAGGTACAATAAACACCTGCTTATACGGTTAAATTACAAACTTAGTTCAGAAATTATTTTGTATTTTTTTTTTTCAAAAACTATTCATCCTATCAAGTTCAAAATAATTTTCCAAGAAAGTTTTTATAAAGTTCTACTTTTGAGATTTTTTTCATATTTTTAAAACTTATGGTTCAAAAGTTAGAGGGGGGGGGGACGCATATGTTTTTACTTCTGGAGCGATTATTTCCGAAAATATTTACATTATCGAAAAATGATTTTAAGAAACCCCAATTCATTTTTAAATACCTATCCAATAATATATCATACGTTAGGGTTGAAATGAAAAAAAAAAATCACTCCCCACTTTACGTGTAGGGGAGGTACCCTAATAAAAAAAAAATTCCACTTTTTATTTTACCACTTTGTCGGCGTGATTAATATACATATTAGTACCAAATTTCAGCTTTCTAGTGCTAACGGTCACTGAGATTATCCGCGGACGGACGGACGGACGGACGGGCAGACATGGCGAAACTATAAGGGTTCCTAGTTGACTACGGAACCCTAAAAATAGAGATTTGACAAAGAAATACGACAAAACAATAATACAGTGACCGTTTCTTCGTTTAAAAATTACATGGACTTTGGACCCACGGCCAGTTGTCACATCTAGCACTAACCGTGTTGTTCCTTCCGAAGGTTGCCTAACTACCCCGATAGCAGACCCATATTAGCCAAAAGCAATCCGTAATTTCCCTCGGCTTAGCGCAAGTAGCCGTGGCGGTGCGAATTGTGTCGTGTCTGCTAAACACAGAGTCAGGGTTCAAATCCGACGTGACGAAAAACATTTTGCATTTTTTTAATTTTAATTTTTTATTTTATTTATTTATTATTATTATTATAAGATATTTTTATTTTTTTAAGTGTTACATTTAGAATAGAATTTGAGCAATATGGAATGTTTTAAATGCCAGAAGAACATAAAAACTAAAGACTATTTTCTAAAATGTAAGAATTGCAAAAATTACTTTGACTTGACGTGTACAATAGTTACTAAAGCTAGATATAATTTGATGACGAATGACAACAAAAATAATTGGAAATGCTCGTCCTGCGTTCGGCCAAAAAGCGCTTCCAGCACTCCGAAAACAACTTCCAGTTCAACCAGCGCGCCTAAAACATTATCGGAACCCAGTGCCTCAACAATGACGACGGAACAAAATAATACCACACTAGAACGGAACGTTACACATAGGAAATGACCCGATTGTACAGTCAAGGCCAATATACCAGAAGATGACACATCCCAACAAATGTATGAGATGCCTCTTAGATCCCCTTCGTGTGAAAATTTGTCTCAAATTCTAAATGATGATGGGGATAATATAAACTCTACACTGAAAGATAGCACGTTTCATAGTCCCAGTAGTCTCCCTAATATGTCTACTATGGACAATTCATTAGTTGTAGCATTAAAAGTGCAAGTAGAGGAACTAAACACTGAGTTATCATGCGCTCATGAAGAAGTTGCAAGGTTAAATATAGAGAATTGCGAACAACAACAACAAATAGATAAGCTAGATAAAAAAATTAGTATGTTATTACTGTTAAACAAAGAACCTATAAGAAGTACAACACCAAAAAAAAAATATCCTGGCCATAGCCTAATCACAAAAAATATACACACAGAGGAGAACATTCAAATTTATGAAAATCAAATTAAAAAATTAGAGGATGAAATATCTACACTAAATAATAAAATAAAGACACTTCAAATAAAGCTAAGTAAGGCTCTTACGTCAAATAATGTTTGCAAACGAAAGTCAGAAGCATCAGTAAACAGGGAAGTGACTCTCTCACGGATCCAACACTCTACCAAAGCACTGCAGAACACTGTAAAAAAACTAGAGCAACACATAAACAATACTATAGCTGAGAAAAGTAGTTTAGACTTGTCGGGAAGACCTTTTTTACCTCGAGAATCTCATTCAATACAAGCGACGCCAGTTAAGAAACCGATAAAGCACAAAACTAATAACAAACCAAGGTTGTTGCTTATATCAGATTTTCATGGAGCTGATCTTTTACTACCTTTATCGAAAATTCGCAAAAACGATTATGACTGTACGGCCGATATCATTCAATATGGAACAACCCAGCGTGTACTCCATAATATAGAAGAAAAAATTAAAGACTTCAATAAAAGCGATTGCGTAGTAATTATGTGTGGTGGGAGTGATTATAATATTACCCCGTTAAATAAAATTATAAGTACTTTAGAATATACAGTCAAACATTGTACTCATACAAACGTAGTTATCTGTGATATCCTCCATAGCTTAAATAAGTATGATGAAGATTATAATGATTATGTTAATAGCTTTAATTTTATGTTGCATAGAAAGTTGGTGAAATTTTCCCACGTATGGCTGGAAACACCCAATAGTGTCTATTTTGGTGTGCGAGACTACGATACCAAAGGCTACCAACTAAACCTTAGAGGGAAATATAAACTAGCTCGCAGCTTGAATAATGTTCTGATCAATGTAAACAAAGCATTTTATAATCAGTTAAATTTTTTAGGTACAATAGACAATCAATTAGTAAATCGGTAAATAATGATCTTATGGTATACAGTCATATTAATATATTACATCAGAACATCAATGGTCTTATAAATAAATCTGATTTGTTAAGTATACACATACACGAGCTTGTGGATAAGGAAACTCAAATTGATGTTATTTGTGTTACAGAGCACAATATGCAGTTAGGTGATGAAATATATTTGTCTATTCCTAATTTTAAATTAGCCGCGTTTTACTCGAGGAAAAACCGAAATGGTGGATCTTGTATTCTAGTCAGGGGTATTCATAAATATAGCAAGTTGAACGAATTAAATAGTATATCAATACCAAATGTAATGGAATGCGCTGGTGTAGAATTAACTGACCACAAATTAATTATAATTAGTATCTATAGAGTACCGAGGAACAATAGACATAGTTTTGATATATTTTTTCATAAATTGGATCTTATATTAAATAATTTATGTTTTAGTGGGAAGAAAGTAGTTATATGTGGTGATTTTAATATCGATATGCTCAAGAGAACGCCACAGTCCGTAGAATTCAAAAACTTATCGTGGTCCTATAATTTAAGAATGGCAATATCTGAGCCAACTAGATTATCTAGCAACACATGTATTGACAATATTCTTCACAATGTGCGAGGCAGTAAAGCTAAAGTGATTGACTTTGCGCTCTCGGATCACACTGCCCAATTTATAAAATGCCCCGTTAAAAAAACATGTGTTCTTGCTTACTGGTATAAGGAAAAGAGACATTACAGTCTAGAAAATATTAATAAGTTTAGGGATCGTTTATTAGAGTTACAATTCAGTGAAGTTTATATGGCAAACAATCCTAATGAAGCATACAACTGTTTTGCTAAACAATTCGAATTACTTTATAATTTGTGCTTCCCTATTAGAAAAATTAAAGTTACTTTAGCTACAAAGCCAAAATGGATTACCAAAGGGTTAAAGGCCTGTTGCAAGCGAAAACGTCAATTACTTTGGAAATATAGATTTTCTGATGATAAAGTTAGGGATAAAACAAATTTTCAAAGTTATTCAAAGCGATTGAAGAAAATTATTAAGCTTACCCAGAAAACACAAAATAATTATTATATTAAACAATCTAGTAATAAAACAAAGGCATCATGGAATGTTATAAATAAATGTAGATCTAAACAACCCATAGACAATATTCAGCAGATAGTATCTAATGGTGAACGTATAAAATCTCCTCGAAAAATCGCGCAAGCTTTTAATCAGTATTTTATAAATAATGTTACAAATAATCATAAACATGACCAGACGAATACAATGGCATCCAATTTACCTAATTCTATGTTTATGAATCCTGTTAATTCGAAAGATATTGAAATTATAATTAACTCATTAAAAAATAGCCATAGTACAGGCTATGACGGTATTAGTACAAAAGTGGTAAAATCTGTATCCAGTATCATTTCACCATTGATTAGCCACATAACTAATGTATGCATAGAGAAGGGTGAATTTCCAGAAAAATTAAAAATTGGTATTGTAAAACCACTATTTAAAAGAGGGGATAAGGAAGACTTGGCTAGCTATAGACCTGTGGCACTGCTACCCATATTTTCAAAAGTCATAGAAAAAGTAATTCACAATTCTATTTACTCATACTTCGAAAAAAATAATTTATTTACACAAGAACAGATGGGATTTCGAAAGGGTAAGTCTATTAATATGACTATTTTTGACCTAATGCGTGTAGTAATAACAAATATGGACAAAGGAGTTCCGATATCAGCACTCTACATGGATATGTCGAAAGCCTTCGATTTTGTACATCATAAAATATTGCTAGACAAATTATACAAATATGGAGTTAGAGGTAATGTACATAGTTTGATTAAGTCATACTTAGGAAATCGACTACAGTTCACTCAGATAAATAGACTATGCGTTAGAAAAAAAACCGAAGTCACTTATTCATCGGAAGTTCAACATGTTCATTACGGTGTACCTCAGGGAAGCGTTTTAGGCCCTCTATTATTTATTATTTATATTAATGATTTACCACGAGCTATCGAGTATCCCATGGTTCTTTTTGCTGATGATAGCACTATAATGTTTCCTTGTAAAGACCCAGAAACATATGAAAATGATATATGCAAAACATTAGAAACAGTAATTAACTGGTTAGCAAACAACAATTTAAAAATTAATATGGAAAAAACTAAAATCATGACATTTAAACATAGACGAAATGATACCCGTAATTTTAATATATCATATAAGGGTAAAAAAAATTGAGGAAACAGATGTGACAAAATTTTTAGGAATAGGCATAGATCATAAGTTAACATGGAATAATCAAATTGACAATATATGTAAGAAACTGAATCAATTTTCATACCTTCTACATAATCTAAGAAAAAATGTTGATGAACCGGTTATTTTAACGGCCTATCACGCTTATGTAACATCGACACTAAGGTATGGTATCATGTTCTGGGCAAACTCAGTTGATAGAGAAACTGCATTTAAAGCGCAAAAGAGATGCGTTAGATCTTTATGTGGAATTCAGCTACCAGCTTCGTGCGTACCACACTTTAAAAAGCTACGTATATTGACTCTGCCTTGTTTGTATATTTATGAATTAGTTATTTTTGCAACCTGCACTTATTTAAAAGATTTAAGAGTATTCGTTTAAGAAATAAAATAGCTTCAATGTCTTCCGACACAGCATTTTTAAAGAAAAGTATACTTGGTATGGCTCCAAAAATCTATAATAAAGTTCCGAAACAAATAAGAAGTATAGAAAATATTATAAGTTTCAAAAAAAATTATTTGATTTTTTAGTGGATAGTACATATTATACTGTTAAGGGTTTTTTGTCCGATTGCAATTAATATTAACATGTAGTTACAGATTTAAAGAAAAAACACTAAAATTTGTATGCCCTGTGGCCCGACCTGGTGATGCTACTCTAATTCTGTAAGACCTGTACCTCTGTTTGTACTATATACCCATGTTGTACAAATAAACTATTTGACTATTTGATTTGACTATTTGGCTTAAGTTCTGAGTAAATGATTCCTCCTTTCGGATACTTTCCTCTTTTTTTACATTTTCCTCCTTTTTGTTAACTTTCGAAGCAACGTTATAGTTATCGTTAGTAAGGTAGTTCACTTCATCCATCACTATCGGTAATTTAAATGGTCTTCGATCTGCCTCAGCAAAATGTAAAAATCGTTGTAGTGCTTGACAATATAATGCCCACTTTTCATGATCATTTATTTTTCTTCTAAGAATTGTTTGCATTTCTCCATCCAGACGGGATGATAAATTTTCCACCTGATTTTCACTTTTTTTAAGTCTTTCAATAAATTCAGGTTCTACTAACAACATTTTCTTTGTATTCTCCATTGTATCTAAGATAAGGAGTTTAGCAATGCACTTAAAACTGCACATAAAATTATCGGTAATAATGCACCCCCTTTCTGAATAATAACGGTTTTTCTAAGCTTATTTTTGCCTTATGAAACTAGTTTTCGTAATGTTTCCTTATATATTTTTAATTTGGATTTTTCTTTGTTATCTAAAGGAATTTTACCCTTTAGAATGTTATAGATACATTCACAAATGATGTTGATCTCATCTTCATCGCACGATTTAAGCAAAGCAGTGCGATATTTTGGTTTAAGTAAATGCAGGGCTTCCAGTAAATGTTTATAGGTGCTTACTCGAGAATGTATAATTTAGAACTGACTGAAACTTGATGATCCTTGTTATATTTAAATCCTTTATTTGGGATATACACTGTGCAATGGCCATCAAATGGAAATATTTTAGTTTTAAAACAACACATGTCATCTGTGTTTTGTTTTAGATCAATCATAAGATAGCCGTGAGCGTTTTTAGTAGCATCCTTGTAAGCTTCGTCATCGAAATTTGAGTTTTCTGGGTATACTTGACGAGACAAATAACGTATTTGTGTTTTATCTCTAGGATTCTTAAAAAACACTAAATAACTTGTATTCAAAGACATATCACGTTGACCTTTACCCTGATGAAATATGTTTTGAGTAATATAAAACAGGCTTAAATTTCTGTGGTGACTACCTTTTGTAAAAATATCAACCAGTCGCCCATTTGATTCCCGCATTAAATCATCTATTATAAGTAATTTGGGCTTCAGTCCATCAAACATGGACATATCAGGTATTCCTTGACTATAAATCACATTTTCTAGATTATATAGGGGTTGCATTTCATTATAACACCAAATCACTTCATCAAACTCAACATTACATAATTCTTTCGAATGTTCAAGAAAACTTGTAACAAATTTACTTTTTCCACAATCACTCGGACCAGCTACAATAGTTGTGAAGGGATGGTAAAAATGAATCATTTTGAATTAACGTGAGGAGTGTGTTGTTATGAAAAGGAATTAATTTCAAATGACAATGTTTTTTAAAGTTTCTCCTTTTATCAAGAACATTTATTAAAAATAACACATAACAAAAAAAAAATTGACACAAGATAATTTTAACTTCTAAACTAAATCATACAATTTACAAAAATTATACACATTGCACAAAAAATAAATACATTTCATTGACTATTCTGTGTAAATTAAATAAATTTTAAAGTACACCATAAGGAATTTTATAATGACCCCACGCAAGAGTATCAATAGAATTTCCTAACAAATATCGTTTCGTGTCATTACGGGAAAGCGTTATTTTGGTAATTTTCTGTGTAAATAAGTGTTTTATTGATTTGAAACGTAACATTGTATCATATTTAATTTTTTTCTTAAATAAACATTTTTTAAAACTATCAAGATCATATGTTTCCGTTACGCATTTATTGACACCTTAGCTTTAGATTTAATTTCTTTATTTTGTACATCTATGGCGTACATTTTTGAATGCAAACCAATACATTCCTTAAATATTTCCCCATTGTTTTCATCTTTGAAAACACCAAGTTGCTTTTTATTTACCAGAGGGAAACCATACACGTTGTCCTCTGGGTATTCAGAAGTATCAAAATATAAATTAAGATCTGATTTTATGTCATCATAAAAGTCCTCTGTGAATATTTGATATAGTAAACTATCAGTATCTGTGTAAAGCAATTTCAAATTATTTTGATATTTGGTTTTCATATAGTCGTAATGAACTTGATACATTAAAGTTTTAGAAAGATGAACCTAGAATGCAAAAACCTAGGTAAATTGGTTTGTTGTATAAAACTTTAGTTTTTTTCAATTGAACAGCTACTAAATCATGTGAAAAAACAGATAAACTATGAAATTCAGGTTTCGCAATTAAAGATTGAACTCCTTGAGATTTCCCACGATTTTCCCAGTGATTTAATAATTTGATGTTTACTCGTTTCATTACATTCTCCATAGTTTTACCAAACACTGAATTGTTCATGAGTTTGAAAAAATCTTTTTCGAATTCAGAAGATGCTTGGGATCGCATGTAGGTATTTAAATCTATGTAACTTTTTAACCATGGGGATTGCTCATATTTTAATATTCTATGGATTTTAAGCAATTTTAATCCGTTTTGTAAACTTTGTTTAAGATTTCTGTAATGAATGACCTAGTTTGTTTTCTTGTTTAGATTTGGTATTAATTTTTTTGCTTTAGAATTACCTAAACATACATTTTCGGGACAGAATGTAGATACGAATGATAATCATGTAATTCTTTAGGGTATTCAATGTCTACTTCTAAGATAAAGCCATGATCAGCATCATCTGCAATATTAAAATTCGTCTCTACATTCACCCATTCAAATTTACCTGTAGGAAGAGGTTGAGACATAGCCCATCCATACAAGTTATTTGCATCTAAATATACAAGAAAAGAAGACGGTTGGTTTGATTCATAGTTTGACATATATTTATTGTTAGCGTTTGCAAGTCTGTGACTGCATTGGGATATACCTCCTCGAATATTTTTTGCTATGAAAGCAATTTTATCAATATCCGTCAAAAGTTCAAGTTTTATTTTTGTAACTTTTAACATAGCATCCCAACTCAATGTTGGCGCAGTGTAATAATGAGCTGGATCCAAACCGTAGGTCTTAACACATACATTTCTAAAATTTTCAAATACATCAGTTAGTAGCAAAACATCTGTTTTCAGATATAAATCTGAATAGTCCCCCATATTTTGACAATTAAAGTGATTCCACACACCCACAGCATGTTCATAATCTTCATCTGAAATGTGGCTATTAGTCAGAGAACTATAAAATAAATCCTTACGAGGAAGGGCGGTAAGGTTTAAACTATCAAATGATGTCATGTATTCATATGGGTAAACACCCTTACGTATCAAGCGCTTATAGTCTTCTTCACTTGGAAAATTTAATTTTGGTTCATTGAATTGGTTTTTTGTTAAGTTTTAAGCTAATTTTTTAAGACTACTAGACATGAATTTAAGGGAATCAACGAATCTTAATTTCACTGTACGGTTATTCACTTTTAACATTTTGGAAAAGGAAATATATTTTTCTTTGTTCTGTGGGATTAGTTCTATATCACCATCTTCAAAATTAAGCCCATGTACTATAAAGTGACTGTCATAGTTGCTTAAGTTATGAAAAAACACAGGTACAAAGTTTTGGGGTCTGTACTTTTCATTGCAAAGTGAATGTGTAACGCCTTCGTAAACACCGGTATGCCAATTATAGGAAACGCAGGAATCCTCGTTTAAACATGTACTACAAATGAAACAGACTTTGCTGTTTGCAATGTGTTCTTTATTTAAAGTTGTTAAGGGTAAAGGGGGCTTGGAAAATGTATTCTTTTTACAAATACTCTCCAAATCATGTTTAATACATTTCATAAATGTTTGACCACAGTTCTCCCCTTTGTATCTATACATATAATAAAGCTGAAGAGGGTCGAAAGTCGGTACATGGAAGATAATCGAAAAAAAGTTGGCTGGGGATACTTAGAATCGATAATAGAACACGTTCCAACAATTTTTAGAATTTTTGTCTGTTTATCTGTTTGTCTGTTTATTTGACCGCGCATCACGTGAAAACGGCTGAACGGATTTTGATGAAATTTTGTATAGAGATAGATTGAGTCCCGGGGAGGGATAATATATAGTTTTAATCCCGAAAATCAACCCTGGTGGGGGTGAAAATGGGGTTGAAAGTTTGTATGGAGAATTTTTACCCGCTAAAACGATTTAGATAGAAATGAGTAAGGAGATAATTTGAGTTTCGAGAAACGTCATAGGATAGTTTTCAAACCCTTGTGGGGGTGAAGTGTTGGAAGTTGGTATGAAGATTTTTTTACCGCTGAACTGATAAAGATGAAATTTAGTATAGTCTATATGGGTCTCAAGAAAGGACAAAGGATAGTTTCACCCCGAAAATCATCCCTAAAAGGTTGAAAAGGGAGTTGGAAATGTCTATAGGGAATTATTAACTGCAGAATCGATTTAGCTAAAATTTGGTATGGAGATAATTTGAGCTCTGGAAAAGGAAATAAAATAGTTTTATCTCGGAAATTCCTTTAAGCGGATGCAAAAGGATTGGAAGTTTACATGGGGAAGAAACAACCAATAACCGCTGTACGTATTTAGATGAAATTTGGTATTGAAATAATTTGTAATTTTTTGGTCAAGGTGTTTTATATATTTATAACATGTTACCCGTCGATGCTTTAAATTTACCTTTACCTGCTCTTAAGAAATATTTGAAAATGTCATTAATGTCAAAGGGTTATTGCAGGTTCGAGGACTATATATGACGGACAAAGATGCATGGCCCAAACCAGAAACTACTACAAAATCATCTAACATTTATAGGACACCGTTTAGGTAGGAAAACATATCAAACGTTTTGTGAACCAGTCAGATTAGGATTTATTTTTCTTTATAACTAATTAAACAATAGGTACATTGTCTGTCTCTCAAGCTGTTTTGATATGTCTTCTTAGAACTACGCATTATTTTGTATCTTTAAGATCTAATAATGTAAAAAAATAAGTCCCGTCGAGTTTCGGGCATAATACTTCTCGGGTCAGAAGTGTAGGGTTAGAACCGGTGGTAGTTTTGGAACGAAGTTCCTTATCGGACGGTTCGCGGATGGGGGGCTAGGCGAAAAAAAGTCACGTGACCGGCACGAACAAGCGTCACGTCACGAAAACGCGACACCCATACGATTGAGAAACATGTAAAATGGAATGAAATAAAAAAATATAAAATAGAATAAAGTGAATTGTAGTTAAAAGTGAAAGTGAGAAGTGACAAAGTGAAACAAGTGAAAAAAGTCGAGTACCTAAAAGCAAAAAATGTCAAAATATTTCAAATTTAAAAAAATTCAAAAATTTCAAAAATTTCAAAAATTTCAAAAATTTCAAAAATTTCAAAAATTTTAAAAATTTCAAAAATTTCAAAAATTTTAAAAATTTTAAAAATTTCAAAAATTTCAAAAATTTCAAAAATTTTAAAATTTCAAAAATTTCAAAAATTTCAAAAATTTCAAAAATTTCAAAAATTACGAAAATTACAAAAATTTCAAAAATTACAACTTCGTTCCAACCGAGTGTTCCACGATAATCACGTATTTTTTTTTCTCTGACGTCCATGTGCATTGTAATGTGCTTACATTGAAGAATAAAATCTTGATCTACACCAATATCATAAATCCTCTATTCCGCGTTCGGAAACCGTATGTAATTACCACAATTATTGCAACCAGTAACGTAACATCAGTGTTTATCTGTGACAGTGTGGTAAAAACGTATGAAAATCCGTGTATGCTTCTGTACGTAATTAGGCCTAATTACGTAACAGTTACATAAACTACTATTTATTGTAGTCAACTAGGAACCCTTTAGTTTCGCCATGTCCGTCCGTCTGTCCGCGGTCTAGATCAGTTACCGTTCGCACTAGAAAGCTGAAATTTGGTGATTCCTGATAAAAACTTTCAATAAAACCTATTTTAAATAAAATCGGTTCAGCCGTTTTTGAATTATCAGTCAAAAACGCATAGTGAAAGGAAGTGCCGGATGGTAAAATGACGGAAGCGCCGCCAAATATCCCTTAATAAACGATCTTTTGAACGGATGTTTTGTAACAGGGCGGCATCTACGAAACTCTACACTGAGCATCGCCATGATCTTGGCCTTGCATTTTTATCTCGGAAATCACCCCTTAAGGATTACTAATTCCAATTTAAGACGGCCAAGGGGGGGGGGGGTAGCCACTACACTCGATTGAGTTAAATTTGTATGGGTCATGCCCCGTCCCCCCTCCAAGTGCACCTCAACTAGAAAAAAATCATTTTTGCATTTGTGACCCCCCCCCCTCCCGCCCCAATTTCAACCGCACCGGTTCTTAACTTTCATGCTTAGATTGATTTGACGGGAGGATCGATTTGGATGATATTTGCCGTGGACATGAGCGTATTAATACACCTACTACTCTATGTATCATCATGCCAAAAAAATAATAGGATAAAAAAAGTATTCATTTTTGAGTGTAGTTTCATTTAGCGGTAATTTTAAAATATTTTATTAGGACTACTGTCCTCTCACGTATCCATCTGTGAACTTTACTTCAAGGTCCGCCTCCAGGGTAGCGGGAGAGAAATTAGGGGTGAATTAGCCGTTTACTGAGACCGAGTTCTACGCGGGCGGAGCCGCGGGCACAGCTAGTGTTCTATAAATTGATAACTTGTCATCATATGCACATTTAATATAGTATCCAAAACTATGAACTTGATGTTTCTGAATGTTAATGGTTGAGGAACGCTTGTCTATACGTCTGCGTTTACGTTTGATTTTATCATCCACATAATCATCATCATCTCCATAATATTTATCACTGTCAGGTGTTGGAGAGTGACTATTATCTTTAGTGGTTTGTTCATTAAATTGTTCTGACTGAATAGGACTTAAAAATGCCTCAAAATCTGCATACACAACAAAAGGAACTCGTAATTTACGCTCGTAATTATTGAAATTAAGTTCACTTGAAGAAGTCATTTTGTCAAACCAATCTTTCCTTTTATCCTCTTCAGAGGGTACATTGGTACATATATGAAAACAATCGTTCTTTTGATGCTCTACTAAATTCTGATTAGATGAAAAATTTGACAAACAACCATCACATATATTAACAGCATGTTGTGATTTATTTATTTGAGCGGATACTAATCGAGTTAAATTGTTGATTAGACAATAGTGTCCTCTATTCCCCTTTGTTATATATAACAAATTAAAATGTTTTGTTTTTTTACATTTTGTAACGTGTAAAGGACCAACAATATCATGACTTTTATTTTGTGAATTATACTCCAAACCAAACACGTTAATACTTAAATCATTTAAGTTTTCAAATTTCTGAATATCAGTAAACTTGATAGGAAAAGGAATGTCACCAAACTTCAATTTCTCCTTGTATTTGACATAACAGTTCACCATATTAGCGTGATTGTTTTTCTTAGGTGGATATAAACCCGAAAGCAATGCCCAACGGAAACATTCATGATCATTGTTTTTGATGTTTATTACTGCTCTTTTGTTTGTTATATCACGTGGTAATTCAATATATGAAGAACCACGCAATGGTTTATATTTATTAACATTAACGTCTAAGTGGTTTATGTTTAACAAACTCCATCCACTATCTTTTCTTTCAAAGTTTGTTAATCTCTCTGTTATTTCATTTACGAGGGATATGAAAAAAAAAAATCTTTATCACTGCTCACATTAAAAAGTTGATTGTTTAATTGAAAATCAAATGTATTTCTTAACTGTTTGGTATCCTGACAAAAATTTGCATTTAAAATAAAATTAACTTTTAAAGCACAATGATCTGCAACTGATCGATTTATTAAAGTGAAAATTGTATCTTTATTTTTTTCTAAAAACGATTCGGGGGTTTCAAAGGGTTGGTAATCATTTTTATTACTTGATATTCTGTACGTAGCAACCCTGTTTCGGAATGCATTTTCAATTAGCTGAACGTTGATTAATTCGCTGTCTGAACTAAGAACATTGTTTTTGTGGTTATTGCTTTTCAAATGGTTTGCTAAATATCTTTTTACCACATACACATGGTACACAGAACATTCAATTTTGTCATTATTTTTTGTGCTTACGTCAATACAGCAAGCTTGTGTTGTAGAAGTTGATGCTGAATCACTGCTAGTTGAAGGTTGACTCTTCTTTGTTGATGCCTTAGACCCAGGATCCGTAGTTGCCATTTCTATTCTGCCTCCAACTTGTTGGGATCTAAAGAAATAAAATAAAATATCACGAATAATATAATTACATCGTTACTTATAATATGATTACCAGAAACAAAGATTAATAATAACTACAAAATACTAACTTGTATATTTCTTACAATGCAAACAATACGCTTGCATTGGTAGGACTCCGTCTTCTACATCAGTAGTTGATATATGAATATCCTGTGTTTGATTCCCATGACCTCACATGGGATATAATATGGTTTAATATCTTGATCTTCGAAAATTGATTCAGGTAATAAGTCATCAATAAACCACAATCGGATGTGTCTATGAAATTTCTGAAATATTAACTTTTTGCTAAAACTTGCTATCTCGCTACGTTCTAATTTAGGCTCAAGATAAAATGCCATGTTGCAAAACTGAATCACTCAACACCACAGGTACAAAACACTGAAACTTCAATTTGCTATAGATAATTTTAAAACTGGGGACCCACTTTTATACCACTATCCCCTCCGTATCCATAAGTCAGGTAAGGAAACATGTAACAACAGGTTTTAACTTAGATCACCCACCCCAACAAGATGCAAGGTAGAAAAAAAATGTATAATGAATTAAATATTTAAACAGATTGATTAACTTACATTTCATATTTTTGTTGACTTAGAGATTCACACAAATTATATATTTCTTGGTCTTCAAAATATTCCTTCTCCGCGTCTTCACATAATTGAAGAAGTTTAACATCACAATTATCATTTCCAATTGACATGCTATACATATAGATTAAAAATCAGGATAGTATAAGTTTTTTATACTTTGAAATTTAAAGTGTTCCTTCAAATTCTATCTCTGATTAGTCAAAATTAAGAAATTTATTCACTTAATCGTAATTGAACACGCGTTTTGCAGCTCACTTCGTTTCTAAAATTTACCCCCCAGCCTCAGCCTTTTTATATGAATTTGTGTTGAAAAAAAGGTCACGGCTGGTGGGGACAGAGGACCACCTAGGTAGGTAGCGACGAGTTTACACAGGATTTCGGGGACAGCTAAATTTTTGTTTGCAGCGGAATGTTTTCTAACAAAAGATTAAATTATCAAAAGAATTCTAAAGAATTTAAACGACAGATCTTTTGTGCATTTACTTTCTATTAAAATCGCGTGTGACTTCAAACCCGATGATTGATTTATATATTTCTCAGAAACGAATAAAAAGTAAATTATTACCTTCTTCAAAGGACATCTAGCAAAAAAGGTAAAGTTCTCAAGCCGACAGCATAAAGAAAAAACTAATTATAGAAATTGCAACTTTAAATTAGAGCACCAAAGGAGTCTTTAAACATCGCACCGCCCCACCTAACTGGTATAAACAGGAATGCAATAAATCACACACCGAATCCTACATTAACAAAAGATCTATATATTATAATAAATAATGGGAACTTCGTTAACGGAAACGTACAGCATACTTACAGGTTGAAACTTGTTCAAAACACAGTCATGTTTATTGTCCACCAATAAATAGCAGTCGGTTGTCACATATACCTAAGTTACTTACGAGTTCAAAAAAAAAATAAGACAACACAAATATCTAGACTAGAAATAATCTAAAATCAATAAAATAATATTTCAAAAATTGGATTTGCATAAAATAATTTACCCAAAAAAAAAATTAAGACAACACAAATATCTAGACTAGAAATAATCTAAAATCAATAAAATAATATTTCAAAAATTGTATTTGCATAAAATAATTTACCCAAAAAAAAATTAAGACAACACAAATATCTAGACTGGAAATAATCTAGAATCAATAAAATAATATTTCAAAAATTGGATTTGCATAAAATAATAAATTTTAGGCAAAAACTGAAAACGAATAGATACTAAATAACTAAAATTCATGGGGTTGAAACATATACCAGAAGTTTCATATTGTGTTGTAACACATATAGATACGTTGAAATTTGCATTTATATTCGCGAAATGTGAATTAATTACTTTAGGTATAAATTTGATACCTACACCAGTCCAGACTAATAAAGGGTAATGTAATTGTGTCAGTTCACGAGGCTTGTTAGATCATTAAAAATCTCGTTAAGTTATATGACCGTTTCTACCCCATTGATTTCCCACCACCAAAACAATACCTAAACTATGGAAACTTTAGGTAGTATTCTTTCATAAGGAGTAACCAATTAAGCAATTATAAAACCTATTTCAAATACGTAAAGAACAAACTGCAACGTAGGAGTATGCCTCTACCGAGCTCGGTAACAATGCGATGTCGCCGAGTCGAGCTAACAATAGAGACAATAGAAAAAGGTGAGCAAGGGTTCTATTGTGGTGTCGAAGAGCGTGTATTGTTTAATTAGCGGAACGCCTAAGTGCTGAAGGAGGCTCCGGGCACTGTTGAGACCTAGTGCAATCAATCTAAATGGGGGGCTAAACGTACTAAAACATACCAAACTTTTTTTTAGGTTTCATAGCCCCGAAAAACCACCATAATCCCGAAATACCATTGTTTTGGTGGTGGGAAAACGATGGGGTAGAAACGGTGAATCAATACTACTGAAACTCTTAGGCCTCTGGTGTTTCCGCCGGAACCAGATGTGTCGGGCCCTAGTTTGTCAGTGACACCAGCCGAAGTGGGGGAAGCGTTAGGTTCTTTTTACAACGGGTCGGCGTCGGGGTTAGATGGTTTACGACCACAACATCTTAAAGAACTAACATCTTCTGCAGCGGGTAGCAACGGAACCCGGCTGCTAGATTCGTTGACGAGTCTTTGCAATTTCCTTTTAAAGGGGTCAGTCAATCCACTTGTGGCTCCTTATTTGTATGGAGCTTCCCTATGCGCCCTTACAAAAAAGGATGGCGGTATTAGACCGATAGCCATAGGTTGCACAATTCGTCGTCTCGCTGCTAAACTGTGCTGCCGAGCAGTTAAGGAGCCTATGGCAGATTATCTCCAGCCAGTTCAAATAGGTTTTGGTACCGCGCAGGGGTACGAAGCAGCTATTCATGCCACTCGTGCTTTTGCACTAGCAAATAAGGATACGGATACTGTTATTTTGAAGGTTGACATCAAGAACGCGTTCAATAGTGTAGAGAGGGACGCTATTCTTAGCGAAGTTGTGGACAAGGTACCCTCACTGTATCCGTTTCTTTACCAATGTTACCATGCTGATAGCAATTTATTATATAATGGCACTCTCATTACTTCGCGGGTTGGTGCTCAGCAGGGAGATCCATTGGGGCCCTTAATATTTTGTTTGGCCATACATAAGGTTATCTCGTCTCTGGATTCGCCTCTAAACGTATGGTACCTAGATGACGGCACGATCGGTGGTAGTCCTCGGACAGTCCTGGGCGATCTTAGTAAGCTTGTGCCAGCGTTGAAGGGAATCGGCTTGGAGATAAACCCTGGTAAGTGCGAGCTATTTTGTTGCGACGCCGGGGACGTGAGTACTCTATCGGAATTTGAGTCATTGCTGCCAGGTGTGCGGCCCTTGCAAAAGTCAACCTTTTCTCTTTTGGGCGCTCCTGTTTTTCCGGAAGGAGTCAGTTCTGCATTGGAAGAGAAAAGGTTGGCTTCAGTTAAGGCCCAAGCACACTTGTGTAATTTGTCATCGCACGTCTCGCTGGTTCTGCTTCGGAATTGCTTTGCAATGCCTCGGATGATGTACATTCTAAGAACCTCTCCTACTTGGATGTTTGAAGATGACGTATGTAAATTGGACGATACACTGAAATTAGCATTGGAGTCCATATTGAACGTACATCTGAACGGGGCGCAGTGGTGTCAGGCTGCTCTTCTAGTGCGTTACGGTGGGCTTGGGATACGTCGGTGTCGTGAGGTAGGCGTGGTCGCTTTTCTTGCCTCGGCTCATGGAACTTTGGGACTAGTCGCTCAGATATTATCTGACCACGGCGGCAACCCCCAGATACCATTTGTTGCGGAGGCATTGGTCGAGTGGTCTACCATTTGTCAGGACAATGAGCGGCCAAAAAGTCCTGCTGCTCAAAGAGGCTGGGACGACATTTTGTGCAAAAAATCGTTGACTGATATGTTGGAAAAGGCAAGCGGCTCAGATTTAGCGCGTCTCAAGGCAGCCTCCAGGTGCGAATCAGGAGCATGGTTGCACGCGTTGCCGTCCCCCCAGTTAGGCACGATTCTAGACAATGACTCGTTAAGGATAGCGGTTGCCTTACGGTTGGGCTGCAAAGTGTGCGAGGTGCATCGGTGCGTTTGCGGGGTCATGGTGCAAGAGGATGGTCACCATGGCCTTAGCTGCCAGAAGTGTGCAGGGCGTTTTTCGCGTCACCATGCGATCAACGAGATAGTTCGCCGGGCTTTGGTTTCAGCCAACGTACCCTGTGTTCTGGAGCCTCCAGGGTTGTGCCGCTCGGATGGCAAGCGGCCTGATGGCCTTACGTTGGTTCCGTGGCAGAAGGGCCGGTGCCTCTTATGGGACGCTACATGCGTCAGTACCTTTGCCCCATCCCATCTGGGCCAAACCATAAGGGCTACTGGGTCGGCTGCTGAGTATGCAGCTAAGCAAAAGCATGCTAAGTACTCTGCCTTGGAGCCGTCGTATCACTTCATACCGATTGCGGTAGAGACTGCAGGGTCATGGGGTGTGGAGGCCATGGAGTTTATCAGGGGCTTGGGTCGTCGACTCAGAGAGAGGGGTTGCGATCCTCGCTCCGGATCCTACCTGGTTCAACAAATTGCCTTGGCGATTCAGCGTCGCAATGCTGTTAGTGTCATGGGGACGTTTGAGTCAGCTACGGTCCGGAGTAGTCAGTGTTACTAAGGTTAAGGTTAATGTGTGTGTTCAAATTGACAAAGCGTGTGGCGGATATCATCTTTGATTGTTATGTGACGAAACCTGGGGTTGATCTTTTTTGTGTATACTCGTACATCTGACGAAGCCTGCGTTGCGGATTATAAAATTGTAATTAAAATAGTTATGTATGTAATAGATATTAATTTGATCTAAGAATAAAATAGTTACGTGCTTACTTACTTTATAATAATAAGGAGAAATCCAGATCGAGAAGTTTCTTTTTTATTTTATGGTTTGCTCTGATATTGAACAACAGTAAGGATTGTCTAGGAATAAAAATATCAGAAACGCGTCAAGGGAAATAGATATCGTGGCAATGTGAAATTATAGGTATAAGGTAATAAAGAAAAAAAGTCACTTATTTTTGCGCGCTTCGTTGTCAATATAGTATGCGCTTGTGTTTTAAATACCGGCACTCATATTTTAATGTAACCACAGTGCCATGCAACTTTACTATTAGTGACAGCACGAAACTATGGCATTACATACAAACATTGTTTGTACAGCAGAATACAATGAAGTTAAATAGCCTGGGGCGGACTACCGTTATTCCCTGAGGCTCAAAAACCCATTTCGCTTATCGGTTACAACCAATCCTACATACCACAAGCGACGATACCACAGCATATAATACTAAACTTTATTACTCAGGGTTTCGACTTAATTTAGCTTGCGGATACGAGCTACCTGTTGCGTACAATGGGTAGTAATAGTTGATACACTGAAGCATGTAAAAATTGCGATTTTTGATTGCTAGCCTGGGGAGCGTAAGGTAATCAGAACGATACAATAATTGGGTGCTGGTGCATTTTCACATTGTTCTAGTGACTTTTCTGCAATGTCAGGTAATATCACCGATATATAATAAAGAACGGGATACACATTCAGCCCAAAAAAATGGCCTCATAATAGTGCTGTAAGAACGACTCGTACAGCAGTTTCTCTGACAGTCTTATCACGGTGTAACACTGGCCGGTTACAAATTGTCACGAGCCATATTTTCGGTAAATCTTGTTTGAGACTGTACTTCTACTATATAGGGTGCTAACAAATTAGTCACGGATATTTTAAGAGATAATACATTACATTAAAACAATTAACTTTTAACTGTAATTAAGGAACCGTTGTATATAATTTTTTTGTTTTCCTTTACCGAACAAAAAAAAAATTAAAATAATCATCCCCTATAATGTACCTATAATGACATGTCAAGATGTTTAACACTGTCTGTCATGTCACTTCTAAAGTTTTTTTTCTTAAATGTTATTGTGATTCGGGTCTAAAGAGGTCTCATTTAATTATCTTATTAACAGGATGTTTTAACATAGGAAATTTGTTTCCTAGTTTTCTCCAAAAAACATAACAAAACCTATATTGGATGAATTAAAATGCCCAAGTCGCCATATATGACATTATAATGTTTACCTACTTACTCATATTGTAATTATACATAAAATTTATTCATTTAATTTTTTTAATTGTTAATTTTTTGTTATGACTTTACACAAACTTGTTGTTATAAAATCTTAATTATTAATTAAGTTTTTAACTATATTATTATGTTGACAGTGTATGATTAATTGTTAGCACCTTGTATATACTAACTCAATGAGTAATATGTACTTTGTTAAACGTGTCCAATTGCTGTCACGTGGCTTGATTTCTTTTATTGCCAATTTATTTTATAAAATCACGCTATCACTAGACACAGACAAAAATCCATACACTGCTGACTATATGCATATACACTATATACACTGTATATATACACTGTATATACACTATTTATTTGTGCTGCAGCTACATTCTGTGTAACGCTCCAAACACTGTGATATAATCACATTGCTACTGAAAGTGTAGTTAGTACTCGTAGTTGGGATGGAAATGATTTTTTTATACCACGACAGTGGCAAACAAGCATACGGCCCGCCTGACGGTAAGCAGTTACCGTAGCCTATGGACGCCAGCAACCCCAGAGGATTCACATGCGTATTGCCTACCCTTTAGGAACCTATACACTCCTTTTTTGAAGAACCTCATACTGTAGCCCGTTGGGAAAACCTCGGCAGGGAGTTCATTCCACAGCCGCAGCGTTCGTGGGAGGAAATTCCTCTTAAACCTTACTGTGTGCAATGCATGAATGCAGTGTTAGTACAATGGTCGGCACACGGAGTTACCACCATGCATGTATGGTGCGCTATGGAACTATTCTCCTCTTTCCTAATCCTCCTTTTTATAAAGGATTGGCAACGCGCCTCTGAAACCTCTGGACATACAGACGTATATAGACTACGGTAGCTGCTTACCATTAAGGGGGTCGTATGCTTGTTTGAAAAAATTAAAACTTCATGTGCCAAATTTCATTGTCTTAGCCTGGAGTGGTCTTCCATTACTTCCCGCTCACTATCTTGGTGCCCAAAACGCGCAATTTATTATTAATACAAGCTGAAGGCAATTAGTCAACCTGGGCCACGATTCGACATGCCAAACTGCGAGACGTGGCTCTCACACTTGTCTCGCTAGGTGATAGAGTGAAATCCATCTGTCCACAAGTGTCCACACCTAACTGTCAATCTGTCAGTAGGTCTCGCTAGAGCGTTTTGTCTATGGCTATGGCCACCATTTTAGATGTTACTCTTGAGTGATTCCACCCCAAATTTCAACTGTCACAAAAGTGTGATCTCATAGTTGTCTCGCTAGCTACTGTCAGTTATGCCATGTCGAATTGCGGCCCTGGAATATTTTGTCACCGAGTTTTCATTAAGATGCAAATTGTTTCATGCAGCTTTTAAATAAAATATTAGGCAAAAATTTAGTTCAGTGAGCGTATATTGAGCAGATAAATTCACACAAGTAATTTGGTAAGTATGTGTGCTAGTTTGAAGGCACAGGTGAATATTGCTTTCATATCAAACATAGGGTTCCCTCGTGCATCCCATATGATTCTTTATTTCTCTTGAACTGTAAAGGTTCTAGTAGTACTTACCGCCTATGTATTTATAAACAGCAAATAAGGTCATGATAGAAAGTGATGTCTAATACAATATTTTTTTATTTGAGGTAAGTAGCCCTAATTTTAAAGGAAGCAATTTTTTTTTTCTAGAAAATTTGTGAGATTTAGGGTGGGTTGCACCAAACCGCCTGTAAAAGTAAGCCAAATGTTACGCTAATCGGAGCTACTTAACGATTGCTAACATAAATGGGTTGCACCAAGTGCAAAATAACAGAACGTAAGAGTTAAGCGGGATGCCACTGTCTAAACGCATTTCTACTCACATTTTTATGGTAGAATATTTATTCAATATGGCAACACAACCATAAATGCCAAACTAAACTTGTCAAAATCGTCACACGAAGAAAAAAATCTAAAGAAAGGAGCGCGAACTAAACTTAACTTTGCACTCTGCAGCTTGAAAATCAAGAATATACAAACATTTAGCCATTCCTGAACATGTTTATTACTCAATCAAAAAGTGGGCTATCCATTGCGCCTTACGAGGAAATTTTTTCAAAGGATAATGCAACTTGTGCTGAGAGTGGAGTTTAAAGCGAAAGCCAGAATAGTCGGCTGGTGTATTGTGCATTATATTATAGTGAGTAAATCATCCTGCTAGTTTATTACTACTTACAGAACCCTAAACAAGTAAAGCCGTTGCTGGAAGCACCAAATGGCGAGAAGGAGCCCAATCGCAAAACAAAGGCATCACTAGTTTTAACTCTTGAAAATTCGTAAAAATAGGGTACTGAATCCCTCCAACCTGGTTGATTATGGCTGGCACTGTAACCAACGTCCTAAATATTGAACTTATACATGTACTTACTTATTAAATGAGTGTTCTAAAGTATCTTAACGGCCTCCTAGCCCAGTCGGTAGTGACACTGCCTACGAAGCAGGGGGTCCCGGGTTCGAATCCTGGTAAGGGCATTTATTTGTGTCTTTATCACAGATATTTGTACCTGAGTTATGGATGTTTTCTATGTATTTAAGTATTTATCAATATCTATCTATTATATATATCGTCGTCTAGTACCCACAACACAAGCCTTATTGAGTTTACTGTGGGACTAGGTCGGTTTGTGTAAGATTGTCCTATAATATTTATTTATTTATAATATTTATCTTTGTTAACAAATGATGAGTAGCACATATGTTACACTAATGAATAATGATACACAATGTTTTTTATTTCAGGTTTGAATTTACCTTTGGTATTGAAGACAAGATGAAATCGAGGCTTGTTATGCTACTCAGTGCCTAACTCCAGGATGTTTGAAAGTAAAAATGCAGTGATTTCAAGAAATTGGTAGAATCTCAATGTAAAAATAAAGTATAATTATACTAACCTAATCAATCAGTATTTTAATTTTGATAATAAAATACATAATTATATTTATTTAGTTACCTTATTTTTGTTTTATTTATTATTCAAACACTGGCATAGGTTTCCTTTGTAGATGGAAGCAAGATCCTCCCCCCTCCAAACATATTTCTACTGCAAATATTATTCACCAGTTTTCTAGCACTTGGCATAAATAATCAATGAAACTTGACACTTGAAGTATTTTAAGTCAGATCAATCAGTTCTTAGATAGTGTGAAGCGGACCCTTGGCCAAAGTGAGCCAGCTTATTGATCGGACCAAAAACTTCATATACTGAACCACAGATCTTTGATAATGGTTATTAACAATACTCTACTCTTGATACATGTTACAAATATTATTCAGGTAAAAGTGACCATAAAACAGTGTGGCTAGGATTCCAAAAATGTTTTCTTATCACTTGTATCTTAATAATCATAATCATTTATTTCTTTGTAATGATATATGTTTACAAGTCATACAACAGCCATGTAGGTAGGTACCTAGTTACTATTATGTTTTATTTGTAAATAGGTACCTATGCTGGTTGGGAAAGATATATGATAAAGAGAGACCTTTATTATTTATTACTAATAAATTCATAGTAAAATCATAACATAACACATATTTTATAATTGATTTTGAGCACTGATGATAGGACTAGGACTAATCAAAAATGCATGCATACATACATCATCTTAGGAAGCTTTTTCCCTTATAGAAATGTAAGTATGAAAATATATCTACTTTTTATACTTGCAAAATGAAATGCATGTACTTATTTTGCGTACAGTCACCGGCAATAGTATCTTCCTACATGAACTGTACAGTGAGTACAATTTGGATTAAAAAAAGCATGTTCATAATAATGTCCGATTTAAAATATACTAATGGGGAAGGTATCTGTCAAAAGTCAGGAGGTGCCAGCATAAGTAGGCACCTACCACTAGTTTTGTTGAATGAGATTTGGCTTAAAGGGCTAAAATTAATGCCAGTAAATTCCAAATAAAACAAGAATTTGACACTATTGGTAGGACTGAGACTACAACCTATGCCGGCACCATCTGTAAACACTTGATTGGCCATAATCCTGATTGCAGCGACGAGCAGCAAATGGTAGGTAACAATTGCCATAGAAGAGCGACACACATGAAGTCAAATTAGTTGTCAGTAGATAGTTTATTTATTTATATGGGTTTAATGTTTCAATAGATCTGTAAAATCTTTGTGTTTATTTCACAAATTAAACTGAAATACAGTGTAAGCTCTTTATCAACACTCAAGGGACCGGACATTTTGTGACATTATCACAAGTTGTCATTAAATAGAGGTGCTGTGCTTGTTTTAAGGCAAATAATGAAATCAAATAAAAAACAAGAATTATATGAATTACTATAATGAATTTTCATACACATTTGAATTTGTGGATACCTAACCATTGTTGAACTATTTTTTTATTGTCCCACAACACATGACACTCTTATTTACTTGATTGTAAATTCCGCATCACACTTTATTTACATGTACTGTTCTGAACATTGTTTAGTTAGGTGTCGAGGCTCGATTTCTGTAGGACATTGGCGATAAATGTTTGGTGGTATAACTTCATGCCCTTATTAAAAGCATTAAAGAAACCTCTCTGATCATCTGGCATCTTTTGAATCGTATGACTTGCTCCCATCAAGTCCCGTTCGTGGGCTGTTCTACCGTGTCATAAAACTTGTTTTTCTTCTTGACCTGGTCATTCCACCGCGTCGGAGGTTTACGTTCCCTTTTGTCTTCTACCTTGCAGTATTCAAGTCAACCGTTGTTTCCAAAGGTTTGGTCTTCATTGACAAAAACAGAGTGGTTTTTTAATGGTTGTCATGATTCTGGTCCTGCTCATTCTACGGCTGTCGGCTTTCATGACAATGACTGTAGGTTCTGGTATGTTTGTGATACATAACAGAAGTCTGTACTATTTCAACCTGAAGTCACTCGGCACTCGATTTTAACTAAATAACGCACTTTTTACAAAGAATTTTATGTACTTATTATTTAATACCGTTATCTGATCTAAAAAATGTGAATAAAACCAAACGTCAATCGTATACGCCTTTTTACGTTCAGATACTCGCATATATTTATTACTGCAAACAATATTTTAATATTTTTCATCAAATATCACTGTCTTTTTGTCTAATAATGCATTTATCCTTGAAATACGAGACATTTTTGCAAACTGTCAGCCATATTTAAACGTAGATTTGAGTTAACCAGTGCTCGATGGCTGGTTAAGGTTAACGTAACTTTCTGACTGCTAAAGTGCATGGTGCAACGGAAAAACGGACTAGACGTCTACTGTAACCATGATGAGTTCGTTAAGTGTGCGTGGTGCAACCCGCCCTTATAAAATGAAACGGGAATTGGGAGGGCGAACAATCTTAATTGTACATCTCCCCCTTACTGCCATAAATAACTTTTATTCCATGTTTAAAACACTGGCATTCATCGTCCCTTAACCGATTTTAGGTTTATAATCGTCGTTTTTTAATTATCAACCTTGCGGAAAAATATTTTGATAAAAAAAAGTATAAGTCATCTCCTAAACTTATATATATGTTATACTAGCTTTTGCCCGCGGCTTAACACGGTTCCCCTTTGCCCCCCGTAATGCTCCATACAAACTTTCACCCCCCATTTTAGGGAAGTGGGGGGTTAGAAAGAGACAAAAAGTAGCCTATGTTACTCTCCATCCCATCAACTATCTCCACTTAAAAAATCACGTCAATTCGTCGCCCCGTTTTGCCGTAAAAGACAGACAAACAAACAAACACACACACTTTCCCATTTATAATATTAGTATGAATACAAAGGAAAAAGTGACCTAGGCCTCCGGTGCCCAGGCCTGGGATCGAACCAGCGTCTTCTGGATTCGCGGCAGACGCCTTTACCACTTGGCCACCCGGGTCACAGCAGCACCGATCGAATTTTCCCATGTATATGCAATCTTTGTAAATGCTCAGGCGCATTATAGCCTATCATCTAAGGTAGAACATTATGAGTCCGTACCTCCAATCCGAACTCGTAGGAGTAAGTCATCTCTTACCTACACCATTAGAAGTTATTTGAGTTAGTTTGTTATTAACTTTTATACATAATAGCACTAAATTACTTATAATCACGTGTTCACAAGACTGAATGTCGAAGTCAGTATATATATGTACGAGTATAATCATTGAAACTAATAAAAGAATAAAAATACTTTAAAAAAAGAAAATAAAACTTTATTAGATACAACACAAAACAGACTTCAAATTGAAGAGGTCATTTAACGTTTTATTTATTATTACTACACACCTTAATGGAAGAAAAATATACAAATACCTAGAACCTGCAAAAAAAATATTTTAAGGTTTCACGTAAAAAGTCAACTGGATAACTTGCTTCCTTACTCCTTGCTACATACAATACTGTGCTCTACTGCTCCTAGTTAGTATATAATAACATAAGTGAATCGACTGTCAAGTAAAAAAAATCTCTTACAATAAAAAGTTCTAGAAATTGCACCATCAAAACCATAAAGTCACTATAAAACCCTAACCCACCTGTCCAATTTACTAACCTTAAAACCGTTTAAACTTCGCTAAACTGGAATTTCAACAGCCTATAACAATGAAACGCAACTGTAACTTAAAGAGCTAAAAAATTAATTTCTTCTTTTAAATTCGACATATTTATTGTTAGGGAGGCACTCGGCGACCGTGTAATAGCAGCTTGATGCTAATCCAATTGCCCATCTAGAAAGTTTAACTGGAACTCATCGCCATTCAAATAGAAATATCGGATCTTGGTCGGGAGCGGGAACCCTTACCCTGAACGTCTGGAATAACCTTCAGCGATTTTTCTTTTAAAAGGTTACACTGTTGATTAAAAGTATTTGTATTCGCTTGGTGCCGTGATTACATCGCGAAGCGTTTCGAACGTCTCGAAGTTTAGTTCGTAGTTGTAGAAAACAGAACAAAATAGTGGCTGGAAAAGTAAGAAATGCTATGACTCTAAATGAAGTGTTTGTGGAAGTGGTCACATATATAAAGAAACGAATGCTAACCCAGATAACACGAAAAATATTGACTGTTGTCGTTTCACAATTGGGTACTTTCCTGGGTAAAAAAAAAATAATTCTATTTAGTCCGTCAGATTATCAAAAAATATTGGACTCGTATTTTTTATTTTGTCAATCAAACAAAAATTGGTGAAGATATAGGCGAAGATATAATTTCCGCGTGACGTCACATTATACAAAAAATTGTACTGAAATGTGACGTCACGCGGAACTTTAACGGGCTATATCTTCACCAATTTTTGTTTGATTGGCAAAATAAAAAATACGTGTCCAATATTTTTTTATAATCTAACTGACGGACTAAATATATTTTTTTAGGAAAGTAGCCAATTGAGAGTACGCTAGTTTGAGTTCTAGTATTAAGTTTTTAGAAGTTAAGGCAGTTATTTTATATTGGTACCTGTCCGAGACCGGTCCATAAACGCGCCGGGCGTCAGAATAGAAGGAACGGCGCGGAGGTGATCCCGCTGCAGAGCCTATACAACCATCGATACGAGCGCGCGCGCGCACCCCAAATTAATCAAAAATTAAGTCATACATGTAACTGTTATCAAAGAAATAAAATTATTATCAAGAATCTGCAGTTCTCATCATTTACAGTACTTATAAAAGAATAATGTATTTTATGGTTTGGTCACTCTAGAGCAACTTATTAAAATGGTTCTTTTGTAACAAAATATTTTTAACCATTAGCGTTTGTCTTATGTAGATCTTAACTGCTGCTAATGTCTCCAAAATAATACAGAAGCATCTTAAGAAACCTTTACACGATGGCACATCCACAGGACGCAATTTTAAAATAAAAATAATAAATATTTGGGGACAATCTTACACAAATCAACCTAGTCCCAAACTAAGCAAAACTTGTACTATGGGTACTAGGTGACGATATAGATACTTACATAGATAAAAAATATTTACTTAGATGCATAGAAAACATCCATAACTCAGGAACAAATGTTCGTGATAAAGAATTTGAACCCGGGACCTCCTGCTTCGTAGGCAGGATCACTACCGAGTGGTTAGGAGGCGTATTTTACGATAAAATTAAACAAATTCCACCTTTTCTCCTTTTGATACTTGTCTTCACTGCTGACAGTAACCGACAATCAAATAACGGTACACTCGAGGTTTATCTGAATCTGGGCATATTGCCGATTCCAATGTTGAACCATCCGATTTTACTCTCGACGTCCACCTATTCAATCATTCAGGCTCGTTTTGGGCAATATCACCAGTTTACGAGTTGGCTGTTTGCTTTCGACATGGTACTTCCCTATTGATGATCGATTAAAAAAAATGCAGATGTAGTTTAGTTAAAATTATGGTTGTAAATTATAATATAGACGTAGCATTTTTTTTGTTATCGGATATTTCGAATAGTAATTTGTATGGAATTATCCGGATAGTAGCCATATTATCCGGATAATTGGAAGCCCTAATCGGCATGTTATCGGCGTTGATACTTTATATATTATATATGTATTAATTAAACTATTAATTCGTTATAAGACGATTTAGAGATGCATCATTAACTAATAAATTTTTATAATTAGTTATTGCAATAATGTCACTAATCGACTTCTGAATTTTATTGTGATACTGTCGCACTGTTCTCAACTTCTCAGTATAGCAAATAAAAACAATAGACTTTAATACCAACAAGACGTTGTAAGAGTCGTTTATACGACTTAAAAGTTAATATATTTTTATTGCAGAAATTCGAAAGTCGTTTTACGCAGTTTAAAACACTTTTACTACGTGTTTTACTACTTGCGCAACGGTATCGTTTTCTTAATGCATTGCTAATCGATGAGCGAACGAGGAACAGCATTTAAAGTCCCACAGACATCTTTTTTAGTCAGTTGTATAAGCTTTCACAATTTTCGGTCATAATTACGCCTTATTTCATCGCGTTGTGTTGTAAGACCAAGAAGGTAACCGGTACGATCTAAAAGCCAGGAGAAAAGGTGTAATTATGCGTTTGAGGTAGGTAATTTTGTTTTACTAATAAGTGAAAATCTTAAAAGTTTAGACAAATTTTTGTGTAGGCCTAGATCGATAAGCATGTGTAAGATTGTCTCATTAATATTAAACCCGTATACCCATTTAGTTCTACGTAGGTAAACGGTCCGTAATCGTATTTTATCGCTTATATTATACAGTTTTCTTTCCCTCTTTATCGAGCGACGTATGGTCATCTATTCCTTTTATATTAGAGTACGTGGCACGGAGGATGCCATTTATATTGGACGGCGTTTGCAGTCTGCGCGCGAATCAGAACACGGCGTTGCATTTTTAAGATCATCGGTTTTGTAGTCTTGTTTTTTTCTAACTGAATAATGACGAAGTTTTGATTGGGCAATAATATATCACCTTTTGTATGAGCACGTAAACAGTAAACAATACAGGTTACTTTGTAGATTGCATATTTTACTAGTAATTTTATACAAATATATGATGAAGGCTGCAATGAAATACCGTGAGTAATAGGAGGCTAAGCATATTACTATAAAAGCTGTAATAAAAAAAAAGGTACCAAAAGAAAAGTCCATGAAAAAATAATCAAAATTACATGAGATCAATTTTTTTCATCGCTCTCACAAAAGACTACAAACTACATAAAGTAGTGAGGCGGAAATCGCTTACAAATATTTCATAATAAGGAATTTTGTGTCAATAAGGAATTATGACACTCTTTATGAGTGTCATAATCTTTATGAGTGAGTGAGTACTGAGTTATTAAAAATATATTCCTATATTAATATGTATATGTTCTGTTAAGATTCAGACATAAACTTTTTTTTTCTTGAATGAAATGTCACAAAAGAGCCCAGGAGCCACTTTTTCATAGCTGAGTTACATCTACTATTGACCATAGACAGCATAAAATTGTAAATTTGTTAATACCTTAGTAAAGTTGAAAATCGGCAAACTGCCCACAACCGGGGCATCTGCCCTACGATTTCTATGCGTGGTGGGGTAAAGAACCACGTATATAGTAACGTATATAGTTCTTAAGAACCGCAAGTCTCGTTTAAAAAGTCTTGTTGTAATAAATCCTCACGGTATCTGTTAACAGATGAACAAAGAACTGAACTGTTGGGTTGGTGATATTGTGTTTATTATTTATTTTTATTACTGCGTAATGAGACCGCTGATGTTGTCATTAACACAATGGCGAGAACTAACGACATGTCATGATGGAACCACACTTCGTTATGTGTTATTCGTTATGCGGCTTCGTTGTATTTGCCTAAATATATGTTATGTGAAGCGACCAACAAAGCAAACAACAAATAGGGGTACCACACTTCGCCGTTTTTGTGAACCGACAAGTGAACGGATACGCGTATTTGCTATTTGCGCTTATGTGTTATGCGTGCGAATAAGGCAAATACAGACGAATAAGTCCTCCACACTTCGTCGTTTTCGGACGAATAACGCGCATAATGAATAACACATAACGAAGTGTGGTTCCAGCATCAGGCGACACAGTATTAATACGGATTTTCCAACTGGCTTTATTTTTCTGACACTCCAGGCTTATGGAAATTAAACCTTGAAAGTTGGTAATAAGGTTTTAAATTGTGTTGACGTCCAATTGATAACTGGCTGACCGATTGACTGACTGATTATTGAATGATTAGTTTTAGAATGATAAAACAATACAGTAGCCACACCACGGACCAAGAGAGAAACCGGACATTACGCTTACTCTCTTTCCCTAACCACAGTTGAACCTTATTACCGAGCAAAACAGTCGTTCATAGGCGACTAGTGAAAAGTTGTAAAAACGGTCCGATAGCGAGCATAATGTAGGGGGCGGTATCTCACTCGCACTCGTTACAATATTGTCACATTCGTCACATATTGACATTTAGATTGTTTGATGACATTAGCTACTTAAGTCAAAACGAGACACAGTCCCATAGATAACCCTCTCTTTAGGCCTCACTATATTCCAGTTTAAAATGATAACTTCATGTAGCCAACTAACATTGAACATTTTAATTTGTTGTTTGAAAATATAGTTAGCCCCCTTTTTGTAAAGACGTTTATTTTTCAACTAAATATTAAAAATACATGATAAAGCGTCTTTTAAAGCGTAGTTCTACCAGAAATATTATCAAATCAATTTAAGGGATAGTATATAAAGAAAGAAAATAAATACACAAAAAAATATTTAGTGTGAAGCATAAGCAGCATGAGTGTAATAGGGGAAATACGGAAAATACCCAGACCCAGCCAAACTGCCTTATCACACTAATAAATATTATCTGCAGTTCACACTTACCGTGCAAAGTCTAAGTTGTCGGAAACTTGTACTGCACTAAGGTTCGGAGAGGAATTAATTGATGTTGGTTAGAACTAATACGTGCTAACTACGTACTTACATAAATCCTTGTGACTTCGACATTAGTTCAGTTTAATGCAAGATAAATGTATGGCCTCCTACTTGCAAATAAATTATACATAACTCAGTTCAGTTTAAAGATGTGTAACTTTGATATGTTGCTTTCAATTAATCGAAGTAAGACGGAAGTTTTTGGCATTTGTATGAAGATATGACATTGTGACTTTATGGGTTTGTCTAGAATTAACATCTGTCAGTGACTTAGCGCGAGTTGCATTAATCACAATTGGCTACTTTCCTAAAAAAAATATATTAAGTCCGTCAATTAGATTATCAAAAAATATTAGAAACGTATTTTTCATTTTGTCAATCAAACAAAAATTGGTGAAGATATAGCCCGTTAAAGTTCCGTGTAACGTCACATTTTAGTACTCTTTTTAGTATAATGTGACGTCACGCGGAACTTTAACGGGCTATATCTTCACCAGTTTTTTGTTTGATTGACAAAATAAAAAATACGTGTCCAATATTTTTTGATAATCTAACTGACGGACTAAATATAATTATTTTTTTTACCTAGGAAAGTACCCAATTGATGGACTGATTAAAGTTAGTCAGCAAAGAACGAATTAACTTTTCTCTCAAATTTTGACAAATGTTTTAAAGGTAAGGGACAGTTTAGTACAATTCTTAAGTCCGCGTGAAATTCTAGATCATGTTCATAGGTGTTGGAACTAGCTAACAAGCATGTTGGCGTGTGCGTGATACATATCAAGCACACAGTTCGCATATGTGCCAATACAAACTGGCTGCTTTAGTTTGTGTCTAAGACAGATGTCAGTTTATATATTGGTACGTCACTCCGTATTCGATTCGATTGCTTTCAGCACGCGAGTGCATAATATATTTAGGAACTGTTTAATATGGTGGTTTTATTCATAAATCTCAAATATCCAACATGGTAGCAGAGCGTTTGGTACCATCAGTACATTGAACACCAGTTCCTAAAGTGCGCGGATGTGATTTTTCGTTTCATTTATTTTCAAATTTTGTTCAAACAAAAGATGGCAACTGCCACTCAGAATGTTTCAATCGAAAAATTATCTGGGATTGAAAATTATAATTCCTGGAAATTCGTTATGAAAATGATTCTGATACACGATGATCTTTGGGATTACGTGGGAATGCCAAAAAATGAAAACGAAGACGCAAAGAAGCAGGAAAAGGCGCTCGCAAAAATCGCCTTGAACGTGCAGCCTTGTGTATTTCCACAAATTAGAAATGCCAAGACGGCTCGTGAAGCGTGGAGCAACCTGCAGAAGGCATACGAGGATCGAGGATTGTCAAGACGACTCGGATTGCTCCGCACATTGTTCGCCACTAAACTAAGCGAATGTGCAAGTATGGAAGCATACGTGAACAAAGTCATGGATACATCGCAACAACTGAACGACATCGGAGCGGCTTTGGAAGATGACTTCGTAGCCGTGATTTTACTCAGCGGTTTGACTAGCGATTATGATCCGTTGATTATGGCTCTAGAAAATTCGAATACATCACTGTCAAGCGAGAATGTCAAATCGAAATTGCTTCTAGAAAACGCTCGACGTGACGAGAAAAGCGAAGATGCTTCGGCTTTAGCAGCTCGAAAGGCACGCAAGCCAATGAAATGCTTCAGATGCAAAAATACAGGGCACTGCATGAAGGATTGTCCTCTTAGAAAGTCTGACGGCAAGAAGAGTAGCCAGAAAAGCCAAGCGAAGCTCACAGCGTTGGCCGCAGGAGTCAAGCGCGACGTTTGGTACGTCGACAGTGGAGCGTCGCGGCATTTATGCAATGATCGCAATATTCTTTCGCATTTTACGGCCGAGAAGCCAAAGAAAATCTACATTGCCAATGGTGAAGCATTGATGACAGCTGGAAGAGGTTCAGCGGAAGTCGTGTTAAAGGACAATAGCGTGAGACCAATAAGTAATGTTAACTTAGTCCCTCAATTGTCCACTAATTTGCTATCTGTTAGTGCCATGGATAGGAAAGGTTTTAAAATTGTGTTTCTTTCTGGCGTGTGTACAGTCTATGACGGAAGGCAGATTTTGGCTACAGCTACCCTAAGAGATGGTATTTACGAACTCGATGCCATCGAAACTGTTTCTACTTTGTGTAGCGAGCCATCATCGCAGGCCATGTGTTCGTCTTTGTCTGTAGGTACAGGTGACAGTGTGGCGGCAGCGTCGGCGCGTCAACTGAAGGATGACAGTCGTCCTGTTGACAACGTCAGGCAGTCGCAGTCCCCTGCAACTGGAACTACTGGAAGCCAGTCAACACAACAAACTTGGCACAAACGCCTCTCGCATTTGAATACTCGAAGCATGGAGTTATTGCGAAAAGGTATGGTCACTGGTATTTCTTATGACAACGATAATTTTCAGTCTTGTGTTCCCTGTATCTTAGGTAAACAGACTAAGTTGCTATTTCCGAAGAAATCTGAAACCAGGGCTAAGGAGATCCTTGGGTTAGTTCACAGCGACGTCATGGGACCACTGCCATGCCCATCGATAGGTGGGAAAAGGTACTTTCTGACGTTCATTGACGATCTGTCACGAAAAACATTTGTTTATTTTCTTAGGACGAAGGATGAGGTTTTCGAGATGTTCAAGGAATTTAAGGCTCTCGTAGAAAACCAAACCAATAAGAAAATAAAGCTTCTTCGCAGTGACAATGGTGGTGAATATGTCAATTCTAATTTTCAGAAGTTCCTGAAGAAGCATGGGATTCGACATCAGACCACAGTTCCAAGGTCGTCAGCTCAGAACGGAGTCGCGGAACGCGCGATGAGAAGCATCACGGAAAAAGCCAGGTGCATGCTCCAAGAAGCGGGTTTGAAGAAGGAATTCTGGGCAGAAGCGGTCAACACCGCTGTATACGTAAAGAATCGCTCTCCTACTAAGGCTGTGATGGGCAGTACACCAGAAGAAAAATGGACAGGTAAAAAGCAGAATTTAAGTCACCTGCGCATTTTTGGTTGTCAAGCTTACGCCCTACAGCATAAACGGGACAAACTAGATCCCAAAAGTAAGAAATATGTTTTTGTCGGATACTGTGATGAAACAAAGGGTTACAGGTTGATAGATCCGACGAATCCAAAGAATGTCATAAAAGCAAGAAATGTCACTTTTCTTGAAGATGTTTTTTGGAATGACATTTCATCTGATGAGAATGACAGTTCACGTCACAATCTGATTAGTCTGTCTAATAACAATGCAACTGTCACAGATGATGCACAAGTGCAACCCGACTTACCTGATATACCCCCAGAGCCCGCAGAAACATCTGACGAAAACTGTCAAGATAACAGCATTATTACGACAGATGATTCTGAGAGCAGTAGTGAGACCCCCGATGATCCTTCGGATGAAACGTACATCCCAGGAGACTCGACATTGGAAGACTGCGAGAACTCGACAAGCGAGTTTGAGGCTGCTAGTGTAGCACGCACTGTATGCAGTGACACCGGGGACCCACTGACAGTTCGCGAGGCACTGAATAGCCCGGAAGCTAGCAAGTGGAAAGCTGCGATGGTGGAAGAGTATAAATCCTTCATCGATAATAAGTGTTGGACTCTGACTGACCGCGATGCGAAGCAACGGCCTGTCAAATGCAAGTGGATCTTTAAAAGAAAACTTGGCCTAGACGGGGAAATCTTAAGGTACAAAGCACGCCTTGTTGCAAAAGGTTATACCCAGAAGTACGGTATAGATTACGAAGAAACGTTCTCTCCTGTAGTAAGATATTCTACAATACGCACGTTATTAGCTTTAGCGGCAGAACATAACATGAAAATCGAGCATCTGGATGTGAAAACGGCGTTTTTGAATGGAGATTTAAAAGAAACCGTTTTTATGGAACAGCCAGAGGGCTACAAGATTAAAGGTCAAGAAGATAAAGTCTATAAGTTGAATAATGCTATATATAGCAATGCTATATATAGTCCGTATACGGACTGAAGCAAGCTTCGAAGTCATGGTATGAAAAGATAAACCGACGTTTTGACAAAACCGTGGGCAAAAGAAAAACACGATAAGTTCGTTTCTCATTTGTTCACGTTTAATAAGTGAGTTTGGTATCTAAGTAATGTACTTTGCAGAAGTATAAATTATTTTAGATCCGTTTCATATATGTTTCGAGTATTTACGGTTACATGTGACGGATACTTTGTTAAATTTATACTTTTGCTATGTTTTTGCTGTTGACATGTTTTTAATTTTAGGACAGCAGGTGTGTCTTTACTTTGATTGCTTATTGTGTATTTGTATTGTGATTTATGCACAGTTTATATTGGTTCAAGGGCCAGTGTTGGAACTAGCTAACAAGCATGTTGGCGTGTGCGTGATACATATCAAGCACACAGTTCGCATATGTGCCAATACAAACTGGCTGCTTTAGTTTGTGTCTAAGACAGATGTCAGTTTATATATTGGTACGTCACTCCGTATTCGATTCGATTGCTTTCAGCACGCGAGTGCATAATATATTTAGGAACTGTTTAATATGGTGGTTTTATTCATAAATCTCAAATATCCAACAATGGGTTCCCAAACTATTTTTAGGCACACCTCCCTGCTGCCTAAAATGAAATTCCCACGCCCCCTTAGGCTTCGATGCAAGGTAGGTCTAGCTAGCCCTGTTCAAATTTACCGAGGCTCCGCGCCCCCCTAGGGGAGCGCCTCCCACTTTGAAAACCCCTGTTCTAGATTATAAGTAGGTATTGTAAGTAAGTAAGTAAATATTCTTTATTGCACCAGAAATACAAGAATAATAAAAATATTTTTACAATAAACTTAAAATAAGGTAACAACAGGCAGTCTTATCGCTAAAAAGCGATCTCTCCCAGACAACCTTTGGGTAGCAGGAAATGAAGAATTAATTTAAAATAACAGGTAGTGCAAAGAATTTAAAGTAAAGAGAGCAAATTACACAGCAACACACAAACTCCTACACATTTCTAAAAAAATATTAAAAACAAATAATAGACTTTTGTAACGTTGTTACATTGTCTTTTGGTTCTAATTAGAATAGTTTCTTATCAATCAATTTCAACACCTTCGATTCGATCGGTTATAACAATGCTTCAAACAGCGCCGTTCGAATGCACCTTGTGTTTATCTGTATGGGGTTGTCATCTAATAAATTTAGCCTAAATTATGGGTTTTTCTTTTGTCATTTTTAATAACATTGGCGTTTCATAAATAGGTATATTTGCAAAATTAGTAAATGAAATGTAGTCAAAGGAAATGTATCTGGAAATTCTGAAAGCGGGTTCTGAAGTAAAGTATTTGGTTATTTAATATCATGGCTTTGACCTATTGATAGGAAAGTTGTTTGGTTGAAATCAATCAACAATAATTAGAGGGATTTATATTTATTTAATTGCCACCCTGAATTGGGTCCTCTGCCCTCTGGTTCCTCCATCTTGGGAGTCACTGACATGACTCGGTCATTTGATTCGCGGCCATGTGGAAGGGCGGGCTCATGCAGCCTCCTTTAGTTTTGCCCTTGGTGGCAGCGAAGGTGGCGGTTCAATAATCCTCGGTTATCTGCAAAGGAGAATCGTAAGTAAAGATTAATAGGGTTTTTGGCTATCACGGCGTGAAACGTGTTCTAGCTATTTTGACCATGCCTTTGGTTTTCAGATTTGAACTTGCCTGAGGGAGGGCGTACTCTGTAGAGATGTTATAGGAATATTTTCCATTCTCCGGTAAGGTTTCTTTCTTCAGTTTTGTCAATTTATCAGGGCTGTAGTTCAGTCGACTAATGCAGATAATATATTGTTCCTTGCAGGAGTCGGGTGTTGTATTTTTCAACCAATGTGTTGTATTTTGCAACCATTGTAGTACAAATGTTATAGTGAAGACTTAAATTGTACTCTCATATCATTAATGGATCGAGCAGCTGCTTCTCCATTTGTTTCATCACCACATTGTTCCGGCCAAGCGGTCTGAGCTTCTCGGAAGTCGGTGCCCCGCTGCAAAGTCTGTGTGAGCAGTTTCCGGACAGCGTCCTGTAGCTTTGCGACGTGGCAAGCTTCTTGCACATCAGTGACTGGCGAAGAACAGCTTCTGAGGTCGGTTCAGTCCTTTATTAATTTTAAATGGCAGTAGGAATTCTGTGGAAAAGTAAATATCATTAGTTTTGAGGACCAACATTAAGTATTTAAATTTAGAAATCTCTGATATATAAAACCATAGGGTCTAACCTAAGTAGTTACGAATTTAGATAGGAACCTGAACCGATCCTGATCCGGTTCGAAGGACCATGTTCTTTACGGAATAAGGTTCATTTTTGATTGCAGGTGTATTTTAAAGCAAACGCGTCTGGCTTGTGAACTTAACTTGACTAACTAGTGGGTAAAAATGCATATAGGTGTATAGCTAGGTATAGTATAAGTCGGGTCGAAATTTGACAAAACATACCGCCAGCCAAAAACAACAGTTTTTAACTTAACCTAAAAGTATAAAACTTACGGAAATGATTGTTTGAGAATTGAGACATCCAACACTTATTGCGAGCACAATCATCACAACCATATGTTTCAAGTTTAATACTAACACAAAAACTATAAATTTAAGTACTTTTCACTTGCTTCACAACAAATAACTAATAACAAAGTCGAGCGACGCTGGCGCAAGCCAATGCGAGATGATACTGATAAATGATAATACATTCCATTACTTTTACGTAAACAACTAAATTACTGCCGGCGTCGCATAGGTAGGTAGTGATCACATGCAAGCGTAGGGTATATTTAACAACTTAATGACAACCTATGCTATTTTCTTAACACATTATCAATATAAAATAAGTCAACCATAACAACAAATATCTAACTTAGCATCGCTTAAAACTTTAATGGACTGTATTATTGTATGTTTTAACCAACTTGCTAAAAAGAGGTTCTTTGTTTAGAGCATTCGTGATTTTGTTTTTATGGATGACTTTAAACATTTCATCTTAATAACTATGATAAACTAAGCAATGTTTAACAAACACAAATCGTTCACCTTATAAAACAGGTTGAGCTAGATACCTATAAGTAAATAAGGAAAACGTATTTATCTAAGCAAATTAGAGTGTTTTTATTACATCTATTTTTAAATGAACATTTAACTGAGATAGTTTGTAGTAAAACATTTTAAAAATTATACTTAAATGCTCATTACCAAAGACTGGGATTCTTTCAGTAACCCAATCCCAAGGGGATCCATGCTTCAGTACTTATCTACATATTTAAACACAAAAAAAACATATTTAATGTTCACAATTTTAAATACATAAATTATACAAATAAGCAGTTTTTTTTTTATTAAGTTACAATATGTAAGCAAAGTAAGTAGGTAGGTACAAACGTTTCTTACATATTACACAGGGTTTTGAATTAATGGTACGAACGTCTATTAACAACATACTTTTGCTAAATAATTGGTACATATCTTTTTGCTTTTGTATTAAATAAGTAGGTATTACAACTACAGTCGGCCACCGTTTTATTTGCAAAATTTATATTAAAATACTAAATAAATTTAACCGCCCACCATAGCTCATTTTTTTTTGTAATGTAAACCATTTATTTATCTGCAGTTTAGGTAACAATATAAATTTAGACAATAGTCTTTTTAGAATATGATCACCCTTGCACCGAACTGTTACTACACGTACTAAATTGTCAGCCCCCGGGTGCAACTCCGTAATCCTTCCTAGCAGCCACTTGGCTGGTGGTAAGTCCTGTTCCTTTATAATTACAACGTCTCCTATACAGGGTGACTGTACCACATCGTACCACTTGCGTTTTTGCTGAAGTGTATATCAACAAACAACAACGAGGGACAAAACAGGTAGGTACGTAGTACAGCTTCCTTTAACGTCAAATTTTGAAGACACTGTAAGATCATGTGGGAATACACAGCATCAAGCGGTTGTCAGACTAGAGCAACTGGAAAGGAGTGTTCTAAATTCTTGTACAAATATTTAGTAAGAATAGTAAAGCACAACAAACAATCTAAGTCTAGGATTTTCCGGTTGGAATGTGAAATGTTTAATATTAAACTGAAATAGCTTTAAATTTGTAAAAATAGTTCTCAAATATCCTTATAAGCAAAATGACTTATGTACTACACGTGGGAAAATTGCGACGTTGACACTTTTCAATAACCTACAAATTCGTTATAAAATATGGAAATAAATCGAGATTTCCTTTACAAATTTGCAATAAAAAAGGTACAAAATAATAAGTGCCAATGCTCAGCAATGCAAAATACACGTGGAAAATGCGATTTTCGTTTCCAAAAGGTGAGTAACCAACTACAAAACAAAATATGATCTCTGATATTCTAAAACCCAAATTTTTAGCCTTTCATAGAGCAATTAAAGACCTGGAAAAATACCTTTGGGCGCTAGTGTCAGGTAGATATTATTTTGGCTAGGTTTTGATAACCTAGAACTATGCCACAGCTTACTTTTCCTGAACACAATTAAATAAATTATTATTAAATCACTAAATCAAATATTGATGTCACAAGGGTCTTGCTCTATGCAGGGCTGGGGAGAAATTAAACAAGTGGATAGTAAACTAAATCTTTATTTCCTCTTCTTGCTTTTGAAAACAACTTGTTAAAATCGAAACACTGGATAAATCTCTCTTTTCGTTTAAGTTCGACACCAACTCAAATTTCTAGGAGCTCAGCGGTTAAGCTTGGTCGTTAACAAGGTTCAAAGGTTGAGATTTATTCAGGTTCCTATCTAAATTCTTAACTACTTAGGTTAGACCCTATGGTTTTATATATCAGAGATTTCTAAATTTAAATACTTAATGTTGGTCCTCAAAACTAATGATATTTACTTTTCCACAGAATTGTGGGAATCCTACTGCCATTTAAAATTAATAAAGGACTGAACCGACCTCAGAAGCTGTTCTTCGCCAGTCACTGATGTGCAAGAAGCTTGCCACGTCGCAAAGCTACAGGACGCTGTCCGGAAACTGCTCACACAGACTTTGCAGCGGGGCACCGACTTCCGAGAAGCTCAGACCGCTTGGCCGGAACAATGTGGTGATGAAGCAAATGGAGAAGCAGCTGCTCGATCCATTAATGATATGAGAGTACAATTTAAGTCTTCACTATAACATTTGTACTACAATGGTTGCAAAATACAACACATTGGTTGAAAAATACAACACCCGACTCCTGCAAGGAACAATATATTATCTGCATTAGTCGACTGAACTACAGCCCTGATAAATTGACAAAACTGAAGAAAGAAACCTTACCGGAGAATGAAAAATATTCCTATAACATCTCTACAGAGTACGCCCTCCCTCAGGCAAGTTCAAATCTGAAAACCAAAGGCATGGTCAAAATAGCTAGAACACGTTTCACGCCGTGATAGCCAAAAACCCTATTAATCTTTACTTACGATTCTCCTTTGCAGATAACCGAGGATTATTGAACCGCCACCTTCGCTGCCACCAAGGGCAAAACTAAAGAAGGCTGCATGAGCCCGCCCTTCCACATGGCCGCGAATCAAATGACCGAGTCATGTCAGTGACTCCCAAGATGGAGGAACCAGAGGGCAGAGGACCCAATTCAGGGTGGCAATTAAATAAATATAAATCCCTCTAATTATTGTTGATTGATTTCAACCAAACAACTTTCCTATCAATAGGTCAAAGCCATGATATTAAATAACCAAATACTTTACTTCAGAACCCGCTTTCAGAATTTCCAGATACATTTCCTTTGACTACATTTCATTTACTAATTTTGCAAATATACCTATTTATGAAACGCCAATGTTATTAAAAATGACAAAAGAAAAACCCATAATTTAGGCTAAATTTATTAGATGACAACCCCATACAGATAAACACAAGGTGCATTCGAACGGCGCTGTTTGAAGCATTGTTATAACCGATCGAATCGAAGGTGTTGAAATTGATTGATAAGAAACTATTCTAATTAGAACCAAAAGACAATGTAACAACGTTACACTTTCAACTGATTTTTAAAAGAGGGAAGAGATTTCGCTAGTCCACGGGCAAAGCATTCCACAAGCGAACAGCTTGGAAGGTGAAGGAGTTGCTGTAAAATTTCGAGGTGGATGAAGGAAGAGCAAGAATATGAGTCATTTGACATGGTGATGCTACTCTATTTCTGTAAGACCTGTACCTCTGTTTGTACTATATACCCATGTTGTACAAATAAACTATTTGACTTTGACTTTGTCAGAGAACACCTGATAGAAGAGAGACGTTTGAAACGCTCTTTGAGATAAGGAGGCGTAGCAGGGTTGAAAAGAATACCATAAAGAAGTGAGAGAATATGAGAGTCACGGCGACGGCGGATCGGAAGCCATTTAAGCTGAGAACGGAAGTGAGAGACATGGTCATACTTGCGCAAGCCGAATATGAACCTAATGCAGAGATTTTGGATGCGCTCAAGTTTATTCAGCTGGTTCTCGGTAAGGTCAAGATAGCAGGTGTCAGCGTAATCTAATATAGGGAGTAAAAGAGATTGAGCTAGCGCAACCTAAGCACGCAAAGTAAAATGAATGATGTGTAAGTACGGGTAATAGTAGATGTTTGACAAGGGTCTAAAGTAGGCCATATTACCACGAGGTGGTTATTTTCCCGAATGAAGTGAGGGAAAATTGTTCGAGTGGTAATATGGCTTTTAGACCAGAGTAATGCATACTATTTTTCACTTCGATTGCGAGAAAATAAGATAAAAATACTTATTATTTACGCACAATAACTAAACTAAGGTGAAATGATGGTTAAACTTGGCGGTCTTTAAATTTTTTTTACTTCTTTGACATAGATGCAATAGTAGATTGTTAACCAAGGGTTGAAAGTGACCCATTTCACCTGAGATATTTCTCCAATAGTTCGAGGGTGAAATGGGAAATTTCACCCGAGTTAAACACTCTGATTTTCATTTCGACTGTGAGGTACAATACCACACGCACATTTTATAAAACTGGTATATAAAGAATAATCTATAAAAATGTTAAGTAAAATTTGAACAATTTGAAAAAGACAAATTCAATGTTTTGCCGTTGGTCGGGGAGCAGGGCATCCGGGTGGGCACCGGCTCAATTAACAATTAACACAGCTAATTACTTTCCACCCTAAGGATGAAAAAGCAATTTTCCACCCGAATATCTACCCAGGAAAATAAAACTTTCCGAACAGGAGAGATGAAAAATATAAACACCGCGAATAAATGCCACAGACGAACACGCTTTAAAGCGCTTCCAAAAAATTAAAATATTTCTTAATGATTGTGAAGTAGGAACTAAAAAACACCTCATGTTTTGAGAAATAAATTGCGTTTCCTCATTGTTCGATTTTAACATTGCAGTATTCTGATTGGTTGATATTAAATATAATGTTTTTTTAAACGACTTTAATTATTTACACAGTATACGCACCAATAAAGTATCGTTCCGATTCATTTCGATGTGTTGTGATTGGTGGATTTAATGTGGTGAAGTGTTCCGATTGGTCAATTTAAAATGTTTTGTAAATCATAAATATGTATACATACTAGCCCTAGAGGCTAAATGTACTACTATAGTCCGCCTTGGTAAGCATAATATGACACACTTTTTGAGCATGAGAAGTGAAAAATGGATTATATACTTAGAATTTTATTATTTATCCTATGGCGTCATATCACTGGATATAGATAGAGAGTTTCTTCTGTCAGGAGTAGTAGTGGGAAAGCAGTTGATGAAGAAAATCCAATGAGTGCTGCGAGGTCCAGATGGGACAGTGCAGCTGCCAAGTTTGTTACTCTTTTAGCACCACCACGGGATCACGTGTATGGTTGTCTAAGATGTTTCCTACGGACGCAGAGTAGCATTGATCCCCATACTTAGAATACTCAATAAATTCCGATTGAATTCAACATTAATTAAATTAATTCGTGTGTACGTCTGTGATTTGATTTGACCTTTGACGTGGACAAAATTTGTTAATATTGTTGTTCAGAAGACACACATTTCGTTAGAGGAAATTAAAAAAAAACCGGCCAAGAGCGTGTCGGGCCACGCTCAGTGTAGGGTTCCGTAGTTTTCCGTCCGTCGCAGTAAATGTCCCCACTTAAGAGTTTTTGAAAGCACGTCATTTCATTGTGATTTTGTAAAAAATACAGGTACAATAAACACCTGCTATTATAGTTAAATTACAAACTTAGTTCAGAAATTATTTTGTAATTTTTTAAAAACTATTCAACCTATCAAGTTCAATATAATTTTCCTAGAAAGTTTTTATAAAGTTCTTATTTTGAGATTTTTTTCATATTTTTAAAACTTAGGGTTCAAAAGTTAGGAGGGGACACACATTTTTTTACTTCTGGAGCGATGATTTCCGAAAATATTTACATTACCAAGAAATGATTTTACTAAACCTCTATTCATTTTTAAATACCTATCCAACAGTATATCACACGTTAGGGTTGAAATGAAAAAAAAATCACTCCCCACTTTACGTATAGGGGAGGTACCCTAATAAAACATTTTTTTCCACTTTTTATTTTACCACTTTGTCTGCGTGATTGATATACCAAATTTCAGCTTTCTAGTGCTAACGGTCACTGAGATTATCCGCGGACGGACGGAAAGACATGGCAAAACTATAAGGGTTCCTAGTTGACTACGGAACCCTAAAAACAGAACCAAAATATGATAATGTAACTCTTTATTTAAGTGCTATTTTAAAAACTAGCATTTTGACGAATTTAACTAAAGCAAAATATTATTTACCAGTTGATCATGAGGTAAAACTAATTTAGAAATAAGTAGCCAAAGTATTAATTGAAGGGTACAGGGAAAGAACATGTCTAGTCACTTTTTTTGTAAAATGAGATTTTTATATCAAAATGTAGAGCTTGCAATGAACTATTGGTAACAACTTCTGTTACAGATGTAAATTATAACGTATATCCACTTCTTAACTCATAAAAACCATCTAGTTACGAAAATAGTATGGTTAATTGAATTGTTCCACATTTTAAAAGCACTATAACTCAAAATGTTGTCAATGTGAATAGACATGTTCTTTCGGTATACCTACCCTTCAATTGTAGTGTGTAATTTACGTGAACATCATTCCACCGTAAGCTCGTGTGCAAATTATATACGTTTTTCTTAAACGCCCTTTTAAAATTAAATATCTATTAATAACTCCATAATTGTTTACAAGAACACTCAAATTGCATTATTCTTCAGTCACGTAATTTTAATAACTCAAATTAATAAGGCTTCCATTATGATAACGATTTACTTTGGCAATTTATTTTCATCGCAGCAATTACAATGGATTTCAGTTGGAGCAAACTTCAATAAAGTTAAATTCGTAATTTTGCAACGCTGATTGACAATCACAAAATTACGCGTACGAGTTTTCCTGATGATTTTTTATTACGACGAAATTGTGAACGTGGAAGAATATGTTTTCATTGTAGACAGTTTCAGACTTTTAAAATGTTGTCATAAGGTAGCTGTAGCAGCATTTAATAAAGGATATAAAATTAATATACAGCAAAAATTACTTATTTAACCGTTATAACACGTAAAACCAAGTAGAATACAATTTTGTTCCACACAACAAAATAGTGTGCAGGTGCAACCTCGTTAGAGACAGTGGTTTTTTTTATACTTTGCCTTTGACGGCTAATAGCCCTGTTACACTTGCCCTAGTTTGCCTCCTAAATAATTTAGTTTCTAAACTAGACTGATTAATAAAGTGCTTAAAGAAACACCTACATTTGTCCAGCATAATAGTTGTGGTATTTATAAACGCAAGTAGAACAAACAGTGGGTACAATTTAGTGTTTCCGGGCGTTGCCAGTGGGCCGGGCGGCATTCCTGTCCCGTACTATGAGTTTGAAGTGTACGTTGTCGCCAGCGACTGCGTTATAATTAAATTGATACCGTAATTATGAAGTGCTTACGAAAAGTGTTCACTACATTCAGGAAGTTTTTCAACTCTTAGCTATAATAAAATTAGATTTGGCTATCCCATAAAAACCACAGACTGTCTGATCGGCTAAAATGTATAAAAAAGACTAACAAATTTCACGAATTCGGAGTTGGTGTCATTAAGTTGTTTGGTATGATCTGCCTAATCATGTCACACAATAAAGCTAAGAGTTGACCCACCCAGATGCAATTTTACATGTAAAATGCTACGCTATCCTTCTCATATTTGTACTTTAACTGTCCCTTGCAATTGAGATTTAGGGGTAAATACCCCTAAATCTCAATTTTCTTCTTATATGTTTTTCATTATTATTGTTTTTTTGCTCATCTGGTTGTCTCTGTGCTGTGTTTTGTGTACTTACGTGTTTGTTTGTGCTTCTGACTTTTGCTTCTATTAACAATAGCTCTGTAAGTTACGTTTTTGTAAATACTTACACTTTTATGGGCTTTGCCTGAAATAAATGATTATTTGATTTTGATTAATTTACACAATGGTCACAAAATAAGTGGTCGGTCCAACCTACAATGCTTCCACACAAATATTTACATGGGTTTGTGTAGTGATTGCGTGCTGTCTTATATGTTTAATTTTGTAATTCAGGTGATGATTTGACTGCCTGTGAGTTGACGCTGTCGCTAGCAACCAAGGCCGCGATTCGAAAAATAAACACACACACTGGTCAGACACAGCTCCAACTCAACTCAACCCAAGTCAACTCAACGCTATAACGACATTGACATTTGCTATTCGACCAGATTTTTATTCAACATTGGTCTCACATTGGTTTCACATTGGTTGGGTTGAGTTGGGTTGGAGCTGTGTCTGTCCAGTGTGTGTGTTTATTTTTCGAATCGCGCCCCAAGGCCTCAGGCAAATTCATGGTAAGAGTACCGGTCGGCCGGCGACCGCATTTGACGCTTATTCGATTTAAGTCCGGCACCGGCCGCAAGTTTGGTAAAGTGCCGCGTGAATGAAGTTTAAACTTTAAATTTAGTTTAGCGGCGAACGTCTATTTTGTAGCAATCAGATATTCTGTCTGCAGTTTGTTATTTCCATGTGAAATGATGTTCTATTGAAGTGGATAGAACTTTGGTAGTGGGTAATATTTGACGTTCCAAAAGCGGTATTTAAATAATGTTGGTTAAATAACCATAATATAGACTTTTAATTTTTTTTGCATGGTTTTTAAAGTGGGGCATTCTACTCGATGCAGGTTCAGGTCCTGCTGGGTTGATTATTTATGTATAGCTCACCAAACGAAGACGCTTACCTGCCTGATAGGGGAAGTAAATGGGGGCGCCGCTAGTGGGATGGGGGGGGGGGGGGGGTGTAAAATGTGTTCTATTGCTTAATCCACCCACATCTAATTTTCTATAAAAAAGATTATTTGCAATTTTTTTGCTAGGATCAATGTTTAATGAGATATCGAGGAAATACGATAAACAGTATTTTAAACTTTCGGAGCTAATATTTACGAAAATATTAGTTTTATCCAAAAATTGTTTCAGAATACCCTTATTGTTTTAAAAAGACCTATCCAACGATACCCCACACATTAGGGTTGGAGTAAAAAAAATATTTACCCCCCACTCCATGTGTACGGGAGGTACCCGAAAAATAATATTTTTTCACATTTTGTTTTAAAACTTTGTTTTAAACCCCCCCCCCCCCCCTTCCCGCTAGCGGCACCCCCATCCACCGGTACTTTTAGTATGTTGTGTAAGATACCTTTGTCTACAACTACACCAAAATTTGGCTATACACGAATTATTTCCTCTACGTTTTCCTTCATTGGGTGGGCTAATGTGTATTTGATTGTATTTGATTTAATAAAAAACTAAGATCAAATTTGCTTAATTTGGGCCTTGATCCAGTTAGCCGATCTGTTTCAGGATTGTTCAAAAATTTTTTTTACTAATTCTTTTTTTTTTTCATTTATATCATTCGCAAAAATAATTGTACGAACAAACAGCAGCTGGACAAGCGAATGTAATTATGTTGAGTCGAACTACAAACAGAACAGGGCAAGCATGAAATCCATTGTATAATTCAGTATAGCAGAATAAATATAAAAGAAATAGGTTTAACTCAGAAAAATCTTAAACATAGACCACGGAGTTGTTATTAATTATATGATCTGCTTTTCTCATTCAAATGACAAATAAATCGGTTGTGATTATAAAAATGATTTAGTTACATTTTACTTTCATTTACATTCGTCTGAAGTTTCGTATTGACGTTAAACCTGACTTTAATATTCTTGTTAACATGAACTAACCAATTAATAACAAACAAATGACGATATCTGACCAAGTCAATCGTCACTTTCATTAGAACAGTACTGTTAATATCAAATGAAAGTCAAACCAATAAGTTACGATTTTCGAAGAGGCCTCCTGAGCAAATCTTGTACAGGTTGGTAAAATAAAGACTATAAGTATTCTATTACTTTTAAAATGTACTGTATTAAAAATAATATTAAGTTTTTTTACATAAAAATGTTATTCAGGGTTAGCAAAATTTACGTGACGTATACTGTTTGCCTAAATATCAACAGCCGCATGCCTCCAGCGTGACAAAAGTGAGTACTTCAATCAAATTTTGACACATTTTCGGTGATTTTCAGTAAATGTGTCTCAGATATTTCGTGTTAACTGTTTAAGTTTAATCGACTTCTTAGTATTAACACGTCGTCCCTTTACAAAGCCCTACAGAAAAACCATCAGAAGTTAAAAGTTAGTAAAAAGAAGTTGAGAGAATTTTATATTAATTTTTTTCCACAATTTTCTCTTTAATACGGTATTCAAGTAAAATGTTTCCACTAGTTAACCATATATATATAAAATAATGATTATACTTTAACTGTTAAATTTGACGCCATAACAAAATGGCGGTAATAAAAAGATGTATACCTACTACTACGAGTAGTTGTCCACCCTGGTCTATAGCTCCATTTTAAATCTATGAAAAGAACCAGGTATGTAACAAATGTGGTTTTATCAGAACTGAAAGCGGAATCAGATGTTTTAAATTTAGTTTATCGGAACCAGAAACGGAATCGGAACCGAAAACGGAAGCGTAACCATAATCAGAAACCGAGTGTTAGCAGTAGCTAGCACTCGGTTTCTGATTATGGTTCCGCTAACTACTGCTACTGCAGCACCTGGCAAGCGGGGACATGAGCAAATGCCAGGTATAAACCTGTTTATTTTTGATGTACGTCGCTCATTTTCCCCCGCTGTGTTGCTATGAGTGCTATGACATCTGATATAACTTCTGTTTTGAAAGTAACGGAACCGGAACCGAAGCGGATGTTTAAAACCAATCGGAAGTTTCGACTTAACGGAACCGAAACTGGAGCTCTGTAACATGCCTGAAGAGAACACTATTTACTTCACTTAATTCATTTTTGTTTCGTGAAATCAGAATAGCGGGAGAGACTAGAGAACTTAGAATAGGTACTTCTATTAGCTCTAGTAAGAATTTTATTCCGTTGTTGATTTTTAAGGCTCAAAGAAAAATCAACATTTGTCCGATTACAATTTGTTCCTTTTCAAAAAGAACCTAATTTCATTTATCATTATAAGAAAAGAACTGTTTTTTTTTATATTTATATATTTATTATTCAAGTCAATTTGTGCGTCCTATCAGTTGAATAGCCTGTGACCTATTATCTTGCTATTACTTGTTTGCTTGTTTATTGGTAATATTAGTTTAAAAAAAAAGATTGCTTAACGTCCATACGATACACCTTCTTCTTCCTCCTAGCGTTTGTCCCAGATTTTTGCTCCATTGAGCCTGGGGTCAGCTCGGCAATCTAGTCCCAGGAATTGGCGTAGGCACTTACGAAGGTAGGTAGGTTTTTACGAAAGCGACTGCCATCTGAACTTCTAATTGACCTTTCCTCACGATGTTTTCCTTCACCAAACAGCGACTGGTAAATATAAAATAATATTTCGTACATAAGTTTCGAAAAACTCAGTGGTACGAGCCGGGGTTTGAACCCGAGACCTTCGGATTGAAAGTCTGACGGTAAGCCGCCAGGCCACCAGCACGTCCATACGATACGGCCAACGTTTTATTGACATTGGTTTTTAAAATGAAAAAAAAAAAAGATTTTTTATACAACTTGTATGTGATGTTGGCCCAATAAATAATCCAAGTTTGTGACTTCGAGCGCCGAATGCAACTTTGTCAAAAAACGAATAATCAGATTTTTGCTATTATGACTGAAAGGACTGGTTTTTGATAGTACCTTCTCAGGCAGGCAAAGAAGACTAAGTTTGCTACAATATGAGAAAATCAGGAACTACCGGATTTGACGCACAGCACCCCAAACTTTCAGGCGACAACGTTCCTGGATAATTTTCACGACAAAAGAAAATCATTGTAATAATAATTCATAATTCTTTTAAATTTAAAAACAGCTTTATATCACAATGCTACTGGGAAGTGAAATTAGTTATTCAGTTGGATAATAATTTGCGCACCAAGGGTCGTATTTTAACTTTAAAACACGTTAAGACACGAACCAACTTCAGTACAACTCCAATGCATTAACTACGCGATACAGCTAGCGCCTAACAGCCTTATTCATAAAAAGTTACAACCTCCTTCAAACCTACTTGAAGTCCGGAAGCCCAAAAACGTTATTTATAAACGTTATTTATCTCTAAAAAGCTCTACAAACCTATTGCAAATGTTCGAAAAGTTACATGACCCAGGACCCTTCTTTATCTCCTCGATAAGGATCAAAATGGCCGCCATAATATTGTCAGCTGATTTTGACACTAGCGACACCGAACACAAATCAGAAGATTTCTACTGAATGGAAGCTACCTATCGTTACAATTTTTATGTTTTGTGAAAAATATTATTATTTATGTAATAAATTAAAAACCTATCTTTTAAAGTGACTGAACTTTTGAAGTGTAATTGTTGCTATAAAATGCCAATTCAGGCAATGGAGCATGTGAATAGGTACAACTACGAAAGCCGATTTTGGAATATGTATCATAACATAAGGTAAGAAAGAAGTATTGGTGAGCATATTTGTCATTTACTATCAACTTGTCGTAATATTATACAGGGTGTTTGGTAACCGGATGCAAAGCCGAAAGTAGGAGATAGTCTAGGTCATGTAGAACATTTTTAGCCATACTTGTCTTAGACAAATGTTATTAGTTTTTTTTTAATTTAAATTTTAAGATTTGTCGGAGAAAACTGCAAAACTTCAGACTAAATCGATAATTAGTACTTTTTTTACTGCAGGTAGATTTTTTTTTGTTTTATTTCGTATTGTGCAATGTCTATCAAACACTAGAAAAGTGATTTCAAACATCTGTGTCTAAAGAAAACAAGTTGACAGCGATTTAAAATTTTAGTTACATGAAAATGTAAACGATTTAAGTGATTTCAAAGTACGATAAAAAAAAAACTAAAATAGCCACGAATTTTCAAACCATTTTAAAAACATGCTTGGCTTTTACCCTTTTATTTAAGCTATCAAACACGACTGTAGCTACTGTATCCTTGAAAATAAGCCACCTAAACCAACTGGGTAGCTAAAATGTTTCACTCTACTTGTGATACTTGTGGTAAATAGTTGTGGTGACGAATCTCATTATGATTTTACAATAAAACATTGGTTCTGAATACTAAGTTGGCGTTGACTTGACATTTGACTTGTTTTAAAAGGGTTAAGTGTACTGGACAAAACTACCACATGCAATTTTAACAAACAAAGGCTTGCGGCGGTGAGAGACAAAAGAGACTGATAGCGGCAGGCGGTGAGCGGCGTTAAACAAAGATGATCGGTTTTGTGCTTTATTGACAAAGATAAACTGATTAGCTACATGAGTATTTGTGCAAAAACTAGTAATTTAGTCTAGTTACAACTTCAGTTGCGATTAGACGTTCATTGTGGTTTAATTTCCCGCTCTCATCTCAATTTACCGTGTCAAGTTGTAGCTGCCGTAGGCGCTCCTTCACGTGTAATTACGACTTCTTCATTGTAAACATGGAGTTTACGAACGAAGAATACGCCGACATTATCTACATATACTGCAAAGCTGACAGTAATGGAGCGATGGCCCGACGGATGTACCAAGAGCGTTTTCCAAACCGGAGATTGCCTAATGTGAGAGTGTTTTACAATTCATTCCGAAGGCTACGTGAGAATGGTATTGCTGTGCAACATGGAGGGAATCCAGGACGTAATCGCCCTGAAGTGGAGGAAGACGTTCTACAGGCATTTGCAGAGGATCCGAATACGAGCATCAGAGTGGTAGCTCGTAATCTGAACTTGTCCACATGGAAAGTATGGGCCACAATGAATCGTGAGGGAAAATATCCTTTTCGCGGCATCGGAGTTCAAGGTTTGGACGAAGGAGATCCTGCACGCCGAGTGGACTTCTGCCGATTTTTACTCAATGCGGATATCGAAGACCGACGTTTTTTGCGAAGCATTCTTTGGACCGATGAATCGAAATTTTCCCGGGAGGGGATCACAAATTTCCATAACCTACACCAATGGGCTGACAAAAACAACAATCCACATTGGAAAAAGCAAGTGTCCTTCCAAAGAAGGTTTTCCGTCAATGTGTGGGCTGGAATCATCGGCAGAGTCCTTATTGGGCCACATTTTTTGCCAAATAATTTAAATGGGGCAAATTATTTGGAATTTTTACAAAACGATTTGCCCAGGCTTATTGACGAAGACCAGCTGCCCGGTGCAGTGACATTTCAACACGACGGTTGCCCCGCCCATTACTCTCTGGCTGTAAGGGAGCATCTGGATAACTGTTTCCCGGACGGTTGGATCGGCAGAGGCGGACGAATCCCTTGGCCCGCTCGGTCACCTGATTTGACACCATTGGATTTTTTCGTTTGGGGCCGAGCTAAGGAGCTAGTCTACACACAAGAGGTCATTAATACCGTAGAAGAGCTGAGGGAGAGGATAGAAGCGGCGTTCGAAAGGATGAGGGAAGAAATGATATTCGGAACAACCACCACAGAAGTAAGAAGACGGGCTCGTGCTTGTATTCGAAACGGCGGGTCACATTTTGAAAACGAGCGATGATGTGTAATTTTAATGTGTTGATCGTAAAAATAAATAACTTATCTTTTATGCTTTTGTTTTAATTTACCCTAAACATTCCCTCTTATTAGTACAGGTAGCCTATTTTCAAAGATAAAATGGCTTGAGACATGATTGTCTTATCGCCCGCCGCCTGCCGCTATCAGTCCCTTTTGTCTCTCACCGCCGCAAGCCTTTGTTTGTTAAAATTGCATGTGGTAGTTTTGTCCAGTACACTTAACCCTTTTAAAACAAGTCAAATGTCAAGTCAACGCCAACTTAGTATTCAGAACCAATGTTTTATTGTAAAATCATAATGAGATTCGTCACCACAACTACCACAAGTATCACAAGTAGAGTGAAACATTTTAGCTACCCAGTTGGTTTAGGTGGCTTATTTTCAAGGATACAGTAGCTACAGTCGTGTTTGATAGCTTAAATAAAAGGGTAAAAGCCAAGCATGTTTTTAAAATGGTTTGAAAATTCGTGGCTATTTTAGTTTTTTTTTTTCGTACTTTGAAATCACTTAAATCGTTTACATTTTCATGTAACTAAAATTTTAAATCGCTGTCAACTTGTTTTCTTTAGACACAGATGTTTGAAATCACTTTTCTAGTGTTTGATAGACATTGCACAATACGAAATAAAACAAAAAAAAATCTACCTGCAGTAAAAAAAGTACTAATTATCGATTTAGTCTGAAGTTTTGCAGTTTTCTCCGACAAATTTTTAAATTTAAATTAAAAAAAAACTAATAACATTTGTCTAAGACAAGTATGGCTAAAAATGTTCTACATGACCTAGGCTATCTCCTACTTTCGGCTTTGCATCCGGTTACCAAACACCCTGTATACTTTACACTGCTCAAGGTCAGGGGTCGCCCTGACGAAGTGGTATTTGTAATACAAGTATTAAAGCGGCAATCAATGCACATACATTACTGATGTTATTCATTACAATTCAACCACAGAGGTATAGTTTGTCCGGACAAACTATAATATAATTATTGCAACATAAATGTTATTACCAAAAGGTTATCATCATCATCATCAGTCGTTCCCTCAGAGCTGAGGATCGTGACATCATGTCCTTCTGCTGAAGACCAGGTTTCTCCATAGGCTAAGATTAAGCTCTTGAATAATAATATGCCACTAAATAAACAATTCTCCCAGAGAGAGAAGCATTAAAAATCATTACAAAAGCTTCATGAAATAAAATAATTTTATTTAGCAAAATTAAACATACAATTCAATAATAAAACAAAGCTAAAGAGTGTGAGAGTATTATGGGGTCAGAACCAGTAGTTTGACCAAAATCAGGCTATGTAGCTTCTTATTTTTCTTTTTTATGTTTCAGTTGATTGCCTTGCCGCTGAGGACTGCTTGGCTTCGAATATGTCCGGGGCCGGTAGACTTTTCCTGGATTTGTGTGGATTCTTAACCTGGTCGCCCTTTCCTGTTTAATGCTTGACGACTTACTGCCTTAACAATGGCAGTGGATGATGACGGCTGATGATAAGTGCTGACCTGAAAAGAATGCAACAAATTTAATTAAATTAATTTTAAACAAACACTTTTTTTATTTTTAGCTTTCATATATATTGTTCCATATACCAGGATATGGAAGTTTTCTATAAAATAGGCAGAAATCGATGTGACTACATACATATTATAACCATACATTTACATTTAATTGAGAACGACCAACATCCTAATCTCTATCTATCACCACTGCTTATTAGTAGTTATTACATAAGTATGTAGTCAAATTTTCCTGACAATAAATGACACTAATGTACATACATCTGCTTGATGCCTTTTATTGTCAGCATCTGACTGATTGACTGAATAATATAGTCATTTACAGACATTACAGCATCACAATGTGGAATACCTACTTATATTCTGCAATTATGGTGATATTAATAAGGATTTTGAATGAAAATAACAATAAAATTCTACCTGACTAATGCATATGTTTCAATACATTTTGCACATTATCTAACCATTGATTTTTCACTACTTTAATATCATCCTTCTGGGTATAGTTAGTACATGATTATTTCACTGCATTAACTGTAGGCGATATCAGACAGATATAACTGGTTTACAATAAGTATACCTAATGTTATTAGTTGTAGGCACTGGTATAGAATTATTACTGTGAAAATGTCTGACTTGGGCACTTGGGCAGGTATTTGTACTTACTTGCAAAAGGTCAATCTTAAAGGCGTTGGTGTTTGTATCCAGTGTTTTTTTTTATATTTTGCTCTTGTAGTAATACCTGAGGAGGATATATCAATGATTAGATTCATTAAAAACATTAAAGGTAAGCAAGAATCAACTTCACATAACCTAATTATAAGTAAATGAATTGGTATTCTTACCTTGTATTGTTGCATGACGTGCACACAGTTGACGTGTAATTATTACTCCCTTTTTTTGTTGCATCGATTCGTCTTTTCAATGCAAAGGCTTATTTGATTTAAATTAGATTTATCTAAACTAGTATTTGCATTTATTCGATTCTATTTCGCCGATTTCCCGGTCATTACTGACATTCGCTGTCAAACTTTTTTTTTAAATTGCGATTGGGATACGATTTTGTCTATGATTTTGCCAAGAGTGCCAACATAACGAGTCGAATCAATGAAATTACTATTACGTCACACCTGGCCATAATGTGAGTTTTACCGCTCGCTACGCTTACGGTAAAACTCGCATTATGGCCAGGTGGGGACGTAAAATTGTGTACTCACCACGGGCAGTAAAAAAGAAAGCCCTCTATCGCATATTTACAACCCTCGCCTGCGGCTCGGGTCCCAAATACCTGCGATTTCGGGCTTTCTTTTTTTTACAGCCCTAGGTAAGTAATGTACTATTGTCGGCTTATGGAGAGATTATAAATCACACATTTCTTAAAACGTCATTTAGGCTTATATAGCGTTTTAACTATATGATGGTTAAAACCTCATTTAAGGATTTTTTATGAATAAGGCTGTAAATGTTTCAATCAGAACTATCAGAATTTGCTCATACATACAACTTCAATTGATTATTTGTTGTGTGTTGGAGTTATATTTGAGATAGATTGTGTTTATCATGTATTTTATATGTAGCGGATTTCCATTACAACGTGGAAAAATGCAAAAATCGGCTAAGTGCGTAGTTTGGACAAAACTTCGGTACTGAAAATATTAAATAATGTTACGTGCGCTACGCCGTAGCCCGTAGCATCGCTTTATAAACGATCGTAGCTAATACTGTAATCTACGACGCTTACAGCTTATATCAGTGTTGGCCGAACGTTAGTGTAATTGAAAATTAAAAATTGAAGATTGAAACACGTTAGTAAAAATTGAACACTAACAGCCTTATTCATAAAAAGTTACAACCTCCTTCAAACCTACTTGAAGTCCGGAAGCCCAAAAACGTTATTTATAAACGTTATTTATCTCTAAAAAGCTCTACAAACCTATTGCAAATGTTCGAAAAGTTACATGACCCAGGACCCTTCTTTATCTCCTCGATAAGGATCATAATGGCCGCCATAATATTGTCAGCTGATTTTGACACTAGCGACACCGAACACAAATCAGAAGATTTCTACTGAATGGAAGCTACCTATCGTTACAATTTTTATGTTTTGTGAAAAATATTATTATTTATGTAATAAATTAAAAACCTATCTTTTAAAGTGACTGTGAACTTTTGAAGTGTAATTGTTGCTATAAAATGCCAATTCAGGCAATGGAGCATGTGAATAGGTACAACTACGAAAGCCGATTTTGGAATATGTATCATAACATAAGGTAAGAAAGAAGTATTGGTGAGCATATTTGTCATTTACTATCAACTTGTCGTAATATTATATACTTTACACTGCCCAAGGTCAGGGGTCGCCCTGACGAAGTGGTATTTGTAATACAAGTATTAAAGCGGCAATCAATGCACATACATTACTGATGTTGTTCATTACAATTCAACCACAGAGGTATAGTTTGTCCGGACAAACTATAATATAATTATTGCAACATAAATGTTATTACCAAAAGGTTATCATCATCATCATCAGTCGTTCCCTCAGAGCTGAGGATCGTGACATCATGTCCTTCTGCTGAAGACCAGGTTTCTCCATAGGCTAAGATTAAGCTCTTGAATAATAATATGCCACTAAATAAACAGATTCTCCCAGAGAGAGAAGCATTAAAAATCATTACAAAAGCTTCATGAAAAAAAAATTTATTTAGCAAAATTAAACATACAATTCAATAATAAAACAAAGCTAAAGAGTGTGAGAGTATTATGGGGTCAGAACCAGTAGTTTGACCAAAATCAGGCTATGTAGCTTCTTATTTTTCTTTTTTATGTTTCAGTTGATTGCCTTGCCGCTGAGGACTGCTTGGCTTCGAATATGTCCGGGGCCGGTAGACTTTTCCTGGATTTGTGTGGATTCTTAACCTGGTCGCCCTTTCCTGTTTAATGCTTGACGACTTACTGCCTTAACAATGGCAGTGGATGATGACGGCTGATGATAAGTGCTGACCTGAAAAGAATGCAACAAATTTAATTAAATTAATTTTAAACAAACACTTTTTTTATTTTTAGCTTTCATATATATTGTTCCATATACCAGGATATGGAAGTTTTCTATAAAATAGGCAGAAATCGATGTGACTACATACATATTATAACCATACATTTACATTTAATTGAGAACGACCAACATCCTAATCTCTATCTATCACCACTGCTTATTAGTAGTTATTACATAAGTATGTAGTCAAATTTTCCTGACCATAAATGACACTAATGTAAGTACATCTGCTTGATGCCTTTTATTGTCAGCATCTGACTGATTGACTGAATAATATAGTCATTTACAGACATTACAGCATCACAATGTGGAATACCTACTTATATTCTGCAATTATGGTGATATTAATAAGGATTTTGAATGAAAATAACAATAAAATTCTACCTGACTAATGCATATGTTTCAATAAATTTTGCACATTATCTAACCATTGATTTTTCACTACTTTAATATCATCCTTCTGGGTCTATACCCAGTTAGTACATGATTATTTCACTGCATTAACTGTAGGCGATATCAGACAGATATAACTGGTTTACAATAAGTATACCTAATGTTATTAGTTGTAGGCACTGGTATAGAATTATTACTGTGAAAATGTCTGACTTGGGCACTTGGGCAGGTATTGTACTTACTTGCAAAAGGTCAATCTTGAAGGCGTTGGTGTTTGTATCCAGTATTTTTTTTTTATATTTTGCTCTTGTAGTAATACCTGAGGAGGATATATCAATGATTAGATTCATTAAAAACATTAAAGGTAAGCAAGAATCAACTTCACATAACCTAATTATAAGTAAATGAATTGGTATTCTTACCTTGTATTGTTGCATGACGTGCACACAGTTGACGTGTAATTATTACTCCCTTTTTTTGTTGCATCGATTCGTCTTTTCAATGCAAAGGCTTATTTGATTTAAATTAGATTTATCTAAACTAGTATTTGCATTTATTCGATTCTATTTCGCCGATTTCCCGGTCATTACTGACATTCGCTGTCAAACTTTTTTTTTAAATTGCGATTGGGATACGATTTTGTCTATGATTTTGCCAAGAGTGCCAACATAACGAGTCGAATCAATGAAATTACTATTGTCGGCTTATGGAGAGATTATAAATCACACATTTCTTAAAACGTCATTTAGGCTTATACAGGGTGATTCATGAGACGTGAGCAGGAACAACCCTACACACTTAGTTAACGATAATGAATCGGCCGCCATCATGTTTAAGTGAAACAATAACGCCTTTCAATTTTTTAAACCTATTTTGTTTGGTAGAAATTTATTTTCTGTAATCATGGTCATCCTACATAAACAAATCAATAAAGATAAAACCTCTTTAACAATCATGACAGCACTTTGATTATGAAAAAAATAAATTGTCAAATTCAGTGAGATACGATGTTTCCAAAGTAACCAGACATCAATTTGACACATATCACAGAAAAACAAGAGAATATCAGTACTCGACGGAGTATTCTAACTGTAGAGTGACCATGCGTGTCGTAAATAATTTTGAACTTTATTTTTACTTTAAAATTTTTTTTTTGGGTTATCACACTAATACTGATATCAAACAATAGCTTATTATTAACTGAATCCGTAGTGTTAAGCCTGCTCACGTCTCATGAATCACCCTGTATATCGTTTTAACTATATGATGGTTAAAACCTCATTTAAGGATTTTTTATGAATAAGGCTGTAATAGTTTAGTGCAAATTGATTTCAATTAGAATTGAAATTAATTGTAACTAACGTGTTAATCCTTTGCGAATAACTAATAATTGAAGATATTAAATTTTTAGTCATTCTCAAAAATTGAAACATTAATTTCATTTTTAGTGTAGATTGAATTGGTAATTGACATTAATAATTTACCTAACTAAACGCGAATTTAGGTTAAGCTACGAGGTTTTGATTTTTGTTTCGATTTTGACTCTAGACTCGGGGGCTTGTATTAATAAGCAATGGGATCGGTATCGTAAGATGGAGGTCATGCTAGACCCTGGGGATCCCTACTGGATCTTGGGTTTGGTGCATC